>HG992154.1:9608272-12597022 GCA_905220505.1 Laothoe populi | reverse complement strand
TGTCTGTCTGTCTGTCTGTCTGTCTGTCTGTCTGTCTGTCTGTCTGTCTGTCTGTCTGTCTGTCTGTCTGTCTGTCTGTCTGTCTGTCTGTCTGTCTGTCTGTCTGTCTGTCTGTCTGTCTGTCTGTCTGTCTGTCTGTCTGTCTGTCTGTCTGTCTGTCTGTCTGTCTGTCTGTCTGTCTGTCTGTCTGTCTGTCTGTCTGTCTGTCTGTCTGTCTGTCTGTCTGTCTGTCTGTCTGTCTGTCTGTCTGTCTGTCTGTCTGTCTGTCTGTCTGTCTGTCTGTCTGTCTGTCTGTCTGTCTGTCTGTCTGTCTGTCTGTCTGTCTGTCTGTCTGTCTGTCTGTCTGTCTGTCTGTCTGTCTGTCTGTCTGTCTGTCTGTCTGTCTGTCTGTCTGTCTGTCTGTCTGTCTGTCTGTCTGTCTGTCTGTCTGTCTGTCTGTCTGTCTGTCTGTCTGTCTGTCTGTCTGTCTGTCTGTCTGTCTGTCTGTCTGTCTGTCTGTCTGTCTGTCTGTCTGTCTGTCTGTCTGTCTGTCTGTCTGTCTGTCTGTCTGTCTGTCTGTCTGTCTGTCTGTCTGTCTGTCTGTCTGTCTGTCTGTCTGTCTGTCTGTCTGTCTGTCTGTCTGTCTGTCTGTCTGTCTGTCTGTCTGTCTGTCTGTCTGTCTGTCTGTCTGTCTGTCTGTCTGTCTGTCTGTCTGTCTGTCTGTCTGTCTGTCTGTCTGTCTGTCTGTCTGTCTGTCTGTCTGTCTGTCTGTCTGTCTGTCTGTCTGTCTGTCTGTCTGTCTGTCTGTCTGTCTGTCTGTCTGTCTGTCTGTCTGTCTGTCTGTCTGTCTGTCTGTCTGTCTGTCTGTCTGTCTGTCTGTCTGTCTGTCTGTCTGTCTGTCTGTCTGTCTGTCTGTCTGTCTGTCTGTCTGTCTGTCTGTCTGTCTGTCTGTCTGTCTGTCTGTCTGTCTGTCTGTCTGTCTGTCTGTCTGTCTGTCTGTCTGTCTGTCTGTCTGTCTGTCTGTCTGTCTGTCTGTCTGTCTGTCTGTCTGTCTGTCTGTCTGTCTGTCTGTCTGTCTGTCTGTCTGTCTGTCTGTCTGTCTGTCTGTCTGTCTGTCTGTCTGTCTGTCTGTCTGTCTGTCTGTCTGTCTGTCTGTCTGTCTGTCTGTCTGTCTGTCTGTCTGTCTGTCTGTCTGTCTGTCTGTCTGTCTGTCTGTCTGTCTGTCTGTCTGTCTGTCTGTCTGTCTGTCTGTCTGTCTGTCTGTCTGTCTGTCTGTCTGTCTGTCTGTCTGTCTGTCTGTCTGTCTGTCTGTCTGTCTGTCTGTCTGTCTGTCTGTCTGTCTGTCTGTCTGTCTGTCTGTCTGTCTGTCTGTCTGTCTGTCTGTCTGTCTGTCTGTCTGTCTGTCTGTCTGTCTGTCTGTCTGTCTGTCTGTCTGTCTGTCTGTCTGTCTGTCTGTCTGTCTGTCTGTCTGTCTGTCTGTCTGTCTGTCTGTCTGTCTGTCTGTCTGTCTGTCTGTCTGTCTGTCTGTCTGTCTGTCTGTCTGTCTGTCTGTCTGTCTGTCTGTCTGTCTGTCTGTCTGTCTGTCTGTCTGTCTGTCTGTCTGTCTGTCTGTCTGTCTGTCTGTCTGTCTGTCTGTCTGTCTGTCTGTCTGTCTGTCTGTCTGTCTGTCTGTCTGTCTGTCTGTCTGTCTGTCTGTCTGTCTGTCTGTCTGTCTGTCTGTCTGTCTGTCTGTCTGTCTGTCTGTCTGTCTGTCTGTCTGTCTGTCTGTCTGTCTGTCTGTCTGTCTGTCTGTCTGTCTGTCTGTCTGTCTGTCTGTCTGTCTGTCTGTCTGTCTGTCTGTCTGTCTGTCTGTCTGTCTGTCTGTCTGTCTGTCTGTCTGTCTGTCTGTCTGTCTGTCTGTCTGTCTGTCTGTCTGTCTGTCTGTCTGTCTGTCTGTCTGTCTGTCTGTCTGTCTGTCTGTCTGTCTGTCTGTCTGTCTGTCTGTCTGTCTGTCTGTCTGTCTGTCTGTCTGTCTGTCTGTCTGTCTGTCTGTCTGTCTGTCTGTCTGTCTGTCTGTCTGTCTGTCTGTCTGTCTGTCTGTCTGTCTGTCTGTCTGTCTGTCTGTCTGTCTGTCTGTCTGTCTGTCTGTCTGTCTGTCTGTCTGTCTGTCTGTCTGTCTGTCTGTCTGTCTGTCTGTCTGTCTGTCTGTCTGTCTGTCTGTCTGTCTGTCTGTCTGTCTGTCTGTCTGTCTGTCTGTCTGTCTGTCTGTCTGTCTGTCTGTCTGTCTGTCTGTCTGTCTGTCTGTCTGTCTGTCTGTCTGTCTGTCTGTCTGTCTGTCTGTCTGTCTGTCTGTCTGTCTGTCTGTCTGTCTGTCTGTCTGTCTGTCTGTCTGTCTGTCTGTCTGTCTGTCTGTCTGTCTGTCTGTCTGTCTGTCTGTCTGTCTGTCTGTCTGTCTGTCTGTCTGTCTGTCTGTCTGTCTGTCTGTCTGTCTGTCTGTCTGTCTGTCTGTCTGTCTGTCTGTCTGTCTGTCTGTCTGTCTGTCTGTCTGTCTGTCTGTCTGTCTGTCTGTCTGTCTGTCTGTCTGTCTGTCTGTCTGTCTGTCTGTCTGTCTGTCTGTCTGTCTGTCTGTCTGTCTGTCTGTCTGTCTGTCTGTCTGTCTGTCTGTCTGTCTGTCTGTCTGTCTGTCTGTCTGTCTGTCTGTCTGTCTGTCTGTCTGTCTGTCTGTCTGTCTGTCTGTCTGTCTGTCTGTCTGTCTGTCTGTCTGTCTGTCTGTCTGTCTGTCTGTCTGTCTGTCTGTCTGTCTGTCTGTCTGTCTGTCTGTCTGTCTGTCTGTCTGTCTGTCTGTCTGTCTGTCTGTCTGTCTGTCTGTCTGTCTGTCTGTCTGTCTGTCTGTCTGTCTGTCTGTCTGTCTGTCTGTCTGTCTGTCTGTCTGTCTGTCTGTCTGTCTGTCTGTCTGTCTGTCTGTCTGTCTGTCTGTCTGTCTGTCTGTCTGTCTGTCTGTCTGTCTGTCTGTCTGTCTGTCTGTCTGTCTGTCTGTCTGTCTGTCTGTCTGTCTGTCTGTCTGTCTGTCTGTCTGTCTGTCTGTCTGTCTGTCTGTCTGTCTGTCTGTCTGTCTGTCTGTCTGTCTGTCTGTCTGTCTGTCTGTCTGTCTGTCTGTCTGTCTGTCTGTCTGTCTGTCTGTCTGTCTGTCTGTCTGTCTGTCTGTCTGTCTGTCTGTCTGTCTGTCTGTCTGTCTGTCTGTCTGTCTGTCTGTCTGTCTGTCTGTCTGTCTGTCTGTCTGTCTGTCTGTCTGTCTGTCTGTCTGTCTGTCTGTCTGTCTGTCTGTCTGTCTGTCTGTCTGTCTGTCTGTCTGTCTGTCTGTCTGTCTGTCTGTCTGTCTGTCTGTCTGTCTGTCTGTCTGTCTGTCTGTCTGTCTGTCTGTCTGTCTGTCTGTCTGTCTGTCTGTCTGTCTGTCTGTCTGTCTGTCTGTCTGTCTGTCTGTCTGTCTGTCTGTCTGTCTGTCTGTCTGTCTGTCTGTCTGTCTGTCTGTCTGTCTGTCTGTCTGTCTGTCTGTCTGTCTGTCTGTCTGTCTGTCTGTCTGTCTGTCTGTCTGTCTGTCTGTCTGTCTGTCTGTCTGTCTGTCTGTCTGTCTGTCTGTCTGTCTGTCTGTCTGTCTGTCTGTCTGTCTGTCTGTCTGTCTGTCTGTCTGTCTGTCTGTCTGTCTGTCTGTCTGTCTGTCTGTCTGTCTGTCTGTCTGTCTGTCTGTCTGTCTGTCTGTCTGTCTGTCTGTCTGTCTGTCTGTCTGTCTGTCTGTCTGTCTGTCTGTCTGTCTGTCTGTCTGTCTGTCTGTCTGTCTGTCTGTCTGTCTGTCTGTCTGTCTGTCTGTCTGTCTGTCTGTCTGTCTGTCTGTCTGTCTGTCTGTCTGTCTGTCTGTCTGTCTGTCTGTCTGTCTGTCTGTCTGTCTGTCTGTCTGTCTGTCTGTCTGTCTGTCTGTCTGTCTGTCTGTCTGTCTGTCTGTCTGTCTGTCTGTCTGTCTGTCTGTCTGTCTGTCTGTCTGTCTGTCTGTCTGTCTGTCTGTCTGTCTGTCTGTCTGTCTGTCTGTCTGTCTGTCTGTCTGTCTGTCTGTCTGTCTGTCTGTCTGTCTGTCTGTCTGTCTGTCTGTCTGTCTGTCTGTCTGTCTGTCTGTCTGTCTGTCTGTCTGTCTGTCTGTCTGTCTGTCTGTCTGTCTGTCTGTCTGTCTGTCTGTCTGTCTGTCTGTCTGTCTGTCTGTCTGTCTGTCTGTCTGTCTGTCTGTCTGTCTGTCTGTCTGTCTGTCTGTCTGTCTGTCTGTCTGTCTGTCTGTCTGTCTGTCTGTCTGTCTGTCTGTCTGTCTGTCTGTCTGTCTGTCTGTCTGTCTGTCTGTCTGTCTGTCTGTCTGTCTGTCTGTCTGTCTGTCTGTCTGTCTGTCTGTCTGTCTGTCTGTCTGTCTGTCTGTCTGTCTGTCTGTCTGTCTGTCTGTCTGTCTGTCTGTCTGTCTGTCTGTCTGTCTGTCTGTCTGTCTGTCTGTCTGTCTGTCTGTCTGTCTGTCTGTCTGTCTGTCTGTCTGTCTGTCTGTCTGTCTGTCTGTCTGTCTGTCTGTCTGTCTGTCTGTCTGTCTGTCTGTCTGTCTGTCTGTCTGTCTGTCTGTCTGTCTGTCTGTCTGTCTGTCTGTCTGTCTGTCTGTCTGTCTGTCTGTCTGTCTGTCTGTCTGTCTGTCTGTCTGTCTGTCTGTCTGTCTGTCTGTCTGTCTGTCTGTCTGTCTGTCTGTCTGTCTGTCTGTCTGTCTGTCTGTCTGTCTGTCTGTCTGTCTGTCTGTCTGTCTGTCTGTCTGTCTGTCTGTCTGTCTGTCTGTCTGTCTGTCTGTCTGTCTGTCTGTCTGTCTGTCTGTCTGTCTGTCTGTCTGTCTGTCTGTCTGTCTGTCTGTCTGTCTGTCTGTCTGTCTGTCTGTCTGTCTGTCTGTCTGTCTGTCTGTCTGTCTGTCTGTCTGTCTGTCTGTCTGTCTGTCTGTCTGTCTGTCTGTCTGTCTGTCTGTCTGTCTGTCTGTCTGTCTGTCTGTCTGTCTGTCTGTCTGTCTGTCTGTCTGTCTGTCTGTCTGTCTGTCTGTCTGTCTGTCTGTCTGTCTGTCTGTCTGTCTGTCTGTCTGTCTGTCTGTCTGTCTGTCTGTCTGTCTGTCTGTCTGTCTGTCTGTCTGTCTGTCTGTCTGTCTGTCTGTCTGTCTGTCTGTCTGTCTGTCTGTCTGTCTGTCTGTCTGTCTGTCTGTCTGTCTGTCTGTCTGTCTGTCTGTCTGTCTGTCTGTCTGTCTGTCTGTCTGTCTGTCTGTCTGTCTGTCTGTCTGTCTGTCTGTCTGTCTGTCTGTCTGTCTGTCTGTCTGTCTGTCTGTCTGTCTGTCTGTCTGTCTGTCTGTCTGTCTGTCTGTCTGTCTGTCTGTCTGTCTGTCTGTCTGTCTGTCTGTCTGTCTGTCTGTCTGTCTGTCTGTCTGTCTGTCTGTCTGTCTGTCTGTCTGTCTGTCTGTCTGTCTGTCTGTCTGTCTGTCTGTCTGTCTGTCTGTCTGTCTGTCTGTCTGTCTGTCTGTCTGTCTGTCTGTCTGTCTGTCTGTCTGTCTGTCTGTCTGTCTGTCTGTCTGTCTGTCTGTCTGTCTGTCTGTCTGTCTGTCTGTCTGTCTGTCTGTCTGTCTGTCTGTCTGTCTGTCTGTCTGTCTGTCTGTCTGTCTGTCTGTCTGTCTGTCTGTCTGTCTGTCTGTCTGTCTGTCTGTCTGTCTGTCTGTCTGTCTGTCTGTCTGTCTGTCTGTCTGTCTATATGTCTGTCTGTCTGTCTGTCTGTCTATATGTCTGTCTGTCTGTCTGTCTGTCTGTCTGTCTGTCTGTCTGTCTATATGTCTGTCTGTCTATATGTCTGTCTGTCTGTCTGTCTGTCTATATGTCTGTCTGTCTGTCTGTCTATATGTCTGTCTGTCTGTCTATATGTCTGTCTGTCTGTCTGTCTGTCTGTCTGTCTGTCTGTCTGTCTGTCTGTCTGTCTGTCTGTCTGTCTGTCTGTCTGTCTGTCTATATGTCTGTCTGTCTGTCTGTCTGTCTGTCTGTCTGTCTGTCTGTCTGTCTGTCTGTCTGTCTGTCTGTCTGTCTGTCTGTCTGTCTGTCTGTCTGTCTGTCTGTCTGTCTGTCTGTCTGTCTGTCTGTCTGTCTGTCTGTCTGTCTGTCTGTCTATATGTCTGTCTGTCTGTCTGTCTGTCTGTCTGTCTGTCTGTCTGTCTGTCTGTCTGTCTGTCTGTCTGTCTGTCTGTCTGTCTGTCTGTCTGTCTGTCTGTCTGTCTGTCTGTCTGTCTGTCTGTCTGTCTGTCTGTCTGTCTGTCTGTCTGTCTGTCTGTCTGTCTGTCTGTCTGTCTGTCTGTCTGTCTATATGTCTGTCTGTCTATATGTCTGTCTGTCTATATGTCTGTCTGTCTATATGTCTGTCTGTCTATATGTCTGTCTGTCTGTCTGTCTGTCTATATGTCTGTCTATATGTCTGTCTGTCTATATGTCTGTCTATATGTCTGTCTGTCTATATGTCTGTCTATATGTCTGTCTGTCTATATGTCTGTCTGTCTATATGTCTGTCTGTCTATATGTCTGTCTGTCTATATGTCTGTCTGTCTATATGTCTGTCTGTCTATATGTCTGTCTGTCTATATGTCTGTCTGTCTATATGTCTGTCTGTCTATATGTCTGTCTGTCTATATGTCTGTCTGTCTATATGTCTGTCTGTCTGTCTGTCTGTCTGTCTGTCTGTCTGTCTATATGTCTGTCTGTCTGTCTGTCTGTCTGTCTATATGTCTGTCTGTCTGTCTGTCTGTCTGTCTGTCTGTCTGTCTGTCTGTCTATATGTCTGTCTGTCTGTCTATATGTCTGTCTGTCTGTCTGTCTATATGTCTGTCTGTCTGTCTGTCTATATGTCTGTCTGTCTGTCTGTCTATATGTCTGTCTGTCTGTCTGTCTGTCTATATGTCTGTCTGTCTGTCTGTCTATATGTCTGTCTGTCTGTCTGTCTGTCTATATGTCTGTCTGTCTGTCTGTCTGTCTATATGTCTGTCTGTCTGTCTGTCTGTCTGTCTATATGTCTGTCTATATGTCTGTCTGTCTGTCTGTCTGTCTGTCTATATGTCTGTCTGTCTGTCTGTCTGTCTGTCTATATGTCTGTCTGTCTGTCTGTCTATATGTCTGTCTGTCTGTCTGTCTGTCTGTCTATATGTCTGTCTGTCTGTCTGTCTGTCTATATGTCTGTCTGTCTGTCTGTCTGTCTATATGTCTGTCTGTCTGTCTGTCTATATGTCTGTCTGTCTGTCTGTCTATATGTCTGTCTGTCTGTCTGTCTGTCTGTCTATATGTCTGTCTGTCTGTCTGTCTGTCTGTCTATATGTCTGTCTGTCTGTCTGTCTGTCTGTCTATATGTCTGTCTGTCTGTCTGTCTGTCTATATGTCTGTCTGTCTGTCTGTCTGTCTGTCTATATGTCTGTCTGTCTGTCTGTCTATATGTCTGTCTGTCTGTCTATATGTCTGTCTGTCTGTCTGTCTGTCTATATGTCTGTCTGTCTATATGTCTGTCTATATGTCTGTCTGTCTGTCTATATGTCTGTCTGTCTGTCTGTCTGTCTATATGTCTGTCTGTCTGTCTGTCTGTCTATATGTCTGTCTGTCTATATGTCTGTCTGTCTGTCTGTCTGTCTATATGTCTGTCTGTCTGTCTGTCTGTCTATATGTCTGTCTGTCTGTCTGTCTGTCTATATGTCTGTCTGTCTGTCTGTCTGTCTGTCTGTCTGTCTGTCTGTCTGTCTGTCTATATGTCTGTCTGTCTGTCTGTCTGTCTGTCTGTCTGTCTGTCTGTCTGTCTGTCTATATGTCTGTCTGTCTGTCTGTCTGTCTGTCTGTCTGTCTGTCTGTCTGTCTGTCTGTCTGTCTGTCTGTCTGTCTGTCTGTCTGTCTGTCTGTCTGTCTATATGTCTGTCTGTCTGTCTGTCTGTCTGTCTGTCTGTCTGTCTATATGTCTGTCTGTCTGTCTGTCTGTCTGTCTGTCTGTCTGTCTGTCTGTCTGTCTGTCTGTCTGTCTGTCTGTCTGTCTGTCTGTCTGTCTGTCTGTCTGTCTGTCTGTCTGTCTGTCTGTCTGTCTGTCTGTCTGTCTGTCTGTCTGTCTGTCTGTCTGTCTGTCTGTCTGTCTGTCTGTCTGTCTGTCTGTCTGTCTGTCTGTCTGTCTGTCTGTCTGTCTGTCTGTCTGTCTGTCTGTCTGTCTGTCTATATGTCTGTCTGTCTGTCTATATGTCTGTCTGTCTGTCTATATGTCTGTCTGTCTGTCTATATGTCTGTCTGTCTGTCTATATGTCTGTCTGTCTATATGTCTGTCTGTCTATATGTCTGTCTGTCTGTCTGTCTGTCTGTCTGTCTGTCTGTCTGTCTGTCTGTCTGTCTGTCTGTCTGTCTATATGTCTGTCTGTCTGTCTATATGTCTGTCTGTCTGTCTATATGTCTATATGTCTATATGTCTGTCTGTCTATATGTCTATATGTCTATATGTCTATATGTCTGTCTGTCTATATGTCTATATGTCTGTCTGTCTATATGTCTATATGTCTGTCTGTCTATATGTCTATATGTCTGTCTGTCTATATGTCTATATGTCTGTCTGTCTATATGTCTGTCTGTCTATATGTCTATATGTCTGTCTGTCTGTCTATATGTCTATATGTCTGTCTGTCTATATGTCTGTCTGTCTATATGTCTATATGTCTGTCTGTCTGTCTATATGTCTATATGTCTGTCTGTCTGTCTGTCTATATGTCTATATGTCTGTCTGTCTGTCTATATGTCTATATGTCTGTCTGTCTGTCTATATGTCTATATGTCTGTCTGTCTGTCTATATGTCTATATGTCTGTCTATATGTCTATATGTCTGTCTGTCTGTCTATATGTCTATATGTCTGTCTGTCTATATGTCTATATGTCTGTCTGTCTGTCTGTCTATATGTCTGTCTGTCTGTCTGTCTGTCTATATGTCTGTCTGTCTGTCTATATGTCTGTCTGTCTGTCTGTCTGTCTATATGTCTGTCTGTCTGTCTGTCTGTCTGTCTGTCTGTCTGTCTGTCTATATGTCTGTCTGTCTGTCTATATGTCTATATGTCTGTCTGTCTGTCTGTCTGTCTGTCTGTCTGTCTGTCTATATGTCTGTCTGTCTGTCTGTCTGTCTGTCTGTCTGTCTGTCTGTCTGTCTGTCTATATGTCTGTCTGTCTGTCTGTCTGTCTATATGTCTGTCTGTCTGTCTGTCTGTCTATATGTCTGTCTGTCTGTCTGTCTATATGTCTGTCTGTCTATATGTCTGTCTATATGTCTGTCTGTCTGTCTGTCTGTCTGTCTGTCTGTCTGTCTGTCTGTCTGTCTGTCTGTCTGTCTGTCTGTCTATATGTCTGTCTGTCTGTCTGTCTGTCTATATGTCTGTCTGTCTGTCTGTCTGTCTATATGTCTGTCTGTCTGTCTGTCTGTCTATATGTCTGTCTGTCTGTCTGTCTGTCTGTCTGTCTGTCTGTCTGTCTGTCTGTCTGTCTGTCTGTCTGTCTGTCTGTCTGTCTGTCTGTCTGTCTGTCTGTCTGTCTGTCTGTCTGTCTATATGTCTGTCTGTCTGTCTGTCTGTCTGTCTGTCTGTCTGTCTGTCTGTCTGTCTGTCTGTCTGTCTGTCTGTCTGTCTGTCTGTCTGTCTGTCTGTCTGTCTGTCTGTCTGTCTGTCTGTCTGTCTGTCTGTCTGTCTGTCTGTCTGTCTGTCTGTCTGTCTGTCTGTCTGTCTGTCTGTCTGTCTGTCTGTCTGTCTGTCTGTCTGTCTGTCTGTCTGTCTGTCTGTCTGTCTGTCTGTCTGTCTGTCTGTCTGTCTGTCTGTCTGTCTGTCTGTCTGTCTGTCTGTCTGTCTGTCTGTCTGTCTGTCTGTCTGTCTGTCTGTCTGTCTGTCTGTCTGTCTGTCTGTCTGTCTGTCTGTCTGTCTGTCTGTCTGTCTGTCTGTCTGTCTGTCTGTCTGTCTGTCTGTCTGTCTGTCTGTCTGTCTGTCTGTCTGTCTGTCTGTCTGTCTGTCTGTCTGTCTGTCTGTCTGTCTGTCTGTCTGTCTGTCTGTCTGTCTGTCTGTCTGTCTGTCTGTCTGTCTGTCTGTCTGTCTGTCTGTCTGTCTGTCTGTCTGTCTGTCTGTCTGTCTGTCTGTCTGTCTGTCTGTCTGTCTGTCTGTCTGTCTGTCTGTCTGTCTGTCTGTCTGTCTGTCTGTCTGTCTGTCTGTCTGTCTGTCTGTCTGTCTGTCTGTCTGTCTGTCTGTCTGTCTGTCTGTCTGTCTGTCTGTCTGTCTGTCTGTCTGTCTGTCTGTCTGTCTGTCTGTCTGTCTGTCTGTCTGTCTGTCTGTCTGTCTGTCTGTCTGTCTGTCTGTCTGTCTGTCTGTCTGTCTGTCTGTCTGTCTGTCTGTCTGTCTGTCTGTCTGTCTGTCTGTCTGTCTGTCTGTCTGTCTGTCTGTCTGTCTGTCTGTCTGTCTGTCTGTCTGTCTGTCTGTCTGTCTGTCTGTCTGTCTGTCTGTCTGTCTGTCTGTCTGTCTGTCTGTCTGTCTGTCTGTCTGTCTGTCTGTCTGTCTGTCTGTCTGTCTGTCTGTCTGTCTGTCTGTCTGTCTGTCTGTCTGTCTGTCTGTCTGTCTGTCTGTCTGTCTGTCTGTCTGTCTGTCTGTCTGTCTGTCTGTCTGTCTGTCTGTCTGTCTGTCTGTCTGTCTGTCTGTCTGTCTGTCTGTCTGTCTGTCTGTCTGTCTGTCTGTCTGTCTGTCTGTCTGTCTGTCTGTCTGTCTGTCTGTCTGTCTGTCTGTCTGTCTGTCTGTCTGTCTGTCTGTCTGTCTGTCTGTCTGTCTGTCTGTCTGTCTGTCTGTCTGTCTGTCTGTCTGTCTGTCTGTCTGTCTGTCTGTCTGTCTGTCTGTCTGTCTGTCTGTCTGTCTGTCTGTCTGTCTGTCTGTCTGTCTGTCTGTCTGTCTGTCTGTCTGTCTGTCTGTCTGTCTGTCTGTCTGTCTGTCTGTCTGTCTGTCTGTCTGTCTGTCTGTCTGTCTGTCTGTCTGTCTGTCTGTCTGTCTGTCTGTCTGTCTGTCTGTCTGTCTGTCTGTCTGTCTGTCTGTCTGTCTGTCTGTCTGTCTGTCTGTCTGTCTGTCTGTCTGTCTGTCTGTCTGTCTGTCTGTCTGTCTGTCTGTCTGTCTGTCTGTCTGTCTGTCTGTCTGTCTGTCTGTCTGTCTGTCTGTCTGTCTGTCTGTCTGTCTGTCTGTCTGTCTGTCTGTCTGTCTGTCTGTCTGTCTGTCTGTCTGTCTGTCTGTCTGTCTGTCTGTCTGTCTGTCTGTCTGTCTGTCTGTCTGTCTGTCTGTCTGTCTGTCTGTCTGTCTGTCTGTCTGTCTGTCTGTCTGTCTGTCTGTCTGTCTGTCTGTCTGTCTGTCTGTCTGTCTGTCTGTCTGTCTGTCTGTCTGTCTGTCTGTCTGTCTGTCTGTCTGTCTGTCTGTCTGTCTGTCTGTCTGTCTGTCTGTCTGTCTGTCTGTCTGTCTGTCTGTCTGTCTGTCTGTCTGTCTGTCTGTCTGTCTGTCTGTCTGTCTGTCTGTCTGTCTGTCTGTCTGTCTGTCTGTCTGTCTGTCTGTCTGTCTGTCTGTCTGTCTGTCTGTCTGTCTGTCTGTCTGTCTGTCTGTCTGTCTGTCTGTCTGTCTGTCTGTCTGTCTGTCTGTCTGTCTGTCTGTCTGTCTGTCTGTCTGTCTGTCTGTCTGTCTGTCTGTCTGTCTGTCTGTCTGTCTGTCTGTCTGTCTGTCTGTCTGTCTGTCTGTCTGTCTGTCTGTCTGTCTGTCTGTCTGTCTGTCTGTCTGTCTGTCTGTCTGTCTGTCTGTCTGTCTGTCTGTCTGTCTGTCTGTCTGTCTGTCTGTCTGTCTGTCTGTCTGTCTGTCTGTCTGTCTGTCTGTCTGTCTGTCTGTCTGTCTGTCTGTCTGTCTGTCTGTCTGTCTGTCTGTCTGTCTGTCTGTCTGTCTGTCTGTCTGTCTGTCTGTCTGTCTGTCTGTCTGTCTGTCTGTCTGTCTGTCTGTCTGTCTGTCTGTCTGTCTGTCTGTCTGTCTGTCTGTCTGTCTGTCTGTCTGTCTGTCTGTCTGTCTGTCTGTCTGTCTGTCTGTCTGTCTGTCTGTCTGTCTGTCTGTCTGTCTGTCTGTCTGTCTGTCTGTCTGTCTGTCTGTCTGTCTGTCTGTCTGTCTGTCTGTCTGTCTGTCTGTCTGTCTGTCTGTCTGTCTGTCTGTCTGTCTGTCTGTCTGTCTGTCTGTCTGTCTGTCTGTCTGTCTGTCTGTCTGTCTGTCTGTCTGTCTGTCTGTCTGTCTGTCTGTCTGTCTGTCTGTCTGTCTGTCTGTCTGTCTGTCTGTCTGTCTGTCTGTCTGTCTGTCTGTCTGTCTGTCTGTCTGTCTGTCTGTCTGTCTGTCTGTCTGTCTGTCTGTCTGTCTGTCTGTCTGTCTGTCTGTCTGTCTGTCTGTCTGTCTGTCTGTCTGTCTGTCTGTCTGTCTGTCTGTCTGTCTGTCTGTCTGTCTGTCTGTCTGTCTGTCTGTCTGTCTGTCTGTCTGTCTGTCTGTCTGTCTGTCTGTCTGTCTGTCTGTCTGTCTGTCTGTCTGTCTGTCTGTCTGTCTGTCTGTCTGTCTGTCTGTCTGTCTGTCTGTCTGTCTGTCTGTCTGTCTGTCTGTCTGTCTGTCTGTCTGTCTGTCTGTCTGTCTGTCTGTCTGTCTGTCTGTCTGTCTGTCTGTCTGTCTGTCTGTCTGTCTGTCTGTCTGTCTGTCTGTCTGTCTGTCTGTCTGTCTGTCTGTCTGTCTGTCTGTCTGTCTGTCTGTCTGTCTGTCTGTCTGTCTGTCTGTCTGTCTGTCTGTCTGTCTGTCTGTCTGTCTGTCTGTCTGTCTCTGTCTGTCTGTCTGTCTGTCTGTCTGTCTGTCTGTCTGTCTGTCTGTCTGTCTGTCTGTCTGTCTGTCTGTCTGTCTGTCTGTCTGTCTGTCTGTCTGTCTGTCTGTCTGTCTGTCTGTCTGTCTGTCTGTCTGTCTGTCTGTCTGTCTGTCTGTCTGTCTGTCTGTCTGTCTGTCTGTCTGTCTGTCTGTCTGTCTGTCTGTCTGTCTGTCTGTCTGTCTGTCTGTCTGTCTGTCTGTCTGTCTGTCTGTCTGTCTGTCTGTCTGTCTGTCTGTCTGTCTGTCTGTCTGTCTGTCTGTCTGTCTGTCTGTCTGTCTGTCTGTCTGTCTGTCTGTCTGTCTGTCTGTCTGTCTGTCTGTCTGTCTGTCTGTCTGTCTGTCTGTCTGTCTGTCTGTCTGTCTGTCTGTCTGTCTGTCTGTCTGTCTGTCTGTCTGTCTGTCTGTCTGTCTGTCTGTCTGTCTGTCTGTCTGTCTGTCTGTCTGTCTGTCTGTCTGTCTGTCTGTCTGTCTGTCTGTCTGTCTGTCTGTCTGTCTGTCTGTCTGTCTGTCTGTCTGTCTGTCTGTCTGTCTGTCTGTCTGTCTGTCTGTCTGTCTGTCTGTCTGTCTGTCTGTCTGTCTGTCTGTCTGTCTGTCTGTCTGTCTGTCTGTCTGTCTGTCTGTCTGTCTGTCTGTCTGTCTGTCTGTCTGTCTGTCTGTCTGTCTGTCTGTCTGTCTGTCTGTCTGTCTGTCTGTCTGTCTGTCTGTCTGTCTGTCTGTCTGTCTGTCTGTCTGTCTGTCTGTCTGTCTGTCTGTCTGTCTGTCTGTCTGTCTGTCTGTCTGTCTGTCTGTCTGTCTGTCTGTCTGTCTGTCTGTCTGTCTGTCTGTCTGTCTGTCTGTCTGTCTGTCTGTCTGTCTGTCTGTCTGTCTGTCTGTCTGTCTGTCTGTCTGTCTGTCTGTCTGTCTGTCTGTCTGTCTGTCTGTCTGTCTGTCTGTCTGTCTGTCTGTCTGTCTGTCTGTCTGTCTGTCTGTCTGTCTGTCTGTCTGTCTGTCTGTCTGTCTGTCTGTCTGTCTGTCTGTCTGTCTGTCTGTCTGTCTGTCTGTCTGTCTGTCTGTCTGTCTGTCTGTCTGTCTGTCTGTCTGTCTGTCTGTCTGTCTGTCTGTCTGTCTGTCTGTCTGTCTGTCTGTCTGTCTGTCTGTCTGTCTGTCTGTCTGTCTGTCTGTCTGTCTGTCTGTCTGTCTGTCTGTCTGTCTGTCTGTCTGTCTGTCTGTCTGTCTGTCTGTCTGTCTGTCTGTCTGTCTGTCTGTCTGTCTGTCTGTCTGTCTGTCTGTCTGTCTGTCTGTCTGTCTGTCTGTCTGTCTGTCTGTCTGTCTGTCTGTCTGTCTGTCTGTCTGTCTGTCTGTCTGTCTGTCTGTCTGTCTGTCTGTCTGTCTGTCTGTCTGTCTGTCTGTCTGTCTGTCTGTCTGTCTGTCTGTCTGTCTGTCTGTCTGTCTGTCTGTCTGTCTGTCTGTCTGTCTGTCTGTCTGTCTGTCTGTCTGTCTGTCTGTCTGTCTGTCTGTCTGTCTGTCTGTCTGTCTGTCTGTCTGTCTGTCTGTCTGTCTGTCTGTCTGTCTGTCTGTCTGTCTGTCTGTCTGTCTGTCTGTCTGTCTGTCTGTCTGTCTGTCTGTCTGTCTGTCTGTCTGTCTGTCTGTCTGTCTGTCTGTCTGTCTGTCTGTCTGTCTGTCTGTCTGTCTGTCTGTCTGTCTGTCTGTCTGTCTGTCTGTCTGTCTGTCTGTCTGTCTGTCTGTCTGTCTGTCTGTCTGTCTGTCTGTCTGTCTGTCTGTCTGTCTGTCTGTCTGTCTGTCTGTCTGTCTGTCTGTCTGTCTGTCTGTCTGTCTGTCTGTCTGTCTGTCTGTCTGTCTGTCTGTCTGTCTGTCTGTCTGTCTGTCTGTCTGTCTGTCTGTCTGTCTGTCTGTCTGTCTGTCTGTCTGTCTGTCTGTCTGTCTGTCTGTCTGTCTGTCTGTCTGTCTGTCTGTCTGTCTGTCTGTCTGTCTGTCTGTCTGTCTGTCTGTCTGTCTGTCTGTCTGTCTGTCTGTCTGTCTGTCTGTCTGTCTGTCTGTCTGTCTGTCTGTCTGTCTGTCTGTCTGTCTGTCTGTCTGTCTGTCTGTCTGTCTGTCTGTCTGTCTGTCTGTCTGTCTGTCTGTCTGTCTGTCTGTCTGTCTGTCTGTCTGTCTGTCTGTCTGTCTGTCTGTCTGTCTGTCTGTCTGTCTGTCTGTCTGTCTGTCTGTCTGTCTGTCTGTCTGTCTGTCTGTCTGTCTGTCTGTCTGTCTGTCTGTCTGTCTGTCTGTCTGTCTGTCTGTCTGTCTGTCTGTCTGTCTGTCTGTCTGTCTGTCTATATGTCTGTCTGTCTGTCTGTCTGTCTATATGTCTGTCTGTCTGTCTGTCTGTCTGTCTGTCTGTCTGTCTGTCTATATGTCTGTCTGTCTATATGTCTGTCTGTCTGTCTGTCTGTCTATATGTCTGTCTGTCTGTCTGTCTGTCTGTCTGTCTGTCTGTCTATATGTCTGTCTGTCTGTCTGTCTGTCTGTCTGTCTGTCTGTCTGTCTGTCTGTCTGTCTGTCTGTCTGTCTGTCTGTCTGTCTGTCTGTCTATATGTCTGTCTGTCTGTCTGTCTGTCTGTCTGTCTGTCTGTCTGTCTGTCTGTCTGTCTGTCTGTCTGTCTGTCTGTCTGTCTGTCTGTCTGTCTGTCTGTCTGTCTGTCTGTCTGTCTGTCTGTCTGTCTGTCTGTCTGTCTGTCTGTCTGTCTGTCTGTCTGTCTGTCTGTCTGTCTGTCTGTCTGTCTGTCTGTCTGTCTGTCTGTCTGTCTGTCTGTCTGTCTGTCTGTCTGTCTGTCTGTCTGTCTGTCTGTCTGTCTGTCTGTCTGTCTGTCTGTCTGTCTGTCTGTCTGTCTGTCTGTCTGTCTGTCTGTCTGTCTGTCTGTCTGTCTGTCTGTCTATATGTCTGTCTGTCTATATGTCTGTCTGTCTATATGTCTGTCTGTCTATATGTCTGTCTGTCTATATGTCTGTCTGTCTGTCTGTCTGTCTATATGTCTGTCTATATGTCTGTCTGTCTATATGTCTGTCTATATGTCTGTCTGTCTATATGTCTGTCTATATGTCTGTCTGTCTATATGTCTGTCTGTCTATATGTCTGTCTGTCTATATGTCTGTCTGTCTATATGTCTGTCTGTCTATATGTCTGTCTGTCTATATGTCTGTCTGTCTATATGTCTGTCTGTCTATATGTCTGTCTGTCTATATGTCTGTCTGTCTATATGTCTGTCTGTCTATATGTCTGTCTGTCTGTCTGTCTGTCTGTCTGTCTGTCTGTCTATATGTCTGTCTGTCTGTCTGTCTGTCTGTCTATATGTCTGTCTGTCTGTCTGTCTGTCTGTCTGTCTGTCTGTCTGTCTGTCTATATGTCTGTCTGTCTGTCTATATGTCTGTCTGTCTGTCTGTCTATATGTCTGTCTGTCTGTCTGTCTATATGTCTGTCTGTCTGTCTGTCTATATGTCTGTCTGTCTGTCTGTCTGTCTATATGTCTGTCTGTCTGTCTGTCTATATGTCTGTCTGTCTGTCTGTCTGTCTATATGTCTGTCTGTCTGTCTGTCTGTCTATATGTCTGTCTGTCTGTCTGTCTGTCTGTCTATATGTCTGTCTATATGTCTGTCTGTCTGTCTGTCTGTCTGTCTATATGTCTGTCTGTCTGTCTGTCTGTCTGTCTATATGTCTGTCTGTCTGTCTGTCTATATGTCTGTCTGTCTGTCTGTCTGTCTGTCTATATGTCTGTCTGTCTGTCTGTCTGTCTATATGTCTGTCTGTCTGTCTGTCTGTCTATATGTCTGTCTGTCTGTCTGTCTATATGTCTGTCTGTCTGTCTGTCTATATGTCTGTCTGTCTGTCTGTCTGTCTGTCTATATGTCTGTCTGTCTGTCTGTCTGTCTGTCTATATGTCTGTCTGTCTGTCTGTCTGTCTGTCTATATGTCTGTCTGTCTGTCTGTCTGTCTATATGTCTGTCTGTCTGTCTGTCTGTCTGTCTATATGTCTGTCTGTCTGTCTGTCTATATGTCTGTCTGTCTGTCTATATGTCTGTCTGTCTGTCTGTCTGTCTATATGTCTGTCTGTCTATATGTCTGTCTATATGTCTGTCTGTCTGTCTATATGTCTGTCTGTCTGTCTGTCTGTCTATATGTCTGTCTGTCTGTCTGTCTGTCTATATGTCTGTCTGTCTATATGTCTGTCTGTCTATATGTCTGTCTGTCTGTCTGTCTGTCTATATGTCTGTCTGTCTGTCTGTCTGTCTATATGTCTGTCTGTCTGTCTGTCTGTCTGTCTATATGTCTGTCTGTCTGTCTGTCTGTCTGTCTGTCTGTCTGTCTGTCTGTCTATATGTCTGTCTGTCTGTCTATATGTCTGTCTGTCTGTCTGTCTGTCTGTCTGTCTGTCTGTCTGTCTGTCTGTCTGTCTGTCTGTCTGTCTGTCTGTCTGTCTGTCTGTCTGTCTGTCTGTCTGTCTGTCTGTCTGTCTGTCTGTCTGTCTGTCTGTCTGTCTGTCTGTCTGTCTGTCTGTCTGTCTGTCTGTCTGTCTGTCTGTCTGTCTGTCTGTCTGTCTGTCTGTCTGTCTGTCTATATGTCTGTCTGTCTGTCTATATGTCTGTCTGTCTGTCTATATGTCTGTCTGTCTGTCTATATGTCTGTCTGTCTATATGTCTGTCTGTCTATATGTCTGTCTGTCTGTCTGTCTGTCTGTCTGTCTGTCTGTCTGTCTGTCTGTCTGTCTGTCTATATGTCTATATGTCTATATGTCTGTCTGTCTATATGTCTATATGTCTATATGTCTATATGTCTGTCTGTCTATATGTCTATATGTCTATATGTCTATATGTCTGTCTGTCTATATGTCTATATGTCTGTCTGTCTATATGTCTATATGTCTGTCTGTCTATATGTCTATATGTCTGTCTGTCTATATGTCTGTCTGTCTATATGTCTGTCTGTCTGTCTGTCTGTCTATATGTCTGTCTGTCTGTCTATATGTCTGTCTGTCTGTCTGTCTGTCTATATGTCTGTCTGTCTGTCTATATGTCTGTCTGTCTGTCTGTCTGTCTATATGTCTGTCTGTCTGTCTGTCTGTCTGTCTGTCTGTCTGTCTGTCTATATGTCTGTCTGTCTGTCTGTCTGTCTGTCTGTCTGTCTGTCTGTCTATATGTCTGTCTGTCTGTCTATATGTCTGTCTGTCTGTCTGTCTGTCTGTCTGTCTGTCTGTCTGTCTGTCTGTCTGTCTGTCTGTCTGTCTGTCTGTCTGTCTGTCTGTCTGTCTGTCTGTCTGTCTGTCTGTCTGTCTGTCTGTCTGTCTGTCTGTCTGTCTGTCTGTCTATATGTCTGTCTGTCTGTCTGTCTGTCTGTCTGTCTGTCTGTCTGTCTGTCTATATGTCTGTCTGTCTGTCTGTCTGTCTGTCTGTCTGTCTGTCTGTCTGTCTGTCTATATGTCTGTCTGTCTGTCTGTCTGTCTATATGTCTGTCTGTCTGTCTGTCTGTCTATATGTCTGTCTGTCTGTCTGTCTGTCTATATGTCTGTCTGTCTGTCTGTCTGTCTATATGTCTGTCTGTCTGTCTGTCTGTCTGTCTGTCTGTCTATATGTCTGTCTGTCTGTCTGTCTGTCTATATGTCTGTCTGTCTGTCTGTCTGTCTATATGTCTGTCTGTCTGTCTGTCTATATGTCTGTCTATATGTCTGTCTGTCTGTCTGTCTGTCTATATGTCTGTCTGTCTGTCTGTCTGTCTATATGTCTGTCTGTCTGTCTGTCTATATGTCTGTCTGTCTGTCTGTCTGTCTGTCTGTCTATATGTCTGTCTGTCTGTCTGTCTATATGTCTGTCTGTCTGTCTGTCTGTCTATATGTCTGTCTGTCTGTCTATATGTCTGTCTGTCTGTCTGTCTATATGTCTGTCTGTCTGTCTGTCTGTCTATATGTCTGTCTGTCTGTCTATATGTCTGTCTGTCTGTCTGTCTGTCTGTCTGTCTGTCTGTCTGTCTGTCTGTCTGTCTGTCTGTCTGTCTGTCTGTCTGTCTGTCTGTCTGTCTGTCTGTCTGTCTGTCTGTCTGTCTGTCTGTCTGTCTGTCTGTCTGTCTGTCTGTCTGTCTGTCTGTCTGTCTGTCTGTCTGTCTGTCTGTCTGTCTGTCTGTCTGTCTGTCTGTCTGTCTGTCTGTCTGTCTGTCTGTCTGTCTGTCTGTCTGTCTGTCTGTCTGTCTGTCTGTCTGTCTGTCTGTCTGTCTGTCTGTCTGTCTGTCTGTCTGTCTGTCTGTCTGTCTGTCTGTCTGTCTGTCTGTCTGTCTGTCTGTCTGTCTGTCTGTCTGTCTGTCTGTCTGTCTGTCTGTCTGTCTGTCTGTCTGTCTGTCTGTCTGTCTGTCTGTCTGTCTGTCTGTCTGTCTGTCTGTCTGTCTGTCTGTCTGTCTGTCTGTCTGTCTGTCTGTCTGTCTGTCTGTCTGTCTGTCTGTCTGTCTGTCTGTCTGTCTGTCTGTCTGTCTGTCTGTCTGTCTGTCTGTCTGTCTGTCTGTCTGTCTGTCTGTCTGTCTGTCTGTCTGTCTGTCTGTCTGTCTGTCTGTCTGTCTGTCTGTCTGTCTGTCTGTCTGTCTGTCTGTCTGTCTGTCTGTCTGTCTGTCTGTCTGTCTGTCTGTCTGTCTGTCTGTCTGTCTGTCTGTCTGTCTGTCTGTCTGTCTGTCTGTCTGTCTGTCTGTCTGTCTGTCTGTCTGTCTGTCTGTCTGTCTGTCTGTCTGTCTGTCTGTCTGTCTGTCTGTCTGTCTGTCTGTCTGTCTGTCTGTCTGTCTGTCTGTCTGTCTGTCTGTCTGTCTGTCTGTCTGTCTGTCTGTCTGTCTGTCTGTCTGTCTGTCTGTCTGTCTGTCTGTCTGTCTGTCTGTCTGTCTGTCTGTCTGTCTGTCTGTCTGTCTGTCTGTCTGTCTGTCTGTCTGTCTGTCTGTCTGTCTGTCTGTCTGTCTGTCTGTCTGTCTGTCTGTCTGTCTGTCTGTCTGTCTGTCTGTCTGTCTGTCTGTCTGTCTGTCTGTCTGTCTGTCTGTCTGTCTGTCTGTCTGTCTGTCTGTCTGTCTGTCTGTCTGTCTGTCTGTCTGTCTGTCTGTCTGTCTGTCTGTCTGTCTGTCTGTCTGTCTGTCTGTCTGTCTGTCTGTCTGTCTGTCTGTCTGTCTGTCTGTCTGTCTGTCTGTCTGTCTGTCTGTCTGTCTGTCTGTCTGTCTGTCTGTCTGTCTGTCTGTCTGTCTGTCTGTCTGTCTGTCTGTCTGTCTGTCTGTCTGTCTGTCTGTCTGTCTGTCTGTCTGTCTGTCTGTCTGTCTGTCTGTCTGTCTGTCTGTCTGTCTGTCTGTCTGTCTGTCTGTCTGTCTGTCTGTCTGTCTGTCTGTCTGTCTGTCTGTCTGTCTGTCTGTCTGTCTGTCTGTCTGTCTGTCTGTCTGTCTGTCTGTCTGTCTGTCTGTCTGTCTGTCTGTCTGTCTGTCTGTCTGTCTGTCTGTCTGTCTGTCTGTCTGTCTGTCTGTCTGTCTGTCTGTCTGTCTGTCTGTCTGTCTGTCTGTCTGTCTGTCTGTCTGTCTGTCTGTCTGTCTGTCTGTCTGTCTGTCTGTCTGTCTGTCTGTCTGTCTGTCTGTCTGTCTGTCTGTCTGTCTGTCTGTCTGTCTGTCTGTCTGTCTGTCTGTCTGTCTGTCTGTCTGTCTGTCTGTCTGTCTGTCTGTCTGTCTGTCTGTCTGTCTGTCTGTCTGTCTGTCTGTCTGTCTGTCTGTCTGTCTGTCTGTCTGTCTGTCTGTCTGTCTGTCTGTCTGTCTGTCTGTCTGTCTGTCTGTCTGTCTGTCTGTCTGTCTGTCTGTCTGTCTGTCTGTCTGTCTGTCTGTCTGTCTGTCTGTCTGTCTGTCTGTCTGTCTGTCTGTCTGTCTGTCTGTCTGTCTGTCTGTCTGTCTGTCTGTCTGTCTGTCTGTCTGTCTGTCTGTCTGTCTGTCTGTCTGTCTGTCTGTCTGTCTGTCTGTCTGTCTGTCTGTCTGTCTGTCTGTCTGTCTGTCTGTCTGTCTGTCTGTCTGTCTGTCTGTCTGTCTGTCTGTCTGTCTGTCTGTCTGTCTGTCTGTCTGTCTGTCTGTCTGTCTGTCTGTCTGTCTGTCTGTCTGTCTGTCTGTCTGTCTGTCTGTCTGTCTGTCTGTCTGTCTGTCTGTCTGTCTGTCTGTCTGTCTGTCTGTCTGTCTGTCTGTCTGTCTGTCTGTCTGTCTGTCTGTCTGTCTGTCTGTCTGTCTGTCTGTCTGTCTGTCTGTCTGTCTGTCTGTCTGTCTGTCTGTCTGTCTGTCTGTCTGTCTGTCTGTCTGTCTGTCTGTCTGTCTGTCTGTCTGTCTGTCTGTCTGTCTGTCTGTCTGTCTGTCTGTCTGTCTGTCTGTCTGTCTGTCTGTCTGTCTGTCTGTCTGTCTGTCTGTCTGTCTGTCTGTCTGTCTGTCTGTCTGTCTGTCTGTCTGTCTGTCTGTCTGTCTGTCTGTCTGTCTGTCTGTCTGTCTGTCTGTCTGTCTGTCTGTCTGTCTGTCTGTCTGTCTGTCTGTCTGTCTGTCTGTCTGTCTGTCTGTCTGTCTGTCTGTCTGTCTGTCTGTCTGTCTGTCTGTCTGTCTGTCTGTCTGTCTGTCTGTCTGTCTGTCTGTCTGTCTGTCTGTCTGTCTGTCTGTCTGTCTGTCTGTCTGTCTGTCTGTCTGTCTGTCTGTCTGTCTGTCTGTCTGTCTGTCTGTCTGTCTGTCTGTCTGTCTGTCTGTCTGTCTGTCTGTCTGTCTGTCTGTCTGTCTGTCTGTCTGTCTGTCTGTCTGTCTGTCTGTCTGTCTGTCTGTCTGTCTGTCTGTCTGTCTGTCTGTCTGTCTGTCTGTCTGTCTGTCTGTCTGTCTGTCTGTCTGTCTGTCTGTCTGTCTGTCTGTCTGTCTGTCTGTCTGTCTGTCTGTCTGTCTGTCTGTCTGTCTGTCTGTCTGTCTGTCTGTCTGTCTGTCTGTCTGTCTGTCTGTCTGTCTGTCTGTCTGTCTGTCTGTCTGTCTGTCTGTCTGTCTGTCTGTCTGTCTGTCTGTCTGTCTGTCTGTCTGTCTGTCTGTCTGTCTGTCTGTCTGTCTGTCTGTCTGTCTGTCTGTCTGTCTGTCTGTCTGTCTGTCTGTCTGTCTGTCTGTCTGTCTGTCTGTCTGTCTGTCTGTCTGTCTGTCTGTCTGTCTGTCTGTCTGTCTGTCTGTCTGTCTGTCTGTCTGTCTGTCTGTCTGTCTGTCTGTCTGTCTGTCTGTCTGTCTGTCTGTCTGTCTGTCTGTCTGTCTGTCTGTCTGTCTGTCTGTCTGTCTGTCTGTCTGTCTGTCTGTCTGTCTGTCTGTCTGTCTGTCTGTCTGTCTGTCTGTCTGTCTGTCTGTCTGTCTGTCTGTCTGTCTGTCTGTCTGTCTGTCTGTCTGTCTGTCTGTCTGTCTGTCTGTCTGTCTGTCTGTCTGTCTGTCTGTCTGTCTGTCTGTCTGTCTGTCTGTCTGTCTGTCTGTCTGTCTGTCTGTCTGTCTGTCTGTCTGTCTGTCTGTCTGTCTGTCTGTCTGTCTGTCTGTCTGTCTGTCTGTCTGTCTGTCTGTCTGTCTGTCTGTCTGTCTGTCTGTCTGTCTGTCTGTCTGTCTGTCTGTCTGTCTGTCTGTCTGTCTGTCTGTCTGTCTGTCTGTCTGTCTGTCTGTCTGTCTGTCTGTCTGTCTGTCTGTCTGTCTGTCTGTCTGTCTGTCTGTCTGTCTGTCTGTCTGTCTGTCTGTCTGTCTGTCTGTCTGTCTGTCTGTCTGTCTGTCTGTCTGTCTGTCTGTCTGTCTGTCTGTCTGTCTGTCTGTCTGTCTGTCTGTCTGTCTGTCTGTCTGTCTGTCTGTCTGTCTGTCTGTCTGTCTGTCTGTCTGTCTGTCTGTCTGTCTGTCTGTCTGTCTGTCTGTCTGTCTGTCTGTCTGTCTGTCTGTCTGTCTGTCTGTCTGTCTGTCTGTCTGTCTGTCTGTCTGTCTGTCTGTCTGTCTGTCTGTCTGTCTGTCTGTCTGTCTGTCTGTCTGTCTGTCTGTCTGTCTGTCTGTCTGTCTGTCTGTCTGTCTGTCTGTCTGTCTGTCTGTCTGTCTGTCTGTCTGTCTGTCTGTCTGTCTGTCTGTCTGTCTGTCTGTCTGTCTGTCTGTCTGTCTGTCTGTCTGTCTGTCTGTCTGTCTGTCTGTCTGTCTGTCTGTCTGTCTGTCTGTCTGTCTGTCTGTCTGTCTGTCTGTCTGTCTGTCTGTCTGTCTGTCTGTCTGTCTGTCTGTCTGTCTGTCTGTCTGTCTGTCTGTCTGTCTGTCTGTCTGTCTGTCTGTCTGTCTGTCTGTCTGTCTGTCTGTCTGTCTGTCTGTCTGTCTGTCTGTCTGTCTGTCTGTCTGTCTGTCTGTCTGTCTGTCTGTCTGTCTGTCTGTCTGTCTGTCTGTCTGTCTGTCTGTCTGTCTGTCTGTCTGTCTGTCTGTCTGTCTGTCTGTCTGTCTGTCTGTCTGTCTGTCTGTCTGTCTGTCTGTCTGTCTGTCTGTCTGTCTGTCTGTCTGTCTGTCTGTCTGTCTGTCTGTCTGTCTGTCTGTCTGTCTGTCTGTCTGTCTGTCTGTCTGTCTGTCTGTCTGTCTGTCTGTCTGTCTGTCTGTCTGTCTGTCTGTCTGTCTGTCTGTCTGTCTGTCTGTCTGTCTGTCTGTCTGTCTGTCTGTCTGTCTGTCTGTCTGTCTGTCTGTCTGTCTGTCTGTCTGTCTGTCTGTCTGTCTGTCTGTCTGTCTGTCTGTCTGTCTGTCTGTCTGTCTGTCTGTCTGTCTGTCTGTCTGTCTGTCTGTCTGTCTGTCTGTCTGTCTGTCTGTCTGTCTGTCTGTCTGTCTGTCTGTCTGTCTGTCTGTCTGTCTGTCTGTCTGTCTGTCTGTCTGTCTGTCTGTCTGTCTGTCTGTCTGTCTGTCTGTCTGTCTGTCTGTCTGTCTGTCTGTCTGTCTGTCTGTCTGTCTGTCTGTCTGTCTGTCTGTCTGTCTGTCTGTCTGTCTGTCTGTCTGTCTGTCTGTCTGTCTGTCTGTCTGTCTGTCTGTCTGTCTGTCTGTCTGTCTGTCTGTCTGTCTGTCTGTCTGTCTGTCTGTCTGTCTGTCTGTCTGTCTGTCTGTCTGTCTGTCTGTCTGTCTGTCTGTCTGTCTGTCTGTCTGTCTGTCTGTCTGTCTGTCTGTCTGTCTGTCTGTCTGTCTGTCTGTCTGTCTGTCTGTCTGTCTGTCTGTCTGTCTGTCTGTCTGTCTGTCTGTCTGTCTGTCTGTCTGTCTGTCTGTCTGTCTGTCTGTCTGTCTGTCTGTCTGTCTGTCTGTCTGTCTGTCTGTCTGTCTGTCTGTCTGTCTGTCTGTCTGTCTGTCTGTCTGTCTGTCTGTCTGTCTGTCTGTCTGTCTGTCTGTCTGTCTGTCTGTCTGTCTGTCTGTCTGTCTGTCTGTCTGTCTGTCTGTCTGTCTGTCTGTCTGTCTGTCTGTCTGTCTGTCTGTCTGTCTGTCTGTCTGTCTGTCTGTCTGTCTGTCTGTCTGTCTGTCTGTCTGTCTGTCTGTCTGTCTGTCTGTCTGTCTGTCTGTCTGTCTGTCTGTCTGTCTGTCTGTCTGTCTGTCTGTCTGTCTGTCTGTCTGTCTGTCTGTCTGTCTGTCTGTCTGTCTGTCTGTCTGTCTGTCTGTCTGTCTGTCTGTCTGTCTGTCTGTCTGTCTGTCTGTCTGTCTGTCTGTCTGTCTGTCTGTCTGTCTGTCTGTCTGTCTGTCTGTCTGTCTGTCTGTCTGTCTGTCTGTCTGTCTGTCTGTCTGTCTGTCTGTCTGTCTGTCTGTCTGTCTGTCTGTCTGTCTGTCTGTCTGTCTGTCTGTCTGTCTGTCTGTCTGTCTGTCTGTCTGTCTGTCTGTCTGTCTGTCTGTCTGTCTGTCTGTCTGTCTGTCTGTCTGTCTGTCTGTCTGTCTGTCTGTCTGTCTGTCTGTCTGTCTGTCTGTCTGTCTGTCTGTCTGTCTGTCTGTCTGTCTGTCTGTCTGTCTGTCTGTCTGTCTGTCTGTCTGTCTGTCTGTCTGTCTGTCTGTCTGTCTGTCTGTCTGTCTGTCTGTCTGTCTGTCTGTCTGTCTGTCTGTCTGTCTGTCTGTCTGTCTGTCTGTCTGTCTGTCTGTCTGTCTGTCTGTCTGTCTGTCTGTCTGTCTGTCTGTCTGTCTGTCTGTCTGTCTGTCTGTCTGTCTGTCTGTCTGTCTGTCTGTCTGTCTGTCTGTCTGTCTGTCTGTCTGTCTGTCTGTCTGTCTGTCTGTCTGTCTGTCTGTCTGTCTGTCTGTCTGTCTGTCTGTCTGTCTGTCTGTCTGTCTGTCTGTCTGTCTGTCTGTCTGTCTGTCTGTCTGTCTGTCTGTCTGTCTGTCTGTCTGTCTGTCTGTCTGTCTGTCTGTCTGTCTGTCTGTCTGTCTGTCTGTCTGTCTGTCTGTCTGTCTGTCTGTCTGTCTGTCTGTCTGTCTGTCTGTCTGTCTGTCTGTCTGTCTGTCTGTCTGTCGTCTGTCTGTCTGTCTGTCTGTCTGTCTGTCTGTCTGTCTGTCTGTCTGTCTGTCTGTCTGTCTGTCTGTCTGTCTGTCTGTCTGTCTGTCTGTCTGTCTGTCTGTCTGTCTGTCTGTCTGTCTGTCTGTCTGTCTGTCTGTCTGTCTGTCTGTCTGTCTGTCTGTCTGTCTGTCTGTCTGTCTGTCTGTCTGTCTGTCTGTTCTGTCTGTCTGTCTGTCTGTCTGTCTGTCTGTCTGTCTGTCTGTCTGTCTGTCTGTCTGTCTGTCTGTCTGTCTGTCTGTCTGTCTGTCTGTCTGTCTGTCTGTCTGTCTGTCTGTCTGTCTGTCTGTCTGTCTGTCTGTCTGTCTGTCTGTCTGTCTGTCTGTCTGTCTGTCTGTCTGTCTGTCTGTCTGTCTGTCTGTCTGTCTGTCTGTCTGTCTGTCTGTCTGTCTGTCTGTCTGTCTGTCTGTCTGTCTGTCTGTCTGTCTGTCTGTCTGTCTGTCTGTCTGTCTGTCTGTCTGTCTGTCTGTCTGTCTGTCTGTCTGTCTGTCTGTCTGTCTGTCTGTCTGTCTGTCTGTCTGTCTGTCTGTCTGTCTGTCTGTCTGTCTGTCTGTCTGTCTGTCTGTCTGTCTGTCTGTCTGTCTGTCTGTCTGTCTGTCTGTCTGTCTGTCTGTCTGTCTGTCTGTCTGTCTGTCTGTCTGTCTGTCTGTCTGTCTGTCTGTCTGTCTGTCTGTCTGTCTGTCTGTCTGTCTGTCTGTCTGTCTGTCTGTCTGTCTGTCTGTCTGTCTGTCTGTCTGTCTGTCTGTCTGTCTGTCTGTCTGTCTGTCTGTCTGTCTGTCTGTCTGTCTGTCTGTCTGTCTGTCTGTCTGTCTGTCTGTCTGTCTGTCTGTCTGTCTGTCTGTCTGTCTGTCTGTCTGTCTGTCTGTCTGTCTGTCTGTCTGTCTGTCTGTCTGTCTGTCTGTCTGTCTGTCTGTCTGTCTGTCTGTCTGTCTGTCTGTCTGTCTGTCTGTCTGTCTGTCTGTCTGTCTGTCTGTCTGTCTGTCTGTCTGTCTGTCTGTCTGTCTGTCTGTCTGTCTGTCTGTCTGTCTGTCTGTCTGTCTGTCTGTCTGTCTGTCTGTCTGTCTGTCTGTCTGTCTGTCTGTCTGTCTGTCTGTCTGTCTGTCTGTCTGTCTGTCTGTCTGTCTGTCTGTCTGTCTGTCTGTCTGTCTGTCTGTCTGTCTGTCTGTCTGTCTGTCTGTCTGTCTGTCTGTCTGTCTGTCTGTCTGTCTGTCTGTCTGTCTGTCTGTCTGTCTGTCTGTCTGTCTGTCTGTCTGTCTGTCTGTCTGTCTGTCTGTCTGTCTGTCTGTCTGTCTGTCTGTCTGTCTGTCTGTCTGTCTGTCTGTCTGTCTGTCTGTCTGTCTGTCTGTCTGTCTGTCTGTCTGTCTGTCTGTCTGTCTGTCTGTCTGTCTGTCTGTCTGTCTGTCTGTCTGTCTGTCTGTCTGTCTGTCTGTCTGTCTGTCTGTCTGTCTGTCTGTCTGTCTGTCTGTCTGTCTGTCTGTCTGTCTGTCTGTCTGTCTGTCTGTCTGTCTGTCTGTCTGTCTGTCTGTCTGTCTGTCTGTCTGTCTGTCTGTCTGTCTGTCTGTCTGTCTGTCTGTCTGTCTGTCTGTCTGTCTGTCTGTCTGTCTGTCTGTCTGTCTGTCTGTCTGTCTGTCTGTCTGTCTGTCTGTCTGTCTGTCTGTCTGTCTGTCTGTCTGTCTGTCTGTCTGTCTGTCTGTCTGTCTGTCTGTCTGTCTGTCTGTCTGTCTGTCTGTCTGTCTGTCTGTCTGTCTGTCTGTCTGTCTGTCTGTCTGTCTGTCTGTCTGTCTGTCTGTCTGTCTGTCTGTCTGTCTGTCTGTCTGTCTGTCTGTCTGTCTGTCTGTCTGTCTGTCTGTCTGTCTGTCTGTCTGTCTGTCTGTCTGTCTGTCTGTCTGTCTGTCTGTCTGTCTGTCTGTCTGTCTGTCTGTCTGTCTGTCTGTCTGTCTGTCTGTCTGTCTGTCTGTCTGTCTGTCTGTCTGTCTGTCTGTCTGTCTGTCTGTCTGTCTGTCTGTCTGTCTGTCTGTCTGTCTGTCTGTCTGTCTGTCTGTCTGTCTGTCTGTCTGTCTGTCTGTCTGTCTGTCTGTCTGTCTGTCTGTCTGTCTGTCTGTCTGTCTGTCTGTCTGTCTGTCTGTCTGTCTGTCTGTCTGTCTGTCTGTCTGTCTGTCTGTCTGTCTGTCTGTCTGTCTGTCTGTCTGTCTGTCTGTCTGTCTGTCTGTCTGTCTGTCTGTCTGTCTGTCTGTCTGTCTGTCTGTCTGTCTGTCTGTCTGTCTGTCTGTCTGTCTGTCTGTCTGTCTGTCTGTCTGTCTGTCTGTCTGTCTGTCTGTCTGTCTGTCTGTCTGTCTGTCTGTCTGTCTGTCTGTCTGTCTGTCTGTCTGTCTGTCTGTCTGTCTGTCTGTCTGTCTGTCTGTCTGTCTGTCTGTCTGTCTGTCTGTCTGTCTGTCTGTCTGTCTGTCTGTCTGTCTGTCTGTCTGTCTGTCTGTCTGTCTGTCTGTCTGTCTGTCTGTCTGTCTGTCTGTCTGTCTGTCTGTCTGTCTGTCTGTCTGTCTGTCTGTCTGTCTGTCTGTCTGTCTGTCTGTCTGTCTGTCTGTCTGTCTGTCTGTCTGTCTGTCTGTCTGTCTGTCTGTCTGTCTGTCTGTCTGTCTGTCTGTCTGTCTGTCTGTCTGTCTGTCTGTCTGTCTGTCTGTCTGTCTGTCTGTCTGTCTGTCTGTCTGTCTGTCTGTCTGTCTGTCTGTCTGTCTGTCTGTCTGTCTGTCTGTCTGTCTGTCTGTCTGTCTGTCTGTCTGTCTGTCTGTCTGTCTGTCTGTCTGTCTGTCTGTCTGTCTGTCTGTCTGTCTGTCTGTCTGTCTGTCTGTCTGTCTGTCTGTCTGTCTGTCTGTCTGTCTGTCTGTCTGTCTGTCTGTCTGTCTGTCTGTCTGTCTGTCTGTCTGTCTGTCTGTCTGTCTGTCTGTCTGTCTGTCTGTCTGTCTGTCTGTCTGTCTGTCTGTCTGTCTGTCTGTCTGTCTGTCTGTCTGTCTGTCTGTCTGTCTGTCTGTCTGTCTGTCTGTCTGTCTGTCTGTCTGTCTGTCTGTCTGTCTGTCTGTCTGTCTGTCTGTCTGTCTGTCTGTCTGTCTGTCTGTCTGTCTGTCTGTCTGTCTGTCTGTCTGTCTGTCTGTCTGTCTGTCTGTCTGTCTGTCTGTCTGTCTGTCTGTCTGTCTGTCTGTCTGTCTGTCTGTCTGTCTGTCTGTCTGTCTGTCTGTCTGTCTGTCTGTCTGTCTGTCTGTCTGTCTGTCTGTCTGTCTGTCTGTCTGTCTGTCTGTCTGTCTGTCTGTCTGTCTGTCTGTCTGTCTGTCTGTCTGTCTGTCTGTCTGTCTGTCTGTCTGTCTGTCTGTCTGTCTGTCTGTCTGTCTGTCTGTCTGTCTGTCTGTCTGTCTGTCTGTCTGTCTGTCTGTCTGTCTGTCTGTCTGTCTGTCTGTCTGTCTGTCTGTCTGTCTGTCTGTCTGTCTGTCTGTCTGTCTGTCTGTCTGTCTGTCTGTCTGTCTGTCTGTCTGTCTGTCTGTCTGTCTGTCTGTCTGTCTGTCTGTCTGTCTGTCTGTCTGTCTGTCTGTCTGTCTGTCTGTCTGTCTGTCTGTCTGTCTGTCTGTCTGTCTGTCTGTCTGTCTGTCTGTCTGTCTGTCTGTCTGTCTGTCTGTCTGTCTGTCTGTCTGTCTGTCTGTCTGTCTGTCTGTCTGTCTGTCTGTCTGTCTGTCTGTCTGTCTGTCTGTCTGTCTGTCTGTCTGTCTGTCTGTCTGTCTGTCTGTCTGTCTGTCTGTCTGTCTGTCTGTCTGTCTGTCTGTCTGTCTGTCTGTCTGTCTGTCTGTCTGTCTGTCTGTCTGTCTGTCTGTCTGTCTGTCTGTCTGTCTGTCTGTCTGTCTGTCTGTCTGTCTGTCTGTCTGTCTGTCTGTCTGTCTGTCTGTCTGTCTGTCTGTCTGTCTGTCTGTCTGTCTGTCTGTCTGTCTGTCTGTCTGTCTGTCTGTCTGTCTGTCTGTCTGTCTGTCTGTCTGTCTGTCTGTCTGTCTGTCTGTCTGTCTGTCTGTCTGTCTGTCTGTCTGTCTGTCTGTCTGTCTGTCTGTCTGTCTGTCTGTCTGTCTGTCTGTCTGTCTGTCTGTCTGTCTGTCTGTCTGTCTGTCTGTCTGTCTGTCTGTCTGTCTGTCTGTCTGTCTGTCTGTCTGTCTGTCTGTCTGTCTGTCTGTCTGTCTGTCTGTCTGTCTGTCTGTCTGTCTGTCTGTCTGTCTGTCTGTCTGTCTGTCTGTCTGTCTGTCTGTCTGTCTGTCTGTCTGTCTGTCTGTCTGTCTGTCTGTCTGTCTGTCTGTCTGTCTGTCTGTCTGTCTGTCTGTCTGTCTGTCTGTCTGTCTGTCTGTCTGTCTGTCTGTCTGTCTGTCTGTCTGTCTGTCTGTCTGTCTGTCTGTCTGTCTGTCTGTCTGTCTGTCTGTCTGTCTGTCTGTCTGTCTGTCTGTCTGTCTGTCTGTCTGTCTGTCTGTCTGTCTGTCTGTCTGTCTGTCTGTCTGTCTGTCTGTCTGTCTGTCTGTCTGTCTGTCTGTCTGTCTGTCTGTCTGTCTGTCTGTCTGTCTGTCTGTCTGTCTGTCTGTCTGTCTGTCTGTCTGTCTGTCTGTCTGTCTGTCTGTCTGTCTGTCTGTCTGTCTGTCTGTCTGTCTGTCTGTCTGTCTGTCTGTCTGTCTGTCTGTCTGTCTGTCTGTCTGTCTGTCTGTCTGTCTGTCTGTCTGTCTGTCTGTCTGTCTGTCTGTCTGTCTGTCTGTCTGTCTGTCTGTCTGTCTGTCTGTCTGTCTGTCTGTCTGTCTGTCTGTCTGTCTGTCTGTCTGTCTGTCTGTCTGTCTGTCTGTCTGTCTGTCTGTCTGTCTGTCTGTCTGTCTGTCTGTCTGTCTGTCTGTCTGTCTGTCTGTCTGTCTGTCTGTCTGTCTGTCTGTCTGTCTGTCTGTCTGTCTGTCTGTCTGTCTGTCTGTCTGTCTGTCTGTCTGTCTGTCTGTCTGTCTGTCTGTCTGTCTGTCTGTCTGTCTGTCTGTCTGTCTGTCTGTCTGTCTGTCTGTCTGTCTGTCTGTCTGTCTGTCTGTCTGTCTGTCTGTCTGTCTGTCTGTCTGTCTGTCTGTCTGTCTGTCTGTCTGTCTGTCTGTCTGTCTGTCTGTCTGTCTGTCTGTCTGTCTGTCTGTCTGTCTGTCTGTCTGTCTGTCTGTCTGTCTGTCTGTCTGTCTGTCTGTCTGTCTGTCTGTCTGTCTGTCTGTCTGTCTGTCTGTCTGTCTGTCTGTCTGTCTGTCTGTCTGTCTGTCTGTCTGTCTGTCTGTCTGTCTGTCTGTCTGTCTGTCTGTCTGTCTGTCTGTCTGTCTGTCTGTCTGTCTGTCTGTCTGTCTGTCTGTCTGTCTGTCTGTCTGTCTGTCTGTCTGTCTGTCTGTCTGTCTGTCTGTCTGTCTGTCTGTCTGTCTGTCTGTCTGTCTGTCTGTCTGTCTGTCTGTCTGTCTGTCTGTCTGTCTGTCTGTCTGTCTGTCTGTCTGTCTGTCTGTCTGTCTGTCTGTCTGTCTGTCTGTCTGTCTGTCTGTCTGTCTGTCTGTCTGTCTGTCTGTCTGTCTGTCTGTCTGTCTGTCTGTCTGTCTGTCTGTCTGTCTGTCTGTCTGTCTGTCTGTCTGTCTGTCTGTCTGTCTGTCTGTCTGTCTGTCTGTCTGTCTGTCTGTCTGTCTGTCTGTCTGTCTGTCTGTCTGTCTGTCTGTCTGTCTGTCTGTCTGTCTGTCTGTCTGTCTGTCTGTCTGTCTGTCTGTCTGTCTGTCTGTCTGTCTGTCTGTCTGTCTGTCTGTCTGTCTGTCTGTCTGTCTGTCTGTCTGTCTGTCTGTCTGTCTGTCTGTCTGTCTGTCTGTCTGTCTGTCTGTCTGTCTGTCTGTCTGTCTGTCTGTCTGTCTGTCTGTCTGTCTGTCTGTCTGTCTGTCTGTCTGTCTGTCTGTCTGTCTGTCTGTCTGTCTGTCTGTCTGTCTGTCTGTCTGTCTGTCTGTCTGTCTGTCTGTCTGTCTGTCTGTCTGTCTGTCTGTCTGTCTGTCTGTCTGTCTGTCTGTCTGTCTGTCTGTCTGTCTGTCTGTCTGTCTGTCTGTCTGTCTGTCTGTCTGTCTGTCTGTCTGTCTGTCTGTCTGTCTGTCTGTCTGTCTGTCTGTCTGTCTGTCTGTCTGTCTGTCTGTCTGTCTGTCTGTCTGTCTGTCTGTCTGTCTGTCTGTCTGTCTGTCTGTCTGTCTGTCTGTCTGTCTGTCTGTCTGTCTGTCTGTCTGTCTGTCTGTCTGTCTGTCTGTCTGTCTGTCTGTCTGTCTGTCTGTCTGTCTGTCTGTCTGTCTGTCTGTCTGTCTGTCTGTCTGTCTGTCTGTCTGTCTGTCTGTCTGTCTGTCTGTCTGTCTGTCTGTCTGTCTGTCTGTCTGTCTGTCTGTCTGTCTGTCTGTCTGTCTGTCTGTCTGTCTGTCTGTCTGTCTGTCTGTCTGTCTGTCTGTCTGTCTGTCTGTCTGTCTGTCTGTCTGTCTGTCTGTCTGTCTGTCTGTCTGTCTGTCTGTCTGTCTGTCTGTCTGTCTGTCTGTCTGTCTGTCTGTCTGTCTGTCTGTCTGTCTGTCTGTCTGTCTGTCTGTCTGTCTGTCTGTCTGTCTGTCTGTCTGTCTGTCTGTCTGTCTGTCTGTCTGTCTGTCTGTCTGTCTGTCTGTCTGTCTGTCTGTCTGTCTGTCTGTCTGTCTGTCTGTCTGTCTGTCTGTCTGTCTGTCTGTCTGTCTGTCTGTCTGTCTGTCTGTCTGTCTGTCTGTCTGTCTGTCTGTCTGTCTGTCTGTCTGTCTGTCTGTCTGTCTGTCTGTCTGTCTGTCTGTCTGTCTGTCTGTCTGTCTGTCTGTCTGTCTGTCTGTCTGTCTGTCTGTCTGTCTGTCTGTCTGTCTGTCTGTCTGTCTGTCTGTCTGTCTGTCTGTCTGTCTGTCTGTCTGTCTGTCTGTCTGTCTGTCTGTCTGTCTGTCTGTCTGTCTGTCTGTCTGTCTGTCTGTCTGTCTGTCTGTCTGTCTGTCTGTCTGTCTGTCTGTCTGTCTGTCTGTCTGTCTGTCTGTCTGTCTGTCTGTCTGTCTGTCTGTCTGTCTGTCTGTCTGTCTGTCTGTCTGTCTGTCTGTCTGTCTGTCTGTCTGTCTGTCTGTCTGTCTGTCTGTCTGTCTGTCTGTCTGTCTGTCTGTCTGTCTGTCTGTCTGTCTGTCTGTCTGTCTGTCTGTCTGTCTGTCTGTCTGTCTGTCTGTCTGTCTGTCTGTCTGTCTGTCTGTCTGTCTGTCTGTCTGTCTGTCTGTCTGTCTGTCTGTCTGTCTGTCTGTCTGTCTGTCGATTTATTAGATTCTGATTTATTTAGAAACTTAAACCTAGAAAAATACATAGCTACTATTATAAAAACAGGCAATGGTACGACCCTGGTGGTCCGGGAAACTCGCCGAGATGAAGCAGGAGGTCATCACCCGGAGGAGGAGAATCCGATGCGCAGCGCCGATCCGGGGAGACAAGGTCGTCGATGAGTACCTGCAATCAAAAGAAAGATATGAGAATGAAGCCAAGAGGGTACAAGTAGAAAGCTGGAAGGAGTATCGTAGGAAACAGGACAAGGAAAACATATAGAGTGATCACAAAGGTGTCTAAGAGACAAGAAGACCAGCCATTAACTAGAAATGGGGAGCCCCTAAGGAGTCGGCAAAATTTTTGGCAGAAACATTTTATCCAGATGACAAAGAGGAAGAAGACAATGCAGAACACCAGCAGATGAGGAAAACTTCCGAACGAGTAAATGACGAAGTCAATGCTGAGTACCATGACCCACCATTTTCACTAGACGAACTAAGTGTGGTTGTTATAGCTTCAACCCAAAGAAAGCCCCGGGAGCAGACGGTCTAACGGCAGATATCTGTAAGCAAGCAATAAATAAGTACCCAGAATTGTACATATCACTGGCAAACAAACGCCAAGAACTAGGCCACTTCACGTCCACCTGGAAGGAGGCAACAGTCATCATCCTCCGAAAACCTGCCTGAAAGATTTCCAGTTAGTTAACATCAGAAGGGTCATAGATAGCTACCTCGAGGCCAGAAAAGTCAGACTAAGCAGACTAATAATAAAACTGACTCAAAAAAACTCCAAACAATAAATGATAATACAACTATCATCACAGATTATAATACCTATCAAATACTCAATTAATACCAAAGTATGAATACCGGCAAATCACGTCTTAGATCTTTCTACCTCAACACTCGTAGCATACGAAAAAAAGGAAAATTTAACGAACTAAAGTGTATCATAAAATCTCTACGTTCTTATATATTCGTTCGTATCCTATTTACTGAAACCTGGATAGGAACAGCAAGACTACTCGTTACTCGATAATACAATAAAATGCTTTATAAGTAAAAGTAAAACATCAAAAACAAAGATCCTAAATTCACCACAAAAAATTGGATAAATATGGACATCATAAACAAAATCAATCAAAGAAATATGTTGTGGGCAGAACTTAAGAAGAACGATTACAGTAAGACCTTAGAACAAAAATTTATAACCAAAAGAAAATATGTAGCTAAAATTATACAAGGTGCAAAAAATGTTTACCATGATAAAGAATTCACAAATTGTATTAATAAACCTAAAAAATATGGGGTCTAATTATCTCTTTAGAAAATAATAATATTAAACAAAGGTGTGCTCCTCGAAAACTACTTGTAGACTCAGTGTATGTTACAGATCCAAGAAGTGTATGTGAACTATTTAATAAATATTTTCAACAATAGGACCAATTTTAGCGAAAGCAATACCTAATAAATTTTATGACAATCACACGCGAACATTACTAAAAGTTCTGGCTCAAAACTCTTCGCTGTCCACCCTCAAACCTTGTTGACCTGAAGAAATAATAAAAATAATCTCAAATCTTCATTCAAATTGTAGCACTGGATTAGATGAAATTAACACAAAAGTAATAAAATGCATAAAACATTTGGTGGCAAACACGATTAGTAAATGCTTCAATAAATTGTTATTCATTTCATTTCCCCGATACTCTAAACTTGGCAAAAGTTACACCCATATATAAATCCGGACCAACAACAGACCCATGCAATTACCGACCCATATCGGTTTTACCCGTATTATCGAAAATACTTGAAAAAATCTTACATAATCGGTTAAATAAATACTTCAGCTATATAGCTTTAGGGCTAAATGTAACACTCTTACCGCCACAGTTGATCTTATCACTAAGATAAATTATAGCATAGTCCATAAAAATATAGTTCTTGGAAAATTTATTGACCTGTAGAAGGCGATTAATACAGTACGTCATAAACAGCTTCTAAAAAAATTTTAATCAATAAATATCACTGGAAGTGATCACGAAATGTTCGAATCTTATCTAAATAATAGACTATAAGTAGTTACGAAATGATTTCACAAGCTCAAGAAGACTTAAACATACCCTTTGCATGGTTTCAATATAATCATATATAGAAAGAAAGAAATAAAGAGTAAAGAGTAATGAGTAATGTTATGTTATGTGTTAAGAGTAATATTATATAATCATTCAATATAATATTTAAAGCCAAAAATAAAAAAACCCACAGTATAAGCCACTTACTATTAACTGTATTCCTTTACAGCAAAAATATGTTGAAAAATATCTTGGTCTGAGAATGGATAGCGCTTTAACTCGGAATAATCATATCGAACACATAAAAAATAAATTATCATCACTGCTCGGTTCCCTTCGTAATATTGTCGCATGTATCCCAAAGACTTATGTATCTTATTGAAATCTTGGATAGTGCCTCTAAAACTAAAGTAGCAGATGTTCAAATTGTCCAAAATAAAATTATCAAACTGCTTTTGAAGTACTCATACCTGACCTCAACAAATAAAATCTATAATGAAACTAAGATAATGAATATCAATCAATTATATGTTTATAACACATGTATTTTTATTCAAAAAGTACTTAGTAAAGATGTCCACACCAGCCTAACATTTACTAAATTAAAACAAATCAGCCAACGCAGCACTTCAGAACAGACTATAGCAAAAAGACGCTTATGTTTGAGGGAGCACAGCTTTATAATAAAATACCTATAAAAATAAAAAATGTACATCCATTTTATACATTTAAGACACAGCTAGCTAAATAGATTATAGATTATTATAGATTGATTGACTGGGGTCCTAACATTCTGATAAATCGATCCTCTCTTTGTATTCCTTATAATGTTTAATTAATTAATTAATAATATTGTGAAATTATATTACGCATGTTGTGGTTGCCTGTAGTCTGAGTTGCAATTAGTTCTATTTTCCGATTGTTTATATCATGTATGTTATATTGTAAACTATGTTGGCAATCCTCAAATAATAAAATAAAATATCTTATAGCAGATAAATCTCTTTTGGCCAAAACATGAATGTATCTGTCTGTCATACTATTAACTTACCGTGGTGGTCCGGGAAACTCGCCAAGATGAAGCAGGAGGTCATCACCCGGAGGAGGAGAAACCGATGCGCCACGCCGATCCGGAGAGCCAAGGTCGTCGATGAGTACCTGCAATCAAAAGAAAGATATGAGAATGAAGCCAAGAGGGCACAAGTAGAGAGCTGGAAGGAGTTTCGTAGGAAACAGGACAAGACACGGAAAACATATGGGAAAGGGTATATAAAGTGATCAGAAAGGTGTCTAAGAGACAAGAAGACCTGCCATTGACACTGACTAAGGCTTTCTGCGAAGAATATGATTCTTAGCTACAACGAAAGAAAAGGGCAATAGTGTTTGGGGATTTCAACATTGATCGATTAAGTAAAGAGAAAAAGACTAAAGTATATATAGACCTCGTAAAGGAAGCAGGACACATTAATAAATAAAAAACACTGTACGTGAGAATCAACTACAAGAAAATCTATTCTGGATCATGTAAGTACAAATTTGAGAAATGATAAGTTTCATATGGTAATAACTGATTCTTCCATGTCCGATCATAAACAAATATATATCGAACTAAAAAAGACAAAAACCCCCACCAAACATTCGGCCACACTATGAAGCAATAAACTACACGATGATATAAAACTTCTTTGAAACAACAAATCTCGAGGAACTACAATACAAGTAAAAGTAAAACATCAAAAACAAAGATCCTAAATTCACCACAAAAAAAATTGGATAAATACGGATATCAAATGAAATCCATCAAAGAAATATGTTGTGTGCAGAACTTAAAGAAGAACGATCACAGTAAGACCTTAGAACAAAAAATTATAACCAAAAGAAAATATGTAGCTAAAATTATACAAGATGCAAAAAATATTTACCACTATAAAGAATTCACAAATTGTATTAATAAACCTAAAAATATGGGGTATAATTAACTTTTTAGCAAATAATAATATTAAACAAAGGTGTGCTCCTCCAAAACTACTTGTAGACTCAGTGTATGTTACTGATACAAGAAGTGTATGTAAACTATTTAATAAATATTTTTCAACAATAGGACCAATTTTAGCGAAAGCAATAACTAATAAATTTCATGACAATCACGCGCGAGCATTACCAAAAGTTCTGGCTCAAAACTCTTCGCTGTCTACCCTCAAACCTTGTTGACCTGAAGTAATAATTAAAATAATATCAAAATCTTGATTCAATTTGTAGCACTGGATAAGATGAAATTAACACAAAAGTAATAAAATGCATAAAACATTTGGTGGCAAACACGACGAGTAAATGCTTCAATAAATTGTTATTAGATGGTCATTTCCCCGATACTCTAAAGTTGGCAAAAGTTACACCCATTTATAAATCCGGACCAACAACAGACCCATGCAATTACCGACCCATATCGGTTTTACCTGTATTATCGAAAATACTTGAAAAAATCTTACATAATCGGTTAAACGAATACTTGAGCTCGAAGAATATTATTTCAGATCGCCAATATAGCTTTAGGGCTAAATGTAACACTTACCGCCACAGTTGATCTTGTATAGATATAAAACATAGAATAGCAAATAAATCTCTTTTGGCCAAAACATGAATGTATTAATTGGGTAATAATAAATCTGTAAATGTGCCTGACAACTTGTTACTTATTACGTATGTTTAGTATTGTTCTCAAGGAAGTGACATTGTTTTTGTCTTATTGAGAATAAATTTCTTTAAACCTTAAACCCTAGTGAGATGTAGAAGAAACCGAAATTAAATATACCAAAATTAATAAAGTACCTAGTGGGAGATGTGAACCTGAGGCTTTGATAATAAATAATATTTGGATTCAACTTTACAGACCCCGTTTACACCCCATAGATCCCTAATTCTATTTTTTTTCGCTCACTTGGACCCCTCAGTCGTCATCGGCCCCAGGGGGTCGATAAAGACCACTTTGGGTATCATTGCTGTAAGGTAACTAAGTTATGTTCAAGTTTTCCACAAAACTTGGATGTAACACTTACTTTAATGTTACTACCAGAAGATAATTTAATTACGGATAATTAACTTTACACGATCACTAAGATACCTTAAGCGCGGGCCGCTCACCAGTCACCCAAGAGATCTTGAGACGACAATAACCAGGCTACGAACGTAAGCCATCAACAATGCTATGAACCATTGGCATAGACACTCATTTTAACCTCAATTAATTGCAAAGTTTAGCGTAACTATTATAACATTAATTTATTACCGGGTAGAAATTAAAACTAGAACTAACAGTCACCACCAATACCAACATTAAAATTAAAAAAATAAATGGTTATACTTGACTAACTTGATTATCGATTATTAATTCTGAAACTTTTATAAAAACTAGACCCGTAAAACAATTATTACTAAATTATTCATTCAATGCAGTTTTTTCATAACACGTTAAAACCTAGGTTTGAGGGGTACCTTTGATTATAGTTTTTTATTTAGCACTAGTTATAAGAGTAAATGTTTTTCAACCCTCATACAAGCTAGAATTGAACCACATCAAATTCAAGGTTCATTAAATCATCACACGCGTCAACTTTTACGTATTTTCACATACATACACACTCACAACTGTAATCCCTGAAGGTGTAGGCAGAGGTGTAACCATTACACCCATAATTCGCGCAGCTTATTATCAGCCTATGTGTGATAGGGGTGAGCCTATACCATACCGGGCACAACTCCATGCTCACGGCGGATAATCCCAATATCTCTTTACCAAACCCGGGGATCGAACCAGAGACCCCGCACGGCAGTCGTACCGCGTACATTACAACTACGCCACAGAGGATCGTGGACGTCCAATTATAATATCACTGCGTAATTAGCAGTTAAGCAAAATCTGAGTGCAAGACGTGAGTAACAGCCTAGAGCCGCTACAGCTGCGTAGGGATATTTCCTCGCCTAGCGTGTTATACCGTCTGTATCATGGCGAATGCTCTGAAGAATTGTTTGATCTTATCCCATCCTCTCCCTTTCATACCAGAACAAAAATCAATAAGGTAGGAAACAAATCCTCATATTTCCAACTAAATAAATCTTAAGTTTAGCAGAAAGATCAAAATTAAAAATCGGCCTTTAAATTTAAAAACTGAAAGCGACTCACCAAATTTCACATAAATCCACGGGTAAATCCCACTTCTTATGTCCAGGTGAAAGGTCATGAAGTCACAGGTCACCATATGAAGAGGCTGGAAGAGGGCTTATACATCCCTCTCCGATCTCCAGATATAGACAGGATGCACATGGTATGATAGATTCGTAGAAATAACACGAGTTGAACACTTCACAGTTTTTGAAGCTACTGCCAGTTCGAAATACAATAATCCACGGAAAAAAGAACTGGCAAGAAAAACCATGGTTTACAATTACACTGAGACGCACATGGCGTTGAATCATCACTTTAATTGTAGGCAACGATCAGTTAAACAGCACTTGGGCATTACGACCTCTAAATTACTAAACTATTCGAGATAGGATATTGACTCGTCTAATAATTATTCCTGAATGCTCCGCGAAATGATGAGGCACTCTTTTATATTGTGATTTTCGTTGTGCCCCACTACGAATGAGATCATCCAATAAACAACTCGAACCTACCTTCAAAATAATAAAACAACTGACGGTTCCCACAATTTACAAAAGATAAAATTATTTGTAAGGTCAATTCAGTCTCCGTATTCATTATACTCCGACATATACCTTTTCTCCCAAAAATAACTTCCACGCGGGCGGAGCCACGGGCAAAAGCTAGTGAGAAATAAAGATCTTTAACCACAATAATTTTAATTACCATTTATATGCTATATAAATAAGACTTAACCCCTAAGGGTTATTTAGAGCACTATTTGTAACATAAGGCCAATAAAAGAGATTAAGAAGGAGAACAAAGAAGAAGATTATGTTTTAAGAAGTTTAATAAAATAGGAATGTCATTTTTTTAGTATTTTCTTATAGCAAGAAAGCGTATGCGATCCGTGTATACACACAATTTCAGAATTTCGAGAGCTCCCAGTCTTATGCCTATTTATTGCAGCGCATAATGTCCCGTCCCTATGTGAGAAATTATTAAATTTATCACTCGCGGAATTCAATCTTTCTGCGAAATAAATACTAAGTACTTATTTCATATTCGTACCTATAAACAAAATGAATTTTTCACTGTTAGTAAAGTTATTGTGCCTATTATGTAACTGTGAGTTTCCTTTTCAAGAAATTATAATATTATGTCTATGTCTCATAAAATTTTAAATTTTATCTTAACATGAAACACGCACACCTGAGATTTCATGAACTGGGTAAAATAATGTTAGTTGGTAGCCCCATAGAGTTCACCTGTCCCTTTCGTGTGTGCCTATGCCTCATCTATATATATACTAAATCTATGATTAAAACCTACTAAACAGAACGAATAAAATCTTATAAATTATTTATATTTTATTTAAATGAGCCCTTCTTGATATTTATTTAGCGCGTATTTCTGAAATGGCTCTAATTTTTTTTTAAGTTTACCTTTATTGTATTTTCTGTGAATACGAGATATAAATTGCATTATTGCTATTCAATGTCAGCGTACAGGTACCTGAGGACTGTACGAGATAGTGTTAGAAAACAACGTTACTTAAATAAATAATCATTTGTATATTTATTCCGGCTCTAATGATCGAGACCAATTATTTTATCGTTTTTTTTTACAAAGTCATTTTTATAAAACACGGGAAACGCCATCTCGTAAATCTTTAAGGCACTTGCATTGTTGCTGTTGGACGTTTCATACTTCACGTTAGCATACTGGTACCTCAAAACTCGATGAGATGGCGTTACTATTAATGTATAATTAAATATTTTTATGTATCTCAAAATCTCTCGTAATCTTGATACAGGCTCTAACGATTTGGATGTATTTAGACTGGGTTTTGCTTTTTAAGTGTATCTAAATAGACGCATTAGGTGACACTATAATGCTTCTCCGCGCTTAAGAGATTATTAATTTACACGGTGGCAAAACATCTAGGCTTATGACGTTGGGATCACGCTTTCTGAGTCAGAGGTCCATGCCACCTCTACTAATAATTTAACAATGGTTCCCTGGTCCCCCTTATCCAACAAAAACTATACACCCTCAAATTATAAAAAAAGAAGCAGATTAGCCATGTCTTAAAACCAAAATTCACACTAAAGCTTGCCTAAACTAAAAATCAAATTTATCCAAGACACATTTTTATACTAGCTTTTAACCGTGGCTTCGCCCAAGTAATCATCTTGTATAAACGTTATGTCTTAATTTCTTATTGATCCGTTCTGGCAGAATTCTCAGCGTTTCAGATCAAATAATATTAGTTATATCACTGAATTTATCCGAGTTCAAGATACTCAAGCAAATTTTCCACTAGGTCTCATTTAGTGAAACCATGTAAGTAATTTATAAAGTGTTGTATTAGTACTAATCTCGTTGTAATGGTAAGAGTTTGTAGAAAAAAATCAGTAAAAAATTTGCTAATTTAAATTTATAAAGAATTTCCTGAGATCAATAAACATTTCTGATTTAATTACACAGAAATCAGTATTTACAAGAAGGATCTAATGAATAAATAGGTAATAAGGTAGGTAATAGGTAATAAATTATACACATACATTAATTAGGACACGATTCAAAACTTTTATTTTCATACCATCTTGAATTTTACAATAAGTTTATATAAAAAATATTTATAATATAGTAGCTAGTCAATAAGATCTTAAATTTTACATTAAACCATGGACGTCTTAGTTCTTTCAATGTCGTAAATCTCAATATCTCAGTATACACAAATGACATTCACAATGAAAGAAATATCTATACACTTAAATCACAATGCGCATGAGCAAGTACCATTTAAGACTCATGTGAACTTAATTTGTACATAATGATATTAATATAAATGCATAACATAGTCTATACTTCGCGGGCAGTTATTGTCATTATAATTCTTAAAGCTATCACGCTCATTGACATCACGTTGGAATGTTCAGAGATTATTACCGTGTATTATCTCTATATATATTTAAATAATCGTATAAAAATACATATTTACTTATAGTGTCGTTCTAATCCCAGCGATGACAAATATTACATACATAATATTTATAAGTAGGTAAATAAGATGTAGATCTTAATATTCAATACTTAAACCTAGTGTATAATTGTGTACATTAAAAACTTCTTGGCTAGTAATGTTGGCACTTATTGTATAGTAAAGTTAAGAAGAAAATAGAATACAAAAATGTAGAGTATTAAGTAGAACTATCTCTCGAAGATAGACATTTATTGCCCAATTTATCGATTACCTTATTAGTCATTGCTAAGGTACTGGCAGAGTTTAATATAAAGAAATACATCAAAACGCAACACGAAAAAATATTTTTAACAATAATAGGCATCAACTAAAGTTAACATGATATTTAATGTCCGCACTTAATCATTAAGCTGGGGTCTTAAAGGCAGGGATCCTTCGACCCAGAAGTTAGGTCTCTGCATCATTGTCTGCCATAACGTGACCTCTTTGCCCACACTGTCCATCCAATTAACATTGGCGCCCATGTATGTTCCTGTAAATTCAATAAATTATTTATAAATGTTCAAAAAAATTTGACTGACTGCCTCGGTGGCGCAGTTGTAATTGCGCATTCGTTACGACTGCTGGGCTGAGGTCTCGGGTTCGATCCCCGGGTCGGGTAAAGTGATATTGGGTTTTTCTATCTATTTTTCATTCTCAGTATTAGCCCGGAGTCTGGAATCTGTGTCCGGCATGGTGATAGGCTCGCCCCTATCACATTATGGGACCGAAATTCGGCGAAAAGTGGGTATACTGGTTACACCTCTGCCTACCCCTTCGGGGATTACAGGCGTGAGTGTATGTGTAAACAAATTCGAAGAATATGTATCTTTAATTTTATCAGACTGTGGCTACACGATCAAAGGAATAACTTACCTGTACCAAGAGATAATCTAATAGCTCCCATAAAGTCGTTAGAAGCGAGTCGGTCCCGGTCCCAGAGGCTCAGTTCTAGCGCCCTGGTACCAAGCTCTTGCAGTTTGAGACCACGGTAGGTGAAAGTGTGTTCCCATCTTGGATTCAGCGTGCGTCTTGCTACATTGGTCTTTTGTTTCACAAGTCTACCGCGTTCGGGGAGAAGGTAGCTGCAACGAGGACAACATTGTAATTATTAGTAGGTATAATAGATGAGAAAAATATTAACAAAGATAAACTTGTTTTGTTTTAGGTTTAAAGGATAGTTAGCAAGTACTAGTAAATAGATGACAAAAATATTACCAAAGACGAACATTTTTTTTAGATTTTAACGTTTTCTTTGTGTCAATATATTTTAAGTCACGTTTCGAAAACATCTGAAGTTAATAAAGACCGAAAATACTTGTTTGCTTTGGTTGGACTTTTTTATCGTCATAGCTCTTCATGCAAATATGCAAATTTACCATGAAGGAGGCCATAAGCAACAGAAAATGAGTGTAAAATTAAAGTACCGTTAGTCTCGCCATTGCTTTGATTGCTAATGCTACTACTATTGCTGTAAAAACAAAAAATTGAAACGAAATCCAGTACAATTAAATTTGATGAAATATATAAATTATCATGTTTTGCTTTCTCAACGCCTAACATATCGAATTTTTTTGTTAAGAGTAATATAAAGAATACGTCGATGATATTATGTCGGTTTTGATTATTGATTGATAGAAACTCTTTATTGCACACCATCATAATAATATTACAACAAGAAACCTTAAAACTAGAGTAAGTTGCAATAGGCGGTCTTATCGCTGAAAGCAATCTCTGCCAGACAACCTTAATTATTATTATTATTTTTTTATCCTAGCACGGCAAAGTGACCGCACTGTACCTGATGGTAAGCGCAGCGCGGTCCAATTAGAGTATCGAGTAGCGAGAGACGATCTGTCCCCTGCTACTCAACACAATCATGCCGGCCTGCTTCTTCACACTACGCCATGGGCAAGAAGGTGAAGAAGCGGTCGAGGGTCTATTGTCAGAGTACTCAGAAGGCTGCAAAATGGCCAAACATAGTACCCCAACTCTAGACCCCCGAGAAAAACCGGATGTACACTGGCTGATACCGGAACGCGACACACTTGCATGTGCCACTATGGCGGGTTTTTCACCCTGTGTACGGTGGTCCCTATCCGGGCGGATATGAATATCCTACCACCAGCTAATTATATGGATATACATGAAAAGGGTCCGTAAAAAGGAGAGGTGTGAAACACAATAACACTGATATAATATGTATACACATAAACATATTGCTAAATGGGATAAAAATTATAGCAGCATTGAAGTAATACAAAAATAAAAATAGATATTAAATAATAATGACGGTTTAAATATTCTGATACTAAACTAATAAATTTTTTATTAATATACTTTAATATTTAACTATATAAAATTTTCAAAGCTTTGGAAAATCACAAAACAAATTATGAATCTGTTTTAAACATGGCAATATCTGTTAAAACACTCAATAAATTACCTTTTACAGAATACATCAGCAAGTCCGTTAGGTTTGGTGGCGACGAGGTTCTTGGCCTCCTTGACAAGCACGTGTAGGGTGCCCTTCCCTCGCAGCGCGCCGCTCTCGTGCAGCTCCAACTTGAGCCCCACGATCAGGTCGCCGCGGCTGCCCTGATGCTCGTCGAAATGCTCTGTCTGTAAAATATGATCATATTCATGTTGGTGTCTTTTTTAACCGACTTCAAAAAAGGAGGAGGTTCTCAATTCGTCGATTTTGTTTTTTATGTATGTTACCCGATTACTCATAAGGTATACTTCCCAGGTGGTCTCCCATTGGCACCAAGTCAGGATCAGGGATCTCAGAAAAATCGAGGGCAACCTTCAAATTTTATAGGGACGCAGAATTTGTTTTTTATTGAAGTCGGTGTACTTTTTATGAATTGAAAATATTTTACTGATTAATATTACGTAGTCTTGAGATGGTGTAAACTAGAGTTGTCAACCGTCCTGTTCTCCCAGGACATTTCCTGTTTTTTAGAGTGTCCTGGGATGTCCTGGATAGTTTTTAAGCAGCGTCCTGGGTTTTTAAAACGCCCTGATAAGGTCCTGTATTTTAAAACTCGAACACCACTTTTGCAATCCTTACTTTAGGGGCGGCGTCTCGGCTCGCAAGTGTTTACGCTATTTTAAAACACAGATGCGTTTTCAAACTGAATTGTCCTGGTTCTAACTTCAAATCCTAGTATTTGAATTCCTGGGTTAGTAACCCTAGTGTAAGCTAACAATGGACTCTGTTACGAAATTCTATTATCGAAAACCTGCTTGTTGGTTTTATTGATTTTTAGACATTTTTAGGGTTATATCAAGAGGTGCAGCGGTATGCAATACAGTTATGCCTATTTCTAGACTATCTTTATATATATAATTCTACTGTACGTGTATGTCACTGAACTGCTCCTAAACGGCTGGACCGATTTCAATGATTTTTTTTGTATGCGTTTAGGTGGCGCCCTGGATGGTTTAGATTCACAAATCAGCCCGGCAGATGGCGCTGCTCTTATGTGCAGGACGACGTCTGCCAGGCTCGCTAGTATTATATAGACTGACCCTCTCGTGCAGCTTGTACCACATGGGCGCGGGGTCGTCGAACACGACGTCGGCCAGCGGCAGCGTCACCTCGCCGAGGAAGTCGTTCCTGCCGAACATGTCGGCGTGCCACACGCTGAGCCACAGTGTCCGCGAGGACAGCGAGGCCAGCGTCTGCACGAAGCTCAGACTCTCCTCGAACACCGGGTTGAGCGTGTTCTTCTTCACCTTCGTCTTCCTCTTGCCAGCTTTCGACTTGTCCGGTAACAAGTACACCTGAAAATGTATCAGCGTTGTTTATAAAATAAATAACACCCAACAGTCACACACATAGCCCCAAATCCACACTAAGACGAGTCTTGTGTTGTGGGTATCAAGGGCTACGAGAGACTTTCGGTCTCACAACACCCAGACCCCGGAAACAAATATCTGTCTGTCACACAATCATTTTTCCCGGTGTGGCAATCGAACCCATGGCCTCACGTTTCACAGCCGGTTACTCGCCAACTGCGCCACGGAGGCTGTCTGCCTATAATACAGCCAGCTACATTATACATTTCCATGGGTTCGATTACCGAGACAAATGTTCGTGTGACAGACAAATATTTGTTTGGGGTCTGGGTGTCGTAGGACCGTAGTCCCTCGTAGTTCTTGATAGCCACTATACAGGTTTTACCTGGTGTGGGGTCAGAACTATGCGTTTGACTGTTGGATGTATTTATTTATTTATAATAGTACCCAAGTTCTTCTATTGGGTTTGATAAATTACCATCTGTCCCCAATTAATACTCTTCATGCAGAAATATGGACAAATTTAAATATTAATTTTACTTTTTTATTCACACACACACACACACACACCCACACACATACACTCCCGCCTGTAATCCCCGAAGGGGTAGGCAGAGGTGTAACCAGTACACCGACTTTCGCCGAATTTGTTGCGGTCCCATAATCCGGGCTAATACTGAGGAATTTCTAGATAGAAAAAATCAATATCACTTTACCCGGCCCGGGTATCGAACCCGAGACCTCAGCACAGCAGTCGTAACGCATGCGATTACAACTGCGCTGGCGCTGCAGTCAGTTTTATTCTTCACATAATAATAAGGTATACAGTTCAAAGCCATGCATTATTTTCTTAGGGTAGGCCGCTACCGCCCCCTTTCATACTTCGCTACTGATTAACATCTAAAACAAAGCACTAACCTTGACGTAAGGATCGGAACGGTTGCGTTTGACGTCTATCGGTGCTAGGTCGCGGCACCGCTTGACGCCCACCTCAAGGGCTCCCAGCCGGTAGTTGTAAACCAATGAGAACTGGACCTCTCCACGGACCGTCACGCTAGCCCTGGTGCCTTCGCCGGCTCCGGAGTACACAGACGCCATGGATTCTGAACGCGCCTGGAAAAGGAAAATCTAATTTAGAAAAAAAAATATGCCTGGATAGACACGAGCAGACGGGCCACCTGATGGTAAGTAGACACCGCCGCCCATAGACTTCAGCAATGCCAGGGCACAGCAAAGCCGCTGCCTACCGTTTAAAATATAACATTTATGTACTAAGCAAATTGGTAAAACTACTAAATTAAAAATACAATTAATAAGGAAAACGTACGTCTGTTATTATTGAGCGTGTCAAAACAACGTGTAAACAAAATTAATCTACATTTTAAAATTATTTTATGATGTTTAGGATTACACAATTATTTAAAAATATTTTTCTCACTGCATCTAACTACAAAGTTGCATAACAATTGGGAAACAGTATTAGACCACATTAATGTCGTATGCGCAATCCAATCATTTGACGATAATGACTGAATAATTAGTTCGACGAGGCAACATTGTGTTTTGTCTTGCATGTGTGTCATATGATACTTAACACGCGTGTTTATAATCCGTTTGGTGATTTGTGTTTGCTATTGTTTTTAAATGACATGATTTTGCATTTTGTCTGTCTGACATCATTTTTGTTTAGAGTATGTGGATTTGATCCACGTATAGAGACAAGTGCCTTTTTTCCCGCGGGGAAAATCCATTTTACGGATGCCTTCTCAACCTCGGGGGAGGAGAGATGGTTATGCCGGACTCACCGACCTTACGACCCAGTTAACCCGAGGGACTACTAGATCGGGGCTCTAACCAATTTTCCTACGCCGGTTTACCGACTAAAAAGTTAAAACCCCGCGGTGGCCTTCTGCAGCGCATGCAGGACGGTTCCGGGGGATCCTGAGAATCTCTGGATTGCTGCCGGAACCATCCCTGCTCGGTACCTCAACGGCCCGTCTCTTTTAGGGCTGGATGCCCTCCACGTCCTACGGCAGCACGAGGCTTCACGCGGCCATCTGTCTCGGGGTCGCACCATGAAAATATATATAGAAATATTTATGAAGGCCGCACATCCCCCGCTTCGCAGCCGCGACCCCCGGGACCCCTTATAGCCGCCTAATTTATAGACACAAGTTCCTACAAACTGAGCACTAAACGCGAGCAGAAAGGTCAAGACTTAATTTAATGTTTTTAGATAGAGGAATTGCAGTTACGTTCACGGAGTTGTAAATTCGGTTTCTGTTGACAAATACTATTTTAGAAATAAATTATAATTATAGTTTTTTTTATCCTGGCACGACAAAGTGACCACACTGCACCTGATGATAAGCGCAGTACCGTCAAATTAGAGTATGGAGTAGCGAGAGACGATTTATCCCCCACTACTCAACACAAGCATGCCGGTCTGCTTCTTCACACTACGCCATGGGCAAGAAGGTGAAGAAGCGGTCGAGGGTCTAGTGTCAGAGCATTCTGAAGGCCGCAAAACGGCACTTTTACACTCGCAACCCCTATCCACATATTGCCCGCATTGATTTTAAGAAAGTTGTACGATTTAATCTTGATGTTGGTTTAATATCTAATATTTAAATAGTATTTTTACGCATACAGTATTAAGAGATATACATTTTTATGTGTGTTTTCAAAGAGTTACAGTTATGCTCCATTTTTAATTTCAACTGCCTTATCATAAATGGCTAGCTAGATGTTAGGTTGAAATAACAGTTGAACCATTTTGTAACAAGTCTTTTTTCAAAGACCTTTTACAATTACTATGTATAGGCTATTATTAGATATTTTACAAATAAATTTTATTATTTTGATACTGATGTTTTATCTATATAAAATATTGATAGACTTTTTTGAATACTGATATTTGCTACAATCGAGACTATTAAACTCAATAATATTATTTGTTAATAATATCATTTAGTTACGAATTTTATTCTATATTTTTTAAAGTAGTTATAAGCGTTAAAAAACGTTTATTTATTATCGTAGGTAACTGATAAGTTAGTAAACAAAATCAATATCAAAAGATCTTTCGATATTGCGATAAAAAGTTAATTGCTATGTCGTAAATCTATGATAACATTTTATTAAAATTATACCAATGTCTTTTTTGCATTAAAGATAAATAATATACTTCCTCTGTCCATGAGACTTTTTGCTTGTAAACAGCTTTGGGGTTGCACAGTATGTATGGACACTGTTTTACAGTCTAATTAACATATTAAGAAGGAGATACATTTTCTATGTCATAAAAAAAATATATATTTAATAACTAATCAATACAGCATGTTAATCACTGCATAGTATAAAACAAAGTGCTGTCGCTGTCTGTCCGTCCCTATGTATGCTTAAATCTTCAAAACTACGCAACGGATTTTGAAGCGCTTTTAATAGATAGAGTAATTCAAGAGGAAGGTTTATATGTATGATACATGCATAATATTGTAGAGAAACACTGATGAATTTACAGGTTTATAATGGGATGTCGTAAATAAACACATTTTTTTGTGCCTACATGTATAATAGTTTAATATGCCTCCATGGATTGTATACCCTTTCTTACAAAAATAACCTCTACGCGGGCGGAGCCGCGAGCAACATCTAGTTAAGCCTAAGGAGCGAACCAACGTATCAAATCACATAAAAAAACATTTTATTCGCTCTAATTTTAAATATTCCATTCGATGTTTTAGATATACGAAACAGATAGGTATAGTGTACTGATTATAAAAAAATATATAATAATAAATACACCAAACAGCATACATAGTTGTGACCCCACACTAAATAAAACCTGTATCGTATGTATCAAGAACTACGAGAGACTACGGTTCCACAATTCCAACATCCGTCTGTCACACAAAAATTTGTCTCGGTGCGGGAATCGAACCCACGGCCTCTCGTTACACAACCGACTACTCACTCGCTGCGCGCGTCGTCTATGAAAGATAAAATCCGTTGCCAGTCACATAACCAATTTATAATTAAACTATGCTTATGTACGATCGTCCTTGATTTGCGTATGATTAAACTGGTTGATAACTACACGAGCCAGCTTTGGTTATATACACATATAAACGCTGTTATGTTTTTAATACCAGTTTTATTTATGCCAGTGTTTTACATATATATTAAATTAATGTAAAAACTATTACTAGCATGGGAACATTTTTTCATCAGAATGTTTTCTCGCATGTAGTTATATAAAAAAAACGATGTCTTCTAAGGTTTGTAAACAAGGAAGTTCGACTTGTATAAGTGGCTTAACTGTGAATTCGATATATCGGAAATGAATACGTTGTGTGGCTTCTTTTATGTTTGGCTTCTACTCGGTTCAACTAAATGTAGCCCCTTTAGCTATTAACGTGTACAAGGCTATGTACGTACCCAATGTCTGCATGTGAAACAGGCCAGTTTGCGCATATATGGTGTTGTGTAATAACTTCTTATCGTATCTGCCTACACTGCTCTTTATTTGGGATTAATATCGCAACTTTTTAATGTAATCCTAACCCAAACGCCCAGACTATTTACCAAACGGTCATCTACCCACGTAGCTTGTAATATGTTTCTGATATTGTTTTTCATTCAGTCTTATCGGTAAAAAAGTTCTAGTTCTACTTTATTTAATACAAATGTCCTTTGCTTGGCTGTTTTGACCTTAATAACATTAGACGTATCCGTGTTTTCTAGATTTGCTATAGATAAAATAATTATGTTTTTTAAAATGCCAACGGCATTATACAAATTAAGTTTTTTCATCACCTTATCTACAAACTAAATGAAGGTTATTAAATGTCGAATCTGTGCATATCTATTTTCTATGTAGATTAGAAATAAGATTTTTTCGTGTTTTCTCTGATTTAGCAGGCATTAACATTCGAATTGGAATATTCGATGTTAATGTTTTGCAAAGGCTGTTCGCATGGCGTGTCGCAAGTCGACGTAACATAATACATACAATAGTGCCTCGGCCGCAGAGACAATACACTGCACTTACATCAACATTTTACTTAACAAAACCTTACTACTTGTTCCAAAAGGTTCTTTTTTAAATGTAACAAATAATCCTATATTTAGGCCAATGCGCTCAGTCAATACGCAAATATTTTATTATATAGACGTATACGATTCTATATAATGAGATTTTAAATGCCTGTCACTTCGTGCAAAAGTATAAATGAAGATATACACAATAATAAGTATATATCTATATAAAGAGAACGAAACAATTTTAATTGGATAATCATCGCACTTCTCTTTTTAAATAGAAGGTAAGAAAATAATAGGAATGCGAGGGATTAGTTACATAAGTTAAATAAAAGAGATCTATATGCACCATCTCGAGTTCAGATATAAAACCGAGCGATCTTGGTAGAATAGTATGGAGAATTACATATACTAGCTAAATTGTGACTTTTAAACGAAGCATCATATCCAACTATAACGTGTGTGCTTGACACACTTATAAATAATACTAGCCCTGTATTAAACATTGTCCCACTGCTGGGCACGGGCCTCCTCTACTAATTAGGGGTTAGGCCTTAGTCTACCACGCTGGCCTATTGCGGGTTGGTAGACTTCACATACCTTCGAAATTCCTTTAGAGAATTCTCAGGTATGCAGGTTTCCTCAAGATGTTTTCCTTCATCGCTAAAGCAAGCGATAATTAACAAAGAATACACACATCACTTTAGAAAAGTCAGAGGTACACTTACAGGACACATTCAGGACAGGAGGAGAAGGACATACTTATAATACATAGGAGTATATACTTATTAAACAAATCTAACCTGAAGTCCGCTTCTGTTGATTGGGAATCGGTCCCGGTCCAAAAGATCCCGTTCGTTTGGCAGCGGTGAACTAGACCTCCTCGGCAGCGTCGCATGGCCGGGAGACAAAGTCTCTGACATGTACACTTCATCTGGAAATAAAAAAATACGTGTTACATATAACAGAATAATTCATTTATAAATATGTTCAAGAGGTGTAAAGATGTCATTAGCGACACTAGGGCACTTGTGTAAATTGATATTAGAAATATTGCGTGATGATAGTATTTTAGATATTGCGTACAATAAACGTGCTTATAAAGAAAAATATGTGATTGTATTAACAGTGCGAGCCATTTAGTAACAGAATCTAGATTATTAAAATACAATTTTAGGTTACCATTACATTTACATTAGGTCATTCTAACTACAAAGCAACCACTAAACAATCTGGTGAAATCAACAACAGAATTAAGCGATATGCACATGACTCCATACGTGAGGTTACTATGTATGATGTCCGGAAGTATTAGTCGGTGCCCTATGATATTTCACTGATACCCTGGCTTCCGAGTTCGAGCCATTCGTCAGGCTTGACTTTGCGGCATTTTTTGCCTCTTGTCATGGAGTTATCACACCACTCCAAAGACTTCAAGAACGATTCCCGACAGGCTAGCACTTCTCGAATGAATGAGATTTTCTCACCAAATTTTGAAGTATTACTGCCGCCACTGTTGCTTTCCGAAATTTCAGGCGATTCACACGGGCCCGACCTAACTTTTCTTACACTATACTGAGGTGTTCTCAAACTGATTGAAGTTTCCCTTTGCTCACTAGCAAGTAACAATTTTGTTGTCGATTTGGAAATTTCGTCATCCAGATGCTGGGTTACTGTGAACGTAGGTATTGTATGTACCGGTGGTTTCACAATTTCCTTATCAATATTAACTGTGTAACTGTTCCCTACAGGGCGTATTATCGCTGTTGTTGACGTATCAATAACAAATTCTCGATCATCATTGTCATTGGATTTGCAACAACAACACGATTGCAGGAATTCATAAAACGCATTTCTTTTCTCAACTGTGCGTCCGTAGTTTTTACTATAAACATTAACTGGATAGTAATTGGAACTCGGTTCTTCAGGTACATCGCGAGTTTCGAAGGAGCGGTATCGAGATTCTGATTCGCCACTAATTAAGGACGTCATATTTTCACAATTAACTATCAAACACGACTATGCACTCGCAATAATAACCACAGTATGTTAAATCACATTAAATCCACATTTTATCGTATCCTGCTTATACAGTAGTTTCCTGTTATGTATGGTATACTGGCGAGATACATCATGAAACTAAAATCATAATGATCGAATGAGGTTGGCAACTATAAAGGACGTACCAATGCATGTTAATGTGCGTTATGCGACCTAGCGCTGTGAAAATTAAAACTTTTATTGTTTGAATTATGGTAAAATGTGTTTATATGGAATTAACCATTTATTAATGTATTTAAATATTAAGTTAAATACTGGATACCGAGCATGAACAAATAACAAAATATTCAAACCGAGAACGCCAGTATTTTGTTTGAAAGTTTAAACAATCGCTGACGTTATCATATCGAATTACAAAAATATATAATAATAATACCAGCCCTGTATTATTGTGGGGACGAGCCTCCTCTACTAATGATAGGCTTTAGTATACCACACTGGCCTAATGCGGGTTGGTAGACTTCACATACCTTTGAAGTTCAGGATCTTTTCCTTCACCGTTAAAGCAAGTGATAATTAACAATAAATAAACGCGTAACTTTAGAAAAGTGAGAGATTTATGCCATTTGGGCTGGTTTCGAACCTACGACTTTCTGACGGTCCACCTTTCCCAACTAGGTTATCGCTGCTGTTTAAATATATGCTTATTTAAAAATTGTTTCCGTGTGTACTGAGAATAAAGCAAACGTACCATTTTTATCCCTTGGGTTCATTGACAGCGTGTTCCACTTTATAGACTTTATTGGTTTCTTTGTCACAGAAACCGTGCTTACAGATTTTGATGATGTTAAAATAGGTTTAGGAGTTCGTTTAATATTAACAAGTACTGGAAGTGAAGTATTCAAAGTTTTGCGATTACTTAATTGTGGTGATGTTGGAGTATTCATATTAATTTCTGTGCTTATGGCTTTAGATAATGTACTTTTAGGCATTAAGTCGTTGTCATCACGATCAGTTGATCCAGCGTAACCAGATTCTGAACCATTTGAACTAGTATTGTCACATTGCAAAGGAGCCTGTTCTGTATGTTCTAGAGATATACTCTTAATTCTTCTTGTTATATTTTCGAGCTCATTTTCGTTTTTGGAGACAGGTACAGCTGTTGTATAAGTACTACTTATCTCTGATTTCTGTTTTATTGGCGTAGATGTTTCAATGTGTGATTTGTGGATGATGACGGGAGCATCACTTAATTGCTCAGACAAAGCCTCTGAGTCAATAGAGTGCATGGTTTCTGTTTCATCATTTACTTTAGTACTATCTGTAACGAATGATATGTTACTTGAAGCACCGAGCGATGTATCGGTTATAAATGATGTACTGTTTATCGATGATTTTTCCTTATCAATTTCGATTTTATTGTATTCAGATATAGAAGGAAGACAGCTTGTGTCGCTATTTATTATGAGTTCATCTTTTTTGTCATCTATTGAGTATTGTCTACTTAACTTTGGAAATATCTTAATTTGGCTGTCCTTAGTTTTCACATTTTTTAATGATAATATCGCATTATTTTCTGTTTTATATGTATTTGCAACATCAAATGCACTATATTCCACGCCAGTAATGTCCTTACTTATAAAATTATCTTTATTTTCGTTATGTGACAATAGAACATTTTCTCTTGTTATATCAACTCCAGCAGAATCTTTTTGGATAGACGTTTGTTTATTAATATTTCTGACTTCAACTTTAGGTATTTGCGTATTTAATTTGTCTTGAACCTTTTTATGTACTGTATAGTGTTCAGTTACTTTTTGTGTCAGAGAAACTGGAGTAAATATTTCTTTTCGTTTGGAAGGTGATGTCATAGTTTTATATGACTTACTGCTAAAGGTAACAACTTCATTTGACTTTTTAGTATCAATTTCTGGACTTTTCTTACTAACTGAATAATGTTCAGTTACTTTTTGTACCAATGGTACTAATGAGGTAGCTCCTCTGCGTTTCACAGGTGGAGTTGTTACTTCGATTGTTTTCTTAATAAAAGTAATTGGTTCATTTTTAATCTTCTGTTCCTCTTTAGAGTGATAAACGGGTTTATAAGCATCACTCGTTTTTACTAGAATATTTTTATTACCACTGTAATATTGTATTGGTTTTTGTACGACTGGATTAGCGACTGGTTTTTCATTCCGTTTTGTTGGTAAGATTGGTTCGTCAACTGATTTGTTTGGTAATGTTCCAATTTCAAACGGCAAGTGCTTTTGCACTGTCGTATCTTGAATTTGTGTTTCTACTGAAACACTAAAATTTTCTGGAGCAGCAAATATGGTTCCAACAACATCTGATGTAGATTGTTTAACATTTTTATTATTATCACGTAATTGTTTCTGTGAGAATTTGGATTTACTTATTTTAGCGGCGGATTTAGTAATCGAAGAGGCAGCTCCAAGGATTTCATCATCAGAATCTGTTATCTGAGCAATAATATGACGTTTAGTTTTACCAGGCACATACGGACTACATAGCATATCGTCACACATTTCACGCATATCTTCACTTTCAGATTTTTGGTTAGTCAAATTAAGAGATTTATTAGTGTTTTCTGCGTAATTATCATCAGTTGCATGAGAAACTTGAATTATTTCTTTTGTTATTTTTTCTTCAATGTTTTTACCAATCGCGTAGTGTTGACTCAATTTATGAGACAGTGGAACGGCTTGTGGCTTTGATATTTCAGATACTATGTACGAATATAATTTATATCTATCCCTATTCGCTTTTCGGACTCCTTGCAAGGTAACAGGCTCAGTGCCGTATGGTTCCAGTTCACTATCTATTACTGTAAAACAATTCCAACACGACACATCGTTTTCAGTTTTATCTTTCACCACATCTTCTTTTGAATTAGTTTCGCTTGCACTTTTAGTCATTTTTAATTAATTCACAAACTTTGATCCGATACATAGACTAACATAAGACTGACTAAACATGTCAAGGAGTCGACCAATGCTTATATATGTCGACTAGAATTTAAAAACCTCCACTTATACTTAATGTGTTTTCAATGACTTTATTATTCATGCCGAGGTATTACACAACTAATATATAAGTATATTAAAAAAACGATCTCGAAAAAACAGCAACCAGTTCTAAAATTATTATGTAATATGACAAAGATACGACCTTTAATTGAGTTGAAAGAAATACCACGGTACTTATTTGTAATGTTTTCAAATGACTTCAAATAATATAAAATTCTTAAATAATTTTCTTTGTGTTTGATAACAATTAATGTGTAATTCATGTTGTATTCGAATGGCTTAAGCTCGAAAATGGTTCTGTAAAAATGTTATTAAATTATGATGTCTAGGTGAGATGAGGAAAAATTGGAAATCTTAATGGAATACGGCAAACGTTCTGTGATATATATATGTATATACATTTATACGTAAGAATAAAATGCTATAGTTATAAAATATTTAAATGTTAAAGAATTGCTGACTTAACGTACACCATTCAATGGTTGCGAACTTCTGAGTCATTATTGTTAATAAGGTCATAAGATCAACTGAATTAACTGAAAAATAGGGCTGGCAACCTCCGCAACATTGAAATATTGCGATTATTTTAAAAATTCTTAAAGCATAGCAAATAGGTACAATATGTGTCATGGCCATACTTTAGCTTGTAAATAAAATTATTAATAAGCCGTTTTTATCTTGTTCTTTGTTTTGTGTGTTCAATAATAAAACCGGTTATGTTTATTGCTTTTAAATATACGTTGAAAGATTAATGAGATAGGATAAAATATTTCTATGATGATTTCAGTTTACATATTCTTATAGTATATGATTATAAGGTAAAATATTTATGTATGTATGAATTAAATTCAGCATTTTTTACGTCTTTTAAAACAAGGAAATTGGCAACTCTGTGGTAGATAAAATAACAAGAAACCTGTTATGACGTTTAATTTGCGTTTTAGATTCTCCTAATCCTACTGTGATATGTGAACCAAGGGCCAAATCTGAACACCAAGGCCTTCTGTACATGTTTTACCGATTAACATAATTAGTCGATAGTGTGATACGATAAAATAGTGCGATTTTAAGTTGAGTACCGCCATCTAGTGGTCTAGGACAGAAGTTGACTATATCTATAGTAGCTATCTAGCTACAGAGTACACAGAACGAGTTTTAGCGAAGTTTGATGGAGATATATGTAGTAGCTGCTGCAATTATAGCTACCATCTATTGCTAGACAGCTATCGAGTGCCTTGTAACGGGATAGAGAAAGAAGCGTGGAAATTTACAACCAAAAGTTGTAGTAACTTTGTTACGATTTACTAACCTACTCTTTAACAGGTACAAATAAAGCGAACTTTTCTTATTTCGTTCAATTTTCTTATAGATAAATATCAGCGATAGCTTGGTTGGTTGCGGTACGGACTGTCATGACGAAATTTGTATATTTTAGTGTCAAAAAATGAGTGACATTGTCGATCCTGGCTAACCTGAGGTCTTAAGAATCGAGTACAAATAAATTACCAAATAACTATCCTATCAATACACTCGTTCACAAAAACTTTACCCAAACAATAGTAAGTTTATATAATTCAACCAATGCTTTGAAATCTGAATTCTCAAGCACATGTTAAAATCGCCCGTGACCGAGCCGTTGACGTTCCGTGCTATGAGCACAACACTTTTCACTCAATATTGTTTAACGTACACATATTTGAATTCATTGTGTAAGAATTGTAGGTTGCATTTCTCGGGTACATTTACTGTTAAACTTTATGTAGTTTATTGAATTGAAAACTTCTTTAGACACTTTTGGGATGAGAAAAGCCACTAACCTTGTGTGACCGTCACGCCTCAGATTATTTTACTTTTGTCATAAGCACGCCTATGAAGTTTTATGATTATTGACAAGCGATCATAAACAAAAAACGTCACCACTTCATAGACGCTTTTACAAAAAAGGACATAGTAATTCCAAAGTTTTATGTTTTCATTTCTGTCGGTACTCCCTATGTTTTTTATTAGTGTAGTAGCACAAATTCTAATGAAAAGTTGATTTTGGCAGGTGTATTTATTATTATATAGGTACCTAGTTAATTATTATTGTAGTACCTATATCCAATGTTCCTCGGCCATTGCATAGCCCTACCTATTAGTCTATTTTTTTATAATGTTTCAGCGTATGAGAGACAATCTATAAATAAACAATAAATAGCTGTCTATAATATTATTTTGTACCTAGTAGTGACAAAAGTAATAAACAAACAAACGTGCGCAGTTTATTTTAGTTTTGTTGCCACACGTGAAATAGCTCAATCATTGGCCGCTAGATGGCAGCAATCACTGTGTTAGTTATTATTGCAAAATATTGTATTCGAGTTTGACATTATTAAACCCTTTGACGTGGCGAGTTATTGTTGATAGAAACATTTGTTTGAAGCCTACATATATGGTTTGAGGACTTTTTGATAGGCGTACCTAATCCTAAGACATAATAAAAAGTGAAGATGAGATGTGTCGTTATTCGTGACTTACTAATTTTAGATGGAACTTGGTCTTGGATTGTGGAAAAAAATAACCTATACATTTTTTTTTAGTGTCTGTATAGGCAGACGAGTAGACGGGCCACCTGATGGTAAGTAGTCACCGCCGCCCATAGACTTCTGCAATGCCAGAGCACAGCAGAGCCGCTGCCTACCGTTTAAATTAATATTAATTTATATTAGCATTATAACCGATGCGCGGCGTCATAGCGTTGTGTTCTTAGAATATTTCAGCTCGAAATTTTCGGGGCCAGTGCTATTACTTCATAGGCATATAACATATCAAACATGTATTGAATTACATCACTTTTATTCTACGTATTTCGTTTACTTTCAGTTTAGAACAATTTAAACAGTAGACCATGGTATAACGTTACTTTAAAAACGTATAATGTTTTATAAAATAAAAGAGATTTTAACACACTTAAATATAGCTGGACCGAATTTAAATAAACGTTTTATCTACCAAGGCTGTGTGACTAATTATTTGTAGATTTGTTTCCCGTGTGAAGGTAAAACCAGATAATGCAAGCTTATTCACTTTCCATTATTCGATTACAACAGACGTTTGCGAGCGGTCTACAAAAAGTACTGAGATATTTGGAGTCGTTATGGAAAGATATGGGGCAGACATGTGTTGGAGTGGAGACCGCGTTTAGGCAAACGTAGTGTGGGACGCCCTGCTGCACGATGGACCGACGACTTGAAGAAGGTGGCGGGTAGCGGGTGGATGCGGGCTACCCAAGACCGGGATGGTTGGCGTTCACTTGGGGAGGCCTACGTCCAACAGTGGACGGCAACAGGCTGAGTATATGGAAAGATTTATGTAATTGTCAGCGCACATAACTAATACTTGCATACAAGAGATCAATTTGTTTTTGAACTTAACAATGTCAGCAATTTACACACAATCAACACAAACAATTAAGACAAAGAGAAAATATATGTTTTCAAACAGGCATGTAGATGCGATTTCAAAGGCTGATCTCTCCGTCATGGCAATTACCAGTGACGCACTGTCGATGCTGCCGTGTCTGAGCATTTTATGTTCCGTAGTCTATAGTCAAGTCGTAGTCCACGTGTGAAAGAATATTCCACAGTAACTTCACTTACACACATGGTACCTTCATTATTTAGCGGGTGTTCGCAGACATCGACGTCACTGACGTCTATGCCTGCAGAAGTCTACCTTTACAGTAATTATATTAAGCTTGATCATTGGAGTTTTTGAAGTAATAAAACTAGCTACATACCTACCTAAAATTAGGATTTCCAGTTAAAACTAATATGACATTTAGTTGTTTTATACAATTATACATTTGGATTTTTAATTGTAGATTTAGAAACAACCAGATCTTACCAGTGCTACATTCACAACAAAAACTTGTTTGTTAGCTATCCAAATTTAAATACATTTTAATGCAAATAGCTGCCAAAATCCCGTTGTAAACGGATCTAGGTAGTGCCCCTTGTTACGCTATCTTTTTAATTCATCTTGTGAATTAAAATGAAAGACAAAACAAGTCAAGATTAAATAGGTACAAAACATTACTTGTCTATTCTTGAAAATTCAGTCCAATTATCATATAAAAAAGCAGTGATAATGTATATTGTTTTGTATCTAAATTTAGGAGCGGAGGCTGATAGATAATATTTAGTGCGCTTAGGATGTCGGTGCGCGCCTGGAAGGACGGTTGTAAGGCGAAATGATAATAGCCGTAATAATTATTCTATCTTTTAATATAGAAGATTAAGTCCACTCTAATCAATAAATACACCCAACGGTCACACACATAGTTCTGACCTCACACTAAGTAAAACGTGTATCGTGGGTATTAAGAACTACGGGGGACTAGAGTCCCACAACACCCAGACCCGAAACAATATCTGTCGGTCACAGAAACATTTGTCTCGTTGCGGGAATCCAACCCACGGCCTCTCGGTTTACAGCCGGCTTTACGCCCGCTGCACCATGTAGGCTGTCGTCTACCGGTCCACGTATATATACTATACGTATAGACATAGTAAAACCAAACAAAAATTACAGGAGTCTGTTAAATCATAGTGATATTTGAACTGCGTCTATGAGATTTAATTTTTTGATATAAGATAAGTGTGAATTTTTAAATTATCCAATTACACGCGACAAAATATTGCCTACGATCGACTATCACTTGGCAAAATCTAATTGCTACAGATAAACAATCGATTGCAATGACCATGGCCTAAAAAGTAAACGGCCTTAAATAGCCACCAATGTAATTATACCAAATCAACAAGTGGTATAAATATTTATATCTGCTTAAATTATTAAAGTGACTTCAATCAATTAATGATAATGATGTTAGCATTTTGCAGAAGAAATCGATTTATTAGAATAAGAAATAAGTTTTATAGGAATGATAATATTGGCCCCGTTAGAAAAAAGTACTTATTTTTTTATCCTGGCACGTGACAAAGTGATCACACTGCATCTGTTGGTAAGCGCAGTGCCAAACACATTCAGATTTCCTGAATTTTCCAATATACCGGGCAATATTATTCTTTTCCTAATAACCTTATTTGGAATATTACGGTCAACAGTCTCAAAAAAATGCCAAATCGGTCGAGCTCTTCTCAACCTTTGGTCTTACCAACGCACAGTATATTTAATTTATATATATATTATAGAATAATTATTTTATACTAATCAACCAATATGTAAACCATAACGACAGTTGGCAGGCTATTTGATTTAAGAATTTTTTTAAATGTTACAAGAGAGGTTAAAAGTATGTATTTTGTTTTTCAGAAAAAGAATCACTATAAAAAAATATTGCCTGGATTTTAGTAGAATTAATATATTAGGTACTTGTGGAAATACGTACTGCATCTCTATGACTTATTTTTATGCATTTATAAGCATTAAAGTAAAGAAAAAGAGCAATGTTTTACCAGATGATTTGAGCGCCAAAAAGTGCATAACTTTTTTAACTAGGCTCAAAAGTTGCATAAAAATGTCCTAATTCTGAATATGTATAATAATGAATAGCTCAATATCGCAAAAAGTCGCTTTAATTAAAAAGCCCGCCAACCATCGACATAATTTAGTACCAATCAATCTACACTGTGGTCTTTTAAAACAGGAAATTCATTTATGAACTGCGGAGTTGACTTAAAAGTTATCGTATTAAAAGTCTTGAAGGATAGGCATCGCATTTGTGGCTGGCAGAGTGGAACATTACGGCTGGCTGGGTGCAAAAACGTCGAAACTAAGCCGAAAACGTTAAACTAACAGTACCATATTTATTATCATTATTATAAACTAGCTGTCCTGGCGAACTTCGTACCGCCAGAATCATTAAATGTTGTGTTAACTTATAGTAGTTGTTGCAGATCTTGAAGATTAGGTTTTTTCATCGCTATCGATAATCGATAATTCCAAAAACACAAAAATCATAAAAATTGGTCCAGCCGTTCCTGAGTTATATATGGTGTAACTAACACGACTTTGTTTTATATATATAGAAACTGGCACTGTATTAAACTTGAGTCTATTGGCCTTTTCTACTAATGACAGGCTTTTTAGTCGTAGTCTTATTAGGTCTTAGTCCACCATGCTGGCTTACAGGGAGTTGGGAGACTCCACCTTTGAAATTCTTACGCGAATTCTCAGGTACACAGGTTTCCTCATGATTCCACCTTCACCATTAAAGCAAGCTATAATTAATAATAAGTTTAGAAAAGTCAGATGTGCATGCCATTTGGGTTACTCGAACCAATGGCTCTCGACAGTCCGTATTCCACTCCTAAACTAGGCTAACGCTGCTTTACTCTTTCTATATAGACAGCCTCCGTGGCGCAGTTGGCGAGTAGCTGTGAAACGAGAGGCTGTGGGTTCGATTCCCACACGGGACAAATGTTTGTGTGACAGATAGATATTAGTGTCCGAGGTCTGGGTGTTGTGAGACCGAAAGTCTCTCGTAGTCCCTGATACCCATGACAAGACTCGTATCTTAGTGTGGGGTCAGGGCTGTGTATGTGACTGTTGGGTGTTTTTTTTTTTTTTTTTATTTATTATTTTTATAGAGGGTTTTATCACAGACGATAATATCACCCTCATAATATACAAGCCTCCTTATAATCTACGTTTATTGTACAATTTTACGAACCGGTATACCGACTTAGCCACCTTCGAATACGGGAGAGCCAAAATATTATTACACGTCCCAAGTTGTACCAGATCAATGCCCGTCTCACACTTTAGCAGACTCCTCTCTACTTCGATCCGGACACATTCAACCAGTACATGATACACATCTTCTCTTATGCCACATTCATCACAATTTGGTGTATTTGATTTACCCATTAGGAATGCGAAATTGTTTAGTGGCATGTGTCCGGATCGAAGCCTAAAAGCAACGAGTAAATCCGACCTAGATAACTCAGAACCTGCGAACCATAGAGATCGGGTTGGACAGGGTTGTATCGTCTTGTACCAGATGCCCTTCGTTAAAGATCGCTCATCAAAGTACTCTTTCCAGACTTCTGTACATTTTTCTCTGACTAAGTATATACAATCAGTATAAAATGGCAAATATGAGGTAAGTATGCCACTACTTATGGCGTTCTTGGCTAAGCGATCGGCTTCTTCATTGCCTGGCAAACCGATGTGGGAAGGTACCCATTGAATTTTTATAAAATTGCCCCTTTCTGACAGCTTTTGTAAACAATTCAAAATACTATAGGCTATCGGAATACCTCGAATATTCGAGGTACACCGAGCCAAATGAAAAAGGGCGCTTTTAGAGTCTGTTAAAATGACATATTTGCCAGCTTGAAAGGAATCTACATACGATATAGCTTCTGCTATAGCAACCAGCTCTGTGAACATTATAGAAACATTACTATTGATCCGCAACTGGACAGAAATGTTATTTTGTGCATCGAAGATTGCTAACCCGCTATTTCTTTTATCATATTTGGATCCATCTGTATATATTTTGAAGAAATCGGAATAATGCAACTTAAGGTAATCCGCGCAGATGTTAATAAGTTCGCCAGTCTTGTATTGAGACTTAGGTTTGTTAATAGTCTTTATATCTGGTACTATTATCATAGAAAGATCCACACCACTGACCCACACATCCAAGGAGTACATTGCTAATTGAGCATTCGCGTAAATATTTACAGCTTTTAAAAATTCATGGCTTGATACAAGGACAGGTTTATTCTGGCGTCTCCAACTAGCGTTTCGACACAGTATACTAAGGTTATCTACCATATTAATAATTTCATGATTGCAGAATGATTTAAGTTTTAACCATGTCTTGCCGGCAAGATAATCCCTACGTATGTTTAGCGGTTGAATGTGCAGCTCACTTTCCATAACATGTATAGCCGTATTCTTAATAAATCCACCAATAATGCGCAGGCATTGATTTTGAATTTTGTTCAATTTTCCTAAATGAGTTTTACAACTGTCACCATAAATATAACTCGCGTAGTCCAGTCGACTGCGAATCATAGAAATATATATACGTCTTAAGTTGATTGGGTGAGCACCCCAACCCGACCCAGCTAATGTTTTAAAAATATTTAGAAATTTGAGACAATTTGCAGTTAATTCATTTACATGTTTAGCCCAACGCAGCGATCTGTCTAGCCACAATCCCAAATATTTTATATTATCTACAACTTGTAGAGGCATCCCGTTAACGTGGAGATTTATAAACTCTTTTTGGTGTCCTTTTTTAAAGATGCATATTTTACATTTTGGTGCGGAAACTTCAAGCCCGATATTGTGCAATAGTCTAGATAATTTATTTAACGCTAATTGTAGTTGTTTTCTCCCTTCCTCTTTATTACTACAAGTAACATACAGCACAAAATCATCAGCGTATTGAGATATAAACACGTTATTCACTTCTTTGCATATGTTATATGTTACTATATTGAAAAGCAAGGGGGAAATAGGATCACCTTGTGCTAGACCACGAGACGTACTTCTACAATAATTGATATTACTGGTCCTGACTTGTAGGTACCTTTCCTTTAAAAAATTGAACAAGTATCTGCATATATTAGAACCTATTTCCAATTTATCCATGATAAAAATTAAATAGTTAATATCAACATTATTATAAGCGTTTTCTATATCTATAAAACTTGCTATGGTAATTTGATTATTCAAGAAGCCTGTCTGAATCCTAGAAACTAAATTTATTAGATTTTCTGCCGTAGACCGGCTTCTTCTAAAGCCAGTAGTGTTTGGGGAAAGCAAATTATTTTTCTCGACATACCATTCTAATCTTTTAGTCAAAATACTGTGAAAAGTTTTGCATATGCACGAAATCATAGAAATAGGTCGATATGTTGCTGAAAAATCAGGTTCATGACCTAGTTTAGGTATTGGAGCTATGGTAATGTACCGCCACTGCATAGGAACAAAGTTCTTTATGTAAAATATGTTAAATAGTTCTGTTAAAATTAATTTTCCTTTCTCAGGTAAATGGCTCAACATAGAATAAGAAATGTTATCGTTACCGGGCGAAGTATCTTTATATCGGACACAATGATCTAATTCACATTTTTTTATTTGCATATCTAATTTAATATTAACGGATTCAAATTGAGGTGTCACAGGTAGCACGTAATCAGGTGTTAAACTACGTAAGAGTTCTCTGGCTTTATCGTCAGTTACATGTGACCTAGTTGATTTACAACCTTTAAACCATTTAATTTTTCGCCACATGTCGCTTTGAGAGATTTTTCCATCAATGGAAGAACAGAACTCTTGCCAAGATACATTTTTAGCTTGACGAATATCTTTTTGTGCGTTATGAATTTTTTCTTTAAGCAAATTAAAATTTTGTGGTGTAGGATTACGGCGGAACTTAGTAAGTGCCAGACGGCGTTCAGCTACAGCTTTTGAGAGGCTTGTATTCCAATATGGTTTTGGGTAGAAATTGTTATTAGGATTGTTATTAACTTTGATGAAGGGGATAGTGAGGTCTGCAGCTGTATTCAGACAAGATACGAAATTGTTATATAAGTTTTGGGGACTATCCGTATATGTAAATTCGTTTAATTGTTTATTAAGTTCTTCTGTGTATGCAGACCAGTCGGCTTTTTTGTAATTACGTCGTTGATAAGTAAGGGTAGGACAAGTTTCAATATACGTCGATATTTTAATAATAATATGGTCACTACCCAAACTTTCATTTAATGTACTCCAATACAATTTTAGTGCAATATCCGATGAGGCTAGTGAAATGTCCGGGGAAGAATATTTAATCACATTATTATCTGACCAAATGCGCGTTGGGCTACCATCATTTAACGTAATCAGTGAATTTTCTAAAGCTGCATCAAAAATCTGAGAACCTCTAGCGTCAATTTTATGCGACCAATTAGTATGATGTGCGTTAAAATCCCCGAGAATAATTGCATTTTTATTCGTTTGTCCAAATATGTATTCCCAATCTGTTTGAGACGTTCTTACGGATGGGGCACAATATACGGATGCAATATATTCTATTTGTTCACAGTGAAATAGTTTAACAATTAAAGTTTCTATACCTGTATTTAGGTTGTAGTGATTATAAAGACAACTTTTAATGGAGTTATGAATTAATAAAGCAATACCGCCGTATGAGTCTGGTCTATCTTTACGGTAGATGGTGTAACCACTAACTTTCAAGGTACTTCCCGGTTCCAACCACGTTTCGTTGAGTGCAGCTATGTGGATTCTTTCTTGATATAGTAACTGTTGCAATACAGTTATTTTGGGTCGTACACTCTGCGCATTCCATTGGATTATATTAAGTTTAAGCTTATTCCGATTTTTATCCATTATGAAAACAAAAGTAGTCTAATAATATCTTTAGTATTGGCCAGTCAGTAACATTGTCTACCACCAATAAAATTAGCCATTCCACACAACACTTGATGACACTGTGTACTTTTTCCTTAATAGATGATGCCCCTTTAAAAAATATTATCTCCCTGAGCCTATCTAAAAGATCAGAAAAATTAATGTTTGTTTGCTTTGTCCCGTCTTCTTGAGTGTTCGATGTGTGTGTATTTTCTTCATCAACAACGACTGATTCTGTCTCCTTAAATAATTGTTGAGAGTGTTTTTTGCCGCTAGGATATGGTGTGTATTGTTTGCCGATATCTTCGTGTACGATAGCTCTTGTAATAACTTCTGCATACGTTCGATCCCTATAGGGCGTGAGGGGTGTTATGTCCATATTATGGGTAAATCTAGGAGCAATGTTTGTACCGACAACTTTCGTGTTGTTATCGGGGCTTTTAGGTGTATACTTTCCATTGTCACTGGGTGAAACGTACAATGTCAAGGCTTGCCGATAGGTACAATTATATTCTGCCATTAGTTCTCTCAATCTTTTTTCTTTAATAAAGGCTGGACACGTGCGCGATAGTGCCATATGTCGACCAGAACAGTTGACACATTTAAAGTTTGTGATTTCGCAATTGGGGTGATGTTCGGTGCATTTTGGACAAACAACCTTTGATGACGGACATCGTTTGGTAACGTGCCCTAACTTCCAGCATTTTCCGCATTGTGATACGGGGAAAATGTACGAGTCCACTCTGATCCTTAATTCATGCACTCGTATAAATGGCGGTATATAGGATCCCTTAAAGCATAGTCGTACGGTTTCACTAGGTTCCCAACCATCTCCTTTAGAATTCCGACGTTTCATTCGATGAGCCGAAACTAACTCTGCTGGTTTGAAGCATGTAATGTTTTTTAAAATGTCTTCATCACTTATCTCCAAGTCTACTCCGCGTATGACGCCATTGGATACCTTTTTTTCCATAGCCCTTTGGATCTTCCACCCTCTCTCAGAGAAGTTAGCGCTATTTTCAATTTTTTCGGCAGTGTCTTCATTCTTCACATCTATTCGCACTTTAAATGGGTTAATGTATTTTACCCGCTCAATGTCCTTTATGTCTGCCGCTTTAAATATTTTCGCCAAGTTAAATTGTTTTGGCATTTGTTCGTTACTCGATATATATATCTCAATTTTATGGTTTTCTGGTTTAATCTTTTTCTCCTTGTTTACAACTACTGTCCATTCACACTCGTCTTCTTCTCTTTCTCTTTTGCTAGGTCTCGTAGAAATAATGTCGCCTTCCTCTTCATGTTTTTCATCCTCCTCCATTTCTAAAATCTCATCTTCGTTTACTACACTCCTACAATTCATATTATTTATTACATTGTCAGTTTCTTGTTGAATATTAACGCTCATAATGAACGTTAATGATCGCCCGGCCGCCACTCGCAGATATAGCTACCTATACCTACGGTGAACAGCCGGCCGGAATGCGCGGCGCAAAGCGAATAAACTTATCTATTGTTTCTACGCACGTGCACCTCGACCGAATGCCGATACGAGACTGTGTTGGGTGTTATTTATTTATATCTTTATTATGTAAACCTATGTATGGTAGGTAGTATGTTTTGGCATAACATAGGTGATCACTGGAGAATAAATTCCACCCCGTGACAAGGTATTACAGCAGGTCTATTGGACAGGTTTTAACGTGTTTTCCCATAGATATCCATACTTATTTCATAGTGAATATGGAGACTGTTAAGGGATTTTGGATCTCTACAAATTGAATATACAACATGTAACATGATTAACGCACACTCTGAAACTAGTTTGTTCAGAATAAGCGACTGAATCGATATCAACAATTTTTAAATAAACGATTTTTTTCCAAAAATTATTAACACTCAGGTAAAACAATATTCACCCTTTAATTTAACGTTCAAGACAAACGAAACTGAGACATAACTCGATGTGATAAAGTCTTTTATAAATGCAATAATAAACGAACACTTTAAAAAATCAAATAATTAAAATTACGAACTTTATGTCGAAAATTAGTACAACTAATTTCATAAAATACTATATTTATATTCATCTCAGTCTAATTTCAATACATGAATTATGATTGTAATCATATTTTTAAATTGGGGTGTCTGAGGATGTGCGTTATTCCCGTTACACGTAGTATATTATGCTTCTTTATACCCTTTATTTTTCACGGCTGCCCGGCGCCTGGAATTTGTGCCCGGTATGGCGATAGGCCCGCCCCCTATCACATTATGGGACTGAAATAAATTCGGCGAAAAGTGGGTGCACCAGTTACACCTCTGCCACCCTTCGGGGATTACAGGCGTGAGTGTATATGTATGTATGTATTTTTCATTATTTCAAAGTGGGAAAATCCTTTTAATATAAAGACTTGTTTGGTTTATTCGTGAATATCAAACAAGCCTATGTTTTATGTGCGTTTGAAACATTTCGCAGCTTTAGCAATCATACGATAATTTATTTCCTTCTTTGGCGCATTGCAACAGATAAAATAATCGCTTGCTTTTGTAGTGTGTGGTACAAACCAGCTGTATTAAGTGCACATTGAATAACCTACATTTTAATTATCGCCATTCATATTACGTTACTACAACTGTAACGTAATGCAATCAAACCCGCGTCATCGAGAAAAAATACAATAGGCAGTGTTATTTGTAAACATTATTATTAATATTAAATCTATGTCACGTATACTTAACGTTAAGTGTTTATTATAACCGACTTCAAAAAAGGGAGGAGGTTAACAATTCGTCGGTTTTTTATGCATGTTCCCCGATTACTCGAAGACGCCTGGACCGATTCAAGAAATTATTTTTTGATTGAAAGGGTATACTTCCCAGATCTCAGAAAAATCGAGGGCAACCCTCAAATTTTATAGTGACGCATAATGTTTATATTAATATTGAAAAAAACTATAATTAGTATCAATACTGTTCTACGTACATTTACTGTGGTTCTCATTGAAAAAACTATCAATAAATTATATCGGTTTAATCCGAACATATCGACATCCAAAAGAGTATAAGATGTATAAAGTATTTGTACTTATTTCATATTACGTACACACGAACATTTTTGTTGTATAATAAGTTGATGTTCTTCGGAATAAAATTACACTAAAGGTAATAATCACAGGTAATAATGCTCGGTTTTTTTCTATTATATACGTGTGCTCTCAATGCAATGATGTGGAGTATGTTACTTGTGGTAGCAGTAGATAATCCGTTACTTCTTATGATGGTGTTCAAGAACTGTTTATTGTTATCAATTTTTTAAAACGGTTTCAGAAATCATGACGATGTTTAACTGTCCAGCATATGAATATAAAATAATAAATAATTTAAGAAATGTCCTATATTATGCTCGGACCGTCTACTACGACTCCCATTTTGCCCGCAGTGTGCGAGGATCATCTCTAAGAAGATTGACTATATAAGCATGTGGCTTATATGGTCAATCTGCGAGCACACGAACGACAAACACAACGACAAATCAGGAGTTGAATGCAGTCGCCATGGCCAAAATCGGCTGAGAGCATCGTCATCAACACTAATAGAGGATTAGGCCTTAGTCTTCTGGTTGGTACACTACTTCGAGATTGTGTCGTGGATATCAGGAACCATGAGAGGTTTTCGGTCATCAACGACACCAGACATATTTGTGGGTCACATAAACATTTGTCTTGGTGCGGATTGAACGAGCGGCGTCTCGTTTCACACCTGGCTGCTAGCCCACTGTGCCACAGAGGCTGTCAAGACGCATGTAACTTGGAAATGTCTGAGGTATATGCTATTTAGGCTAGTTTCGAACCCAAGACTTTCGTATTGGCAATCTGTGCCACTACGATAATCAATCAACTTAACATTAATAATATTGTAGTGAATTTTCTTCTTTTTAAGAAATCTATTCTTTAATATACAGCTAAAAGTAAGTAGACAAAATAATAAGACAGAAGTATAAAACTTAGTAGGTATCCAGAATGCGGTTCTTTATCTAAATCAGGACCCACTAAGGAAGAATTTAAATTAATTAAGAAAATTTCCCAAGTATAACGTATACAGTATGGAGCCCGAGCTAACATGACTAGGTAAAAAGTTTTTTAATTCATAAAAAGTACACCGACTTCAATAAAAAACAAATTATGTGTCACTATATAATTTGAGGGTTCATATTATAAAATTAGGAACGGGTCTTAATCGCGCAATATTTTAATGGTATAAATACCACAATTATTTAATTTGAAGGTTGTCCTTGTTTTTTCTGAGATACCATCATCAGATCCTGACTTGGTGCCAATGGGACCACCTGGGAAGTATACCCTTTTAAACAAAAAAAGAATTTCTCGAATCGGTCGAGGCGTCTTCGAGTAATCGGGTAACATGCATAAAAAAAAAGATTCCGACGAATTGTTAACCTTCTCCTTTTTTGAAGTCGGTTAATAATATTATACATCCTTAAGATACATCAAAATTATAAGACCGCCGCTAGTAGTATTTCAAGTAGTTTGAAATACGTGATTTGATTGTATCCGATAGTTGCACATTTCATATTATCAATTATTCTGATAATTCGATATCTACGTGATGAACTCTTATATTGTACTAGCTATTATGGGTCGTCGACTCGTTGTCCGATAATTTTATATTTTTTACCTTACCTTTTCAAGCATTAAATTGAGTCTTCACAGCAATAAGACAAAATTGACCTTTTTATACTATTATTCAATCCATACGAAAACAGAACTCTTGTGTGTATTATTTTTCACAACTAGTTCTTGTCGGAGTTCGATAAACAATTTATTGCATTATTTTCTGATTGTTATAACTATTTTATGAGGTTAGTATACATAATTCCCATTGTTGCATTATTTTTGTATTAAATACGATTACTGTGTATGTTACCGACCTAACTAACTTTTTTATGTAATAGTTCAATGATTTAATTACGTATAGCATGTAAAAAATCAAATACCATAGCTTCTAGATTAGAAAACAGAATGACCAGGAATGTATGGACCATGGAACAAGTTTGCGTCAATTTCAAAGTTGTTTTAAATGGTCTATAAAGTATCGAAATACTATCCAAAGTTAACATTTTTGGAATTAGAACGCGGGTTTCCATGGTTTTTGTGTAATAATAATAATTTTTTGTAGAGGTTATAAATATTTAAACGTAAGACTAGGCAGTATGGTAGATTTACTATAGCCTGTCCTTTGGACGCATAAAAAAACTGTAGGTATCATCATGTCAATGAAAACTGATAGTAATTTTTAATCAATACCTAATATGTCTTGTTAAGATTTAAAAGAAATCCCTATACAACACAGACATTCTGTTTGCCAGACGACTTCAAAAATAAAGAATTTTAAATATTATTTTTATCTTGATGCGCGAGAAAAAGCAGTACCAAGAATGGGCATTCTCCTTTAATTACATGGCAATTAATAGTTCTGTAATTAATTTTTACAGTAATTTTTTATTTCTGTGGTAAATCTACTTTATATTTAGAAACAAGCAAAATATGCAAATTCAATAGAAAATGCGATGAACAATTATTACATTACACACGTACGTAAGAATGTGTCAGTAGAAAGTGACATGGTACGGATACAAGTAAAAACAGATGAATGCGGTTTCCCATGGTAGAAAGTAGACTTGGTAACCTTTGCTTGCATCGTTGTTACAAAAATTATGCGCTTAGAAAAACTATTACGAATACGTGTCTTGGTAACCAACTTAAATTATATAAACTTTCGTATAATAATCTTAATAATAATAACACTCAACAGTCACACACATAGCACCGACCCCACACTAAGATACGAGTCTTGTGTTGTGGGTATCAGGGACTACGAGAGACGCACGGTCTCACAACACCCAGACCCCGGACACAAATATCTGTCTGTCACACAAACATTTGTCCCGGTGTGGGAATCGAACTCACGGCCTCTCGTTTCACAGACGGCTACTCGCCAACTGCGCCACGGAGGCTGTCAAACTTAGATTATATAATCAAATCAATCTCAACTTAGTCATCGTCATCTTTGAATACATTTTTCAAACTATATACTTAATGTATTCAGTAGTGCGGTCAAAATGGTAGCTATGGCTGCATCATATTACGACGAAAGTAGCGCCGCTAGTTTTTTATAGTAAGGTAAAAAATTAGCGAAAAGTAAATTAAATTAATATTATTATCATTATTAATGTATTATGATGAGTTTTATTTTGTCTAAATATATCAAGTTTCTGATATTGTTTGAAGTGATAATATTTAGAACTACTGATCAGTTTTTTTTCACGAATATGAAGCTACATTGTCAATAAGCTATTATTACACAAAATGGCGCGGGTAGAGAGCCTCCAGGAAATATATTTATTGTATTAGAGTAATTGTAATAAATATATGATTGCATCTACATTTTATTTACTTCCTTATGACTTAGACAGAAGTATTTGTTACATAAGAGGGTGAAAGTGATACAATTTATTAAACATGTCCCAAATGCAACATCATTAAGTCAAAAAGATTTATTCAGTGATATCCTTGTTTTGGTAAATACAATAGTATATAGTTTTTGAAATAAAATCAAACAAGCTTATGCCGTATAGAAGTTATAGGCAGCGTTATATTTAAGCAGATCCTATAAATCTTATTGCCGTCCAATACTACGTAGATCAACTCAAATATCAGATAAAATATTCTACAATAATTAAAATTATTGGATTAATCGACTCAGTTAAATGTGTGTATATAGATTTTATAACAAACAAAGCATTGCACGGAATGCACCCGAGATTACAGAGGACTACTTATCTACGGTGAGTAGATAAAGACAAGAGTTTGTTACCTCTGTAAATTCGATATTGCATATCACAACAGCTGTACCAGAGCTTTTATATACATCAAATAAAACATAAGCAACTAGAAAAGATAAATGAAATACTGTTCATCACACGGCAAAGGACAAGCGACTATTCTTATGTCATTTTTATATAAACTAGAGAGGACTTCGACCACACACCAGGCACTGCAATTGGCTATTTGACAACATTGAAAATACACTGCAAATTGTGGTCATCCTGTTAGACAATAGCTTAAAAAACCATATTTCACTTCATTTTAAACAAAATAATGTATATTTTTTGCAAATTAAACGAAATAAAATACAACATTTATTTAAAATTTTATCTGTGATGTGAACGCTCTGTGATTGGTTGCAACTCTGGTGACGTCACACGCAAGTAAACATAGTAGGGATGTGACATTGAGTGAAAAAAATCGATTTTTCTCACTTGAATAATAATCGATTTTAGAAAAATCGATTTTTTATAAGAAAAATAATCGTTTTTTTTCTTAAAATTTTGCGTAATATGTTTTTCTCTGTAGTAAGAAATTAATTTTAACAATTTATTAGGAGTCTTCAGTTTGGCATTGAAGTCACCCATTTCACCGCTGTAGGAATCCTTGGTACGAGACATAGCTTTCCCTATGTCTTCGTACGTTGGGGCGTACACTTGTATAACCTTCAGAGTATATTTTTAAGATAAGGTACGCCACTCGAGCTGATACGCTGCCAACTTCCACAGCGTTGCTTTTTAGTGACTTGTGGATAATAAATCCGTCGCCACCTTGGGATGGTTGGTGTCCTTCTCGGAAGTAGAGTAAGTGACCAGAATCTAGGGCCATCTTCTCCTCCCCTGTCTTCGGATATCGGATAGCCCTACGATATGCCAGTTAATGTGACTTAGTTCTTCTTCCAACACAGCGATGTGCTCGTCCAACCGCAGAGAGCGTCGGTTGTACGTCGCCAAAAATTGTTTTTTGTGGTACCCTACCGTAGCCCGGGGATTGTAAATTGCCTTCAATGCCAATGTACAATAGTACAAGGACACTGCGAATCGAGGGTAGGATCATTCGGCTATGGGTGCAGGAATCACAGGGGGCAAATGCTAGTCAACTTTTTCGAGACCCGGGGCCTCTTTTTGATGAATTCATTTTTCCAGAGGAAGTGGACTTGGCAAAGCCCCAATAATGTCACCAGGAATGAGAGCGACTTCATTATGACTAATAAGCGCCAAATATTTAGAGATTTGTCTGTGATCAGTAGGTTTAACACCGGTAGTGATCACCGACTGGTAAGAGGTACTCTGAATATAAAAGTTAATTTTTTTAATTGGTATATTATTTTGTAGCTCATTCCGATTACGATTGTCTTTACACGCTTTATACTAGCTACAATTGTATCCAAGTAGTCTAAGTATATATATGTAACGGAACCTTTCAACGTTATGTTCACCACCTTCAAGACATCAGATTTACTTGAATATTTACACACGTATCAAGGACCTATGATCACCAGGTTCACCAAGATATTAAAAAATATAAGGTATCATTTTAAATTATATTTTTTATGTGGTCTTAATTTGTAATCGAATATTTTATTATAAGTAGGTACGTTTGATGCTGTTTCGAAACTAAAAGCATAAAATAAATTATATTTAAAAATAACACGCTTAATTAGCTAGCCGAACTAAAAAGTTGAAAATAATATTAATTTCATTGCCAAAAAATATAACTTAAAAAAAAACTAAAAAATATCACGTTTTAAGGTTAAGGTTTTCAAATATAATTCCAAGATCTTTGAATCTAATAAGTTAATTGGCACACTGTTTAACGAAGAAAGGATGTATGCCAGACCCTTAGAAGAGTCAAGATTTTTAATAAAAAATATCGATATATCGATATTTTGTTTCGTTATATCAAACTCCGATATTGATATATTTAAAAATATCGATATATCGAAAATCTGATATTTTTAAAAATATCAACATCCCTAGTTATTAGCTTGCATGCTACTTGCATGTGACGTCACACCAGCGCCATTACAGAAATAGCGTTTTTGCCGCGGTTTTGGAGATTTAAACTTTAACATTGATTTTTATTAAAAATACTGTATATTTTCCTGAAATATCAATGTAGTGTGCTTATTATGTAATAAAGAATAGTTTTAAATCATTATCGAAAATGAGTCAAATAGCCAATTCCTGTAATTTACAATGGCAGGAGTGTGGTATGTGATCGACTATTGGCATTTTTGACACGGTCAAAGATCAGCGAGTATGGAATTGTGAAGCTGTTCATCGCGTAACGAAATTAAGCAGATAAGAAAGACAAGAGATTATATAAAGATTAGATTTCCAAAGCCAGAGACAAGATATTTATTTATTACTTTACTCTTCATTGTATAAAGAGTATAAGTATAATAATGAACTTATAAGGTTGTAATAAAACGAAGTTGTAACGAACTTATAAGGTATTAAATTAAATTGGATATACTCTGGGTGATCCCGGGATATAACTCTCTGGAACAAGCCAGTAGAGCAAAATTTTATATGTTATTTTGTAGTCATGTCATAATTTCTAAAAATCTAACATCTAGTTAAGGCGGATGTGGCATTTAATTAAATATGCAACTTGTCGTAGAGCCGGATACAGGTTGCGGAAATTGTTGCAATGTTGCTCGTGTTTTCCGATCACTTTTGCCTTCACATTAAATTTAAAAGTGCTTTAACTCCAAATAAAATACAAGTATTGGTTTAAAAAAAGCACAATATTTCGGAAATTCAAGAAATGCTCTTAAACAATCAGTATTTTTATTCCATGAATTTGTAAAGGAACTTGACTAAGGCCCAACCACTCTCATTAGTAGAGAACTGTGCCCCGAGTGGGAAAATACATACAGGGCTTGTAGGACTGCCTCGGTGGCGTAGTTGCCACTGCGCATGCGCTACGACTGAAGTGCTGAGGTCTCGGGTTCGATCCCCAGGTCGGTTAAAGTAATATTAGGATTTTCTATCTAGAAATTCTCAGTATTAGCCCGGAGTCTGGAATCTGTGCCTGTCATACCGATAGGCTCGCCCCCTATCACATTATGAGACTGAAATTCGAGGAAAGGTGGGTGTACTGGTTACACTCCTACCCCCTCGGGGATTACAGGTGAGTGTATGTGTGTGTATTATCATAGTAAAGGAAAGGCCGACCGTGCATAGCATAAGTACAACCACATGCAAGTAATGTTTAAGTATAATGTTTTTGCACAAATGAAACTGAAATCTAACCCAGGATTACGTAACACAGTTTTAACACATGGCTAAAAAAATATATGATTAACTACAACTAAGACTATTACATTGTTTTGGTTATAATCAACTCAAAACCAATTAACCACATCAAATGACCGTGCACAAATCGCAATTGCTGTGCCGTAACTATCGTTCTGAAGGCGAAGACTCGGAATAAACTCATCTGATATTGCATCACTACGGCCTCGCTTGGAGCTTAGAACAATATAAAACTGGTATGCGCATTGTGCCAACAAAAGACCGATATACTAGTTGTAATACTTGAAGAGAAAACGTTGTAACCCTTTTTAAACATATTGCGCACACGGAATATAAGATTAGCCATAGTTTAAGTTTATATGGAGCAGTGAAGAAAGCAAAAATTTATCCTACTATTATAAATTCGAATGTTTGGATGGATGGATGTTTGTTGCTCAATCAAGCTACAACGGCTGAACGGATCTGATTGATATAATTGGCACAAAGTTAGATTATGTCTGGAATAGCACATAGGCTACTTTTTATCTCGGAAAAATGTACAGTTGCCGTGGGATAGTTTAGTTTTTCACAGAGCAAGGAATCGACATGATTTTTCATAATGGCAGTTTAGGGATCAGAAAATGACATAGGACACTTATTCCGGAGAAATTCACGCTTTCTATGAGAAAGCAAAATATAAAAAAAGTGGAATAGCATAAGATGCCTCCATGGATTGTATACCTTTTCATCCAAAAATAACCTCCACGCGAACAGAGCCGCGGCCGTATTAAATAAAATAAAATAAAACATTCATTGTTGACGTTCGTACTATCAATGTCACACGTAACACACTAATGACATATGTGTTCAGTGTACACGCTCTCAGCTGACGTAATTGAACAAAATTCAAATATTTATATGCAATGATTATAGATGATTAACTTTAAAATTTAAAACTGTAATGTTTTACGGTCGAATTTCGATTAGTGGACTATTAGTTCATTACTAATCTGTATATATAAAAGAAGAAACTGACTGACTGACTGACTGATCGATCAACGCACAGCCTAAACGGCTGGGGTTAGAGACTTGAAATTTTGACAGTAGGTACCTTTTATCACGTAGGCATCCACTAAGGGTTTTTGGAAATACCACCCCTAAGGGGGTAAAATAGGGGATGAAAGTTTGTATGAAAATCCGTCATTTTTGAAGTTAATTTTATGAAAATTAGTATTTGGCATTTTAGTCAAAAATAAAAAATATATATTTCAGGATTTTTGGAAATTCCACCCCGAAGGGGGTAAAATAGGGGAAGAAAGTTTGTATGAAAATCCTTCATTTTTGAAGTTAAATGCATGAAAATTGGTATTTTGTAGTGTATACTTTTTGTCTCAAACATGACCTCCACGCGGGCGGAGCCGCGAGCAACAGCTAGTATTCTATAACAACTTGTTTTTTTAAAACCAACACTTTTAGACACATTCATATTTGTACGTAAGCCTGTGAGAAGGTCAAGGTGAATGAATCACCTTTGGAAATAGTAAATAAATCAATAAAACTATTGTTATTGCGTAGACTATGAAAATGTATTCGATGGTTATAGTCTTAAAAAGACTTTAGTCCAATAAGCATATATCCAGACATAATTATTAGAGTACACAAATACGGCTTCAATTATACTGCGTTTAAGTACTATTATTACACAAAATAGTTGGTAAAAAGTCACCCAAAAGTTATAAATAGTTTCTTTCAAATATATATTTGTTTTTTAAATTGTGGACATTGATTTATAAAGTATAATCCGTGGATTTGATTTTGATTTCTTAATCTTACGCGGAGACGTATTGCTATTGATTTACTGTATTCCATCAGCAACCAATTTCCAAAATCTATGTAAATTTGATTCAAATGTTGGCTATTTATTATTATAAATATATAACGACATACACACTAGATTTCCATAGATGTCATAAAGAAATATATACGAGATATTTCAACCTACATCGAGAGAAAACTTGTTTAAATGTGTGAATTGGTGTCTTGAAACTGGCCGTTAGAGTTCGATGTTACAGTGACATGGCCCATGTGGCAATAGTCGGCCTCAATATGTGCACATTACTTGAATTCACACTGTCATTACAGCAGATAGTCCGAGCATTGTCGGCATTCGCATGTCTTGCGAAGTACATGCTCGAGGAAAACGTTCTAACACGGTTTACAGCGCTTGCCGACTTACTGACAATACACATTACGCGCTGTTGATTAAGGCCGTTCGTCGCACAAATCATAAAAATACGAGTTCCAAAATATTTACTGAGAATTTTGCTGAAACAATCGCTAAAATAAATAAAAACTGAAAACAACTTCATTACAAAACTTTCTGTCCGAATAGAATATTTATAAATGTTCTCAAATAAAGTACAAAAAATCATAAAATGCCGATGTTATATGCAAATTATCTGGAAAACTGCAAGGTCTATTCACCTATATCCTTTACTAAAAAGTGTTATGACATTCTAAAAAGCGGTTTAAGTCATATTTTCTATTTTACAATTAAAACCCATAAAAAATCTGCATATCGAGCGCCTTACAACCCCCGCCTCAGCGGCTGTTCGTACGGGGCGGTCACTACTTATTGGCGTGGTTATTGGTGTCGTTAAACGACATGTCTTGCGTAGTGTATACCAACATTACAGGAAAATCAGCTTGTTGTTTACAGTTTTTAATACAAACACGGATGAATACGTGTAGTAGATTTATTGTGTGTAATGAGCAAAAAAACCATTACTGTAACGCTAGATTGCATTATGATTGTAAAAAGGTTAATACATTTATATAACAACGGCGTATTATGAATACAAGCTAAGGTTCATAATTATGCATATTTTGCGAAGTTTGCACATGCTAAGGAATAGTTGGTTTTGACACAATAAGAAAACATTGTGAGAAAACAACAACGAATTTCGAAGGTATGTGAAGTCTAAGTCCAACCCGCATTAGGCCAGCGTGGTGGACTAAGGCCTAATCCCTCTCATTAGTAGAGGAGGCCCGTGCCCAGCAGTGGGACAATGTACAGGGCTAGTATTATTATTATTATAAGAGAACATGGAGACGAAAGATAAAGCAAAATGCACAGCTGCTATATGGAAGGCGCGTGTTGCACACCGCAATTACTGCGTTGGTTACAACACCTCTTTACGGTATTACATTATACGACCTTTTATTGGTGGGACGATTGTGATATCAGCTGACATTTCGTCTAGATATTTTGAAAGTGTGATCGTGACAAATTCCGCCTTGATCGACCAATATGGCGTTGTTATTTGTGTTTACGTCTAAACGCGGAACGTCATGAAACAGCAAATGAAACTCGTGGTATATTACTCATATTTCTATGGTGTTCAAGTGATCTGAGTAATAATATGCAGTTTTATTTCAAATAACTTGATAACTTTGTAGGTATATGTTATTCTTAAAAAAACATTTATTACACTTAAACCACAAATCTAAATTTTATTTAATCCTAGATATGCTCTATATTCTAAATATTCGTTAGACACTACTAACGCAAAAAGTTTTATGTATTAGGATAGTTCCTTTTATTAGAAATACCGAAGGTATAACTGAGGTATTTCGGAGACTAGTTGGGGGTAGTTAATAATGACAACCAAAGTGGGAGTAGTAAATGTTTAATATAAAAGAGAGTGCCTTCCGCGCTCCGGTGTTCGGTTCAGTTGTTTTGTGAAGTAGACGAGACGATAGCCAGTATATTCGTGGTTCGGTGTTGTAAGTGTTATTCGTAATCAGTTCAATGGCCGCGTAGTTCAGATTAAAGGGTAATGCTGGTAGATTAATTATAAAGAGAAGCCTTAAAGTGAATCCTGACATGCGTGTGTGTTAATATTAAGCACTGAGATGTGTAACAGTGTCGTGTAAATCAATTAATAAATTATATAAATTGTATTTGTGCCTTTTAAATATCCATCTTGCATAGTTTTGTTGATGTTCCTAACATATGTGGTATTTTTATTATTCAATCATAAGCATCTAAGTGAAATAACATACATTTAGCTCCTTTCCACCCACTTATATTATGTCTAACAATTGGCCATCCTCTTTGTATAATAATGTTTGTTTTGTATAATAATAATTAAGTAATTTTATCGAACAGGCGATCAACTAACGAGTCCTCTACTGAATGATTATCGTGTGAATCAAACTGGACAAATTCGTGGAAAATTATGTTCGTGACTTCATAGCGTTGTACATAATCGATTCAACATTTGCGTAATGGTCAAATGTAATTATCAATTCTAAATGCATCATTAATATATGCAAGTAATTAGAGACACGATTAGCTAAGTTCAATGAATTACTGTAAGAAGTTGTCGATGTGAAAGTATCTAATAACATGTCGATACATTTATCGATAACAATCGATAATACGAGCTCGATAAATAATATCGCGGGCACGAACAATGCTTTCCGAGTTTCATTTGATGTTATTGCTTACTATAAGTGTTATGAATTTTATGATGGAACTAAGAGCTGTGATTTTGTTAAGTCGTTGACCTCTGTACAGTTAGGAAAAGTAGAATTTCTTTCGTTTAGACTAGGAATTAATTTAAATAATTAACAAAATAAATGTTACTAGGCGTTAGTGAATGTTACAGAACTGTTTTTATTAAGATAATGCATGATTTCTTGTCCTTACAAGCACTATAATAAGTATATATATATAATTGGTAAAATAGAATTTAATCTTTATTTATAGCAAAGGCCAGCAAACGAGAAGTACAGTTATCCAGAAGAATCATCCGATATTTACAAATATTAATGCATACATAATAATCCTTTGAAATCATAGTCAGATTTGAACGCCTGTTTATTTTAGTAGTTATTTTCTTAATACCCTCAATAATATTAATAGCTTGATATTACACAGAATCGTAATATATGTTACTATACTTATTCAACATAAGTACATATAGCATTGATTTTTTATCTACAACCTAAAACATCTTTCTTCTGTTATATCTGTAAAACAATTTTAAAGATGATTGGCGGAGATATTTTATAGTGTACTTAAATACAAAAAGTTTTTTAATTCATTAAAAGTATACCGACTTCAAAAAAAAGCGCATGAGGAGTCCCTATAAAATTTTAGGGTTGCCCTCAATTTTTCTGAGATCCCATCATCAGGAATATGAGAATTGCCATTAAACCTATTAGGTGTACCAGTTGGTAGAAAACATTTACCGCAATCAATTAAGGCCTGTAACATAGGCTAAAAATAGTTTAAGGGCATTCAAGTTTTAAAAAAAAACTTATTTTTTAATAGACTCGTCGTTTCGTATGAATCCTAAGCCATAAATATTTTTGGGACTGAATAAAAAAATATGTTTTATTACTTTTACAATATCAAAATCACATATGACCACGCAACAGCATGCCGCACTGCCACGCCACATATTTTACACGATTTGTATCTGAATGATGCAAGTATTTCATTTACACTTTTGTGTATTCAGATGCTGAATGTTCATTGATTGAATTAAAACTTATCATAAATTAAGATATTACCCGTAGTAAATGGATATTAATAATTAACGAAACAGCATCATTTTTATTCTTTTCTTTCTTACTTTCCAGGTAAGAATTTAGTTTTTTCTTACTTAGACTAAGTACATTGTACAATGCCCAAGTACAAACTTAATAATAAAAAATATAGGTACCTAAACAGAAAGTTGAGCATATATAACAATAAACATTTTGTTATATTTTAAGGTATATGAGGCCAAAGGCACAATTTATTCCTAAATGACAATTACTTATATTCTAAAGTTTATATTTGTATAATACATACTAAGACAGATAAAGGTGTATTTACACGACAATTTACACTAACTTTAACTATTAGACCGGGCTTCCCGCGCGAAACAATACAACTCCAATCTCAATTGAACGATTTATATTTGACTGTCACTACAATGCCCTATGCAACCGGATAATACTAAATAGTGACCAGTGAGCGTGAAACCACTATTGAGAAATGGAGGCCAAGATACTCCATACTGTCTATATAGACTATCGATTTCTTATGTTGCAATGTTAAATCAACAATATATGTTTGTATGGTGTTGTCACAACGTTCTTAATCCAAGCTAACCTCACTAAGGTGAAGGGGGGCTAGTTACGTATCCAATAGCGGATCTCGCTCCCCTGCGACACCATGATATTTGATAACACCACTGAACCCTGTAATAGATGTAAGCCTACATCATTTAAATAAAGATAGGAAGAAAAACTCACTTACGTAGTGCGTATACATAGATATATAGCGCACATCCTCAGACACCTCCTACACTACCTACACTGAATACTGTGATGGACTTAAATATTACTTACGAAATTGAATCTTTCTAAAAACCTTTATTTTCCTAAACATAAAGTTCATTTTGTATGATAACAGATTTCGTTTATTATTGCATTAAAAAGGCCTTATTTATATTTATGTTTTGGCTGTTTTATGAAGGGTGACAGTTGTTTATTTTTTTATGCTGGTACGGCAAAGTGACCACCAGCCTACCACCAGCAAATTACTTAGTTCTAATTATTTTTAAGAAAGATTTACTTATTTTAAAAATTATTGAAACAGATTCAATAGCCTGTTCTTAACAAACTACTTTCAGCATGTGTATTTATTATTTTACATGTTATTAGTCTCTTTATAAACAAGACCACACTATAGTATCCACCCATCTGGACCAGTATGTACATTTTTTGTCAGAACTTTAAAGGAACGGTGGCTGTTGCCACGCGTTGCTCTGAAATGGGACATATTAACTTAAAAACTGGATACAGCATTTTTGTCACAGTATTGTTTAAAAATAAGGCATGTTTTGTTTTCATCAATCATAAAACCATTTCCAATACACTAAGTAATATTGCAAAATTGTGGGCCGACGTAACTTAGTAAGGCTATGTTAAATTTACTTTAATAATTAACGAATCTGCGTTAACTTTGAAATGGTTGGAGGTTCCAATTGATTAAGCGGTCTAACCACGACACCGGTCTTGATTTGAGCGATTAACTAATATAAAAATTACGACATGGAAGTATATCATGGCCGCGGTGTTGAGTGTTATTTATTATCATAGTCTTAGTTTTTGTAAAAAAACATGATAGTGGTAACGTCAGTTTATGTCCCTAAAACTAGAGTTGCCAACCGTCCTGTTTTCCTAGGACATGTCCTGGATTTTAGAGTGTCCTGGGTGTCCTGGATAGTTTTTAAGCAGCCCCCTGGGTTTTTAAAGCGCCCTGCTAAGGTCCTGTATTTTAAATTTCGCACACCAATTTTGCAATCCTTATTTAGGGGCGGCGTCTCGACTCTCAAGTGTTTACGCTATTTTAAAACAAAGATGCGTCCTGGTTTTAAACTGAAATGTCCTGGTTTTCTAACTTCAAATCCTAGTATTTGAATTCCGGGGTTAGTAACCCTACCTAAAACCCCATAAACACCAAGTTTTACAGTATCAACCTAAAATGTGTTTTTACGATGGTTGAGGTGTTGCTGACACAATGGCCCTGCACCTTCCAAATGGATTATTGTTATTCATATCCTTCTTAAAATCAAGGTTAACCATTCATTAATATACACAGTTTATTATTCAAGTAGTAACTTGCCAGGACGATAACACATCTTGTATAATGAATCTTACATGATATTATGGAAGTATTCTGCGAATGTGACACGACATATGCGATCACCTTTGACTAACATTTATGATATATCTTGCCATTCATATGCGAATGATTCTGCGAACTCCAAACGTAGTTAAAATAGAATAGCGTAGTTTCCTGTTTTTAACGGCCTTCGAAACAGGAGGAGGTTAACAATTCGTCGGATACTTTTTTTTTATTTATGTTCCCCGATTACTCGAAGACGCCTGGACCGATTCGCGAAATTCTTTTTTGTTTGAAAGGGTATACTTCCCAGGTGGTCCCGTTGGCACCAAGTTAGGATCTGTTGATGGGATCTCAGAAAAACCAAAGGTAACCCTCAAATTTTATAGTGACGCATGCATAATAAGTTTTTTATTGAAGTCGGTGTACTTTTTATGAATTAAAAAACTTTTAATTGTAAAATTTAATTGTACATAATTTGATATGAAACTGAAACAACCGTAGTGGGAACATCTTACTATCTTTCTCGCACGAATGCACCATCGATTGCGAGCGGTGACGTCATGAATAACATTGAGCAACCTGTTTCTGTCATTTGACATTTTTCCAGATTTAAATAATTTCTAACTTACGTATATTGAGCAGTTTAATAAAATTCTTTTGATAATAGGAAAAATGTAACTTATTCTACAGCCTCCATGGAGAAGCGGGCGAGTAACAAGCAAAACAAATTTTGTATGACAGATAGATGTTTGTTTCGGATTTGGGTGTCGTGGGACCGTAGTCCTTCGTAGTTCTTGATACCCAAGATACATCGTTTACCTAGTATGGGGTCAGAACTATGTGTGTGACTGATGGGTGTAAAAAATTGTAAAAACTCTTTAACTATCTTATTATTGATCATGAGTAATTATGGTGCAATTTAATGGTATATCCTATATAATATAATTTGTCGTTTAACATTAAATAGGTACTATGAAGTCTCAAAACAAGACTTTTCACTTGTTTTGAATTAGAAATTCTAGATACAAAACTAACACTTCTAGATAAAAGAAACTATAGTTAGTTAAATAAAATATTTTGAACATGTACAGTGAGAAATGACGCAATTCGAGGTCTGCAAAAATAAAATCAAGTTTATAATATCTGGTTATTAGAGCCACGCCTTGTAGTAGCTAAAAGTAACAGAGTCTTCCAGCAGATTTTATTAAATAAATCGGCTGTGGCAAAAATAAATTAGAGGAAAGTCACGCTAAATGTAGACGATTTTTTAATATTTGAAACAATATCAATTAAGATTTTTAGCTTAGTTATGTAAATGTAATCAATAATCATGTAAAAATTTAAAATATTATAATTCACAATAGTTCTTTATATTTTGATAAGTTTATAAAGGGCACACGAATGGGCTATGTTCTGAGACGATTTTATATAAATTCCTACGATATTTTCAAACATATTTGATTGTCACCAAGTACCGGTTTCTAGTAGATTATAAGCTATATCAAATAAAAATATTTGTTTTTAATATGTCCAGTAGATTGTGATTAAAGTACGCGATAATTACGGGGATCACCCATTTGCGATAAATATTTAGGTATCTGCTATTAATAGGTCGTAATATTTCAGCAAATTAAAAAGGAATAAAGATAATGTTAACTTATATAATTTACTGACGTTCTTTTCTACAGATTTGATTTCAAATAAATTAATTGAAATATCGAAACTGGTTGTGATGAGTTTGTTACGTAATATGACAGCTGTTTACGAAGCGGCTAGTACGCAGCAGGGCTGCCAGATAGTGTAATTGGATACAAAATGCGTATAATTTAGTTAGCTTGTGTATCCAGTGTGTATAGTAGACTGCCTTGTATAATTGGATACACATGATACAAAAATAAAAATTAAAGTAAAGTATTCGATAAAATAATAATAATACTAGCCCTGTATTAAACATTGTCCCACTGCTGGGAACGGGCCTCCTCTACTAATGAGAGGGGTTAGGCCTTAGTCCACCACGCTGGCCTAATGCGGGTTGGCAGACTTCTCATACCTTTGCAAAATTCTCAGGTATGCAGGTTTCCTCACGAAGTTTTCCTTCACCGTTAAAGCAAGCGGAAATTAAGATTTTAATACACACATAACTTTAGAAAAGTCAGAGGTGTATGCCACTTGGGTTTCGAACCTACGACTTTCGTCTTGGCAGTCCGTACCGCAACCAACTAGGCTATCGCTGCTATAAAATATAAAATAAAAAAAAAAACAAAAACCGGACTCCAAGGAAGTAATGCACTAAAAAGACCAAAACAAGATTAAGAATAGAAAATAAATTTAGTAGCAGGCGAGACCCAATTGCAAATTATAAACCGAAAGAAAATTAATGGGTTATTTTATATATTTTATTTTAGACTTTTTAGTGTCCCGGCACACTCTTATGATACTATATTGATGAATATATTATTTAATGCGTTACTTGTTGGAGTTTAAGTGAAAACCGATACCCAAATGAAAATGAACTTAAACATATAACTTACCTTACTTTGATCACTTACTTATTTTGATACCCTACTCGATAGGTTTGGTATTTTTTTTTTATTAATGTATTACTATTTCGCGCTAAAATTCGCCATTTTGATCTATTTTATCCAACACTTATCTAACACTTGGGGTTTTCATACGAATATAACGATACATTAATTGTCGAAATCCATCCAGGCGTTTGGAAGATAAGGTAATAAAGAAATTACAAACATACATACAAGTTACTCGCGAAAAAGATAACTCTTCCTTGGCAGTTGGGTAAAAATAGACAAAGGTGATGAGCTTTTTTTAGGAGTTGATATTGGTAACGGTGGTTGTATAATGAGTTGACTGCCTCGGTGGCGCAGTTGTAATTGCGTATGAGTTACGACTGCTGTGCTGAGGTCTCGGGTTCGATTCCCGTGTCGGGTAAAGTGATATTGGGTTTTTCTATCTAGAAAATCTTAGTATTATCCCGGAGTCTGGAACCTGTGCCTGGTATGACGATAGGCTCGCCCCCTATCACATTATGGGACCGAAATTTGGCGAAAAGTGGGTGTACTGGTTACACCTCTGCCTACCCCTTCGGGGATTACAGGCGTGAGTGTATATGTATGTATGTATAATGAGTTTCGATTTTGTATAATGTCAGAGATGGCGGTATTAAATAAGTTGTTGCCTTTGGCAACCCTAGCGGGCAGTGCAAGCACACAGCAGCGGCGGCATTGACGCTCCGTCACTGACGCATAAAGCAAACATAACAAGTCTGCCTTAAAGTTTTCTATTATTTGACACACCAATATTTATTGCTGCTTTCGGTTATACTAATTATCTAATCCAGTTCGCTGTCAAATAGTATATGTAAATTATTTGAGTGGAATTTTAAATCCAATCAATCACTTTCTAAAAATATACATAATAATATTTATCATGGACTATGTACTCATATTGTTTTGTAGATATGATTTTTTGTACATATTCTGTTAATAATCAATAACAATCCAAACAAATACGGGTGCGGTACGGACTGTCAAGACGAAAGTCGTATGTTCGAAACCCAAAGGCATACACCTCTGATTTTTTTAAATTTACAAGTGTTTTAATTGTTAATTATCGCTTGCTTTAACGGCGAAGGAAAACATCGCGAGGAAACCTGCATACCTGAAAATTCTCATACGAATTTCGAAGGTATGTGTAGTTTACCAACCCGTATTAGGCCAGCGTGGTGGACTAAGGCATAACCCCTCTCATTAGTAGAGTAGGCCCGTGCCCAGCAGTGGGACAATGTTTAATACAGAGCTAGTATTATAATCCAAACAAATACGATAAAAAGTAAAGCAAATATGTTTTTCATGGCTAACTTCACAAATATAAGACAAAGATAAACACTAGTTCGAATAGTAGTGCGTATTAAAACAGTGTGGCGCGGTGGTCGGGCAATATGTACCTACTGGATATGAATTCATGTCGCGTTCGCCGTTCGCCGATACGATCATGATTACGTCTGATCAGCCGGAAGCTATCGAACAGGTTTTAGATGCTTTTGAAAGGTGTTACATAGGTTGCGTATGAACTGAGACTGTCCACTTGCTCTTATCGGGCGATTTTAGGGCTGGCGAGAATTGATAAAAGATATCTGGTATATTTTTAATAGAAATAGAAGTGTAAAATTTATACCTTCATTATTTTAAATTACGCATGTTTTGCTCTAAGGAGTTTAAAGTGCTGTTGAGGTTGAAACTTTGAAATATTCACTCAATCTCCTATGACGTTTAGGGGTAGGTAGGTAAGTGAATGTGGGTAGGTACTAGTTACTATAGCTTAGACTATTTCTGCCTTCAAGTAGCAGTGAGTAATAGCTATTGTGTTCTGCTTTGTAGGACATCGAAGTCAAAGAAATTGCTGTGCATTATACTGCTTACCATATTATGTCTTGGAGTGATAGCGTATAGTACTACAGTGCTATGCAATTATTATAAGTTAAATCTTTTGTAATCCTAAGTCCAGCTGGTATTGCTATTGTGGGCAAACATGGCGCTTATTATCAGGCGAGACCTATTGTTATTCAGGCAAATAAAAAAAAGTTAATGGTCAAGGCTCTGAACCCGGATTTCAAGAAATTAACCACAGACTTTGCTGTATGATTAAGAGCCATTGACTTTTGTTTTAATAATAAATTAAGGATTGTATACATTAAATGGAAATTTTATCGAAAAATGTTCTACGTTTGAATGAAGAAAAAAGGTTAATCGGAAATGATGACGAATTTATTTACACATTTCTGTGTTTTTGGGATCAAGAATTAGCTAACTTCATTTAAAGACTGATAATTGATTGATTGACTATTTTGAATAGGGATATTTATACAGCCTGCGTGGCTGCAGTACGTAGCTGCGAAACAAGAGGTCTTGGGTACCCGTATCGAGAAAAATGTTTGTGTGACAGACAATTTGTTTCGGATTTGGTGTTGCGAGACCGAATATCTCTCGTAGTTCCGGACATTTACTACATATAATTATATCTTGTCTCTATAATTATAATTATAACTGTGAGGTTCGAGCTATGGATCTGTTGGGTTTGTATTAGAATATCTATTCTATGACAATATTTAAAGAGTTTTAAGTAGAGTCGAACTTCCGGGATTTTTAGTGGTTAGGAAATAGTCGATGGTATAAAAATCTAACAAAAAACATATTTTTTTTTATTCTGGCACAGGAAAGTGGCCACACTACACCTGATAGTAAGCGCAGTGCCGTCCAATAAGAGTATCGAGTAGCACGATAAAATCTATCCCCCGCTATTCAACACATTTATGCTGGCCTGTTTCTTCACACTACCTACGCCATGGCCAAAAAGGTGAAGAAGCGGTCGAGAGTCTAGTGTCAGAGAACACAGAAGGCCGCAAAACGGCCAAAAATCGTACCCCAACTCTAGATCCCCGACAAAAAATATTTTGACAATATTATATCTACATCTAAAAAAGTACAAATTGGTATCGAAGCCATTAAGGTCGACGTGTTTGCTGGGGAATGTAGACACGAACGGACGGAGAAAATTGTCTGACTAAACAGTTAGGCCTACTTTTTAACCATGTTCCTGCAGCGTGACGCTTACAAACTGGCTTTGTTTGTGTTACCATTCAAATTACATTGTGGAGTTTAAGTTTCTATACAATACTGCTTTACCACTTATATGGCACTGTTGGTGGTAATGAAGTGCATATATGCCATTTAGTCGCTATTGCAAGTTGACAGCCTGGGTTTCGCAGAGGGAGAGTCTGGCTATGAAACGAGAGGCCGCGGGTTCGATCTCGGTACCAAGAGAAATGTTTGAATACATTTCACACACACAAATAGTTATAAATAATAAATAAACAACAGTCACACACATAGTTCTGACCCCACATCAGGTAAAACCTGTATCGCGAGTATCAAGAACTACGAGGAAATACGGCCCCACAAAACCCAGACCCGAATCAAATATCTGTCTATCACACAAATATTTGTTTCGGTGAGGGAATCGAACCCACGGCATCTCGTTTCATCCAGCTACTCGCCGGCTGCGCCACGGAGGCTGTCAGTTGTTACTGTGTGGGTTTTGTGGGACTGTAGTTCTTGATACCCACGACACAGGTTTGACCTAGTGTGGGGACAGGTCTACGTGTGACTATTGGTGTATTTTTTTTAAAAAGCAATGTCACCGTATGATAGAACTTTTGGCTTCACTTAATTGGCTAATCAGATTTTTTTTATCTCCAATAATTAACGATCTGCCAGAACAGACTGCAGACAACAGTCGCAAGTACGATACTGATGATTTCGTTATCAACGCTGATTCTCATTATGATTTAGAATTCCATCCGTTTAAATGATACCATTACAGGCATGATATGACAGCCTCCGTGGCGCAGTTGGCGAGTAGCCGGCTGTGAAACGAGAGGCCGTGGGTTCGATTCCCACACCGGGACAAATGTTTGTGTGACAGACAGATATTTGTATCCGGGGTCTGGGTGTCGTGAGACCGAAAGTCTCTCGTAGTCCCTGATACCCACAACACAAGACTCGTATCTTAGTGTGGGGTCGGGGCTATGTGTGTGACTGTTGGGTGTTATTTATTAATTTTCAATTTTCTTTTGAAACTACATCTAATATAAGGCTTTAGAAGAAGCCAAATATCAATAGATTACACAATAATTAAGAAATGGCGTTACGCTCAACAATAGCTTGCTATTAATTTTAACATATATTGAATGAAAGGCTATTTGAAACTTAATAATTTATTGCTGATTGAATAATAAACTGCAACAAACGTTATGGTTCGTATTTTCCGTACTTGTGTAACAAAAGGTTACCTTTCGATTGATAAATTCAAGACACAATACGAATTTACGGATTCTAAAATAATTACATGGTAATTATCCGGCTTTATGTTACATCTTTTTTTTAAACGAACATTAAGGCACATCGAATAAGAATGTAAAAAATAATTGTAATAGTACTCAGTATCAATCAAGAAACAATTTTGATTTCAAGGCGACTAAATATTTTATTCTCCATCGCCTTTTTAGTCTTATGGCGTAGTTAGGCTGAGGTGGCAGTGAAGTATTGGATTCATATTCTAGATCGGGAATATACAATTTTTGTTTTTCAATATTACACATGTGTTGCCCGAAATGGATGGTTTAGTTTTAATGTCCAGTTACGTCTAAATTTAGTGAATTATTTATAAAGCTGACAATTGGTGTTTCTAACTTTTTCATATATGTCTATTTGACTAGTTTCGTTACGGGTAAAGACATTTGAACATGTCTAGAATTTTTTGGTTACTGCCTGGATAGACAAACGAGCAGACGTGCCACCTGATGGTAAGTAGACACCGCCACCCATAGACTTCTGCAATGCCAAGGCACAAAGCCGTTGCCTGACTCGCCAAGATTCACTGCTCGATGTTAAAAAATGCTTGCCATTGCTTATCCTGTAAGCCAGGAGTTATAGTGGCGGGTGTGAGCGGAATAGTTATAGTAAATAAATATTTTTTGAAATCTTTGAATTTATATAGAAATTGACATTCATATAATGCCTAAAAATGCATTTTCTGTTTGTATTTACTTTTGTTTACAATGTACATTTTAAGTAAATAAAGGTTTGGAATGTTTGAATTCACACGAAACCGCAGCAAGTGCACCGAACGTGACTTTAACATCAATGAGTTCACTTTTTGTTCGAATTTCATGTTCGTTACATCACCAACGGTATTTGGAGAATGCAGCAAACAAGAGGTCCGTGATAATTCGCTGTCCATTTCCAAATTGTCGTCCATTGTTCGACAGACGTGAATAGCTTTTTTTCTTTTCTTACACTTAGAAGTTTAGGAAAACGTAGGCCTAATGCAAATGTAATAGGATGAAAGTATTTATATTATTTCTTAATGTGTCGATTGTAATTACATACGATTAAAAACTGACACTGTTTTACATTGATACATCAGCTTTTCTATTATCATTCTTAGAAAATATATAACGCATTGTCAAGGTTAAACACCAAAAATTATAATATTATTTTAGTTTTTTGTTGCATTTAAATAAATAAATATTTATTTTTTGTCTCTTATAATTATATAAATAATTCTATAATATATAAGCTAGCAACAATAAGTAAATATTGCAAACTTTGGTTGTGGCTTGACAGACAGTCTTTTTCTGGTATAAATAGTAGCTATAACATAACCTTTGTTTTGTGGAGATTTACTTAACTTTACAGGTTTACCTGCACCGAAACAAGAATAAACAGAGGGAAAATACTACCATTCATAGTCTGTAGAGGTAAAGTTTATTTGAATATAATGTCCCTTGAACTTATTACATCGAATCCATTTCAGTATTTGGTTTTCTATAAAACTTTATTCCACTAATGTCGTGAGTGTAATAATTTTAATTTTATAAGTTAAAATTATTCGTCGTATGCCATATAAGTAATTATATTATTTGTGTCTGACTATATTGCACTTTTAATAACTCATTAGTAAATTAATAATTAAATGATAAAAAGTCCGAGTATGTCATTATGATAATGTCCGTATTAATCAGGTTTATAATTATAAAGTTATAGACAACATCGGTTGTCTAATCTGATGTTCAATTGGCAGTACTAACCAGTTTACTGAGAATAAAAGAAAGTATAATTTCACAAATAAATTACTCGCTGGTTTACGTAACTAATCATCTAACAGAATAGCTATTCTTTATCTATAACAGTCAATTTGGGACTCGTGCATCTTTGAGCCTATAAAATTTAAAGTATGTATTTAGATAATTAGCTTTTTGATGATTACGACCATAACAAAAAGATCAAGATGCTTAAATCATGTTTGAGAAAGTATAATTAATATTAAAATCCTATTTTTAAATATGAAGTTTCTTTTCGTCTAGAGTTTTTAAAAGTTTTTACTTAAAATGTTGTGTTTTATTTGTTTTTACGATACAGGTGTACGATGATAAGTCACTTGGAGAATTGAATGTAGAAAATTTTAATAGAACTTGCATGTGGCGTACACAAATTTATTGCAATTTTATGAATTAGTTATAGGTACTTATAAGTACCTACTTAGGTTATGTGTCAATTTTAATTCTAATTTATATGCACATTCATGATAAAGGCAATTGAAATACTCATAGACTAATCGATCATGTGTCACGAAAGTTTAAAGCAATATATCTTTAGATTAATACTCTATTTATGGACTTTTCTTCTAAACTATAGTAGCTTGAATCGCGTATTTAACTGTGTTATATATTTTCGACCTATTTATTTATTTATGCTTTATTGTACACCAGAATAAAAATATTAACAGTACATTGCAATAAACTTAAAATAAAATGTACAAACGGCGGTCTTATCGCTACTTACCTTGTAAACTAGGGGCAGATGCTGGGGCAGCAGGCGGTGGTAGTTGAGGAGTCGGAGGTGGTCTTCGGCGCCTCGGAGCATGTAATCCTGGAGCCGACGCAGCTCTGGTGGCTGTTCGGAACCCGGGCGCTCTGTAACGGGCCGATTTGACCGGACCAGCCGGTGCAGCACTCGGACCCGTCACTGAAGGCAATCGAGGCAGCGAGCCCGACCGCTGCTCTTCTTCCGACTACAACAAATACAAGTTCTTATCTCACCTGTTACGCTAATGTCCATGTTTAAAATAAACATAACCATGCTTGTTTCATAACAGATAACGTTCTAATATAAACATTCCTATTTTATCAAGATTGAGGTAAAGGGCTCTACGAAATTTACCTTATCTTACTTTAACCAAATCAACGTAAGAGGCAACATTAACAATTTTAACATGTCCATATGTACGTGACTAGAGGAATTCTTGCTTCATTACTTATTTGAAGGTTAGTGTGTTTTGAAAGTAGGTAAATGAATAGTAGTAAGTATGTATTCGTACCTCTGCGTCGGGAGCAGACGCCCTCCGTCTCCCACGCCATAGTCTATCCTCACTACCGCTTATAGCGCCACAACTTCTGGAGTGTGACTTCTGTGCTGCGAGATCGGCGCCCGCCGGCGAGCGTCTCGCCTCACAACCTCCCCCGCCTAACGTGCCACGTGAATCTGCAGCAAGTAGAGCAGACTCGAAACTCCCACGCCAAGAGAACCTCTCGCAGTCACTTGCCACACTTCCCCTACTCGCTGTCGCTTCCAGTATATCATGGGATCGACTCCGAGCCAAAGCCCCAGGTTCTGACGCGCTATCATCATCTGTGCTGGGCGATGCACCACCAGACACTTCGTGCATCAACGCTACTAGTCTCCCACCGATATGTCTCATCACTTTACCGAACATTGGTGGCGAACCTTCTCCGGCACGACCCAAGGTGGCAGCCAGTTTTCGATAAGCACCCGCAGCATCACGCTCCAATGACGCTGGATCGCCATTGCCTCGATCAAATTCATCAATAATCTCACGGCAGCTTTCCGATATTTGTTTTCTTAATGCTGTCCTGTTAGCCGTGGTTCCTTCGAGGTCCGAGCCCGCATAATCTGACGAATCGTAAGAATCACTCCACGTATCTTCACTAGACAAATACTCGACTATTTCACGCACTTCTTCGTCTCGTATACCCGGCACTGTTTTCATTAAGCGTGTTAATTCACTTTCAAAGTATAATAATTGTGGCGGTTTCGGCGGGCGTGTACTTTCTGAGGTAGTCGACGCGGGGGTAGACGTCCTAACATTAGTAGTATTTATCACTTGTTTAAAAAATTGACGCATTTTTGACATCATCAAATTCGTTTCTTCGTCTGATGACCAATTATTAAAGCTATCTTTGCGAGTCAGTGGACTTTGCGGTGGTCGTGATGAAGGGGGACATTCGATGCGTTCCTCGATGTCAGGCCTAATTTCTTCAACAATCTCTTCCAACTCCATTTTAGGTTCGTATGATCTAGCGAACTCAGAACTAGAATCACCATTTCGTAATAAATCGTCACAACTGCCCACAAAACCACTATCCCTACTTGCTTGTTTTTTGGATTCAGATAATTCAGAGCCTAGAGGTGGAAATTCCGGTCTGGGTGTTGTATTGCCATCCTCACCTTCTGAAACAGATCTGGTGTCATCTCGAGCTTCTTCCGTAAACTCCGCAGACTGACGTCTCTCATCGGCAGGTGAAGAACGCATTTTTTTATTTTGTTTCTTTCTTTTACACTCACCTTGCATATCGAGACGCTCAGAAGAGTCATGTCTGTCTTCTGTCTCGGTACTGGATCCATCTGAAACTTCCTGGGCATCCTGGGATGGTTCTTCACCGGTCAACAAGTTGTCTAATGAAGACGAATGTGAACGGGGCGTTCCCCGTGCACGAACTAGTCGTTTTCGTCTTTGTTCGGGACTTTGACCACCCTCACTATCACTTCCTACGCTACCGGAGCCATCTGAATCATGTTGCTCCTGATTAAAACCCATAAAACCGGATAGAAAGTATTTTTCTAACCGTGACGTCACAAGCTTATCACTATCACCACTTCGTTTCGGTTGCTCATTATCAATGATAGATTCACCGCCCTCACTACACACACTTGACGTTTCCGACACTGCTTCCTCATCTTCCCGGGCATTTCGCCCATCCCCTAAGCCAAAGAAAAAATATTTTTCTAATTCAGTGGCCGACAGTGGTCGCGTTTTTTTAGTCGTGTGTTCAGTTTCACTTTCTTCGCAACTTTCTTCCACGATAGTATGCAGGGTGAAATCCAATGAGCGCCTGCAGTACGCAAAATCCTCCCCTCGAGTGGGTAAAGATGCTTCATCCCCAGAATCGGTGTCAGAAGGTGAAGTGGCCTCGTCCTCGTCATGGCTGACGTCCTCGACCCACGAGTCGTCGTCGGCGAGCCCCTCCTCGAGGCACACGACCGCTGAGAGAGTGTCGGCATTGCTAACAACAGTCACTCCGCCCGAAGGCTGTGCCGTTTCGTCGTCGGATAATCGTTCGTCAGTTTCGTTTTGTTGTGCTGTTTCTGGTTCTGAATCACTCTGCGAGTTAGTGTGGTGCACTGTAATGTCGCGCATGAGCCGCGTCGTGTCCGACGTGACGACGGAGACGCGGTCGTGCGTTATCATAACGCGGCTAGTAAAGCGCGCGGAACCGTCCGCACAAGCCGTACGCGAGCGGCAAACTGTTGTAGCGGCAGGTGAGCAGGCGCCCCCCTCCGTTTCCGTGCAAACCGGCCTGTCGTCGTGCATTTTCTCCTCCCCTTGCTCCTCCATTAATTCTTTCTTTAACAATTCGCTTAAAGTGCGCTCAATACCTTTAAAGAGATCGATTTTTTCCTGAACCGGTGCACAAAAATTGTCTTGATTAGGTTCGGGTGAAGATGACAATTTATGAAATTGAGGTAAAATTTCCGTGCATATTAATTCTTTGTTATTTTTTTCATTGGGTAACTCCACTGTAACTTTTACTTTCATATTGTTTTCCGTGTTGCAGCTGTTATTCAATGAATCGCATTCAATGCTTTCCGAAATACTTTGACATCGATTAGTTGTATTATCTATATTGTTTGTGTTATCTAAATTATCGCTACTCGAGCTACATGCCGCATTAAAACTGTTGTATTTTTCACATGTTTCACTTTGAAGCATATTTTCATCGCAGAATTTAAAGAAATTTGACCTTCTAGCCACTCCATCGTCATCACCTTCATCACTATTATTTACGTACGGAATTAAAGAATATTCTTCATTGAAATTAATAGAATCTAACAACACAATACTGGCATTGTCATCATTTTGATGAACACTATTAACTTCATTCTGTCTCACTACTTCAACATTAATTATTTCTAAACTGTCGGATTTTTTATCGTAAGAATCATCACAATCAATCCCACTACTGTCAGCATTATCTTCTAAGTCAGACGAGGAATCGGCTGGATTAACAACAAACACGCGTGAAAATCGACCCCCACCTCCTCCGGAGTCATCGGAATCTTCGTCTGATGTCGCAGGTTCTTCAGGCGCGCCGCTCATCAGATCATAACTCCGTCTCGCCACGCCTCTTTCCGAGTCACTAGAATCACCCGACTCATTTGACGAGGGAAAAGCCTTCTCCGCATCCAAGTGGTCCGGCATAACTTCTGCTTGCTCCGATATGACGGATAAGCGGTCCTCCTCGGCTATCACTTTTATTCCGACTGATGCTTCAGGTTCGGATTGGACGGTATTGTTATCGGTGTTATCGTTATCACGAGGCCCAGGCGTATGTGACGTTTCGGACTGTATCGCTTTATCGGTCCTCTCTACAGTTGTCATCTCGAGTTTATTTGGTTGGGGTGCAGCGGAAGCGGTGGCGGTGGCGGCAGCGGTAACTGCGACGGCTGCGGCCGTGGTAAGCCGTGCGAGCGCTGCGGCATCTAGAGGTGGAAAACCGGGATAAGTATTCCAGTGTGGCGGCGGTGGGTTCTGCGTTGGAAAGGCGAGTAATGCCGGCCAAAGGGCAGTGGGGACCGGCACAGGAACTGGCACGGGCACAGCGACTATACGGGGTTCAGCACCACAGGAACACTGTCTCGGGCAGACTTGTGGAATATGCTTGGTCGGGGGAGGTAAAGGAGGAGGCGCCGCCGCGCCCGGCTCGAAGTAGTCCCAATCACAGTCTTCGGGCGCGGGCGGCGCTGCAGAGGACTCCGTCGACGACGAGTCTTCTGTGTCCTCGCGGCACGAGGAGTCTGAACTAAGGAACACGAGCCTGTAATCTTCGGGACGCATGCGACCGGCCTCGTGCTCACTTGCCTCGCCTGCTTCACTATTGACGCCCCACTCTGAAATCAATGATAATAATATAATTTAAATAACATTTTTTTTGTCAATAATTATATTTATATGAATACAAAAACTAAGTATTATACAACATACATAACTATATTAATAAATATAGCATTATAATATGATTATATGGCAAAGAAACTTCATAGACCTCTGTAGTTCCAAACGCCTTATGTAATGTTTCGAGCAACGTGTCTGGCGAACATTATTTGAAAGATGCAATACAATAGGCGGTCCGATAAAGGGAATAATTTATATTCATATTTTAATATTGTCTTACTTGTTAACAAATTAAATTGATAAATAACAAGAAAATGCTTTATTTGTTTTAGAGGAATACCAAATAAGTCGTTACTAATGATCACTTGTAATTTACAAGTTTTTATGAAAATATATTCTGAGCCATGTAAAACCGCTTCAGTGAAAAAAGTAAAACACCATTGGCTATAAAAAGAAATAGGAATTATAATGAGATGAGGCCAAATAATACAAAAAAGACATTAAGACATGCAGTGCCGCAAGCAAATGCTTGTTTTTATTAATGTATGATTTATAGCGTCTCTGCAATATGATTTACGTAATATACGTCTTGTGTATAATGCTGACTACATTTATGGCTGGTTGAGCAATCTTATTGTGCTCTACTTTAATTAAGGAAGTCCTTTTCATAGCTATGGTCACTGAATATGTAATTGTATATGAATTTATATTTAGGTAATTTTGTATTACGTCTGATAGGGTTCATGAGACCAAATATAGAGAGAGATCATTGGTTTAGTATACATTCAAATAAGATTTAGATAATTACATACATATACATTCACGCCTACAATCCCCGAAGGGATAGGCAGATGTGTTACTAGTACACCCACTGTTTTTATAGGGGACGAGCCTATCGCCATACCGGGCACAATTCCAGACTTCGAGCAGATACTGAGTAAATAGAAAAACCTAAAATCACTTATAGATAATTATACAACACTAAACCGGAATATACTAGAATTAGCATTAGGTATATCTTTTTGTGGAATTCGGACACGGTTCGGAAATGTAGCGATAGATTGACGGCGAGATGGAAGAACGTATTGGATAAATTTAATAACAACTGACTAACAAACAGTATTCGTGACGGATGTTGGGGGCCTCTGCTCGGGCTGCAGACTAAAATTTGTGATGGTACGTATCAATTATATTAATAAAAATACTTTTCAGTCTTTTTATAAATATAGTTGTATAATTTGCATAACTTAATCACTGCAAGCCTCATTTCCACTGGTAATCAACGGAATGCCATGCTTGTGATCGCAATCATGCTAATGCATCAACGATCGGTAGAAAGCACCACGGATGGGTGGCCGTACCGCGTCGTGAGTCGAAAGCGACTTGCTACACGAAGTTATCTTAACTAGGGAACCATCTTCGGAACCTATCGAAAAAAGAAAATAAATTTTATTTGGTTAACACTTAAAAACACATAAAGGAGTATAACAACAAACGAAAAAAATATAAACACTAAATACACCCGCTACTCCTCAATCTGGAACACTTTTGTCTAAAGTGTGGCCAAAATAGCCATAGGCTCATCATTTGCCAGGTAGTAAAACAAACCCTGGCGCTGATATACTGCCACACACAGCCATATACGGACGACAGATAAACGTGCAAGACGTAAGCCTTATATATTTCGAAAAGAGATGTATTACTACTGCCTCGGTGGCTTAGTTGTAATTGCGCACGCGGTACGACTGCTGTACTGAGGTCTCGGGTTCGATCCCCGGGTTGAGGGTTGCCAAGAATCTTATTTATGCAGTTTTTTTTATACTTTGAGTCTGGTTCCTCATGTCTATTACACACATAATCATGTGATTAGGTTGTTCTACGTGATTGTTACGGATTTACTGTTGTCATTTCTGAATAATCGATAAGATTGGACTAAAAAGATAAGTAAAGTTCGTTTAAAGGCAATGTATGAAGTCGAATTTAGAATGCAGGAACGAAAAAATCTCTAGCATGAGATTATAGTATTACACTGTATAAACTTGAAGCAACGGCAATTTTTTATCTTCATAGCCCTGGTTCCTAACATGATAATAGTTTTAAATGTTGTATGTCGTATGATTCCAAGAATAACATTGTTTAGTCGAGATACGATGTTGAATACAACACGTTTTTCTTTGGCGTTTTTGAGGACCATGGCTTGACGAAATTTTCGTTCTCATGGCCTAACTTATACATTAAATGAATCCTACTAATATTATAAATGCGAATGTTTGGATGGATGGATGGACGGATGTTTATTACTCAATCACGCCACAACGTCTGGACGGATCTGGTTGAAATTTGGCACAGAGATAGATGATAGTCTGGAATAGCACATAGGCTTAACTTTTTGTCGCGAAAAAATGTAGTTCCCGTGGGATTGTTTAGTTTTTCACAGAGCAAGGGATCAACATGATTTTTTGCATAGTGGCAGTTTAGGGATCAGAAAATGACATAGGCTACTTTTTATCCCGGAAAATGCACTCTTCCTATGGGATAACAAAATATAGAAAGGTGTAATAGCTTAAGATGCCCCTATGGATTGTATACCTTTTCTTCCAAAAATAACCTCCACGCGGGCGGAGCCGCGAGCAACATCTAGTTGACTTATAACATTACTTTATAAATAGTATGGTAATTTTACCGCATTGCCTACATTCTCTTAGAAATACTCTAGTGATTGTTTAACAAGGTAAATCATTAATTGATAGCCTGTGCGACGAAAATATTTTTAAGGAATATCATAAAAGGACCACATACTGGTGATTAAAAAAATATGCATTAAATTAAAATGATTAGTATTAACAATAATGAAATAAATAAATCACATAAACATACCCTAGACTGTGTTAGCAAAGCGTCAAATCTTAATATAGGTATTTTTCATAAGAACTTAAGCCGCATTTATTTTAAAATTTATTCTTAATGATTCCATTTTGAAGAAACTAGGTCCATAACAATTGAAATGTTGAAAACACATGCATCAGAGACGGAGAAAGGTAACTAGGACAATTATGAAACTAATCAAAGACAAGTTAATAGGTCAAGTTACAATTCGTTACGCGTAAAGTTATTAAAAGGTAATCACTAGAGCCGTATAGATCAAATTACATAAACATTCGTCACGTCGACAAATTAGCGTCATGCAGGCCAGAGGTCATGTTGAGCGTGGAATCAACATCATTAGTGCGGCCTCATTGTAATCAAATCAGAATTCACTGGACAATGAAAGTAAGAGCTGAACAAGTTGGCGCCGGCTCAAGGCTCCAGTTGCCTAAGACGGCATGGACGTGGGATGTGCGGTAGATCGAGGTCGGCTGCGACCAGATACAATTTAGTTTAATGTCCTTTACAATGTACTTAGTTAAACTTGTTCTCAACGGGTTGTGATCGAACAACGGTCAACGAGGACAGTAACAGACGAATGATTTAGGGTATCCATGACTGCACAAGGAAAAGCTTAGCGTAATATCGATAAGGAAAAGCATAAATTATTATAAGACCATGGGATTTATTATTTACGAGACGATATTCGCGGAAAGTTTTTATTGCTTGGATGACTAATGTTACCTGAAAATAAGCTTACCAGTTTGCTACAAAATAAATCCTCAAAGAGACCGCCGTGGTTACGTACCGGTATATTGTTTAGTTTTGTCTGTAATCTACCTGTGGAGTAAACGCTCCGATGGCCACGATAGTTCCGAGCCGATGGGGTTTTGTAAAAGGGACGCTATGGTTGCGGGTTGCAACACCTGCCCGATACCGAGGGAGTAACAAACCTAATTTCCTGCTTGAAACTTGTGTTATTATAGTTATAATAATTTAATTAATTCTCTTTTTTTTACATGAACTTTAGTTAAATCGGTGTATCATTTGCCAGTCGCTAGTCCTTTCGGAACACCTTTTGTGTACCATATTTGTTTCTTATATTAATTTACCAAGGTTTTAGCACAAAACATTTTAACAACCGTTGGTTGTGAAATAATATTAATTTGCTTATTGTTCTTAAGGTATGCTGAATATGGTAAAATGAGTTTGAGTTCTGTTGATTTGTAGATACATATTACATACCTAATAGACTCAATGAATCCGCGTCGTGGTAATAATGGCTTTGTTCTAGTTTTTTCTATTATTATCTGAAAAGCTATCAATCAGACATTGTGTAAGTTCTTTTAATTATAACAGGATGTTGTAAACAAAAATAATAAAAGTGTAAATTCTGAAAAACACATGTGGCCTAACTTAAAAGTTATGTGAAAAAATGATTTGGAAACAATATACTTTAAAAACTGGCTTAACTATAGTGATTTTAAAAACAGACAATTCAATGAATTAATATTGTTGTGTCTTGCTATTTGTTAGTATTTATTGAATTGAATTTACGAAATTTCTGATAAAAGTAGCCTATTTCACCACTGTCCGGGTACTTATTTCGAAGTATGTATATTTAGAGTCTTCCAAAGCTTTCTGGATTTTTAATTCATGATTTATTTGTAGTATATTTTCATTCGTTTTCAATTTATTGTGCAAGTATGTTACTAACATGATATAGTATGAAACTGCAAGAATTTAGAAAGAAGCGATCATGTTTCGACAATGGTCAAGAGCTTTTATTGGGTCAACACCACCAAAATGTGCACAAGCGTAAAACAATACTCGTCGGTGATGCCAGGCAAGTTCTGAAATTACGTCATTCTCATAGTGCCGAAGCAAATCAATTTTACCGTTTATTTATTTGAATTAGCGTGAAACGTTACTTTTGTATTTATATGGTACATTAATTCTTCCCGAAGCGGCAATTTGACAAACTCAAATGTAATAAAGTGACGGTTTCGTCATTCAGGAGCTATTATTTTTATTATATATTGAATATTATTATGTAATGTTATCTAGAGACTTACAACAACCATATTTTATTATATCCAATTAAGCTGTACTCACTTAATTTATCGTAGCAAGAAAGGTTTCCGTATAAGGTTTCATTTCAACCTGATACACATAAACAATTGTTTACATGAGCACTAATAAAACTAACTGGGCAACACAACTGTTATTGTTTTTGTAATTATAACGGTCACTGAACGCGCGCACATTTCGTTTGATCACTGAAACACATTGTCACGATGCACAACACTATTGCAATCAAACCCCAATCATGTCATTTTGTAACTTATGTATTTTGAAATGCTCTTTTGGTAGTCTGTAGGGCTGGCGGCTCGGGTGTGAGCTCGCAACTCGCAAGCGGATGTGCCCCGCGCCGGCCGACTGTTGCGTTCGCCGCCCGCCGGGCCTTAGTGCTGTACCTGCTTGGAGTTTACGCTATCGACACTAATATCGACGTCTGCTATGACGCGGATTCGTATTTTTATGTGACTTTGAGTAAATCACACCCAACCGCTGCTCATATCGTATCGGCATAGCGGTCTTGTCTCTTTGTTTGCCTACTTAGTAACACTATGTTGTCGGTAGATTAGAAAGCATGGTCAATTATGTATGTAATGCAGCTAGACGTGGAAAGTATTTAATGAGTTTTTTTTTATATGTTGTGCAATTCGATTTACTTGGATGTTTTTTTTATATATATTATAAGTGTCTACTAGATAACAATTGATATTAACCAATTTAAAGAAAAACAGCCAAGAGCACTCCACAAGCAAGTTTCTTAGTTCTACGAAAGGTGAGAATTAATTATAACAAAAATATGCTTACCTTTAAAGAAGAGTTGTTGTGAAATAAAATATTCTCATAAATAAACATGAATACTTTATTATATTCTGCTAAGCAAACTAAACATATTATCGCAGACATTATCTCTTTAATCTAAATTATGAACGTATTTGACAGGTAATTTATAACAACACCTGTGATTGACAACTTAAAATAATATACATATGTTATGTATTATTAAAGAAGTTACAACGTCTTATTTAGAAATAATCTTCTTTAATTTTGTACGTTTTGCGAACGCCGCAGATTATTTACTGGACCATGCAAGTATCAATATTGCATGTCCTCGAATATTTATACTACAATAATTTTATTTATTTTTTATTTGTTTAGTGCCTCGATAGACAGGCGAGCAGCCGGGCCACCTGATGGTAAGTAGTCACCGTCGCCCATAGACTTCTGCAATGCCAGGGCACCGTAAGGCCGCTGCCTACCGTTGCTAATGCTAGCAAAATGTATGGTATACAAATAATATAATCAATACTATTATAAATATTTGTGAGCTGCAGAAACAAAAATACGATATCTATCGATAAGAGATATCGAAATTAAGACAGCCGCGTCGTGACTCACCTCGCGTCTCAACGCCAACAACAAAACTCGCACGAAATCCAAAATGACGTAAGCGACCGGTGGCCGTTCAACAAAAACGCTTTACCTCGCCGAGGGCCAAACATCTTTACAAAAAACACTCGCAAAGCGCCTGGCGTTTACGACCACTTCGAAATTTTGTGTGCGACGAACAATGAACTTGCACTGGCGAACTAGACCAAACATCGAACGTCCAAGTTACAAAGTGTAAAGAACGAACTTTTGAAAGAATCGTTAGCTGTGTTAATGTACGAGGACTGGTAGTTACCACTTGCAAGTCATCCACTCGTTCGCGTTCTACGTAACACTATACTTGTTAAAAAACATTAACTGTACTGAGATGTCACTTGCCCAAAGACCGTGACCGAATCACTTCAGTGTAGGAAAAAAGGCTAATTTAAGAACATTTTTTGCCAGAACTTTTTGTCAATGTTAAAAATTAACCTTGCTATGTTTGGAGGCCGAGAAGATAAATTAATAAAGTGCTGCTAAAAGTATACGTTTATTTCACGTTAATCATCTGCAAAAAAAAATAATGAAAATTGCAACTTATTGCCGCAATACCACTAAGAAGTTGATATTACCAATTTTATGATACATCATTTATTTATCTTTTTTATTCTGCTTGTAAAGGATAACTTGTAGTTATTTCAGTTTGTCTTATAAATGTGTATGCTTGCAAATATTAATTAGCAAACAAATGTATTGCAATTTTCATTCACCTTTAGGTGCCAAATCGTACGTGAACCGTTATTTTTATTTTAATACTTCACTTTAATATATCTGATTCAATTTTACATATTTCATAATAAATTACTCGTAATAATATTATTACTTGTATTTCAACTATAGAGTTGTCGAATGACTAATCAATATATGATTTCATATTTAATCTAATTCGTATAGTAATATAGACCTTTCAATCTATGTCCTAATATGTTATATGTAATTGAATGTAACGTATTTTCATGTTGATTTTACACTCAAGCCATAGAAAAGACTTCAACGAATCACTTCAAATTAGAAATAAGCGGCAATTTGAATCATTCCATATTTAAAACTCTACAAACACATACATAACATCTGCGAAAGGGTAGAGAGATAAAACTAATAATAATAAGAGAGATTTGCAACTCGTACTAATGTGGGTCTGATAATTTATATCATTAATTTTTATTTAATAGTTTTACCACATATTAAGTAAAATTTTTCTATTTTATTATTCAGAATTTTACACTAATATTTTGATAATTCAATATTTCTATGTTTCTTCTTAAAGCTGTCCCGGAAACAAAAAGTTTGAATTTCGTTTCTACCATAAAGGTATTGCACAGCTTTTGGGGTTTGAGATCGAGATCAATGTATAAAATGTTTATCATCAAAATATGTTGTCATTTTACCTATTGCATACATACATATACCCTCACGCCTGTCATCCCCGAAGGGGTAGGCAGAGGTGTAACCAAGTACACCCACTTTTCGCCGAATTTCGGTCCCATAATGTGATAGGGGACGAGCCTATCGCCGGGCACAGATTCCAGACTCCGAGAATCTAGATAAAAAAAACCCAATATCACTTTATCCGACCCGGGGATCAAACTCGAGACCTCAGCACAGCAGTCGTAACGCATGCGCAATTACAACTACGCCTTCGAGGCAGTCCAGTCAGTTCAAAGAGTTTTACCTATTGTTTTGGCTTTTAATGAGTTAATTTCTACGTCATTTTCTGAAATCAGCCTTGCTTATATATAAATGAGTTTTAAGTATATAATATTTTCCTCTTATCGTTTGCTAAATTACTTGCGGTTTCATCAGTTGTCCAACAAAAATAAAATATTTGCTTGATATCAATTAATATAAAAAAATATATACGAAAGGACTCCATCAATTAATGTTTTATCTTTGTTTTACATATATAATTAAGACTGTTAATACGTCAACATCTGTTCATAATTCTTTATACAATCCATACTAATACTATAAATGCGAAAGTAACTCTGTTTGTTTGTTATCTTTTCACGACTCAACGGGTGACCAGATTGTGATGAAATTTGGCAAGGAGCTAGATTATATCCTGGAAAAGGACATAGGCTCTTTTTTCTCAAAAAACAACCTTGAAAGGGATCAAATAGAAGTTTAATATTTGTATAGGAAATCCATAATTCCTTGACATAGGGATCTGGATATTCATATTTAGGCTTTTGGTAGAAATACGTGTTTCATATTTTTTTTCAAAATCATCCCTAAGGGGGTAAAATACGGGATGAAAGTTTGTATGAAAATCCTTCATTTTTTAAGTTAAACGCATGGACATTCGTATATTGTATAATATACTTTTTCTCCCAAACATGACCTCCACGCAGGCGGAGCCGCGAGCAGCAGCTAGTTATTATATATAAGTGAGTTATTATTCCGTATGCTAATAATGTTTTTGTTATTCAAAAGGTTTATTGATATGAGCAGTAGGTATGTAAGTGTTAAAATTAATACTTAAACATAATAGTAGAGTACATGGCATGCATATTGTATTACCTATGTGTCTTGTTGGATATATAATCGTATATACATATGAGTATAACTGGTATTCCTGATCTGCCTTATAATGTATATAAATATCTTACATATTTTAAACTTATAATATAATTAAAGCTCTTTTTATAAAAAATGTTTCGAATCCAACATTATAATTATTACTTTTTACAGGATTTGATATACCATTATTATTGAGTTTGTTCTTAGCCAATAATCTCTACTTATTCTTAAAAGCAAGATTTGTTGTCTTCTAAAAACATGACATATAAAAAATTTACTTTCTTTAGTCAACACTTTAGACTATATACCCAAACACATAAAAGTAGTAGTAAAAAAAACAGAAAATATAAAAAAACCTTGAGTATAATATTACTCCTCGAATTGGAACACCTGTGTTCAAAGAATGCCATACGCTCAGCATTTGCCAGGTAGTAAAATATTGCGTGGCGCTGTTCTATCTAGGCCTATATCAAAGTGACAGATGGTAAGTAACGGGCGGTCAGAATACAATCTTAATGTAATATCACAGACTAGTATTATACGGTTTACGGCGCTACAACATCCTGATCCGAAACAAATATATATGGATCACACAAACATTTGTCTCGGTGCGAGATTCAAACCCCGCGTCCTCTCGTTTCACAGCTGGCTACTAGCCTGCTGCACTATGAAGGCTATCTAAATAATACAAGTTTAATCTGCGGGCCTACCACCACCTTTCAGAGCAGCCTCGTAATATTAAAATGCGTTTTGTACCATGAAATCGCATTGTAATATTACAAGAATACTACTCTTAGAGGTGTTGGTAGGCCGCCAGTTCATTCGGATTTAGTGTCCACGTTTTTACATGCTTTATATTAGCTTCACCTGTATCTACATATGTATGTTTGTATGTTACCGAATATTTCAACGTAATTTTCACCACCAGACGTCCGATTTACATGAACATTTGTACGGAGATACATGTCATACATCACATGACAATACAATATTATCCAAAGTTATAATATGTCTGAACCAGGATCACCTGGATAATAAAAAATATGATAATTTTAGATTATACTTATATAATCCATATATCAAGTACACCCACTTTTCCCCGAATTTCGTTCCCATATTATAGGGGCTATGAGGATAGGGGGCAAGCCTATCGCCATCATATATTGATATGATCAAATAAAATCATATACTAGAAAAGCAGAAAAAAACTTACATTTTGGGATATGCTTTTAGTTAATGACGATGAACGAAGGCCCGTATTACAGAACGATACTCATTCGTGAATCTAGTTTTAAATCTGTACTTGCGTAATTCTTTTATCATAGAACGAACTTAAATCTAGGTTGATCAATCAGTACTCAGCTGAGTAGTTCCTTATTTTTGAACGATACTTCATACGAGATCCAAGTATCGATTTGATCTTAGTTTACGTAAATATGGTCAATAGCAGTCTTGAACATAGATTAATGTAACTACATATTTTCGTCGAGGACAATAATTCAGAAGTAGAATAGGGTAGTTGACTCGATTTTTTTTTATTAATTTAATCAACAAGTTACATTACCTAAAACCTATTATCGAAAGACTTTATGAATCTGAACAAAAATAAGTAAATTAGTCACCACTCAAATCTGCTGGAAGGGGTAGTTGTCAAATAACAGTACAAGGACAAGGATGCATATCTGATACAGTGACGTCACGGTACTATGAATCGCCTGTACTGTACCGTTGTGCGAGGGAGATAGCGATATGTTCCCAATACGCCACCGTTTTCACTTATGCCTGTGAGTATTTGTTCATACCAATATTTAAAATAAATATTGTGACTTCATTTTTCAAGCAATTTGGATTCTGTTTCCGCAAAAGAGTTTCTTTTGCGTATTATATTGGATTGTGTAGAGAATAATGTACAAAATTAAACACAGGAAACTACCCTATTCTTAAGTAATAATTTCTGTAGTATTGATTAATATTTTCGGTATTAAGGATTATTATACTATTAATTATTACTCTTTTTTACTTAGTACTAAAATGATTGTTTTTACGTTTTAATACATCAGTGATTATTTTATCTTTCAATAAATTCTCCGAATTAAAAATAATTAAGATAACATGAAGAATTATTTTATATTTCAATAAATTCTCCGAATTAAAAAATAAATAAGGTAATTACTCCGTTGTTGATCGGAAGTATTAACCAAGCAATTTAGGCTGCTTAGTATTCATGACACTAGATGGCGTTTTCTCCAATCTACAGTAATTAGTAATTTAAACTATATAAATTAAGTTTTGTGATAAAATAAATCATTTTAATGAATTCAACGTTTATAAAGTTTTAATTTTGAAAATGATATAATTTATTAATTCTTACTTTGCCATTACAAGAAAATTTCATCACTTTGTAACTTGATTCTGTGCGAAACGGAATTAAATTTGTAATTAAAAAATATTTTAAACGAGAACATACTTGTCGCCAAAGACAATGGATTCAAGGTCAAATCTATACTTAAATCTAGATTCAGCTGATTTTGATTTAAAACGCGTTCTGTAATAAGATCTATGTTTAAGTTTTGATCTGTACTTATATCTAGTTTTGGCTGATCGGAGATCAAACGATATTTAAGTATCGTTCTGTAATACGGGCCTTAGATCTATAGAGAGAAATATCCTAACAACATCACCAAAATTTAAGATTGTATCTTATAAAAGATAATGAATGACAGCTTATACAACCCAATATTTATTAATATTATATGTGTCATGTAAATTATATATCGAAACTTTTGTTCAATAATTCAATTCAGTCATAGTATTGGTGAGTAATATGTTTGTGCAGAGGCAATGTATGTGGGGCCTATTACTATTGACCTGAATATTACATAGAATGACAGTGGCAATAACTTAATATATATAATCTCCTGTACATGTGTATATTTGTCACCTAACTCCTCCTAAACAGCTGGACCGATTTGGATGAAATTTTGTGTGTATATTTCAATGGGTTCCTGAATGGTTTAAAAACTCAATTGGACCAAGACTACGTCTGTCGGGCCCGATAGTATGCTATAATTTATGCTTACACACAATACGACGTGCAAAAATAACTGATGTAAAGATATAATATCAATGGCGGAGTGACATTGACATTATGCATTTATTCATTATTAATCTAGGCGTCCCACATACAGCCTACGATCGTTTCCGCAGAGTCTATTATCTACCTACTTATGTTAAACCTGATAATTACACTTAGATCCTAATTATCTATAAGTTAGCCGTGTTTCATACTAGGAAGTTTGTTTCAATCGAAGAATGTATAATTATTCAGAAAAACGTGGCCGTGAGACGTCTGATTTCTTTCCGAAAATCTTCTATGCGCATACTTAAGTAGGAATATTGTATATGCATTTGTAAATATAATTATTATATTGTCCGAACTGCCTTCCGCGTTCTTATTATTAACCTACTTTACGACCCTACACAACTATTTAAATACACAGCTATTTCTTAGATTTTGGTAATCCCTGGGCTGGGCTGGGGTGCGGTATATTCAATGGCTTTCCTCTATTTTCCTAAAAATGGTTATGCATTCTTTTATTCACTTCTATTCAACAGATCTAATTAAGTAGTTACTTCATTCTAAAGTTAACTGAAGTACAAAAGTGTATTAAGATGATTATTACTATAAAATGTACTCTGTAATCGTTGACCTACGCCAAAATATTTGAGTTTTATTGCTCTTTTATAATACTCCCCTAATATCTTCCATAATGCGAGAATGTGAATAAAAATCTTTTTAAACCTGGGGTAGGTAGTAGCTTTGTGGATTTATTACCTAATCTATTAGTTTATTGTTATCAGTAATATAATGCAGTTATTGTTTGACATAAAATTAAATATCTTAATAATTTTAATTCAGTTTCATTTATTTTAGTCAAATTAGCCCGATAACATTGTTTAGATTTGAATTCAGCGCCATCTGTTAGTAGCATCGCAAACTAGTATGAGAGTTAGATGTTACATGTTCTATTCTGATTCATTTGTTATCTATAGATGGCTCTTTATTAAAATACAATTAAATGAAAATAAATAAATTTTATGCGTATCTTTAATGACTATTTTTGATGTGATATACTGTATTTTTTTACTTACAATGATAAATAATGGTCTTTTTGTAGATGTCTCTGACTAAAAAAACATAGATACAATGTTGCCAACTAACTACACAAGAGGGCGTTTCTTTACGAGACTGAGAATTGTTAATATTGCCTATTTTATATCTTTATATGCAGGATATGTAGTTGGATTTATTACATATTATTATTCACGGTGTCCTCATTTTTAACTTATTATATTTATGATTTAGTTGCAGGTTACTTAGCTTTTGTTATCTAGAATAATAATTTACCTACTTATGTTAAATCTACTTACACTAGTTTTTAAATTGAAGATTATTAAATTTAAATTGCATTGACTTGAAATGAATTGGAATTGCAGCATTGATTATCAGCATTAAAGTTTTCGGCGTGGATAACAATATGATAAATAATTAAAAAACCGTTGGTTGTTTTGGAATTCACAAACGTTCACAAGTTGTCACGATATACATACCCCTGGAGTACCAAAGGATATTAAAAAAGTAAAGTAGTACGGACTAAATAGAAGCAAAAATCAATTTTATTTACATAACATTAAAGTTGAAAATAGTATGTAAGTACGCCGAGTGTGTTGCCAGTGCTGTGGAGCACCGGTGTTCCATTGATACGTGACTGGAATATCTGACGAAAAATTATTTTATTGGGACGAGCTGTGATAATTTATGTATAAGCTAGGTTACGATAGCAAACTAGGTTGAGTTATACTTTTGTATTAATTAATACAATGCCCTACATAAAGGTTTCTATTTGTTAATGAAACAATCCTCACATTGCTAACGTTCCTTCTTTTTACCCCATTGATTACCGGTTAGGAGTTTCAAATGTCGACTCGTGTGGTTAATGTTGCCAACATTTAGCTTTTCGGTCACTGTTTTTTTATGAACAGATTATTTGTTATTACACATTAATATAATTGAAATAATTTAAAATAAAAGTTGCTTAAAGACCAATCATAGCCTACTTCACTATAGTTTAAGAAATTTGTAATATCTAAAATAATAATTAAGTATTTACATAATATGTTTACTTAATAATTATCGGCATATGTTTCCAAAAGAGAGAAAACGTAAACATTGTTTTTCATTATAAAGTGAGTAAATTATACTATGTTCATTTATTTATTACATTAGTTTTAGCTGGGGTTTTCGAAATCAAAAGAATAGTATTGTGATAATCAACATCATATAATTAATAGCTTCAATATATAAATGAGGAATTTTAATACCACAACATTTACACAAAACCTATATAATTCACTTCAATATCAGGAGGGTTACTCTTGACATTCTATTCAAATTTATAATTGGGATTGGGTTCAAAAACAGTATAGAATTGGCAATCTTGACCGCAAAACCAGCGCACGATTTAACTGAATACTGCAGAATTTTTAGTAACTAAATGAAATAGAGTATTTACAATCGCTAGTTCGTAAGTACTCTATTTATTTAAGTGAGTTAGAGTGCCAATCAATATCTTCTAGGTTGGAATTGAAACTGTATCGAGTTCGAGATTGGAATTGATTTCAAGAGTAGGCCTACAGATCGGTTTATTTGTACACTATCTGCCAATTCCAATGAAAAATACTATGCATACTTATGTTCTGTCTCTTATGGAATGGCCCTTTCCGAGACAACTTTGTCTCGAAACTTCTTTGTTGAAGCCAAATAAAATAAGATTAATTAAATGAAATACGCACGCTGCTAAATATAAATAGTTATGCTATTGACTTAATGCTTGAGACTATTCCGTAGTGTATTAATTATTAATGGTTGCACATAGTAGTACAAATTATATCGTGTTTGAAATTATTTAAACAATTCTGATTATAATTAAACCTATTTTACTGGACGTTTTATAACTTGATGTAGTATCACTTATTCGATATATTAGCGAAAAGTTCAGTTTTAATTGTCGAATATAAATAATAATGCAAATTAATTTTGAGAAAACATATGAATTTAATTAAAATTTATAAGAATATACGATTCGTGTGTGTTATCCAACGGAGTATGTACTGTATATATAGATAGGGTGTATTTAAATGAAGCAACTTTTTAAATACATAACGTAACCGAAGTTTCCTTGTAAGTAGGTAGGAACACAACCATGAATTTTGATGGTTATTGAGAAACATCTAATCTATGAAACGAAGCAAGTGAAGAACGTGGAAATAATGTAAATAGTTGATAATATTCAATCGTGATTGTAATATAAATATGGAATACCACTTACTAGTTATTGTTATCAGAGCTAACCTTGTCTTGTTCTTGCTCATCGATGCAATAACAATGACACGATTCTTTTACCTTATTATCATTGCTAATGTTAGAAACAGAAGCTAATTCTTCTTGATTTACGACAGCAAACTGTTGCACATCACACTGGGCCACTCATTTAAAATCAGCGCTGCTGTATTACAGCATATCGCTGAATGAGAAGACCTGTTATTTTTGTAACATCTAACATAATATTTAAGATTTTTTATTCTGTTTCTTTTTCGTCTAACAATAAAAGTCTTTCTTCCTTTCTTCTAAACCTGTTCGGTTGGTAGAGTCGAGTAAATTTCCCAATTAATTTTTACTATCAAAGTCAAAGTATTGTTTACCTATTAACTATGACTTTCGATAATCTAAGGCGTATATTTTGAGAGAACCCAAACTTTAAAAATTAGATTTTAAGTTAGTTATGAGGATCCAAAACTGACAATAGCCTTAATGGTCTAAATAATCCTTTAGCCGGTGTTCGATCTCATAATAATAATAATACTGGCTCCGTATTAAACATTGCCCCACAGCTGGGCAGGGGCTTCGTCTACTAATGAGAGGGGTTAGGCTTTCAGTCTACCACGCTGGCCTAATGCGGGTTGGTAGACTTCACATACCTTCGAAATGCTTATGAGAATTGTCAGGTATGCAGGTTTCCTAACGATGTTTTCCTTCACCGTTATAGCAAGTGATAATTAAAATTTAATACATTATTTAATATAGACAATGGATATTATTTAATTAAATTCTCGTATGTCGTATGCAGTGGTAATGTAATTGAAACCACGTGGTGCGTCTAGTTGTAAACACTTTTAGATAATGTCGTTTACAATACATTGGAACTCGTTTCCATACATAATACATAGGGTAATGATAATGACAATGTCATGTCGCAAGTTTTCCTTGAATATTGACTAGGGGTTGACTTATAATTGCTATATTGCCTTGTGTATGCAAATAGAAAATGTTCATTGAAAACACGTCCATTAAAGTAATTAAGTATTAAGTAATTAAGTACATTTAAGTTCAATATTTATGTTATTATGATTTCAAAATAACCATTGTAATTACATGCTATTATAATATAATATTAAATGAAAACATCAGGATATATAAAAAATGGGCTATTTTTCTATGAGTTTGTGAACATTAAGCTCTCAGGCCCGGCCCGGATGAATATGACTGGGCCAAAAAACAGACGAAAGTCGCCCTTATTAATAAGAATTAAAGGCGTATTTAAGGTAATGGCCGCCGACGGTTTGCGTACATATTTCATGTTGGTATAAGTGCATACGTTTCTTTAAGTCTATAGAAAGAAACTTAGAATATTTTTTTTTTCTTGACACACTTCATATACAATGTATATAGGCGGACTTAATGCCAAGGGCATTCTCTCCCAGTCAACCTTAGAAAGCAGGTTTACAATATTCTATGTATATAGAATATTACAGTAGTCATTGCATAAGGAAACTTCTGTTGTTTGTATACCAACTGTAATAGACATATTACATGAATATCATAAGCGGAATAATTACCTTTTTGCCATCAGTTTATTTATTATTTCATAATTAATATGAAAATACATTCTACAATCACAACCATTTCATCAAAATAGACAATATTTTCTAGTGAGTTAAATATATTGCGTAACTAAAATGTATATAATATGATAATAATTGAAATAGAAGAATAATTAGAAATTACCACTAAACGTAAAAGTTGGTGTTTTAACATAATTAGGTAATTTAGAATCATTTATGGTGAAAGTTCGAATCGGGGGTATAGTAGTGAGTAACCGTTGAGGACCTCTGTTTAAATTCCAGGAAATAATTATTAGTAAAAATCACGCATGAGTTGCCCTGGGTTGGTATTTGTCAAATATAGGAACTCACAAAGAACACATCGTGAACTTGAAATAACAACGACCCCTAGGTGCACTAGTCGCACCTCTGCCTACTTTTTTGCCTACTTTCTTATATATAATAATACTAGCCCTGTACTAAACATTGTCCCACTGCTGGGCACGGGCCTCCTCTACTAATGAGAGGGGTTAGGCCTCAGTCCACCACGCTGGCCTAATGCGGGTTGGCAGACTTCTCATACCTTCGATAAATTCTCAGATATGCAGGTTTCCTCACGATGTTTTCCTTCACCGTTAAAGCAAGCGATAATTAACATTTTAATACACACATAACTTTAGAAAAGTCAGAGGTGTATGCCACCTGGGTTTTCGAACCTACGACTTTCGTCTTGGCAGTCCGTACCGCAACCAACTAGGCTATCGCTGCTGCTTATATATATTTAAATTTAAATATGTTTTATAATTTTAAGTTTAGTTAGTAGTTTAGTTCTTAACATGAATCACGGCGAACGTTGTTGTTTGTAGGAAATGGCTTTGTGCCCGTGACTTCACCCAACGGCCCGACGTAAGACCAGCACTGGTACTTTATACCAGTATATGTTGAGTCGAGGCCGTATTCGTTATATGTATGTATTTCTTAGTTTTTTGTTTACTTTCAATTTAATTTACTGTGCTTATAATGAATAAAATATTTCTTTCTTTGGGGATACAGGTGTGTGTTCACGTGTATGATATAACTTGATGTTGCTCGCGGCTCCACCCGCGTGGAGGTTATTTTTGAAAGAAAAGGTATACAATCCATCGAGACAACTTAAGCTATTACACCTTTCTATATTTTGTTCGCCCATACGAAGCGTGCATTTTTTCCGGTATAAAAAGTTGCCTATGTCATTTTCTGATCCCTAAACTGCCACTATGCAAAAAATCATGACAATTCCTTGCTCTGTGAAAAACTAAACTAAATCCCACGGGAACTGTACATTTTTTCGAGATAAATAGTAGCCTACGTGCTACTCCAGACTATAATCTATCTCTGTGCTAAATTTCAACCAGATCCGTCCAGCCGTTGTAGCGTGATTGAGTTACAAACATCCAATCATCCATCCAAACATTGGTATTTATAATTTTAGTAGTATAACAAAGAAACTTACCCTGGTTTGACGGCGTCTTACGTCTCCTGGCAGACGCTCTCCTCACTACTTTTGAGACAAGCGAGTCCATTCCGCTGCCGGAGTCCCAGCGTGACCTCTGTGGGGTCGGTCGCGCCCGTCTTCCGTCATCTTCCGTGTCCCGGTCACTGCTAGTGGGAGGGAGGTTCGACTCGTCACTCTCGGGTGGAGGGTCGACCTTTACGTTCTTATTGAACACACCAATCATGGTCACATCGTGAATGTCGTCCGAGCACGTGAACGGATGGGTCAAAGTTCGTCGGATATTACTTTTTCTATGCTTCACTGACCCCTCGGACAGCGATCGCTTGCCGCTGAGTTTGCTTTCGGTTTTGATATCACTTCGTGTACATTTCAAATCCGATGGTGATAGGGATTTCTTTCTGGAATTGCGCCTCTTGTTACATCGCTTCTGCCTGCTCGACTCGCGCGCACTCTGCATCGTTACTACATTTGTTATCTGTAACAATGAAACGTTCCGTCAATTTGGGATCAAATGGGTGTTGGCGTACTTTCGACGCGAGGTCACGGAATGAAATAATTTTGGAGATATACACACGTAAGAAATGTGTTGTGAGTTACAAAAAATTATTGCATAATATGTTGAGATTGAACGTAAGAGAAGAAAGTCATCTTAATAATGTCATCAAATGAAAATGCTTCAGAGTTCTGCATATTTAGAAAATATTGCTTTATGCGATTTGTTTTTGTAGAAATATACTACCACAGTTGAAACAAATATAGACAACTTGGTTGACAATATGATTCAAATCTCTAGTCAAGAGAAACCTTCAAAGCCTTATACGAATGACCGGGAAATTATCTGTGAATGAGGCAAATAGCACTCATGTATGAATACATAAAAGAATTTATGAATGTACAAGGAGCGCTACGGTTGTTTACAATATAATTATCACTATACATGGCCATGTCTGGACTGCGTGACGTCATGAAGATGCAATCCATATTACAAAGGCAAAAGAATTAACTCTTTCGTAAACAGCTGATGTTTTTTCCTGGCATGAAAATATTAAATGTTGACAGCCTTCGTGGCGCAGTTGGCGTAGCCGACTGTAAAACGAGAGGCCGTGGGTTCGATTCCCACACCGGGACAAATGTTTGTGTGATAGATAGATATTTGTGTCCGGGGTCTGGGTGTTGTGAGACCGAAAGTCTTTCGTAGTCCCTGATACCCACAACACAAGTTTCATAGCTTAGTGTGGGGTCAGGGCTATGTGTGTGATTGTTGGGTGTTATTTATTATTTTAACAAAACTTGTAAGATCGCTGTCGTGATCGTATCGTATCACTATCCTAGTATATAAAGTATTACAAGAAAGAAGCGGGCTTAATTATTATACAAATGTTTGTAGAATTATGACGTAGAGTAAACAGCCTAGCATTGAGACGATGTTATCTCAACCGTATAGAAGCGAGTTTTTATTCGCTGAATAACTTATTAAATTACAGCTCGGATTTACATTAACAAATATTAAGTTACAATAAATTGATTTGAATTATACAAAATCAATAAGCCTATTGCAATAAATACGTATTAATTAATGTTAATTAACCATTCAGTTATCATTGTTTAACATATGGAATTTATATTCACGTTTAATTACTTACGAACATCATGAAAATAGGAATATAGCGATAATGTCAGTGCTCCTTAAAAACGTTTATTTATCTTTATATATATAATTCTACTGTACGTGTGTATGTCACTGAACTCCTCCTAAACGGCTGGACCGATTTGAATAATTTTTTTGTATGCGTTTGGATGGCACCCTGGATGGTTTAGATTCACAAATCACCCCGACAGATGATGCAGTCGGTGTGGCGCTGCTTTTACGGGCAGGACGACATCTGCCGGACCCGATAGTTATTTATAAAATACTTACAATTACTGAGAATAAATAAGTAAAGTATTATTATTATGTTTAAACCCTTCTCATTTTGGAGAATCCGTGTTGGGCACACGGATTCTCCAATAAGAGTGAGACAATATATAATTATACTGCATGACTGATTTTTTTTACAAATTTAGAAGCGATTTAAGTGAGAGTTGAGTTCATATTTTTATTTATTTTATCTATCAATTGCTAATATTCGCTGGTGGTAGGATATTCATATCCGCCCGGATAGCGACCACCGTACACAGGGTGTAAAACCCGCCATAGTGGCATACGCAAGTGTGTCGCATTGCGGGATCAACCAGCGTACATCCGGTTTTTGTCGGGGTCTATAGTTGGGGTACGATGTTTGGCCGTTTTACGGCCTTCTGAGAACTCTGACAGTAGACCCTTGACCGCTTCTTCACCTTTTTGCCCATGGCATAGTCTGAAGAAGCAGGTCGGCATGATTGTTTTGAGTAGCGGGGGGAGATTTGAAATTTTGAACTACATGCTTCTCGAAAAAAGGGCAGCCTAAGCTGTATCTAGAGTTCCCAAATGATCGATCCCAGCCCGGGTATAGTATCGCAGTTGTCGGACGTTTTGCGTATAATACCAACATTCCCACATAAATTAATTATGTTAATCATGTTTAAGAATTTATTTTACTTAATTAAACCATGTCTTCAGTTATTTTAATTGCTAAATTAGTATGTTTGTAAGGTCAAGTGGCCTGCAGGTGCTATTGATAGCAAAACCATGGAAGCGTTTCAAGACGGAACAGTTTTTTTAGAGAAGTAACAATGTCGTAATTTTATATTTATAGTATTTTAAAACTGAAACAGGTTTTCATCAGAGTTTATGTCTGGGAATAGAGCTGATAAAACTATTATTTGGATTATTATAATTGAAGTAAATGTTAACACAACATTTAATGTATATTTAACAGGCTCCGTGGCGCAGCGAGCGAATAGCCAGCCGGCTTTGAAACGAGATGTCGTGGTTTCCATTCCCGCACCGAGACAAACGTATGTGTGACAGTTAGATATTTATTTCAGTTGTCGGGGTCGGGGTGTTGTGGGACCGTAGTCCCTCGTAGTTCTCGATACCCACGATACAGGTTTAACCTGGTGTGGGCACAGATTTCGGAACTATGTGCGTGACTCTTCGGTGTATTCATATAAAAGTGTTTTTTAATTTTAAATATTTAAACGTTTCACACGGGAAGTCAAAATTGTTTTTTGTATGACGTCGGTAAGTATTGTAAATGCAAAACACAATGGATTTTGCTAGATAAAAATCATTAGACAATCTGGTAAATAACTTCAACCATCACTATGACTATGGCAACTTATATTAAATAAAATGAAATCTTTTATTCATCACTAGATGTTGCTCGCGGCTCCGCCCGCGTGGAGGTTTTTTTGTAAGAAAAGATATACAATCCATGGAGGCATCTTAAACTATTACAAATTTTACAAATGTTTCTCTACAATATTATGCATGTATTATACATATAAACCTTCCTCTTGAATCTCTATCTATTACAAAAAAAGCGCTTCAAAATCCGTTGCGTAGTTTTGAAGATAAGCATACAAAGGGACGGGCAGACAGCGACAGCGACTTTGTTTTATACTATGTTGTGATGTAGACAATGACACAGCTCTTATGACAAGTCAATAAATAAAAAAATAAATAAATCTTATTTTATTTTGTACCAGCTTATGTAGTTATACAAAACATAGATAGCATCATCGTTACACTAGCAATTGCTTTATACATTTATCAGGTATTTTTGTAATTATTATTATGTTTGTTATTTTTAATATTATTCAGGAAAATACATGTCAAATAATAATGTATGTTTAAATGGGTTTGATTTTCAAGTGATTTTATCCTATCTGTGTTTATGTTTATTTGCTCAGATTAGATTTACAATATTATAGATTTAGTGCATTATATCTCCCCGCTGACGTTGTGTTACAAATTAATAGATAATATAGTATTAGAATTTTTAAGCCACATTTTGATTTGAATAATGTCATTTTTCATCTTGCAGTAATTTGAGTTTTTTTTGTGGAATATCCTCAAATGGACCTCAACTTGTGACAAATATGCGTATCGCGGATTTTCACTGGCTAAAAGACTCTTAGTGGATTCAGTTATGGGTACGGGAGGAATCTGGGATTCAATAACCAGACTTTAAGTGTAACCCGAGTTACATGTGTTGTTCACGGGCTATTCGCAGGTCCTTGAACTATACAATGTTAATTAAAAAGTAAATAATAGTGAAAAAAATATATTAGGTGTGGTGTTTATGTATAGCACTGTAATGCAGTAACTTTGTACATGGTCTTGTTATCGCGATGTAAATACAAAGTATGATTATAGTGTTAATAGTATTTAAAAATACAGTTTTGTGTTTTTTGTTCATTTTACCATATAAACATGTTTATTACAGTTTGTATTCAACGTGTTAATATAAACCTTATCTCTTTTATACGTGTTAAAACGTCTATTATTCATAAAAGACGTTTGCAACCGTATTTGTGTTCACGACCGTAAAATAAATTTTTTTATAATATTAATAATTGAAAATGTAATAGAACTACCTTTCAATGTAAACCGCATGCAACCGCAATCCGGGGAAACGTTATCTGTACTGCATCGATATCACAGTTTCATTATACCACTAGACAAACACAAATTCACCTCACATAACATAAGTAAATTAAAACAGAACATACAATAGATAACAATCTTTCTTTTTTAAACTCACAATTTTTTCACAACAATGTTCACTACCAGCCAGTGTTTTTTCAAATTAAGAAATGTCGAGTAGTCGAATGGTTACGTTGTTGAAAGTTTTTAAAAAGAAAAAAGTTAAAGGACACATTTCACGGTCGGCGGTCGGCACGCAACTATGAGAGCGTCCGCACTCAGCGGTTCGGTAAGCTGAACTGCTCTAATGCCTTAGCTATAGAGTACTAGCGATACGACATATTAAACCTCGAACAGAATTTAGTGTTTTTCGATATATTTTTAATTTTTGTATACAACTTATATACACACATCTCATACAAATAACTTAAGCTATTATATAGATAAATAAACGATAGAGAATATGTCAAAATATAGAGCTGTTAGCTCTTCAATCTTTGAGCGTATGTCAATTCCACCAACTCGTACCTATGTAAGCCCAGTGTGGTGAATTAAGATCGGATCTCCTCTCAGTAGTAGATGAGTACCGTGCCTAGCAGTGGGACTGTATACTATAGAGCGAGGTAGAAATAATTACTATAAAACTCGTTAATGAAATCGCTTCAATTAGATCAACGTCATTTCAATGCAGATATACCGTATGAATACATAAATATTGACATAACCTAAAAATAAACGAGAAATGTCGTCATCGCCGTAGTGTTAATTAGATTATTTTAGATAATGCGTTGTGCGCTGCATTTGATCGTTACATCGTAGTTTATACGCACGTAAGATTCTATGTAAATACAAGTTCTTTACTGAGTTACATTCTTGTTTGCCTTATCCATTCTTCATGGATTAATCAATTCATTAATATATGTATATGAGGTATTAAGGCAGACTTCCAATCGTTGCATTAGGCCTGAGCGTCAGTGGTGCAGTATCGGTAAGGTGAGGCCAGGAGTACAAATGATTACATAATTCTGACTAATGTTTACTCATTAACTGTGAGACCGAAATTCTCGTAGTCCCTGATACCCACAACACAAGACTCGTATCTTAGTGTGGGGTTGAGGCTATGTGTGTGACTGATGGGTGTTTTTTATTTATTTATTTTAATTAATACTATTCATTTTTTGAATTTGAATTTTGAACGCCCTGATACACAATCCTGGCATAAACTAGTTACAGATCAGGTTTATAGGCGGTAAAGTTACATACCTAATCTATGGGAGAACATTTAACAATAGAATAGTAATAGTAATTTACTTAAAAAGTGTGCAGCGGAGTTGTCTCCTGTACTGACGCGCCTATACCGATCGTCCTACCTCTCAGGTATTGTGCCTGAATCTTGAAGGGAGGCTAATGTGCAGCCGATCCCCAAAAAGGGTAATCGGTCAGACCCTAACAATTATCGCCCAATCGCCATAACCTCAGTGATGTGTAAAGTCATGGAGCGACTGATAAACAGCCAATTAATTCGCTACCTAGAGCATCACTCGTTGATCAATGACCTCCAATACGGGTTCCGTCATAACCGATCAACGGGTGATCTTCTAGCGTTTGTATTACATCACTGGGGGGAGGCGATTGACAAGCATGGTGAGGCTCTGGCTGTGAGTCTCGACATAGCCAAGGCATTTGATATGGTCTGGCATTGTGGCCTTCTCTCCAAGCTCCCGGCATACGGTCTGCCCGACAACCTGTGCAAGTGGATTACCGGCTTTCTGCATGAGCGTAGAATGCGTGTCCTCGTTGATGGACACGCTTCGCAGCTCATGTCAGTAAATGCCGGAGTACCACAAGGTTCTGTGATTTCGCCCATCTTGTTTCTTCTGCATATCAATGATATGTTGTCGCTTGGCAACATTAATTGCTATGCAGACGACAGCACGGTTCATGGGCGTTATAGCAGCAAGCCTTCTGCTTGCCGGGCGGATACTGAGAGGAGACGCGAGGATCTTGTCATTAAGCTCAACCAGACCTTTTTCTCCGTTTTCTCCCATCCCCGTATTTAAGGGTGTTCCACTCGCAACGCGGAATGACCTTAGTGTCCTAGGTATGGATATCCGCTGCGATCTTAATCTAAGGAGTCAACATCGAGGGCGTAATATCCGCCACTTCACGCAGAGTTGGAATCCTGAACAGGGTGCGATGGTTTTTCACGCCCGGTCAGCTCTACCGCTTATATAAAGCGCAGGTGCGGCCGGGAATGGAATACTGCTTGCACCTCTGGGACTGTTCCGTAAGGTACCTTCTCGATGCCTTGGATGGGTTGCAGCGGCGGGCCATCCGCATTGTGAATGATGTAGACGTGAGTAACAGCCTGGAGCCTGGAGTGTTCTACCGCCTTATCATGGCGAATGCTCTGAAGAATTGTTTGATCTTATCCCATCCTCTCCCTTCCATACCAGAACCACGCGTACTGGCTTGCGGAGCCACAGCTTCGTGGTGTCTACTACCCCGGCCCGAACCAAGAGGTTCGCAAATTCGTATTTTTGCCGCACCATCAAGCTGTGGAACAGTTTGCCAGCTACCGTGTTCCCTCCCTCCTATGATCCTGGGTCCTTTAGGCGTAATGTGAAGAAGCTAAACAGCAGGCCGGCATGATTGTGTTGAGTAGCGAGGGATAGTCTGTCTCTCGCTACTTGATACTCTATCTGGATGGCACTGCGCTTACCATCAGGTGCAGTGTGGTAACTTTGTCGCGACAGAATAAAAAAAAAGAATATCTAACTACAGGACGTACTTGTCAGAAGACGATGTTATTTGGGCTTGAGACTACCATCAGAAACCTGTTTCCTTAACAATTGTCCAGCTAAAATATGTTTATACTTTTTTACGTAACATTACATATATACCGTTCAAATCAAAACAAGCTGAATTTCTTATCAAGTGAACAGCGCAGTTAAATATTCTTTTTCTAGATCTCTTATCATTATAAAATAGAAAACACCGTTCTTTAATGTAATGCGTGTGGTCAAATTTAAATATTGTGATGTACCGAGAAATTAATTATTTCACGAAGGTATTAGTATTTATAGTATGTATATTAGTACGCAATTAATTAGATGTTAAATAAGTTTCGCATTGCTGTTTGTTTTAAAATTATACATTATTTATGAACTTTGGAGGAGTTTTTATACGAGATATTATTAAAGCATAAGCGCAATATTCTCGATTCATACGTATCAGACGAATATATTACGATCTAAATTAACAATAATTACAATAAACTCAAATAAATTATTTTTTGGCATATACCTACATAATTTTAGTTGGTTCAAAATATGATTTTATCAACATATAATATCTTCACTCGCTCCGAGTTTTACCTATAACATCCAAAAGATAGGCACGGTTGTATTGAGGGCACCCACTTTACACAAATGGCGTTTCCGTCCCACGATCTGATAGAGACAGGGCGCGGGCCCATCGCCTTATTGAGATTTTCGAATTAAAATACTCATGCAATGACAACGAACGAAAGACATGGAATTTCTATCTAAACATTTCGATCGATGAAAAATCACTGCATTCAACAGTTGAAATGTATCCATTTATTATTACATAACAAATAAATACACCCAACATTTACACATGGTTCCGACCCCACACTTGGTAAAACCCTTGTGTCGGTGCGAGAATCGAACCCGCGGTCTCTCGTTTCATAGCCGACTACTCGCCCACTGCGCCACAGAGGCTGTCAATGTCATTAACGGCATCTTTCATTAACATTACCATTTGATCGTGTGTTAATAATGAATAACCTATAGCTAGTTAAATGATTTGATCCGCTCGTTATAGCCAGGAAGCTGATTCGATATACCATCACAGTATAAACAAACGATAGAATAAATTGTTTGCCATTTAAAAGCAATTTTAATCAAGGACCAAGTGTTGACCCAAATTGAGTTACGAAAGTAGAGACGAGTGAAGTGAAATTATTGCCGAATGTAAAATGTAGCGCATGGGCTAACGGGATCTGATGACATCTTGTAATGATATTCTCTTTGAGGTAAGAGGAGTAAAAATAACTTTAATAGATTTATGGTAAAAATTCCTATCGAATATATCTAATAATTATGTCCCTACTCACTATACTCTTTTCTATTTTCACTTAGGTATTTACTTCCTTTAACTTAACTTCCATCTTTAAGTATCTAACTACTTGAAATCTTGTTCTACAGACATCATCTCTAGTGTCCCCTAACCTCACTTTTCTTTCATAATACACAAATAATAGACCCCTGTATACAGCTTATTCTATAGAGTTTGTTCAACTGTTTCGTTTGTTATAGTGAGTTAGATTTTCTAATACCCAAATTCTCTTCCCTTTCTCTTTATTTTATATAAAGGTCGGTAACGCACCTATAATTATTTTATCAACCTCCCTAACCCGTTCTTTGATGGCGCAAATATATTAAAATTTTAAATGCTTCGCAAATATCAAAATGTGAATCATATTATAAAAGATAAATCAGATAATAATTCAGATCTAATTTCTTTAGATTACATTAACAAATGTGTACACATCAGATTCGGTGGTTATCTGATCATCAAATAAAATACAATATTTTTGAAAGTTGACCTTGCTGCTACAGCCACTTTTCTCTCATATCTACGCTATTGGTGTGACCTCTCTTCGCTATTCGTTCTACATTTTGGAACTAGCAGTATACGTACGTATTTAAATCTTAGTCAGTGTTTGCAACTGACACCAAATTAAAAGTGAAAACAACCATAGCCTTTTAGTTTTATTTGTCTTTATCTGTTTTATTATTGCGCGTAGGTTTTCCGTCTCGAACCAAACAATAAGTTCGTAAAAGTTAATCATTTCAAATCCATCTATTGTTTTAAAACGCGTAAGTAATTGTATGAGTATAGTTTCTAATCAATTTTGTACACTAAAACCGAATCCAAACTCACCGTCTGACTTTAGTCGTAAAATTTACATATTAAATGTCAGAGAAAACGAATATTATTTGGTCTATGTATACATGACCGCTATCCGTATAAATTATATAAAGTTGTTTATGAGTCTATTTTATGCTAAAACCAAGCTTTTCTCAAAGCTCTGCTTACATGATAAAGTTCACCTGTTTTACTATTTTCAACATAGATTCAGTAAAAACCTGTTAACATTAAATATCATCAACTATCGATCGGCATTATTTGAGTGTACAAACGAGACTTATTGCCAATTCGTTGCTATGTCGAATATAAATGATATTAATATATATTTTAATGTCTTGCGGATTTCCTGGTGGGGGCCATATTTTGCCTTCATCAGTACAGGTTTATATCAACTTAACATTCTAAAGTTTTATATACTTCTTAAAAAGAGTAAATATCAAGTGATAATATTGGTGAGAAGCATAAATTGTCTATAAGCAAAAATAAACCACCCTTTTTGAACAGTTGTAATTTTACTTACTGCAGTGATGCACAATGTTGGCAACAATGAGAGAGGCAATGACTCTCGGAAGTCACTTCATAATATTTAGGCTAAATTCTAATTATTATCTGACAGGAAAAAGGCATCAAAGTCAGTCAGGAAAATATATATTGGAATTTCAAATAACGCGCGATACACATGTCTGTAGCTGGCATACTTGCATATTTTGCACGTGTCAGCTACTGTCCTGTGTATATGCTTACTTGCATGCCTGTATCTGGCAAGCCAGTAGATTGCACAATATTTGATATTCTGGCATGATCTATGAGACAGGCATGCAAGGACGCAAATAGCATGCATGTCTAACTGCAAATGTATACACAGTGTGTCAGTTACCGGTGCATGCAAGCTACTACCCCATTTTGCTGGCATGTGTATCGCCGTCTTTATTTCACATACTATCGTGAGTATCACTCGTAGGTTATTTGGTGTGTTTTGTGATACAAATGTTTCATATACATAACGGTTTTATGTTAATAATATTTTCTTGAGGTTTAAGAATGACTCGCAAAGACTATGTTAGACTATGAAAACATTCAAAGATATCATGATTCCACAAATTGGATAGTTTAATAATATCTGCGTAAAAAGATGATTTTTAGTACAAATTTATAATAAATACAGAAGTTCCTTTTTCAATAAGTATATTCTATAATAATTGCATTTTTTTTTATTTTTTACTTATATGCTTAAAAAGAGTTACAAAATGTTCCCTTTACGTAATAATATATATGTAGATGATAATGTAGTTGACTCTTTAATCACTCACATCGATATAACAACGATCGATTCAATCCCAGTTTGGTTACAAAAATGTGGTCAAGTCGTATCCAGGATGCAAACTCGTAGTACAAGAACGGAGTAGCACGACTCGGTTGTTACTAAGCCACGATTTCAAATTAGAATGGTTATGACTATGAGTGACGAATGATATTAAAAGCCCATATACATTCAAAACAGTTATTATAATGGGATGTACACGTTCATTCCCATGCGACAGACCCAGTGTTCCCATGATTCAAGACAACAGTGATTTTTATCTTTATCTGTTCCTGTTCTTTATCTCTAATGTTTACTCTAAACGTACGCAGCGATAAAGAATTTATCATCGTGATAAAAATAAATATAAGTTTTCTCAAAATAATCAGTTATAGCAATTTTTGAGACAACAGTTTTAGTTAATGTTTAACTCATGAAGTGCTTTTTTTTATCTTGGCAAGGCAAAGTGACCACACTGCACCTGATGGTAAGTGCAGTGCCGTCCAGTTATAGTATCAAGTAAGTGATAATCTATCCCTCGCTACTCAATACAATCATGCCGGCCTGCTGTGTAGCTTCTTCACACTACGCCTAAAGTGCTATGATATATCTCAACTGCCAAGAAATAAATGTACTATTCTATCATTGTAGAACATAAATATTAAAATTCATTTATTACGAAAACATTCTATGACTCAGTGTCGTGAGCTATCCTTAAATAACATTTAGTTGACAAAATTTGATCCTTACTTCACCGATACATTTAAGGATACATAGAGCGTCGATCTAGTCAATTTTATATCGGCAACTAGTTATGTGTTGTTCAAAAATCCCGGCAAATACTATTATTACTATAAAATTTACAAATTTTTACTGTCACTAATGGAGGATTATTTTACTCTAAGCAATAAATATTTTTAATAATAGATGTCATATGGTGCATTACTCATTCTTAATGCGGAGTATAAACATTATTAGTTAATATGAAATTAAACACACATAACAGAAATATACATTTTTGAGAAACCATTTTGGAATTTATTTGCTCTGCTTCGAGTTTTTGAGTTACACATTTATTATTATATTGTATTTAAAGCGCTGTTTTACGAAAATAAATACAGAATGTCGGTACACTAACATGAATGACAAATGATTACCATATTTGTGTAACAACATAATTTACTTTGCGTAATTCTAACTACTAACACCGAATAAAATCATGGTCATTGATCAAGAGGCCCAAATCTCGCCAACTGTCCAATCTTCAATCCTTTTTAAAAAAATAATACATCTATGGTTTTCTGGTTTTGAAGGCATTCGTGGGCGGTAGAGATCACGTACCATTAAATGACCCATTTGTTCGTTTGCCTTTTGCCATTGACTTGCATGTATAACATTTTGAAATATTGGTATGAGCAAAGGTGGGTGCGTAATATGAATATCTCACTATCTCTCGCGCACGCCTGTACTATAATGTCAATTACCCACGCTAACAGATTTTAATGAGTCCTAAGTTACTTATTTTTGAACAATTTATAAAATTATTTAATAAATAAGTAACGTAACATAAAAATTATGTGTCAATTATTTTATTCATTCTAGAGTAGCAGATTGACAGATTCTTGGTAATTTTGACAATTAGGGTTCCTTTTTTTTATTCCTTAGCAGGACTGTTTACAAACTTTTTAAAATTATGGTCACTCTTTAAGTATGTTAGAGATAATATCGCAATCAGAAATCAGCTGCTTAAATACACTTGACTTCTAGATTTCCTTTTTTTGTAATCCTCGCTGTGTGATATGAGTAATGCAAAAGCAATTAATTCATAAATCGAAGTCAAGTGTTACAGGAAATATTGATCGAAAACTAATTTTGACTCAAGTGGTTATTCATATCGATAACCATTGGAGCGTGTAGTTTCATATCACTATTTTTTGCTGCTCTGTCAACTGGAGCTGTACTAATCCAATGTTAACCATAATTAGGTTATTGTGGTTTATACACACGGCTTGTAAGCTTGGTCAACCAGTATGTATGAACAAATACACAGCACGGATGTAGTTATGAAATATTATGCTGGTGGTAGGATATCTACAAAATGTTCCCAGCTCCCTGAATATTACGAAATATCAAGGCAATACAATCAATAACAATTACCACGAGCCAATAGTGAGAATTTATAGTTTCCCACGATTTTTAGCACCGTAATGTTAACACAGCTTTTAATTTCAGCATTTGAGCACAAGAGTTGTGAATCGACAAGTTGACCAGCCTTCGTAGCGGGATGTCCCAGTTCTTACGTAAAGTATCGATTGGCACTCACTTGGACGAGTTAGAGATATGTGGGTCGAACCTAACAAGTCTTGAGGCACGTTATGAAAATTGAGTGATAAGAAACTATCGTAAGTATGTACCTGTCGACAAGTCACTGTGAAATGCAATTAACAGCCAAAGTAAAAAAATCTTGTTTTTTAAACATATGTAGAAACTATCCACTATAAATAAATAACACCCAACAGTAACACGCATAGCCCCGACCCCACATTAAGATACGAGTCTTGCGCTGTGGGTATCAGGGACTACGACAGACTTTCGGTCTCACAACACCCAGACCCCGGACACAAATATCTGTCTGTCACAAAAATATTTGTCCTGGTGTGGGAATCGAACTCACGGCCTCTCGTTTGATAAAGGACCATAAATTATTATCGAAATCCCTATGAATTAAATAATTTGGCAATATGAGTTCAATAAACAACAGAACAACTACACTGCCCACTTATATTGTTTACGACCTCCTCATCATATCTTTACCAAATTTTTGAATTTCCCGGAAATAAATTCTTCGAAAAAAGAACAAAATTATTCAAATCGGTGCAAATATTGAAACAAATTTAGAATCTTCTTTTTTTAAAGTCAGTTATTAACTAATAATTTCTAAAATCCACTTTAAATATGTTTACAAGAATGATTTTAGTCGTGGTATGTGCGCACATCCTTTTTGCGATAGTGACCACTAATGTCCTAAAACCAGCACTAAGTCGTATTAGCGAATAATACATTGTTATACACATAAATGTAGACAAACGTATACAAAGCAATCATATCCTGAAACCATTATCTTCAAAGCAAATGATTACAGTCCCACCGCATCTAATGAATAATGTTGACATTGAGACTTTAACGAAGTGTGAAGATCGCTTTAATAGCGATGAGAAAAATATCGTGGTTATTTCTTACTTATGAACGGTTTTTGTTGTCTCTCAGACCGTCATGGCGCGCGATCTTGATGGAAATTCACTTCCTAATGGCAGACTGGTTTTCTTATAGGAAACAATGTCAATGGTCACAATCCATACTAATACTATAAATGCGAAAGTAACTCTGTTTGTTTGTTTCTTTGTTTGTTACCTCTTCACGACTAAACGGCTGAACGGATTGTAATGAAATTTGGTAAGGAAATAGATTATATCCTGGAGAAGGACATAGGCAATCTTTTTCTCAAAAAACAACCTTGAAAGGGGTCAAATAGGAGTTCAAAATTTGTATGGGAAATCCGTAATTCCTCGACTTAGGGATCTGTAAATTCATATTTAGGCTTTTGGTAGGAAATAAAGAAATACGTGTTTCAACGTTTTTGAAAAATCATCCCTAAAAGGGGCAAAGTGAGGTTAAACTTATGGGGTATTCTTTAGATGCAATCTCAAGATTCAGGCACAACACCTGAGAGGCTGGACACTCGCTACAGGTGCCTCAGTGCAGAAGACAACTCCTTGGATTGTATACTTCTGCTCCCGAATATAACCTGCACGCAGGCGGAGCCGCGAGCAACAGCTAGTAGTAAATATAATATATATGACAGTTTCTAAGCATTGTTTGCAATGAAAAATGTTAGGTTTATATCCGCATAGAGTTCAATAGTACATAACAATATGTCTTGTCTTCATTTGTTTTTAAGAGTTTTCTCTATCTATTAACGTATATAAATATTGTTTAGAATGTAATCTTATTAAAGACAATTTATATTATGATTAATTATTTACATTTTTGTTTACTTTTAACTTGTTATCAAAATACAAGATAAAGTAGTAATCTGAGCATTGATTTAATATTATTTTTTTTATTGCTAGAATAAAAATCCATGTTTCAGTCCACGAATCTCATGTTTGTGAGGTATGTATAATATTAATAAAATGAGTAAATATTTTAAGGTGTATAAGAATTATAACACTTTTCGAATTTGAATTCAACCTCTTCGGTCAAGGAGATGGCGACTTATCTACCTGAATGGACCAGTATGTTATCAAACGTAATAATATAACTGACGAAACCAACATTTCAATTTCCACGGGAAACTTATGCTTGCCGGAGCACAATTAACAGTCCGTATACACAAGTAGACGTACAGTAAAGATATTACTAGCCAATAAAGCCAGAATTTACAAGCGACCTATGAGATTGCTGACACAGATTACCGGTGGCTGCATATTGGGAGCGACGACCCCGAGACATGAGGAAATTCGAGATTTTAGTTACCGTATGTGAACGCAATGCTCCACGCACTATTATTACTAAAGTCCTTTCGTTACCAAATAAGTACATTATACAAAACGAAAGAACAGTCATGAAACAGTTGATCAAACAAACCTTGCCTATGTCGTGAGGACGCAATCGATTGAAGCCAGATAACTCAAAGTTACATTGGTTGTATTGAAGGTGAGAAACAATAATCGAGTCGAAAATTAATGAAAAGCTTATTTCCATGATCAAAACAGCCATTATTTCTGCAGATCATTCAAATGAATCGAAGCTCTATATTCTTAGGTGTCTTGAATATTTTCTCCTATTTCACAAGCCGCATACTTTTGGTTGCGGTACGAATATAATTTTAGCAAATAGAATTCTGTTCTGGTAATTCTTGTACAGTGATCGTCCTACACTTTCAAAACAATCGTGATCGCCAAAGGTCGTGATCAATGGTGTAAGAACTAGTTTAACCACAAGCAAAACGTAGAGAAAGAATTGAGAGTATAAAACCAAGCGCCTACTTGATTTGCTATGACTGTTCTTCTCATAAAATAAGAATATACCTTTTTTTATACACATATTTTAACTTTCTTCATTAACACTCACGCACGTTTACATTATTTTTAAAACAACTCCGCAACAAATAACCACGTAAGTCACAAGAGTTTTGAGAACACATTTAACCACTGCATCCCGAACACGGTTTCCTACTCGAAATGCTAGTAAGTTTGTGCGTTCAGTAGGAACAATACGCATAGGTGCCCACACAACGCATTGTTTCCAAGTTTGTCGCCTTGATCGGCGGTGTCGCCTCTCTCCACACATAAGGCAAGGTTAGGTGCTTACAAATTAATAATTTATTATTAAGCAAACATGATTCGGCGTTAGTGGCTGGTTGGTAAAATTTAACGGTATTGTGATTCATATAGATGCCATTTTTGAGAGCATGTGTAGGAACATTATCAACGTTAATAGGGTAGTTTCCTGTGTTTAATTTTGTATATTATTCCCTATGCAATCGAATATAATACGCAAATGAAACTCTTTTGAGAAAACAGAATCCAAATTGCTTGAAAAATGAGGTCACAATATTTATTTTAAATATTGGTATGAGCAAATACTGTGAGTATTAATAAGCGGCATAAGCGAAAACGTTGGCGTATTGGGAACATATCGCTATCTCCCTCACACAACGGTACATTACAGGCGATTCGTAATACCGTGACGTCACAGTATCAGATATGCATCCTTGTACTGTTATTAGCCAACTACCCCTTCCAGCAGGTTTAAATGTCGTCTAATTTACTTATTTTTGTTTGGATTCATAAAATTCTTTCGATAATAGCTTTTAGGTAATGTAACTTGTTGATTAAATTAATAAAAAAAATCGAGTCAACTACCCTATTACATACAATAATTTTAAGTATTGGCAAAGCGACTAAATTGCAACTGATGTGTAGATTTCTGTCCGAATGAAACCCTTCGAAGGTTCTCAGAATTATGCCTACCTAAAGAATTAGCCATTATGTTGGGTTTATCACCATGTGTATGGCTTGCTATCCAGCTATGTAAAAATCTGTAAGAGATATTCACTAGGAATTTATTTTCCGCCAATATAAATTTATGCTGGAATGTGATCAAGATTATTTCGAAAGCATACGTTTAAAGTCTTATTAAACTCAGTCATATCAAATGGATTGCCATTAAGAATTGCCATTACAAATGGATTAAGCATTGGCTTACGCTATACTGTGCTTAGAAAAGTTCACGTGCTTCGGTTGATCATAAGAATTCTTTAAACTCGGGAGACCTAAATAAAGTGTCTATAATAATAAATTAATACACCCAACAGCCATACATACAGTCATATATATAGTCATCAGGTCATATAGTCCTGACCCCACACTAGGTCAAACATGTATCGTGGGTATCAAGAACTTCAAGGGACTATGGTCACACAACACCCAGAGCCGAAACAAATACCTGTCACACAAGCATTTGTCTCGGTGGGGCAATCGAACCCACGGCCTATCACAGCACGCTGCGCCACGGAGGCTGTCAAAATAATGTGCAGAAGTATATCTTAGAAGTTATTAGTGAATCTAGTGTAATGCTTACAAATGTGTAAATCTTAATCTTTAGTGTCAACATTGGTTTAATAGGGTCAAGTCATTAGTATTTCCAATACTAGTCATCGTCTAGTGCCAATAAGCTGTAAAATGCACTTAGCTATTCCATATTTGAAAACGTTTTGAAATCTATGTATGGGTGCAATCAAATCTGTACATATATTATAGGTGAAATATTAAAATAATAATTATGAACTCTAAGTTTGGGGTTCAAAGTATGTTTTGGTATAGCCCATATAGTATTTTAAGTCATTTATAATACTGCTATATAGTAAGAACATATTGCTATACTAAATTGTCGGGAGAATTAATATTAACATTAATATATTTTCATTAGGGCCGTTTATTTATTAATACATATTTACATTCAATTGTGATTGTGTTGAGTGGCGAGGGATAGATTGTGTCTCGCTACTTGATACCCTAACTGGATGGCACTGCGCTAACCATCAGTGTGGTCACATTGCCGTGCCAGGATAAAAAAAAATAACAGCTACAAAAACATTTTATTAAATATCGTCACTGCGTTAACGTTGTGTGTCGAAGGCGTGAATAAAAAAAATGCCAAATTCGAATAGAGGAAGTCCCTAATGTTTACATCACAACAAAGGAGACAATTCGACCTTGATTATTTTAAAGTTGAAAAATTATAATTTTAAATATTTACAGAAATTGAGCAGACTTATGAATTGCGTGATTTAAAAGCTTATTTATATTATCTATTTTCTTATTTTCCTCGGTGGTGCAGTTGCAATTGAGCATGCATTACGACTGCTGTGCTGAAGTCTCGGGTTCGATCTCCGGGTCGGGTAAAGTGATATTGGGTTTATATAAATAAATTATATGTATATATTATATAAAATTTACAGACGTGTAAAATCTATAAAAAACCTATTCTTTGCGCGTCCTAGTAGTGTAGGATACCTTAATTATGATATACTAGCTGTTGCTCGCGGCTCCGCCCGCGTGGAGGATATTTTCGGGAGCAGAAGTATACAATCCAAGGAGTTGTCCTCTGCACTGAGGCACCTGTAGCGATTGTCCAGCCTCTCAGTTGTTGTGCCTGAATCTTGAGATTGCATCTAAAGAATACCTCATAAGTTTATCCTCAGTTTGCCCCTTTCACGGATGATTTTTCAAGAACGTTGAAACACGTATTTCTGTATTTCCTACCAAAAGCCTTAATATGAATTTTCAGATCCCTAACTTGAGGAATGATAGATTTCTCATACATATATTTAACTCTTATTTGGCCCCTTTCAAAGTTGTGTTTTGAGAAAAAAGATAGCCTATGTCCTTCTACAGGATATAATCTATCTCCTTGCCAAATTTCATCACAATCCGGTCAGCCGTTTAGTCGTGAAAAGGTAACAAACAAACGGACGTACTGACGGACTGACGGACTGACGGTCTCACTCTCACTCTCTCTCTCTCTCTCTCTCACTCTCTCACTCTCTCACTCTCTCACTCTCTCACTCTCTCACTCTCTCACTCTCTCACTCTCTCACTCTCTCACTCTCTCACTCTCTCACTCTCTCACTCTCTCACTCTCTCACTCTCTCACTCTCTCACTCTCTCACTCTCTCACTCTCTCACTCTCTCACTCTCTCACTCTCTCACTCTCTCACTCTCTCACTCTCTCACTCTCTCTCTCTCTCACTCTCTCACTCTCTCACTCTCTCACTCTCTCACTCTCTCACTCTCTCACTCTCTCACTCTCTCACTCTCTCACTCTCTCACTCTCTCACTCTCTCACTCTCTCACTCTCTCACTCTCTCACGCTCTCACTCTCTCACTCTCTCACTCTCTCACTCTCTCACTCTCTCACTCTCTCACTCTCTCACTTCGTGTAAAAATGTGAAACACGTATTTCTTTATTTCCTACCAAAAGCCTAAATATGAATTTACAGACCCCTAAGTCGAAGAATTATGGATTTCCCATACAAATTTTGACCTCCAATTTGACCCCTTTCAAGGTTGTTTTTTGAGAAAAAATATAGCCTATGTCCTTCTCCAGGATATAATCTATTCCCTTAGCAAATTTCATTACAATCCGTTCACCCGTTTAGTCGTGAAGAGGTAACAAACAAACAAACAGAGTTACTTTCGCATTTATAGTATTAGTATGGATTATTCGCTTGGCATGTCGTCAAGGTCACCCAACGCATAATACGTAGTCTGTGCTATCAAAATCTTGTTTTGGATTGTCTTATTTATCAAATTAGAGTTCGTGGGTGGTCGACCATTGTTTTGGAATGTTTCAGACCTATTCTGTTTCGTTGAATCGCAAGAAATAGCAACACACTACATCTCATTTATTATAGTGTTATAATAGATCATTGTGAAACAAGTGCGACAAGTTGTCGATTGCCCACGAAAGCGAAGTTGAACGCACGAGCGAAGCGAGTGCGGTCATTCGCTTGAGTGGGTTGAGTGGGCAATCGACAACGTCGCACGAGTTGCACATACTATTTTGTATTACAAATGCGGTGATATATGTAAGTACAAAATTGGGGTCCAGGGGCGGAGCCCCGGTGGGGTCCAGGGGCGGAGCCCCGGTGGGGTCCAGGGGCGAAGCCCCGGCGGGGTCCAGGGGCGAAGCCCCGGCGGGGGGTTGGGGGGGCGGAGCCCCCTCAGTCCCTCAAAACAAATAAAAAGTTTTAAAAGAAGAAAAAAATATATTTTAAACAATAAATAAAATTTTTTTTAAAAGGACGAAGCCTTTTCGGACCAGAAATAATAGCTGAAAAATTAAGCATTCAAAAAAGTATCAATTAATTACAAATAAATATAAATTTATTTGATCAGAACAAAAAATAACAAGAACAACAACAGCAACATAAATAAGTTACTTTTTTTCAGTGTCATTTAAAAGAACTGTAATGTTTGTGCAGTTCGTAAATGTAATATTCAAATTCATGGCGTTTTTAGATGAAACCTGCTCTAAAATTTCGGATCTTTCATTTTCTTGATGCATCAATTTTATCTAAATTTGCGTGTGCCAAGAATAATTTGAGTGCGACAAGTAAACTTGTCGCACTCGTCGGCAAACAGTCTTTGTATTACTCATGCGGGAAAAGTAGTATCTTGACGCTCGCTGTTACGTTTGAAAAAGAACCGTTTGCCGACGAGTGCGACAAGTTTACTTGTCGCACTCAAATTATTCTTGGCACACGCAAATTTAGATAAAATTGATGCATCAAGAAAATGAAAGATCCGAAATTTTAGAGCAGGTTTCATCTAAAAACGCCATGAATTTGAATATTACATTTACGAACTGCACAAACATTACAGTTCTTTTAAATGACACTGAAAAAAAGTAACTTATTTATGTTGCTGTTGTTGTTCTTGTTATTTTTTGTTCTGATCAAATAAATTTATATTTATTTGTAATTAATTGATACTTTTTTGAATGCTTAATTTTTCAGCTATTATTTCTGGTCCGAAAAGGCTTCGTCCTTTTAAAAAAATTTTTATTTATTGTTTAAAATATATTTTTTTCTTCTTTTAAAACTTTTTATTTGTTTTGAGGGACTGGGGGGGCTCCGCCCCCCCAACCCCCCGACGGGGCTTCGCCCCTGGACCCCGCAGGGGCTTCGCCCCTGGACCCCACCGGGGCTCCGCCCCTGGACCCCACCGGGGCTCCGCCCCTGGACCCCAATTTTGTACTTACATATATCACCGCATTTGTAATACAAAATAGTATGTGCAACTCGTGCGACGTTGTCGATTCTCCACTCAACCCACTCAAGCGAATGACCGCACTCGCTTCGCTCGTGCGTTCAACTTCGCTTTCGTGGGCAATCGACAACTTGTCGCACTTGTTTCACAATGATCTATTATAGAAGCTAGTTTTAAAGGATTAAAAGGAAGCGAAGAAGAGCATACTAGTCTGCCGTCCGTTTACTAAAATGCCGTTAAGTGACATTTTACAAATTTGAGTTGTATGTTTAAAGTAATAAAGCAACATTTTCTCTATCGATCAGGCTGAGTCATATTATGTCAACCATCAAGATATCAAGAACTTCGAATGATCCCACAACACCCAGATCCGAAACAAATATCTGTCTGTGAAATAAACATTTTGTCTCGGTGTGGGAATCGAACCCACGGCCACTTGTTTCACATCTACTCGCCCGCAGCGCCACGGGGGCTGTCAATAATATAATAATTAAATTACTTAAAAAAATATCATTCCATAAAGTCGAATTCATATAAATATTTAGACAAATTTTATCAGTTAATATAATACATTTAATAATCTTGTCATCTATCATTATCTGCTATTTAATAAATAGGCCTGCATCAACGTTTAGCTCCCAGCAAGAACTAATTAGAATTATTCGCGTCAGTGTGCCTAATTCGAAAATAACCGTCATTTATTACTTTAGACTAACTATTGTATAGTAAAATTCTACAGTTTGGGTCAGATATTTAAATAAAGTAGAAATACATTTATATTATCAGATCTCGTGGATCCTTCGAAATACTGATGCTAATGATTACAAAGCTAGTAATAAAAGAAGGCTAGTCCAATTATCTAGAATATAGAATGAAAGATACGCCTCTTGGTATACCAGTGGTATGGTTTTGCCCAAAAATTAGCAATAGCTTTCTATTAACATTTATTCTATCAATATTTTATGCCTTCGGGGCTCAGCGATAGTCAACTGTGAAACAAGCGGTCGCTGGTTCAATTGCCACAACGAGACAAAAAAAAAACATCCAAAAATATTTGTTTAAGGTTTGGTTGTTATGGGACTGTAGTTTGTATTAAGAACTACGAGGGTATAACTAAAGAAATCTGTACCGTGAGTGGGGCACAGGTTTGATCTAGTGTGGGGTCAGAACTATGTATGAGACTGTTGGGTGTATTTTTTTTTAGTGCCTCGATAGGCAGACGAGCAGACGGGCCATCTGATGGTAAGTAGTCACCGCCGCCCATAGACTTCTGCAATGCCAGGGCAAAGCAAAACCGCTGCCTACCGTTAAATACACTTTAATTATTGCTCCTTTTTTGCACAGACTGTGACGAATATCAATTTGTACACAACTCTGGTATGCAGATAACAAAGTAAGGTACTGTGGTATGGACCGAGTGGGCGGTTCGCCTTCACATCATGTAGAAAGTGCAATCGAGACAAAAGTTACCTTCACAGATCACGCTTGACTTGCATAACGCGCAATCTGCGTTTTGCACACCTAATGCGTACTTTCTGTTCATGTGTCGACTGATTTATATTATTGATAGATATGTATATTATATTATATTACCGTCTGTATCATGGCGTATGCTCTGAAGAATTGTTTGACCTTATCCCATCCTCTCCCTTCCATACCAGAACCACGCGTATTGGCTTGCGGAGCCACAGCTTCGTGGTGTCTACTACCCCGACCCGAACGCAAATTCGTATTTTTGCCGCACCATCAAGGTGTGGAACAGTTTGCCAGGTACCGTGTTCCCTCCTTCCTATGATCCTGGGTCCTTTTGGCGTAATGTGAAGAAGCTAAACAGCAAGCCGGCATGATTGTGTTGAGTAGCGGGGGATAGACTGTCTCTCGCTACTTGATAATCTATCTGGACGGCACTGCGCTTACCATCAGGTACAGTATGTTAAGTTAGCCGCACCCGAATAAAAAAAATAAAAAAAAGTACACCCACTTTTCGCCGAATCAATTACGGCCCCATATTGTGATAGGGGGCGAGCCTATCGCCATACTGGACACAATTTCAGACTCCAAGCTGATACTGAGTATTTCTAAATAGAAAACCCAAAATCACTTTTCCTGACCCGGGGATCTAAACCGAGACCTCAGCACACCAGTTGTTACGCATCTGTCTTTTATTAACTGCTTTGATATCATAGTTCTAACTACAAAAAAAGCTCTCCGAACTACGTCACAATATTTTTATTCATCGTACGTGCTGGAGCATAAATATTTATTTAATCATGATTAGACCTTGCCACATATCGGAATTTAAACCTGCATTCTTACCTTTCTAATATATTCAAACTATTTTTCTGAAAAAATGTGCTTTTTGATTGAATTGTTAAATCATTTTTGAGTACAAAAACGTCGTTCCTTTATTTACATCGGGATATTGATTATGATAATATTTATTGTTATATATATATGAACGCAGGTAAGTATGTGGAATAATTTGATATATTAGATCAGTACAATCGGCAAAATAATAAAAACATCATCATATTATCAGTCTCAATATCTCTTCCCTCATAGTGATGCTATCATACTTGTAAACATGTGCCAGGGACATCACCATTTGGCTTCACCTATTCTTTGCTACTAAGAATTAAGTTATTGAATCATCTTAGTGACTCATATTCAATCGACGCCAATTTAAAATTGCATCCTGTAGCGTCGTATTTGATTTTTAATCATAGATATAGACTCACCAGACTAATTAGTATTTACTTAATAAATATTTAAGAAGGCGCGGTTTGGTTGAAATATAGTAATAATTGGATACTCTGTGCAACGCTTTATTAGACTTATTTAAGAACACCTGTTTAAAAAGGTCCTTAAATTCTAGGCATCGAGCACGAACAACTTTCAAAGAATTCGAATTAAGAACGTGAATTATTGATTGTTTTTTAAAATAAGTTTTCGATATAAATACTTCTTTTATTATAGCATAGTCCGACAAACGAGCCAGTGGGTCACCCGATGTTAAGTGATCTCCACCGCCCATGAACATCCACAATACCGAAAGTGTCATGTATGCGCTGTCGGCCTTAAAAGACAGCAATAGGGATTAAGGAAGGGAAGGGGGAATCTGGGCCTCCGGGTATCTCACTTACCATACGAAACGCGATAGTCAACTGTCACTTTACGTTGGTTTTCTGTGAGACAGTGGTACTACCCCGGTCGAGACGGCCCATTCATGCTGTAGACAAATATTTCTACAGCGTGGCTCTACCACTTCTTTTACTTTTCGTGCTAGGCCTACGGAGTCTTCGAGACGATTGGCATATAATCAGTTTAAAAATGTTCGTAATATAATTATAATTAATTAAACAAATAGTTTATTTTATCATTAACATACTTCTAGTCTGTCCGGATTCTGGGTGTTTGAGACCGAAAGTCTCTCGTAGTCCTTGATACCCACAACACAATACTCGTATCTTAGTGTGGGGTCGGGGCTATGTGTGTGAATGTTGGGTGTTATTTATTTATTTATTCTAGATCGATAAGGTATGAGTTAATTTGACGATTGTTGCTCGGTTGGATTGATGTATGTGGCTTCAATTATCTTGTTCGACCTCGAAGATATTATGCGCTCTAGTTGACTGAGAAAACCTATGTGGCAAACTAGTTTCGTTTAAATAAAGCTCGATTAATGACCCCATGACAAAAACTGCTTCAGTTTTTTGTAGACATTTATTAATAGGTTTTCATACGTAGCTTATAATTATGGTTTAATTGTATGGATTTTCTAGATATACATGTGTGTAATAGTTATTAAGTTCTGTTTGAAGTTGTTACTTTATATATTGTTTATAGCAAATAGTATTTATCGTGCTTGACCTTACATAGTACGTATATACTCCTTGTATTATTTTGTATTCGTAATGCTTACTTAAACTTTATTTTATTTTTATTATTCTTTATCAATTTTGTTTAAAATTTTAATTACGCAACTAGCTTAATGTCTTGTCTAGGACGCTAGGTAATATTTTTATTTTCGCGTTTTTATTGTCTTTTAGGCTGTATTATCCCTCTGTCGGCGTCCAAAACATATTTTGGGAGAACCCATCACTGTCGCTGTAGAGGCAAAACTGTTCCTGTCCTACTGCAATGACGGTTCTATCATGACCACACGTATTCGACGCATGACTTCGACAGATTCTGGACACACTAATATATCGAGATGACCCCTGTAACTATCCCAAGTGAGCGACGACTGAAACTAAGGTCTTTTAGAGGATGTATTTGAGGTAAGCCCTTGTCAAAATGTATGTTTTCTTTAGTGTCCGACCGAAACAGGTATTTCTACCGAAACCGAAAACGAATCTTCGGTTCCTGTTACAGTTTCGGCCGAAATCGGTTGAAGTATATCATGTGAGGTATCATTGAACATTGATTTTAAAGTGAAGGTTAGGTTAGGTACATCATATTTTTGTCAAACCATCATCATCGTACCTTTACCGAGATACATCCCGTCAAATTCATAAAAACTAATTTTTTACCCGACTACGGCTTCGCAAAGTGTTTGTTGATTTCTTGTAATTATGTATGTATGTATGCATTTATGTTCATTTGTTCCCTCATAACTTCTAAACTACTTATCATAACTTGATAAAAAACCCTAAACAGATAAAAAATGTGATGTGGCTCTGCAAAACCCCAAAATAATTTAAATAAAAAATAAGTTCAAAAACTAAAACCCGACTACTGAAAAAACACGCTCTAAAAATTATGAAACAAGATATAATAAATATTTCATTGTATCTCATACATACAATAAAATATTTTTTTGAACGTGTTTTTTCAGTAGTCGGGTTTTAGTTTTTTACTTTAGACTTCACTCTCTCATATGTTTGTGGTATCAGTGATATTCTAAAATGTTTTACAGACTTCATGCTATATTTATGAACCGCGTATGGATCAGTGAAATTGTGTCGTCTGAACGATTCGTCTTCTACTAAAGTATACGGTATGTCCACAATTATAGGGTCAATTTTTGCTTTGTCACACACGATACACGAACTGTCCCCATATATATATATATATATATATATATATATAAATATTGATATTCCTTGATCAAAGACCCTCCCCAAGGCAACCGAGCCACGCGCGATAATTCACGAATGCAGTTTCGGTTTCGGCAGAATCGGTACCGAAACTCGATTTTTTTGCCGAATCTTGCCGAAACCGAAACCGAACCTTCGGTCGGTCACTATAGTGTTCCTTCTTATAGCGTTATAAGCGCCGGCCACAATGTTAGGTGAAGCTGTAAAAGCAACTAAGCTAACGGCGCAAAACCATTCGAAAAAAATCAAATATTAATAATGAATTGATTGGTTTTTGTTGCTATGAATACTTGATTATTTTCTGTAGTTCTCACTCCTGCCGAAGTCCTAGGACTCTGGACCATGTGAGATAATGTTCTGTCTTTCCTCATTAGGAAGAATTTTAGATGCATTCAATTATCTTTAAACATATTGTTTCAAGTAGTCGAGGTCAGTGACTTTTTTATTTTTAATAATTCAAAGTAAAATTAATTTTTCATTAATTATCTTCAAGAATTTATTTTTGACTTAAAAATAATACCTGTTTAAACTGATACAGATACCCAATGATGGAGCATTAAGAACGCTGAAGGGCATGAACACCTGAACATGAACACAGGGAAGAAATAAAGTCGTGTTCTCAAAAATACACGCCCAGACTGGAGAGACACCCCAACCAACTGGCCGCTCAACTCACAATACCAGTAGGCCCACTCTTAAAATCAATTCCAATCTAGAAGAAATTGGAACTCTTAACTCACTCGACTAAATGAAATAGAATATTTATGAACTAGCGATCGTAATACTCTATTTCATTTAGTTACTAAAAATTCCGTCGTATTCAGTTAAATCGTGCGCTGGTGTTGGGTCCAAGAGTGCCAATTGTACAGTTTTCGAACCCAATCCCAATTTTAATTTGGAATCTAGTGTCAAGAGTAACCCTCCAGATTGTGTCAGCAGACTCAAAAGAGCAACATCCTATAGCTGGATAACTTGTAGAGAAAGTTGTTTTTAATATTAAGAGAGTTGCTTCTGATAGGGAAAAGCTCATACCTACCAAATGCTCCAATTCGTCAGCTAATAGTTTTCAAAACTGATTGCAAGATAAACCAAAAAAAATATTTATAACGTTTTCAATTAAACCACACGTTTTTCTTTTTTGTATACAACTTGATATCTCCATAGAATGTAGACTGGGCTTGTGGATTCCATTTCTACAGTGTATACTTTAATTGAGGCTGATCCCATGTAAATTTGATTATGATTTTTTGAAAAATTAAATACTTAAATATTTACGAATTTAGTTATCTACGAAAATCAGCAAATATATCGTGATGGTTTCTTATGTTTACGCGAATATTAGACATTGAAATTAAACAATTTTTTTAGCCTCAATTATTTTAATTTTTCTTTTATTTTGTTATCAGTATTTCTGTTTGTGTTGTGTCTCTTTTTGTGCTGAATAAATATTTTCTTCCTTTCTTTCTTTTAAAACTTGTTTTATTTCAAAATACGTCGTGGTTTGGATTTAAAGTCTTGCTTTTTGAAGAGTTTACGATTTACTTAAACATATGATTAGGTATCTTAATGCAAGCTAAAAATAATATCATAATATTATAAAGATTGGATTTTTTTTAATAAATAATATAAGCTTGCCATGTTAGAATAGTTAATATGCGTGCCGATTTGTTGAAAATAATGGTACGGACAACTCACTTCTCTGAAATTGATGTTATAGGTATTTGATCAAATCAAATCAAATCATTTATTTTGTAAATTAGGCCACTATGGGCACTTTTTACATGTCATAATAATGTTAAGGTCTACTGGTGCTTCGGAAATGCCCACTGGTCTGAGAAGAAGCACCAAGAAACTCAGCCGTAGGTCTTTTGTAATTTGTCATTACAATTTACATTATAAAATAATTTACATATAAAATACATACATCCTTAAACAAGTCACATTCACATGAAACAAAAAAAAACGGTACGGTACATGTTAATACAAGGCAGAGTCGTAAATGAGGCTATACAACCTGTTATTTATTTTCTCTAACTAACAATCAATGGGCAATCCAGGTAGACCAGTCCACACAAGCAGCACCCGTTCACGAGTATGACGCATGTGCCAGCCATCGGCCTCCTCAACCATGACACAGGGAAGTGACCGACCCGGCACATAACGCCGCCGCAAGCACAGACCCTTAAGCGAGCATGACATACCTTAATCGCGTCAAAGAATGATAGAGATACAAATTCACAAGAAAATAGCTTTAAAAAAACAAGAAGCCAAGACTATTACGACTCCGGCGTCCTGTGAAAACAATATACATCAAACCGAAATACATTATATAAAATGAGTAATATGTATATTATAAAATAAGTACCTATCAGTGTGTTGTTGTGTTTAGCTGAGCGGCCATGGTTGTTTATCATTTAAATATTCCGTTATATTGTAATAAGCCCTTTTAACTAAAAAGTTTTTTAGTTCGACTTTGAATTGGTCGATAGGCAATTTTTGCACGGGCTCAGGAATATTATTATAGAAACGAATACTAAGCCCCACAAAAGAAGCATGTACTTTTTGCAAGCGAAAATACGGCATACACAGTTTATGCTTGTATCTAGTATTTAGAGTATGTATATCACTTTTCTTTTTAAACAAACTGATATTTTTCTTGATGTATATTACATTTGCATAAATATATTGGGACGCAACAGTTAAAATACCTATATCTTTAAAGATATCTCTTAAGGAGACTCTTGTACTCAACTGATAAATTGAACGAACTGCTCGTTTTTGTAATATAAAAACGCTCTCAATATCAGCAGCCTTACCCCACAACAAAATACCATAAGACATAAGACTGTGAAAGTAACTAAAGTAAACAAGACGAGCAGTTTCTACATCAGTCAATTGTCTAACTTTCCTAATGGCATACACTGCAGAGCTAAGTTTCCCAGCTAAGCACGAAATATGCGTGCCCCACTGGAGTTTCTTATCCAATGTGATGCCTAGGAACACGGTAGAATCAACATCAACGGTAGATTCAAGGTGACTTCCGATAGACACGTCAAGCGTCAGTGCCGCTACGTTTGAGTGTTTATTCTGTGCACTACGTAAATCTATAGGGGACGATAGACGGGCGTCACTAACGTTCGGTGTTACTGGCACCTTTAGTTTATTTTTTCGTATGGATTGGTGCTGTTAGCTCATAATTGCTTTTACAGCTTCACCTAACATTGTGGCCGGCACCTATAGCGCTCCAGCCAGAGAGGCACCTTTAGTATTCACAGATTAAAGTATCAGCGTCGCTGGCAGTGAACGCTTGATGCAACTATCGGAAGTCCACATTCATATACATAATAAATAAACTAAATAAACACACCCAACAGTTACACACATAGTTTTGACGCCACACTAGGTCAAACCTGTATCGTGGATATCAAATACTACAAAGGAATACGGTCGCACAACACCCAGACCCGAAACAAACATTTGTCTCGGTGCGGGAATCGAACCCACGACCTCCCGTTTCACAACCGACTACTCGCCCGCGGCGTCACGGAGGCTGTCATGAGTAAGCGATATCCGTCGCCCGGGAACATCCGGAAGAATTATAGGGGCATCGTCTAGCTTAAAGAAAAGAAGTGGGGTTGGCAGGCATAGACATGCGCCTACACAATTCTCACTTTCCATACGAAATGTCACAGCAACCTTAACAGGTTTCAGTAAAGTCAGTAATTAGTACGCTGAGTAAAGCGTGGTGTAACAAGAATTCAATTTTGTCTATTGATTCATTTTTTTATTAGTGTCTCGATAGGTAGACGAGCAGATGGGCCACCTGATGGTAAGTAGTCACCGCCGCCCATAGACTTCTGCAATGCCAGGGCACAGTAAAGCCTACCGTTGCAAAGCCTTATTTGAGAGAGTTGTGTGAGTGCTGGAAAATTCTCATTTAAAGCATGCTCCAGGTAATTAAGTATTCGTGTAAAAATCTCTTCCATTGACTTTGAATTATATTAGATTTGGAACATGTCTTTATATGAACAACAAACTAACACACTTTCTTTCTAATATAGAGGAACAAAAGTTCTTTGTTTTAATAGCCCTAATACTAACTACACTTTCATTTACAAAACAAAGCAGCTAGATGAATAAATGTGTCAGGTATACGTTTTTGTGTATGAAATTACGGTTAAATTTCAGTGCAGTTATCGGAACTAGTGTGTCAAATTATAATATTTATTGCTGCCGTACGTGACGGTCAGGTGTAGCGTAGAATCAGGTCGAGGGCCTCGGCGACTAGTGTTATTGAATGATGTTCAATCAATCAATGTTCAAGTTATTGCAATAAACTTTTTTATGATCTTAGTTGTGGTATACTGGTGTATAAATACACCCAACAGTCACACACACACTCTGACCCCACACTAGGTAAAACCTGTATCGTGGGCATCAAGAATTAGGAGGGACTACGGTCCCACAACACCCATACCCGAAACAAATGTCTGTCTGTCACAAAAACATTTGTACCGATGTGAGTTTCGAACCCACGACCTCTTGTTTCACTGCCGGCTTCTCGCCCGCTGCGCCACGGAGTCTGTCAAAATACTATATGCTAATGAATCAAAACTAATCATTTATTTAATAAATTTGGCCACTAGGGGCACTTTTTACATGTCAAGATTATAATAATCTACCATACATACATATACACTCACGCCTGTAATCCCCGCAAGGGTAGCTGAGGTGCAACCAATCACACTCTTTTCGCCGAATTTATTTCGGTGCCATAATGTGATAGGGGGCGGGCTTATCGCCGTACCGAGCAAAAATTTCCAGAATCCGGGCTAATACTGAGTAATTTCTAGATAGAAAAAGCCAATATTACTTTACCCGACCCGGAGATCGCACCCGAGACCTCAGCACAGCAGTCATAACGCATGCGCAATTTCAACTGCGCCACCGAGGCAATCATAAAAAATCTACCAGTGCTTGAGAAGAAGATTCAAAAAACTCAGCCGTAGGTCTTTTGGGATATGGAGAAACTGAGCAGATACATTTAGTGGCAAGTGATCACGATCGCCCAGTTTTATTTAAGTCAGCAGAAGTATTTGAGTCGAAACGAGACAACATAGTTTGTAAAAGCTGTTTGAAAACCCCACATAATATTATTAATTAAGTAGGAATGTAGAAACTTTCCTCGTCGTTTTTGAGAATTGTGGGATTGAGTAGGATCTGTTTTTATCTTTTTTCTGAAGTTACAGACCGTATAAAAAATTAAAATTTATATTACTCTCATTTTATATTTTTTATGTTTTCTCAAATCTTAACTTCAAATTCGTATCAAAAGCTAAATTATTAAACACATTTCCATGTTTTAAAAAAAATGTTTTGCTTAATTTTATGTATTAGTCGTTAGTGTATTTGTTCTACCAAGAGTGATTGACCTCTTAATGAAATCTGATGATCAACCGATACGCGAACAATCCAGCCGGATCGAATGTGTAATACATGTGACTGGTTCGGTTAGTCTGTGTCAAGATCTATGCGAATAAATTCTATAGATCTTTTTTAAAATGCAGGTCCTTATTTTGCAGGAAAGTAGAAGCTCGTAAAAAATATCCACATTTTATTATATTGTATACAAGTGAGAGGGTTTAGTTTTTATTCTACCATGTTGGCCTAATGCAATTTGGTAGACTTCATATACCTACGAAATCTTTTAGAGAACTCATAAGATTGTAGGTTTCTTCCCGATGATTCCCACCATAGTTACAGCTTGCGATAATGAACAATGTATATAATCAATTTAGAAAATTCAAAGTATGTCCTGGAGTTGAGCATAAACCCGAGACACCTGTCACGGCAGCTCATTTTACTCTCCCACTAAACCATCAGCACTTCTTTACATAAATAAATATTATTATGAGAATACGTATGATGGAATTTGATTGCGAATACCAGTTTAAAAGCCATATTAGCTTAAGACACACATGGCCTAAAGCAAGATGGATAACGGAAGAATTACAAGGCGATATCATCTTGAATTAAAAGTTTTAGCCTTAAAAATACTTTTAACTTTATATGATATTCAATTGATTATACATCAGACAACAAGCGAGTGAACATTTTAATGGTTTATTACAATCATAAACTCTTTCATAATGGACACGTTACGTCATGGGCTAGTGGTTATAGAAGACAGTGAGGTGAGAGAGGCAAGCCCTGTGGGTGCAACGTCCTGCCGGCCGCGACCGTGTGTGCCGACACTGCCGAGTGATGTGGACCGCATACGTAATGCGTGCGGTAGGGCGCGGACTTACTAGGCGAACTGTTTGCGACAGCGTCTCCACTCTGCAGCACATAGTATAATACAATACAATTGCGTTTGTGGAAGAATGAATTTCATAGCTCCTGATTTGTATGTGCCTGAATAGGCAGACGAGCAGACGGGCCACCTGATGGTAAGTAGTCACCGCCGCCTATAGACTTCTGCAATGCCAGAGCACAGCAGAGCCGCTGCCTACCGTTGATGTTATTACTAAACTTCGGCTAAGCTATGAAACTCTCTATACTTGATGTTAGTTGCCCGTAACTGATTATTTATTTTATAATAATCCATAGTTGTTTTATAGTATACTAGATGTTGCCCGCGGCTCCGTCCGCATGGAGGTTATTTTTGGAAGAAAAGGTATACAATCCATGGAGGTATCTTAAGCTATTACACCTTTATATATTTTGCTATCCCATAGGAAGGGATATAAAGTGACTTGTCATATTCTGATCCCTAAACTAAAAAAATCATGTCGATCCCTAGCTCTGTGAAAAACTAAACTATCCCCCGGGAACTGTACATTTTCCCAGCATAAAAAGTAGCATATGCTATTCTAGACTATAATCTATGTCTGTGCCAAATTTCAACCAGACCCGTCCAGCCGTTGTAGCGTGATTGAGTAACAAACATCCATTCATCCATCCATTCAAACATTCGTACTTATAATATTAGTAAGATATATATAAGTGCCTAGGATAGTACGATGAATCACCTACTGGCGATTTAATAAATTAAAAAAATACATTTCTATATGCACCACCTTATAATTTCAACATTTAGCTTGTATAGCTGCGGACTAAGGGCCTCTGCGCCGCTTACTTATATACTCAGCCTGTTGCCGTCCACTGTTGGACGTAGGCCTCCCCAAGTGAACGCCAACCATCCCGGTCTTGGGTAGCCCGCATCCACCCGCTACCCGCCACCTTCTTCAAGTCGTCGGTCCATCGTGCAGCAGGGCGTCCCACACTACGTTTGCCTAAACGCGGTCTCCACTCCAACACATGTCTGCTCCATCGGCCATCTGTCCGTCTGCAGACGTGACCAGCCCACTTCCACTTTAGCGTGCTAATTTTGCGAGCAATATCTATAACTTTGGTTCTCTGGCGGATGACTTCATTTCGAACTCTATCCACCAGAGAAACCCCAAGCATTGCCCGCTCCATAGCACGCTGAGCGACTTTAAATTTATGGACCAGTCCATTTGTGAGTGTCCACGTTTCAGCCCCGTAGGTCATTACGGGTAGGACGCACTGGTTAAAAACTCTTGTTTTTAAGCATTGAGGGATCGACGACTCAAACAGGTTACGTAGTTTACCGAATGCCGCCCAGCCCAAACGAATTCTTCTATCTGCCTCTTTCTCGAAGTTGTGCTTGCCTAGTTGGATTATCTGGCCCAAGTATACGTACTCTTGCACAACCTCGAGAATGGCATCACTCACGGCGACGGGTCTCGAGAGGACGTGACCGTTAAACATGACTTTCGTCTTGTCAAGGTTCATCCCGAGACCTATCCGTTTTGAAGAACAGTTAAGGCTGTTCAGCATGTCTTCCAAATCCTGCAGAGTTTCAGCCACGATGACTATATCATCCGCAAATCGCAAGTGAGAGATGTACTGGCCGTTGATATTGATGCCCCGTCCTTTCCAATCAAGCGTCTTAAATGCATCTTCCAACGCGTTGGTAAACAGTTTCGGAGAGATTACGTCTCCCTGTCTTACCCCACGTCGCAGTTGGATTGGCTTTGTGCTTTGTTTTTGTACTTGGACGGTCATCGATGCGGCTTCATACAGGCATCTCATCACTTGGACATATCGGTCGTCAATGAGGCATCTCTGCATAGCCTCCAGAACAGCCCAGGTCTCGATGGTGTCGAAGGCTTTCTCGTAGTCCACAAACGCTAGGCAAAGAGGCTCATTGTACTCCTCGGTCTTCTGAATTATTTGCCTTAGTGTGTGTATGTGGTCTACGGTACTAAAGCCCCTCCGAAACCCAGCCTGCTCCGGGGGTTGGAAGTCATAGCATTGGAAGCCGCTTACTTACTCTGTTAATATTATAAATGTGAAAGTAGATTTGTCTATTTGCTACCAGCTTTATTGAATTAATTTAGTTGAATTTGAAACATAATTAAACGTCTAGAAAAGTGTATGGGTTGGTTATTGTAATACAACAATGTCTACATTAATCTCTATTTCGAAAAACATATTATTATAAAGCCTAACCTGTAGTTAAAATGTATAGTTGCTGTTCCTTTAATATCAATCAACTAATAAGGCCTTTACAAACGCCCTAACAAAACTACTTAAATGTATAATAAAACATATAATTATATAACGGAGTAACTAAGCATTCATTGCAAAACTACTTTTTCATTATCAACCGACTTCAAAAAAAGGAGGAGGTTCTCAATTCGACGTGTTTTTTTATGTTTGTTACCTCAGAACTCCGTCATTTATTGACCGATTTGGAAAATTCTTCTTTTATTGCAGAGAATATACTTTCAGATTGGTCCCATAGATTTTTTATCAAAATCAGTTGAGTAGTTTAGTTTTAAAACCGAAATAACTTGAAAAAATATGTTGTCCGAATATACGAAACTGCGAATTTTGCTTTTCTGTGACTTTTCCAGTAGTGTTTTCTTATGGTACTCTATCCAACGTACCTATTTTATATTTGTACCACTAAAAAGCAAAAAATAAATTATTACTTTTTAATTAAAACCATCTTCAAAAAACTCAGACACAACTAAAAACCAAATAATAATTGGTTACATTTACATCAATTAATTACATATAAATGAAATCAATTATTTAAACTTCATTATGTTTAGGTGTTCTTATACCTAGTCAGGTCATAAGTATTGTCACACAGTAAAAACTTTTATTTTAGAATGCTGGCCACAAAAAAGTTTATTGAATTCGAATTTCAAATTGTTCATGAAAATAAAAATGTATACTTTTTAGAATTTTACTCATTTTTAAATATGGAGTGGACGCTTAAAAAAGACCGTGTTGCAGTAATTGCGTTGCATCGTTGCGGTTACGCGCCAATTCAAATTTATGACATACTGAAAAATTTGAATATAACCAAAAGATTCGTTTATCGTACCATCAAACGATACAATGAAGACTCTAGTGTAGATGACAGGTCAAGAAGTGGTCGCCCTCGGTCTGTTAGGACTCCAGCAGTGATAAAAGCTGTGAAGGCGCGAATTCAAAGAAATCCCAAACGTAAGCAGAAACTGTTGGCCCTTCAGATGGGGTTAAGCAGAACCACGGTGAAAAGGGTGTTAAATGAAGACTTAGGGCTTCGGGCATATCGAAGAAAAACAGGACATCGTTTGAATGCTCGTCTAATGGACCTGAAACTGAAGAGATGCCGCGCTTTGTTGAAGCGGTACGCGGGAAAAAAATATCGGGAAATTCTTTTTTCAGATGAAAAAATTTTTACCGTAGAAGAGAGCTACAACAGACAAAATGATAAGGTGTACGCACACAGTAGTGAAGAAGCGAGCAACCGTATTCCGCGTGTCCAACGAGGTCATTTTCCATCCTCGCTCATGGTATGGTTGGGAGTTTCTTATTGGGGCTTAAAAGAGGTACATTTTTGTGAGAAAGGTGTAAAAACGAATGCAGTTGTGTATCAAAATACAGTCCTGACGAACCTTGTGGAACCTGTTTCTCATACCATGTTCAATAACAGGCACTGGGTATTCCAACAAGATTCGGCGCCAGCTCATAGAGCGAAGAGCACACAAGACTGGCTGGCGGCGCGTGAAATCGACTTCATCCGGCACGAAGACTGGCCCTCCTCCAGTCCAGATTTGAATCCGTTAGATTACAAGATATGGCAACACTTGGAGGAAAAGGCGTGCTCAAAGCCTCATCCCAATTTGGAGTCACTCAAGACATCCTTGATTAAGGCAGCCGCCGATATTGACATGGACCTCGTTCGTGCTGCGATAGACAACTGGCCGCGCAGATTGAAGGCAAAATCACGGAGGTCATTTTGAATAAACTTTAGTGTCATAAGAATCTATGTTTTGTTAAGTTCATTTTGGTATATAAATGGTTACATAATGAATAACTTGTTTCAATTATTTTATATTAAACATGTGACAGAATTTATGACCTGACTAGGTATATTTTTCTTTTTTTTATAGCATAGTCCGACAAACGAGCCGGTGGGTCACCTGATGTTAAGTGATCTTCACCGCCCATGAACATCCACTATACCGAAAGAATCATGTATGCGCTGTCGGCCTTAAAGGGACAAGAATAGGGATTACGGAAGGGAAGGGGGAATCTGGGCCTCCGGATATCTCACTTACCATACGAAACGCGACAGTAAACTGTCACTTTACGTTGGTTTTCTGTGAGACAGTGGTACTACGCCGGTCGAGCCGGTCCTTTCATGCTGTAGACAAATATGTCTTCAGCGTGGCTCTACCACTATACAAGTGTCATTTAGCAAAGTAACCTTATTCTGTCCAAAGCACGCAAACTATAACGCGACAGTTGGCGGGATAATTGATTTAATTTTAGTTTTTAGATTTAAGCGCCATATTTTTGCGATATTGAGTTATATACATATTAGGAACTAGCTGTTGCTCGCGGCTCCGCCTGCGTGAAGGTTATATTCGTGAGCAGAAGTATACAATCCAAGGAGTCGTCTTCTGCACTGAGGCACTGTAGCGATTGTCCAGCCTCTCAGGTGTTGTGCCTGAATCTTGAGATTGCATCTAAAGAATACACCATAAGTTTAACCTCACTTTGCCCCTTTTAGGGATGATTATTCAAAAACGTTGAAACACTTATTTCCTTTTTATCCTACCAAAAGCCTAAATATGAATTTACAGATCCCTAGGTCGAGGAATTATGGATTTCCCATACAAATTTTGAACTCCTATTTGACCCCTTTCAAGGTTGTTTTTTGAGAAAAAATATAGTGCCTATGCCTATGTCCTCCTCTAGGATATCATCTATTCCCATACCAAATTTCATTACAATCCGTTCAGCCGTTTAGTCGTGAAGAGGTAACAAACAAACAGAGTTACTTTCGCATTTATAGTATTGGTATGGATCAGCAAGTTTTTCTGAATCTTTGAGCTTAGTTTCAAATTCTTTGTGCACTTTTTTGAAGCTTAAATCAAATGGTAAAACATAGCTCCTTTTTTCAGGGCACATTTATTTTAGAATATAATGCAAGAAAATATGTCATAAAAATGCAGTACGTGCTTACGTAAGTAATATATTAATTCTACTAAACACCACGCAAAATTTTTTTAGTGTTTTTTTTTTCAAAAAACTTTAAACCTCTCTCCTGTAACTTTTAAAAATTTATATTTTTAATCAAACCGACGATATTTTTAGTTGAAAGTTAATCAAGTCATAATTATTCTGTACCCAAAAAAAACTAATAACTGACAATTAATGATGCCTAAAGCAAGACAAAGTTACTAATGAATCAATGGAATTCTTTTATACAGATACTTGATAAAGTCGGTTAAAAATGAATAATTTTCTCAGTATCACCACGATCCCAAGTAAACCGCAAACGAAACTGGTTGCCGAAATGTATTTTAAGAAACCATCTGGGTAGTCGTTTTAATTATGTTTGTTTCTTCGTAATAATTTGATGATTGAAATTTTACATTTTTATGATTGGTTACCTGCTGTTAATGATTTATTAAATTTCAAGGGTAATATTTCATATTAAAAATCCAGTTAACTTGTTATCTAATGTGGGATAAAAATAAGTAGTGATATTAAAACGACTTAGAAAAGAAGGAACTTCTCTATTCGACGTGTATTTATTTATGTGCTTAATATTGATTTATTTAATAAGTGTGTGGAACGATTTACGGCTAGTTTTAGTACATAATCTTAATCTTAAGAGAAAATGTTTTATTATATACCTTATGACCTACAATATTAGGTGCATGTTCTTTAACCTTGACAGACGCACGTCCTGATAAACAGTCTCCATCAAATCGGTAAAATAAATAAAATATAATTTTATAACCGTAATCCATTTACGAGTTTTTTGCAACAACGGTTCGCAAGGTGTCAGAGTTTGCACTTACCGTTGCGTAAAGACAACAGTTGCACGTAGAGACACCCGACAAAGTGTAAATGAAAAGTATCGATATCTTTTTACTCTGTGTAAAGTAATTATAATGCAGCTGATAGTAAATATAGTGTAGTAAATATAGTGTAGTAAATATAGTGTAGTAAATATAGTGTAGTAAATATAGTGTAGTAAATATAGTGTAGTAAATATAATATCGACTACTGAAAAACGTGTCTGTCAATGGTCGGTAACTATGACGGCGTGGTGTCACAAGTCACTCTGGTTACCTACTCTAAGCAAGTCACGCATGAATGGTATGCTGGAGTCATTTACATATGTGATGAGATATGACCACACACTTAGTACTATTTACTTCTTTTACAGTCCGTAGATGGGGGCATCTGTGGAATGGGGGCGTTTGGAGAATTCCACCACGATAAACCCTGCTTGTCTATGGACACTTGCAACACCAGAAGCATCACATGCGCGTTGCCAAAAGCTTTTTACTTCCTTCTTGAAGAACCCCATACTGTAGTCCCCTTGGAAATCTTCGGCAGGGAGCTCATTCCACATTCGGAGCGTTTATTAGATAAAAGCATTAAAAAAGGAGTTAGGCATTCTTCGTTTTTCTTTGTTCAGCCTGTATCGACCCACTGTTGGGTTTTATAGGCCTGTAATTTTTCACGCCATTTGTTCCGGTCCTGTGCTAACCTCGTCCAGCATGTACCGGCCGCCTTCCTGATGTCATCTGACCATCTAGCTGGTGGTCTGCCTCTCTCTTCGTCCCCCCGAAGACGAAGGCACTTGAATTAGGCATTAGAATTGATAAAAGATAAGTGCGATACCGACATCGATGGTCCTCAATGTCCCTAGTTGGCGGTATTAGATGGGTTGAGATAATAATATTTTCGCTTTCGCAACGCTCCATCCGAAATGTAACGCTGACGCACGATCGTCACGAATTGTACGATTTTAAATGGTTGTTGTTTTAAATGGAATTTCATAACTCGGATTGCCGCTCAGGGTAAAGTTATGAATCTACTCTTGATTTTGGAGCGTATGATAACTTTTTATAATTTGAATAAAAAATATAAGGTTCAAATAAAAATACGTCTATGCCAATTTGGAGGCGATTTAATAATAATCATAAAAGACACGCATGGTTCATCCGGTGGGCATAGACAGCTGAGCTCGCCAAGGAGTGTTCTAGAAACTAAAGGCCTTTACTATGCTAATGCTAAGCCAGAGGGCAGAGGGTCAACCATAACTATCTCTTTATATCATGGCAAACTAAAATTAATACAATGTATAAGTTAACTATGCCATAGTTTGATCAATGGAGCAGAATATAAGCTTTCTTAATAAGTGTAAAAATGGGCCAAAGTACCCGATAAATATATTCAGAGAAAAGGAAATATGAAATAAAACACACACAAATTTCGCGGTGCTGTTAATATTTTGTATGAACCAAGGTTCCTCAGCTATGCCAACTTAAAAAGAAATAACCTCAAAATATGTTAAATTTCATTCTTACTCCAGTAATACCTATGCTACCGCAATGTGTCGCAGATACGTATCTAATGACTATCCCTTGAGAATAATGTTAGTCCGCCATTCTTTATTGTTTCTATTTATCACAGTAATTGTTAACCGACGTCAAAAAATAAAGATTAATGTGTAATTATTTCATACCAAAGGTAGTAGGAACAATCACAACTACAATTTAGTCTGATTCCACATATTATAATGTTCTACCAGATACAATCTAACCTAGGTACTCTATAATAGGTTGTTTTTAATACTTGTCATTCGTAACAGTAGGTATATCAAGAGTATGTAAACTTATTAACATACATGATCAATACCTATGACTAAGTGAAACCTGTCTTTGTTCTTAACGCAGTGATACGAAATGACAGTCTACTGGTGAACGCAGAAAAACATATTAATTTGTTTGATTGAAAGATTGGATGTTTTAATTTATACTATTAGTCACAGTGATCGAAATCACAGAATTTTTTAAGTTTGAACAACACACAAGCATTGGTCTCTCTCTGTACGAAAATCAGATGCCGTGGCCTCATGTTTCACAGGTTTACAAGTCTGTCTAGGTTACATAGCCGTTACTATCAAGCTGTGGAATAGTCCACAGCTATAGTGGGTCCTTTATGCGTAGTCTGAAGAAGCTACACAGCAGGCCGGCTTGATTGTGTTGAGTAGCGAGGGATAGATTGTGTCTCGCTTCTTGACACTCTGAAGAGACCACAGCGCATACCATCAGGTGCAGTCTGGGCCTTTGTCGTGCGAGAAATAAAAAAAGTTACGAGTATTTACAGGTAAGCTGTCATCTAAGCAAGTAAACATGGTATACTTTGATTACAACATTATCAAATACAGGCAGTGGTCATATTACACAGTTGCAGTTTCGCACAGATAGGACCGCAACAAGTTTAATGGAGTAAGAGAAAGTGGGCATTAGTTCTGCAGCACCTTTGCGCCGGTATATGAATATTGCTATTAGCTAGTTGATCGTTTTAGCAAGGGTTAATAAACTTTTATATAAGCGTACAAATGTCTACCTACTCTTTAGTGTGTGTTATTATGTTTTGTAAGCTCTAATTTTATATGTATAAAGCAGGACTTTATGTTATAATAATTATTTTAGTTAAATATTTTCACAACCAGGACTAAAAATGATACGCAAGATGTATTCCAAAAAAACAAATTAATTTTAATTATTCGGAAAATATAGCTTCATGGATAAATTACGAAATTACAGAAATGATAAGTCATCTCATAGACAATAATTAGAATATAATCTTTTTGTGATAAATAGAAGTTAACTTAATCTAAGTGGACTTTATAAGCACACAGTTTTTTTATGACTTGTGAAATGAAAAAGGAATTACTAAAAATTGGCCCTATAGGGTAACTGTCAATTGATGTGTTTTTCGTAATATATTACAATAACCGGTACTTTATTAATATTTTATCAGAAAAGCTTCGAGTTTCGCTTTTATTATAGCTGTAATAAGTATAATTTTAGGATAATTAAATCTATAACAAAATACACTACAAAAGTAGAATGGGTATCATTAAAAGTTAAAAAAACAAATAGTGATAGGATACCAAACGTCCGTAACCATTGAAGACATTCGTTGGAGAAAGGAGTTATTATACCTACTATGGATATTATGTAATTCAAACAATAGTGTTATGAAAGTCGCAATTGACCGTCTTTGCTATTATATTTGATCTACACGGCTATTATATTATCCTATGGTTATTTAAAAAAGTAAGCAGCGATAGCCTAGTCGGGAGTACTACGGACTGAGACGAAAGTCGTAGATTCGAAACCAGCCCAAGTGGCGTACCACTGATTTTTCTAAAGTGTGTATTGTTTGTAAATTATTGCTCGTTTTTACGGTGAAGCAAACCATCGTAAGGAAAACTGTGCACTTGAGAATTTTCATAAGAGTTTCAAAGGTACGTGAAATGTACCAATCGTCATCAAGCCAGCGTGGTGTGGTAGTGTGTGGAGTCGGGCCTCTCATTAGTAGAGGAGACCCGTGCCCAGCAGTGGAATGGTGTTTACGTGTCCAATATTATTAGTTATTATTTGGAGGTTGATGAGCGTGGACTGCATTCCATCCAGTGGTTTTTAATTTTAATGATAACGATGGCATTGCCTTTGCATGTGACTGTAAAGATAACTTCATAACATGAAAATTCTTAACTTCCGTAATATTGTTTTTACATTGTATATATATCCTACGTTTTTAGGAATGTTTAACTGCAAGACTCAAACCAGGCCTCAAAGCCAGTATCTTGACCCTGGAATACGAATTAAAAAGAAAAGATTTATAAGAAATAGGTGCAATGAGTTAATAATAGTAGAATGTGTATGTGTGACAATAAAAACATTAATTAATAAATACTAGAGTGCGTACAATATTCAGAGAACTAGATATACGAACTTTATTTAATGATTATATGCATTCTAATACCAATTAGCGCTAACCTAGGTATTGCAATTCCATTTTAAAAACTCGTGTTGTCATTTTTATTGCGATATAAATTGATCAATGACGAAAAAACCTAATAAGAATTGATAGAGAAAGCACGATTTGTAAAAGCCAAATGTTACACAAAGAACACAAAACTCGATGATTAAAAATATTTCTCGAAATAACAGAACTTGGTCCGTGTAACTGTTTTTGTCTCATAAACTTTGAAATAATAAAATTAATGAACTTAAAGTGCAGACCAATTCGATGCATAGATTTCATTTTGGTTTGATCATCAGTCTATAAAATTATATCTGACTAGCTGTTGCTCGCGGCTCCGCCCGCGTGAAGGTCATGTTTGAGACAAAAAGTATACACTACAAAATACCAATTTTCATGCGTTTAACTTAAAAAATGACGGATTTTCATACAAACTTTCATCCCGTATTTTACACCCTTAGGGGCGGAATTTCCAAAAATCCTGAAACATATATTTTTTATTTTTAACTAAAATGCCAAATACAAATTTTCATGACTTTAACTTTAAAAATGACAGATTTTCATCCCCTATTTTACCCCCTTAGGGGTGGTATTTCCAAAAACCCTTCCTTAGTGGATGCCTACGTCACAAAAGGTACCTACTGTCAAAATTTCAAGTCTCTAACCCCAGCCGTTTAGGCTGTGCGTTGATCGATCAGTCAGTCAGTCAGTCAGTCAGTCAGTCAGTCAGTCAGTTTCTTCTTTTATATATACAGATTATTAGTTATAAAAATCATCATCATCATCATCATTTCAGCCGAAGGACGTCCACTGCTGGACATAGGCCTCCCCCAAAGGGTGCCACAATGACCGGTCCTGCGCCACCCGCATCCAGTGGACTCCCGCGACCTTTACCAGGTCAGTTAAAAATAGGTTAATTTAGGTTATAAAAATAACAAGAGGAAAATGTTAAGTTGCACGCAGATGAAAACAATTATGAAAAAACTGGTAAATGAACTGAACTGGTAAATTTTTATTTAAAACTAGCTGTTGCTCGCGGCTCCACCCGCGTGGAGGTTATTTTCGGGAGCAGAAGTATACAATCCAAGTTATTTTTTCTTGCAATTAAAATAGCCTGGTGTTTCTGTACCTATTTCTATAATTCTTTTTTTATTAAATTAAATAGGTTATAATGTTAACATTTATTAATTAGGGATGATTGAGAGTGTTATAAACGTAAGAGTAGACAAATATAATCAGAAATCTCCGAACTGCTAAGCTATCGGGAGTTACACGTGTTATTGTGAGTCAACCATAAAATATAGACATTTGCTGTCGTGGAATATTTTTTATACAATTTTAAGGAGAACATTTCCGTCATACATGATTTCTGTGTAGCTTTAACTATTAAGGCTGCACACGCGACGGAAGCTTAAAAAATGGAGTAAGTTCTCCTGTTTTCCTAACCTTTCCCTTCACTGCTCTGCTCCTATTGATCGTAGCGTGATGAAAAGTATACTATAACCTGCCCAGGAGTATGAAGAACAATTGTACCAAGTTTTGTTGAAATCCGTCGAGTGGTTTTTGTTTCTATAACGAACATACAGACAGACAGACAGACAGACAGACAAAAATTTTACTGATTGCATTTTTGGCGTCAGTATCGATCACTAATCACCCGCTGATAGTTATTTTGGAAATATATTTCATGTACAGAATTGACCTCTCTACAGATTTATTATAAGTATAGATAAAACTTGAAAAGTAATAATAATAAATAACACCCAACAGTCACACACATAGTAGAAGTAAAACGTGTACTTCAAACAGGGTGCTGGCACAGAAATTGAGATGGGCATGTCATGTAGAGTTACGCAAATTATTTGAATTGCCCATACTTTCATAGTAAATACTTAAATCCTAAAACAAGGTGTTGCTTATAATTCTCTAATGATCAAGCGTAATAAACAATAAAAATCGAAAATAATATTACACTCTCTAGTCTACGAACCCGTATTAAGCCAGCGTAGTGGACTAAGGCCTTTTTTTTTTGTTGTCGCGGGGAGAGCGTTTTATTACTGCCGCCCGCTCCGGAGGGAAGCGGATTAAGAATAAAACGGGTATGCTGGACTAGCCGGTCTTACGACCCAGCATCCCCCTCGCACAGATGATGGCTATCCGTGCTGCCGCTGGGCCGAGTCCCTAACCCCTATATACAACCCACCCGACACTACCAGCTAAAACCCCGCGGTGGCCTTCTTCGGCGCTTACGGAGCGATCCCGGGGTATTCTAAGGAGTGCTAGAATGTGGACTAAGGCCTAACTCTTCTGATTAGTAAAGGAGAACACGGCAATGTTTAATACAGGGCTAGTACTGTTTATTATTAATATAAAATTGCAAAAGCAGCATTTAGCTTGAAAGGGAATGGCTGTGTATTTTCTAGTTGCAAATTCTTGAGCTTTGATACTATAATATGGATAGAGTACTAATCTGTAATCCGTAGATAATAACTTCTAGTGAAATTAATAGAATTCACGTCTTATAGTTACTGCTATTTGAGGCGCACCTATGGCGGTTGTACCGGCGGACCATACTTATAATATGTAAAAAAAACGTATGAGTTTTGTCTGCATGATCTAGCGACAGTGTAGGTATGGTACGAACCGTGGACATTTTGTTTGCAATGTGCAACAATTTGTGATTATTATTAATTGTGAGTTTGTGAAGCCTTTTAAAATACAGATAAATCTCAAAGTATTCAGCAGATAGTCCGTTATAATTTTTAAACGCCAAGTTGTTTACATAGTTATTAGTCCAAATTGCATCGTGACCAACGTTTTATATGCCAGAGTATTATGTAGATTACATTACCAACTTATAACAGGTTACAATCTGGTGACAGGTTTGCTCTTTGTCTCGTGAAGAGACATCCAATAACATTGGCTAGTCGTGAGCGTAAAGAGCATCTCTACATTGTAGCTACTTATTTATCTGCGAATACTGTTTACTGGCTTCAAAATATATGCATTTTAAGCATACATGTTTCATTTTTAAATCTTGTTGCAAAACAGAAGGAATATAAATTAAGAAACTAGTATTGTGTATGTCAAACGGCGAACTATAATAGAAAAGGAAGCAAAAAATTAAAACAATGTCGTAGTTTACCGTTGTGTCAATAACCAAGTATTGGTGTGGGAATGTTCCGTTATTAAACCATATGATTGATTGATACTTGACAATATTGTGTATAACATACTAGCATTGAGACCGCGGCTACGCCCGCCTGGATTTGAATTTGTTAACATAGAAGTTATATTTATCTCGGAATTCTGACTTTATCAAAATTAGGTTAATAAAATTAGAATAAAATAGATGAATGCCACTATCAACGCCATCTATGTAAAAATTCGAAACAAAGACTATCCATAGAAGCGCAGTGCCCAGGTAAAAATTGTCTATGCGTTAATCCAAAACATGCTCTATCTGTGTGCCAAATTTCATCTAAATTCACTCAGTACTTTATGCGTATACATCTTTATAAACTTTCATAACAGGTAACATGTCCAATTAAGGTTGAAATTCGAACATTATAAGTTCTATTTTTGCTTAACGATTCTTGTAAGTGTTTTAGTTTAACGGTAAATGTCAGTTCAAGATAACAGAACCCTTCCCTTAGTAGACACCATAACCAGATAAGTTCTAAGAAAACATTTTGTTCCTTTTTTAAACACAATAGCTAACTGTATGATTTATTTATGTCGAAAAGAAGGTTCATCTTTATGCGTAATCAGACATCGAGATATACATGCTAAATGAAAACTTGTTTATGTAAAGACTGCAACCAAACGTCAATTTAAAGGTAACTAAATATATGAAGAGTTATCAACTAGGTACAAGTACTTACCAACTAAGTAAAGTGAATTCCGATGCAACACGATGTTCAGAATACAAAACACAGTCGAATGGATTAAACAAATAAACAGAAAAGCAACTTTCAATACATTAAGAACTTAGAATCTGGTTCGGCGATACCGCTATGCACTTAAGGAGAAGTTGCGTATACCTGGCTGTTCGTAAATCACACACACCACTGAGTCTTTTTGTGAGATATATTTAAATTTTTGTATTTAGAATAGTGTAGTTCGTTTTGAGGCGTTCGTTCGATCGTTTTGTGTCGTTCAACCGGTAAGACGAGGCGCGATACCTGCCTCAAACCCGTCAAGTAATCGACTGTCTGCAATAGGGCACGTGTTTACATGGCTTGTGTGTGTGCGTGCGAAGCCTCCTTCGTTGCGCGTGCGAGTGTGCGGGGTTGCCAGATATGTAACATTACCGCTATGTGTGGTACGCGACTCTATTAGAAACTTATGATTCACAAAATATATAGAAATAGTATAATATTATCCTTCTTTACCATAAATGAAACTTAACAAATAGACTTCAAACCTTTAAACGTGATGCGTAAATTTGCTGAAACTCATTTATAAATTTACCAATGTTCGTCCTAACCCATCATTCGATCTTAAGTAGTTTAATTTTACATCACGCTAAGGAAAAGAATATTAACTTAAATCACCCATCATTTGGCAGATATAGCGCGTAGTAAATTGAATACCTAATTCTTTTCGACGACTGCTAAAAAATATTTCTAAAATAAAAAATGCCATAAGATTCAATTTTCAAAAGATTATTTTTTCTACCTACGGCTGAGTTTCTCGGTGAGTCTTTTCAAACCAGTGGGCATTTCCGAAGCACCGTTAGTCATTAAAATGTAATTATTATTATTGACGTGTAAAAGAGCCCGTGTGGCCTACTTGTAAAATAAACATTTTGATTTTAACAAAGAGTAAGGATAATTAAGTACATGGGCTGGGTGCTTTTGCTTAAGAGTGGGGCAAAAGTAAGAAAAGATAAGCTCTAGGAATTTTATTTTTTTTATTAACTGACCTTGTCTTCTTAATTTCAATAATAATCTGAGAGAGTGCTGGCAAAATCTGGTTAAATTTCGTTTCCAACTTTTTTTGTGCATGCCGAACCCTTGAACCACATACATTTTAGCTTCAAATCAGTGAGTACGCCTATCTTCATACATATAATTCTACTGTACATGTGTTTGTTACTGAACTCCTCCTAATCGGCTGGACCGATTTGAATGAATATTTTGTATGCGTTTGGGTGGCACCCTGGATGGTTTAGATTCACAAATCAGCCCGGCAGATGGCGCTGCAGTTGGTGTGGAGCTACTTTTACGGGCAGGACGACGTCTGCCGGGCCCGCTAGTCTTTATATATATAATTCTACTGTACGTGTGTATGTCACTGAACTCCTCCTAAACAGCTGGACTGATTTGAATGTTTTTTTTGTATGCGTTTGGGTGGCGCCCTGGATGGTTTAGATTTACAAATCAGCCCGGCAGATAGCGCTGCTTTCGGTGTGGCGCTGCTTTTACTAACAGGACCACGTCAGCCGGGCTCGCTAGTGGTTGTGTATATTTTTTTTATAAATCTCCAGATCCCTCAAGCTGTATGTACCAAATTGTTGCAGTATGTTTTTAAGATTTATGCTACAGAAGTACGAAATTCAAGTAAAAAAGCTTCAAAAAGTAAATAATTCTTCTAAATTTAAAACATTATTAAGTAACATTTATTATCTAACTTGTGAGATGCTGTAGACAGGTCCGTAAAGAAATTGTAAGCAGAAATATAAAAAATCAAAAGAAGGAAAACATATTCTTAGTTCCAAGCATACTGCAACACTCCCACTTTAAATACACAAAACTCGGGAGCTTTAATAAAGCGGGCGGCGTATCATCTAGTTTATTTTTAAATTTATAAATAGCTTATAAATAAACCTGGTTTTTTCGACCACGCTTGATAAAGTGATACCTAGATTTTAAACATTCTGCCAGCCCGTTTTCTAATGAGGCGTAATTTTAATGAACACAGGACGAGTTTGTCCGGTTACTGGTTAGCCGTCATTACTAATGTTCGGTCAACGTACCTATATTCTGATGGAGTTTTGAATTTAATACACATAATTCAGAGGTATATCTTAATTTATTATGATTGTTGATTTTTTCAGATCGTTCAAATAAGTTCAGAGTGTTTTATTCTATGTATATTGTATGTGTGGTTCTGAAGCAGATCAGGTAATGACTTCAATGATAAATGATTGTAGTAGGAAAAATACTTGTGACAGTATTTTGTAAACAAGCATATTCTGCCACTTTATTTTAGTTTTATACAAAGCTACCGTGGTTAAACTGACCCATTTATGTTGTAGATAAACTGTCCATTCGTAGCTTTACCACTTAGGCCCACTTGCACGCAAATTAGGGTTAAATAAATAAATTTAAAGTTTATTAACCCAGGTTAGAATGTTATAATGTTAACTCTCATTTCACCTTGCACCACTAAAAACTGACGCTGGGTTAGCTAACCCGCCATATCTTTTATTTTAGCTGGGAACACTGAAATGTCAATGCACATCTGTTGTAGTCCGTCCAAGGATGAATGAATATACATAAAAACGAAACAATATTTCTGTCTCTTTTACACTACAGCACACTATATAGAGATGCTTATTTGTGTGTCCTTTCTATGACGGTTGATAACTTTTTAATTTGTTTGTTTTAAGATTGTCAAATTCGTGTTATTTGAGTTTTTGTGGTGTTTTATTTATTTGTTGAATTCAGAAAGTCAGTGTAATGAAGAAGAAACCTCGATTATATGCTCCCTATTTCACGATAAAAGATAATATGCTTTTATGTAAATAGTTGAAAAATTCAAAAATTGCCCCTTTATGTGTATTATAATATTCTGACCATTTTGTAACCCTTTTGTCATAAAAATTTGAGCTTATATATTCAATGACTTCATCTTCATCGTCAGAGAATAACAATTCATGATCATTGTAGTGATATTTTAACTAAAAACCACAAAATAGATTACACAATACCTACCAACAAAAAGACTAACCGCAGGGTTAGCGACTTAACCTTCTCAAATCGGTGGGTTAAATATTTAGAAGTTAAACCCTAGGTTTGCTCGAAAATGTTGATGGCGCAAGACAAATTATTTATTTAACCCAGTGTTAGCTGTTAACACCGAGTTAAATACGTTAACCCATGATCGCGCAAGTGGGCCTTAGATCTCTTAAAATTATACTTAGTCATGTTTTTCCTATTGGTAATTTCTTTTTAAAAATCCAGCAATTCCAATATTTTTTCTATAATTAAATTTAGAATTGGGAATTGTACTAATCATATATGCATGTATGCTTAACATGATGCTTATGCGCCTGTGCATGCACGGATGGCAATCATATCTGCCACGAGTGTTGATTTTAAAATACGTCTGAAAATGTAGAACAAAGTCATATTTGCAGAAAGCCTCCTTCTAACTAGACAAAACAGAAAAGTGTTCTGAGATTGATGCCTTTTTGTGTGTGTGCGTATTTGTCTGAAGCTTCACAGCGTTCAAACAAATGAGCATATTTGAAGGTATTTCTCAGTTGATCAATATCGGTCTATCAATGATGTATCAATATTGTTTTATAATATTCCACATTTATTTGTTAGACTGCCTTGGTGGCGCAGTTGTAATTGCGCATGCGTTACAACCGCTGTGCTGAGGTCTCGGGTTCGATCCCCGGGTCGGGTAAAGTGATATTGGGTTTTTCTATCTAGATATTCTCAGTATTAGCCCGGAGTCTGGAACCTGTGCCCGGTATGGCGATAGGCTCGCCCCTTATCACATTATGGGACCGAAATTCGGCGAAAAGTTGGTGTACTGGTTACACCTCTGCCTACCCCTTCGGGGATTATAGACGTGAGTGTATATGTATGTTGTTATATATCTACAACTAGCTATGATGCGCGCGGCTCCGCCCGCGTGGAGGTCATGTTTGGCAGAAAAAGTATACAATACAAAATACCAATTTTCATGCGTTCAAAAATGACGGAATTTCATACAAACTTTCATCCTCTATTTTACCCCCTTAGGGGAGGTATTTCTAAAAACCCTTCCGTAGTGGATGCCTCCGTCATAAAAGGTACCTACTGTCAAAATTTCAAGTTTCTAACCCTAGCCGTTTAGGCTGTGCGTTGATCGATCAGTCAGTCAGTTTCTTCTTTTATATATACAGATTACATATCAAGTAACTATATTTTTCATTCAATTAAAACAAATTAACCAGAAATATATTCTGGTTTAATAATATATTATTAAACTAGAAATCCTGTAGTAAAAAGGATATTTAAATAGTCTACTGTGAAGTAGACTGGCAAAGGCGGCTCCATATAGAATATGAATGACAGCCAAAATGTAAAGAAAAATTATATCTTTATTCTGCATGTTCATTTCAATATGCTAGTAGTAGAATATTCATATCCGCCCGGATAGCGACCACCGTACACAGGGTGTAAAACCCGCCATAGTGGCACAAGCAAGTGAGTCGAGTTCCGGGGTCAGCCTGTGTACATCCGGTTTTTGTCAGGGGTCTAGACTTCGGGTACGATGTCTGGCCGTGTTGCAACCTTCTGAGTAGTGACACTAGACCCTTGACGGCTTCTTCACCTTCTTGCCCAAGGCGTAATGTGAAAAAGCTACACAGCAGGCCGGCATGATTGTGTTGAGTAGCGAGGGATACATTGTTTCTCGCTACTTGATACTGTAACTGGACGGCACTGCACTTACCATCAGGTGCAGTGTGGTCACTTTGCCATGCCAGAAAAAGAAAATATGTGTTTCTCCTTTTTGCAAGACCTGAATTGAACAGAAACTTATTAAAATATATTTTTCGTCTTATCTGACTGAAATGTTATTAGTTATAGGGTTTAAAATACTTCACTTATCAATGAATGACATGTATTTAATAATTTATAACAATACTAGCTGTTGCTCGCGACTCCGCCCGCGTTGAGGTTATTTTCGGTAGCAGAAGTATACAATCCAAGGAGTTGTCTTCTGCACTGAGGCACCTGTAGCGATTGTCCAGCCTCTCAGGTGTTGAAATTGCATCTAAATAATAGGTACCTCATAAGTATTTAGAGTACCAAATACCCTTAGAGTATTGGGTTGCCTACTCTAAGGTTTAACCTCACTCTGCCCCTATTAAGGGTGATTTTTCAAAAACGTTGCAACACTTATATCTTTATTTCCTACCGAAAGCCGAAATATGAATTTCCAGATCCCTAAGTCGAGGAATTATCGATTTCCCATTCAAATTTTGAACTCCTATTTGACCCCTTTCAATATTGTTTTTTGAGAAAAAAGAGAGTCTATGTCCTTCTCCGGGGTATAATCTATCTCCTTGCCAAATTTCATCACAATCCGGTCAGCCGTTTAGTCGTGAAAAGGTAACAAACAAACAGAGTTACTTTCGCATTTATAGTATTAGTATGGATAAATATTATTCCATTCTAGTCGGCGACAAGAATTTTATATGTGGCCTACAATGTAAACCGTGATATATTGAAATGAAATTTAAAATAGACCGAAAGTGGAATGACTATTAATGACACTCATGATTATTAATTGTCAGTTAATTCATAATCTTTTCTTAGTTTGCTCAATAATTAGATGCAGCGTAATTTAAATACGAAAATTGGCCCACAACCATCACCCCGGCCTGTCTGCCTTTCTTCTGCATTAAGGTAAAACTTGTATTCATTATAGTTTTGTTAAGGATCGTTTAATAAATAAAATATCGCATATAATTTTTAGATTCATTTTATTTTCAATAACATAAAAATGTTATTTTTTTTCATTTTACACATTTCGAAATGAATTCAGTGGGCGTCGAACTGTTTGCTAAAATGTTCACATTATATTGAAAACGTTAAATATACTACAGTTTGGCTTTGCATGATCTCTTGAGTCATGGTTTGCATTTGTCTTATTCAGAATCCTTCTTTCACTTATTTCCAAATGTTATCTTATATTTGTACGAGCACAAAATCTACTTCACAGCAGTTCATTATAATATTCAACAAAATATATATTGTAATCATTCACTCACTCGGACGGATCTCTCAGTCCGGATTTTTGTTTCGTTTCAACGTGATATGCTATAAATTTTTTGTGATATTTTAAATTTTTATATAAACGAATTTGTTGATTACCTTAAATAGGTAAACATGTAAAAAATTACTATTTGGTCACGCAAAAATCCTCGTGATGATCCGTCCTTCAGTATCCACTACAATAAATAGATCTAGCTAACTGGAATTGAAGGTCCCTTAAAATTATGTAATTTATTTAAAGCTGTGATCAACTAGACATACAATTGCTCGGTCCGTTGTGACCGCTTGAGTACATTAATAATTTCAACTATAAGAAGCAATATTATGTATAACTTCCAAAGCAAATAGCAAAGTGTTTGGTTAATTGACCACGGCTTCGCATAATACTAATTTTATTGTTTTTCGTAATAGTTTGACTAACTCTAAAGAGGCGTCCATATTCATAGCATGAAGTAAAGATGCGCAAATCACCAATTTTTACATAAGTTAGTGAAAGAATCGACAGTTTTACATACAACTCTAAGTTAGAGATATTTTTTTACTGTTTATATTAAACTTTATTAACAGTTACAGTTATGTTCGAAATTTTACAATATCTAAATTAATTATGGAAAAACGAACATAACAATTTTACGGGAACTTAATTCCATTTAGAAAAAAAACACGACTGTTGACAATTTGCGCTCTACGTAACACTAAGTAGTATCAAAATTATGTTAACAATAATTTACTTTATCATTAGCGCACTACAAGAAAAAAAAACAAACATTTGAAAATATGTGAAACAAGTTTATTTCTATTAATTCAATGCTCATCACAATTCGTTTCATCTGTTTAGTGTTAATAAATAATATATTATGTATACATTTATTTTAAATAAACTTTTCTATATGGATACAAGCACTTATTATTGCTTTGAGTTTGCAACTGAACCAGTGCACAGCATGTAAATGTCATTAGGATGAGCATAGACTTAAGAAATTGACTAATATTATATATATTGGCTGTTTGCATTTGTGGAAAGCTTGACAGAGTATAGACACAGAATCTGTGGGTGTTCATTTAATTAAATTAAAGTTTTATTTGAGTTTTTACTTAAATAATATTAAATTTAGATTGGTAGGAACAATTTTAACTTAATAGAATTAATTAACTACATATATTAAAATAAAACCAAGATAGTGGTTCCATACTTCATATGGCTTCAATAAAACACGACAATTGACAGTAATAGTGAGCAGTCGATGTAATCATTATAAAATTAAAAATTAACCTAAAAATCTGCATCTGTACTCTGTCAGTAAGTAGTTTGTATATATGTATGTATTTTTATTGTATGTACATGTAAAACCATGTGTAGATTTTTTTAAATTTAGTAATACTATACTAAACTGGCCGTCATATAAGTATCCGCCATGTTTTCCTATATAATAACTAGGTAATATAATATTCTTAACTAGGTTCATATTTACAAATAATACAGTTCATTACTATTTATATAGAAATTAAAATATATTTATATCATTCTTCGATTCACATAACGCAAAATAATTTAACAGAGTTCATTTTTGCACTCACATTTACAATATAGTTTTGTAACATAATTGTTACCATTTATTGTTGTTTTCAAACAATTCATTTAGAATATATCACCCAATAAGCGAGTAGCGTTATACTCACGAATCCTATCTTACCATTTAAAAATGCAGAATATACGAAAACTTCAAGGAATATTTTTACAGTAAATGGCAATTGAACATTATAGCTCGCTCGCATCCAATAGGAACTATAAGATTCATAATGCCTCGAGCGCGCGCCTTCCGCCTGCCTTGCGATATAACACTAGCACGACTGCACGTCACTCCTATGTACACCGGGCAACTATTCACAAATCATGGACACAAATCAAAACTCTAATCGATACATCGATACAACGAACTTTACAACTTGAATTAATCAAAATTTGTGTTACACTTTATGCTAGAGTTTAGAATATAAAGGAGCTGATTAGCGCCACCGTGTGCGCGGCGGTGCGAGGAACTATACATGCACAACACCGCAGTGTCTATGGCCGTCCGCCTCCAATACTTTACCTATACATCTAATAAATGTTCTCCGGCGTCACGCGACCTGTCGCACGTTGCACGTCGCACGCTTCATAATCCTCTACGATCAACACCTTCACAAGGCGACGGAGATTCTGTTAGTATCTAACGATTATATACCGCAGCGTGCAACACAAAACACCCGCGAACGGAGAAGGAACTAAAATCTAGTATCACAATGTCGGGCTTCCCGGCTCAAATGCGAGTTGGAACAAAGCCACAGGATCCCAGGCAAACCGAGCTCTTGCGTAACGAGTCCACGATTAATCGATTTTACAAATAAACTTCATCGATTAGACGCGACGAGAACTGTCTAGACTAATCGCGATGGAAGTTGTTTGAAAGGTGTTTGACGTAATTCGTGTACCTAGTGAGTTCGTTACGAGCGCGAACGTCGCGTGTGCGTGTTCACTCGAAGAGCGCGAGCAGGTCGTCGGAGGAGGGCGCGCGCGGGGGGTGCGACCCCGCCGAGGAGGAGGAGGAGGGGGGCGTCGCCAGCAGCTCGCCCAGCGCCGGCGCGTCCAGGTACGACAACAGCTCCATCGGGTCTACGCTTGTTTCCGGCAGCAACTGCAATGGAAACATATCTATGATGCTATGCTCGCACGCAGCAACGACTATGACTAAATTGTAGTAAATCATCAAGCAGGGAGGATGTTTGATAAATGTCTTTTATGTAGCAATAACAATAAAACTTTTAGAACTTTAAATTTCAAATTAAAGAACATTCAACAACAATTCCCTGCTTCTCTGGCGCAGTTGTAATTGCGCATGCGTTACGACTGCTGTGCTGAGTTCTCTGGTTCGATCCCCGGGTCGGGTCAGGCGATATTTGGAGTTTCAACTTAGAAATACTCAGTATTCGCCCGGAGTCTGGAATTGTGCCCGGTATGGCGATAGGCTCGCCTTCTATCACATTATATGGAACCGTAATAAAATTGGCGAAAAGTGGCTGTACTGGCTACACCTCTGCCTACACCTTCGGGAATTACAGGCGTGAGTAAATGTATGTAAAGAACATTCATTAGCATCCTTTTGCTTGAATCAATGTTTGCACTAATGTGTTGTAAAATCTTTGAAAAATAGAAACAGCCTATAAAATCTATCTTCGAGTATATTATATTTTTGACCGTCAGTCAATGACATGCTATTACATGTATAGAAACTACTACTGAAGCAAATTCCGACAGTCGAGATGTTAATACCGCACTGAAACCTTAATTAGAACAAAATGTTGATATTTTTTTTATTGCGTAGTCCGACAAACGAGCCAGTGGGTCACCTGATGTTAAGTGATCTCCACCGCCCATGAACATCTACAATACCGAAAGTATCATGTATGCGCTGTCGGCCTTAAAGGACATGAATAGGGATTAGGGAAGGGAAGGGGGAATCTAGGCCTCCGGATATCTCACTTACCATACGAAATGCGACAGAAAACTGTCACTACGTTGGTTTTCTGTGAGACAGTGGTACTACCCCGGTCGAGCCGGCCCATTCATGTTGTAGACAAATATGTCTACAGCGTGGCTCTACCACTATACTATGCTAATATGCATAGAAACTTTGATTGCCAATTGATTAATACAGTGTTATTGGATACTCATGAGAGACTTCGTGAACGCCACCTTGAGATGGCGTTACATAACCCTATTGATATTTATTATTTTTCACTACGAACAATACATAATAAACTTTTTAATTATCTTCATTATTGCTATCTATTAATAGAAATGACGCGGTATGAGCTATATAAGTATTGCTAAATAAGTCTCGTTTAAATGACAACTAATAAGGGAAATCCAGATATATGATTCAATGTCCACTGACAATCAAATGTTTGCATATTCTTTGTTTCACGATAACAGTATCAATTTGTTGTTATCTCTGGAAATTCATAATAGGTAAATTTTTGTGTTTGGTATAAACACGTTTTCTCTTGTAATATTATTTTATATTTCAATCCAATATTACTCGATTCAACATTTTGTTTTATTTTTTTTTTGTTTTCCTCTACTTTTGCATTTTACATTTAATTACATTATTTTACGCTAATCACAATTAACTTTTTAAATTTTATTTAAAGGTTACATTTCTCCATTTACAAAATTTCTTTGTTTATTATCATATCTGGGACAAGATTCAGTAAACTTTTCAGACACGTGATGACCATATGTATATAAGTTAGTTCCTTTAATTGTATTTAATACTTTGGGGGAGATTTAGACGATGATGCAAGACCAAAGAGTAAAAAAAGTATATAGACTACTCTTATCCTGAATGCAAGCGATAATTTTTTGACAGTGACTATTATTTAGTAGCGGTCGTCTTTAGTCTTTAAGAATCTTGATATTGCCTTTTTGAATGAACGCTGATTTTTTAATAGATAATAGATTGAAATATATAATCGAGTCAAGCATGAATTTGAAGTGGTCAGTTTTTTACGATATTATTTGAAATGGGCTTATTTCAAATAAAGTATCTTTTATATATGAAAAAAATATAGCTGTTTAATTCTAAAATGAGACTTTCTATTGAAGATAAAGTTTCTATAAATTATTTAATTGGACTGAAAACAGTACATTTGTTGACACAAGTGATGATGTCTACTTCATAAATGTTTTTGGCGAAACTTCTCAGATACTTTTTCTATAAGTAAAGAAAACTTGCATAAATATGTGTAAGAAGTTCTCTATCAGATAAAAGTGTTACCTACTTAATGTTAGATCTACTATACTTTAGGAGCACATATTCACTCCATCTCGTACATAAATTGAAATAATTATAATTGAACGAGTAGATTATAAGTTTTTATTTATTTGCAAACGTCTACTTCATCTTGTGAATATTTTATTACAGCATAGACGATCTGTAGAATCGATATTTACGGCCTATCTACGAGTGAGTGATTAGTATAATAAATAAATACATCGGGTATAATACATTATCGGGGATCTAGAGTTGGGGTACGATGTTTGGCCGTTTTGCGGCCTTCTGAGTACTCCGACACTAGACCCTCGACCGCTTCTTCACTTTCTTGCTCATGGCGTATCATGAAAATCGCATGATTGTGTTGAGTAGCGGAGGATATAGTGTCTCCCGCTACTCGATACTCTAATTGGACGACACTGCGTTTACCATCAGGTGCAGTGTGGTCACTTGCCGCGCAAGGATAAAAATAAAAGTTTTTTAATTCATACAAAGTACACCGACTTCAATAAAAAACAAATTATGCGTCCCTATAAAATTGGAAGGTTGCCCTCGATTTTTCTGAGATCCCATCATCAGATCCTGACTTGGTGCTAATGGGACCACCTGGGAAGTATACCTTTTTGAACAAAAAAAGAATTTCTCGAACTGGTCCAGGCGTCTTTGGGTAATCGGGGAACATACATAAAAAAAGGTTACGACGAATTGAGAAAATACGTATACACTCACGCCTGTAAATAGGCAAAGGTGTAACCAGTACACTCACTTTTCGCCGAACTTCGGTCCCATAATGTGATAGGGGGCGAACCTATCGCCATACCGGGCACAGGTTCCAGACTCTGGGCTAATACTGAAACTTTCTACATAGAAAAACCCAATATCACTTTACCCGACCCGGGGTTCGAAACCGAGACCTCAGCACAACAGTTGTAACTCATGCGCATTACAACTGCCTCGGTGTAATTGTAATGTGAATTGAGAACCTCCTCCTGTTTTTGAAGGTAATACTCACGTTAAGATTATCAGCGCCCTCGCCGTCGATAACCGCTGCGGGGTCGAAGTTGAGGTCGGCAGGTATGTCGACGTCGTTGAGTGAGTGGTGTCCGACGGAGGGCGGGCCCGGGGTGTGCGAGGAGCCGGGGGTGTGCGCGCCGCCGCCGCCCGGCGTGTGAGCTGAGCCGGGAGTGTGCGGCGTGTGGGGGGTATGCGGCATCTGAACAATGTGAGTTCAATTAAGACCACTAATACAGATGAATATTATAAAAGTAATATTAAAAAAGTGATTATTAAATTATTTTTTTTACATATTATCAAAACTGGCGGCAAGCTGAATCGACTGAAAAATTTAGTTTCCTAGGTGATTTCTAGGCAAGCGTGCTCCATCGTAGACCTTATCATCACTTACAATCAGGCGAGATAGTGGTCAAAGGCAAGCCTATTTTCAATAAAAAAATGAAGGTTTTTGGTGTTGTTTTTCATTGTTACACTCTATCTAACTCGATCTAACCCCTCAGCCAGCAAACAAATGGTAACTCTCTATCTCGCTTCGCTATCGCACCCGTGGTTTCTCTTCTCAGAGCCAGCTACTCACTTAATGGGCCACAGAGGTTATCAATTACATTGTTACATTTAACTAACATCGAAACTTTTAATAATTACCTGTTCGTTTAGACTCTTCTCCATGGCGTTGAGCGGGTCTAAAGAATTAACACTATCGTTCAGATGCGATAAGGGACCGTTTCCAGCATATTCATTACTGCCAGGACCATTGTTCATTCCAAAGTCGTAGTTCTGACTGTTTGAGTTGGAATTTCTGTTCTGCGCGCTTTGGTTGTACGGAGAGATCATAGACCCGCTTGCGATTGTGTTCATGTCTGGCGGTAAGTACGGCGATAATGCTTGGTTCATGTCCCAGTTGTTCATCGTGGGCATATTCATAGACCCTGGTGATACCGCCTTACCCCTCTTTCCAATACTGTTGTCATTGCTGTCGTCCTCTTGCTGCAATCAAATCGAACGTTACTACAATTCAAATAGCAATATTATTTGCGATGTGTGGATTTATTTTTACCTTTATGCCAGAATTGTTAGGACTCTTAGCTGCTTTCCAGTTAGCTCCACTGTCAATCGTCACTTCATCGACATCGGAGCTATTGAGCGCGTTGAGGATTCCCCACATGTATTGGTCGACCTCTAGACCTTCCAGTTGGGCGGGTTTACTGCAATATAATTTATTATTAGTAATACTTATTTGACTCGATTTTTTTATGAATTTAATCAACAAGTTACAATACCTAAAACCTATTATCGAAAGAATTTTATGAATCCGAACAAAAATAAGTAAATTAGCCGCTGAAAGGGGTAATTGTCAAATGACAGTAAAATGATGCATGATATGTCCCGTGACGTCACGGTTCTCAGAATCGCCATTACTGTGCCATTGTGCGAGGGAGATAGAGATATGTTTCCAATACGCAATCATTTTTGCTCAAAGCAATATTTAAAATAAATATTGTGACCAAATTTTTCAAGCAATTTTGATTCTGTTTTCGCAAAAGAGTTTCTTTTGCGTATTATATTCGGTTACATATCGAATAATACAAAATTAAAAAAAGGAAACTACCCTATTTGTAAGCATGTAAGTTAAATTAAATAGATTCTTTGGCAAGTGTACTTACTTGCAAACAGGACATCTCCACGAGCCTCGTTCACAATTGAGTTGTAAATAAGATTCTAAATCAAAGCATTGTATGTGTTTACACTCATGCCCACGCGCAGGCAGCGTGATTTTCTTGAACGTGATTGGACATTTTAACGACACTTTTAAAGCGGTTTGTTCGACACTGTCCCTGTCGTTTGCTGTGTTTGAACCATTGCTTCCGTTCGATGGCGTCTGGTTGAAGTTCATTTTAATTTTAGCGATGCAGTGGTCGGCAGTCAGCAACCGTTTCCTTAGCAAGCCTTGAAGAACACTCCGCACGCTCGGCCGGTGTACTAATTGTAATACGAACAGATGTGACTAGAAAAATAGAAACACAGTTATTTTCTGGTGTTATTAGAGTATTATCAAATAGGTGAACGTTATTGTGAGAAGTTAGCACAAAACGATTATTGAGTAATGAAGACACTCACACAACAGCAAGCACAGACGGTGATCTGTATTGTATTTCTGCCGGGTTGGCACACTTCTTTCAGGTACAGCGGTTTGTGAGATGTTTTGTTCTCCCCTCTATCTATCATTAATGGAGTTGCGTTGACTGACACCTGGACACTAGCCGGCCAGTTTGTGTTCATCTGCCGGTCTTCGTGGTGGAAGCATTTTAGTTGTAACTCAAGATCCGATCTGTAAATTAGGGAAATTGTAAATTATATCATATTAACACCGAGTTTGTTTCTTCAACTTCACTAATCGAAAATACTCACCTCCATATTAATGTTGAATGGACCGTTGGTTTCAATTGGAATACGTGATTACTAACTGCTAAATTATGTTCTAATCTAAATGGTGGTAGTATAATACCATCTCTTACAGGGAATGTTAACCGGAGCTCGTCATCTGAAAATAAAGATGTATTTATTAGTCACTGATGAAGTGAGATGCCAGCAGTTATGAGTTAAGAAGTGGTATTACTTACTTTGCATACCCATTGGTGGTTTGAGCTCGTTGAAGTGAGGTTTGACGTCAGCATTCGGACTGATGTAAGGCGGCATACTGCTGGCTGGCGTAAGCGGCGGTGTAGGGTTCCCGGGCACTGGACTATGTTGGTAACTCATGTTGGTTCTCATAGCCACTTCTTGGGCAAACTGACCACCATACTGCCCACCGTACTGTGGCGTCCCAGCTTGATGTTGAGGGAACTGGTTGGGCACACCACCGTTGAAGTACTGTCCTTGGTTCGTGTACGGTGGCGTCGATTGCCTCATCGTGCCTCTCATAGCCGCACCGAAGTTTCCACTTGGCCCAAGCGGTTGCTGGGGAGGATACTGGCCTTGAAAGCTTGGCCGACCACCGTATCCAGCGGGGTACTGAGTTGGGCCAAATCCTGGCTGCCCACCCATGTATTGGGATTTTCGCTGTCCCATAAGCATAGTCCCAGACGGGTAAGGCGTGTGGCGCCGCTGGTACCCGGGTGCCATTTTAGCCGAGCCACCCATCTGTCCGGGGCCCATCTGACCCGGCATCATATTGGCGTGTAAGCCCATGTTGGCCATCTGCGTCATAGGGTTCATGCCATTCATTCCATTCATGGCCGCGTTGCCCATTTGACCCATGCTGGTCATGCCGTTCATGCCTCCGTTTCCACCCATGCCCATGCCCGTCATAGCCGCGTTATGGCTGCGCTGCTGGCCGTAGCCGTTCATCGCCCCATACTGGGGATTTCCCATGGTCATGTTGTTTTGCATCTGTAATTGACAATTGATTATTAAAGAGACTTCATTGGAACGTACGTGACTTAATCCACGTACAACTATAGTACTGGGGCTATCGTTCTTCAATTTGGTAAATTAAATGAAAAATTATGTTTGTAAATTTATTTGTTCATCAGACAATGAATGGTAAACGTGGTCATGTTGATAGTGATAAAAGATGTTTGGATTATAGTTGATACATGACCAGTAGGGAGGAATAGTATAATGTATAAAGATGAATGTGTCGTACCGGTGCGTAGTGTGTAGCGTGTACCGGAGTACGGACCTGGGAGAATGACTGCGAGTCCTGCATCGCGGCCGTGGTGGCCGCGGCGACCATGGCGGCGGTGGCGCCGAACTGCGCGTTCTCGCCGCCGCCGCTCATCGCGCCCGAACCGCCGGCGCACCCATAGCCGCTGCAATCACAATAAATAACCATATTCATTCGACTCCGACGAACTGCTGCACTCTATTTATAAAACAAATTATTTGTGCCAAGTCATGTTATTGAAGTTCGACAGAATCGGTAAACGTGTGTATAACAAACCTAATCATTAGCTGTACGTATATAGTTATACAGCTAAGCGACTGTGTACATATTAAATGTGAAATCGGTCCAGTTAATATTATTTCACTCACGATACGAGCGGTTTCTATTGCAAGCGGCCTTACAGAGTCGAACATTCCACACGTTAACGCTTCGATTATTAATAAACTCAGACTCAATATTCAACCCAAATACAATCGACGCAAGATCTTTTTTTAATACGTGTCGAGATTTTATTATTTTACTAACAATGAGAGAAAAAATCAATATGGAGGAACAGTGACGCGTTTGTTACCCCTGTGTTTCTCTCGGGATGTGTTTGATTTTTTATACGGCGCCGGAGTGGGAGACCGATTCATGTGAACCGCTTTTAGGGCGAATTCCCGAGCCTTCCCGGAGCCCTTCTAATAATTCCCATTCGAAAAATGCACGACAAACACTCGCACGGGCCCTCATTGTTACGCGCCTTCTGTGTGCTGGTGCAATAATATCGAGACGCGATTGTATGAAATTATACCGACTAATATACAACTCGTTCGACGTTCACACAACCAACGACCATCAACGAGTGATTACGATTAGGTAATTAAACACTGGTGAAACCAGTTATGAGTTTTGTTAAACAATTAAGTATTAGATGTAAAGTCGCCATTTAATGTTGCTAATTTAGTCGTTCAATAAATTACAGTTTGAAATGTTTTAAGTCAGTACTGTTTGTTTTAACGTGGTCAACTTACAGCGCCAACTACTTAAGTATTCTCATAAATAACTTAACAGATACTTAGTAGCGTCGACAACTAATAAACACGCGAGTCAACAACGCTCGAGTCGACATCGTCTCTATTCATCGGCACTGCAGATGATTTACAAGGGTCCTTCCTTAGGTAAACGCGCTCCGACCTGCACTTCTTTTTATAGTTTTGTCTGAGCCTTTTTTCTTTTTGCCGGCCGAAATGTGTAGTCGACAAAAAATCTGTGTGTTCTGTATCCTGGTGCACTTTTTGTAAAAGTGGTACCACATCCGAATAATCACTTATGCCCCGCTCAAAATATTTGTTGTATCTTGAATGCGAGCACGGCCCGGCCATTTCTTTTGAGACAATTCTCGGAACGTACCTTTTTAGGAACTTATCTTTAGGTAAGTGTGGGTTTACAGACACAACTACCTACCTAGAGTTATTACTTCGAGAGACGCGGGCTTAGCGTGGCGGTTCAATACAGTGAATACGACACGATATATTTATTCTATTCGTATGCACGTAGACTCTGTTCTTCGACATACGAAATTTCTAAATAAATCAATATGAATGAGTAGGTAAGCCGCTATTTTGAGAAGCTGGAAGGTGTTTGGCATAGTATTGAGAGATGTGCGTGTAAAGCGTAGGTATTTTGATACATTGGCTGCAGTTAATTTTAGATTGGTGCGCAGACGTGTCGGATTCCTGGTTAATTGGCAGTCGAGATAATCATGTATTGAATCAAGCTGCTCTTTTATTTCATTTCTTCTTAAATATTGTATGTTAATTATTGAAATAATATCACGTAATCCGTTAAATTCATCCGTCGTCGAACATGATCCGTATTGTAAGTGAAGTGTTAAATAAGGCATTAATTGTGAGTCTTGTATAGATTACTATCGCGGCAGCGTGAAACCCTGCCGCTTTTGACCCTTACGTTTCAACGACAGTTGGTCACCCCCATTTAAACGCCACTTCACTGCGGCTTGTGCGCACATATCAATAATATAATGAATAGTACCAGCGTTTCGAAGTTACGCGATCAATATTTTTATTCACACATGTTCTTAAATCGCTTCATACAAAGCATCTTAACTGGTAACCTGAGAAAACACGGGTTGTAGACGATCTGTCAAGTCATACCAAATATTTGTTTTGACATCGGATTCTAACTGACCTCTAGCACCATCTCATAAACTACTGTAGAGGTCAACTAGTTTCTAAGACTCGTTCGTAACAATTTAAATCAAACAACGAGGGTAAACAAACAGAATGAGTTAATCGAGTAATAAGTTTAATTAAGTATTTCGTTATCTATTGCATTCGCGTCAATTGACGCTGGGGTCGAGAGAATGAATCATGCTTCAAGGAGCGGATTCCGGGGGTTTACAAATGGAGACGAGCGTTCCGGGGTAAATACGGTACAACGAGCGGGGAAGGGTCGCAGCCGAGCGCCCGCTTGGGGTAACTAACTACGCAAGCCCGGTCACGTCAATATGCTGTTTTATTAACACCACTCTTCTGGTTTATAATTTGTTTACTCGATGACATTTATCCGAATAATAAATTTGTTATTTTTTTAATTATGATACAGTAGCAACACTATAACTTTAAGAATTAAAAACAAAAGTGGCCAACAAAAAGTACGTTTGTCGTGTTATCTGTTTAAAAAGAGAATCCGTTCAAGCCTATTGAGCACGTGGTGCGGTGCATGTGGAAGCATCCGCCCCCGGCCGGCTCACCCGTTGGAAACTGACGTTTTTTCCCACGATTACTTACGAGCAGTTACAAATCTGTTATTATTAACAATCGGTGGCTTTAACGACTTTTAGTGTTTCATTCTTCACTTTGTTAGGTACATTTTGTTGCGACTCCATTGATTTATTGATAAAAAATACGTGAGCAGAAAGTATCAAAGGTAATTGATTATCGACAAGGTACCTATGTGTTATCAAAATTTTCTTCGATAATGCAGCGTAATACATATTTATATCTACAAATTAATTTCATCACGGCTTGCGTTTATTTTGCAACAGTTAGTGATTTGATTTTGAAGTCGCTACCCTCAAAGTAAAGTAGACTTCCTATGCAGAGTTCATACAATCTCGTTGCATGCCGGGCCCCATTTATTATTATTTAGTTATTGGTTTTGTGTAGACGCAGGCTGCTATCAACAATATGTCGTTTGTAAAGGTGACTACAAAACAAAGCCGTTGAACGCCTCGACTTAGCACCTGCTCGTTTTTTTTATTCGTAATATTACCTCGTCTGTTTATTAATATGTATTTAATTTATTGGAAGCGGTCATTATGTTTTAGATACATTTTTGTTATCATAAAATTAAAAATATGAAATAATAAATAAAATATGAAATGTATTTTCTCTATTAGATGCGCTCAGTTGTTGCTGGTTTAAAGTTTTGTTTGTTTGTGTTTATTGTGAGCGTTAAAGTGCAGTCACCGCGTGCATTCCCAAAGCGTGTTTGTGTGAGTGAATTAAATGAGTGTGTGCGTGAGTTATGGGTGTGAGTGTGCGATGCTTTGTTAGTGTGTGGGTACTGGCCGCCCTAAACCATTTATTTGTGCGTGTGAATGGGAGAGCTAAGAGAACATTTCATTTATAATTGTAGTGAAGCGCGCTCGACAAAGTCACATTTGGATGCCTCCGTACTTTTACGTATTACTTTGTTACCGACAATCGCTCTTCGATATTAATATTTGTTCCCAGGAATAATTATTTTTTATTCATTTGTCTGTTTATAATTTTTAATTATTCTACTTTTTAAATAATAATAAAAACCTACAATGGTTTTCCCACTTGAGATATTTACGTCGTCGCCATATTTTTGATTTTATTGCTTGTTAACTACGATAAGGTGGCACAGGTAAGCCAAGTCACGTTTCAGAGTTTTGTCGTAATGTAAACAAACTTGTTCCGGATAAGATAAAAACAGTAGAATATATAAGCATACGAGTTCGTTAGTGTCGAAGTTTGGCTGGCGATAAACGGTTGCTTATTATTTTCATTACTTCGTTGTGTTTGCTTTGGTCAAGACGCCTAGGTGTACATAACAGATTTAATTCGTTCATTATTTTATATAAGGTTTTTTAGTTTCCACAAATTCTAAATAGTAAACAACTTCTAATAGTGAATAAATACGGCATAGAAAAAAGAAAGTGGCCTTAAATATTTTCTCTTCAATAATTCCACGTAATCGATACGCTTTTTACTTTTATCGCAACTCGATTTGTGAGTTGTTATTTTCTTGGTACTAAATTCACTGTCACTCACCTAGGGGCGTTTACTCGGTATCCTATGATCCCGTGCAGATGGTTTTGCTTGCCAGTGTCGGGAGCCTGTGCTCCCCCGTAGCTTATGGTGGACCCGTACCCAGCCGTACTATTGGAGTTCGCCGTCCTGTCGTCCTAACGCACCCCCTGAAACATCACGACCCTCGTTGTAGCCGAATATCACTCAAAAAATTGTCACATCTTCTGTCAGCACTTTATAAATATTTCTCACGTCTGCTACTATTGTTTTCTTCAACGTGCTGTCGTGTCAGTTATGAGCGTAATTTCTGTTATCGCACGTCGCGCGTAAATTTCGCTTGAGCTATTCGAATTTGGACGTCAACAATCGACGAAACGTTCATCGTTGGCAATAATCAATTATTCCGATTTAGGATTCATGTTATTCTCTGTGAATACAATGGACCCAAAAATTTATGTTTTCACCACGGACAATGATGTAATTTGTTCGTTATAACACCCGATTAAAAATTCAAACAAAATTTTATCAAGACATATTCGTCAACTCTGTCGCAGGCGCGATGAACATTTCGTGCGAATATTGCTCCTGATCAGCTGAGGCAAAATCCAGCGTGTCCATTATTTTATGAAAGGTGGTGTGCAGACAGATAAGTTTTATGTAATTTTTACGCATGTCATCCAGGTAACAATTTAATCTTTGCAGATACGTGCGGCGTAAATATATCACAAAACTTGATAAAATTTACGGGCAAAAAAACTTTTAATTAATATCACTTTATTTACTTTTATCGAGTCACTTTCACAGATCCTTGCGTTCACTCCGGGAAAAATGTGTTCATAATCCAATATTTGTCACTCAGAAGCAATCCTTTTGGGGGTACACTGCACTGTTCAAAATCTCCAAAAAAATCTAAAAGTCACTTTCACCAGTCATTCATAAACATCCAAATCCAGGGTGGCTAAATAAAAAATTGTCACTGTGTTCCAGCATTCGATAGCCAATAAGTTGTCGCGAGTCCGACTTTGAGATCACCGAAACATCATAGACGTGTTACACGAGTGTCGACATCGACGTCACTGATGTCGACGGCGAACGACCGCGCATTCGACCGTCAAAGGTAACACTGGATGATGGCGATGGCGAGCCGGCGACGGTGAGTGAGAGGTTGCGGTGCGGGGGGCTCCCACCCCGCGCGACGTTGCCAGCTCGTCGTGATAAGTGGCGCACCCCCGCGTCCCCCCGTTCGAAGTCGTCTCGGCACTCGGCGATCGGCTACGTTCGGGCGCCACCGTCGGTATATCGGCTCTTTGCCCCACCCCGCCCGCTCGGCGTTTCACGTAACGGTCCTCAATCGAGCGCGTTACTGCGAGTGTGATAGTTGGGATGTTCTGTCGTCATGTCACCACCATTAGTTAAATGATCAAAGTGGAACGCCGTCGATAAAAACGACAGATTGTATTGATTAAAAATTGTTAGCTTCATGCAACGTATGTGATAGAAAATTTAATTATCGCAAGTTTGTAATATAAATAACTTTTCGTCACGTTCTCTGTTTGGTTAATGTTTGTAGAGTTTTTGCGCAGTGGCGCGACGGTCGCCGAGCGGCTGCGTTGGAGCATTATAATTAGCCACGATAAACAATGGGCATGTCGTCCTCTGGCCGCTACCTGCGTATGACGATAGAGGACGACTGAGTTGTCGGTTGTCCTGCGATGTCCTTGCCAAGCGGCGCCGTCCGCCGCCCGCCCGCGCCCTTGACGTGCACGCACTTCGAACTCAGATTGTTCTAATGCTCGATTTGCACTTTGCATATTATAATCTTTAAACTCGATTGCACTTTATTTATACATATAGTTTAATGTCAATCTAAATAAGAACGGCGAACGGCTTGTTATGTTATTGTTATTGCGGTCTAGACGGATTTATTTGGTATCTGTAAACGGCTTTTCTTTTATGTTTTCAAAATTGACATATTTGAAAATAACCGTAATTGTAACAAAATTTGTACAATAACTAGTAGACAGTAAGTGATAGTTTGTAGTACATTTTTAGCAATGTGGCACGCGCGATTGCGAGGCCAGTACGCGGTAGTTTCGACTGGAAAGTCGGGAAAGCGTACGAATAGCCGGCGCACGCGCAGGCAGCACTGTCCGCGTTCCGATGCGCCGCCCTCTACTCCATTCATAAAAATAATTAACCGACAACTACCAAAACACGGCACGCGATACTGTAGCTATTAGAAATGCCACCCTACTACAACGCTTTATAGATGGAAATTAATAATTAAAAAGGTTTATTTTTACGATTTAAATCACACATTTCTCTTTATGGATATTCCCAATCAAACTATATTTCGTTTATTTTTATTACAAGAAAAAACAATAAAAATATCCTAGAATTCATAATGTAGAGACGCATGTTCAGAAGCAAAATAAAAATAGCAAAATAGGTTTCCTAACGTTCTCGATAACAGTAATACTAATAATGATTATTAAAAATACACTATTACCGATGTTATTTATACTTAACACTCATAATTTTTCTGATTGTATTGTCATACAGTAAACTAATTTTGGTGGCGTATCTTATGTGCGTGGTAGGACTTCCTCCTATTAAAGTGATAGGAATACCAGGGATGACAAATATAATGATAATCATTGCTAATACAATAGCAAATTGACAAAAGTCTGGAATTAATGTTTTTTTTTTTTTTTTTTATCCTGGCACGGCAAAGTGACCGCACTGTACCTGATGGTAAGCGCAGTGCGGTCCAAATAGAGTACTGAGTAGCGAGAGACGATCTATCCCCGCTACTCAACACACTCATGCCGGCCTGCTTCTTCACACTACGCCATGAGCAAGAAGGTGAAGAAGGGGTCGAGGGTCTAGTGTCAGAGTACTAAGAAGGCCGCAAAATGGCCATTGTACCCCAACTCCAGACCCCCGACAAAAACCGGATGTACACTGGCTGATCCCGGAACGCGACACACTTGCGTGTGCCACTATGGCGGGTTTTTCGCCCTGTGTACGGTGGTCGCTATCCGGGCGGATATGAATATCCTACCACCAGCAAAGTATTACTTAAGTTGATCTATAATTTGAAAAACGATTTCAAAACCTGAAATTCGATGCGTTTGCTTATTTATTAACCGATTTCAAAAAAAGGAGGAGGTTAACAATTCGTTGGAATCTTTTTTTCTTATATATGGTCCCCGATTATTCGAAGACCGAAACGAACCGATTAGAAAAATTATTTTCTTGTTTAAAAGGGTATACTTCTCAGGTGGTCCCATTGGCACCAAGTCAGGATCTGATGATGGGATCTCAGAAAAACCAAGGGCGACCAAATCAAATTTATAGTGACGCATAATTTGTTATTTATTGAAGTCGGTGTACTTTTTATGAATTAAAAAACTTTTACTTATTATTTGAGAGTTTTTCCATTTGCTCATAATTCATCATATCTTTTCCGAATTTGGGGCCAAACTCCAAGTACAACCTATGGAAAACAAAAAATAACAATCGGTTTACAAATCATAGATATAATAAAGCAGAAATATCATGTATTATTAGAAAAAAAATATTTGTATTAAGTTAACTTTCTCTTTTCTTGGAGTCAGCTAATGAAAAGTACGTGGTGAATGAAGCAGGTGACCACAGATACATAGGTCAAAAGACGACGCTAGTTGAAGGTCAAGTGGTCATCGTCCAACAAAAATCTTTCTGAATTGTCTTGTGAGAAATGCGATTAATACATGTTTAGTGTCATGGCGCTGTGTTGGCAATCTTATCTAATCAGATAATGTTCTGTGACGTCGGCTGGTCCGATAACGATGTTGCTTACAACACGCCACACAACTCTGTTGAGAAATTACGACGGTTATAACATTTTCTATGGGTGACAAACACAAGCAAGTGGTTCAACTGATGGTAATCTTTACAACCCATGAATATCCATAATGCCAGAAGAATCACGAGGAAGGGTATTTGTCCTCTAAAAATGTCACGGTATGAAAACAATAAGCTGTGCCTTCACGTTGGATTTCTATGAAGTGGGTACCACTGGTACCATTCGAGACAGCCATGATGTAAACAACACTGGCGCGTGGCTCTACCACATTGAATTATATACAGGCGTGTTGACATTAACGCAAATATTTTAAATTTTGTAAATAATTTATTGAAATTTAGATTTTTATCCTGGCATGGCAAAGTGACCATGCTGTACCTGGTGGTAAGCGCAGTGCCGTCCAGTTAGAGTATATAGTAGCGAGAGACAATCTATTCCTTGCTATTCAACACAATCGTGCCGGCCTGCTTTGTAGCTTCTTCACACTACGCCTAAAGGACTCAGGATAGGAAGGAGGGAACACGGTAGCTGGTTCAAAAATACGCATTTGCGAACCTCCTGGTTCGGGTTGGGGTGAAGTTGTGGCTCCGCAAGCCAGTATGCGTGGTTCTGGCGTGGAAGGGAAAGGAGTGGATAAGAACAAACAATTCTTCCAAGCATTCGCAGAACATACAGACGGTAGAACACGCCAAGCGAGGAAATATCCCTACGCAGCTCTAGCAGCTCCAGGCTGTTACTCACGTCTGCATGATTCACAATGTGGATGGCCCGCCGCTGCAACCCATCCAAGGCATCGAGAAGGTATTTTGCGGTATACATTTTCAATCCACCTAATATGTCCGAGATATTTGTCAGTAAGTTCTTATTAAGTTTTTATTTGTACTAATAATGTTTATGCAGAACAAACAGCTCTAATACATAATGTCTCACATAATACCTATCTAAAATTGGAAAATAATATTCATTGCTGTGTAATTTAATGTTTATCAATTTCATAGTAATAAGCCCGTCATAGTGATTTGACAACAAGTGGATTTTGGTATTTTGTAGTTAGTGTCGTAATATCCAACATAGATATTTATGTTATTACTAGATGTTACCCGCGGCTCCGCCCGCGTGGAGGTTTTTTTTGGAAGAAAAGGTATATAATCCATGGAGTTGGCATCTTAAGCTATTATGCATTTCCATATTCTGCTATCCCATAGAAAGGGTGCATTTTTCCGAGATAAAAGTGGCCTATGTAACTTTTTGATCCCTAAACTGCCACTATGCAAAAAATCATGTCGGTCCCTTGCTCTGTGAAAAACTAAACTATCCCACGGGAACTGTACATTTTTCCGAGATAAAAAGTAGCCTGTTCCAGACTATAATCAATCTCTGTGCCAAATTTCAACCAGAACCGTCCAGCCGTTGTAGCGTGATTGAGTAACGAATATCCATCCATCCACAAACTCGCATTTATAATATTAGTAGGATTGCACTGAGCTAAATTATCTGATTTGGTTTGTCGAGTCAATAAAAATGTACTAGATTTTTCCATGCCTCTAAAATGCAGGAATTTGAATTAGTTTTTCAATGTGTGTTCTAATTTTATAGCGATGTTTGTTTATAAGTGCGAATACGTGGCGTTCTAAATAGCGAGCTTTTGCGTTCTGAAACATTAAAAAAGTAATCTTCATTTTATGAGGTTGTAAAGCATTTACAATTAAAACCCGAAAGAAGAATGCAAATGAATCCGATTTTTTATACATCTTGCTAAGCATGGCGCCAAGGGACCATATTTGTCACTTAGACTAATTATGAGAAAAATGTTCTCTATACTTCAATACCAATAATAAAATTTTATGGCAGGTTTCTCTTGAGCTTACTTAACCTTTAGAGAATGTGTTTAAGTCACGAGTAATTAAGCCATTGCTGGAAATTTTTCAAATAAGGTAGGCTCGTAGCCCACAGAGGGTTTTAAAATAACATAATATTTAGAAATAAATTTAAAAAAGGTATCTGAAAGACAAAAACATTTATATGCTGTAAAAACGTCAATTAAGCTAATGGCACGCTTTGTTCTAATTTGAATAAATACCGATTTAGTTCCCATATTTGGGGTAAATAGTCTTTTCATCGTATAATATTACATACATATACACTCACGCCTGTTATCCCCGAAGGGGTAGGCAGAGGTGTGAGAATTTATAAATAGAAAAACCCAATATCACTTTACCCGACCCAGGGATCAAACCCAAGACTTCAGCACAGCAGTCGTAACGCATGCGCAATTTACACTGCGCCACCGAGGCAGTCGTATAATATTAGAAATAAATTTAAATGCTGCAGCGACAAGTTCGAACAGACATACGGGCAGAGGGCTAAACGCTCGGTGATTATGAAAGGAGTTTAAAAAGGTCACGCGGAAACAGTACACATACAGTTTCTAGTCGGTTGTTGTTCAACAATAGCTCATCATCAATGCGTTGAAAGTGGAGAATTAAAAAGTCAGTTTTTCCTCATACGTTGACAACTGTTATAAATCACAGTTGCCGTGTTTATTTTACGATCCGGCTATTATCGTCAACTTGGCGGTTTTGCAATACGTCTCCACTCAGAACGCCTTGGGCACAATGCGCGACTTTAGGGCTGGGATGTCACCGTTTGTATTTACAGTAGCTACTAATTGTATCTGTTATTCTTGGATTATCTTTATTGATACTTAAAGGGTTGCTAGGATAATTTAAGTCAATATTACAACAGAAACTGTTGGTTGGTTAATTTATTACCAATGACAGCGTCTCTGTAATACAGAGAATTAAACTTATAATTCGTATTATAGCGCTTAGGATGGCAACCCTGCGTTTCTAGAAGTCGTAAAAAGCAGATATATTCGAACATGCACATCGGCTATTTCTGTATCGCCTTGTAGAGGTACCATTTCTACTCATGGTGTAGCGCTCATGGCTCCTATATTCGTGTTCCTTCGTACACAATTTATTTTATTATCTATACTTCTATACTAATATATAAAGAGGTAAAGTTTGTGAGTTTGAATGTTCGGGGCAATCTCCGGTACTACTGATCTGATTTGTAAAATTCTTTCATTGTTAGAAAGGTATATTATTCCTGAGTGCTATAGACTATGCTGCTATAATTTTATTTTAGTACATATATATTAAAAAATAAACGAAACGCGGGCGGAGCCGCGGCCAACAGCTAGTTGACAATAAAATTTGAAATTATAGTTGCATTGATCTGCTTTTATTGATACTAGCCCTGCATTAAACATTGTCTCATTGCTGGGCACGGGCCTTCTCTATTAATAAGAGGGGTAGGCCTTAGTCCACCACGTTGTCCTGACGCGGGTTGGTACACTTTACACACCTTTGAAATTCGTACGAGAACTCTCTGGTGTGCTGGTTTCCTCACGATGCTATGTATGAATAATATTTTGATAGTAAATATAAATAACCTTGAAACTCGTGAAAACGTGCATTGTGATACAATAACAATATTTTATCACCAATATGCATCGATGAAGTGGTTTCTTAGATAATATTTGATACAGGGCAAGTATAGGTAGTAAGCAGTCATAGCCTAGTGAAATTAAAAACGGGTTGCCGTAACAGATGTTGCGGGTTCAATCCCAAACTATGTCCTTTTTTGAACCTTTGATTTTTCTAAGTTCTGTGATTTCATTGTTGATTATTGCTCGTATAAACGCTAAAAATGAGGAAAACTGCATATTCAGTACTTCTACAATAGGAACTTCAAAAGTATGTGAACTCTACCAATGGGTATTAGGCTTGCGTGGTGGTTAGTGGCGTCATTCGCTTTTGTTAGTAGAATTAGGAGGCTCGTGCCCAGCAATGTGACAGTGTATAATTCAGGCAAGGTATGAATGAAGGAAATAATAATTTCATCCATACATATAAAGCAAGGAAAAGAATGAAAAACGATTTGCCATGGCGGTAGGCAGAGACTATTGAGTGCCATAAGCTACGATCGTGACTCACTTCTTTCGGCTCTTCCACATTCATACTCATTATTACTCATAATTATTCAAATATACTGCATCATAATCTTACTGCAACATATTTTGTATATAATATCCGACCAAATACAATACCGTACCGTACCGTACCGTACCGTACCGTACCGTACCGTACCGTACCGTACCGTACCGTACCGTACCGTACCGTACCGTACCGTACCGTACCGTACCGTACCGTACCGTACCGTACCGTACCGTACCGTACCGTACCGTACCGTACCGTACCGTACCGTACCGTACCGTACCGTACCGTACCGTACCGTACCGTACCGTACCGTACCGTACCGTACCGTACCGTACCGTACCGTACCGTACCGTACCGTACCGTACCGTACCGTACCGTACCGTACCGTACCGTACCGTACCGTACCGTACCGTACCGTACCGTACCGTACCGTACCGTACCGTACCGTACCGTACCGTACCGTACCGTACCGTACCGTACCGTACCGTACCGTACCGTACCGTACCGTACCGTACCGTACCGTACCGTACCGTACCGTACCGTACCGTACCGTACCGTACCGTACCGTACCGTACCGTACCGTACCGTACCGTACCGTACCGTACCGTACCGTACCGTACCGTACCGTACCGTACCGTACCGTACCGTACCGTACCGTACCGTACCGTACCGTACCGTACCGTACCGTACCGTACCGTACCGTACCGTACCGTACCGTACCGTACCGTACCGTACCGTACCGTACCATCATCATTACCATCACCATCATACTTATGGTCCTAACTCCTATGATAAGGGTTATTGTTGTTAACTACAGATATAAGCTTCATCTCAGCTAAATAAGGTCTTAAATGATTACATCTTGAGATTATAACCATAAGGTTTAGTGGTAAATCTGACTGTTTTTATAGTGACTTACCACCCATTTCCATATCGTGTGTATAGACTTCTGTCTGGGTTGCTTTAGTGTTTCACATTTTCATATGGTAGACCAATACTATAGTTTCGTCTGCACACAGGGTGTAAATCCCGCCATAGTGGCGTGCGGCTAGATTTTTTATCCTGGCACGGTAAAGTGACCACACTGCACTTTATGGTAAGCGCAGTGCCGTCCAATTAGAGTATCGAGTAGTGGGAGACAATCAATCCCCCGTTACTCAATCCATTCATGCCGGCTCTCTTCTTGACACTACGCCGATGGTAAGATGGTCAAGAAGTGGTTGGCTGATCCCGGAACGCGACTTGCGAGTGCCACTATGGCTGGTTCACTAATTTCTGTTGGGAACATTCTAGAATTAATAGAAGAAAGAGTTAATTTAAATTTTTCCGTGCATATACGTGCTTAGTTCCATCCATGGTGCGTATTCGGCTGGAATCTTATCAACGACCGTGACGCTAACGATGAATATAACAAAAATATAGATAATGATATTCGTGTTGATAACGTTAGTAACAGATACTGATGTTTTTGCGATTTATTATTAAAATATGTACTTATAACTTTAATTGTTGCGATACTCGAGGACGCAGTTCAAAGTTTAGGTTGTAAAAAATATATATTATAATTATAGACTAATTAACATAATAATATAAAGGAAACGTTGTTATTGCATACAGTTAAAAATATAATAGCGTAAAAACTTATGTTAAATTTTCAAATATTTAAGACTAAGGCCTAGTGAGGAAACTTGCATACCTGAAAATTCTCATAAGAATTTCTAAGGCATAGACTTCACCTACCAATCCGCATTAGGCGAGCGTGGTGGACTAACGCCTAACCCCTCTCATTTGTAGAGGAGGCCCGTGCCTGGTGGGACAATATTTAAAATAGGGCTAGTATTAGTATTAATTAGTTAGTTTAATTCAGTTGAATTGGGGTTTTTGAACTTATATTTCTAAATGTATTTATTTAGTGTTTTTTTAATAAATAGTATCATAAAAAAGGGTAAGGGTATTGTGGAAATTGTTTGAACGGCATGAAACCATACCTTAATAACCGTACGTGGAATGTTAAGCGTTGTTTATTGACATCAACAAATCATCATCATCATCAGCACGTGAACAAGATAAACGCTCAATTGATGATAATATGATTCCATTAAATATAATTAAATACACCCAAATAATCCTGGTCCCGCACTAGGTTAAACTTGTATCGTGGATATTAAAAACTAACTAACTACAGACCCACAATACCCAAACCTTTTTTGATCATACAAGCATTTGTTTACGTTCGGGGATTGAACCCGTGGTCTCTCGTTTTACAACCGGCTATAGACCCACAGCGCCATGATGCATAGATATTAGGATAATATGTTCTTCCGCTTCAGCCTTTGGGTATCCACTGCTGAACATACGCCTCCCATAAAGATTTCCAGACCAGTCTGTCAGAAGCGGCCTACACTGGTTGCAGCTCCCCGGCCTTTACGAGTTCTTCTGTCTTTGTAGGGGACGTCCAACGCTGCGCTTACTCGTACGTGATAATATGTTACAATATAAATAATTAATCTCAATTAAGATTCTCTATCAAACTATAAATCAGTGTATATCTTTTATATCTAGTATATCTTTTAGTGTGGTCACTTTACCGTGCCAGTACATAAAAAAAAAACTTCAGAATTTATTCCTACTTCATGAGTGCTCATCATAAGTGCGTATTATTATTAGTACGAAAACATTACATGTATGGTACACTCACGCCTGTACTCCCGGAAGGAGTAGGCAGAGGTGTTACCAGTACACCCACTTTTCATCGAATATGGTCCTACAATGTTATAGGGGGCGAGCCTATTGCCATACCGGGCACAATTCCAGACTTCGAGCTGATACTAAGTATTTCTAAATAGAAAAATCTAATATCACTTTACCCGACCCGAGAACTTAACCCGAGACTTTAGCACAACAGTCGTAACGCATGCGTAATTACAACTGCGCCACTCAAGCAGCACGAAAACATAAAGCACTTCTTCAGAGGTGGTAGAGCCACGCTGTAGACATATTTGTCTACAGCATGAATGGGCCGGCTCGACCAGGGTAGTACCACTGTCTCACAGAAAACCAACGTAAAGTGACAGTTCACTGTCGCGTTTCGTATGGTAAGTGAGATATCCGGAGGCCCAGATTCCCCCTTCCCTTCCCTTCCCTAATCCCTATTCCTGTCCTTTAAGGCCGACAGCGCATACATAATAATAATACTTTCGGTATTGTGGATGTTCATGGGCGGTGGAGATCACTTAACATCAGGTGACCCACTGGCTCGTTGGTCGGACTATGATATAAAAAGAAAGCACCTTAAAAGTAACTACAGTAAGTCAGAAAAGAACTGATCCTGATTAGTTCATAATTAATTACTGAATTGCAATTTAAATTGCCTTAATATTTTAATGACAGTCCGTATAAGGTGAGATCGTTTAGAAATATATATACATAATCAAAACATATTTAAATTGTTAGAACAGTCGTAAGTGGCACATAAGTGTGGCAAGCGAGCATGTCGGCATAGCGAGCGGTAACATGCACCTCCCTTACACCAGGTTACCAACCATACGCTCTATAACCAGGACATCATTAGATATGTAATGTATTAAAAAAACACGTTATTTCTTCTTTTTACTTATTCAAATAAAACTAGTTTTTACGGATTTAATCGCATTTTATTTTACTTTATAGCCTCGACTTTGTACACACGTGATTGTTTCATTTATATACAACTGGAGAATATTGATCAAAAATATCCCAGTTATGGCAAAACTGTTTTTTATGTTAAGAAATGATGATCTAAAAATAACTTATATAATAATGTCTATGTCATCCATAAATTTTTTACTCAAAAATATAAGATAGAACATTAACAAGTATTCTGAAACAAATAATAAAAAACAATTTACCTAATTTTGGACAATGCCTTCATACATTAAACAAATAAAAAATTAAAGGTAATAATTTCGCATGAGGCCTTACTGCGAAAATTTAAAGGTAATAAATGGGAAGGTCCTTGTCCGTGCTTGTAAATTTAAATGGCAACCCTACGCTCGCAAACCTGTTCTGCGCTTCGCTCGGGAAATATGTCGCCGCTCGCGCGTGCCAACCGCCTTGTTTCCTTCAATGTTCGTTACACTAATATATTTACATTTTTTGCGCACTATCTTATAGGTTTTAAGTAAGAATCGACGCTGCCTGTTATACTAGTTTTGACATTTGTGGTGCACAAGTACATTGATATGATTCTAATCAAAAATTGATTCAATGAGTTGATTAATTGTGACAAGTATGGTGGTAGACGTTGTAGTTTGAATTCGTCTGTGTAGGTCTTATATACAATATAATAGTATTATAATACTTATAATACTTAGCATACCACGCAGTGACTAATTCCACTACACTGCATAGTACTACACTCAGTGACATGAAGTGCTTTGTATTTTTATGTCTTAATTGGTATTACTATCTACTGTTTCTGGGTAGGTGCAGTGTTTTCCATCAGGCGAGCGATTTGCTTAGACAAGCAGATTCGCTGCGCTCTTTGAGATCTGTAGGCAAATAAAAAAAATGCGTGGTTTGTACGAATATATTTGATTCATTGGCCTAAACCAGATCCTAGCAAAGTTTATATTAGTATTACGATTTACAGTAAGTAGGTACCGTATTAAATGTGAAATTATTCCTATCATTATTCGACGGTTAACTCTACTTAGTATTGTCATGTTTTCTCTCGTAACAGCGATACACGTTAGCTTGTGTATCTATATTTATTATCTATAAGCGGACTATGATTTTCATTCTTCGCGCATGATGTCGCACCTATAACGACGAGAAAGTCAAACAATACGCGAAACAAAACACATCGCTCTACATATGCATCCGTTGTAAATCATTTTAGCATTCTTTTTATGGTTTGTTTCTATCACAATTTAAATGATATGATTGAAAATGAAAAAGTAAAATATAATGCTCTCTTTGGATTCTGGATTTCAATAAAAATAATTGAGAATTGGTAATTTAAAAATAATTACATATTTAGGTGTTGGTAGAGTCAATTATATTATTTCTAGATATGTGTGAAAAAATATTGAAATTATACAGAAACTACCTATTTACTGCTAATGCGGACAAAAAAACGAATTAAAAAATTAAAAAATTAATAATTAAAAAATATATATGACAATCTTTGTGGGCAACGGGCTAGTTGCCAGCTGTAAACGGAGAGGCCGCGGTTTTGATCCCCAAATCCAATAATAATAATAATACTAGCCCTGTATTAAACATTGTCCCACTGCTGGGCACGGGCCTCCTCTACTAATGAGAGGGGTTAGGCCTTAGTCTACCACGCTGGCCTAATGCGGGTTGGCAGAATTCTCATACCATCGAAAAATTCTCAGATATGCAGGTTTCCTCACGATGTTTTCCTTCACCGTTAAAGCAAGCGATAATTAACATTTTAATACACACATAACTTTAGAAAAGTCAGAGGTGTATGCCACTTGGGTTTCGAACCTACGACTTTCGTCTTGGCAGTCCGTACCGCAACCAACTAGGCTATCGTTGCTTTTTAAATATCAAATCCGACATCCAGGAATATTTGTTTCAGGTATTGTGGCACTGTAGTCCCTCGTAGTTCTTGACACCTACGGGCTACGATACAGGTTTGACCTAGTGTGAGATCAGCTGGCCTACCACCTCAGTCAGTCTTGTAGTATTACAATGCGATTTTGTACTCTGAATCCGCATTGTAATATTACAACAATACTGCTCTAAGAGATGGTGGTAGGCCGCCTGGAGTAACTGAGTATTCATCATAGTATGTCTCCCACATTTCTTTGTTTACATAATTCGCACGCGATGTTCACCAGCGAAAAAAAAATATGATTATCACAGGTAGTAGGCTTCAATATAAATATGTAATTTATTAGCTGTGGAAGTTTTAATTACCGCTCAGCGAAGGTAAGGAACAATGATACGCGTGAGACAGCTAAGTGTTTTACGAAAATAAAGGCAACAGAACGAGCACAATGACTCACATGGAATTCAACTGTGCTCGCCATACTCAGCTTCGTCGGAATCAGAAATACAATCCTAATTATAATCGCATGCATCCGTCGAGCACCTCAATCGGTCGCTAATGACACAAACTGGACGCGTTTACAGAAGGTTTACATCGCTTCAATCGCGGCGCGGCAATAAGGTGACTAATCAACTATGTGGATCGAATATTTTTTAAATATAATCATAAAATGAAATTGTATGCAATGGAATCAATAATAATACTGTAATAATAGTACTGAATGATCTTTACTAATTATTTGTATCACTTCATCCGTCTAGTTGAAGTATACTCAGACTGAGAAATAGGTGATATTTTTGTTCACATGCTAGGTCGGGCAATTAAAATTTGTTGGGGACTTTGAATTGAAAAACCTCACTAGTTACATATGATTAGGATTTATACGTGCCATGTCGTTAGGCCCGCTACGTATCTCATTATAGGATGAAGTATATATAAGCTTGTTGAACAGCATTTGAAAAAATGCATGTACCATTTCGGAAAATTGCGTTGAGCTTCCTCAAATCAAAACAATCTACTCTTTTATCACCAATTTCTAGACATTCAATAACATAACTAGCTTATGTGCGAACTTAATTTTCTTCTTATCAGTATAAACTTTTGAGTAAGTGTTCTTTATTATGTATACAATTACAGGAATGGTCGTCAATTATTAATTATCTGTGTCTTCTGTAATTTCATGTTGTTTTGTGTAAGCGTTTCGTCTGAACCGCGCGCAGCTTTTGTATGCACTCATCTCTGTGGATTGTATGCAACCAAACGTTTAATATTTATTTTCGTAATACACGTCCACGTAAAGTTCAAATGTCCGCGGCGTTTTCGCGCGGGGTGTACAGTAATTTAGTAGTCATTTTGTTCTAATAGTGTGGCGAATGTGGAGTGTTATAAATTTGTTGTACTTATTATTTAAACTGTAGTTAGTAGACTCAAGGGTTAGTCATTGGCGCTTTAATAAGACGTTGAGTATGCTATAAATATGGTTTTAGAATTAGATTTCTTTGTCTCTTGTGAGTCAAACAAGGATTTTACTGGGACGTCTCAATTTTTTTTAAATTGAAAACAATGAAAAGGGATTAATTTTACTTTATGCGTAATTTAATAACATGTGTTTATTTACTATAAATTGTATATCAACGCAAATTTAATAAATTATGTTAATGTGCTCTGCTTAGTCCGCGTTAATCTGTCATTAGTTGTATCGAAATGTTCATGTTAAGGAATTTTTATCGCAGCAACAAAACGTCACATGCCAATGCAAGCGTGCGAGGATTTCCCTTGAAAACAACGTTACATTCGTCAAACTTTCATAGAATACGTGATCCGCGCATCATCTGTTTATCTAGAAACGTTTTATTGCATCAAATATTTTTAGTGTTCATGTATGTTACGTTTATAAATACATTTGTCGGTGTTAGCTGATGGAGAGTGGCCGGTAATAACATATGTGTACATAGGAGCATTGCCGCATTGCGGTGAGCCGGCCACATGTCGACATATCACTTCTGCCCTTTACTGGAATGAACCACACTCAAATGCCTTCTAGATTGAACGCTATGCGATTTAATTTATTATAAATTCTACGAGACACATTTGGTGCCTGCCCTGTTTAGATTTGAGTGTATTTTATTAATTTACTAAATTAGGTATTTGATTAAAACTCGTCTGCTCTAGAATGTAGAATTGCATATTGTCGCTGTAATGTATTATTTATTTCAGTGAATTTTGTTAATGCAAAAAAATTATTTGTTTTGGATTTTATGATTTAGAAATAAGGTAGACGATAACAATGTTTGTCTCATAGAATAGTTTTAAAATATAATAAGACATAATATATGCCGATAGGCCCGCCCCCTGTCACATTATGGGACCGAAATAAATTCGACGTAAAGTGTGTGTACTGGTTTGCCACCTCTGCCTACCCTTCGGGGATTACAGACGTGAGTTTTTGATGTCCTGACTTGTCATAAGAACTATATAATTGCCTACTTGATCAATAAACGATTTCATTTCATTTCATGAGCGTATATGTATGTAATAAGACACAGTACAATGTATTTACAATGCAATAACAGTAACTAAATGCGTAAAGAAGCCAAGTTTGTTATCAAAGGTCCGTTTCCGGGTCAGGTGAGCTTAGTCACACACAGTGCCCGCGCCCGTGACTTGTTAACCTGGGCATAAGGAATAATTAAATATGTCTACGTTTTATTTTTTATTACCGTCCGACGCGCGAGACGCCATGTACCGCGTTTGTAATACATTAGTCGGGCGTTGATTTACACGGCCGCGTATCGTGCCGCGTCTATTCATAGTACTAATGTGCTAAATATAGTAGCGATTCCCTATTATTTCTTACCACTGACTCAGTACATGTTCCGCTTTTAAATATAGTGAGACATTTTCAGATACATAGAGGGGTTAGTTAGTGCTTATTTTAAAATTGACTTGTAGCCTCATGTACTTTGGTACTTATAACTTATGCGTAATAAATGATGGTGAAGAAAATAATTTTATCTTACTACTATTATAAATGCGAATCTTTGGATGGATGGATGGATGGATGTTTGTTACTCAATCACGCCAGAACGGCTAAACGGATCTGGTCGAAATTTAGCACACAGATAGATTATAGTCTGGAATAGCACATAAGCTACTTATATCCCAGAAAAATGTACAGTTCCCGTGGGATAGTTATTATTTTCACAGCGCAAGGGATCGATATGATTTTTTAGTGGCAGTTTAGGGATCAGAAAATGACATAGGCTACTTTTTATCCCGGAATAATTCACCCTTCCTATGGGATAACAAAATATACCTTATTGTATACATTTTCTTCCACAAATAACGTACACGCGGGCGGAGCCGCGGGCAACATCTAGTTGTTTTATAGTGCTTAGATGTAAATTTGTTAGTTTTGTTCTTCCGACATTGTTCTAGACTTCAAACCAGACCTCTCTTCTAATGAATGTAGATAATTCTATGCAATATGACAACCTGCGTGGCACCACAGGCAAGTAACCAGCTGTGAAACTACGGGCCACGGGTTTGATCCCCGTACCAAATAAATAATTGTGTGATCCAGAAATATTTGTGGTCTGGGTGTTGTGGGCAATAGACTCTCTAATTTTTGATACCTACGATAAAGGTTTGACCTATTGTGGGGTCAGGACTATGTACGTGACTGCTGATTGTATTATTATTAACATAAAATATATAATATTGCTATTATAAGTATATCAAGATACCATCACAAAGCTCTTATTATTAACTAGCTGTTGCTCGCGGCTCCGCCTGCGTGGAGGTTATATTCGGGAGCAGAAGTATACAATCCAAGTAGTTGTCTTCTGCACTGAGGCACCTGTAGCGATTGTCCAGCCTCTCAGGTGTTGTGCCTGAATCTTGAGATTGCCTCTAAAGAATACCCCATAAGTTTAACCTCACTTTGCCCCTTTTAGGGGTGATTTTTAAAAAACGTTGAAACACGTGTTTCTTTATTTCCTACCAAAAGCCTAAATATGAATTTACAGATCACTAAGTCGAGGAATTATGGATTTCCCATACAAATGTTGAACTCCTATTTAACCCCTTTCAAGGATGTTTTTTTAAAAAAAAGATAGCCTATGTCCTTCTCCAGGATATAATCTATTTCCTTACCAAATTTCATTACAATCCGTTCAGCCGTTTAGTCGTGAAGAGGTAACAAACAAACAAACAAACAAACAGAGTTACTTTCGCATTTATAGTATTAGTATGGATGACAAAATAAGCAATTATATTATATATCAATAATACTTTAACATATTGTATTGCATTTAATAAAACACCACATATTTCGCGATAGGGATTTCCAAGTTCAAATGATATGCTTATTTGTAATCAAAGTGATTTCATCGTTATAAATAAATTTTCGATGTAGACAAGTAAATCATGTTTAAAACTTATTAGAAAGCATGTATGTACTTTAATTTATAATAACCGATTGCGATAAGTGTTTAAAAACAAAGGCAAAAATAATAATAGAGTTTGACCCCTATTTGCTATGTCATGTACCCGGAAGGTCAACTGAAATGGGGGCATTCATGCAATTGACTCTTTCACCCGAGTAGAGATGCAATTGTAGTGTCTGTATATAAAAGACGAAACTGATTGACTCACATTTTTTTTTAAGTGCCTTGATAGGCAGACGAGCAGACGGGCCACCTGATGGTAAGTAGTCACCGCCGCCCATAGACTTCTGCAATGCCAGGGCACAGCAAAGCCGCTGCCTACCGTTAACCGTTACCGTTTGACATATCAACGCACAGCCTAAACTGCTGGGGTTAGAGACTTGACATTTTGACAGTAGGTACCTTAATTTATGACGTAGGCATCCACCTAGGAAGGGTTTTTGGAAATACCACTCCTAAAGGGGTAAAATAGGGGATGGAAGTTTGTATGAAAATCCGTAATTTCTTAAGTTGAACGCATGAAAATTCGTATTTTGTATTATATACTTTTTCTCCCAAACATGACCTCCACGAGGGCGGAGCCGCGAGCAACAGCTATGTGTCATAAATACACCCAATAGTCACACACATATTTCTGACCCCACACTAGGTAAAACCTGTATCGTGGGTATCAAGAACTACGAGGGAATAAGCTCCCACAACACCCAGATCCGAAACAACTATCTGCCTGTCACATAAACATTTGTCTCGGTGTGGGAATCGAACCCACGGCCTCTCGTTTCACAACCGGCTACTCACCCGCTGCGCCACGGAGGCTGTCATATGAAATATTAATTAACTATCTCTTAATTGTTATTGGTTTTAGTATAGTTAAGTTAGTAATTTGTTTATTTAAGTTATTTTATGTTATGTAAGATTTTTCTTTTCTTGTTGGTTTCTCTCACGTTTGAAAATGTAATAATTATATATTCTGGGAAGAACGTCGTAGGTTGGACATTCGTATTCTTTAGATATATAATTCCTTTAATATTATTACAATGCATAACTGTTTATTTTTCCTAAATAAATTAAGGTTTTTTTTTAATATATGCTCATCAGCGTTTATTAGCAAATTGATAGCTTGTGTTGTGTAAATAAACGTTGTCTGTTGTCTTATTGGGAGTCAGTGTGTGATAGATAGCATAGGTGAATAGTGTCGTGCGTCCGCGCACATCTGCCGGCTGCCCGATACCCCGCAGGCGCCGCGCCGCGTCTAGCGCGTGGCAACACCCGCCTGCACTAGAGTTGCCAACCGTCCTGTTTTCCCAGGACATGTACTGGTTTTTAGAGTGTCCTGGGATGTCCTGGATAGTTTTTAAGCAGCGTCCTGGGTTTTTAAAGCGCTTTGATAAGGTCTTGTATTTTAAAATTAGCTCACCACTTTTGCAATCCTTACTCTTTTGGGAGGGGGCTAGCTATGCGTCCTGTTTTTATATTGAATTGTCCTGGTTTTTCTAACTTCAAAAATTAAAAATCCTAGTATTTGGATTCCGGGGTTGGTAACCCTAGCCTGCACTGACGTAAGGCACGGGCGACCATCGAGCGATAGACCGAAACACTTTTGTTATATATCACACGCGCCCACGTCTCATAATTAATATAACCGTTATTCGTTGACGAGTTATTATTTATATCTCTATAACGCGAATGCAAATGCTTCGCAACGGGTGACTGCGCTGACCTGGCGTTAAGAAATTTATTGTTTAATAAATGGGCAATATAGCTCGCCCTGCCACTAACCTGTGCCGAGTGGTTAAGTGTAATCTGAGCTCGCACTACGTTATTTATGTTGCTTTAGACTGATATGATTTATAGTAATTAGAGTATTATATTGATATTTATAATTTTCATTCAAACTTTCAACGATCAAAATAAGTGTCTGTTTAGTTAGTTGTGATTCATACGTCGCCTCTCATTACTTAGTCCACAGTTGATGGCTTGGCGGCTTGGCTAATTATAATCTACTAAACATCATCGAGTGCTCGTAACTTAGGGTGCATCGCCGCTAAGTATTTTTAAATACAGTTTTTGTAAGTTCACTTCCTAATGTCGCGTCCTGATTTAGATAATAATATTTCTTTCCGACAAAAATAATTTAATTCCAAATATTTTTAAGTTGAATTCCTTATTATACCTATAATATAAACCACACAGAATTTTTATACCATTTTTAAAATAAGTGTGTTAATATTAGAAATGGATAGATATACATGTAGAGCTATATTTGTTATACAAATATAATAATGCTAACATTATGGAGTCTTACTTCATCTACCAGCTAAAACCCCGTGGTGGCCTTCTTGAGTCTTACTTCATCTAGCAAAAGCTGTATTCATAGACAACTTTGTATAGGATTAACATTTTTGCAGTTTGGCAGATGTCAACCCTAAACAGTTATGACCAGAGCTTCTTCGACACAATGTATTCGCTCACCGCATAAGCTTGTCGAAGATTGTGTTCGTGTCAAACACACGAATTATACACACGCAGAGAAATAATATAATGTAAATGTTTACATCTAACTTCACAATTTTACTAATCATCGCCGACGTTGACAACATGATAAAGATCTTGTTATTTAAAAGCGTGAATATGAGACAAAGTCATGTGTCATAATAATTAATCCACCTACTCGTGCTCTATTTAAAATCGTCTTGGGTTGATGCCAGATATTCTAAATACCATACGCGGTCTCATTCACATTTATCTATAAAAATAATTCCATGAAAAGTTCACATGGATTAGACCTGAGATAATCGAATCGGTACGAAATTGCACGAATTTGAACAGCTCCGTTAGTGAGCCGAGCGAGTCCATTGTTCAGTCTGTAGCGTGAAAATTAAACTTCCGTACCGCTATTAAAGATATTACAAACATTTTGTAAATATCTATTGTAGTTTGTTATGATTTGGAACAGACATAATGTATGTATGTTTCATTAGTAGTTTCTTTTCGCAGTTATTTATATCGACTTTATACATACTTACTTACTGTACCGTACAACAAACCGCCAAAGAAAGCCATCACAATACGCTACTTTGCCATAGTCGGCCTTATCGAGATTATCATGAAGTGGCCAATCTTAATCTGTCACTGGTTTCCTTGTAAATCTTAATTCGTGAGTTCCGTTAGAGTAATTGCAGAGTGAGGGCAGCGTTGTACATTTTTTCAGTGTAAGCGTATCACCTTGTCGTCGAGTAGCTGGTTACTTACAATTAAAAAGCGAAATGAGCGCGGATTCCGAGGCGAATTTCGAGAAATATCGACGGGGTCGTCGAACCATGTCGACGCATCGTGCCCGCGTCTCTTCGCTCGATTTTTTTTACATTTTAGTATTATACGGACAATTTCGGATGAGAATTTTATTGATGTGCTGTAAGTACGCAACGCGACAGTGCGTTGTCCACAGTGATATACATCTCGCCAATGAGAACTTAATTTTACAAGTCAAATAATCAGTAATTTTTAAATCTACTGGTTTTTATCAGCATCTCTTTTATTTGATTTTTATAAACTCATTTTTGCTACATAGAATTATTTGACTGAGCTTCACGTGTATAATATTTAACAGTATGTTTTCTTGTATTTGTTGATCGGTTGTGTCGAAACGACTTAATCAATTTTGATATGGTACGGCTTGGATTTCGGTCGGGATATCATACGATATACTTTTGAGTCTTAATTGGCGTTCTCAGTAATTTCCAAAATTTTACACGGGTAAAGCCAGTCTGAATATTGTTATTATAAAGTTTCAAATGAATTTGCTTGATATTAAGATCAGCAAACAGGTCCGGCATTTCAAGCTACATAAAAATATTTAATAACCTTGAGTTGTTTCTAACATATTTAGCCTAACAAGTATTTGAAAAAGTATAGTATTTTACTATTTACTGATATCGTATAGAACGTCGAGGTCATTCAGATCATTATAATTTTACGTTACACAAGCTATTAGTAAATTATTTCCATAAAAATATGTCACGACTCAAAATCACATGCAATTAAAAACCCAACAATTGGCAAAGTCGATGACTTGGTGTCAGACATACGACCTCATTCTGCACTTCGAGAAAATATTTTTTAATCTTATCAACGATAAACGAAGATCTCGCGCTGTTAATGTAAAAAGGTGCACACATTTGCGGCACATTTCATTTGTGTTTGCAGTCACCGACGAACGTGAACAATAAAAATATCACCGACGTTGAAATAAATAAAAAGAGCAGCCGGGCCAGGTGCGGCGGGGGCAGGTGGAATAATTGGCGATTCTTTGTCTCAAACCGTACAGCTAAAACCACTACTTATAATATCTTCGCTCGATGATGTCTTATTTTTAAACAGGTCATGGGATATGAGGGAGACCAATGTTATTCAATCCTACTTCCTACTAATATTATAAATGCGAATGTTGAGTGGATGGATGGATGTTACTCAATCACGCTACAACGGCTGACGGATCTGGTTGAAATTTGGCACAGAGATAGATAATAGTCTGGAGTAGCACATAGGCTACTTGTTATCCCGGAAAATGTACAGTGGGATAGTTTAGTTTTTCATAGAGCAAGGGATCGACATAATTTTTTGCATAGTGGTAGTTTAGGGATCAGAAAATGACATAAGCCACTTTTTATCCCGGAAAAATGCATGCTTCCTTTGGGAAAGCAAAATATGGAAAGGTGTAATAGCTTAAGATGCATCCATGGTTTGTATACCTTTTCTTCCAAAAATAACCTCCACGCGGGCGGTGCCGCGGGCAACATCTAGTTGTAAATATTTTCTCTGCATCCATTATCTGTTATGTGTTATCTGATATAATATATACTTTTGTACGATTGAAAAGTTGCAGCATATTATTAGTATACATTTTTATCCTTATTCCGATTCTTACAAACGGTCATCTTCCTTGTGTCTGTTTTTTGAGAATACTATTGGTTTGTCCAATGGGCATCCCAAGCTCAAACGAAATAAAACGCTGCTACCTTAAAACTTTTTTGGATCAGGCGTGTTTTTTTTATGTCCATGAATCCTTCCGTAGGGTTGATGCAGAAAACCATGGGGTTTTTAGTCGGTGAAAATCCGGTACCCCGGGACCGTAATAAAGTCGGTGAAAAGTGAGTGTACTGGTATACCCCTGCCTACCCTTTCGGAGATTACGGGCGTGAGTGTATATGTATGTACAAGAAAAAATAGAAGTGCGAAGTTTGATGGATTGGGGTAATTTTATAATGATGGACACAGAACACCATTAGTCCAAGAACTTGGGAGGCACATTAACCATACATCTGTCTGACATTTGCAGGAGCCAGTTTATATATTTCTTAAATTGTATTATTATTCTTAAACATCGTTGTAGTTAAGTGAAGTTGTAAGTTTTTAATAAAGAAATAAAGCAATTTGTACCTTTTAAAAGGTCATTGTTCTACGATTACAGCAGACAAAAAGCCGCCATTTTTAGTGTGGAATACATGTTCGATCGAATCAACATTGAGATATTTTGGCAGAGAAAGAAACCTATCGACATAATTCATACGATCACTAATCTATAGTGATGGTACTAGGTAGCTAACAACTATTGGAGTAGATACATCTGATATCGTGAATTAGGCCAGGACTAAGAAGACATAAATATGCATACAGGACGCCCAACGCCTCTGGGAAGAGATGATCCGCTAAATAGCATTCAGCTAGTAGTAGGGTTGCGGGTCGGGCTCAGTGGTTTGCTCTAAGAAAGACCTTTAATAGTGACCTGTCAGACTTAAACCGAGTACATTGTACATCACAAAGATTTTCCAACTTGGTTAATATGACGTAATTGCCTTTATTGCTCGTTACACAGTGTTATTTTGTATAATATATCAATCATTATCGCTGTGTATGTTATAACTTATACTTATAATTAGAATATATTTTGTTGTTATGGTCAGATAAGCGATAGAATATTCTATAATTATGATGTATGTATGTTATAACATGTGATACATATACTGTTTTTAATGATGACAATGTAATTAATCAAAGTATCGAAACACTTACAATTTTAACAAGTGTAATGATTGTATCAAACATAACGATTGTCAACGTGAGTGAAATTCCGGAAGGCGGGAATGTGGGTGAGGTAACCCCATTCGGTCTTTGCACATGCGCCTTGCTCGCAGCGATTTCTGTTGTAAACCGGCCGAATCGAAAAGCGTGTCATAGCGTACCGCGCAACGTTTGCCGCGTTTTTGTTTACAACTTGGTTGGATGTTAACCTCATTCTGCTAGTACGTAGCGCAACCCGGTCACTTAGCTGGTACGCATATTATCTCCATTTGCATAGTGCGGACAAGTAGCGGTGTCGACTTACGCGCCGCTGCTGCTTTTAATGCTCATGCCTTCAATTATGTCAAAAGTGGAATGCATTGCGATTAGTTCAGTGAGACCCAAATATATAGTTAATACCAGATCTTGGTCTATAACTGCGGTATAATTAATACATAGGGAGGTAGAAACGTGCCGATGTTGTCAGATACCGCTTACTTAACGCGTATGGCTTCCACGCTTTGGGTATTGGTCATTGACGTTTGGTTGCGTATAAAGAAAGTGTTCGAGGATCCTTAATACCTGTCATTAATCGATAGTCAAGTCAACTGTAGGTTGGAATCACGAATATTTTTTATATAGTTTAGGTATTTATAATGGCATCATGATAAGAGTATCAAGTATTAGGAATATCGTGGGCGCAGTGACTGATTTGGTCGAAATCATTTATATGATTTATTAGTAAAGGCCAGTACACAAGTAAGTTGTTCACCGATGTCCGCCGATCATGAATTCCATAACACCAGACGAATCATGGGTGCATTGCAGCTTTATGAGAGAAGACCCCGAGATGGACGGCAGCACGGGTGGTAAGGCCTCGTTCGCTATCGTGGTTCGGTGCGCGGGGGCTCCGTAGCCCTCCATGGAGATGAGCTGCTATGCGGCACCGCGCAAGGTCGACTCCGGCTGCAATTTTAGAATACCCCGGGATCGCTCCGTAAGCGCCGAAGAAGGCCACCGCGGGGTTTTAGTTGGTAGTGTCGGGTGGGGTGTACATAGGGGCCTACCCCCTCAGCCCAGCGGCAGCCCGGATAGCCATCATCTGGACGCGGGGATGCTGGGTCGTAAGACCGGCTAGTCCAGCATAAGCCTTTTATTCTCATTCCGCTTTCCCTCGGAGCGGGTGGCAGTAATAAAATGCTTTGACAAAAAAAAGTTTATGAGAGAAGTTGGAATATAGGGGGACATGGGCCTTCGCAAATCTCACTCACCGTATAAAACGCTACAGTTTGCTGTTACTCTATTTTGATTTTCTGTTAGATAGTGGTAATCAACCCGGCTGAGTTAGGTCACTTACAGCGTGGCTATATCGCTTAATATAATAAATAATAATAACAAGCAGATAATATTTAAGTTAACGGTAGGCAGCGGCTCTGTTGTGCTCTGGCATTGCACAAGTCTATGGGTGGCGGTGACTACTTACCATCAGGTGGCCCATCTGCTCGTCTGCTTATCCAGGCACTAAAAAAAGTATTATAAAATTGCGTCGGTGGCGCAGTTGTGATTGTACATGCGTTACGACTGCTATGCTGAGGTCTCGGGTTCGATCCCCGGGTCGGGTGAAGTGATATTGTATTTATCTATTTAGAAATACTCAGTATCGGCCCGGAGTCTGGAATTGAGCCCGGTATGGTGATAGGCTCGCCCCCTATCACATTATGGGACCGTAAAAATTCAATGAAAAGTCCATCAGTGCTGGTTACATCTTTGATTACAGACGTGAGTGTATGTGTGTGTCATGTATAATATCAAGCATATTAAAAAGTTATAACTTAGGGGTAATAAATAAAAGGCACAATTTTATTTCCATAATATTAAAGTTAAAAATAGTATGTAAGAAAGGTGAGTGTTGCCAGTATTTGTGGCGCGCCGGTGTACCATTGACACGTGACTGGTACTGTGTATTATATAATTATTGTATAAGACAGAGCTATACATGGCAAGAACTACTTTTATATTCCACTTTTAAAAATGATGCAGATGTGATTATACTATTTGCATCTATTAATTCATTTAAGGTCATACGCGGTTCAAAACATCCTTCTGCTCTTGAACAACCTAAGGCTCTACTAGAATTATGCGTTCAAAGCTCGTTGTCTGGGTATTTTCCAGATTGGTCAAGTCAAAACGTGCTTTCGTAAGTAAATGACCAATTGCACTTAGTGTTTAGGCAGACTTCCTATTACCACGTCAAACGTTGGAATTAAATATATTATACAATTTTATTACACTTTGCAAGTAGTATATATAAATTACATATATAAATATACTTATACATAAAATGTGGTTAATTTTTCCCTGTTTCTAAACATTAGGTATTATTCATTACTTATTAATGACTAGCTGTTGCTCGCGGCTCCGCCCGCGTGGAGGTCATGTTTGGGAGAAAAAGTATACAATACAAAATACCAATATTCATGCGTTTAACTTAAAAATCACGGATTTTCATACCAACTTTCATTCCCTATTTTACCCCCTTAGGGGCGGAATTTCCAAAAATCCTGAAACATATATTTTTTATTTTTAACTAAAATGCCAAATACTAATTTTCATGCATTTAACTTCAAAAATGACGGATTTTCATACAAACTTTCATCCCCTATTTTACGCCTTTAGGGGTGGTATTTCCAAAAACCCTTCCTTAGTGGATGCCTACGTCATAATAGGTACCTACTGTCAAAATTTCAAGTCTCTAACCCCAGCCGTTTAGGCTGTGCGTTGATCGATCAGTCAGTCAGTCAGTCAGTCAGTCAGTCAGTCAGTCAGTTTCTTCTTTTATATATACAGATTATAATTTTATAAAACGGTACATCCGTTGAAAACAAGCTAAAAAAACAATTTTGCTTTACCAATGTAATTTGAAGGAGCCTTTACATACCTGTGGAATAATACAGTAAATGATCCAAGTCACGCTTATTTTGTAAAATCAAAATCAAATAATTATTGAATCAGCCAATTCGGAATGCAGTTTCGCTAGAGAAGAACGGACAGGAAAGTCTAGCGTTGCTTTTTTCACACTGGTTAACAATATTTGGTCATATAATTAATATACGATTTAAGTTTAATTACGTTAGAATAGAGCAGCTCAATGTTTTTGTAGATATACACGGTATCCGTCCACCTAAATCTTTGTCAGGATTTATCCTGTAGTCCCAAATCACGTTCTAGGATATACCGATCGTGATCATGGATATTAATGGCCAATGCAAATTATTAAATACGTTGGACACGCTTATCCGAAAATATGATAAGCCTAGAGAATCTTATCATTAGCGAAATAATAAACGACTAATAGACTGCCTTGGTGGCGCAGTTGTAATTGAGCATGCGTTACGAATGCTGTGCTGAGGTCTCGGGTTCGATACCCGTGTTGGGTAAAGTGATATTGAGTTTTTCTGTTTAGAAATATTCAGTATCAGCCCGGAGTCTGGAATGGTGCCCGGTATGGCGATAGACTCAGCCTCATCACATTATAGGACCGTATAAAAATCGGCGACGATTGGGCGACGACAGAGGTGTAACCAGTACATGGTTACACCTCTGCCTACCCATTCGTGGATTACAGACGTGAGTGTATGTGTGTGTATTATAGAATTGTATATCGTAGTATTACTTAGACATAGTTACATCCTCAACAAGTTGCGCAGAAACTCCACTCTCGCTTGAGAGACAAAGATGATCAATTTAGCTGCGAAGGTCGTCTTACCATCACCACAGGCCATAGACCTATACGCAAGAGATTCCTTTATCAGAATAAAGTAAACAAATTGGCCGAATTTAGGCCACCTAGCTTGGGCATAAAAGTGATATTATTCTCATATTTTTCTCATACAATGCGATAACAGAATCATTGTTCTACTTTATATGGAAAATCCAAAGTTTGTACTCAATGAAATAGGGAAATACAAGACTTTTTTTATCTGTATTATAGATATACAAAATACCTAAATAAGTTAATGATTAATTATTTTTATGATACCTTGCAATAATAAGTATTATTGTTTTACAAACAGGTTTTTCTCATTCTTAACATTAAAATTACTGATACCTGAGCATTTTTTTAGTTGCAAGTTTTTAATTAATATCTGTTAACAGTCTAATATGCTTAATCTGTTAGCGAGTGAGTGATGCGCTCAAATAATTTGTTTAATTTTAATAATATAACTAGGTATTGCATTGGAAAATGTTAGTAAACGTTAAAAAAGTAATAAAATAAGCAATTTTTGCAATTTTTTTATTACTTAATTGCGCCTTTGAAATTTTTCACATGTTTATAAAATATTACGGTAACGGTAGGCAGCGGCTTTGCTGTGCCCTGGCTTTGAAGAAGTCTACGGGCGGCGGTGACTACTTACCATCAGCTGGCCCGTCTGCTCATCTGCCTATCGAGGCACTAAAAAAAAATATTATTTAATATTTTTTTTCGTATTATACGATACAATGGATACGCATTGTGCGTTGTGTCTGATATAAATCGATATACTTGTTCATTGATACATCAGTAATTCAAGAAAACATTCATAATTGAAATATAGTACACTAAACTGCCGGTCAGTGGCGTAGTTGAATGAGGTGCTGGGTTCGATTCCCGTGTCGGGTTACAGTATACGGGTTTTTCTATTTAGAAATACTCAGTATCAACCCGGAATCTGGAATTGTGCCCGGTTTGGCGATAGGCTCGCCCACTATCACACTTTGTACACCTCTGTCTACCCCATCAGGAATTACAGGCGTGAGTGTATATGTATGTATTCAAATATAGTTTTGTAATATATTAATCGTCTGTTATTTATGTAAAACTAGATTTATGATCACTGAATATAACGTGTGACATTGAATAAATTCACAATCGCAACAATGGGTATGAATGAATGTGGTTTGAAGTATGCCTATACGTACTATGGTGTTGCCATGTATGGGGTGTATATTAATTTTTTTTTCTTTATTTTCATTTTGGGGGTATTTTCAAGCATGAAAATGTCACCCCCATTATTGTATACATACTGTGACCAAATAAGCTTATATAAAGAAAAAAAACAAAATTATTAATATATATCTACAACACCAAATTAACAAAATATACTCAAACATACTAAGTAACACGTGATTTTAGTGTCTTATCTATTATTTTATAAAGCAATCTAGCCTCATCGGAAACCGGGGAGGCCAGAATGCTATTATAAAAACCTAAATGATACCTTCTTTCTCCGAAGGCGTGCCGTCTCGTATATTAATTTAAAAAATGTACTGATATTTAATTTTAATTAATATTAATATATAATAATAATACCCCATCTATATGTAACATGCGAAAACTTTTAAAATGGTAATAAGTAAACTAAATTGACATATTTAAAGATTTTAAGAAACTGTTTGTTTTCCATACAAAATAAAAATATTATACACTATTCCACAGCTGGGCATGGACCTCTTTTACCAATAAGAAGAGTTTAGGCCTTAGTCCATAACGCTGGCTTAGTGCGGGTTGGCAGAATTCACATATTAAGACAGGTCAATATAGAATATATTTGTTATGTAAATAGGTTCTGAATTTCTTTATAGATCACCGCATTTTGGATCATAAAAGCAATTTTCAGATTAATAAGTGATTTAAATATGTGTAATGTATTGTAATATCTTGAAATTACTTATTGATTTATGGTTATTTTGTTACGTCATAATAAAGTAACAACCTTTAATAGTTTAACCGTAAGACCTTGTCATGATAATGTGATCTTTGTTGACACAGCTGCAACTTAATAATTTTTATTGCAACGCATATTACACTAAAAAGACAATGTATAAACTTAGTGACATCTGCTTCGGTTATTATGTTTTCCAATTTATATTTATAGTTTACTATCCCACTGCTGGGCAAAGGCATCAATAAAAATATCACCAATAATTGAATTGGCTGGCGCAGTTGTAATTGCGCATGCGTTACGACTGCTGTGCTGATGTCTCGGGTTCGATTCTCGGACGGGTAAATTGATATTGGGTTTCTCTATTTAGAAATTTTTAGTATCAGTCTGGAGTCTGGAATTGAACCAGGTTTGGCGATAGGCTGGCACCCTATTACGCTATGAGACCATAATAAATTCGGCGAAAAGTGGGTCTACTGGTTACACCTCTGCCTACTCCTTCGGGGACTACAGTACAGTGTATATGTATGTTTATTGTTAGGTTGAAGAGAGGATGTAAATGGTTTTTAATAATTTATTGACGGTTTGAGCGTTAACAACTCATTAAAAAGTATCTGTAGCGGAGGTTTAGGGCGCCCTAGATGCATCGGTTTTTATGTGTTTATTAAACGGTTTGCTGTGTCCTGGCATTGCAGAGGTCTATGGGCGGCGGTGACTACTTACCATCAGGTGGCCTGTCTGCTCGTCTGCCTATCGAGTCATATTTTTTTTTATTAAGAACGTTGAAAGTTTTGCTACTTTTTTTTATTAGAATGTCACTACACTAGATTAGACTTGCCATAGGTGATTTTTGGGAATTCATTGGATAACTCTCGCAACCCAGTCGTATCCGGATAATGATGTTATTTACTTTGGTTCCGTCATCAGGGATCACTGTAAATACGCAATCGCTATATTTTTGTCGAACGTTATCGCTATTCATGCTATTTATATGCGATAGATATTTAAAACATTGAAATTATTTAACTTTGTTATCAGAACAAAATGTTAAATATAATATAGTATGATCTCATCCTGTGTTGGGTGTTTATTGCCGATAAAGGCTTGTTTGTACTATGATCTTCACCAATCCTACTAATATTATGATGAAGGAACCATTTGAAACGGTTCCTCGGAGCACTCCCCGTGGAACAACTGATAGAACAAGCAGAGAGGCCCGAAGTCTCTCCGCAGCACCAACGGTTCCAGGCTATTCGTGATATCAGGAACCCGGACAATCCGAACGGCCCGCCTCTGTAAGGAGTCAAGTGGGTATGGTGTCATTCGGATTTGCTCATACACGTGGCTTGGGTTGAAATTGGCACCCGATGTGCACCTCTTCATATAAACCCAGGGCATGTTTATTATGACGCGCAGACGGGACACACTCAAGAATTTCACGCATGCGCGACGGGTCATTCTTGTGTGCGTGAGCAATTCCAAACACAAACTTTGTGATTATGCTTGTATAGAGTAATTTCTGGAACTACTGATTCGATTATGAGAATTAAAAGCGATCAGTAATTAGTACAAAGGTTGCGTAAATAATGAAAAATAAGGGCTGGTTTATTTGTTTCTCTTTAGAAACTTGTGTTCTGTAAAAACTACTTAAATTGCTAGATTTACACACGAAAAACTTCTTCCAAACTTCAACGTGTCTCTGAAGTTGTTTGTTTGAGAGATTCTTGACCGGATGCGTCGTACATTTTAACATTATCACCGTATGTCGGTCACCTTGGCGTTTGTAGTTAAAACTTTGTTGTGTCTGCCATTATGATCTCATTTTGGAGGTTATGAATTTGTATTATTAAATTGACTCAATGATTCCACGCATTAGGTAGTATATAAGGATTAAAAACATGGAGAGACCTTTGACACCTTTGACTTGGCAATCTGATATAAAAAAAAACTATCTCGAGTCCAAAGGAGCACATGAGACGTGAATCGAAATTTTTATATTTAATCTTTTTAACAAATCATATTACATTTTTCTTCGGGGGTGTAGAGTTGGGGTGCTATTCTCCTTCTTGCCCATTGCGTAGTGTGAAGAAGAAGGCCGGCATGATTGTGTTGAGTAGCGGGGGATAGATCGTCTCTTCCTACTCCATGCTCTACTTGGACGGCACTACGCTTACCGTCGAGCAGTGTGGTCACTTTGCCGTGCCAAGATAAAAAAAATCTCATGCTATAATTTTGGGGAATGGAGAAGAAAATTTAGTTCGCACCGCATCTTGGTTGAGTGCAGAGGATAACTATGACTAACATTAAATTAATTAACATTTAACTGCGTCCAGTTTATGTTGATCTGTTTGAGTGCATCAATCACTCGTCCTTGTCACACATATGTATGTATGTGCATGCGTTTGTATGCGCCGATGTCGACTGTTGTCAAGTATGTGTAAACAAAACTGAATAATGCTAGCACATGACGTCACTCTGCAATAATTTTAATCGATATTCGTAATTGTTTCATCGTTACTCAGGTTTATTTTGCTCTTATTGTTCTGTTAAATCATCAACAAAGATCGATTCGTAGTCTAATTTGAATAAGTATATTTAACAAATTTCATCTAAGGATCATACTGGCTTAAATCGTATTACGACTTACACTAATGTACTTCTGTATATTACTCCATCTCTTATGTTTTTATGGTTATTTGGAAATTATTGCTTTCAGTTGTGAGAACCCAAATTGTATTTTACTTTATTTTCAAGTGTATTTTCGTTGGTTCGTTTAAATGTATGATATTAAAGGTTTATTAGTCAAACGATTTAATACAATTGTCAATTATATTCATCGAATCATTGTTTTATTGTGCCGCCAGTACAATCCACATTTTTCAACATCATGTCTTTAAACTTCACTACAGTAATATAACATACACACTACGAAGTGTGTATGTTTTACAAGATTATGCAAATTACTTCATAGAATAAAAAACGAACACTCAAAACACCGTCCGTCACCTCGCTTAGCAATGTTTTATTCTTTAAAACTTGTGTGAGGTCATTCGTTTGGAAATCAGGTCCATATGACTCATTTAAGGTATGGACATCAAAACATGGACAATATTGTCGCGGTGACGGACAGCGGATGGATTTATTGATTCTCTGAGTCGATTGCGCAGACGTTCGGCCTTTACGTCACTGTCAGTAAAGTCAGGTGTGTAAAGAAAATTGATGATTTTCCAGTTATTTTAATATTTAAAAACGTTTGTGTTTTTCGATTTGTGTGTGTATTGTTTCGATCTGAATATAAGTATACATAGGTGCAGCAGAAGACTGTGATACAGTATGCCTTTTAAATTAATGACGTAGGTACTAGTTTTTGGTAGTAAATAAGTAAAATTTGCAATTTTATTATCATGATATCATCTTTCAGAAATATTAAAATATTCTGGCCATGTCGATATCCGTTAAAAATTGTACCTCTTACTATCCCGTTGCGGATGTCAGTAAAGGTCGACGAAGGAACAATGTCGCACCATTCTACTGAATGTAATCGTGTGATTGAGAAGTGAAACCGTCCTTTAATAAATAAATAAATAGACCCTACAGTCACACACATAGTTCTGACCCCACATTAGGTAAAACCTGTATCGTGGGTATCAAGAACTACGAGGGACTACAGTCCCAAAACACTCTGACCCGAAACGAATATCTGTCTGACACACAAACATTTGTCTCGGTGCGGGAATCGAACCCACGGCCTCTCGTTTTACAGCCGGCTACTCGCCCGCAGCGTCACGGAGACTGTCATTAAAAAAATAGGATATAATAATAATAACTATATATGGCACCATCTTCGGATAGTGCAATATCACAATATTAGATCGAAATTGTTTAATACCAAGAGGTATCTACGTGTTGGCTTCGGCCCTGCGCACGCTAAAAAAGTTCCGGGACTATATAATCCTGAAATTATAGTATGACATACATAATAATAATACATCCAACATGCACACACGTAGGCGGGACTACGGTCCACAACATCCAGGCACAAAACAAATATTTGTGGGTCACACAAGCATTTGTCTCGCTGTAGGAATCGAATTCGCGACCTCCCGTTTTATAACAACTGGCTTACTGCACGATGATAATTACCAACAGTTCGGCATATCCTGTGCATATCATTAAAAACTTGATCAATTGATAAAATATATCCGATAGTAATAAAAATATTTTTTTAACCATCAACGACATTAAAAATGTTCAAAGAGTATTTGAATTTTTACCTGTGACCTATAATACATTACTAATGTACTAAGAAACAGTAATCATAATAACCTTGACCTCTCCGTGACATGTCATTCTGTTACATAAACTATGTATGATATTGGAAACCGACTGCCTCGGTGGCAATTGTAATTGCGCATGCGTTACGACTGCTGTGCTGTGGTCTCGGGTTCGATCTACGAGTCGGGTAGTGATATTGGGTTTTTCTATCTAGAAATTCTCAGTTTCAGGTCAGAGTCTGGAATTTGTACCCGGTATGGCGATAAGCTAATTATAAAAAGAAACGCCCCCTATCATATTATGGGACCGTAATAAATTCGCCGAAAAGTGGGTGTAATGGTTACACCTCTGCCTACCTCTTCGGGAATAAGAGGCGTGAGTATATATTGTATATACACAGTCGGGTCATAAGTATTGTCACACAGTAAAAACTTTTATTTTAGAATGCTGGCCACAAAAAAGTTTATTGAATTCGAATTTCAAATTGTTCATGAAAATAAAAATGTATACTTTTTAGAATTTTACTCATTTTTAAATATGGAGTGGACGCTTAAAGAAGACCGTGTTGCAGTAATTGCGTTGCATCGTTGCGGTTACGCGCCAATTAAAATTTTTGACATACTGAAAAATTTGAATATAACCAAAAGATTCGTTTATCGTACCATCAAACGATACAATGAAGACTCTAGTGTAGATGACAGGTCAAGAAGTGGTCGCCCTCGGTCTGTTAGGACTCCAGCAGTGATAAAAGCTGTGAAGGCGCGAATTCAAAGAAATCCCAAACGTAAGCAGAAACTGTTGGCCCTTCAGATGGGGTTAAGCAGAACCACGGTGAAAAGGGTGTTAAATGAAGACTTAGGGCTTCGGGCATATCGAAGAAAAACAGGACATCGTTTGAATGCTCGTCTAATGGACCTGAGACTGAAGAGATGCCGCGCTTTGTTGAAGCGGTACGCGGGAAAAAAATATCGGCAAATTCTTTTTTCAGATGAAAAATTTTTTACCGTAGAAGAGAGCTACAACACACAAAATGATAAGGTGTACGCATACAGTGGTGAAGAAGCGAGCAACCGTATTCCGCGTGTCCAACGAGGTCATTTTCCATCCTCGCTCATGGTATGGTTGGGAGTTTCTTATTGGGGCTTAACAGAGGTACATTTTTGTGAGAAAGGTGTAAAAACGAATGCAGTTGTGTATCAAAATACAGTCCTGACGAACCTTGTGGAACCTGTTTCTCATACCATGTTCAATAACAGGCACTGGGTATTCCAACAAGATTCGGCGCCAGCTCATAGAGCGAAGAGCACACAAGACTGGCTGGCGGCGCGTGAAATCGACTTCATCCGGCACGAAGACTGGCCCTCCTCCAGTCCAGATTTGAATCCGTTAGATTACAAGATATGGCAACACTTGGAAGAAAAAAGGCGTGCTCAAAGCCTCATCCCAATTTGGAGTCACTCAAGACATCCTTGATTAAGGCAGCCGCCGATACTGACATGGACCTCGTTCGTGCTGCGATAGACAACTGGCCGCGCAGATTGAAGGCCTGTATTCAAAATCACGGAGGTCATTTTGAATAAACTTTAGTGTCATAAGAATTTATATTTTGTTAAGTTCATTTTGGTATATAAATGGTTGCATAATGAATAAACTTGTTTCAATTATTTTATATTAAACATGTGACAGAATTTATGACCTAACTAGGTATTGTGTGTATGATATTGGAAAACGCTAGTAACATGAAGGTATCGCAAACTTTTTTCTGTTGTATTAATATTGATAATAACTATAATTTCTTATAGGTTATGAAAATTTATATTTAAGTATTCATGCTTTTTTTAGATATTCTATCAAGACATTCATAATTAAATTTATTGAGAAGGATACGTTACGGTAACTTAATAATTATTTTATTGCATAGTCCCTTGCAACTGCCCACTCTCATAATGTTGCATCTAGTGGCACACACTTTTTTGTATATTACCGTAATTCATGTTTATCTTATCTTCATATATAAATTCTTCTGAACGTGTATATGTCACTGAACTCCTCCTAAACGGATGGACCGATTTGGATGAAACTTTGTGTGTATCTTTCAATGAGTTCCTGGATGGTTTGAAAACACAATTTGACACAGAAGGTGGAAATAGGGTTCTTCAATTTCAGGGCAGGACAACATCTGCCGCGCCTGCTAGTGTTATATAAATAGTTTAGCTAAGGTATGTAGAGTATACAAAAAGCTATAGCTCTCTTACAAACTCTTCTTTTTTATAATTAGTAACTCATACGGGGTCACTTTCAATTAGGGCAATGAAATGTCGATTTCATATTATTATTATTATGGACTGTTTAATGAACTTTGTCATTATTTATTATAAATATATTAAGTCCATTCGATTAAATGAGTCAATATAACAATAAGATTGAAATAATGCTACTGTTTTGGTAACATTTGTTTTGCACGTGCTATTGTTTAAACGAGCATATATTATTACTTACAAAATAATCATGGTCGATAACAGAATTTACTTTCGTAATTACTTTATACTTTATAGTTTTGACAGCCTCCGTGGCGCAGTTGGCGAGTAGACGGCTATGAAACGAGAGGCGGTGGGTTCGATTCCAACACCGCGCAACGGGACAAATGTTTGTGTGACAGACAGATATTTGTGTCCGGGGTCTGGGTGTTGTGAGACCAAAAGTCTGTCGTAGTCCCTGATACCCACAACACAAGACTCGTATCTTAGTGTGGGGTCGGGGCTATGTGTGTGACTGTTGGGTGTTATTTATTTATTTATTCTATATAAATAAATAAATAACACTAATAGTAGTTACAAAACTATCGTTTTTATTTCTCATGACTATAACATCAACATATTTGTTGATAACGACTAGGACCCGAAGACCCGATTCTTCGACTGGGCAATCTTATGACAATTATATCTATCTAAAACCATGAACTTTTTTTTTATACCACTGTGGTGGCAAACAAGCTTACGGCCCGCCTGATGGTAAGCAGTTACCGTAGCCTATGGACGCCTGCAACACCAGGAGTATCACATGCGCGTTGACGACCCTTCAAAAGCCTATTTACTCCCTTCTTGAAGAACCCTATACTGCAGTCCCATTCAAATACCTTGGCAGGGGAACTTCCTGGTATTCATTTCAATATAATATAACATTGTCTCACATTCTATAACGGTTCCTGCCTCGGTGGCGCAGTTGTGATTGCGCATGCGTAGCGACTGCTGTGCTAAGGTCTCGGGTTCGATCCCCGGGTCGAGTAAAATGATATTGGGTTTTTCTATCTAGAAATTCTCAGAATTAGCCCGGAGTCTGGAATTTGTGCCCGCTATGGCGATAGGCTCGCCCCCTATCACATTATGGGACGGTTACAAGCTCGGCGAAATGTGGGTGTACTGGTTACACCTCTGCCTACCCCTTCGATTACAGGCGTGAGTGTATTTTAATAGCCTATGAGCCAATTTTAATAGCTTTGTCTTCAAAGATTTAGTCATGAAATTGTAACACTACTCTCTATGTGCATTTAATTGCACATAGGTACGTCATATTGGTCTAGTGGATTGCTTCATTAATAGTAATATAATTATACTAAGAACACTGAATTTTGGATTAAAATCACAATAATAATAATTCGATTTTCGTTTTCAAAATACGATTTGATTTGGCTACAACTGGGTATACTGTGGATGCACATAGGCCTAACTAATTAATAAAAATAACACATCAGAATCTTTAGTACACACTAAAAAATACATGCGCGGACACATTATAACGTGACGTTAATTTCTGTCCGTTTAGCCCTTAAACGGTAGGCATCCGCTTTGCTGTGCCCTGGCATTGTAGAGGTCTACGAGCGGCGGTGACTACTTACCATCAGGTGGCCCGTCTGCTCGTCTGCCTATCAAAGCACTAAAAAAAAAGCCTAGATAGGCAGACGAGCAGACGGGCCACCTGATGGTAAGTAGTCACCGCCGCCCAAAGACTTCTGCAATGCCAGGGCACAGCAAAGCCGCTGCCTACCGTTGAAGGACTACTCTTTTTAAGCCTCGTTTAAAGACGGACATGTCATAGCGCTCAGGGAACACCGCAGCAGGGAGTTCATTCCAGAGCTTGCACGTACGTGGTAAAAATGAACGCTGGAAACGAACCGTGCTAGACGGAATCGTTTCCAGGTGGTATGGATGAACTCTGTAATAAAAAAAACACAAGTGAACTTATTCGTAAATGCATCGGATTAGTGACCGGATCTATTTTTTTGGCTCTTCTTATTGGGTAACTATTATAGCCGTAAGAGATGGACAGACAACAAGACAGACAGACAATTTCTAGGATACAGTGGTACAACTGCGGTGGAGCTAGTTGTAGATATTGCAGGGACAGGCTGAAATGCAGTTCTGCTACTTACAATTGAAAAGTGTACAATATAATAATTAGAATACCCCTTAATGTTTGAATGTCAATCAGGTATCTAGCAGATGCGGCATTATTCCATATTAAACCAGTGAGAGGTACGCGTCTAGCACGTACGTATAATGAGTTGTGCTTTGTAACAACAGTTACGTGAGCTTAGCCAATTTGCGAAAGCATTGCTCGCACTGAAACGAATTTAGCGCGAAGAGGAAGCCAAATGCAAATTCGGAGGTCAATGTTGCTGGATGTGGCTTGCGATATAATCGTTCAGTACTCGTACGCTCAATTTATTATTACTAGTGGTCGAAATTAGACCTTAATTCATGAAAAAAAACATACTATTTCATTTTTTTTTTATTAGTAGGTACTATAGTTCCTCAATAGCTACTAAACAAAACAAATTAGTCAGTTGACAAACAGAAATTAAAAAGATACAGAACTATTTTATCTTACTTGTATTTATAGTTTTCGCATAATTGACACGCAATACTTTGTTTAACAAACACGATAAATTATGACGCAGACCTTTTGTTTAGCAACTTTGTCTATCTGTATCTATGGAAATATCATTCGATGTAGTTAGTGTGTTGAAACAACATAATGGACTATGTTGAGTGTCACATGTAGTGTTTTTAAGACATGGCTCATTTATTTTACATATTGACTAAGAGCTGGTTTTTTTTACACCACGATGTTGGCAAACAAGCTTACGACCCCCCTGATAGTAAGCGGTTACCGTAGCCTATGGACGCTTGCAACACCAGGAGCTTCACATGCGCGTTGCTGACCCTTAAAAAACGTATTTGCTTCCCTTCCTTGAAGAATATTAGCAACATTCCCCTGATGATTCCAAAATTAAGTTACCTGGGAGTTACTGGGAGAGTTTGGCGGTAATTGATGTAGGATCGTGCCATTATGATTGTCCCATATTTTGGAATGGGACACACACTTCAAGAAACGTGTATGATATATCAGTCTCTGCTTACTCTATATTTCCGTTTAACATCATATTATGGTTAAACAAAACATGATTATATTAACTGTAGGTAATGTTACTATAATTACACAATTATAAAATCGATTGTGTACGTCATGTAAGCCTCATTGGCTGGTTATCGGAGTGTGTCGAATTTCAAGTTTAGTAATTACCCAAATATGTTAGTGCCTCTTTTAGCAGCTATTATATTATAATAGATTAGTTTAAAATTTTGCCCTGTCGAAAATGTAGGTCATTTTTATTCATTAAGTACCAAAAATAGCCAATTTATTTTCGTGTTTGTTTATATAAAAATAATAATACCTAGCCCTGTATATACTACTGTTTGTTTATATACTTTTATTTAATAGAAGAAAATCGTCATTTGCAAGCCGGCATGATTGTATCTTAAGGAGTGAGATATAGTTATCTCCCGCTACTTGATACTCTAACTGGACAACACTGCCCTTACCATCAGTTGCAGTATGTACATGTTGCCGTGGCAGTGAAAAAAATAAGTAATGTAAATATGAGTACAAATCTTTCAGTATTATTCAAAATCGTATATATAAGGTTTTTTCAGGTTAGCATTGCGCTTATAATGAAGTCAATCTTAGTTTTAAAAATGTGTTACGGTTTGGACTATATCTTTGCGGAAATAAATATCAGACAAATTGCTAGTATTTGTACCTATTTACGTAAATAATATATACCCACGATTTATTCTGATGTAGGAATAAATTACAATCACTTCCTATCGTAATTTTCGTTCCAAGATGGCGGAAACTGTCACAGTTGAATAATTCTGATAGAGGTTACAGCCAGTAACATAGAGTTCTAAAGGTGCGAGCACATAAGTTAGACAGCCTAATCGATATTTTATTGACCATAATTCTAGCTCATATAAATACATATCATTTATCTTACATAAATACAAAATATACATGACGTAAGGCGCAAAAATATCTCCAAAGTAAGAGTCAACCGTACACCATATTTTTTAAAATAAAAGGGACCTTTGTCGGTCGGATATTTTGTGTTTTGTCAGCCACAAAAGCCTTAATGTGTCCTGTTTTAATTTTGGTAACACGCGTATGCGTAATAATGCATTTTTGTATCTCTCTGACCCGTCTAAAAGCGTAAACACCCGAACATTGTGTATAGGTCATTGGCCTTAACGGATGTTGACTTTAAACGTCTTTATTTTGAAAGAATTAATTAATTAAATTATTTGTGATTAACATTCGCCGAGGCGTCACACAATAGGAATCACGACGCTTCGCCGTGGTTTGGGGTAGTACCGGCCAAACGATTAACATAAGCAGAACAATTAATGTCGGTAACGTTAAGGTGTTATGTGTTATGTTTTTTTAAATCCTGGTACGACAAAGTGACCACACTGCACCTGATGGTAAGCGCAGAGCTGTCCAGTTAGACTATTAAGTAGTAAGAGACGACTATACCTCGCTATTGGACAAAATCATGCCGGCCTGCGAATTATGTGTATATTATGTAAGGTATTGTGTGCTATAGCAGTGATAGCCTAGTTGGTTGCGGTACAGACTGTCAAGACGAAAGTCGTAGGTTCGAAACCCAAGTGGCATACACCTCTGACTTTTCTAAAGTTATGTGTGTATTATGCTCATATAAAAATATGCGATGTTTGGGTATTGGAAGCCGTGATCCAGTGTGGCACCAAATTAATAACTTTTCAATTTATTTTTTTTATAATAAACTATGAAATTGCAACAAGCTTCATTTACCACCGCACGTTTTATAAATTACGTAAATAATATGAGTATGTAGTACCAAAGATAAATTGCATAAAAACCGGTGTTTATCTGGTTTTTATAATTTTCTTTATAATATTGTTTAAAAAAAAAAACTCCCATGTTCTTAGGTTGCGTAAGATATATTTTACATATTATTTTTATATTCTTAAATACTTAGTTATAGCGACCTCATACACAGGGTGTAAAACCCACCATAGTGGCACATGAAAGTGTGTGGCGCTCCGCGGTCAGGCAGTGTACATCCGGTTTTTGCCGCGGGGGTTAGAGTTGGGGTACGATGTTTGGCCATGTTGCGGCCTTCTGAGTACTCTGACACTAGACCCACGACTGTTACTTCACGTTCTTGTCACATGGCGTAGTGTGAAGAAGCTACACAGCAGGCCGGCATGATTGTGTTGAGTAGCGAGCGATAGATTGTTTCTCGCTACTTGATACTCTAACTGGAATGCTTTGCGCTTACCACCAGCAGCAGTGTGGTCACTTTGCCATGCCAGGATAAAAAAAGGAAGATCAAGAAATTCTTGTAACCCGGCGTCATTTTTATTCGTCATTTTAGTTCGACCATATCGAGTATAGTATATTACAGTATCGTAAAATACAGTCGAATTGAGAGCCTCCTTCTTTTTGAAGTCGGCTAAAAGCACAAAGGTATAAAACGTCATTTTTGTCCTAAGTATCATTGGCATAAGGGAGGCGATAGACGAATGACGAGTGCATAGCGAAGTGCAATGCACATATCAGTTCTAGGTAATTTATTTCCACGTTACATTTGGTAATACGCGTAGAGAAAGTGATTGCGCGTGGTGTCGGGTGCGCGCGCGCTGTGCTGTGGACGAGCGCACCCGACCTTGCCATATACGTGAGGCCTGCCGACAGCCAGCCACCCGCCAGCCGTCCGCCTGCCACCCGCCTGGCGCATCTCTTGGGGTTGCCAGACTTAAATCTTTGTAATAATTCAATATCGGTAAATTTTTAATGACGTCCATGGCTCTACGGGCGAGTTGACAATTTCTGCTCTGACTTTTTCATTATCTGTTATATTATGCTTCGAGTCTGAGTATTCTGAAATAAAAATATTGGATGTGATATAATCCGCATAAAGGACCCTTATGGTCAGAATTACATGTGTAATTTAAATGACATATAATTTATTATTGCAATTATTATTTTTATTTATTCATATTTTATCACTATTTAAGGCAATTGCGTTTCATTCTAAAGACCCTACTACCTAGAGTAAGTTTGTGTAAGTACCGCAAAATTTAGCTGTGTAGTATCAAAAACCCAATTAATTAATTGCAGTGCAAAACATAGAAGTTGTCTATAATAGTAATAATATAATAATAGTGTGTCATACAAGCATAAAAAACATGTTTTATGGTTGTATGAAACGCTATTATATTTACATGGCGACTGACAGTTTACTTTCATACCATATACTGTACGATTTATATTACTATTTTCGTTTTGAGGGCAACAAACGGTCGAATGGAATGTAGAGGAGGTACCGTTGTACACTTGCAAAAAACAAATACCATAATTAAATATAAAAGTGGTTATATTTTTCTAAAATGTTGAATTCATGATGATCTAACTTTTGATCGAAGTTTCTGTCTTGTGATAAAATTTGATTGTCTTTGGAAAATTGGGAATAAGAATATGTGCATTTTACAGGATAAAATATAATCTTCTTTCATGTATTTATCTAATATTTCTGACAAACAACAAAACTAGTTAGTAAGGCGAGGAAGAGTAATAAATCAAAAAAGCCACACAATATAATATTTTTATTAGTAAAAATCTTTAAAATATTATTGTGTATCCCTAAAAATTCCCAAGTATTCCTGGAAATTTTAATAATGAGGCAATTTTACACCCGATATGTTGCACCAATTACCTTGAACAGTTTTTGCTCGTTTTTCCATAGTCAATATGTCAGTGTTACTCCGCGAATGACCACACGCGACACCTTTGTTTTCACCTGATGAATGTTATAAATACATTATGGCTGCCTCAAATCATTAATATGTATGTGGTATTTTATACTGCTACGTTTGGCAAATTATTATCATCTTAAATTTATTGCCATGCATAATTCCAAAGTCATAGTAAAATTTACGATATATTATAAAACTAATTGATTTAATTTAAATTATCTTTTTGAATATTCAAATCAATGTCGATAGTTCACTGCAGACGGAATATTCACTTCTCAGTATTGTAATTAAGCACTGCATGGTAATAGGTTTGCCCCTTATCCCATATATTTGTCAAAATTCAGATTTCTTTTTTTGGCGCATGCAGTCATTATTTTTTTTATCCTGGCACGGCAATGTGACCACACTGCACCAGCGCAGTGCCGTATTTAGAGTATCAAGTAGCAAGATAATAATTAATAATATTTTTTTTGTTGTTTTGTTAAAAATATGAAGCTTAGTGAAAAATATTTAATTAAATGTTAAAAATAGTTCGATTCATAAAATAATTGTCCAGACTGGCAAGGGAATCTGTCCTATTTCTGCATAATAAGTGTCAGCATGAAATTTGTGAGGCGTACTTACAAGTGACGTTATTTGTCTATCAAGATATTAAAACGCTTATAACTTCCTTAATTCCTTTCTTTGATATGTTATATTTATAGTAAGCTATTTTGAAGACGGTATAAAATATTCTGCCCGATCACATAGACTGAAAGCAAGATATCCTTGGACTTCGAGGTTTACTTAATTTTTTTTTTATATCATAGTCCGACAAACGAGCCAGTGGGTCACCTGATGTTAAGTGATCTCCACCGCCCATGAACATCCACCATACCGAAAGTATCATGTATGCGCTGTCGGCCTTAAAGGACAGGAATAGGGATTAAGGGTAGGGGGAATCTGGGCCTCCGGATATCTCATTTACCATACGAAACGCGACAATGAACTGTCACTTTACGTTGGTTTTCTGTGAGACAGTGGTAATACTCCGGTCGAGCCGGCCATTCATGCTGTAGACAAATATGTCTACAGCGTGGCTCTACCACTTTTTAAATTATAATGATTACTGTTTTATACACAAATGGAAATATCATTATGCCACAATAAAGACGTGAGGTGAGCAATAGTGTCACCGTGAGTAAGTTAACAGGAAGATAGTCGTGTTTGCACGAGTACGTTCGCTATTAGTTGTTATTGTTGTAATAATTGCATGGTGCGCATCACGTGGTCACGTGTGTCTCCGAGGACACTTGCCAATGGTAATCACTCTCGTTATCAGTTTATGCATTCTGAAAGACTCAGGTTTTTACTCATGTTTATATTTGTTTACATTAAGTCGAGAGGTTTAGGCATAGAACACTTAGGCATAATGTCGGTTAACGATTTTAGTGTCATTTTAAATCGCTATACTACGTTACTAATGCGCTGGTGGTAGGATATTCATATCCACCCGGATAGCGACCACCGTACAAAGGGTGTAAAACCCGCCATAGTGGCACACGCAAGTGTGTCGCGTTCCAGGATCAGCCAGTGTACATCCGGTTTTGACGGGGGTCTTACGATGTTTTGCCGTTTTGTGGCCCTCGACCGCTACTTCACCTTCTTGCCCATAGCGTAGTGTGAGGAGACAGGCCCGCATGATTGTGTTGAGTAGCGAGTGAGAGATTGTCTCTCGCTTCTCGATACTTTAATTGGACGGCACTGTGCTTACCATCAGGTTCAGTGTGGTTAGTTGGCCGTGCCAGGAAAAAAACTACATAAATACTTAAAGTACCCCGATCTCTGAGGTGCTTTCAATACCAAAAATATTTTTTTTCTTCACTTGACTTCGTCACTTTAAATTGTTAATGAGTTACCTTACATTTGACCATATTATCTCGCTCTATTGATATAGATATTGATATAGACTTGCAACTACATGAAGATTCCCCCGATAATGTATTTTTGTCGGAGTGCATTTTATATTATAATTTTTATCTTCTAAGTTTAATTGAAAGTCAATTATAATGTACGATATGAATCCCTGGTGTTCATAACACAAGTTAGATCTTTATTTGGACACCAGAGTTCAATCAAACACATCGCTGTACTCTTAGCATTACTCTATTTATAAGATATTTTATTTCTAGGTTAATTTATGTTATGTGTTACTGTATGTTTTTCTTTTGTGTGCAATAAAGTTTATCTTATCTTATCTTATCTTATTGAATGTTTTATGAAAGAGTCGCCAAACAAGCGGTTTCTCCGATATGTGATTGTCACCACCTATTGTCACATACAGTACTAGCATGATCGTCGGTAGGTTGTCGGGCTCTGAGGAAAGAATAGGCTGTTTTCTTGAAGTACAAGCCACCTAAGCATTATCAGGTCCGATTAAATTTTCGGAGATAGATAGACACAAACCTAAGTTTACTCCCAAGTTTAAAATTGCAACCTTTTAAATCATCTAAAAAAATGTTAGAAAATATGTAACCACAAGTATCTAGGCCATACTCATTCCTTCAACAACGTTAGTAAATGACGAAATATCGCAATCGCAAACACAACTCGCTTAAATTGCCATAAACATAGACGTGGATAATTTATGTTGTTAATTTTATTAAGTTCTACTTTCAAGCAGATATTGTCCAAGTGTTGATTTAATTGGATTTGTATCTTACGACATAAAGTCATAAATATATATATTTTAATGTTTTAATAATAAATAAATAACATCCAACATTCACACACATAGCCCCGATCCCACACTAAAAGTCTTGTGTTGTGGGTATCAGGGACTACGAGAGATGCACGGTCTCACAACACCCAGACCCCGGATACAAATGTCTAACACACAAACATTTGTCCCGGTGTGCGAATCGAACCCACGGCCTCTCGTTTCACAGCCGGCTTCTCGCCTACTGCGTCACGGAGAATGTCTTTGTTTGGTATATAATTTACTTCTGTTTTATATTACATAGAACAATAATAAATCTAACTAGTGTTAATACTGATTGATGGTTTTTAATTAATTCAGTAGGTATATCATTAATGATTAAATTTATTGGCGAATATATAATAATTTTATTTAGTTTACAAAGTGACGATAAAGTAAAACTTCAGCAAAACTATTTCCTCGTCTCGTAAAAGGCAATTAAGTATTTTTATTAATGTACTGGCAGTAATGTAATAAAAAAAGAAAAGTTTAAATAAGATATTGTGCCATCATGAAGCAAGAGATAGATAGGCTAAAAACTTGACACATACATCGACTTTTCTTGTAGGTCCTGGTTAAGTCGTGAAGTTAATATAGGTTTTGCGCATGCCTGTGTCATGTGAATCACGACCCCAGGCGAACCTTCCGCGTTCGTGGGCATTTCACTGAAGCCCCGCTTTCCGATCATCTAATCATGAATGCGATCATTTCGACCTCAATATAAGTAAAAGTTTTTTAATTCATAAAAAATACTTCCACCGACTTCAATAAAAAACAAATTGTGCGTCTCTATAAAATTTTAGGGTTGCCCTCGATTTTTGTGAGATCCCATCATCATATCCTGACTTGGTGCCAGTGGGACCACCTGGGAAGTATACCCTTTTAAACAAAAAAAGAATTTCTCAAATCGGTCCAGGTGTCTTCGAGTAATCGGGGAACATACATAAAAAAACGATTCCGACGAATTGAGAACCTCCTCCTTTTTTGAAGTCGGTTAAAAAGAGACGGTGAGTGTCACGCGAGTCATTATGCAATTTGTGATATCTAATTTGAGGTATAAAGGTACAGAAAGAGATATAACATCGGTGTGTATTGGCAAATAAGTGCGCGTTTGTTTCGGGGCCGCCACGTTAGAACGGGCGACCTCTCGCCTCCGCGCCGGCGCTCGCCTTACGAGTAGCATTGAGGCATTTACCTTTCTTAGGTCGGTCTGACTCTGTCCTCAATACACGCTAGAAGCGTTGATTTATTACGATGCATGGTATGTCAGATCAGTTTCGAGAAAAATCCGGGTATTTTCTTCAAGTAATGTATGTACCTAGAACATGAGTAGATGAGCAAGTAAGTTCTTTATGTAAATGTTTAAAAATAAACATCAGGTTCATTTAAGATCGCACTAACTTAAAGTTTAACTTGCTTTATATTTCTTAAATAATGTGGGAGTTATATACCCATTTGGATATATTTCAATAAAATATAATACTAGTTAATTGCATAAGTTGTAACTTAAATTAAACGGACTGCCTCGGTGGCGTAGTTGTAATGGCGCATGCGTTACGACTGCTGTGCTGAGGTCTCGGGTTCGATCCCCGGGTTGGGTAAAGTGATATTGGGATTTTCTATCTAGAAATTCCTCAGTATTAGCCCGGAGTCTGGTAAATGTGCCCGGTATGGCGATAGGCTCGCCCCCTATCACATTATGGGACCGAAATTCGGCGAAAAGTGGGTGTCCTAGTTACACCTCTGCCTACCTCTTCGGGGATTACAGGCGTGAGTGTGTGTGTGTGTGTGTGTGTAACTTAAATGTATACCAGGGAAGTAACACATCTGAATACAAATTAAAAACAATGTTGATTTTACTAAACAATGTGACGTGATGATAGTTTGCTGCGTATTGCACATAATGTGATTTCGCAAAGATATGCAAGTTTTTGAGTGAAGGTCACACTTTGATAAACATTTTGGGGCGCCCCCGAGTTAGTTGGAGCAAGATCTGACATTGATACAAGGTGTTGAATGCAAATAGCAGTACGTTTATTTGATCTCCTCAGAAAACTCTTTATATTTCCATCATTTTTTTTTATACCACGATGGTGGCAAACAACCTTACGGCCCACCTGATGGTAAGCAGTTACCATAGCCTATGGATGTTTACAACACCAGGAGCATCACATGCGCGTTGCAGACCCTCCATAAAACTATTTACTCCCTTCTTGAAGAACCCCATACTGTAATCCCCTTGGAAAACCTCGGCACATTCCACAATCGGAAATTCCTCTGAAACCGCGTTGTGCGCGACCATTTAGGTTCCAATGTGTGAGAACTTTCGATGTATCTGTTACCCTTCCAATGAACTTGCTAGGTAGCATGTAATTTAGCATAGCTTTGGGTTATTCTGGTATTGTCTTAAAACACGTTCTTATGTGGGATATGTAAAAGTTTTTTAATTCATAAAAAGTACACCGACTTCAATAAAAAAAAATTATGCGTCGCTACAAACTTGAGGGTTTCTCTTGATTTTTCTGAGATCCCATCATCAGATCCTGATTGGTGCTAATGGGACCAACTAAGAAGTAAGCCCTTTTAAACAAAAAAAGAATTTCTCGAATCGGTCCAGGCGTCTTTGAGTAATCGGGTAACATACATAAAAAAAAAGTCCTCCTCCTTTTTTGAAGTCGGTTAAAAATGGGTTTTGGCGGTAAAAATGAAGCAACCTATGCACTCTATGGATTCGAATATTTTATTTTTGAATACCTAATTATCTTATCTTATTATTATGACGGTAATGTATATCTTGAGTTTTAGGACAACCTTTACAAATCCCGTGCTGGCCTCATCCAATTCTTCAAACAGATCGGGGAAAACCAAACAAAGTGGATTAAGGATGTGAAAGAATAATACAATGTCATTATGTAATGTATCGGTAAATGCCCAAGTACAGTATCCTGTTGTACATTCATGACGCGACTAATGGAATTCTATTTCGACATAGATACTCAGTAATTCCGGTTTGTTAATGACTTGTTAAGTAGTTAATTGTTGAAATTTTCCGTTGTATGTATGTTTGACGAAAAGATACACATCTAGTGATACCAATAATTTTATAATTTGATTATTTATTGGCATATAAATCGTGAATTACTGTTTTGCTTGGGGACTTTAACGCAAAAGTAGGATTGACTGCAACGGATGATCATCTGAGGGATAGTGTAGGCAGATTTGGTTTAGGTGACCGAAATGAGCGTGGACAAATGTTGCTAGACTTCTGCGCAGAAAATAACTTAACTATAATGAACACTTGGTTCCAACAACACCCGCGAAGACTCTACACCTGGACGTCTCCGAATGGTAGACACAGAAACCAGATCGACTACATTATTATTGGCAAGAGATGGAGATCATCGATCACTTCCACTAAAACGCGGCCGGGAGCCGACTGTGGAAGTGACCACCAGTTACTTGAAGCGGTGATCAAAATCCGTTTAAAGGCAGCAAATAAGAACTTGCCAAAGAAGCCTATCATGCTACCAGTGCACGTGGAGGACGAATTTAGAAAGATCGCACAACAGCGAATCAGAGAGCTAGAGTTAGACCCTTTCGAGTCAGCACACGAGTCGTGGGAGTCTCTAAAAACCGTGGCGCTGGAAACAGCTCAAGAGATAGCAAGTAGAAGGAGTGAACCGCGCCCAAAATCTGATTGGATAAAAAGGGAAACTTGGCTACTCATACAGGAACGACGTGATCTGAAGGCGGGTGGCTTAAGCTCGGAATCTGAGAGACAGCGATACCGGGACCTGCATGCAACAGTTCAAAGACTCTGCAGAAGAGACAAAAACGCCGCAATCGACGAAGTCTGTCTAGACATCGAAAGGTCAGCAATTCATGCACAATGCAAAGACATGTTTGCTAAGGTGAAGCTGTTAGCTAAGGACTTTAAACCTAAAAACTGGACAATAGAAGACGAACTTGGCGCACCACTAGTGGATAAGCATCTGGTACTCGAGAGATGGCGCCAATATTGTCAACAGCTTTACTGTGAACACGACGACACTGAAGACCGACTCGACTCCTCTGAAAGGGAGCCGGACATCCTTCTGCACGAAGTCGAAGCCGCAGTGGGCCGTCTCAAACACAAAGCGTGCGGTGGTGATGGAGTATCCGCACAAATGCTGAAGTGGCTCGGTCCTGAGGGTGTGCAGCTCTTACACTGTATTTGCCAAAAGGTCTGGAGAACTGGTCAATGGCCTGAGGACTGGATGGACTCGATAGTGGTACCGATACATAAAAAAGGATCAACCAAGAAGTGTGAGAACTATCGGACCATATCCTTGATATCAAATGCGAGTAAGATACTGTTACACATTATCAACAGGAGACTGGAAAATTTCATCGGTGGGCAGATCGCTAAAGAGCAGGCAGGCTTCGTTAGGGGCAGAGGCACGCGTGAACAGATACTAAACATGAGGCAGCTAATCGAAAAAGCTAGAGAATTTAATGTTCCGATGGCACTTTGCTTTATCGATTACGCTAAGGCCTTCGACTGTATCAGCTGGAGGAAAATGTTTAGTGTCATGAGTGAAATGGGCATACCCGAACACCTGACTTTTCTCGTGCATAACCTCTATCTCGACGGCAAATCTAGAGTCAGATTTGAAGAATCCGAGTCCGGCCACTATCAGACGGGCCGTGGTGTTAGGCAGGGCTGTATCCTTTCGCCTCAACTTTTCAATCTCGTTGGAGAGCATATCATGCGGAGAGTCTTGGAGGGGTGGAATGGAGGCATGCGGGTCGGAGGACACCTCATCAATAATCTACGCTTTGCAGATGATACGACCATTATAGGCGCGAATGAATCTGAGCTAGCCGAGCTTCTGCAAAGGGTCCAAAAAGTTAGTGAGGAATATGGTCTTCGTATCAACCGAGCCAAGACTAAGCTGATGTTTGTAGACCGGGCTGGCACTCTCCAGCGAACGGGGGAGCTATCCGACCTTGATACCGTGCAGTCATTTGTATACCTAGGATCCTTGATAGCCGCGGATGGTGACTGCGAAAGAGAAGTGATAAGAAGGGCTCAAATCGCAAAAACAGCGGTGAGGAGACTTGAGAAGATCTGGAGGAATAGAGGAATCAGTAAGAGCACTAAATGCAAACTGATGAGAACTTTGATCTTCTCTATATTCCTCTACGCTTCGGAAACCTGGACTTTGAAGGCACGCATTCGGAGCAGGATTGACGCATTCGAAATGTGGTGCTGGCGCAAAATGTTGGGTATTCCGTGGACAGCGCGCCGCACCAATGTGTCAATTCTTTCCGAATTGAATATCAAGTGCCGCCTATCGACCATATGCCTCCAACGGGTCCTCAAGTACTTCGGACACGTAGCCAGACGAGAACCCGATAATCTTGAAAAAGTTATTGTGGTAGGACACGTGGAAGGAAAGAGGAGCCGCGGAAGGGCACCGACCAGATGGACCGACACCGTGAAGGAAGTCTCGAAAAGCAGTATACAGACTTCCATCCGGATGGCCGAAGACCGTGCGTCCTGGAGAGCCTTGGTGAAGAAAGTGATGACCTCATATAGTCACGACCCTCAGTCATGAGGAGGCGACGAAGAAGAAGAAGAAGAGAAATCGTGAATAAAGTTGAAATTGTGAGCCAGCATAGAAATTCTTTTTGGCGATTTTTCAAAGGATTGTTGACGTATTTTAGTGACACCACATATTTAGCTATGAAGAAATTTATCCAATAATGGATCTGATTGTGGGAATTGCTTAAGCAGGAGCTATGAACTCCCATTGACTGGCGCTGATTTAAGTTAATAATGTAACTCTTGGAGTTATATCAGTCATATCGAGCGGAAAAACTATCTGCACAAAATGTTGACAATAGTTAGTTAATGCCTAACTATATATGTAGTTGTCTAGGATGTGCTTAACCATTAAATCTGTGGCACTAACTATATGTGGCTGCCAAAATGCTTAGGACATATTAAATATGAATATAAAGTAGATTTTTGTAAATTATTATTGCTCTAATTTAGAAAATTTTGCACAGATGGGCTAAAATGTTACAAGATGTAAGTGAGTCTATGGGGGGAAATATACAGATTGGAAAGTTTACATTAACGCTGGATGCTATATATCCAAATATAGGAATAAAGAAAACATACCCAAAGAGAACATTCATTTATTTTTTGAAGTCAATATAAACTATTTAAAAACAAATCGCTTTTCAGTTGGAATTCAAATCAACATCAAACCAAATTACATCCTGATTTTTTATACAAGTAATCGGTATTTATTATAAAGATCAAATTGCTTATTTATTCTTTACTAGACGTTGCTCGCGGTTCCGCCCGCGTGTATGTAATTTTTGGAACGAAGGCACGTTAAGCTATACACCTTTCTATCCTTATTTTTTTATTAGAATTAAAATAGCCTTTATTAATCAGTGATGATGTAGCACTCAAATGGTGAAAGAATTTTTAAAATCGGTTCAGTACTTTTTAAGCTAATTCGTTACAAACATACGTACAAATCTTTCCTCTTTATAATATTAGTATAGATTAAAATTAAGCAAGATCAAGATAACTAAACTAGTTTTAACGTATTTATATTAATAAAAGCGAAAATATCTCGGAAACAATATTAACTGCCTATTTTTCAAGGTAAATCGCGCTATTTTTTGGATAATTTTAATGATTCCCATAACTACAGTACAGTCAAATATGTCCCATAGTGTTAGTGATTAACTAAACCTAAAATACTCTTTGTTATCTACCTGTGTGGGTACTATGCATAAATACACACCTAAAAACCACGCCTAATAGGGCCTTCTTGAACTTTCCAAGGACAAGGTACGTACATTCAAAAGAATACTATACGCATGCACTCGCTGTGTGAATTGATGCAGCAAAATCTAATTTATTAAATGTTTTAAAATTCTGCCTGACTGTCTCGGTGGCGCAGTTGTAATTGCGCATGCGTTTACGACTGCTATGCTGAGGTCTCGGGTTCGATCCCCGGGTCGGGTAAAGTGATGTTGGGTTTTTCTATCCAGAAATTCCCAGTATTAGCCCGGAGTCTGGAATCTGTGCCCGGTATGGCGATAGGCTCGCCCCCTATCACATCATGGGACCGAAATTTGGCGAAAAGTGGGTGTACTAGTTACACCTCTGCCCACCCCTTCGGGGATTACAGGTGTGAGTGTATATGTATATGTATGTTTTAAAATTCATTCGAATTACAATCATTAAATCCAATTACATATTATCATTGTGAACAAAACACGTATATTTTTCAAGCAATAATTTTGCAAATGTGATAAAATTATAGTGTCGTTTACGTTATTTGGTTAAATGACTATAAGTAGTTATAGATAGTATCAGAGGAAGCGATCTTGGACCTGAGTTTAATGTCGTAGTACCTTGTTGCAATGTCGTTCTTAATGCGGCGTGAGGCAAAGGAGATGGCAGATTTAGTTGCATTCTCATTATGCCAAAGATTTGTGCGAAAAATATTTATTAATACTTTTACTATTGTGTTTATATTTGATTGATTAGTGAAATATTATACACTACATGCAGGTAGCGCAACTTTAATAAAAAAATATTTTTTTACATAAGTATGTACATACATACATATACATTTACGCCTGTAATTCTCAAAGGGGAAGGCAGAGGTGTACACCAGTACCTACACCCACTTTTTGCTGAATTTCGGTCCCATAATGTAATAGGGGGCCCCATACCGGGTACAGGTTTCAGGTTGATACCGAGAATTTCTAGAAAGAAAAACCCAATCACTTTATCCGAACCCGGGACCTCAGCACAGCAGTCGTAACGCATGCGCAATTACAACTGCGCCACCGGACAGATGTAGAGTAAAAATAAAAAAGATGTAATATTTTTATCTGTTACTACAAATCCTTGCTATAGAAACACGGATCTTTAATTTGTAAATCAATACACGGTTTTTCGGTACAAATTCCTCACAGCTGAGGCATGATTCTCTATCTCCTTACAAACGCGTAACAAGGCGCGTTACGTTAACTGGATGTTACTCGCGAGTTATGGTATTCCGTAAGGCCTTAACACGCGAATTACATGTCAATAAAATGTTGCTAACGTAACGCGCCTCGTTACGCGTTTGTAAGGACATAGAGAATCATGCCCCTGCACTGCTTTGTTAACGCGCGGCCGCTTCTCATTCACGCCGCACATGACGTCTGTGACATTGAACGCCCGACCCGATTAAGCATAAGCAGACGATTCGCGAGGCCGCTTCGCCAATGTCCACTGTCCTACTCTACCGCTTATTGTTCGAGCGTTCTCACGGCTAATTATTAATTGTGTATTTATCCCAATTGTTTTTGAATAAGCCTTCGGGACAAACTGAGACATGAATTTATGAGACGATGTAAACCATGTTTGTTTAGCATAATACGTTATTATTAACGTTTCTAAATTTACTTGTATAATTAAATAAATAACATCCAACAGTCACACACATACCCCCGACCCCACACTAATATACGAGTCTTGTGTTGTGGGTATCAGGGACTACGAGATAATTTCAGTTTCACAACACCCAGACCCCGGACACAAATATCTGTCTGTCACACAAACATTTGTCCCGGTGTGGGAATCGAACCCACGGCCACTTGATCACAGCCTGCTACTCGCCTAATGCGCCACGGAGGCTGTCTATTCATCGCCAATTATCACTTGCTTTAACGGCGAAGGAAAACATCAGAAAGCTGTATATTTAAGAATTTTGCGTAATCACTTCAAAGGTATCTGAAGTTACCAACCCGCATTAGGCCAGCGTGGTGGACTAAGGCCTTAGCCATCTCATTTGTAGTGGAGGCCCGTGCCCAGCATTCGGACAATGTTAAAACACAGGGTGGGTATTATTGATATTAAATGACTGTTAAGGTAGACTTTGAGGTATGATCGCGATGGAGACTACGATGTGCGATGCCAGTCAGGGGACTACGATACGTTCACTTTATATGCAGTTATATGGAATACCAGCTGTCGCCGGCAGCTTTCCGAACCGTTACGACCTGTGAACCTTCAAGAACAGAGCATATTCCTTCCTGAAAGGCCGGCAATGCATTTGTAAACCCTTCGGTGTTGCAGATGTTCATGGGCGGCGGTGATCACTTACCATCAGGGGAGCCTCCTGTCCGTTTGCATCCTTTTTCCATAAAAAAAATCTCTTATGGTCTCCTGTCTAGGTCTAGGTCGCATACCTTAAAAGTTTTTTTATTTCATAAAAAGTACACCGACTTCAATAAAAAACAAATTATGCTTCACTATAAAATTTGTTTTTCCTTGATTTTTCTGAGATCCCATCATCAGATCCTGACTTAGTGCCAATGGGACCACCTGGGAAGTATACCCTTTTAAACAAAATAAGAATTTCTCGAATCGGTCCAGGCGTCTTCGAGTAATCGGGTAACATACATAAAAAAAAAGATTCGGACGAATTGTTAACCTCCTCCTTTTTTGAAGTCGGTTAAAAATATATACAATTGCATACAAATTCTCGTGTGGCTATGGTTACAAGTCGCTGTCTGCCACCTCAGTTGCATATATCAACACACACCTCTAATATTGGCTCACTTAATCAAAGCGTGAACAACTAATTAACGGGACATAATTATGGCAAATGTCAAGATAATGTTTACACCTCTCTTCATTCAATATTTTATTTTGATTACACTTGTCGCCACATAATCACCGTGTATCATGTACTATAAAAATCATTCATTGATACAAATTAATTACATCATGATACAGCAATCAGATAAAATTTAAATCAATTATTTTAATAAGAACTATTATCAGATGCACATCTGGTGAATTACAGGTTTACAAGTGGAATTGAGGTGTCGAAGGGTGAGCTAATTTGGGACGACACTAGCACGCGACTGAGTAAAACCGGCGGCACCGGTTCAGCTCGAACCATTTCTGATAGCCTTCAGTGTCGGCCATACAGTTTGGTGTAAACCATGAGAGCTATTTACTGAGCGTACCTAGTAATGAACACTAAGAATTATTTATTTATTTATTAAGAAACCAACGTCGTTACAAACATAAAGTACAAAGAAAATATTTTATCAAACATAAGGCTAATAATAGGTTTCCATAAATATCAAAATAGTAGGTTGGTAAGCGCAAACAGAATTATTAGAAATCATAATAATCATAAGAACTCATACAACGAATTTATTAATACACCCATTATTCTCTCGCTATTGTATACTCTAACTGGACGGCACTGCGCTTATTTATTTATTTAACACTTTATACATTTATGTGTGGGCGGACTTAATGCCGGAGGCTTTAACGAGGCGCTTACCATCATATCCAAAAATCTGCCATTTTATAAAAGGTAAGTCATGATGTAAATAATTTTATCTACAGACTGCCTCGGTGGCGCATTTGTAATTGCGCTTGCGTTACGACTGCTGTGCTGAGGTCTCGGGTTCGATCTCCAGGTCGGGTAAAGTGATCAGAACTCAGTACCAGCTCGGAGTCTGAAATTAAGCGCGGTTTGGTGATAGGCTCGCCCTCTACCACATTATGAGACCGTAATAAATTCGGCGAAAAGTGGGGTACTGGTTACACCTCTGCCTACCCCTTCGGGGATTCGGGGATTTTGGGAAAATTTAGGTATATTAACAGTAGTTAATATACCTAAATTTTAATAAAGGAAGTATCCTTACAGCAAGAAGGAATAAGAAAATCGCTGGCTCTTATTAATTGCACAACGAAAACGCTACTGCGCGAATTTCCCTTACTTGATTCTTTACACATATGGTCAGACGAGAGAATGTTACGTTACAATATTTTTAATATTTATAACATTTTATGTATTTTTTTTGTTTTAACAACGATTTGCATTAGCATAAGAATGCGCCTGACATAGATTATTTTCAGAGGCTGGAAAACGATTAAGTAGGTCACCTGATGGTAAATTACCTACGCCCTCCCATGAGCATTTTTTATCCTGCCACGGGAAAGTGACCACTCTGCATTTGATATTAAGCGCAGTGTAAGTAGGGGAAGACAATTATTCTTTACTCACACACAATTTGACATAATGTCAACTACTGAGTAACTTCTGCGCACTAACCTAATATCCAAAATACCTTAAGAATCGTGAGTGCATCACCGACCTAATATAAACGGAGATTGGGTAGCGGTTTGGTCCACTGGAACCCTTACATATAAACATTTTATTCGTAAAATATTTTCATTTAAATTATGCTATTTGCTAAAAATTATTGTAGTGTAGCGAACGAGAAACCACCGCAGAATAAATAGAGCTCACGGGTCAAATTCTCACAACGTCACAAATATTTATTATTTATTTGAAATTATATTGTACTGATATATAAAAATAAAATCAAATAAATATATAACGTAAAGAAATATCAGCGATTTCTTACAGACAATTTATTTTTGTAAATAATCAAATTTTACGAATTTTATCGCGATGTATTTTTACTTTTTTAATCCCGACGTTTCGAAGGCCTTACCGATAAAATCAGAAAATTAGTTTTAGTTTAATATTCGCGTAAACATAAGAAACCGTTACGTAATTTATTTTTGTTCTATGACGATTATTATACACCTTATTCTAATTTCCATATTCGATAGTTGTGCTCTACATCCAAAAGTAGAGGTTACATCCAGTCGATGGACATGATAATTTTTATTTAGCCGATACTGACGTCAAGCGTGTTGTTCCACAGACTATTTGAATTCTAGCAATCTATGGTAGATTTATTACAATTGAATCACTAGTCGGTGATTTACTTTAGCGAAAATAAACACGTACGAAACCAGAATACATGTGGTCTCATAATTTACCTCTATGCAAATGGATTGACCTTTGCTTGTATTGTTATTTCGACAATTTGACCGTGGAACAATGCGTTTACCTCATTTTACCACTGCATGTGATTTTTATACATCAACTATTAAATTTTGATACTCATAAGTATACTTAAAGATTTTGTCGGGGGTCTAGAGTTGGGGTACGATGTTTGGCCGTTTTGCGGCCTTCTGAGTACTCTGACAATAGACCCTCCATCGCTTCTTTACCTTCTTGCCCATGGATGGCGTAGTGTGAAGAAGCTGGCCGGCATTATTGTGTTGAGTAGCGGGGGATAGATTGTCTCTTGCTAATTGATACTCTAATTGGACCGCACTGCGCTTACCATCAGGTCCAGTGTGATCACTTGGCCGTGCCAGTATAAAAAAAAGATATTTGTAATAACTTGATATTGATTATTTAAAGGTCACTAAATCTATAATAATATTTTTCATTTCATGTTTTTCTTTTTGGGATTGAAGCTAAAATCCATGATATAGTGTTGATAGGACATTTAGAACTGAACGGCATATATAAATCAACTGGTATTGTTAACGTGCTATTATAAGAATATTCTTAAAATTGGATAAATGCGATGTTAGGTAGGCAGACAGGTATTGTTAGTCAGTTTTATACAAGTCATCAAACAGTAGCTCAACATAAAAACAAAATAAAAAACGCTATTCTAACTTATCGTAGGACAATGAAACACGCATGAAATCACCAACGACAGCTAATTTATAAAATACAATATATTTTGCTTCTACATTTTGTAAATACTAGTAACATAAGTCACAACATGTCTATGTTTATTGCATCCTCGGTCATTCTCATTTGAAAGACATTAAAGGTGACAATGTCGTTTACATGCAATAATAATATTACTGGAGCTCCTGTTGCAGCTCATAGTTCATAAATAGTAAAAAAAAAACTTTGGAATTACTGTGTTCTTTTTTTTATGCCTGAATAGGCAGACGAGCACACGGGCCTCCTGATGGTAAGTAGTCACCGCCGCCCATAGACTTCTGCAATGCCAGGGCACAGCAGAGCCGCTGCCTACCATTGTTCTTTTTTGAAACACCGTCCATGAAGTAGTAATTTTTTTTTGTTTATGATTGCTTGTCAATAAATATAGAAGTTCATAGACGTGCTTACATAAAATAATCTGATGATGAATGATGAATCAGTGCTTTTTGCCCATCTCAAAAATGAAGCCTAATGCGCGACTAACGAAGTTTTCACTTCAAAAGTTTCTACTTCAAAAAGTAAGAAGAGTATGCAAACCTACTATTTATTCTCTAGGTCAGTTAATGATACCTACAAGTATTTTGCGGGTCAAAAATCCAAATATTGTAAGAGATACGACTATTTTAATAGTTTGAAAAGGTTATAAATAAAACTTTAAGGTTTACCTAGATATATATTAACTGCTTAAGTTATCTTAATTTGGTAGATAGTGGTTCGTATGCGAATAAGTGTAAATAGATACAATTGTAATGTAAATCGTTGCGAATGAAATAACAAACGCTCAGACGCATGATGTCATTACAAGACGTGCGACTTCATCCTTGAACACTCGACATAAGTCTACAACGACCGCACATCGGCGACTTTTCGTGGAGGTTAAAGGAGAACAGTTTAACTCAATAATAAAAGTTATTTCACTTGACTTGTATATGTATGCTGCCATAAATAACTCATTGACTCTTTTTTTATAGAAGTGCGCGGTTACAATTTTGTAAATTACATCTCGATGTCAAGGCAATCAATAAATCTGCTGTGTCGATGGAAATGCTCAGTGTAAATATATTTTTTGGTTGTAATGTCGAATGTTCTTGAGAATCGGTGCCTGGCAATGATGAAGCCTTGTGAGCTGCTAAATAATAATATGTAAGTAATTAATTGTATTTATTAATTTTTTTTCTCATATGTGTTGTATTTTAAATTCAGCCGTATTTCTAAATGCAATATTAAAATTTTATTGTTTTAATTAGAAACTTAAAATACTCTTTTTAAACGAACTGGAAAGAAACATAGCTGCTTTTAATGTATTTTTTACTAATTAGAACTAGACGTTTTAAAGAAATACATGATATAAGTATTTTTAATAAAATAAAATTAATAGTATGTGCCAGGAAATTATAATATTAAGACTTTATATTTACGAATTAAGTTTTTAAGTAACTGGTAAATATATGGTTATATAAAAAGTATAAGTACAATCCAGGTCATCGTCATTCTTAGCTACTATTAACAACAATTACTTTTTTATTTATATACACAATTACTAACACGCATAATAATAATATAATAGTAAAAAAATACTAGCCATATATTAAACATTGTCCCACTGCTGGGCACAGGCCTCCTCTACTAATGAGAGGGGTTAGGCCTTAGTCCACCATGCTAGCTTAATGCGTGCTGGTAGACTTCACATACCTTCGAAGTTCTTATGAGAATTCTCAGGTATGCAGGTTTTCTCACGATGTTTTCCTTCACCGTAAGACGCATAATAAATATATTTATTTATTTCATTACATTAATTCCATGTTGTTAAGAGATAAAAACTTGGATTACAATGTAATAAATAGAATAAAAATTATTTTAAATCTAATCTGATGACAATGTTATCATAAACATTGTATAGTTAAATGAAATATATTATATTATACTACGTGTAACGGGAATAACGCACATCCTCAGACACCCCAATTTAAAAATATTATTACAATCATAATTCATGTATTGAAATTAGACTGCGATGAATATAAATATTGTTTTTTATGAAATTAGTTGTACTAATTTTCGACATAAAGTTCGTCATTTTAATTATTTGATTTTTTAAAGTGATTGTTTATTATTGCATTTAGAGAAGACTTTACCGCATCGAGTTATGTTTCAGTTTCGTTTGTCTTGAACGTTCAATTAAAGGATGATTATTATTTACCTGAGTGTTAATTATTTTTAGAAAAAAATTGTTGATATCGATTCAGTCGTTTATTCTGAACAAACTACTTTCAGAGTGCGCATTAATCATGTTACATGTTGTATATGTAATATATATAAATAAATATATATTACATTGATAGCCTCCGTGGCGCAACGGTAAGTAGCCAGCTGTAAAACGAGAGCCCGTGGGTTCGATTCCCACACTAAAACAAATGTTTGTGCGTCAATCAAATTCGTTTTGGGTCTGGGTGATCAGACCGAAAGTCTCTCGTAGTTCCCGATACTTACTGTACAAGATAATTATATCGCACTGTGGGTTGGGGGCTATATGTGTGACTGTTGGGTGTTATTTATTTTAACAAATAAATAACACCCAACAGTCACACATATAGCCCCGAACCGACATTAAGATACGAGTCTTGTGTTTGTGGGTATCAAGGACTACGAGAGACTTCCGGTCTCACAACACCCAGACCCTGGACACAAATAACTGTCTGTCACAACTATATAACAACAAATATCTACTCGATGCCTTGGATTGGTTGCAGCGGCGGTCCATCCACGTTGTGAATGATGCAGACGTGACCAACAGCCTGGAGCCGCTACAGCTGCGAAGGGATATTTCCCCGCTTAGCGTATTCCACCATCTGTATCATGGCGAATGCTCTGAAGAATTGTTTGATCTTATCCCATCCTCTCCCTTCCCCACCAGAACCACGTGTACTGTACGTGGAATGGGGGCGTTTGAAGAATTTCACCACGGTAACCCCTGCCTGTCGTAAGAGGCGACTAATTGGGGCTATCGGGGGTCGCGGGTGCGCAGCGGGGGGCTGTCAGCCCATATCGATGCACTCCAGTTTAAGTGCATCGTGCGACCCCGAGATGGACGGCAGCTCGGGTGGTAAGGCCTCGTAAGCTCTCGTTGTTCGGTGCGCGGGGGCTCCTAAGCCCCACATGGAGATGGGCCCGTACAGGGCACCGCGCAGGGGTGGTTCCGGCAGCAATTCTAGCACTCCTTAAAATACCCCGAGATCGCTCCGTAAGCGCCGAAGAAGGCCACCGCGGTTTTAGCTGGTAGTGTTGGGGGGGGGTGTATATAGGGGGTAGGGACTCGGCCCAGGGGCTGCCCGGATAGCCATCATCCGGGCGAGGGGGATACTGGGTCGTAAGACCGGCTAGTCCAGCATACCCGTTTTATTCTTATTCCGCTTCCCCCCGGAGCGGGCAACAGTAATAAAACGCTTTCCTCGCGACAAAAAAAAGGGTGACAGTTTTTGTATATTACACCAATATTTTAACATTGCATATCATCGTCAGATTATCATATAATAACACCTTATGTAAATCGTTTCGATACTTTGTGTTTTTATTATAGTTTGTTACTCGTTTGTGTTGAACTGTACAAAAACAAGCATGTTTGTTAAGACGTCTAATGTTGACAAAGTCTGGGCGTCTATTTGAAGGTGAACGCGGCAAAAACGTGTATTATCGTGGTGACGAGTATTCGTATTGTTTCCATTGGACTTTCAACTTTGTTAATATTTTCTTGCAGCGGTAGCTGTTATCGCTTGATAAGTGTAGCGGTTGAGAAAGCGATTATAGGTCTTTGGTTCGATATTTATGTAAGCTTGTCGACATTTGACATTGATAACCTCCGTGGCACAGTAGGCGAGTAGCCGGCTGTGAAACGAAAGGCCGTGGGTTCAATGAGAGTGGGACAAATGTTTGTCTGAAAAACATTTGAGTCGTTTCTGGATGTTGCGTGATCGAAAGTATCTCCCTGATACCTACAACACAAACTTGAATCTTAGTTTGAGATTTGGGCAATGTATGTGAATGTTGGGTGTTATTTATTTATTTATAAGTTTTTGATTAAGTACATCTTGGCTAGTTGATCGTAGGAAGTAATTGGTTGTAATAGATAATTATACTTAAAAAACTTTTGCACTGGATTAAAGAAATTTTAATTACTTAAAAAGATCGATACTTATGTATGCTAAATAAATAAGATAGGTTCTAAAAGATCAATAAAAAATGATGTATTTATTTAAACTAATTATTTAGAATTAATGCTATTAACTTAGTTTTCACTTAATTGTGATGTTTTTCATAACATCACAATCTTTCATTCTACTTGGAGCTAAATCTGCCTAGTACTTAGTCCACGTCTATACTTAGACATATCTACTTCATTCGCCGACATACGCCCGGTTCTCCACAGTAGGCCCACAGTAGCATCATTATTTGCTTTCATGATTTTTATATCATATACATTACCAACATCACAATATGAAACTAAATTAAACATATCACGTTAGTGTTATTTCAGAGGTTCTTTATCAAGTCGGTGATATCACTTTATCTCAGATGACGCATAAGAGTGCACACTATCATTACAATATTATAAGGAGTAATATCATTATCTATAAGTTAATAATAATACTATAATACTAGCCCTGTATTAAACATTGTGCCACTGCTGGGCACGGGCCTCCTCTACTAATGAGAGGGGTTAGGCCTTAGTCCACCACGCTGGCCTAATGCGGGTTGGCAGACTTCTCATACCTTCGAAAAATTCTCAGGTATGCAGGTTTCCTCACGATGTTTTCCTTCACCGTTAAAGCAAGCGATAATTAACATTTTAATATACACATAACTTTAGAAAAGTCAGAGGTGTATGCCACTTGGGCTTCGAACCTACGACTTTCGTCTTGGCAGTCCGTACCGCAACCAACTAGGCTATCGCTGCTATCTATAAGTTACTTACGAATTTTCACTATCGTTCTTAATTACTTACATGCCTATTAGCATGTACATTAGAAACAATTACTTGAACACGTGATTCTTGTTCTAACTGATGCAAAGAATTGCTATAAAATTATTATAATTTTTTATATGCATATTCGCTACGGTCGGTATACATAAAGATGAAATCGGGGAATGTAAGCTATGCACTAATTTTGATGAATCCTGAGTAAAAGGTGTTAAATAATATTATTATGAAAATACAAAAAAACTGATTAATACAGTTAAAAACATAAAATTGATTAGCTTATTATACAAGCCAAGCAATTTTTTGCCAGACTATTTATGCAATTATTGAACAATATTTAGACGAAACCGCCACTGCTCCGATTTTATTTCCTGTTCCACAGATCTTAGTATGCGACTTATTAGTTATATACCTTTTATATACATGTACACTCACGCCTGTAATCCCCGAAGCGGTAAGCAGAGGTGTAACCAGTACACCCACTTTTCGACGATTTTCGGTCCCATAATGTGATAGGGGGCGAGCCTATCGCCATACCGGGCACAGATTCCAGACTCCGAGCTGATACTGGGTATTTAGAGATAGAATAACCCAATATCACTTTACCCGACCCGGGGATCGAACCCGACCGACCAGCACAGCAGTTGTAACGCATGCGCAATTAGGCAGTCATACATAGTCATATAACTTTTATATTTCAGCTCTTATACTTCAAAAATAATTTACAATACGGCTCATAAAGTTCTGTGTTGGATACAACGCTTTGCACTAGTTACAAGATTTAAGAAAATAGCAACTAAAAAACATACCAGCCAGAATTGCTCGAAAAAAACGGATTTGCACACAATACTCTTGAATAGTTTAGATATCTGGTCTCACCAGGTTGTGAAGGTCAAGTGCAACCGACACGAGTTTCCACAACAATTACATATACTAATTACAGGTACGTTGTTCAATATAACATTGCATGCGTGACATATCACGTGTAGTTACAACAAAACCACCAATTATGACGCGAATATAAACAATTTGCAACATCGCAACAGTGTTGAATTAGAGGACATGATCTTTATTGTGTAATGAAATAAGTATAAAACACTAGTTACGAGTCGCTTCACGAAAATATGGAAATGTCACCAGGGTCGAATGACGTAAATTGTTCCAGCGAGACTGTGAAAAAATCTAGGCAGATAAATCTAATACCGAATATAATATCGGGCTTCGAAGTAAACATTCATGATGATAGCGGGTAGGTAGTTTAACCTATTGGTGATAATAATGTTTTGTTTTTAAAAGGAAACCACACACATATGTTATTTACGCGCTTAAAGATTCGGACTATTCAGATACAAATTGGGACACACTTTATCGTTTATACCCTGGGGAGGAGAAGAGTCTCATTGGTTCAGGCAGGTTCAGGGTAATTCGTGTTTTACATACATACATATACACTCACGCCTGTAATCGCCGAAGGGGTAGGCAGAGGTGTGACCGGTACACTCGTTTTTCGCCGAATTTATTACGGTCCCATAATGTGATATGGGGCAAGCCTATCATACCGGGCACTATTCCAGACTACGGGCTGATATTGAGTATTTCCAAATAGAAAAACATTACCCGACCCGGGAATCGAACCCGAAACCTTAACACAGCAGTCGTAACGCATGCGCCAATACAACTACGCCACCGAGGCACGAGGTCTTCGTTAATATAGTTTTGTTTTGTTAGAGCAGGGAAAGCATTTTATTACTCCCGCCCGCTCCGAGGGAAGCGGAATAAGAATAAAAGGGTTATGCTGGACTAGCCGGTCTTACGACCCAGCACCCCTCGCACGGATGATGGCTGCATGCGCCATGAGGCACGAAGCCTTCGTTAATATACTTAGTATCTACATATTTTAAGGTATAATAATATATTGAATTATCAACAAAAAGTGTTAATGATTAAAAAACTTTGACATCGCCCTATTTTTGATTGAATATCATTTACATATTTAGCTATTAGTTTTATAGTAACAGAAAAACTAAACTAATCACACGGTGTCCTTAATTAAACATATTTGAGTTCCAATTAAATAAGCCAAGGGCAAGTTTAAAGGTATTTATTAGTTATTGCGTATGCCATAAAATGTTTAAATGATTTCATAAATTTATTATAATTAATATTTTAAAACGCCCGGATTATGGCCACGTGGATCTGTATTATATCTACTAGTATATAAACTGAAAGTTGGTTTGTTTGTTACCTTTTAATTAAATAAACGAGCAATTAGTCATCATTTTGCTTATTGAAACAAGTCCGTTTTTATGACAGAAAATATTTAAAGACGCGTATCTATGGCTTTAGTAGTCTTTCACCACTGTAAACCAGCCAGTGTCAGTACGTCTAAATGGGAATTATTACTCATAAATACACACCCAATAGTCACACACATAGATCTGACCCCACACTAGTATAGGTAAAACCTGTATCGTAGGTATCAAGAACTACGAGGGACTACGGTCCTACACCCAGACCCGAAACAAATATCTATCTGTTACACAAATATTTGTCTCGGTGCGGGAATCGAACCCATGGCCTCTCGTTTCATAGCCGTCTACTAGCCCGCTGCGCGCCGTGGCCTGTCGCATGTATCGCTTGCATATATCGCACACTTGATAATCCTAGCCGATTTTCGCTTATACTGAGAATGCCACTAGCTTTAATTAGAGTCCTTTAGTTAGTATTTGATAAATATGTATTAAAATAATGTTTCAGCTATCATGGACGACGGAATTTAAAATCATAATGTTTTACTAAAGGAGATATGGAGTATCAGAACATTTGTAGTAATGTTTTGTCTAGAAAGTTGCGATATCGTTAATTGATTCGATAGCAATTTATGTTTGTAATACCAAGCTATCGAAGAAAAATAATTGCATACGATAATCGAGATGAGTGAACCTCTACATTGTTTGTAAGTTGCTGCTGGATTGTTACCGACGCTGATTAGGACTGTTTATATAAAAAAAGAAGAAAGAAGAAAATCAAAGATATTAAACGTATAATATTAAGGTGATTCCTGACACGTCTAAACAACACTTGGGATAATAAAATATTATATTTAGCTATTAAATGTAGTGTTAATTGACGATGCAACTTAATAAACAAATCAATTATATATACTGGCGGTACAATAATATATTTTGTTTGTATTTGTAAAATAGTAGCAATAGCCTTTTCGGTTGCGGTAGATACAGACTGTCAAGCCGTAAGTAGTGTCTTTGAAACCAGCCCAAATGGCACTTCTGGCTTTTCTAAAGTTTAGTGTATGTATATTCATTCTTAATTATCGCTTGATTAAACGGCGAAGGAAAACATAGTGATGGAACCTACATACCTGAGAATTCTCGTACGATTTTCAAAGGTGTGCGAAGTCTACCAAACCGCATTAGGCGTGGCGTAGCGTGGTGGCCTAACCCATCTCATTAGTAGAGGAGGCCCTTGTCGTTCGGTTGATCAAATAATGTACAAAATTAAATACAGGATAATACTATTTTATACCATATTAAAGCACTCTTACATTTATAAAATTATGAAACAATATATCACGTATATATTGTTTCATGTAACGAGTCATTTGCAGAGACTTGAAATTATTTTTGGGCCGCGGTAGATAACAATAATATATTGTACATTTGCTTAGATTTGCAGTTGTTTGTAGTGGGTTTGGAATGATTGCTACAATCATTCCATGCACATAAAAAGGTAAGAGTCATGACATGCTAAAAAGGCAAAATCATTATAGTACTCTCGATTACATCAATTGTAACTGCTTTCAAGAGTAAACATATAGTTTTTTTTTAATTCTAACTGAAAATATTTATTGACAACTTAACGATCAACTGACTATGGAATTTGGTAATGTTGTTTCACGTCTATTCAAAAATAAAGACTATGCTATTCAATCTAAAGCCACAAGCTTTGTAAGTTTCCAAAGAAGACGTTATTTACTTTTATTTTATTACCCACTCGGATGTGTGTGGGTGCTTTATTCGTGATTAGTAAATAATTAATTCATATATATCAATGTGAAAGATGTGGGTGTAGGTATTTTGTAATAAAAATGGAGTCCATTTGATGTTACTATTAACATCCCGCTCGGTGCATTGCATCAAGTGAAATGTCTCGGAGCTACGAAACTACTTTTGTTTACGTCTTCCTACTATGGAATGGTGTGGGAAGAATGGGTAGGAAGTGTTAGTTTTTAGTTGGTGACATCGCACATCTAATATATAAATAGAGTTGAGTATGATATACTACATGTTATACTACATTTTTGTAACGGTGAATGGCCGGGAGTCATTTTGTTGAAGTTTAGACAATTCATCTCTTCAATAATTCATTATTCTGGTCTATTTTATAAGATTGTTAATATTTGTTTTAATGGGTAACCTTGGCAGTGCCAAACGGTGAGTCACATAACATGATTTATTCTATACAAGCACAATTCTGGACTTACGTTGAGTAATTCTTACGTCTCTGGGCTGGGTATATGTGTATAGCCCATCTCATTCCTTGCAGAATTAACCAAAGCCCAAACGGTAGCCCAAACCGTGGAAAACACCGATATCACAGACGGTCTGGAATCCTTGAATATGCAAAGCGTATTTGGGTTTCTTTGCGCTGTACTATATGTTCCGTAAAGATTGATTAAATGAACTGTATTATATATCCAGTCGTCTCATCAAAATGTCATCCTTTCCATCTGGAACTACGTACCTGAAGTAGTTTCCAGAAGCCATTTCTCCCACGCATTTATAGATTCTGGACTTTCCTCTACGACATTTCCTTCTTTACGGAGATTTAAAAATATTTGACGATAGCCAGCATCTTGACTAGTATCCTTGGAATTTCTGATGTCCAAGGGAAATTAAATTTGGGTGGGCCATCAGCGAGATCAATCGATCTATCATTAATCGATAGATCAATCCCATATCTTAATACACATAATTAAACAATACATATATGTAATCAACATTTTTTTGGGACTAAGTCATTCATTGCCACATCCACTGCAGAGATGAATTTTCAAATCGTGGTACCGTTCGCTAGGTGGGCGTGCTCGGTCTACTAAGTACAAATAGCTAGCCAGGTCGCCTCGCTCAATGCGTATGCTATGTATAATGCCGAATGATCTCTCCGTTTGTCTGTACATTATAATTTCTAGAAAGCATCTACTGACTCGTGTTCATTTGCTTAAACTTTCAATTTGTTGTTATGAAGTTATGAAGTGTTTTCACTTGGTGCCTTTCCTTCTTTCATATTTGGAAAGTATTATATAATAATTTAGTGGATATGAACCATTAATGTCCTTGTTTTTTTTAAGTTCTCCAATATTCAGGTGATTGTTGTATTTTCTTTGGGACTTTATCCGTTACTATTATTATACTAACACAATTTTGCACTAACCATTCCTAAATGGATTACCCAAGATTAATCTAGCCATATCAACAAAATGAAGTATCATTGATATGGTTAAACAATGTTACACGTCTATCGTCATTACCATGGACTTTGGTCCTGTTCATCATTGTTTTGTGCGAGTTAATTATATAAGTCGTTACAAACACAGTACAACTGAGACCGAACAAGTACGTAGTGTGTTATAAATTAGAATAACACAGGTAGCGTTCATACATGCGTCATTGGGCATGTGCCATTGTTGTTAATTCTTAAGTGTTTAACAATTATCAAGACTTTTGATGTTACAATTAAAATATAAATAAAGTTAATATTAACACCTGCATATATTAATTGCAGTGGAATCTTGGAACGCGATTCAGATTGTCTTGTTATTGCTGAAACTATATTACTCTCAATCAAAAACCTGCGACCTTTCAACTTAATTAGACTACAATGTCCATGCAGGTCTTTTCATTAGATTATCCCTGTTTGTTACCCTGTTTCCAAAACATCTATGAATTTATGATGATTATGACATAACATAACATATAACGTAAGTACCTACTTACAATTTTAGTTAGTAACTATTACACATAGAAAAACGTTATCAAGATTATTATTGTTTACTCATACTCTGCTACCGCTTCCTCGAGGTACGTCACCGCGAGATAAAGTAAATTAATGGTAATCTTCGTGTAAGTGTTTGCTTTTTAAAACGCTACAAAACTGTGAATTACAGTGGAACGATGATCAGCTATATAAATTTCTCTGGCATTCTCTCACACTACCGTAAACTGGACAGCGAGTTTACGCAGTGCCAGTTGCGCTTGTGTGAGTGCCCGAACACGTAGCATAAATTAACAATTAAACTCATACAAATGGCTTTTACACTTTATCACTAAGGATTAAGGTTGAAAATTGCGTGAGATTTTCATCTATCGTACGTATTAATAAAGTTGTGTGACTGTACCGTATTGTTTCACGTTTACGCGTCTCTGTGTGGCGAGGTTAAGTAGAGCGGCGTTATCTCGGAACAGAGGTTCTGTTGAGTTCAATTTGATAGATTTAAAACCAAATGTATTTAGATTTTGTAATAATATGTAGATTTCATGAACTTTAGAATTGCAGATATTTATTCTCTAATTTAATTATATACGCATTGATACATAGTGTACATTTGAATTTATCAAATTCTTATTTTTTTAATCAACATTTGTCATTGTCTATATTTATAATAAATGTTTTATGGTAATTTTTATATCATAAAGTGTCCTTCATGATATAAAAATATTCACAAATAATAAATTAATTATAAAAAAATTATTATTCAATAGTTAAATATCTAAAAAAAAAACAGAATGTATTGGATATTAATTGGGTAATTGCGGCAGGTTTAAGCACATTGTTCGTCCAGTCTAAATGTCATCGAACGGGGTTTCGCAAGAGCGTCAATCACAGGCGGTCACCTACTTTCGCGATCGACTCGACGCGATTAGTCGTCACTCCACTACATTCACCGAGGCCTCGGCTCACCTCTACGCAACAATTGTTTCTGTAGGAATCTTTTATTTATGACAGCGTGGCGCTGCGCTTGTGTTAGTGAGCGGCTGTGCTCGTGTTTTACCTGTGCGCCGTCCGACGGCCGCTTATCTAAACCGTAAGGCGATTGCATAAAGTTCATTTTATGTTGCGCGCGCCGCTCACAGAAATGCCCTACCGGCAATAAGTCAACGCTCGAACTCGCCTGTTTGACAAGATTCCAACCGCGTCTGTCCTGTTTGTTTATTGTAATCGGTTTGACAATGAGCTTAAGGTGCGGTTTCGAGTGATCTCTCGGCTCGCGATCTCCTCGGATTGTTCTCGGCCGCACGCTCGGTGCGAGACTGTGTTTGTGTTTGTATGATACGTCATGTATACCGAGCTTACTGTAGTTTCGCCCCTTAGCATCCATAATTGCTCGGCGATCGAGCGACTTTAAAAGCTGGCGTTGATTGGTTTGGGTTTTGTATTTATTTATTATGTTTATTCCGCACTCGATGTATGTTATAATGGCGTGATTTGAATGGAATATCCGTTTATTAATATCAAATATGCAATACGCAAAAATATTAGATGACTCGTGACAATCGTATAGTTAAGAGGAAAGGTCAATGAGGAGACGTGAGGCGGTTTAAATACGCGCGTCAGCACTTGGACAGGTCGCGCAGAGCGGGTGTCGCGGGTGTCGCGGGTGGTGCGGAGGGGAGGGGGGGGGGGGGAGGGACGCGACTCGCGGGTAGCGGGTAGCGGCGAGCTATTGTCGTCTCTGTCGCGCGCCCGACCGACCTCCTTGGATGTGCGGCCCGCAAGGTCGGCCGCCTTAATTAATAAACTCACCGTAAAGTATTTGAGGCCGATCGGAGAAGCGACTACAATCTTACTCGAGCCTTTGTCTAGTTATTGACCCGTGGCCGGGCGGCCGATGGCAGTTTTTATTGGACTAATCCTTGGAAGTTATCATGTATTAATTAAATAAGACCGTATTTTTTGCTCGCGCTTTCAAATAGTGATATCATAATGGGGCTGTTCAAACTCTTATTTGTCGTTTTTTAAAACGTATAAAATCTACATAACAGTGCGTAATATCTATGCTTATTAGTTATTACAGTATATTATACGTTTGCGACGCTAACAGTGAAATTATAAAAAGAAAGTCTATTAATCCGTCTTATTGCTACACTAGTAAAATATTTCCGTAATTTTAGAAACTATTAAATTTTATGTGATGCTTCGGTTTTGTTCACAATGAACTGTTACGCACATAACTACTTTATAGTTGTTCACGCGTTAGGTAATTGCCATGTTTAATGTATATTTTTAAGGTTTCATTTTATAAATTAAAGATTTTTTTTTTCAATAACCATTTTAACAACTGGATTTTATAAGTAAAATTATTGCATGAACTGGTCGCATTCTATTTATTATTATTATTTTTTTTTATTTTATTATACACAAAACAGATTACAATTGTTACAAAAATAAACTTAAAATTATACAGTTTAAATCTAGATTGTATTCCAAAAATATGTGTACACAGAAAACTAAAATGAGCTAGACGTTACAATTATAGTGTTTTTTTTTTTCTGATACATAATTCTGATACATAATCAAAGAGCAGATTACTTAGAATGCCTAGGCCCCGTAGCCACAGTTCAAATTGATAGAATTATTGCACATCTTTACTCTTTAGTAAAGTATTTTAAAAAAACCTCAAATATTTAATATTTTGTCGGGACGTTCCTGTTTAATTTATACTTATAACAAAATTATAGAAACTATCCCGTCTATTTGTTTGTTAGTTCATTTCAACGCGCATCACATTTTTATTTGGCCAAACAGAATTCGATGATACCAATTATGTAGAGCAGTAATTCATGAAACAGTAAAAAAAACTATTTATCTTTCAAAAATACTGTCACAGGGGTAATGCCACGAGCAATAGCTAGCTATTGTAATAACTAAAAAAATGTTATACCAAAAATAATGAAACCAACAAAAAATAAAAACAGTCAAAATCTAAATTAATGACGAAGGTTTTACTGAAAACTAAAGATATGACAAATTTAAGTCTTTATCCTTCGGCTTTGTCGAAATATCTTCGAAGTAACGTTGGCGCCAAGCACGCAATCGCCCGGTAAGGTATCACAAGCGGATCTAAAACGATATTCCTATAATTTGTTTTTCATTACGAACATGGGTATCAAGACAAATTGATCTATGAGTGTGTCTAATGTCTTGCTTATGGAATTGCTATAAATAGCGGTTTTGCAAATAACTGGACTGACGCCGGCCGCGGCCGTGTCGAGACGTGTACTCTGAATGCGTCACAGATTAATAGAGCGTAGAAAGGACTTAGACGTATGGATCATGTAATGATGTCTTGTATTTGAATAGGCGGGGATGTGAGTTCGTTATAAATGTTGCAAACTTATAAAAAATATAAAAACCAAAAATGTTGGGTTGCCAACAGTGAGTTAATGTAGAGCATTGTTATAGAATATTCTTATGTATAACATTTTTGACTAGCGATATACCATAAGAAAGAAGTTGCCCAAAAATGCACATTATTAATAAAAACAGTATATTAAAGTTATATATGTACTTACAATTAAGTTTTTTTAGCCAAATAATTGCAAGCTTATGTAATCAACATGGAACACTGTAAACTTTTAATAAATTCAAATTTGTACATTTTTTAATATTTTTTTGTATTTTTATATTATTATTATAATTTAAAAATACATTTAAAAATATAAAAATTGATTGATTTATTATTATGATTTATTCATATCGTATAAAGAGGTATAATGATACCTTTGCCATAAAAATTATGACACCGTGACATCTTTAATCATCTTCAATCAAATAAATTAATCTAAACAGAGATCCATTATGGTATATCAATTTATAATTCAGTGTATTTCATACTGTAGTTTTAAATTAAGGCATAAAAAGTGAAGCTAATCTATTTTTAGTTTTTTATTTGTATCACATCTAAAAACATTGCAGTAACGTATTATCCATGCATCATTTTTTATATACACCAAACTCCTTTCACTAACATACTCGTATGTTTTCAATGATATAGATTGTATGTCGCCACGGCAAACAAACATTACATAAACCGGAACAATTAGAACAAAGCAATGGCGCATCTGCGATGACGTAATAACATTACTCTATGCGTATTCTTCGGGCCGACTCACATTGTTGGCTGCTTATGTAAGTTGGAGCGTCTCCACTTTCGAATCAAGTTTATTGACACGGCAAGCTCGACAAATGCTCGACGCCCGCCCGTTTCACAGTTACATCGGCGCGGCTTCGCTTTGATTGTTGTGCTGAGTTAACGACTGAGTGCTAGCGGCGGCGGCACAGCGCTTTACCTACTGCTGCCAATGCGTGATCTTGTTCCGAACGTTAACTTCGTTTCTACCGTTTGACGTTTGTTTGAACTAATTAGTACCTTTGCATTACTATGGTGCGTGTTTTCAGAATCATAGCTGTATGTATTATGACGTTGATAATATTGATTGCATTATTCTATTGGATCATAAATAGTTCTCCAATAAAATATTGTTTTTGTCCTTATTAATGGAAGACTTCAAATCTTGAGCTTAAGAAAATGTTGTAAATAATCTTGTATTAAGTAACTATACATATTGTATTAAGCAAGAGTAAGAAACAACGATAGTACATTGATGTGATTGCCACACTAGTCATGTGTGCATTGAACAATGAAAAGACAATTTAAAATGTGTATCGTCAGCGTTATAGATTATTTAGTTACCCGAATTCATCTAATTATTTTAGAGCACAAAATTTGCCGAAAACCATATATACAACGAAATGGAAATAATAATAGTAACACCCAACAGTCACACACATAGCCCCAATCCCACACTAAGATACGAGTCTTGTGTTGTGGGTATCAGGGACCTAGAGAGACTTTCGGTCTCACAACACCCAGACCCCGGACACAAATATCTGTCTGTCACACAAACATTTATCCCGGTGTGGGGATCGAACTCACGGCCTCTCGTTTCACAGCCAGCTCACCTACTGCGCCACGGAGGCTGACAATCAATAAATAACAGTATTATATCAGCAAAAATCTTACAGCTTTATAATTTATTAATCGTATTACACTCAATCGCGTGACATAGTGTTGGCAATTGGTTTGTACGAGTCTTTATGTTAGTTGCGTTCAGGTTTAAAATAGAATCATTAATCAGTTTAGCGGCAAACAACACCTGTTAATAAATTAATACTCTAAGAATTTATATACTTGTACGGAGGTGTTTTATGTTAATTTTATGTATGGCCCGCCCCCTAATGTATTAATTCAAGAGGTTTGCCGCTGAAGCGCACTCATTAGCTTTTTATTGGCAATAAATCTAGAAGCATAAATGGTTTTGTCGTTTACAATACATTGCAGTTTGTGATTGACTTATTGCGGTATGATTCTAGTCTCCTTTCGTCAGAGGAAGCTTCGCAGTTGTCGCTTTTATGCAACAAACTTTCAGTAAGAATAGCAAAAATAATATGTCTGGTTTATATATTATCATTAAAATTTAACTGTAATATATTGAACTAGCACTTGTGTTTCGCAGATAGATTCGTCGTTTATACACGGTACTGAACAGTGTAAAAGTATGTATAAACAGTATAAAGTTTTCATGAGGTCGGACCGCAGTATTTTCATAATGTTTGTATATTAATTGTGGCTGATAACAAACACACAACAAGGGCGTAATTTATGATGGTTTAAGTTTTATTAGGTAAGGAGTGCTCATTTTATTTTATTTTATTTATTAGGGGTCACCAACAAAATTTTCAAATTCATATAATTTTAGAAGTACTTTATTAGGGAACAGTGTCTTGTTAGCAACAAAAATAAATAAAATAATTAAACCTCGTAAATATTAAGAATAGAGTATAATATGGTCAACGTGGTATTGCTATTACAATTGTTAACAATTTTTTTTTACTTAAATTTTGGTCATTTATTATAAAAAATAAATAGCAAAAAGTTACATATTGTTCGATTACATTATCCGCTGTTAATTTTGAATTATTAAATCAGGATATTAGTAACTTATAGGTGTATGTAAATACAAATTATAGTAAATTTCTAAGCTAGTGTTAAGTTTATATAGTAGACTGCAATCGAGTCAATGACATCGAAACACGTACGCGAGTGAAATCAAATAGAAATGACACGATTCTAATTCGAATGCATATTTGAACATCAATTAAATATATTCGATCACAACAATCAATCATAGTGCTTTCACCTTTTCGATACGTCCGTACGTACGTCTGATAGCTTGGTATACTTTATTAGAACCTAACCATTCACAAATATGTATTATTTTGAGTTATTTGATTAAGCTTTCGCTATTTGGCCAAGACATATGTTTGTATGATTCACAAATATTTGTTTCGTGTTATGCCGTCCCTCGAAGTTCTTGATACCCACGATATAGGTTTGACCTATTGTGTGGTCAGATTTTTTTGTGTAATTAAGTAAAAAATAAGTAAAAGAAAGTGTCTCGGACGTTAGAGAGTATGCACACACAGTATCGACTAATGAATGTCACATCTGTACTTATGTCGCACGCATAATCATTGATATGATCTCGAAAGCGTACCGAGCGTGTAGGCATTTACATAGATCGCGCCCACTCCAGCGCGATTTTTACCCAGATACCAACGAGTATTACGCGGCCGAGTTGACATGTTAATAGAATGTGAGACAATGCTGTAAAGAATGATGCTCCTTAACTCGCGAGCAGTTGATTTCACCGCAGAGACGGGTTTCTGAAACCGGAATGCCGTGGCGTATGTACGGCGGAGGTTAATAAAGCGCGCACTTGCTCGCTACTTTATTGCTTTTTGTGGTCATAAATAAAAACGCTCTCGACAAAAAACAATTTATCGAAACTGTCAACTGCGTATGAGCATCGTCCGTGTTGTAATTTAAATATGTGCTCTCTAACTTTAACCATCATTAACAATGTGTTTGTAAACTGTGGATATAACATAACGATATGTAGAATATACAAACTATGATATAAAAATGCTGTTGTTGATATTGTGTGATCAAGTACATAAATTATAAAGCGGACTCATGGAAGTACTGCCGTGATTTTTTACTATTTTTTCCTGACACGGGAAAATCATCACACTGGACCTGATCGTAAGCGCAGTGCCGTCCAGTTAAAATATCAAGTAGCGAGAAACAATCTATCCCTCGCTAACACAAGCAAGCCGGCTGCTGAGTAGCTTCTTTACAGTGGTCGAGGTTCTAGTGTCAGAATACTCAGAAGGCCGCAACACAGCCAACTATTGTGCCCCGACAAAATTGGATGAACACTGGCTGACCCCAGGACGCGATACACTTGCGTGTGCCACTATGGCGGGTTTTACAGCCTGTGTACAGTGGTCGCTATTCGGGCGGATAAGAATATCCTACCATCAGCATTGATACCACAGCTTGATATTTTCGAATTAATTGGAGTAAAACGTTGGGATTTGGTGCTTATAAAGAGCTAGGTGATCACGACCGTATAGCATAAATAACAAATTCTGAATTTGAAGGTTAATTAGAAAAAAATCATGAGACATTTAAATGGATGAGCTCATGATGAAATAAAAATAAATTTTATTTTTTTCCAATAAAAAACATAATTTCTCCATGTATACCAACTAAATCACATGGACTAACGTAAGAAAAAACTAGTTGCTTAATCTTTCTCACCTGTAATAACGACAAAGACTAATAGTTGTGATATTTGAAACCACATTCCTCTGTATTAATAAATACAATGGAATAAAATATTCTATCTACGAATAATTAGTCAAAATATACTTCGATTTTGTTTTATTATTACTAATTAAATTATAATAAAGAGCAGACAATAAGGTGAAACAATACGTTGGTGTCGTGACATCGTCCCCTTTGCCTACGTTGTCGTAGCAATCGTAGGCGGACGCGTCATAGTGACGTCACCGCCCTACGAGCGCTACGGAGCTACGAGCCCACACAGTACAATCCCATGTGATCCTAGCGCGCCCACTGAAGTTAATCTCTTAAAAATATCCAATAACGCTTATGAAAGTCTGTTCAATGTTTAGAAATAGCATCGTATGTAAAAAAATAGTTAAGGTAGCAAGAATTAGGTATATAACGTTTACAAAAAAGGGATTTTATATATGGATCGTATATATTTATAAAACCGATGAATTGTTATATAATATTTTTTCTTTTTGACCGGGAAAACTAGAATATTAAGTCAAACATGCAAAATTTCATCAGATCCTCAGGGACTAGACTACGGTCCTGAAAAACTAAAACGCGCTCGCGCTGTTGTGAATCAAATACTTACTATCATCTCAAAAGTTTAAATAACAATAGGCCCATACTTTCTTTTATAACCTTAAATGAAAAACGAATTAAAAGAAAATCTTTTTGAGCTTCATTCAATTAAATATATGACATGACGCAACCAAAGTAATGATAATTTTTTAACCTTATAAAAGGTGCAAAATAATCAATTATTATATAATAGTGTCACTATCGCTGGAGTTTCTTAAATTAGTCAATTTCTTCTTTGTATTCCTATATTTATATATATATATATTATAACACGAAATTAAGTAGTTAATTTAGTTAAAAAGAAAAAAATATAACAAACAAATAAATCAGTTATTTTATTTGCCATGAAAATATCTGAAATGCTTTTAAATTGTCCGTTTTACAAAAAATAATTGTTAGTAATTTGATTAAATCTTTTCGGTCAAAAGCATGAAATTATTCAAGTAACTTCTGTATCAAAAGAAATATATTTTCAATAGCTTTCTAATTTATTATTTAATTCTATTGTTAATATAGGTAATTGAATGAGTTAACGTGGAATTTGTTTGCGTAGCTTATTTCAAACAAGAAAAAGATATAAGAACGTCAATCAGTCAAGATCACGAGTCCTTCCGTTTTCGGGTTTTCCTGCTTTCCCATCTTTGTCATCGTCGTCGTATCCTTGACTACCAGCCCTTGACGGTTGTTTTTAAATCACCACGCCGCGCCGTATCATTCTATATAGCAGGGGTAACCAACCTCCTTGATAGTCGAGCCATTATTCAAAATTTGAATTTTTTCGCAAGCCGCAATTGAATTCAATACATACATACATATAATTTTAAAAGGTATGCAAAGAAGGTATGAACTTTTTTTTCCATAAATTATATTTATTGAAAACATCTAAATAAAAGTACAAAATATGTGTATTGAATTTAAATTTTAAAAATTACAACTTTGCACTTTGTCTTTCATATTTGTTGTCAGTAATTTAAGAAATTTTGTAACATATACGGAACGATAATAATTTTCTAAAATATAATAGCACAAAAATTAAAGGGGAACTTGGGTACATTTATCGAGAGCCACAAATAATCCTTCAAAGAGCCGCAGGTTGGCCCCCCTGCCATATAGTATGGTGAATTCTTATTTGTGTTTTGACCTCTTAACATGTTATTATGGCCTTTTCCTATACCTACATGACCAATTAATGATTTTAATTTAATCTTACTTTGTAGTGTGGTTATCCTTTGTATATCATTGCATAACATTTAATTGCATATGGATTAAAAGTCTTAGTGCAGAGCGATTTTCTTATCTGGTAATAAAGTAAATGAATTTGCATCGAAACTATGTTAGGGTTTGCAGCTTTGTATTAGCACTATTACTATAGTTTATGGACAATAAAGTTAGTCAAATTACTGGCGATTACCAGACTTATTTTTGGGTTGAACACAATGCAGTGCTTTATAATTAAAAGCTCTGAGTATACTGTTATTATAATTTGTCTCTAATTGAGCATGGCAGTCAGCAATAGACGGGTGGCTTATTTTAATGGGGAAATTCTTTTGGATATCTTTACGACGGGGTATGCCGAATTTTTACCGGCTAAAAAATCCATGGTTGGCTTCATCGACACTATGAAAGAATTCCGGGACCTCTAAAAGAAGCACGCTTGTGCAACGCTGCAAGCACCCCTCCAGTGCAATGCTGTTCTAGCACGTCAGGAGGAGGAAATCAGGGCTTTCGTAAATGCTGCAGCATTAAGCTGAGCTTGATCCTTTTTAGTTTTTCTTTGTAAAGTGCATTTCTTTTATGTAATTTTTTTGTTTTACTGATAAGCCAAATTAACTTCTTTCATCAGTGACTACCCGACAATGTTATGTGCCCCTACACAGCCGCACCGGGGCGATTTCTGCCATCGCCTCAGAGTCTACGTCTCCAAGCGGCTCTTTGCCGATCCCGTTAGACGGGTGGCCTAGTTGTCTAGGCAATAAAAGTATTAAAAAAAATGTTTGTAATTATTTTATTAGTAGATCAAAAGTGACAGTACCAAAACCATTTTAGTTTCACAACATATTAGTTAGTCAATTTAGTTATATTATGAATGTTTTCTTCATTTATTTTAACATGCAACAAAAATTTCCTAGAATTATCAAAATTTCAATGTGAAAATTTTAGAGATATTTTAATTTAGTGTAATGTACGAGAGAATCGACACCATTTGCTATGTAACTGCTTTATTGGTAGACGTGGCGACAATGAGCACTTTAACAACTGAAAGTAACTTTTACGTCTGTTACATGCAAATATCTTCGAAATCAATGTCTGTGTTAATAACATTTAAAGATGATCATAGGGAGTAAATAAACATGGTAAAATAATATTAATAAATAAAACCCAACAGTCAATCACATAACCCCGACCCCACACTAAGATACGAGTCTTGTGTTGTGGGTATCAGGGACTACGAGAGACTTTCGGTCTCACAACAACCAGACCCCGGACAGATATTTCTCTGTCACACAAACATTTGTCCCGGTGTGGGAATCGAACCCACGGCCTCTCGTTTCACAGACGGCTACTCGCCTATTGCGCCACAGAGGCTGTCTTTGACTTTGACAGCTGAAAGTAACTTATACTCGAATCAATGTCCGTGATAACATCATATAAGGATAATAATAGGGAGTAAATAAACATGGTAAAAAATTTACACGTTAGTTAATAGGTTTAACACTATGATATATGAATTAATGACGTAGATTAAAAATGTTGCAACGCCCCATACTGTGGCAGTGGTGACCGCACGCTCCGCTCACAAGCGCCGTGACGGATCGCTCACCATGTCTTACAAATCGCAGTTTCAATTGTTGTGAACTGGTTGCGACTTAATATTTGTGTTACCAAATTTCTCTGCCCACGAACGGGCCGCGTATATGTACCGTAAGTGGTATGGTTCACCGAGATACAATCAAATGGATTTATGCTTACGACAATGAACTTTCTAAAACATAATTTTCGTATTGTCCTAAATATTCGACAATTCTCATGGTCACATTAGATACCCGATTATATTTTTGTCTGTATGTCGTTTTAGAATGTTTTTCTTTTTTTTAATCATAATGACGTTTGACAAGCGGTAGCGCGCATTGTAAAAATTTGTGTATGACCTCGACTTTTTTATCAACTGAGGGAGAGCACTAATAAAAAGTCTATATACAGAAAGTAGCGACAGCCTGTGATTACAATGATAATACACGGCCAATCTCCCCCTAAATTGTGTGTGGTACGAGATAACGCTGTGCTAGTGTAAATATTCCCGTGATAAATGCTTTAGTTACCTGTCGCGCCGCCGCGCGCGTTTCGATAATAACCGTGATATTGCGATGATACAAACTGGAAAAACTCGTTCGGCTGATGTCGATATCCTTACAGGTCCACGAATCGACGATCACCGGTTCGACCGGTTTTTACTAATCAAGGTCCGTTACGCGCCTGATATGAAATTTATAGACCAACGATTGGGAAGAGCAAGCGATGGACGTCTACCAATTTGTAAAAATGCTGTTCTCGTTTTTTTGCGCGGACGGTTTGCGAAGACCGTAGTGCGTTGTCAGTGAGCGGCTTTCATTCATGCCGCCCCGGGCCACGTTCCACACAAGATCTCATCTTCCAATTACTGGCTGCGCTTGTGTGCGGTGCAGTACGATTTTTGTCATTGTTGCCCAATAGGATAAATGTCGCATAAAATTAGTTCTTTATCTCGCCTTATTTCAACAAGTGAGAGGCTTTAACAGGACGTTGCATGGCAGCAAATAGATAGCGTTTTTTACTCCTTTCCGAACTGATGTGTAAGTTAATTGATATTGAAATTAATTTATTTTTTTCTGAATTGCCGAGTTGGTTCGTTACATCAGATGTTTTATAATGTAAGTTTTTGTTAAGTTGCGGACATTACAAGACTTTATTTATGTTTAAGTAAAAGGAAAACGTAACAGGTAGCCGAATGGACGTTTTGGTTTGTCGAATTATTTCGTAGGATTATGTTAAAGGATTCTACATGTCAACGACGCATTGAGGCATGTTTCGCCATAAGTGAATATTCGAGGGCCCGTCCGTTTGGTGGAGCATTGTGCCTTGTGCCAGTGTATTACACAAACAGTACTGAGTGCAATCGCTCAGCGTTTCACAATCGCGGGTTCGCCGACCGACACCAATACCTAAATTAATTTTCTTTTTAGTCCCGCGTCACTTGCGTTCATTGTTCAATTTGTGACTTCGCCTTTAGTATGCCGATGTGCTATTTGTTAACATCGACTTAATCTAATCCGCCGTCTAGCTGTACTATTTCTGGACTGTTACAAACGGTCACAACTTTTGACATAAAACTGTTATAAAGAATACATTATTCTAGCCGAATAAGAATGCTGCCTCTTTGAAAATGTAAAGGTTAACGCATTGCCTAATTTGTCGGGTATTGTGAATTAATATAAAATAAAACGAATTATAATTTTATAATCATTTTTTGAGTATGTGAAAATATATTTTTTTAAATCAAAACATTACCTTGCAACTTACTGGTTTTATAACTAGTTTAATTTAAATAATTAGTAAAACTAAAATATACATGAAGCATAAGATTTGCATGTGTACAAGAAATTGCAATTATCCAACGGTAACATACACCACTAAACCACAAGCAAAAGTCTTCACGGTAACAAAATAAATTGTGTATGTGATAGCACTAACCAGTTTTTGTTGCTCAAACACACGAGCATGACATTTTACAACTGTAACGAGGCCACTTACCGTTCATATTGGGGCATTACCGTATCTCGGTGTTGAGCATGGTCAAACGAAGAACTTTGATGGATTTGAATGTCACAGTGAAGGTTGTATTATCGATTTTTGTAAACGCTTTATACGTGAACAGAATAACGAACAGTTAGTTACCTGCGCCTCTCTAATTCAATTTGATATTCAGCCATTGCATTTTTTGCTCAAACGATTCGAGTCGAATAAATTTTTGTTTTTTATTTGTAACTTGCAAAATTTTTATGTCTGGTCCATTTAACGGGAACGTGAACTTTCTTTCCATGAATTTTGTGAATTTATTTTGCTTCGTCTATCTATCATTTCGAAATGTATTTAACAAACAAGCATCATTTTACAAGTAAAAGTTATACAACTGTCGACCTCTACAACATTACTTGACTCTTTTGTGTCTTTAATAAGTTCTGTCTCCACTGCCTCGGTGGCGCAGTTGTAATTGCACATGCGTTACGACTGCTGTGCTGAGGTCTCGGGTTTGATCCCCGGGTCGGGTAAAGTGATATTAGTGTTTTCTATTTAGAAATACTCTGTTTCAGCTCGGAGTCTGGAATTGTGTCCGGTATGGCGATAGGCTCGCCCCCTATCACATTATGGGACCGTAATAAGTTTGGCGAAAAGTAGGTGTACTGGTTACACCTCTGCCTACCCCTACGGGGATTTCAGGTATGAGTGTATATGTATTGTTTTGGGTTCCCTATCGAAAACCAGCACTGTACTATGGGTTAGCCTGTACTGCAGCACGTAGCTGAATAGGGCCTCCCATTGTTGGTTCAATTATTATTATTGTGCTTTTTTTCTATTTTTTTATGTGTTTTTAACATCCGACAATAAAAAAACCTTTTCTTTCTTTCTTTCTATATGTATGTAATATGTTTCTGTAACTACTATGCCGTATTAAAGGCATAATCATTTTATACAGGTGGTAGGATATTCATATCCGCCCGGATAGCGACCACCGTACACAGGGCGAAAAACCCGCCATAGTGGCACACGCAAGTGTGTCGCGTTCCGGGATCAGCCAGTGTACATCCGGTTTTTGTCGGGGGTCTGGAGTTGGGGTACAATGGCCATTTTGCGGCCTTCTTAGTACTCTGACACTAGACCCTCGACCCCTTCTTCACCTTCTTGCTCATGGCGTAGTGTGAAGAAGCAGGCCGGCATGAGAGTGTTGAGTAGCGGGGATAGATCGTCTCTCGCTACTCAGTACTCTATTTGGACCGCACTGCGCTTACCATCAGGTACAGTGCGGTCACTTTGCCGTGCCAGGATAAAAAAAAAAAAAAAAAAAAAAAAACAGCTTGATATCAATACGTTAATAACTATAAATTCATAGTCATTACTATGGATTTATAGTTATTATTTATTGCAATACAAACATAGAATCAAGTGTATATACTAGAAATGGTGTGATAAGCAACTAATGAAGTCATGATTTGTTGAGTTATTCTTTACCATGATGTTATAGGTGGCGAGCAAATAATATCGTGCACAAATTAAAGTTAACTTATGTGTAACTTTTAGTGCAAAACTTAACTACAAATTATAATTGCTTAACCTTTTTTTTTTTTTTGTTGTCGCGGGGAAAGTGTTTTATTACTACCGCCCGCTCCGGGGGGAAGCGGAATAAGAATAAAACGGTTATGCTGGACTAGCCGGTCTTACGACTCAGCATCCCCCTCGCCCGGATGATGGCTATCCGGGCAGCCGCTGGGCCGAGTCCCTACCCCCTATGTACACCCCACCCGACACTACCAGCTAAAACCCCGCGGTGGCCTTCTTCGGCGCTTACGGAGCGATCCCGGGGTATTCTAAGGAGTGCTAGAATTGCTGCCGGAACCGCCCCTGCGCGGTGCTGCGTAGCAGCCCATCTCCATGGGAGGGCTTAGGAGCCCCCGCGCACCGAACAACGACAGCGAACGAGGCCTTACCACACGCGCTGCCGTCCATCTCGGGGTCGCACGATGCTCCGAAACTGGGAGTGCATCGATTCGGGCTGACAGCCCCCCGCTGCGAGCCCGCGACCCCCGATGGCCCCAATTAGTCGCCTCGTACGACAGGCAGGGGTTACCGTGGTGGAATTCAAACGCCCCCGTTCCAAAAGGCGGGAGACGCCGGTCAGTCGTCCACCCGGCGCCTCCTACGTCTTCTCTGGCGGCGGGAGGGATCATTTCGTTCCCGATCCCTCTCGGCACTCTCCTTCTGCGAGATGACGCTCTCGCAGAAGTGGGCCACCGCACGCCAGGACCTCCGGCTGGCGACCATGGACGACACCATGGCCGGCAGCGAGAGGTCTCCTCCGACGACTGCTCTGAGAGCGCTGCGCTCTTCGTCCCAGGCTGGGCACTCCTCCAACGTGTGTTGGGCCGTGTCCTCACGGCAGTTGCCACAGTGGTGGCACACGGCAGACACCTCCTTCCCGATCCGACACAGGAACGAACCGAAACATCCGTGGTCCGTCAGTACCTGCGTCAGCCGGAAAGTTGGCGCACCGTGGCGCCTGTCTAGCCATCTCTTTGGGACAGGACGCACTGCCGCGACGGTCCTCAAGCCCGCACTTGGGCTTTCCAGCCTGGTATGCCACTCCTCCACAGCGGTTCTGCGAAATCGGGCCGCAATATCCCTCGGGGCCAGTCTCACCTGACGGCGACTGGACGCCTCCTCCCGCCAGAAGAACGCGGACGAGAGGAGTTTTGCGTCCAACTCATAATTGCTTAACCTGGGAATTGAATCCAAGAATTCACATGGTTCTTAACCTTATTACGATGCCCTTATGCTGTGGAGTTTACGAAAGATAAACATGAAAATCAATTTATTTTATTATCTATTGGCCCAAACGCGCCATATGTGTAACCAGTGAAGTGGCCGGGTCGTCTTTAGGGTCATTAGATTATACTTTTTTGATACAGAAGAAGAAGACTGAAGAAAACTGACCTCAATAAGTGGACATCCCTGAATCTATGAGTTAATTTACTCTCGAAGTCACACTTCATTCATAAGGGAGACTCGTCAAATACCCAATGTTGACATCAATTTTGAATTTCAATAAATATAAAAAAAATGTAAAATTGATTTTAAAATTATTTAAAAGCTATATTTGCTTAGTTCGGATCGGATTCCCCTGTGATTGATGGAATTATGCTGCTTTAAAATAAATACATAAACAACACCCAACAGTCACATACATAGCCCCGACCCCACACTAAGATACGAGTCTTGTGTTGTGGGTATCAGGGACTTCGAGAGACTTTCGGTCTCACAACACCCAGACCCCGGACACAAATATATGTCTGTCACACAAACATTTGTGCCGGTGTGGGAATCGAACCCACGGCCTCTCGTTTCACAGCCGGCTACTCGCTGCGCAACGGAGGCTTCTGCTTTCCCAGCAATTTGTCGGTTGCGTCCACAGCGAGGAGTGCTCGCTGCCTACGTGATCTACGCTTGCGACATTTTGACAATCCGATGTTTACGTAATGGTGTCGAGACAGGCCTTTGGTGCTTCTTACATTGTTAGTTCACTGCCGGGTTAGTCGGGATTCTGTTAAACTTTGTTTTAATTTTCTCTGTAATTAATAACAATCACTGATTATGTAATGCCAACGTCCAGTGCCTGTTACGTATTTTACAAAAGAGGTAAAGCATTCAAAACAAAGTTCGGAATCTTGAGATTGTATAATTGAAGTGATGTAACGTTTCGCCAACATAAATACAACCATGTATAATACAAGTTTGAAATCACTCGGCCTCCTTGCTGTTCTTCGCATCACGTCATGGTTGTGTGGACTGTAGAGCAGCCTAATTTGCTAGAAACTTTAAGAATTTGTCATTGTTAAAGTGCCCCTCCCGCGCGCGCCCCCTCGATTGCTTGCATCAAAACAAACGGAGAAAGTAGCCATTTATGAGTGTAGTATACGAATCATTTCCTACTTCCCCATAAAACGGCAAATAAATTTTGTAGAGAATAGGAAATTAAAACGCCTTCCTAATATTACAACGGTTCTAACACGAAGTATGGTTGTTTTACAATAAGCCGCTAGCGACTCAAAAATTACTGATTTATTAATATTAACAAGTAAGTAAATATTTGCTTATATGCTTATGTTGATGAAACAGGCCAAACATATTTTTTTGAAATGATATTTTGTACAGCAGTGGCTCGCAGACGAGTGCTGGTTAGTGATTGCTACCACCCTTATGCTCTAGAATAGTCTTAGGTATATTGCAATCTTTTTCCCTTTTAAGGTGAGCCGAATTTGGTCTTCGGGAAATCTCACTTACCACATGAAACGTGACAACATACTGTTATGTCAATTTTCTGTGAGGCAGTGGTACAAACATTCATGTTGCAGAAAAACTTGCTCTACCATTTTCAAACATCAATCATATTCATGTGATTAACACTTTTGCACTGTAACAATAGACAAAGACCCGACTAAATCTCTAGTGCAAGGTGTAATCCTTAAGTTGATAACTATTGTTTCGTATAATTGATTGTCGACGTAACCACATAATACATTGTTAAATCTGTATATATAAAAGACAGAAACTGACTGACTGACTGATCGATCAACGCACAGCCTATTCGGCTGAAGTTAGAGACTTGAAATGTTGACAGTAGGTACCTTTTATGACGTAGGCATCCACTAAGGAAGGATTTTTTGAAATACCACCTTTAAGGAGGAAAATAGGGGATGATAGTTTGTATGAAAATCCGCCGTTTTTGAAGTAAACGCATCAGAATTTGTATATTGTATTGTATACCTTTTCTCCCAAACATGACCTCCACGCGGGGGGAGCCGCGAGCAACAGCTAGTATTGAATACTGAGACGGCACGCAAAATAGGTGATTAGTGGTAGTTGTTTAAGTTGACTTATTGTTGTGTAATATCGACCGGTTCGATTAGATTACCTTCCACCGAGACGTTTCATAAAGCGATTGTTACTTTCATTTCACCGTTCGGCCGGTGCAATCGACAATTACCGCTACTATGGAATTTGTTTCCTAATTTACTTTGAATTTATAATGAATCGAAATGGACGTGATTCAAAACTCTGTATTTCTATTATACCAAACAACTGTTTCAAAAGCAGCTAGAGTTGTTGTTTTAAAGCGTAGTATACAAGATAATTTTTTGTTTACCATAAAGCCGAAACACCCAAATTAGATTTTGGTATAAAAAATCAGATAAATATATGACATAATAATAATAAGGAAAACTCACGCGGTGACATGCAAAAATAATTCATCCCGTTTCTTGAACGATGCATGGGCATACGCGCACCGCGCGCTGCTGTTTGTTTCCCGTCAAAGTATTATGTAGTTGTAGGTGAACGACCGACACGCGCCGCATTTTTATTAAATAATAAACAAGGTAACCAGGTAAGGTTGACGAAAATTTTTATATGTTTTTAAGATACCAATATAACACGTTAAAAATTTGTGCAATAGATTGTGCTACTGATTCTCATTAAACTACTTTCGGCGTTTTAGTATACTAAAAATAATGTTGTATAAATAAGCTGCGATAATTTAGTCGGTAATCATTATTTTATACATGAAATATGTAGTCTATTAGAGATATCAGATGATATGCGGAAGAGCAACCAGAAATCAGTGCAAAAAAAATCTTCAAATGCCGTCTGATGTAGTCTAATTATAATTGAATAATTTCAATATTTTATTCTATATCTTGTTCAAAATAGTTTCACACTGACCTTCTTAATTAATTTTTTTAGTAGCTGTATTATTAAATAGTCAAGTATGAATAAAGTAAGCACTTTGCTACCCTGATTTCGTTGTGTGAGGTCAGTATGATAATATTATGCCACCGTGATATATATGATAATATTATACTTATACATATTTTGCAACTGATCACGTAAAAATACTTCAGAGCAAATTCAACATTAATGATAACGTATACCAAAAGATTTGAATAACATCGATAAAATTCAATTTAGCGAAATAGATGTTAACAATTGTGTTTAAGCCACATTTACGCCAAATAACGACCGGTTTGGGAATTCTTTTTTTTATGTATGTGTACACCCTGTACTGATGGTGGTCCCATAATATACATTTAATTGTGATTTCATGCTGGACAGGAAAAAAAACGAGAAAAATATCGTAATTTTCTTGACGGACAACAATGAATGCAACGCTATTTGGGTTAAAGGGAAACTTCACAGAGTACCTAATAATGATTAAGAATCTATTATTGTTGATGAAATTACTATTTGTCTTTTTTTTTATAACATCCGACAAACGAGCCAGTGGGTCACCTGATGTTAAGTGATCTCCACCGCCCATGACCATCCACCATACCGAAAGTATCATGTACGAATAGGGATTAGGGAAGGGAAGGGGGAATTTGGGCCTCCGGATATCTCACTTACCATACGAAACGGGACAGTAAACTGTCACATTACGTTGGTGTTCTGTGAGACAGTGGCACCACCCCGGTCGAGCCGGCCCATTTATGCTGTAGACAAATATGTCTACAGCGTGGCTCTACCACTTCAAATTTTCTTGATTTATTTGCTTATAAAAACAGGTTTTAATGTTGTCTTAAGGAAGTACAAATGCTTAAATCGAACGCAACCACGATTATGCAAGCGTTTGTTTTCGCATTGTTGTTTAATTACGACGAAATTCACACGGATTCTCATAATTACGTGGAGTTTATGAGGTACACCAGCTTTTACATAAAGATAACTTGTACTAAGTATCTTGATTTTTGAAAACAAATAATTCCATATGTCGCGATAAAGCACTAGAGTAATCTATATACTTTTAAACGATTTTAAATAGGCTCTCGCTGCGAATTACTGTTTCATTGTTGTTTTTTACTTTGGCAATAAACACCTGAAATTATCGATTTTGTAATTAATCGATAACAGATGCACGTGATTCGATACAGAAGCATCGATATTACAACAATGTCACAAGGGAAACGTAGTAGGGGCAATATATTACGATATCTGTCGGTCACATATCAAGCACCGGTGCGGTTCAATTATTGTTTATACAATCATTTGTCATTCGTCACGGTTGCCAATACACAAGGCAGCAGTGTTTTTGTTTGAACACCTTTCAAGGCCGTCGGTTTCATGTAAATCGTTGGATTTATCGCCTTTTCAGTTTATGTACTTTATTATTTTTGATATAATATAAATAAATAACACCCAAAAGTCACACACATAGCTCCGACCCCACACTGAGATACGAGTCTTGTGTTGTGGGTATCAGGGACTAAGAGAGACTCGGTCTCACAACACACAGACTCCGGACACAAATATCTGTCTGTCAAACAAACATTTGTTCCAGTGTGGGAATCGAACCCACGGCCTCTCGTTTCACAGTCGGCTACTAGCCTAATGCGCCACGGAGGCTGTCAATATATATTATTGTATTATATTATAACAATATAATATAGTACACCTACACTAGGTCAAACTTTGTAGGTATCAAGAACTACAAAACACATGGTCCCACATCACCCAGACCCGGAACAAATACCTGTCTGTCACACAAACATTTGTCTCGGTGCGGAAATCAAACCCACAGCCTCTATTCACAACTGGCTGCTCACCCGCTGCACCACGCAGGCTGTCAATATTTTTGAAACCATGTCTAAAAGTGAAAAAAATATCACTTTAAATTATTACGTGTATAAGATTTATGTCAGTTAAACCAGTAATGTGGAAAATATATTTTCACGCGGGATTAAAAAAAAAATATTTCTTTTTAATTCCTAAGAATAGTGTTTGTATAACAGTCAAGCGTATATAGGGACAGATAGGGCGTATATAAGACAAATCAGAGGGGTTTTAGGTTCAAATCGTATGTCAGGAAATCGCAATTAGTGTTTAAGTTTTCGATTAGACAAATACAATTATTTACTAAAAAAAAATGCCTTATTTGGCAATAGGCAAATGATCTATTAAATCATGGGATATAAATAAATCTGCCTACACCTTTCGAGATATAGGCGTGAGCTCATATTGATATTCTTGCAGATTCAGATACAGAGAGTAAAAAAACAATATCACAAACGAATTATGAAAATAGTAAGTAATATTTTACAACTAACAAACTTTACTTATATGGTTATCAAATCTAGGGTTTGATGATCTAGTCTTCTTGTGATAAAACAAAACTAAAACACATTCCATTTGTAAATGTTTGTTGAACTTCTCGAACACGACTTGGTTATAAATCTAGACGGAGTTAACAGGCGTAGGTAACATTAAATGAATAGTTTATAATAGATTATCGTATTATGTTAACAATATTCCTGACATTGACATTGTACTTAATCTGTTCTAATACTGAAGAAACGAGAATTTATAAATAATGTTTACTGTGGTTTGAAACAAGATTTACTCAATATTACCTACAGGCAGAGCAAGAACACGCGTGAATCTGCTAGAAGCTGGAAGCAGTAGATTGGGCAGGGCTCAAGATTTAGCTTCATATTTTAGGAAATGTAAATTTCTAGCATTTAATAATGACTATAAAACTAGTTTTTATATGTCTGCTCTCTGTATGTACTCTACATAATAAATAATTACTCTGTAGTTTTTCTCAGAACCAATTTGAAATAATCTATGTTAAAGGTTTTATCGTTGTCTATTTTAATTTTTATTACTAATTAGCAGCGAGCAGCGATAGCCAAATTGGTTGCGGTACGGACTATCAAGACGAAAGACGTATGTTCAGAACCAGCCCAAATGGCAAACACCTCTGACTTTTCTAAAGTTAAGTGTAAATTGTTATTATCGCTTGCTTTAATGGTGAAGGAAAGCATCGTGAGGAAACCTGTATACCTGAGAATTCTCATAAGAATTTCGAAGGTATGTGAAGTCTCCCAACCTGTATTAGGGCAGCGTGGTGGACTAAGGCCTAACCCCTCTCGTTAGTAGTGGAGGCAGGTGTCCAGCAGTTGGACAATATTTAATACAGGGCTAGTATTATTTTCATATTATTATGTAATATTCGCGTAACCATAAGAAACCATAATATAGGAATCACTTTGGTATGCTCGCGCACAATCATCAACTCTTCGTTGCGATGACGATTCCTAGAAAACAAACAAATAAATATTCATTTTCAATAGATAAGATTACAGACCGATATAAACTCTATCATGAACATGATATTTTAAATTTTAAAGTATATTTATTTAATTGTCTTTTATTCGTTAGGAACAAAGAAAGTGAACATTGTAACTTACTTAGTGATAGGGTTCTTGCACCCGACTGGACTGGCCACACATGAAGAGGGAATGATTCACTCTGTTACTTTGTTGGTTCGCGTAGTATGCCTAAGATACCCTATAGTCGTTTTTGGATTGCATACTTACCATTAAGTTTACGAATAGTCATTGTGTTGGAAGTGTTAAAATCAATTTATGATCTAATAACTAGTTATTTATTTATATGCTGACTATTGTATCTCTTAAGGGGTAGGCACGGCAAATAGTAATAACGATTCGCCAAGGTTATTCCAGCCATGATAGATGGTGAGCCTATCGCCGTATCGAGCACATATTTTAGTTTAGACCTCATTCATCATGATTTGTAACTGCTTGAAAAATGCAATTGCTCGCCCTTTGCTTTGAACCCAAGACCTCATCCGTTTCTCAGCATTAGAAAGCTGCCACTAAACCAACGACGCCACTATTAAACTAGTTTTTACTCAGTAATTAAACTAGATATAATATCATTAGTTCCCAAATACAAATTCTATTAGGAAACAATTTAAAATGTACTTAGACATGTCCGAGATTCCATGAGCCGCAACTACCGGTTCCACTGCCTCGGCCGTAAGTCTTTCCGTCTAAAATATAGATCGGCAAGTTCACTAGCAAACGTTAAACCGAGAATTGTTAACCGATTAGTCACTGAAAGCATTCCTCGAATGCCGATCCTCTGTGCAGATTTGGCTTGTTACAAACAATGAAACCATTTACAAGATGTTTCGATTTTTATAATAAAGATTTATAGATTTTTTTATACCTTAATGATATTGCAAGGTGGTTTCTTATAAATGATAATTGTAAGGTGTTATAATTCATAAAAAGTACACCGACTTCAATAAAAAACAAACTATGCGTCACTATGGGTTTCCCTTGATTTTTCTGAGATCCCATTATCAGATCCTTACCTGGTGTCAATGGGACCACCTGGGAAGTATACTATTATAAACAAAAAAAGAATTTCTCGAATCGGTCCAGGCGTCTTCGAGTAATCGGGTAACATACATAAAAAAAAGATTCCGACGAATTGTTAACCTCCTCCTTTTTTGAAGTCTGTTAAAAAGTAATTCAGCTTAGTATTAAATTTGCGTGATTAGGGGTCAGGCAAAACTAATATTTGCGTTCTAATAATTAAAACCAAAAAGAAAAAAAAACAGATTCTAGATAACACTTTTAATGTACAGATCCACTGATATTTATCATGACAGTATATAGAATCGTAAACATAATCTATTTCTATGACACACAAAAAGAAAACAAAAAATCTAATCGATTCAAATTAACAACACCAAAAAAAATGGTTAATTTTAGGAAATGTCATCAATACAGGAAATTGCATAAGTAGCTCCTCCACGACCTTCTATTAAGCTCAATTATAAATAGTCAACGCATATTTAATAGGCAAAATCACAGGTGGTTTCATATTTCAAAAATATGTTATTACATCATAATGTTACCAATAAAATTAAGCTTACGGCCCGCCTGATGGTAAGTGGTTACCGTAACTTATGGACGCTTGCAACACCAGGAGCATCACATGCGCGTTCCCGACCTTCAAAACCTATTTACTCTCTTCTTGAAGAACCCCATACTGTAGTACCCATGGAAAACCTAGGCAGGGAGCTCATTCCATATTCTTAAGATCACATGACATTTTCCATCACTGTTAAAGTCAGCGATAGCTCACACATGCATAACTTCGAAGAGTCAGAGGTGTGTGTTCTGAGTTCGGAGCCGTGACATGAATTTTGACAATTTATTTCGTTTCCTGTTGACTGTCGCCGCTTTAAATTAAAATACTATGTAAATGTGATGACATGAAATTAGTTTTTTTATCAGGTATAGAAATAACTAATTATATCATATTATTTCCTTGACAGTGTTGGTTTTGTTATCACGTAGATAATTTAGTTACTAATTACGTATGTAAATAATTTAACGTAAGTTTAAATTATACTTATCAAAAGCACAATATTCAATATCGTGCAAGTATGCTAAATAACCCTAGTATGTTTTAAACATAAACCTACTTGACAAGTATGCTATTTTTTTGCGGTTGTGGAAACTCTGAAAAGTTTTCAATTCAATATATATTTGAAGTTCCTCTTCACTACGGAAGGTTATCAGCTCCCCATATTTTTCCTTAGCCTAGCCCTTCCTTCGCCAGGCTAAAAAGATCTTCTACCCTAATGATTCCTATCCTTTCTTTTATATTCCTGTGCGATGCCTTTCTTCTGCTGCCAATGTATAGCTTTCCCTTTACTTTGCTTATTTGAATTATTTTTAGTATTGTTTATGACTCGCTACATCCAGCTAAGTCTTAACACATGTTAAGTCACATGTTGGTAAAACCACTCTATTGTCTCTAGCCTCTTACGCATGTCTTTTTTGATAGTCCATTCTTCGCGTCCATAAAATACTCAATAGATTATTATATGTCAGATGTGGCATTGGAGCATTAATTATGTTAAATTAAGTTATTTTTGCCATAGTACTTTATCTCCATATTAGCACCCAAGCACCGATGTATTTGTATTTTGCAACTTTCTAATTAATATGATATGTAATTTATTAGTGTAATTTTTTTTTAATTCATAAAAAGTACACAGCCTTCAATAAAAAACAAATTATGCGTCCCTAACAAATTAGAGGGTTGCCCTCGACTTTTCTAGGATCCCATCTTTAGATCCAGACTTGGTGACAATGGAAGTACCTGGGAAGTATACCCTTTTACACAAAAAAAGAATTTCTCAAATCGGTCCAGGCGTCTTCGAGTGATCGGGGAACATACATAAAAAAAAGATTCTGACGAATTGAGAACCTCCTCCTTTCTTGAAGACGGTTAAAAAGAGACTAAAGAAGCAGCAGGTCGTGAAGGTGGTGACTGGTGACACGCGGGGCCGGGCGGTTGCCCAAGTCGGCGTCATCGGCTCGCGATTCGGGCCGGTGCACTCAGTGGCGCCGGCAGTGCGCGCGAACACATGCAAAATGGCTATGATTTATGATGCGATGTGAAAACACCGATAGATTACCACCTATTTCTACACATTCGTGATGTAAAGTTGATATGGATTGTAAGGCGTACAGCGAAGTGGCTCCCAAGTCGACCACAAACCTGTTCATCTTCATATTGAAATTAGAAAGGCAGATGAAGTAATGATTTATTTGCTGAAAATTGGAGCAAGTTCACAATTTAAGCCTAAAGGCGCTGGTATTGTTTTTGCTCATTAATGGTTACTTAATTTATTTATTGTTAGATCACGTTACTCAAAAATACATGTCGAGGTTAATCCCTTCACTCATGTCCTTTTTGTTAGATATTATCACGAATTATATCCATTTTTGGCTGTTATAAATTGGAACTAAATTAGTTTAGTGCATTTGATGAATTTCAAGTGATTTTTTAATGTCACCAAAGGTCATTAACGTAATCATGGTCAATTATGGTACATTGTTGAAGATAAGAATGTTATTTCATTTTACGGTATGCCAATGCCAACTCGATAGTAAATCTAAACAGGAGGCGGTCGAGTGAACCTTTACCGTTTGTACATAATGTACATCTGCATAACTGAGCCGCTCCGTTCTCATTAGCTGGTACCCGTTAGCCCGACATGACTCCCTCGCACAACGGGATCTCTCCGACCTCCATGCCTTTTACACTATTCGCGTTGTATACTCTACATATATTCTATTATAATACAGCCATTTGACAATCCATACGCATTGTTCAGGTATATTATGGTCCATGATCTTTTTTTAAATCGACGAAAAATAAGAGGAGGTATATTGACACGTATATTTTTGTTTATGGCCATGCATATTTTAGATTTTTTTATATTGCTAGAAGTTGAAATGATATGTGATTGATTTGTTTATTTTTATGTTTATATGGAAACAACGTGACGTATCTTAAACTATACCAATTAATATTATTTACCATAAAATTATACGCTTGACTTGACTACGCCATTATGTTTTGCTAGAATGGACTAAAAACTCTAGTTTTTACTTACTGTCAACACCCGCAATATATGACATAAGCTCATATCAAAACAAAATGTGTCAAGCCTCTGTGTGAAAATTACGTAAGTATTGCAAAAAGTCTTAAGTAATAAAACTGCGCTAGTGGATTCATACCAAGTAAATATTACAGATAAACTTTTACCCGCTCATGCCTATAATCCACGAAGGGGTAGACAGAGGTGTAACCGGTACACACATTTTTCTGAGCTTATTGCCTTCCCACAATGTGATAGGAGGCAAGCCCACCGCCACACCGGAATTCCAGACTCCGGACTGATAATGAGAATTTCGTGATATAAAAACCCAATATGACTTTTACACGGAGATCGAACTCGAAACCTCACAGCTAGCATACCGCGTACCAATTACAACTGCGCTACTGAGGCAGTTTTATCCTACTAATATTATAAATGTGAATGTTTGGGTGGATGGATGGATGTTTGTTACTCACGCTACGGCTGGGCGGATCTGGTTGAAATTTGGCACAGAGATAGATTATAGTCTGGAACTCTGGAAGTCACATAAGCTACTTGTTATACCGGAAAAGTGTACAGTTCCCGTGGGATAGTTAAGTTTTTCACAGAGCAAAGGATCGACATAATTTTTTGCATTGTGGAAGTTTAGGGATCAGAAAATGACAGGCTGCTTTTTATCACGGAAAAATGGACGCTTCCTATGGGATAGAAAAATATAGAAAGGTGTAATAAGCTTAAGATGCCTCCATGGATTGTATGCCTTTTCATCCAAAAATAACCTCCACACGGGTGGAGCCGCGGGCAACATCTACTCTTTTATAATTCTTAAACTTGTTAATTTTTATCACGAACTATTTATTTTCTATCATTCTATTTATCTATTCATAACACTTCCCATAATCAAAACTTTGGGTTACTAGGAACAACCGTTTAGGTTTTTTGAAATTATAGTTATAATAATATTAGCCCTGTACTGTCCCATTGCTGGGCCTGGACCTTCTCTACTAATGAGAAGGGTTAAGCCCTAGTCCACCACGCTGACCTAGTGTGGGCTGGTAGACTTAACGTACCCTTGAAAGTCTTATGGGGAAATCTGACGTATGCTGGTTTCCTCGCAATTTTTCCGTCATACCAAGCGATAGTTAACAATGCGTACACACCTAAGTTCGATAACTCGACTGAGTATGCTATTTAGGTGGGTTTCGAATTTACAATGTTTTCATAAGATCTGCCAAATCCTTCCTATTTGTGTGACAGGTAGATATTTATTTCGGGTCTGGGTGTTTTGGGACCGTAGACCTTCGTAGATCTTGATACCCGCGATACAGGTGTTATCTAGTATGGGGTCAGAACTATGTGAGTGACCGATGGGTGCATTTATTATTATTATTTACAAAATTTGCATTTAGTTCCATTAGTACATACTTTACTTTTTATATATTTATTATTACCCGTAAATTTTCCAATTACATTTCATATCTATTTTAAATATCAATTACGTTCATTTCTATTAATAAAATTGAAGTGTCATTGACTTGTAAATTTATTGTTTAACTCTAAAAGGGAATATATTTACATTATGATTAAGTATATTAAACTAAAAGAAGTCATTGCACGAAATATCATAGTATTTAAAAAGAAAATTATACGTCTCTATAAAATTTGAAGGTTTCTCTCGATTTTTCTGAGATCCCATCATCAGATCCTGGCTTGGTGCCAATGGGACCACCTGGGAAGTATACCCTTTTAAACAAAAAAAGAATTTCTGGAATCGGTCCAGGCGTCTTCGAGTAATCGGGTAACATACATAAAAAAAAAGATTCCGACGAATTGTTAACCTTCTCCTTTTTTGAAGTCGGTTAAAAAAGAACAAAGTATTGAAGTTCGTGGAATGAACACTCAAAATTGCTACAAATATAGTAAACAAATCCTATCGTTGAAGGTCAAAGGCTTTCTCTACAAGTAGATGTCTTCGAGGATGAGGGGGAATCGCATGCGTCAGTAGAAAGTCCTTATGCCATCGTTTTCTTCATTACGACACTTATTTATCAGTTGCCAGTTCACGTTCGTTTAATGCGTTTATGCAAATTAGTTGTGTTCTTTAAACGAAATGCATCTTTAGTTTTGCGGTAGATATTGTTTTAAACACGTTCTGTTGTTGTTGATGTATGAAATAACATTATATGCAATTTCAAGTTTCGACCTCCTGTTCAAAATTGTTACATATATTTGCAGTGAAAGAAAGAAAGAAAATAAATTTTATTTAGTCAGAAATTTTTACACGCATACAATTGAGATGAGAAACAAAAAACAATTATAAACCCTAAATACACCCGCTACTCCTCAATTTGGAATACCTGTGTCTAAAGTGTGACCAACAATGCTATAGTCTCAGCATTTGCCAGGTAATAAAATATTGCCTAACGCTGATATTCTGCCTGCCTTTCCTGTTAGTAGATGATAGTTATAAATTGTATTTAGGTAGTAAGTGAAGACGTCTGTTTGTTAATAGATTAAATAAGGTCATGAGAAACAATTTTTGAATTAAATTCGTTTTCGACGTTCGTTCCGTCACACGGGATGCAGCCGGAGCGTGACCATAGGTTTTCTGGTAACACATCATTTGTAGTTGCCAAACGGATTGGGTCATTCTTTTGTCCGCGTGGGAATGATGTAAATGAGCCGCTTCGCTATTTCTTTGTTTGATTTCGTGAAAGTTTACACGATCGACGAGGAAACGCGGCCGTCGACGGCCGATGTGCACGCTATTTTTATGTAATTGTTACGTCGAGATGTGCGTGTGCCGCAAGTTAGGAGCTAAAGCGTATGGATTCCAGGCTTACATAAAAAACTATAATTTGCATATTATCTCTTATAAATTTATAACACATTTATTGGCCCAGTGCAGACGGAATAAACAAAGATCGCTCTGGGCGATAAAGCCGCCTCGTGTAAGATACATAGATTTATAAAATGTATATTCTAAATCTAAAAGTTTTTATTTATCTGTTATCTCTAAATGACAAAGCTATAAAAACTTTAATATACTACATTATTGATACAAGATAAGAATCATAGAAGTATGCATTCCTGACATTCCTACCTATCAATAAAACTTAAATAACATATATTTATTCCGGAAGTTATTAAGCAATTACTGCCAAAGATATCTACTGTTACCATTTAAACTATTTCTTATTTTTCTTTTTTTCTTCTTATTTCTATTAATTATATTTTAAAGTTACATACTATGGGAAATCAATTATAAAACATACAAATATATTGTACCTTAATATGTTAATTAAAAATCATTTTTTTTAATTTGGTATGACATATTAGCGAATTTAAACTAAAGCTGCTAGGTAAGGCAATTTATAATTTTAATTTATTATCACACACTCATGTTTTGCGCCACACGTAATAATGCCCTTCCAAAGGGAAACGGCCCTTTATAAAATCAACTGCAATTGAGTCCAGTCCACCCGGAAAGATTCCAATTTGGAACTTAAGGAAATCAAGTTAATAAGTTAACCTGTTTTTGGTATGAATATTGTCATCTGCCGAAAAATAACGATTATTGGAAAAAACTTTATATTAAAAAAACACTCCTAAAACAAATAAGTATCAATAAAAAAAATATAAAATTATTCTAAAAGTGGCTTTTAATATACTTATTGGTAATGTCAATTAGTTTGTAAAAATAGATAGATATGCTAAGAACGACCCCGAGATAGACAGTAGCGCAGGTGGTTCGTTTGGTTGGCCTTGCAGCTGCTTGATGGAGTCCTCCATATGGTGTCAGGTCACTAGGCGGCACCACAAAAGCACATTTTCGGAAAGAGTCTTTTTGTTTTAGTGTCTCGATAGGCAGACGAGCAGACAGGCCATCTGATGGTAAGTAGTCACCGAATTGTATTTCTGCAATGCCAGAGCACAGCAAAGCCGCTTCCTACCGTTGTTGTTGTTTTGTCTTGTCTTGTTCTAATAATCCGAAGAGAGCTACCGGCCACCGCGGGGTATTAGTTTGTATTGCTGGTTTAAGATTTAAGAACAGACTCGGCTTAGCGGTTGGCTGGAGATGCTTCCATCTCTTCTGGATGACTGAACACTGCTCCATAAGACCGGTAGCTGTAATACAAACATCTGGCTTTAGGGTTGACATGTAGAAATGCTCATCCTGTGATCAAAATTGTGCTGAGAAACTCTGATATAAAGAATTACCTAATGTTTTTTAATAACCTTTTAAAAAATAAATAGAGAAGCCCCAAAACCAACCAATGCCTATTGATATTCCGTATATTCTCTATTTTCTTGATTCTTAATCGTGTAAGAGTACATTCAATTAATTTAGAAACATCACAGAAAGCAATTGAAAAACCGTTACAAAACTAACTAAATGAAGTGACACCACTAATTGATACGAATCTCACTCGTCTCGTTTTCATTACTTGCTTAAATCTAATACGAAATATTTTTCACAGTCGACAGCGCGTAATGTAAACGCAGATACCGTTAAAAGTACAGAAAAATTACTGTAAACAGTATGTCACGACATCTGTCCATACACCGAATCAACGTAATTAGCTAGATACACTTGGTTTTTGCTGAACCGATATCCTTTCACTTACTGCTAATTCGATAGTATATCATTCATTAACTAATACTTGTGATAGAATTCTTGAAGTAAAATGCCGTCGATATTCATGTCTCAATATTTATAGCCAATCCTTCGGCTTTGATTACAGATTTGATAAGTTGTCTAAGCACGTAAACAATTATAAAGAGCTCATAAAACGGAATACATTAATCGAAAAATATTTCATATTAAATTAAACTTACATTTCTAATTTCAAACTTTTTGCACCAAGGCTCCATAAATAATTGCCAGTACCATTCTAATAGAAATACTCCTTTACTATCAGGCCTAATGACTATTAAATTTATGCAGCCTGGGCTTGCCTCCTCTCTCTTTCTCTCTCTTTTCTTCTCTTCTCCTCTCTTCTCTTCTCTTCTCCTCTCCTATCCTCTCCTCTTAACTCTCCTATCCCTTCTCAGCCCTTCTTGTCTCTCCACTCTTCTTCGCCTCTCACGTAACTCATGTCCCAACTCTCGTTACAAACGTTTAAAAGAAGGAAATAAAAGCCACGTGCGTTGAAAAAACAAATGGTATTGTCAACAAGCCTTGTCAATGCATTAATAATTACGTTATCGTCATAGTTACAGACCTCGGCAACGTAACCTTGATTCAAACTAGCACACGTAGTGATTACCTGCCCTGCACTGCTTCCCTGACCTATTTCCCTACTTCCGACCTTAGAACATCATTAAAAATATTAGTAAACGTAGATTGGATGATAATACCGTCGTTCATCGCTATTGGGGGGACCGTGACAAAAAATAATTGGCAATGGCGTTCAGTTTCAGTTCGGGGATCAATTTGAAATTCGATTTGTAATGATTACATTTTATCATGACTTTTAATTGATAATGTTATCGATCGATAATCGCCAATAAATTGTAGATAAAATTTATTGAAGTAAAAGTTGCACTGCATTCTGTTTACAACATGAAAGTAGTGGTTAGATTTAAATCGCGTTATTTATAATACAATATAAATGCGCCTTAGCTCAAGCAGTCTCTCATCTAGCATGACCTAAGTATCTTCATTTGGATCAATGTCAGTGGTCGCTGATATGTTGTGTGACGCAGCTATAGCTGTACGAGTTGTAAAGATTGTCATTATTAAGATATGTTTAAATATTTTTTTATCTATTCAGCGAAAAACATTTATTGTCGTGTTAGGGTCATATTTCTTAAAACTACATCATGATTTTTTTATATAAAATCTACATTTACATGTGCATGTAGGTATATAATATATATGTATTTGAATTAATTTAGCAATGTTCTGTAAGTATGGCATTAATTGTTCTACGAAGCTAATCTTTTAAAATAATGACAAACGAATAATAAACATACTGCGTTAGCTATCGAAGGGTTAATACTTGAATATCAAGTATTAACCCTTCGTTATTAAATCGAAATTAATATCATGTGTATTAAAATGTTAATTATCGCTTGCTTTAACGGTGAAGGAAAACATCGTGAGGAAACCTGCATATCTGAGAATTTTTCGAAGGTATGAGAAGTCTGCCAACCCGCATTAGGCCAGCGTGGTGGACTAAGGCCTAACCTCTCTCATTAGTAGAGGAGGCCCGTGCCCAGCAGTGGGACAATGTTTAATACAGGGCTAGTATTATTATTTATCATTATTATAACCCTTCGATAAACCAACACCTCTATAGTGACCTAAATGTCAATCCAATATCATACACCTAGTATAAAAGCTAAATAAATACACCCAACAATCACATATACAGCCCTGACCCCACACTAGGTCAACCTGTATTGTAACTATCAAGAACTCCGAAGGACTACGGTCCCACAACAACCAAACAAATAAACTGAAACAAATATTTGTAGATCACACAAACATTTGTCTCGGTGCGTCACGTAAAACTAACGTAAGTATTCTATCAATTATTTTATACTGTTGAAATGAAATCGTTTATTGACCAAGTAGGCAATTACATAGCTCTTATGACAAGTCAGAACATTAAAAAAAGTAAAGAAATTTTAAGAACAGCATATCAGCTTATGTATACATAACATACATAGCATCATCAATACACTAGCAATTAATTATTCATAAGGTATTTAACATTATTATTATTTCGTTATTATTAATTATTTTTATATTATGAATTAATATTATTCAAGGTAATACCGGTCAAATATATATATATTTAAATGGGTTTGATATGGACCATGGGTATTTGCGAGACGTCGCTTGTTTTAAAAGCTACCACCAGATCCAAACGCGACCCAGCCTGAGAAGACCCGGCTAAACAAACTCAGCGGGCTTACATTACCGCTGGATACTACGCGGCGCGACCCAGTCCTGAGAGAATCCAGCGAATCAAACTCAGCGGGCTTGTTTTCGTTACTTAATATACACAAATATTGTTTGATTAGATAAATCATTTTGTTATTATACAATTAGTTGTAATTACTTCAAAATATTTTTAAACAGAAACACCTATTGTTATCTCACAATCTATGTACATTATCTGAAACATGCATAGCACATTACAACTTTATAGGGTATAGAAAACTATTACGTTCGACGATATTAACTAATTGATAACAGTAGATAGTATTCTTGTAATAAATAAAAATAAATAAATAACACCCAACAGCCACACACATAGCCCGACCCCACACTAAGAGACGAGTCTTGTGTTGTGGGTATCAGGGACTACGAGAGACTTTCGGTCTCACAACACCCAGACCCCGGACACAAATATCTGTCTGTCACACAAACATTTGTCCCGGTGTGGGAATCGAACCCACGGCCTCTCGTTTCACAGCCGGCTACTCGCCAACTGCGCCAAGGAGGCTGTCGTCAGATAGTATAATAAGCTTTAAACCAATCCAAAAACGTTTATTATTATATTAGCTATTGTTTATTACAAATCTCTTCAGTATGCGTATTACATTTTATTGAATTTTCTTCCTCCTTAATTTTTAACAAATCCGACTAGTATTGCAAGCGTCCATCAGACGGGCCGTAAGCTTGTTTTTGTTTTGGTACCTGGATAGACAGACAAGCAGACGGGCCACCTGATGGTGAGTAGACACCACCGCCCATAGAATTCTGCAACGCCAGGGCACAGCAAACCGCTGCCTACCGTTGTTTGCCACTATCGTGGTATAAAATAGCCTTATGAACAATGCATAATTATTTCCCTGTAATATAATCAAAACCGCGAATTCCATCATTGTATAAATAAATTTACATTTTTCGTGTTGTTAATATGCAGAGGTTATCATATTATCATGTAATATTAAAATTGCTCAGTTGTTAAGATTAACAGAAAATTGCTTCAATATAGTTTAATCGCCAGTGTACCGCCAGCTCAGTAATTCACCTGTTATTTGATAATCATATTTATATTGACTGAGCGACAGCACGTGTCGACACGTGAACTTACTGATATCAGTAAACGCGACTGTGACCAACTGTCAAATCATATTTTCAGTATTTATACATTGAATACAAGCAGCGATAGCGAGTCAAGACGAAAGTTGTAGGTTCGAAACCCAAATGGCATATACCTCTGTCTTTTCTAAAGTTACGTGTGTATTAAATGTTAATTATCGTTTGCTTTAACGGTGAAGGAAAACATTGTGAGGAAACCTGCATACTTGAGAATTCCCATAAGAATTTCGAAAGTATTAAAGTTGGTAGTATTGAAGTCTACCAACCCGCATTAGGCCAGCGTGGTGGACTAAGGCCTAACAACTCTCATTAGTAGGGGAGGCCCGTGCCCAGCAGTGGGACAATGTTTAATACAGGGCTAGTATTATACATTGAATGATGAAATCAAGTGATGGCATGCGCCATATATGTATAAATTACACTTTACAGCATTTTTTGCGTTCGTCGCTCGGTACACAATTTCTTAGCGAGAGTATCAAGGTATAGTTGTCTCTCGCTACTTTATAATCTAACTGGACGGCACCATCAGGTGCAGTGTCGTCACTTTGCCCTGCCTGGACAAAAAAAATGTAAAGCATATTTCTAGAAGTATTAAGTTACCTTAAAATCAATCAGCTCAATGTAAAATAAACAATAGAACACCACAGTTAACACTCTAAAACATTACGCGTATAATGTAACCCAATTGTAGTACAAAGGTCTATAACAAAATAACTATTCCTGGAGTGGAAATGACGTAACGTGGGCTTTGAGAATATCCATCAAATCATGTTGAGTGAACTGGAAAATCAGACCACCCAACTGGCGTACGATGTAACAAAATTAATTTAACTAACACTAGCGTCGAGCAAAGACTGGTAGCAATAAATAACAATCGTAAAGTACGTGGGAAACAGCGTTTTAACGCGTGAAGATCATTGGAAATTATTAGCAGTCAAGGTAGCTCGTGCTTGTTGCAACCTTGCGAATTAGTAGGCCGTTAGAATAAAAGGATCGTCTAATCATGATGCTTCATATCATTGTTATGTTGAATTAATGACAGGAAGATCCTATACGTCCGGTCATAACAGGTCAAGTTTATGTTTGCTATTTATAGATTTTATTCCAATTCCAAGTATTAAAAAAAAAACAAATTAGAGATAACATTTTGTCAACAACTTAAATTGAATAGGTAAAAACACCTATTTAATTTAAGTTGTATTTAATATTGACGAAACAATTCAAACCCGAATAGTTTTACGAACCGTCTTGCATAAATGACATCCATATCTGGAAATCTAATTTAGAATCTAATGGTATATCTATGTATAAAACACAAAAATTGTATCTACCTATTATTAGGTTTTTCCTATTATTAGAAATACCGAAGGTATAGCGGAGGTATTTAGGAGTCTAGTTGGGGGTACATTAATAATGACAACCTAAGTGGGAGTAGTAAATGTTTAATATAAAACAGAGTGTCATCCGCGCTCCGGTGTTCAGTTCAGTTGAATTTTGAACAAGTGATAGCCAGGATATTCGTGGTTCGTTCGCGTTCAGTAAGTAATTGTTAACAGTTCAATGGTCACGTAGTTCAGTTTAGAGGGTAATGCTGGTAGATCAATTATAAAGAGAAGCCTTAAATGAATCCTGACATGCGGTTATGTTAATATTAAGCACTGAGATGTGTAACAGTGTTGTGTAAATCAATCAATAAAATGGTAAACATTGTATTTGTGCCTGTTTAAATATCCATCTTGCATAGTTTTGTTGATGTTGCTAACACGATGTCCGTTATAGACTTTAAAACTACCCAACTAATTTCAATGACATTTTGTGTATGTTTGTGGTTGGGCCCAACTTAAAAAGATAGCATAGTTTTTTAACCGATAGGTGACGCTGTTGTAAAGATCTGAATTTCTTATTTTTTTCAACGAAAACTCGGTCCACAGAGAAGGTGGTTTATGGCAGGACAACGTCTGCCTGGGACCACTAGTAAACTTTGTACACAAAACTTTATCATGGTAATAATATATATCAGAACTTTCAACAAAAACGAATAAGGCAAGCGAGATGGTATTCGTATTGTTGTCACTCTTAAACATTCATTTGCCTATAACGTTGATAGCCATTATTAAAAAAAATGATAATCATTATGATAAAGTGTATTTGTACCCTTATAGCATTAAACATTGATGCTGTCCTCAATTACGGTTTTTTAAATGACTTGCGCAAATGTTTGTATAAAACGAATAATTTACACCGTATTCTATTAATTTTATGCATATGTAGAGGAAAATAAGAGAAGTATTGGCATGACATTGGATATAATTTATGTGTTTCTCATGGCTGATAGAGATTTATCTCTTGTCTGTAGGTATGTTAATAATTTTCTTTTATTGATCATAATGCTAATAATATGCTAATGTAGGTAGTTTCTTGACAAGGGATTATGATAAAATAAATTTGCGTACTGGCCTAGTAGATGTTAGAACAACAAAAAAATTTCAACAATTTATAGTATGTTTAATTTCTGAATGATCACAATTTGATATAATGATTAGGGGTCCTTTTATATATTTGGACATTCGTACTATTGTAATTATTATTTTTTGTTTATATACGGTATGGCGATAGGCTCGCCCCCTAACCATTATGGGACCGCAATTCGGCGAAAAGTGGGTGTACTGGTTACACCTGTGCCTACCCCTTCGGGGATTACAGGCGTGAGTGTATGTGCATGTGTGTGTAAACGAGAGATCGCGAATACATAGTGACACAAGATCTGTCTTGTAACCATTTCCGTACCTTTGTAGCGAGTGGATGGACTGTAGTTAAACACAATTTGTAATAAACACAGGCCCCGTTACGATCAATCAGTGGTACTGTGGTACTAAACAGTGTGGGAGCGAGAGACGCCGCGCGTGAGAACCGCATTGTTTCTACTGCGCGCCCGCAGATGCGCTCACAATATGATTGTTGTTCAATCAAATCCGCTGCTCTCTAAATTATTATTAAGGAATAATTGTTTGTGGCCAGTAATTTAATTATAATTGAGTGATAGAGGCCAACGGTGAACAAGTTACCTAAAATAGGAAATTCAGATGAGCACATGTGAGTTGTATTAAACCAAAGTCGGCAAAGTATGTAGTTGGCCAAAAATATATGACAATATAGGAAATGAAAATATGCATCGACTATATCAAAGTTTTATAATAAATAACGACTTACCCTTCTGAAACACAAAACAAAAGTTGATTTAGAACTAAAGTCGGCAATCTTTCACTATCAACCAATCAGAAACGTCTGTCAAGTCAACAATCCTATTTCTCATGCAGTCAATGACCAATCAATGACAAACTCGGCAGCACAGCAGCAAAGGCGGCCATCTTACCTTAGTTGGGATCAAACTAGGCAATCCAGATTTTTTTTTGTTTTTTTTTTTATCCCATAGTCCGACAAAAGGGGCCAGTGGATCACCTGATGTTAAGTGATCTCCACCGCCCATGAACATCTACAATATCCAAAGTATCATGTATGCGCTGTCGGCCTTAAAGGACAGTAATAGGGATTAGGGATTATTATAACTTTTCACGGTTAAGCTTAATTTTTTATTATTGTTGTTGCCATGTCATGATTAAATTAATAATAATAAATCCTCAGATTACAATATAATATTCAGCTAAATTGTCTTTCGACTTAAACAAAAGTTATCAGTTTTTTTAATTTACCAAAAAATAAGTCGGCTCTACTTTGCCCACTTTGGTTCTATACGACTCATGTGTGTCGACCAGTTAACAATTCGATTATCTAATTGCGACTCCGTAGAGTGAGGTCATTTGTAGTACTAAAACGTTCAATATACCTAGTCAGGTCATAAGTATTGTCACACAGTAAAAACTTTTATTTTAGAATGCTGGCCACAAAAAAGTTTATTGAATTCGAATTTCAAATTGTTCATGAAAATAAAAATGTATACTTTTTAGAATTTTACTCATTTTTAAATATGGAGTGGACGCTTAAAGAAGGCCGTGTTGCAGTAATTGCGTTGCATCGTTGCGGTTACGCGCCAATTCAAATTTTTGACATACTGAAAAATTTGAATATAACCAAAAGATTCGTTTATCGTACCATCAAACGATACAATGAAGACTCTAGTGTAGATGACAGGTCAAGAAGTGGTCGCCCTCGGTCTGTTAGGACTCCAGCAGTGATAAAAGCTGTGAAGGCGCGAATTCAAAGAAATCCCAAATGTAAGCAGAAAATGTTGGCCCTTCAGATGGGGTTAAGCAGAACCACGGTGAAAAGGGTGTTAAATGAAGACTTAGGGCTTCGGGCATATCAAAGAAAAACAGGACATCGTTTGAATGCTCGTCTAATGGACCTGAGACTGAAGAGATGCCGCGCTTTGTTGAAGCGGTACGCGGGAAAAAAATATCGGGAAATTCTTTTTTCAGATGAAAAAATTTTTACCGTAGAAGAGAGCTACAACAAACAAAATGATAAGGTGTACGCACACAGTAGTGAAGAAGCGAGCACCCGTATTCCGCGTGTCCAACGAGGTCATTTTCCATCCTCGCTCATGGTATGGTTGGGAGTTTCTTATTGGGGCTTAACAGAGGTACATTTTTGTGAGAAAGGTGTAAAAACGAATGCAGTTGTGTATCAAAATACAGTCCTGACGAACCTTGTGGAACCTGTTTCTCATACCATGTTCAATAACAGGCACTGGGTATTCCAACAAGATTCGGCGCCAGCTCATAGAGCGAAGAGCACACAAGACTGGCTGGCGGCGCGTGAAATCGACTTCATCCGGCACGAAGACTGGCCCTCCTCCAGTCCAGATTTGAATCCGTTAGATTACAAGATATGGCAACACTTGGAGGAAAAGGCGTGCTCAAAGCCTCATCCCAATTTGGAGTCACTCAAGACATCCTTGATTAAGGCAGCCGCCGATACTGACATGGACCTCGTTCGTGCTGCGATAGACAACTGGCCGCGCAGATTGAAGGCCTGTATTCAAAACCACGGAGGTCATTTTGAATAAACTTTAGTGTCATAAGAATCTATGTTTTGTTAAGTTCATTTTGGTATATAAATGGTTACATAATGAATAAACTTGTTTCAATTATTTTATATTAAACATGTGACAGAATTTATGACCTGACTAGGTACAATATCTGTTTCTAAATATTTTACTTTGTATTTTACACAAGAAATTAGAAAGTCTCAACAAAATTGGGGGTAATTGCTGCATTATGAACATAAGTATCTCTACGGATTATCTATTCTATTACGCAGTATTTGATATCAATTTCGTTAATATAACTTCAGAGGCACTTAATAACAGGTAACATTAAATAATCATGTTCATTTTAAATATCACTTACTGTGCAAGTTTTATGTGTCATAATACTCAAATTATTTTTGTACACAGAATAGTGGATATATTAGCAATTATATGATGACCATATAAGCAACGGTGCAAGCAACGACAGCCTCCGTGGCGCAGTTGGCGAGTAACCAGCTGTGAAACGAGAGGCCGTGAGTTCGATTCCCACACCGGGACAAATGTTTGTGTGACAGATAGATATTTGTGTCCGGGGTCTGGGTGTTGTGAGGCCGAAAGTCTCTCGTAGTCCCTGATACCCACAACACAAGACTCGTATCTTAGTGTAGGGTCGGGGCTATGTGTGTGACTGTTGGGTGTTATTTATTTATTTCACGGTAAAATCTTATACACGTGTACTTTTAAGTATATCACGTTGTACTAATGTTTTTAATCATACATTGCGCCTGAATTGTCAGGACACCTTTTTGCATTGTATAGTTCCAAAAACACATATAATAGATGTAAAATATAATACACGTAATTAAAAAATATAGAATATCATATCTAATATACTTACATAGATATTATTATATGGATACATAATATTGTTTGTGATAACTACTTAAGTTTTAAGAAATACACTCACGCCTATAATCCCCGAAGAGGCAGGCAGAGGTGTAACCAGTACACAAACTTTTAGCCGAAATTCTTACGGCTACCACCGCGTTACCGGGCACTTCCAGACTCCGGGCTGATACTGAGTATTTCTAAATAGAAAAACTCAATAATACTTTACCCGACGCGGGGGCCCGATACCTCAGCACTGCAGTCGTAACGCATGCGCAATTACAACTGCACCACCGAGGCAGTTTTAAATAAATGTTTATTATAATATTTATTTAAACACTTTTAAAACTTTGACAGCCTCCGTGGCGCAGTTGGCGAGTAGCCGGCTGTGAAACGAGAGGCCGTGGGTTCGATTCCCACACCGGGACAAATGTTTGTGTGAGAGACAGATATTTGTGTCCGGGGTCTGGGTGTTGTGAGACCGAAAGTCTTTCGTAGTCCCTGATACCCACAACACAAGACTCGTATCTTAGTGTGGGGTCGGGGCTATGTGTGTGACTGTTGGGTGTTATTTATTTATTTATTATTTATTTATATAATATATTATAAGACTGCCTCGACTGCTGTGCTGAGGTCTCGGGTTCGATCCCCGGGTCGGGTAAAGTGATATTGGGTTTTTCTATCTAGAAATTCTCAGTATTAGCCCGGAGTCTGGAACCTGTGCCCGGTATGGCGATAGGCTCGCCTCCTATCACATTATGGGACCGAAATTCGGCGAAAAGTGTACTAGTTACACCTCTGCCTACCACTTCGGCGCTTACAGGCGTGAGTGTAGATGTATTTATTATAAGATAATTAAAGAGGACAGCAGCGTTAGTTGAAAGTCACGTAAGTATCGAATAGAGTGTACTGTGTAATAAGCGGCGAGGTCTTACGTTCACACCTCGCGGAACTGTTTGTCGTATATCGAGATCCTCAACATGGAGGTGCTAATTGCTCTCATTATTGCCATGCAACTGGTTTCGTGAGCTTTGCTCCCGTGTCCGTTTGGTTCGTTCATCAGGGCCGTCGGCGTTTGCAAGAATAAACCGATGGCTCACGTCTAAAATGGCGCGCCGTCTGCAATAAATATACACGAATAAAATATATTCTAAGTGCTAACGTTACCATGATTAATGTATCGGTTTATACGTTTTGGCATAGCGTATCGATTGCCTTAGATACGTTATAGTAATAATTTAGGCAGAGTCAAAAACTTTTAATATATACACATTTGAAATAATAATATTATCTCACATTAACACTCCAATTTATGATTGATACGAATATTCCCGTTGAATCGTAGCAAAAAATCACATTCTAAATATACTTCAAGTATTGTATGAATTATAAACCTTTTTGCATCGCTCGTGAAGGTGATAAACATTAACCTTCATTACAATATTAAATTCCTGCAGTGTTTTTATTCATTGCTGTGGAGATTTTGTGATTTGTTTTCTGGTCAGTTCTAACCGTGGTGACTGTGACCGCGACGACGACTTAAGTCGCCTACGCTTCTACGACTCCACCAAACATGGCCTCTCATGTTCCATGACAATATATTGGCAAAAAATCGCCTCACAGTTCATTGTAAAATGGACAACGGTTTTCGTTCTTATCGCCTACGCCGTAAATGTTACCATGGCGCCTTTTCGCTTACTAATTGAAGCTATCGGTCTTTGACACTAGTGTATCGATGTTTGAACAATAAATTAGCTTGAATGTGGCGCATAGTACTTTCAGAGTGTGTTTCATTCAAGGTCATGTGTATTTGAATGAAGTTTTCGTCTATTTTAAGTTATTCACAAATTATCCAAACTATCCGAAATGCATGACACATTATTACGTTTGGACCCTCTGAGCGAAAGGCAGACTTACAATACAACGATTCAGATATTTAGGGGTCATGTAATTTAAAAAATATTGAGTTAAATTAGTATAATCATAATCATACTGCACTACTTGAAGTAATTGCCTTTAAGAGGATTGCCTGAAGATTCTCTATCTCGAAATATGTTTGTAATATAGATGTTAAGATTATTTTGAGTAACACGTGTAGTTTTTTGAAGAATAGTACTATTCACATTTAAAGCGACTCTTTTTGTTGTAGGATACATACGAGCCAGAGACAAACACATACAATTATAGGGCATTTGTGATTACTTTCGAATTTAAAAAGAAAATATGATAGGGTTTTTTGGAACTCTAGCAACGATACACAACGAAATAGAAAAATCAGTGCATGCAGAGAGTTTGAGCCGGATCATTAATTCTATAGAAATAACCACTTAAAACGCGGCTCCATCACTTTGGAAACATATGTAAACATAATAATCTAGATCCCTTTATAACAAGTGTGTCCGTGGCGAGGAGGTGCTTAAGCCTTGATTTCTTTCATTAAATAGTTTGTTTTGCATGCGATATTTTTAGTTTTGTTCGTTTATTGACTTTTTTTTCGTACATTATATTATATATTTTTTGTGTAAAGAGTTTTGCTCACACTCAAATAACCTAATTTATTTCTAAGTAAGAACTTTTTATTGGCTTTTATTTGTCACTGAAATAGGTGCTATTTTTATGTAAATATTAGTTGTAAGTTTTCCATGCTGTAAATAAATAAATAAATATGCATGCGTATTTCAGGCCAGCCTATTTCGAATATCCCTGTTATTCCTTGGATGGATTTAATCTGGCCCTATAATGAATCTCGAATCATGTGAAGTCTTTATCTTAAGTATTTCCATATCCAGATTGTGCAGTGTACGTCTGTTTGCGTATGCGTTTGTTTGCAGATGGTCTTCGTTTGTCATTTATATAGCGCATTTTGTTGTGTGGTGTAAATAATAAACTAATAGCGATTGTAAAAGATATGGTAAATTCATCACAGTTGGTACTATACTACTATGACCATTAGTAATATGGCACTACATCAAAGTTGGTACATGTTTCACCAGGTGTGCTATATCTATTCATTGAAATACGAGTATGTTTACTACAGTCTAATACTATTGTATGTAAACTCCAATGCAATAACCAAACTACGTGTGTGCTGTTATTCGATGAGGAGTTTTTTTTCTATATACTATTATCAGATGTTAAAATTATTAGAACCAAATGGCTGGCAAACCTATCAAATTCTTTTAAAAAAATGAGAAATCTATGTTTATACATAATTAATATGCATTCACTTAACATCTTTTTTGAAATATAAAAAAAAACTCTTAGGCGGTGTAATCAAATTAGTAATCAAATCGACTTAGATGGTAATTATGACTGTTGGTTTTTCAACAAGTACGCATTTACGTGTAATTACGTGTAAACTTAATTTGTCCTGAGACCAGAAGCTGCATATCATTAAACCGGATTCTTAATATTTAATCTGTTTATAACTAATAAATGTGCATAAAATATAGCCTTATTAAGTAGGACTAACTCTATCTAAATTTAATCTGAAATTTCTGGATTAACAAGTCAAATCTGTTTAACCAGATATTTTCGCCAGTCACTTAATCCTTGCGTATCAACGACGGATATGAGGTCTCACTACGACCATGACCACTCGCTTCGAAGTATGTAGGTGGCCTCAGCAGAGCCTTCGTGTTTTACTTATTCAATATTGACGTATCTTCAAAATAATACCAAACTATCATGCTAAATTTAGTTAGTGTATAATTTGTCTGGAATTGCATGTGATTGTGTAGCTCTTTTGTCTAAGTAAATTTATAATATTAATGACTAATTACGAGAGGCCGTAGGTTCGATTCTCGCAATGAGACAATTCTTAATGTTGTATATATAGGTATATATTTGTTTTGGGTCTGGGTGTTGTGGGACCGTAGTCTCTCGTAGTTCTTCATACCCGACACAGGTTTGGTCTAGCGTGGGGTTAGAACTATGTGTTTCATGGTTTTATTTTCGACTATTGCACTATGAATACTGTAAAAATATTTTCAATGTTTCATATTAGCTAAAGGCCATTTTGTCTATTGACACTAACATAACTATAAACATATTACTTAACACTGTGTGTTATCAAAATATGCGTTCACTAGTCGATCATTGTTATTCAGTTCAGGATTTCTTGCAATTTATAGAGAGGTAGGTACTTTTTAAAGTTTAAAAATGCAATGTAGTTTTGAGAATATACATTTAATTACTATATAATTTTCTCCATAATTGAAAACAAAATTTGTTTTGTATTATTTTAAAATATATCCTTTGTGTGGAACCTATTAGTGAAAAATCCAACCTATGTTTTATATAAACTTTGTAATTTAGTCTAGCCGCCGTGTTTGTTTCAAATATAACTGAAAATAAAATTAATTATTGTAAGCAGCGATCTATACTTACCAGATGCGGCGACCAGAAAAAACATCATGTTCTACCGAGTTGCGGTTCGGATACTGCACTGACGTTAGTTTGCATGCTACCGAAGTAATCACACCGTATTGCAACTTTCAGTGTCGAATTAATTTGAATTATTTGTAGCGACATTCCCGAACAAATCTGCCTTAAATTGATTTACAGTGAAACTGTTAATAGTATAAAAGGTAAATAAAATAATTTTATAACGTTTAGAACGTATCAATAAATATTTTAATTCTGAATACGAGAAACTCTATTTGTTGTGTAACTTCATTACTTAGTTTGTCCCATTTTGGCGCGCGGAAAGTCCCGTTCGAGAAAAAGTGACGGAGTTATTACGCTTCTAACAGTCATAAATCAATCGATCAGAGGGTGCAAAATAGGCACTTGATGGATGATTATTAATTTCATTGTTTATCCACATTATTTTAATACAATTTCTATTTTTCTTTTTTAAAGGAGTAAGTCCCGCTTGTAGAAATTTCAGGACGTATACTGCGTTATTTTAAAAACACTGAGGCTAAGGTACACCCAGCGATAAGCTACTACTAAACGTCAGAAATTTACCAAATTGATTTTGATTAAAGGATATCATTTCTGAAATAAACACTTTTATACAATATTTAATGCGATTTATTTATTTTCCACTAAAATTTAAACTTTGCATTATTTTTATTTATTTATGTGGCTCCAATAATACCTCACTTTGAGTCACCTAAAAAATTAATTCTAAATAAAAAGGGTTTAAAATAAAAGTAATTTGTTTCATCAAAATACATGATGTCGAAATTTATTATTTTGGACTCTGCCACTGTTGGGTAATAAAATTAAATGTTACACAACTACACAATCTCCAGAATAGTTCCTCGAATACCTTATAGATATGAACTGCCGCATCTGCTCCTTGTGATGCTCTTTGGTCTTTGGCTTAGAAAAGGGATAGATGGCATTAGTGTGCGGAAAAGGTATTTGGAACATATTGTTTCTACGATAGTTCGTGTCTATCGGTAGAATATATGACAATGATTGTAAATCAACTGACCACATAAAGTTTACTCAAAGGAAATTATTTATCAATGCGTTAAATGGATTTTGATTATTATTTTTTTTGATTATAGTAGGCTTAGCGAACACTTTATATTAACTCTAAGAAGATTTTACATTGGATCATCCGTACAACTCATCAACATATAACTTCAAATGATACTGTATGAATAACAACTCTATAGTTTTAAGTTTTACAAGAAATACCTGTTTCTCTTCACTTGCAGTGAACATTGAGTAATATTTACCAACCATGCCATCGTTCAGATATCATGTTTACGAATAATAGTGGTGCAGTACTTCACGTACATACAATTGCACAATAAGGCAAACGAGTTTACATCTGAGGTTAGCAATGCTCAATACAATAGGTGCCTTCTCACTGACAGAAATATAAGCGCACCGTTCACCGCTTCACACTTGCGACACACCCGAAGTTATGTGATAAATTAAGTATGTTCGTAGATAACTAATACTAATAAATAATAATAATACTAATAAACGGTAGGCAGCGGCTTTGCTGTGCCCTGGTATTGCAGAAGTCTATGGGCGGCGGTGACTACTTACCATCAGGTGGCCCGTCTGCTCGTCTGCCTATCGAGGCAATAAAAAAAATGTTATTTCTATTGTATCAAATATGATAAAAATCAGTGGGGTTGTTATTATTGTTAAAACAAAATAACAAAGTTAACTACACAGTGGTACAGCTACGCTAGACAGTTTTGTCTATAGCATGAATGGCCAGCCAAACCTAACCTAACCTAACCTACCCGTGGTAAGTACAAATTCAAAATATTTACTGAATCCATGTTGTACATTATTTATATTCAGTCATTTTTTTACTCTACTGGCAGTTTGGAATGAAGTTTCGTTAGAGAAGAACTTTCAAGAAATTCTAGAGAATGGACAAGAAATTCTAGAGAACGAGAAAGAAACTATTAAGAATGTATATACTCTAGAAAACGACCAAGAAACAATAGAAAACGGGCATGAATCACTAGAGAATGGGCAAGAAACTCTAGAGAACGAGCAAAAAACACTAGAGAACGGACAAGAAACACTAGAAAACGGACAAAAACTCTAGAGAGCGGTAAGGACACACTTAATAATGATAAACACTCACTAGATAATGGGCAAGAAACATTAGAAAACGGACAATAAACTCTAGAGAGCGGGCAAGATACTTTAGAGAATGGGCAAGAAACATTAGAGAACGGGCAAGAAACACTAGAATATGGGACAAGTAACTCTAGAGATCGGGCATGAAATTCTAAAGAACATGTAAGAAACTCTAAAAAATGGGCGAGAGACTCTAGTTTCACAGAAAATTAATATGAAACGAAAGCTTGTTCGGAGACAATATATCCCTCGCTGCTCAACACAATCTTGCCGGCCTTTTTTTTTTGTTGTTGTCGCGGGGAAAGCGTTTTATTACTGCCGCCCGCTCCGGAGGGAAGCGGATTAAGAATAAAACGGGTATGCTGGACTAGTCGGTCTTACGACCCAGCATCCCCCTCGCACGGATGATGGCTATCCGCGCTGCCACTGGGCCGAGTCCCTAACCCCTAAGTACACCCCACCCGACACTACCAGCTAAAACCCCGCGGTGGCCTTCTTCGGCGCTTGCGGAGCGATTCCGGGGTATTCTAAGGAGTGCTAGAATTGCAGCCGGAATCGCCCCTGCGCGGTGCTGCGTAGCAGCCCATCTCCATGGAGGGCTAAGGAGCCCCCGCGCACCGAACAACGACAACGAACGAGGCCTTACCACATGCGCTGCCGTCCATCTCGGGGTCGCACGATGCCCCTCATTTGGGAGTGCATCGATACAGGCTGACAGCCCTCCGCTGCGCGCCCGCGACCCCCGATGGCCCCAATTAGTCGCCTCGTACGACAGGCAGGGGTTACCGTGGTGAAATTCTCAAAACGCCCCCATTCCACAGGGCGGGAGACGCCAGTCAGTCGTCCACCCGGCGCCTCCTACGTCTTCTCTGACGGCGGGAGGGATCATTTCGTTCCCGATCCCTCTCGGCACTCTCCTTCTGCGAGATGACGCTCTCGCAGAAGTGGGCCACCGCACACCAGGACCTCCGGCTGGTGACCATGGACGACACCACGGCCGGCAGCGAGAGGTCTCCCCCGACGACTGCTCTGAGAGCGTTGCGCTGTTCGTCCCAGGCTGGGCAAATCTTGCCGGCCTGCTTCTTTACACTGCGCCACGGGCAAAAAGGTGAAGTAGCAGTCGAGGATCTAGTGTCACAGTACTCAGAAGGCCGCAAAACGGCCAAACATCATCAACAACAATATCGTACCCCAACTGTAGACCACCGACAAAAACCCGATGGACACTGGCTGATCCCCGAACGCGACACACTTGCGTGTACCACTATGGCGGGTTTTACACCCTGTGTACGGTAGTCGCTATCCGGGTGGATGTGAATATCCTACCACCATCATAGTCCCTGGTAGTATTTGATATCCCGATACAGGTTTCACTTAATGTGGAGTCAGTTCTATGTGTGTATTGTGTGTGTATTTTATAGTTTTTTAAACGTTCAATAACTTGAAACATGGCAAATCGTTATGGCGACGCGACATGCGCGAACACCACGTGAGTCCACTCGGCACGTGTGCAGATAAATTTATCGATACTACCGCAGCTCAGCGAAGAGTAATAAATCAAAGTTATTGTTTATCAACAGCTCTTTGATGTCATATGGGAAGCAATAATATGCATTTGCAACGGTTTGTTCAATGTGTATAGTTTTATGATTGTTGGCGTGAAATTCGTTGCCAAACCGTATGCGTAAACGTTCCGAGTATTGCTCAGATTCATTGCTACGTTGATAGTAAATTTTAGTATAACTTCTCTGCGAATGCTTTATGGCAAATTTTGTTCAAAATAAAAATGCATTTGATTAGCGTTGTTTATCTGCTTAATCTTTTGTCTTTTATAGGATTATGAATTTTTCCTTGCCTTTAGAATTATTAATATTAAGAATATTATTTCAATAATTTATGGAGTAGTTGCGATACTAAGAACATTTAACTAATCAAATAACATTTACTTTCTTATTTTAAATTTAGAAAATATATATATCAATATTTATGAGAGATGTATATCTCTGAACTATTCATGGCTTTGAAACGGCCTTGATACTGGTTCTTTTTTTAAATATAAATATATGTTATTGTAATTATGAAATAAGACCTATGAATTTCATATTTCTCAATCTAGACTTATATAGAGTTTATTATATATCTAGTTTTATAGCTAAAAACAAAATAGAAGAAAGTACCAGACAATAATATAGATTCGATCCACCATACAAAAAATTTAGAGCACAGAAATGGAATTTCTACTCGGTACAACAGAGTCGCCCTCTATCACTAAAACTTAACTACTTCTAAACTCAACCAACCGTTGGTTTACTAGCATTAACTCCGTCTACCCTCTTGAAAATACGGGCGTGAGCCCTCCTTAGGTGATTTATTAATTCGATAATATCACACTACAATTCTTTTTTACTGGCTGGATAGACAGACGAGCAGACGGACCACCTGATGGTAAGTACTCACCGCCACCCATAGACTTCTGCAATGCCAGCAAAGCAAAGCCACTGTCTACCGTTGAATTTTGATAAAATACATTTTAAACAAAACATGTCAATATTAGCTTGTAAATAAATAGATAAAATAAATTGTAACGCAAATGTTTCAATGATTATGACTAAAAATAGCACGCAACTTGACCACATACGGTACAAACCACATTTCAACTTGACTGATAGCGTCACAATCAAGTTCTTTTGCAGTTATCTTAGCGGTTTGGGTCTCCTATCTGAGTATGACGCGTTACACCACAAGACAGCGAAAAGTTGTTTGCCTCAATGGATTTTTTGCAAAAAGTATGCAGTCTTTTATTATTTGGCAAATATTTATAATATAATAGTCCAACAGCATACTGTTATATAACTACATTGGAACTGTTTACACAGAATACCACATTTTCAAAAGTAAATAGTAAGCTGGTCGATATTAATATTGTTAGCAACATCAACAAATCTATGCAAAATGGATATTTAAAAGGCATAAATACAATATTTATAATTTATTAATTGATTTACACGACACTGTTACACATCTCAGTGCTTATTATCAATACACACGCATGTCAGGATTAACTTTAAGGCTTCTCTTTATAATTAATCTACCAGCATTACCCTTTTAAACTGAACAACGCCATTGAACTGATTACCATTATAATTACCATTTACACTTACTACACCGAACCACGAATATACTGGCTATCGTCTCGTCTTCCACTCAACTAAACTGAACTGAACCAACTGAACACTGGAGCGCGGAAGGCACTCTGTTTTATATTAAACATTTACTACTCCCACTTTGGTTGTCATTATTAACTACCCCCAACTAGTCTCCTAAATACCTCAGTTATACCTTCGGTATTTCTAATAATAGTAAATACGCTAATACGGCCTCTCCTGACATGTGATCGTCCCGAGCACACTTTCTTTTAACAGACAGCACCCAAAAATCCCGTTCAACAGCTGACTCGAGCTTCTCATCGATATTCACCATTCTCCAATGAGCATTCACCTCTCAGTTTTTTTTATTATTCATCTAAATCTGGGAACAGATTATTCATTAGTCACGCCGATTTTTTTACACAACACTCGGCCTATCCTGCATTTGTAACTATTGTCAATTTATAGAACTCTTTTAGACTTTCCTTTGAAATCCTAGAGAACCATAAATGGACTTCCTTTTGAACTAGATGGTCACAATCCGGGAGTAAACTAACAAAAACTCGCACAATAGTCCGTTCATTCCCAATTTTTTTGCCCTAGTGCCTGTTACAGTCACTCCTTTAGACTTAGGATGACCCTGTGTCAGCTCACTTGCTTAAATCTGGGTAGAACATTTTTCATCTAGTTTTAATACTTGACCATCCAGTTAACAAAAATACAACTCAAAAGTTTAGTTTCCTGCATCTCAAGTGATTTTAAAAATCTTAAGTATATTTCACAATGTCAATGAGCTATTAAATATTACACTCGTCTTCAATATAATACCACCTTGTTGCCTTATAAACACATGTTATCAAACTCAACACTCAATGATTCTAAAAATCAAAAATATTTTCCCACAATTAACGAGCTATTTAATATAACACTCGTTTCTATTATACTATCACCTTGTTGCCTTATCAACACAGGTTATCAAACGTAACTCTCAATGATTTTAAAAATCAAAGACATTTTCCTACAATTAACGAGCTCTATTATACTATCACCTTGTTGCCTTATCAACACAGGTTATCAAACGTAAATCTCAAATGATTTTAAAAATCTACGATATTTTTTTTCTCAAAACCCACGAGCTTTTTTGATAAAATATCACCTTGCTGCCTCATCAACACATGTTATCAAACGTAACTCTCAAATGATTTTAAAAAATCGTAAGATATTTTCCCAAAACTCACAAGCTATTAAATGTTACACTGGGCCTTTTTTTAATATATCACCTTGTTGCCTTACCAACACAGGTTCTCAAACATAAATCTCAAATGATTTTAACAAACCTTTATTTGTCTAAATCTCAACGGGCTATTTAAATATTACACTAGTTTTTAATATACGACCACCTTGTTGCCTTTATCAACACAGGTTATGAAACAGAACTCTCGAATGATTTTTAAAAATCAAAGATTATTTTGTCCAACTTAATGAGCTATTTAATATACCTCATTTCCAATATAAATATCACATTGTTACTGTATCAACACACGTAATCAAAAACAACTCAAACGATTTTAAAAAATCAAATATACTTTGTCAAATTCAATGAGCTTTATATTGCTCATTTTTATACTATCACAACGTTACTTTATTATATTACTCTTTTTATAATATCAGAACATTACTTTATCACCACATTTTATCGAAACGAACTCAAATGATTTTAATAATCACAGATATTTTTTTGTTAAACACAATAAGCTATTTATACATTACTCTTTTTTTATAATATCAGAACATTACTTTATCACCACATTTTATCGAAACGAACTCAAATGATTTTAATAATCACATATTTTTGTCAAACACAATGAGCTGTTATATACTACTCACTTTAATAATATCACAATGTTACCTTACCAGAGAACAGGTCATCAAGCACAATTCTTACCAAATTATTCGTTACCTCAACCGTCAATTTTACTCCACGGTTTTATATTTTCTGTCGTAAGGTCTAATGCACTTTCACTACATTTCACGACTCTAATTTCGCGTTCTTTTTATGACAACACGTTGCTTTAGTATAACAACGTTTACAACACAATTGTAACCAATTAAATTTTATCGCGTTTACTAATATTCACACTGTGGGTATTTTTTTTTTTATTACAAATTAAGAAGCCAATGCTAAGACTGTGGAGCCAATACCACTTCTGATGTTAGCAACATCAACAAATATATGCAAAATGGATATTTAAAAGGCATAAATACAATATTTATAATTTATTAATTGATTTACACGACACTGTTACACATCTCAGTGCTTATTATCAATACACACGCATGTCAGGATTAACTTTAAGGCTTCTCTTTATAATTAATCTACCAGCATTACCCTTTTAAACTGAACAACGCCATTGAACTGATTACCATTATAATTACCATTTACACTTACTACACCGAACCACGAATATACTGGCTATCGTCTCGTCTTCCACTCAACTAAACTGAACTGAACCAACTGAACACTGGAGCGCGGAAGGCACTCTGTTTTATATTAAACATTTACTACTCCCACTTTGGTTGTCATTATTAACTACCCCCAACTAGTCTCCTAAATACCTCAGTTATACCTTCGGTATTTCTAATAATAGTAAATACGCTAATAATATGCTATGTTCCATTATATTGTTTATTATATAAAAAAAAACAAAAAAGGAAAAGCAAACAATATAATTCGCCCTAAATGTAAGAAGTCTGTGTCTTTCTTGTGACCTATTTTATAGATATGTCGTCAGCTAATTATGTAAATTTGGCTTTTTTCACAAAGTAACATTCTAGTTACTTTGAACGTTATAATTCAATTCCAATGAGTTTTAAATTATTATCTAGGTTGACTGTCTTTGGGATTGCAACAAGTGCAAGTGATAGTTATAGTCTGGTCGGAAAAGCTACAAACTATTTTAAATCCTGTGTACTGTATAATATCTCTCTTTTGTGAGAGTAGGTACTTCTAGGTGGGTACTCCCATTTTAGCTATTTATGCCGTCAAGCAATAGTGCATACTTAAGTTGTGTGGTAATTTATAAGACTTTAAACCCAGCAATATTACTGGGTATTAAGCGACGTAACATCTTACAATATCTTCGATGCTACTATGTTCTAATTATTTAGGAGTGGAGGAATCCTTAGTCCCTGGAAGTTCTTGATACTCGTAATAAGAGGTACCCTTGTCTGGTGTTAGAACTATATTTGTGGATTTTAGTTATAACTATTTATTTAATTTTCTAGATTACGGACAGAGTGCATGATAATTACAGTATTTTGTAATTCATTTTTTTTATCCTGGCACGTTTTGTTACCACACTGCACCTGATGGTAAGCGCAGTGCCGTCCAGTTAGAGTAACAAGTAGCGAGTGACAATTTATTCCTCGCTACTCAACACAATCATGCCGGTGGGCTCTGTAGCACTGCTAGTATGGGCAGGTGTATGCTCACAATCATGTGAGCATGATTGATCATGCTCATCTCATCAATGGGGCAAATAAACACATATAATATGATAAGATAGATAAAGATAAAGATATATTTATTTTGCAAATATGGGTAATGTACAAACACATGGTGGTATATAACAATTCTAGCTCAACCATATTTAACCACAAGGCATGCAAAATTACAACTTAATACGAGTATGTCAAATTAATTATTATGTAAAAAAAATTAATCAATAAAAATGTCACAAAAAAATATTATTATCACAGTTTACATATTAATGCACGTCCGTTAAAAACTCTGTTAAATTATAATATACCTTATCTACTAAAAACATTCTTAATTTACTTTTAAATAGTGTAATGCTCAAATCTTTTAAATATTTCGGAAGTTTATTATATATGACCGGCGCCATGCAGAAGACACTATTGCGCATTAAGGCTGTATGATATACATACATTTTATCTTTATATATATAGTTCTCGGAAGATGGCGCTGCAGTCGGTGTGGCGCTGCTTTTACGGGCAGGACGACGTCTGCCGGGCCCGCTAGTTTTGTATAGATTTCCTTTGCATTCACACCCGATCAACTTCTTCAGTGTTTGACGTTTTTTTTTTTTTTTTTTTTATTCTGGCGCGGCAAAGTGACCACACTGCGCCTGATGGTAAGCGCAGTGCCGTCCAGATAGAGTATCAAGTAGCGAGAGACAGTCTATCCCCCGCTACTCAACACAATCATGCCGGCCTGCTGTTTAGCTTCTTCACATTACGCCTAAAGGACCCAGGATCATAGGAAGGAGGGAACACGGCAGCTGGCAAATTGTTCCACAGCTTGATGGTGCGGCAAAAATACGAGTTTGCGAACCTCTTGGTTCGGGCCGGGGTAGTAGATACCACGAAGCTGTGGCTCCGCAATCCAGTACGCCTGGTTCTGGTATGGAAGGGAGAGGAAGGGATAAGATCAAACAATTCTTCAGAGCATTCGCCATGATACAGACGGTAGAACACGCTAAGCGAGGAAATATCCCTACGCAGCTGTAGCGGCTCCAGGCTGTTACTCACGTCTGCATCATTCACAATGCGGATGGCCCGCCGCTGCAACCCATCCAAGGCATCGAGAAGGTACCTTGCAGAACCGTCCCAGAGGTGCGAGCAGTATTCCATTCCCGGCCGCACCTTTTTTTTTTTTTTTGTTTTTTTGTTGTCGCGGGGAAAGCGTTTTATTACTACCGCCCGCTCCGGGGGGAAGCGGAATAAGAATAAAACGGTTATGCTGGACTAGCCGGTCTTACGACCCAGCATCCCCCTCGCCCGGATGATGGCTATCCGGGCAGCCGCTGGGCCGAGTCCCTACCCCCTATGTACACCCCACCCGACACTACCAGCTAAAACCCCGCGGTGGCCTTCTTCGGCGCTTACGGAACGATCCCGGGGTATTCTAAGGAGTGCTAGAATTGCTGCCGGAACCGCCCCTGCGCGGTGCTGCGTAGCAGCCCATCTCCATGGGAGGGCTTAGGAGACCCGCGCACCGAACAACGACAGCGAACGAGGCCTTACCACACGCGCTGCCGTCCATCTCGGGGTCGCACGATGCTCCGAAACTGGGAGTGCATCGATTCGGGCTGACAGCCCCCCGCTGCGAGCCCGCGACACCCGATGGCCCCAATTAGTCGCCTCGTACGACAGGCAGTGGTTACCGTGGTGGAATTCAAACGCCCCCGTTCCACAGGGCGGTAGACGTCGGTCAGTCGTCCACCCGGCGCCTCCTACGTCTTCTCTGGCGGCGGGAGGGATCATTTCGTTCCCGATCCCTCTCGGCACTCTCCTTCTGCGAGATGACGCTCTCGCAGAAGTGGGCCACCGCACGCCAGGACCTCCGGCTGGCGACCATGGACGACACCACGGCCGGCAGCGAGAGGTCTCCTCCGACGACTGCTCTGAGAGCGCTGCGCTCTTCGTCCCAGGCTGGGCACTCCTCCAACGTGTGTTGGGACGTGTCCTCGCGGCAGTTGCCACAATGGTGGCACACGGCAGACACCTCCTTTCCGATCCGACACAGATTCCCGGCCGCACCTGCGCTTTATATAAGCGGTAGAGCTGACCAGGCGTGAAAAACCGCCGCACCCTGTTCAGGATTCCGACCCTGCGTGAAGTGGCGGATATTACGCCCTCGATGTGACTCCTTGGATTAAGATCGCAGCGGATATCCATACCTAGGACACTAAGGTCATTCCGCATTGCGAGTGGAACACCCTGAAGAACGGGGATGGGAGAAAACGGAGACTTCTTGCACGAGAACACGCACACCTGGGTTTTCTTGGCATTAAACTCAACCCGATTCCTGGTACCCCATGATGCGATGAGATCCAAGGTCTGGTTGAGCTCAACGACAAGATCCTCGCGTCTCCTCTCAGTATCCGCCCGGCAACCAGGCGGCTTGCTGCTATAACGCCCATGAACCGTGCTGTCGTCTGCATAGCAATGAATGTTGCCAAGCGACAACATATCATTGATATGCAGAAGAAACAAGGTGGGCGAAATCATAGAACCTTGTGTTACTCCGGCATTTACTGACATGAGCTGCGAAGCATGTCCATCAACGAGGACACGTATTCTACGCTCATGCAGAAAGCCGGAAATCCACTTGCACAGGTTGTCGGGCAGACCGTATGCCGGGAACTTGGAGAGAAAGCCACGATGCCAGACCCTATCAAACGCCTTTGCTATGTCGAGACTCACAGCCAGAGCCTCGCCATGCTTGTCAATCGCCACCCCCCAGTGATGTAATACGAACGCTAGAAGATCACCCGTTGATCGGTTATGACGGAAACCGTATTGGCGGTCATTGATCAACGAGTGATCCTCTAGGTAGCGAACTAATTGGCTGTTTATCAGTCGCTCCATGACTTTACACATCACTGAGGTTATGGCGATTGGGCGATAATTGTTAGGGTTTGACCGATCACCCTTTTTGGGGATCGGCTGCACATTAGCCTCCCTCCAAGATTCAGGCACAATACCTGAGAGGTAGGACGATCGGTATAGGCGCGTCAGTACAGGAGACAACTCCGCTGCACACTTTTTAAGTACAAGCGCTGGGATACCATCAGGACCACTAGCCTTCCGGACTTCGAGAGACTGCGGCTCACGCCGCACATCACAATGCCTGATACGGATATCAGGCATTGTGTGACCGCAACCGGGCAGCGTAGATGGTAAATGAGTATTGCAGTCCTCGAGTCTCGAATTAGCCGCGAAGAGGTCTGCCAATAAATCGGCCTTCTCCTGCGAGCTATGGGCTAGTGTTCCATTTCGATATCTCAGCGGTGGCAGCGAAGGGCGACAGAAATTAGATTGGACGGCCTTAGCCAAGCTCCAATAAGCACGACTGCTTGTTGGGTTATCGGCCAAAGCACATCCAATCTTGGAGACGCGCTGGGCATCCGCTTTAACATACGCCCTCTTGCAGACCTTGGCAGCACGGTTGTAGGCTGCTTTGAGTGACTTGAGGTTGGGATCCTTCGTAGCGCGACCCCCGATCCAAGCACGATACGCCGCCTGTTTCTTGCCAACAGCATCGGCGCATGCACGGTTGAACCAGGAGCGTCCTCGGCCCTTGCCTGCGATCTCAGAGGAAGGAATGTAATATTCCATTCCTATTCTGATCTCGCAAGCAATGGCGTCGGCACTCGCTGAAAGATCCTTTCCATCAAAGCAGCGCTGCCGCCAAGGGATGGATGCGAAGTAATCCCGCATACCATCCCAATCTGCCGACGAGTAGTGCCAGACCCTGCGCTTGACCTTCACGGGACGTGGAGGCAAAGCGCAAGGAACCGACGTCCCAACCAGGCAGTGATCGGAGGTACCCAGGGGAGCACCAACCGTCACTTTATACCCGGTCGGATGACTCGTCAGCAGTAGGTCCAGCAGAGAGGGCGCATGACTTGCCACATCTGGGATCCTGGTAGGCTGATCCACCAGCTGTGTCAAGCCATTGGTCAAAGCGAATGCATGAGCAGTCCTGCCGGCATGGTCAGTTCTGGAGGAGCCCAACCACAACTCGTGGTGTGCATTAAAGTCCCCCAGAACTACCAATTCCGCTGTTGGAAACTGCTCCTGCGCGTCGTCTGTCGCCTGGCTAATATAATTAAATAGCCGAGTTGTCTCTACGTCCCCGTCGTGTGACCTGTAAAGGCACACGTAAACCCGACTCTGGGAGCCGAGGTCGACGTGCACCCACAGGGTGGAGAAGAAGGGGTCCTCCATGCAGCGCAGACGGCGACAGCAGACGTCCGACCGAACATACAGGCATACCCCGGCCCTCGGCCTGAAGCTTTCTTCAAGCGAGTAGCCGGGGTAAAGCAAGTATGAAGTATCGGTCGGACTACAAATCTGTGTCTCCGTCAAGAAGAGCAGAGCAGGCCGGGCCGTCTCAAGATGGTGGTGGACGGCATTAAGATTAGAATGGAGTCCGCGGATGTTAGCGAACTCCATTGTGAATGCGGTGGTGGGGTTACGCACCGCTGTAGAACCTGCTCTCTTAGTTTGCACTGTCATGGAGTTATGGGAGGGAGAGGTGAAGAAGCGGTCAAGGGTCTAGTGTCAGAGTAGTCAGAAGGCCGCAACAAGCGCCGGTCCACTAAAAGAGCCGAGAGGAGGTGAGCTGATCCGCCGGACGGAAGGGCCCCCGTACCCTCCCGGGATAGGCCGCCGGGACCCCACATCCGGTCACCAACCGGCACGACGGACCCACCCAAGATTATGCGCGGCATGGTGGGGCAGCCTCTCGTGGTGGTTAGCCACGATTGGGCCCCTGTACTGTACCGCGGGCGGCCAGCGGTACCACCGTTTCTACAGGTCTCCCTGGCCGCAGATCAACACGCCTCCAACCGACTGTGAACCGGCTTATACCCGCACGGCCAAACATCGTACCCCAACTCAAGCCCCCCGACGATAACCGGACATACACTGGCTGATCCCGGAACGCGACACACTTGCGTGTGCCACTATGGCGGGTTTTTCGCCCTGTGTACGGTGGTCGCTATCCGGGCGGATACGAATATCCTACCACCAGCCGCAGCACGTAAAACTACATTTGAAAGATTGTAGAATGGAATCCAATACTTCGATAGTAAATATTTAGACAATGATTATCAGTAGACTGTGATTCTATAACAGGTGTTACGTTATAAAAAAGTAGTTACACTGAAGTATCGAACACAGTTATAGTTCAGCTGAAAATTTTACGAACAATGTCGACGACGTAGTGTATATGTTGTTAGCCGAAGCATTGTATTTATGTAGGGCATTGTGCGCGTGTAGTGAGCGGTTTGATCACTACGTAATCGTCTGGAGCTGGTATGATATCATTTGTTGAGCATCGTGGTCACGCCCGCAGCCAGATTTCAAACCCACCAAGGTTGATCATTCACTTCGACGCTTACTCGATTGCAACTATTAGCTTTTCTATATAGTATCGAAGTTTCGCAATTAATTCATTAACTTAATCCGATAACTAGACCGTAAGTCAGCGGGTTAATAATACCGACGACGTTTAAGTCAAAATTCAGTTTAATGCAATTTATTTCGAATTAAGACGTACGCGTGAATGATTCAGCGACTGTAAATATCCTTTTATTCGGTTGTCACACAGTTATTAATTTGTATTGTGGATGAATTAAACAGGTGTGTGAAATTTAAAATATTTTTGCATAACGAATTAACATGAACATATGTATTACGATTATTTTTATGATACTGTGTGGTGTTGTCACAGTGCTCTTTAATTTTATATGTGATGTTGATAATAGTATAGCCAACAGAACACATAGTTCTGACCCCACAGTAGGTTAAACCTGTATCATATCAAAAGCCACGAGGGTCAACGGTCCCACAACACTCAAACCTGAAACAATTACTCGTGGATCCCACAAACTGGATGAGAGAATTGAATCTGCGGCCTGTCGTTTCACAGCCAGTTATACACTCTTTGTGCACATAGGCAGTCGTTTGTATGAAACATTAGTCTCTATGATCTACGTAGGACAGTATACTCTTACTTTACTTGGCACTTGACACAAAATCTACTTAGTCTGTACTCTGTACATATAATTAAGAGACTTATAAAAACTAAATGTGGAATTAACAACATAATTGATTGATATGTGTAGCTACTTTGAGGCCTTTTTATCACCGGATCCTGTCATCAGTGATCATCAATGAACCTGTGTCGCTTCACTGCTGGTCTTTGGAATATACATCTGTCAACCCTGTCGTCGACATACAAGAAAAACAGCAGCACACTAAAGCAACCAAGCTAAAGCTTAAACTTTAAAGCACAACAATAATGCTTTATTTCATATTTAGGTATTGTCACATCATATTTTTGGAGCTTCTTATCTTAGCATAAAGGTAAAGGCACCTTATGGTAAGTATAATCCAGTACAAATATATCAAACATATAAAGTGATATTGACTTTTTCTATCTAGAAATTTTCAGTAATAGCCCGGAGTCTGGAATTTGTGCCCGGTATAGTGATAGGCTCGCCCGTCACTCGTCTATCACATTATGGGACTGAGATAAATTCCGCGAAAAGTGGGTGTACTGGTTACACCTCTGCCTATCCCTTCGGGGATTACAGGCGTGAGTGTATATGTATGTATGTATGTAAATATATCAAACGTCAAAACACGTCGCGTCCATTGATTGTCGCCAGAGTTATGCTGGACTGAAGTAATCGAGTACAATACACATATTGGCCCTGGAATGGGACTCGTCGATACGATCCACCATGGAAAGGTTTCGCCATGTGTATGGTCACCGCTGTCACCACTGTCTAGGCGGCTACAAATAAAAAACAAAATACACCAGTTGCTGCAGTCTCGACATAGATAACGCTCGCTTATTAACCGATTTCGGTGGGTACGACATAACAAACTCATCATAGACGGCAAAGACATCGACCGAAATTTGTATATTAATTGTCAATGAGTTATAATATATGATCTCATTGTCTAGTCAAGTCGGTTACAAATATACACCAGGTGTCCAGTACTTCCTACCATTGAAAATTTGGTAGATATTGTTATATCCTAAAATTAAACAAAACACATTATCATCTTTACTCTAACACAGTCCAAGTAAGCACCGCTATTCATAGTTAGGTGTATGCAAATATCTTATCAACATCCTGTGTCGTGCGTGGCATTCAAAATGTGGCTTAGTTCTATATATAGTGATCATTGATATCATATTTTGTCTCGCCACATCACGGTTTGTTTGACGCTCTTATGATTATTATAATATGTAATACAGCCATAGAGTTTTTGTTCAATTCTCTTTTTTTTTTAAAAGAAGGCTAAGGTTCTCCACCATGCAGCCTTGTGTGTCATTATTTTATCAAATCTGCGCTGAAATTAAAAAGTCTTCTTCTTCTCTTGTTTTTATAATTATCAAGTCAGAGAAGCCATGTCAAAAAGCCATAGCCATGTGGTCAGCCATAGAGTGTAAATTTCAATTATAATTTTGAAACGTAGCATATTTGCTGCTGCATGAGCATTTAATTTGAATAAATAAATAAGCTTGAAAATTGAGATCTCGAGATTTTATTGTGCCCTACATATCGTCTCCTTTAAATTATTTTATTTAAACTTAAAAACCTTTTGCAAGATACTATTTTTATACATCTAATTGTATGAAAGAGTAAAGTTCCCAGCTTTCGGCACTAGATGGCGCCGTGCCACGGCGACGCGGCCGCTTGACAAATGATTGGGTGGCGGAAGCGTGTAAGTGCCCGTCATGGGACCACACAGGCTGCGCGCGCGCATTACCGAGCGCCACACTGCTGCATATTACCACGCTGCCACACCCGTTCTTTACTGAATAGTTGCTAGTTGGCTAGTTGACTGTTTTTGGGAAACCGTTTTCTATTATTCTTCATGATTTATATTTTTAAAATATTATCATTAATAAACATAAAACATAAGTTTTCAAGATTTAATTGCATTTTTATAAAGCAACTTTATTTTTCCCACCAAAACGCTACCAACTGTCATGGCCCCTCGTGTGACGTTATCATCTGCAAAACTACTAGAAGTTTGGCTCAGTGTTTTCATATATGTTTCGACCGAGGTTTTCACTTATAACTACCCTATTAACTAATAATTCAATTAACCTTATTTATGAACTGCCTAGCTTTTGTCCTTAAATGTGTCTGTATAGGTATCTTTATTATATTTTTTACTATAATTTTTGTCAAGGACTTTCACCCTCACAATTATGGTACGAGCACAGCACATGATCGAGCCTTTCACACAAATTTAAAGGTCAGGCTTTGTACTTTTTTTTTTCTGTCACGGCAAATAAATTATACCATACTGCAACATATGGTAAGCGCAGTGCCGTCCAGTCAGAGTATCAGGTACCGAGAGACAACTAAGTATACCTTGCTCCTTGCCACATGCCGGCCTGCTGAGTAGCTTCTTCACACTACGCCTAAAGGACCCACAATCATAGGAACAATTTTTTTAGTGCCTCGGTAGGCAGACAAGCAGACGGGCCACCTGATGGTAAGTAGTCACCGCCGCCCATAGACTTCTGCAATGCCAGGGCACAGCAAAGCCGCTGCCTACCGTTCATGGTAGCCTGGTAGCGGTACTTATAACAGTAACCCGATTTTAGATCTACTAATCTAAAATGATTTGAGCAACACTCGATTTTAAATCTTACACTAATTAAGAGGTATGCGGATTAATGGGGTGCGTCAAACTGAACATGTTTTTTATTACAAAAATTCCCTAATCAGTTTGGAGTATATCGATTCAATATATATATTCACAGCCTTTGTGGCGCAGCGGGTGAGCTGTGAAATGCGATGCAGTGGGTTCGATTCCTGCACCGAGACAATTGTTTGTGTGATAGAAAGATATTTGTTTTGGGTCCGGGTGGTGTAGGACATTAGTCCCTCGTAGTTCTTGATACCCACGACACAGATTTTACCTAGTGAGGGGTCAGAACTGTGTGTGTGACTGTTGGGTGTATTTATTTATTCTCAAATTCGTCTCTGTCTACTTTGTCTACACAATTTTTTGTGGTATATGTTGATGTGTGTTTACGATCGTTTTTGTCCACATTTATATTGAGATGATATAATAACAATATACATTTAACATAATTTGTCCAGTACAAAAAAATACCGGTCTCAGTATTTCTGCGCACGTTAAGCGAAAACCATAAAAAGTAAAGCTAAATCCTGATCTAGTTGACAAAAAATGATATGGAATCACTCGAATGCAAAACCTATGTGCGGTATCTTTGTTGTGCCACAAAGAAAACTATAAAGTTTTAATTTTTAAAGGAGAGCGGGCAGGTAGTTGGTATTGTAAAAAACTTATACGAACACGGCCGGTTGTCGGCGACCATCAAAGTACCTACTCTAGATGCTCCCACGACACTTTTAAATATATCCAGAGATTTTTTAAAAGGCTTTATAACTCTTTTTGTACTCACGTATGTGATGAGTATTTATTTTTGCTCTTTTGTACGGTTGAGAGCAATACGATATTACTACTAGGTCGAGTTTAAATTAAGTAAAGTTTGGAGTGATGCTAACACTTGTGACGAGATGAAAAGGTCAGAGAATGCTTTATGAATACCAAAATTAAGCTTAATTTTAAGTAGCCTTAATTAAAATATACTTAAATAGTTTTCTAATGTAGAGTCTAGTTTATTGATCTCTACGATTTTACCCGACTGCTCAAAGGCAGGTAATGTTTTTTGAGTGTAGTTCTTTAGCTTGTTCTTTACCCTTTGCATATCTTAAGACATTGTTAGAATATAGAATCTTATTGCATGCATAATGCATCTGAAACAAAAGAAATTGGCAATACATTTTTATTAAATATTTTTTGTTAATATAATATGTAAGTACTGAACAGACTACGCTCAGTTATTAACCCACTTGGTCGTATTATTAGCTTGTACTATAAAAAAGTATACATTCATATTAATAAAATATTTAAAATAACGTTTTATTAAAAGAGTAATCCACACATCTAAATAACTCTACCGATGCGCTTCATCATAAGCCACAATAAAATAAACCATGCTTACAGATACAGGTTAAAACCGGCTACAAATGGTAATAAAATAAAGGTACACACATACGTGAAGTGTCGAAACGCAGTTCTCTCTTTTCGATATAAATAGTGCGCAAGGCGAGCGGCGCACTGGCCGACCATCGACAGCGATCCCGATAATCAGGCGAATGTTTGAGTTTCTCTATTTTCAAATCGACCGGACGCGAGTCCGTGACGGATAACAGTGTTAACGAGTGCGTTTGCGTTGATCTCGCTACGGGTACAACAAGTGGCGAGGCTGACTAACGCTTGCGGTGCGGGAAGGGTATAGACTGGTCGCTCCGTGTGAACGCGCAGCGTTAATTGGCGTGCGGAGTGTCCGGCTGTTTTCGCCACGCGCCTCAACTCATCTCATAGCCGGTTGAATTTCAAAATACTATATATATTATAAAAAACAATGTTATATACTGGCACGGCAAAGTGACTACACTGCACCTGATGGTAAGTGCAGTGCGGTCCAATTAGAGTATCTAGTAGTGAGAGACAATCTATCCCCCGCTACTCAACATAATCATACCGGCCTGCTTCTTCACACTACGCCATGGGCAAGAAGGTGAAGCAGCGGTCGAGGGTCAACAGTCACACACATAGTTCTGACCTCACACTAGGTAAAACCTGTATCGTGGGTATCAAGAATTACTAGGGACTATGGTCCCACAACACCCAGACCCGAAACAAATATCTGTCTCACACAAACATTTGTCCCGGTGCGGGAATCGAACCTACGGCCTCTCGTTTCACAACCGGCTACACACCCGCTGCGCCACGGAGGCTGTAATAAATATAAAAAAATGATGTCAAGTCTTTTTTCAAATATCTAAGCACCATTCACATTATTAAGTAAAGCTATAAAACTAACTAGAGACTACAATAAATCCATCGGAAGCACAAAGCAAATGATGTATAAGTGCAGGTCATTTTGTATGTATACCTTCTAAATTAAAATGAACACAAGAAAAACGCGGTATTTGTTATCAAAGCCACTCGGCTCGTGTTATCGATGTAACCAGTAACTCGAACAAGGACGTTGATAGCACACCAAACTCGTCCTGTTTGGTAAACTATTGAATCTAGTAACCATCTGTACATAATACCCATACAACTTGCCAGAACCCATAAGAACAGTCACGATAAGTGTTTTAAGTTGTCTTGTTGGTCTATTAATAGATTCGGTCAATTAACAAGCCATTATGAATCTAAATATAATACAACTTAAGTCACTATCTTGTTACTAACACTACATAAAGATATTACAAAAATGTTACAATCTGGTCATCACGAATATTCATCACAACATAACACAATTAAATGCTGGTGGTAGGATATTCATATCCACCCGAATAGCGACCACGGTACACATGGTATAAAACCCGCCATAGTGTCACACGAAAGTGTCTCGTATTCCGGGATCAGCCAGTGTACATCCGGTTTTTGTCGGGGGTGTAGAGTTGGGGTACGATGTTTGGCCGTTTTCATCGGTCACCGATCGTCACCGATCAGAGACCCTCGACCGCTTCTTCACCTTCTTGCCCATGGCATAGTGTGAAGAAGCAGGCCAGCATCGTTGTGTTGAACAGTGGCGGATAAATTATCCCTATACTCGATACTCTAATTGGACGGCACTGTGCTTACCATCAAATGCAGTGTGGTCACTTTGCCATACAAAAGGTGTCAATTTCCTCAAACTTTACCCAAGTAATCGTTGAAATGTAATTAAACCCATGGTTTTAGAAATCTATACATAAAATGTCTTACAATAAATTCAACTACATGTAAACATGCAAAACGTCGGGGTCAACGACCCGCGGGTGCTGTGTACACTTTACATTTTTGTAGCTTTTATTACGGCTACCGACGAGGTAACTAGATGTTAATATGTGTCAGTACGTGGGTGTATGTAAGTATTCAATTATATTTCGCCGTTTCCGTCCGCTCATGACGCTTCCTATGTATCATACTAGTGAGCGCCTTCTCATTTCTTACTTAAATAATTATAATACTAGCCCTGTATTAAACATTGTCCCACTGCTGGGCAGGGGCCTCCTCTACTACTGAGAGGGGTTAGGCCTTAGTCCACCATGCTGGCCTAATGTGGATTGGTAGACTTCACATACCTTCGAAATTCTTATGAGAATTATCAGGTATGCAGGTTTCCTCACGATGGTTTCCTTCACCGTTAAAGCAAGCGATAATTAACATTTAATATTTTCGCTATATTTTATAAGCTAGCTGTCTGGTCTGCATTGATTTAGTCGGAGAATATGATGGCTGTAATTATTATTTTGGTCATAGTAATAATATGAGTGAAGAAATGTTAACGTCAAATACATGAATTGCTCAGTATGGATTTGGAAGGGGGAGTTGAATTGAAGCAGAACGTCATTGGTAAAACCTAAACCTTATCTATATAAATAGTAGTAAGTAAGTTTCTAATAGTAAGGTGCTAATCTAATGTAGTGTTCCAAGATCATGACTGTTTTGAATTTACAATAGTATAAATCGTAGTCTTCATTGTTAATCATCGCTTGCTATAACGATGAAGGAACACATCATGCGGAAATCTGCATACCTGAAGTTATAAGGATTTCATAGATATGTGAAGTACCAACCCGTATTAGGCCAGCGTGGTGGACTAAGGCCTAACCGCTCTAGGAGAACCCCTCATTAGTAGAGGAAGCCCTTGCCTAGCAGTGGGACAACGTTTAATAATGTTATTATTAATTGTAATAATAATAGACTGCCTCGGTGGCGCAGTTGTAATTGCGCATGCGTTACGACTGTTGTGCTGAGGTCTCGGGTTCGATCCCCGGGTCGGGTAAAGTGATATTGGGTTTTTCTATCTAGAAATGCCTCAGTATTAGCCCGGAGTCTGGAAAATGTGCCCGGTATGGCGATAGGCTCGCCCCCTATCACATTATGGGACCGAAAATCGGCGAAAAGTGGGTGTACTAGTTACACCTCTGCCTACCCCTTCGGGGATTACAGGCGTGAGTGTATGTGTATGTGTGTGTGATTATTAATTGTAATAAGTATTTTAGTATTGTGGGTTCATAGAGCAGACAATAGTCAAAAGTTGAATAGCGTCGTTCGCACCACGAAGCATTTTAAGTTATCGATCCAGGTTGTCAAGTGGCCATAGTCACGAGGAGTTAAAACGCGTCAGAAACCTTACGAGGCTAATATTGTGACATTCAATTTGACTCATTTTAACCGAGTTCAAGCTTATTAATTATACTGCTCTATAATGATATTAGAAGTGAAAGGTAAGTTAGCACGTATATATCCTTCCATAATCTCAAAGCATAGTGAGGGAGTAGCCGGCTCTAAAACAAACAGCTGTAGGTTCAATCCACGTTCTGAGCCAATTTTTTGTGATCTATTTATTTTTCACAGATTTGGGTGTTGTGAAAGCGAGACTTCCATAGTTCCAGATACCTACAACAGATCATAATTGTGTATTTTTTTAGTGCCTCGATAGGCAGACTAGCAGACGTGCCACCTGATGGTAAGTAGTCACCGCCGCCCGTAGACTTCTGCAATACCAGGGCACAGCAAAGCCGCTGCCTACCGTTAAATACGTATAACTGTGGGGCTAGAACAATATATGTGGTTGTTACATGTTATTTATTTATATCTAGTACTAGAACGTAACAAGAAACACCATAAACTTTTACAAAGAAATATTTACTATTGACTCTATTTGTAGTAAAAAAACATACGCAGGCATGGGGACTACCGATAGTAGTGACAACTTAAAATTTTGGAATTACTGTGTCCTTTTTGATTATCAATAATTATAGAATGGATGTGCTTATGTCAAAAGTTAAATAATATGAGAATCACGTTCACGTGAATTCAGTGCTTTTTCCGCATTCGAAAAGAGCTGAATATAACTCTTTTGTATATAGCTTTTTACATATGTTAAATACACTCAGACACATATGTGTCAATATATATGTATCTGAGCGTGACGGTCTCACGAGTTCAGTGCTTTTCCCCATTCAAAAAGTACCCAACGTGCTTAAAGAAGATTTTACTTCAAAGTTTTCACTTCTTTTTTTTAACATCCAACAATGACACAGCCCCGACCCCACACTAAGATACGAGTCTTATGTTGTGGGTATCAGGGACTACGAGAGACTTTCGGTCTTACAACCCCGAAACAAATATCTGTCTGTCATACAAACATTTGTCCTGGTGTGGGAATCGAACCCACGGCCTCTCGTTTCACAGTCGGCTACTCGCCAACTGCGCCACAGAGGCTATCAAACCAGGAAACTGCAATAATTAATTAAACATAATCATCTATATAGTGCACATACAGTTATAGACAGCAGTTCAAGTACAATATCATCTAAATTAAAAGAACAAGAAAATTAAAAGAAGATGTATGAATGTGGAAGAGGCGAAAGAAGTGTGTCAGGATCGTAGCTTGTGGCACTCAATAGTCTCTGCCTACCCCCATGGGATACGGGCGTGAGTGTATATGTATGTATGTATGTATTAAAAGAACAAACGGGATCGATATTAAACAAAGCATTAAAATAATATATGTATTAGGCGTTGTAAGTGGAAAATACCCGCGAGTAAGTCGTACGTATGTAGTGATGTTATGACGCACCGTCTGGCGGCTTTGATCGGGATGGCTGCAGCATCTGCTAATACTTGCGACTTGGGAAATGTTTCTGTTATTACAATGTCTAAGGGTTACAGTGCCACCGAACTTTCAGTTTATTTTTGGCAATCGAAAATGTTTATCAGAGACAGAATTTCAGTTTTTTTATCCTGGCACGGCAAAGTGTCCAAACTGCACAAATGTTAACTGATCAGAGTATCGAGTAGCCGAGACAATCTATCCCCCCCTACTCAACACAATCATGCCGGCCTGCTTCTTCACACTACGCCATGGGCAAGAAGGTGAAGAAGCGGTCGAGGTCAGAGTACTCAGAGGGCCGCAAAACGGCCAAACATCGAACCCCAACTCTAGACCCTCGACGAAAACCGGATGTACACTGTTCCTGTACGCGACACACTTGCGTGTGCCACTATTGCATACTATACTATATGTTTCTGTTATTACAATGTCTAAAGGTTACGCTGATCGAACTTTCAGTTTATTATATGGAATCGAAAATATTATATCGCCGAATTTCAGTTAGACACAAAGAGTGGAATGAAATTTTGATAACAGAACATAAGCTTATGGTAGTATCTCCAATAGAGTATGCAGAATGCAATCACTATATCCACGTTGGTACGTGAATGAACTAGCCGAAATGTGAATATACTGGTGTATATTCACATTTCGGCTAGTTCATTTCCGTTTTGTTGATAGGTGACGAACCCATCGCCATATTAGCGCAATTCCAATTTCGGGAAAATAAAATTGAAATTTCAATCATTGGAGTTTGAATTTTTGAACGCTTTTCCGGTGAAATTAGTCTAATATCCGGTTATTTTACCTCCTTTTCTGTGACCAAACATGTAACACAAATGTGCCCAAATATCTGGTTCAAAATGATTGGAAATGTGACTTTTTGATTTTAAGACCTAGCAACCTTACATATCCCGCCACACTTATTGTCTACAAAGATTGAGCTAAGTCCCTAGTTTTTGTGGTTATTCTAGCGAATACTTCCACAGGAGTAAGTTTTGTCTTCCTCATACTGAAACATAACTCTATTCAATATATAGATGTAGTCTTTATCCACGGTTTGGTATAACTAAGACTTTGGAAGATCATGCATTTTTTACATGAGTTGGGGTATGGAGATTAAATGGTACCATTTATTATCATTCAAAGTGTTAAACCAACATTATTATTTATTATTTTTATATCTATTCCATTATATTATAACGAAGTAAAATTAGTTTATTTGATTGTATGTTTGGAGTAATCTCTGATATAACTGAACTTTTTAGAGCTGAATAACTTAATTGATGCCTTGAGAGCCACATAGCTACAAATGATGAATGCAATGCTAGAATTGAAAAATGTAGCCACTTTCATGTTTATATTGTTTTATGAATGATTGCTTTAACTGTTTGGGATCGTGGTCACAGATTATAGATCTAATGTAAAAACTGAAAATATTGCCGCAACTTTGTTTTTTATTATATTAAGATTAACTGACTTCAAAATAGATACTTCAGCTTAGTCATAGGACTATACTCTGGTATCTTTTGAATTTGTATCCAATGTACGACTTTGGAAAAAATACCACTATTGTGTTTTTATTATGCCGAAATTATATAAAAACATTCTTTCTTTATCATTTGTACCTTTACCATACATAGTTATATGAAGACCACGGTAAACTCAAATATCATATTTGGACTAAAACTCTTAAATATCTGGGAGAATGGATCAACAAAAAATATGTTTTCCGCCTAACCAAGGCTATTACGTGGGCGAGGCCGCGGGCAAAAGCTAGTATAAAATACACTTTTTTTCCTACTAATAATTTGTTGAGTATGCCAAAACGTTATGGATATTACGAAATGTTTAGTAGTCAAATGAGTTTTTTTGATTTAAAAAAAATATTTACAAAAGTTGTATTTATCACTTTTAAATACGAGATGATCAGTATTTATACGTTTTTTTTAATTTTGACAGGCTTTGTCTGCACATACGTTATTACGTTTAATAGAATGGGTATCGTTTTTATCGGTACCGAACTAAGGAAAGTGGAATCCGCTTGAAAAAGCACTTCCTGTTTCCCGATTTTTCCATTTTTTCTATTTTTAACAACCTTTGTCGAACTCATAGGAACTGTTAAAAATCACTCATCAAGCACACCGGCGCAATTTTTATTCATAAAAATTATTGTTTATTATGCTAATATTAACTGAACGACATTGAGCGAAAATATGCAACAAGTAGCTCGTAGTCCACTTGAAATAAATTTATGATTATTTTGAAGCATGTTGCCAACGCGTCGTCACAGAAGGATGGAGATTCGAGATGCACGATGATTCACAAGTGTGGATGTGGCATTCTTGTATTACTGTACATAACTCGTAATATAATATATACGTATTTCAATTGAAGGTTGCGTCTTAAAACTCCTAAGTATTTATATTACATAAAATCTATTATATATATAGCAGAAGAATCGGTGCGTTACCGGCCTTTAATAATCTAGATTATAGATGATTTTTGTATGAGTTCAATATTGTTGTTAAAATTTAATGTCATTATTTCTACTCTACTTCAATGCAGTGGCGAATTTGCAGTGTTTGCCGCCCTAGGCCCCAGGCCATCTAATAAGTACCAGCCAGCACAAATTTAGGAAAGATTATTGTTATACTATGCTTAGAATTTCTTGTTATACTCAGTGAATTTTTTGTCACGATTGGCCACCCCTAATGTCTGACTGCCCTAGGCCCGAGCCTACTGGTCCTCACTGCAAATCCGCCAATGCTTCAATGTGGTATGAGAATTCGCACTTTAAGTACGGGTAATTTTCAATAACTATAAACAATGTAAACATACTCGGAAACAATTAACATTAGTTAGATTAGTTTATTTTGATCAGTCACCGGTGTCTGAATCGGAATCGTGACGTGGCAGATAAATTCCAGGATGTCCCTGTAAATGTTTGTGCTAGACCGTGCCGGAGGAACGATTCAGTGGATGGGCCAAAAAGCGCTGGCTGTGTTAGAGGACTACTTAAGATCCAATGTTCTCACTTCGGAAGATATTCAAGGCATAGTGAAGTGGAAGTACCTATCTAAATAATAAAGCGGACGTGCACTAAGCCGGGTTAGCGCCAGACAGAAATAAAGATTAAATAGTAGTGGATTGATATTATTTAGTTTTGTTTCCAGTTTTTATTAACCGACTTCAAAAAAAGGAGAAGGTTCTCAATTCGTCGATTTTTTTAATGTATGTTCCCCGATTACTCGAAGGCGCCTGGACCGATTCGATAATTATTTTTTTGTTTAAAGGGTATACTTCCCAGGTGGCCCCATTGACACCAAGTCAGGATGGATGGGATCTCAGAAAAATCGAGGGAAACCCTCAAATTTTATAGGGACGCATAATTTGTTTTTTATTGAAGTCAGTATACTTATTATGAATTAAAAATCTTTTACTACACTAGAATATACCTGTGTACCTTATCCAATGAATATGAGAAATTCATGCATCATTGTAGTACCGTTGACGAAGTGTGCTTCTGTTACAGTTTACGACTAAGCTGACATTTCTATATATAAGGAGATCTACGCCGGATGCATACATTATTACATATTTCCACATGATATTATATAGAATATAATATTATCACGTGAATGGACGCCTACATAAGTGCCAAAATATTTGGTTTACACGTTCACTAATAAACTGCTGTACAGTTCCTCAAAAACCGGTTGGTCATTTAAAGTAGTGCATGTACCTGTCGGATTTGTATGAAACGCGATGAATGTGTTGACGTTACACTTTCAAAATGATGTATTTGTGTTATGCATATTCTCGTATCGCCACACTTGTTATGACTTTGACTAAACTTTGACGAGACTTCCAAGTCATTTAATCCCAATTTTATAATATTTTTTTATGCTTGCACGGCAAAGTGACCACAATGTACCTGATGGTAAGCGCAGTGCCGTCCAATTAGAGTATCGAGTAGTGAGAGACAATTTATCCCCCGATACTCAACGCAATCATGCCGGCCTGCTTCTTCACACTATGCCATGGGCAAGAAGGTGAAGAAGCGGTCGAGGATCTTGAGTCAGAGTACTCAGAAGGCCGCAAAACGGTCAATCGTCGTACCCTAAGTCTAGACCCCCAGCAAAAACCAATCAAACTGCTTTGAACCAATCAAAAGGAATCATTGAAGGAGGACTATAATATTTTTTGCTTATTACAACAAATTCGCGATCAAAGATTTAACAGTTAGTGAAAGATCATCGATGAGATATGTCACTCCATGAATGACTTCAAGTACAAAGATATCCTTCTTTCTATATAAAGAGGTATAACTGCGCCGTTAATTGAGAGTCAAAGGGGCGAGCGCGGCGACATCGCGTCGCGTCGCAGTCGAGTAATGTCAGTCGGGGCTCTCATGTCTACGCATTCTGATCTTTCGATTCGGACGATTGTATTTAGTAATATAAGAAATACTTAAAACAAGAATAATAAAACAGTAGTAATAAAGTATGATAATTTTCTATGAATTTAGCACCACACGTGTATATAATTTCAAATATATTAAGGCCTCCAAAGAGGAGCATTGTGACTGTAATCGAGGACCTTACGAAATTTGCCGTGAATGCAACGTCTCTTATCGGTTCGTACGTGAGTACTCGAGCAATACACTTGCATAATAGGAATTTTACACTGCATAGAAAGTAATGATTTCTAATCGCAGTAGTGCCTTATCTAGATTCGTTAACCATTAATGCGAAACGCTTACTTGTGTACTTTCGTCCTTCACGGTTATAACTGTTAATGACATTGCCTTATAATCCAAACTTTTAATATATTTGATATTAAAAGTGTGGATTAACCCCTCTCATTAGTAGAGGAGGCCCGTGCCCAGCAGTGGGACAATGTTTAATACAGGGCTAGTATTATTATTATTATTTATTATTAATATATTTGATAGACAAAATATATGTTGCATACGATTGAAAACTGACATATTTTGAATTAACTCTGATTGTCACGTCAATTTTTTGTTGAGACAAGCGCGTTCTATAGATCCTGACTGTGCAATTCTGGACATCGAACTTATCGCGATGTACAAACTTTCGATCAGAAAGAATCAAATCAGTTTTAAAATAGCTTAATGTTTATTTAACCATAACTTTACTAAAACTATCATACACTTATCTACAGTAACATTGATAAATTTTTAGTTAATGTACGTAAAACACATGCAAGTATATGAATTAATGTAATTAAAGGCCGGTATAGGTTTACTTCAATATTTATGTAAATAAATACAACCAAGTAATATTTGTGCGTGAGATAAAATTCATGTGTGGTGGGTGCTCTAACTAGGCTAAGGTTTACTGCTATCAAATAGGCTTGTCTTACCTTAGTAAACGTTGCGATGCGTAGCAATATCATAATTATACTGCATATACGTTCAAACGCACCCAAGCTTATCTACGCATGAGTTGCTAGGAGACACTTGCATAACGCATCGATATTGACAGTAAAAGGAATTCAAAAATATATTTTGTAAATAAATAATAATAATAAATAACAGTCACACACATAGCCCCGAACACACACTAAGATGCAAGTCTTGTGTTGTGGGTATCAGGGACTACGAGATACTTTGGTCTCACAACACCCAGACCCCGGCCACAAATATCTGTCTGCCACACCAACATTTGTCCCGGTGTGGGAATCGAACCCACGCGCTCCCGTTTCACAGCCGGTTACTCGCCAACTGCGCCACGGAGGCTATCGAAATGCTAGTGTGCTTACAACCTTCAAAAAAATATTTTTTGCTAGTGCGCTTCTTCCATCTCTAGACAGAATAACACTCTTTTAGAACTCCATCTCTGGACAGAATATATAATTATTTCCATAGAAGCTGATTTGAAGTGAAAGATAATAGATGTAACATAGTTCTTCATGATACAATGCTACTAAAAAGAAGTTAATACGAGATCGTGCTGGTGGTAGGATATTCAAATACGCCCGGATAGCGACCACCGTACACAGGGTGTAAAACCCGCCATAATGGCACACGCAAGTGTGTCGCGTTCCGGGATCAGCCAGTGTACATCCGGTTTTTGTCGGAGGTCTAGAGTTGAGGTACAATGTTTTGCGGCCTTCTGAGTATTCTGACACTAGACCTTCGACCGCTTCTTCACCTTCTTGCCCATTGCGTAGTGTGAAGAAGCAGGCCGGCATGATTGTGTTGAGTAGCGGGGGATAGATTGTCTCTCGCTACTCACAATATTTGGATGGCACTGCGCTTACCATCAGGTACAGTGTGGTCACTTTGCCATGCCAGGATAAAAAAAAACTTAAAATTAATAACATGATCATAATTTCATCATATTTCAAATATATATTTGGTAATTTTCTGCGTGTTATGTATATCGGCAGAAATTACCCATAAAAACTAGTAGGGCTTTAATATAGACGCGAATAAACGGATTATTTTAATCTGTCGATTGGCATTGAATATAACTGCTTCATTAGCCGAGATAAAGAGAAAAACTAGGACCTAATCTTTTTTCAATCAATTACTAATTTTGCATTAATTATATTTACACCAACCAAGATCGGGGTGGTTGGCATTCACTTAGGGAGGCCTACGCCCAACAGTGGACGGCAACAGGCTGAGTATATATATTTCCACACAATTTGGTGAGTTGGTTGTTTCTGTTTTTCAGGCTTATATGCAATTGTTCAAAGCTTTGACTGTTGGATATAATTGCCAACACTTTTGCCCCTTGTTCATAATTTTAAGGGATCAATTACTCTTTTTAACCGACTGAAAGGAGAAGGTTCTCAATTCGTCGGAATCTTTTTTATGTATGGTCCCCGATTACTCGAAGACGCCTGGACCGATTCGAGAATTTTTTTGTTTAAATGGGTGTATATACCAAGTCAGGATCTGATGATGGGATCACAGAAAAATCGAGGGCAACTCTCAAATTTTATAGGAACGCATAATTTGTTTTTTATTGAAGTCGGTGTAATTTTTATAAGACCATAATATTGAACTATTTGTTTACACGTGCAGCCTGTGGCGGAATTATACCTAAAATCAGTATACCGTCTTAAGCGTCCTATATTCTAAAGTATTTTTCAACGGCATTTTGAGCAGAATCTTGACTGTTTATACGAGACCAAAAGAAAAAGATATTTGCGAGGTGCGATATTATTCACGAACTGTTTTGTGAAAACTTCACACAATCTTCCATAGATTTTGATCTATGTTTTGTTTACCCTACTTAAGTAAAGACCGGCTGCCATTGGATTTACTTTTGGAAAACTTTATACGGTAAAAATAATGTACTCGTAATCGATCTACAAGAAAATATTTTTGCAGATCTGGACATCTGATGCGAGTTCGATTAAATAATTACGCACTGTAACATCAAATTGAATCAGTAGATAATTTATTTTCATTTATTTTGTACTGAATAGGAAACAATGAGATATCCGTGGAAGACCATTCGGTTATTAGTAAAAATAATCTAACAAATGTAATCTCCTAATGTGGCAGGAAAAGGATTTCGTTACAAAAATAAACAATTTTCCGTATCTTTTAATTTTCATAATCACATACATTGTTAAGTCGTTTTAATTGTAAGAGAAATCGCTGAATCATTCGCACAAGCATATGTTAAATAAGAAAGCTGTGAAGATACAATATCGCATACAAATTTGAAACTAATTTAGCAGGTGGTAGGATATTCATATCCGCCCGGATAGCGACCACCGTACACTGGGCGAAAAACCCGCCATAGTGGCACACGCAAGTGTGTCGCGTTCCGGGATCAGCCAGTGTACATCCGGTTTTTGTCGGGGGTCTGGAGTTGGGGTACAATGGCCATTTTGCGGCCTTCTTAGTACTCTGACACTAGACCCTCGACCCCTTCTTCACCTTCTTGCCCATGGCGTAGTGTGAAGAAGCAGGCCGGCATGAGTGTGTTGAGTAGCGGGGATAGATCGTCTCTCGCTACTCAATACTCTATTTGGACCGCACTGCGCTTACCATCAGGTACAGTGCGGTCACTTTGCCGTGCCAGGATAAAAAAAAAAAAAAAAAAAAAAAGAAAATGCAGAGGACTTGATTAGTTTCTACAGAGTCTTGGTAGTAGTGACAGCTTTAATAAAATATTTTCGTGTCTTTTTACATGACCTCAAGACACTGTAAGCTCTTTCTGCAACAATAAATAAAAAAATTGACGACATACAACTCAGTCCGCCCCGTGACTATGAAGGCCGTAAAGCTTTTAAAACGTCGAGATTAAAAAAGTAATAATAAACCCCGATAAAGATTGCTTTATTTTAATGTTTAATATTCGCGTAATTATAAGAAATCATTAATTACTATTATTATGTGCTCAGCCATGCCGAAGCTATATAAAGTAACCTTACCTCATTTTTTTTGTTAACGCCTAGAATTGACAATATTCCCTTTATTGTTCATGTAACAAACTCCAGTTTTGTGAACATTTTGATAATAACTATCCATATTATTTATATTATCTTTTGATTTTACTTTATGAAGAGTTTTATTTAATACATCTTATAAATGTCGTTGATTACAAATTTATTTACCTTTTGGCTTTAAATGTTTCTACATAAGATGTTTAAGTGTTAACACTAACATTTCTTTTCTAACATTTTTATTCTTCATTGACATAAATTTCTAGTTTGTAGCTGCTCTGGATGTCCTCTTTAAGTTTTGATGCGATGAATCAGCGTTAAAATTAACAGTTTTGATGTTGAAATTTTCTGTAACCTTAAATGTTGTATTCCGGATTTTGTGGCTATTAACCTAATTTAGATGCAGGCTGCTACTGCAGTCTTGAACTCATATGTAAGGTGTTAATGGTGACAGCGTATTCAGATGATTGGAGATTGATGACTACTCCAAATATCCTCTAACAGCTATATTGAAGTTTGAAATGACAGTTGCATATTTTTATAAACAAATTAAATCTAGAAACTTCTATTTGGAACCTATTAAATTGAAATGGAGTATTTTATGTATGTTACTGATGTTCGTTTGGATGATCCAGCTTCCTAATATTTATCTATAATTTAGTCACTTGTAGTTGCTGGACTTGCTACTTAATACTTTATTACAGAAGGTTTTTAACTGTCATGCCGAGACATCTGACCTCTTTCGGCACGATAAGCGATGGCTGGCTAGACTTCCAAATGAAAAATGTATGGTGATCAAACAATTTCTGATAACTTCACTTTAGCTAAAATTATTAATGATCATAATATAAGTGACACAATTTAGAATAAATATATTTACCATTTGTCTAGTTGGGCCTACGAACCAAATTTTTTGTACTTCAAGTTAATGACAATATACAGATACCAACATCAATGTAAAGTCATGTAACATTTTGACCACGAAGACCGTTGTGATCTAATTTCTCTCATCTCAAACATAATAACATTCATTAATAGCTTGATAAAGATGCAAGTAAAAGAGCACGAAACGGTTGTCGTTTAAGTACATAAACATTGGAGAGCAGTGACCGAGCGTTTTCACCTTAGTCGATATAACGCGATCTAATTCGAAAGCGATACGCCTTTCACCTTCTGTCCGACAGTGCCGGCGTACGTTATGTTTACAAGTACTGTAAACATTTTGTATTGTTCAGCAACGATGTCTATCACTCTAATCAATGATGGTCTGACAGTGTTTATGCAGAATACCTACTCGTAATCTCGGAAGAAAGTTCATAAAAGTATTGTTCAACAATTGCAAGTGATGATGACGCCTGAGAAGACTTTTAATTTCACAGAAATCGAAAACTTTCATTGTGTATAGGAACTAAAAAAAAACTTTTTATTACATTTTTAATGACCACCATTAAAATGCCGTCTTATCAAATATAGGTTACTTTAAACGTCCTTTATAAAACACATAAAAGTTTTAAATATATTTTATGCACTGCGTATATTATATTCCCTCACACTCTGGAAAGTTTTCTTTATTCCAATGTCGAATAACATCGGAGATTTTTAACGAATGTTTAAAACATTCTTAGCTGTAGAATTTGCTAATGGTACAAAATAGTACACCTTTATAAATGTTTCTTCAATTGTACCGTCACAAATCTTGAATTTAACTAAAGTTACAACATAGTATTATAATACTATAACACTAGCCCGTTCTGAGTGTATGTAATTGACGTTTATTGTTTTACTATAAACGGCTATACACATTATGTATATATAGGTACTATAAACTTAGGGGAGGACTATTTTGAGTAGTGGACGTCTAAAGGCTGAAGAAGAAGAAGAAGTAGTACTATAATGTTCAGGACTCATAGTAGTGCAGGAACAATATTGTTCCAAACAGTGTGTCGAGAAATAAGTCATATCTTAAAAACTTATAGGTAAATCCACATCTTGACAGCCAATCAGAAAAGCGATGTTAAAAGTTTCAGGGACGAAGCTACAACAAAAATTTTCATAAATACATTGATTAAGAATAGTGTCTCTATTGGCATAGTATTCTATCTAATTATAAAACTTTGTTCGATGCTGACGTAACTCATTGTTATTAGTACATGACATGATACGTTGGAAACTCGTATAGGCAGATCTTTGAAATGTGGAAAATCTGTTTGTTTACAAAGGCAAACCAATTAACAGAAACATACATATATATTGGCAACGTTGTTAGATTGTTCTTTGTTATCATTTAAATCATTAATTTTGAAATGAGAGGAATCTAAAAACAATTTTAGAAAAGCCAAGTCAACTTTACCTGCCCGAGATATATCCAGCATAAACGGAAAGAGATCTTAGCCAAGCCATGGAATCTCAGATATAAATAAAAGTATTTGCTTTTATTTTGCTTTGAGAAGTATTGCAATCTAACAACTTCGGCGATCAATGAAAGCGCGACTCTCATTGGAAATGCCACCTTACTGCTTCGGCCTACATAGCAACTAGATATATATCTAACACAGGTCACAAATTTCAAAGCCTACTAGTTTGCCTCGTTGGCGCAAGTGTAATTGCGCATGCGTTACGACTGCTGTCCTGAGATCTCGGGTTCGATCCCCGGGTCAGGTAAGGTGATACTAGGTTTTTCTATTTAGAAATACTCAGTATCAGCCCGGGGTCTGGAATTGTGCCCGGTGTAGCGATAGGCTCGCCCCCTATCACATTATGGGACCGTAACAAACTCAGCGAAAAATGGGTGTACTGGTTACACCTCAGCGTACCCCTTCGGTGATTACAGGTGTGAGTGTATACGTTACTGATTTCTCGGTCTGAACAGACGGCAGTTTGTTATCCTTTCGATGGATTTTAAAAATATATTTGAATAAAGATTTTAATATGATTGGAATATAGATTCTTCTTTGCTGTCCTAAGCATTGGTGTGTACCGCGTTGAAGGATATTCAGGTGAATTTATGAGCATCATAGTATTTAGCATATACCTCTGGTAATATACGCAGTGCAGTGTCTTGCATCTTTTTATAATTCAAAATACTGCATTGTGTGGTTTCTGTTGAAGGGAAGACGTAACGGCTTTCTGAAGTAACCCGCTTGTCTCGATATCCAAAGATTTTATGTCCCTTATCCTATCAAGATATAGATGTTTATATTTTGAAACTGTAGACACACGGCATACTAACTTGTGTTATCCAAAGGTATTCATACTTTGTGATGAAAGTGAAAGTAACACGATTATAAGTCTCAATGTGTTATTGTCGAATGAACTACTGTTATTGACCTCACTAAATTGTGTTATAAATATTACTTATTTATTATAAATAGCAAGTAACGGGAGAGCCAACTATGAAAGAATTATTGTATATAAGAAAGGTTTAAATTTCGAATACATTTTATAATGCTCACCACTACTTAAATATGATGAAATTAGGCTGATAAAAACAAACTCGTACTCTGAAATTGTGAGTTAGAGGTAATAAATACATGATTATTTTTACGACCAATTGTATACATTAATTATTATAGAGAAAAGCCACACGATATCTGCTGTTCAGTACTATATTATATTTTATTATTGTTTTCCATGTAAGTGTAATAAATTTGAGTTGTTTACAGCTCAATAAAACGAGACCCTTAGAACCAAATGAGGTGTGATAGACTAAGGAGCGAGCATCAACTTACACAGTGAAAGTACGCTTTCTTACCGTCTTGTCTCTAAGCAACTGTGCTTATGATTTCGAAGCAATGGAAGAGCTATTGACACTGTACAGTTTTATTTGTATTTGTTGGGCTTACCAGCCTGATCATTGTTTACTATACTAATTAATTAGAGAATTGTTACTAATTCATGTACATAATCACATCACTTTCACTATATTCACAGAGAGGTCAATCTACTCACCCATCGTAAACATTAACTCAATCTTGAGATTAACAAACACAGGGTTGACGTATAAACAAACGGTGTGGTATAAATTAATTATTACTTTAATTTTTATTTTATTACTTGTTATATTTGTCTTTATTTTTATAGTTTTTTTTTTGCTATTTTTATTATCTTTGCTTAAATTGTATTACTACGGAGGAGCGCTGATGTCTGAAATACAGATTCTGAATCTAGTTCAGACACAGATGCACATGATGTATATTTGTAAGCACTTTATATTTGGAAATAAATAAATTATTATTATTTATTATTATAATACGTTCCATATTCAAGTGTTTGAAATTAAAATACAGTCTTACGGTTCAAGATATTTAATTTACTTTATTTACAATTTTATCTTACAAATATAATACTCTGACTTTTTTTATCTGTTTATTCGGATAACTGTAATCTAGAAATTAAATAAAGAAAAATAAATTAAATAAATACAGAATATACATAAAAAGACAATTAAAAGTTTTCACAAATAGGTAAAAAAGCTTTTAAAAAGTATATGGGTCGGTTAAGGCTATATAAAAATTAGATGAAGCACGAATACACCAACTGATAAACATGGAAATTCTACAACTTACCTGACAGTGAGAGTCACAGACAATGTGGCTTTGACACTTTAGAATTTGGTATTGCAGTGATAAAACGCAGATGTACTAAACTCACTAATATTCTTAGTAGATAAAAATTATATCGACGGTTGGCGGGTTATTTAAGCGACATTTTTGAAAAGTTATAGGCGAGAGATTTTTTTTGTTTTTCGGAAATAAATTCACTATAAAAAGTGCGTATTTTTCGTGGATTTTAGTAGTATCAATATACTACTTGTGTTACGTGCGTACGCGCGGCATCTTTATACTCTTATTACTTATTTTCATTTATTTATGAGTATTATTTTCTATAAAAGTTTTTTAATTGATAAAAAGTACACCGACTTCAATAAAATTTGAGGGTTGCCCTTTGTTGTCGCGGGGAAAGCGTTTTATTACTACCGCCCGCTTCGGGGGGAAGCGGAATAAGAATAAAACGGTTATGCTGGACTAGCCGGTCTTACGACCCAGCACCCCCCTCGCCCGGATGATGGCTATCCGTGCTGCCGCTGGGCCGAGTCCCTACCCCCTATGTACACCCCACCCGACACTACCAGCTAAAACCCCGCGGTGGCCTTCTTCGGCGCATACGGAGCGATCCCGGGGTATTCTAAGGAGTGCTAGAATTGCTGCCGGAACCGCCCCTGCGCGGTGCCTTTTACGGGCCCATCTCCATGTGGGGCTTAGGAGCCCCCGCGCACCGAACAACGACAGCTAACGAGGCCTTACCACCCGCGCTGCCGTCCATCTCGGGGTCGCACGATGCACCGAAATTGGAGTGCATCGATATGGGCTGACAGCCCCCCGCTGCACACCCGCGACCCCCGATGGCCCCAATTAGTCGCCTCCTACGACAGGCAGGGGTTACCGTGGTAGAATTCTCTAAACGCCCCCATTCCACAGGGCGGGAGACGCCGGTCAGTCGTCCACCCGGCGCCTCCTACGTCTCCTCTGGCGGCGGGAGGGATCAAATCGTTCCCGATCCCTCTCGGCACTCTCCTTCTGCGAGATGACGTTCTCGCAGAAGTTGGCCATCGCACGCCAGGACCTCCGGCTGGCGACCATGGACGACACCACGGCCGGCAGCGAGAGGTCTCCTCCGACGACTGCTCTGAGAGCGCTGCGCTCCTCGTCCCAGGCTGGGCACTCCTCCAACGTGTGTTGGGCCGTGTCCTCGAGGCAGTTGCCACAATGGTGGCACACGGCAGACACCTCCTTTCCGATCCGACACAGGAACGAACCGAAACACCCGTGATCCGTCAGTACCTGCGTCAGCCGGAACGTTGGCGCACCGTGGCGCCTGTCTAGCCATCTCTTCAGGACAGGACGCACTGCCGCGACGGTTCTCAAGCCCGCACTTGGGCTTTCCAGCCTGGTATGCCACTCCTCCACAGCGGTTCTGCGAAACCGGGCCGCAATCTCCCTCGGGGCCAGTCTCTCTTGACGGCTGCTGGACGCCTCCTCCCGCCAGAAGAACGCTGACGAGAGGATTTTGGCGTCCAACTCCCAAGGGAGTGTGCCGGCTAATACGCAGGCCGCCTCGTGGGAGACCGTGCGGTAGCCCCTTACTATTCGCTGCGCCACCAAACGCTGCGGTTTGCGCAGCAAGGCGACGCAGCGGGCTTTCAGGGACTCTGCCCATACGGGACATCCGTACAGGGCCATTGACCGCACGACTCCGGCGTACAAACTTCGGCAAGGGTTACTAGGTCCCTCCAGGTTCGGCAGCAGGCGTCCGAGCGCGCCCGCCGCCCGCACCAATTTCGGCGACAACTCCGCGAAATGGGCTCGGAAATCCCACCGGCTGTCCAGAATCAATCCCAAATACTTCATTTTACAGCCGATGGGAATCCGCACCCCCTCCACATCGATGTGGAGTCCTAAAGGTGGCCGAATCCGAGGCCCGTGAAAGCAAAGGGCTTCGGATTTGTTCAGGGCCACCTTAAGGCCCAGTCGCCGAATCCTGCCAACTACCTGTTCAGTTGCGAACGAGGCGAGCAGGGTGGCCTCCTGGAAAGACCTGGCTGTCGCTGTTACTAGTGTGTCATCTGCATAACAGACGACAGCGACGCCTCGGGGATTGGTACCACGGAGCACCCAATCGTAGCCGATGTTCCACAAGAGAGGGCCCAAGACTGAGCCCTGTGGAACACCACATGCCATTGCTCTTCGGTGCCACCTGTCGGCGCCTGGATACACTATGTACCTATCTGAGAGATACGAGCGCACCAGACGCCGGAGATACGGTGGCACCACATGGTACCGCAGTGCTTCCAGTATGCAGGCCCAGGGCATGGTGTTGAACGCGTTGGCGATGTCTAAAGACACCGCCACCACCACTTCACCCCGAGCCACTGCATCCTCCGCTTGTGCCTTGACCCGCAAAATCGCGTGCACTGTCGATCGGCCTTGCCGGAACCCGTACTGGCACTGTGCCAAGTCCGGCCCGACCCCTTCAAGATGCTCGACGAGGCGAGCGTGAATGATACGCTCGAAGAGCTTGCAGACCTCGTCGAGCAATACGATGGGCCGGTAGGCCGATGGTGACTCTGCGGGTCGCCCCTCCTTCTTGAGCAGGACCAGCTTCCCAGTTTTCCACTGAGACGGAAAACGGCCCTGCTCCAGGCACGCGGAGAACAGACCACGGAGCCTAGTCCCCAGATGCTCGACGGCTAACACCCACGCACGTCCGGGGATACCGTCGAGACCCGGGGCTGTTTTCTTGCCCCGCAGCCGAAGCACCACCGCCCGAAATTCCTCGGGCGAAACCTCCGAAATAACCCTTGCCGAACTCAACGACGATGGCGTCGATGGATGTGACGCCATCGGTGGGGGAGTGACATCTTCAGTGGCAGGGAACAAAGCTGCGACGACCTCTACGACTAGGTCGCCCCGGAGACTCTGCGTCAGTGGGGGCGCCCACGGGCGATATCTCCTCATCGCCACGCGATATGGACGCCCCCAAGGGTCGTTATCAAGAGTTCCCCGGAACTCCTCCTGAGCTGCAGACTTTGCCCTAGCTATTGCCACGCGCAGCGCTCTCTTAGCCTCCCTGTGGAGGCCGTGAAGCAACCGCTCCTGGTCCTCGTCGCCGGGAAAGCGGATCCGACGACGACGGTGTCTGGCGAGACGACGAAGGGCGGCCACGCAGGAGACACGTAACCGCGCGAGTTCCGCCGACCACCAGAACACCTGGCGCTTCTCAGGAAGACGTCGGACTCGGGGCATAGCTGCGTCGCAGACGCGCGACATCGCTGCCCCGAACCACGCCGCTTCCTGCTCGACCTGCATCGGTGCTTCTGGTGCAGGGAGCCACGCCTGGGCCAGTGCGGCCTCCTTCAGGGCCTCAACATCGAGGCGTTTTACCGACCAACGCGGGCCGTCCGACCGCGGGCCAGTCGGTCCTACACTGGACTGGGGGTTAGGGGATAAGGCGACGTCGAACCGAATATATCGGTGATCCGACAACGTCTCCTCATCCACCAGAACTCTCCAGTCATGGACGCGGCGGGCAATAGCTGGGGTGGCGAACGTGATGTCCACCACCGATCCGCCATTATGCCGCACGCACGTGTTAACCGACCCGCGATTCACGACGGCCAGGTTGGCCGAGATCGCCCATTCCTCCAGGGCCTCGCCGCGTCTGTTGGTGACCGACGAACCCCAAGCTAGAGACTTGGCGTTGAAGTCGCCGGCAACGAGAACGGGGCGAGGCTGACTGCCTTGCACCACCAGGGCCCCTAGCCGAGCGAGAAAGTGCTCGAACTCGGCCAGGGATCTGTTGGGGGAGAAATACACACCCACAATCCAGACCTCCCCCAACAGAACCGCCACACATCCCGACCCCTTCGCTACTTTTTCGAAGGGCGGGGAGCCGGCGGCGCCCCGAGTGATGACGGCCACCAAACCGTTAAGGTCCCCTGCCCAGTCATCCCTGGGGGGAACAAAATAAGGCTCGGCGACCACAGCCACTTGTATCGACCACTGCGCCATGCTCTGGACTAACAGGTCCTGGGCCCTGGCGCAGTGATTAATGTTCGCCTGGAGGAAACGTTGCGCCATATTAATGGGCGATCTCCATCTGTTACTCTACGGGGAGCGCTGCCGGCTGGGTCACAAACTCCGTTCCCCGACCACGATTTTCGCGGCGAGGGCGGGAGGAGGCGACGCATGCCTTGGCGCCCACCTGGTGCCCCGCGGGTTTACCAGCATCTGCGCAAACAGCGCAATGCGGCTCCGCGGAGCACTCCTTGGCCTTGTGGCCCAGTTTACTGCAGCGGTAGCAGATGCCGCTGCGGTCACTCTCTGCAGTGCACCGCACCCGCACATGTCCTCTGTGCAGGCAGCGGTAGCACCTCATAGGCCTCGGCTCGAGGAGCTGGACGCGTGCAGCTACCCAGCCGATCAGCACTCGGCCCGAACTTAAAATTTTGCCGGCTACCTTGGCGGGGCAGCGCACCCACGCCGCACCAAGGCCCGACCGGTCGGGGCGGATCTCCCCGACCTTAAAACCTTCCGCCGCATTACACCCCGCTTTTGCGAGGGCCGCAGCGACCATCTCCGGGTCAGCTGATGCGTCTAACCCGGATATTCGCAGTTCCGCGGTCTTGAACGGGCGGGAAACACGGACATCGTTCTCCAGTTCCGTCCCGCGGAACACCTCCCTCACTTTGATGGCGAGGGAGTCAGCCCTCGCTTCGGACTCCGGACCGGGCACCTCGTACAGGTACCCGCCCGTCGCCATTAGGCGAGCTCGCATCTCCGCGATGCCGAGGCTAGCCAGATCCACGGATCGTTGTACCTCACGCAGCACATGGGCGTACGTGATTCCCCTTGCCAACCCCTCTGGCGTTACCGTCAGCGAGACGGCTGCCTTGCGGGGCAGGTGAATCCTTGGTTCTGGCCGACGCGGCTGCGGCGGTGCGGAAGCCGCAGCAGCAGCACTTGGCATGGGCTGGGGATCTTTCCTCCCTTTTTTGGCCACCACGTTCCACCCCTCTTCCATCGAAGCAGGAGCAGGGGGAAGTGGCCTTGGCTCCCTGGGCGGTCGAGCAGCGGGGGTGCCGCTTCTTTTTTTTATTTTTCCCCTTTTCCCTCCCCTTCGGGATGTCCGGGGATTTGGGGACACCATAGACGTTGACGGTGCCGTCAGCCCAGCGACTACAACAGGCGTAGGTCGGGGACAGGGAGGGTCAGCAGGTGTAGCCCTGCTATTGCTCTTTCCCTTTCCTATCCCCTTTCCCTTCGGGGTGACCGATGGCCCAGCAACAACTGGTAGGGCTTTTGAGGGCCCGGGAACTATATTTGGCCTAGATGACCCGGCGATGCCGTATATCGGCTGTGACGCCACTCCAACTCTGGCCTTATCAGCAGCCAGAGGGGGCCGAGTAATGGGCTCCGGAGGTAGCCTCAAGCTTAATGCCTCCAAGCGCGCGTCTATTATATTTAATATACGGCGCTCGAACTGCTGAAAGAGACCTACTCCTTCTAAGCCGGCCCCATCTTGGGTCACCAGCTGCGGCTGTCCAAGAGACTGGACAGTCACCAGCATCTCCTCCATTACCTTCTGTTGGGCAGCAAGGGAGGCCTTGAGAAGTGCGATCTGCTGCGCCATTGCCGCCTTCTCAGCCTCTAACCTAGCCACCTCTGTTGTGGCTGACACCTCCATCGTTGCAGAGTCTGCGTCAGACACTGCAGTCGGGCTGTCTGACACGGCCATCACCTTGCGTGCCGGTTCGGTGTCGCTTTCGCTTGAGGACGTGTCCCGTTGACGGGCTATTAGCGCCCTCTTTGACCGCGTCATCATTGCTGTCGAAGCGGCTCCAGCAGCCGCCTTCTTGGACTTACGCCCAGCATCGTCTTTCTTTCCAGGGTCACTTGCGTCCCCCGGTAAAGACAAATTCTCCACATCATCGTCTTTGTTTTTGGGTTTTGTGATTTTCTTCATTTTTAATCCCACGAGTATGGGGGAAATAAAAAGTCCGCCCAGGCAGAGCCCCCTGTACCTGGGTAAGCCTGAGGTATCACGCACGGAGGGGCAGCAGGTACTCCGGCGGCGTGGTTCGCACTAGCGACCGAACTACCCATCGGCCATGCATCCCCTCGCGGTGCGCCGCCGCTTGGGATTCGGGGTGACTTTTTATAGAGGTTTTCTACCTCGCGGCCCAGGCGGTTAAGCCAAGACCCTCGGTCCAGTCGGAGCGCGAGACATGACCACAGACCTCCAGACCGGATTACGATGCACGACGGTGACAGCAGGAGAGAGAGTCCCCCCCACTGCCCGCTCGGCGGCGGGGTGAGCGCACACCGAGCCCGCCGACACCCCCGAGATAAAACTCGGGAGTAGCCCAAACTTCGAGCAAGGGCCGTCACAAAAGCGACAACCATCAACCACCTTTTGTCAGGAAATTGGCCGTTGGTCAACATGACCACCGTTGCCCAGGGTGCACCACGTGGAGGTTTCCTGACTTCGCACCCCAAAATTTGAGGGTTGCCCTAGATTTTTCTGAGATCCCATCATCAGATCCTGACTTGGTGCCAATGGGACCACCTGGGAAGTATACCCTTTTAAACACAACAAAAACAAAAAGAATTTCTCGAATCGGTCCAGGCGTCTTCGAGTAATCGGGGAACATACATAAAAAAAAAGATTCCGACGAATTGTTAACCTTCTCCTTTTTTTGAAGTCGGTTAAAAATAAATTTCGACCTAAAAATGAGCCATGTTTTACCAGTTGATTTGAGCACCAAAAAGTTGCACATTTTTTTTAACTAGGCTCAAAAGATGCAGAACAATTTGCTTATTCCGAATGTGTATATAAATAAGTAAAAGTTTTTTTAATTCATAAAAAGTACACCGACTTCAATGAAAAACAAATTATGCGTCTCTATAAAATTTGAAGGTTTCCCTCGATTTTTCTGAGATCCCTTCATCAGATCCTGACTTGGTGCCAATGGGACCACCTGGGAAGTATACCCTTTTAAACAAAAAAAGAATTTCTAGAATCGGTCCAGGCGTCTTCGAGTAATCGGGTAACATACATAAAAAAAAAGATTCCAACGAATTGTTAACCTCCACCTTTTTTTGAAGTCGGTTAATGAAATAAATTAAATCAAATAGCCCGCCAACCGTTGATGAATCGACTGGGGGTAATCAAAAACTCTTGCATATTTATAATAATAAACACATATTTTGTAAAATGATTATTCCTTCTAGCGCGTATACATCCACGTTGACTATAATTGAGTAGAACTCGTGTGACGGTTTTCCCTACAACACTGTAGGTTAATGTATTGTCACTTTCTTGGCTCTCGGTCGTTGTATAGCTAATTGTCTGATTGTTAACCCACTAATTCGACCCGTCTATAGGTTTTAGAAATTCAAACTGAATATATTGCCTTCTGACGTTTCTCTCGTATGCCCTGTGTGTTAATTAGAATCGAACTTTAAAAATGCCTCGTGCCTTTTAATTGGAGATAATTGAGAACTTGTGTTGTTCCGGTAGTGCTTCATTTAGCATGTATGCATCGAAATGTGTTTCTGTCGACATTTTCGTGCATCTTTTATAGATTGTGTTTAAAATTTCAACGTTGTCAATGGAAAGAGTTCGTGTGCACATAAATTAGTGCAAATAATAAATACACCCAACAGTCACATACATCGTTCTGATCCTAGACTAGGTTAAAACTGTATTGTGGGTATCAAGAACTACGAGGGGCTACGGTCCCACAACACCCAGATCGGAAACAAATATTTGTCTGTCACACGAACATTTGTCTCGGTGCGGGAATCGAACCCACGGCCTCTCTTTTCGGCTACTCGCCTGCTGCGCCACGGAGGTTGTCGAATATACATAAATTTATATTCTTTGTATAGGACTAAATTCTATTTTTAGAGCCTAGCTGATGAGTAAATCATTGTAAAAAATAGAGTTTCTTGTGGGATCTTTTAAAAAGTTTCCGATTCTCAACCGTTCATATTCATGTCGTAGGATATACCACATTTAGGAGAATTTATATCACAATAAATGTATATACATGAGAATACAAGAAATAGACTAGACGACTTCATAATAATGGTTTTAAGAAATACTAATAAAAGTATTAACAAAGCGTAATTAAATGTCTTCGGCAAACATATATATGCGTTGCAATTTGTCAAATGGCCCTGTTCAGTCACCTAACACGCAGACGCCCTCACCCAAAATAGTGTCAATTCAGTGAATACTTCGATAATAAATTAACAAAACTGAGGTCTTTCAGTCGATCGAAGTCCAACAATTATTGGCAAATGTTCAAGTACGCACAATGCACTAAATATTTACCTGGCCACGCTATTTCATGTCAGGCAACTCAATTGTACGATCACCCACTTTTCATCTGATCAGTTATACATACATTGCATCTCTATTTAGACGGGTGTGGGAGTGAGCTGTTTTTTCGATATCTATTTATAATTAGAATGCTGCTATTTGGCAGATATTTCATTCAAAATCGTCACGTTACTGGGTTGGCGAAAGAACTGTCTGTTTCCGAGACGTAAACAGATCGACGCTCGAATATTTTTCACCTTCGGATGACATGTCTTTCTGTACAGCGGCGTGTCAGACTCGTCTGAAGCTTTTATCCGTTTTCTCCATATTTAGAAACATTCAAGCATCTTGTAAAGTTTTCTTAATAGTGCAGGATGAACGTATTATTTTCCTTTATAAAAATCGAATTGTGGAACACAGCCAAGTTCACTAACACGTGATATCTGTTAATCAATTGACGTGATCCTAATAAAACCATTAGCTGCGTCGAGTTGCGAAGGTCATGTCGCTACTTGTTTGCGTAGTGCAATGCATGCGTTATTGATTCTGCACATATACATTTATAGACTTATAATAAATTCTGTAAGAATATATGATAGTTAGTTAATTTGTAACTAAACTATTATTTTGTAATAGTCTACATGTTTATAATATTGCTGAGTTTATATCAAATAGTATCCAAGCCAAGTCTAATACAGTACAAGGCAAAACAAAGATAACTTTCAGATAATATTAAAGTTTCGTAAAATACCGGATGAAAGGTTTTTAATGAGATCATTTTAATTCACTTTGTAAAATGATTTATTACAATATGACAGTGATATGTTGTTATAAGAAATATTCATTGTTTAGTTTCCTTTATCATACAGTTTATAGCCTGTAAACGTAGCAGGAGACCGGAGGATTGTGAAGGAATCGATGGACAATGAGGTTACGATAGGGTTACCAACCCCGGAATTCAAATACCAGGATTGAAGCTAGAAAAACCAGGACAATTCAGTTTAAAAACAGGACGCATCTTTGTTATAAAATAGCGTAAACACTTGCGAGCCGAGACGCCGCCCCTATAGTAAGGATTGCAAAAGAGGCGTGCGAATTTTAAAATACAGGACCTTATCAGGGCGCTTTAAAAACCCAGGACGCTGTCTAAAAACTATCCAGGATATCCCAGGACACGCTAAAAACCAGGACATGTCCCGGGAAAACAGGACGGTTGGCAACTCTAGGTTACGAGCCGTGGGCCCGAGCACACAAGAAGTGTAGTAATAAGGTCGCGGACGCGGCGCTGTGGCGCCGGTCGACGCCCCGCACTACCTAAACTCAATTATATCGTATTTACACATTTATATACACGCCCTACTCTAATCACATTCTGTGTTATTTATGTAGGATAACAAATGTTTTGCTCTTTTTATGATAACGGGTTCTGGATGTTCAGATGAATGCATTTTCAAACGTGCGTCGATCCATTTTAAACTTATTTATAGTATGCAAGTGTTGTCTATAATGTTTAAGTACATAATTGAGATAGATAATATCTTAGAATTCAATTACATCACTGAGTTAAACTTCCTACTAAGAGGTATAATACAAATACATAGTAAGATGTAAATTTTGCTTTAAGCTTCTGATCACGAGATCGACGAGTTATCGACGAATATTTTGTTTTTATGACAATCAAAAATGTTTGTTTAATTGTGAACACGTTCTGGCCATGCCAAATTCTCACAAAGTAAACAGAGTTATTTCATTATGTCCTCAGCAATTTTAGTATAGAATACCAACAAATTGTGACTAGGCGAAGCGCTACAACCACTTGGTTAACGTAACAGAAACTAGTTCTAACAAATTAAATAATCGAATTATGTAATATACAAATATAGGACAGAAGACAATCGTATTGGCTGTTTGTTTATTCACAGCTAGGCGTGACTAGACCATTGTTATTCGTTACCTATTGCAATAACTTGCAAATGATATCTTTGTAATCACGTTTGAGTTCTATGACCTGCATATGAGGATTCGACTTCCGGCGAGGCGCGTGCGTCGCCGTGGCGAGATCACTTCCGGTGCCACGTGCGATAATGATAACAAACTGGGGCATCTATTCAACCTGCGTTTCGACTTCGGCAAATGTTTGATCAAAGTTTATATTTACTAATGTAGTGTAGCCAAATGTTTGAGTTATTTTTTGTGCTTCTATATCTCAAGTTAATAAAAATATTTTGTTTCTAACGCAAGTAGGTGAATAAATGACTGTCAAAGAGACTCAATGGATCTAGACGGTTGACATAATATTTGGACTGCGATGTCCTTACCATCAAGGACAGTGTCATTTTACTCTTGCCAGGATAAAAACATAGCTTGAATGCCATAAGTCCATAAAATATAGGTTCAATGACACTTATTAGAAGTAGATGGTTTATTAACTCTTCTTCTTCTCCTTTTTTCGATGGCGACGAGCTTAACTATGAAGCTATTCCGCCAATGTCAAGTAAGTCAGTATTTTGTTCGGTATTTAAGTTGTCAGTAGGAATTTCAACTTTCAAGTATTTACTTGATTCTGCTCGTCAATGCGCCGGGACACACACGTGCCCGGCCAGAGGCTCACATATTAGAGGTTATCCTCCAACATCTGAACCTCCGAACACGCGCGCACCCTAACACATTGACGAGCAGAATCTTTATTAATTCTAACATGATCTAAATAATTCTATATTCTATTAAAATGTGTCACTTATCAAGAACGCATAGTCCGATATTTTTTAATACAGTTGAAATGGAAGGGAAACTAAAACAATAATACAATCGCGTTAGACTGTCTGTGTCGTGATTAACTATTATAAATTTTACATTTTATTTGTCTAAATAATATGAACCAAAAATATATTCCGGTGCTGAAATCATACATTTATTTTTCAAACTTCATTTTATCAGTACTACATTTCTTACCTTAAAAATCAGTAAGGTAATAATTTCAAATAATCAAATAGCGATGATGTAGTTCTAAAATGTTTATAAATGTGTTGTAATACTTCTCATCTAACTTGACACGCATCACGAGCATATATATGTTATTCTTACTATGTTTTAAGCAGGGATGTTATGGAGCTCCGTAACCGTCACCGAAACTATCGGATATCCGAAATAAAATTCTATCCGTAACCGTAACCGAATCTGATATAAAAGTTTCAAATAATTTCGGATTTTCTAATTGAGACACGTTAGGACTGGTTTTTGTATTTGCCTGGCCGAACCGACACACGAACCGCACGCGTATCTCAATGCATTTATTATATTTAGTTCTATTGCTTAGACATAGCCTGTCAGTCATTTACTCTTGTGGGATTACATTTACTTACATAAAATAGTACCAAATGAGAAACTAAAAATAAAGCTATTTGTTTTTTACTTTTACAATTTCTTCAAAACCTAATATCCATAACCCAAAACTATCCGAAACTGACGGATAATCCGAAATAATTTCATATCCGTAACCGTATCCGAAACCGATATAATACTATTCACATATCCGTATCCACATCCAGATCCGAAATGTCAAATCCATAACATCTCTAGTTTTAAGTATTGAAGCGTTTATCAAAATAAACTTTACCATTGTTTTGTATAAATTTAAAATCCATGTTTAATCATAAAAATACGTGAAAAGTTCACACCGACAAAGTTTGATAAGGATATTTATGCTCGATGATTCTGTCGTGACAAATCATATCCTGGAATCTACACAATGTTCGAAGTAATGTGAATCAGCAGGCAAGTAGTATGCACAAAATGATGACTAATATGTGTGGGAAATAGGAACGGTTATTGTGTTCTTTTTACTCAGTAAGGAGGAGCAAAATAATCGTACGCATATTTTCTTGTTTTCCTTTAGATCTTATTATTAGGGTATTTCTTATTATTAGAAATACCGAAGGTATGTCGGAGGTATTTAGGAGACTGGGGGTACATTAATAATGACAACCTAAGTGGGAGTAGTAAATGTTTAATATAAAACAGAGTGCCTTCCGCGCTCCGGTGGTCAGTTCAGTTGAGTTGTGATGAAGACTAGTGGTGTTGCAGCGAGTTGGCAGTGAGTACATTCGTGGTGCAGTTAATACCTAAGTGTAATCAGTTCAATGGCCGCGTTGTTCAGCTTAGAGGGTAATGCTGGTAGATTAATTATAAAGAGAAGCCTTAAATGAATCCTCACATGCGTTTGTGTTAATATTAAGCACTGAGATGTGTAACAGTGTTGTGTAAATCAATCAATAAATGATAAACATTGTATTTGTGTCTTTAAATATCCATCTTGCATAGTTTTGTTGATGTTGCTAACATTATATTCAGGTTTTATGAGATCACATAAATTACGATCGATACAAACTTTCGAGATCACCCACTTTTCGATAACAAAACAAATAAACACACCCGTCGTGCGTTTTTATAATATTAAATGTACTGCTCACTTTACGAGTCCAAAAATAAATTAAATCCAGTAGCATCAATGTAAAAAACATTCAAATTCAAGGTTTCGCGAATGTCAAACGCTCTGTCGTTGGTATTTACCAGGTGTAAGAGCGTTACTTATTTTTTTGTGAAATTCATGTGTTATTATTATATATTATTTGCTTGTATTATCATGTATGGACTCTTTTGTTATGTTCATTAGTCTATGTGGTTGATGTAAACCGCAACGATGACGCCTGTTATTATCTTCGATATCTTATTCTGTTATATGCAGAGTGATAAATTATTTTACACAAAGATTTATTAGAATGAATTACTAAATCGAATTCGATAATTAGTTCATTGACATTCGATTATATAGATGATCATGAAGTGAAAAATTAGTTACATGGTGCTGAAAAATCGGTATTTCAACCAATAAAACAATAGAATACAACATACATATACACGCCTGTAATCCCCGAAGGGGTAGGCAGAGTAGGTAACCAGTACACCGAATTTTCGCCGAATATATTACGGTGCCATAATGTAATAGGGGGTTAGCCTATCACCATACCGGGCACAATTCTAGACTCCGGGCTGATACTGCGTATTCCTAAAAAGAAAATGTCACTTTACCCAAACCGGGGATCGAACCAAGATCTCAGCACAGCAGTAGTAACGCATGCGCAATTACAACTGAGCCACCGAGGATGTCGAGCATAACTGATCTATAAACCTGAGTTGTAAATGGATTTCCTCATAATAGATGACGATATCAGTTATTGATTAAGTTACTCGATGGTGGCAATAAGAGCCCAAACTTAAACAACACAAGCACGTTTCATGATTTTTTTTAAATATATTTTGGCTATTAAGTGGCTTATATATTAAGTGGCAGAATCACGCTCTAGATAGTTTAGATTGTAGTATGAGCTCGATTAGGGCTTTACTTCTGTGTCACAGAAAACCGGCGTGAAATAATACAGGGAGTAAGAATTCCGAAGGTCAAAGGTTCAAGTCTCCGTGTCCTTTTAAGCCATTTCTTTCCTTTACAGCCAACAATGCGCATTGCCCTTATGGTGATGTTTGAGTACTAGGTTACAAAAAAAATACAAAATATGCAAAAAAATGGTAGCCCGTTAGGCAGCCCACTTGATATTTTTCCGGCCCTGATGTTAAAAAATAAGATAATTTTCAAGTTTATAAAGGAGTATAGTGAGAGATAGCTTATATCAATAAATTAAATGGATTTCCTAGTCCTGGCTTGCGACGTCAGTGATACACAATTATTGAGAATAAAACATTAGCTAATTATTATTTCAAATTATATTTACTGCCAAATTATTGTAATAGAAACTTTATAATTAATAATCTTGCATAATGGCCACTAATCAAAATTAAAAAGATAAATATTTGAAATGGTCATGATATAGAACGAGTATAAAGGGGGATGGGGAAGTTCGATTGCATTACGGCAACTTCACTGACCGAACGCAACGTAATGTAACGGAACGCAACGCAACAGTAAACTGTCACTTCTGCGAAATCGTGCTGCAGCGTGGCGTTCCAGTAAACTTTATAGCACGTGTTAGCAACATCAACAAAACTATGCAAGATGGATATTTAAAAAGGCACAAATACAATGTTTAACAATTTATTGATTAATTTACACAACAGTGCTTTGTGTAACAGACACATTTCAGTGCTTAATATTAACATACCCGCATGTCAGGATTTAGTTAATTCTTTTCTTTATAATTATTCTACCAGCATTACCCTCTAAGCTGAACTACGCGGCCATTGAACTGTTTACACTTATTTACTGCCCCACGAACAAGCCACGAATATCCTGGCTATAAACTAGCCTTCTTCACAACTCAACTGAACACCGGAGCGCGGAAGGCACTCCGTTTTATGCTAAACATTTACTACTCCCCACTTAGGTTGTCATTATTAATGTACCCGCAACTACTTTCCTAAATACCTTCGATATTTCTAATAATAGGAAATACCATAATACATAGTCCTACCACCTATTTAATCTGAGGCTGTGAAGAATAGAGTATGTAGCATTCATTTTATTTTTTTATTTTTTATTTATTAAATTTTTTCTCCCCTGGTATGAACCAGGGTCCTTGTCTTCGTTGTTTATTTATTTACATATTTCTTTTATTTGTGAGCTAATATTTTAGTTACGCTCGTTTTTTTCTTTTTACAGTTTTGTATTTATTCAGCTCAACAAAATTACTATCTTCTGCCAGTAGTTCTGCTTCGTTATTTTTTTTTTTTTTGTACTTGTATTTCTAAAGTTGCCTTTATATATATATAAGTAATATATATATTTCCTTTTGTACTGGCAGTTACAATTTATGTGTAATATAACAATTCTAATAATATACTAACAATAATCCACCCAAATTCACTTACAATATTTATCAACTAACCACGTACATTACTACAATATGGGTTACAATTTATACAGATCCAATTTTGAACAAATCAAACAATCATAGTCATTATCTATTAGTCAAATATAGCCAAATGTAACAACAAGTTCAAAATTAATATCGTGTCAAATTAAGATTAATCGATTGAGTCAAACTAAAAAAGTATAACAATTATGATAAAAATTAAATTATGATAAGTCAATAGTTTTAATAAACAATATAATTAAACTTAAAATCCAAGTTAAGTTACAGTCTACGCAAGATGCAGTCAAGAACAAAATTAATCAAATCAGCATTAAAATAAATTAAAGTTAGCTAAAGTAAAGTCAAAATCATAAAGAATAAATTCAAAATCAGTGCCAAATTAAACATCTAATACAAAATTAAACTCATATTCTACTCAGTCAATATATGAATCGGTAATTAAGACCAAAATAATAATTTTAAAATTAATAATAATAATGATATACGAGAAATCATTTTGTTACCTCGTCCAACTCGCCGTGCTACCGTTGCTACGCCCCACCACATACACCATTCTCATGCAGTACTCCAGGAACTTTTTCTGCGTAGCCGTTTCGCTCATAATTGTCGGGATACTCTCTCTCACCAGATTTACGTCGATCTCGCACTCCAGCTGGTACCTTGCTCCGCAAAAGCGGGGACACTCGGTTAGGAGGTGGACTATGTCCTCCACAACTCCGGGCTCACATTGACACCACGGTGTATCTCAGAGCCCGAACCTGTGCAGGTATGCACCGATCCCACCATGTCCCGTTAGCAGCTGCGTTACCAGTGCATTTGGCTTGTTTTCAAGTGCGAATCTGTGCGCGGAGAGAGCATCAGGGAAGAAAATACTTATGTGTTTGCTCCTCATCTCCACTTGGTACTCCTGTAGCCATTTGTTTATGCTTTCCTCCCTGATGAACCTCTTCGCGCACGTGACCGTGAATTGGCCATAATCGGCGGCTTTTTTGCCCCTGGTTGCGGCCTTCGCAAGTTCATCAGCACGCTCGTTTCCGGGCGTGCCGATATGCGCCCGCAACCAGTGTAATCGCACATCCACACCCACGGCAGCAAGCTCTCTTATTTTTTGCTGAATCCTCAAGGCAACAGTTGGCAGTGTCCAGTTTTGACAGCAGATCCAATGATGATCTGCTGTCACTCAAGATATTCACGATGTTTTCTTTCAGTGCCCCGGCCATCTCCGCCGCCCTGAGGATCGCGAACATTTCGGCCTGGAAGACGGAGCAGAAGGCCTCCAAACGGAATTTCTTACATGTTATCTCCGCTCCATTCTTCCAGACCGAAAACGCAGCACCGACTTTGCCGTCGATTTTACTGCCGTCGGTGTAAATGCACAGTCCCGCCGATTGCAGCTCCGCAGCTGCTGCCTCCGTGAGATGCTCAACACTGGAGTACGATATCGACGTTCTTGCAGCCGGATGCGGCATTTCCGCCGACACGACTTTCCCCTCCAAGGATCTGCCCGGAAGAGCCTCGAGGGGCCCACCACGCTTTACCTCGTACAACTTCGCCGCTTCCCTGACCCTGAAATCTATGGGCAGCAGTCCTGCGATTGCGATAGCTACTAAAGGGGAAACGGTGCGGTACGCCCTAATGATTTTTCTGGCGAAAAGCCCCTGGGCGGCCCGCAACCGCTTCACCGCATATCGCAGGTCCACCGCCCCCCGCCAGGCACTCGCCGCGTAGAGCAAAATTGGCTCGATTACTGCCTGGTAGATCGTGCGGATGATGTCCGAGTTCAGACCCCAAGTGACTCTAGCGGCTTTCTCCAGTTGTTTGTAGATTTTGATTGCCTTATCGCATGTAGTTTTCACGTGGGGCCCGAAGCTCTGACGGTCATCCAGCACGACTCCCAGGAGCTTACATTCTTTTACAATGCGTATCGGTTGCCCTGCCATGTGTACGACTGGCGCCCTTATTCTTACCTTTTTGGTTATTACCATAGCATTTGTTTTAGATGGCGCAAACGACAGCTTGTGTCTATTGTCCCAGTCATGCACATGACTGAGCACCCTATCAGCTACCTCCTCCAGCATCTCTATGGTCTCACCCGACAAGACCAATGTGATGTCGTCGGCGAATGCCTGGCAGTGTACTCCAAGTTGAAGCATCTCTCTAATGAGCGGGTCCAGAACCAGGTTCCACATTGTGGGCCCCGCGATAGAGCCCTGTACACAACCGCGGGATGTTGTTTTTCTATATGACGCTCCTGAGAACGTCAGTTGGACCGTTCTGTCCCGCAGGTATGAGTTGACCAAGCCGAACAGCCGCAGTTTTATGACCGGCCACCAAGCATTGTCGAAGGCACCCTCTAAGTCCAAGGAAATCATTAAGCTTATCTTTTTACTTTTATTCTGTTGTTTTATATGTTCTACCAGGTCATAGAGGGCGTCTTCGGTGCTCCGATGCGGCATGAAGCCATATTGCCTGGTGTGTATGGTAGGGAGAAGGTGCCAGCGCAACCTGCCCACCAAAATTTTTTCAACTATCTTCCCTAAGACCGATAACAGTCCTATGGGTCAATAGGATCGCGGGTGGGCTAGGTCTTTCCTGCCCGGCTTGGGCAGTATGCAGACAGCAGCCAGCTTCCACTGAGTGGGAAAGCATGCAAGACGCAACGCAGCATTCGCCAGAGCCAAGAAACATCCCCCGTCCGCCAGGACTGCCTCCGCACATGCATCAGCTGTGAGATGGTCAGGGCCAGGTGCTTTTTTAGGTGAGATGGAGAGCGCGGCTCCCCTTAGCTCAGTCACTGTGAATTTTGGATCGTTCGGCCCGCAGCGGCACAGGAGAGCAGCCGAATTTGCAAGAGCTCTTGTTTCAGCCTGCTCCTGTGTGTCCCACCGCGGGTCGTCGTCCGGGAATAATTGATTTGCCAGCAACTGAACTGACTCCTCTGGTGTGCATGTGTGACCATCTCCGGCACGCAACAAGCAATCCGGACGACGGCGCTCCGTGCTTCGAAGTACGCGATACACCCCGTCCCACATGCTCTCCCTCTCGGCTGTTGTGCAGAAACGTTTCCAGCTAGCGGTCTGTGCGGCCCGCGCCGACTCCTTGTACTCTTGCCAGGCGGCCAGGTACTCCTGAACGACGTACTGTCTTCGTCTTGGCGCCGCGCCCGCGATCCGTCTCCTCTTGGTGATGGCAGCCTTTTTTTTGCTTTTTAAATCCTCATTCCACCAAGGGGGATCGGACCTAGCGCGCGGCGCACCAAGCAAAGGAATGGCGGATTCGCAAGCCGAGGTGACCGCCGCTGTATACTTTATAACTGCCGCCTCCACCTCATCCCGCGAGGTCAGCGCGTCCATGAATCCCGCGTTAATGTTGTGGAGCTCCAGTTCCTCGGAGAAGGCAGTACGGAACTCCTCCCATCTCGCCTTATTTGTATTGTAGCGGCGAGTTCTAGACTGTGGCAGTACTCGCAACGGCTTTGACGAGAGGCGAGTGACGAGCGTTCGGTGTTGCGATGACGTGATCGATGAGTCGACGAGCCATTCCGTGACACGCGGAAGCAGTGCCGGGCCGCATGCAGTCACGTGGACGTGACTACAGCATGCTCGGCCCTGCCTCCAGGCCTCAAACGTTGGCTCACCGCCCTCATTTAGAACCGTCATGTTATGGCGGTCGAACAGATCCGCCAGCGCTTCACCGCGCTCGTCACTCTTTGCGCTCCCCCACCAGACGTTCCACGCATTGAAGTCGCCCCCGACCACCACGCCATCCGCGCCCAACGCCATGACTGCCTTTTCCAATTGATTTAGTTGTTCATTAAAGACAGCCATGGTGCTCGTTGCACTAGCGGGGGCGAAGTAAGCTGAGACCACTCCAAGCGGTCCGTCGTTCGTGTCAAGAAGAGCACAAGTTAAGATCTCTGACTGCAGTGCAGGGTCCACCGTGAGGCGCAGAGCGTCATCCAGCAAAACGATGGCTGCCTTGTTGGGCCCGATCCGTACAGCCGGGTGCGCTTCCACTACGCGGCCGCACGCCAACGCGGCTAACTCACCATTCGGTCGCACGTTTGGTTCCTGCACTAGGAGGATGGCTGCACCCCTATGGACCCCGGCGCTCACGATCTCCGCAGTTGCAAGCCTGGAGCGATCCAGGTTTGCCTGCATGATCGTGAGCCCCCGGCTGTTGCCGTTGGCGCCTTTAGCAGTACGCCACTCGCGATCGCGCTATGGCGTCCCACTTTTGGCGAATCGGGCAACCGTCGGAGAAAGCCGTATGATCCTGTGGTGCACAGCCTCCCTCATTTTTGCAGTTAGTGCACCTTGGCCCTTCACCCCTCGCCTTTGCCGGGCAATCACCCGTGTGTGCCTCGCTGCAGAAGGAACATGTCCTTTCTACCGCTTTACACATCTTTCGGGTGTGCCCATAACCCAGACACTGCGAGCACTGCACCAGTGGAGATCGGTCCCTAACTGGCCTACGCTGCAGCCCCACGTAGATGTGACCCGCGCTGGTCAGCCTTTTCCATAGTCCCGGAGTTGCCTCCAGGACTACATGGCTCTCCAGCGGGTTCCTCGCCTTCCTACGAAACCGGACCTTTACGGTCTCAATAGACTTGTCGAGTCCCTCCGTAATGTGTGGATTTTGTGTCCAGAGGGACTCGACAATCTCTTCGTCCGTGTTGAAGGCGAGGACATCCGCCACCTCCACGAGGGGCCTTTTCGGTTGCGCCTCTGCCACCGTTAGGTCCCGACCCTTCAGTCTCGCCGCTATCCTGCTTGCCTCACCTTTTGTTGACAGGCCCAACACCACTCTTCCTTCGCTCACCTTGCGGCACCGGTCCACACGCAACCCCTCTTTGCGTGGGTCAACCTCCTTCCTGATGCTTTTTATTACATCATCGGAGGTGGCCCTTGGGTCTTTGGACGATATTATAAGCGTATGGGCCGGCGCCCCGGTACTCGCTCTTGCCGGCGGCGCAGCGCATGCCTCCGCATAAGTTCGCCCAGCCTTGAGTTGCTCTGTAAGATCCTCACGCAGTGTGGCGAGGGCCTTCACAATGAGTTCTCCGTCGACCTGATCCGGTATTGGTTTCGCAGCCATCTCCTCCCATGAGCTTTTGATCTCTTTTTTGAGAATTGCTGGGAGGTCATTGGGCTGACGCCTCAGGATAAGGGAGCGCGTCTCGTCCAATGATGTTACAACGTCATGTGCCACCATCCGACGAGCCGCCTCTACCTCCTTCCGGAGAACGTCAAGCTTAGCCGAAACTTCTTTTGTGGCGACTCCGAGGTCGCCTGCCAGTTTTTCTACTGACTTGGCGTGCCTCTTTGCCGCCATTTCTAATTCTCGGGCCGACGAAGTCCGCATCATTCCTATCTCCCCCTGCAGCCGATTTCGCGACTCAGTAAGCCTCAGCACAAGCTCGTGCAGTAGGTGGAGACGGTCCACCACAAATTCCCTGACCTCCTTTTTTAGGTTTCTCGCCGCCCCGGACTCCAGTGCTTCTTTTGCATCTTGTACGGCCCTGTTGGCACTGGAGGCCGAGTCGGCCAGCAACCCTCCGAGGCTTGGTCGATCTCCAGGAGCGGCACCCAATGATCCAGGAAAAGCACCAGCTCCTATGGAGAGCTGGTCTTCACCTATTTCTATCGACTTTGCCTCGGTGCCTATCGACATTGGCGAAGCCATGCTCGCCCGCAGCTCATCGGCTAACGAGAGTCTGCGAGTCATGACTCCGCTTGCCTGCACCGATATGAAGCCCTCGGCTTCGTCCCGGGTAGAGCTAGGTGCCACTTCCACCGCTATTGGAGTCGGGGGAGCCACCTCCACCACTATTGGAGGGGAGCGTGCCACGGCACTAGCCTCTTTGTTTTGTCGCAGCCGTGTCTGTCTGGTAGTTACGGTCGTTGTAGACCGACCGGAAACTGACTTGCCAGACATGTTGGAAGGGTAGAAGAAAGTATCCCAGACAATCAATTGTATTTTTTTTTTTTTTTCCCCAAATTTATAGGGAAAATTAAGAAAACTACTTAGTATTTCTATTTAAATTTATCGCTAATGCTAATTTATCTATATATATTTATTTATGATCATAATGAATGTTGAATCTACAGTTTAACTGGTTGCCGACTCCAGTTGACAGCATTCCAATGCAATTTTTCTACAAAGTTATCATCGTCTATTTGCCGTTGTTGGCTTTTAGAATTTTTGTAGTCTACGGGATATGTATGGAGCGATTTTCTGATGATTGGGTGCGTTTTGTAGGTCTTTAGATTCTCTAATATAATCTGTTTTAAAAATATACACGGACTCGATTACTTTATTTATTTACGGGGGTTCAAAGTTAATGTTTTGATTTTACAAACGGCAAATGTACGACAACTCGGTTATCTTAAATTCTACCTTAATTATCTCTTCGGAATCAATTTCCTGGTGTCTCCTCCTATCCCCTTGCAGTGTAGAAATTTCTTTTTTCGCAGGAATTGGGTTTCGTCGACCACGTGCTCGTCGGTATTTTTGGCCTATAACTTCGGCTGGTATCGTGGGAAAAATCCAAATCTTTCTTCAGCTGTAGCTATCGTCAGCACCCTTCTTTTGGTGTCTACAGAAAGTGATGTTACAGATCGCTATCAGGCAGCGTTTCAAAAATAAGTTTTGACCATGTGTTTTTTGCGGTTAATTTCGCAGTATTAAGGCCAAAACTAGCCTTATTTGGTGTCGTTCTTCCAGGAATTTTTCACTGTACTTCACTGGAGCACTAACAAACACTTTCGAGAACTTTGGGATTATTTACTTATATTTTGGAATTTTTTTCGTGCGGAGCGCTACAAAATCGTGGCGTAAGAAGATAGTAGCTTGTATTGTCTCTGTAGCATTCATTAGTCTATGAGACTATCCCGCCTACACACACCACTGTAACTCCTAAAAGTCAGGATCGGCATGTGCACGAATTTTTAAACACCGAGCAGTGAAAAAGCAAATTTCCTTACGATATCAGAGATAATTATTATTATAGTAGTACAAGATATTCTAGTAGTACAATATCTTGTACTACTAGATTAATCATTATCACACATGGCACATTATTCGTGTAACCGGCTGTAAAACTGTAACTGTAAGAGGTCGTGGGCTCGATTCCCACACCGGGACAAATGTTTGTGTGGCAGACAGATATTTTTGTCAGGTCTGGGTGTTGTGAGACCGAAAGTCTCTCGAACACTCGTATCTAACTGTGGGATAGGTGGCTATGGCGTATGACTGTTGGGTGTTATTTATTATATACTTAGAAATGTATTGTACTTATGTTTTGCCTTAACATTTAAAAGTAAAACAATATCATTTGAATGGTTCTATTTGACGAATATACGTAACTGTGCTGTGTGGTGTAAAGTACGTCATAAACATACTTTTGACGTACTAGTTTAATTATAAAGTATAGACGATAGCGTTGAGTTTTATGCGTTTGACGGAAGCCGTTGTAGCCGATTATGTAAGCCTGCATGATTCGTGACCCTCTTACGTCATTCACTGCACGTCAAAATTTTGTCGTCATGTCCTGTTTTGAAAAAAATATTTATATTAATTTGTGCTTTTATTACAATAAAGACACAAATTAATATAAATATGTCGGTAATACAACATTATTAGTTATGTAATTCCTCTGTAAAAAAAATACCTATTATATTATTTTAAGTTTATAGAATTGCAAAAATAGATTCGATTGATAAGGAATAACATTTCCAATGCTCTTGTGTGTTTCAGTTAAATACAATGATACAACACCTTATCTCAACGTATAAAAAACGTGAGGAAATTAAATTAACATTAGGGTAGTGCCTCTGGAATAATTCGTTCGATTTGTTTATTTGTAAAATTAATTAAATATGCTACTTATTCACATTTTAAACTGTTTAAATCTAGATTAAACAAAATGTAATGAAAATAAAACCTGATATGCTGATATTGATTTTTCAACGCTTCTAACGTCGTAATCGATTTGTAACATAACATTGTTTTGAAAGTAAACAGCATTTGGAAGTAGGAAACATTTACACAAGGTTCGCCGTGATTTTTTCTCGCAGCGTCTATAATTACAATGTCGATAAACACAAGTCTATGTACGATTATATCAAGGATGGTTCTTTCGTCACGTCTGTACATCGGACGGTCGATTGAGTCATTGCCTGTGTCGAGCGCGCTTTAACCGTGTCAGTGTGACCGTCGCGGAATAGAATCAAGGCTGTACGATATGGATCGGTACGACGTAAAACCAACTCAGCCATCTTTATTCCAGTTTCAAATATTTTTTACAATTAATCACCATTTTGAAATTAGAATATTTGATTTTTCTTTACAGCCAGTATTTTTACGGCAATTTATATTTGTTATTAACCTTCTCACTCAAAACTACTTGATACTTATACCTTTTTTAGTCTTAAAAAGATTTTTTTATGTCTCTGTGACGGTTGACCGCGGACATAGGTTTGTGTAAAACGTGTCACTGGTATTGCGTGTTCAGCAAGGGCACACGGCCGTGTAGAGCTGACACGTGAAAACATTACTACTATGAACATACATACATATACACTCACGCCAGTAATCCCCGAAGGGGTAGGCAGAGGTGCAACCGTTACACCCACTTTTCGCCGAATTTATTTCAGTCCCACGACGTGATAGGGGGCGAGTCTATCGCCATACCGGGCACAAATTCCAGACTCCGGACTAGTACTGAGAATTTCAGGATAGAAAAACCCAATATCACTTTACCCGACCCGGGGATCGAACCCCGAGACCTCAGCATAGAAGTCGTAACGCTTGCGCACCGAAGCAGTCACTATGAACATAAACTAGTTGAATAGACAGAAATATCTTTATTATTATTAAGTTGTAACAGCACGGTATCTTGTTCAAAATAAATGTCTTGGACACTGATATTGATTATTCAGGGGATTTCAAACTCAATTTTTGTTTCTTCATTTGTCGGACTGTTCGCTATTACAACTCAAATGCTACTAAAGCAATTTAATTGGATCTTAAAATAGTTTTACTAGTTTATCTAATGTGGATAAAATATTATATATGGACTAAGATGGCAGGATTCGTGTTCAGTTAGAATTTCATGTGGAGATCTCGGGATGTTCTAGTTACGGTGCGATATTAGCCATTAATACATTTTTTTATCCTTGCACGGCAAAGTGACCACACCGCACCTGATTGATATATTTTTGATGGAGTTTACTTACTCTAATCTTAAGGCTCATAGTGTTATGTAGTATCTTATAATATTTGAAATATGCATGTAGGTAGACGAAGGTATTTATAGATATTTTCGGCAAGAATCCGGGTGGCGGTCGAGGGTCCCAAGATTTATGGCGAAGCGGGCGAGTCCTATCCAAAGGGATCTTCCGAATTGTGGTCCAAACGACAGGAGATACAATTATTATTTATGTACATTTTATTAACGGTAAGAAAAAGCACATAACAGAGAACAGTAGAAGGAAATGGGTTCTTTCCTCAGCAGTGTGACACAGAAGGATAAGTAAAAAATATATTTACAGTACATATTTTTTTATTAATCCTAGTGTATATCACACTATTTATACTCTATTTTTTATATATTAAGTAAATTGTGTTACTCAGAATTTAAAATACAAAAGCATGCTATTTAAATATAAATTCAAATGTTTTTTTTTAGTGCCTCGATAGGCAGACGAGCAGACGGGCCACCTGATGGTAAGTAGTCACCGCCGCCCATAGACTTCTGCAATACCAGGGCACAGCAAAGCCGCTGCCTACCGTTGAAGGACTACTCTCTTTAAGCCTCGTTTAAAGAAGGACATGTCATAGCGCTCAGGGAACACCGCAGCAGGGAGTTCATTCCAGAGCTTGCACGTACGTGGTAAAAATGAACGCCGGAAACGAACCGTGCTGTTGCGGTGTCGGGTGGTGCGATGATAAAATGGTGATGTAGGCACTATTTTAAACAGTTCCTCGGAGCACTCCCCATGGAACAACCGATAGAACAAGCAGAGAGACCCGAAGTCTCTCCGCAGCCCAAACGGTTCCAGGCTATCCGTAATATCAGGATCCCCGACAATCCGAACGGCCTGCCTCTGTAAGCAGTCAAGTGGGTCCAGCAAGTATTTCGGGGCTCCTGCCCAGAGATGAGAACAGTACTCCACGTGGGGCCGGACTTGCGCTTTATAAAGCGCCAATCTATGGCCCGACGTGAAATACCGCCTCGCTCTGTTCAGGATCCCCAATTGAATATCTTGTTTTGAAAATATTTTACGAGACATAGGTATAATTAATTATATGACAAATTTATTATTGATTTACTATTTATATTCGAAACAAATCTTAAATAAAAAATAACCTAGTAATCTATTATGTTATGAGGTAATCCCATTATGCTACAAGTAGGTTTTTTGTTTATAAAATTTTCAGTCTTTGAAAGTAGCGCAGAAAGTGTGTCGTAGGCTCTTATATCTATCTCCGTACGACGTTTATGACTTAAACCACAACCAATCTCGTCCACCTCACACCCCAACTGGCTAAGGGCAACTCATTTCGCCGTTGAGTTCAGTTCTATCTACGGTTTGAGATATTTTTCTTTGTAATACCACTGTTGAAAGAAATTGCTTGTGGCTACTTTATTTGGTACAATATATGTTGTCTTTATAGTAACTAACAATAATAAATATGTAACACATATAACATGGACTCCTCGGTGCCGTAGTTGTAATTGCGCATGCGTTACAACTGCTGCTGTGCTGAGGTCTCGGGTTCGATCTCCGGGCCGGGTGAAGTGATATTGGGTTTTTCTATCTTGAAATTCTCAGTATTACCCGGAGTCTGGAAACTGTGCCCGGTATGGCGATAGGCTCGCCCCCTATCACATTATGGGACCGAAATTCGGCGAAAAGTGGGTGTACTGGCAACACCTCTGCCTACCCCTTCGGGGATTACAGGCGTTAGTGTATGTGTGGGTGTTGATTCAGATGTTTTAATTAGCTTAGCTTATGGTAGCTTTAAAATTTGAACAAAGAGTAACCAGGACTTTGTTTGAACTTCTACTTTTCGAGTCTGTATTAAAATGTTCTATTTAATATCATTTTATACACTGCAGTTCGATCCGTGCATAGTATATTTCATGTGCAAAAAAATTATTGTTTTTAGTGTTCAGTTTGTACTTATTTGTACTGTAAAGTTAGGATTGAAGACAAAAAGGGTTACATCGAATAGGACCCAGTTGTATTCATTTAATTAAAATAAAATCTGTACGCAACGGTACCTATATTTTGCATTATTTTAAATTCTTTAGCTTTACAATAACTATTAAATAATATTTGCACTCATAATTACGTGTGGATTCAATAACAAAGAAATGTAATTCAAATCTCACAACTACATTATCTAACTAAAATGACATTCCGCAAATAAAAATATGCCACTGAGAAGTGTAAACAAATGATAATGAAAACGTCAACAGCCATGATATATCAAGCGTTAGCACTATCATAATTGTGATGTTAGTACCTGAACTTACAAATGTTTTGTGTAAAGACAATAAATTGGGCTTTGAGTACACAAAAACCTTGTTGGCACATTGTTGAGGACACAAGCTGCGCCGATCGCATGCGCACGTGGCATCCGTCCTTTCCGCTCTTTAGTAGCAGGTAAACCTTTTTTCATACGAAATTATAATTTGTGGAATATTCCAGACGCATATCGAACTCGGCGAGTTTCGGTTTAAAAATCTTCACTTCCCACGATCTTTGTTCTTTGATATCAATATATTATGGTGTTAAATATCTATTACTCACAAGAACGATGTGTAAATCTATGGGTTCACCGATATTTCACCGTGACCTATTTCGGCCGGGTAGAAATTGAACATATCGCCTTATCGTATGTAAGTTATACGTGTGTTAAACAAAGACCACATTTGTTATCGATGACATTTCTATTGATATATTTTTCTGGCTCGGTGGCGCAGTTGTAATTGCGCATGCGTTACGACTGCTGTGCTGAGGTCTCGAGTTCGAACCCCGGGTCGGGTAAAGTGATATCGGGTTTTTCTAAGTTAGGAATTGAGCCCGGTATGGCGATAGGCTCGCCCCCTATCACATTGTAGGACCGTAATAAATTCGGCGAAAAGTGGGTGTACTAGTTACACCTTTGTCTACCCTTTCGGGGATTACAGGCGTGAGTGTATTTGTATGTACGATATATTTTTCTACGTAATATTGGGCTACTTTATTCATTTAACCTTTATTATTTAGGTTGTCTAACCTTTGTGTATTAGAAGCTAAAAGAAGGCAAGCTTCCTGTATCTATAAGAAGTTTGCAAGGCGTTTTTAGTATTTATTTATAATCTACGTATTAGACACACCACTATCTCAAATATAAATGTGCCTCAGTACAAATTGTTATGTATCTCTATAATACACATTAAATTAAAATTTATAAATTAATAATTAATTAAATAATTTTAATTTAATTGTAGGGAGAGTCGACTTTTCAGACGCTTGCAAATCATGAACACTATGTAAACCATATGAGATAAATCAAAATAAAGCACGAAGTATTTGTATATCTTAAAGAAGTCTACAGAAAAGTCTGTATTGGCATTTGTCTATTTCCTAAGGTTGACACACAGTAATCATGCGAAACAGGGGTGGGTCGCATGTAAAAAATATAAAATACACATATGTGTTGTCATTGATCCGCTTCATGCAAGAGAACTGGGTCCTATGGATAAAATTAAATCGATTAATGCCGGTCAAAGTTAGACTTCACCAAAAGACTTCGATCTTGGTCCCAACTGATCCGGTTACTGCGGTTTGCCAATCGTCACTCTATGATGCCGGAGGATATAACTGCAACTTGGTAGTATACACTCAATAATTTTTTTTTGTAATGCAGAATTCTTTATATAGTGTTTCTCTACAGGAGAATAATTCATGTTAAAGGATGAATAAAATAGGATGATATTTTCGGAAAAATTCTAGTTTATAGCATGTTTTGAAGTACAATTGTCCAAAACGTTGTTGGATACGATCATCTCACTCGTCAGTTAAAAGCGAGCGTCCCAGTTCAAAGCTATAATTTAATATATCTAACAAATGACCATCTTAACGTTACGGGTGCAACATTCCGATCCCAATTCTCTAATTTGTGGTCCTTTCTTTCTGTTTTATGTTTTTGCCGGACGGGGGTGGCTCGGGCGGTGCGTCTCCAAAGGGGTTTTTTGCTGGTCCTCGACAAAAGGCCGCCCTAACGGGACCTCTAGACCTGTAGAGGGCACAATGTTTGCCGGTTGCAGTTTGTTAGAATAGTCATTTATCGTCAAATATCGATACTAATAAAGATATTTTGTGTTATGTTTTGTTATTACTTAGACACAATATTAAGGCCTTTATGGTTTTAATGGCGCCAAGTCGATAAAATATTGACGTAGGAACACAATTCATTTAAATTAGAAATTCAAAGGTAAATAAAATCAAGTAATAGCGTTAGAATTACATCTTATAGTTAACTGAGACTTATTTTTTATTTTATTTTTATTTACAATACAAATATAAACCCATTCTACTAGTTTGTGGAAAATTTATAATATGGTTATGTTACTATAATCTCAAAGGTGTTTAAATTTATATTATTTTACATTACCTATATCTTCTGCTAAAGTCAAAACAATGAATCACATCTAGACATATTTAAACAAAGTCCGATTTTAAGAGAATTATTTTAAAATGGGCAAAAACAAACCAATTTGTGATTAATTTATTTACTTCGGGGATATCCGATCGGATCCGAAGCAGTCCTCGGGGAATTACTCCGCGTCTAGACGAACAACGATGTCTGAATTCCTATATGTACCTACAGTTGTATACAGACGAATAAATATGAGAGTTAAAACATAATGCTCCAATTTCAATAACACGTTGAATGTCAAACAACGCTTAAAACTTGTTCGGATTTCATTTACAAATTAGTTATTGAGTTCTATCTGTGTTACCGCTTAAAATAACTCATTCTTAAACCACATATACACACGCGTTTAATCCTTGAAGGGGTAGGCAGAAGTGCAGCTAGTACACCCACATTTCGCGGAGCTTATTACCGTCCCGTGATGTGATAGCGCCTATCGCCATACCGGGCACAATTCCAGACTGTGGCCTAAAATTGAACATTTCGTGATAGATAAACCCAATGTCACTTTATCCGACCTGGGGCTCAAACCCGAGACCTCAGCACAGCAGTTGTATCGCTTACGCAATAAGAACTGCGCCACCGAGGCAGTCAAATTGTATATCCAAAAATACAGCATTTTTTCTTTAGATAACTCGTCAGGCCAAAGTTGTGGTTCGCCTGCCGACACAACCCGCGGTGTATCGGAAATCCTGAAATAGCTTTATTAGTTCACGAATAGACGACGAACGATCGCCCTCTTATTACTATTTTCAGATTTAAACACGAAATCTGTCTACTTACACGTCGAAATATAACAAAAAGACAATAATTAAGTGCTTTAAGGAAAGTTTGTAATAATAATTAGAACGGAGAAGTAATTGATTCCGGAGCAATGATTCTTGCTATCGCCCGTATCAGGGATACTTCTGCTTGAGCATAGTACTTTGACTGGATCCTCAGCGGACCTTGATGAGCCTCTGGTCGTTTTTGACGACAGATAGGGATTAACAATAGTGATAGACCATAGCATAGAAATTCTAGTAAGAGTTGTATTTGATGATTAGTTAAGTTATGTTTACATGTTCCTAAGTTATTTATTAAGCTTCCAGATTAAAATTGTGAATTTAACTTGATATTTAAATTTAATTTAATTCTGATAGAAATAAATGAATGCATAAATTTGTATCATCATAATGGTATTTTAAGTTCATCAGAGAAATTAAGTTATATTGTTGATATAAAGAGGTCAAATGTCCAAATTACTTAACATAAATACGGAAAACATATTAAAACAATGGCTTCGATCGTAAACATACTAAGCTCAATTATTTTCTTTCGTGGGCGAGTGGGTGGTAGTAGGCGTCAAACTATGCCAGTTTCTGGCAGTCATTGTATTGTTCGAACTTTTAAATACCGTTTCAAGTTTTATACAAACTATTTGTATTTAATTTTACCTAATCAAGGTATAAATATATTTTTTTTGACAGGAATTTGTCCTTTTCAAATATACATATGAATACCAAATATACATGTATGAAGATCATAGGCGTTGACTGGAGAACTTCTAGCATCTGTTTAGATCTGTTAGACCTACTGGCTAAACAGCGACTTATATTGAACTAGGAGGGAATCAACTGGAGAAAAGTGATTTATAAGGCTCCGACCATAGTGAACATACGAACGCTCAAAGTTTTTTTATAGCAGGAAACGGGTGGTGGTAGGATATTCATATCCGCCCGGATAGCGACCACCGTACACAGGGTATAAAACCCGCTATAGTGGCACACGCAAGTGTGTAGCGTTTCGGAATCAGCCGGTGTACATCCGGTTTTTGTCGGCGGTCTAGAGTTGGGGTACGATGTTCGGCCGTCGGCCGTCGGAGTACTCTGACACTAGACCCTCGACCGCTTCTTCACCTTCTTGCCCATGGCGTAGTGTGAAGAAGCAGGCTGGCATGATTGTGTTGAGTGACGGCACTACGCTTACCATCAGATGCAGTGTGGTCACTTAGCCGTGCCAGGATAAAAAAAACAGTAAACACGGTATCTTAGTTAGGTGTCACAGTCAGGTCAGGTCAGTATTAACTAAACTGTGTGACTTTAACCTTTTTTATTTGTATAACATAGTCCGAAAAACGAGCCAGTGGGTCACCTGATGTTAAGTGATCTCCACCGCCCATGACGATCCACAATACCGAAAGTATCATGTATGCGCTGTCGGCCTTAAAGGACAGGAATAGGGATTAGGGAAGGGAAGGGGGAATTTTTGCCTCCGGATATCTCACTTACCATACGAAACGCGACAGTAAACTGTCACTTTACGTTGGTTTTCTGTGAGACAGTGGTACCACCCCGGTCGAGCCGGCCCATTCATGCTGTAGACAAATATGTCTACAGCGTGGCTCTACCACTTCAGAAAAATATACCCAAAACATTAGGCTAACAAGTATTTGTTTAAAACAGACGCTTGAATAACCGATATGTGGACAAACTTCGTGGGTGTTACTGAATATTTGCGCTTCGACGATGGCGCAAATTGTCAGAGAAAGCGGTGCTTCCATCTATACTAATATTATAAACAGGAAAGATTTGTATGTATGTTTGTAAAGAATTGGCTCAAAAAGTACTGGACCGATTTTAAAAATTCTTTTACCATGTGAATGCTACATTATCACTGATTAATATAGCCTATTTTAAATGCAAGAAAAAATAAGGATCCCTACTAAAACTACAATAATGTTACCCAGGGTGTAAAAAATCTGTATGCAAATAACCTCCACGCAGGTGGAGCAACAGCTATCTATTATAAACTAGCATGTAGTATTTTACAAAGTTTAAAAATGTCTACATATTTGTATCATGCTTATTTCTCTTTACCTACATTAAGTGTCATTGCATTGTTCCAAATAGTAACTATAAAAATTAAGAAAGTTGAAAATAATAAATAAAAATGGTGTTCTTAAAATTCAGTAGGTATTTTTATGTGTAAATGAATAAGACCAAATTAATCTAGCTAGTCAAACTTTCTAGTGTCCGACCCTTTCGACAACTGCTCGGCAAAAAGTTTGTACAATTTCTGTATTGGCTACGAACACCAAACTACCAAAGTGACAAAAGTACAATGCACCCATCGTAAAAACAAGTTAATTAGCAGGGCTCCGATACTGTCACAATAAGCAATCACCGATGAAAGGCATGGACGCCCTGCAGTTAAGGGAACCGTTTCGTTTACGCTTATCCAAAACAAGTGACATTTTTTGCTAACTTCGTGTGAAAACATTGTTTATAGTTTACTTGTGTTTGTCACTTTGCCGAAGTCGTAATATTGTAATGAAAGTACAAAAAGTGACGACAAGCAACTCATTATAGTTTATCGGTTTCTATCTCGGATTAACTTTAGCTTTGAAAGAGCATTATTTTAAACGCCGATACTTCTTTGAAGAGCATTATTGTAGTGTAGGTTTTAATAAATAATTTAAAATATTCAAAAATAATAACAGAAAATGGGAGTATTAATTGCACGTAAACATTTTAACCACGTCGCGGAAGATTTAAAAGCGAGTAATGTGTAAAATAAATTTTAATTACAAACAGAGCGGCCGCGATGGTAGCTACCGGAAAAATGAGAGCTAAATAGGGCAGAGAAATGAGAAGCTACCTAATTGTAAATTAAAAAGTTCGCGGAGTTACGACACCACAGTCCACAATGACACCCCGTCGTTGAACGGGGGTGGACGCGCCCCTACCCCCGCCTGCACCCGCCACCCGCACGGCACCCCTCCCCGGCCACTCCGCCAGCGGCCCCGACATCGGGTGTGGGGGTGTAGACACCCATGGAAAGCGTGTGACATTTTGTTTTAAAATATTGTCCGCGCGAATACATTCACGTGGATCATTTTTAATCGTCTGTTTTTTTTTCAGCACTCAAAACAAAAAACTTGAAAATATGCTACATTTGACAGCCTCCGTGGTGCAGTTGGCGAGTGGCTGTGAAACGGGAGACCGTGGGTTCGATTCCCACACCGGGACAAATGATTGTGTGACAGACAGATTTGTGTCCGGAGTATGGGTGTTGTGAGACCGAAAGTCTCTCGTAGTAACTGATACCCACAACACAAGACTCGTATTTTAGTGTGAGGTCGTGGCTATGTGTGTGACTGTTGGGTGTTATTTATTTCCAAATTGAGATGTGTTTGCATTTCTCGGCACGCTTTACGAAAACAAAACAAAATATAAAGTTATGCATGAATTCCCATTAACGTACGATTTTATCGATAAGACCTCAATAAAATATCCGAAGCACCTCTAAAAACAGTTTGGATCACACGCGCCACAACCGCGCCGTCTTAATTACTGTACGATAAGAGATGCATTGGGCGTGAAAGCCCAATAAATGTACACATCGGGTCGTACTGCCACAGTCACAGCGTAAGCGTCCGCTTTATTGACACGCTGAGCGCTGTCACTTGGAAGTAGCTGCGGGGAGTGATTCTGTTCATCTGTGGCTGTTGGGCAAGCGCACCAAATATTGTTGTGTCAAGGCCGCCGGCTTTCCTCCGGCATTCCGTTCCCGCTTCCCGCTTCCAGCCGCCCACAGGGATATCTCACGCTCGTGTTATGTAACATTTCATAGTCTCGGTTACAATTGATAAATCTGTCTCATTAATACATTGGAGATTTCTTAACGGGTTTAAAGATCCTGTTTATAATAAATAACATTAATAGTTAACTTTGACCTTTAGCGGAACTTCTTACTACAACTACTGACGTCAACCTCAGAGGTAATGAACCGTAATAAAATCACTACTTCATTTAAACGCTCAAATGTTTTTCTAATAATGCTATTCCCATTCTCACAATCAAATTGTAGTTATAATAAGTATTCTTTTTAAGTTTATTTATGTGAATGGGTAAAATATTGTGGGATGTTAATGAAAATGCAATTAGCACCCTGATCATGCCATATGTATTTAAGGCCTAAATATACATACATAATAAACAATAAAATAATTTTTCTGGCAGAATATAATAAACATTTTTTTCGGAAACTATTTTGTCGGGAGTCTAGGGTTGGAGTACGATGTTTGGCCGAGTTGCGGCGTTATGAGTACTCCGACGCTGGACCCTCGACCGCTTCTTCACCTCCTTGCCCATGGCGTAGTGCGAAGAAGCAGGCCGGCATGATTGTGTTGAGTAGCGGGGATAGATTGTCTCTCGCTACTCGATATTCTAATTGCATGGTACTGCCCTTACCATCAGGTGTAGTGTGGTCACTTTGCCGTGACAGGATAAAAAAAGAAAACACAACAAAAACTCGTTTATCAAATAATCCAACTAAAAAAATCACAGCCGATTCGATCTTTAAAATTGAATCGCTTCCCTCCAATCATAATACCGGTGGTGTAAATAAAAGAGACACAATTATCTCTAACAGTATTTGAGCCGGTGCGCCTCTTCACACCCTACGAACCATGGAGAATCTCGTCTGTGGGTGTGACCACCAATTATAATTATTATACGATTCTTGTTACAATAGAAGTGGTAATTATGAAACAAGAAAGTAATATAGGAATGAGCATGACTTTTGATTCCTGGTGATTAAAAATATATGATTTTACTATATGTAGGTATATAATTTTTTTTAGACATATATAATACTAGCAGATCGTGCAGTCGTCGTCCTGCCCGGAAAAGTAGCGCCACACCGACAGCAGCGCCAGCTACCGGGTCTTATTGCGAATCTAAACCATCCAGGGCGCCACCCAAACACATACAAAAAAAACATTTTAATCGGTCCAGCCGTTTAGGAGTTCAGTGACATACACACGTACAGTAGAATTATATATATATATATATATATATATATATAAAGATAATGGTTTTAAATACAATTAAATTTAAAATACCTAAATTATAAGTAACAAGATAAGAAAAAAATACCCCACTTTCAGGGAGATTCCATTGCTGGCATACGCGGTCCAATGTGGTGTCTAGTAAGCGACTTGGGGCGGCCAATGCACCTTATTGACTGAGACCGACTGCGACCGACCACACCCGACCCATCCCGACCATTTATGACAATAAGGTTGTCACTACAAAACTTTAAAGTTATTTGGAAACTTTGTGTTGAATGGAGTGAAGTATAATTAATTGACTTGAATAGTTCGTTAACTTAGATTAATAGGATTAATTGAACGAGCTTCCCGATTATAATGATAGTACCTACCATTATTTAATTAGATTATGGTAAATACAAATTAAGATTCTCAAAAGCCTAACAACATCAAGAAATAATAAATTATTAATAAGAGAATAAACTTTTTTATACAAATTATGGAGAGCCAAAAAAGTACTACACAAAACTAATAAGTAACGGCAGGCAGCGACTTTGCTGTGCCCTAGCTTTGGAGAAGTCTACGGGTGGCGGTGACTACTTACCATCAGGTGGCCCGTCTGCTAATCTGCCTATCGAGGCACTAAAAAAAACCTCCCCACAACAAATACAGTTCTTAAAAAAATATAATCAATTGTTTATAATCTGTAGAAATCAATAAACAAACCACATTTCGATGCACTCACACCGCTCGATTTATAATTCGAGATTCATAGCGGCAGCTTATTCTCATAAAAAGTTGTTCCCTTCAAAATGTAGTAATTTCGCAGCGAGGGTGTCTCCCGCCCCTCCTCCAATCTACTCAGGCTGGCCTTTTAACGCCGGAGATATTGTCTCTTTAGTTAGATCTGTATTTACCGCAGAACAAGTGAAATTGGGAGAGAAAACGTGCCACGTGAACTGATGCCTGGTGACTGACGTTGGAATGACGTCACAAAGCTTATTTACCTGGCGCTGGCAAATCAATTTGGTTATTTTCAAATATATTGTTATCTGCAAACCCTTGTCTATTGCTATGTATTCTAATTTCCTTGGCCAGACCTAAGAGCCGTTGAGATTTGAGTGTAAAGACACAGATAAAATAATTTAAACCACACATAGCATTAGATTACGCCTATACTTCCATAGGGGCAGGCAGAGATGCAATACTAAATTAAATCAAAAATTGAGATTATACTATCTGGACATTAAAGTGAGGACCGTATCGAGTTCTCAATTTAAGCATCCCGTCACTGTACTAATGAGGATCGATCAACAAAATAAAATCACTGTCCAAAAAAATAGTTTCTTATAGATTTTATCATATATTTTAATATTAACAAAATACCACAGTTACCCACAAACATAATCGAAATTGAATTTTGACTGTCTGACACACATTCACATACAGGATCGTTTTATTGTTTAAGGTCGATTTTATTGACCCATACAATCGAATCATCAATTAATCGATCACAGATCGTCATTGTTATTAAAATGATTGTATAATAACATTCAATTAATTCTAGAGTATTTAACTCAAAAATGTATAAATAAGTATTTATTTACGATACGTGTGGTTTCGATCCCGGTAAAAACTATACCGTAGTTATATTATATTAACTGTAATAAATGTTGTGATGCAAAAAATAAATCAATTTTGTCACATAACTTTATAAACTGCAACTATATTATATTTATTACATAGGTATAGGGACAACGTTCTATTTTTTTAGAGAAACGTTTTGTTGCAGTCATATCTATCATCTACACTTTTTAGGGACATTATTCAATTAGAAACACTCCAGAAAACACTAGAAAAACAATCCAAAAAACAAGTCATGAATAATCTTCTTTAATTAAGTAATACATCTATTTAAATATATCTATACAAATATTATTTGATAATTTGGTCTTTATCAGTTCCAAAAAACGGAATAACAAAAAAGTGTGTCATAAAACAGGAAAATAACCTTCGATGTCACATTTTGGCGCCAAAACTTTACCAACTTAATTCCGTTTATGACAAGCCGTTTTGTAGACGAGTACCGCCATCTATTAATTCAAATAAGAACTAATAACGTTCTCTTTACCATTTTACTCTATTCAGACATATCGGTGACAACTGGACCGGACCAGCCGGGTCGGCAGAGCTTTAGCTGTTATAGATTTTTCGTCACATAATAAAGTATTTATGTATCGATGTAATTGTTTTTGCTTTACACTGAACTGCATGGCCGAGGCGCGAATGTGTGAAAATAAAACATTAAAAGTCATATTTAGTGACACGAGGCCATATTAATCCCATTTATCTATTGATCCAAATCGGTTATTTGATCATACAAACTAAAGCGTTTTAAATAAATAATATTATATGAATATCTTAGTGTTTGTGTAACAAATAAGCGCCTACAAAACAAGTTATTACCCACGTGACATTTATTCAAATAAAGAATGAAGTCATAACGTCTAAAATTCGATCGTTAACTTTTAAATCTGTCCTGAGGCTGGTAATACGTTATTGATATTTGTGAACAGGCTGGATAATAATATTTGTATATTAATATCCAATATATCTTGGTCCTTTGTGTCCTCTTTTGAATTGACAACATTGACCGTTTAAAGCGACACATGAGGGGTCTATGTAGGCTGGTCACAGGACATTGGCGTCCACAATGGATGTAGGCAGGGTCGCACCACAATGAGCCCTGCCGCGTAATTGTTAAACTGTACGGGGGTTGAGCACCCTGTCAACTGTTCCATCATAGATTATTTTGTACAATTTGTTATCGTATTTTGCCTAAATATTAGCGCGCTCGGAGAGTACATTTATTGATGCAATGCGTTTTGTATGAACAGTTTACTAATAAAATTTTACTAAAGTAGTAATATTAAATGAGTGATAGTAGTTGTTTAAACCTTATTTATTTTCATAAAAAATAATTGCATAATTAAAGAAAAAAAGAGAAATTAACAGTGCTACTAATATATCGCACAGAAAAAAATGATTGCATACGACATTTTCTTTCTGAAATTTATTTTAAAATGAAGTACTATTATTATAAATGCGAATGTTTAGATGGATGGATGGATGTTTTTACTCAATCACGTCAGAATGGCTGAACGGATCTGGTTGAAATTTGGCACAGAGATAGATTATAGTCTGGAATAGCTCATGGGCTCCTTTTTATCCCGGAAAAAGCATGAATCCTATGGGATAACAAAATATAGAGATATGTAATAGCTTAATGTGACGCCATATATTTTATACCCTTTCTTTCAAAAATATTTGTCACGCGGGTGGAGCCGCGAGCAACAGCTAGTAACTAATGAATGTGCAAATGCCTGTTGCTCTGTTATCATTGTTACTCTTTGAGAACACTAATCGCAACATCCGCGTTGTGGTTCATTCATGGAATCAGTTTCGTCAGCAAATAAGAACCGGTAAAACACACTAACTCGTACTACATTATATTTTTTGCCTTTTATGAGGTATATTTATAATGTGGCATAATATTGGCGGGTATTTGTTACTTTGTTAAGTTTATTTGCTCATTTTACATTATTTTTTTTGTATTTACATACATATACACTCACAACTGTAATCCCGGAAAGGGTAGGCAGAGGTCACCAGTACACCCACTTTTCGCCGAATTTATTAAGTTATATATGTGATAGGGGGCGAGCCTATCGCCATACCGGGCACAATTCTAGACTCCGGGCTGATACTGAGTATTTCTAAATAGAAAAACCCAATATGACTTTGCCCGACCCGGGGATCGAACCCTAGACCTCAGCACAGCAGTCGTAACACATGCGCATTTCAACTGCGCCACCGAGGACTACCTCGGTATTTTACATACACTAATATGTATGTAAATATATACTAAGTATATTTGGTACTTATAAACCAATTTATTTAAAACTTGAACTAGATTGATATCACGTATTTTTTGTACGGAGTAAAATTGACAATATTATTACATATATCGATATTTATAGACTTTGTATTTCATTTATAACCGCAAGCTTGCATGACATACATTTTGGGTCTTGACTTCCCAGTATCAAATTTATGGGCGCCATTGTGGTACTTCCGATAGCCACTTCACAGTGATTAAGCTAGGAATGCTCAACATAGCTCCTGTACTATTGGATTAACTGTAATTTATCAAGTACTTTGTATACCAACTAAAGTTTGATATCGAAATTGTTCTATATAGCCATTTAAATGAATTTAGTCAAAATATTTGTAACACATTAGTCAACAAATAAATAAAATCCTAATGATTAACATGGCTCATAAACATGTAAAGTTATAGATTAAGATTTAGATAAAGTTGTAGATTGACTCATATTAAATAATATTTAAGCAAATTGTTTTACAATACACAGCGAAAACGGTCTAAACAACGCCATAAACGCCGAACAATACGCAAATACCTTGTTGAGATTATAAACAATACAACGGCCATTACAGCAAAGTTGTTAATAAACTTTATCGTTACCTTTTTAAAGCATGAATGAAACTAAACGGCGCGATACCGATCGCACAACGCTCCACAATACACTCCATCCCTTATTAATTATTTTATTGTAAGCATAAAGGATGTCGTAATCGTCAGAATAATAATATCATCACACTGCATGAAGTACGAGCGAACACAGGCGTAAAAATGACGCGCTATGCCACCAATATGTTTGTGTGTATCATTAGATTTATTCGACTGGGTTACGCATACATACACAGCCGGCTACCCCGAAACGGGGTGCGCTTTGGTTATAGGGGGGCACTTATACACGCTTAGGGCTGCCACGGCGGCCTCCCGCCAGATGGTCACCCACACAGCCGCAGTGCGAAAGGGAAAGCTACACTGTGTAAACAAATCGGAGCGAGCTATCCCTCTCGGTTACATAGCGCATGTGTGTGTCATACTGTCATATGATTGTGTGCTGTCGATGCGATCCGACGTACATTGTTCTGTGAAATTGCCAGGTAATAGACTAAAGCACTACACTTACTTATTGCTACCATTGACGATGAATACCTGATATGATAGGATATTAATTAAATTTTAATTTGGTGACATTTTGATTGAATGAACAGGGCTGACTGTATTATCATTTCAGTACGAACGAGGCGAGGAAGCTTGCGTCCGACACTGTTCTCATTCATGATTATTGATCATACAAATGCATACCACTATTAACTGAATTATATCGTTATTGCGATTTTTGATAAACATTTGTTCTCCAAAACCTAATTTATTACCTATAATTATCATAGATCATACACTATAGGCTTGTTTTTTTGTTAAAATAATTAAAAAACATTTAATATAATTCTAATTCATGTAAAAAAAAACAAATCCTCCTTTATTCAAACATAGCGATTAATTCGTTTAAACAGCGGTTGATATGCAGCATGACGACCCTCGTGTTGAGACTGATATGCACGAAGACCACAAGATTGATCAAAGGAATACTTCACTTGCAGTTGCTCTGACTAGCTCAGCCTAAAGATAAAATGAATAAATATATATTTATTCTTCTTATTATGTTAAAATGTTTATTTATTGATGACTAATTTATTTTCATTTTTCAAGCACTCTGTATAGCGAACACAAAATATAACTGCTTGAGTACAAGAATTTTAAATTTCAAACTTAAGGGTAAACTTAAAAATAATATGCTATCGGTACAACCCTACTCGCTACTTCGGTACTACTGTAAAGAGACATCTGTCGGCGTTATCTGAAAACACGTTTAATTTTCATAATAATCCCTAATATAAAACTATTTACTTAATAATAAAATTTAATAATTATTGATTGCTGACAAAAAAATATTATTTAAAAATCAATGGATATGCATAACAAGCAGGATAATCGTCCATAAGATGTTAAGACGCTTTTCACCACGTACATTACTTCCGTCTGAACATTGCCATCCTGAATTAAATAGAATCTCTGAAAAGTGCTGTATTGATCATCATGATATCAATGTCGATAATTGTATTATCATGTCGGTTTAAAGTGCACGGACAATGCTTATCAAATCGTATTAGCACCGATCGAAATAAAGTAGTTCGTTGATATTGTAACGTATTTAAGCGTGATATATTTGTAACTAGCTGTTGCTCGCTGTTGTCTTCTGCACTGAGGCACCTGTAGCGATTGTCCAGCCTCTCAGGTGATGTGCCTGAATCTTGAGATTGCATCTAAAGAATACCCCATAAGTTTAACCTCACTTTGCCCCTTTTAGGGATGATTTTTCAAAAACGTTGAAACACGTATTTCTTTATTTTCTACCAAAAGCTTAGATATGAATTTACAGATCCCTAAGTCGAGGAATTATGGATTTCCCACACAAATTTTGAACTCCTATTTGACCCCTTTCAAGGTTGTTTTTTGAGAAAAAAGATAGCCGATGTCCTACTCCAGGATATAATCTATTCGCTTACCAAATTTCATTACAATCCGTTCAGTCGTGAAGAGGTAACAAACAAACAAACAGAGTTGCTTTCGCATTTATAGTATTAGTATGGATATTGTAGAGAAAAAGCGAAAAGGAGATTTCCATGTTTGATATTTAGTTTTTAATTTATGCGAATAGCTATGGAGAAAAAAATCTTATTAATTAAGAACTTACTTACATACATTATAAAGAAGAGAAATAACACATATTTTCCTTGGCCTCCCGAGACACGACTGCCTCTATGACTGTCTGGTTCTACTAGACTTGTCATGGATTTTTTTTTGCTTTCCATGACTTTGACATTTCTCAATAAGAGATTTGTTCTCATAACAATTATCTGTACCTGTGACACTGCCTCGTCTCAACGTTCCAAGAAAATAACGAATAAATTAACTTATCAATTAATTTTAAATCCATGTGATCGTGATAAAAGAAATGTATTACTGTTAGAATATTTAAAAAAAACAAGCGGGTTAAGCCATAAACAATATTTTTAGGTAGATCTAATTAAATTTTTGATATTACAAGTACCTAAGTGTCGATAAAACTCAACAACGCGCGCGAATTATGTCTATGGTATTGTTAATTCAAAATCACCCCAAAATTCATTACGACAATAGAAAGAGACCTTAGATAAAGACAAAGAACACATCAGAAAAGGACGGAAAATATCTAAATGAGGGGGTGTCGTAAATAAATTTCTGCGCTTATATTGACAAGGTCTTGTAAAATAAACATAGCAAGGTGAAGCCGATTTTATTATCTTCTATATATGGGCGATAATCCCCTGTTATTTAACGTTAGCAGAACAATGTGGTATTCTAGAACAAGGAAACGGATTACGAGCGAGTGTCGGAAGCTTTCACAGTATTTAACGAGGATTATTCTACTTTTTCGATAATTTAACAATATTAAATAACAATATATCATATTGTTATTTTTTAGCTGTGTAGGCCATTTTAGCCTTTCATTTTAAGGTAATTTAATAATATAGTAATACACCCAACAGTCACACTCATAGATCTGACCCCACACTAGGTAAAACCTGTATCGTGGGTAATATCTATGTGTCACACAAACTTTTGTTTCGGTGCGGGAATCGAACCCACGGCCTCTTGTTTCACAGCAGACTCGCCTGCTGCACCACGGAGGCTGTCAATTTAATGTTTTTATTTGTTATTTTGGTGCTTACTGATGTTCTACTGTAGGTACTCGTATCATATAATAAGATGAAACACGAAACTTCCATACTAGTCTTGAGGGAGTCATGAATTGATTTCTAGCAACTATCTAGTCCACTCTAATAATTTTGTTTGAAGGCTATTCACGTCCTCATATTATCTCCTTATGATCCTGAGTCGCCACTTGATGCTGAACGGCACTGTGCTTACTATTAGGGTATTAACTATTATTAGAAATACCGAAGGTATAACCGAGGTATTTAGGAGACTAGTTGGGGGTAGTTAATAATGACAACCAAAGTGGGAGTAGTAAATGTATAATATAAAACAGAGTGCCTTCCGCGCTCCGGTGTTCAGTTAGTTCAGTTCAGAAGACTAGTGGTGTAGCAGTGAGTTGGTAGTGAGAACATTCGTGGTTCGTTCGCGGGGAAGTAAGTAATTGTAAATGGTTCAATGGCGTTGTTCTGTTTAAAAGTGTAATGCTGGTAGGTTAATTATAAAGAGAAGCCTTAAAGTGAATCCTGACATGCGTGTGTGTTAATATTAAGCACTGAGATGTGTATCAGTGTCGTGTAAATCAATAAATAAATTATAAATATTGTATTTGTGCCTTTTAAATATACATCTTGCATAGTTTTGTTGATGTTCCTAACATTACTATCAGATGCTGGTGCTAGGATGTATATATCCGCCCGGATAGTGACCACTGTACACAGGGTGTAAAACCCGCCATAGTGGCATACGCAAGTGTGTCGCGTTCCGGGATCAGCCAGTGTACATCCGGTTTTTGTCGGGGGTCTAGAGTTGGGGTTCGATGTATGGCCGTTTTGCGGCCTTCTTCACCTTCTTGCCCATGGCGTAGTGGGAAGAAGCAGGTCGGCATGATTGTGTTGATTAGCGAGCGATAGATTATCTCTCGCTAGTCGATACTCTAATTGGACGGCTCTGCGCTTACCATCAGGTGCAGTGTGGTCACTTTACGATGCCAAAATAAAAAAAACCGTACCTCCTTACTTGTTATAAATTATTTCGTTTATTTTAAAGCATTAGGCTCACTATCAACCGTAACCGTAGTCATTGCATTAAGTCAGTTTTTTTTACTCAATTCCCATATAACAAGGGTCAAACTCGAAGATCCGATAGATGTTAATCATAATTGAATCTGGATTCTAATAAGGCAATCAATCAGTATTTCGATTGTTGTCAGCTCTTTGTGATTTTCTAATACAATATCAGTAAAAATACATTAGAAGACCTTAATTTAATAGGATATCTTTTGGAATTACTTCTTAGATAAAAATAAAAATAAAACCGCCTTCAAAAAACCCAGACACAACTAAAAAGCAATAATTGATTTAAATTGTATGTAGTTAATTGATATAAATGTAACCAATTATTTTTTGCTTTTAGGTTGTGTCTGGGTTTTTTTGGGGGCGGTTTTATTTTTATCTAAAAAGTAATAATTATTTTTTTGTTTTATAGTGGTACAAATATAAAATAGGTACGTTGGATAGAGTACCATAAGAAAACACCACTGAAAAGGTCACAAAAAAGCAAAATTCGCAGTTTCGTATATTCGGACAACATTTTTAACAAGTTATTTTGGTTTTAAAACCAAACTACTCAGCCGATTTTGATAAAAATTCTATGGGACTAATCTGGAAGCATATTCTCTGTAATAATAGAAGAATTTTCCAAATCGGTCAATAAATGACGGAGTTCTGAGGTAACAAACATAAAAAAATACACGTTGAATTGAGAACCTCCTCCTTTTTTTTGAAGTCGGTTAATTATTGATATACCCCGACACGTCAGGCTTATTACTGTCCCATGATATATGTCCCAATTCCTGACTCTAGGGTATATACTGAGCATCCCGCGATTGAAAAACCCAGTATCACTTTTACCCAATCCCGAGATTGAACCCGAGCACACCAGTTGTTCTTCGTACTCAATAATAACTGCGTCACCGAAGCAGTTTATTATATATTTTTTTGTATAGTAATTTTCAGTCACTGATCCTGGACTCAGTCGAAGACGTCCCATAATTTCTTAGCACAAAATAGACCAACACAATCACAGTTAGTAGAAAATTCTTTAAAATTCTGGCTATTAATTGCAAGAGTACGCTGAGCAGCTCTGTATTTGACAGTTTCAACGTTATTTATTTTATGTCTGATCGAGTTGAATCGACATAATATCGAATATTTTTTTATGACAAAAAATAAAATTATAATGCGATTTATTTCCACGGTGGGGTGATAGAAACACTCCCGTTAATTTGTCATCCCTATCAAACAACTGCGAATCATCGGAACAATCAACAAGTTAACACTGTCCATCAGTTCACCCGGAGAAGTTTAGGGGTGTATTACGAAGTCAACATCACAAGCTTAACGTAATTTTTACTTACTTTGCTTACATGGAACATTAAAACTGTAAGCAAAAGGGAATTGTATTTATTTGCTTTATATTAACAGATATGAATAATAGGTATAAGACGGTATGCAGCGGCTTTGCTGTGCCCTGGCATTGCAAAAGTCTATAGGCGGCGGTGACTACTTACCTACCATCAGGTGGCCCGTCTGCTCGTCTGCCTACAGGCACTGAAAAAAAGACATGATATATTGATATAAGACAGTTAACAGCGTTCATATATCAATTATATATACATACATATACACTCACGCCCGTATCCCATGGGGGTAGGCAGAGACTATTGAGTGCCACAAGCTACGATCCTGACACACTTCTTTCGCCTCTTCCACATTCATACATCTTCTCATACATTTACGACGGTTGGAGGTACTTCTGATTTGCCCTTTTAGGAGAAGATCGTTTATCTGATTCGTAAACGTTCTCCTTGGGTGCCCTCTACCCACTCTTCCAGTCACATTTGCACGATAAATAGCTTTCGTAAATCGCCTTTCATCCATCCTCTCCATGTGGCCAAACCATCTCAGCATACCTCTTTCTATCTTAGTCACCACATCATTCTTCAACTCATAACGATCTCTTATCACACTATTCCTCATGCGATCAGCAAGGGTGACTCCACACATACTCCGTAAGGAACGCATCTCCACCGCATTAACTCCACTTTCATGCTTCTTCTGCCACACCCAACTTTCACTTCCATACATAAGTGTCGGTACCAGCACACCATTATGAACAGCCATTCGCGCCTTTTGTGACACCGCCTGGCTGCTCATTATCGCGTGCAAGGCACCATTCACTTTATTACCTGCCATCACTCTCCTTTCAATATCTCTCTCATATTTCCCATTTCTGGTTAACACGCTTCCCAAATAAACAAACTCTTTCACTTGTTCCATTCTCTCACCATCTATATTTATGTTACATTCCGTAACATCTTCCTTTCTTTCTATCACCATAACTTTCGTCTTACTTCCATTAATTTTCATTCCCTTCTCCTTAAACGACTCATTCACTACATTTAACATGTCTTGTAGCTCTCCCACCGATGACGCAAGCAATACCTGGTCATCGGCGTAGAGAAGACACTTGACATGCAACTCATTAATTCCCAGTCCACATTCCATATCTTTCAAAACTGTCAAACAGCTGTCCATATAAAGATTAAAGAGCCATGGAGACGCAACACATCCCTGTCTAACACCTCTAGAAATGTTAAACCAGTCTGAGTGCGCTCCATTTACCCTTATACATGCTTTGGAGTCCTTGTACAAAGACTTCAAAGCACTCACTAGGCGGCACTCAATCCCATATGTTAGTGACAGTGTTGACCACAGTTCATCCCTCGGCACACGATCATAAGCCTTTTCCAAATCTACGAAGGCACAGTACACCTTTTTGGACTTGGCCAAGTGTTTTTCAACGATGCACCTTATGGAAAAGACTTGATCAGTGCAGCCCATTCCTCTTCTAAATCCTGCTTGCACATCCCATATTTTTTCTTCACTATCATTCATCACTCGTGTGCTCAAGATCTTTGCGTACAATTTACCGACGACGCTGAGAAGACTTATGCCTCGATAGTTTTTGCATTCTTGCTGTGACCCTTTGCCTTTATAAAGCGGAACAATGACGGCTTTACACCAGTCTTCTGGCACTCGACCATTGCTCCAACATATATTAAAAAGTAGCCACAACAATTTTGCCACTATACTTTTGCAGCTTCTCAACATTTCGACAGTAACCCTGTCATACCCTGCAGCCTTGCCTATCTTCATATAGTTCAACGCATTCATTATTTCATCTTCCGTAATAACCTTGTCTGCATTGCTTTTTGAGTGAGCCGAGTCTATAGCATCCTGTCTATTAGCTATGCTCTCATCGCTACACTCAAAAAGATTTTTAAAATACTCTTTCTACCGATGCAAGACTTCCCTTTCATTGCTCAACATTCTCCCATCCTCACTCCTAATCACGCCTAACTTAGACGCCCCTGGTGATCCCCTAGCTAACCGTACCTGTTTCCAGAACAGTTTGATATTTGCTTTGAAATCACCAGAAAGCTTTTTCTCAAGCGTTCCTTTCTTACTTTCTTTCTTTCTAGCAACTACATTCCTAACTCTCTTTTTTGCTTCAGCATAAATGCCCACTGCTTTTATTCTTTGCGGATCTGTGTTCCCTGTGTTTCAATTATATATATAATAATAATAATAATAACCTTGTATTAAACATTGTCCTACGGCTGGGCACGGGCCTCCTCTACTAATGAGAGGGGTTAGTCCTTAGTCCATCACGCTGGCCTAATGCGGGTTGGCAGACTTCTCATACCTTCGAAAAATTCTCAGATATGCAGGTTTCCTCACGATGTTTTCCTTCACCGTTAAAATGTATGCCGAAATTATATATTACAAAGGAAAATAGTATTCGGGAACTAACAGCAAGATTCGTAACAAAACCTAAAGAATATTAAAATGTTAGAAATTAGAAAGTTTTGATAGTATAATGTAATCTGTCTAAAGAAAAAAAGAAAAGGGTTAATTTTAATTTAAACAAGCAAATATCTCATACAGTATTTGTCCGACATTAACATATCTGCCTTTTGAATTTGGTCTTCAGTCGTATAAAAAAAGCACAAAATTAATTAAAAAACATATCATAAAAATGTTGACGAATAGAAATCAAAAAACATCGGCTGATATCGAATGATATCGCTAATAGCCATACAATTTGGACACAAAGGGTAGATAAAATGATTTGACAAACGCCTGGCGCCCGGATAGGTGTAATTGACTAGTTTATTGTTTCATCAATCGATTGTTTCACCGACACGTAAATGTGTTATAGTTGCTAACTATAGTTAACAGACGGGTTCGTTCCCCTTTTATGACTTATCAAGGGAATATATCGTGGCTCTATTTTTATTTTCATTTAAAATTGAATCATAGATTATCAGTTAGTGCCACGTTTAATTCAGGATTATTTTTGTTAGATATGTTTAATACTGGCTAGTTTTTAAGAGTTTTTATTTTGTGTCATATATGTACGCCACTGGCTGGGTTCCCTATTGAAAACCAGCGCTGCAGTGTGGGTTAGCCTGTACTGCAGCATGTAGTTGAATAGGGACTCCCATTGTTGGTTCAATTATTATTATTGTATTTTTTTTATGTGTTACTTCTATTTAACGTTCCTATATTAAAAAATATTTTCTTTCTTTCCCGTTATTTATAATTGATAACTCACCTTTGCTTACATTTGACAGCCACCGGGGCGCAGCGAGCGAATAGCCGGCTATGAAACGAGAGGTTGTGGGTTCGATTAACGCGTCAAGATAAATATTTGTGGGATCCACATATATTTGTTTTTGGCCTGGGTGTTGTGGGACCGTAGTCCCTCATAGTTCTTGATACCCACGATACAGATTTGAACTAGTGTGGGGTCAGAACTATGTGTGTGACTGTTTAGTGTATTATTATATATGGAAAACCAAGGATCAACCATTATAGATGGCTTGATATACTCTTTCAGGTTAAAATGAAACCAATCATAATTTAAGTTGTAAGTATTATATTCATCAAAACTAATTAGGCTATACTAATCTCGGAACCTTTTAATACTTGTGAATTTGTAAATGACTACTTGCATATCAACGGTTGATTAAAACAATCAATTGAAATATTGATTTAAACGACATTTCTGAAAAAGGACTGAAGTAATTTTATTTTAGTTTTTCGGAAAAAAATACTATAAAAAAGTATTGCGTGGATTTTAGTAGAATTAATATATTATTTGCGTCAGCATGTACTGAGTCTTTTTAATTTTTTTTGCATCTATGAGTGCCCTGAAAATAAATGGTCCTTATATTACTAATTGATTTATTGATGAGCGCCAAAAAAGTCCACAAAATTTTTGAGTAGGCTCAAAAAATGTAGAAAAAATTGCTTTGGAATATGAATATCACTCAATATCGCCAAAAATCGCTTAAATCAAATACCCCGCCAACCGTCGATATCATTAACCTGTCAAAATAAACTAATTTAATACTTTATTATCTTAACATATGTACAATAGAGTCAATGACATTATTTAGGCAGTGGCATCCGCAAGTGTCACCGCGGTAGAAAGTTGTTTGTATTCAAATTAGGTTGCTCAACCGAACAATGAACTCGCCGATAATATTTTTTCATATTTATAAACTATTCCAATATTACCGATCACACTTTGCAAACACACACACACTACGGTAGGCAGCGGTTTTGCTGTGCCCTGGCACTGCAGAAGTCTATGAGCGGCGGTGTCTACTTACCATCAGATGGCTTGTCTGCTCGTCTGCCGATCCAGGCATAAAAGAATAGGTATGCGATTTTTTATTAATGTATTTTAAGGCTTATTTTACTTCACTTGTTACAACAACAATAATAAGAAGTTGAATTCATGGCAAATTAAGCGAATAACCTACCATGACCTGTCACGCATGATAAATTTCTTGGGTTTGTTCAATTCTTAATTAAAAATTCATATTTAATATACATACAGGAGACAGACTTTAATAAAAGAAACAACCTGAAAACGTATAAAAACATGAACTATGATCTTGTTACAATATTCAAGTATCCGTTAATGTTATGCCTATATTTCTACAACCTGCAATTAATATCTGTATAATCGATGAGTAATTAGGTAATATACGCTGGTTATGTTACTTTAATTTTACTGTTTACTTTTTCATAGACTAGCTTGGTGTGTCTCAGTATCCAGACAAACCTAAATAAGGTTTTTGTGATACTATGCTGATGTATATCTTATATTTTTTAAATAAGTAAATAAATAAAAAAAAAAAAAAAAATTTGGTTTTATTTTAATAATAAAACTATCTATAAAGTCCATGAAGTAACAGGAATCGATAAATAAGAATAGCAACATTCGTAAAAGCAATTATTTTATTTAAAAAAATATTTTATTCTCTAAGCATAACACAAGCTCTCGCTTATTAACCGACTTCAAAAAAGGAAAACGTTAACAATTCGTCGGAATCTTTTTTTTATGTATGTTACCCGATTACTCGAAGACGCCTGGACCGATTCGAGAAATTCTTTTTTTGTTTAAAAGGGTATACTTCCCAGGTGGTCCCATTGGCACCAAGTCAGGATCTGATGATGGGATCTCAGAAAAATCGAGGGCAACCCTCAAATTTTATAGGGACGCATAATTTGTTTTGTATTGAAGTCGGTGTACTTTTTATGAATTAAAAAACTTTTTTTCTCAAAAGGTTAGACGCAATTGTAACTACTGTATTCATGATTCGCCATCGGCTTATTTCCGTCCAATAATGATAGGTGTTGACCCTATAACTGTATCGGGCTTAATATATTCTGATCTTAAGCAACTCATGTGTGATAGACAGCCTCCATGGCACATCGGGCGAGTAGCAGGTTGAGAAACGAGAGGCCGTGGGTTCGATTCCCGCACCGAGACAAGTAATTGTGTGGATAAACAGATATTTGTTTCGGATCTGGGTGTTGTGAGACAGTAGTCTCACGTAGTTCTTGATACCGACTTTACCTAGTGTGGAGTCAGAACTATGTGTGTGACTGTTGGGTGTAGGTATTTATTTATATTTGGTGTCGAAAACTCAATCACAAAATGTGATTTCTCGTTGTGGGGTTTTTATACGGAACACTAGACCAAGTAAGGTGATCTTGAGATCATATTTTAATACTATATTAACTATAAAGTACTAAAAAGTTAAGTAATCTGTATATATAAAAGAAGAAACTGACTGACTGACTGACTGATCGATCAACGCACAGCCAAAACGGCTGGGGTTAGACTTGAAATTTCGACAGTAGGTACCTTTTATCACGTAGGCATCCACTAAGGAAGGGTTTTTGGAAATACGGGTGGTAAAATGGTAAAATAGGGGATGAAAGTTTGTATGAAAATTCGTCATTTTAGAAGTTAAACGCCCGAAAATTGGTATTTGGCCTTTTAGTTAAAAACAAAAAATATATATTTCAGGATTTTTCGAAATTCTACCCCTAAGGGGGTAAAATAGGGGTTGAAAGTTTGTATGAACATCCGTCATTTTTCTCCCAAATATGGTCTCCACGCGGGCGGAGCCGCGAGCAACAGCTAGTAACTTATATGATAAGTATTTTTACAGTAAAATAGAGTTCGCTATAATCCAAGAATTGTACGATGAAATTCTGGTATAGACACCTGGATAAATTGTTTCCGCACATCCTTCTCCCCAGGATACTAGACCAATTAGAACGTTGCTGGCGACTAGCGGTCCTCCAGAGTCACCTTGGCAAGCGTCTCTTGGAGGCAGCACGGCGTTTGCACAGAGCATCCCTGAGGTTATAGAAGCGATGCGGAGGTATGCGCGGGCGCATGTATCTTGAGCGACGATGTTTACCTTTGCAGCCAAAAGAATCGATGATGCAGATCCCTCGTACTGAAATTTGAGATATTTCCAATTATAAATAATAATTGAATTGAATTGTACTGGTATTTATATAAAAATAATACTAGCCCTTTATTAAACATTGTCCCACTGATGGGCACGGGCCTCCTCTACTAATGAGAGGGGTTAGGCCTTAATCCACCACGCTGGCCTAATGCGGGTTGGTGGACTTTACAAATCTTAGATTTTTTTATGAAATTTTCAGGTATGCCAGGTTACCTCACGATGTTTTCCTTCACCGTTAAAACAAGCGATAACTAACATTTAATACACACGTACCTTTAGAAAAGTCAGCGGTGTATGCCATTTGGGATTCAAACATACAACTTTCGTCTTGACAGTCTCTACTGCCGTTTATTTATAGTTTTTAATTTGTTTTTTATTTTATTTTTATGTTGAATATATTATATTAATACTCACTAGTTTGGACAGGCGTTAGTTTTATACAGCTATACCTACATTTAAGTCAATAGTGACTTGTACGATCAGGCTCTATTCAAATATTTACTATACACACATAGCAAAATATGAAAATTAAAAGAAATCGTCTATAGATATATATATCGCACAGGTAACCACATGTCAAAAGTACATAATATAAAACTTATGTACTTAAATTGATTTCTGTCAACTTACCTCAGTAGTACCATAACCGGACACCAAAGCTTCCGTACCAGGTAAAAGCGTATGAGTTGACGAAGCAATAGCTACTGAATTAACATTTGTACCAAATTCTATGGGTGTGGTGAGTCCCAATAAAGCTATGTCATGTTCTAAAGTCGAAGCAGAGTATGATTCATGAGGGATCACTCGTGACACTATGTACGACTGCCCACCAGAAAGTCTATACGACGTTCCCACAGTAATTCTAAGCGACGAAGGCTCTGAGACGTATCTGCAAATTATTAACACATTTAATATAAAGAGTCGACAATCTGAAATTGGTAACTTGACTTTTTTCTCATAGCTTAGCTTGCGATAATGGCTGAAAATAATGTAATTGGGCAGATTTTTTTAATATAATATTTTTTAATAGTTTTCATTGATATATGCTATGGATGGACCAAGGCTGTTTGTAAAATTGTTCCCCCGAGGTTATTAATTAAATAATTCAAATAATATTAATGCATATAAGAGCTTTGCATTGAGGTTGCTCTTTTTACAATCCTTAAATGATATAAACTCAATATCCTTCACAAATTCAAACTTTTAATTAATCGTTAGGTTTGAGCTGGATGAAGATTAGTCCTCAGGACTTGGTCTAAGTTTGTTTCATAATTTATGTACAGTTAACATGTGAGAGTTAACATGTTCCATTTTATCTTTAGATCATTTATCAAGTTACTTATCGAGGTAATAAATCAAATAGTATTTTTTGTAGTTCTATTTCATTAGTTATATTGCTGAAATCAAAGCGTGTATCCAAATGATTACTACTTACGGCACAACACAATGCGCAGCCGTTAACACGGCCGTGTTACTGATGATGGCTGCTCCACATGCATGAGCCCAACCTGACGTCACTCTTCGACGTAGTGCTGCTTGATATGGAATTTCGCTAATGTCTACAGCGTATCCATTCACAATTCGTGCTGATGCATCTCTAGCCAGTTCTTTATTCGACAATTTGGCACTGCTGGCCAAAGCTACAGGAGAAAGAACAAAAAACCTTGTACCTGCCTCCGCATGCATGATTAAGTCTATCGGTACCATAGAGGACTATGCCCTATATAACAATTTCAACTGAATCAGATGAACCACGCGCGCAGGCATAGAAGACGAACACACAATAAAACATATAAATAAACAAAACCATCATTTCATTTATCAACATTTTAGATAGACTATGTTTAAAGACTGGAAATTTACAGTTTCCACATTCAACATCTTTTTGATTTGTATTATTGATACATTCTTATTTGTAGTGTTATTACAATGATTCTTCACTTGATTAAGGACATTAAGCAGAAAAATAATATTAATATGTATCTTGAGGTCATTGATAAAATCTTTTGTCGTCTGTGAGTTTGTGATCTGTTTTATATCTAATTGAATTGGTTTAAAGAATTGATCTGTTTGGCACAGATACTACTAATTAAATTCAATTAAGAAAACATTTTAGATTCGAATGTTTATTAAAAACAAACTCACCAAAAAGAAATGAAATCCAAAATAAATGTAACATTATGACACTGCAAGCATAACTAGATATACAATAACGTGAATCAACCGAGTATCAATTCTATATAAAACAAGATAATAGATTTATCTCATATAGGTATAATCTAGTATCCATATCTCGGAATTTCCCGTGCTTATCTTCTATTGCTAAAACGCGCTTGATTTCTTTCAACACCATTTCTGTTTTCTTCATGTCTTGTATTTGATTATACAATTCTGGGTTGGTTTATAATTTACGGCTATTTAATATTAGCATAACATTAATTTTCGTCCTGTACTTTTGTTATCTTCAAATGTCAATAAGTTTAAGAATTTACCAAAATAAAGATCAGCAAAAAACTAGATAATGGGTTTTTTCAAGGAAATTCCTTTTGACAAGTCATGTTTATCAAGTACACTTTGTATTATTTGAATGATCTGCGAAAATGCAAATGGCAATTAGAAAAATGTTGCTGAATTAATAATGTGTTAATAATATATATATTGAACATACAGCTAATATCATGGGACCACAGACATTCATCTAACAGATACCAGAAATGTTTTTAGTTAACTTGTTGAAATAAGAACTCCTGGCCAAATCTTAGACTCATCTGCATTGGTTTAGTTTGCTCTCGATGTTACCACTGTAAAACATCAGCCAAACACACGAGATAAGATCATTCATCATTAAAAACTCAATCACTGATTCCAGAGTGACTGTCATCACTTGCTCGTCAAATATCAAACGTTTGGTTTCATATACATTGAAGTATTTGATGCGTCTACTTAAAACCATGTTTGTGAAATAGTCAACAAACTAGTATTATATCAGAGTCTCAAAACTTATATTAAAAAGAGCGGAAAGTGGAGCCAACATAAGGTAAATTAAGATGCTACAAGTATTACTGTGAAAGCTCAATTTAAGAGCTATTATTATTTATAGCTCTTTAAGTATGGTGTATCAAAAGGCCATATTGTTGGCCGAAAATGAATAACGTATTACGTATTAGCATTACATATCTGTATATATAAAAGAAGAAGCTGACTGACTGACTGACTGACTGATCGATCAACGCACAGCCTAAACGGCTGGGGTTAGAGACTTGAAATTTTGACAGTAGGTACCTATTATGACGTAGGCATCCACTAAGGAAGGGTTTTTGGAAATACCACCCCTAAAGGAGTAAAATAGGGGATGAAAATTTGTATGAAAATCTGTCATTTTTTAAGTTAAATTCATGATAATTAGTATTTGGCATTTTAGTTAAAAATAAAAAATATATGTTTCAGGATTTTTGGAAATTCTGTCTCTAAGGGGGTAAAATAGGGGATGAAAGTTTGTATGAAAATCCATAATTTTTTAACGCATGAAAATTGGTATTTTGTATTGTATACTTTTTCTCCCAAACATGACCTCCACGCGGGCGGAGCCGCGAGCAACAGCTAGTCTCCTATATTATAAAAAGGCGTAAAATACAAATTGGGGCCGTGATTATTAAACGGTAGTTCCAATTATCCTTTAAGGGATCGACAGATTGCAAAAAAAGTGTAAAATAATGTAATTGGAGTACATTTGACGATTACATATTATCACTTATTCATCGTTCCATAAGTTTACGGTCATAAAAAGGTGCAAATTACATTAACAGCGTTTTAATACGGTTCAGTCGTTGCGGCCGAGTTTTATCGGCAATCAAAGCCCGATGTCCCGGCCTGAGCAAATTTATGGAAACATTAAAACCATAGGAAATTGAGCAGTAATGAGCATCATTCAGGACGTTAAATTTGTCATCATATGACTTAGTTATTGTACGAGATAAACTGCAATCTATTTCGTAGATAATTTAATGCTGAAAAAGGACTAATGATTGATTATCAAAAAAAAGTTCTATAGGATGCAGACGAAATAATCTTAAAAATATATTTTTTCATATTAAATCTAGAAGAATATTTAAATTTTATAAGCTTTTAAACTTAATATCAAGAGCTCAAATTTTGACAGTTTTTTTATACTGTCACGGAAAAGTGACCTGCACCTGATGGTAAGCCCAGTGCCGTCGATTTAGATTATTGAGTATCAAGAGACAATAAATCCCTCGCTACTCAACACAATCATGCCGGCCTGCTTCTCCACACTACGCCATGGGCAAGAAGGTGAAGAAGCGGTCGAGGGGCTAGTGGCAAGTACTCCGAAGGCCGCCTAATGTACCCCATCAAACATCGTACCCCAACTCTAGACCCCCGACTAAACCGGATGTACACTTGCTGATCCCGGAACGCGACACACTTGCCTGTGCCACTATGGCGGGTTTTACACCCTGTGTTTATAGCATGAGTAACGAGAATTTCAAAAAAAATAAAAAAGCTTTATCTATTTATTTTGAATCACCCTAGTGCAGATTACACTTATGGTATTCCATACAGCACTTTGTAATTGATTGAGGTAGATTGTTACCGTATATGATCAGGCATGGAGTTTACCATCATAAAAGTGTTAGGCACGAAAGCTCATTGAATAAAAATGAGATCCTTGAAAGAACGACTAGGAAGGAACAAAGAAAGACCTGCCTGTCTACTCTTGAACACAATTCCGATCGATCGGTATTGAATTTGTGAGATTTCGTATTCTGTGTACAATCCTAGCGCCATATTATTTCAATATTGTATAACCATTCATATGATAATCTTAATTCCAATGATTGCATATTAATTTCTTCACAATATCGAAATAATATGGCGCTCAAAAGCACGAAGTCTCTCAAATCCAATACCGATCGATCGGAATTGTGTTCAAGAGTAGACCGGCAGGTAGTAAGTACCCTTTTGGGATTTGAAATATGCAATGTTGTCTCACAAACTGACACGTAAAAACATTCTACTATGACTGCATTTTATCTCTGCTAACCTATATATTATATACGTGATAATATTATTATGAACGTATTTAAATATGTTATCGAGGATTACAGGCGTGAGTGAGTATATATGTATGTAGGTATGTCAATATTATCACATCAATTCTTCATTAATTTTAATCCGTAATATAAAATAAATTTTAAGCCAATTATACAATTGTAACTTAAGCTTTTTGTCATTTGAAAACAATACGAACGTAGGGCTAGAACTAATAAGCTTAATTATTTTTTATCTAGACTTGAACCCAACACACTCCACTGCCCGTATAATTTGGATGCTATTCATTTATTTCAGCCCCTCGTTAACATCTACTATTTAAAAAATAACATTTATGTGTCAGGTAGTATACTATACAATATTATTGTATTTTGGTGAGTACATACTTTTAAACCAAATAAGAGGATTATACACGTAGCTCCATCTCTCGGTGAATTATATAAACAGTAAACTTGAATCAATTGATTTCGAATAAACTACAACCTGTTTTTTTCATGTGCGTGTAAAAAATTATTCTACAGTTAAATTATTACAATCATTATTATTATAACCTAATATTATATTAACATAATATATTATGTAAGTCATCAGCACCCAGTACTCAAGGCATCAGAGTATATGTTTACTGACCTTTGCTCTGGTCCTCTAGTAAACCACTAACCCTAGAAGTCACAGCAAAACTGTGCGACAGTGGTGCTACCCCAGTTTAACCGGCTCATTCGTGTGCCAATAGCACGACTCTATAATTTATAATTGGTCAAACTGATCGTTTTAAAAACGAATTAAAATTAATCGGTCTCTGTTTACATTTACACAGTTAGTTTCGTTGAATGAAACACAAAAACGCGTAAAGTGGTCGTAATAAGCGTATTGGGCAAGATTAGATAGTGTTCATTAAATCAATAGAAAGTCGTGTGTATGGGAGCCGGGCAGTCGCCCACGCGACGCGCATTCCAGCGGGAGCCAAGAGCCAAAGACCTCTTGCTTCCTGGATTGCATACGAACAAATAGATCGATTTAGATGATTTCGAAAACAGGATTTCAACTGTCTTGAGCATTGTTATTTCATACCGCGACCGCAGCGCATTGTTCTCTCGAGGAAAAGTGTATTGTGAAGGTAACATGACCACTTGAAGTGCAATTAGCAATAACGCTTGCGTAATTATTATCGTAATTTATTTCGCTTAGTAAAAATATGTGAGGTATAATTAAAATAAAATAATTGGTTATAATAATTTATGCTACAGAGCCAGAATACATAAATTAAAACTCTTTAATTATGTGTTATTCTAAATATTGAATAATAAAAACGTAAATATTTTTTGGATTTTATAAGCAAGCATTAATTACTAGATACAATTTGAGTTCTAATCGTAGTGTGTTATTGTAAAGACAAGAAATGAAATACGACAAATATTTCTAGAAAAATCAATGTCATAATACCTAACAATTGAATTAATCATCTTTAAAAATAAAATAAAAAATATACTAAACAGAATTCAATAAAAACTTTATAAGGCTTTATTACAACGTTAGGCAGCGGCTTTGCTGTGCCCTGGTATTGCAGAAGTCTATGTGCGGCGGTGACTACTTACCATCAGGTGGCCCGTCTGCTCATCTACCTATCGAGACACTAAAAAAAAATATTATTTAGACCTACCAATCTAAATCAAAACAATACCGCGTGTCCGAATAATGAGTTAAAAAATAATGCTTGCCTCTTCATGTGTAGACAGAGGAAAATATTCTGGAACATGACTATTGCAAATAGTATATTTATTTTCCCTGACCTCATGATAGATTTATCCATATATGTATATTGGTTTGGCCGTTTTGCAGCCTGAAGAGTACTTTGACACTAGACCTTCGACCGCTTCTTTACCTTCCAATGGCGTAGTGTGAAGGAGCAGGCCGGCATGATTGTGTTGAGTAGCGGGAGATAGATTGTCGCTGCTCGATACTCTAATTGGAAGGCACTGCGCTTACAATCAGGTGCAGTGTGGTCAGTTTAACGTGCCAGGATAAAAAGAATATATGTTATTCTCTATGGTTAAACAGAGATTGCAGCGCCGTGCTTTACTGCCGCACTATATAAATTCGATCAGACCTTAGTCTTTTTACATGCTTTATTTATATAGTACTAGCTGTTGCTCGCGGCTCCGCCCGCGTCGAGGTTATCTTCGGGAGCAGAAGTATACATACAATCCAAGGAGTTGTCTTCTTAACTGAGGCACCTGTAGCGATTGTCCAGCCAGTGTCTCAGGTGTTGTGCCTGAATCTTGAGAGTGCATCTAAAGAATACTTCATAAGTTTAATCTCACTTAACCCCTTTTAGGGATGATTTTTCAAAAACGTTGCAACAACATTTCTTTATTTCCTCCAAAAGCCTAAATATGAATTTCCAGATCCCTATGTCGTGGAATTATGGATTTCCCATACAAATTTTGAACTCCTATTTGACCCCTTTCAAGGTTGTTTTTTGAGAAAAAATATAGCCTATGTCCTTCTCCAGGATTTAATCTATCTCCTTGCCAAAAGGTTACAAACAAACAGAATTACTTTCGCATTTATAGTATTGGTATGGATTCTATTCAAAATGCACGACTACTTCACATCGGGGTGTAAGACAATGACACATATCCTCCTTTCTTTAATAACCTCCTTGCTGCAGTGGTAGAGTAGTGGACTTGGAAACGAGATGCCATGGGTTCTATCTCCACTCCGAGACAAATGTTTGTGTGACCCATAATTTGTTTCGGGACTGGAGGTTCCGAGACAGAAAGTTTATCGCAGTTTCTGATAGGCATAGACAAAACTAATAATTTAGGGTCAAGAGTATGTGTGTGACTGTTGAGGTTTATTTATAAAAAATATATCAACCCGATCATGCTTTTTTTGACGCGGTGAAAATCCATCTTACGGATACCTTCTAAACCTCGGGAGAGGAGAGATGATTATGCCGGACTCACCGACCTTCCCACCCAGTTTACCCGAGGGACTCTAACCAATTTTCCTACGCCGGTGTACCGACTGAAAACCCCGCGGTGGCCTTTTCCAGCGCATGCGGGATGGTTCCAGGGGATCTTGAGAATCTCTGGATTGCTGCGGTACCTCTACGGCCTGTCTCTTAACCCGATCGGCCTGTCTCTTTTATAGAGTTAACAAAATAATCCTCATAATGCCGACTACTAATAAAATTAAGACAAACTAAGTCATTATTAGTATTAAATGTTAATTATCGCTTGCTTAACGGTGAAGGAAAATATCGTGAGGAAACCTGCATATCTGAGAATTCTTAAACGAATTTCGAAGGTATGTGAAGTCTACCAACCCGCATTAGGCCAGCGTGGTGGACTAAGGCCTAACCTCTCTCACTAGTAGAGGAGGCCCGTGCCCAGCAGTGGGACAATGTTTAATACAGGGGTAGTATTATTGTATTATAAGTCAATAAAAGAAACAAAAGGGAGCGAATGGAGACGCTGAAGTGACTATAGTTCAATATCAATGCAGTCCGTCCAGTGGGGCCGTTACGATCACAGTACAGTTGCCAAGTGCGCGTACTAGCGTTTCGCGCGCTCCGCTCAAGCGTGAAGGACGGCTGTAAAGCGCTGTGATTTGACGGCTGACTTACAACCGTTTCTCGACGTTACATGGACAAGTTATGACTTGTGGGCGGATTATATCGATTACAACTTGGAGCTGCTTATGCTGCAAACCTAATGGTCATCTGGAAGGTTACTCTTGACACTCGATTCCAATTTAAAATTGGGTTTGGGTTCGAAACTGTACAATTGGCACTCTTGAACGCAACACCAGCGTACGATTTAACTGAATACGGCGGAATTTTTAGTAACTAAATGAAATAGAGTATTTACTATCGCTAGTTCGTAAATATTCTATTTCATTTAGTTGAGTGAGTTGGAGTTCCAATATCTTCTAGATTGGAATTGAAACTGTATCGAGTTCGAGATTGGAATTGATTTCAAGAGTAGGCCTACTGGTGTCCGTTTGGTTGCGAGCTCTATGAGATGAGATAATAATGAAACAGCTATAAACGTTAGTTGCGCTGTATAGACTTCATAATGAGGTTTTTTTTAATCTGGCACGGCAAAGTGACTATTGAACTTGATGGTAAGTCCAGTTAGAATATCAAATAGCTAGAGATAACTATACTCACTACTCGAATCAACTTAATCTAAGTCAATGTGAAAAAATTGCAAAAGCTAGAGGGTCTAAACGTTTTATGAATAACCAATAAATTAAATATTTTGTTAAAAACATGCATATTACATCCTCCATACCGATTTTTATGAGATATATTTAGCGAAGATATTGTTTAATTTATTATTGTCGGCTTCTTTATTCTTTTTGTTCTACTTTTTATTGCCCAGACATTATTAGCATTTTATATTTCGTCGTGTAATAAAATTGATGATGCATATATTACATTCTATTATTTATGTTATAACATGACAGGAACTTGTCAATTTAATACAAACTAAGAATTAGTGTCACAGGAAAGCTAGTGTATAAAATGTTTATTAAAGTTGCTTCTAGTGCAACCTTATTACTGTATTTGCTTATAGAGTTTACTCTGGGTTATTTGAATCTCTCGATATAATTAGAAATATTATCCCGGTCACTCGAAAAATACTCGATAAATTGAATTATGTCAATATTAATTGGTCTCCTCGATGATTTGAAGTTGACGGAATAGTATCTTGTCCGCCAACATGCAATAAATTGAAGTCTGGGCTTCCCTACTCTCTACAATATGAAGCGTTTATCATGCGTAGACCTGTCGTTTGTTTACATAAGTTTCTTTCCAAATGAAAATTAATTGTGAATTATTGTACAAATGTAAAAAATAATAAATCACGAATTTTGATTAAACTCTTGTTTGCTTTATTTTTTCCTCCCATCCTCTTGGTTATTGATCCCTCTTAGTTATTGGAAACTGTTGTTATTTTGGTTATCTGAACTTTTTCTCTGGTCCCTTGAGTTTCAAATTATCGAGAATTAACTACAGTGTAAACTCCATGTAACGTCACTCTATTTAACGACAAACTCTCTTAAGCGTCGAAATCAATTGGCTTTGGTTGGTTTAGCTTGTTTTTCATACAATGTTTCACTCTATATAGCATTACACCCACTCTCAATAACGACAACAATTAAGTTGCTAAAATTAGTAAAAACTGCGCAGCTGTGTACGATCTATTGTCGCTTTATTATCCTAGCCCGCAATAAACTCGACTGTCGGCATCATGCATACCGAACTTTCTAAGAAATTCATTCTTTTGTTTACAAATTGGGATTGCTTGCACGTGTAGACTGTTATTGACCATGATTCATAACTAGGAGTCATGGATTATCTATACCTTATCATATTCTTAGTTGCTCACAAACTTGCAAACTGTAAACATGGCTACTAAAAGAAAATCACTGTGTATTGACGAAAAAGTTTTACTGATACGCGCAATAGAAACGGGAGAGAAGATAAGTGATGTTGGCAAACGCTTTGGATTTAGTCGCTCTACCGTGTCCACAATATGGAAAAATAAAGAAAAAATCCTCCACGCTGCGGGCGAGGGAAAATCTTCCAAAAAATTAAAGAAACCTATATACGAAGATTTGGATAAAGCTGTACTATCATGGTTTCATCGACAGCGCCAGAATAATATGCCTATCTCGGGGCCGCTCGTGAAAGCTAAGGCGGAGAATTTTGCTGCTGAACTTGGTTTAACTTCTTTCAAAGCATCAGAAGGATGGCTCGGAAAATTCAAGCAGCGTCATCATATCAACTATGGTAAAATAAGTGGGGAAGCACGAAGTGTTGATACAAATGTGACTCATGATTGGATTAACAGAGTGTGGTCAAAATTCATAGAAAAATACGCCCCAAGTGACATTTTCAATGCTGATGAAGCAGGAATTTTCTATAAGTTGACTCCAGATAAAACTCTGAAATTTAAAGGGGAAAAGTGTGTGGGAGGAAAGCTTTCCAAGGAACGTATTACGGTGCTTGTGGCTGCTAATATGGATGGCACAGAGAAAAAAAAGCTACTAATAATAGGCAAATCGAAAAATCCGCGCTGTTTTAAGAACATCAAAAAATTGCCAGTGACGTATAAAGCTAATAAATCAGCTTGGATGACCAGTCAACTTTTTGAAGAAGAAGTGCGAAAGTGGGATGCAGAATTAAAGGGACGAAAAATTTTACTTCTTGTTGACAACTGCCCTGCCCACCCTTTTATATCAAACCTTCAAAACATAGAGTTGGCATTTCTTCCTCCAAATACGACTAGTGTCTTACAGCCAATGGACCAGAGTGTGATTAAAAGCCTCAAGGGTCACTACAGAAGGAAATTATTGATGGAGCTAGTCGAATCTGAGGGTAAAACTTCTGTTAATATGCTGCATGCAGTAAATTTTTTATCTAAAGCCTGGGAAGAAGTGACACCCACAACTATACAGCACTCTTTTCGACATGCTGGACTTTGTACCAATTCTACGAGTGATGAGGTGGAAACAGAATCTGAGTTTGAAAGCGACGACGACCTTCCATTAACTGAGTGGATTCAACAATTCAACATGGCAGGAAATACGGTAAATCTTCAAACCTACATTGAAGTGGACGACCGCCTGCTTACAACGGCTTCACTCACAGACGAAGAAATTTTGGATTCAGTGAGAAAAACTGAGGATCAAGAACAAGGTGATGAAGAAGATGAGACGGATGAGCCTGAGCTTCCGCCGAGCATTAAAGAAGCTCTGGAAGCAGCAAAATTATTGGAAAAATATTTCCTTTATAACCAAGATGCCTCAGTATTGCTAGATATTAATAAAATAACTAAAAAAATACAACAAAATTACTGGTGCAGCAAAAGACGTCAGACAAAAATAACAGACTATACTCAATAGCGTTCAAATAGTAACATTCTTTTTTATGCACATAACTACTAACAATAGTCAGAAATAAACTTTTTATTTTTCTAATTCTGATGTTTCTTCTCTCCATTTAACGACAACTCTCTATAACGCCATAAAATGCACAGTCCCTTCAGTGTCGCTATATAGAGTTTACACTGTATATTATATGTTTAAATAATATTGTATAAATCGCTCATCTCGTCAATTGTGCCATACTCGAAATAAAGTATCGGATGTCCAACAACTTGTTGGTAATATCATTATTGTGACTTAGCGGATATTATATTGACAGTTATTATGCTATTTTCGCCAAATTGATTTAGTTTGATTAACAAATTACATATAACTAAATATTACTATAAAAGTTAATTTACTTGAATGAAACATCAGAACCCACCTAATTGGCTCTGTTTGATGAAAATATGTATATTATTATAGTGTACGAATTTATTGCGCAACCAGGATTTTTTACCCACCTGTTGAATACAAATTATGTAATTAAGTTATTCTAAGTCTTATAAACTAATCTTTATTTTATTTACGTTCTTATGAATTATATCATATTATATGACAGTCTCCGTGGCTCTGCGAACGAGTAGCCGGCTGTGAAACGAGAGGCCAGACTTACAGCACACACACCGTAAACTCTAGCACTTAGCAACAGTATATACCCACCATAACCCAACATACCCAGCACCCACAAGTCACACACATAGTTCTGACCCCACTAGAAAAAACCGTATCGTGGGTATCATGAACTACGAGGGACTACGGTCCCACAACACCCGTAACAAACATCTGTCTGTCACACAAACATTTGTCCCAGTGTGGGAATCGAACCCACTGATCGTCGTTTCACAGCCGGCTACTTGCCTACTGCTGTCATACATGTCACTGTTTAATAGGTTTATATATACCGGACGTGCATTTTGGCATTATGTTAATATTGTACCTATATCATATGCGTTGCCAATTAAATATTAATAATCACTTGGAAACTTCAACATTGTATATAATCGCCAATCGATATATAAACCAATCAACATATTCGGGCCAAATAAAATTGATAGGTTTCACACACATAGTAAATACGAAAACAAAATAATTGCGCAGTTGAAAATGAATTAATCGCACGGCCAATTATTGTAACAACGTATTCTATGTACGTACTACGTAGGCATGACTTGAATAAATATTCAGAATGGCCACTGGATGTTCTCGTATGCTTGCTCGGTTATATCTTCCGTGTAATTAACTAGTATATAATGATGTCGCCTCACCAAACAACACTATTGTATTACGTATACACGATTATCTTCTCAGCCAATTTATTTTTCATGTATTGTAGAACAATGTTTTTTAATATTTTTTATGGCTCGACAAAACAACTACACATTATGAGTAGAATGAAGTCTTATAATGTCGATCATCGAGAGACGTCAGTCCTTCGACGCTCACCAGAATTGTGCTGGTCTGAGATAGGTGGAAATCTACTGACTACGGAACGTGACTTGCAAGAGCGAGTAACTATAGTGGGATTTTCACCATATATGCAGTGATCGCTACCTCGACGGATGTAAATATGTATCAATGGGATAGTTGACAGTAAGTGAAAACCTGACAGACTTTTGTTTTTTTATAATAGATTTAAGTATAAAAATTAAACCAATTTGGTAATTTAAATGTGACTATTTAATATTTTCATGTACAAATAATAGCAGCGATAGTCTAGTTGGTTGCGGTACGGACTGCCCAGACGAAAGTCGTATGTTCGAAATCCAAGTGGCATACACCTCTGACTTTTCTAAAGTTATGTGTCTATTAAATATTAATTATCGCTTGCTTTAACGGTGAAGGAAAACATCGTGAGGAAACCTGCATATCTGAGAATTCTTATACGAATTTCGAAGGTATGTGAAGTCTATCAACCCGCATTAGGCCAGCGTGGTGGACTAAGGCCTAACCCCTCTCATTAGTAGAGGAGGCCCGTGCCCAGCAGTGGGACAATGTTTCATACAGGGCTAGTATTATTATAGTATTATTTATGTACAAATAAAGCATTTTGTCACGTGACATGAAACACAAATGAGACATGCATGACGTCACCGTTCGAAACATCTATTAAACGCTGAGCCAAACGTCTATTAGTTTTGCGGATGGTAGCAGACAGACAGTTGGTAGCGTTTTGGTGGGAAAAATAAAGTTGTTTTATAAAAATGCAAATTAAATCTTGAAAACTTATGTTTTATGTTTACTAATTATAATATTTTAATAATATAGACCTTGAAGAATAAAATGAAACGGTTTCCCAAGAATTGACATCTAGCCTATTACCGTTCCACTAGCTGAAATACTATATTAAATGGTAGAGCCAGGCTGTGGACAGCTTTTCCCAGAGCATCAAATGGCCGGCTCGACTGGATTAATGCCACTATCTTACAGAACGCTGACATGATGTTACTACCAGCTGTTGCGATTTGTAAGATGAGAGAGATTATCTAGAAGCCCAAATCCCCATTTCTTTAAGGCCCGCAACGAAATGATATTCGCTTATATAAAGGGACTACCATCAGGTGCCCCGTTTATTCGTTTGTCCACCTCTATAAAAAATTAAAGCATAGCAGAAAGTATACACATATTATTATGTATTAATTATGTCATCAAAGCTATGGTTCGCCTATGTTATACGTTCTTAGATTTTATTTTTCTATTTCGTTTCAAAACAAGGGACTTTACGTTAATCGTAAACGTCAGTGACATCGTCGTCTGTCAACGCCATGACGCCATCTAGTGACGCTACGATCAAATACTCTCCCATAGATTTACGCAATGCAAACGACTGATGTGGCGCAACGGACGGACTCTCATTCTCTCGCATTTTACGCTTGATAAGATTATCTGGAGTTGTCTTAACACAGAGTACTTAACATAGTGATGTTCCAATTTAACAACTGGAGAGACGTGTCATATACCACTACGTACTTCGGAAGATTCCAGGTTCGAATCCTGGCAGAGTTGCCATGTAAGGACGGGACTTAGGTAAAGAAAAAAGAGATGTGCACTTCATACGGTACGTTGAATAATGCCTTCGATACAAAGAGACACATTATAAATACTATCTTAATCACTACTTCACAATAGAGTAAGAGTAAAATATATAAAAAAAATCTTGTTTCAAAATTTTGATTCCTCATAAGTGTCTGAATGATCCCACATAGTTTAATGGAGGTCTGATTTAGGTATAACGATTAATGCGTAGTAATAAAATAAACAATAACTAGCATCAAGTTCATTAATTTACATTTTTCGTTTATTTTGGTCATGTAGGGATTGTTGGTCATTTAGAATCGATTTATGTCTTACTAAAAAAAAATACTATCTATAAATGAAATGTGTAATATATATATTTGTTTCATATTTACAATAAATTCAATTTGCATACAAAATTACAATTTTCATGTGAAACTGTGGTTCTTAGCGAATTATTCGAGCCAGTGGAGCGACGATTTCCTATTTATGCCTCTTTGCCATTGTACCTTTATTTGTATCAAGGTAGTGAGCGTAAAGAAATATCTGCGTGTTAGATAACTGTGCGGCGATGTTGGAAAATAATGACCATTTAACTGTTCATGACTGATTCTATCAAATAATTCTTTCATTTACTATTTAAAACTTAATTAAATAATATTTTATCCTAAATATGAAATGAAGTGTAGATAATTTAAAGATTAACGCAATTACTTAAATTGAAATATAAATACTTGGAAATGGTTATAGCAATATGTTTGCAGAATGATGGTTTAGATAATATGCGGAAAAAAACATTGAAACGAAAATCTTCTAAACTATTGAAATTACGCCTTCCAGGTATCACTTATATATTTCTTATCTTCCACAATAATAGTACAACAAATCCTAGTATACAACCTCTCGAATGCGATACTCAACTAGAACTAACTTAAAAATTAGATAGTCTAATCGAATAAGTTTAACATAATGTTTTATATTTTATTTGCCACCTAGTTGACGTTCTTTCAAGAAGCTCTTTCAAAACACAGTACCAAAACCATACGTTAAAAAACGTAAAGTTAAAGGATTTGATTTTTGTATCTCACAATTTTATTCTGCCTTGAAGGCGCAGTTGTGATTGGGAAGCTTATCTACGGCTAATTTTACAAATTACAAGCTACCACATGTGGTAAGTACTCAGTATCAGCCCGGAGTCTGGAATTGTGCCCGGTATGGCGAAAGGCTCGCCTCCTATCACTTTATAGGGCCGTAATAAATTCGAAAATTGGGTGTACTGGTTCCACCTCTACCTACCCCTTCGGGGATTACAGTTGTTAGTGTATATGTAAATCTTGTTCATATTTGAAAAAATAATATCTTATGTCCGTACTCCTTAGTCTCTGTGGTAGACGTTTTGTTTCGGGCCCACAATCATATGCAGCGCGCAAGAGGACACGAGAGGCATGATCTCTCGATGTCTCCTCTTACACACTTCCGTAACGTTCTGTAACGTATTTTATGTACAATCATTTATATACCGTTTAGAGAACAATAAATGTTAATAAATTGTTAGCGACTCCCCACATACATGTTAATTTCTTTCTAAAAACTAACTTTTGTCACAATGAAAAATAGAAGCATTTAATGATGACGTAACTCCCTATTGAAAGAAGAAAGAAAGAGTTTATTTGGCTTTTCGGCAAAACAAAAAAATGTAGACAAAAAAAACACTTAAAAACGAAAAACCAAAAAGGACCAACGTCAGCTTAGTGCTGCAGCATATAGTACAGTACTGATTTACAGCTTGACCAATTTTTGATTCCATTACATTGCATAAATATTGGTGAAAGAAATCATAATCGGATATTGCTCCCAGAGAATACCCCTTTCAAACAAGCTCACAAACTGTCTCTTTATAATGACAGTCTACATTTGTTTAGAAATAGATGTAGTGACTGCTACCTTGAGAGGTTATGTTTGGTTTATAGATCTGTCAAACCCTTTATTTCCATTCAAACAAATTTACAAACTTTATATTTTCTTAACGTTAGTGTAGATTTGTTTATAATGCACGGATCACGCCTCATGAGGAATTATATTCGATTTTTAGATCTGTTGATCCTTTGCGACAGTACATTCCCTATTACGCAGGATTGGATACGTGCCCAATATGGTGATATGGTCGCCTTATACGCGTCTTTACATTTATTACATCACATTAGAAGTACATTACATTAAGCCGTGTTATCAGAACACAATAAAACATTAACATGCATTCTTCTTATGCAATGCAAAAATATAGCAGACAATATGAAATCGAGTTACATGTCGCCCACTTCCTAGATTGCACAAACAGTGACAGTCTGGTTATTTACATATAGATCATCCACCACACGTTTTCTATTTTTCAATCGCGCCGTTCCGCCTTTCGATACTTTCCTATAGTAATACATGTGCTAAACTAGTCTTAATAGACCTACTTTACCCCACCAGCTCAGACTTTTGCAATGGTAATGAACCAAGGAGGAATTTAAAGTTAGGGGTCTTTGTTAAGTGGTTTCGTAAAGCGGAAGGCGCCCGGAGCCCGGACAATGGCCGGTCGGCGATCACCGCTACGTTCCCAGCTCATTACGTATTTACTATTAAACTTCTATTAGTTTAGACTTCGTACTTTGTAGGATTAAGTAGGTTTAGCATTAAACATGTATAGAGGAGAATTGATTTTAGCACTGACGGAGTGTTAATCCAATAAGGTTTTAGTGACATTAGTAAAACTATTTACATGATCATGACAGTTCATATTAAAATTAAAAAAATATTCTTTCGTAATACAACAAAATTTTGCGGCTTCTGCAAAGGTGTGCAACTACCTGTTTAGACGATTGATATCTAATGTTTTTGGAAACTAAATCACATAATTATGTACATAAATTATAAATTTATTTAAAAGAGCAATGATCGATATTTTTTATTTGGTATTTTTCCCAATGACACTCCAAAAATATTTTGATAAGGATACAAGATGTTTATAACGTCGATATATGTAGAATTTGTTTCTAAAAGCTAAAATATATAATGTTAATAAAGATAAGTCATGTAAGATAGCCTTCTCGAATACATATAAGGGTATAACTTAGTTTAGACCAGTGGTTCCCAACCTTTTACTGACCAGGGACCCTTTGATTTCTTTTAGCAGCAGAGACCACGATGTACAAAAAAACGGAATCAATCCGAATATAATCAGAAACGCAATAGTATCATGCATAAACAATATTATTTTATTAGAAAATATAATTTTTTGCAGATAATCAAATAGGTAACTTCTGAATCAATGTAATTTTTGAGCTTGCATTTTCTGCACTAGTTCAGCAATCCTGGGACGAATATTATTGCACTAAGCTACACGGAAATCATCCCTTACTTTTCAATGGCGATGCATCGCTCGCGAAATTTTATATTGTTCGTGGACTAAATTTTTATTCCTGCGGACCATTGGTTGGCAACCTGTTTTTCAGTACAGTTTATACTTTAAACAATACTGAAAAACCGAGTTCTTATTTTTGCTCACATAGCGACATCTATCGATAATATGAAAACTTGTATTACTTTTTAACCGTAGTTTGGTACTCATGGCCTGAAATACATAAACATTATAATTTCTATCTATATTCGACTAGTAACAAAACATTTAATAAAAATCAACAATTTATAAAATAATTAACACTGATCTGATTCAACTAGGTGCATGGTCAAGCTGACAGCGATAACTTAGTGTTTCCTTAACGCGAATAAATTAAACAGCAATAAAATATGCCTTAATAAAAATCGTAAATTGAGTTGTATATTTGTATATATATATTTCAGAAACCTTATATCGTAGGTATCAAAGAGTACGAGGGTCTACGGAAGTACGGATCCATAAGACCGAGATTCAAAATAAACTAATAAAGTTAAATTAGATGTAAGAAGAATAGTGAAACAAGAAGCCACGGGTTCGATATCTGTACCGAGACAAATGTTTGCTTCGGGCCGGGGCGTTGTGAGGCCGGAACTCTCTCGTAGTTGCTGATACCCATGGTACAACTGTCGTAACTTAGTGTAGGATCAGGACTATGAGTGTAACTGTTGAGTGTTATTATTTTTATATATTTACTATATTTTTTTCTGTCGCGGCAAAGTGCCACACTGCACCTGATGGTAAGCGCGGTGCCGTCCAAATAGATTATCGAGAAGCGAGAGACAATCTATCCCACCTACTCAACACAATCAAGCCGGCTTGTTTGTTCACACTACGCCATGGGCAAGAAGGTGAAAAAGCGGTCGAGGGGCTAGTGTCAGAGTACTCAGAAGGCCGTAAAACTGCCAAACATTGCATCCTAACTCTAGATCTCCGACAAAATATACATATGGATATATCTATCATGAGGTCAGGGAAAATAAATATGTCTGCAATAGAAAGAAGAGTTTTCAGTTTAGTAACCGATCACTTGACTGATGTCATATTTTCCGAAACCCAGTACTATCGAGAACTAAACGATTGTTAAAAATCAACAAAGATATCAGTTAATACACTTTTCTCTTAATTTCCAGGACATCAATATCTTAATGACTCTATTCGGTAATAGCTGCCATAAGATTTGTATACCATTAACCAAAACCACAACTTACAAAACTCACGCACACAGACAAAGACGTGCACTACTGAGCTGATCTATTTATACGTATTGCATTGGCAGTGTGACATTGCTTGACCATGGCGTGAGATATCATTTTAAAGTTTTCATTTTTATAACAAGAAAATTTGGTCAGGGTTTATGTTTTCAACATAATTATATATTATGTTGAATATTTGCTATAATACACGCTGCTTCCGACGAAGGATGCCTACAAGGTTTGATTTCTTTTACATCCTCTTAATCATCAGCGATATCCAGTTGATTGCGAACGTTTTGAAGAGGTCGCCATTGTACTTTCGCATCCTGGCACTTCAAAATAAATACAACACATTCCAAATATATTGTTGGTCATATAGAGATATTATTTATTTATTTATTAACTCTTTATTGTACACTTAAGATTAAAAAATAAAGAAAGATTACATTTATATATTAAAAGTACAAATGGCGGTCTTATCGCTCTAGGCAATTTCTTACAGACAACCATGGGATGGATATAAGAAAAGGAGAAAGAGAGGGCAGTCTAAAGAATAAAGGATTAAAGCACCAATAAATATAAATAAACAAAAATACTTTAAATAAATGTATATTTATACATATATATACACACATACATACACATACAAATGTATGATAAATAAATAATTATTATATAGATAATTATTATAGATATTGTGTATCTCAAAGGCGCAAAACTATGAAGGTTGAAGATGATATGACATCTGGCCGACCTCGAACTAAAACTCGCCAGGAGGAGTTACTATGATGGGTCTTTCACCGTATGTACGGTGGTCGCTATCCAGATGGGCTCTTAGACTCTTTACAATCTGTTACCAAATGATACCAGCGGACTCGGTCGATTGTTTCTTTAGGGGATGCCTATGTTCAGCAGTGGACTTCCAAAGGCTGAAGGTAATGATGATACCGATGCGACCGAGGTCACACTGTCTGTCGACAACTAGAAAAATTTGATTTCTTTTTATCCTGGCACGGCAAAGTGACGACACTGCACCTGATGGTAAGCCCAGTGCCGTACAATTCGAGTATCAAGAGACAATCTATACCCCGGTACTAAACACCATCATGCCAGCCTGCTTCTTCACACTACGCCATGGGAAAGAAGGTGAAGAAGCGGTCGAGGGTCCTAGTGTCATAGTACTCAAAAGGCCGCAACACGGCCAAACATCATACCCTAACTCTAGATCCCCGACAAAAAACCGGATGTATACTGGCTGATGTCGGAACGCGACACACGTGTGTCACTATGGCGGGTTTTACACCCTGTGTACGGTGATCGCTATCCTGGGGAATATGAATATCCTACCACCAGCTAAAGTAAGGTAGTATATAGACCTTATTGAAATGATTTTAAATTTTTCGTTTACGAGCACATATAGTTAAGTAAGTACGCTTCATTCCTCAGTCAGTGAACGTCTTGTGATATTTTAAACGTGTTTAGTTAGATCTACTTACGAAGGCATGTGTGTTGAGCTTCAATTCTTAGAGACAGACTTGTATGTTGTAATAGTTTTGCAATTGAACCGATTTAACTGGGTCTCAGTTACATAAAGTTAATCCTAATAAGGTTTCCAGTTTATTGTCCACTGTTTATAAATAATAAATAAATAACACCCAACAGTCACACACATAGCCCCGACCCCACACTAAGATACGAGTCTTGTGTTGTGGTTATGGGGGCTACGAGAGACTTTTGGTCTCACAACACCCAGACCCTGGACACAAATATCTGTTTGTTACACAAACATTTGTCCCGGTGTGGGAATCGAACCCACGGCCTCGCTTTTCACAGCCAGCTACTCGCCAACTGCGCCACGGAGACTGTCATACATTATTTCATAAACTATGTTGATGTATGACGTTAACTATACTTCTGGAAACATAACTTGTCTAATAATTTTCTTGAAACTGATTCGAAATCTTTACTAAAAATAATAACGCTTTTAATAATATAAAATTGTTTGATATTTTAAAATTTTCCCAGTTTCTATTAATATTGTTTCAAATGACAGCATTTCTGCATATTAAATATATAGCCATAAAATCCTTTTCATATTATATGCAGATATTCATAATAACCAGTATCCTGATAATTATCAATCAATAGACGATCTTTTGAGAACACCTCTTCAAGGTTGCCTAATGGTTCCCCCACTTTATTCTTAAGCTTAGTTCACATTCTCTTTTGAAGAAATATACGTATATTCCTAATGGTTGCATACTTACGTTATCAAGTTATTGATTATTGCAATAATTATTTACTTGTGGACTTTTCAAGAATACTATTTATGCATTGTTATTTGCATTTATTAACAGTTAAATACACAACTAAGATTACAGGTAATTTTATCTGTATATTATGTTTTACAGGATGTAATACTTTTTTTTGTGTTCATTAGAAAGTCATCGAATACTGTACAATGTTTTTACTACTACTATGTGCTTACACGTCTAGCAATATCGTCAGAGCACATTTTTAACATAATATATAAAATTACTGCGTATATATCCCTTTTTATTGTGTGATTTCAATTCCTGAAAACACTAAATAATATAATAATAATTTCATTTATTCTCTCTTCACAATAGGTTGCCTTAAAGTAAAAATATTATCTTAACTATATTTCACCTTTCTGGGAGACTGGTGCCCGATGTATAAATAGGGAGTTAACAGTAAGAAAACCTAATAGATTTTTTTTCTAATAGTTTTTAGTATAAAAATCTCGAAAATTAAGTTTGTTAATTTATATGTGATTATTTAATATTTTCATGAAAGAAATATGTAAAAATAAAGCATTTTGTCACGTGACATATAAATAAAATAATAATACTAGCCCTGTATTGAACATTGTCCCACTGCTGGGCACGGGCCTCCTCTACTAATGAGAGGGGTTAGGCCTTAGTCTACCACGCTGGCCCAATGCGGGTTGGTAGACTTCACATACCTTCGAAACTCGTATGAAAATTCTCAGGTATGCCAGGTTTCCTCACGATGTTTTCCTTCACCGTTAAAGCAAGCGATAATTAACATTTAATACACACATAACTTTAGAAAAGTCAGAGGTGTATGCCATTTGGGTTTCGAACATACGACTTTCGTCTTCACAGTCCGTACTGCAACCAACTAGGCTATCACTGCTTACGTGACATAAAACAATAATAATAAGAAAAATTCATTGAACTTTCGAAATTGATGTTGTTGGATTTATTAGGATAGGTTGTTAGACAGTTTATATGATTTACCATTCCACAAATCGACATTCAGTTCTAACATAAAAAAACATAACCATGTCTTGTCGATATTATTATATCACATATGAGAAAATGATTCAAATTTGGATGTTTCTTATAATTATTCTAAGGAATCAGGACATAGTTTTTTTTTTTAGTGCCTCGATAGGCAGACGAGCAGACGGGCCACCTGATGGTAAGTAGTCACCTCCGCCCATAGACTTCTGCAATACCAGGGCACAGCAAAGCCGCTGCCTACTATTCATAGTTACAGTTGAGCAACTTTTTATATACCACATTTTCTGATTATAGATCAAAAACAAAACTATAAGTGTGTGAAATACTGTTCGGTTGTTCAACGTCCAGTGTATACCAGTCTTTATATTATGCAACCCGGTCACTCGTCATTCGGACTGATCTCACAATATGTCGGCTATTATAAAGGTAAATATAATGGCATTTAGATGTAGTCACAATTATTGCAATAACAGAATAGTGCCGTTGACATTTCTGACTTATTCAAGAGTTGGTCAATTGATTTCGATTCATGATCGCCTATAGCTTTGCATAAGTATAAAATTGATTATAATTTCACAAACCTTTAGTAACTATTGTATTAGGTATTGAAATGGAATGAAGGTTAAGTAACCTTTGCAACTACTAATATGAGTTTTTTCGATATCCGTATTTGAGAATTGTGTATAAAGATAGGTAATACGTTGTCAATCAATGAATCCGCTAAGTGCGATTTTTATTGCATTGCATACATATTATAGTAAATTCCTGACGCGACCATTATCGAAAAATTTACACTAAACACACAGATTTAAGAAATTTATTAATAGTGAAAAGTTACAAGTGACAAATCGAGTTTCAATTTGATTTCAACATAAGCCATAAATTGAAGGCTCTTTTAAGGGTTCGTCTGATTTGTTTAATTAGTGACACAGTGATATGTTGCGGTAGGTCAAATATGATGGTAAATGTTATAATGCCAGTGTACTTGTCACGGCATTCAGTCCTCTAATTAGTGTCTGCATTCTTATATAGCATAGAGATAATATGATAACAACTGAAAACACCTTACAAATTACCAGCAGCTTCTCAGATCACAGACTGCGTGGTGATCGTCGAGGTCAATACATCTAGTATGTACTGTGTATACTCTGCGAACGTAGCATTGAAGTAGAAGCGTATGCACTTGTACACGTGTTTATTGGGGCGGGATGTAGGATGTAGTCGGAAGCCTACATGCTGCACTAGACTCGGTTGGAATGGCATAATATGTACATATGTACCCCGACGTAAAGTTGCTAGTTTATCGGGTTTTTACCAGATACATTTCGGCGAGTCTGCCTTGGAATTATACAATTTAATCCCCCAACCCCTTTCTATCATCGGACGATAGGAGACACGGCGAAGCGTCATCGATACATGGTTGATATACCAACAGTGCCGCCAAGTGTTTTGCTAGTACATTTATCATGCGCACCGCTAGAGAGTGGAACTCTTTGCCGGAGTCTATATTTCCTGAAAATTATAACCTGGGTATCTTTAAGTCAAGAGTGAATCTTCTAGGCAAGCGTGCTCCACCGTAGACCACATCATCACTTACCATAAGGCGAGATAGTGGTCAAAAGCAAGCCTATTTATAGTATACAAAAATATGAGGTATATACGACAAATGGTCTTAAATAGACCTTCGTATATGATTTGCGTTGGTGATAAGCAATGTCGAAGTGTTATCAATTGAACATTTCTCGATTTTTACTATAACAATGATCAATATAATGAGGAAGTACTTAACACCTTGTTTGTGTTTTAGAATATAGTGAAAACCAGTTTAAACCAGATTTTATCGATATGAAAAAGCGCGAAAGAATGTTCTTCTCATTAAATTTTATATTTAGCATCAGCTAACATATTTTACGTACATTATTTGTGGGTTTATTTCAACGGCCTCTAACGTTAATTATGGTTAAAATATTTATTGGTCGCGTCGCACTGCAGACAAAGACAACCTACGCGAATGACTAACGGCAGCGAGCCTATTGACTTGTTTCGGAATTAATTAGAATACTCGTCCGTGTATTCAATTAAGTTACAAAATCGTAGTAATTTTTTATCGTCGGTACGTGGTTTTGAAAATAATTTATATAGCTATGAGACTTATGTAGATTCACACTAATAAAACGGACATTCTTTTTAATTTATTTATTAATCAGATAGGCTGTTGTCATGCGACTGATATGTATCCAGCATCACACTACAGTTATTACCTAACTTGTTATATGTTGTTTTACATTTGAGGTAATTTTAAAGACGATTCCTTATAATTCTCTTCGATGTTTCAAAATTTTTTTTTAATTGAAGGCAATTTGTGGTATTATATTTTTGGTAAGTTATCATTAATATAGTCTCCTCCACACGGAAGACTGTGTGGAAGTAGTACATGGAACATGGTTCCATGTAATACTTGAAAATACTGGAAAAATATCCTGGTCGCCAATGTGTCTGCTTGTAAATTATTTTACGAGTCAGGTTAAACCATATTACGGCTCATAATATGTATATCCAAAATTAACCAATAATATCTAATAACAAATTATAAGAATACGTGACGATATGCTTAAACGGTAATATTCAAAACAATCCTTCAACTTTAGTTACTGTAGCCTTATAATTAACTTGGACAATATGACTGTCAGACAATAATAAGAGGCCAAGGTGAACCTAAAAACGTCAGCTATGTATGATCACAGACAAAGTTAAATATGTGTATATTCAAAGACTGAGCAATGCAATATTTAATTTTATTTTAGTTGCAATGTGCGCTAAGAGATAAAGTTTTTTTTATATAATATTTTGCTTTAAAAGCTTAGTAATGGAGTTACAGGCAGTCGGTTATCGCAAGCTGCTACCCTCAATCGACCACTCTTATAATGTGGAATACTGACTACACCCACTAAACTAATGATAGATGATACATATTGGGTGGTTTTTCTAAACGTATTCACTGCGTTTGAACCGTTGCAAAATTTGATTCTCATAACCCCAGATTTACATGATACGCGGTATCGTGTCAAGCCAAGTTCAAGCTAACAGAATGGCGAGCCGTACCGTGTGTACATAGTAGTTCGAATATACGAATTATTATGAAATACTTATTGAAACAGTCATAGAAGAGACCTGTGTTCGATGGCTAGTTTCTACCAGCAAGCCCAATTTCCGGCAGAATAAAATAAGAACTTAAAGCTTTAGAACTATCGAAGCCTATAATATAATTCATATATTCGAACTAGCCAAGTCAGACCTTAGGCTTCAATATATTATCCTAAGTTATAAGAAGTGATAATTTTAGTTGTTATAAAATATTTTATGTTGTTATAAATAAATTTTAGGACTGACGACTGAACTTGGCACCCATTTAGATTTCACTTATTTTGTCGTTGAAGTCAACAACCAAGGCATATAATATCATAATATTGAACTTGGCTCTCATTTCACATTTATGTTTTGATACCAGATTTCTGTTATCCTATATTAACATACTAACTATATTAACATTATCTCTTAATTATTTTTGAGACCAGCTAACTAGAAAGTGTGTCACATGATGGTAATTTATATACACTGCAGACAAATATACTTGTTGTTTATGGGAACAACAATACAAATAAACAAGGAATTGACAGCCTCCGTGGCGCAGCGGACGAGTAGCCGCCTGGTAGTAGTGGAATGAGAGGCCGTGGATTCGATTCCCGAACCGAGGCAGATGTTTTTGTGACAGACAGTCATTTGCTTCGGGTCTTGATACCCACGATACAAGTTTTACCTAGTGTGGGATCAGAACAACGTGTGTGACTGTTCGGTGATATTATTGTTATATAATATAATATAGGTGCATTGCCGATTTTAAGGAAAGATTGGAGATGCACAACTGACGTTCCTGTAGACATCCAGAAGTCTCACTCTCTAGAATAAGCGAGCAAGCTGTTATTTCATGTCAGTTTCCTGTGGGATAGTGGTATTGTCTGTATACTGGGCTTTAGCACTTTAAATCCTGTTTTAAGACCAGTAATGTGTCATTCTACGACTATTGCTTAGTTCAGGGAATATACATATATATATTGATTTATTTTTTATACTTACTGTGCAAACGAAGGCGCCGGTGAGTGGGTGGAGGTAACTAAACTAATGAACTACATTGTCTTATTACTTTAAATGGTAATGCTGGTTTTTTCTTCGTCTGTATGTTGGACACATGTAAATAACTAAGTGGGTGGATGCTATCTATCTCTCTCGCATGTATATTTAATCTTTTGTTTGACGTTCGTTGCGGTTTTTGAATTCTAACCATAAAAGGTAACTGACATGCAAAACGTTTACATAGATCGATTTGGACAGTTCTAAAACATTTTTACATAGTTTTGTCTAATGGCGATATTATATTAACATTAAAGATAGGTAGAGAAAGAGAAGAAGAAAATTAACGCATTAAGGTTTGATTTATACCTCAATACGTTAATTTTCTTCTTCAATATATCTTTTAGTATAATATTGTACAGAGTAAAGATCGCTCGACTATTTTACACATAAAATCATTATGAAATAGCGTCATACACACGTGTAACAATAACCACTGCGTGAATTAATTGTCCTTTAACTCAATTGTTAGTCATAATCCTCCAGCCAGCTTATTTTCATTATAGATCAGATTTAACTCTCTGTTTGTGATACCATTATGTTAGCAAATTAGTTTCCATTTAAAATGATCGTCATCGGTTGGTCATCAAGGTATAGATTTTCTTAGACGATTATTAACATTGTCTAAATGTATAATTTTAGATTAGTCTATGGTATTACCATTATTGAAACCACAATGTGCACGTTTATTTAATTACATTGTAATTCTGTGCATTGTTTCTTTGTGATAAATGAGATCATCTACTGAAAGAAATTAATTATGTTAAAAACTGAATTATTATCCCGATTTTTCATCGCATACGCGTAAAATTGACATTGTATCAGAGATATTGCCTCTATAGATATCATATGGAGGTCCAACAAAAAACTTTGCTGTACGTTGTACCTATATACATTTATTTAGTTCCATTTTAATTGTAAACCGCTACTATGATGTTAGTTACATATCGATCGAATAAAAACAAAGTATTCATTATTATGTACATAAGTATGCACTGTACGATTTCTTAGTAAGCCCATTTATTTATTTAATAGAACCAGTGACGTAGCTATAGCTTTTACATGGGGGGGGGGGGGGGGGTCCGCGAGTAAAAGCCAAAAATGTAACCGCTCAAATCATAGTTATTTAGAAATTAGTTAAACATAGAATGGGAAAACGCTAGTTAATAAAAATTTGCTACTTGCTATTTGGATTTGGACTTTGGATGGATGAAAATCTGCCGTAGATTTTCATTCATTTTTGGTTTATTGTTTACATAACAACTGTCAAAACATCAAGTGTCAAGTGAAATCAATTTATTTTTGGTAAATAACTATTTAAATGTTGCTTATTATCAAGATGAGATGTTAGAACTCAGGGAGAAAATTCTCACGCACTCGAATCAACTTCGTATACGAAAAATAATTCAAATTCGAACTTTTTTCGAGTGAATGTAAAGTTAAGCTATTATGGAAATGTCGAGTCCGGTGTTTCTCGAAGGTCTTGATGGTACGAATATAATGTCAAATGTATTGTTCATAAATAAATTATTTTAAAAATAGAATTCGAAATCAAAATATTCTACTTATTTGAGCTATTCTAAAAATTACCATTCGAACATTTCTCGAAGGTTATCGCTCGAACTGATTCGACTGGTACAGACCGGTCGAGACGTACATCTCGAATTCGAACCATTCAATATTGTGTCCTAACTTAATGATGATGATGATGTCCTCCAAGAAGTATCCTTCGACGGCGAACCTTGCATTTTTGGAACAAGTTTTTTTCGCCAATGTGAGCGTATGTGACTAGCTAGCCCTAATTTTGTTTTAAAAGCCCTGTCACAGGACGTACAGAACAGTTGCCTAGAAGAGTAGCTGTAAGAGTCAACTCAAACTGGCGCAGAGTCGAAACGTTGCGTCACGTCCTATTCTTCAACTACAATGCATGGCGACGCGCGTCATGTACACTTAGGGCCAACCCTATGTGTACACAGTTTTAGGTCTTATTTATTGCAGCTCACGCTGGGCGTCAAGGCATTGGATAATTACATGTTTCCTCAAAATGTGCACATGATTTTCGTACTGAGCCACGCCATTCGGTTTAGTGACACGAAAGTTCTTCCCAGCAGTCGCAGGGTACGTCGCAAGATGCTAAGTAACGCTTGATGATATTGTAGTAGGTAGAAAATGACATCCAGGCTTACGCTATTCTTGAGCGAGTTTGCCTTAAACCACTGAAACCTAATGGTGTCTAAACCATATGGCGTCTTGACAAATTTCATATGAACTGCATCAGGTGAATTCTTCAGATAAAGTGGCAATATTGTTTCCTTAACATTAATATTTTACAACGTTTATAGCTAAGCGGCAAAGAGTCTATGCTCTTGGAGGTGGTGCGGTAATGTTGTACGTATGAAGGCCTCTAGACACCCAAAGATATTGTTTTATTTTGGTCCTAACTTACTGCGTATATGATGCCATATGCTGATGTGTTTACCCATAAAAAGACTTAATCTCGTGTTTTTATTATGATTTAACTAAAAGTCTTAGAAAGATAAAATACTTGGAAGAGTCCAAAAACATGTCCAAGAACTGGATAGTGGATGCACATTTGATGAGGTCCGTGACACTATGGATATTAAAATACTTATAGATTTTTAGTTCGAAATTCAAATTTTTTAGTAGAATCTCATAGTAAAGACTCGAATTCAAATGGATATGGATGCAACATTCGAACAATATAACTTCATAGTTCGAAATTATGTAATAGAGAAATTATTCGAACTGTAGATTCGAGTACGAAATTATTTTGAATGAACGGAGAATTGCCCTCCAGGTACTTATGGTACATCATATACCATCACACTCATCACTACTAAGTAGTCACTACTTAAGACTCGGTCGTATTTTTTTAAATAGATGTGCCCTGATAAAAATCAGTCTTGTTTTACCAGTTGATTTAAGCGCTAAAAAGTACACGAAAAAAATTAAACTAGGCTCAAAAGTCGTAGAAAAATCTGTTAATTCCAAATATGCATATAGCTGAATGCTGCAAAAATTGACACTTAAATCAAATAGCCTGCTAACCGTCTGTATTATCCGCTATCAATAATTCGCGGTTTTATATCATGTCGTAGGCTAAGGGGGGTGTCCGGACCCCCTGGACCCCCCCCTTATATACGCCCATGAATAGAACGGTACAAACAACACTTACACTATTCACAGATATTACATTATATTTATTGAAGTTTAATTAATTTGATTATATTGATTATTTACATTAAAATACACAGTATTTAATAATTAAACGTAACATTCATACATCGTACTCACAAAACCTCAGGCATTCTAGCAAAAATATACGTTTGTCACTCGCAAATATGTCACACTCTGTTTAAACATGAGTCAAACTTTGAATATTTGGGCATTATCCATCTCATACAGTACGAAATTGTGTATTACTCAATATATTTAACAAAGAGATGTGAGAGATACAATTTACCCAAAGACGGAGTGAGGCCTTGGTGCCCACACATGGTTGGTATTGGTTGTTTTAATGTTGGTAATTGTTGTCTTATTAAGAATTGTGCTGGACAGCTTCTGCCCACGTTTTAGTTAATTGATTTTTTACGCATATCTTTTGTGTTTGTCACATTTTGTCCGAACATTGCGCGCCACGGGTTGATGTGTAGTCCCCTTAGGTTCTGGGCATCCTACGCACTCCTTTTAACATTTTGCAAAGAGACAATATAAGTCACAATGCTTAGTAATGGGACCGGTTCGGGGAAACGTCGGGTTATGGCACTTTTTGAAGGTTAGGTGACGATTTCTCGGAATATAATTTGGATGATTTGCTTAATCATGACACGACCAGGTAAATACACGGACATATTAATGGACTTATTTTTAGCAGTGGTATTAATTCGCGATATAAAGAGAAAGGGAACTTTGATCCAGCAGTAGGATGATGTATATCAGTAAAAATAATTATTAATTTTGACAGGATCCGTGGCGCAGCGGCGAATAGCTGGTTGTGAAACGAAAGGCCGTGGGTTTGATTTCCGGACCGAGTGTTGGGTCTGGGAGTTATGGGACTCTAGTCCCTCGTAGTAGTAGATTAGAATTATGAGAGAGAGTAAACCGTTGGGTCTCTTTATTATTAAAATAACTAAGCATTTATTCCTATAATGCATTACTTGGTTGGTGTAAATTTATAGTTCTGTAATTTTTAAAACGAAAAATTCAAAAGTACTAAGGATCTTACAGTCAAAATAAAAGTGTAACAAAATGCATTGCAATTTTTGCCACATTTAGGAAATCTACTAACTGAAAGTAACATTTTATCAAAGTCGGTGATGTAAGTGATCCTGTTTTTTTTTTATCCTGGCACGGCAAATTGACCACACTGCACCTGATGGTAAGCGCAGTGCTGTCCAATTAGAGTATTGAGTAGCGTGAAACAATCTATCCCCCGCTGCTCAACACAATCATGCCGGCCTGCTTCTTCACACCACGCCATGGGCAAAAAGGTAAAGAAGCGCTTGAGGGCCTAGTGTCAGTACTCAAAAGGCCGCCAAACATCGTACTCCAACTCTAGCCCTCGACGATAACAGATAACGAATTATAGATTTTGCACGTATAATAAGTATTTTGCTACGTGTAAACTACACAAACACTATCGAGGTATAAATCGGTTGACATAGGACTGGATATTTGCATAAATCTATTGTGTTATGATTGATTACACCGCTATATGATGTCACTCATCTTAAGTAACTACGTGTTATAGTTAGTTCTACTTCAGTAATAAAACTTCAATCGGTTTTGCTTTAGCGCCAAATGTATCGCGCTCAATCATTGGCTTATTGTTTAGTGCTAGCATACTGATATATACTGTTTTTTTTTTATCCTGGGAGGACAATATGACCACACTACATCTAATGATAAGCGCAGTGCTGTCCAGATAGAGTATCACGTAACGAGAAACAATCTATCCCTCGCTACTCAACACCATCATACCGGAATGTGGCTCCTTCACACTACGCCATGGTGCATAGTGGAGAAGGACGATCGAGGGTTAAGTATCAGAGTACTTAGAAGGCCGCAACATGGCCAAACATCGTACCCCAACTCTAGACCTGCGACCAAAACTAAAGTGGTCATACCATGTCGGATTCACATAACAAACTAAGGTCTAACACCTGGTAACTAATTGTATAATGGTACAAACTGGCGTGGTTCTACCAATTAAAAATATTATTTTGAATCAGCATTTTTCTTTATAATTAGAACTACCATACTGAATATTAATGGACTAGCTAGCAATTCTTTAAGGCCAGCTTCTAGCGCATCTAATCATTCAATGAAGCGTGGTTATTGCGCAAAATCCCAGTTGTGACAACGCGTGATGCAAGTGCAAAACAGAGTGTTATAATTAACACCTTAGTCACTGCATAGTGTTATTTTACTTCTGGAAATTGTTTACACTTTGAATTATTTACATTGCATTGTGATTTAAGAATACTTTTTTGTGTCATTTTACAAAGAATTTGGTAATTTTCTTTGACACCCAAACATTAATATCATCTATTCCCACAGCAGGCAGTGCCAGGTTTTAACGTAGCGTTTTTCTCATAAGTATGTTATATGTAACATATAATTTACCTGATTTGTTAAATATAATTAAGCAACAGAGTCTATCTGCTGCCTATCTTATTGTTAATTTATATATGCATCACTTAAGTACAGTCAGTCAATTTTTTATGCACATTACACAATTGCATTAAGCAAAACTCCAATCTGTATATAAAATACAAAGAAATATGATGGGTGTAAATAATACAAACATATTTTAATTCAGGCGGTGTAGCGAGCAAAAATTAATATATTATACTGAATTTGTAAATAGATTAATTTTCTGAGAGTTTATTGCCGCTAATTTCATCAAAAGCTGAATCAATTTGGATGTCGTTTTGATCAGTGTATTGAGAAAAGCTTTGACTAATATTTAACTTCTGTTTTGCTTAAATTAATTGCCAAACAAAATTCCCTTCAATAACATAGTATTACAAAATCAAAGGTAAATAGATAAATATTCATTAATAAAAAGTATACCGACTTCAATAAAAAACAAATCATGTGTCCTTATAAAATTTGAGGGTTGCCCTCGAATTTTCTGAAATCCCATCATCAGATCCTGACTCGGTGCCAATGGGAGCACCTGGGAAGTATACCCTTTTAAACAAAAAAGAATTTCTCGAATCGGTCCAGGCATCTTCGAGTAATCGGGGAACACACATAAAAAAAGATTCCAACGAATTTAGAACCTCCTCCTTTTTGAAGTCGGTTAAAAATAGCGATCGGCTATTTTTGTTGGGTCCGAGATGTGGGATCTTTGTTATGATCCGTGTGTGAGCTGCGTGGCTTGTGCTTGTTTTGTATCATTACCTGCCGTTCGAGTCACGGGCCCGAGGGACGTGCGACCGCCACCGACGCGTTGTCACGCGTTTGCTCACCGGCGCCTTCTACACGCCCCGCAGAATTATTTTTAATCAAATCGAATCATTTATTTCGTAAATTAGGCCACTAGGGGCACTTTTTACATGTCATAATAATGTAAAAGCCTACTGTATCAGAACCAATCTGAAGATAGTTACAAATGTCTGACTGGACCATGGTAGTACTAAAATGGTAATGGAACATGGTATTCTTGCATAAAGCTGATATCTTTGTTGTCACGTCGAAGACATTGTCAGAGTGTAGACTCTGAAGGAGATATAGGAGTTCGAAAAAGGGGTAATTAGTGGTAAGTTAGTTAGATAGTGGTGGTGGTTGCGAACTCCTATTTCTCCTTCTTAAAATAGCCAAACACCCATAATGTCTATAGTAACGTAAATGTACATGTACATACATGTACATGTACATACACTCACGCCTGTAATCCCCGAAGGGGTAGGCAGAGGTGTAACTAGTACACCCACTTTTCGCCGAATTTCGGTCCCATAATGTGATAGGGGGCGAGCCTATCGCCATACCGGGCACATGTTCCAGACTCCGGGCTAATATTGATAATTTCTAGATAGAAAAACCCAATATCACTTTACCCGACCCGGGGATCGAACCCGAGACCTCAGCACAGCAATCGTATAGCATGCGCAATTACAACTGCGCCACCGAGGCAGTCAGTAACGTAAATGTTTATTAATATGAAATCGCAGCTTGAGTCGAATAGTCCAAGTGCTTCATTAACTGGGTTTCATGTCTTGCATCCTTTGATTTTGACTAAAATTAAAGCGATTCCAAAATATGGCGTAATAGACCCGAGGCAAGGCGAAGAAAATCGTGTGCACCTGAGAGTGTAAATTTAAGGGGAAAATTCCATTTGAAATGTTTATAATATTAAAAAGACTATTTTTTTTGTGTCTGGATAGGCAGACGAGCAGACGGGCCACCTGATGGTAAGTAGTCACCGCCGCCCATAGACTTCTGCAATGCCAGAGCACAGCAGAGCCGCTGCCTACCGTTCATATGTCATCCCTATCCTAGCAACATAATATGGAGGTCCTTGATCATTTTAATTAACATTTTTGACCAGTTTTCATAACGACTTATCTTATGAAACTTAACAGTAACCGGCCACTGGATGTCAATTTTTTTGTCTTTGTGAAAATTTACAAATTCGTAACTCGAATGGATACAGATTCTTTTATTAATAATTCTATTAAAAATAAATCCTTTTATGTTGTCGTTTACTTTAACAATACAATGAACCTTGCCATCATTTCAGATGTTAATACAATATTAAAATTAACTAATCGTAGTGTGGTCTTAACCGCCTAAAGCTGCGTTTTGCTGGCGTTTAAAATCCCTAGTATGCAAGGAATGATTTTGTCTTATTGGGCAATGAGAATGATATGCAGTAACAAAAGAGTTCTAAGAAGCACCCGTCTCGCCTTGTCCGTCGCTTTGACTCGTTGAATATTCGTTAGATAATAATATCATATCGCCTTCTACAGGTATTAGTGTTTGCTAAATTTAATTATGTTCGCTTTGTATAACATTCTAATTACGTTGATAATAATTAACTAAATACATGTAGTATTACTGATATCTATTAATATGAATTACACATTAAAGTACTAAATATAAATATACGCACTTCATCTGTGAATTTATAAGCATTTTAGATTCCACATCTTACCTTGACATTTATTAATAGTAAGTCAATACATCCCATAATTACCAACTACTTTTTTTAACGTCATAAACAGATTCAGATGTGTATATGTGATATGTATCCGTTACATTATGTATTCATACTTTTATATAGAATATATCAAATATTCATAAATAACTGGTTTGACGAATGACTTTTAGTCAAACAAATGACATTTAAGACTCAAATGAACTAATATTAAAATTCTTGTTCATAAGCGCGAAATTTAGTGCATATTATTTTGACAGCCTCCGTAGCGCAGTTGGCGAGTAGCCAGCTGTGAAACTAGAGGCCGTGGGTTCGATTCCCACACCGGGACAATTGTTTGTGTGACAGACAGTTTGTGTCCGGAGTCTGGGTGTTGTGTTGTTGTACAACACAAGACTCGTATCTTAGTGTGGGATCGGGGCTATGTGTGTGGCTGTTGGGTGTTATTTATTTATTATTACATCAACAACTATGATACTCACATCGTTTTATACCTCGGGATCAAATTTTTATGATCTGTATAAATATGCATTATGTATAGGTACTTACTTATAATTTTTTTTTATCCTGGCACGGCAAAGTGACTCCACTGCACCTGATGGTAAGTGCAGTGCCCTCCGTAGATAGTAATATTTCATGCATACACCTGTATCATGGAAGGAGTAGGTAGAGGTTCGCCGAGCTTATTTCCGTCCTATGATGTGATAGTCACGATAGCTTCACTTAGAGTGGTATTGATACTGACTGCCTGAGATTAATGGTTTAGGTTCGAAACCCAAATGGCTTAAACCTCTGACTTCGGAACGAAAATTCACACATAAATAGTTATTGTCTGACCTAGGGTTAGAAACCAGGATCCAAGCGTATTCTCAGCCTATGTACGCTACGAAGTCATAGTATATCATAGTAGAATATAGATCCCTGCCTTCAATATCAATATAAAACAAACAACAATATCAATATAAGGATTTGAATCTTAGAACGTAAAAATCCTTAATACTAGCGACTTTCATAATCGCCTTTATGAATTGATGTTAATATAGTACATATCCTTTTTTATTGAGTTTTGTATTATTAGTTAATCCACTATAGTACAAGACAAATACAGAACAAAAAAATGGTCACATTGAGGTCATGATATAATCATTTATGTCACAGATGCCGCAACCTAACGCCAAAGAACCGACTTTCTGGGTAGCGCACAGTTAACTTCTCGCAATCAAAGTGCCACTTCGCGGGGTACGCCAATTCAGTGATTTGCGGTACACAGCAGGGTCTCTTATGCAATTCACTTTCACCGTACGTTAAAGAGAGAGTCCCTAAGATTGCCTATTACTAGATTACCTTGTGAAGTTGGGAAAATAAGAAAGTGTGTAATGTGTCCCTCTCTGTGTATAGGACATAAATGCGGTTGATTTCACTGAGCGAAGCCAGCTCTTGGTACCGTTCTTACGATGAAACGGATAGATATGTTTGCATAATTTATAAATGCTAGTGCTCCTAGAAATATGTTTACACGTAGTACTATTTGAATGTGGATTTTTTTTTATACTGGCTCGGCAAAGTGCATCTGATGGTAAGCGCAGTGCGGTCCAATTAGAGTATTGAGTAGCGAGAGACAATCTATCCCTCGCTACTCAACACAATCATGCCGGCCTGCTTCTTCACACTACGCCATGGGCAAGAAGGTGAAGAAGCGGTCGAGGATCCATTGTCAGAGTACTCAGAAGGCTGCATAACGGCCAAACATCGTACGCCAACTAGACCCCCGACAAAAACCGGATGTACACTGGCTGATCCCGGAACGCGACACACTTGCGTGTGCCACTATGGCGGGTTTTACACCCTGTGTACGGTGGTTGCTATCCGGGTGGATATGAATATTCTACCACCAGGGACACCACAAGTGGATTTCAATTTGTAAAAATTATAAACGACAGTACAAGAAATATCTGAATGTTTACGTTTATTTGGGTGGCGACCTCTGGGCGATGAGCAAGGTTGTTCCGCTCAGACTGTAGGAAGAAGGAAAAATGATTCGCGCAATTGTTGCCATAGTAGGCAACCTTGTTCGCGCCTGAGACTCTGCTCATCGTGACGTGTGGCGGCGCATTGTAAAATAACTCATTTCGCTCGGATCATTCTACCATGACTAGGTATGATAAATAGTATATAAACTTAGTATCGATGATAAATATTATCATTTTTACAGATAATATAATGTTTAATTTGTTCTGAATGTTAGTATTATATAGTTGTAAGAGTCGATGGATATTATCATTTTGCATTATAATTAGTTTTTTTTTTCTTTATTTAAAGATTCAATTTATGTGGTTAATAATAGGCAATATAATAATGTTAGAAAATCCTTTGTTGAAAAAAATTTGACCTTTACTATCTGACCGACGTGCACCTTCCCACATTGTTTAATGAATATGGTTATTAAATTCAAATTGTATCGAATACGGCTTTTGTTTCAGGCATAATATTTTCGAACCATAAAAAAAACGACAGCAAATACGGTGAAGCCAATATTCTGTGTTGACTAATTCATTAATTCTTTGATTTAGAAATAGGATATACTTAATATAAATTATATTGCAATTTCAAAATATATTATAAAAATAGATATTTTGGAATAAATCATTTTTCATTAGATAATATTTTAATTATTTTGTCTGGATTTTCGTAACAACTCAGAGATTTTAGCAAATAAAACATGATATGAACACTACTATAGTTTGAATTAATAATATATTCCTACTAACTAAATCTGACCGCATTTAATTTATCAGTTCCAATGAGATTGAGTACCAAACATGTATGTGGACACGATCTGTCTGCAATGGAGAATCGCATTGTAATTGTATAGCGAAATATTGTATTAAGAGAAAGTTGTTTATAGTTTAGAACAGACAATAGTGAAGAAATTTTAAGCTGAATAGACATAATATTTTTCAGACAACACTTAATAATGCAACTGCAAAGATATTTTTTCGGTCGACTCGCGATTAGAATAGAGTAGTAAGTATTAAGAGTAGTAAAAGAGCATGTCTGTATATTTAGTAATTTAAACTTCTTGGTGAGTTTTCATGTGGTTTTACGATGATTAAAAAAAATGGATGGTGTAATATATACATTTCGGCAAATATCAATGTAATGAATTCCTTAAAAAAAACTTCTGCAGTTTTTTTGGTAACTTCAACGACGTCCCCACCGTTTGATCTTAAGTAATTTTAAATTCTATAATAAATTTTATAATAATTTCTGCAGTGATCTTCGTTCTTTGTAAATTATTTAATTTTATCTCTTTAACCTATTTCCATTGAACCATTGAGTTTAACATTGTACGTAATTTATGTTCGTCGCAGCGGCTAGTTCCGTCACCTGTCATGTCTAGCTACGAGTAATGAAGCCAGTGTGTTCATAATCTTTGTACATATCCCTTTACTAAGATGCAATAGTAATTCCATGTTATACAATTATTGTTGCATCTTATTGCTTTAAACGTGAAGGAAAAAGCTCGTGAGGAAAACTGCATACGTGAGAATTCTCATAAGAATCTTCGAAGGTATGTGAAGTCTACCGACCCGCATCAGGCCAGCGTGGTGGACTAAGGCCTAACCTCTCTCATTATTAGAGGAGGCCCGTGCCCAGCAGTGGGACAATATTTGATACAGGGCTAGTATTATTACATTATATTATTCTCAATTATAAAATTCAATAGAAAGTCAATATAACACATAATAAATATTATTTTTAGCCAATTCGATAATGGTAGAATATGTGTTTATTGTATTATTCAGTTTCATAAACTGCATAATATAAATAAAATCATTTAGAGCTACTTTTCGCCGCTCCGTGGACGCAAGAAGGGATATCGGATTCTCACGGTCGTTGACGATATTCGTGGCCATTTGTTAACGAGTTATTCATTAAATGGAGCAGGTATCTTTTAGCCAGCTTCGAAACGTCGGGATAAAAAAAAAGTTAAATAAACCGCGATAGAATCCGTAAAAATTAGTTTTATTTCAATATATAACATTCGCGTAAACACATAAGAAACCATTTTGTATCACTATACCTAAAAACATAGCTATTTCTAATTCATTGTATAAAATGTTACATCAAAAAATATAGTACTGAAATTCTCTATTATTATTTATGGTTCTGCGTCTTACCTTACTACTTTAATTAGATTAACTATAAATCTGCTGCGGTGTGTAGTATCATTATTTGTAATACGTGAACTTATCAAGAAATCACAAGTTTATATTACGCTAGATTTTGCCCGCTGCTCCTTCAAAGAGAATTAAAGAGTAGATCAAATAAAAATTACGATATTAAGATACTAAGAAATTGTGTAGCTTTCTTTTTTTGAAATTGATTCAGCAGTACCATAAATTACTTATCTAAAAAAAACGTTTATATTACGAAATCAACAAGCCATATCCATAAGCTTAAAATTAGCACTGTTGTTTCTTTACGTAACCTGCAAGTACATTTCCCGACGTTCTAGCTGAGTTTATTTATTTAAATATGCGTGAACAGCGTACGCCAGCTCTTTTGTCTCGGTACGTTGTGTTACTTATTATTGACGGCGCTCTTCCTGATCATCTTGCTTTATTTTATTAGCTCCTCTTTAACAAACGGAGATATAATTTCTTGTTTAATTGTCAATTTAAAACATAGTATAAAATGTACTAATAGTTTCTTATCTAAGTCGAATTATATGTTATGTATTTACACTTTATTAATAGTTATTAATATGAGTATGTATTTATTTAATGTACATTTTATTGGGTTTTAATAGTTTTTTTTGTTTACTTTCTTCCTCTATATCTTTATGGACCTACCTTGTTCATCTGCATCGCCCTAAGGTTGACTGGGAGAAAATGCATTTGGCATTAAGTCCACCTTTATACCTTGTATATGAAGTGTATAAATAAAACAACATAGGTAGTCAGGAGGACTACCGACATAAGTGAAAACTTAAAACTTTGCAATTACTGTGTTCCTTTTTGAAACAACGTCCATGAATTAGTAACTATGTTTGTTTGTGATTGCTTGACTTATGCCAAAAGTAAAATAATCTGAGCGTGACGATCACGCGAGTTCAGTTCTTTTTCCCCATCCCAAAAGTGCCCAACGTGCCTAAAGAAGTTTTCACTTCAATAAATTATTACTGATTCTTGCAATTTTTATTGATCGTCCAAAAAATTATATTAAATGTATTTTACATCATAAAAGAAAAAAAATTACCTGCGTAAGTACTTGCTTCATAAACCCCTCATTACGGTAAATCCTTGTGTAAATTAAAGGAAAAATACAATTTCTACATTGTGGTATTCAAAGAATGATTCCCGAATAAATGAGACGGACACGCAAGCCTCACACAGTCGAACCATAAAATACTTTGCATACCTAAATAAAATGAGACCTTGTCTCGAAGGAACAATATTATGAACACGAAATAAATGAGCAAAGATCATTTTTCGTTCGAACCTTTGCGATAAATCACCCTTAACAAAATGAGCATAAGAACTATATTTGAGTACTAGAAAGGAATGTTTCCTTGGAGAAAAACAATAAAGAAAGCAATATTACTGTTATACTTTCTTAACAAAACTCACGTCAGAGTTATGCATTTCAAGAGTTTCCTCAGAACCATCACGTAAATTAATGTATATTGAGCTTTGTAAATTGTGCAAATGACTCAATGGTCAATTGAAGCTATTCTCGCAACTCGACTATAAAACTGTGGCAAAATCCGTCACTGTAAATTGGGAGAATAATAATTTGCTAGTGGTAGGATATTCATGTCCGGCGGATAGCGACCACCGTATACAGGGTGTAAAACCTGCCATAGTGGAACACACAAGTATATCACGTTCCGGGGTCAGCCAGTGTATATCCGGTTTTTCTAGGGGGGCTAGAGTTGGGGTACGATGTTTGGCCGTGTTGCGGCATTCTGAGTACTCTGACACTAGGCCCTCTACTGCTTCTTCACCTCCTTGTCCCATGGCGTAGTGTGAAGAAGCTACACAGCAGCACGACATGATCGTGTTAAAAAAAAATCTTACTCTTATCACATTGTACTGAATTTGAAAAATGTAAAACTAATATAGAAAAAACTACTGTAATCTAGCTAATTCACATATTTCAAATAATATACCCAACTATGATACATAGTTTTGATGATAGGTCTAACCTGTAATGGGGGTATCAAGAACTACAACGTCTACGGACCGAGAACACCCAAACGCGAAACAAATATCTGTCTGTCACATAAACATTTGTCTCGGTGCGGGAATCGAACCCACGGTCTCTCGTTTCAAAGCCGGCTACTCACCTGCAGTGCCACGGACGGTGTGATGAAATAAATACATATTAAGTATTATAATTTTATGTATTTGTTACTTAAAATGCTCCTCCTGCTCAATAAATATGAAGCCTTTAGGTTCCGAGACCATTTCTTAAATAATACCAGTTTGGACTAAGGCCTTACCCCTCTCATTAGTAGAGGAGTGGGACAGTGGGACAATGTTTAATACAGGGCTAGTATATACATAGTATTATGTACCAGTTTACTAAACAAAAAATCAACGATGACAGTAATAAAGTTAGTAAATTAAATCAAGAATAATCACTACAGCTTAAACGACGGATGTGACAAATGCAAAATTATATTGACCTTGCCAAAATGATAAACAAATTAACACGGGTAACTTAGTGTAATGAGTATGGACTGTGTAGCCGAGGAGTTTTTTGTATAGGCATGATTCAGTACTTTTGGCATCTATCTCCGGGTCAATCTTCATTTAAGAACGTTATAATATTTATTGGTTCTTGATTATCTTCTCCTGTTTATGGTACATGCTAGATTTATTTTCAGATTCTTTGTATTTTTATAAATGTACTACTGCTACTTTTTTATTGAGTGGATAAAATAATGTAGTTTAGCTTGTAAATTTTATAAGATAATTTATTTCAAAAACGTTGTTTTTAAAGCACACTTATTTAAGTGGGTGATAATTACATTTTTTTTTTATAAATCATAGTCCGACAAACGAGCCAGTGGGTCACCTGATGTTTAGTGATCTCCACCGCCCATGAACATCCACAATACCGAAAGTATAATGTATGCGCTGTCGGCCTTAAAGGGCAGGAATAGGGATTAGGGAAGGGAAGGAGGAATCTGGGCCTCCGGATATCTCACTTGCCATACGAAACGCGACAGTAAACTGTCACTTTACGTTGGTTTTCTGTAAGACAGTGGTACTACCCCGGTCGAGCCGGCCCATTCATGCTGTAGACAAATATGTCTACAGCGTGGCTCTACCACTTCTACATATATAGAATACACTTAAGTATAATAAGACTTATCGTATAATGGTTTCTGTAATATCACAGTTTCATTACACGTACATATATCTGTCAATTTACTCAATTGAATAAAACTCTAAGCATATCTAGTTAATCTTTACATCACAAAGCACTTGAGGCCTACAGAAATATACAAAGATATATTATTACAAATTTACATTCGAATAAGATGTGACAACATTCCAGGATTTCATTGCATCACAATTTACAGCCGTCTGTCGGCCGTATCGTCACCTATTCGCGTTGTCCAACTATAAGCATAAAATCGGCTGCGATTATTGCATCCAGGTAAATGTGTGGGTGAATATTATTGGCAGGTCTCCGACACGACAAACAAATAAGCCGACGATTCACTGAACGATCGCTCGCGAACCTTATTTGGTCACGGACTCTCCACCTTTGTGAGCAAAAGGAAATATCCCAGTGTCGTCCTGTCCGTGGGAAGCTTTAGACCCCTCTGGATGCAGGAAGGCCCCACAAATAAAATATGTGACTTGAAGGCGACGGCGAGGTGCCGTCGAGATGAGGCTGCGCAGGTTTGCGGACAGAGACAACTGAAAGCTTCCCAGTGGGTGGGAGCGAGAAAAAACACGCTTGGCTATCTGGAGAAACGCGAGCACCTCATTTAATCGGTACGCGCTTCGTTTTGTAGGATAAAGGAAAATTTGCGATGCTTTTGATACGCTCGTTTTATCACTGATGTGGGCGTGTGTTGTTACATTTATGTTATCGCAATAAAGTTGGTGGTAGTCTGTTTCTAGACGATAGGAAGGAATGAAAAAACTCATAATTCAAGGCCTATCACCATTTGTGTGTGTTTTTAAGGCGATTTTGTTCTGTACAATTGATGTTAGTAGCATTAAAGTAGGTATTATAATTTAATTTAATACTTTTACTCGTGAATACTACTTATTGATTAACACCAACAAATAAATTAGTGATAAATGTTTTAGGAATAATGCAATTACATCAATAAAATAAAATACATATATGGATGCGAACGTTTTTAACAAAGTTATCGTGATTATGATTAAAAAATCATAACCATACTACACATGCACTAGTCCGAACCCAAAGAATTTGAATAGCAACAAAAAATACATTGCTATTAAACTGCGCTATCAATACACACGAGTGGAAAGGTGGCGTACATTAGATCACACAACAAACATACAATATCATATCGATGGTATTTTTTTGTATGCTGGCATACCAAAAATACTGGCAACACTCGCCGTTTTAACTTTAATTTTATGGTAATAATATTTATTTTGGCTTATATTTACAGACTCTACAATTACCTTTTTGAACTGTGGTGTCCTTGTGATGCGACATCTTTCGATATTGCGTTATATACATATTTGGAATTTGAACATTCTTCTGTATCTTTTGAACCTAGTTAAAAAATGTGCACTTGTTTGCTCAAATCAACTGGTAAAATAGGGCTCATTTTTTGGGGGACATTTATTTTAGAAAGTAATGCTCTTAAATGCAAAAAATAAGTCATCAAGTTGCAGCACGTACTTACACAATTAATATATATTTATATTAATACATATTCTACTAAAATCCACGTAATAGTTTTTTATAGTGATTTATTTTCCGGAAAATAAAAAAAAAACTTTAAACCTCTCTCCTGTAACTTTTCAAAAATGTCGCTTGAATCAAATAGACCGCCAACCGTCGATTTTAATTACATTTGCGCCTGAGTATGAAATATAATAGCTTTTAGGTCTTCTAAGTATATCTTACCTTATTGATCTATGAACTTGATCTTGAACTATCCTCGACGTTGTGTCCCTTATCCTTCCAGCCCTTGACGGTGCCTTCCAAGTTCCTACGCCATTAACCATGATTATTCATTCCGTATGGAGAATTTCCATTTGTGTTTTGACCTGTCATTAGTACCTTTTATAGGCCTACATGATCAATAAAGATTTTTATTTTATTTTGTTTTAATTTATTTTATTTTATTGCAGGTTATATGATTCCCCACACCCACGTTATTACACAGAACTTGATCCATGTGGGCCCTTCAAGCCCTAGAAATACATTATGTAGTGAACTAAATGAGTTCGTAAACGCGAAAGATGATTTAAATATAAATTTTGTTGAAGATACTGAAGATAGAGCAGGACAGAAGAGAAGTGAAGAGGTAAATAGCCCCATGTGTCATTGCAAGTAGAAGAAATCGAAAAATACAGACAACGAGAAGCGATTTCTGTCTCCTTATAACAATGTTAGTATAAGTATTCAAAGTAGTGCGTCTTTTGCACTTTAAAATCGTTTATGTCTTAAACCTCTCCACTTTTCAAAGTGATTATGAAGTATGTGAAATTTTCAAGTGTTCTTTAGTTTTAAACGCTTACAAACAAAACTAACTTATTGCCAGATGCCGACGGCTCAACACAGGTTACATTATTGTCATAAACCCACACTTGGATGACCGGCGTGCATTAACCGACAGAATTAAGATTTAAGAAAACAATACTGCCAAGTGCTGAGTTCAGTGCAACTCGCTTCGGCTTCGTTCTACATATAATGTATAAAAGTAATTCAGGTTATTGTGAGCTTACTTGATGTTTGAATAGAAGTGGAATAATAACAGCTATATAGTCAGTAAATCAGTAGGAATTTATTATTGTTGTGGAGGAGACTTCAATCCGCATTTATGTTGTTGTCTTATAATATAGTGCTAAATATTATCATTAGTGTTACCTAAATTACTTTCCATAATATTACACATACCTAAAAAATGAGATACCAATATGAATGTCATAAAAAACGCAAAAACAGCGTTCTTTCTAAATTTAAAAAGTTCATTTTTTATAATCCAAATCATTTCATTTTTTTATTAATCACATAAACTTAATATTTTCCAAGTCTTTCGTTTATTCAGTGAATAAGATTTATGAAAATATACTCGTTAATTGCCTGCATAATTGCAAGTGCAACTTTGTAATTTGATAATTTAATGCGCAATTATGGGATTCAAGTACTCAAGGATAATGATCGTTTGAAATCAAAGATATTTAATTAACCATCAGAAAGTGCAACAATATGCGGAACTGCATAAAATTAATAAATACATAAAAAAAATTACAACGGTTTTTTATTGACTTCACTCGTGGGAACTTTTTTAAAAACGCTTTATATCATAAAATAATGTTATTGTAGTAATCGTTTGGTTATCTGGCCAAATAAAGGGTTCGGTTAGTGAACAAAGAGGTCGGATCAATGGTACGGATGCATGCTAATGTGGGATAAATACCGGCACATCGGTGGCCGACCCACGCACACATGCCTCACCGCAATACATTCTGCCGTGTACACATATCTGCGTACTCCGCTCCTCGCACACTACGACATGCTACCACAGGGTTGCTGTTTGGATCTCCGCTAAATATGTATTGAGATATACGAAGCAAAATATAGCGAATTTGAGCAAATAAGCATACATACAATTTGTGTATATTCATACATATACACTCACGCCTATTATCCACGATGGGGTAAGCGGAGATGTAGCTAGTACACCCACTTTTCGCCGATTTTCGGTCTCATAATGTGATAGGGGGCAAACCTATCGCCATACTGGGCACAGGTTCTAGACTCCGGGCTGATTCTGAAAAACTCTAGATAAAAAACCCAATATCAGTTTACCCGACCCGGGAATCGAACTCGAGACCTCAGGACAGCAGTCGTAACGCATGCGTAATTACAACTGCGCCAGGCAGTCGAGTTTGTGTATATTATTCAATATATAAGTGATGTGGGAAAAACAACCCTCTCCTTAAGTTACGGGAAAATTGTATGCTCTAAAATGTATAAAAGCTTCGGCCTTTAAATTATATTAAGGTTTTACATAAATGAAAATTATAAAATCTCGTAAATGTACCTATGTCTAATTTGCATGCTTTACTTAACACCTTGCATCACTGGACTAATATGGGTTGGTACTTGGTAACTTTACATTCCTTTAATTTTTTTATCAAAAACACTCAGGTTTTCCCACGATGTTTCTTTTAATGACAAAGGGATCATAAATAATAAGGAATACACACATGACTTATAAATCAGAAGTGTTTGGCTCAAGGTTTGGGATGAAATCCACAGCATCTGTCTCCATCTGACTCTGGTTATGCCAAATTTAAAATAAAATGGAAAATATATACAAACATAATTTTATTAAATTTATCGACAACCCTAATACCGTCTAAAATGGATTATTTGAATGTAACCGTTTTACCGAAACTTAGGTGATTTCAAACAATATTATAAACAAACTATTACGGCACACTCAAATTTTAATTCATATATAACATTTTATTCGGTTACATGCTCGAAAGTCTTAAGTAGCAACAGATGACACGCTTTCAGGGAAAGAATTTATATGTGACATATGGTAGACGTGATTATAAAGATGGAGTAAAAATTACCATTCACAGCATACATTACACGCCATAAAAACAGTGAACATAAAAAATCCCAACAAAGCCGCCAATGTATTCGGAAATAAATCAAAATTTGCACCGAAAGTTATTTGATAAAGATTGGCAACACACGTTGGCAACCTTACGACAGCTTGACTCTTTTTATCCATTTTTGAGGACACACATTGCCATTTAACAACATCAAAGGTTTTGTTGTTTTTTACTTGAGTGAAGACGATTTTGTTGCGAAGGTTGTTGTAAATGCCTTTACACCGTGTCACGGTAACCTTGGTAATGTATTGTCAACAAGAAATAATTGTGGGTAATGTATTCATTTACGTACATCGCATGGGCAAGTAATTGTTAACAATATAATTGAATTAGTGTCCACTTTAAATACAGAAAATACTCATAACGTGAAAACAATAACAAACTTGGCTGCCTCGGTGGCGCAGTTGTAATTGCGCATGCGTTACGACTGTTGAGCTGAGGTCTCGGGTTTGATCCCCGGGTCTGGTTTTTTATCTAGAAATTCTCAGTATCAGCCCCGAGTCTGAAATCTGTGCCCGGTATGGCGATAGGCCGCCCCCTATCACATTATGGGACCGAAATTCGGCGAAAAGTGGGTGTACTGGTTGCACCTCTGCCTTCCCCTTGGGGGATTACAGACGTGAGTGTATATGTATGTAATAAGAAGCTTGCTTTGTCTGTTCTGCTGTGTTGAATCTTCTAATGATTTATATATAGCTAGTTTCAAAAACCTCTAAGATATATTTAATTCCGTGTGCTTTCGATTGTTATAGTGATGATGTAATATTTGAGGGTATTGAATTAACTTTCATTCTTTATATCATCAGCTAGTACCACGGCGAAGCAAGTGCCACTGCCTTGGAATGCCCGAAATACCAGATGTATTATGAATACCGTACTTAAAAGGAATAGACATTGAAAAGACAGGAGGGTTATTTGGGCCTTCGGGACTCACCGTCCGAACAGTAAATTGTCTTTCATGTCTTTTTCTGTGAGATACAAAATATGACTTCGAGTTTGTAACTGTTGCAGCTTCCGTGGTGCAGCGGACAGATAGCTGACTGAAAACGATAAGCAGCGGATTCGAGTTACGCACCGAGATAAAAATATTTAAGTCCACAAATATTTGTTTCAGGTATGGGTATTGTGGAACTCTAGCCCCTCGTAGTTTTTGATACCCCGATACAGGTTTAATCTAGTGTGGTAACAGGACTATATGATGGGTATATTATTATCATACTGTGTAATTATTATAAATCAAAAATGTATATGTATAATGGTTTCATATGTTTACGCGGATTCAATCGCAGTTTATCTAAATTTTTAGCCTTAAAAATTAGTTTTATTTCAATTTACTTATATGTATATATTCAAGAATCACCTAAATTATTTATTACATGAAAATCCATGTACCAAGGGCTATGCAGTGGTCAGATCAAATACGCACCATGGTCGATGTTGCACTATATACAATACGAAAGGCATGACGCCGAAAAAAGAAAAATGCTGGAAATTGATAATTGAAGAATTAATTGTGGTAGAGCCACGTTGTAGACATATTTGTCTGCAGCATGAATGGGCCGGCTCGACCGGCGTAGTACCACTGTTTCACAGAAAACCAACGTAAAGTGACAGTTTACTGTCGCGTTTCGTATGGTAAGTGAGATATCCGGAGGCCCAGATTCCCCCTTCCGTTCCCTAATCCCTATTCCTGTCCTTTAAGGCCGACAGCGCATACATGATACTTTCGGTATTGTGGATGTTCATGGGCGGTGGAGATCACTTAACATCAGGTGACCCACATGCTCGTTTGTCGGACTATGCAATAAAAAAAATCAGATGAGTAAGCACAGCATATAGGTCCAAGAATCGAATGCTCAAACAAATGTTTATTCAGTACAGAATAGAACGTAGAATTGTTTTCATAGTCATAATAATTTGAATATGAAAACAATCAGTCTCAAGACTGCTACTCAGCAATACATTATTTGCGACACTCCTCACCGAAAACAATAAATACTTCCATTTGGCGCCACTTCTAATTCGTTATGCTCGGCGAGACGCATTCTGCAAAAGCGCTGCCACTACCATGGGTCGGATTTAAAAATTTACAGCACTTGCACGATTCGTACATTTGTCTTATTTAAAATGATCTCTAGATGTAAATAAAATCGTAACCTTATACAAGGCAAAGGAATTCCCACACTGGCTAAAATAACTTATACGTGGTAGAATAATTAATGGTCTCGGATACAAAGTAAGCAAATATTATGTTCTAATATTGGGAAAGATCATATCATTAAACACAACTAATGAATAAAAGAATTAAATTAACATTCGCCAAATAAAATGATAACATCTTATCGTGTGAATAAATAAAGTAATTTATTAATTATGATTTGAATAATCAAAAAAAAAACAGTAAAACGGTCAGAAGAAATAGTAAACAATTTTTTATAGATTTTTTTTACAAAACGTTTTCTTTTATTTACTAAGAGCTTTAAAGATATTGTTCAAATCGAAACAAAAGAACACAAAACCAAGTTCTAAAAAGATCCTACACTAGTTACTTGATAAAATATCTAAAGACAAAACAGAAACAACAAACCCGTTCACACAAACTGCAGGTTCGAATAACCCGTGGTAAAGACACAGATCCTAAGTCGCGATTCAGTATTCCCAGGGAGTCCGGCCGGGGTCACAGCGTTCCCTAGCCAGGCCCGGAGGCAAACCAGTTCCAACATTTCAATATCACACCGATATAAGCGATATATTCAACCGTGTTTGCACTGGTTTATCACACCTCAACAGATCTCTGATACCATCGCGATCAACACAGTTTTATTATTATTGTTTACTAATAATTTGTTTACTTAATACATATTAGCATAATTTCAAATGTCATATTGATTTTATCAGGTACACATTTAACAGCACTCGTGTATTTTTTTTTATTTAATCATAATATAATAAACAAAATGGGATATTTATTAATTTATGTATTCTTCCAAATCACTTGTTAGGATTGTACATAATATTTAAAAACTGAAATATTAATCGCCAAATGAAAACAGATTACGAAACAAGCTATATCATAAAATCCATTTTCATAAAGCCACAGGTAAAATCAAATAATCATGTTAGAAAGAGATCCTTCTTGTATAATTCATGGCAATATTAAATTAACAGATGCAAATAAAAATGAAAATATATTTTTAATAAACCTGTATTAAATAGTGACAATGTTTTCACTGAATTCAATTACTCCGAAAACAGCGACGATTAAAAAATCAAACAAATTGATGGCTCAGTCGCAAATTATGTCAATCACGTGTTAACGTAATTACTTCTTTTAATTAAACGCATCATTTCAGTCGTTTATTCTCACTTACATTAACGAAAGCTCTCGGTCTTTCGAGTGAGCTTTCTGACCAATCTGATAACGACTAATTAACAGTACCGACATGCGGTGGTTAATATTAAGTGTTTGTGGGTTATACCAGTTGAGACTGATATCTACATAAAATATGTGGGATACAAAAAGATCACACCTTATTCTATAACATAAAATTGACGGTTACATGTAAATATCAGCAGATACTTAAATTGTATGACGAAAAAGAAAGAAAAAGTTATGGTGTTAAATTAAAATATGTCACTGTAAATAGGGTTCTGACGATATACCTAATTCAAGGACGGCCACGCAGGAGACACGGACTACATATCGAGTTTATATAGCTTAGGCAGGAACAGCGGGGGATGTCATAACGCTCTTTGCGGTGGGCAGTAGTACTTCGCGCGACCCCAAGATGGACTGCAGCGCTGATAGTCGATCTTAATGCTGAGAGCGTCTTTCAGTGTAGAGGGGTATCCACTTCCTCGAGGAGACGGGCTGCAAGACAGAATCGTGAAGGAGCAGTTATGGCTGAAAGTCTAGTTGGTCTCAAGATAGTTTGTGGCCTGGTCCCTATCAGCACCGAAGAACACATGGTTGTATGTATTAGGAACTTAGTCCAGCAGTCTGAATGTTTAACATCTCTCTCTCTCTCCTATATCTCTCTGTCTCTCCTATATATCTGTACTCCCTCTCTCATTCTTAGGCTTGATCAAGTCTTTTATTAAAACAAAATCGACCATGATACATTGATGTTTTAAAAGGTTAGTTTTATAAAATACTAGCTGTTGCTCGCGGCTCCGCCCGCGTGGACGTCATGTTTGGGAGAAATGTAAAAAATTACAGATTTTCATACAAACTTTCATCCCCTATTTTACCCCCTTAGAGTTAGAATGTCCTAAATCCCTGAAAGATGTATTTTTTAATTTTAACTAAAAGGCCAAATACTAATTTTCATGAATTTAACTTCAATATTTACGGATTTTCATACAAAATTTCATCTCCTATTTTACCCCCTTAGGTGAGGTATTTCAAAAAACCATATAGCCTATGTTACTCAGGGTGAATATAGCTTTCCGGTGGTGAAAGAATTTTTGAAATCGGCACAGTAGTTTTTTAGTTTATTCATTACAAAAATACAAAACTTTCCTCTTTATAATAGTAATGTATATTAATTACATTAAATGTGAGATCACTATTTTAATAAAAAATACTAAATTTACAATTTTAATGCACAGTATTATTTTAAAATTATATTTGTTGGCCACCTACTTCCTTATTGTAAATATTTTCAATTACATATAATATTATTAAATTGACCGATCATTCAAAGCGCTTTAACAAAGTGAGCACAATGTGAACCTTCTGTATTGCTTTTACCTATACAGTTTATAACTCTCTCTGGAACCAATGTAGTGAGGAGTCGATAGGAGCCGATGTTATTAAGCATTTAATTCTTTAAACCTGTTTGTTCTTAAAACGTTGTTTTATGTACGGTCAATTGGACGTATTTTATTCGAGTTCAGTTGTCCCGGCTGGAATCTATTCACGACCTCTATGACCATAACCTTGCGGTCGGACCGTTAGACTGCGAACGCGCTAGACGATGTCGGTCGTATCGATCTATATTTACTTTGGTTTAGTTATAAATTATAATTTAAATACAATTTTATAAAGGATTAAAATAAAATTGGCTGCCTTGGTGGCGCAGTTGTAATTGGACATGCATAACAACTGCTGTGCTGAGGTCTCAGGTTCGATCCCCAGGTCGGGTAAAGTGATATAAGGTTTTTCTATCTAGAAATACTCAGTATTAGCCCGGAGTCTGGAATCTGTGCTCGGTATGGCGATAGGCTCGCCCCCATCACTTTATGGGACCGAAATTCTGCGAAAAGTCGGTGTACTGGTTACACCTCTGCCTACACCTTCGGGGTTTACAGGGGTGAGTGTATGTGTAAAATAAAATACAATTAAAAATATCAAAACTGTCACTTATTAGATTTAAATTACAGGTAGGTTAATCACAATTTACATTACGAAGATTTTTGTTTCTAATAATTACACACGATTTGTCCGGTATTGAAAGTTGTGCCGGAAATGATAATAGGCTTGTCTTTTTTTATACCACTATACTGGCAAACAACGTTTCACCTGATGGTAAGCATTTGCCGAAGCCTAAATACTTACTTATCGTGAGATATAAATAGTTTTGCGCATTGTGGTGGCGGTATTTGACCGCCTTTGTGGCGCAACGGGCGAGCAGCCGGCTGTGAAACGAGAGGCCCTGGGTTCGATTCCCGCACCGAGACAAATATTTGTGTGAAATATAGATATTTGTTTCCGGTCTGGGTGTTGTGGGACCATAGTCCCACGTAGTTCTTGATACCCACGATACAAGTTTTGCCTAGTCTGGGATCGGAGCTATGTGACTGTTGGGTGTATTTATTAATTACTAAGTACATTTATACGGAGTTGCAGGCATAAACTTATTGTTAATAACTAAAAAATTGCTGAAAAATCCAGCATAACTTTAATAGGTAGTGATTATATTAACATTAATAAGCATCCAAATCTTTTGACAGCCTCCGTGGCGCAATAGACGAGTAGACGGTTGTAACGAAAGTCCTTTGGTTCGATTTCCATATCGAGACAAATGTTTGTGTGACAGACAAATATTTGGTTGGGGTCTGGGTGTTGTGAGACCAAAAGTCTCTCGTAGTCCTTGATACCCACGGCACAAGACTCATATCTTACTGTGGGATCGGGGCTATGTGTGTGACTGTTATTAATTGTTGGTGTTATTTATTTATTTATATATACATAAAAGCCTTTTTTTTCGCGGGGGAAAACGCTTTATCAATACCGCTCCATCCTGGAGTGGAGGTGGAGTGGTTACGTTGGACTCACCGGTCTTACGACCCAACGATAAGCCATCCAGTAGAGGTGGAAATTTCTGAACGGTCGTTGGGCCGAGTCCCTAACACTATTTACACCCTGCACCGGACTACCAACCAAAACCCCGCGGTGGCCTTCTTCAGCGCATTATGGTTGGCCTCGGGTTCTTGAGGCTAAGGCGCCCCAACTTCTACCGGAACCTACCATGCGCAATGCCGCGTAACGGCTCATCTCTAAAGTGCGGCGGGGCTGTTCAGAAATCCCCGCACACCTAAGGACGCCCTTGGCGTCTACAACAGCAATGAGGCTAGCCACGTATGCTGCTGTCCATCTCGGGGTCGCACGATGAACAAACGTTAGTACAAATGGCGCTATAACAGCCCCCCTCTGCGCGCCCACGACCCCTGATGGCCTCTTTAGTCGCCTCTTACTACAGGCAGAGGATACCGTGGCAGAATTCTTTAATGCCCCCTAGTCCACAGGGCGGATATACATAAAAGCCTAATACTGTTGGTTGGTAAGTAAACACTCGAAAACGCCAGAATCTCATTAGATGTATCTTTAAATTTTCACAATAGTCTGAATAAGGTTTTCGGAGATATAAATATTGGACAAGGTGTATGGAATATCGTAAAATTTAGGAAACCGGCAAGTACTACTTTCTATGGGATTTCAGTCTATGGAACAGATAAACGTCACAAATCCGAAGCTATGGACAAAATGTATCAAAAATAAAATTACTTTCTTAATTTCCTTAGGGATTTCACGTGGTACTAGATATTATCCATTATGCAGCGAAATGTACTGTACTAAATATAAAGAGAGTTTGGTAATCACTCTGATGCGTGCTTACCTCAATTGTATTGTTGACAAGTGACCTCTTATTCTGCTCTCAATTTCCTAGATCTTAGTATAAAGCCGTCGTGACTAGAAGACACTGTTTTGGACTACTTTAAGTAGCTGATATGATTTACTAGTATTAATTATTAATCCTTATTTTTGCTTCAGTACTGTGATGGCCGTTTCTATTTTAAAAAGTATACTGAATATACTATGTTAAAAAGGATTTACTTAACATAATAGTGAAATCATCATCTACATTCGTTCGGCTGTTTTGATTTGATGCAAGTGGCTCTGCTGTTTGTTTTCATTATATGTATATATGATGAGTACGCAAAGCTGCAAAAAACCGTTACAATGTGAGGAATACTTTTATAGCAGTGAACATTTTTTTTTATCCTGGAACGGGAAATTGGCCGCACTGCACCTGATTGTAAACGCAGTGCGGTCCAATTAGAGTATCGAGTAGCGAGAGACGAACTATCCCCCACTACTCAACACAATCACGCCGGCCTGCTTCTTCACACTACGCCATGTGCAAGAAGGTGAAGACGCTATCGAGGGTCTATTGTCAGAGTACTCAGAAGGTCACAAAATGGACAAACATTGTACCCCAACTCTAGACCCCAGAAAAAACCGGATATACACTGGCTGAGCCCGGACGCGACACACTTGCGTGTGCCACTATGGCGGGTTTTACACCCTGTGTACGGTGCTCGCTATCCGGGCGGATATGAATATCCTACCACCAGCAGCATTTATCAGTAAATGTTTAGTTATTAAATTACAGGCAGCTCTTCTGGCTTCAAACATAATTTAACTAAGCCTTAAGTGTTCGATAATAGTGAATAAACAGCGCGATGAGTTATCGGCAATGATCTCGGGTCGTCGGCCGCGGTACCGTTCCACTTGCCCCTGAACGCGACGAAACTAATGTACTTGATTTTGTAATTGAACCGCCCGCATTTTGGATGCGGTTTATTGTAATGTTTTAAGAATATGAATAGTTTCTTTAGGAACTTTTTTAATGCCTTAATAGACAGACGAGCACACGGGCCACCTGATGGTAAGTAGTCACCGCCGCCCATAGACTTCTGCATTGCCAGGGCTACGAGTGCTACCTACCGTTTTAGCTGAACGTACAGAAGCTATTAAATTACGCAATGTTTCGTAACTAGCTATGTTATTATTATAAACAATCAACTAAGGTAAACTGTAAACGCCACATTGCCTGAGGAGCGCAACACATAGATCATAGATGCATGACTAGAACTTATACCATGGCCTTTGATAACCATTCTCCCCTTCCGTACTAATACCACGCGTGCTGGCTTACGGAGCCGTAGATTCATAGGATACCTCCTGTTGTATTAGTATGTTTACTACCCTGGCTCAAGCTAAGAGGTTCGCATATCCGTGTCTGGGCCACACCATCAGGCTGTGGAACAGTTTGTCGGCTCATGTTTCCACGAAGAAGCCATCCGGTACGCTGACATGATTGTGTCGAATAGCGAGGGGTAGTCGTCTCTCGCTACTTGATACTCTACCTAGACCGCACTGCGCTTACCAACAGGTGCAGTGTGACTATGCCGTGTCACGATAAAAATAAACTTTAGGATACAAATCAGATGTACATAATGTTTTTTTGATTTTATTGTAGTTAATATTGTTATATTTAGACCGCCTCGATGGTGCAGTTGTAATTGCGCATGCGTTACGACTACTGTGCTAAGGTCTCGTGTTCGGGCCCCGGGTTGGGTAAAGTGATACTAAGTTTTATATATTTCGAAATACTCAGTATCAGCCCGGAGTATGTAGTTGTGCGCGGGGTGGTGATAGGCTAGTACCTTATAACATTATGGTACCGTAATAAATTCTTCGAAAAGTTGGTGGTTACACCTCTGCCTATCCCCTATCCTCATCTGTATATGTATGTATTGTATATATATCTTAAAATAATCGTATAAAATACCACATCCATACGAAAATTTTATTCGAACATCACAAAGATTCATAGACGAATTCCGACATGACCATTCCGCTAATCAAATTTTGTAACTGCGGTATTGTAACTATTGCATTTTTTTCAGTCGATGCCATCAATTATTTATTACCGTTAAGAAGATATCGATACAAATCTAGTTAGTTTGTTCACTCCAATATATCTAATGGAAACTTCCTCCCACTTTCCCACACAAAAAACAAAGCCAATTAAATTAATGTAATCGTGAAAGCGTGAAGATGGGTCGTCTAATTTTCAATATAGACTTATTTTGTCACGGATTCAGAGCCCTTTAAAAATAAGTTTTGTTGTAAACTCTCGAAATGTAAAAATATTGGGAAAACCGGATGTCATTTAATAGTCTATAATATACCATTCTTGCACAACATTTTTTAAATTATTTAAGCAATCTATGGCGTATTTCAAATGCCACTGTACAGGATATCCCATGCAGCCGGAACTAGGGCATACACGTTCTGCAAACCAGTTGATATAAAACAAAATAAAAAACATGTTAACTCTTTAATAAAGATGTGCTTCTTATTAAGTTCTTAGTTGACTGATCATTCGGGATAAAAATGGATACTTGTTTGACGTTAGCAATCTTTAAAACATACATACATATACACATATAAACTTACGCCTGTAATCCCCAAAGGGGTAGGCACAGGTGTAACTAGTACACGCACTTTTCAACAAATTTCAGCCCCATAGTGTGATAGGGGGCGAGCCAATCGCCATGCCGGGGACAGATTCCAGACTCCGGGCTAATACAGAGAATTTCTAGATAGAAAAACCGAATATCGCTTTACCCGACCTGGGGATAGAATCCGAGACCTCAGCACAGCAGTTGTAACGCATGTGCAATTACAACGGGCCACCGAGGCAGTCAAATCTTAAAAAAAAATACTTTCAAATTCACCGTAGATATTTCAACACCATTAGCTTACAAATAGAGAACAGTAGAAATTTTCGAATTCAAAAGCACGCTAAGAAACAATAGCTATGATTTATTTTGATTTAAATGTATGCCCAATAACTTAGGCAAGCATTGACGGCTTGATCAATGCGTACAGCCGGGATAACGTCGTGTTCTCCTCCGGGCGCTTGCACAGCCTGTCTGTAAGTATTCAATATTTTCAGTTGCATTGGCAGCGTATCATAATGCCCGCTGTACACATTGAGCCAAGGTGCTGGCCCAACACATTGGTCCAATGTTTATTGGGCATAAGACAAGAGAAATAAGGCGTCACCCATTACTGACTCACTATGGAATTTTATTGCCTAACGCAGCGCAGAAATTAGCTTCGTCAGGGATTAAATTAAATAAAGTAATATTTGTACTATTCTTATTTAATATCCAAACTACTTTATTAGGTTACTAATTTGCACATAAATTATGCATATTAAATTCGTTTCGATTTTCCTCATATAATTATGTAAATTTATAATTTAACGTAGTGAATCTGATTATAGTAACGTATCATGATTTATAATGTGTGTTTTTATTACTACTATGAACATATTAATCAACGTTTGCACGTTGGGATGTATGATGAATGTATGTGAAATTACTACTACTAAAAACTACTACATACAGTTATATTATGTGCGAAAACTGTGTACACAGTCCGTGATAAAGAAGTTCTCTATGCATTTATTGAATAAAATAGCTAAACTGTATTTTTTCTGATAATGCAATGGAATGACTTGCAATATGACTAGTCTAGCGAAGGGATTTTTCTCTGATATATGTAGATAATAGAAAATGAATCTTAATAATGTAGTATTTAAAGGTATTTTTTTCAAGTTAATCCGATTTTATTATTTTACAAAAATAGCGAGAGTCTGAACATACACATTGGTATATCTAGTTGATTTTTTTAAGCATACTTTGTAATTATGTTTGTAGAGTAACCTTATATTATGGACTAAGTCCATATATTTTAGGCAAACAGCCAATTTAATTCCACGTTGTATTCGAAATGTTGCATTAGCAAAAACCTACCACGCCATTTCTACTGTTTTCTAGTGTCAAACAACGAATTTATTAGCACTTGTATTTATAATAATAGCAAATAAAGGACAAGAATGAAGAGACATAAATCCAACATTGTATCTGGTATAGCAAACGGCATGATCATAATTTTACAGTTAGCCGAACGAGATGACGTTTACGCGCGCTACGACGCGGAAATCAATTGGATTTCCCTTAGTCGTATCGCGGAGCTCTGGGCCTCATGCTTTGTTCACGTCGGTTAGATCCCATCTTAAAAAGTTATGATAGCTTACCTACCATGCGCCTCACGAGAAAAATCGTCCATTCACGTTAGTATACACACGACTATTAATAGTAGAGATAATAGTAATATTGTTTACTTCTCTGGTTATTTCTATATAATCAGTGAAAAGACTACGTAATTTTACGACTTTTATTTTTATTGACTTACATCTCGCGAGGTGCATACTATGACTTTTTTTTAAGTGCCTCGATAGGCAGACGAGCAGACGGGCCAGTAGTACCATCACCGCCGCCCATAGACTTCTGCAATGCCAGGGCACAGCAAAGCCGCTGCCTACCGTTAAACTGCCTGCAGTCTCGACATACGTTACGCTCGCTTATCAACCGATTACGGTCGGTAAGCCATAACAATCTGGTCACTCAAACACTGTTCGGCATAGTTCTGCTTAGAAAAATCTGGCCCTGATAGTTCAAGATTGAACTTTTAGAATTTACCATTGAATGTTTATCACTACCTTTCTTCTCTTCTCTTGAGGTAGAATTCTAAAAAAAAGCTAAAGTCCATGTTTCATCAATTGTGTTAAAGAGCTCAAATAGCAAGTTCCAAGTAAATTGAATATATCTTATACAAAATTTACAGCACTCCTGTAGGGTTGACATATAACACCTGTCTATGGCGATTTATGCTATATAGACGTATAGGAACAAACTGTAAAAGTTTCAGTATTTTAGGTTTAGTATGGATGTTTAAGGTATAAAGATTTGTAAAAGTTATGTTGTATGGTAAGCTATATTTACTTTTATGCATTTATTTTTATTTTGTATTATATTGAATTTGACGCTTGATTTTCAAAGTACCGTGCGTTTGGGCATGCTTCGTAAGGAGACTCCATAGTCTTTGTCGATACCATAGTCGACTCCATAGTCGATATGCACTATGGCGCGGGAGCTACAAGCAGGGGTCCGAGAAAGACGGAAGTTTAAAATGATAAGCTTATTAATTCCATGAAATTCGCAATAGTATGAGAACAAGCAAGCACAGCCTATAGAACATAATTTTAAATAAAATTAATCCATGTATTTAAAATTTTAAATAAATTATCAACAGTAGGCAGCGGCTTTGCTGTGCCCTGGCATTTGAAAAGTATATGGGCGGCGGTGACTACTTACCATCAGGTGGCCTGTCTCCTCATCTGCCTATCGAGCCACAAAAAAAATTGCGATACCGAAACTGATTTGTCAATCTCGTTTTAACATTGTAATTCACTCATCCCGGAACATAGTTTAAATAAATTAATGACCAATTACGTGTAAAGTACCTGTGTCCCAACAATGGCCATAATAAAAGCCATAAACGTCACGTTGTTTGGCGTCCCATGGTGCTCCGAGCAGATCTGTTAACGAGAACGAAACACGTCTTAGTGCTACCGTCAAAGAATAACGCATTAGACGGATTTTATATTATCTACAGGTTAGTCATTATAGAAAAAAAAAAATATTACCTAATAAACATACTATATTTCTCTTTGAAATTGTATGTACTTATTTAAAGTGAATTGTAAACTTAACTCATTGATATGAGTTTTAATTCAATAATTAATAGTCGTTTTCAATATTATGTATATATTATCAAGTAATAAATATAAATTAAATCCACAAATTATTATCTCATATCGTAAAATTATTTTATATTGTACAACGAACACAACTTCTCCATTTGTGAACGAATTCTTAATTAATCTTTTGAATAATAGAAATAAAACATGACATTTTCTATTCATATAATAAATCCAAATGCACTTAACCTTCGCAGCATGATTAGGTGAGAATATTGAATAATCATTATATTTTCATCTGCCTGAGTTTTATATATCAAAATTTGTGGTAAGTTGAACTCGTAATTTTTTAAATATAATAATAGATACAAACTAAGCTAATAGCTAATAGTTTTTTTTATCCTGGCAAAGTGACTACACTGCATCTGATGGTAAGCGCAGTGGCGTCCATTTAGAGTATCGAGTAGAGGGAGACAATCTATCGCACGCTACTCAACACCATCATGCCGGCCTGCTTCTTCACACTACGCCATAGGCAAGAAGGTGAAGAAGCGGTCAGAGCACTCAGAATACCGCAAAACGGCCAAACATCGTACCCCAACTCTAGATCCCCGACAAGAATTATTATAATTATTAGTTATTTATAATATAGTTGGAATTTGAAATTATTGAAATGTGGCAAATAAATTCCATTCTCGTTGCGCGTCTGCGCGGTGGCATATTCTACTTAAGTCGGGCGGGCAGGGCGACGACAGGCGTGCGCGCAGGTCGCCGCGGGGTCATCGACCGGCCCGTTACGCGGTTACGTAACAAAACGTAGCTTACGGGCGCGCAGCCTTCGGAGTTCAGACCGATACAACCCCGCGCCCCCTGGCTACCCGCGCCCCGCCTCCATCCGCCCCTAGGCGACCTGTGAAACTCTACTTTTGCAACTAATTGCGAACTATATGATTATGCAATACACCCGTTACTGTGATTTATGGTTTCGTTTTTTGTAGGCCATGCTTCATTCTATTAACTATTGAGTTAGTGCATATGTTATGTACTGTAAACTGTAAAAATTTAACCAGCTAATTATTACAGATTTTATCGTGTGCTTTCATTGTATAGTTTAAGTGTCTAAAGTGAAATATTATATATCCAAAATCAAAAATTTAAATTTTTCTAGGAATCGCATTGCTGTTAAGTATTTAAAGAAAATTGTATTTAACCAATTGAAAAGAAGGAATTGATAATAAAATACCAATATGATTTTTTAGAATATATTTTTTATTCGGGTGAATGACGAGACGGGTAGGGTTCTCGCCTGATGTTAAATGTCATATGGTCTTAAACGCTAGAAACATCACAGTACAGGAACTAATAATTACAAGGAACAACATTGTAATATTTCATTTGAATATCAAAGACTCATTTCAAAAGTTCATTATCACTCTTATATATTACCCGGTAAATCTCGTTAGCTACCATATAAATAATGTATGTATCATCTAAGTTTTAATTTACCTATTTAAAAATTGGTGATATTACACATAGTATTAAAATAAATTTAATATGACAATCATCATTTGAAATAATTAAAATTAGAACGAAAATCACACACGAACTCAGGCAAAAGATGTTTTGTGCTGATTAAGTGAATTATTACAGCTCCTCTTTGTTCTTAAGTCGTTAACTTAATTAGCGCCCAATTAATGTAACTACGATATGAATCTTATTTGTTGGCACTTGTTAAATATTGTATTTAACAAAATATTACACGTGAATTAAAAATAGAATATTTACTATAGTGTAATTTTCGCATCTACTTTGTTGTTAGATAATTCTAGTTTAGGTGTAACTTAATGTCCACGTAATGCCATCTATCGTATTTCTAAGAGAACTACAACGAGTATATCTTGCGCTTAATGCATTTTCCGCATTCCATGGTATGGCAATAAAACGAATTAATAGTAAAGTTATTCTATTTAGACTAATGGACTTGCATTATATTCAATGAAGAAGTAACTAGTTTCAGAGGAAGTTTATTTAAGCTGCATAAATTATCATTACAAGTGTCGAATATTTAATTTAGATACGTATATTTTTGTTGGATTAAATACAACCTGTTAATATTTTGATCGTGGTGTGACTGTGTGACTTATTTTAAATGACTATATAAAATAAAAAAAATTAAGAAGACTGATTTCGTCGGTCCTCTGGAACGGGATTTCAACCACTCTAGAGCCTTTTTTATACTGGCACGGCAAAGCGACCTGTAGCTATGACCCATCTTGATTAACGACTAATGAAATAGGTTGTTATAATTCAATTAGTATTTTTTATGGTGAACCCACCTTCATGTTTTACAAAAGTTTGTCTATTCTAGGGTTGTCTGGCAGAAATCAAAGCAGAATGCTTTTTGGAGTACATAATATCAAAGCAGAATGCTTTTTTTGAGTACATAATATCAAAGCAGAATGCTTTTTTGAGTACATAATATCAAAGCAGAATGCTTTTTTTGAGTACATAATATCTAATTATATTTATCTCTTTTTTCCAAAAAAAAATGGAAATTACAGTAAAGTACTATTGTTACTCGTGTTACAGCAGGGGCTCAAAATATTCCGCTGGTTTTGCTGGTTGTGGCTGTTCTTCTGGTGGTAGGATATTTATATCCGCCGGGATAGCGACCACCGTACACAGGGTGTAAAATCGCATAGTGGCACACGCAAGTGTGTCACGTTCCGGGATCAGCCAGCGTACATCCGGTTTCTGTCGGGGTCTAGAGTTGGGGTACGATGTTTGGCCGTTTGACGCTGAGTACTCTCGACCGCTTCTTCACCTTCTTGCCCATGGCATAGTGTGAAGAAGCAGGCCGGCATGATTTTATTTAGTAGCGGGGGATAGATCGTCTCGCTACTCGATACTCTAATTGGACGGCACTGTACTTGCCATCAGGTGCAATGTGGTAACTAAGCCAGCATAAAAAAATATGACGCTGTTGGTTTTAAACAGTTTGATGTACTTCGATGTTTATTTTGGACAGCCTACATGGCGAAGCGGGCGAGAAGTCGGTTGAGAAACGAGTGGCCGTGGGTTCGATTCCCGCACCGAAACAAATGTTTGTGTGACAGACAGATATTTGTTTCGGGTCTGGGTGTTGTGGGACCGTAGTTCCTCGTAGTTGTTGATACCTACGATACAGGTTTGACCTAGTGTGAGGTCAGAACTAAGTGTGTGACTGTTGGGTGTATGTATTATTTAGACATGTGTCTATAGTTTTGAATATGATTATACAAGTGATTAATAAGACAAGGGACGCCTGAATTCTGTTTATTTTCTACTTATTTTTAGTTATAAAAATATATGGACATACTAGCTTTAAATTACAGACCAAAATCATATCATATGATTACAATCTTATAGAACACATGAGTAGACCATACCGTATATTTACACTTAAATTATACGTACTTTATAAACGAATAGTCGAATGCATTCGTCATTCATCCATTCTATTAAGACACTATTCTCGAGCTAACTCAAACTATTATGGGGATCAATAACGGATACAATAGGATTGTAAAAGGGGGTTCATATTTTTGATATTCACAAAAAAACTAACTCTTCCGCGGTCCCTCTCAAGGGCCGCATGCACTGTCTCACATTGATTTAAGAGTGATTATTGTTTGACAGGATATTCGTTGTTCACAATGTCAAGAGAAAAATCTCGCGAGTGATAAACAAAAACGCAACTTTATTCCACACAAGGTAGAGTCTATATTTGTTTAGTGGGAGGGACAAAGCTTTTACATCATCTAGTAACGTGTATTGATTGAAGAGACTCCCGTTAGGTTTTTACATAATATCTGTCTTCTATAAGGGGTGGTTGGCATATAGTACCTTAGGTACAATTCATGTTTGTAATGTTGTGCCGATTCTTACGGCTGTTTTGCTTCGATATTTTGAATTAATCGCGTGTCTGGATGAATCTCGTATTTATGTTTCTTCACTATTTTGTCACGAATAAAAACATATGGATGAGATAGTAGGTTAATAGTATTTGGAATAAATGAAAGATATATGTGCACAAAACATTATCAGTTTCCAAATTTTGCTATCAAATTCTATTGAATTTTACTTGTATCAGTGCCCGGTAAACTTCAATCTTTAGCGATTATACAATAATAATAACAATAACACAACCAACAGTCACACACATAGCTCCCACCCCACACTAAGATACGAGTCTTGTGTTGTGGATATCAGGGACTACGAGAGACTTTCGGTCTCACAATACCCAGACCCCAGACACAAATATCTGCCTGTATTTCCCGGTGTGGGAATCGAACCCACGGCCTCTTGTTTCACACCCGACTACTCGCCAACTGTGCCACGGAGGCTGTCAACAGTAAAAATGTTATATAAATTCAGTGTAACGTAGTATTGAAACCTCGTCGTTATTACTGATACATCAGTCCTGCATGATTGTGCCGAGTAGCGAGGGATAGTTGTCTCTCGATACTTGATAATCTGTCTGGACGCTACTGCGCTCACCAACGAGTGCAGTGTGATGTAAGGATAAAAAATAATATTTTTATTACCTAAAGAGAATCTTCAAAGAAAACAACACTAATGAAAATTGGAGAGTAACGAGATCAAAACTCAAAAAACACAAGGTACCAAAATACAGCGAAATATCAAACAACGCAAAAAATATTCCACAATGATGTTGATTATGGGTTAGAATGGTGAGGGCGCCACCGTCGACTATTTCGTCTCACATTTTTTATTGCCCCTTTTATTTATTATGGCGAAGATTGAAAGGGGACGCTGATATGGACGCGAGAGATGATTGTGAAGAGCCCCATACACTATACGTGCCGGCTGCTTGCCGAGTATGCATAGCTATAGATATAAAGTGCACTATAGGGTTTAGATGTCAGATAGCCAAAATTTAAAATCTGCCGTCCGTTTCTAAAAGGTTGTTAGGTGAATAAACTTCATTTTGAGATATTTTAGCTGGTGGTAGGATATTCATATCCGCCCGGATAGCGACCACCGTACACAGGGCGAAAAACCCGCCATAGTGGCACACGCAAGTGTGTCGCGTTCCGGGATCAGCCAGTGTACATCCGGTTTTTGTCGGGGGTCTGGAGTTGGGGTACAATGGCCATTTTGCGGCCTTCTTAGTACTCTGACACTAGACCCTCGACCCCTTCTTCACCTTCTTGCCCATGGCGTAGTGTGAAGAAGCAGGCCGGCATGAGTGTGTTGAGTAGCGGGGATAGATTGTCTCTCGCTACTCAGTACTCTATTTGGACCGCACTGCGCTTACCATCAGGTACAGTGCGGTCACTTTACCGTGCCAGGATAAAAAAAAAAAAAAAAAATTAAAAACGTAGAAGTCATGTACTTAGAAATGTTGCAGTTAGCTATCAGCGTAGTCTTTGGATCTTATGACCTAATATCGATGGAAAAAAGGCCCAGACGGATCGATAGAGAAAAATTGCTATATAGCTTTGCATCTGTAACTCAAATTTGTCAAAATGTTACTGGCCTTTTAAATGTTCATTATTACTCATACATAAGATTTAACTGTATTCATTACCTTTGTGTTCATAACCTACTATTTAGGACTATTTCAAAGTTGACACGAAAGTTGACACTCCATAATAGGGTAGTTACCTGTATTTAATTTTGTACATTATTCGATATGCAATACAATATGTAAAAGAACCCCTTTTGTGGAAACAGAATAAAAAATTAGTTGAAAAATTAGTTCACAATATTTATTATCAATAATGCTATGGCAAAAATGTGTGCGTAGTGGGAACATCTCACTATCTCCCTCGCACAAGTCACAGTAATGGCCAGGTGACGTCACGGTTCATTCTTTTACTGTCATTTGACAATTACCCATTCCAGCAGATTTGAATGCGTCCTTGTTTACTTATTTCGTTACGAATTCATAAAATTCTTTCAATAATAGGTAATGTAAGGTAATGTAACTTGTTGATTACAATAATAAAAAAATCGAGTTAACTACCCTATTGGTTAAACCAACATAATAGGATACAAAGTGACACATTATCCCGTGAAGACCTATTTTAAGGGATTGTTTTAGTTTTTATTACAGTACTGCCTTTTACTACAGTACAATTTATTTAATGACTTACAAGAATTTGAACGTGCTCGGTTTAATCTAGAATATCAGAAATAATGTGTTGATTAACAAACAGCTTTACCTCTTTCATAACTTCCACAATAATAATGGTGCTCCAAATAGAAATTTCGAGAGCATTACATTAATTTAATTCAAGGCTGTATTGTTTCATAATCCCTTTGTTGTCGCGAACTAAAATGAACATGTTAATCCGACAATCTGCAAAATCAATACGTTGTATCAGTGTACGATTTACCTATCCATAAAAGCGTTGCACTTCGCGAAATTTATGTATCGAGGGTGACTCCCTATAAAGTTCACATGTGCAGTAACGAGTCGGCCAGTTTAAACCACCAATATTACCCGGCCATATGAAATATTGATGCTGTATAGTGGTGCAGTAGTTGCGACCATAATGTTAACTAAGCGAGCCTTGGTGTTTTCCCCGCGCGGACGGATTTTGAAATTTACATCATAATAGTTACACCATGTAGTGGCAGACTGATAAATTGGTGCACTTGATTCAATTATACTTAGGCCCGGAATTATGTTATATTGATGTTCCAAATATGCATATTATGTTTTGTAAATACTCATTTTTGTATTGGATAAAGATTTCAATGTGGCGTTTCGGGATCATTGTATATGAAGAGATATAAACACCGTCCGATGTTGTTGAGTTTTATTAAAAGCAACCAAATCGATGTGAAGTACCAGTTTTGCTGATGGGTTTTATTAGACCAGATTGCTGAAGGCCCAACAAAAAAATCTCTATTTTATCACCATTTATTCATTATTCCCAACTACACCCAACGATTTCCTGTGGTAGCAATGAACACTTAATGTCAACCCACTTCGTCGATTCCTCACCTTAAACTGAAAAAAGACAATATAAATGGCTTTGTATGTATATATACATGTTGGTATTCACGTTCGATTCCACCAAGAGTGACTATAAATTCTAATAAATTTCTATTTGCAAAAGGCCTGATTTAACTTTTTCTTTCATCTAATTTTATCTCCTTTAATATTTCGTTCTCTTACTTATTATCAATTGTGGTAACTTCACCGTTTATACTATATTTTAAATCAAACATACTGCATCAATTAACAAAAACATTAATTATCATTACATTAATATTATAGCATGTATCGATACGCGTTTCATACGCAGAGTTTGGGGCAATACGGGTTCCAAATGCCAATACTGCTATGCACAAATGAAATATTGAAGCAATTCCTACATAGAGTTAAAAAAGTAGACGCGACGAAATAAAAAGTATTTGTACCTAAGAAATATTGACACTCAAAACGATATATTCAATTATTATCAATATATTTCAGTTCACATGCTGACTGAATGGATGGTGATAGAAATTTTCTTGTGTGTAAAAATAATAATTATAGCTATTATTAGAATAAATAGAAAACAAGCACATTCACTGCAGTTGCAATATCATACTGCCTCGCTGGTGCAGTTGTAATTGGGCATTCTTTTAAACTGCTATGCTGAGGTCTCGGGTTCGTTCCCCGGGGCGGGTAATGTGATATAGGGTTTTTCTACCTTGAAATACTTACCATTAGCCCGAGTCTGGAATTGTGCCCGGTATGGCGATAAGCTCGCACCCTGTCACAATTTGGGACCGTAATAAATACGGCGAAGAGCAGGTATACTGGTTACACCTCTGCCTACCCCTTCGGGGATTACAGGCGTGAGTGTAAATGTATGTGTGTATGCAATATCATAATAAGAAGCGACGCAAATTAAGTTTCCATAATTCCTAAAACTTTGGTGATACATCATAAACCTAATGTACGTACTCGTATAATTTAAAAGGTCAGTTTCTCTTAAAGTACAAATATTGATTCGATATTAAGTAAATTCCTTTCTTGGCCAGTGTACGTTTTTCAAACATCCATAAATATATTTTTCTCATGAAACTTGACCATCTTCGCAATAGGATGCAATGTTATTCTTTGCCATCGTATAACTGGATTAGCATCCACGGTGCGTATCGGCGTAATATATCGTTTCGATTGAGCTTTTGGTGTATCATTCACGAAATGATTCCCTATCCCTCGACACCCTCTAGCCCTCGTGGGGGAGACACTCGTCCTGTAATCTTTGCGTATGTTTGCGGTGCTTCACTTGTTTTGCACTGTCACTTTGATATTTAAAGGTAATACAAATAACTTTGTTTGGTTTGTAATTATTTGTAGAGAAAGTAAGGCTTCTTTTTAACCGACTTCAAAAAAGGAGGAGGTTAACAATTCGTCGGAATCTTTTTTTTTTATGTATGTTACCCGATTACTCGAAGACGCCTGGACCGATTCGAGAAATTCTTTTTTTGTTTAAAAGGGTATACTTCCCATGTGGTCCCATTGGCACCAAGTCAGGATCTGATGATGGAATCACAGAAAAATAAAGGGAAACCCTCAAATTTTATTGTGACTCATAATTTGTTTTTTATTGAAGTCGGTGTACTTTTTATGAATAAAAAAAATGTTGTACAAAGAGATCGTAGTCGACACGTTGTTTTATTTATGTTATTTCAGTTAAGTTAAAGTTTTCTTCCTAGTGTGTAAGTGTGTGTGTAGATTCAGTCAATTTTTTTACTCTACTGCTAGTTCGGAATGCAGTTTCGCTAGAGAAAAACGGACAAGAAACTCTAGCGTTGCTCTTTTTCTACATCGGTTAGCAATATTTGGTAATACAATTTAATTATACAATTTTAGTTTAATTATATCAGATTAGAGCAGCTCTATGTATGTTAAGTTGCCTTATTGCAAGATTGTGAAATAAAACTCATTACTCTCACTCATCATGGGACAGTAATAAGCTCGGTGTGCGTGTACTAGTTACACCTCTGCCTACCCCTTCGAGGATTCAGCCAGGAATGTGAATAAAACTACCTTATTAGCCAAATATTTGTATCATTTGCGAATATTTATTAAAATTGCCTCCATGGTGCAGCGGGTGAGCAGCCGGTTGTGGAAGGAGAGGGCGTGGGTTCGATTCCCGCACCCGGACAAATGTTTGTGTGCCAGACAGATATTTGTTTCAGGTCTGGGTGTTGTGGGACCGTAGCCACTCGTAGTTCTTCATACCCAGGATACAGGTTTTACCTAGTATGGGGCCAGAACTATGTGTGTGACTTGGGTGTATTTATATTTATAAGTGAGTGTCGTGAGTCTGAAAGTCCCCCGGATTTTCGGATACCATGACATAATTAGGATGGAATCAGGATTATGTAGGTGATGATGATGAAGAGGATGATTATTAGTTATTAAAAAAAGCTGTTGAAACTAATCTGTATCAATAAACAAGTAAGATATCAACGTACGGTTAGCAACGTCGTCTGGATACAAAGAGACAACGATTTAAAGCGAACAGTCCGTCAATAAGTCTCGCCTCGCATCGGTCAGGGTTGGTAATTGACGGGGGTGGGAGGGTCGCACGTCACCAGGGCTGCCAACTTTATGATAAATTAATTTATTTAATTATAGTTGATAATTTTAATATATATTTGTGATAATGATGAAACTGTTGAGGACTAACGTAGTATTTTGGAATTATTAAAGATATATAGAAATTCTATCGACATAGAAGGTTTTATAATGAAGTCATATTTTAACATATATATTTTTTTTAATATTACATTATAAATTTAAAATAATAATTAATTGCATATAAAAAGATAACTTACTTATTTCTTTCCATACCTAGTAATCGCACTATAAAATTAGCATGACAAATCAACGATGGATCTTAAAATGTAATGAGTAATTTAAAAACAAATCATTTGCAATAAAAATTTACAACGTGCTGAATATGATTTACATGATGTAAGTGTCAACCCTAAGACGACGTAGGGCAGTTACACAGCGCCTTCCCCTAAAACATTGTCATCTGAATTTGTGCCCGAAGTAAATAAGAGTCCCGGGGAGTCCTCGGCTCTAATGGCGGCAGATTTATAGATTTTCCCTGGATGCCCCGCCGCGCCGGGATTAAATTACGCCTGCCGTATTGGCCGGGAGGAATATTAGCACTTCCATTTGTTTTCGCGCTTCGGTTTCAACTGATTTGAATGGTCACTTCGTATTGAAGATTTTAGCCTGCCGATGAATAAACTCGATGAAGTAGTTCTTTTCCTTGAATTTTTTAATGCTCTGATAATATGTTTCTAGCTTTTGTTTAAAGTAGATTACAGAGTGGAATTCATTGTAACATATCGTGCAACAAGATACAGACGGTATCGGTTCTATTATGAGATAAATAGTTGCGATGTCGAAGATGCTGTTATTTTCATCTCAATCTTGGAGAAGAAATATAATTTAATCAGGTAAAGGTATTTTTTTTATAACCAATCTAAGCGCTGAAATGACAAGACCTTTGAATAATTACACACATCTATATCTTTAGAATTGTTTCAAGTAATATATAATGTAATTGCCTGAAAGTCACGAGATTAGTACCTTTGTAAAGCCGTCGATACTAATATTTGATATTCTAATAATAATTTATATCTTCTTCTTCTTCAGCCTTTGGACGGTCACTGCTGAACATAGGCCCCTCTCCTAAAGATTTCCAGACCGACCCGTCAGAAGCGGCCTGCATCCAGCAGGTTCCTGCGAACTTTCCGAGGTCGTCTGTCCACCTTGCAGGGGGACGTCCAACGCTGCGCTTGCCGGTACGTGGTCTCCACTCGAGAACTTTTCTGCTCCATCTGTTGTCAGTTCTACGAGCTATGTGCCCTGCCCACTGCCACTTTAGCTTGCTAATCCGTTGGGTTATGTCGGTGATTTTAGTTCTTTTTCGAATCTCCTCATTTCTGATTCGATCGCGTAGAGAAACACCAAGCATGGCCCTCTCCATAGCTCGCCAAAGTGACATTAATATCTAAATCACGTAAAATATTATTATTATTTTGATGTTTCGTTTTATTACTTAGTTTCATTTAAAGTATCTCGCTTAATAAGTTATATACACCTACTTTATTACATCTCTGGGCCATCTGGGCTGATCTGGCCCTCGAACTTGTACTCGAACTGCATATCTATACATCAACAATGACCCCTTACGGATATAATTTAAGTACTTTGTTTTTGATTGAGTTCACGCAATCACTGGACTACGAAGAAGAGTAACTAAATATTAATGATTTTTCTTCTAGTAAGTGAAAATAAAAATGAAGTAAATTATTACACAATTATATTCTAACCATTTTCACCAACACAAACAGAATGACTACGCATCTCACATCCTATCTTGTTGAAAAAAAACAAAAATCTTATTAATAGCTTGTATTTTAATAACAGTTTTCTTCAGTTTTGTCCCCTCGGTCGAACGTCGACCCAACCCTGCGGGCGGCGGGGGTCACCCCGGCCCGGCCGCCCTCTCCTTCTGATTTTTAAAATCGCAGACGGGTTAAGTCGCGGGAGCCGAGTGTAAAAGCTTCGCCCCCTATTTTGCGAGTATCTTTATGCATTTTATTATGTTTATTGTGTAATAAACAATAGGCGAATGATTTTATAAGTGGCGTTGTAATGTTTGGGTGTAGTGAGGGCATGATTGGAAAGAGTAAGTAAATTTTCCGAATACACATATAAATAAATAATAAATAGCACCTCAGTCAACAGTCACACACATAGCCCCGATCCCACACTGAGATACGAGCCTTGTGGTCGGGAATTACGATATAATTTCGGTCTCACAACACCCAGACCCGACACAGTACATACATATATATACACATTCACGCCTGTAATCCCCGAAGAGGTAGGCAGAAGCGTAAACAGTACACCCACTTTTCGCCGGGGACAGGTTCCAGACTCCGGGCTAATACTGAGAATTTCTAGATAGAAAAACCCAATATCACTTTACCCAACTCGGGGGTCGAACCCGAGACCTCAGCGCAGCAGTCTCCCGACACAAATATCTGTCTATCACACAAACATATGTCCTGGTTTGGGAATTGTACCCACAGCTTCTCTTTTCACAGCCAGCTACTCGCCTACTGCGTCACGGAGGCTGGTATCACTTTTTATGTACAAAAAGTATTTTTTTTAGAAAATATCATTGAATTGAGATTAGAGACTGACAATAATTGAAATCTGAACTGACGTATATACACAATACTCCTTAAGTACACAATATACAGAAGAACTGATTATAATGTCTACGTGAGTATGTCGTATGAATTTAAACGGAAAATTATTTTCCTTATATATTTCACCTTGAATTATAAAATTCATCGCGCTCTCGTCTTTTGTTTTCATTCACTCCAACTTATGCACTTAAGGTCGCTAGCGTGGAAAATATTATGAGGCTAAAAATAGAATAAATAACACTTAAAAAAACTTAAAAATATATCCTTATTGGTGAGCTTACAGTTTAATGCCGTCTTGGGTTCCATTACGAATACGAGTGACAGTGCGATCCGAGAATGTGATTGATTCGGCATTAGATTTATGATCGATAAATTATATCGATTGACACATTTAACCTCCACGCGGACGGAGCCACGGGGAACTGCTAGTATTTTATTATTGGTTACATTCTGCTGGTGATAGAATATTCATATCCACCCGGATAGCGACCACCGTACATAGTGGCATAGTGTCACACGCAAGTGTGTCGCGTTCCAGGATCAGCCTGTGTACATCCGGTTTTTGTCGAGGTCTAGAGTTGGAGTTCGATGTTTGGCCGTGTTGCGGCCTTCTGAGAACTCTGACACTAGACCCTCGACCACCTCTTCACCTTCTTGCTCATGGTGTAGTGTGAAGAAGCAGGCCGTCATGATAGTGTTGAGTAGCGTGGGATAGATTGACTCTCGCTACTCGATACTCTAATTGGACGGTACTGCGCTTACCATTAGGTACTGTGTGGTCATTTTACCGTGCCAGGATAAATAAAAAAAATGTTTTTGGTTGATTTCAGTATTAATTTTACATTTTTCTATAATCTATGCAAGAGCTTACCAAGAATTTCGTCACATTACAAGTCACTGTCATAAGTGGAAAGTCATATTGAACATCTTTCACAGACATCTATAGGAACTTCATTTTTTTTGTTGCATCCACGATACAACATGAAAGTAAAATCGTTGGAAAATATCGATATCCAGTAACCCTGAAATGATATACTAAAATCTAACTCGCCAGTGGTTATATTCTTGAATTAATTATAACATTTCCACCCAGTTTGATATCGATTGTCGTATGATTCATTTAATCTGTAACATTTATGGAGTTTACGAATAAAAACATATATTTATTCTTTTGCCGCCAAAGATAATAGTCAATACCCCAAACCGGACGGGATCAACGATTTATTAATACTAGTTTTGCTTGCGACTCCACATCTATGAAAGGCATTTTCGAGGATAAAAATATTCAAAATACAGAAAGATATACATATATTTTTTCAGCGCATACATTGTTCCCATTTTTCTCCGAAGCTATCAGGGACATTCCATTGGAAGCCTTTAGTTATGAAAGTAAAGGTCATAAATCAAAGTAAGAACATCGGTTCCCAATCTCTTGTTGCTATTACATCGAGGTACAGACACATTAATCATTTACAATTACGTTAAACGGCCCAAGGATCCAGTGGAGCAGACTCCCGCCGCATTGTGAATAGGTACTCAACTGACAGTGGACAAATAACAAAACTGGGTTAATCTTTTACCTCCCGCGACGGTCGGAGGTGGAGGTTCACCCTCGCGCCCTCTCTTTCCTTCTTAATGAAATAAGAAAGGGACAAAACAACTTGGCTTAGCTTTGAAAGGCTATATGACACCCACCTTCAGAGACATTTTAGCCTTTACAGTAGGATGAAGTAAGCTGTATTTTGCATGCTTCGCAACTTTTTTACCTTTGGAATTCAAAAAAGATTTATTCAATCAACTCAATCTGTACTCTGTTTTATCCACATTTAAGTCTTATTTAGTATACGTAAACTAAATTCTAGACTTTTAGTATTATATTCATGTATTTGTTCCATCACGTCTCTGCTGAGAGATGAAAATGCCATGAAAATCCCGTCCCGTTTTCTCATATGATATTGAATAGAGAGAATGTGATATTACATTAAGTCACTGTGGAGTGTACGTTTTGCTACCATTTACTTTGTTTGCAGTAGAAGGTTCTCACTAGAATTTTCGTATGAATCTAAAGTGAATTTTTGTTCACCTTCAAGAGTCCAGACGATCGTTGGTTCAATTGTAACGACTTTGAAACTTATTCTGATATTGCGAAACATGATTGCTGTTTTTAAGTGTAGCGTAAATTATTCTGATCTCTGGCCGTATTTTGCCTTTCTCGTAAAAAAGCACATGTTATAAGGAATAAGACCTATAGTAAAATAGATTCTAATTTACTTCGAACAGCCATCAACATCATACAGAGGCTTAGTAATCCCCTGATTTAGTCTTGATGGATTTATTATCATAGTTATGCATACCTACTTAAATATCTATCAACTGAGATACATTTAAAGCGCAGCAAATATTAATCATTTTGGAATCTCGAAACCTCTACAACATCGTCTAGACCCTCAAAATTACACAGAAACAAATGGAATAATAAAAAGTTAAATTCCACAAACGATATCGGTCGAGATATATTGAAATATTATAATACGCTTCACCCTATAATTTGATTAAATTTGAGGTGAAAAAGAAAAGGAGCGGAATCAAATGGGTCATTAGAACTTGGGTCGGTAATGATCGGGCGCGCATCGCCGGTTTTGTTTGTTATATTAGTGATCTTAAGAAGCCCAGGTATATAAAATGATTGCACTCTGTCGTCATCGTTCTTGGCTTCTGCGATCTTTCAAAACATTGGTGCCATTTAATCGAGTAAATCTCTGTTGCTTAGATTATATTTCATTTTTTTCGTCAACTTTTCAAAATCTACGTGAGTAATAAGCAAAAACTATAATATCGGTAAAAAATATAAGAACACATTATAGACCTTTAAGCTTTTGCTAACTTGGAATTAAAACAAATTTGTCTCAATATTTATTGCAAAACTTGCTTCTTTCCCTCCTTTGGTAGTGATTACTGTCTCAATGCTGAGCATGAGCCTTCTTTACTAAAAACAGGGGTTACGTTGGTTGGTAGACTTCACCATCCTTCGAAATTCTTATTTAGAATTATTAGAAATGTATATTTCCTCACCATGTGTCTTTAACTAACCGATAATTAACACTGAATACACACATAACTTCGAAGTCAGGTTATATGCCATTTGTCCTGGTTTCAAAATCGCGACTTTCCTCTCAGCAGTCTGGACCACTTCCAACTAAGCTTATTTGTTTGATGCATTAAACAACTTCCTTCATCTAGCAGAAGACTAGTATATGCACAACTATTAGGTGGTAGGTTTCTTGTACGCAAGCCTTTGTCTAGGTACGTACCGTTTTGTCTATAGTTGGTGGCAATGTTTCAGTTTAGAGCACCTAAAAAAATATATTCTAGTAATTGGACTATCGTTGCTTTTAAAGTAAGTGAAATTATCGAATATTTTTTTGTATACATAATAATACCAGCCCTGTGAGTATTGTCCCACTGGGCACGGGCTTCCACTTATCAGGCTGGCCTTATACAGGTTGGTATTCGCATGAGAATTCTCAGGTATGCAGGCTTCCTCACGAAATTTTACTTTACCATTAAAGCAATCAATAATTAACAACGAATACACACATAACCTTTTAGGAAAATCAGAGGTGTATGCCACGTGGGCTGGTTTCGAACATACAACTATCATCTCGACATTCTTGACAGTCCGTACCGCAACCAACTACAAACAACTAGGCTATCATGCTACATATGTTTGTATATGCACACAGTAAATACATATCCAAGTATAATATGCAGTACTACGGTATCATTGCTACAGAGTACGGTAAAAGCAATTTCAAGCGGAGACTGTTGGCAAATGGCCAGTAGAAATAAGCTTGCTCCGACACCCTGACAGCACCAGTACATGCAGCCTGTGTGTTCTAATACATTTAATTTATATTTATTATATTATGATGTACAAATACTACTTACGTTTTATTGATAGCGTCGTAATTCATCCGATGAGATTCTTTGGTGACATTATTTTCATTGCAAAATTCATTCATATTATCTTTGAATACAATGTCTTTGTTACTATTGAAGAAGGTACACAGCATGAAAGATTCTTTCTCTCGACTACTAACTGGACGGCACTGCCCTGCATCAGGTGCAGTGTGGTCACTTTGCTGTGACAGGATAAAAAAAAATTATCAAGCAATACGAAGCTACGTTTGCAAGATATGTTCTGATATGAACTTATTGCCAGATTTTTCTTACATTAATCTCGAAATAGCTATAAAATAATGTCTAAAATTCATCTACATTATAAACCCTTCTTACTTTATAAGCCGATTTTGAAGGCTCAATTAAAAAATAATATGAATTTTGACCTTGTTAAGATACGATTAATTTTCATATTATTTTAATATTTGAGCCATAGATAAAATCTTCTGCAAATGAGTAACTTATGATTAACCTAAATTAACAATGTGGTTGCCTGCAAAAAAGTGCAAATTACAACAATGAGGTGAGTAATAATGATTTTCGTGATCTATTATAATAAGTAAAGTAGTAGAGTTGTTTCCAAAAAGCGTGTGTGTCTGGTAGGGGTTGAAGCAATTTAAACCAAAGTAACCTGGCGAAAAGCCAGCCGTCCAACGGGGTTGCGACAACGCTAGACATCGTAGATAAGAGTTCCAACTGTATCATCTCATAAGTTTAAACATCTTCTTCCGTTTGGTCTTTGACCGTAACTTTCAACTATGAAAAAACGAGATTTGCATAATAATTTGACTTACAAGTTTCTTTATATTATTTCTATATATACATACGCACTTACATTTGTAGGCTGATGTGAGTATTTTGTGATTGAACAACTCTATATCACTTTACTCCACCCGGGATCGAGTACCGTCCGAACTTAGCACAGCCGTACCGCATATGCAATTACAACTGCGTTACTGAAGAAGTCGAGGCATATTATTTTTTTGTATTGTAATTATTTAAAATTGACCATTTATATTATATTTATTATTTATATTTTTTTTATTTTAGATAATCTTAATTATTATTTTTAAATCAAGTTTAAGCATTGGATCAATATCTTTAAAGGTTACGCGTTTTACGACTTTTTATCGATATCATCACACTTTTAAAAGCATCTAAATATATAATGTTGTCTAGTGGCTATGATAAAACATTACGCACTTCCACCATTTTATTTAACTTCTAAAAACAAGAAATGCCATCTAGACATCATTCTAATAAGTTTTACAATACTCTGTTACACAAAAAGTTCAATAAACGGTGCATGCAAACAACTGCATGCGAAAATTAATTAATATTACTAATACATGCAACGGGAGCAAAGAGTTTGCTACAGCAGCGGCAAAATCAATTTGAGGACAGAGAATTGGCGAGTGGCCAGGAGCGTCCGCTGTTCGACTACCGCAAACCTGCATATTACACTTAATATAAAATGGGAGACATCGATCATTGAATGCCACGATATTCCATCAAGACTCCACACGGTAAGTGCAACAACAAACAACGTGAAGAATTATTAGAGGTTTGTATTTTTATAATCGTGTGAATTAATTTTAAACGTATTTTCTATGATCCAGAGTTCTTTCGCTGGTGGTAGGATATTCATATCCGCCCGGATAGCGACCACCGTAAACAGTGGCAGTGTACATAGTGGCACACGCAAGTGTGTTGCGTTCCGGGATCAGCCAGTGTATCCGGTTTATGGTCGAGGGTCTTCAGTTGGGGTACGATGTTTCGCCGTTTCGCGGCCTTCTGAGTACTCTGACAATAGACCCTCGACCTCTTCTTTACCTTCTAGCGTAGTGTGATGTGTTGAGTATCGGGGGATAGATTGTCTCTCGCTACTCTAATTGGAACGCACTGCGCTTACCATTAGGTGCAGTGTGGTCACTTTACCGTGCCAGTATAAAAACACAAGACTCCACACGGTAAGTGAAACAACAGACAGCGTGAAAAATTATTACAGGTTTATATTATAATATTTATGTGACTTGATTTTGATGAGTTTCCCAGCTACCGTATTTCCTATGATCCTGGGTTCTTTAAGAAAGAAAGAAAAACTATTTATTAGCACAGCTAACAACACGCACATAGCACAATACAATTAACAATTTTATTATAAATAAAACTAATGCTAATGGCACTTGCTTGTCGCAGCTGTGACAGGTAGGCGACCACTCAGCATATTGCTGTGTTGTGGCACGTACATAGTACATACCACAACACAGCGCTGGTTTTCAGTGGTCACAGCGTAGTGTGGAAAAGCTTCTCAGCAAGCCGGCATGATTGTGTCGAGTACCAAGGAATAGTTGACTCTTGGTACTTGATACTCTTATTGAAGAGCACTGCGCTTGCCATCAGGTGCAGTGCCACTGTGCAGTGCTGGGATAAAAAAATGGAAAAGACAAACTGATCGAACTTGTATAAATACCACAAATAGCTCATGCATAGCTGCGGTGTTCCCTGAGCGCTATGACATGTCCTTCTTTAAACAAGCCTTAAGAAGACCTTAGTCCTTCAACGTCCTTCAACCTTAGTCCTTCAACGGTAGGCAGCGGATTTGCTGTTCCCTGGCATTGCAGAAGTCTATAGGCGGCGCTGTTTACTTACCATCAGGTGTCCCGTCTGCTCGTCTGCCTTTCCAGGCAGTAAAAAAATGAATACTGCTAAAATAATTAGTACACATATCATCCGATCTTTTCTACTTAAATCTTGTGGCCATGAAACCCTAAAACTCAAACGGAAATTTTAATTTGTCATATAATTATTTAATGACTTACGACTTTAAATCTTGTTACAGTCGTTGCAATATATCACGAATTACATAAACTGCCATCATTTCCATTAAAAATAAATTTACGATTCCGAAAACGAATATGGTTTACTATAATTAATGTTAATAACTAGTAATCAAATTAATATACGATTGTTAATAAGTGTTTTTGTCATTTAATTAAATTCCATCTTGACACATCTGTCGTCGCCTGCATTTTAATATATGCATGTTATTTATTATCCCGTTTATTTTACAAGCGGAATAATTAATTGGTTGTATTATTTGGATTAATCAGGTTGAAATCTTTATGCATCGTTTATGTTGTAGGTAATCTACAGATACCACAACTTCTCTGCACGTCTCTACTATCAGTGAATCGGTATAATATAATATATGTCTTTCTGATGTTAAGTGATCTCCACCGCCCATCCACAATACCAAAAGTGTTATGTATGCGCTGGCGGCCTTAAAGGACAGGAATAGGGATTAGGGAAGGGAAGGGGGAATCTGGGCCTCTGGATATCTCACTTACTTTACGAAACGCGACAGTAAACTGTCACTTTACGTTGGTTTTCTGTAAGACAGTGTGAGACAAATATGTCTACAGCGTGGCTCTACCACTTCTGACTTATTACATAACAAACTACTTTTAAAAAATCTTTCAGTACAATAATTTTAGGACCATTAGTCTCATCCCTAGGTAAACGGAGATCATTTTCCATCACTTTCAGCTACTTGAAACTGTCATCATTATAATTAATAAAAATATCTATCCCGTAATCATTTATCTCCTCGCTCTCTTCTTGTATATTCTGATTTTTAATAATAAATGTTATGATATAGAAGATATAAGACCTAACGTTACTTATCACCACCACTCATGAACTCTCATAATATGACAAGAGTTGTCAAGTATGTGCTGCTGATTTTACATGGCAAGAAAGGGAATCTAAAATGGATCTATAAACAACGTACAATGCGTAAGATAAAATCGCCACTTTACGTAGTTTTTTTTATGATACAGTGTTATAAAGTAGTACTACCCTGGCTGCACCATTCATGCTTGAGACAAAGCTGTTTAGAGTGTTGCTCCTTTGTTCGTAACCATTACTAAGCCATATTAAGAATGGCTATAATTTTCGTGAACAACATGATAACAAGGTTCTATTACCAAATATTGGATGTTAATATTCTCGGTTTTCCGTCATATTTATTAAGTAATCAAACTTATGCTGCATTGTCCATCACAGTTTCCACTGATATAAAAATTATGAAGTTGAATTTAAATTTATTTATTTATTTACAGAATGAAAAACTTACAGCTAATAGTTTCATAAAAAATAGCATCAATTTAACTGACACAAAGCCAATAACAAGTTCTCACTTATAAAAGTAAATTAGGTTATTTGAGTGTGAGCAAAACTCTTTAGACAAAAAATATACAAAATAATTAATACAATAACTATATTAATTATTAATGTCAGCTTAATGTTAATAAATAAATAGGTATTTGCCGTGTAACATGCTTGAACAATCTTTAAGATCTGCCAACATGATACGCACAAAACTATAAAGATATCATCAGAATTAATTAATGTAAATTTTTTTATAAATTAACATAACTATAATCTACGTCAACAACAATATCGAAATAGAATATTTAACCTTAACTTAAAGTAGAACTCTTAATATTTTATGTAAAATTTTGTTTAAAACGTTTCCTGGACAATTGTGACTACGGCCTGCGATGAACTGCGGCTTGTAGCTTGATCAGCCGATTCATAGAGACTGAATAGGTAGGAATCGGTGCTTATCCTAGGATGATCCGCGAGGCTATTGAAATTAAAAAACATCCAAATTTCAACAATCCAATAGAGAAGATAAGAAGCTAGCACCAGCCAGGGATCCAATTATACATTTAATGAAATCGCAACCCAAAAGACCAGCTGCCAGACCTCAAGACACTGGAGCTCCTTCTGCGTAGATCGGACTAATTAAAAACAACTATATGGAGGGTAGAAACATTGCACTATACTTGCGTGACGACATACAACTCAGTCTGCCCCGTGACCATGAAGGCATGGAAAGCTTTCGAAACGTCGGGATAAAAAAGTTAAATAAACCACGATACAATCCGTAAAAATTAGTCTTATTTCAATGTATAACATTCGCGTAAACATAATAAACCATTATGCTTGTATTGTATTAGGTATGCACGTATAATAAAAGATGGATCAGTGGTGCGAAAATCGTCGTAGCGTGCGTTTCGGATTTAAAGATTGTGTAAATCATTGTCATTTGGGCATCGAAATTAATATCTCAGTGAATAATAATATTATGCATTTCAATTAAATGAATACAATTAAAATAAATATTGCTTTCATTCTTGTGGGTTTCTAGAAATTTTATGCAGTAGACCTTAGAATTAATTCCTGAGACTTTATATTCAAGTTACTGGTATAATAAAATTAACACGAATACCACTCTAAGATGCAGTTAACAAAGAATCTCACTTTCCCGAAAGGCATGTCTGTCAATCAAAAATGGAATGGGCGCACGCGTGCCCGTGAGATATGCGTGTTACCATTCAGCTACCACGGAAGCCGATGCTGTATAATCAAAGTTATTAATAAACAAAGGATTTCGAAGTAACCAGCTATTTTATGGTAATATTAATTACATAAATAACGAAATCGACTTCATAATGTGGGAAAAGAATGTTCGACGTTGAATAATTTTGATTATGGAGAAATTTTGAAAAATCCATCCATAAAATGCCGCGAAACAGATCACATTATTATGACGTTTAGAGTTATTTTTTATTATGCAAAATAATGTATGAAAATGTGATTTTAGTTTAGAATGCAACAAACTATGTCAAGTACGAGTCGGTTTCATGTGACAAGGGTTCTTAATAATACAATTTTTCATGAAATTTTAAACTTAGAATTTCATATTTTTCTGTATACTGTGAGTGACCCTAGGATTCCTATTTTCTTTCATAGTTGTAGTATAATTAGCTAAAAAGTTAAAAAGCGGTGCGTGTTTTTCGAAAATTGTCTGCGTTACCATTGAACTACAACATTTCAAAATAATAATAATAAATGTTTGTATTTCATAAATGAACCCTTTCGTTTAGAACGTAACGTAATACTTAAAGACATGATTTTTTTATTTTAACTTGCTATCAAAAAATAATCGGTAAAATCAGAATTCGTTTATTTACGCTATACCGTCTGTACGTCGTTAAGTTACCTAGCTTTTGATATGCAGCAAATAAAAAAATCCTCCAGAATATTTAAGAAACGTTCTGGCAGACGGACCGTCAATTGACGGAAGGCAGACATGAGATTCATCCTATATTCTTTTCATTAGGTTTAAGGAATCCTAAAAGTAACCAAAAACAGACAGCAACATTATGTAATCTACCCGTATAAGTCATTATAAATGAATATTCTAATATCCATTTGCACTAAAGTTGCTAAGTCAGAACTTATCTATGAAATCCCTAAACACATTCAATTATTGTCAAATTCATATTCTTAATATCTAAGCATTAAACAGCCGCTTATTTAGTGCAACGCTTTTTATATTTAAGTATGTCCCACAGAGTTGGCATGATTTAGGAATTCTCAGAATTAGAGCAGACAGGCATAAGAATTCTTCGATATTCATCCGCTGATATTGCTGTAAACACGCTCCGCAGATAGAATTTAGATATTCTCCATCCCAGACAGGCAATGTTCTGTAAATGCCACTTAGATGAAAATACGTGCCCAATCGACTGATTGGCTGGTTTCGAGTATTTAATTATATATCTATATATTTAGGTATATCTTAAAAACAGTTTCAGCAGATGGTAATTTAATATATTTTTAACACAAAACAAATAATTATGTGGATAAAAACAAGTATATAAAGCTTTTGCTTCAATCAATTGCTTCGTTTTCATTGTTATTTGTCCAAACTGTCCGGTGTTTGTCGTTTTGACCTTCACGTGTTAATGTATGTTTCGTCAGTGAGTCGTTTGTTTGTCAACCAAACGATTATGCGGCAATGGGGAAGTTCCAATCACGGATTGAGGTTTCTATACATACACAATTGTAATGACAAATTACAAAAGACCTACGGCTGAGTTTCTTGGTGCTTCTTCTCAGACCAGTGGGCATTTCCGAAGCACCAGTAGACCTTAACATTATTATGACATGTAAAAAGTGCCCATAGTGGCCTAATTTACAAAATAAATGATTTGATTTGATTTGATTTGACATACCTAGGTCGAATTATAAAGTCAAAAAAATATGGAGTATATTTTAGGGTTTCAGTTCTATTATAAATAATCAATATTGTGAACTATTTAAATTTGCAGCAACTATGACAAAATTTTGAATCGATAGTAAAATTATCACATATTTTAGTTATAAAATCGAAAACAATATGAGTTCTTAATCGATAATGCATTAGTGTTTTCCTCAATTGAGTCCTTTCTGCGCGTTTACAATTCGACGTAGGTACACTGAGAACATCGATTGAAATCGTTCTGGTACTTTACGACTTTATTTCGGGCGGGCGTGTTTTCTTTGACTGCGTCAGTTAGCTTGGGACCGGAGCATTCGGCGTGTATCGGATAAATATTAATAAAGCGGGGCCGGCCTCGTTTCTGGGAAGTTGGGAGGATCTTATTATAACCGCAATAGCACCTATAATTAGTAACATCCAAATTACTCGTGGCGTGTACGTGTTGCGCCAGATCGATGTTACGTGTGGCTACTCAATCCACTATAAACTATTCGATTGTATCGATATGATCATTTCGCCGGTTAAGCGATTATCATAACAGCGATAGACTAGTTGGTTGCGGTACGGACTGTCAAGACTAAAGTATGTTCAAAACCCAAATGGCATGACTCTGACTTTTCTAAAGTTACGTGTGTATTAAATTTTAATTATCGCTTGCTTTAACGGTGAAGGAAAACATCGTGAGGAAACCTGCATACCTGAGAATTCTTATAAGAATTTCAAAGGTATGTGAAGTCTACCAAACCGCATTGGGCAAGCGTGGTGGACTTAAGCCTAACCCCTCTCATTAGTAGAGGAGGCCCGTGCCCAGCAGTAGGATTATTATTATTATAAGCGATTATCTCGATTCCTTAATTTAACATTCATTACTCACATCATTTTCGAAAGTGTAAATTAATTTCGGCTCACCCAATCGGTTACATTGGAAGTTAACTATTTGATTAAGTATGAACGTCACATTGGCCATTTTATATATGCTCGATACTCGCTACTATAAGTTACCTATTTGACATAAGTATGAACATCACATCGGCCATTTTATTTTCTACATGCTCGATACTAGCAACGATCGCTACTCAAATAAAACGGTTATTAAAACTTTTTAAATCTATTATAAATTTTGTTAAAAGGACATTTGATTTTATCGCAAAAAGACAAACTAATATATTTTTCCACTTTATTCGGATAAGTAAAAACAAAAGAATGAGTCAGTGATGCCAACGACCGCCGCTCCAGGGTGATCTTTCGAAATTCCCGAATAATTGTCGACGCGTAAGGTGGCGACGAAAATAACGCGTGAGATGTACCGTGCCGTTCCCCCACGCTTGGATATAAATTAATTTTATTTATATATTGATGAATTAGCTTATTTGTATGTGTACAGATCTTGTTTTTATTTAAATAGGTATATAATATTATATTTAAACTGCGTAGCATAGACGACAACATTAAATGGATAGTTTTTGTTGTGAGACTTCGGTCTCTCGTAGTCCCTGATACCCACAACACAAGACTCGGGTCTATGGTGGACTGTTGGGTGTTATTTATTATTATTATTATTATTAGTTTATCGGTAAAATAAAATGTAAACTAAACCCGTATTATAAGGCTGACTGTTGAGAATTGTAGTGAGAATATACAGTTAGTTTTTAATTCAAACAGGCGTCAATTACCTAGACGACAAGACGATTCTCATTCATAGATGGCGTTACAAATATTTTCATCATTTTTTATTACGAGACGTAGATAGAGTAGATACAATTGAATTATAAGGCTCGTTGTGGATTGCACAACGCAAAATGTGTATTATATTGAAGAGGTGTCAGTTCAATTTACCCCGCATTTTAAACTCCCCAACTGCAATACAATGACATTGACAACTCTTCGGTAAAGCGTATGTATTAGTATTTTTGGGACAAAATGGACTTTTGAGTATACAATACAAAACGGCAAGCAATTAAACTAGAGCAGAGCAGATAAGAGTCTGAGGTTATCTTTTAAAAACTTTATTAATACTCGCAGATTAGCATACATGAATCATATAATCGACTATTTGTAATTTTACTCTAAAACTGATGGATAACTTTGAAACTGAAACTGTAATTTTTATTATTTTTATTTAGAATCTCTGCACATCGAAAAATATGGTCATTTAAAGGCATCGGTTTGTTTACTTGAGCTATTGTTCGACTCTGGTCAATGTTAGTATTATCAGGCGTTTACGCAATCTAAATAAAAGTATAATGTCTGGGGAACATGATATCGCGTTGAATGCTAAGTCCGTACTGAACTACAAACACAGGCAAATTCGGAGGGGGGGCGGTGTGTGTGCCGGCGGGGGAGGCATCCAGTCAACTAACCGTGGGAAATGCTTGCATATACGGTGTGAACAGCTTCACATAAAATATTCATTTGTTATGTTGATGCTCATTCTTGCAGAGATTTGTCACTTCATTTTTGCATTCCTTTATTGCAATTTTATTAACCATAAAGTTTATATTTACATCGAAATAGCTGCAACATGCAAAAATCTTGTAAAGTTTTATTTCTTTATTAATACGACTTTAAGGAAATAGTTTAAGTTTAATTATTATAAACAATGCGCTTGATCAATAAGAAGAGTTTGACCATTTCAAATCTATATAACACTTATTTATTTAGACACTTATTAATATTCTGCGAATTACCCAGTGTTTATAATCATACTCCGTATCATTGTGTGTCCGAATCGGGGTTACACACAGTCGTACGGCAAACCACAGTATGCCTTCACGTGGCAACAACGAACACATAGTCACATTGCAAAGTGACTAGTTTAGTTGAAGCTTTGATGAACCGACCCTATCCTCCGGCGTTTCCTAAAACGTCTGTATTCACGGGAGGCGTGGAAGCTCTGCTTGTAGTGGTTGTAAAGGCGTGCGGCAGACGTCACTCGCACACATGCACATCGCACGCTCACGAAGCGACATGACCGTGGCATTCCATCGGTATCCACACATACATGTAAACAGCGCACCTTATTAAAACGAGACGCGAATCGACGACTTATCGGGCAATTAGTCGTGGCCTACGTCAAATAAAGCCGGTGAGCGCAGTTTTATTCGCCGTACATTGACTCACATGTACGTATACAAAATTTTAAGTTTTTTTGAGGATAATTAATAAATCAGTTAACGTTTTGTTGTTTTTTCTTGGTTAGTACATTGGGAGTATTAAATATTTTTTAATACAAATTTGACATTATTTGACCATAATATCAATTTCAGTGGTGACACTAACTCAAGGTCAAGATAAAATTTGCATATAATTACAGTGTAAACTCTATATAGCGACACTGAAGGGACTGTGCATTTTATGGCGTTATAGAGAGTTGTCGTTAAATGGAGAGAAGAAACATCAGAATTAGAAAAATAAAAAGTTTATTTCTGACTATTGTTAGTAGTTATGTGCATAAAAAAGAATGTTATTTGAACGCTATTGAGTATAGTCTGTTATTTTTGTCTGACGTCTTTTGCTGCACCAGTAATTTTGTTGTATTTTTTTAGTTATTTTATTAATATCTAGCAATACTGAGGCATCTTGGTTATAAAGGAAATATTTTTCCAATAATTTTGCTGCTTCCAGAGCTTCTTTAATGCTCGGCGGAAGCTCAGGCTCATCCGTCTCATCTTCTTCATCACCTTGTTCTTGATCCTCAGTTTTTCTCACTGAATCCAAAATTTCTTCGTCTGTGAGTGAAGCCGTTGTAAGCAGGCGGTCGTCCACTTCAATGTAGGTTTGAAGATTTACCGTATTTCCTGCCATGTTGAATTGTTGAATCCACTCAGTTAATGGAAGGTCGTCGTCGCTTTCAAACTCAGATTCTGTTTCCACCTCATCACTCGTAGAATTGGTACAAAGTCCAGCATGTCGAAAAGAGTGCTGTATAGTTGTGGGTGTCACTTCTTCCCAGGCTTTAGATAAAAAATTTACTGCATGCAGCATATTAACAGAAGTTTTACCCTCAGATTCGACTAGCTCCATCAATAATTTCCTTCTGTAGTGACCCTTGAGGCTTTTAATCACACTCTGGTCCATTGGCTGTAAGACACTAGTCGTATTTGGAGGAAGAAATGCCAACTCTATGTTTTGAAGGTTTGATATAAAAGGGTGGGCAGGGCAGTTGTCAACAAGAAGTAAAATTTTTCGTCCCTTTAATTCTGCATCCCACTTTCGCACTTCTTCTTCAAAAAGTTGACTGGTCATCCAAGCTGATTTATTAGCTTTATACGTCACTGGCAATTTTTTGATGTTCTTAAAACAGCGCGGATTTTTCGATTTGCCTATTATTAGTAGCTTTTTTTTCTCTGTGCCATCCATATTAGCAGCCACAAGCACCGTAATACGTTCCTTGGAAAGCTTTCCTCCCACACACTTTTCCCCTTTAAATTTCAGAGTTTTATCTGGAGTCAACTTATAGAAAATTCCTGCTTCATCAGCATTGAAAATGTCACTTGGGGCGTATTTTTCTATGAATTTTGACCACACTCTGTTAATCCAATCATGAGTCACATTTGTATCAACACTTCGTGCTTCCCCACTTATTTTACCATAGTTGATATGATGACGCTGCTTGAATTTTCCGAGCCATCCTTCTGATGCTTTGAAAGAAGTTAAACCAAGTTCAGCAGCAAAATTCTCCGCCTTAGCTTTCACGAGCGGCCCCGAGATAGGCATATTATTCTGGCGCTGTCGATGAAACCATGATAGTACAGCTTTATCCAAATCTTCGTATATAGGTTTCTTTAATTTTTTGGAAGATTTTCCCTCGCCCGCAGCGTGGAGGATTTTTTCTTTATTTTTCCATATTGTGGACACGGTAGAGCGACTAAATCCAAAGCGTTTGCCAACATCACTTATCTTCTCTCCCGTTTCTATTGCGCGTATCAGTAAAACTTTTTCGTCAATACACAGTGATTTTCTTTTAGTAGCCATGTTTACAGTTTGCAAGTTTGTGAGCAACTAAGAATATGATAAGGTATAGATAATCCATGACTCCTAGTTATGAATCATGGTCAATAACAGTCTACACGTGCAAGCAATCCCAATTTGTAAACAAAAGAATGAATTTCTTAGAAAGTTCGGTATGCATGATGCCGACAGTCGAGTTTATTGCGGGCTAGGATAATAAAGCGACAATAGATCGTACACAGCTGCGCAGTTTTTACTAATTTTAGCAACTTAATTGTTGTCGTTATTGAGAGTGGGTGTAATGCTATATAGAGTGAAACATTGTATGAAAAACAAGCTAAACCAACCAAAGCCAATTGATTTCGACGCTTAAGAGAGTTTGTCGTTAAATAGAGTGACGTTACATGGAGTTTACACTGTAGTTATTTGTATGCAGTTTTGACAAACAAAACCTTAAAGCGGCAATGTAAATCACGCATATTGAAGCTATTACAATGGGTTCGGCGCCTTGGTGTGTCGTGGTAGAAGTCTGTTCGAGTCGGCACGCGCGAACAAGAGAGCGATCATACTGCGCAAGTGCCGCTGATAACAACCTCGACTCGCGAATTATTCACGTGCTGTCAACTTATGAATTATTATTCTGTTAACAGCAGCCAGTTTATAGCAAAAGGTCGTAAGGCCCACGTTAATTGGACTTAGCCGAGCGGATTTGTCTTTAAATTGAATGTTTATCATAATCTTTCTGAAACATGACAACTATGAATAAATTATGTAAACTTATAATATTAATTTATTCATAATTCATAACTATAGTGCATAATATTTGTTTTTGAACGTTATATTTAAGCGTTAAAGTGTATTTTTGATAATCGCTCGCGATATCAGTAGATGTAACCATAAAATTATGCATATTGACCATATGACACCTACGAATCGGCTCTTCGCGCCGAATGAAGCCATCACAATGACAAATGGACAAAAAACACCGACAATAGTACGCGTTGCCTTTATTGAAAACGTTTTATTAATAACTCGTATGCGGGACTACACTTGAATAGATATAAATAGAAATCTGCCGCTGTTCAATATTGCAAACACAACAAACGTAAATGTTTCAGAAAACTTGCATACTCTGAATTAAATGAAATCATACTGACAAAATGAATATCATAAGTGAGAATGTGAGGGGAGACCGCATGATAGGTGATATATATAAGGGATAGGATGGTCAAACTTAAGTAGTACATGAAGCCAGGTCCGTAGCAGAGGGTGAAGGGGCAATGCCCTACAAATGTAGATTTAGCTTGAAATTACTCATCTGTATAACAATCAGCTGCACATTTGAATGTATCCAAATATATTAATGTTCCTTTTAGCTTTTAGTCTTATTTATAAATTACGATCGCGATCAGTTTGATCTCAAAATAAAGTTTAACTGTAGTATCCTTAAACTCCACTGATCACTAATTTGCGTTTAATCACAGGGTGCCATAGTTCATAAATCAATCAGTATTATACTTCATAGTTATTTTTAAATTATGTGTTAACCACTCATAGATTAATATACGTAAATATATGTATTGAAGTTATAAATAAACCAAACCCCGAGAATCTTATGCATAACAATTTATAGGTTTCCTTAGGTACCTATTATGTTTTTCGATACAAAAATGGTATCTTATGACGCTCATATTAACGTATTAATTATACTCTCTATTACATAAAAAGAGAGAAATAAATACCAAATTTAAATATTTTTAAAAAATTTAGATACAGAAAAATATTTTTATTGTACGGTTATATAATAATACTTTGCAATTGATAGCTTTAATAATTGAATTCGGCTAAAACAGTAGGATAATTTATCTTTTTTATAAAACAAAAACAAATAAAATGTGACAACAACATGATGTACACGGGCAGGTATCATAAATTACCTGCAGAATAATTGATGACTTCATTAAAATCAATAAATAAATCAATAATATTCAAATTGTTGCAAATTCTGCACATTAATAACATAAACACTAAACAAGCAGTTTGAAACGCCCGTCTTTGCAATATTAGGCGGCCATTAAATTATCATAACTTATTTTTATCGCAACTTCTGAACTCGGTTATCTTTTATATAGCCACTAGATCACAAAATTTGTCGTCAATATTTTGATTTTCCAACGCACTGGTGAAAGTAAAATATGTATGCAAATCAGCTTAGGATAGCCCAATTTCGTTGAGCTACTCGCTACTACTAACGCCATCTGTTGATGCGTGGAAGAATGTAAATTAAATTTTAAACATTTTGATTCCGGCAGTTTTGCAGATTTGATCTATTGTGGCCAGTCCGTTATGTATACAACGAGTTAGGTACATAAAAAAATTCAGTTGGCAACATATAACTGAAGACGGATGCGTTTAGGATCCTGGAGGGGAGTCATATTAACAAAAATATCAAGTGCCCGTGTATCTTGACTATAACAGTGGGTCGACAACTTCAATGGTTACAAAAAACAATAGATTTTGAGATCCCATCATCAGATCCTGACTTAGTGCCAATGGGACTAGGAAGTAGGTATACCCTTTTAAACAAAAAAATAATTTCTCGAATCGGTCCAGGGGTCTTCGAATAATCCGGGAACGTACATAAAAAAAAGATTCCGACGAATTGTAAACCTCCTGCTTTTTTTGAAGTCGGTTAAAAAAATGAAAATATCTATATATACATATTGTGTCAACCCTAGCACACCTATACACCTGTTCGTCTAATAATTTTCTATAACGCAAAGCATTATAAAATTTCCCAGTCAACTACCTAAGCAGCTATACGTGTGGCTCAATTAATTAACTGGCTACTTTCTTTAAATACAAATATATATGCATATGTACTGAAATTTTATTAACAAGATATAACAAAGCATAAAGAAAGTAGTCACTTTCATCTTTACTGCACTCCGACTTTTACAATACATTTATTAAATAAATTCTATTTTAACATTTTATAAAAATTACATTTATAATACAGCCCTGTATTCAACATTGTCCCACTGCTGGGCACGGTCCTCCTCTACTAATGAGAGGGGTTAGGCCTTAGTCCACCACGCTGGATTCTGGAATAATTTCATTATGTAAAAATAACATTATATAACAATTACATTCTATCCTATTATATATTGAAGTCACTACAGTAGAGAAATAGTATAACACCGGCAATCAAGAAGCGAATTCTAAATATATAAAACAGTATTACATTCCTAAAAACCCTTTTCAGGCTGAAGGGAGACTGAATACGGATAAACAGTCTCCGAAGCGCAGTAAGCAAGTAGCCGGCTGTGAAGCGAGAGGTCCTGTGTTCAAGCCATGAGGATAAATGTTTGTGCAATCCACTTATATTTTGTTCCAGATCTAGGTGTTGTGAAACCGTAGTCTCATGCAGTTCTTTATAGTCAACGACGATTTTGCAAACGGTAGGCAGCGGCTTTAATGTGTTCTGGCATTGCAGAAGTCTATGGGTGGCGGTGACTACTTACCATCAGCTAGCCCGTCTGCTTGTCTGCCTATCGAGGCACTAAAAATAGTCACGGTAGGTACTGGTTATCTAGTGTGGGGTCAAGACTATGTGTGTGACTGTTGGCTGTATTCTCTTCTTCTTGGTCGAATTCTTCATGAGTAAAGGTCGTGTTCTTGAAAGGCGTTGTGTGAACAGTTTCGATTTGGTCCGGTTCTCAGATTCTTTCAAAGCGGTTGTAGCAATGAGATTTGACTGGTATCCAACGGCTAGATGAAAGGCCGTAGGAACTTTTCCCTTTGCCTATCCTTCTAATTTTAATGAGTGCATCATTATTATTATAAAAGACCGCCTCGGTGGCGCAGTTGTAACTATGTACAATGTACGACTGCTGTGCTGAGGTTTCGGGTTGGATCCCCGGGTCGGGTAAAAGTGATATTGGGGTTTTCTATCACGAAATACTCAATATCAGCTCGGATTCTGAAATTGTGCTTGTATGGCCTACTCTCACTTCTTATTACATCATGAGACGGAAACAAGGTCAGCAAAATGTGGGCGTACCGACTCTGCCTACCCTTTCGGAAATTACAAGGGTGGAGTGTGTATGTATATTTATGCATAAATGATATTCAAATGACACCAGTTTAATTTATTATTAATTACACAATAAGTGAACATTTAAGGAAGATACCCTCCCCGCTGAAGAACACCCTGAAGCGCAGATAACAATAAAAATTTTATTCGACGAAGAATAAAAGACACCTAACGTCTGTTTACAACATATTGTTCTTAAACAATGAATCAATAAAATTGCTACAATAAACAATGCACCTAATGCATGATATTTATAAGCGCGTGAGATAGCAATATTTTATTACAAACTCACGGCTTGTAGATTATAAAGTAGCTCGCAGACGGCGAGAGGCGAGTAGGAAATATCCAGTGAATCTAGAATCTTCGCTGGCTGCGGAGCACACGATAGGACATCGCTCGTAAACTCTCGGCAGACTTGCAGAGACACAACACACAAATGACTCCACCGCACTAGGAATCTAGCAGAACTGAACCCATTTACAAGCAAAGCTATCTTGAAATATAAAAACATTGTCATGTCTGAATACTATAAAATTACATCTGATTTTAATTGAAATATATTTAAAAGGTAATTAATGATGACTGTGCTAGGGTCAGACTCAGTGTGTACTACTTTAAATAGTGTTTTAGTAAAACTTGCCAACAAAATTAGAGGAATCCTTATCTGTGTATCTTTATCATTTGTATTTAATAAGATAGAGTTTATGCATTTTATCTTTAATTCTCTGACTTTATAATTCACCTCTAATGTTTGTCCTGCTGTAAATAAGTTAGCTATGTTAAAAGACTAGCTGAAAAAGAAAAAAGTTTAAACAATTTCCTTAGTTATGTAACATTGGTGTTAATTATAAGTTACAAGACTTTGTGTCATCTTAGAGATTCGTGTAATTCTTTTTAACATTAATAATCACAACCTCCAAAGGATTTATAAATTAATAAATTGCAATGGCGTTTAATTCCAATTTTACTAGATCTATGGCACGGGCAGTTCATAGCCCGCTTTAGTCACCTAGTGGTAGGCGCTGGCCGGTTTGCAGGCAGCATCACTAAAATATACATATAGAAAGGCTTTCTGTCTGAGTTTAATGTGTATCTGTTCGATTTAAGGGCCGGTTCTCCGTTAGCTGTGAAGTTAGAAATAATCAACAGGTAATTTACTTGTCTAATGATGTTCTGGCACACCGTACTGGTGTAAGTGGTTCCAGTTATAAGGAACTCGTTTTGAGGCGCTTATATTTAGATTGAGCCTTGAATATGTGTCGTAAATAATATATTTAAATATGTCTACCTTTATTGGAAAGTCTTATAAATATAAACTATAATCCATTTAATTCGCAATTGGGTTTTTTAAGTAAACAGATGATAAAGTGAGAAAGCTTTACATCAAGTGAAAGGCGGCAGGCCTCACTCTATCGTGCGAAATAAAGTCCAAGAAGTTGAAGAAAAGTGATGCACATAACATTTACATTATACATTTAGTAGTTTTATTTAGATGTTTTTTTAAATACTTTTTTATGTGGTGCTTTTTTGTAAATCACATTTTTCATTGTATTAAATATTTTAAAATATGTTGTAATAAAAATGTGAAAACCTTATATAGAAAAAAAACAAGCTTGAGAGATCCACTGGAACTAAAAAAATACCAAATAGTTGTTCATGAAAAAAATGTACGGTCGTCTATTTATATTATATTGTCCTAATTTATCTGCACATTGTAGTAAAATTTCTTGTAACAGGTTTTATTGTATATAATTTTCCATTGACTTATTTACTATTATTTATATTATGCCAAAGATTATTATGAATAAGAAAAAAAATATTTCCTTACAAAAAATTAAACAAGCCAGAAGAAAAAAAGCAAATTATATAGAGGCTATTAATTCAAGTGTAACGCAAAATACTCCAAATAAATATAATTAATATCTATTCAAGTATTTTTTATAAATGTATGTATAAAATTTGATGGACATAAAACGCTCCCAATTAATAACTTATTTATTGAAGTCGATTAAAAAGGTGACCACAGAAATTATTTCATTATACGTACTGTGTAGTGTGTACCTACTCGTATAAACAATAAACACAAACCAGTGACCAATTTAGTATTATAACACCCACGTCTGCTCAGATAAATTTCCTCCTTGTTTCTTCATCTCCTTTTTACATAGAAGCATTTTATACGTAATAGGCCCTCGGTTAGGGAGATGGTGGTTCAAGTGACAAACTTTTAATCATTTCAAACAATGAGTAATTACATTTCACGGTTTGTCTACAAATATATAGGAAAACCACTCATATTAAAACATACTAATACAAATAACTTCCCTAATTTATTGACTGATTTATTATTGGTTATTTATTGACTTATAAATTATGCCATCGCGACTTCGGTATTCCTATTATGACATATACGAGTAGAACCCCTAATACAGTTTTACTGTAATATTACTGTATAGGCTGATTTGTTAGTCATATTTACTTCATCATCATCATCATGTCAGCCGAAGGACGTCCACTGCTGGACATAGGCCTCCCCCAAAGAGTGCCACAATGACCGGTCCTGCGCCATCCGCATCCAGCGGACTCCCGCGACCTTTACCAGGGCATCAGTCCACTTTGTGGGGGGTCTACCCACGCTTTAAATTTACTTAAAACGTTGTATTTATGCTAATCAACACAGGTCTTTTTAACAATTACAATCCTAGAGAAATAGAGAAGGTAAAAATGATATCGGCATATTGGACTGGTAAAGAAAAAAAACACTAATGATAAGTTCTTTGTCTTCATTTTTCATTAGTCGACTACCTCAAAAAGGAGGCTAATATTTTTCCATTGGTTTTATGTGTATAACTATTGCACGTTCTGCAGCCTACATGTTATATTACATATTTATTTATATAGTTAGATTCGGGTATAATTTAAAATTATACTCAAAACTATCACTAGCTTCGAATATATTAAAAAAAATATTAATTTATTATATGGCCTGGCCTGTATTATTTACACTAATCAATCTCCTAATGAGAGGTTTGAAGAGTTAATACTAAGTCTACGACGCACGTTAGCTTATTCTCGATAGATATCACATACGTATCTTCAAGATTTGATCACGATGTTTTTCGATATGGAGAAGAGAATGGTTTAATTCAGAAAAACACCACAAGAAAGTCTCCTTCTAAAATCAAACAAGTGTTACGCTGCTAACTTGTACTACTCACTTCAGATATGCATACATCTATGCACCGTGCAGTCAATGAACCGGGAGAGGTCAGGTGAAATTATCTCGTACCTTACGCGACATATGAATCACAATGGCCGGATACTGTTTTATCTTACTGTTACCCGGTTATTTTGGGCACAACTAGGTGACAGTGCGATGTCTCAAAAAAATTATATAACATTTCGAAAATAGTCGCTTCGAGTTAGATTTTTATTAGTGACTAGCTGTTGCTCGCGGCTCCGCCCGCGTGGAGGTCATGTTTTGGAGAAAAAGTATACAATACAAAATACCAATATTCATGCGTTTAACTTAAAAATGACGGATTTTCATACAAACTTTCATTCCCTATTTTACCCCCTTAAGGGCGGAATTTCCAAAAATCCTGCAACATATATTTTTTTATTTTTAACTAAAATGCCAAATACTAATTTTTATGAATTTAACTTCAAAAATGACGGATTTTCATACAAACTTTCATCCCCTCTTTTACCCCCTTAGGGGTGGTATTTCCAAAAACCCTTCCTTAGTGGATGCCTACATCATAAAAGGTACCTACTGTCAAATTTTGAAGTCTCTAACCCCAGCCGTTTAGGCTGTGCGTTGATCGATCAGTCAGTCAGTCAGTCAGTCAGTCAGTCAGTCAGTCAGCTTCTTCTTTTATATATACAGATGATTTATTAAACTCATATAGTATAACTAGATGTTGCCCGCGGCTCCGCCCGCGTGGAGGTTATTTTTGGAAGAAAAGGTATACAAACCATGGAGCCATCTTAAGCTGTTACACTTTACTATATTTTGCTATCCCATAGGAAGCGTGCATATTTCTGGGATAAAAAGTAGCCTATATCATTTTCTGATCCCTAAACTGCCACTATGTAAAAATACACGTCGATCCTTTGCTCCGTGAAAATCAAATCTATACCTCGGGAACCGTACATTTTTCCAGGATAAAATGTAGCCTATGTGCTATTCCCTACTATTATCTATCTCTGTGCCAAATGTCAACCAGATCCGTTCAGCCGTTCTGTCGTGATTCAGTAACGAACAACCATCCATCCAAACATTCGCATTTATAATATTAGTAAGATTATTCACTCTATACCAAAACAAACAAAACTATATTTTTAAATCGTGACTCATTCAATCGAAATTCTACTTCCCTATGGGAAGCAGAGGTTGGTAAAATAACTAGTGGATCACCTATGAGGTGGTGCCCTTTTACTTATATCATACCAGGAGAAGCATAGGTACGTTTAGCATACGTATGCTAAAAAGTGATTTATTTATTTTTCGTTTTTCCCTTTCCGAGTCCATCCCGTGACTATGAAGGCTGTAAAGTTTTTGAAATGTCGAGACTAAAACAATTGAAATAAGCTGTGATCAAATCCCTAAACTTAGTTTTATTTTAATATCTAAAATTACATAAACATCATCATCATCATTAAGATAGAATTAAACATTAGAAAGGTAAGGGGAATTGGAATCGTCGAAATTTGTACAAGAAAAACCAAATTGTTTAGCACTTTCGTCTTTTCAAGTACTCTATCAAAATGAGATGTTCAATCGAAATCTCATTGTTACCTCTTTGCTTCTTCCATAAAAAAAACACATAATAATTTACATTTTAACAACCTCCAGATAACTGGTAATTAGTTGATATTATCTGGAGTTTGTAAAAGTGTAAAGAGGTCATAAGTTCGATTTCTGCTTCGTGACAAAGTAAACATTTGAGTGAAAGATTTGTTATGGGTCTGAGTGTTGTGGGACCGAAGTCGCTCTTAGTACCCGATACCGACACATGACAATTATATCTTACTGTAGGGTTGGGGCTATGTGTGTGACTATATAAATAATAATAATACTAGCCCTGTATTAAACATTGTCCCACTGCTGGGCACGGGCCTCCTCTACTAATGAGAGGGGTTATGCCTTAGTACACCACGCTGGCCTATTGCGGGTTGGTAGACTTCACATACCTTCGAAATTCTTTTGAGAATTCTCAGGTATACAGATTTCCTCACGATGTTTTCCTTCACCCACATAACCTTAGAAAATTCAGAGGTGTATGCCACTTGGGTTTCGAACATACGACTTTCGTCTTGACATTGTACCGCATCCAATAGATTATCGCTGCTCTATTAATTATTGACTATTAGGTGCTATTTATTAATTAATTCTAAAGGATAATGAACTTATAAATAGATTTATAGCCGTAGTAATTCAGTCTGGCTACTCAGTGTCATGCAACAAAGGCCACATGTCACCTGCCATAACTCCTACCTACTATCATGTTAATTAACTGCAACTGTAAGTAATAATAAATAATAAATATATCTCATAAAACAATTTTTAACACAAAATTATAATAGTAAATGCATTTTGCAATTCCGTGCCAAGGTGCTTCAAAATTCAGAATATGAAAATCTGGAAAACAGCAGCATAAATTTAAAGTAAATGACAAATTAACTATCATGAATACTACGATAGCAACTGTCATTTGACGCCTCCGTGGTGCAGCGGGCAATTAGCCGACGAGAGGTCGTACGTTCGATTCGCGCACCGAGACAAATGTTTGCGCGACAGACAGATATTTGTTTCGGGTCTGGGTGTTGTGGAATCGTAGTCCCTCATAAGTTCTTGATACCCACGATACAGGTTTTACCTGGTATGGGATCAGAACTATTTGTGGATTTATATATTTATTTATTATTATCTTTGTTGAAGCAGTTAGAAAGCTTTATGATAATATACAGCTGAAGACCTTAAATACGTAAATAATGCCATTTCAATTAAATTTGTACGTTACAAAATCCACAAATTAAATCAAAGAAAAGTAGATACTTTAATTAAAAACAAAAGACAACTTGAATTAAAAAGTATCGTTTAGATTTTAATTCGCCAAATACACAAAAAGCATTGAGACGCCCTTAGCTTCACATTGTGTTTTGCATTCGTTAAAATTGCTATGAGCCACACACTCAAGACGTTCAATGACACTCGAGGGGCGCGGGGAAGGGGAGGGGTTGGAGGCTGCGACAGTGCAGTCGACATCTCGCCCGCTATCGGACTGAGATCTGTCCACATACTACTCGTACACTCATAGTGTTGAATGTATAAAGAATACAATTTGAGTGTGACAACATATTAATTTTTTTTTAATCTCTCATGACTCAAAATGTTTGGAAAAAGGTAATAAGTAAATAAATACAAGCCAAAATCAAGTCAAATCGTTTATTTAGTAAATTAGGCCACTAGGGGCACTTTTTACAGGTCATGATTAAGTCTATCTACCGGTGCTTCGGAAATGCCCACTGGTCTTAAAAGAAGCACCAAAAAACTCAGCCGTAGGTCTTTTGTATTTTGTCGTAAAATATAGTATTAATTCATTCATCATATAATTTTATTTCTATAATATTAAAGTTAAAATCGCATATAAGAGCGGCGAGTGTTGCCAGTGTTTGACGCACCGTCGGCAAGCTTAATATACATGACTGATATAATACATATACACTAACGCCTGTAATTCCCGAAGGGTAAACAGATGTGTGACCAGTACACCCACTTTTCGTCGAATTTATTTCGGTCCCATAATGTGATAGAGGGCGGGCCTATTGCCTTTTTAATTTATAATTAAATTTTAGTTTAAAGAGTTAGACGTAGTTGTCGGTTTTAAACATTATACCACAATTGATAGTGTTGTTTTATAGTACTAATAATTACCCATTTTAAAACACTAATGATTCTTATATTGGTAATGTATTAAAAACCATATTTATATGATAGTTACGACGTTAAAATATGCCAAAATTGTATATTACTAAAATTATATTTTAGTTTAAAGTGTCAGACTTAGACTCTTGTTTTTAACACAATATTACAAGTGTTTTTATGATATAATACTCGAAATTATATATTATTAAACACATAATATGTTACTAATGTTGATAATAAATCAAATCAAGAACTATATGTTAAAAATAAATAAAGATGAATAGGGTTCAGAATAAATTGCTGTGGCACGAGTCTAATAAACAGGTTAGTCAGACTCATCGCATAGTTAAAATTGCATATAGTTTTCCTTTCGAAGAGTTAGTAAGAGGTAAATTAACAGTTTAAAAAATCTATCATTTTGTAAGTCCCATTCAAAACTATCAGTAAAATGTTTTGCAGTTTCATCAGCTCTATATAAATATCAGTTAATCGGTGTAAACAGCGAGGCACGCCGCGGCTGCGTCGATAAACGCATAACCGCGCCTTCGACCGGCCGCCCTCTCGCTTCAATATGCTTTACTCCTTACATATTTATATTTACGCATTCTAATCTACTCAACCGAGTCACTAATAAAAACTTTTAAGTAATATTACAATGAAATTAATAAAGTACTTTCTTTTTTAAATAGCTTTGTCTTTGCAAGGGCGTAGGTCTGTAGTTATTAGCTTAATCTGTTAATAAATATATAAATTAATAAATAAATAAATTACACCCAACAGTCACACATATGGGATATGTCCCGATCCCACACTAAGTTACGAGTCTTGTGTTGTGCGTATCAAGAACTACGAGGGAATACGGTCCCACAACACCCAGACCTGAAACTATATTTTATGGATCACACAAACATTTGTCTCGTGCGGGGTTTGAACGCGTGCCTACTTGTTACACAGCCGGCTACTCACCCGCTGCGTCACGAAGGCTGGCAAAAATTTACATCAACCATTTTTAGTTCTGTTTTTAATGTCTGATAGACGATGAAGGGTCTATAAAAATGGAGAGTAGATGTTACATTTCATCAATATGTTTACATGCCACTTAAAACTATTTAGTAAAAATAAATACCGTTTAATAATTAAACGTTGAAGGTAAACATCGTGAGGAACTTTGCATGCATGAGAATTTTTATACGAATTTCAAAGGTATGTGAAGTCTACCAACCCGCATTAAACCAGCGTGGTGGACTAAGTCTTAACGTCTCTCATTAGCAGAGGCGGCCCGTTCCCAGCAGTGGGGAAATTATGAATACAGGGCTAGTATTATTATTACTAATCATAAATCGTCGTTATTACCAAACATAAATATATTATTAAATAGTAATTATTATACACAAAAGTATGTCGTATATTTGAAATAAGATTACGCGTTTAGTAAACTCCGTTATCCAGACATTAAACTCAATTTGTTATTAACTTACAGTAAGCAAAGTTAATACACACATAACTTTAGAAAAGTCAGAGGTGTATGCTACTTGGGTTTCGAACCTACGACTTTCGTCTTGGCAGTCCGTACCGCAACCAACTAGGCTATCGCTGCTTTAAAATGTTAATTATCGCTTGCTTTAACGGTGAAGGAAAACATCGTGAGAAAACCTGCATACCTGAGAATTCTCTAAGAATTTCGAAGGCATGTGAAGTCTACCAATCCGCATTAGGCCAGCGTGGTGGACTTAAGCCTAATCCCTCTCATTAGTAGATGAGGCCCGTGCCCAGAAGTGGGACAATGTTTAATACAGGGCTGGTATTATAAGCAAAGTTAACGGTATATAATACCTTACTTAGATTTATATAGGATGTACAATTTCTAAATTGAATGTATTTCAGGTAATATGATTTTTATCGAGTAATATTATATTACTTTACATTATTTTTTTTGTAAGGGAAGTCGCTTTACGGCCATGCTTCTGTTGGCAGAATCAGATGGCAGCGGAATTTAATTTTTATGAAAGCTTTAAAATACAGTTTTTTTAGTGATATGATTTTTTTAGAGAAGTTTGAAGAAGCTTCTCAGCAGGTTGGTAAGATTGTCTCGACATGTCCCCCGCTACTTCATACTCTGCCCGGAAGGCATTGCTTTGTGGAACCAGGAATTTAAAAAATGTTGTGAAAAGATCGTTTCACTTTCAATGAAACAGGCGTAATTATCACATAATCTGCAAACAAAAATCTATTTGGGAATCTACAGCCTCTGTGCTAAGTTAATTATAATTTTAAGTCCTCTTACCAGAATAAAGTCGGACGTTCAAAGAACCGTTAGCTCTACTACAGACCTAGTTGTAAGTTACGCTTGTTTATGATCTAACTAGCTGTTGCTCGCGGCTCCGCCCGCGTGGAGGTTATACGGAGCCACGTTAAACTATTACACCTTTCTATATTAAGCGTGCATTTTTGAGCGGGATAATAGTAGCCTATGTCATTCTCTAACCCCTAAACTACCACTATGCAAAAAATCATGTCGATTCCTTGCTCTGTGAAAACAAAAATCTATCCCGCGGAAACCGTACATTTTTCCGGGATAATAGTCGCATATGCGATTCTCTGATCCGTAAACAACCTCTGTGCAAGAAATCATGTCGATCCCTTGCTCTGTGAAAAAAAAATCTATCCCTTGGGAACCTTAAATTATTTTCGTGATAAAAAGTATCCTATGTGCTATTCCAGACTATAATCTATTTCTGTGCCAAATTTCAGCCAGATCCGTCCAGCCGTTGTAGCGTGATTGAGTAACAAACATCCATCCATCCAAACATTTGCATTTATAATATTATTAGTAGGATTGAATTATTCGGATTCTTCATCAGATCACCTATTACGAAATAAATATTTCAAGACATACGTATTAGTATGTATTACTGCACTAGTATTTATATCTTCATAACACTAATTCGCAAATGAATCCAAAAACTACTCAATGTTTATTAAAGAGATAAACTTTCTCTTTACATAATAAACGGCTGGCATTCGTCGCGTTGACGAAATCAGTGCAGTCGCAGTCATCTCTCGTGTTATGCAACGCATCTTGGGTAAGCATACGTGTGGAAAGCGTATAGATGAAATTGGTCAATGCGTGTGTTTAATACGAACTAACATGACATAGGACGATCAAAACGACTTATTATGACTAAGTTTATCTTCGTAAAAACTTCATGAATAGTTTTTATTAAAAAATACACATAACCTCCCTACAAAAGGAGGTGTTGTAAGTTTGCCCCTTAACTTGTCTGTGTATCTGTTTGTCTGTGTGTAGCATCTTAAAACAAAAATGTATTCATATAGATGCAATTTTCTTGATTCGATAGTATACCATACCGCACCATCAAGCTGTGGAAAAGTTTGCCAGCTACCGTGTTCCCTCCTTCCTATGATCCTGGGTCCTTTAGGCGTAGTGTGAAGAAGCTAAACAGCAGGCCGGCATGATTGTGTTGAGTAGCGAGGGATAGACTGTCTCTTGCTACTTGATACTCTATCTGGACGGTACTGCGCTTACCATCAGGTGCAGTGTGGTCACTTTGCCACGACAGAATAAAAAAAAAATTAAAAAAAATTATCGAGACACCATCGACCGCTTCTTCACCGTCTTGCCCATGGTGTAGAGTAAAGAAGCAGGCCGGCATGATTGTGTTGAGTAACGGGGGATAGATCGTCTCTCGCTACTCGATACTCTATCTGGACGGTACTGCGCTTACCATCAAGTGCAGTGTGGTCACTTTGCCACGCCAGAATAAAAAAAAAATTAAAAAAAATTATCGAGACACCATCGACCGCTTCTTCACCGTCTTGCCCATGGTGTAGAGTGAAGAAGCAGGCCGGCATGATTGTGTTGAGTAACGGGGGATAGATCGTCTCTCGCTACTCGATACTCTTATTGGACCGCACTGCGCTTACCATCAGGTGCAGTGTGGTCACGTTGTCAGTGTGGCCAGGATAAAAAAACACCAAAAGCTAAATAAATACTGATGTAGATTCCATTATTATATTAAGTGAAACTCCAGGTAACAAGTTAAAAACTACTATTCACATGGACGGACCTTCTATCAAAGCATCTAAAATTGTTCATATGTTGTACGAGTTCGCGCGTTGATTTTTTTGTGTCCTACATAGGATTGTCTATTGACCCATATTGGAAGCTTGTGTACTGTCATGTGTAAAATTGATATTGCCTATTATGGAAGCAGTTATCCTTTTTTCAAAATTTTCACTGTTTTTATGATGGCTAGTTTCCGGTGTTTTATTTTCTACATTATATCGTAGGCTTGCAAAAATAACACGAATACGAAAACAGAATCACAGTTGATTTAAACTAAGCTGCAGATTTTGTTTAAAATATTACGTAAGTAAAACTCTGAATAAGGGTTCTTGACAGTTTTCGTGGCGCAGTGGGCGAGTAGCCGGCTGTAAATCGAGAGGCGCTGGGTTCGATTCCCGCACTGCGCCAATATTTGAGTGACAGACAAATATTTGTTTAGGGTCTGGGTGTTGTGACCGAGAGTATCATAGTTCCCGATACCTACTGTTATATACTGCCTTAGTATATGATAGTGCCTACCCATCTCATCCTATTGTCCCGTCAGCATTTCTCATGTTTTATAATTTCTAAGTCCATTGGACAGCTCAGTTCATATCCATCATCCACGCGTGACACTTGCCCCTCAAATTGAGCCCAAATTGTTAAAATAAGTTTTTGAGCATAATTAAATCTTTTTTAAAAAGCCTTTTGGCAGTTTTCTTATAACACTACGATACAAGATAATTATATTTTACTGTGGATTTAGGGCTTTGTCTGTGACTGATGGGTGCTATATAATCAATACTAGTTGAACCCGGTTACGCTTCGCTGTTTGATATTAGTTAATGTTAGAATAAATAAAAATAGTCTAGGATACACGTAGATTATGAACGGAAAGAATTTCTCAACTTTCAAAATTATATTGTATTATTATATATAAGAAATTTTCAACGGTAGGCTTTGCTGTGCCCTGGCATTGCTGAAGTCTATGGGCGGCGGTGACTACCATCAGGTGGCCCGTCAGCTCGTCTGCCTATCAAGGCACTAAAAAAAAAGTGTGTCAGACAATTATAACGGTTACCACGTCAATACAAATAATTAAGAAAAAATCCCGCTGGAACTTTTTTGTCGTTATGTCATTCCCAGCTGAGGACTATCCACTACACTACATTTAAATGATTTCTAACTTAATATTTTTTTTAACGGATATATAAAATTATTTCCATAATAAGTATTAAGTGCCGTAAATTACAGATTATAATAATATAATTTTGCTTTTGCGGAGCAAGGTACCAGCTGGAGTGCGAGATCGACGTAAATCTGGTGAGAGAGAGTATCCCGACAATTATGAGCGAAACGGCTACGCAGAAAAAGTTCCTGGAGTACTGCATGAGAATTGTGTATGTGGTGGGGCGTAGCAACGGTAGCTCAGCGAGTTGGACGAGGTAACAAAATTATTTCTCGTATATCATTATTATTATTAATTTTAAAATTATTATTTTGGTTTAATTACCGATTCATATATTGACTGAGTAGAATATGAGTTTAATTTTGTATTTGATGTTTAATTTGGCACTGATTTTGATTTAATTCTTTATGATTTTGACTTTACTTTAGCTAACTTTAATTTATTTTAATGCTGATTTGATTCATTTTGTTCTTAACTGAATTTTGCGTAGACTGTAACTTAACTTTGGATTTTAAGTTTAATTATATTGTTTATTAAATTGACTTATCATAATTTATCATAATTGTTATACTTTTTTTTAGTTTGACTCAATCGATTAATCTTAATTTGACACGATATTAATTTTGAACTTGTTGTTACATTTGGCTATATTTGACTAATAGATAATGACTATGATTGTTTGATTTGTTCAAAATTGGATCTGTATAAATTGTAACCCATATCGTTGTAATGTACGTGGTTAGTTGATTAATATTGTAAGTGAATTTTGGGTGGATTATTGTTAGTATATTATTAGAATTGTTATATTACACATAAATTGTAACTGCCAGTACAAAAGGAAATATATATATTACTTATATATGTATAAAGGCAACTTTAGAGATACAAGTACAAAAAAAAAAAAAAACGAAGCAGAACTACTGGCAGAAGATAGTAATTTTTGTTGAGCTGAATAAATACAAAACTTTAAAAAGAAAAAAAAACGAGCGTAACTAAAATATTAGCTCACAAATAAAAGAAATGTGTAAAAAAATAAATAACGAAGACAAGGATCCTGGTTCATACCAGGGGAGAAAATTTAATAAATATAAAAAAAAAAAAACATATCAAATCTTCAGAGTTATTTTCGCATTTACTATATTTGTATCAATTGTTAGAGTCTAGCTCTAACAATTGATACTCTATGGCTTTGAACTAAACCATACTAGTAAACTCATAGTTACACCGATTTGAATAACGACCATTCAAGGTGGAATAAATCATTATTTCTCTTATGAACTTATCAAGCTGTTAAAACATAGACATATAGTTGACACCACGGCACTATAATTAAAAAGTTGGTATGTCAAGTTTTGGATCTGATGCATACAAAAATACTCTTGGATAATTTTGAAGGTCTTTGAGATGTGCTGATGATATGTCAAACAACCATTTTGTGAATGTATTATTGTGGACCAAGCAGTCACCCGTTTCCAATAACAATACTTATATATATTTTTGCTAGACATTGGTTTCTGGAACCTTGGTTGGTCAGTTTTGGTGCTAAATTTAAAATGGCCATTCATGTTACAAAAGTCTACGCATACACACTTAAATTTTATTTTTGAACACTGGCAAGAATCGTGGTATTCTTATCAAGAACAACGTTAGAATTCATTATTTGCCATTTCTACTATATAAATAATTAATTAGTATCAACTGGACTACAAGTAAAATATATGTGTATATAAAGCAATAAAAATATAATATATACTTACATCAATTTGGCAGCATTCTCCGTTTTGAGTCGGTTAGAAACGCTTGAAATATAAAAAATCTTGAAACAAATTGCAGTACCTAGCAACTACCGCCACGTGGGATTAAGATAGATATAACAACCTTGCGCGTTTAATGCAAAAAGGACGACTAGGAAACCCCAAGTGAAATACCGAAGAGCGCATACGTAAAAAGAGATATAGTAACTAAAAATGTATACAAAAATAGACGGCAAAGGTTTTACGGAGTGAAATCTACGTGGAAATATCAACGCGGCTCATGCTCTGATGACGAGTGGCTAGTGATGCTCCGGGAAGAGTCTATATCCATCGATAATCACTTACATGTTAGGTAGGTTGCAACAATTGTAATAAATCATTTAGTACCAAAGCGTGCTCAAGTGAACTTCTAATTATCATGCAGATGGCGAAAAAAAGCAATGCTGCGAAAATTTTAAAATATAGACCCTTCAAGAACGTAAATTATTCCGAAGAAACAACACCAAAGTCATAAACTAGGTTAAAACCCAATTTAAGAAATACATTCGTATAAATTACAACAGAAAGTATGTACAAATGTAACGCCGAAGAAGGACAAGGCTATCCCATTTCCAAACACGTAGTCGCTCTCATAATTCGTGATTTACTTATTAATTCAATAGTTAATGAAGATTCAACCCAAGGTCTTGTAATCGAAATAATTGCTATTGTTTTTAACACTCCGATCGTACTTGACAATGGTATGTCATAGCAGCGGATATAATTCTCACCTCACTCGTGTGACTGGGCAGACGTGATACGATTTATTAATTATTATTGTTCTTATGAGTCAACCTTCACTCATACAAATTACATTGATGTGTGAATGTTGAAATCACCGACCTTTTGATATTTAAAACATACAATTATTTCAATGATGTGTTAACAGCTTTGGCTGATAAATCGGTAAGGTCCCGGATTAAAATCCCGCGAAGAACAACCGCAATTTCAGCCGAAGTTTTTTTATTAAAGAAAACTTAAGATAGGGAACTTTCACCATATCACTTCCACCACATAATGCCACCAAGAGATGGAAATTGTTCGACAATCTGAAGGTACTCTTATTGCAAATATACAAAGCCCTTTAGTGCTTCAATCGTGAACTTATGTTAGTTATGTTATGTGTAATTGGTCCAATTTAAAATATTGTTCTTAAGTTTGTTCCGGAAATAAAAATCTTCAAAATCATAATGTATACAACTAACAACCGAAAGAGACTTGGGAATTGCAATTCAGGCTGCATCTCCATTAATAACTAAAGGCTTAGTGACATTTAATAACAAACGTTTCCACTTTATTTTTTTATTATTTTATTTTTTAGGATGATTCTTCAAATTGGTCCTTTAATAACAAAATATGTAACCTTTGTATTCTAAATACTTTGATCTCTAAAGGTTAATACTCGATAATGTTTAGGGAGAAATGAAAGACGAGCATAAAGGGTCATTCATATAATAAGGTTAGACAGCTCTGTTGAAAAAGCGTGGGCTACTTAATACCCATCTGCTATGATATTGTATGCAGTAAAGATTTCGATAGCTCAAAATAACACGAAGGAATGTAAATAGTGAGCAATCTGAAACAAGGGATCGATTTAAACCCTATTTCACCTCACTAGAGACGGTTGAATTCTCCGTTGTTGCTTTTTTCCCATTTACGAGTTTCACGGCGACCGTTGCCTGAAACTTACACGTACCCAGAATATAAATGCTGGATATCGCTATCTCTCTTTAGGACCTGCAAACAGACACAGTCCGTCTCGTTCTTGCCACAAATAAAAATGTGGAGCCACCTCAATGTTCAAATAGAAATTGCAATATCCATTTTCTCCATACATTCTAAACTAAACTTTATTCATCAGCACTAGAATCTGTTTTCAAATATTTATTCGCAACAATTTAAGGCCATTTCAAGTATAGGAGAGGAAAATGTTGTCTTTTTCAAACCAGTTGCATTTAAAATCTTCCATCCCTGTTGGCGGTCCGTTGTGGCCCCAGCATATCTAAAATCATCTGGACCAAGTAAAGCGATTACTTCAGCGGCGACTTTATGAAAATGTGCAAACTTATTAATTCTGTCATTTAGATGGCAAATTACGTTCGCAACAAATTTCTTGCTTAAAAATTAATAAGGTAGCTTCGGTGAAAGTTTCTCGAGAAGTTTGGATTAGAAATAATCACACCTGGGGTCTAACGTCTGTATTATATCATTAGTAGGATTTTGCTGTAAATGAATTTGTTATAACTCATAAACCATGTATAAATTTACTTTCAAATCGTATAGTATATAGTAAGCTATCATCCCTCCCTTATCATATCTCCCTTATAATATGACATTCTTTGAACAGAAGATAGAAATAAATATACATATTTAATGGAATTATACCACTGGCCGCCGTACTACATAAAAGACTTCCCTTCTATCCTTAGTGGTTGAAGTATAAAAAAGAAGTATAAAAAAAGTAGTTGAAAAACAAAAACGTTTAAATATGAGTTTCACTAACTTTGTTGAAAAGCAATAATACTAAGTTTAAACAATGACCGGAATAATAAGTAAATAAATAATAATAAATACACCCTACAGTCATATAGTTCTGACCCCAGACTAGGTAACTCTTGTATCGCGGGTATCAATAACTACCAGGGACTACGGTCCCACAATACCCAGAACCGAATTAAATATCTGTCTGTCACACAAACATTTGTCTCGGTGCGGGAATCGAACCCACGGCCTCTCGTTTCACAGCCGGCTATCACCCGCTCCGCCACGAAGGCTGTCTATTAATAATATATTATACCTTCCCACTCCTGAACACCTTCAGAGATGGAATATAAAAACCTTTCTTACTTAGTTAGTTACCTTTAACATTAAACATTGACAGCCTCCGTGGCGTAGCGGGCGAGAAGCAGGCCGTGAAACGAGAGGCCGTGGGTTCGATTCCCACACCGAGACAAATGTTTGTGTGACAGACAGATATTTGTTTTGGGTCTGGGTATTGTCTATATCTTATCTAATAATATCAAGTTAATGTTTAAGGTATTACTTAATTATCGACGGCATAACCAAAACACCGAAGCGAAATAGCGCATTTTACTGCGTGCGCGCATCCAAGAATGCCGGGACATCGTCCTTAGACCGGTTCCATACTTGGCTGCTCACTACACCAATAAGTTGCTAAACAGTGAGTACGATTAGATATATATTATTTTATTTATATGTGTTGCAAGGACTGTTCGTACTCTGTATCAAGTAGTGGGTTATATTCTGCAAGCTTTTAGAGATAATTTTTAATTAAACCTTGAAAAGCAAGACCTCAGATGTTTTTTATAATATACTGGTTACATCTGAACTTTTTTTGAGGAAATTAATTATTGTGAAGATTGTGATGGTTGGAATCTAGCTCTGGCCTGGGATCCAATTATACATTTAATCAAAGCGCAGCTGCCAGACCTCAAGGCACTGTGAGCTCCTTCTGTGTAGATCGGACTACAATAAATAAAAATTACAAAACAACTATTTGGAGGGTAGAAACATTGCACTATACTTGCGTGACGACATACAACTCCGTCTGCCCCGTGACCATGAAGGCTGTAAAGCTTTTGAACCGTCGCGGTCGGGACTAAAAATGTTAAATAAACCGCGATAGAATCCGTAAAATTAGTTTTATTTCAATATTGTGATTGTGTTTAAGTATACATTAAAGTTACAGACATAGAAAATAATGACTAATTGATTTCTGGAACCAACGGTGGTTCAGCTTCCGAGATATATTAATGCGACTGATGATTGTATTTTGCGACTGAGGTCACCTTGGTACTATACTGCCCATATTTACCCTTGAGGTACATACATGAAACACGCATATGAGCATACCTTCATACCTCGGATTCATTCAAACATTATAAAAAGCCCCTTGAATTTGTCACTGCCAATTTTATTTTTTACGCTGAAATCCCATGAACTCAACTGCCGAAGCTGTAAAAATCATTAGGAGCTAAGATAAAACCATTGAAAATAACAGGCAAAGGGATAGGACCACTTTGTTCAGTCTGGACAGAAAGTTATTCCTAGAAGACATCTGGGTCTTTATTCTAACGGTGTTCCATCTTTGTTGGCCTCGTGATTTTACTTCAATAATTGATATGACTAATAGTGCAAATAATAGTCTTTTTTTTTCAGAAATTCCAACTAAGCTTTATTAGCTTTGATTGTGGTAAGGTGAAACTTGAACTTCAATAATCTGATGATTATGGTTATGAAGTATGCAAACGGTCACACACATAGCCCCGAACCCACACTAAGATACAGTTATCTTACTTGAGTATCGGGAACTACGAGAGACTATGGGTCTCAGAACACCAAGACCCGATATAAATATTTGTATATTACACAAACATTTGTCTCGGTGCAGGAATCTTAACCAACGGCGTCTTGTTTTACAACCGGCTACTCGACGACTACGCCGCGAAGACTGTCAGGTTTACTTACACTTAGCATTTGATTATATATAGCATGCTTTAGAGATATATCGCATTTGATCTTCAGAAATGTTAAATCTTTTATGTTATATCGTATAGTCCACGATATTAAACGAAGGCGTAATATTCATTCTGCCAATACAGCTATTTGACAGAGAGAAAAAAATGGCGGGAATGTGATGTGATGTTGTATTGTGATTAATAAGTGAAAACATTATTTCAGACATGGCTTAGGCCTTTAAATTGTGACTATTACAGACATGGCTTCGGCCTTTAAATTGTGACTATTACAGACATGGCTTAGGCCTCTTGAATTGTGTTTATTTCAGACATGGCTCCGACCTTTAGAATGAGAAAAATATCGGACATGGCTTCCCCCTTTTGAATGGATGAAGACTGCAGACATGGCTTCGGCCTTTTGTATAAGTTAAAACCAGAGAAGAAGAAGACTTTAATTCTAGCCCAGATTTGGAAAAAATAACGACAGACATGGCTGCATGGCGGAGAACCTTTGCCTTCTCTTTTATAGAGTAAATAATAAATAAATAAAAAAAGCTATTTGACATTTTATTTTTGCTACTTAAACTTGTCTTCAAACTTTGCGGTATGGGCGACGAAAAGTTTGAAGACAAAAGTCTTCAATCAGTGCGTCCTACCCGTGATGACCTACGGAGCCGAAACGTGGACACTCACAGTGCGACTGGTCCATCAGCTTAAAGTCGCTCAGCGTAGCATGGAGAGGGCTATGCTCGGAATTTCGCTGAGAGACCGAATAAGGAATGAGGCTATTCGCGCGAAAACCAAAGTCGTCGACATAGCCCAAAGACTAAGCAAGCTGAAGTGGCAATGGGCCGGTCACATTTGTCGTAGAACCGATGACCGCTGGGGTAGTAGGGTTCTTGAGTGGAGACCACGTACAGGTAAACGGAGTGTGGGACGCCCTCCTGCTAGATGGAGCGACGATCTGCGCAAGGCTGCAGGTAGACATTGGATGCATAGAACCGAAGATCGGGTTCAATGGCGAATCTTGGGGGAGGCCTATGTCCAGCAGTGGACTGCGATAGGCTGATGATGTTGATGATGATGACTTAAACTTGATAGTTGTTGATAACAAGCATAGAATGATAACAATGATCCTAATGTAAACTAACATTTGACATTTCACTCATTTACGAATCTATGCATTCTGCACACTAATGAACTAGTATTGATCTTTGAGTTCGCCATTGTATCGGCTCGTGCAGGTAATTTATATACGCCAGCTATGTAGAGAACGCTTGCAATACGTATAATCGAATTAACAGCGGCTACCATGCTCTGGTTAGATGTAGTTCCTGTGTTAATTACTAGACTAAATGAACACATTTCATTTGATACGGCTTATTGAAATATCATGCGTAGGGAATTTGGTATATATTTCGAATCAGGATCGTCTGTATGGAGTTGTATGCTTTCTTTTTTAAAAACGTATGCCAGTGATGACTCTGTTTTTATGTACAAGTAAAATCACAGCATTAAAGAATTAAGCATCATTGGATTGAATTTTGAATAAGAAACGACTAGAGGCTTTAATTCTTAAGTATTTCAGAGGAAACATTAACCTTTAGCGGTTGACGTCCAATTTTCGTATAATAATATTATAGACAGACTACTTCCTTTAGGTATGCATTATTATGAACAAGTAAAACAAATAGTGGTAATTTTGATACTGGTTAATACAATAATAACTGTGATATCTGATTTATATTTATTATGAAATGGGTCTAAATTAATCGATAGTTATTTTTTTTATGTACAGGTAACAAACAATACTATGCTACCACTAACATGAAGCGTATAATTCTATGGTCATTCTCTTCAGACACAGAATTAATTATCTTCATTAGGTAATATCAGACTCTAAATGGTTAAATGCTACTTATGACATTCTAAAAATAATGTTCATAATTTACTCTTTAAATCATTACTTCTTTAAAAAAAAGACTACATGACGACTAGGCGGTGTAGGTCTCACAATCTAATCTGAAATTTCAAATCGACCATACTTACCGAATTCGATCACGATGCTACAAATACAACGTAACGTACAAGCTAAACTCGAAGGTATTTGGAAGCCAATGCACCCTTCGAAGCGAGGAAATTTCACGAATTGTAACTATCACTGGACTTGATAGACCGTCGTATGTCAACGAGATCCATATCTAAGGTTAAAAATAGCAAGACACAAATATGGCTTCAAAATCAAAAATAAAATTAAGTTACTTATCATTTTTTTAGTGCCTCGATAGGCAGACTAGCAGACGGGCCACCTGATGGTAAGTAGTCACCGCCGCCCATAGACTTCTGCAATACCAGGGCACAGGAAAGCCGCTGCCTACCGTCAAATCAAAAATAACTATTCATTAATTTATTGCCTTTATTAGGATGCTTGGCAATGGTCATCAAAACGTGGTCTGAAGAAGGACAGTCGTTACTTCAATATGCATAGACCTGATACTTACGCAGAAATGGCTAGCACAACCTATATTATCATTTTATTTGTTTATGTATTCAAATAAAATAGTACCACTATGATACTATTTTAGTTATTAGTAATTATTCAAGATTGATAGTGAAAATGACAAAGGATTGTTACTGAAACGATTTTATTACCCGTCACAAAATAAACGGAACTACTTAAGTAGCATAATCATATATACAGATTATGCTACTTAAGTAGTTACTGACTGACGGACTGACATATCCACAGCCTAAACTGCTGGGGTTAGAGATTTGAAGTTTTAACAGTAGGTACCTTTTATGACATAGGCTATTCCTTCCTGGACTCCACTAAGGAAGGTTTTTTGGAAATACCACCCCTAAGGGGGTAAAATATGGGATTAAAGTTTGTATGAAATCCGTCATATGTTAAGTTAACGCTTGAAAATTTGTATTTTGTATTGTACTTATTCTCCCAAACATGACCTCCACGTGGGCGGAGCCACGAGCAACAGCTAGTCTTTATATAAAGTGGAACAAATAATATCCGTACAAGAGTTACGTTTTAGCCACCCGTTGGGTCTGTTTATTGACCGGCACCCACGCACTCTATTTACCATATAAACGGACATTTATTATAATTATTTTGCATCGTTTTATTACGGATATGTCACCGTATTTTCCTTGAGGTAAATTGTTTAAAAAGGGAAGCGGAAACATGAATGACTAATACTAATATTGAGTTACCATTCATTCATACAAGTTACATGCCTATGACGTGTATTTATGTTGAAATTGTCCGATGCTTTGTTCCTTTATAAATTAACAAAAGTAAATAAAGTACTTTACAGGCTGCCATTTAAACATTATTAAATAATACTTTTATATATGTATTAATGTCTACTTACATGAGTAAGCCAAGCATAAAAAAACTATTTTTATCATACAAAACAAGACAGGAGCAACAAAGTAGGGACGATTGTGAGGATTAGCTGGTAGGTTAGCTAGACTAGGGTTTACTTTCCTTCCAAATCCGTCCTGTTTCCTTTCAACTTCTCCCCTCCCATTCCTGTCCTGATCATCATCTCCCGTCAGTTCCTTTACTGACGATCATGATTCCTTTCATTTTCCGTTCATCCTCTTTTCTCCTTTTCCAGTCCTATCCTCGTCGTTTTATCCCTACCTACCAGCCCTTGATGGTAGATTCCAAGTTCCTACGCCACTAACCATAATTACTCATTCCCGTATGGAGAATTTCCATTTGTATTTTAACCTGTCATAAGTGCCTTTTATATGCCTACATGATGAATAAAATTTTTTATTTTATTTTATTACCAATTGAAGCAAATTTTTTCTCAAACTAATATTTGTAGCTGTTTAACACTTCCTGAGGCGGTTGGCGGCGCGAAACATCGCGCTGCTACTGTAAATTGTGGGGGGCATCTAGCCCAAGAAGAGACGGGCCGTAAAGGTACGGCACAGGGATGGTTCCGGCAGCAATCCAGAGTACACTCAGGATCCCCGGGATTGTCCCACATGTGCTGCAGAAGGCTACCGCGGGGTTTTCAGTCGGTACACCGGCGTAGGAAAATTGGTTATCTAGTAGTCCTTTGGGCGAACTGGGTCGGAAGGTCGGTGAGTCCGGCATAACCATCTCTCCTCCCCCGAGGACCAGAAGGTATCCGTAAGATGGATTTTCCCCGCGGAAAAAAAAGCTGTTTAACACTTAAATAAAAGAACATTATAAATAGCATCATTAAAATTGTTGTTGGCGCTTAAAGACAACATTGTAGAGACAACTCATATCCAGAATGTTATACATAAACAATTAAATCACGGATCCTGTTTAGAATGGACGCACCGTGCCTTTTAATAATGATGCACACATTACGAGGCTAGTTTATGACTGCATCAATTATGCTTAAGCATATCCTAATTACTGTAATGTTATTAGCTCGCAAGGGGTGGTAAACTGAAGGGTCAAGGGGGATGAGAAGTGTGTGCGGGGGCGGGATTGTTCACGTGCTCCGAAAAACTGATGTGGACGGAGCACGTAATTATCTATCAAGGTAAACAGTTAAGTTGTATTTAATGCTTATTGTGTTACTAATTATGTCAATAGAAACAGCTTAGAAGACACTTCTATTGTAGTTGGTATTTGATTCTAATATGCACAAGAATAAGAAATAAGACATCAATACTTGAAAAATACACAAATTACTTTATCACATTTGACAGCTGAAAGAAGTATTTTAATATAAAGGAGACATTGCGCAGCAAAAATCTGACATTAGTAAAGTAAAGACCTCTATAGATTTAACAAGACCTATCAAAGACAGATTCTGTGCAGAAGACATATTGTACTCCAATTTAAGTTTTTGAATAGAAATAGGTGACTGACGTTTTGTAACTGTAAGTATCGTGAACCAAAGACAAGAAATGTAACAATATTCCATACATTATATACTGTACATATAAAACTATCATATGTAGATTGGCCGTTACGTCAAATAAACCCATAATACTGTTTTAACGTAATTAGATCGACAGTTAAGTACTTGCCATACTGATGACGAGTAGCGACTCAAGCGAGAAGCTAACAAATCGCCAAGTAATGTCGAGTAATCGACCTGTCGAGTCTTCAAGAGCGTTTTTTACACCTAGTTCTCATACATGGTACGTATGTTCAGTAAATATTTAGTCAATCGCGACTTCTTTACTCGTCGAGGGTGGGACAAGTACCTTACGCAAATTTGATGGACTTATTAGCAAAATGGAATTTTGGTGTAAACGTGGAAATGTTTATGGTATACGTAAGTTTCATTGATCAAGGGATTTGCTTATTTAGTATACAATATTTGTTGCCTAAATAGTTCCAACCGGTTAGGGAACCGGTTTTCAAATATAATTAACAAGATTTATTTATTACAAAATACGTACAATATTTTTTCATATAATAAGTTCACATTTTATTCCATGATTTCATTGGATTGTGACATTTTCATCGCATTTTTTTATTTCTAACATAACATAGGCAAAGAAAACTACTTCATTCAGACGTTTATGTGACGTCATCAACCTTTCTTCCTGAAATGTAGTATGAGTTAAAATAAAAATTACTATAATCTAACACAGAATTAAACAAAATAAATTGTATTAAGGTTTTAGATAACTTTGGATTGTGAAAATTTGTCAATTGTCTCTTACCAGAATAAAAAGTATGTACAATGTACATACTCTATTGTTACACGTATTTAGGCCTTGACGTTGTTAAGTTATTACTTTTGTTTCCCCAGTAAAATAATATTAGAAAGAAAAAAACTTCTAAAGTCTTTTCCAATAACTTATTCTCTGAGCTTTGTAAACAAACAGTCTTCATTTATTGTTACAATTACTTTAAAGCGGCATACTGAAGCTTGAATTTTTAAATATGGTGTAAGTAATATCACAGTATGTCGTCTTTGTAATTAAGCAAAGAAGGCGTTAGAAGACGGAGGGTTGAGCCGACGAGAATGTTCTCGGATCTCATTTCCATGCAAATGAGACTAGCACTTGTTATACATCAGATGATAGAGGTAGGCGCGGTAATGCCATATCTACGGCAGAACTTTTTACGCCAATCGGCAAGGCTGAATTGTAATCGGTTCATATTTTTTAAGAAATTACTACCCTCAATACACTAACTTATACAAATAATTTGATAGGGTTATTAGGTATTAAAAAAATAGTACTTATTATATCTGCCTCGGTGGCGCAGTTGTAATTGCGCATGCGTTACGACTGCTGTGCTGAGGTCTCGATTCGATCCCCGGGTCGGGTAAAGTAATATTGGGTTTTTCTATCTAGAGATTCTCAGTATTAGCCCGGAGTCTGGTTATGTGCCAGGTATGGCGATAGGCTCGCCCCCTATCACATTATGGGACCGAATTTCAGGAAAAAGTGGGTGTACTGGTTACACCTCTGCCTACTTCTTCGGGGATTACAGGTATGAGTGTATATGTATGTATGTACTTTTTATATGTAACGAGTAAGTACAATCACTGTTAAATCAGTTCAAAGAAAATATTAATGTTATCTAATATTAAAATAATACTTGAAACAGTAAGTAAACAGTAAGTTGGAACTTATATTATAAACATCATTTAATAACATTAATCGAAATAGTAATTAAATTGAGCCATGTTCTTGTGTACGTCAAGTATCAGTGACTTTGCTGATATCCTAAAATAAACTGATAACCAAACTTATCACGATTGCTCGTTTGGCCTTTGTCTTTTACGTTCATTCTCTACATCATCTATAAGTTGAAGAATTCCCATTTTTAATTTTCTTTTCTCCTTTGTCGTAAAGGATTTAATATCTGGTAGAATACTTTTGAAAAATTGTAAATCTTCATTCTCATCATCAATGTATCTATCTTCATTTCTAGGTTTCTTATCCGTCTGTGTAGAATCTTTTGTTGCATTACTTCTAGAACTTGCAAATTCTAGGATATCTATTTTAGATTCTTTCGTCATTCTTTGTGATATATCTGGTTTAACGTCAGTTTCCCAGTCATCTAAAGGGTTGAATTCAGTTGAAGATTCATTGTGATTTCCCTCTGCATAGTTACAACAATCTTCAAAAATCCTTTCTGATTGATCCTGAGTAGATATACTGTAAGAAGGTAATATTTTTTTAATAAAATCTACATGTTTAAAAATACTTTATCTTAAGAACTTTTTGAAATACATACCCTTTTGGTCTTGTAAATGGATCCAAAAATTGTAAATAGTCATACAAATAATATTTCTTGCATGCACCAGTACTAACGCCTAACAGTTTATTTTTGTACCTATTGAATGACGATCTTATACCTTTCCATTTCACTTTTAGCTCTTCAACTAAAACAAATAAAATGAGATACAGTATTACCAACAGAGTCATCAGTCAGTCGAAACAGTATTCGTAAACCTGGTGAAGAACCATAACGTCATAAAGGGCATAGAGTTTCCCAATGGTCAGATACGCTTTGAGTCATATCTCTTGATGGTTGACATCGATTTGGACTGCACAGCACTTCCCATCCCAAGTGCATTGTTGTCAGGACTTAAAACATCAGACGGAGAGAAAAGAGAACGTTCATCTTTGAGAGTCTGTGGGTTTAGTAGATATATGATCCCAAGGTAAAATCGCGTCCTCAGTTTCAGACAGCTTTAGCAAAAAACTCCAGTAATCATTGATATGGATATAACCGAGCATAAAATTGACACTATCACCTACACTGCATTAAGTCAGGTGTTATAATTTTACGACCATTGACTCCCTCACCTGTGCATTCCTCATTAAGTTCAGTCCGCACTTGCTCAGCTATCTTTTCCCAAGCCAGCTCGGCGTGCCGTGTTCTGTACCCGTCCAAACTATTGTCATAAATCTCAGGATAGCCTTCTACTATTTTCACAAACTTTTTCATTAGCTGTTGATCGTCTTTCATATTTTGCATCTGTTAATAGATTGTGACAGATAAGATAGTGAATGTACATACATACATATACACTCACGCCTGTAATCCCCGAAGGGGTAGGCAGAGGTGTAACCAGTACACCCACTTTTCGCCGAATTTCGGTCCCATAATGTGATAGGGGGCGAGCCCATCGCCACACCGGACACCATTCCAGACTCTGGGTTAATACTGAGTATTTCTAGGTAGAAAAACCAAATATCACTTTACCCGACCCGGGGATCGAACCCGAGACCTCAGCACAGCAATCGTAACGCATGTGCAATTAATTACAACTACGCCACCGAGGCAGATAGTGAATGTATTTAAAGAATTCGTATCTTTAACTGATAACTGTAATCTTCCCGATATGGAAGTAAGGAAGATAGAGATATTAATTGAATAAATCTTAGCGAAATTTTATTTTGATATTATACATTTATTATGTACGATATATAAATAAATATTAATTATGGGCTAATAATGATTAACTAAGCGAAGAAATGTAATCCACGGTTTTAGAATGAGCCCCGCAAATTGGTCCCTCTAGACGTATAAACTTCGTGTACAAAATAAAAACATACAGACAGCATTATAAATAATAAACACGTTCGAATGAATTTAAATAAACAGAACAATTAACGCCACGCTGTATATTTAAATTCGCGCCATCTATTAGTAAAATGAACGTATCCGCAACTTCGTTCTTATTACCACGTTATACATTGCCTGTTCAACCTACCTACATGTAAAAAGAGAAATTTAAACAAACAATAAACTAAATAAAATACTTAACAACATATCAACCTTGTCAGACTGCAAGACCCACCAGATACGAATTTAAAAACTGCCGGCAACCAAAATCTCCCGCCCCAAACACAACAATGTATTGGGGTCGAAATAGATTATAATAATAATTTTAAAACGTGATTTACAGTAATTCAAATACAGATTAAACTAATATGTAACATGATAAACTAAATACTAATTAATATTATGTTATATATAAAGAAATTGTAAAAACTTACATGCCAAACTATGAAATTACAAGGAAAACACGCTTTACGTGATAAAACACTGTGACCTTCCTCTCAACTCGTAGTATACTGATGCGCCACACGGCCACGCCACGATGTGTCTCTCTCAACGCAACCTATATGTTAAAGCGAGATAAAACGATGCGGTCGAGCGGCGCCACAGCAACGCGCTGTTGCCAAGCCGCTGCCCGCGTCACGTCGCCTCACTTATCAATATTTTACGCAATACAAGCCTTCGGCGCCGGCGGCTTTAGTCTCTAAACGCAGGGCGTAAGGTTCAATTTAACACAAAATAATGTATAATAAAGTTGCAAACGGTTTGGCCGGGATCCGTTCGTGACATGTGTCGGATAGCCGCACAGAGCCACTTGTCAACAGGTATTTTAAGTAGTGTTAATTACACATGTTAAGTTAAATGTTATATTTTGCTATTTAGAATGATTACCGTGTGTGACTGAGTGACGGTGATGTTGGACACATGATAGTGCGTTGATAAGATCAGTATAATATGTATATGAAATAAGAAGATACATTGTTGTTTTTGTCAGTTCGGTTGTATAGCTTTCTCTTCGCTTAACTACAAAGTTTTGGATTACATATCTGCCTTCTCCAGTACACCAAAGTCTGCTTACTTTAAATTTATATCAGTAAGTACTAACTTATGCAAGCAACTCCGTTTGCGTGATTAACTTTAGTAGTACCGCATGGAACTGACCCCTAAACAATAAATAACCCAACACTTTTTTCCTAAAAAATATTTTATCCTGCCAAAGAATCTAATACGCTACTGGAATAAAGTTGGTACCATATGTGTTGATCAATGTCGTAGTATATATGCTTCATTTCAATTATACCTTTGTGGTGATAAAACACGAAGAGGCAAACGAACAGTTACAGTTTATAACATGATTTTTCCAGTTACATCCACTATTAACCAGCGAAGTGTCAATGAGAATTTCCCAGAAAATCGGTTGTTTAATGTCACGAACTGGTATCGCCGTTACACAAAGGCCTTTTAGAATTAAATATCGCATTAGAAATGTATTATTGTGAGATAAATTGTATTTCGTTTAATCTGTATATATGAAAGAAGAAACTGACTGACTGACTGACTGATCGATCAACGCACAGCCTAAACGGCTGGGGTTAGAGACTTGAAATTTTGACAGTAGGTACCTTTTATGACGTAGGCATCCACTAAGGAAGGGTTTTTGGAAATACCACCCCTATGGGGGTAAAATAGGGGATGAAAGTTTGTATGAAAATCCGTCATTTTTAAGTTAAACGCATGAATATTGGTATTTTGTATTGTATACTTTTTCTCCCAAACATGACCTCCACGCGGGCGGAGCCGCGAGCAACAACTAGTTGTGTATAAATTTGGCCTGTAATCCCCGAAGGGGTAGGCAGAGGTGTACCAGTACACCCACTTTTAGCCGAATTTAATACTGTATAATGTGATGGCGAGCCTAACGCCATACCGGGCTCAATTCCAGACTCCGGGCTGATACTGAGTATTTCTAAATAGAAAAACCTAATATCACTTTACCCGACACGAGGATCGAATCTGAGACCTCAACAGTCAGTCGTAACGCAGGCGCAATTACAACTGCGGCACTGAAGCAGTTATTCAGTAGATATATTTCGTTTTTTTTTGCACGGCAAAGTGACCACAATCCACCTGATGGTAAGCGCAGTGCAGTCCAATTAGAGTATCGAGTAGCGAGAGATAATCTATCCCCTGCCACTCAGCACAATCATGCCGGGCCTGCTTCTTCACACTACGCCATGGGCAAGAAGATGAAGAAGCGGTCGAGGGTCTATTGTCAGAGTACTCAGAAAGCCGCAAAACGGCCCAACATCGTACCCCAATTTTAGACCGCCGACAAAAACCAGATACACACTGGCTGATCCTGGGACGCGACACACTTGCGTGTGCCACTATAGCGGGTTTTACACCCTGTGTACGGTGGTCGCTATCCGGGCGGATATAAATTTCCTACCACCAGCACCTTGCTCTAATATCTCACCCAATGCGTGGAGCAGGTATTACTCAATAATAATAAAATAACATTCACATATGTAAAGCAAACCAATGATTGTGCTAAGCATTAAGCAGTCGTATCGATTGCAGCGCGCGTCCTATGAAGCGCGTGGCCCGGCGCGGCGAGCACCAGTCGCGTTAATGACACATCTGCCGGGAGCCCGGGAGGCACACGTGGCCTGAACACCTTTTGTCTACCAGCCGCTCGAACGGCACTCGTCACGCGGCACCCACCTTTTTGCTAATCAAACTATTTATAAACTGTCACAGTGCTCTACTAAAATTGTGCAAGTATAACGAGCGTTTGGTCTATGCAATTTTTATGATAGTAATTGGACAAATGGCTATTGTATACAGGCTGTTTGGTTTATAGTCTAAGTTCGTGTTAACAAATTGTAGATTAATTTCCCAGAAATTCATTTTAATAACCTATTAATGTATAGTCAAAACATTTATATTTAATGCAATATATTTCGATAGACATTTTCTATCTAAATATTATGTATATGATAAAATTACAGGTTCTCCAGATATCGGAATTGTTTCAACTTGGTCTTGTTTATTTATTTTCCAATACAGTTGCTCTGCAACTGCAACTTATTACTTTAAAAGTGGTTTATAAAAAAGTTATAATTGTTTTATGGGCTATATCTATCGATATGTTTTGTTAGAAATGTTGAAATGACACTAAATCCTGACAGAGATGACAGTCTACTAAAACTCTGTGTTTAAACACACCGAGAAAAAAATATGAATTATCTAAAAAATTACCCCATCAAAGCTGTTCAGCAAAATGGCCAAAAAGATGCCTTACGGCACGGGCCTCCTTTACCAGTGAGGGGTTAGGCCTTAGTCCATGCCGGATACTGATTAAAATTATTCACCGCACCAATTAAAGAAATAACAACTCCTTATCCCAAGGAGCTAAAACCTAAAGAATATAATTTCAACCGATGTAACTCGCACATCTTCTCAATGATTGCTCGGCAGGTGACTCGGCAGGTGGTTTAACAATATAATAACCTCATAATGGCAAAATAAAATATGTACATTGCAAGGTTGTTGTATTTAAAATGTAAGCACATTCGTCTAAAAGGTCGTGTAAAGATAGACTTTGAGGTAAGCAACAGAGACAATAGAACACGACTCGTGACGTCAGTCAGTCGATGACGGGTTCGCTTTTTATTCCATGATATGAGGGTTTCCCATCCTGGTAGCATAATTACAATTGCAGTACAAAGTAGACGTGTTGACGCTGATGCTCTTCGCAAAATAGGAGGATCTTCTCATTCGTCTTCTAAGTCGCCTCCTCATGACTGAGGTCCGTGACCATCTGTGGTCATCGCTTTGTGCACCAAGGCTCTCCAGAACGCACGGTTTTCAGGCATCCGGATGGAAGTCTGAATACTGCTCTTACAGACTTCTTTCACAGTGTTGCTCCATCTGGTCGGTACTCTTCTGCAGCTCCTCTTTCACTCCACGTATCCTACCACAATAAGCTTTTCCAGGTTATGGGATTCTCGCCTGGCCACGTGTCCGAAATAAATGAGGACCCATTGGAGACACACTCATACCTCATAGTCAACCTTAAATGACTACGTCGTCGTCGTTAAAACAGTTTATGAAAGCATTTGCTGATTGATTAACTTATCAGGTATCCGGATGTCTCAAGGAGACATCTTGTACCTGAGTGAGAAGGAGGTTTGCGACCAGAATCAATTATAAAACAAATGAAAGAAGTAATCTTTTGCAGACAGATTGCAGCATTGATTGATGAACATATTTCTCATGCTATACAAGTTGCATTAATATGGATCATATAAAAGTAAAAAAATCTAAATACACCGATTATTGTACTAATATCAACTAATAAAATTGCATTTGCATAAACATACCCAATTAACAAATATGATAAGTGATAACATTCTACTTCCACAACGAATCCAACTACACTTTAAAACCCCTAATGGATATTATATTCTGGTTCGAAAACAATGCAGACATATGTTCAACACCTTTCATAAACCGGTCGTATGAAGGACATCCGCTTTTTGGTGGAATAAAAAAAATCGAGTTCGACATTCTCACAGGAACCACTGCGTATCCGGTGCGCGGGCGCAGAATAAAAACGATCATTTGTTAATGTCGGCCTATTGGCCCACCAGGTAACCGAGCTTCGATTCAGTTCAAACCCGAATCCGTCAATGTCACTCATTCAATGAGACAGTTAGAATGCCACCATGTTGATTTGTAACAGGTAAATATTCAACAGATATTCAAACGTGACAAGAAAATTAGTATTGCATTTTTATTCTGGACGAATATGATTAAGGCTTAACTTAGTTACATTTTATGTATAGGTGAAGATGACTCTCCTATGCTGCCAGGCATTGCGCCGTAATGATTTAGATAATCCATCTCGTGTGCAGTGATCCTAATCTTTTAGCATTCTTCTTTAAGCATCTAAGTATTTAACAGAAAGTAATCAATTCAAAATTCTGCGTAGCCTTGCTTAAATTGACCGTCGCGAACAACTAAATTCACGCTTGTTAAGATTTACGCAAACCAGGTGAATCGCTATTCAAATACATACATATACACTCACGCCTGTAATCCCCGAAGGGGTAGGCAGAGGTGTAACCAGTACACCCACTTTTCGCCGAATTTCGGTCCCATAATGTGATAGGGGGCGAGCCTATCGCCACACCGGGCACCATTCCAGACTCCGGGTTAATACTGAGTATTTCTAGGTAGAAAAACCCAATATCACTTTACCCGACCCGGGGATCGAACCCGAGACCTCAGCACAGCAATCGTAACGCATGCACAATTACAACTACGCCACTGAGGCAGTCTTCAAATACTCATCGAATTTTTTCTAATATTATAAAATTTCGTTTTTATTTTTGAATAGAACTCTAAATCGGCATTCGAGCTTGCTCGCTTGTTGCAAGAAACCCGTGATATAACAAAATATTTGCCTCTTGCATATTACTCCTAAAGCTTTATAATACATTATTTTTTAATTACCTAAGCAAAACTTCATTTTATTATCAGAACAAAATATTATGGGCACACAGAACTTCGTCGGATTTACGGTATTCTTTGACTCTCATATCATAAATGGACTACAGTAAAAGCAAAAAACAAATCGTAGAAATTTTGAACATCTCGCTAAGCAACGCAATACGACCAAAATGGAAGAAGTTATTAAAATTAAATTAATGACCCGCGAAAAATTACTCTAACGTTAAGTTATAAATCGATTAAATCCAATATCAAGTTTATAAGTCACGTGGCAATGATGAATAGCGCGAGAAAACCCATAAATTAAATAGTGGGTAATTAAATGTTTTGTTGCTGACAATGCAATTAAAGGTGATTAATATTCAATTAGGTATAATACTAGTGTACCAGTTGCAGCAAATGTTTTAAATAAAATTATGATAGTGCATTTTTTTTTAAACTATTTAATTTACTGCGTAGTAAAGTAAGCAAATGAAATAATTTAAGCGTATATTGATATACAATACACATAAGTATAAAAAAAGAAGAAATTGAAAAATTGATGAGGTAAAACAGTTAATAATAAGGAATTTGTATTCGAGCCAGTAACACGAAAAAATCTATAAAGAGAGTGTGTACCACACTGCATAATAAATAGTAACGTATTAATTTGTTTCACACTTCATTATACTCAAAAACTCATAAGTAGCTTTTATGTTCCGAAAGTAGTGCCCGAAAGTAGTGCAACTGTATTCATGTGTCAACTGTCTACCAAAAATATTGTAAGAACTCTCTATGGAACGGTATGATGACCTCTAATCTACATACATACTAATGACTTCCACGCATGGACAACAACAATAATTCGAGATTCTTGCAAACTTTTTATAGTACAGCCCAAAGAACAAAACATTCGTATGTTCCAGGAGTAAAGTTCTAAATGCAATGGCAAAGTTAGGAATACCGGTACAGAAGCTGTCAGTATGACGTTTGGTAATAGTTAAGTGAAAGGCTGGATACGTGAGAAACCCAACGCCTATTCTAACAATGCCATATTTTGCCGTCGTGTGATCGATCTGAGTAAATATTTTATTCCCACTGTAGTCGGCTAAGTGATTGTAGATTACATAGTGCCATTACGAGGCCATGTCGTTGATGGCTTGTAATCATTTGCATGGTGAAAAGTTTCATGCAAAACAAAAGAAATCACATTTATTGCAGTTAGTTTATTTCACTCTTGATGTTTTTAACTTATCTTAATATTTATTTAGAAGATAATTAGAAACATAAGCGCCTTAAGAAATATTGTTGTAACAATAAGTAAATAAATAAAGATTACGCATTTCGCACTGTTTAATGGTTTACTCAATTTCATGTTGCCAAACATGAGATTGAGCCACTACACCAAACGAAATCAAATCATTTCGATAGAACTTGTTTACTGATAGCCAATTCTTAATTTTAATTGATAAGGGGTACAGTGGTGCTGAAGTCACTTTTTGAAGCCTGAATGAGCCAGTGTGGTTTGTACCAGTAACTGGTATCAATAGGCTACTTCATGGAAAACCTTTAGTCGTAGCTTCTTTTTTACGTTACATAGGGTCTGTAGGATTACCAGAAACCCACCAGATTCCTTCTGTTAAAGATTTGAAACCCACCCACAATTTTTCTGAGATTATTAGTGTCCATAAGTTATTCACTTACTATACGATGCCCTTACCCGACCACTAATCTTCTGCTATGGAAATTTACTACGACTATCAAGTTTTGATAACAACAGAAACCAAAGCTTCCCGGTCGAATAAAGTAGTCAACAATAAAATGAAATGTAGTGATAGCTATTGGTATAAAGGAGCGATGGAACACTGAATATTTCGAAATTTACGACCTATATTGTCATTTCACGAATACGCTTAGTAAAAGCTTTCAGGTGGAAGCGAAGTTTGTATTTTGACGTCATTGGCAGCAGACATGCGATCCTATATAAAACATTTCTTGTGAATCGACCTAACTTGACCTTTCTGTTTGAGGACTACCTTCTTTGTTTGTTTTGGTATTCTTCAATGTAACGTTATGGATGTAACGTTAAATTTAAAATAATCAATATTGCTTTGCAACGCAGTTATTGGTGTTATTTTTGTTTCGGACTTACTGAGATAAAATTATTAGTTATAGGTGCTTGTCTTCCTTGGTGGCGCAGTTGTAATTGCGCATGCGTTACAACCGCTGTGCTGGGGTCTCGGGTTCGATCCCCGGGTCGGGTAAAGTGATATTGGGTTTTTCTATCTAGAAATTCTCAGTATTAGCCCGGAGTCTGGAACCTGTGCCCGGTATGGCGATAGGTTCGCCCCCTATCACATTATGGGACCGAAATGCGGCAAAAAGTGGGTGTACTGGTTACACTTCTGCCTACCCCTTTGGGGATTATAGGCGTGAGTGTATATGTATGTGCTTGTCGTCTTCGTAGAATATAAATTCAACTGCAAATATCTAAACTGTGCAGTACGCGGTGAGTGAGTAGCCGGCTGTGACATGGAAGACTATGGGTTCAATTCTCGCACCGAGACAATTGTTTGTGTGACAGACAAATACTTGTTTCGGGTCGGGATATCGTAAAGCCAAAAGTCTCATAGTTTCAGATACCTGCAGCACAAGATTATTATATCTGACTGAGCCGAAGTGTGTGACTGTAGGGTGTTTTTTATTTATATTAAGACTGTTGGTCTCATATTATTATGAGAATTCTCAGGTATGCACCTGCATAAACCTTTTCTCACGAAGTTTTTCTTTACTATTAAAGCGAGCGATAATTAACATTAAATACACACGTTACTTTAGAAAAGTCAGAGGTGTATGCCATTTGGGTTTCGAAAATACGCCTTTCGTCTTGACAGTTCGTACCGCAATCAACTATTGCTGCTCTTTCTCTTTATAAAATAATAAAGAAAATTCATAGGCATCACATCCAAAAGTATTTTTTTAGTGTCTCGACGGGCCACCTGATGGTAAGTAGTCACCGCCGCCCATAGACTTCTGCAATGCCAGGGCACGGCAAAGCCGGTGCCTATCGTTAAAACTACTTAGCATTTATTTTTTTCATTAAATATCGCTAAGTATTAATAAGCATCTTAATAACCATCGGTGATTATGCAATAGTTCACGGGCTGACTCTGAAGGTTGTTAGGTTACCGTTCATTTCTATTGTTGTTTAATTCGTTACGCCTCTAAATAACTAAAAGTTTACACGTGTAAATCTAGAATGTTTGATGTATCAAAATCATGGATGGTCCTATAAAGGTCCTATATGCTACATAATTATCGTAAATATTAACATTGAATGTCAAACAGGATTTTAGACGATGTTGATTGCATCAGAGGTTGATTAATAATTGAGAAAACTTTGAGTGTTTATTTTAATTGATTGTACTGGTGAAGAAGTAGTTTAAATTCAAAATAAAATTTTTACTTCTTGGCGCTACACGTGAAAATTTAAAACTACAAAAGCTTTAACATTATTTGCACATATTCATAAGAAAGTAAGAAATGTTCAAATTATATACTATATAATTATATAACATACTATACAGTGTACAGATTCATATTTTTACATAATTAGTGATCATATTTTTGACGTAGGTAAGGGATTATATTAAGCGAACATATATCGCACACTAAGAATGATAATGACTCAATTAAAATTTATCGACTAAAGGATAATGAAAAAAAGGTTGGCAGAATTAATGTATATATATATATTTTTTTTATCCTAGCACGGCAAAGTGACCGCACTTCACCTGATGGTAAGCGCAGTGCGCTCCAATTAGAGTATCGAGTAGCGAGAGACGATCTGTCTTCTGCTACTCAACACAATCATGCCGGCCTGCTTCTTCACACTACGCCATGGGCAAGAAGGTGAAGAAGCGGTCGAGGGTCTATTGTCAGAGTACTCAGAAGGCCGCAAAATGGCCAAACATAGTAGTACCCCAACTCTAGACCCCCGAGAAAAACCGGATGTACACTGGCTGATCCCGGAACGCGACACACTTGCATGTGCCACTATGGCGGGTTTTTCACCCTGTGTACGGTGGTCGCTATCCGGGCGGATAGGAATATCCTACCACCAGCAAAACTTACTTGTGACTTATATTTTTGTTAAGTTTGAAATTAATATCACAAATTAATGTATAAAGGTACTATTGACGTTAAAATGAATAATGCCATTTATTAAAAAAAATATAATGTTTATTTATACAAATTATATTAAGAAACAACTTAATTTCGGTGCCTCGGTGGCGCAGTTGTATTTGTGCATGCGTTACGACTGCTGTACTGAGTTCTCGGGTTCGATCCCCGGATTGGGTAGTGATATTGGGTTTTTCTATTTAGAAATACTCAGGCTCGCCCCCTATCACATTATGGTACCGTAATAAATGCGGCGAAATGTGGGTGTACTGGTTACGCTTCTGCCTACCCCTTCGGAGATTACATCCGTGAGTGTATATGAGTGTATACAACTTACATTAATAGCGGGCACGGAGAGTATAAAAATAAAAGAGACGATAATACTGCATGAGTTCTTGTTTAAATCGATATATTATATTTTCTACTCAATTACCCAAAAATTTGGCTTGGGTCACTTGCATCCTCAGCGTGCGATATAGTGTTTAATATTCTACTATATTACACTACTAAATACTTATGCAAAAAGTTTTTTGTGTGAGTACATCATTCTCTGAGACTCGCCGGAACACGTTCGCTTCCGCCATACAAAAAATCATGGGAAAGGCACCTTGCTACCTGATGAAGGAAAAATGGTCCTGACCAGATTTTAATACAAACGAAATCAATGGCTGGTGGGAGCGTTCCTGGAATTTTACTTGGTAGAAACGTTAGTTATAAAAACAAAGGTCAGTGTTTTATTATTATTTTATTGTGTAAGTAACCACACTGCACTTGATGGTTAGTGCAGTGCCGTCCAGATAGAGTGTTAAATAGCAAGAGACAACTATATCACTACTCGACACAATCATGCCGGCCTGCTGAGTAGCTTCACACTACGCCTAAAGGACCCAGGATCATAGAAAAGAGGAAACGCGGCAGCTGGCAAACTGTTCCACAGCGTGATGGTCTGGCAAAAATACGAATCTGCGAACCTCTTGTTTTGGGGCTGGGGTAGTAGACACCACGAAGCAGTGTCTCCGCAAGCCAGTATGCGTGTTGGAAGTACACTGTGCTTAACGTTACATTTTTTTTATTGTCGCACTACTAAGTTGCATTCAGATATACACATGTGCAACTTAGAGGCAAGTTTTTAAATTTAAAACCTTAATTGTTATGAGTAGTTTTATTATTTATTAAATAATAAAATAATACAAGCCCTGTATTAAACATTGTCCCACTGCTGGGCACGGGCCTCCTCTACTAATGAGAGGGATTAGGCCTTAGTCCACCACACTGGCCTAATGCGGGTTGGTAGACTTCACATACCTTCGAAATTCGTATAAGAATTCTCAGATATGCAGGTTTCCTCACGATGTTTTCCTTCACCGTTCAAACAAGCGATAATCAACATTTAATACACATATAACTTTAGAAAAGTCAGAGGTGTATGCCACTTGGGTTTCGAATATACGTCTTTCGTCTTGACAGTCCGTACAGCAACCAACTAGGCTATCGCTGCTATATATTATTTATTAATTAATTATTATTTCCTAAAAAAGCTCAAAAATTAATGAATCGCTACACACAGAACTATTTTAAACATCATCATTTTATGGACATCATAAAAATAGAAACCTAGCGCGATTTTGACCTTTATACAGTGTACAGATAATATAGAAAGTAGTAGCTACATTTTTGCTTCTTTTTCATAGTTTGTAAAATTATTATTTCATGCATTTATTTATTTGCAAGTTGTGATAATCTTTTATACATTATTTCGAAACCACATTTTCCAAGTCTTTTCATTTAATCGATTATTGTTGTGTCGATGCTATTGCGCAAGTGTATCCAATATCATAGTAGTTGCTTTATTATAAACACACTATACCTATCGCCATTATTTTATGAAGATAACAGAGTAATTTCCTGTGTTTAATTTTGTACGTCAATTGATATGCAACCGAATATAATAAAAAAAAACTCTTTTGCAAAAATAGAATCAAAAGTGGTTGAAAAATGAGTTCATAATGTTTATTTGAATTATTTATATGAGCAAAAATGTGTGCGTAGTAGCAACATCTCACTATCTCCCTCGCACAACGGCACTGTAATGGCCATTCTGAGAAGTGACGTCACGGCTCATGCTTCTTTTTACTGTCGTTTGACAACTACCCCTTCCAGCAGATTTGAATACCATCTAATTTATTATTGTTCGGATTTATGAAATTTTTTGATAACATATTTTAAGTAATGTAAATTGTTGATAAATATACTAAAAAAACCGTGCCAACTATTCAATTTATTTGAAACGTACATTGTCTAGTTCACGTTCTAGTTTTATGTAATTTGTTTTCAGCAAGAAGATGTTTTTTTTTCATCTCAGCACCAGAGTTTAAATTAATCCAGGGTCTTGTATGCGCCAATGATGACCATCATGAGATTTTCGGTTGGGATAGCAACCTTTGGTATGTACTGGAAATTTTCTGCCTGAAAGTACCATGTTTCGGACTGCCGATAGTCTCCATAATAAGGTGGAAGAAATGTATCATTTGTAATCCTCAGAAATAAGTAACATACTTAAATAATTTGTTTCTTTATCTTGGCAAGGCAAAATGGCTTCTCTGTACCTAGAAAGAAAATATTTATTGGTAAACATTAGATGTTTCCATTTCCAATACATGTGTTCTAGCATCTGATGGTACAGTCCAAATATAATATCCACTACCAACAAAAACTACAACTACTAACTTCCTCAACGGTCGCCAGTATCGCCTGCCTAAAGTCACTGGTTGACACTGGAACGCGACTCGGAAAAAAGGCCCTATGGCGGATTTTTCACCATATTTACGGTGCTCGCTATCCAGTCGAGTTCAGAATAACTATGTAAGGGTTTCTTAGATAGTAATTATAATATAATATTCACTACCAACAAAAACTACAACTACTAACTTCCTCAACGGTCGCCAGTATCGCCTGCCTAAAGTCACTGGCTGACACTGGAACGCGACTCGGAAAAAAGGCCCTATGGCGGATTTTTCACCATATTTACGGTGCTCGCTATCCAGTCGAGTTCAGAATAACTATGTAAGGGTTTCTTAGATAGTAATTATAATATAATATTCACTACCAACAAAAACTACAACTACTAACTTCCTCAACGGTCGCCAGTATCGCCTGCCTAAAGTCACTGGCTGACACTGGAACGCGACTCGGAATAAAGGCCCTATGGCGGATTTTCACCATATTTACGGTTCGCTATCCAGTCGAGTTCAGAATAACTATGTAAGGGTTTCTTAGATAGTAATTATAATATAATATCCACTACCAATAAAAACTACAACTACTAACTTCCTCAACGGTCGCCAGTATCGCCAGCCTAAAGTCACTGGCTGACACTGGAACGTGAGTCGTCAAAAAAGTCACTATGGCGGATTTTTCACTATATTTACGGTGCTCTCTATCCAGTCGAGTTCAGAATAACTATGAAAGATGCCCTACCAGCTAGTCTGTTATATCAACTAATCTATGCGCTCTCCCTGACGCACCTAAGCGGCACGTATGTCCAAGGGTGGAGTAGAAGTTTATCGAAAAAAAACCCTCCCGCGAGGGTGCGAGCCCCAAACATATTACGAGAATGTATATCGAGCCTCTGGACTTCACGTTTTTATATACATAATCAAGCGAAGTTGATTTTTATACTTTTTCAATAAGTTTTATACTTACATACATATACACTCTCGCCTGTAATCCCCGAAAGGGTAGGCAGAGGCGTAACCAGTACACCCACTTTTCGCCCAATTATCGGTCCCATAATGTGACAGGCGGCGAGCCTATCGCCATGCCGGGCACAGGTTCCAGACTCCGTGCTAATACTGAGAATTTTTAGATAGGAAAACTCAATATTAATTTACACAAGTTTTATGTACAGTAAGATAAAGCTGGGAATTGTTCAATAACGAGTGGACACCCAACAGTCACACACATATTTCTAACTTCAGACTAGATAAAACCTTTATCGTGGGTATCGAGAACTATGAGGGACTGCGGTCCCACAACACCCAGATCAGAAACCAATCTGTCTGTCACACAAACAATTGTCTCGGTGCTGAAATCGAATCCACGGCCTCTCAGCTTCTCGCCCACTGCGTCACGGAGGTTGTCTCGAAATACAAGTTTATTACTGGTCTTTCACGAAATTCAATTTAATAGGGCAGAAAATTATCACCACCCTCTATTATTGTACAGAAGATATTTTTCATATATAAAATAACGATATATGAAGTATATAAATAAACATACCTATATATAAAATAAACTTACACTATTATTATTTACGCAATAAATGCGTAACTATATCACTCAGGATTTTAATACTAGCTTTACCTAAAGCTCCGTTTGCGGAATAAGGTTGAGTCACTGAAGGCTACTGTACTCTATACGATAAATAATTACACCAGTTTCTTTTCTGAAACCCTCACAAACGCCCACAACAAAAACTATCGTAATCAAGTGAACGTAGGAACCCATAGAAGTCGAACATGCTGACATGGGTTCATTTTTATATATTAGTTAGTATACCATACGTAAGTACGGAAGAGTCAGATAAAACAGCTGTTCTTGATTAAATTAGTCAATAATTTATTATTAGAGCATTTTTCAATTATTTTTAGAGGAGCATAAGCCTAAAATTGTATGTAGAGGCGATAGCTTAGCAAAAATCATAACGGACATATACAGACGTTGCCGGCTTCGATTCCAACCTCTATGTCTCTGACTTTTCGAAGTTACATGTGCATTAATTGGTAATTCTCTTTAGCGGTAAGGAAAATATTGTTAGGAAACCAGCATATCTCAGAAAATTGCGAAGCTTATATTTATTAGACGCTTTCACCGGCATAGTGATCGAGCCCCTGACCTCTTTAATGTTAACTGGATAATATTATATATTGTTGTATTAAACATCAACATCTCGGGTTAAGAAGAATAATGTGAAACAATAAAATAACAAATACTTATATAAAAAATACTTATTAACATACCGTTACTGTTCCACATAGCTTTAGGTGACACTCGTATAACAAGGAGCACAGTTATCACAACAGTTATTTTTTCTAAGAATTACTCTCAGATGATGCAGATCTATGATAGAGTAACATCGTGATTTTATAAAAACAAAGAAAGATTTACAAGTTTGAATAATAATAGAACAATCGTAAAACCATATTACTCTATTGAGTCAGGTGGTACATCGTTCATGTGAAGATGATGATTTATTAAAAACAAACTGACTGCCTCGGTGGCGCAGTTGTAATTGCGCATGCGTTACGACTGCTGTGCTGAGGTCTCGGGTTCGATCCCCGGTCGGGTAAAGTGATATTGGGTTTTCCTACCTAGAAATACTCAGTACTAACCCGGAGTCTGGAATGGTGCCCGGTGTGGCGATAGGGTCGCCCCCTATCACATTATGGGACCGAAATTCGACGAAAAGTGGGTGTACTGATTACACCTCTGCCTACCCCTTCGGGGATTACAGGCTTGAGTGTATATGTATGTATTTATTAAAAACAAACGATGATTTATAATTGTGGAGTATAATAAAACCACCGTAAAACCATATTAGCTAAGTATTAAGTCGGGCGATATCGTTCAGGTAAATAAAATGAAGATAGCCGTGAAACTGAATGCGAGACGCATCAACAGAATTCGTTCGCGGTAACCTCCGAAATGGCTTTTCTATTCAATTTTCGATAGAGATTTTTTACCTACCCGCAGTTTTGCGTACGGCGGAACCAATAAATCTCCTGAAGTAAGGGGCGAATTAATCACTTGACTAGTTCGAAGACTAGTCAGTCGACCCGTGCCCTTTGTTTCGCAAATATGAACCTAAACGTGTTCTCGAATAGGTTAAGATTCTTTTGGGTAACGTATTTGTATTTACAGTTCGCAAGGTGAAAATAAGAAGTGGAAATAAATATTAGGGCCTTCTCCGCTGATACACTTCGAGGAGATTAAAGTGTTCTAGCGGTTTGGGATCAGAGTGTAATATTAATTAGGAAAACAGCTATAAATATCGATTTACCAACAATATTTCCAAGGATGACAGTTTTTAACGGTGCCCTGGCATTGCAGAGTCTATGGGCGGCAGTGACTACTTACCATCAGGTGTCCCGTCTGCTCGTCTGCCTAACGAGGCATGAAAAAATAAAGTATTGTAAAAATTAAATTTCAAAGTTTTCTTTTAAGAAGGTCAGGCATAGAGCGAAAAAAACACTTGATTAAATAGAAAAGTCCGAAATTTAAAAGCCGTGTTGTTTCAGGCCCATTAGGGTTAGGTCGGGTGGTGGGTCGCTGGGCGGGCATCGGGCACGAATTAATAAACAAGCCGGCCAAGGGCACGGCCCACAGGCCGCAACCTTTAGGTTCTATTGCTAAACGCGGCCGGTTACTTTGCAAACAAAATATTTAGTTGTGAAATGAATACCCAAAGATTACTATTTTAGAGACAATTACGGAAATATAGTAAAATACCCTCGCTTTTTAGCTGAAAAATGGAAGAAGAGGCACCAAAATACAATAATTGTGGTGATTGTACACAGACCAAATCCTCAATTCGCTACAAAAAGTCGCAAAGAGCGGTTGCTCCTGTATAGCCGAAGAAACGTTGTCATTCAAAATCAGACCACGTGTACAATATTTCATCATCAAGAAGGGTGGTAGAATCGCGCCCCGCACCCTGGCAGTAGCCCCCTCGCCCCAAACTCCACAATTCCCCCGCGCCCGACCCAAAAAGTCTATCTGCACTTGACACGGGAGGAAACGGGACAGATTAACCGTAGTGAAGGGAACAAAGCTAAATATGTTTCAAGCTGATACTTACCCCCGTATAGTATACAACAAATTCGCACATACAATAAAGTGTACTTTATGGGAAAACGATGATTTATGTGTGATTAAACATTCGTTTTAAGGATTTAAGCGGTAGCTATTTAATAATAACTATTAACAGCCATTTCCCATTCATCCATTACATTTTACATCAATTATGATTTAAAGAGTTTTTCATTCTTTTAGTCTCATGATAAATAATGTTTCGCATTTTAAGACTTTATTATTTACCAATTTAAAAGTAGAACATGTAATAAAATAAATTTTGAATTCTAATCTGGCGTTGCCATATACTATGATCGGTATAAAAGTTATACAATGCTGAAAAAGGACGGAGGAATGAAATGATGGAACCATTTTCAGTCTACGCCGAGATACCCACGCAAACTTACGCAGCTTAACCCGTGTTCACACGCCGTTATGCACACACACAACGGAGGGCGGCGTGAAAAGTTTGAGCAGTAATTTATATGACGGTTTAAATAATTACTACGCGTTTTCGGCTTAATTTGTAGATGAGCCGCTCGCTTCGTACGGTGACAGTTATTCGTATTACTTTTGCGATGCGGTTACTTGACGATTATACGTCAACTATGCGTTATATTTTAGATATTATTCTGACAACGCTTTATTGTAATAACTCCTAGAGTATTTCGCGTGTTGAAATGAAATTGTTTTTTTAATATAACCTCAAAATAAGGGAATAATAAATATTGATCTAATAATGTTTGTTCTTAATAATAATTTATTTTAAAAAAGTAATTAATCGATTAGGATTTTATTTCATGCATTTTGAATTGTTTTATTTATTCGCTTAAGTACTGTATGGCGCTGTATTGTAAACATACACGTAATCACTGACAGCCTCCGTGGTGCACCGGGCGAGTAGGCGGCTGTGAAACGAGAGGCCGTCGGTTCGATTCCCACACCGAGACAAATGTTTGTGTGACAGACAGATAGTTGTTTCGGGTCTGGGTGTTGTGGGACTGTAGTCCATCGTAGTTCTTGATGCCCACGATACAGGTTTTACTTATTGTGGGGTCAGAACTATATGTGTGACTGTTGGTTATATTTATTTATTATTATCAGTATGAAAATTCCTTACTTTTATTTAACTGGATCAGTTCGACGACCTTTAGTATTAAAGAAGTGTTGGCGAGGCAGACTCTACTAAAGGCATACGTTACAAGTTCGCTAGTCAGACGCCCTACCGCAAACGACGCAAACTAATAAGCGGAGCGTTTAATTCGTAATAGAATAGATTTAAAAAAACATTTTGTTATGTTCATGTGGTAACTTGCCAACAATTACCATGACATTGAAAAGGGTCATCAATCAGTATAACCTGTTCTCTCGTCAACTGTATAGTTTTAGTACTTTAAAGTGTTGGACAAGTGCTTTTCGCGATGTATTTCAAGAAAATCGCAATGCCAGTGTTTACCTTGGCATATTTTCTTTGCATTGAAGACACCTAAAATCTGAGCTGCAATAATCACTACATAGTATAAAACAAAGTCGCTGTCGCTGTCCGTCCCTTAAATCTTCAAAACTACGCAACGGATTTTGAAGCGCCTTTTTTTAATAGATAGAGTGATTCAAGAGGAATTCAAGAGGTTTATATGTATGATACATGCATAATATTGTAGAGAAACACTGATGAATTTACAAGTTTCTGGATTGTACACCTTTTCTTACAAAAATAACCTCCACGCGGGCGGAGCCGCGAGCAACATCTAGTGTTTGTATAAATTATAATTGATTTGTTTATCTTTTATTGATAAACAAAAGATAATTTGAATTTGGAGCCTTATTATCGGAGTAGAATGGGCTAAGTCAGTTCGTAAGTTATATAATTTTTAATCATGAGTCTATGACATGATATTTATAAGTTATACTGCAAAATTTCTGATAATGGCTAAAACACTACGGGCCGACTTAGTTAAGCCTAAATGTTTGAAGTTGTAAAATAGTTTCGTGTAAATATTTCGATGTCGACAGCTGTCACTACGTCCATACGTTTTTATTTTTATTAAATATGTGAAATTGGAAATGTTGATTGTGACTGTGATTTGTGGCCCGTAAACGTAATCTAAATACCTTCACGTGAACCAAATGAAATGCCTAGCCTAAGGTTATATTTAAATGGTACGCTGTATTTTCAGCTACATAAACTACTCCTTACTCCAATCGCATCTGCTTGGAAAATAGATTGCTTGTCAATAAAAATGTAAATTCGCCGCTTCAGCTCTCGGCTAATTCATTTCCCAATGGAAAATCCGGGAGCGCGTCACCGGAGATCGATCGACCGTTCATTTCGGTATTATTTTTTACTCACTTTTTTCATATTGGCCAGACGTCCAGTTAGTTTGCATACAACGTTTGCCTATGACAATGTCCAAATGCCACCCGTCTGCACTTTTCCGCCAGGGCTGTACGTAACGATATAACCCACATTTTTGTACAGAAACCGAAAATGTAAACGTCTTTTCCGATGATTTATAGAGGTCCTTTCCCATGAAAGAGATGAACAGCTTTCACGGGACTTGACATGAATTCTAATACGACATTATGATAACAACTATTGTGTAAATTCTTTTTATTCGGCCGAAGATTAAAGTTTCGAGGAATGGGTAGTTTTATGGAAACATCACAAATAATTTAACATCAATTTATGTGGCGAGGGCGGTGTAAGAAAAAATTGAAATACGCAAATTTGATCCAAAACCTCGGGCTCGGCGCTCACACTCTCGTGGTGATACGGCTGACACCCTAATCAAATAAGTACCTTTTACCGGGACTGTTCTGCAAACATTCTAAAATGGAGCCTGACGTTATTGGTTTAGGGTTCACATTTTCTTGGACGGGAAGTCTGACTAGCTTCCGCATAAAACGTATTTGTAGGAAGGACGACCCAGAAAATGGGTATAATATACTCACACTACCGCCGCTTCCTCGCCTTATTCTCCCGGCGCGTCCCCCAGGAGTCTGCAGAAATTTATATAACAAGCTATCTCGTCCGGGCTCGGTTATTGTCGAGGAAACACTGCCTCAGACATTATTTTTAATTAAACACAAGTACTGTCCGCTAACGCCCCTCGAACCTACTGCGATTTCCCTCCCCGTCAATTGTGACCATTTTTTGTGTTTCAATTTAGCGAAACAGCAAAAATGGAAGCCATAAAAATAATTTTATACGTACTCAAAATGTTACTCAGGTAAATAAACTTCGTCGTTGCGGTTCGATTACGCTTTTAGTACAAAATCGTATGAAAAGTGAAACGTGTACGTAAACTTTTTATTATTCTACTCTTCTTCTATTACATACAAAGCAACTCTAATATCAGTAAAATCTTGCATAAAATGCATTTTTATCCACAACCTATAGAATACCATTGTATAGATCTATCAAATGCCATAAATCTTACCACAGTCCTAACGCAGACCTGAACTAAAATCTTGCTGTTGCGTTTGGTAAGTAGAGTGAGATTTTGATGACCCCAATTCTTCTCCTCTCATTCTCCTTTCACTAATTGCCAGGTCAAGGCGACGCAACCATGATTCCATTAATATTCTGCTGTTCACATACCATCAGGTGACCCAGTTGCCCGTTTAAGGTAAAACCTGTGATATCGATGTTTGATCGATGATCGACCTATCTCCTATTTTTTAACCGACTTCAAAAGAGGAGAAGTTTCTCAATTCGTCGGAAACTTTTTTTATGTATGTTCCCCGATTACTGGAAGACGCCGGGGCCGATTCGAGAAATTATTTTTTTTGTTTAAAAGGGTATACTTCCTAGGTGGTCCCATTGGCACCAAGTCAGGATCCGATGATGGGATCTCAGAAAAATCGAAGGCAACCCTCAAATTTTATAGGGACGAATAATTTGTTTTTTATTCCAGTCGGTGTACTCTTTATGAATTAAAATACTTTTACATTATTACAAATTTCTATACTTTTAATATATCACTTTATATTTATACAAAAACCAATTATTTCAGAAAATTTCTCATTCAATCACGTAAACGCATGTGAGGGCGGCCCCATCCCCACCCCCACCCATCGTCCGTTATTCATGTCGCACCACGTAACCGCCACTACTATGGGTTCAGTTATTTACACGAACTTTAGTCAAAAATACAGCTTTCACCTTAAAGCTTATTCTAAAACTATTTCAAAGTAGAGTTGAGATTTTATTATGCTTAGTCTTGTATGAAGATGAAATGGATATTGTCTTTATATGTAAATTATTATCTTTATATATAATTCTACTGTACGTGTGTATGTCACTGAACTCCTCCTAAACGGCTGGACCGATTTGAATGTTTTTTTGTATGCGTTTGGGTGGCGCCCTGGATGGTTTAGATTCACAAATCAGCCCTGCACTCGGTGTGGCGCTGCTTTTACGGGCAGGACGTCTGCCGAGCCCCCTAGTTTATTATATATTTCAAGTGTTGGTATTTTAATGTTGAATTTTGGGTAATTTATGATATTGAAAAACACTACACTAATTCAGTTCTGTTGACATTAAAAGTAGTTCTAGCGTGTTCCGTAAGTGTCCCTCTATAATATACGTTATAAAAACTAAATTCATCTACGTAATAGCTAGACATTTACTAATCTAAAAGATTTTTCGATCTGTAACCTTGAAAAATTGTTAAATGATAATAATTTATGTCCAGTACTAAGGTTTAATCCAATGACACCCAAAATTGTCTGAGGCAAGTTAGAACCCCACTTAAGTAACTGTAACTCAAAAGTTATGATCGTTAAGTAATGAATACTAATGCAGAATTTAAAATTTTTCACAAATTCTAAATCAAGCCGTCATTTGCATTAAAATATAATAAAAATCTTGATTACAAATGAAAAGGGACAAAAAATACTTGATCTTAATTGAGAAATAGATTAATAGCCGTGAACATTTCAACTGTATATACATACGTAAAGAATTAGATAAAAAGTCAATATACAAAATACAATTACACCCAACAGTAGTATCAATAACTACGAGGGACTACGGTCCCACAACACCCATTTGTCTCGGTGTGGGAATCCAACCCACGGCCTCTCGTTTAACAGCCGGCTACTCGCTCGCTGCGCCATGGAAGCTGTCAAAATGTAAGTGAGTGATTTTGCTTTTTCATAGATGATTATGTATGACCCGTCTCCAAGTGATATATTATAAAAAGAATTACAGCTATATGGAGAGTTTCTGCAACAGTACTCTGAGCTCTCATAACAGGAGACAAACATATCGACAACGTAGTCACCCCTTTAACTGCAATTAAATCTTCTACCAAGTCAATATATATAGGGATAATAAGTGCCTTACTTAAGATCGTTTTTGTCTAGACTCATTCTTCATTTAAAAAAATGGGTGCGTGTTCTTATGTACGCGCGTGAGAAGTTATACTCCTTTGGCATCATTAAAAAATAGTTTTCAATTGCATGCAAATATTAATAATTTTTATAATTAATATTAATAATATTTTTATTTATATCAATAAATAACACATATTTATTTATTTATACCCTTTATTGTACACTAAAATACATAAAAATTTATTAGCAATTTAGTTTGCAAAATTAGCAAAATTTTGTTCACTAATATTTACGAATAGTAAATAATATTCTTAATGAGTGGTTTAGCGGGCGGCTTCAGAGTGTTACGTTTGTGTCACGGTATGCGCGCGCATCTTAAAATTTCACTCTCATCATTTTTTCATAACGCGCCTAAAGAAGTATAACTTCAAAAATCTACAATATTTCTCAATTCTTTACTAAGGAGCATCCAAGTATCGCGTCAATCGTGCCTCCTACATGCTTGAAACTATACCACGGCACTCATATCAATACACATAATTAACAACTGAGTTAGGTGGGTAATGTAATCAGAACGGCGCGCCCATACCGCGGGGGTGACTATAAACTATTAAACCGCCTACTCACCGACTGCGCCACACTCTAGTGATGGGAATCGTAAAGGGAGACTTCCAATGGTCGCGTCAAACGTCAGACCAGAGCGTTAATGCCGCCTAGACTGCACGTTTATACTGTGTGTACTATTTAAATTTGTTGGAGACCTTTTGATGACAGTATCACTTACGCACACGTCACTGGGCCGTCTGAACGGCGTCGCTTGAAGCAACTATCGGAAGTCCGTCTTAATACAGAAATCTTTATTCTAGTAATATTACAATGGACACTTAGTTTACCATATGAAATATAATAAATTTGGTTTTAAGTATCTCTGAAATCGATATTAAAATTATAATTCGTATACAAAATTAATTGTGATTTTTGTACTGTCTTAAAATCTCAAGATTTGTTTTTTTTAATACTGGATGTTTTATATTACACTAGCTGTCCCGGCAAACTTCGTTCTGCCTAACAGTCATGAATGAGCAGATTTCTTATTCCATCTATATCAATAGGGTGTTTGACTGGTGTAACCAAAAAATATAAAACTGCACTAGGAGAAAGGCTAGTGGGCAAACATATTTATTAAATGCATTTTTTTATTTTAAATGTATTATAAACATTTTATTTTCGTCATAAAAGTTTAGAATTTTTAATCTGTATCACTCGGTGCCAAAAACGTAGCAATACCGGCCGCCATTACTCGTGACGACATCGCACATAAACATTGCATCCTACGACAAATAAAATTGTAAGGAAGAACATATTTTTCGATGTGTAAACGTGTGGAAACGTGTTAATTTCGTCTTCAAGTCTTCTATAACAATGGAAGAAGGTATTACAAGGGCTGATAGTCGAAATCTGCCACTTCTTTCTTAAAACTTTTGATTTTGGCACATGGATGAACAATTTATCGGGATTTAGTGTCGAGTTTTTACACAAAGGCATTGAACAATATTTATATCCTGGCTCATTCATTTTTGTGGAAAAACTAACAGATAAATGCAAATAATTTGTTATGTTGTTAGGTGTCACGAATGTTTGTATATGTGCGATGACGTCACATAGAGATAATGTCACGTGACAACGCGTTTTAGCGCGAAATTATATATGAAAAAATTAAACCACGGATTTTATATAAATTGAGTATATTTCAATAATAAAAATTTTACGGGGGCTATAAGTGACGAGTCCTCTATCGATGTCCATCAATTTTCAAAAATTGTCAAATACCCTATTGAAAAGGAGTTTATATGCAGTCACCATTTCCGAAATCGGCTCATGATTTTTGAGTATTTTGAAAAATGATTTTTCATGATATTTTTGTTATTGATGAATATCATATTTTAATACTTATTATCCTATTCCCGACGATGACAATTCCAAAAAACACCAAAATCATAAAAATTGGTGCAGCCGTTCTTGAGTTATAAATGGTGTAACTAACACGACTTTGTTTTATATATATAGATAGCTGGGCTATAATTGGAATAAACAAATACCTCTAATCAACTAAATTTGAACACTGACTGTAGTGTCACCTAATTTGTGACACAACAACAAAGGATTTGTGTTGTTATTAAATCCTGTTTTTAATTAAAAGTATTAAAAACTCATGTAATAACCATGTTTAATTATGAGATAACAAATTATTAATTTATTAACAAATCTATATAAATCGTTTAATTGCGTTCGTCTTATTTTAAGTAGAAAGTGGAGATTTTTTCATTGCATCCAATAAGTTTGTTTGCCCTTCGTCGACCTGCAGACGTTCTTAGAACGAAATGTCATACAGATTATCGACTGACTTCGACCCTAAACAGCGTGTGGGGAATGTTAATAATTAGGTTGCTCTGTTTGTTGTTTTACAAACTTTCATTTGATATAATATATTGTTTTATAATATATAGCTGTTGCTCGCGGCTCCGCCGGCGTGGAGGTTATCTTATACTCTTTATTATAAAATATTTTTTTCTTGCAATAAATACTAAAAATATTTATTGCAAGAATTCAATAAAATTCTATGTTACTCAGGGTGAATGTAGCATTTCAATAGTGAAAGTATTTTTGAAATCGGCACAGTAGTTTTTGAGTTTATTCATTACAAACATACAAAAATACAAATCTTTCCTCTTTATAATAGTAGTGCAGAGTAGCACAACACAATGCCATAACCGTCATAATTTTTTTTTTTCGCCGAGATCTTATTTTCTTCTTATTATATTATTTTTAACCGACTTCAAAAAACGGAGAAGGTTAACAATTCGTCGGAATCTTTTTTTTTATGTATGTTACCCGATTACTCGAAGACGGCTGGACCGATTCGAGAAATTCTTTTTTTGTTTAAAAGGGTATACTTCCCAGGTGGTCCCATTGGCACCAAGTCAGGATCTGACGATGGGATCTCAAAAAAATCGAGGGAAACCCCCAAATGTTATAGAGACGCATAATTTGTTTTTCATTGAAGTCGGTGTCCTTTTTATCAATTAAAAAAACTTTTTTACATTTTCTAAACTCAGGGTAAGGTTATATTTTATTAATCTTAAAATATTTAACGATTTATAATAATAATATAATTTGTTTTATTTATGTTCTCAACAATACCTAGCTGGCTGGAATACCCAATGCAATAAGAAGGCTATTACAATCAATATATTCAAAATAATTATTAGTAAAAAAGTTTATAAACATATCACGCTATTCCAACCACTAAATACCTTTACAATACAATACATATTTACTATAATTTATTTATTTTATTATAATAATATATCCAATTAATAATCATTAACAAAATATATTTTTTATACATGTTATTGGATAACATTTTTCTATTTAATGTGTAAACCAGCGCAGGATTTGTTAACTACTAGAGTGGGCATTTCTTAAATTATCAATGTTGTTGCTCCCAATAAAAAAAAACTCTTAATATAATTATCCGAATTACTCGCACAGTTTTTGAATTCGCTTGTATAAGTAAACTACCAGTTTCCTCCCCTGATGATTAGCACTATGCCGATGATGAATTTAAAACTAAGTTTATCAATAATCTAAGTTTATTTCTCTTCTAAGCACTATTTAATTTAGGTAAATATTATGGAGGTCAATATACAGATTAACCTAACGGCTGTACGTCAATGTATTAAAAGCTTTCAAATAAATTAAATAAGTTTCAGGCGTGGTTGTGGTGGATAGAATATAAGTAACAAGGTAGTTACGGAAGTGGAATAGTAGAGTTAACAATGTAAAGTAAATGAAACGGTATTTTTCGCTTTTTATTAAAAAATATTTTACGGTACCTAACTAATATAATGAGTATGGGTGTATTAATCAACTATTTAATCACATTTTTGCCACACCATCAAGCTGTGGAACAGTTTGCCAGGTACCGTGTTCCCTCCTTACTATGATCCTGGGTCTTTTAGATGTAGTGTGCAGAAACTAAACAGCAGGCCGGCATGATTGTGTTGAGTAGCGAGGGATAGACTTTCTCTCGCTACTTTATACTCTAACTGGACGGCACTGCGCTTACCATCATATTTGATAGCCATTTCTTATATTTCATTCGTCATGCCATTCAGGCGGGAAAATTGTTGGTTAAATCGTCGTTATTGGTTAACAGGAACGATAAGGCGTAGATAACGCGGCTGACGACTGTTGAAACACGAACAGCTATTATACGATAACTTTAATTAAAAAACACATTCATCTATTGATTGGACTTCTTACTTAAATGACAATAATTTCAAAGTCCGTAATGGCGGTTTTTTTTTAAGTATTTTAAATTGTGTTGACTGGAATTATTAAAAAGCTGAATTATTAAAAGTATCAAAAGAATAACTATTTTTTTTATCCATGCCATCCAATTAGAGTTTGGAGTAGCGAGAGACAATCTATCCCCCGCTACTCAACACAATCATGCCGGCCTACTCCTTCACACTACGCCATGGGCAAGAAGGTGAAGAAGCGGTCGCAAGTCTATTGTCAGAGTACTCAGAAGGCCGCAAAACGGCCAAACATCGCACCCCTACTCTAGACCCCGACAAAAACCGGATGTACACTGGCTGATCCCGGAACGCGCACACATGCCTGTGCCACTATGGCGGGTTTTACACCCTGTGTGTGGTCGCTATCCGAGCGGAAACGAATATCCTACCACCAGGTAATCTATACGTGTCTGTCAAGTTTATTATTATTATTATAGAAATTCAGTGTAATATCTAAAAATAAGAGTTCATGCGTTGCCAGATAATCTCTCAATACAGACATAAAATTCGCAATATTCGGGACTATGTGAAAAATAAACTAATACATAACAGTGAACACTCTTTCAAAGAAGATATAGATAGAATCATGTGTTTTAATTTACCTATTGCAGTTGTCGACGTCGTTATCTACTACAACAATACCACTAGCGCATTAACTGATTGTCGGCACTAATTAAGAGTTAAGCGTATAGCAAAGTTGAGTCCATTATATCAGCGGAATACGATGCCGACCCCAATACGTGATCTGTGATTTTATTTCATTCTTCTGCAATACTGCGGGACTATAAACAGCGATACTACACTACTTATTAACTATTACATGCAAGATAGGACTGCCTAGGTGGCGTATTTGTAATTGTTAGAAGTGATACAATGTTTGAACAAACATTGGCTTCCTTGCCTATTTGTCGTGAGGTGAGAGTTTGATACAAGTTCAGCCAAACTTAGACAATCTGGACATAATACAATATGGAGGGATGGCTACTATATCGATTTCATGTTGGATTATATTATTATACTCTCTTTGCAAGCGATGTTCAACATCGTTTTTTTCATTTATACTGCCTCGGTGGCGCAGTTATAATTGCGCATGCATTACGACTGCTGCGCTGAAGTCTCAGGTTCGATCCCCGGGTCGAGTAAAGTGATATAGGGATTTTCTATTTAGAAATACTCAGTATCAGCCTGGAGTCTGGAATTGAGCCCGGTATGAGGAAAGGTCTCACATTAAGGGACCGTCATAAATTCGGCGAAAGGTAAGTGTAATGGTTTACGCCTCCGCCTACCCCTTCAGGGGTCACAGGCGTGAGTAATACATGTAAGATATTCTGGTCCAAAAACTTATAAAATTAAAGTTTTTTTATCCCTGTACGACATAGTAACCACACTGCACTATAACTAACGCCATGACTAACTTGTTACATTTCCCAGAAACTCAAATTAATTTTCCAGTCACATACATCGATTTACGAAAATGATGACGATATTCAAGACTTGAATTTTAAAAGAAGTAAATAATTCGCAAAGTTGTTTGTTTAGAGAGTAATTTCCTGGAACTACTCAATTCATTCCAAAGCATCATTCAATAATAAGATTTAGGTACACCGTCTCTGAGTAACTTAGGCATAAAATAATAATAATACCAGCCCTGTATTAAACTTGTCCCATTTCTGGGAATACTAGGGCTTAACATATTTTATTTTAAAATTCTACGTTCTATACTTTAAAAAAAATCAAAGGGCGTGGGACCCCGAACAAAAAATTATTTTTTACAAAAATATTTGATTCTTTTACATATTTTTAACTCTCACTCTACTTTCAATCCTTTTGACAGCCTCCGTGGCGCAGTTGGTGAGTAGCCGGCTGTGAAACGAGAGGCCGTGGGTTCGATTCCCACACCGGGACAAATGTTTGTGTGACAGACAGATGTTTGTGTCCGGGGTCTGGGTGTTTTGAGACCGAAAGTCTCTCGTAGTCCCTGATACCCACAACTCAAGACTCGTATCTTAGTGTGGGGTCAGGGCTATTTGTGTGACTGTTGGGTGTTATTTAAAAAAAAACATCCACCAGAATATAAAACTGTACGAAACAATCATATTACAATAGACAACATGGTTAGGATTACCATTATTACCATTTAACGTCGGAGGCGCCATAAAAATACGCAGTGGCAAAGGTCAAATGTCAGTAGCAACAAGGCACCCACTATGACCCAAATAAACTGCGAGCATCGTACCAATTCAATTCAATCCAATTACTGTGCATACATCGACATAATATGGCATGCGTGTATACATAACTCAATCTCGATAATTCAAAACCTTGATATGATGACAAGGTACTGTAACGGCCAGTTACAATACATAATCTTATGCTGGTGGTAGGATATTCATATCCGCCCGGATAGCGACCACCGTTCACAGGGTGTTAAACCCCCCATAGTGGCACACGCAAGTGTGTCGCGTTCCGGGATCTGCCAGTGTACATCCGGTTGTTGTCGGTGGCTGGAGTTGGGGTATGATGTTTGGTCGTTTTGCGGCCTTCTGAATACTCTAACACTAGACCCTCGCCCGCTTCTTTACCTTCTTGCCCATGGCGTAGTGTGAAGAAGCAGGACGTCATGATTGTGTTGAGTAGTGGGGGATAGATTGTCTCTCGCTACTCGATACTCTAATTGGATGGCACCGCACTTACCATCAGATGCAGCGTGGTCACTATGCCGTCAAAAAAATCTTGGACTACAGATCCGGAAATGAGCCAATAAGAATAATATTTCAATGCCACGCCATTATTGGTTTGGTTTATATTCGGGATCGATGTGTACATGTGGTTTGAGATTGTTTATTGAAATTGGCTGTTAATTAATGTAAAATCTAAACTAAATGCCAAGCGCCCTATTGTTCCGCGAGTATGCTGACACTTTACTCCTAATATAAACATTTCATGCATGATGTAAATACGACTGATCTCAAATATTTTTTGTAAATAATGTGATTTTTATCGATTCATTTGTGGTTTATATAAAATGTTTATTTGTGCACGATATCAATAACATAATAAAGGAAAATTAAAATTTATACGATTACAATAAAATACAACAAGCAAAGCAAATCCCACAATATTCCAAATAACAAATTTCGTTGTTACGAAATATGGAGGTTTCCCCTTAGAATGCAATATGCAGTTACATAATTCACATAATGCTACTATAAATGGATATAATACAGCTGTGTGAAATAATTAATCAGAGATGAAAGGTTTTTAAATGATTCCAGGAAGCGACTCTGTTCAATGCATACATGAGTAATTTAAAGACCGTTTTACCGGCAATTTATATTGACATAAGTTATTTTCGATCACAACGTTTTAACTTGATTGTAAACTGCTGGTTCCGATTCGATTTCGAGTATCGAACCCGGTTTTTCAGTGCAAGTTGGTAACAGATCTGTAGTAGCTTTCAGAATTGAGCAAATATAATCTTAAAGTTTAATTATAAAATATTAGTCAACCAGAAACATTTTGGTTATTTTCAGTAGTTTTGAGAAAAACCGATAAATTATCATACAACATTGCTACAAATGCTATCAGATAGAGACGCGCTGTTTAGTATGAGGCATGAATGGGCCGATCCAAAAAAACAGCGGAAAACAGCTGTCAGAAAACACCGTACCGTTACCTTTAAGACGGCGACTGAACTTTCTGGAGGTCCTAACTCCCTCCCTCTTCTTCTAAATCCTCATTCCTTTCCTTTAAGGCCAGAACACACCCAGGGTATTTATGTTTGTTCATGGGCAATCACCTCAAGGTCTACAACATTACCGTGAGTTGACGCACTTTCGGACTTGCCGATTTATGCTATAAAAAATTTTGACCAGCATAGATAATTAAATTAATTAATTATAAAACAAGAAACATATGCCTTATCCGTCTCTTAAAATTGCTATCGAAAATTCAAAAGAAAACATTGGTGATTTACTTAACTATACTATTAAATACAAACCACGTGAACAAAGTATCACATTGAATACAAGTTAATAAACATAGCAATACAAATACAGGAAACACAAGGCTTAATAACTTCAACGGTTCAATAACGCGTCTAGAGGTGAAATATTCACAAAAAGGTCGGCTAACGGCGACCTAAATACTCGCTTGGTAATCCAATTATCACGAGTGTGGAGTACATACACGTACATTTGCGTATGTGTATTGTAAAACTGGGGTTTTAAAAATGAAAGAGCGCTTCCATGTTTTTGGATCCTACTTTGTACCTTCGTTCATCTCTCGTGTGATGGTGTTTTTTCATACAAGACAGACTTTACTTTCAGAATGAGACACACTTTCATCGATCACAGTGTTCAAGGTAATTAATTCGCACATTTGTTCTACTTTTTAATTAACCGACTTCAAAAAAGGAGGAGGTTAACAATTCGTCGGAATCTTTTTTTTATGTATGTTACCCGATTACTCGAAGACGCCTGGACCGATTCAACAAACTATTTTTTTGTTTAAAAGGGTATACTTCCCAGGTGGTCCCATTGGCACCAAGTCAGGATCTGATAATGGGATCTCAGAAAAATCGAGGGAAACCATCAAATTTAATAGGGACGCATAATTTGTTTTTCATTGAAGTCGGTGTACTTTTTATGAATGAAAAAAACTTTTATTAAAAGCAGAATTGTTTCCTTGAGAAGTAATGACTTAAGATTCCTTTCTTTACAGTTTAAGTTATGCCCGGGTCTAACTTTAATACACGGGTCGGACACCCCGATTCCCCCTGACTGTATCAGTAATATTATTTCATTAAGTTATTTTACTGATGTATCTTGATTATAATATTTTTTTTTTTTTTTTTTTTATGGAAAAAGGGGGCAAACGGGCAAGAGGCTCACCTGATGGAAAGTGATCACCGCCGCCCATGAACATCTGCAACACCAAAGGGCTTGCAAATGCGTTGCCGGCCTTTCAGGAAAGAATATGCTCTCTTCTTGAAGGTTCCCAGGTCGTAACGGTTCGGAAAGACCGCCGGCGACAGCTGGTTCCACAGAGTGGTTGTGCGTGGCAGAAAATGCCGTAAAAATCGCGCTGTTGTGGAACGCTGGACATCGAGATGGTGCGGATGGAATTTTATGTTTTGGCGCGATGTCCGATGGTGAAATTCAGCGGCCGGGATCAATCCAAACAATTCCTCGGAACATTCCCCATGATAAATGCGGTAGAAGATGCAGAGTGATCCAACATCTCTACGCAGAGCCAATGGATCAAGCCGATCGGAAAGAGCTTGATCGTCGATAACCCGAGCTGCCCTACGTTGAATGCGGTCAAATGGAAGTAGCTGGTACTGGGGGGCTCCCGCCCAGAGATGAGAACAGTACTCCATGTGGGGCCGAATTTGCGCCTTATAGAGATTTAGGCGTTGACCCGACGTGAAGTACCGTCTCGCCTTATTGAGCACACCAAGCTTCTTTGAGGCCAATTTGGCCTTTCCTTCCAATTGACCGCGGAACTGGACGTTGCTCGAAATGTCGACGCCAAGTATTCCGATACTGGGTTTGGCAGACAGGGGAGTGTTCTCTAAATGAGGAGTCACGACAAATGGTGACTTTTTAGCGGTTAACGCGCAGACTTGTGTCTTTTTGGGGTTGAATTGGACTAAGTTTAGTCGACCCCAGTCCGAGACTTTGGTTAACAAGGACTCGACTTCAGACACAAGTTTGTTCCGGCTCTCGTCGACGTATTCCCGAGAAATATTAGCACGGCCAGTGTACAGTACATCTACAGTGCTATCGTCTGCATAGCAATGAATGTTGCTGATTTGCAGCATGTCATTTATATGCAGAAGAAACAGAGTAGGAGACAGTACACAGCCTTGTGGAACACCAGCATTGACAAATTTAGGATCAGAGCATGCACCGTCGACGACGACCTTGATGCTCCGATCTGCCAAAAAACTGGTGATCCAGTTGCATAATTTCTCGGGAAGCCCATAGGAAGGTAGCTTCGAAAGAAGCGCCTTGTGCCATACCCGATCAAAGGCCTTCGCTATGTCCAGGCTGGCTGCAAGCGCCTCCCCCTTGGTCTCAACTGCTTTTGCCCATCTATGAGTTAGGTAGACTAGAAGATCACCGGCTGAGCGACCCCGACGAAAGCCGTACTGGCGGTCGCTAATCAGCCGGTGCTCCTCCAGGTACCGCAGGAGCTGGCAGTTAATAACGGACTCCATTATCTTGGAGAACAAGGAGGTGATGGCTATAGGCCTGTAATTGGACGGGTCCGAGCGGTTGCCTTTTTTAGGGATCGGGTGCACTAAAGCGGCCTTCCAGGATTTCGGGACTACGCCTAATGTATAGGAGTGCCGGAAAAGACGCGTTAAAACCGGTGCCAACTCCGGAGCACATGTCTGCAACACGATCGGAGGGATGCCATCGGGCCCACTCGACTTATGAATGTCCAAGGACAGGAGTGCTTTGCGAACTGCACTTTGCCGGAACTTAACCTCCGGCATCGTTGCATCGCACCGCGGGATTGTCGGCGGTGAATTTCCTCGGTCATCCAAAGTCGAGTTGGACGCGAAGAGAGAGCCCAGAAGATCGGCTTTCACCTTCGCGGCATGGGCCAGCGAGTCATCCTCCGTGTGCAGGGGTGGAAAAGATGGCTGACAAAAATTTCCTAAGACAGCCTTGGCGAGAGACCAAAACGCACGTGTTCCCGACGGGAGACGTGCCAGTCTCTCGCCAATTCTGCCAATGTGCTCCGACTTCGCCTTAGCAATGGCGCTTTTGAAGGACCTAGAGGCAAAGTTAAACTCCTTTTTAAATGCGCCGGTATTTACATCGCTAGACGCCGACGCGTCAGCCCAGGCTTGGTAGCATTCCCGCTTTCGGCGTAATGCCGTCTTGCAGGAGCGACCAAACCAAGGCTGGGATTTGCCTCCGATGGGCACTGCAGAGAACGGAATAAAGAGTTCCATACCCTGAAGTACCACATCAGTGATAGAGTCAGCAACGACGTCAGGATCATCCGGCGAGAAGCAAATCTGCCCCCATGGGTAGGACGCAAAGAATGACCGCATTCCGTCCCAATCCGCTGACCTATAGTGCCATACGCGGCGGCAGCCCGCAAAGCGAGGCCGTGTTGAGTGCGTGACTGGCACTGTACTCCGGACAAGACAGTGGTCCGACGAACCAAGAGGAGGATCGACGGATACCAGGTAGCCTTCCGGATGAGAGGTCAGCAGAAGGTCCAACAGGGAAGGTGTATGATCCTCCACATCTGGGATTCGCGTTGGCGAGGTGACCAGTTGTGTCAAATCATATGCTAATGCGAAATCGTGAACAGATCTCCCCGCATGATCGGTGGTGCGTGATCTAAGCCATTCGGCGTGGTGGGCGTTAAAGTCACCGAGAATCACGATCTCTGCGGATGGGATCTGCTGCAGCACGGAGTCTGTAGCCATTTGCATGTGCTCAACAAGTCGGTCAGTTTCGGCATTACCGCTATGGGACCTATACAGGCATGCGTAGATTCGCGGATGGTCGTCGCAGTCTATGCGTAGCCAGAGGTTGGATAGGTCCCGCCCTTCAAGGCTGCCGAGGCGACGAGAGCAGATATCCTCTCTAATGTACACGCACACCCCAGCCCGCGGTACAAAGGAATGTTCCAGTTTGTACCCCGGGTAGGAGAGGAAAGAGGTGTCAGCCGGAGAAGATATCTGCGTCTCGGTAAGGAATAGCAAGGCCGGCTTCGCCGTCTCAAGATGGAAGTGGACGGCGTTCAAGTTGGAATTCAGCCCCCTTATGTTACAAAAATCCACAGCAAGCGTGGAAGGGGTGGCCTTATGTTGCCTGCTCCGTTTGCCTCGTACACGTGCAAAATTGCCCCCCCCAGAATACGGAGGGCAGCCTGGGCATCCACACACAGGTGGTGTACGATCTGGGCGTGGACGTCCAGAGAGGGATTCTCCACCGCGATGTACGCTGGTGGTACCCTCCTGGGGTAGATCAACCAAATCTCGCACTGCCATGTTATTTAGTGGTGTGGGGGAGGGATGGGGAGTGGGCCTCCGGGACTCTCACAGACCAAACGAAACGCGACAGCATAGCTGCCACTTGACGCCGGTTTTCTGTGAGAGAGTGGTTCTTCCCCGGGCGTGCCGGCCCATTCGGCTGCTACCCGAAAGTGCGCAGCATGGCACTACCACTAGTTGGGTTGACTGATTGCACTGGTGGAATAATCTCTGTCACAAGATTATCCCACCAGCGGGCGATGGGGTCGTCACGTCCCGACGCCGGGAGAAATTTTGGATAATATTTGTTCTACTCATAATGTTTAATTATAACTATATGTTTTTTTAAATATTAGAAGTGTATAATGGCAAACATTTTTCGACATACAAAGATGCTTTACGAAATTAACAGTCACATTCCATTAAAGATGCAATCCATGTACAAATGTAGTACAATCATTAAGCAATATTTCATTCAAAAGACGAACAGCTTTTGACTAAAATAATTAAACCTGGCCAACCTTCGCTCCATTCTTCAAGATGGTAAACAAAAAAGTAACCTTGACACATTGTATTGCCTATCGAAACATTTACTGTTTCACCGGTAGATCGTGGTTAAGTCGCTAACTTCCAACACTCCATTGGTAATGCATCCATAGACTCAACTTTACAGACTTACAGATGATATAGATCTGGCGGTATGGGCTGGTAGGAGGGTACTTGATACATTGTAAAATACAACATAGTGGGTCAAATCAAATCAAATCAAATCATTTATTTTGCAAATTAGGCCACTAGGGGCACTTTTTACATGTCATAGTAATGTTAAAATCTAAGTCTACCGGTGCTTCGGAAATGCCCACTGGTCTGAGAAGAAGCACCAAGAAACTCAGCCGTAGGTCTTCTGTAATTTGTCATTATATTTCAACAAAAAATCACACATAAAATACATTTTTAAACAAGTCACATTCACATGACAAAAAAAAATGATGGTCGTGCTAGCACGTCGCGCTCTGGGCTTGGCTCGTATATTATCCAACTAGTGTAAGCTGGCATCTTTCTGGCTACTGTCGAAGGAATTAAGATCTCTCAATGGATTACCATATATTTGGATTATACTGTACTATACTGACTACCCCATCAGATACAGTATCAGTCATCAGTCATTTTGCTATTCATATACATACATATACACTCACGCCTGTAATCCTCAAAGGGGTAGGCAGAGGTGACAGACCAGTACACCCACTTTTCGCCGAATTTATTACGGTCCCATAATGTGATTGGGGCGAGCCTATTGCCATACCGGCCACAATTCCAGACTCCGGGCTGACACTGAGTATTTCTCCAATGTCACTTTACCCGACCCGGGGATCGAACCCGAGACTCAGCACAGCAGTCATAACGCATGCGCAATTACAACTGCGCCACCAAGGCAGTCTATTCAGGCGCTTTGCTATTCCAGGATAAAAAATAATTGAAGTAACTAAAGGTTTTTCTACTTTTACCTTATTTCCAGATTACTTGTCTTAATATTCATTGAGTGATAGAAATAATAAAAGCCAAAGTATTATACTTTCCCATCGGGTTTTCGTAAAATTCATACTTGAGTATGATATTCAGATTTTTTTTAGATACTTCGTTCTCCAAAAGTCTTCACTCTATCTGGCCATATGTGGTAAATATATTTTTGTATTTAGATCAGGCCTTAAATTTCGATGATTAAGAAAAGAAATTAGAAAATACCATATTAGTCCGAACATTTATGTAAACATGAATACATTCTCGTAATTTTGATAAGGGCTTAAGAGCAATGCGAGAACAGCAATGATAGTTTCTTATGTTATTACACATTGAAATAAAACTTAATTTATAGATTCAACGCGGTTTATTTTATGAAAAGTAAAATTTACCGCAATAAAATCCGTAAAATTTGTTTTATTTCTCAAACAGTACTATTAAATCACAATCTTTTACGTAAACTCTCAGTTCTATGGTAACTTGCACGGACGGGCGACTTCAAATATTCATACTCAGATCGATATGACTAGCTACGGCAGTATGCGCCTGCTTGGATCCCGAGGTCGGACTACATTAATCAAAAGTAATTTCGAACTGATATTGTATGCAGCCGAATATTAGGTGCCGTGGCCACATTACAAAACGGTAAGGGTTAATATTATGAATTGATTTGTGACGAAATGCGATTGAGATGTGAGAGCATCGTCCGATATTGATTTGTTGTTGGGCCATTAATTATTTATATCATACATTATAGTCATATACACAGCCTCAGTGGCCAGCTGTAAACGAGAGGCTGTGGGTCCGATTCCCGCACCGAGACAAGTGTTTGTGTGACAGACAAACACTTGTTGACAAACAGATATTTGTTTCGGGTCTGGGTTTTGTGGGACCATAGTGCCTCGTAGTTATTGATACCCACAAGACAGGTTTTACCTAATATGGTGTCAGAACTATGTGTGTAAAAAAAAATATACACCTACATTGTCTCGTCTCTGCTTCATTCACAGATAGTCAGGTAGAAATTAAAGGCGGTTAAATCCGCGTTCAAACATTTTGTGTGTATGTAAATTATTAATAACATTGCAGAATTCTTGTACCGATTACTCTTCATTAAAGAGTTACCCTATCTTTAAATGCTCTACACAAAAAAATATGGTTACTAAGGAAACATTATTAGTTTCATTTAAAAACAAAGTACGGATGGAAAACAAATATTCAATAATAATGCTTCGCAATTACTTCCGTACCATATTGTATTAAATAATTTTACCAACTGACCATTTGTATAAAATTAAGATCACTTGCATTCTCTATGAGGTAAGTTAACATACTTTAATATGCAAAGTTCTAACATGAGATAATATTGGTGATACAACACGCTCTCATACTATTACAATCTTCCTAATTATTAAACAATTTTGAATAGTGTAACTAAAATCTCTAATTATAAAATCATATGCAAAGTTTCTAAATTAAATACTAATCATAAAGGTCGGTTGGCAACTGGCGAAAAGTTAAACGGAAGTTTGACGCCGTGGGAACGCCATACCGCCAAACTTGCCTATAAATGTCTATATCTTGAAAACATCAGGAGGCTGGAAAATAGAATGAAAGAGAAAATTTGCAAGCTCAAAAAAAACGGCGGAGATAATCCTCTCTAGCCATTCCATACTCTATCTGGACGGCACTGTGCTTACTATCAAGCGTAATGTAGTCAACCGTTGCCAAGCCAGGATAAAAATCATACTAATCTCATTTTTGTTAATTTCAAGTCTTTATAATCCTACTATCTTACTAATCTTCCTAATATTATAAATGCGAATGTTTGGCATGGATGGTTGGATGTTTGTTACTCAATCACGCCAGAACGGCTGGACGGATCTGGTTGAAATTTGGCACAGAGATAGATTATAGTCTGGAATAACACATAGGCAACTTTTTATCCGGGAAAAATTTACAGTTCCCGTGGGATAGTTTAGTATTTCACAGAGCAAGGGATCGACATGATTTGGGATAGCAAAATATGGAAAGGTGTAATAGGTTAAGATGCCTCCATGGATTGTATACCTTCCAAAAATAACCTCTACGCGGGCAGAGCCGCATGCAACATCTAGTATTTTTTATGTATTCAAGACGTTGTAGTTGCTCCATGTTATTCTTATACCCCCAGTCTACAATAGAAAATTGCAAGATCTCATAGAGTTTCATTCAAATAGGAATTTATATCTTAATGAGAGCAGTACTTCTGTTACTGAGTGGAATAGAATCAGCTTTGGCTGCTTCACAAATAACACAAATAGCTCTTGTTAGCAACTCTAAGAGTTTATAACGTAAGTGAGTGTAGATCCGACGATAGTTTTTCTAAATCCCTATACCTATTAATTTAGGTATCATAATTAAATTAATAGGCAGCAGCTTAATAGCAGCGATAGCCTAGTTGGTTGCGGTACGGACTGCCAAGACGCAAGTCGTAGGTTCGAAACCCAAGTGGCATACACCTATGACTTTTCTGAAGTTATGTGTTTATTAAAATGTTAATTATCGCTTGCTTTAACGGTGGAGGAAAACATCGTGAGGAAACCTGCATATCTGATATTTTTTCGAAGGTATGAGAAGTCTGCCAACCCGCATTAGGCCAGTGTGGTGGACTACGGCCTAACCCCTCTCATTAGTAGAGGAGGCCCGTGCCCAGCAGTGGGACAGTGTTTAATATAGGGCTAGTATTATTATTATTGTTCTTAACAAAACTGTTTCTCCTCACTTTGGGGGGTTTAAGAAGCACGGGCCAAAGCCAAGTGCGTTATATTGTTGACCTCTACGTATTCTCACAGTTTAAAAATTTACGAGTTAAGCGGCAGGTGTTTAGTATTACAGCTTTATTATAATTAAATTAAATAAAAATACTTTATAATTGGTTGTGGAGGAACTAGCTTTGAGTGTTACGCACTAAAGATTTTAGAGTAGACCCAGTAGGAAGACAATTTTGTTTACATCAAAAATATACCGATAATACCACTACCTCATAGAAATGGACGTGAAATAACAGCTTGCCTTTGTGTTTCCTCTGCTCCTGTAATCTTTATTCTATTCTTTTACATCAGTAGCACCTACAATTCTTCTGGAATTGTAGATATTCATGGAAGTTGGAGCTCATTTACCATAAATGACTTTTTCACGTTTACTGAACTCTTCTGTATATAAAAATAATATGGACATTATGCTTTCTGCTATTTAGTTTAATATATTTAAGTAATTATTACTACTACTACAGCGTGACAGTGCGTGTAGTAAAAACAGTGACGCGGGAAATGTATCGGATAGAAAACGAGTAAGCAAAAATCTTATAAAATAAAAAACTATTACAGGGTATCACATTATATGATGAGTTAATCGTACGATTTTATTAAAGAATAATATCAGTATACAAAATACAGAAACTATTGACCTTATTTTTGAAATTCTATTTCTGAGTAACAAACTTCACGGTTCCTTCTGTCTTTGTTGATACCGGGCGGAATAAAATCATTATTTTAGAGCCATCTTGCCACCTTTTATGTTCGTATAGGCATTGTAAAAATAAAAATATTAACACAATCATTCAATTGGATAGCATAAAAAATACTGCATTGTGAATAAAGTATATTCTAACAAAATTGGCGTTTAAATCGTAAGCAAATTTTGGTATCAAGCAACGCGGTAATAATATCAGTAGAACATTAAGCGAGTCTAAGGTAAGCTTCCACTCTGTTGCAGTCGAGACTGTAGGCTGTGGCGCCTCTCGCTTCCAGAATTAATAACTTCTCGCCCCCTATTCACCCTTCCCTCACTCTCACACCCCCGTCCTCCCCCATCCCAAGTCGCGTGCTACTTCTGGTTATTCTACGATAATCTATAATTACTGTTTCAAAGAATTTACGCATTAAGAAGTTATGTGTGGACAACCGTATTTAGTTTCAAGAGCTTTAACTACACTAAATCTTTGCATGAACAATAGTACCTACAGAAATATAAGATAAATCATTACGCATATGGAACGTATTTTCTGAAATAACTAAAGTGAACATTTCTCAAATATTATTTAATTATTCTTTACACAAAATGTTTACATATTATAAACTCTTTGTTCACTGAACTAAATATACAGAATCGAGATTGTACCGATCGAATATCCGTAGTAGGCGCTAAGGTCCTCCATCTCTCTCTGGCGGCCGGAAAGCCTTCGGAAGTTTCAGGAGTGTTACGGTTTGCCTCTTTGACTCTGTTTGGGTGTGTAATGATTTGGCGCGCGTGTAATTTGCTGAAAAAATGTCGCCTCCCGTTTTTCGTGCCGTTACATCATGTTCATGATCCACCCCTTTTGATTATTGCTATTATTTCGCGGTTTATTATTATGTTTTTGGGGTGAACCGTAGTGTAATAGCATATGAGTTAATAAATTACGCCTTTGTTCAGTGTGTATAAGGTGGTATATTGCTATTTATATTATTTCTTATACAATATGCAGATATAATAAGCATTTCTATTTTTAAATATTTAATTAACTATGTTCAATTTATTTATTTGGAATCTTTATATTTTTATAATATAAAGAAATATGATGTAATTTATCACACAGGGTCACTTTATCGACTATACAATAAAATTAAAACATCACAATAGTGCCAAAAGTATTAGAACAGACGAGGGTGCTTGAAAGAAGGCTTAGTTTGAGTTACCGTGCAGATCTTACTTAGTCCACAATGGTGAAAGTAGTACAGACCCCGCGCTAGATCCAACCTGTCTCGTGGGTATCAAGAATTACAAAAACTTACGGCCATACGAAACCCAGAGCTGAATCAAATACTTATAGATCACACAAACATTTGTCCCGGTGCGGGGATTGAATTGATGATTGATCGATGAATTGATTGTGCCTCCCGTTTCAGAGTAGCCATTTGCACCACGGAGGCTAGAAGTAGTCATTATAATAGAATATACGATGTTCTAGAGTTTATAGCCCTAAAGTACGAACAAAATGTATTAAATAAAAAACGAATAATTCCATGCTTTTACGCTTTTATAAAACATACAATTTAACACAAAAAACTACAAAACGTATTATCTAAGAAACAAAAAAAGTAACAGTTGGATAGGCCGCTGGCGTCGCTCTTGTGAAGATTCGCTCACCCTAATAAATCAGTCCGGAGGTTTTCCGCCCCCGTTCAATATTTGGGAACTACGGATCAATGCCGCTTACAGTTATTTGGGGGTATCGGACACCTTTGCAACACATGAGATTTTGCTGTAACTTAGTGTTTTATGTACAGTAAAAAAATATGCACGTAGGATGGCTGAAGATGAAAATTACAGTTCCATTATAAGGGATTTTATTTATCATACATATATACTCACGCCTGTAATCCCCGAAGGGATAGGCAGAGGCGTAACCAGTACACCCACTTTTCGCCGAATTTCGGTCCCATGATGTGATATCGATCGATCCGGGGCGATGTGATAGGCGAGTCTATCGCGGATTTAATGTATCATATTGGAATTTGTAAAAATCATGACAAAGCAAACTCAAATCACCGAGTGCTGAGAAACTAGTATCATGGAAATCATCATTGGTCGAATACAACACTACAAAACCCCACATTGTATAATTTGCAAACATAAAATCGTTAGCTACAATCAGCGTCCTACCTTTCGCATAGTTCATTGTTCGGGTTATTTTGTGGTCATGGTGTAACTCCGGACTCAGTGGCGCGGTCTCGTCTACATTTGCTGGAGGCACCGTCTAATGCTGTACACATTGGGCTAAGGTGCTGGGCCAGCATGTTGGACCAACCTGTAGAGGGCTACCAACTACGTACTAACATACGCCAAGTAGTCCTCTACATGTTGGTCCAACATTCTGGCCGAGCATCTTGGCCCAATGTGTACAGCGGGCATAACGCGCGCGCTGGGATATGTACATACTAGTGTTACTCGTTTGTAAGCCGTTTTCGAGCACTATGATTAAAACACACTATAATTATTCTGTTTTACAAGAGATAGGAAAAATTCTTTATCTGTTATGTATTTGCAAATATGTATGGTTTAAGTTGATTTGACTTAATATCATTGCGAAAAATCAGAACATATTGTGGGACATTTATTTTTTATTGTGCTTAATATTATGGCGTTCTTATGCCAGGCAGATGGCGGGCTATTTTATTTAAGCGACATTTTTGAAAAGTTACAGGATAAAGGGTTAAAGGTTTTTTTTTAATTCCATTTACAAGCTAATCTTAGTCTTTACCCACAGGTTATCTTATTATAATATCAGACTTAATGTAACGACTCCTTTTGCATTGTATTTTATAGCCTGTTTGGTGCAGTAGTTAACCAGCTGTGAAACGAAACAGGTTTGATAGTCACACCGAAGTGTTTTGTTAAATAAATATTTATATAATAGTCATTTCTTTTACTTTTATATGTACATGTAGATAATACGGTATTCATCGTCATAGATTTTCAAAGGAAAATAATCTTTATGCCGTTGCTAATCATACCTAGAAAGAATTAAAATTTGAACGTACCTTCACACGTAGTTCCAGTGGCAGTGTACAGGTATGGGCCGGACTTGGCACAGTGCCAGTATGGGTTTCGGCAAGGCCGATCTACTGTACATGCGATTTTGCGGGTCAAGGCACAAGCGGAGGATGCAGTGGCTCGGGGTGAAGTGGTGGTGGCGGTGTCTCTAGACATCGCCAACGCGTTCAACACATTGCCCTGGGTCTGCATAATGGAAGCACTGCGGTACCATGTGGTGCCACCGTATCTCCGGCGTCTGGTGCGCTCGTATCTATCAGATAGGTACATAGTGTATCCAGGCGCCGACAGGTGGCACCGAAGAGCGATGGCCTGCGGTGTTCCACAGGGCTCAGTCCTGGGCCCTCTCCTGTGGAACATCGGCTACGATTGGGTGCTCCGTGGTACTAACCCCCGAGGCGTCGCTGTCGTCTGTTATGCAGACGACACACTAGTGACAGCGTCGGCCAGGTCTTTCCAGGAGGCCACCCTGCTCGCCTCGTTTGCAACAGAACAGGTGGTGGGCAGGATTCGGCGACTGGGTCTTAAGGTGGCCCTGAACAAAACCGAGGCCCTTTGCTTTCACGGGCCTCGGATTCGGCCACCTTTAGGGCCCCACATCGATGTGGAGGGGGTGCGGATTCCCATCGGCTGTAAAATAAAGTACTTGGGATTGATTCTGGACAGCCGATGGGATTTCCGTGCCCATTTCCAGGAGTTGTCGCCGAAATTGGTGCGGGCGGCGGGCGCGCTCGGACGCCTGCTGCCGAACCTGGAGGGACCAAGTAACCCTTGCCGAAGTTTATACGCTGGAGTCGTGCGGTCAATGGCCCTGTACGGATGTCCCGTATGGGCTGAGTCCCTGAAAGCCCGATGCGTCGCCTTGCTGCGTAAACCGCAGCGTTTGGTGGCGCAGCGAATAGTAAGGGGCTACCGCACGGTCTCCCACGAGGCGGCCTGCGTATTGGCCGGCACACTCCCTTGGGAGCTGGACGCAAAACTCCTCTCGTCAGCGTTCTTCTGGCGGGAGGAGGCGTCCAGTCGCCGACAGGAGAGACTGGCCCCAAGGGAGATTGCGGCCCGGTTCCGCAGAACCGCTGTGGAGGAGTGGCATACCAGGCTGGAAAGCCCAAGTGCGGGCTTGAGGACCGTCGCGGCAGTGCGTCCTGTCCTAAAGAGATGGTTAGACAGGCGCCACGGTGCGCCAACGTTCCGGCTGACACAGGTACTGACGGACCACGGGTGTTTCGGTTCGTTCCTGTGTCGGATCGGAAAGGAGGTGTCTGCCGTGTGCCACCACTGTGGCAACTGCCGTGAGGACACGGCCCAACACACGTTGGAGGAGTGCCCAGCCTGGGACGAAGAGCGCAGCGCTCTCAGAGCAGTCGTCGGAGGAGACCTATCGCTGCCGGCCGTGGTGTCGTCCATGGTCGCCAGCCGGAGGTCCTGGCGTGCGGTGGCCCACTTCTGCGAGAACGTCATCTCGCAGAAGGAGAGTGCTGAGAGGGATCGGGAACGATATGATCCCTCCCGCCGCCAGAGAAGACGTAGGAGGCGCCGGGTGGACGACTGACCGGCGTCTCCCGCCCTGTGGAATGGGGGCGTGTTGAGAATTTCACCACGGCAACCCCTGCCTGTCGTACGAGGCGACTAATTGGGGCCATCGGGGGTCGCGGGCGCGCAGCGGAGGGCTGTCAGCCCGTATCGATGCACTCCCAAATTCGGGGCATCGTGCGACCCCGAGATGGACGGCAGCGTGGGTGGTAAGGCCTCGTTCGCTGTCGTTGCTCGGTGCGCGGGGGCTCCTTAGCCTCCCATGGAGATGGGCCCGTACAGGGCACCGCGCAGGGGCGATTCCGGCTGCAATTCTAGCACTCCTTAGAATACCCCGGGATCGCTCCGCAAGCGCCGAAGAAGGCCACCGCGGGGTTTTAGCTGGTAGTGTCGGGTGGGGTGTACATAGGGGTTAGGGACTCGGCCCAGCGGCAGCACGGATAGCCATCATCCGTGCGAGGGGGATGCTGGGTCGTAAGACCGGCTAGTCCAGCATACCCGTTTTATTCTTAATCCGCTTCCCTCCGGAGCGGGCGGCAGTAATAAAACGCTTTCCCCGCGATAACAAAAAAAAAAAAAAAAAAAGTGTACAGGTATGTAATATACACATCGTTGGAATTGGAATTAATAAGTTATTACATAAGAGGATAGACACAATTTACATCGCTTTACTCACCGTAATTGGATATGAAATGTGTACTTTTTGTGTATCTTTAACAACAGAAGTTGAAAGTATTATTTTGTTAATTTATAAATACATAACTAATAACAAATAATTAAAACACTCTAATGTAAATTAATTTTAGTAGTCTGCGGCTTTGCTGTGCCCTGGTATTGCAGAAGTCTATGGGCAGCGGTGACTACTTACCATCAGATGGCCCGTCTGCTCGTCTGCCTATCGAGGCACTAAAAAAAAATGTATTCGGTACACGAATAAGAATAATACCAGTTCTGTATAAAACATTGTCCCACTGGTGGGTACGGTCTACAGGTTATGTACGAATACAGATTTCCTCACGATGTTTTCCTTCACCGTTAAAGCAAGCGATAATTATAATTAATAATGAATACACACGTAACTTTAGTAAAGTCAAGGGTGTGTGCGATTTTCGGCGGATTTCGATCCTACTTTCGTCTTGAGAGTCCGTACCATTTCCAAATAGGCTATCGTTGCTTTTTTAATTTGAATTGATTTGTTTTTATCGCGGTTGTAAACATACACAAACTTCACTTTGTTTAAAGAAAACTCCAAGAAACAAAGGACTCTTACAGCTAGTGACGTGTAATCAAGCTCCTTTTATACGGTGTACGGACTTGTTCTTTTTTAATTTCAGCGCGCCACCACTACGAACACATAAAAGATTTTACCATGCAGCAGTATTTACTTTTTTTAATTGTTTACACGAAAAATTATATTCACGGACAAATATTTCCGTGTTTTCGATCACAAATCTTCTATATGTATGCTGAAAATTCCGAAAGTCGTAGATAGCAATCTAAGATGATATTATAATGCGAGTAATTGGGTATTTAAATAATAATAAGCAGTCACACAGCCCTGATCCCACACTAAGATACGTCTTGTGTCGTGGGTATCAGGGACTACGGGAGACTTTCGGTCTCACAACACCCAGACCCCCGACACAAATATCTGTCTGTCACACAAACATTTCTGCCGGTGTGGGAATCGAACCCACGGCCTCTCGTTTCACAGCCAGCTACTGCGCCACGGAGGCTGTCTATATTTCGCAGATTTTTTTTCAAATATTTTCCTTGTGCCAAATAACGTGATTTAATACCTAAGATTAACAGGTATCACATGTTATTTTTGTCCTTCATCTAGAAATAATTTCGTTTATTTTGGATTTTGTATGATAAAGATTTATGAAGATATTCCCCTTCTAACTTTCAGACAATGCGAACGCTGTTTGCAAACAAAAAGATGCATTAGCAAATCACACGAATATGTCGGGATACAAGTAAACATAAATTCCGTCTCCCTTGAAATGTTCATCTAACCGAGCTATATTATTACCTGATACATTTTCCCTCGAATAGAAAAACACCCTTTAATTTTACTCACACAGCACCGTAATCTATGTCTCATAAGGACGTAAGTGCTTTGGAGAATTTTTCTAAATTATACTCTATTTTGAAAGTTCTAAATTTGTTTATCGAATGGAGCGAATAGATGAGTTGAGGTACACGTTTATAAGATAAAAGATATTGCTTTGGAGATCCAGCGCAGGCCATATAGTGTCATCTCTCCTTTATTCCCTTTTTAGATTATTGTATAAGGATGAATCTTTAAAGCTTCAGCATGCAAATCTATGATGTTTTATTTCATAAACTATTTGTTTATTAAGTTTAATCGTTAAAAAGTTTAATTAAATTGTACATTCTTGCGAAACAACTTAGCCGTATGAGGTTTATAATTTTATGTTGCTGAAGGATAAGTGAGTGATAGAGTTTTAGGGATATCTCTATACATCTTTTAATAGGCTACATGGGAATAGAATTCTTAGTTGTAATAACAATTTATATTAAAAGCTGGTATATCTTGGTTTTTAAGAGATTCTACCTAATTTTTGTAGTGATCATAATTAACATATCGTTGGCTTTGTTATCAAAATTCGACACCTTTTCGGAAAATTCTATAGACAGAAAATAACCTGCCTCCTTGTTTTTACACGTATTTTTGTTACATAGAAATAGTCAATTTAGTGTCATTTTGTGGGAACTAAGAATTATTTCCATTATTATAGTTTAAGAAATGTGCACTTATGGCATTAAAAACAATAAAGATTTTTTGGAGCTACGAATTTTGATAAGTAGGCCAACGATATAATTTTCACTTGGCGATTATATCGGCAGCAACTGAATTTCTTAGCACTCGACGGAAACTTTACTATTTACACAACTTACAGCCTTAAAGCTCTTTTAGAAAAACATTTATGCGTAATATATTTTATAGGACGAGTAATTTAAAATAAATAAATAACACCCAACAGTCACACACATAGCCCCTAACTGAATAGAGCATTCCTTTAGTCTGAAATAGACATATTAAAAATTATGCTACTTTCCTGTAGCGATGTGTTCATGTTGAGAAAACGCTGAGTCATTGCAGTCAATTAATCTAATCAAGTGCCACGATTGGTAAAGCAATTTGATTATTTGTCGTAATTGGAATGTTTTTGTACTGCCACGGAGCATGTGTGTTCCAGGCACAAGGAAAACTCTAGATACAGCAATATTAATATTCAGCGTAGTGTAAAGAAGCTATTCAGCAGTCCAGCATGATTGTGTCGGGCTATCACAATCTCGTTTCGAAAAATCACTACGGATTTTCTGGGATTAGAATACAATGACATGACATGACACATAGTACTGACTCCACACTAGGTTACACCTGTATCGTGGGTTTCAAGAACTACAAGGGACTACGGTCCCACAACATCTAAATACACAAAAAAATCTGTCTGTCACACAAAAAAAAACTCGTTGCGGGAATTGAACCTACGGCCTCTCGTGTCATAGCCGGCTTCTAGCTCGCTGCGCCACGAAGGGTTTAAATGGAAATAAAGTCGACGAATCGTGGGTTCACTATTTACAGCAGTGCTAACCCCTTCAGGGATACAGGCCTGAGTCAACAATCACAAACACTCGTAGTACTTAGTCCCCACTAAAGAACGAGTCATGGGTGTCCGAAACTACGACAGACTTTCTGCCTTACACCAACCAGATCCGAAACAAATATTTATGAATGACATGATTTGTGATGAAAAATTATATATTAGAGCTGCGCTACGGGCACTAAACCCACGGCCACTCGTTTTATAGCTGGTTAAACACCCACTGCGCCACGGAGGCTATACATCTATAGTCTAGATGTAGGACGAGAAATGAGTAAAAAGTTACATGTTCCATTACATTGGCTTAAGGACGAGGTATAAGGCTCGTATAATCAAAAGGCTCCTTAACGTCTGATGCCGACGACCATGCTAATCTTAATGTGAGATCAGGACTACTATGGACGTGACTCTTGGGTGTACTTTACGCATGTTTAAAAATAACTTATTTTGTATGTATTTCACGTATTTATATTTACTATAAGAAAATTTGATATTAAATGTAATACACGCCGAGAATGTTAAGTAATGATAACGTTTAAAAAATGGAAGCTTTAAAGCTTCTGACAACTATCAGCAACGGCGAAGTTTGCCGATGCTTAAGAGAAAAAAACTTATGTTTCAATAAAGCACTTTACATTTATTACTGTATAAAATATTTAATTCATACATACATACATATACACACACGCCTGTAATCCCCGAAAGGGTAGGCAGAGGTGTAGCCAGTACACCCACTTTTCGCCGAATTTCGGTCCCATAATTTGATAAAGGGCGAGCCTATCGCCATACTGGGCACAGATTCCAAACTCCGAGTTAATACTAAGAAATTCTAGATAGAAAACCCCAATACCACTTTACCCGACTCGGGTATCGAACCCGAGACTTCAGCACAGCAGTCGTAACGCCTGCGCATTTACAACTACGCCACCGAGGCAGTCACTATATGAGTATTTACTTTATGGTGATACAAAATTATAGCTTATTATAGCATTTATCTTATTCTGGGCATAGGTATTTTCACAGCTACTATTCCAGGTACTAAGCTAATCTCATTCAATTACCTGCTTTTTCACTTTATGATTTCTTTCACCTACATTCACCGTGGACTTCGTGCATTCTTATTTGGCCCTTCTTTACCACTACTTAGTGTTTGTAGATCTTAAAACATTCAAAATCCGACAGTTACTCGGCTATTAGTTCATCTGTAAAACGTAGGTATATTAACTACCTGCCGTTTATTTAAATGTGTTTAATTTTGAAACTATAATATCAAAATTATTCATTTACTTTTCAAAGCCAGTTGAACAAGGAGCGTGCACTCGGTTCGCGCGTTGAACTCTTTCATACGAACCTGTCTGGACAGTAAATAATAAATTATTTAAATTTCACTTCTCATGTTGACTGAGATTTTATATTGCATTTGAGTATTGCTTCTGTCTGTGATAGGGATTCAATGTCATCAGATAGTTAAGCTTAGTTATGAAAAAATCTGAACCATAATGACTTTTGATTTCTCATAAGTAAAAATGTACCACTTTAATTGTATTGTGTCACTTAATAACATTTACATAAACATATTGAATAAATTTATGTAGAGGTTATACATACACACGATATAATTAAATTAAAACATGATATGTGATACTAAACATAATCTGTTTACGGTATTTTTGTATTTAGGTATAATGAACAAAGACAAAGGCAGGTAGTGGCGCGCGCGGGGTGGTACGGGGGGTGCGGAGAGATGAACGCATATGCACCATACATACAACGATATGCATCACTGCAGTCGCAGAGCTGCATTCCTGGTGTTGGCAAACAGAGAAATGTTATGGATAATCCCTTTATTATAATATATAATCTATGTATCTGTTAATAAAGAATTACACTATCTAATCATACATCTTTGTTTCAATATTTCTTAAATAATTAGTAAAAACAGCTTGTAAATTAAATAAAGTGCTATTTTGGTTCTTCATTCTGTACATATTTAATAGTTTCGTTCAGAAAGTAACATTTTAATCGTACATGGTCCTTAGAACTACAGACAGTAAAAAAACTATCACTCTACAAATCAATCAGGAATATATTCAATGAAAATAACACATTGTTCGATAATAAAAATTAATAAATGTATTTGAAAATTAAATAGAGCTTTTTGTGGTTCTGTTTCGCCTGCAAAGTAACATTTTCATCGTACGTATGGTCCCTAGAACTACAGACAGTAAAAAAATATCACTCTACAATACAATCAGCAAATTCAATTCACAAAGCAGCGATAGCCTAGTTGGTTGCGGTACGGACTGCCAAGACGAAAGTCGTATGTTCGAAACCCAAGTGGCATACACCTCTGACTTTTCAAGAGTTATGTGTGTATTAAATGTTAATTATCGCTTGCTTTAACGGTGAAGGAAAACATCGTGAGGAAACCTGCATATCTGAGAATTCTTATAAGAATTTCGAAGGTATGTGAAGTCTACCAACCCGCATTAGGCCAGCGTGGTGGACTAAGGCCTAACCCCTCTCATTAGTAGAGGAGGCCCGTGCCCAGCAGTGGGACAATGTTTAATACAGGGCTAGTATTATTATTATTTTATTATTATAATTCAATCAAGAATATATTATATGAAAAGAACACATACTTCGATCATTACAATGTATGCATTGATATAAAATACAAACAAGCTTTTTCTCTCAAACAACCCATTTCGCAACACGAATATCCACAAGGCTGCTCTCTCCGCGCGTCAGGCCATCTCTTAGTTATAGTCGAGTCGTCTCTAATTTACTTGGCCGCCGCCACCGAACCTGCAACAATACCATCCACGCTGTACACTTTAAAACCTTATTAACTCGCGTCCTTTGTATACAAACTTTATGAAATGATTATAAGCTTACACTCTCTTGAGTGTAATTATTAGAATGTTCAGTGACGTAAGCAGCAAAAAAGATGAGCCATTAAATTCAATGCTTCTTTTTATTATTTTTAACCGACTTCAAAAAATGGAGGAGTTTCGCAATTCGTCGGATTTTTTTTATGTATGTTCCCCGATTACTCGAAGACGCCTGGACCGATTCGAGAAATTCTTTTTTTAAACAATCATTGGCACCGAGTCAGGATGGGATCTCAGGAAAATCGACGGCAACCCTCAAATTTTATAGGGACGCATAATTTATTTTTTATTGAAGTCGGTGTACTTTTTATGAATTAAAAAACTTTTACTTATTTGGTTTTAGCTCCCTAAATTATCTAGATGATCAAGTTACTGAGCAAACACTATATCTACAAAACATTAAGTATCTAATTAATTTACTTCGAGTCAACTTCAACCATGTTTTATCAAATGTAATACTCATTAATTTTTAACTTGTACAAAAAGTAAACGGAAGTCGTACAACTGCTTACATTACGCGATCACCTTTAACTAATAGGGCGTCAGTCATTGTAGAGTCCATTGGCACCACAATACGGCGCGTGCGCATCTACAATATATTATCTAAAAATAAATAATGTTCATTTTTCACTTTTTGTTTTAATTATTTCTCGGCTGTATTTAAAAACAACCCAAACGTATTACAATACGATGCATATGTATAATAAAATGTTATAGAATTTGAAAGTACACTAATTCAATATTTTGATAGATATAACAGCTAATTTAAAATAAGAAGCCGACATTAGGTTCTACTTTCTACAAACATAATCAATTTAAAACATTCATTAGCAATCACTTTGTTATTTTGAAAAGCTGTTAAGTGAGGCTTTGTATTAGACAAAATTTTATTTAGTATAACTGTCGGTCAAAATTCGGAAAGCCGTATCGCGACCACTCCAAATTGTGATTAAACTAACCTAATACACAATAACAGGTCACGCGTTTACCGACACTAAATGATGATAAAACGAACGATGACAACAAAGTAAAGTAGACCTTGTATGTAAAGAATAAGACTGTAAATACACCAACAAGGTCGTAATGAAACATCAGTACATTCTGCCCTCGTGAAAGCTACACATTTCATTTATAATAGTAGATACAATACGAAACGTCATGTTGTATACAACATATCTACCACTATGCTCATAAATGTTTCGTATGTGTGGATCTAATCCGGGAAAGATCTTTTACAGTGTGTACGCAATTATACGCCCTATTGCATTACATTAAAGGCCATTACAGCTTATTGAAAGACATACGGTAAGTAACCGTGAGGAGACAGCTCGGCCAGAGTATCGAAGAATGCAGACTGTGGATTCCCATGTTTAGAGATATGTCAGTTTGACAACGCTCATATAAATTAGTACAAGGTATTTTCATCACATTTAAAAAATTTGGATGTTTGATAAATTATTATGTTTTTGTACTTAATTAAATTTTAAATGGCAAATAAAAATTAATTTGTAAGAGGCTGCACTCAATTTGGTTATAGTAATAAACATCACTGTTGATTCTTATTAGCAATTAAAAAAAATACTTGCGACAATGCCTTTACACAAATAATTACATATAAAACGATATTAAAATTAAACACATAACTATTTAAAAAAGCTTTATTGCATGTAGCTTTTCAGTGCTCAATTTTAGAAGCCATAAAAATATTACTTATAGAAGCGATAATGTCACCCGACCAACGTATCAATTACTAAATTGAATTAAACGCTATAAACCGCGCACCGCGCAGCGCCACAATAAGCGATCACAGCACATCGCATTACCTACTGACAGCTCACGTACGTGTGTATACCACGCTCGTTACGTTTACGTGACGCTCGCACGCCAACAAAACCTCACACATGCCACATCGGCAAACAAATATAACTCTTGCACCGTCACAATACAGTTCTCCTAACTACTACAGTAAAATTGACATTTTATAGCGCGCGTCCACCACACCGGGTGGAGAAGTCCGGCAACGTCGCGCCCGAATTATTGTCACATTCATTTCATCCGGCTTAATAAAACTTGTAGCGACATCTATCCGTTCCGCTGGAACTACACGCTCGGCTCCTAGAAAGAGACAGCCGCACTTGACAATATCACTTTCACGGTCTCGTACTTAAAGCTAAGCGGTTTGCTGTACTGTTTGTTTGTGTCTGTAAACAGCGGGCCGCCGAGTAGCGCGCATGAATGAAATGGATGACCGTGAGAACGCGACGGGGCGCTACATCCCGCACGGGAGAGAAAGAGAGGGCGGAGGAGCGCGAAGCGTGCAGAATACATCGTTTATCAGATTACATGCGAAGTATCGCGAGCGTGGCGATGTTTTGACACGCGATAATCACGAGATAATGCGGGCGATCTCAGCGGCATTTAGGTTTATATTGGCTTTTTATAGCGGCAAGTTGAATGTGGTTGAATATTGTGGACGAGTAATATTGGCAAGTGTTCTCAAAATAATAATGAATATGACGCATGATACCACCAGGTGACGCTACATACGTTAAACGATTGACTTTCCTCTTCGCTCTTGTCAACAGCTGACTATCGTTTTATTTATTCTAATAATAATGTGCAGTCGACCTTATATTTAGTCCGAGTGCATTTTAATTGCGCCTGATTAATTTAATCGCGAGAATTGATGTCCGTTTTCAATAAATTCTTTAACTTTATTTTATAAGAATGCCAATAAAATGTAAAATATATTATTACCTACACGATGTTCTTCAAATAATCTCCTTCAAATTCAATGAAGGTTAACTCTGTATTGTTATTTTTTTCCAAATATTTCTCAGATGTGCTGGCGTTAAGTACTATTTCTGTATTCAACATGTTTAATAAAATGCTTAAAACATATTGTAATAAATTAAAAGCAAAGAACTCCATAGCAGTGATTATATATAGTTACACGTTTTTGAATAAATTTCTATACCAACATAAATTATTGTACATTATGTTTTAAATTAAGGTATACGTAACGAATCCATAAGAGTTTCTTCCTCCTTAATTAATGCCAAGTAATTAGCTAGTCTAAAAGTATTGAGCTTTCGCCGGAAATCTAAGCCTTCAACGTCGCTGAGAGTCGAGGGCAACTTGCCAAACGATCGTATTGTGAAAACTTGGTATGAACTAGCGAAAAGAGGACAGGTAATAATTTTATTACCGCTTACTGTGTTGTAGCGCCATCTAGGGATGAGTAGCTAGAGCTAACAGCTACCCAAGCTCGTAAAAAAAATATTACAACACTATAATATTCATTTAACTTTCTTAATTTGTAATAGAAAAAAAAATTCTGTAGTAGAAAATAATTTGGTTTTTTATTTTTTAAAGGAATCACATAAATAGATTTTGTTGCGGCATTATACTCGTATAATCAAATAACATAGGGCCGTTCTTGAATGCTGTAGTTGGTCCTCGGTTTGCCCAAACTATTTCCGTTCCTGTAAAAATGTATTATTTGACCTCCAAAAGAAATAAATAACTCAAACACAATTATTTATACGGTAGCCGCTGCCTACCGTAATTATGTAATTATATTATAAATTAATGTATGCAGCGGCTTTGCTGTGCCCTGGCATTGCAGAAGTCTATAAGTGGCGATGATAGATATATGCTATCAGGTGGTCCGTCTGCTCATTTGTCTATCCAGGCAGTAAAAAACACAAATAGCGTTTTTCCAATCTGGGATTTGAACCCAGAACCTTACCGTGACGTTTGCTCAACTCGGTGCCACTAGACCAACGCAAATTAAAAGAATAGTAGATAAAAAGACAGTGTAATGCAAATTACTGCGGCATTAGAACATGTATGTATTTTAAATTTACGCAATAACTTTCAAAACGCAATGTTGCTACTACCACTGATTTTCTACAATAATATAGTATATTAATATGTCTGCTGCTAGCGCTACCATCCTTCTCTATATCCAACTAATCCTCTGCAAACAGCGAAATCGCTTTGGCGCCAAATATTCCGGCCCCGATGGAAACTATGACTCAAATATACTATATACTATATAACTCAAATGGCTTTTATTACAACTAAACTTTACACAATGGTGGCTTACATTTGCTGGTGGTAGGATATTCATATCTGCCCGGATAGCGACCACCGTACACAGGGCGAAAAACCCGCCATAGTGGCACACGCAAGTGTGTCGCGTTCCGGGATCAGCCAGTGTACTTCCGGTTTTTGTCGGGGGTCTGGAGTTGGGGTACAATGGCCATTCTGCGGCCTTCTTAGTACTTTGACACTAGACCCTCGACCCCTTCTTCACCTTCTTGCTCATGGCGTAGTGTGAAGAAGCAGGCTGGCATGAGTGTGTTGAGTAGCGGAGATAGATCGTCTCTCGCTACTCAGTACTCTATTTGGACCGCACTGCGCTTACCATCAGGTACAGTGCGGTCACTTTGCCGTGCCAGGATAAAAAAAAAATAATAACCTTTTTTATTTAGTATCGTATATATATTGTTAAGGTGGACATGCTAAAACCAGAGGCCGGGCAACCAACACTTTTAATACATCCTTGACTTGCGAGTGTTAGCATTAGGCGTAAGATAGGCTCATCTTACCATATGAAAAGACGGAAATTTTGAAAGCAAACCGTAGATGCACTAGCTACCAACTCAACTTCCCCCTTCGTGGATACGAGCAAGTTATTATTTGTGTAAATATTTCGTGATACTATTAATTTACTATCAAAAGTAAAAGTATGACTGCATTATAATAGGATGAGTCTTATTATAGTCATGTGAGACCATATTGCAAGTTAATAATTTCAGACATGAATAAGTAACAATAACTATTACTAATAAAACTAGTACTAGCCCTGTATTAAACATTGTCCCACTGCTGGGCACGGGCCTCCTCTACTAATGAGAAGGGTTAGGCCTTAGTCCACCACGCTGGCCAAATGCGGGTTGGTAGACTTCACATACCTTCGAAACTCGTATGAGAATTCTCAAGTATACCAGGTTTCCTCACGATGTTTTCCTTTACCGTTAAAGCAAGCGATAATTAACATTTTAATACACACATAACTTTAGAAAAGTCAGAGGTGTATGCCATTTGGGTTTCGAACTTACGACTTTCGTCTTCACAGTCCGTACCGCAACCAACTAGGCTATCACTGCTATAACTATTACTGTAGACTACGAATTTGATTTTCAATTCGGATATTAAGATTATCGGTAAATATCGATGGGTGTTTATTCCCAAAGGTACACGTAATATAATGTAGAATGTACACTGTACACACAAGCTGTAATCGTAAATAGTAGACAAGGTGTATGCATTCTAAATTCCTTGACCAAGCTTTATTTCTGGACTAGTGATGTTTATCTTATGGCAAGCGGCGTTAACGCATGTTATTCCAGTATCCGATTTGCTTTCTTTTATTTTGGTAATTTTATACATCGACAAGTGTTCTAATTGATTTTCCTTCAAATCAAAATCTACGCACGCTGTGTAGAAAACACAACACATTTTCGGGTTATTCATTGCGTCCATTATGTTCTCATATATTAATTTTAAATGTAAGCTTTTTTCATTTTTGTTTTTTAATGGTATTATTTCTTAATTTTATGTCTTTTTTTAATGGATTGGCATTAACAGAGCAATAATTAAACAAAATAAAAGTCTGCCACAATGGAATAGGAAGGAGCATAATAGGAGTTTAAAGAAGGGACAAGAGTAAAATTATAATAAAAAGTAAAACAAAATTTAAAAATGTTGCAACGGTCTATAAACAAGTAAAAGTACACCGACTTCTTTAAAAAAACAAATTATGCGTCACTATAAAATTTGAGTGTTGCCCTTAATTTTTCTGAGATCCCATCATCAGATCCTGACTTGGTGCCAATGGGACCTCCTGGCAAGCATACCCTTTCAAAAAAAAAAGAGTTTCTCGAATCGGTCCAGGCATCTTCGAGTAATCGGGGAACATAATATCCTTTTTTTGAAGTCGGTTAAAAATAACGATGGACAGGGCATATGTTGAGAGAAAATAAAGAAAAATTTACAAAAATAATAACTGCATGGTAGCTCAGAGATGGAAAAGAAGCAGAGGGAGACAGAGTAAAAGATGGGAGGATGACATCAAGAATATAGCTTGATCCGTGTGTCGAATAGCAGAGGTTAGGACAAAATGGAAGTATTTAGAAGGACCTTTGTCGAAAACAAGCTGTAGTAGACAAATAACTGCTCAACTTTTTTATAAATATAATAACTTAGATATAGTAAATTAAACACATCGTTTTATATGAGCTTGTTTATGTTTAACAGCAATAAAGTCTTATTTTATTTTATTATTATTTAATAGTTTGGTTGGTTTACAACTACTGTCCGATAATAACAATTAATCACAAAACCGTAGCGAATATTTGATTATATGCGGATGACAAATGGTGATACAAAAAATCGATCAGTGCAAACAAATGAAGATTGACGTGTGTCTCAAACAAAGGAAGCTAATAACAACAATGTAAGATTAGCTTCTCTTCGAGATTTTCTTGGTAAACTTATCGCCTTATCTTTTGTGAAACATATTAACGAAATTGATCATTTTTTCTACTACCTAGTAATTTAAGTGGTAACAATGTTTTTTGTCTCCATCAATCTAATTCGAGTGCAAAAATCTAATTTAATTCGTTCAAGATTAATACAGATTTATAAAACGTTTTTACTTTTTAAGCTGTTGACTAAACATTTATATCAGTGGTAATTTCTTTAACAGGTTTTGTATTAGTTATTTTATTGGGATTATTTATCGAGACGTTCTCAATATTTTTTACTAAAATTTGAGCAAAAATTTGAAAGCGCTCTCATAGTACCAAATTAATATTCTATTTTGGGAAATCGATTAACCAGACAATCCATCTTTTGATACAGTTGTTCTTATATCATTTTACTTTCAGTTAATATACATCCTGTAAATAAATCGTTTTATTGATTTTTTCACTTTTCTAGTATTTTATAGATTAATCAATTATTAAGGTAAAAACAAAAACTTTAAAAACAATTTGTATTTTATGTTTCAAGAATAGACGACCATTAACTAATGTAATAGCTTCATTATTTCCAAGTCATTAATTGATCTTCAACTAAGCTACTTGACATATGACAACAATTCAGACCAATGGCCTAACGCAACTGTTTGAGACACAAAAAGCTGTAGATTTTAAACACAACATAATCATGCCGGCCTGCTTCTTCACATTACGCCATGGGCAAGAAGGTGAAAAAGCTGTCGAGGGTCTTTACACTCTGTACGCGGTGGACATCCTGGTGGATATGAATATTCTACCACCAGCTGAACATATATGGCAGATCTTTGCTTATGGTTCTACTTACGTGACATATAAACTTCCTCCATATCCCCATAGCTCTTAGTTCATCCATGATTCGCCGAGCGTATTTTGGTCCCATTATGGCATGGGACATAGGATAGGTGGCCAGCCTGTCGTGACCACGGGCACCAACTGTAATCCCGAGCAAATCTTGTGTGGTTTTTTAGTCAAAAAATTATACATAACTATACTTACCCCAGTATAATAGTCACACCACCTGTCTCTTCCATACTGAGTTCAGTAGTTCAACCATGAGTTTTTATTATATTCGCTAGCAACAACGTCAAATATTTATATGACAATATATACAGCGCCTCTAGCGGTTACATAAGAAACTAAATTCGGTACTATAAGAAGAAAACGTTCCTAACATAAAAAACAAAGCTAGCGACTTAGTTTACCTATCGTAACTTTTTGACTTAAACTCATTGAGCTATAGAGCTATTCGCAACTCGGATACATACATAAGTGAGGTCAGCCAGTGTACATTCGGTTATTGTCGGGGGTCTAGAGTTGGGGTACGATGTTTGGCCATTTTGCGGCCTTCTAAGTACTCTGACAATAGACCCTCGACCGCTTCGTTGCCTTCTTGCCCATGGCGTAGTGTGAAGAAGCAGGCTGGCATGATTGTGTTGAGTAGCGGCGGATAGATCGTCTCTCGCTACTCGATACTCTAATTGGTCCGCACTGCGCTTACCATTAGGTGCAGTGCGGTCACTTTGCCGAGCCAGAGAAAAAAAAAAGTATATACATAACAAAAAGTTCAATAAAACATTACTATTACATGGCTTCACATTAAATCAATATTTGATGGTGTGGCGAGTCTGTCCACGCACGTCCAGATAAAATCAGAATCAGTATTTAGATCATCACGTTTTCCAATTCGGCTCGACTTACATATTCTTTTGGTGCAGGCGTAAATCTACCGTTGATTTACGTTCGAGCACGTAGGTGGCACTCTAATTTACAACTAGGCAGATTTAGACTGATTTTATACATCGTGTGTTGTTTTGCTTTACTCTGGTGGAAAATAATAGAATTACATAACTCGAATTTTGATATATTAAAGGATCAACTTTATCGACATTTTATGTTAAAATTTGTCACTCTTAATTTCAGATATTAATTATAAATTAATATATTTTTTTTTGGTTAATCAAAAGTTGTTACAATAGTTCATGCTTATTAAAATTTATGCTATTTATATATCGTATCTATATATAATTATTAAATGAATTAATTGTTTTATGTAATAATTATTATCTTTAATCAATTAGGTAAAATCCGGCAGAAACTACTGTAACTGTATATTTATTCCACTTTTACTCGACCCGGGGATCAAACCCGAGACCTCAGCACAACAATCGTACCGCACACGCAATTACAACTACGCTACCGAGGCATTCAAACTAAAGATATAAGAAAAAATATGAACGATATCACACAATCAGAATAATTTAAAGATGAAGTAATCATTCAGAACCACCCACACTCCAGAATTCCAAAAAAACCCGTAAAGTAGTAAAAAGAAACGAGGTGAGAACCGATGTTATTATTACGCTGAATAGACGCGCCGGGCGACCTAGATCGACAATTCGTTACTGTTTTTCGATATTCTACTGAGATTTATTGAAGATATAAAATGTACCAGATGTCGGATCATTGTACTTACCGGCCGCGAATTGGGGATAAGTATGCGACTCTTGGGTGGTCTCTTTGACGCCTGTCCCTAATATTTTAGTGCCTCGATAGGCAGACGAGCAGACAGGCCACCTGATGCTAAGTAGTCACCGCCGCCTATAGACTTCTGCAAGGGCACAGCAACGCCGCTGCCTACCGTTGTTTGCAACAAAGGTTATATCAACTTCCAGATAAAAAGCTACTGCTTTTTTATGGGAGCCTACTATAAAAATAGTTAAGCGTAGTACTAGACAGGATAATATCCTGACTATTTTACCTTCATAAAATAAACTAACATTTACATACAATAATAATCGCGAACCAACTTTTTCGATAAGCAAAATACCTGTATGTTTACATCTTATAGTTCTACGGAATATCTAAATCGGATCGTTTCAAACAAAATATTGAAAAATATTGCTTCATTTCATTCCCAAATAGCATACACCTCTGACTTTTCTAAAGTTACGTGTGTATTAAATGTTAATTATCGCTTGCTTTAATGGTGAAGGAAAACATCGTGAGGAAACCTGCATACCTGAGAATTCTCATAAGAATTTTAAAGGTATGTGAAGTCTACCAACCCCCATTGGGCCAGCGTGGTGGACTAAGGCCTAACCCATCTCATCAGTAGAGGAGACCCGTGCCCAGCAGTGGGACAATGTTTAATACAGGGCTAGTATTATTATTATTATTTCATTAATATTAACCAATGAAACGACAGTTGCGAATATCTTTATTTATACTATTTGGACACTGGATTTATAATGTAACACACCAAAAAAAAATGAATTTACAAATGGCGGTCTTATCGCTCTCAGCGACTTTTTGAAGACAACCATGGGATGGAACTAAAAAGGGAAGTGAAGGGAGAGTAGTCTGTGTACATCACAGTATTAAGAAAAAAATCATTAGATTATAAAAATAATAAGATTTAAGTCCTGTAGAGAAACATAGTATAAATTCATAATTATACTATGAAATTATACTATTGTTTTATTGGTGGTGTCATCACCAATTAAACAATAGGATATGACGATTTTTTTGGATCTGATTGTCTCATTATATAGATTTTTAATGTCCTTTACAATCTTAATAGTTTTAAAAACAATACAGTGATTAAAATGAAATGAAATTGATCATGTAGGCAATTACATAGCTCTTATGACAAGTCAGTACATTAAAAAATAAATTTAACTTAGAGCATATCAGCTTATCTTAGCTTACCTACATAGCATACAATAGCATCATCGCATCATCGATATACTAGCAATATTTTTATTTGTTTGTAATGTATTTATGATAATTTTTAAGTTTACATTATTAAATATAGTTTAAAGAAATACAAGTCAAATGAATATATTTTTAAGTCGGTTTCACAGGGACAATGGGTATTTCCGAAACGTCGTTTGTTTTAAAACTACTACCGGATACAAACGCGGCCCTGCCTGAGAAGACCCGGCGAAACAAACTCAGCGGGCTCAGAACACGACGTGACCCAGACCTGAGACAATCCAGCGAATCATACTCAGATTATATTTAAAAAACAAGGCTTCAGTTTGCCTGATATCAATTATCTCAGTAAAAGAGTATAGTAAAAAAAACTCGTAGATTCAACCGATAAGTAGATGTATGATTTCATAAATATGTGACTGTTGTTAAAATACCTTTATTGTCGTGAAGGTTTTACACACGCACGGAATATGCGCACTTAAACCGTACTCAAATATTCAACCCATAACCGTGTTTCAACGTGACCTCGTGTCCACATTTTTCGTTTACATTCCCAAATACAGACACAACCTCCGGGGTCGGTCCGCAGTGGGGGAATTGAAAAATTGTAAAACACACCTCAGGCATTGTGGTGTGAATAAATTATAAGCGCGTACAAGTTTTCCCCGTCCGATATAATTTGAGCTGCCTTCCTACCCCACTTCATTGCAGAAAACCTGTGTTGAAGCGAATCGGGGATTTACGTGAGGTCAAATAAGCTGGTATTGTTCGACCCACTTACGCCTCTAGTCTCGATATTTTTGTACCATATATGTACTAGGTTAACGGAACCCTACATCTAGGTTTATTAAGTCGCCATAATGGAAAAAACGCTAACCCTATCTAAATTACATGTTATATTGCTGCGTAGCTAAACTAGGAATTTGCTTTCGTGTGGTATTTTTAGGTCTATAAGTATTATAAAATATGTGTTATTTAATATTGTAAGGTCATGATACATGAACGTAACATTTTTGGTGGGAGCAAACGAACATGTGGGTCGCTTGACTGTAATCCGTCCATGAATACACATTCGAGAGGAATCGTCGATTGCGGACCTTTAAAAATAAGGCTATTTTTATCTACGTAATGCATACTAGGTATGGATTATCTATTAATAATAAAGAGGGTTTCATCAGTATCATTTTAAAAACAAATTAAAGATACATTGGATCATTTGCGAGCAAAATACGCTCTTTTTATAAGTCAAGCATTCCTTCGAAAAAATGAGAAAATGTTATGAGTTGACAAATATTCATCATTATACAAAAATCTTAAATTTTTGGATTATCCTTCCCTCTGATTAAAAACTGTGGCTAGTGATTATTACCTAAAATATAAATATTGCTTTAACTTGGCTGAAAATAATAAATGGGCATAGAAGTCGTCTATAAGATGAGTCACGAAAAAAATTTACCCGCTCTTTTAGAACAAAATCCTGCTAAATTAAGTACGGTCCTGTCAACTACAATTAAATTTTTTTCGACTACAGAGAAGCAAAGGAAGAGTAATGATTAAAAAGTCAATATTTTCTTATAGTCATTCTTCAAAATAAAAGTTAACATTAACAATACAAAACAAGAATCAAATAGCCAGTAAACATCAACTAAGAAACACCATCAACTTTAAGATTATGGTCAACCACTGCCCATAGTACGGTTAACAGGGGAAGTTTATAGCTTCTGCAAGTACTCTCAGGGGCACTGGACTTGCTGACTACATCGACCCACCGCGCTTGCCACAGACCCTTAGAATGTAATATCCAAGATAGGCCCATTCTAATATAATATTTAGGTGAAATTTTCGAAAGAATTTCGATGGTATGTGAAGTCTACCAACCAGCGTGGTGTAAGATCTAACATAAGTAGACAGGGCCCGTGCCAAGTAGTGGGACAAATTTAATACATGACTTGTATTATTATTCTTATATTATTACACAAAATTAAATTATTACACACTAATGGGATATCGTAACAAAACATTAATGAAATTTAACGATTTTTATTCTGTGAGTTTTTTCTCTCAGTGACTATTAGATAAAATAAACCTTTCAAACATAAACGTGTGGTAAGTACGAGTAATATAAGACGCAATAATATTTATGAAATATTTCCTTCCTAGCCACTCCGTTAAAAGCATTCTAAAATCTATTTCATATTTACACTTTTAATAAAAACAAAATACCATCCCGGAAATAACATTTAATCTAGCAACCCTACTCGTAACCTATGTGTAACTAACTAGTAGCCGGAAATGGACTAGATGGCAGAAATTGTGCAACACATGCGTAGCATGTAATTTACTGGTGGCACTGTAAATTTAGTCACGGCCACTCACCGCTAGATGGCGTTGTACTACAGAGTATAAATATTAAATTGAAATCCTTCAATAAAATGATAATACAATATTACTGTACAATGGATATTGAATAATATACGTTTTCCTTATCAGATTTATATTGGATACCGTTGGTTTTACTGCCTTCACGAGTGAAGTGGTGAGCTATTGTTTCATGTTTGAAGGATGTCCCTGAATTAAATAACCTTAACCTGATGTGCAAGAATAACATAAGGTCGTGTATGAGTAACATTGGCACGTTGTACTTCTATCACAGTAATAATGAAAACTGGTTAACTAAAACTATAAATAATAATAAATTACGTATGTCAATAATCTCATAATGTATAAAAATGCTGAGCGCACCTTATAGTTCCAAAACAGACATGACGAATACTTCGATCACTTCCTCTCACGTCAAAGATTTCGGCCGAAAATACCACATGCATATGTCTAGTAAAGGTAAAGAAGGGATAGTTATTTATAGGGCACTTAACCTCTTTGTTTATGACAACGGCTGGCTAATTCTGTATTGAGACGGCGTCGGGATGTTGAGCGCAAACCAAGCCGTCATGCTGACGCGGAAGCTATCCTTATTTTATATAAACAATTGTTACTATAGTTTCTTAGGTCGGGGCCCTATCAAATTACTTACAATGAGATCATTCATTTAAAAAAAACAGTTTTTTAATTCATAAAATGTACACCGACTTCAATGAAAAACACATTATACGTCTCTATGAAAATTTGAGGGTTGCCCTCGATTTTTCTGAGATCCCATCATCAGATCCTGACTTGGTGCCAATGGGACCACCTGGGAAGTATACCCATTTAAACAAAAAAAAGAATTTCTCGATTCGGTCCAGACGTCTTAGAGTAATCGGGGAACATACATAAAAAAGCAGATTCTGACGAATTGAGAACCTCCTCCTTTTTTGACGTCGGTTAAAAATGAATTAAAAGGCTTAATTTTAGTTTATTTCTTCTGTTCTTTTAATTAAAATTTACATGAGAGTCAATCACTATAATCACGGTTTTGTTGTTTCGAATGACACAATATAAGTAACAGTAAGATACAATTATCTTGTTTTGTGGGTCTTGGGCTCAAAATATCCACAAAGAAATATTTATGATTCACACATACATTTGTCTCTGTTTAGGGATTGAAGCGACGGTTTCTCGATTCACAGCCGGCTACTCAACATCTACGCGTCTGTCGCTAATATCACATGACAGTTCTACTTCTACACATTCTAGAATTTTCTATTTGCACGATTTTGCTTCGCTTCACGTCGAGCATACTCCTTATCTATTCTACGAAATTCTTTTATCTAACTTACTATATCACTATAAACAAAAATAGGTAGGTACGTATAAACCAATTTAAAATCAGAATCTAAAACGGTAAGTTAAAAAGTATACGAATACTATAAGATGCGCTAATCGTTGTTTGAATCAATATTTCCAATGAACTCAGCCTATAGGTATTTATGAAAGAAACAGAACTGTGACGTCATTAATTTACGCACTACAGTTATCGTTGGTGTTTATACATGGGGTTGCAAGTTACTGAAGTCAAAAATCCGAGGATTAGATACAATAGAATTTAATCAAATAATACTTCAGTACAGTAAATACACAATTTACAAAACCTCTTGAGTCTTGTATTCATATTCATTTTTTAAGATTTGTAAAAAACTTAATAAAAGGTTCTTAGTCTAACCCAAAAAATCATAATAAAGGCAGGCGAAAAACAAAAGTAGCATTCATATGGCTTCAAAGTTCTTCGCTTAAAGCCTCTAATATTGCGGAAAGAACACGTAAATAGCCAGACAGCATACATTTAAAAACTTCAAATGTCTTTTACAGAGCTTCCATACGTGTCAGTTTTAAAGTTGCAACGTTTACATCAAAGAATGGTCATAGCGTTGATGTATAAAGAAATAAAATACACCCAACAGTCTCACACATAGCTCTGACCCCCACACTAGGTCAAACCTGTATCGTAGGTATCAACAACTACGAGGGACTACTCTCCCACAATACCCAGACCCGAAACAAACATCTGTCTGTCACACAAACATTTGTCTCGGTGTAGGAATCGAACCCACGGCCCTTCGGTTTCACAACCGGCTACTCACCCGCTATGCCACGGAGGCTGTCAATAATAAATATTTACTATTTGAAGCTATTATAACCTAACTCGCCATGTTCCATTTTCCAGTGTGTCATGAGAAACTGAAAATCGAGAATACAATGGATGCATACTTTAGGCGTGGCAACTGGATCCACAGACTATTCCAATAGTATGTGTCGATACTACGGCGTGCCGCTTAGCGTCTCACACCCTCGCGTCATCTCCGTAATCGAAAGTACCGTACACGTTTCTTTATTTATATCCCATGTGTCTGGAAATGTATGGAACGATGTAATTTATACATTTTTCTAATTATAGTTGCGTTTCTGGGACGTTCGTAAAATTGCCTATAAACATTTCTTTTCGAAAGGAGAGAACAGATGTACATAAAGCTGCGTTTAGCGTGAATAATTAAAAATGAATTATTCTTTTTCTTTATTTCACAGGAAAATAGGATTATGTGTGCGCTATATTTTTTTGTTACATCACATCACCTCAACAAATAATACTTTTAATTGGAACACCAAGGGTGACCATAAATCAAGGCACGTCCCTTTAAGATTTAATTTAAATTAGACTATTTTTAGCTAGTTAATTTTTATTGCATAAGTGGTTTCCATCCGTTTCCTTACAAAAAGGCATATAGAAAAGGGGAGGGAGTTAGGAAGTAGGAAGGGAGAAAAGAGATTATGATTCTGGATATGCCATTTTTTCATTCACTTTATACTAAAATATCTAACAAAAACAAAATTAACTACTACATACTTACTAAGATTTTATATTACCAGTCACGCCATCTACCTCTTTTATTATAGTAGAATCAAAGACTAATACATGTTACATTATAACAGATGGCGCTAGTTGTGGGTTCTAGAAAAATTGACGACATAATTTTTTAAAATTTAAGTAATGATTTATATATAATACATTATAATTTTAGTAGTCAGGCAATCATGTATTATACTTAAATTTTGTCCTACGAAGACCTATCCCTTATAAGATTAATAGAGATCCGAATGATTGAGTCTGCCATGGTCGCCAACCAAAGGTATTGATGTATTACTTATTTGAGAACTTAATGCTAAAGATTGAAAATGTTAAAGAGCTTCGGCAACAATTCGATCCCCCAAACCGCCAAAGTAGAGGTAGGAGGCGACGGGGTTACGACTGACCGGCGCGCCGTCTCCGCCCTGTGGATTAAAGGCGTTTGGAAAATTCCACGATATGCTCTGCTTGTAAGAAGGGTCTAATGGGGCCATCCAGTTCGCAAGGTTGGAAAACCGGCTGTTATTGCGCTCTTTATAGTGTTTTACAATACATTTAGTATATCGTGCGACCTAAATGGATGGCAGCGTGTTGGTTAGATCTCTTCCAAGCCCCCACTAAATTTAGAGAGAATCTGCTAGACAGTATTGTGCAGGGACGGATCCGAAAGTCTGAGCGCTTCTCGCACAAGAAACTTGGGGATATCTCTATTGCAGCTTAACAATGGTTCTAAAGCCCGGTGACTCTTATATCACCTTCTCTTTAGTGGAGTAGAGGCAATTAATGATATTAATACTAGCCGTTCTTACATGCGATTTTTAACTTTAATCTTATGGAAATAAAATTGATTTTGGCTTGTATTTACTTCCTACTTATTACCTTTTTCCGAACACCGTTATCCTTTTGAGACATGAGAGGTTGATATACCTACATAGAACTTGTCACAACTTGTAACTCATAGTACAAAAATAAATATCTACCTCTAAATCAAAGATTACTTAACGTAACTTAATTAATTTAATCTAATAGCTCCGAGAACAGAATTTATATTTCAATTACCAGCCTTTATTTACACATAGCGCAATTTGTTGCCGAGCCGTCTCAGCTATGTATGCAAATCGGTTGCTTATGCCTCATTCGCACTACGGGATACACCCTTCTGTACGAGTATTACAATTAAAATATGCAAATGGGAGATATTACCCACTACTTTTCATTCCGGTTCGATGGAGTATGAATCAATGGGGACGCTTCTCCTGTTCACCCTAAATGCGTAGTGATAAAAATGGAATGAAAACGGCAGTTACGAGTGCTAATAAACTTGCGCTTTTAAATTTGTCTTTATTTTGAAATACTTTTCTCCAATTGTATACTAAATTTAAATTATATTTTCCAGACTTTTTTCATTTGACGGGATCGCATGACCATCCATCATATTTCCACCACACCATATTTCCGCCCGGATAGCGACCACCGTACACAAGATACTGAGGGTTGAGGGTCCATCCATGTTAAGAGTCTAGAGTTGAGGTACGATCTTTGGCCGTGTTGTAGCCTCCTGAGAACTCTGACACTAGACCCTCGACCGCTTCTTTGCCTCCTAGCCCCATAGCGTAGTGTGAAGAAGCTACACAGCAGGCAAGCATGTTTGTGTTGAGTAGCGAGGGATAGATTGTTTCTCACTAGTTCGTACTCTAACTTGACGATACTGCTGGTGACTTTAGCTGGTGGTAGGATATTCATATCCGCCCGGATAGCGACCACCGTACACAGGGCGAAAAACCCGCCATAGTGGCACACGCAAGTGTGTCTGGATCAGCCAGTGTACATCTGGTTTTTGTCGGGGGTCTGGAGTTGGGGTACAATGGCCATTTTGCCTTCTTAGTACTCTGACACTAGACCCTCGACCCCTTCTTCACCTGCTTGCTCATGGCGTAGTGTGAAGAAGCAGGCTGGCATGAGTGTGTTGAATAGCGGGGATAGATAGTCGCTCGCTACTCAGTACTCTATTTGGACCGCATTGCGCTTACCATCAGGTACAGTGCGGTCACTTTGCCGTGCCAGGATAAAAAAAAAACTGCGCTTACCATTAGGTGCAGTGTAGTCACTTTGCCGTGCCAGAATAAAAAAAAACCGAGTCCGAGTCTCAGTTAACATGACCTGCCATGCCTATAACTTGGCAAGGTGTCGTGTAACTGTAATTATCACGAACATCGCAGTACTGATAATATTGGAATTATTTCAGAGGCCATGATCTATCAATCAGCCTTACATGTAAAAAAAGGTAAACAAAATACTCAATGTCAATGATTGTTTTTAAATGGTAGTGTCCAATAACACAGTCACTATTCACCTAATAACTAAGTCTAAGGCCGTGCATAGCCTTAACACAGTAGGCAATATTGTCATTCATGCAAGTGCAAATGGTTTAGCCGTGTCACCAAATAGAGCCATTACCACACCGTAGGTCGTGCAACGAGCTCACTTTACTACGAGACAACTACTAAACACCCAAATTACACAGATTGCGAACTGGCAGGGGCAATGTTGCCATGTAAATTAATAATATGTAAATTTCCACGCCCGCCCCGGCACTGAAACTCGCACAAAACATGCGGGAAAACAGAACGCTCGGTTATCGTGTGGCCGTGTGGTTATACTTTGAAACGTACTCGTATGCGTAATGAACACGTTCAATACAGTCTTTGGTTTATTTTTCTGGTTTATACTTTTACAAAACATTACATAGAATTCCTCCTTCTTAGTCATACATCCGTATTATGTATATTCATTCTGGATGTCCTAACAAATCTGTGACTCCATTAAAAGGAAAAAAGGTTTTATAGCATAAAAAGAGCAAAAAACAATTGTGTGACCAGATCTGCCCGATCCTCTTCATCACATCCATTGACTTATATTCTACCGATAGACACGAACTGTTGAAGAAACAATATGTACCAACCAAATACCTTGTCCGCCCACTAATGCCACCTATTCATTTTACTAAGAACTATTTGGTAGTTAGAAGCGTGATAACGGACTAACTAGAATTAGTTTATGATACATCTTTTGTACTAATAAATGATAAGTTTGTTGATAAATAAATAAAAAAAAAAAAAAAAAAAAAAAAAAAAACTCCGTCACTTTTTCTCGAACAGGACTTTCCGCGCGCCAAAACGGGACAAAGTATATAATGAATTTTGTTGTGAAATAGACTTCCCGTACCTATTCAGAATTGAAATTAATTAATATTTATTGATATTACGTTCTAAACGTTATGAAATTATGTTATTTATAAACTAATAACAGTTTTACTGTAAATCAATTTAAGGCAGATATGTTCGGGAATGTCGCTACAAATAACAAAAATTCACTCGACACTGAAAGATGCAATGTGGTGTGCATACTTAGGTGGCAAGAAGCAAACTAACGTCGGTGCGGTGGTTACACCGCAACTCGGTGGAACATAGTGTTTGTTCTGGTCGCCGCATCTAGTACGTAGTACATATACTTAGATCGCTGATCACATCTCATCAACCCATAAATAAAAAACACACAAAAAAATGAGACAGGTAAGGGGGTTAGAAACACGAAAACAAGATCTAATCTCTAGTTTCATAGCAATATGTACGCTATATGCATTTTTTTATTTATATCTAATGTTTTCAATGTATGTATAATGCAAGTACAGAAAATCATTTACATAAGTCCAAAGTACTAAACTAAAATTATTCTTGTTGTACCTTCTAAATAATTTAATCTTGTGGTTATTCAAAGCTTCTAAGCTTGCATTTATTCTCCTACATGGTACACGAGATATAAATTAATCTGAACACTCGTTGACTTTTTAATAGACCTTCGTTGAATACACATTGAAAATAAATTGCTTATAAGAAATATTGTAATGTGTGCATAAATCTAATAAATTGTATTTATTTGCACGAAACTCTAGTAAATAAATTCATATTAAAGTATTAGTAATAAAAATCTGCCTTTGTATATTAAACTGAATATATTCGATCAGTCATCCATAAAATTACACAAGGACAAATTGCAACTGCTTGCGATAATCACTAGAAATCTTGAACTAAATAACCGCAACTAAAATTCTGAACTAGTCTCCTGTTAATGATATAGATGGCGCTAGTTTAGGTACTCCTAATAAAAAATATTCAAAATTATTTAGAATTGGGAATCTCTCATCCCATGTTAACATATTTTGGGTGACTGAAGAATCTGGGGACTGAATGGTTGGCGCTCATTTGGTGAGGTTCACGACCAAGACTAGACGGCGGTAGGCTGAGATGATGTTTTGTAATGTTCATCATAGCGATATTTTCCACCGTACACAGGGTGTAAAACCCGCCATAGTGGCACACGCAAGTGTATCGCGTTCCGGGTATCAGCCAGTGTACATTCGGCTTTTGTCGGGGCTCTAGAGTTGGGGTACGGTATTTGGCCGTTTTGCGGCCTTCTGAGCACTCTGTCACACAAACATATTATGTCTCGGTGCGGGAATCGAACCCACGGCTTCTCGTTTCACAGCCGACTACTCGCCCGTTGCGCCACGGAGATTGTCAATTAGTACATATGCCTTCCCCAGGATTCGATTGTATTACGATAGAAATAAGCTTGGCTAACGGTGGGTATACTAGTTGGACATATGCCTTTCCCTAAGAGTAAACAGGTGTAAACTAACGATTATTAATAGAATATAGTTTTCTCCGTTTCAAAGCACAATTTTTAAGTCCTTGCTTTACTATTTTTAATAACTATTTATACATCTGCATACCTGAGAATTCTAATAACAATTTCGAAGGTATGTGAAGACTACCAACCCGTATTAGGCTAGCGTGGTGGACTAAGGCCTAACCCCTCTCATTAGTAGAGGAGGCCCGTGCCTAGCAGTGGGACAATGTCTAATACAGGGCTAGTATTATTATTATTTATACATCATCTGCACATAAAACAATATAGTTATCATCAATATAGATAGGGTAAGTCCGTACATATTGCTAATACAATCTGTCGGCAGCGCTCCGATACATGCATGCCCAAAGGCGAACAATTACTTCAAATCAACTATGAATCAACTTTCATCCATCCCCCACAGCAAATAGTGTGCGCTAAGTGAGCATCCAACTGCAAGGCGTCAGACTCTAACTACTGAGTTAATGACATTGTGAAGTGGACGCTGAGGTTATTTAAATGGATTTATATATGATGTGTAGCTTTTTTAATAAATTGTAATTAAATGCTTAACATATTTATTATTGTTTTAATCTTAACATACATATACACTCACGCCTATAATCCCCGAAGGGGTAGGCAGAGGTGTAACCAGTACACCCACTTTTCGCCGAATTTCGGTCCCATAATGTGATAGGGGGCGAGCCTATTGCCATACCGGGCACAGGTTCCAGACTCCGGGCTAATACTGAGAATTTCTAGATAGAAAAACCCAATATCACTTTACCCGACCCGGGGATCGAACCCGACACCTCAGCACAGCGGTTGTAACGCATGCGCAATTACAACTGCGCCACCAAGGCATTCAGTTTAATCTTAACAATGTTTGAGAAGTTGACAGACTCGACACAGTTGGCGAATAGTCGACTGTGAAACGAGAGGCCGTGTGTTCCATTCCCGCATCGAGATATGTTTATTTAATAGACATAGTTATATTTGTCGAGTTAGGGTATTGTGGGACTATAGCCCTAGTAGTTCCTGATACCCACGATACAGATGTGACCTATGTGGGGTCAGGACTATGTGTGAAACTATTAGGTGTATTTTATATTAATTAAGTGTGAAATTCTAATTTACTAAACAACCCAATCACTCAGTTACAGATTTAAAAAAAAATGAAAATAATTATAATCAAAGAATAAAACGGTCTATCCACATTTCAGATCATATTATTAGCTTCCATAATATATTTCAAATCTGATTATATCTTTAGTAAGACGATTCAATCCGATTGCTAATGTGGTAAGTTACGCACTGATATTTCATAGATGGCGGGCCTATCAGTTACGTAGTGCTCTTAGAGTAGGCAACCAAACTCTAAGGTAGTGCTACATGAAACGAAAATGATAGCTATAGATTTTGTTCTCTGTGTTGGGTTGTAGACGAATTAAATTAAATTAAGTTATGCAAATAAGTTCAGAAGAATGAGAGAAACAATTGAATATAATTTTTTTACACTTTACGGCTACATGGCTTTTCAAGATGCTCGTTAGTTTATATGAGAAAGTCACAAATGTTGTTCATAAAGTCAATTACTTTTATTATAATAAAATAAAAATAATAATTGAAAAGACAGCAAAAAGATGAAGAAGTAAGATTTACGAGTATTAGGACATTTTCACCGCGCACTGATCAAGTACCTACCTGATAGCCTATCCATGAGTTATCTAACAGATAGCGTTCAAACATTTGTTTTACAAGTCAATCTAGCTGATTTTTATATCTATTTTAGTAAGTGTTAATACATGCTCCTTATATTGTACATACATATACACAAATACACTCACGCCTGTTATCTCCGAAGGGGTAGGCAGAAGTGTAACCAGTACACCCACTTTTCGCCGAATTTATTACAATCCTATAATGTGATAGGGGGCGAGCCTATCGCCATACCATCAATTCCAGACATAGAAAAACCTAATATCACTTGACCCGATCCGGGAATCGAACCCGAGCCCTCAGCACAGCTGTCACGACGCATGCGTGATTACAACTGCGCCACCGAGGTAAATATTTGCAAATAATAGGTTCAAAACTGTTCATGGTGATCTTTCTATAATATAATTGAAAACTTACCGTCTATAATATAGAACAAGTCTTGAATAACTAGATTTATCTATACCCGCAATCCCTGGCCGTGCTCTGATTACAATAAAGGCTCTATAAACGCCTCTTTTCAATGTAAGTTTTTTCAATTAAGTTGGACACACGACACTACCCAGCGCGACGCACTGTATTTTTTCGACGGATTATAGCCCTTCGACACGTGGACGCTCCCTCCCGAGACATATTGCATCCTACCCTCCGAGTACTGACCTTTGAGGGACTCATTGTGGATCAATTTGTGTGAATCATTGCGTCACTTTTTATTTTAAGTGAATGATAAATAAAAGCGTAGTGAGCAAGTTGATTTCAACAAATATTAGGGTATTTACTATTATTAAAAATACCCAAGGTATAACGGAGGTATTTAGGAGAGTTACTACTAGTTGGGGGTAGTTAATAATGACAACCAAAGTGAGAGTAGTAAATGTTTAATATAAAACAGAGTGCCTTCCGCGCTCCAGGGTGCAGTTCAGAAGACTAGTGGTGTAGCAGTGAGTTGGTAGTGAGAACAATCGTGGTTCGTTCGCGGGGCAGTAAGTCATTGTAAACGGTCCAATGGCCGCGTAGTTCAGCTTAGTGGGTAATGCTGGTAGATTAATTATAAAGAGAAGCCTTAAGTGAATCCTGACATGCGTGTGTGTTATTATTAAACACTGAGATGTGTCTGTACAGTCTCGTGTAAATCAATCAATAAATTATAAACATTGTATTTGTGCCTTTTAAATATCCATCTTGCATAGTTTTTTTTTATGTTCCTAACACAAACTATATCGAATTAATCAAAATCGGACAAGCTCTTAAACTGAATGATGGTATTAAAATATTTATCTTATCCACTTATAAATCGGCGTCTACAACTAAAATTATCGCACGATATCCTCAATTTTCTTTGTTTACGCACAAAGCTTCCAATATATTACTCACGTAGTCACATATATCAAACAACAGTATTTTAATAAGAAATTGGCGCGGGCAGATAAAAACAATAATCACATGCATTCTATTTGCAGGCGTTAATTTCGTTATTAATATATACACGTCAATGCTCTTGTATAATTAGGACAAGTGCATAGTGATGACCTAATAGGTAATCCGCAAACAATATTAGGCAAATCAGCATCGATTTGTGATGACTATATCTGCATTGATGTTGTGGAATGAACAAAGGAAGTATCTGACGACAAAGGGGTGCAAAAATGTAACATTTAGATATTATACTTTGAAAAGTTTTTTTATGAACTGTTTTAAGTGAAAGGTATATTCTTCGTGCATATTGTAACAGTCGAGCGTCAAACCAAAATATATTTGGTTTTGCCATTGACTTATATAGACACGAACTGTCGAAGAAAAAAGATGTTCCAAAACCGTGTTCGCCGACTAATGCCATCTATTCGTTTTACTAAGAACTATTTGGAAGTTATAACTCCTGTCGCTTTTTCTCGAACGGGACTTTCCGCGCGCCAAAACGGGATAAACTATATAATGAATTTTGTTGTGAAATATACACTTCCCGTATTCAGAATTGAAATTAATTAATATTTATTGATATTACGTTCTAAACGTTATGAAATTATGTTATTTATATAGGCTAACATTCGTTAATAATATAATGTATTATTATAATATTCGTCTACATTATTTTGCCGCTGATGTCGGCTTGCATCAAATAGGATCGCTTTTATATTAATTACACTTGGAAATGGAACAATTGTTGTAGCCCACTGACTTGTATTCTATAGACACGAACTGTCGAAGAAAAAAGATGTTCCGATAACCGCACACTGATGCCATCTATCATTTTACTAAGAACTATTTGGAAGTAAAACACCCGTCACTGTCTCTCGGACGGGACTTTCCGCGCGCTAAAACAGGACAAACTATATAATGAATAATATAGACTTCCCGTATTCAAAATTGAAATTAATAAATATTCATTGGTATTACGTTCTAAACGTTATGAAATTATGTTATTTACCTTATATACTATTAACAGTTTCACTGTGAATCAATTTAAGGCAGATTTGTTCGGGAATGTTGCTACAAATAACTAAAATTAACTCGACACTGAAAGATGCAATGTGGTGTGCATTCTTAGGTCGCATGAAGCATACTAACGTCGGTGCAGTGTATACACCGCGACTTGGTTCTGGTCGCCGCATCTAGTACGTAGTACATATAGATCGCTGGATTTTGCACATTTTTTCTAGCGATTACTCATATTTAAAAGCGTGTACTAAATATTATTAACAAGTTACAATGGGAATAAATCTATCTAAGATGTAATATGCCAACGAAGCGACTGAAATGTTAAAAATATTAAAATTCGCTGTTTATTGCAAATTACTGCGGATATTCAATTCATTTCTAGATTATTACAAATTGTAAATTTTATCACTTGTTCAACGATCAATGGTTAGCAAAATGTCGTAAGTGCGGTAGCTGCCTCGATTTTACTTGAAATATTTTTATCATTATTATTAACGTCACTGAAAGTCTACAACGAAAATAGCTCTATAAATCATCTCAATAACACATTTCAATTTTGATATAAGCCCCAAAGGTGTTCCTTTTAGGTAATGTTTATTGTTCCGTAAAAAATTATGTAATTCAAATATAAATAGTATTATTTCATGTAGGCAATATGTCATGAAAATGAAATAATAATAATCAAAGGTGAAGACAAAAAAAAAACAAACCATAATATCCAGGAAACCTCATCTAGTGCCGAATACATCGATGATTTATTCGATTCAGACAGTCGGGGGCCAATCGAATTACCCTTCCATTATTATTTGGGGACGGTTTGCACCGTCATAACAGGGGTGACATGTGTAACCAAATCTATGAGTTGTTTAAAAATTTGATTTGAAATCTATTTCTATTTGCGCTTACTTATAACTACTACAGAATCGATTTTATTCGTGTAACATGGTTCAGAGCGGTGCGTAAGTCCTCTCTTCTGCATGATATATTTATTTTTAAAGCAAATAAGACTATGAAATGTTGATAGAAAGTAATCAATAATAATTTTACAAGTAAATAGTAAAATGAAGGATCATCAAGTGAAAATTATATTACACTAGATGTTGCCCGCGGCTCCGCCCGCGTGGATTTTATTTTTGGTAGAAAATGTATACAATCCACCTTAAGCTATTACACCTTTCTATATTTTGCTATGCCATAAGAAGCGTGCATTTTTCTGGGATAAAAAGTAGCCTATGTCATTTTCTGATCCCTAAACTGCCACTATGCAAAAAATCATGTCGGAAAACTAAACTATCCCACGGGAACTGTATATTTTTCCGGGATAAAAAATAGCCTATGTGCTATTCCAGGCTTATAATCTATCTCTGTGCCAAATTTCAACCAGATCCGTCCAACCGTTGTAGCATAATTGAATAACAAACATTCATCCATCCATCTATCCAAACATTCGCATTTATAATATTAGTAGGATTAATTAGATTTATATCTAACGTTACATAAATGGCATCAAAAAATAACATTAAGTACCAAAAATTTCAGTGCTTCCTTTTTTTGTTTCAGGATGAGAACCTGTGTCCCCCACCCAACGCTGAATAAGACAAGACTAAAAAGCTGTCACAAGTGATATTTGTGAAAAAAGTTATAGGAAAGACACAGAAATGCAGAAGACAACTGTTTTTTTTAACAATTGGATTTATCAAACTCCATCGTTTAAGAATTGTGGCTGTAATGTTAGGTACTTTTTTGGAAATCTAATAGATAATCCATATATAAGACATAAAACGTCGGAGTGATAGAGCATAAATATTATGGTTTGTTAACCGACTTCAAAAAAAAGGAGGAGATGTTTTGGCTGGCACCGACTCCAAATAATTGATTTCAATTATATGTAATTAATTGATGTAAATGTAACCAATTATTATTTGCTTTTTAGTTGTGTCTGGGTTTTTTTAACAGTAAATTTAAGCAAAAATTATTTATATGAAAAGGGTAAAATCAATTCACTATACCAATTCTTAACAAACAACTTTCACCGTGTATCTATGTGTATATACCTACGTTTATAATGTTCCAGGTGTATACATAATTTCTTTTTACTTACGTAAGTTTTCAACTGGTTACCACAGTGTTCTGAATAAAACAAACTTTTACGATGTAAACAAAAAATGTGTTGTGAAATATTTTACCCTTGGTGGGCCTGAAAGTTTTGCTTTCAATAAACTCATTGTTTATAAGTAAGCCTTTCTTTCAATGGTAAATAAGACCATGATACTTGTGGGATTTCCCCGGTTGTTACAAAAAACTTGCAGTCTTTTCTCAACAAATAAAATTTTTACAAAGGCTTCACTCGATGCCTTTCTCTTCCATACGTCTGATTAAGGCTATGCCCATGCGGATGACCTTGAAGATTTTAGTCCTGACCGCCATATAAAGAGCAGCTACAGAGAAGGTTTTGGACGAATATGCATTGCTTGGACTTATTTGTCATCTGAACCCTTGAAAATATAGCTTTAGAATGTCACAGCACGTCTTCTATTATAGTACACACGTGAATATGATTAGTATTTTTAATGACAATACGCAATAACTCGGTAAGATCTGCTGCTAATTAAACTATATTTGACATCTATCTTTTATATAGCAATAAGGTAGTTGACAGTAAGTGAAAACCTGATAGAATTTTATTTTTTATAATAGATTTTAGTCCAGATATATCGAAAATTAAGCCAATTTGTTAATTCATATGTGATTATTGAATGTTTTTAAGAAACAAATATGTAAAAATAAATCATTTTGTCACGAGACATGTCACGTCACCTTTCGAAACATCTAAAACGCTGATCCAAACGTCTATTAGTATTGCAGATAGTCACGTCATACGAGTGGCCATGACAGTTTGGTGGGAAAAATAAAGTTGGTTTATAAAAATGCAAATAAAATTTTCAAAACTTGATTTATGTTTATGAACGATAATATTTTAATAATATAGACCATGAAGAATAAAATAAAACGGTTTCCCAAAAACAGTCAACTAGTATATTGGGCTAGTAGTAGAAATATCTTTAAAATTGACGTCCTTTTTACGCAATGTACAGCCTTAATACTAAACTTAATGACATAGCAAATGACGAAAATTCCCCTAAAAATGTTAGATCATCAAATATTATATTCATTACCATAGAATATAATATAATTCTTGCCGTTACCATTATTTACCATTACTTACCATTAAATTTACAATAATTGGGACTCACTACCTAAAAAAAACTATTTCTGATTGTCATGTGTGGAGAGAAGTATATCGAATTTGCTGATCTAGAGTTGTAGTCTATTCCGCAGAATATTTTTTTATCCTGAAGTGGCAAAGTGACCACACTGCACCTGATGGTAAGTGCAGTGCCGTCCAATTAGAGTATCAAGTAGCGAGAGACAATCTATCCCCCGTTACTCAATACAATCATGCCGGCTTGCATCATCCTCACACTACGCTATGGGCAAGAAGGTGAAGAAGCGGTCGAGGGTCTATTGTCAGAGTATCTACTCAGAAAGCCACAAAATGGCCAAACATTGTACCCCAACTCTAGTCCTGGACAAAAACCGGATGTACACTGGCCGATCCCGGAAAGCGACACACTTGCGTGTTCCACTGTCGTGGGTTTTACACCCTGTGTACGGTGGTCGCTATCCGGGCGGATATGAAGATCTTACCACCAGCAGAGAATATAATACTTTCAAACGTAGCGACTAAAATCTCGCATTAATCCCACCGGAGGCCTTAGGATATTTGTAGTACGCAGTCGCCCCTATCAATTCTTCTAGATATCCTGGTTTTGATATAGAGATTGATACCCCAGATAATCTACAGGAAAAGCGTGGGAATAATAGCGCACGGCACATGTAAGTGGCGACAGGCAGCCTTAAGCAACTGCGGCCTGCAGGCCAATTCATGAAGGTCGGAGAATCATCTCATTGGCGTTTGACCACGGGAGGGTGCGTTCCCAGCCCACTACCTAGTGGAGTACTCCTAAAACAAGGATTTATTTCATTAAATCTGTATATATAAAAGAAGAAACTGACTGACTGACTGACTGACTGACTGACTGATCGATCAACGCACAGCCTAAACGGCTGGGGTTAGAGACTTGAAATTTTGACAGTAGGTACCTTTTATCACGTAGGCATCCACTAAGGAAGGGTTTTTGGAAATACCACCCCTAAGGGGGTAAAATAAGGGGATGAAAGTTTGTATGAAAATCAGTCATTTTTGAAGTTAAATTCATGAAAATTAGTATTTGGCATTTTAGTTAAAAATAAAAAATATATGTTTCAGGATTTTTGGAAATTCCACCCCTAAGGGGGTTAAATAGGGTAAGAAAGTTTGTATGAAAATCCTTCATTTTTGAAGTTAAATGCATGAAAATTGGTATTTTGTAGTGTATACTTTTTGTCTCGAACATGACCTCCACGCGGGCGGAGCCGCGAGCAACAGCTAGTCTTTCATAATCACCTGAATCTGTACTATGCCTCTGAAAATGGCAGTATTATCTAAAAGACTTTTTAAAAATATCTAATTCAAATATTTATTTATTTCATGAAATTTTATACATTATTTAGATTCAGACTGCCTCGGTGGCGCAGTTGTAATTGCGCATGCGTTACGACTGCTGTGCTGAGGTCTCGGGTTCGATTCCCGGGTCGGGTAAAGTAATATTGGGTTTTTATATATAATTCTCAGTATCAGCTTGGAGTCTGGAATCTGTGCCCGTTATGGCGATAGGCTCGCTCCCTAGCACACTATGAGACCGAAATTCAGCGAAAAGTGGGTGTACTGGTTACAACTCTGCCTACCCCTTCGGGGATTACAGGCGTGAGTGTATATGTATGTTAGATTCAGTAAATTTTTTTACTCTACTGCCAGCTCGGAATGCAGTTGAGAAGAACATTAACGAACAACCGTACAAATTAAAAAAATACTAATTAAAACTTCCCAGCCGCTCGATGATCCAAACAAAATTTCGAATCTGAGAAAATTGTCCGAGGTTTATCTGTGCTGTTTAAATCAGCGTTCCATTTACTGTGAAACAAGTAGGGCGCCCTCAATTAGATTAGTCAATCGAGTGGCGCATAGTAGGCGAGTTCACTGCGAGTAATGAAGAAGTAGCGCCCGCATCGCGTGCCACCATACACCAATTTTGATACTTACGTCAATAAAAACAAATATATCACTAAACAACCCGCGAGAATACTTCCCCCCACCTCCCCCAACCACCTCACATATCGCCGCAACACCCTAAATAGGTTATATAATTACATATCACGCTTCATTGTCGTGATAAATACTTTCTCACAGTTATCATTTACCAAATCTACGCTACTGTACATTTTAGATAATGGTGCGAGAGGGATAAAACCAGCATGAATACATTGTGTGGGAGTAGGATGGAAATAAAATAACATATATTATTATAGTGTCCACAAGCCAAGCGGATATTGATTATCTGCCACAGTTGAGAGCCACCTCACCCCTCACCCCTGTGTGCCAGCTGGGCGCCTAGTAAACTTATGTCGTGAACGCTGTTGACCAAATCAGAATTTTTAGGTTCAGAAAGTTGTGTCTGTTTTCTCTTCTGATACTTTATGTACTTAATACCTTTTGGAAATTCGCACGATATTCAATATTTGATCTCTGTCTAACCAACTGAACATCGTGTGACTGCAATATCTCCGTCTCGTTCGAACACATTCCATAATCAGTTTCGATGCATTCCCTTGCCATGATTTTGCAGCGGCACTTGCTGGTATGATTTTACAATTGTACTTGTACAGCATGCAAAATATGATTGTATTACATAAAAAAACTATATTTTATGTGTACATAATTTGCATTACTTTTATGAAGAGTCATGGTAAAAACTTTAAGGTACAAGAATTAAAAAAAGAAAGATTGAAAGGTAGTTTTTGCTTGCGGCTCTGTGCGTGATTTTTTCTGGAATAAAAATACTATATTTTGTAACCTATATGTTTACTGGATATATATAAAGAGGATTAGTACAACAGATTAGCCTCTTTTAAGAAGCAATATGTAATTTCAAGCCTGTAAAAAACAATTAAATTGTATGTAATACAAATCAATAAAACATTTCATATTTTTCCTCAATAATTTATGTAACAAGTCTCCAAGATTCACCTCTAAACTTAAAAGCGTGCCATGTCTAGACACAACTAGCGAACAAATATCTGTACTACGAAACTTTTCGTGGGGTAAGGGACTTACTACATTCATCTTTGCATGTTTGTGTGTGTACGAGTAACCTGTGAAAAATTGCTTTTGTCTATGTGTGACTCCGTACACAGGCAGACGGGTGGCTGTGGGGTGAATGTATCTGTGTGCGAAGGACGGGAGGCAAAGGGGTCCGGTCGTGAACTAAATAGCTTAGTGTTAACACATATTGACATCAAATTCACCGCGATGTTATCATTTATTCAGGTAGCAATACCCGACGCGTTTTAGTTGGCTTTTTGCGGAATTTCGGCGGGAAAGTCGTGGAACGTCACCATAGCGTCAGCGATTAATAATTTTTGCCGTTTTATTTAACTTATGTCGACTTTGCTTGGGAGTTTGCTGTTATTACGAATTTTAATTGCCCGCCGGGGGTTGCTTTACGAGTTTTTTTTGTTTATGCATTTTGGCGTGGCCTTAAACTGGCTATGGAATTTATGGACCAGGCAAATTGTAATGTTGAATGGCATTATGCTATGGTACCGATTTCAATGTTGAACCAATTGCTATTATATATTGCTATATCTATACAAATATTTCAAAAATACATATTTTATGTTTTATAATAAAATAAAACAACTTAGATATTTTAATCTTTGACTCTTGGTGGAACTATTTTTGTACAGATTTGGTGTCTTACTCTGACGGTCTGAGCAAATTTGTGGGTACTTTACGATTGCATTAATCATTAAATGAATAAAAAATCTTATATCGTAAAATAATGCTTAAATAATTAAAATGGGTTACGACCTTGTCTCTAACTTTGACAAGACATTTCTAGAGACTTCTACGTAACCTTATCTTTATATATATAATTCTACTGTACGTGTGTATGTCACTGAACTCCTCCTAAACGGCTGGACCGATTTGAGTGTTTTTTTTTGTATGCGTTTGGCGCCCTATGGAGGTTTTAGATTCACAAATGAGCCCGGCAGATGGCGCTGCTTTTAAAGGCAGGACGACGTCTACCGGGCCCGCTAGTACTAATATAGATTTTCGGATCGAATTCTAGTGTGCAATGTCAGAATTGTTGACGTAAATTTCAAATTACTATAAACATGTACGTAAAACTTAAAACTGTACTTGTTTTATCCCAATCAAAATTCTTATATTATTTATTTCTTTACAGGAGCTAATAATTAATAACACGTTTAAAAAGTCATAATGTGTGAGTACTTATTTTTCTAAAACAACAATAATAATCAATATATACACTCATGCCTCTAATCCCAGCACAGCAGTCGTAACGCATGCGCAATGACTGCGCCATCGAGGCAGTATAAATTAAAAAAAAGATGTTGCACATCGCTTGCAAAGAGAGTATAATAATTTAATCCAACATGAAATCGATATAGTAGCGATCCCTCCATATTGTATTATGTCCAGATTGTCTAAGTTTGCCTGAACTTGTATCAACTCTCACCTCACGACAACTAATCATGGAAGCCAATGTTTGTTCAAACATTGTATCACTTCTAAGATAAAGCATCAAGATTCTAGCATGATTGAATTTTTATTATTTACATATTATTGATGTGCGAAGTTTTGAGAACACAAAGAATTCTGCCCCCACCCGCTGTTAAAGTTTATAATAAACTACACAGTCAGGTCATAAGTATTGTCACACAGTAAAAACTTTTATTTTAGAATGCTGGCCACAAAAAAGTTTATTGAATTCGAATTTCAAATTGTTCATGAAAATAAAAATGTATACTTTTTAGAATTTTACTCATTTTTAAATATGGAGTGGACGCTTAAAGAAGACCGTGTTGCAGTAATTGCGTTGCATCGTTGCGGTTACGCGCCAATTCAAATTTTTGACATACTGAAAAATTTGAATATAACCAAAAGATTCGTTTATCGTACCATCAAACGATACAATGAAGACTCTAGTGTAGATGACAGGTCAAGAAGTGGTCGCCCTCGGTCTGTTAGGACTCCAGCAGTGATAAAAGCTGTGAAGGCGCGAATTCAAAGAAATCCCAAACGTAAGCAGAAACTGTTGGCCCTTCAGATGGGGTTAAGCAGAACCACGGTGAAAAGGGTGTTAAATGAAGACTTAGGGCTTCGGGCATATCGAAGAAAAACAGGACATCGTTTGAATGCTCGTCTAATGGACCTGAGACGGAAGAGATGCCGCGCTTTGTTGAAGCGGTACGCGGGAAAAAAATATCGGGAAATTCTTTTTTCAAATGAAAAAAAATTTTTCCGTAGAAGAGAGCTACAACAAACAAAATGATAAGGTGTACGCACACAGTAGTGAAGAAGCGAGCAACCGTATTCCGCGTGTCCAACGAGGTCATTTTCCATCCTCGCTTATGGTATGGTTGGGAGTTTCTTATTGGGGCTTAACAGAGGTACATTTTTGTGAGAAAGGTGTAAAAACGAATGCAGTTGTGTATCAAAATACAGTCCTGACGAACCTTGTGGAACCTGTTTCTCATACCATGTTCAATAACAGGCACTGGGTATTCCAACAAGATTCGGCGCCAGCTCATAGAGCGAAGAGCACACAAGACTGGCTGGCGGCGCGTGAAATCGACTTCATCCGGCACGAAGACTGGCCCTCCTCCAGTCCAGATTTGAATCCGTTAGATTACAAGATATGGCAACACTTGGAGGAAAAGGCGTGCTCAAAGCCTCATCCCAATTTGGAGTCACTCAAGACATCCTTGATTAAGGCAGCCGCCGATATTGACATGGACCTCGTTCGTGCTGCGATAGACAACTGGCCGCGCAGATTGAAGGCCTGTATTCAAAATCACGGAGGTCATTTTGAATAAACTTTAGTGTCATAAGAATCTATGTTTTGTTAAGTTCATTTTGGTATATAAATGGTTACATAATGAATAAACTTGTTTCAATTATTTTATATTAAACATGTGACAGAATTTATGACCTGACTAGGTATATTTATTGTAAAAACTTACATAAGTTATGATCTGTGATCTTATATGATATAAAACAAAATCTGGAAATGCAATCAAACAAGAAACGAACAGTTGACAACCGTAACGAGTGTATTAATGAACTTGTAATAAAATTATTGGCCACACATAGAGCTCAGGCGACGCGACGCCCCAGCGACGACGGGTTAACCTGCATAGTGAGTACACTAGGGACACTTGATATCGATAGTTTTCCGCCATTTTTCTCTCATAGATACGATTAGGAAACCTTACTAGGACATGACTCATTTGAATTGACCATGGATGAGAAATAAATAAATAATAAATAACACCCAAAAACATAGCCCCGATCCCTCACTAAGATACGAGTCTTGTGTCGTAGGTATCAGGGATTACGAGAGACTTTCGGTCTCACAACATTCAGACTCCGGACAAAAATATCTGTCTGTCACACAAACATGTGTCCCGGTGTGGGAATCGAACCCACGGCCTCTCATTTCACAGCCGGCTACTCGCCTACTGCACCACGAAGACTGTCGATAATAGACTAATAATTTCATAAAATGCCATAAAACGTTATTCTTTTTCATAAACATTCAACAATTAATTAATTTTAAATATACTGTCATCATAAAAAGTCAGCTACACAATCCCACAAGCAATCCTTTAAAACGTAGATAACATTTAACCATAAAGCATTATACTCAGCTATCCAATCGCACACAAGAAAAATAACAGCGTCATTACAAGCTTTATATCGACATCGATAAAGGACTCCAGCAGATTCAGTAGTATCTAGAGAGGCGAGCTACAATAAAATGTACCGAGCCAGCTACAAACCTGAGCAGTTACTTTGCTGTGCCCTCCCACTACCCACCCCCTGCCATATGCGCAGTCGGGGCCGAGTGTGTGTCTCACACATACAAACAACGTCACCTGCGAACCTGTGACCACACATTTGAGTATCAGTAGTGATGTGTGCGTATGTCAATATATCGATATGTATGGCGCTAATAGAGAACGCCCGAAGCGATTTGATTACTAATTGATCTGCACTATGGCGACTGTATCGTACACACATCTATACGATAAACTTTTACTTGTACATTTATGTAATAAATATCACAGTGGCATATTCTCGAGTATTTTAGAAAGGGCTTAGTTAGTTTTTTTTTAGCTAAGTTTGTGACGCGAGGATGACGAAAGAAAAGTTCTCCTGTAAAGACGAATATATTAAATGTGCCATATCCTACAGAAAACGGACATAAAACAATAGCTTTGTTGATGGACTCTGTGCGGTCTATAAAATTTTCACAGGCCTTAAAATGTTTTGTAACACACAACAAATCCTCTAGCATTATGTCAGCCATGATTCTACTGGTTTTCTGGGTGTTCACTATAGGTTAAGGAAAAAAACATTCACTCAGATCTGATGAATGTTATTTATGGCTTTATACTCTGATGGAAGACATAGGTTCTGGATAGCGGGCGCAGGAGTAATTCTGGTTTAAACAGTAAGTACCAAGTTTTTAAATTTTCTATATCGATCTACTTTCAATTAGTTTAGTTTTTTTTATTTGTTTGACAAATTAAGTCAATATTGTCAGTGTTAAATAGAGGAATCTGTCGTCTTTATTATATATATATTCTGAAAACATGCAAAGGCTCAGTTAAATATTACAACTTGTCTTTCACAGGAACGCCCACAACACATATAAAAACAATCAAGATGCATCATGACATAGTTAACATGAAACCCTTATTCTAAATACGATTGAACAAAATTATAAAGCTGTTTTACTCACTATGCAAAACTCTGAACTCAACATACGACAACCTCACTAGCAGTGCGCAAGATCTGATGCGCAACATGACGCACGTCATGTGTTTGGGCACAAACATTTGACGGTGAATTTGCTATAAAGGTTATGCATTATTTGCTCGAGCATGTTTAGAACATGCTCTAGTAAATACTCAGCAAATTATGCTTGTCGAATTTTCTCTAGTGAAGTCTTTTGACACGACTAAACGTTATTGCGTATTGACCCCTTATTACGGAAGGATGAAGTCACCTTATTATCTAGGTTATCCATGGGCGGTATTACATAATGTTTGACGTCATACCGGCTGTTAGTACGAATGGGATCTTCATTCTCCGGTATATAAGCAATAATTATGTATTCAATTCACGCGAAGGGAGGGAAGACTGTCTCGACGTCGCCCACGCTGCACCCTAGTCTATTTTAAACTTCGTACTTGTTATGTATAGATGCTGTTATTCTAAGAGTAAGATTAATATTAATAAATAGCAAGAGAACATTCAAAGGCAGCGGCCGTTAACCCGATGGAAAATGGAAGATGGCTAAGAAAAAAGCAGGTTGATTCTCGTGAAGGCGAATATTCTTACTTCATATTCTTTTCCTACCTCTTGATTCTAAGCAAATGCCACTGAAAACGCCAATGACCATCCTCTTGAACTTTATAAAACCTCTTCTTTCAAGAGAAGAAGAAGAATACTAAGCACTGCTTTGATGCACTTCATGAAACCTAAGACCTATTTCAGTTGCTTAATTGATATATAGAATAAATATACCATGATTATTTTGTCAGAGCACATGTTGCAAATACCCTGTGTAAAGACGATTAGCTCTAAAATCTATGGAGCTCCCATCCTGGTCAACCTATTTAGGAAAAATCTATGCTTTTCAGAATTTTTGTGCCTTTTTGTGACGTCAGCGATAAATAATAAAATTAATTTACGATAAAAGATTCTATAAACAAACAATAGCTACCAATTGAGTAATCCAAGTAACCAACAGCTCATCGCAAAAAAATTCATCACTTTGTAACGCCCTTAAGAAGTTTAAATATGCATAAAGAACAATAGTGAACAGAGTATCTCTTGCGGGTCGAGTTCTTTCTGTCTCGAGCTATGTATTCGGGTACAGCCACCCCTAGGAGACGGTGCACGGTCGCCGGACGAATAACTTACACACATGAAGACATGCGATGGAGGATGAGGTATATTATACGAATACTATTAAGGCGCACGGTCGAGTCACGGATGAAAAAAGTGATTTAAATACATAAAAAGTACACCGACTTAAATAATAAACAAATTATGCGTCCCTATAAATTTTGAGGATTGCCCTCGATTTTTATGAGATCCCATCATCAGATCCTGACTTAGTGCCAATGGGACCACCTGGGAAGTATACCCATTTAAACAAAAAAATAATTTCTCGAATCGTTCCAGGCGTCTTCGAGTAATCGGGGAACATATATAAAAAAAGATTCCGACGAATTGAGAACCTCCTCCTTTTTTGAAGTCGGTTAATAAAAAATACAAGAAAACATGAATTCAGACGATATATTATGAAACTATATGAATACACGAAGTGTTTACTTATGTTTATGTTGTGCACTTAGTTTAATCATGTAGTAAATGTATTATTGTATTGGAATTAAGTGTAACAATTGTTTAAATCCATTAAAGTATAAATAATACTCAATGTATTTCCATAAATAATGAATTAATGTTATGTTTATTATTTTTATATTTAAAATTTCCTCCTCTTCTTTTACTTGCCGTCTGTACGCACCTGATTTTTTTAATCTCTGCAGCACCATAAGAGTAACGGCTAGATAATGTCTCAGACATTAAGTTCACGTGCATTACGTATTAATTCTATAAAGTAAATAACTGACTATATTGGAACGACCAAAAAAAAGTTACTAGAAACTAGCAAAAATAAAACCATGTATTCAAACGAGGTCCATGGATGACGATGACCACTAACCATCACTTTAAACCTATATAACCTTTATATCTACTGTGCAAAGAGTATCATATTTGCCGTATCCATTGATTAATTTCGTAAATCTTGAATTACAAACGCTCACAAGTCTGAAAGTGGTCATCTCAAGGTGACGTTACGATAATAAAAGATGTGAATACCCTGAAGGTGAAATAATATGATATAGATCATCAAAATAAGTTTTTATTTTACTTTACATTATGCTTTAAGTAGATCCACGTAGATCGTTTTGTTTATAGTATGAATAGAACGGCTTTACCGGATTAGTTCCAACGACAGACAGAAAACTGTAATGTGCTTTTTCATACGGTGAGTGAGATTTCCTTAGTCCAAAAAATCCTCAACTCCCAATCTCCATAATAATACTAGCCCTGTATTAAACATTGTCCCATTGCTGGGCACGGGCCTCCTCTACTAGTGAGAGGGGTTAGGCCTTAGTCCACCACGCTGGCCTAATGCGGGTTGGTAGACTACACATACCTTCGAAATTCGTATAAGATGGTAGGCAGCGGCTTTGCTGTGCCCTGGTATTGCAGAAGTCTATGGGCGGCGGTGACTACTTACCATCAGGTGGCCCTTCTGCTCGTCTGCCTATCGAGGAACTAAAAAAAAAAAAATATGAATCTCCCAATCTTCATACTTATCCTTAAAGGCTAGCAATACACAAGTGATCCTTCTAGTATTGTAGTTTTTCCTGGATTAAGATCACTTCCCATCGTGAGCTCGTTTGCAGGTCTCTTAACTTAAAAAAAGGAAATGCTTGTTTATGGTAAATAAAAATTTTGTATACATATAGGTCATGTAATAGTTATACTAGTGGATTCATTTAAACATTTCGTATTAATAACGTTCATTCTTATCAATTATTTTTATTTATATTGTGTATTTTATTAATTTATCGGTACACTTATTTTACCCCGAGTGTGGAAGGATTATGGTTTTTTTTTTACAGAACTGTATATCTGTTATATCTAAATAGACCTATAGTCCCTGTAATTATATTGACGTTCAGCATCTCGGTGACTTGAAGCAACCCTATTGAATTTTAATATTTTCGATCCTTATTTAACTTGATGCAAAGATACATTAAATAAAGCAGGTAGAAATAACACATAAACATAATAATGTCTTTTACATCTGTATATATAAAAGAAGAAACTGACTGACTGACTGATCGATCAACGCACAGCCTAAACGGCTGGGGTTAGAGACTTGAAATTTTGACAGTAGGTACCTTTTATCACGTAGGCATCCACTAAGGAAGGGTTTTTCGAAATACCTAATAAATAAGGGGGTAAAATAGGGGATTAAAATTTGTATGAACTCCGTCATTTTTGAAGTTAAATTCATGATAATTAGTATTTGACATTTTAGTTAAAAATAAAAAATATATGTTTCAGGAATTTTGAAAATTCCGTCCTTAGGGGCGTAAGTATGGGGGAAAAATAGGGAATGAAAGTTTGTATCAAAATCCGTCACTTTTAAGTTAAACGCATGAATATTGGTATTTTGTATTGTATACTTTTTCTCCCAAACATGACCTCCACGCGGGCGGAGCCGCGAGCAACAACTAGTATTATATAAAGGAAGTTTACATAAAAAATACTGGAAAAACACAAGAACCTGTATCATCCTCTGACATGAACATTTCATAACGCTTTTATAAACACACTAGCAATCTTCAATCGTTTCCTCCTGCGATCAGACCATCATTTTACGTTTTGCATCACTCGACAAACCAAAGATGAAAGAAGTTCAAGTGTTCTCGTAAAGGCCACGTCCTTGGAGGGTGAGATGAAAGGGGAAAGGGGGATCACTTCGGAGCCTATCCCGGAAAAATGCCTCAAAACTGAGCAGGCGGGGTGGAGCCGCTTAATGATCAAAACGCCTTCAATATTGCGGAGGCATGAGTCTTATCATTATAATTTATTCATGGCATAGCAGCCAACGAACGTCCTCTCGGTGTCACTGCAAAATAATGGGATAAAACTGCAAAATTGCGCTAAATAACAAATCTTGGAAAACTCTGGCCGTTCTTGAATAATAATTAGTTGAGGTTTTTTATTCGTTGCACACTTGAAGCTGAGACTTTCTCTTTTTACATCTTTACTTACTGTTATTAAAATACATATACACTCACGCCTGTAATCCCTGAAGGGGTAGGCAGAGGTGTAACAAGTACACCCACTTTTCGCCGATTTTCGGTCCCATAATGTGATAGGGGGCGAGCCTATCGCCACACCGGGCACCATTCCAGACTCCGGGTTAATACTAAGTATTTCTAGGTAGAAAAACCCGACATCACTTTACCCGACCCGGGGATCGAACCCGAGACCTCAGCACAGCAATCGTAACGCATGCGCAATTACAACTACGCCACCGAGGCAGTCTAGTGTGATTAAAATACTAACGGATTAAATCAAAACAAGGAATAAGTTTCACTATAATTATATTATAGTGTATCTAGGTGACACACTATAACAATATTATAGTGTGTCTATCTAAATCGATAGGTGTATCTTTATTCATGAAAATATTCGTGAAAACTTAACAAAGGACACTATCTGTCTGTGACTTTTCAAAGAAGAGAACACAATCATTATTGTATTAGATCAATAAAACGTTAATGGCAATACAAAAGGAATTTGATAAAACAAACGTATTTCATGAGCGGACGAAGACACAGACTAAAGCTAGAACTACGAGTGAATAAATACATTTGGTAGAGCAAACAATATTAAACGAGGTCGCAGACTAGTCGCAGACGGAATAGGTAGTAAACCTGTCGCTTTGTCGGGAACAAATTAAATGTATATTTTGATTAGTATTCTAGTGACGAGGTACTTTTTTTATATTGCTCTCTCTTGAACGTATTCAAGAAAATAATTTGTTTGATGAAACATATTTTCAACTCATTTTTTTATCCTGGCACGGCAAAGTGACGAAACTGCACCTGATGGTAAGCGCAGTGCCATCCAATTAGAGTAGCGAGAGACAATCTATCCCCCGCTACTCAACACAATCGTGCCGGCCTGTTTCTTCACACTACGCCATGGGCAAGAAGGTGAAGTAGCGATCGAGGGGTTAGTGTCAGAATAGTCGGCCAAGGATCGTACCCCAACTCTAGACGCCCAACAAAAACCGAATGTACACTGGCTGACCCTGGAACGCGACACACTATGGCGGGTTTTACACCCTGTGTACTGTGGTCGCTATCCGGGCGGATATGAATATCCTACCACCAGCAAACCTGATAACTTTCGAACTAAAAAATATTTACAAACACAGATAAAACTTAATTATCACTGATCTTGTTTTTACTGTATTGAACGACAAGATTTAACTTAGTCGTAGCGCTAATTTCATCTCAATAAATCACTATAGTAACGCTTATTTCGGTGATTTGCTCTTATTAAATCTGTCCTGTGCAATTATTTATTTATTTATTTTTATTTATTTATTTACTATTAAAAATATAAACCCATAACAGCAGGTGCCAAAGCGGGATTATACTAACTACTAACATATCATAAACACAAAAATATTACTAATAAATAACACAAGAAAAATAAAAAAAAAATAAAAAAAACTTAATACTAATAATATAAACATCACCGTTCACCACATTTTTGCGCTGCTTCTGTGAATTTCGGCAAGGTGCAATTAAATATATCAATATGCTCTGACACAATGTTGAGCAATCGTATGGCGCGCGACAAGGGCGAATACTTTAAAATGTTCGTCCTTGATGTGGGTACGTTAAACATTGGCAGATGGCGACGAGTACCGATGCGTCTGTGGGGGACGCACAGATGCAGCTCGGACAATACCTCCGGGTGGTGTATCCACCCACGCCATACCCTGAACACGTACTTAACTAGCGCGACATCTCTTCTCACCTCTAGACTGCAATACCCAACCATGCCCATGACGAACAGACTAGGATACATCAGCGGATAGAAAGGATACACTCCAAATTCTTTCAAATATAAGAACCTAGTAAATTTATTTTGGATTTTCTCAACCATCAGACTATACTTAGCCTCATGGGGATTCCATATTATTGCGTTCATTTCTAGCTGACTACGTACAAGTGCATTAAATAATATATTAATAATCAATGTGCCGCGAACATTTCTGCAATTTCTTAAAATAAAGCCAAGGGCTCTGAAAGACTTCCCACAAATATCAATAATGTGTTTACGAAACGTAAATTCAGACACCATCTGTACTCCCAAGTCCCGTATGGAAGTAATGCGCGATATGTTTTCGGCATTCATTCTGTACTGATAGTTGAGTGGTGCACGGGCGCGGCTGTAGGTCATCACACCACATTTGGCCACATTGAAATATAGTTTGTTGACCTCACTCCACTGCACCACTCTATCAATATCCCGTTGGAGACGCTCACAGTCAGTGCTGTCTGCTATTGATAGGAACATCTTGAGATCGTCTGCAAACAGCAAACATTCCGCGTCCACTATGACTGACGGCAGATCGTTAATCATGATAATGAACTCCAACGGGCCAAGATTGCTTCCCTGGCTCACACCTGAAAACGTGTAGTATGGTCTAGATTCATATCCGGCATATTCTACATACTGTCTTCGTTCACCAAGGTAGTTTGCGAAAAATTTTAACAGATGGGGAGTAAAACCCATCGCGGCAAACTTCCGCAATAATATGTCATTATCGACTGTATCAAACGCTTTCCTAAAGTCAAAGTACGCTGAATCCACTTGTCCTCCTCCATCAATGACTGGTGTTAGATATGATACAAATGATAGTAAATTACTTCCCGTACTCCTACTCGGTCGAAAGCCGTGTTGTGTATTGGTGAGCTGGGAGCTCACTTGGTTAAATATACTTGTATACAACGCCGTTTCAAATACCTTGGCAAAAGAAGACAACACTGCAATTGGTCGGTATGCACTCACATCTGAGTTCAGTCCCCCTTTTGGGACCGGGATCACTCTAGTGATTTTCCAGTCATCCGGGTAGCGACCCTCTCTCAGACATAAGTTAAAGATGTGCAATAAAGGCTCTTCAAAAACCCTACTACAGTCTTTAACAATATAAGGTGGTATTCCGTCAGGGCCAATCGAGTGCTTGGGTTTAATGCGGCAAAGAGCGTTGCGCAGGTCACGCGTAGTCAACTGGGCGACGTGGACGCGCGCCGCGCCCGCGCTCGCCCCCGCCTCGCGCTCCGCTGCACCAGGGTCTAGTGCCGGCCGCACATCACCGTACACCGATTGAAAATATGAAGCGAACGACTCCGCGCACTCCTCTTCGCCCAGTACTCGTCCATCTTTAGAAATTTCCGTTCTATAACGTTTGGACTGCTTGCATTTGACAAATTTCCAGAAAGACTTGGGGTCTTCTTGTATATATGATTGTAATTTACGTTGGTATAAATCATATGCTGCTGTAAGTTTGCGTTTTACTTGCGAACGATAATGTGAAAACGTTTCGTAATCACTTCTTGAGCCTGATTTTTTAAATAATTTGTGATGGGTCCACTTCTTTCTGATATCTTGTATCAAGTCAGATGTGTACCAATCGGGGTAATTGTATCTCCCCTTATCCTTACGTATTCCGTGATGCATTCTTGGAATAGAATCATCAAAGGTACGATTAAGTTCATTATATAAATATGCAATAGCAACATTTGAATCGCTAATGTTATATAAAATGTCCCAATTAATTAATCCTAAATTACGGTATAATGTCGGAAAATCTGCTTTATAAAAATTCCATCTACGTCTGCTATTAACCAAGCTATTATTTTTATGAATATTAGCTGACGGGTGCGACCGGTGGTGAGCCGTGGCTCGACTCATATCGCACGACACGGTCATTGCAAGCGGGGGATGATGCGCGTCAATGTCTACAAGCGGCTCATCTGATAATTGTAGCTCTAAGTCGGTCAACGCTAAATTTGTCAACACTAAATCAAGAGTACGGTTATTAATATTGCATATATTATTTACCTGTCGAAATCCACAGAAGGCGTTCACAAATTCAAAATAATTTCTTATTTCTACAGTTGTGGACGGCATATTAAAATCACCTAACACTAATATCTTAACATATTTCACTGATAAGTTTTCTAAAATATTAAACAAACGCATATAATCGTTAGGAGGACATTTTGGAGGTATGTAAACAACACAACATAAAAACAAATAATTATTTCCAATGTAAACGGTAGCGCACGCGATTTCAAATAAGGCGGTGTCCACGCTGTCGATAGAAACGCGTTTAAGATCCAGGGATGACGTCACCGCTAAAAATACTCCTCCTTGTTTACGTCCATCTTGTCTGTCACACCTTAATATATTAAAGCCGGGTGGAACGATTTCCCCATCGTGTATGGAATTATTAAGACCAGACTCTGTGATAGCAAAGATATCATAAGATGATGCTAATAAATTTGTATAAAAAGTGCCTGTCTTCGTTCGTAGTCCTCTAACATTCTGATAAAAAATACTGATATACTCGTTAGTTATTGGTTTCGGCTGATTTCCGTGAGCTCCGAAACCAAATCCATTCATTAAAACGAGTATTCAAGGGCCAAATGTCTTGTTTATTAATTTTCCCAAACAGAGATTCTGGTACTCCGACCATAAAAGTTGAGTAATCTCTTTTCGTCCTAGGAATAATTTTCTCTACTTTAATATCGGAAGAACCACTCATTTTTGTAACATGTTCAATAATTGTTGTCTCAGACGTGTCTGGGTGGAGTGACCATATGTGTAAAAATCTTTTTTTCTCAACAGCTGTAAATGTAGAAATCTCTTGGTTGCCGCCGCTTTGTGCGGGCTGGAGTAGACTTTTCTTATTTTTTTTCTGATTGGTTACTATTCTCCATTCATTTGACCCGTTGTCTACAGATTTATTATTAGTCAAATCGTTCGTGGTTGAATTCAGACGCTCATACGTGTGCAGTGAGGACACATCCTTAGTTTTGGATCGCTCAAATGCACGGCGCGCGCGTGCCGACATTTTATTTTGCGATGCACCTGCAGCGATCTGCGGTTCTACTGTTTGTATCTCGCTCTGACTCAGCTTGTCCGGACTATCTTGTATTTCACTCTGAGGCAATATCGGTTCAATTTTGTTAATTTTGCCTGATGAATCACTAATGGCCGCCAAAAACTTTTCTATTGTTTTTTGTTGACTTTCTAATTTCGCATTTTGATGCTCAATTAATATAGACTGAGCTTCAATTTTTGTTGTCAATGATGCAACTTTCTTCGACAAATCGTTAAATGCACTTTCAATGTTGAATTTCGACATTTTTACCGATAAAAAGAATTAAAACTGGGAGAATCATATAATAACGTAACGTGCGGACGACCGACCGTTTATTTAATTATAGCTAAGTAGTTAATTTTATTATAGCTAGTCGCTTTGTCTACAGCGCTTCAATCGGTACAAACTTTCCTTCCGCAGTCAAACTTAGATCGAGCCGAGGGATGCGGAATCTTTGGAGGAAATACTACCAGTGTGTGAGTTATCATTGTAGTGTGTCAAGAGTTTTATGGTAAAGTAAAATATAGTTATAATATGATAATTTGGACAAATGTATGTAAAATATGTACTATACATTGTCTCGTCTTTGCATCACGTATCTTTGTATCATTAAGTCATTAGCGCAGTGCCGTCCAGATAGAGTATCAAGTAGCAAGAGATAGTATATCCCTCGCTACTCAACTCACTGCGCTTACCACCAGGTGCAGTGTGGTCACTTTGTCGTGCAAGGATAAAAAAATAGTGGTCGAGGGTGTCAGCATACTCAGAAGGCCGCAAAACGGCCAAACATCGTATTCCAACTCTAGACCCCCGAAAGAAACCGGATGTAGGTACACTGGCTGACCCGAAACGAAACACACTCGCGTGTGCCACTATGGCGGGTTTTAGACCCTGTGTACGGTGGTTGCTATCCAGGCGGATATGAATATCTTACCATCAGCTAAAAATATATTCATACGAGATTTAACATGCTAGTTTTACACAAATATCTTGCGATTTGAAATGAAAAAATATTATTTTTACCAGCCACTAAAATCGTGAGTTATCAGTGACATAACATGTAAATTAATTAAAAATAAACATTCGTCTAGACTCCATCGCAGCAGAAGCAAGTTAGACGTGGTGCCATTTTCACAGTACATTCAAAATGACATTGATTATTCCGTCCTTATAAACAATGCACGGTGACTGCTAGGCGTCTTAATTAAAGTTGCTCTATATACTTACTTACTCAATCTCACTTGCAGAAGTTAAGGGAAGGTTAAGTCGCCGGGGGCAAGCCCACCCCACCAAAATTCCCGAGTTTTCACAAAGTATCCCTTAATACAAGTTTATTATCTCTCCGTTGAACGTTAATTAATTCTTAATTTTTCACACAATCTGACTTATACAATATAACCGTTTCGATTGAATAGTAATAACAATATTATTAAATACTAGATGTTGCTCGCGGCTCCGCCCGCGTGGAGGTTATTTTCAGTGGAGGCATCTTAAGCTATTACACCTTTCTATATTGTGCTATCCCGTAGGAAACGTGCATTTTTCCGGGATAAAAGCAGCCTATGCCATTTTCTGATCCCTAAGCTGCAACTATGTAAAAAATCATGTCGATCCCTTGCTCTGTGGAAAACTATAATATCCCACGGGATCTGTACATATTTCCGGGATAAAAAGTAGCCTATGTGCTATTCCAGTCTATAATCTATCTCTGTGCCAAATTTCAACCAGATCCGTCCAGCCGTTGTAGCGTGATTGAGTAACAAACATCCATCCATCCATCCAAACATTCGCATTTATAATAGTAGTAAGATAACAAAACATATAATAAGAGGTAAAATCAGTTTTTTATAATGTAGGTTTTCGAACGTTCAGTTTACAAGTATATTAAAAATGGCATATTTTATTAATAACTAACTTTCCGCTCGCGCCTTCACGCACAACTTTCCACCACCTTTCTCCGTTTAAGTTCGAAATTTAAAAAAGGCGAATTTAAATTACATTAATAGTCTTGAAGAGCATGAAAACCAATTCAAATAAATTTTCTAAAAAAAATTGTTATGGACTGGACTTTGCAATACCTTTTTACCCCTTTGGGAGTGGAATATAAAAACAGATTTTTATTAGTTATCTATGTCAGTGGAATATGCTGTATAAATTTGGTCTTCCTTGATCCAGTGGTCTATAGATAAAATAAAACTCAGGACATTTAGTATTATATATAACGGCGCGCGACATTATTGAATAATGAAAATCAGTCAATTTTGAGAATTATCCATTAACTTTATTATTTCTAAGGAATTATGGTTTTGTATTCGATTAAATACTATTTGTAATTAAGAGCGGGTAACCCCGAATGGAGTTGCGTCTGGCATTACGTGCAAATAGCTGGTCAGTTGGTTCTCTGGTTGACAGCGGTAGTGCGTTGTGTGAGTCGTAAACCCATTGGCTCTAAATCGTTAATTATTATTGTAATCCCTAATTGTTTAAGTTATTGAAATGTCTGTATTATTAAAATATTGTAAAGTCAAGGCCATAGTCCACTTATTTAAACGATTCCTGAAGTTTAACGCCTACAATGGAATTTCGTGATACAAATTCACGAATAAGCAAGATGGAGCAGATCGGCTATCCCGACGTCCCGACATCAGAAGTGCGATAAAGGATAACGCTCACTATCGTAAATCAGGTGATGTAATACAGTAAATGGTTATTATGTTATAATAAATAATAATAATACTAGCCCTGTATTAAACATTGTCCCACTGCTGGGAACGGGCCTTTAGTAATGAGATGGGTACTATGTTATTTTTGTTAATTGAGAGATTAGAGAACATTGGTAGTTCGCACATAACGTACCTAAGTACTTTGTTGGGTTGTACAAGAGGCTATCTTTGATTGGTATTCTATCATCAAAACAATAGTGATGGTATTGTGTGGTATTTTACGGCGTTATACGTGGTAAAAAGGGCTTAATGCACTGTAGTCTATTACGTGGGAAAGGGTTACGAGGATTAAGATCATTTTAACATGCCATGTTCACAAATTGTAAAAAGACTAACGTTATAGTCTTAATAGTATACGTGTGGTTCTATCGTTTATTTAAGATGAACTATATCATAACTAATACATTCCTTTAGAGCAATACATAAGAAGTAAAATACAATTTTCTATTTATTGACAATGTAAGATTGACAGCAATCCAAATTTAAATCTCTTTAGGCACTGGGCAAATATAAACCTCCTTGGTTTATTATTTATAAAATCATTACATAATTCAACAAGTCTTTATACGAACGTCATAAAATACATCTAGAAAATATGAAGCGTCGATGATTACTGTGTTAATGATTTTGTGTTCAAATTTCATATGCTGTGGATGGTTTCCCATGGAGCCGTGGAGGTGCTAGGGAGGTGCTGTGGAGGTGACAGCAATGAACAAAACATCCTCGCGTACGTGTTATTGCTGCAACGAGCCAGGTACCATGCCGCTCGCTGCCCGAAAAGGAACATCAAGATTAGCGTCGGTAACGTAGAACATAGAGTGAAAACCTGCACTATGAAATCAGCAAGCAACTTATGACCTAACGATTGAACCCGGTGAGATGTTTTCATTTTGTTATGATTCCAATGCTTAGTGCTCTCTAGCTAAAGAAAGTTGGCAAATAAGCTCCCTGGTAAGTGTCTACGTAACGGCACAGATGATTTGTACGGCTAATTAACTTGTTAAAATAAATGAATAATGCGAAAGCTCTTGGTAAAATAACTATGGGTGACAAAAGACTGTGACAATAGACTTTGACAAAAGACTGTGACAAGAGCCTGTGTGGTAAAGGGGTCAGAAATATCAGGGTTTATTGTCTATACCTTGCGTCCGTAGCCTGGTTATTGTCTACTCAATATATCTTGAGTGACCTCGGGTCCGCGGTCCGCGCTTAAGGTATATGAGGGGGATCTGTGTGGAGGGGGATCTGTGTGAGGAGCCTATGTGGCAAAAGGGTCTGTGTGAGGGGAGACTGTGTGACGGAGACTGTGTGACAGAGACTGTGACGGGGTCTGTGAAGGGGCCTCAGTGGCAATAACTTATGTGGAATTAATATGTGTGATCATCATGTAATTGTTTCGTGTTATCCGATAAACTGTAATGACTGTGATTCCTCTGTGTGATATTGTGGTCAGAATGACCGAGTGTTAAGTTGTCTATTTGCGCTGTTTTATGATTGTCCACAGATGATGAGATAAACTAGACACCCGAGGACGTGTGAAGATGCAGAATGGCCGTAACGGCGCGCGACATTATTGAATAATGAAAATCAGTCAATTTTGAGAATTATCCATTAACTTTATTATTTCTAAGGAATTATGGTTTTGTATTCGATTAAATACTATTTGTAATTAAGAGCGGGTAACCCCGAATGGAGTTGCGTCTGGCATTACGTGCAAATAGCTGGTCAGTTGGTTCTCTGGTTGACAGCGGTAGTGCGTTGTGTGAGTCGTAAACCCATTGGCTCTAAATCGTTAATTATTATTGTAATCCCTAATTGTCTAAGTTATTGAAATGTCTGTATTATTAAAATATTGTAAAGTCAAGGCCATAGTCCACTTATTTAAACGATTCCTGAAGTTTAACGCCTACAATGGAATTTCGTGATACAAATTCACGAATAAGCAAGATGGAGCAGATCGGCTATCCCGACGTCCCGACATATATATTAATTTATAGACAGAGCAAAAGAAAAAGTTCCAAGAATTATCTATGTCGATTGACAACTGATTCAAGATCAGATGAGCTTTACTTAATTTCCCTATAAAACGGAGAAATAGAATGCCAGATTTACTCATAATAACACTCATATAATAGGCTAAAATATTTCCCAGAGAAGCGAGATTTTCCTTGGGGAAAACCATCATCTCATACGAAACTCCACACAATAATATCTTTGGGAATGTTCGATCCGATTTTGTTTACCTCAACGTAAGCCATTAAGGTAAACATTTACCCGTTAACGCTTATTACATAATATTCGATTTGTTTACATCGAGTTCTGTAAAAGGCAAATTTTTGAGCACAATTGTTAAGATTTGCGCGATATAAAAGCTAAATTAAAAAATGTTATGTGCTGACTGGTTATCCTACGTCGAACGGAGAGCGTGTAAGTAGCGGTCCGTGAAATGAGTGTTTGCAGGTTCGATTCCTATTTCCTACACCGAGACAATTGCTTGTTTGTTCCATCGATATTTATTAAGAATGATGGTTTTTATATGTATTTGTTGATATTTTCGTAATAGTTATTTACAATGTGATTTACTCTACAATGAGGGTTAGCTTTTAGTTCGCTACGCTGGCATAAAGATAACTAGTAGAAGTCACATATTTTCCAAACTCTTATGTAGAATTCTTAGGTATGCGTGCCTTTTAACACGTGCTTCTTCAGCAATAAAGACAATGAAATAGGAATACACATGTAACCTCGAAAGTCGGAGGTATGTGACATTGGAGATGACTTCGAACCCGCGACTTCCCCTCAGCAGTCCTTAGTCTTCTCTTCTCTATTAAGCTTTGGTCACTCTTCAAGTTTTTATTTTATTTAACTATTTCTCCTACTTGATACACACCATTTCTTGTTAACTTCTCGGCAATGAACAGAATCGAAACTCACTTAATAAACTCACAATTATTTTAAAAAAGAATTCCTCTATCGCTTGTTCTTTGCCCCAGTTCCATCACCGACCCCTATTAATAACGGACGTCGATCCTAATTATTAAACGACATCTATCGGTTTCTGCAATCTACCCAATTTGTGCACAACATTCTGCAGATATTATAGCATTGTTATGAGTAATAAATGATCTCTATCATCAAAGATCATATAATCATAATAGTGATTTTATTGATTATGTTAAGAATTATTCAAAAATTTTTAAAAGAGTACGTCATTGTGCCAAATCAATTCACATAAGTGACTTAATAAAAAGCTCTAAAAATAAAATTAAAACGACATGGACTGTAATTAGCAAAGAAACTGGAAAAGCTAAACTTCGTGACACCGATTTTAGCTTAAAAATTGATGATAAAATCATTAATTCTGATTTAGATGTAGCTAGGGCATTTGAAACTTTTTTCACTGATATTCCAGTTTCTACCACAAAAAATTTAAATTCGTCGTCAACCACAGCAGAAAAATTATTACTAGAAAATGTTACAAGGTGTAAAGATTAATTTGAATTCCAATGTGTTAATAGTACGGACGTTATAAAAGTTGTAAGAGCAATTCATATTAAGAATACATGTGATCTATGGGGAATATCTACAAAAATTTTAAATTTTGTTATCCCTGTTATAGCTCCCCAGCTAGCTGTAATATTTAATTCCTGTATTAATAGTGGTATATTTCCTGATAAGTTGAAAATTATGATATTAATAGATATGGAATTAATGGTATTGCTCTTAAGTTATTTAAGTCATATTTAAGTAATAGGGTTCAAAGTGTAGACGTCAATGGAAAATTATCTCCTGGGTCTGTTCTTACCATGGGAGTTCCACAGGGCTCGATTCTTGGACCCTTTCTATTCTTAGTTTATATAAATGACTTACCTTATTGCATAAGGGACAACTGTGAGGTAGTGTTGTTTGCAGATGATGCTTCTTTAATATTCAAAGTAAGCCGACATAATTCTGTTCTTGACGATGTAAACAACACGCTCGCAAAAATAGTACATTGGTTTAGCGTTAATAATTTACTATTAAATAGTCAGAAAACCAAATGTATTCGATTTTTAACACCTAATGTCAAAAAGATCGACGCCAATATTTATATGAATGGGGATAAATTGAGTCTTGTGGAGACAACCAAGTTTTTAGGCATAACATTAGATCCCAAACTTCAATGGGGATCTTACATATCTGTATTATCCAAAAAATTAAGTGCCGCAGCTTATGCTGTGAATAAAATACGTCAATTGACCGACGCTGATACGGCTAGGTTGGTCTATTTTGCGTATTTCCATAGTTTGATGTGCTACGGGATTCTACTATGGGGTGGTGCTGCTGACATCAATATCATATTTACTCTCCAAAAGCGAGCTATAAGATCTATCTACTCGCTAAATTCTAGGAGTTCTTTGAGAGAAAAATTCAAGGAAATTAATATAATGACAGTAGCATCACAATTTATACTGTCTGTGCTTGCTGCGGCGCCATGTGCCAGGTCGGTCTCTTCCCTGTAACATGGTTGAGGAGGCCGATGGCTGACACATGCGTCACTACTCGTGATCGGGTGCGGCTCGTGTGGACTGGTCTGCTCAGACTATTTCAGTAAGGACCAACTGCTTTAAGAAATCGAGATTTCACTCTCACGATGGTCATGTGCGGCACTAGGTGCTGTACTGAGTTTTATTTCAGAATCTTGCAATAAGGCAGCTTAACACACATTGAGCTGCTCTAATCTAATGTAATTACATTAAAATTGTATAATAATTGTATTACCAAATATTGTTAACCAATGTTGAAAAAGAGCAACGCTAAAGTTTCCTGCCCGTTCTTCTCTAGCGAAACTGCATTCCGAACTGGCGGTAGAGTAAAAATATGACTGAATCTAAATAATGTATAACATTTCATGGATTCAATAAATATTTGATTGATTGAATAGAATCGCTTTTACTTCGACTACGACGTAGAACAAAGACAGGGTAAACAGCATTTGTAAAAATCAAAACCTACGTTAATCTTGTAATATATAACTAATTCATGACAAATTCTAATTTAGCATTTTCTTTTTATTTTTCGTCTATCTTAGTATGTATGCAATTAAAAATTACTTCTGTCTTCGTGGGTACCGCTGAGTGTGTTGCTTGTTGAAAATCTAATATTTTTGATAGACTATGATGTCTCTTATGTAGTTACCCAACAGTCACATATATAGTTCTGATCCCACACTAGGTAAAACCCGTATCGTAGGTATCGGGAACTGCGAGGGACTACAGTCCCACAACGCTCAGATTCGAAACAAATATCTGGCACACAAACATTTGTCTCGGTGCGGGAATCGAACCCACGGCCTCTCGTTTTACAGCTGGCTACTGACCTGCGCCACGGAGCTTGTCAATCAATTCAACTTTCGACTTTACATTTAGATGAGTTCGTGGGGTGGCGTAGAGTGTAGAGCGGCTGCTACTAAACTGAGAACGTCTGCATATTCTTCATTGTTCCAATCCCTCAAGAATATTAGATAACCTACAACAAAAAATCAATATCGTCTGTAAGAAAATACTAACCTTTGAATTGTTTTAAATCACCAATACAGCAAATCTAAACCACTTTTCCACGGAGTTGCATTGGAATCATTCTATTACGGAGTTGAAAATATGATTGCGAATAGGTCTGAAATTTATACTGTCATTGACCTCAAACGAAATAAAAAAAACAAATTTTTTTACAAATTTTTGTAACGATATGCAGTAATAAGTATAATGCATATAATAAAAGTATTGTATCGCAAAACTACCAACAAGTTTCTGGTTATCCCAAACTGAAGTCAACTAATCAAATTAATCGTAAGGCGGACCGATATCAACATTATTAATGCAAAACTTGCCCACACCACCCTCCGGAGCCACCCGTTCCACCCTCTGACCCTTGCGACCCAACATCTTGTATCTTGGAAAGAGGACGATTCTGAAAAACCTTTAATACATAACATTTTTGGGCATATTTTCTGTAAAGTCTGATTTGACTAAGTTCTTCTAATCTTTAAATCATTATGGTTACATAATAAGTCACATTCTATAGATGATAATGTGACAATATAAGGACTGCCTCGGTAGCGCAGTTGTGATTGCGCATGCTGTACTGAGGTCTCGGATTCAATCCCCGGGTCGGGAATAGTGATATTGGGTTTTTCTGTTTAGAAATACTCAGTATCAGCCCGGAGTCTGGAATTGAGCCCGGTATGGCGATAGGCTCGCCCCTATCACATTATGGGACCGTAATAAATTCGGCGAAAAGTGGGTGTACTGATTACACCTCTGCCTACTCCTTCGGGGATTACAGGCGTGTTTCTATGTATAAGGAGTATTTATTACTATTTACTAAAATAGATATAAAAATCAGCTAGATTGACTTGTAAAACAGATGTTTGAACGCTATCGGTTAGATAACTAGAAGATAGGCTATCGGGTACTTTATCAGCGAGTGGCGAAAAGGTCCTAATACTCGTAAATGTTACTTCTTCATCATTTTCTGTCTTTTCAATTATTATTTTTCTTTTATTATAACACCAATAGATTAAGATCACATATGGTATCTAGTCTAGTTATTATCGCGATAGTCGTATGTACCAAAGGATTGATACCAAAAAGCCTCGACTAATATCTCTAGAGGCTCCCAGTTCGTTGTAAAATTAAGACTCAGAATAGATGGTGGTATTATTGTGCTTAGGATGGCTTGAACCTATGGTTTTAGTAACTGTGACCTAGAAACCTAGAACAATAAGAGAAATCGAATCCCAAAAATCACACTTTTCCAACCCAAAAACTTATACGATTGTGTGCCCGTGCATGGTTAAATAATAATAAAGTTTAAGTATTTAAACCAAATAAATGTACCTGACAATATGTTTCAACTAACTTGTTTCTTGACAAATTATCCAAAAACTTAAACATTAAGATTAACAAACCGTGACATAAGTTTACTCCTGTTGCGTGTTCAACGAAATCCATTCTTATTATACTTTAATGTTTTTCTGTTCACGAATATTTACGTCACCTTTATGCTGTTGTAATAAGATTCAATTCCTCCATACAACCTAGTTCAAAAACTCTACATATATATTTGTTCGGTTGCTACGTTAGCCAGTAAAGTTTTCCGAGAGATTGTATTTAAAATAACTCTTAATGTAGAGTAGTATAGTACAAAATCCCTTGCATGTTGATATAGCACAACAAAATTTAGGAGTTTTGTGGTACGAGATTCGGGCCCTCTGACACCCTCTGCCCCCAACTCTACATGTTATTTACGTGTGAACAGAACGCGTTGGAGGGTTCAATTTATCTGACCTACTGGGCCTCCCACTAATATAACGCTCGGTATTGCCTGTACCCCTTTTCGGTGGTCATTTTTTTCCTCTCTCTTATTTTTGTTTTCTCTTAAACAAAAAAGTAAACATCACTGAAAATGAAAGTAGATTATTCTACAATACCTTCGGTTTAGTAATAAAAACGGTATAGCTAAGAATCTTCGACACTATTAACTCGACACTAATTGATTTAGTATACAGGAATTAACGGTAGGCAGCGGCTTTGCTGTGCCCTGGCATTGCAGAAGTCTATGGGCGGCGGTGACTACTTACCATCAGGTGGCCCGTCTGCTCGTCTGCCTATCGAGGCACTAAAAAAAAAAGGGAATGACAAATATGTAAGTTATATGTAGGTTTATCATAAGTGGTGAATTTAGTTGTTGTTATAAATAACCTTCATCTACTTTTCTCCTGTCCACCGGAGTAGAATATGCTATTAATAAAAGACTGATACTACTCGTTAATCATTCATATTGTTGGAAAATAACTGTATAGCACTACGTAAATCGACGTCTCTTGACCTACGTCAAACAAGTTCCGATTGTATATACAGTGTGTTGTAAAAAGGTGGTACTTATGAAAGCTTGACGTATAAAGCTAGTGGCAATTAACTTATTGGTTAAGGTATAAATTAAAATTTGAATTTAATATACTCTTGGCATTTTCGTAGCGATGCTCTTAAACTGTATTGTGACTTATAAAACACCTGATAAAGTATCCACCGTTTATCTAAGCATTAATCATACCTAAATACAGCAAATATAGTTCGTTAGCATTTATTAGGGTGTTTCAGAGATCACAAAAAAGAATTCCATTATTAATTCCAATTACTTAAATGAGATAAGATTTGTTATCAACATTACCAATCACCCTCAGTCTGCGTCACTTTTTTTATTCTGGAATTCGCAAAGTGACCACACTGCATACTGCACACTTATAGCAAGCACAGTGCCGTCCCGTTAGCATATCAAGTAGCGAGAGTTAACTATCCCTTGCTACTCGACATAATCATGCGGGCCTGCTTAGTAGCTTCTTCATATTACGCCTGAAGGACCTTAACTTCATCTTAAAGAAAGGAGGGAACACGGTAGCTGGCAAACTTTTCCACAGCTTGTTGGTGCGGCAGAGATACGCATTTGCAAACGTCTTAGTTCGGGCCGGGGCGCGGTAGTAGACACAACAAAGCTGTGGCTGCGTGGCACAACAAACCAGTACGCGTTGTTCTGGTATGAAAGGGAGAGAATGGGATGGGATTAAACAATTCTTCGGAGCATTCCCTATGATACAGATGGTAGAACACACTAAGCGAGGAAATATCCCTTCGCAGCCGTAGCGGCTCGAGGCTGTTAGTAGCGTCGTTTTCTTATGTATACCACTTGTTTGTAACACGCTGTATATATCAACATACAATAAAAACGTTAATATTAAAAAACATTGTACATTACTGATCACTTCAGAGAAGTTAAACTCTAAAACTTGAAAAATGAGGTAACCAGAAAATTATATTAATGATAAGGATCAAAAAACTTTTTGCGCGTTTATTATTGAAATACATTCCAGGTTGAACTTGGGTGGAAAGTGGTTAGTAGTATTTCTAGTTTGCAATTCAAATAGTAAAATAAACATAAATAACGTTCATTATTTCATTAGTAATAAAAAGTTTTAATTTCTCCCTGTTTTTAAATAAAGAAATATCAAAACTATATCCTTAATAATTAGGAAAATAATCCTCTCGTAAAAGGTATAAAAATTGACCTGACAACGAAAGTGATGAGGGCAATTTCCACATAGAATTACTAGCGACCGAGTAGAGAAGAGATATGTGATTGTAGGCGTTTCACGGGATATCCTCAGGCTATATAATGGACTGGAAATATTCCATAATATCTGAAGTGTCGTTACAATGGCTTAGTAGAATATTTTTCTTGGGCAGAAAGCCGATATTCCCCCAAGAGTTACGACATTTCAATTTGCCAAGGCGGGCGGAAAATGGAATTACGATTGAAGCGAGAACACCCGAATGTCGACGAGGGCGTCCCGCTCCGCGCCGATGTTGCCCGAGAGTCGCCGAGGCTACCCGAACGTGCGACGATCCTGCCGCACCGAGCCCGTGTATTGATTAGATGCGGAACGCCCGATGCCATATAAATTAGGCCGCACAGAAAAATACACTAAGCATTTACATTTAAAAATGCATTTGCATAATTATTATTATCATTAAATCTATATTTAATACTGTTACAAAAAAAAATTACATATTAAGTTACAGAAATTTCAATAAACTTTTCCACATTAATTCTCCTAGTCACAGTGACTATCAAATCGCACCAAAACACAAAACATTATTAAATTTTACACCACCGGCCTTAGCATATTGTTTCATCGTTTAAAGCCAATAAAAGCGTATTATGGGTGAGTGTCATTTACAGTGGCTACAACAATTGTTTCATTTCCAAGTGTAATTAATATAAAAGCGATCCTATTTGACGCAAGCCGACATCGGCGGCAAAATAATGTAGACGAATAAATATACATTACATTATTAACGAATGTTGGCCTCGTTTCTCGCTCTCTTTGTTCGTTTCACGATTTTCCAGGGGTTTAATTGAAAATAAGTTTTCCTCATTGCGGTTTCAAGGTTCAAAATAATCTGTTAGGCGGCATATTTTCCGCCCGACGATCGAGTTACTGCCACCATATAAAATTAAACTTTGTTTTTTGCAGTATACGGTGTAGAGTTGAATGTAATGTATCCGATGATACGTTTCATGATTTGTGAGTTTATAGCAACGGTGAAGTGTCGGTGGTTAATGGTGGCAGCGCGTGGCTCGTGCCGGCCGCCATATTGAAAAAGTTTGGCGCGAAAAAAGGGCGGTAAAAATACAAAACGATAACTGTAGGATAGTTAGATTCTTTAAAACTGCATATTTACAATGGAGTAGTACTTTATAATTACAAAAAATGCCATTGTATATTATTTTACTTGATGAAGTCTCTGAAATATAAACTTCCAGTAAAATAAACAATAAAGAGTAACAGGAACAGTAATATCAATCTGGAAACATTGAGTATATATCTCGTCTCACCCGTAACATATTTTCGGTAATTCTCCTTAGGATCCCTCTTTCAGGAGATTTAGATGGAATACCACCCTCACTCCCTAGGGTGACCCAAAGGAAAACCCGTTGTTTCTTAGAGAATTTCCACTAACATTAACTGTAATAAGTCTTACATACAATTCAGAGATGTTTAAAATGGAATCTTATTACAGTGTGATAAAGTTTGTTTTCCAATCTAATTATGAAAACATAAGACGTTTAAGATCGAGTTATTTATTGGCACCTTCTCAGGTACTTAGGGTCGGATCGCCGCGTAGGGTAGGCCGAAGATTCGGGTTCGCATATTCGTCAATTGGGCCCGTACCATTTGTTTTGTTTGGCTTTAAAATTTTATTGAATCCGGGTGGATCTGGATCAACTACGTCTTCATTTTGATTTAGCTTTCACTCAAGGACTGTTACCGTTAGAAAATTTTGTCAATAGTTACATTATACGTAACTATCTGCCCACGTCTGTTCTTGTGTACATTTGGATATGTTAATTTGAAGTTAATTTTTACTGTAGATTTGAAATAGTTGTATCAAAATGAAGTGACAAACCAACAAATTACAATTTAAGACAGTGAGGGAAGAATCTAATTTGGCTCCAACGTAATTTAGTTCAAATATCGACACGACGATTATACGAAAACTTCAAAACAATATAGCAAGTTATCCCGCGGGAGTGCATTAGTACAAAAAGAAGCTTTTACATTTATAATATAAAACACCCCACTTATTGTCTGTTTGGTTTTAAAGCTCTATTTTATGATCAGTTTACAAGTTTACAAGTATGTTGCTTTGACAGATCATCACATGTCATCATGTAATGTACTACCTGGTGCTGGTGGTATCGTCCCTGTGACAGATACTCGCTCTGACTCCGTGGCTTGTAACATGATGTTGAACAGCTTATAACATTCCTCCATGAATAGGCTGTGCTATGCAAAAAGCCTTTTTCAAATCTGACAAGCATCTTCAAAGAATAGTGCATTCAAACAAACAAATAAACTCTTCAGTGTTATTAGTATACATATTACATCATTGGTCTAGTAGAATTTAATCTTGATAAGGAGATCCTTTACAACATTTAATTTTCCACAGACAAAATATTATTTCGCTTGCTTCTTGTTCATTAAAACCACAAGGATTGCAAGGTATCGGATAAGGAGAGATAACGTCTGGCAGCTAAGTAATTTATCTTTAACTATTATGTAAAAAAGATAAAAAAATACACCCAACAGCTACACACATAGTCCTGACCCCACACTTAGGTCAAACCTGTACCGTAGGTATCGAGAACTACGAATACAGTCCCAGAACACTCAGGATCCGGAACATATATTTTTGGAACACACAAACATTTGTTTCGTAGAGGAATTGAACCCGTGGCCCCTTATTTCACAGCCGACCTCGCCCGCTGCGCCACGGATAACGACAAAACTGTGATGAATGGCAAAAACTATGCAGGACTTTAAGAGTCAAATAAATGTTTCTTTCAGGATTCTAAATCTTTGTACAAACAAAAAAATATTTCAATTCACATTTCGTTTTAGGAACTCCTGAAGTCACTTTACCCAAGTGTTCATTTTACGTTCGACTTTGGAATGAGTTTCAATGTTAGGGGTAAAAGCAGAACGCAGTGATACTATTGTCTTGGTAGTGAGTTAACAAAACCCAAATCGAAAATTTACGAACTTTGGATCAAAACAAAAGGTAGCAAAATATTTCTAAATAAATTTTTTAAAAACGTTCCATTGACAATTATGTATTTATTTACATAAAAATTAAATTTCTCTATCTTTGAGACAAGTAGATTAATTTAAAATTTTGGTTAGATAACTTTCTATGTAAGCCTTTGTTAGCTCAATTTTTATAACTAATTAACGCAATATATTTGTATAGGCAAGATATCGTTACATCCAAATTAATAACACGGAAATATTTTTCCCTAGTATTAATATTCCAAGCTAACTTAAAAACTTTTTCCGTAACTCCAATTAAAGTTCCGAGAACATTTCCGTAGGAAGCATTAATAAATTTTTAACAATAGTAGAAAATTGTAATCACCCGAACATAAAAATATTGTGTACCTAGAAATTGCTACCATATATACATAAATACATAGGCACTCACGCCTGTAATCCCCGAAGGGGTAGGCAAAGGTGTAACCAGTACACCCACATTTCCCCAAGCTTATTACTGTCCCATATGTGATAGGGGGCGAGCCTATCGCCATACCGGTTACAATTCCAGACTCCGGGCTGATATTGTGTATATATTCGGTGTCTAAAACACAGGTAAATCTTATTTTGGACACCAGAGTTCAACAACAAAAATTGTTTATTGCTTATGTACCTATTTTCAAGTACGGAACGCTTTATAGAGTAAATAATAATACTAGCCCTGTACTAAACATTGTCCCACTGCTGGGCACGGGCCTCCACAAATAATAAGAAGGTTATGCCTTAATACCACGCTCGACTAGTGCGGGTTGGTAGACTTCACATTTGAAATTCGTATAAGAATTCTCATGTATGCAGGTTTCCTCACAATGTTTTCCTTCGCCGTTAAAGGAAGCGATAATTAAAAATAAATATACACGTATGATTTTAGAAAAGTCAGAGGTTTATGCCATTTGGACATGTTTCGAACATAGGACTTTCGTCGTGACAGTCCGTACCGCAACCAACTAGGCTATCGCTGCTATGGAGTTAATAAGTTTTTCTCTTCATAAAGAGGTAGGTGTTTTTCATCAACCGCGGACTGATTATAGTGTATATTGTGTTAGAAAAAACCCAATCTCACTTTTTAACCGACTTCAAAAAAAAGGAGGAGGCTCTCAATTCATCGGAATCTTTTTTTATGTATGTTCCCCGATTACTTCAAGACGCCTATACCGATATGAGAATTTTTTTTTGTTTAAAAGGGTATACTTCCCAGGTGATCCCATTGGCACCAAGTCAGGATCTGATGATGGGTTCTCAGAAAAATCGAGGGAAACCTTCAAATTTTATAGAGAAGCATAATTTGTTTTATTGAAGTCGGTGTACTTTTTAAGAATTAAAAATCTTTTATACTTCACTAGCGGACCGTGCAGACGTCGTACTGCCCGTAAAAGCAGCGCCACACCGACTGCAGCGCCATCTGTCGGGCTGATTTGTGAATCTAAACCATCCAGGGCGCCACCCAAACGCATACAAAAAAAACATTCAAATCGGTTCAGCCGTTTAGGATGAGTTCAGTGATATACACACGTACAGTAGAATTATATATATAAAGATATACCGATTCTATAAAATTCATTCAGGACAATATCACTCAAAAAAGTCTCGATGTCGACCGTTATAAAAATGTAGGATCTAGGGAAGATCATCCTCGTCGAAGTAGGGGCGGCGAGGGTGGCGCCCCCTTCTGATTTATGGTAACATGTCGCCAGGCGCGGCTCGCGTACTATACTTTTTTGTCATTATCAGATTTCTATACAGTTTCATAATTTTCAAGTGTAATAGTTTATGGTTTATGATGATATATGTAGCAATTATTTTTTGATAAAATTAGTTTGTGGTACCTATCTACTTAAAACAAATAATATTAGCATAATAAATTATTCCATATTGTTTTTAGAAATGTAATATTGCGTTTTTATTATTGTGTATTTGGTGCGAAGCTTTTAATTATTTAGTAATAAAAAATATTTGTATTTTTGTTTATTTTGCATTTCAGTTTCGCTATAATTAAATAACTCATTTAAATTTTTTTATTCGATAAGTTACGTGCGACATCTGTTGGCAAATAGGTTATACTAACAGTAAAAAACTTTGTTAGTATTTAATGTGTAACATATTTATAGGAAACCAAGGTCATATTTTTCGCATTCACAAACTCATATAAGACATACACTATATATACTATCACACAATTTATTTATAAATTATTATGAGTGACATATTTTGCGCTACCACTGCCATCTATGAGTAAATAGAAGCACTCAATGACTTTTTCATCCAGTAGTAAACAAAAAGATTTTATATTTTACCGCTAGATGTCTCTGTATTTCAACAATGACAATTGAAGGAAAAAGCTTTAACTTAGCCAAAAACCTACTTTCAGATTAATCGAGTTTTGATTTTGGCACTAATCGCCCCATACAAAAAGCAGATACAGTAGATACTACTGAATTTAATAGAAATTGTCTTCTATCCAGGGGCGTAGCTACCGCCGCATTAGCCGTATCACCATTGATATTGACCGTATACGGGGCCCCCGGGCTACAGAGGTCCCGAACGTTTTTAGAAAAATCTTTACCCTTAATTTGGGCACCCCAATTAATTTTGATACAGAGCCCGGTTAAGGCCTAAATAGAAAGAAATTCATGCTCGAAATAACAGAACTTATATAAATAAAATGAACGAACTAAATGAAACTCAACCATAATTATTCTAAAGCCAGTCAGGCGGAGCAATGGTGAGGTCCTTGGTTTGATTCCGGTCAATCGAAATGTGTATGGTTAATATTCTATACCTAATAGGTACATGTCAAGGAGTCAAGGATTACAATTTGTGAGCAATGAAGTGATAGGTTCGCCGCCTATATTATTACGAGCAGAGTATAGTGGCACACGCAAGTGTGTCGCGTTCCGGGATCAGCCAGTGTAGGTACATCCGGTTTTTGTCGGGGGTTTAGAGTTGGGTTACGATATTTGGCCGTGTTCCAACCTTCTGTGTACTCTGACACTATACTCTCGACCGTTTCTTCACCTTCTTGCCCATGGTGTAGTGTGAAGAAGCAGGCCGGCATAATGTTGAAAAGCGGGAGATAGATTGTCTCTCGCTACTCGATACTCTAATTGGACCGCACTGCTCTTACCATCAGGTGCATTGTGGTCACTTTGCCTTGCCAGGATAAAAAATAATTATAAAAACAATTTTCCGCAAAAAATTTACTATGGCGATAAAACCAGAAGTGGATGTTATCATAGGTATATATATTTTAATGTTTGTAGTTCGCCTCTATTTACACTACTGATCAGTATTTACCGAAGATAAATAAAAAACCTCCATGTCAACGAAACAACAACCTTGAACTCTGGGTATTAAACGATACTTAATTAATTTACTTTGACTGCCTCGGTGGCGCAGTTGTAATTGCGCATGCGTTACGACTGCTGTGCTGAGGTCTCGGGTTCGATCCCCGGGTCGGGTAAAGTGATATTGGGTTTTTCTATCTAGAAATTCCTCAGTATTAGCCCGGAGTCTGGTAAATGTGCCCGGTATGGCGATAGGCTCGCCCCCTATCACATTATGGGACCGAAATTCGGCGAAAAGTGGGTGTACTAGTTACACCTCTGCCTACCCCTTCGGGGATTACAGGCGTGAGTGTATGTGTGTGTATGTGTGTGTGTTAATTAATTTAATTGCTTATCGGGCGAACTGTAATTATACAGAACTAGCTGTTGCTCGCGGCTCCGCCTGCGTGGAGGTTATATTCGGGAGCAGAAGAATACAATCCAAGGAGTTGTCTTCTGCACTGAGGCACCTGTAGCGATTGTCCAGCCTCTCAGGTGTTGTGCCTGAATATTGAGATTGCATCTAAAGAATACCCCATAAGTTTAACCTCACTTTACCCCTTTTAGGGATGATTTTTAAAAAACGTGGAAACACGTATTTCTTTATTTCCTACCAAAAGCCTAAATATGAATTTACAGATCCCCAAGTCGAGGAATTATGGATTTCCCATACAAATTTTGAACTCCTATTTGACCCCTTTCAAGTTTGTTTTTTGAGAAAAAAGATAGCCTATGTCCTTCTCCAGGATATTATCTATTCCCTTACCAAATTTCATTACAATCCGTTCAGCCGTTTAGTCGTGAAGAGGTAACAAACAAACAAACAAACAAACAAACAAACAGAGTTACTTTCGCATTTATAGTATTAGTATGGATTCAATCATAAATAAGAAGGTCATAACCTTCCTCCCATGGTACCAATATGAAGATGGAATAACAGCAAAATACCATTTATCTAGTGAACAGTTTTGAAATATTATGTTTTGGTCTGAAGTATCAAGCATGAAGTAGTTAATCAAGGGAACTGCACATTATGCGCCTCTTGTATGATCTCTTTAATTATGAGCAATAGGATGTAAAGCTATTCTCTCAAACTACGAATTGCATAGTAGAAACTATTATACACTAATTATCACTAATAAAAAAATAATAGTACACCCAACAGTCACTAGTGACTCCACACTAGGTCAAATCTGTATATTGGGTATCAGAAACTACTCTTATGTAAAAACACAGTACTTTAGACGTGATGCTTTAACAGACAAACAATAATTCAAAAAAAATGTTTTGGGTTCTAGTTTTTTTTCTATATATCATAGTCCGACAAACGAGCCAGTGGGTCACCTGATGTTAAGTGATCTCCACCGCCCATGAACATCCACAATACCGAAAGTATCATGTATGCGCTGTCGGCCTTAAAGGACAGGAATAGGGATTAGGGAAGGGAAGGGGGAATCTGGGCCTCCGGATATCTCAATTACAATACGAAACGCGACAGTGAACTGTCACTTTACGTTAGTTTTCTGTGAGACAGTGGTACTACCCCTATCGAGCCGGCCCATTCATGCTGTAGACAAATATGTCTACAGTGTGGCTACCACTTTTAAATCTTTTAATATCTATATCGATATTATAACGTAACACAGTCAAAATATTGCAAAAATATTGAATGTTCAGACAAAGTGGCTCTGCAGTTTTATTATAGTAAGTATAGATAGAATTTAGGAACACAGCTTTCCTCAGTATGTTTTCCTTCACTGTATAAGCGATAATTAATAATAAATACACGCACAACTTCGAAAAGTCAAAGTTGTATGCCATTTGGGTTGACTTTGAACCCGCGATATTTGTCTCGGCCGGCGGTATGTACACCTTCCGGCTACGATGTCGCTTCCACTGGCCTTAATGTCTTTCAAACCGACACACATTGTCTAGACTTCAATGACGAAAGAAACCTTTACATTTTTCGTCATTGTTAAACCAATGACGAAAGAAACGTTTTTTCGTCATTGCTAGACACTAAGGCGTGACGCCAAATAGACAAAGATACCTGTCAGTCGGACTCGCATATGCCCTACAAGAGCCCCCTAGCCCCGATTGCTAAACAAAAAAATAGATATTTAATAAAATGTATATTTTTAACAATTATTTTTAATTCAACTATCATTAGAGAACATATATCTCCACAGGGTTTTTATAAAAAGATTTCAAAATATGTCTTATATCATGTCGGGCTTTAGTAGATTTTTTTTTTAGCGCCTTGATAGGCAGACGAGCAGACGGGCCACCTGATGGTAAGTAGTCACCGCCGCCCATAGACTACTGCAATGCCAGGGCACAGCAAAGCCGCGGCCTACCGTGGAAATGAAATAAATGAATAATGTAATGTCTTTTACTCATATTATTCGTGTGTGTCTTTATACTAAAATCAAGAACTACGAGGGACTACGGTCCCACAGCACCCACACCCGAAACAAATATCTGTCTGTCACACAAACATTTGTCTCAAACAGGCAAGGTCATTGTCGCGGGATAACTCTTAATTATTTTAATATACTTTTTTACTGCTAGGCTCAGTCATTCTCTGCTTACGTTAGACCTTTATTCCACCACGATGGCTTAATGGGCATTGGGTGGACTTCACAATGCTTCGAAATTTTTAAAGACTGAGGTGTGTAGATTAACTCACAATGTTTTCCTGCACTATTAGGGCTAATTTATGTAGTGGCCCGCTGTATGAGGTTATATAGGATGTATCAAGCAACCGCTTTTGCATGTTTGCATTGACAGCAGCGCTGCGGGCGAGTAGGCATCTCTGAAAAGACAGGCCGTCTGTTCGATTTTCGTACCGGGAATATTTGTGTGAGAGGCAGGTATTTGTTTCGGGTCTGGGTGTTGTGGGACCGTAGTCTCTCGTAGTTCTTCCCACGATACATGATTAATCTAATGTGGGATCATGTATGCGACTGTTGGGTGTGTGTATGTATGTTCGGACCTCATACATGACCACATGTTGGAGTTGACCGCCCGATGAGACGCAGCACGCGATGCATTACCCCATCTCCACATAATATGAACCCTTAATAATAATGAATGATAATAATTCTTCATCTTCTTCTCTTCTGCCAAGAACCCTTAAAGTTAGCGATAATTTGAACGGGTGTGAATTAATTTGTACCTTAGAAGTTAGAACGAATGTGTCGTTTTATAACACTTAATACAGTTAGCCATTTCATATTAGGGACATGTTTAATTTTTTTTTGTCTTATAAATAAGAACTTGATATAGGAGTTAGAAATTTCTTAACAACTAGGTCAACCGTGGATACGCAACCATTATGAAACACATACAATTCTTGAACTTTTCCCTGCATAGAATTTCCATAGATAATACATACGCAAATACAAATATAAATATCATCGTTTCATGTGTCGTCATGGTATATGCTGACAGAATATAGAAAGACTGCCTCGGTGGCGCAGTCGTAATTGGGCACGCGTTACGACTGCTGTGCTGAAGTCTCGGGTTCGATCCCTGGGTCGGGTACAGTGATATTGGATTTTTCTATTTAGAAATACTCAGTATCAGCCCGGAGTCTGAAATTGTACCCGGTAGAGCGATAGGCTCGCCCCCTACATTATGGGACCGAAATTCGAAAAGTGGGTGCACTGGTTACACCTCTGCCTACCCCTTCGGGTATTACAGGCGTGAGTATATATGCACATGTATGTAATATAGAAAGATAAATAAGATCATTTATAATTTTAGTGGTAGAAATTCGACCATAATTCATAAAAAAAACTTACTATTTTCAATTTTTGCTATTGATAACACTAAAGCTCGCCCATAGTACTAAGTAAAAATCGGTTGACAAAAGAGGTGAAAAACTGAACTGTTTTGTTTTTGCTTATTTATATAATGTTACAGGTTCAAAATATGAATACATAAAATTCCCGTGTCACGATGTTGGTCCGCAATGAACTCCGAAGCCGCCCCATATTTTAAATGTTTTTTTTTTAATATATATGGTTGGTTCCAGGTTGAAAGATAAAAGAAAGAGCATAGTTTGGGACCCGATAGGTGGCGCTGTCGTCGAGATTAAAAATATTGTTTGATATTTTTGCGGTCTGTGGCAGGACAACGTCTTTATTTTTTTTAGTGCCTTGATAGGTAGGCCGTCTGCCCAGGGTCAATAGTGTTTTATTTATAAAATGCTTTTCAATACTACAAGTATATGTTAAATGTAAGTCTCGTACAGCACCGAGGCGATCACTTACAATTTTTACCTCCTTTGCTGGACAAATAAACACCAAACGGTAGGCAGCGGCTCTGCTGTGCTCTGGCATTGCAGAAGTCTATGTGCGGCGGTGACTACTTACCATCAGGTGGCCCGTCTGCTCGTCTGCCTATCCTGGCACTAAAAAAAACTTAGGCATATTAACTTAAAACGTGGCAATGGAAACGGTTTAGTATATGTTAGTAGGTGAGGTGGAAAACACTACGGTAATCAAAGGTCCGATATCTTGTACTTATTTATGGTATTGAATGCCAGAACAGAATGGTCTGATGAGAAATTATTATTACCTCCATTCATGAATACTCAAAATACAAAGATAATCATGGGTACGTTGGTTGCACATCCCGGGGGAAGAGAAAGGGGAAAAGAAGATCCTGACAGATCCTGACTTGGTGCCAATGGGACCACCTGGGAAGTATACCCTTTTAAGCAAAAAAATAATTTCTCGAATCGGTCCAGGTGTCTTCGAGTAATCGGGGAACATACATAAAAAAAAAGATTCCGACGAATTGTTAACCTCCTCTTTTTTTGAAGTCGGTTAAAAATTTGTTGCAATTTAACTTTTTTTAATATACAAACTCTTTCAGCGTGATGATTATGACTAACCCTATCCCAAGAATCGGAGGTTAGCTTGTAAAACTAATTAAAATTGACCCCATTCGTCATTCTACTGGATTCTGACCCCGGCTTAATGTTATCCCAGGTTTATGTCCTTTCCGAAGCCTTGTTCCACTGCATGGTCTGCTTCCTCTATGTTAACAAGCACCGTATAGCCAGTAAGTCGGCAGTCAACGAGTCGATAGAGCGCGCCCGTGCTGTGCGCACGCGATTGCATGCTCCGAATCGAGCGATTGATTTACTGTATTTTGCGTCACATCTAGTACTGAAGTGATTTGAAGAATGTAAGTATTTCAACATTGATTTCTTTTCGCGAAGGGCGATGACAAGTTATTCAAATAGCCAACTACAATGAATAGCTAATAATTTTACTATCATTTATACCGGCATTGGTTATTATATTTTTTAATTAATATTGTATGTGTTGTGATGTATGTGAAATAATATGAAATCCTTTGACACGTATAAATTAAAATACGGCTGTAAATTGTAATTGTTTTCATAAAATTTAGAACGTTGTTCACAGACATAACACAATAACAATATGTTCCAGATAATTCAAAGATATCTTAAACTTTCCAATTATTTTTAGGGTCAATATAAATTAAAAATAACAGTATTTTGTTTTAGTTATTAACTCATAAAAGTACTTACTAAAGATTTGGAATCAATGTTATGCATAGAGTAGAAAGTCGAATTCAGCCGCGTTACTGTACCGTCATTGTTTTGCTGTATCCGTTGATTTCACTTTAATACGTTGCTATGAACAGCTGACAGAATTTGTGTATCCAACATTTTCATTGTTATATCGACCCGAAGGATAATCTTTATCCGTTATATTGCAATTTTCAATATTCAATAATTACATAACAATTTTGTATTATTATATTTCATTCACATTAATTTAAAGGAACTCAAATATAGCGTTCATTATACACCTTCTTTAGAACAAAAAATACTTCCAATAAGTTCGTTAAAACTATTAAATAAATAAATAATTTTGTACGTCTTTATTCATTAAGTTCAAACCATTAAACAAATAAATAATTTGGGCTTCACAATTTTTAATTGATTTAATTTAATAGGTTTTTACGAGCAGCAGCATTACATTTATAAATATGATTTAATTTTACCCAGACCTTTATGAACCAGGAATTTATACTTGTAATAAACGTTTAATTTATTTAAATAGTCGTTTTATACTATGACACTGCACTCATTGATATCATTTACTACGATTACTATAATATTTTAATCGTGGAAATATCGAAATACCTAATACTTAATTTATAATATTCATTTTTTCTATCAATGTTTTATTTGGATCCATCATACATTTTGTCGCCATGACTATTCTATTTCTACTGTTTTTTTGTCTCCATTGATGATGATCATCATAATCATCGCCATTTATTTGTCCTAATTGACTTTAAATGCGTCTAAATTCATCTTCACACTTGGAAACCGTCGTGTTCTTAAAATCTGCAAAAAGCTACAAAGCTGACTATTTACCCTCCTCGGAACGCCGATCAGGTACTCACTTAAGTATTGTAGAATGTGGGCTTCGATAGATTAGTAATATTTTTTATAGTATTTATTTAAACAATGTAATGAAATGAAAAATAGGCCATTCTGAAAATCAGCGCTGTAATATTATATGCTGCAGCACTAAGCTGAGTTTGACCCTTTTTGGTGTGTCGTATTTAAGTGTCTTTTGTCTACATTTTTTGTTTTGTTTTGTGTTCAAAGAACTGTTTTACTGAGAAGCCAAATAAACTCTTTGTTTCTTTCTATCAATCACTTATAATTTAACCTTCTTGGGTTGATTACGGATCTGAACACATCTTTCCTCATACTAAGAAAGCAAGAAGTGCAAAAACAGTCCGATCTAACATTACCTCTGGAATATCTAGACTGGGTTTTACCTTATTGGACTTTCACATTAGAGAAAGTAAGTCAAACGCATTTCAACTATACCAGAATAATACCACGTTTGTAAGTATGGTGGTTGAGGTTGATATATTGTGCTGATGATGCTAGAAACCCGGTTATCTTATACTAGTGGTAGCACCTTACTATGGCCGCGTAGTTAAAATATGTCGCGCGAAACTACGACTTTTAGAAGCCGAAGACATTCCATTTACTTTAAAAAATCGTCAACATTTGATCAACGGCGTAATATAAATAAATAAATACACCCAACAGTCACAAACATTTTTTTCCCGTGGGGAAAATCCATCTTACGGATACCCTCTGGAACTCGGGGGAGGAGAGATGGTTATGCTGGACTCACAAACCTTCCGACCCATTTTACCCGAGGGACTACTGGATCGGGGCCCTAACAATTTTCCTACGTCCGACTGTAAGTGTGACTGTGTGAGTGTACCGACTAAAAACCACGCGGTAGCCTTCTGCAGCGCATGTGGGATGGTCCCGGGGGATCCTGAGTATACTTTGGACTGCTGCCGGAACGATCCCTGCAACAGTCACACACATAGTCCTGACACCACACTAGATAGAACCTGTACCGTGTGTATCAACAACTACGAGGTTAGGGTTTAGGTTTAGGGTTAGGTTTCTACCCAGACCAGAAACAAATATCAGTCTGACACACAAACATTTGTCCCGTTGCGGTTATCGAACCCACGGCCTGTCGTTTCACAGTCGGCTTCTCGCCCACTGCCACGAACTGTAAAGTACAATTTACAATTAATAAGATTACTGAAAAGGATCATGACGTGTTTATTACTAGTATTTTTTACTACTCAAAATGATGTTGTTAAGTTAAGTTAAGTTGTCACCTGATGTTAAGTGATCTCCACCGCCTATGAACATCCACAACGCCGAAAGTGTCATGTATGCGCTGTCGGCCTTAAAGATCAGGAATAGGGATTAGGGAAGGGAAGGGGGAATCTGGGCCTCCGGATATCTCCCTTACCATACGAAACGCGACAGTAAACTGTCACTTTACGTTGGTTTTCTGTGAGACAGTGGTACTACCCCGGTCGAGCCGGCCCATTCATGTTATAGACAAATTATATGTCTACACCGTGGCTTTACCACTTCAAAATATATTATATATAAAATACTGAGACCATACCGACAGTCTTAGTCATAGTCGAAGGCATTTGTCCCAAATATTCTATGAGCAGAAGATGCCATGGTTGAACTTTTCCGACGTCTGGCTTTGGTCCGCTGGCCAGTAACGCCTACATTCCTCAAACGTCTTTACTATTGTAACGTAAAATCATTATTCACATTTGGTACCTACCGATGTTGTAAAAATCGGAATCCCTAATAGCTCGGAGGGCATCTTAGACCACATAACCTTTCAATCTCTCTCAAGGCTGCACGAGAGCAAGTCTGTTTGTTTTTAAAAAAAAACCCAAACTCCCGATATGTGATTTTTCGAATCATCAAAATACACAATTTGTTATTGCCCGACCTAGGTATTTGAACCCAGGACCTTACCTCACTTTCCCAGCGTTTCCACGTTGTCACTAGGCCAATGAGGTATTCTATTACCCAATAATATAAAGTTTACCTCCGCGTTTATGTATATTTGCGTTAATCTTGAGAGTTGAATATAGAGTTAACTGTCTATATGGATAGGTACAAAAAATTAAAGACAAAGTCAAGTGTCTAGACGCAATAACTAAGAATTTATTAACATAATATGTACTTACCAACACAGTCATATCTATGAGTAGGCACATAGGGTTCCCAATCGTACTTTAATATACAGCATTGTAATATATGCTATACGTACTATATATTGTAATATATGCTATACGTACTATATATTGTAATATATGCTATACGTACTATATATTGTAATATATGCTATACGTATACAACGGTAGGCAGCGGTTTGGCTGTGCCCTGGCATTGCAGAAGTCTACGGGCGGCGGTGACTACTTAGCATCAGGTGGCCCGTCTGCTCGTCTGCCTATCGAGGCACTAAAAAAAAACTATGACAGTACTTCAGACAATCCAGTCCATAGATTACACAATAAACTAAACAGAATTAAACATGTAAATTAAATAAAAAAATATGTCTAAATTAAATCATAACTATAACAACATACTTATTACCTACTAATTATGGTTCCCACTGCGGTGTGCATGCAACCAGTGTTTGACAAAAGCATTGTTTGGACCTTCTGATACAGTATTATTCGAAACCCGTAGCCAACGTATGTATGTAGTTAGCCAAAAGAACTACATTCTGTTCAAGATCACTAATTCACTTTTTTCTTTATATGTTTTTTTGTATGTATTTTATAGCTTACTCTGGAATATTTATATGTGTCGGCCTCCGTCGCGCAGAGGACGAGTAGCCTGTGAAACGAGAATCCAAGGGTTCGATTCCCGCACCGAGACAAATGTTCGTACATACATATACACTCACGCCTGTAATCCCTGAAGGGGTAGGTAGAGGCGTAACCGGTACACCTTCTTTTCGCCGAATTTCGGTTCCACAATGTGATAGGGGCGAGCCTATCACAAAACAACAACAATTAATGTTTGAATGACAGAAATATATTCGTTTCGGATCTGGGTGTTATGGTTCCCTCGTAGTTCTTGGTGTGACTTTTGGGTGTGTTTATTTATTATTTGACGCAACCTCCGTGGCGCAGTAGGCGAGTAGCCGCCTGTGAAGCGAGAGGCCGTGGGTTCGATTCCCACACCAGGATAAATGTTTGTGTGACAGACAGATATTTGTGTCCGGTGTCTGGGTGTTGTGAGACCGAAAGTCTCTCGTAGTCCCTGATACCCACAACACAAGACTCGTATCTTAGTGTGGGGTCGGGGCTATGTGTGTGACTGTTGGGTGTATTTATTTATTATTTATGTTGGCAGCCCTACGAGTAAACAAGTTTAACATGTACCCTGTTTCTGTATTTTAGTAGAATATAGTTGTTTTTCAAATTACAACCAGTTGCCACTTTAAGTCGTATCAGTTTCCGTTGCAAATGCAAATTGCAATGGTCGATCATTAAACTGATTTAATTTTGTGACATTTAATAAAATCAAATTAGCGATGCAATCAACCCCAACTGTTAGTCTCTTTTTTTGCTCAAATTGATTTTTGTATTGGTAGCACAGATGTTATTGCGCATGCGTTACGACTGCTGTGCTGAGGTCTCGGATTCGATCCCGGGTCGGGTAAGGTGATATGGGGTTTTTCTATTTAGAAATACTCAGTATCAGCCCGGAGTCTACAATTGAGCCCGATATGACGATAAGCTCACCCCCTATCACATTATGGGACCGTAATAAATTCGGCGAAAAGTGGGTGTACTGGTTACACCTCTGCCTACACGTTCGGAGATTACAGGCAGTATATGTATATGTATCGATATAAAAATAAATCCATTCTTTGCTAACTTCTGAAAGCTGGGTCCTTTAGGCGTAGTGTGAAGAAGCTACACAGCAGGCCGGCATGATTGTGGAACTCTCACAGGTGTAGTCAGCTGCCCTGTGAGAGTAGCCCAGAAACTTGGCGACGGCCGAAGAATCCTCGTTGGGTGGGTATCGGCACAGGTGAAAATTATGCGACCCAGACTGCTACGGTGCTTCCGCTGCCTGCAAAACGGGCACGTCGCAGCAAAATGCACTTCAGAAGTAAATTGCAGCGACCTCTGTTTCCGTTGTGGTCTAGCTGGGCATAAATCTGCAGAGTGCTCTGCTGCACCACGCTGCATGGTATGTGCAGCGGTCAGTAAACCGGCAGATCATCGTTTAGGAAGCAGCACTTGTGCCGCACCAAATAATAAAAAGAAGAAGAAGAAGCGGTCTAAGGGAGGCAATGCTCTCTCTGAACCAGTCCGCTTACCGGGTGCCACCCAGGCGCCGGAAGCTGCGGCTCAGGGAATGGAGTGTCAATAAATATGGCTCTTCGTTTCTTACAAGGTAACCTCAACCACTGCGCTAGAGCTCAGGATCTTTTGATCCAGAGCATGGCGCAGTGGTTGATTCATATCGCAGTAGTCGCTGAACCGTATTTTGTCCCGCCAAGGGCTGACTGGGTGGCCGACCATGACAGTTCAGTGGCCATCGTTTCCCAAGCCTCTGCTGGCTCCCCGCCTTTCGAAAGAATAGAGAAGGGTAGAGGATGTGTGGCGGTGCTTCTTGGCGACATAATAATAGTAGGAGTGTATTTCTCCCCCAATAGATGTCTCGCCGACTTTGAAGCATTCCTCGTAGAATTAGGTGTTGTCGTTGGTCGCAGTCGTCCCAACCATGTGATTGTCCTCGGGGATTTTAACGCCAAGTCCTCCACTTGGGGTTCCCCCCTGACGAATCCGCGGGGTAGAAGGTTAGAGGAGTGGGCTCTGCAAGCAGGCTTGCTTGTCCTGAATCAAGGTTCAGTCAACACGTGTGTGCGACAGCGGGGCGGGTCCATAGTAGACATTACGTTTGCTAGCCCTGCTATTGCTAACCGTGTTCACGACTGGAAAGTCTTGAAGGAAGTGGAAACGTTGTCGGACCACCGGTACATCCGGTTCAGCGTTTCTACCCAGACCCTGGACAGACCAGTTGTAATAACCCTCACAGAAGACGGTCCACGCTGGGCACTGAAACGTCTCGACCTGGAAGCCTTTCGAGAAGCCGCCCTAGTGCAAGCCTGGGTGTCTCAGGGGACACTCTCCAGGCCTCTCAGTGTCGATGAAGAGGCGGACCAATGTCGAAAGGCGATGTCACACATCTGTGACACGGCCATGCCTCGGGTAAGACGTCAACCCACAAAACGTCAGATGTACTGGTGGAACGATGCTATCGCACAGCTGCGATATGCATGTGTCACGGCCCGTCGCCTATACGCCAGATACCGAAGAAGACGTCAGCGGGGACAAGACGCAGAAACCAGGGAGGCGGAGCTCTACGAAGGGTACAGAGAAGCCAAAAAGACCCTTCAACAGGCCATCGCCAGTGCAAAAGCCCAAGCCTGGGAAGAATTGCTGGAGACACTAGATCTTAATCCATGGGGTCGCCCGTATCTCATGGTACGCAAGAAAATCCGTCCCTGGGCGCTACCAGTAACTCAGTGTCTCCAGCAACAGCAGTTGGAAGATGTAGTAGGCTCTCTGTTTCCTCTGAATGTGGAGCAGACGCCACCTTCAATGGTATCAGCTGTAGAAGCCAACCCACTCAACCTGAACGACTGCGATGGCAATGTACCTGAAGTGACACGGATAGAGATGAAGGTGGCGGTGCGTAGGCTTCAGGCCAAAAATACCGCCCCAGGACCCGACGGAATCCCAGGTCGAGCATGGGTCCTGGCTCAAGACGCTCTTGAGCCCCGATTAAGGAGACTATTTTGTGCATGTCTTGAGCGAGGCCAGTTTCCACGTAGTTGGAAAACGGGTAAGTTGGTCTTGCTCAGGAAGGAGGGCCGCCCTACGGATTCACCAACTGCATATCGTCCGATTGTCTTGTTGGACGAGGTGGGCAAGCTCTTTGAACGAGTAATTGCAAACCGCCTTGTCCAACATTTGACGAGAGTGGGACCGGATCTAGCGGATAACCAATTTGGTTTTCGCCAAGGACGATCCACTATACATGCGATCATGCGCATTAAAGTTCTGGCGGAGGAAGCTGTTTCATGTGGTGAGGTTATGTTAGCGGTGTCTCTTGACATCGCTAACGCTTTTAATACCTTGCCTTGGAACTGCATTAGGGAGGCACTTCTATACCATAGAGTCCCGACTTACCTCCGCCGCATCATCGGGGCTTACCTGTCAGAAAGAGCTGTCATCTTTCCAGTCCGCGAGGGATGGAGCCGACGAGATATGGTATGCGGTGTTCCACAGGGTTCAGTTTTAGGACCTCTGTTGTGGAACATTGGATACGATTGGGTGTTGCGCGGTGCGTTCGCTCCAGGCATTAGTGTGACCTGCTATGCTGACGACACGCTCATAGCTACTCGAGGGAAATCACACCGAGAAGCGGTAATCCTAGCAACAGCTGGGGTGGCTGACATCGTTGCTCGGATTCGGCGTTTGGGACTCGAAGTGGCACTCAACAAATCCGAGGCCATGTTCTTTCACGGACCTCGGAATGCACCGCCTCGCAGTTCCCACTTAATAGTGGGAGGTGTTCGCATCGGCATCGAGTCGACGATGAAGTACCTCGGACTCGTCCTCGATAGCCGATGGAATTTTGTCGAGCACTTCCGGCGGCTTGCTCCCAAGCTCATGGGTGCTACTGCGGCGCTTGCACGGCTCTTACCTAATCTTAGGGGGCCCAATTCTGCCAGCCGAAAGCTCTACGCAGGGATCGTACGGTCAATGGCCTTATATGGGTCACCGATTTGGGCGAACCACCTGACGGCTCGCAATATCGCAATATTGCGCAAACCACAAAGAGCGATGGCTGTCAGGGCAGTCAGAGGATACCGTACGGTCTCCTACGAGGCGGCTTCCCTCTTAGCTGGCTTCCCCCCTTGGGATCTAGAAGCCAAAAGCCTCGCATCATTATTTATATGGCGCGAGGAAGCGCTAGAACGGGGCCTGCGACCCGTGCCCCGAGAAATAGACCTCTGCAGATCCCGGCTCTACCAAGTGCTGGAGACAGAGTGGAAGCGACGTCTAGAGCACCCTAGCTCTGGCGCGGCGACAATAGAGGCTATCCGGCCTATGCTGGCGGAATGGCTTCATAGACGGCATGGCATCTTAACGTTCAGGGTGACGCAGGTGCTCTCGGGACATGGTTGTTTCGGGAAGTACCTGTGCCGCATTCGTCGAGAGCCGACACCTGAGTGCCATCACTGCTGTTGTGTTGAGGACTCCGTGCAGCATACAGTGGCCGCTTGTCCCGCATGGGACTTGCCGCGCCGCGACTTAACCGCAGTCGTCGGCAACAATCTGTCACTCTCAGCATTGGTAGGGACCATGATCGAGAGCGAGGACGGGTGGAACTCAGTTGCTTCATTTTGCGAGCACGTCATGTCCGCAAAAGAAGCAGCCGAGAGGGAAAGGGAGCGGACTGTTAGAGTACCCTCCCTAAATCGACGCTCTCGACGCCAGAGAGATGATCTCCGGCCTCCATAAACTGGCCTGCAGGTGACGGTTGCACAGACCGGTCCGTCACCATGCAAATAAAGGCCTGAGGTGATAGCGTGAAAAAAAAACACACACGCATTTCCAGTGCTCTGTCTGAGGGGTCTATTCCTCAGACCGTGATTGGCCCTGTATAAGGGCCGACTCCTGCGGAAGTTGCGGCTGCATGCAATTGCGTACCCCGCGACTTTCGACATAAAGGAGAGAGTGGAACATCGCGGGGTTTAGTCGGTAGGACGGTCTAGGCCGGTGAGTCCGACATACTTCTTTGGAAGATCCGTAAATGGATTCCCCGCGAAAAAAAAAAAAAAAAAAAAAAAAAAAGGCCGGCATGATTGTATTGAGTAGCGAGGGATAGATTATCACTCGCTACTTGATACTATAACTGGACGGCACTGCACTTACCATCAGGTGCAGTGTGGTCACTTTGCCGTGCCACGATAAAAAAAACATTGTTTATTCATGCACTCTGCTGTGTCAGGACAGATCTAATGCCGAATGCAAACTGAACGAAGAGGAACGTAGGTCCTCATTACTCCCGAATAAAGATAATTTCCTAGTTCAGGTTTTAAACGTTTTGTCCTTCACCATCAAAGAAACGCGAATATTGCATTTATTATAGTCGATGACACACGAGTGGGGAGATGAGACAAGTCGCAGGTTCGATCTCTGCGGCACCGAGATCACACGCCTCTGAATTTTTGAAGTTCTGTCTATATACGTTGTTAATTATCGGTCGTTCTGACAGCGAAATACAGAAAAATGTTAGTTTGGCAACAGTCTTGGCTGTGTCGGCAACAGTATATAATAAATAAATAAGACCCAATAGTCACACCCATAGCCCCGATCACACACTAAGATACGAGTCTTTTGTCGAGGGTATCAGAGACTACGAGAGACTTGCGGTCTCACAACACCCAGACCCCGAACTCATATATCTGTCTGTCACACAAACATTTGTCCCGGTGTCGGAATCGAACCCATAGCCTCTCGTTTTACAGCCGGCTACTCGCCTACTGCGCCACGGAGGCTGTCAAACACCTACAGTGACACCTATCGGGTCCAAAATTATCCTATTTTCAAAGTTGGAGCCAACAAGTTATATTTCAAAAATCACAAAATGGTACGGTGTCGGTGCTGGTACGAATATCTTGACACGTTTATTTATATATTAAAAATAAACAACCTACGAGAATTTCAACATAACTTAATATTGTACCATTAAGTTGAGAAATGTTAATGTTTGACAATGTCATTCACTTGATGTGACCACTTGTCTTGTTCTGTGAGACACGCATCATATCTGTCGTAATGTTTGCCATTTAATCTAATACATAGCAAACTTAAAGTGGCATTTAAACCATTGAGGCCATACCTCGCGTAAATTCTGCTGATCACTATATAGAAATATATGTTAAATATAGCTTCATCCCGAAACTTTGTGTCTGAATAGAACTTCTATAAGTGACTTAAAATAATGTACAAAAATACATAAAATCACCTCAAATAGACTTATCAATGACCTTAAATCACCTGTCTAAATATCCATTAGATTTACTATATAATAGACTAGCTGTTACTCGCGGCTCCGCCCGCGTGGAGTTCATGTTTGGGAGAAAAAGTATACAATACAAAATACCAATTTTCATGAATTTAACTTCTTATGACGGATTTTCATACAAACTTTCATCCCCTATTTTACCACCTTGGGGGTGGAAATTACAAAAACCCTTCCTTAGCCTACGTCATATAAGGTACCTACTGTGAAAATTTCAAGTCTCTAACCTTAGCCGTTTTGGCTGTGCGTTGATATGTCAGTCAGTTTCTTCTTTTATGTATACAGATTTAATTAAACTAGGATGGTAACTACCTCATTAATATTCAACTACATTGGAAGGTGAAATAGCCGACGCAAATATTATTAGAATGAATATAATATGTTTGTCAAACTATTTTATATGTGGACAGTAAGCGGAGGTAAATCGAGAAAAGGCTCGGAATTTCGCAAGACATGGCTTAACGGATTTGCTTGCTTTTAGCAACTACGCGATTGCCACACTCCGACCCTACTAGCCGTGCCGCACCGACAGGGTTTCCACATTACTAGTAATAAGAAAATATTTACATTTTAATCCAATATTGAAAATGTAGGTATTGATACATCAGTTGCAAGTACATACATACGCACTCACCGTAATTCCCGAAGGTGTAAGCAGAGAGGTCATCGATTGCGAGTAGTAACATAGGGCATACATAAATATGCATTTTATAAACCAATAATACATTAAATGTGTCGACCACCTCATCATATTAAATAAGCATCAAGTCAATTAATTTTTATACAACTTATACCGCTATAAACAATAAACTTCTGGTTTTGAAAATAAGACAGTATGCTTACTCTTGAAATCAATTCCAATCTCGAACTCGATACAGTTTCGATTCCAATCTAGAAGATGTTGGAACTCTAACTCACTAAAACTAAATGAAATTGAATATTTACGAACTAGCGATTGTAAATCCTCTATTACATTTAGTTGCAAAAATTAAATTAAATTAAATTCAGTTAAATAGTGCGCTGGAGTTGCCTTTAACAGTGAAAATTGTACAGTTTTCATACCCAATCCCAATTTTAAATTGGAATCGAGTGTCAAGAGTAACCCTCCTGGTTGAATGAGAAATTTGAACTTCGTTTAATAGTCGATAGGAATAACTACGACTAAACTTTCATCGTCTTCTAACTCTTTAAAGGTTTTACATATATAACGTTTTTTCTTTTATCGGCAAAGTGACCACACTACACCTGATGGTAAGCGCTGTGCCGTCCAGTTAGAGTATCACAGAGCGAGAGATAATATATTCCTCGCTACTCAACACAACCATGCCGGCCTGCTGTGTAGCTTCTTCACACTACGCCATGGGGCAAGGAGATTAATAAGCGGTCAAGGGTCTAGTGTCAGTCTGTCAGTACTCAGAACGCCGCAACACGGCCAAACATCGTACCCCGACTCTAGACCCCTTTTTTTTTTTGTTGTCGCGGGGAAAGCGTTTTATTACTACCTCCCGCTCCGGGGGGAAGCGGAATAAGAATAAAACGGTTATGCTGGACTAGCCGGTCTTACGACCCAGCATCCCCCTCGCCCGGATGATGGCTATCCGGGCAGCCGCTGGGTCGAGTCCCTACCCCCTATGTACACCCCACCCGACACTACCAGCTAAAACCCCGCGGTGGCCTTCTTCGGCGCTTACGGAGCGATCCCGGGGTATTCTAAGGAGTGCTAGAATTGCTGCCGGAACCGCCCCTGCGCGGTGCTGCGTAGCAGCCCATCTCCATGGGAGGGCTTAGGAGCCCCCGATCACCGAACAACGGCAGCGAACGAGGCCTTACCACACGCGCTGCCGTCCATCTCGGGGTCGCACGATGCTCCGAAACTGGGAGTGCATCGATTCGGGCTGACAGCCCCCCGCTGCGAGCCCGCGACCCCCGATGGCCCCAATTAGTCGCCTCGTACGACAGGCAGGGGTTACCGTGGTGGAATTCAAACGCCCCCGTTCCACAGGGCGGGACTCTAGACCCCTGACAACAACCGGATGTACACTGGCTGACCCCGGCACGTGACACACTTGCGTGTGCCACTATGGCGGGTTTTACACCCTGTGTACGGTGGTCGCTATCCGGGTGGATGTGTATATCCTACCACCAGCTCAAGTACTATAGTATATAGATTTAACATACACATTATTGAACATCAATTTGAATTGTTTGTTAGGTATCTATCAGACATCAAATATAACATTAAACTAGCGGACCGTGCAGACGTCGTCCTGCCCGGAAAAGTAGTGCCACACCGACAGCAGCGCCACCTACCGGGTCCAATTATGAATTTAAAGCATCCAGGGCGCCACCCAAACGTATACAAAAAAAATCATTCAAATCGGTCCAGCCGTTTAGGAGGAGTTCAGTGACATACACACGTACAGTAGATTTATACAACATGTAACATGATTAATGCACACTCTGATAAAAGTTTTTTTAATTCATAAAAAGGACACCGACTTCAATGAAAAACAAATTATGCGCCTCTATAACATTTGGGGTTTTCCTCGATTTTTCTGAGATCCCATCATCAGATCCTGACTTGGTGCCAATGGGACCACCTGCGAAGTATACCCTTTTAAACAAAAAAAGAATTTCTCGAATCGGTCCAGGCGTCTTCGAGTAATTGGGTAACATACATAAAAAAAAGATTCCGACGAATTGTTAACCTCCTCCTTTATTGAAGTCAGTTAATTAAAAATAGTTTGTTCAGAATAAGCGACTGAATCGATATCAACAATTTGTTAATAGACGATTTTTTTTTTTTCAAAAATAATTAACACTCTGGTATATTAATAGTCACCCTTTAATTTAACGTTCAAGACAAACGAAACTGAGACATAACTCGATGCGATAAAGTCTTTTCTAAATGCAATAATAAACGAACACTTTAAAAAATCAAATAATTAAAATTACGAACTTTATGTCGAAAATTAGTAAACTAATTTCATAAAAAATAATATTTATATTAATTGCAGTCTAATTTCAATACATGAATTATGATTGTAATAATATTTTTAAATTGGGGTGTCTGAGGATGTGCGTTATTCCCATTACACGTAGTGTATACAACATGTACCATTATTAATGCACACTCTGAAAGTAGTTTGTTCAGAATAAGCGACTGAATCGATATCAACAATTTGTTAATAGACGATTTTTTTTGTCAAAAATAATTAACACTCTGGTATATTAATAGTCACCCTTTAATTTAACGTTCAAGACAAACGAAACTGAGACATAACTCGATGCGATAAAGTCTTTTCTAAATGCAATAATAAACGAACACTTTAAAAAATCAAATAATTAAAATTACGAACTTTATGTCGAAAATTAGTAAACTAATTTCATAAAAAATAATATTTATATTCATCGCAGTCTAATTTCAATACATGAATTATGATTATAATAATATTTTTAAATTGAGGTGTCTGAGGATGTGCGTTATTCCCGTTCCACGTAGTATAAAGATAAGTAAATAACTCAGAATTATTTTTTATCACTATTTTGAAATTGAGAATTAATAGAACGTTATAATTTCGCGGCATTTTTTCAATTATAAAGACATTACAAATGACTGTTATTCACCCACAGTTAATAGGTTTATTGATAACTTCGGTGACTGGGTCTTTATAGTGTGATTTAAGTATACAATGCCAAATAGACTAGAGTTGCCAACCGTCCTGTTTTCCCAGGACATGTCCTGGTTTTCAGAGTGTCCTGGGACGTCCTGGATAGTTTTTAAGCAGCGTCCTGGGTTTTTAAGCAGCTTCCTGGGTTTTTAAAGCGCCTTGATAAGGTCCTGTATTTTAAAATTAGCACACCTCTTTTGCAATCCATGGGGGGGGGGGGGGGGGCGTGCCGGCTCGAATTTCGGGGTTGGCAACCCTAAACTAGAATATAAGAAATAGACCAAGTTTTTTATTTTGTCAGAGACCCAAACAGTCACACGCTCTAACTGCTAGTTTCATCAAAAACGGATGATGGCTATTAGACCGCATAGAATCGCAAACAAAAAGTGGTAAGCACCACTAGACAGTATTGTACATATACGTTCATATACACTTCCTTGTAATAAATGTTTTTAGACTCTCGCGATTTGAATACATATTATAAAATTAGGAACGGGTCTTAATCGCGCAATATTTTAATGGTATAAATACCACAATTATTTCCCGACTTTTCGACCGAGTTGCATCGGCCGTGGTCACGGGCTGAAGAGTCAGCCCGTTAAAATATTGCACTTCCTTGTAATCCGAACGGGGTATGCAGAAATTTTACCAGTACACCCACTATTGGCCGAATTTCTTACGGTCCCGTAATATAATTGGGGGCGAGCCTATCGCCAAACCAGTCACAATTCCAGACTCCGGGCTAATACTGAGTATTTCTAAATGATATCACTTACGCGGCCTTCTGAGTACTCTGACAATAGACCCTCGACCGCTTCTTCACCTTCTTGCCCATGGCGTAGTGTGAAGAAACAGGCCAGCATAATTGTATCGAGTAGCGGGGGATAGATCGCCTCTCAGTACACGATAATCTACAGAATAAAGGTTGGACAAGATTGATACTATGTACTTAAGACAACCGATGTGAAATAATAACTTGCTGTTACATTTCGTACGGTGCATAAAATTGTAAATAATACACTTTGTATGTTACTATATTATATAGTGAATTGCACTACCTGCAACAACAATATTAGTATCTTTCAACTTAAATAGTCATGTAAAAGGACAAATTATTAATTACTCTGATTAACCACCGTGAGCGAGTTGGTCGTAAAATGAAAGGTCGCGGGTTCGATCCCCGCACTGAGACAAGTTTGTGTGATCCACAAATATGTGACTATAGGGTCCCGGTCGTTTTAAAGCCGCGCGTGGAACCGAACCCAACACGTAAAGTCCGGGACAGTTTTAATGTTTTCCTTCCTATGATCCTGGGTCCTTTAGGCGTAGTGCGAAGAATCTACACAGCAGGCCGGCATGATCGTGTTGAGTAGCGGGGATAGGTTGTCTCTCGCTACTTGATACTCTAACTGGACAGCACTGCACTTAGCATCAGGTGCAGTGTGGTGCTCTTTGGCGTGCCAGAATAAAAATTATTTAATGGAGTAATGTACACCAGCTAAGATTATGCTTGTATATACTATACAATGTCACCGAAGGAGAACCCCCGGTTGGTGTCCGACTATATTATTAATTATGCAAATGACTTTAACTTGTCAGGTCACTGAATAATTAAGTTTTGCGTTATACACTACGTATAAATCTAAAGCATAATATGTTGTCGGGTTTTAAATGACATATATGCAGTTCACGAACTTTTATTAGGAAGTACATGTCACAGAATATTTTTTATAAATCACTAGATATTGCCCGCGGTTCCGCCCGCGTGGAGGTTATTTTTGGAAAAAATGGTATACAATCCACGGAGGCATCTTAAGCTATTACATATTTCTATATATTGCTATCCCATAGGAAGCGTGCATTTTTCCGGGATAAAAAGTAGCCTATGTGCTGTTCCAGACTATAATCTATCTCTGTGCCAAATTTCAAACTAATCTGTTCCGCCGTTCTGGCGTAATTGAGTAACAAACATCGATCCATCCATCCAAACATTCGCATTTATAATATTATATATATAGTAGGATTTAACAGAATCTGTTGATGTATATATAATACACTGTAATAATTGAGTTTGCATGCATTTAACATTATATGAATGCTAGCTGTTTCCGCGGCGCCGCCCGCGTGAAAGTTATTTTTGCATACTGCTGAGGCATATATTACTATGTTAATTGCGGCGTAGAACTTTTTATTACCTAAATCTTAAAGAATTACTATGTTTCTGAGGTATATTTTTTATTCGAAATCCTTGTCCCCTTGTTGGCTGGACGTTAATACAACTATAAGAATAACTTTGAATCCCCAAACAAATCCGAAGAAATTTGTTGACGCAATCGCTCCATACAAATAAAGATATTATGTAAAATATAGCTTAATTTTGATTTTTTTTCTCAATTGAATTTGTACTTGTATGTTTGTGCTAAATATCTGTCACTCAAATGAGATGATTGTAGAAAAAATGTACATATTTATGATGTGGGTTTTTAATGGCAATGATCTAAATCACTATCTCAATTCACTTGCCTCTGATATTAAAAGAAGTGGTGTAACATCCTAGAATATGACTCTAGCTAAGTGTCTACAGGATATTTCTAATCCTGGCACGGCAAAGTGAAAACACTGCAACTGGTGGTAAGCGCAGTGCCGTCCAGTTAGAGTATCAAGTAGCGAACACACAACTATTACTTACTTACAAGCCCTGCTGAGTAGCTTAATCCTTAACATAGCTTAATCCTTAACATAGCTAATAGCTTAATCCTTAACATAGCTTAAGGATTAAGCTAAGTTAAGGCATCCTTAAACTGAGTTAAGCATTAAGCCACTCTAAACTCTAAATCATAGAAAAGGGGGAACACGGTAGCTGGCCAACTATTCCACAGCTTAATGGTGGGGCAAGGATACGAATTTGAAAACTTCTTGGTTTAGGCCAGCGTAGTAGACACCATGAAGTTGTGGCTCCGCAAACCAGTACATTGTTAACAAAATATATTCTACATATTATCTACTGTACGTGTGCATGTCACTGAACTCTCCTAAACGGCTGGACCGATTTGAATGAATTTTTTTGTATGTGTTTGGGTGGCGCCCTGGATGGTTTAGATTCACAAATCAGCCCGGCAGATGGCGGTACAGTCGGTGTGGCGTTGCTTTTACGGGCAAGACGACGTCTGCACGGTCCCGTAGTATAAAATAAAAACCATTAAAAACTCTACTCTCGGGCGCCTTAAAGCTCCGTTTTAGCCTCTTTGGGTAAGGATTGCCCTTGTCAATTTACTTGTCAATGACTTAAATTAAAATTACGTCTCGTATTCCCGACAAAGGAAACAAAATATTACAACATCGCACATGTTAAGAACTTATCTGCTTATCAACACGCGCCAGAAATAATTATCTGTTATCATCACGTTTATATACGAACGATATAAGGACACCAGATATTTCTATTACATTTATAGAAAAAATAAAATATAATTTTGTTTTGTTGGCAGGAGGAATATTCGATCATAAACAGAGTTAAAAATAATACAAAAATTCAAAAACCCGACTGCAAATAAGTAATGCACTAAAAATACCAAAACAAGATTGAACCCATTAATTTTCTTTCGGTCTATAATTTGCAATTGGGTCCCGCCTGCTACTAATTTTATTTTCTATTCCCAATCTTGTTTTGGTATTTTTAGTGCATTACTTCTTTGCAGTCGGGTTTTTGAATTTTTTAATTGATTATTTTATTTTAGACTTTTTAGTGTCCCTGCACACTCTTATGATACTATATTGATGAATATAATGCCTTACTTGTTGGAGTTTAAGAGAAAACTGATACCCAAATGAAAAAACCGATACCCGAATGAAAATCAAATTAAACAAATAACTAATATATATTTTGGTTTCTTATATACTGGTTTCTTATATTTACGCGAATATTATACATTGAAATAAAACGAAGTTTACGGATTATATCGCGGTTTATTTTACTTTTTTACCAAAAAAAAGTAAAATAAACCGCGATAATTTTTTCTTTTTTTTATATACACATATATTTTTGTAATCCTCTTTTATTTTAATACCCTTCTCGATAGGTATGGTCAATTTTTTAAATTAATGTATTACTATTTTGCGCAAAAATTCGCCATTTTGATCTTTTTATCCAACACTTCATCTAAGGACACTTGGGCTTTTAAGACGTATATAACGATACCTTAACTGTCGAAATCCATCCAGTCGTTTGAAAGATACGAGGTAATAAAGAAATTTACAAACATACATACAAGATACGCGCGAAAAACATAACACTTCCTTGGCAGTTGGGTAAAAATAGCGCGATATTTTGCGCTCGAATATGTCGAGCTCAAATGCTCAAATGCATTTATAACATTACTGCATGGACTTAATAAAAAAAAATACCATAAAATTAATTCTAACACAAAACCCACAGAAACTTTATTAAAAAAAATCTCATACGAGATATAAAAACCTCACAATTATGTATAAACATGTATTTCCCCCCGAGGAATGGTATAAATAATTTAACCTGTTACAAAGTTACGATTACATGCAATAAAAAATAAACATTGAAAATCGTTATTTATCAATTATCATAAAATAGTAAACTTGAAAACTATTAAATAGATACCGTTTAATCTGTTGATATATTAGTATTGAACATTGTAACTACAGATTACGATGACTTTACTATACAAACTATTTAATCATTGACCCTATACGAAGCAGACCTTTTGACATAGTGCTAATGGCGGCTTTTATCATTGCAGCTAGATAAAATAATTATGCTGTCATTATAGTCTCATATAACCGGTTGCACGCATTTTTTGTTATAAAATGAAAGTGACCATTATCAATTTGTGTTTTTCTTGTTTTAATGCCGGGTTCAATGTTTTTACGCGTGTTTTGTTGATAGTGTTGAGCGCTTGTCTGTACCATAGTTTTGTGCTCGCTGAAGTGTTTCTAAACAGTTATAATCTAGTGTACCCACCGTATTTAGCTAAACCCATATTGATAATTCAACATCATGTGGCACGAATCGTTACTCGTGCCTTGAAAATTGTGTCTGCTAAGGTATTTTTTCTTCATACCCTCGACTAAAATATAAAAGCTTAAAGTGTTTTAGTGGAATAAGAATGTTTTTAACCACTTCAAAAAAGGAGGAGGTTAACAATTCGTCGGAATATATTTTTTTATGTATGTTACCTGATAACTCGAAGACGCCTGGATCGATTCGAGAAATTCTTTTTTTGTTTAAAAGGGTATACTTCCCAGGTGGTCCCATTGACACCAAGTCAGGATCTGATGATGGGATCTCAGACAAATCAAGGGTAACCCTCAAATTTTATAGTGACGCATAATTTGTTTTTTATTGAAGTCAGTGTACTTTTTTGAATAAAAAAAAAATTTACTTATTGAATACAGTGATATTGGTACTCAATCTTAAACTATACTAATATTTTAAATGCGTAAATGTCTATTTGTCGGTCTGCTTGGTATTCGTGTTTTTTTAAACCGCTGAACTGATCTCGTTGATTTTTGGTATGAAAATAGTTTGACCTCGAGACCAGGCATAAACAATAAACTACTTCCTTTATATTACATTTACAATTATCAAATAAGGAACCAAAGATTTTATGGAAATAACCGCTGAACCGATTTTGATATAATTTGGGTCGAGGATAGTTTGAACTTTAATAACGTGAAGGTAACAATATTTAAAAAAATTAGAAGATCACATAGTTAATCAAAATTGCCAGCGGAATTAGGTACTCTGTTATAAAATTACCCCTTAACTGTTTTTTTGTATCCTAGCACAGCAAAGAGACCACACTGTACCTAATGAAAGCGCAGTGCCGTATTGTTAGATTATCGAGTAGTGAGAGACGATCTATCCTCTGCTACTCAACACAATGATGCCGGCTTGCTTCTTCACACTTCGCCGTGGGCAAGAAGGTGAAGAAGCGGTCTAGTGTCAGAGTACTCAGAGTTCCCCAACTCTAGACCCCCGACAAAACCCCTGGCACTGCACTTACCATCAAGTGCAGTGTGGTCACTTTGCCGAGCCACGATAAAAAATAAACCGGATGTACACTGGCTGATCCGGGAATGCGACACTCTTTCGTGTGCCATTATGGCGGGTATTACACCATGTATACGGTGGTCGCTATCCGGCCGTATATGAATATCCTACCACCAAAAAGTTAACTCTAGTGATAGGTATCAAAAATTATAGAAATAATTATTTTTTAATCGATAAGTTATCTAACATGTATATTAAAAGCACGCAGGACACCAAAGACTCGCAGACTATATGGACCCGAAAAACAGAATTGAGAACCCCTAAATTTAGGTACCCTAAGGCCCCTGTATTCCCGATTATGGCCCTGTGTGTCCATTCACGCACCTCAGCTGAAGGCAAAATCTAATAAGAAAGAAACTTTAGACTAGTATAGTGATGTCGATGAGCAAATTATTACCTCTAGTGAATATCTACACCTACATATCGGGGTTGCGCTTTTGATATACTAGCAAAATGCTGTGGGGGATTTTCGGGAATCGGACTTATCAAATAGGTTTCATATTTCCAAGTGTATTGTAGGTCGATTAGACGATCCCCATATGATATACCAATATATATTCCGGAAGCGCAGAGTTATATATAAGCCGGAAGCTCCTATAAATAAAGTAAGGATACCGTAGTAATTGAGCGAGAAAGTCAAATATTCTGACATTTGTACAAGGAAACAATTTCTTTTCGCTTTCCTGTTGGTCAAAGGTGGCAGTTTATCATTGACTACCAATCAAGCCAGGCCATATAAGTACATACATATACACTCACGCCTGTAAACCCTGAAGGGGTAGGCAGAGGTGTAACCAGTACATCCACTTTTCGCCGAATTTATTTCAGTCCCATAATGTGATGGGGGGCGAGGATGAAAAACTTATACTTAATATGATATACAAAAAGACTTTTTTAATTTAGTAAAAATATCGATTAAAGTTTCCTCTCTTAAGGCTTTACGTTGTCGAAATCATAAAAATTACATTAAATTCCAAGAAATTTCTGAGAAGTCCGCGAGCTAAATCGCTATATAATATAAGTAATTTAAAATATGCCTTCATTACGTAGCCTGTTTTAATAGAATTTCTATAATTGTTCTTAAATAACGTAGAAAAATCTAAGATAATAACGATGATATTAGTTTTTAATGCAAATTGTATACACTAATTACATTCGTGTTTTCCCCCATTAAAAAAAAAAGTATAACGTCTTAAAAAAACTAGTCTAGAACGTTCAAAATGTAACTAAACTAGTATTGTAAAAATAATTGTAATAAGTCAGCGATGCCTACTTGGGAGTATTACGGATTGCCGAGACGAAAGTCGTAGGTTTGAAACCGAAATGGCACACACTACATATAAACTTCTAACTTTTCAAAAGTTACGTGTATATTCATTGTTAATTATTTCTTGTTTTAACGGTGAAGGGAAACATCATGCGGAAACCTGCATGCTTGAGAATTCACCATATGAATTTTGTGAAGTTTATCTATCCGTATTTGGCTAGCGTGGTGGGCTAACCCCTCTCATGAGTAGAGGAGCAATGTGCCCAATAGTGGGACAATGTTTAATACAGTGCTAGTAAATTAGAATAAAAACCATCAGAAACGGTGCATCTCGGATGACTAAAATCACCGATTTTTAATGGGCAGATCAGCGTCAGATCAAAACGTCCTGGACGTTTTTCATTAACGCAGGATACAGCCTTAAGCTAAATATCGATGCTTCTTGAGGAAGGTGACTTAATAATTATTAACAGGTATAATACACATATTTTTTGCATATATTTTACATAATAAAATGCAATTATAAAATATAAATTAACATTTTATGATTTGATAAAACATTAATTAATCAACATGAATCGCATGTTTTATTACGGCAATTAAATACTTCGCTTGATATTTAGAAATAACAAAAAAACACTCATCCCTTTATCGCACTTATAGTAAAAACAAAAAGAAAACACATTGGGTGTCGAGGCAATCAGCAAAGACTTATAATTGAAGAAAAATAAACCACGAGAATAAAAAGAAAACCAGTAATTCTATTACATACTTATCTCATTGTCCGAATGTGTCATTGTCTTCCTGCCAAAATCATTGCACTCAATGATTCTTCGCTGAGTTTATTAATTATTTTCATAATGTAATTAAATGACTTTCAACTTTTTGAGAATGCCCATTGGATAATCCTACTATTCTACTAATATTATAAAAATGCGAATATTTGGATGGATGGATGGATGGATGTTTGTAACTCAATCACGCTACAACGGCTGGAGGGATCTGGTAGAAATTTGGCACAGAGATAGATTATACTCTGGAATAGCACATAGGCTACTTTTTATCACGGAAAAATGTACAGTTCCCGTGGGATAGCTAAATTTGTCACAGAGCAAGAGATCGACATGGTTTTCTGCATAGTGGCAATTTAGCTTAGAGTATACTCTAACGGTCTTATTCATAATGAGTTATCGGAGCTTTATAAGGCCATTAATAGGAGCTTGTTAAAAATGTTATTTATAATGGCTCAATAGAGATAAAACGCTCAACATTTTGAGAAATTAAAAATTTGGTTTGTTGGTCTGGAAGTTGATGAATCTAATTTCACATGTAGGTATAGACTGATGAGATTTTTAAATACAATTCTCATACTTTAACTTTTTTATAATGGCCGCTGTTGTAAAACTGCACCAAATTTGCGCAAACAGACTAAATAAAACAAATGACCCAATATTTGGTTCTTTGTTTTTTATAACAGATTAATTGGCCGTAACACCATTCAATTTGCATATATACCTACTCGTAGCAAAAGATTTCAAAACGGCAAGCAGTACAGTGTAACAAACAGTCTAAACAAAATTATGTTTGACCTTTTCTATGGCGTGAAATTAAAAAAAACCCTCTACATCAAAGTGCAAAGAGATATATATACTACGTATATATTTAAATGAGCATTGTATATATAGGCGGCGCAACCAGCATTTACACTTTCCAAACTACTACTCAAAATCTTGAAATAAAACGAATTTTACGGATTATATCGCGGTTTATTTCAATGCATAATATTCGCAAAAATATAAGAAACCATTATACTCAAAACCTGACAATATACATACGTAATATCGCAGCCCGTGTAAATAGTTCGGATTCAATCATAAGGAAAAAAAAATATATAAAACAAAAAGTAAACATATTGGGAGTCGGGGCAATCAGCAAAGATTTCGTCTGCAATAAGCAATGACATATAATTGGAGAAAAAAAAACACCAGCATAAAAATAATATCATTTATTTTTACTATAGTCATAAGTATATGTTAATTAGTGTAATTGGTTTATCCGTACTAATTAATAAAAAAATGGCAAACGAACCAACAGGTACAGACGTCCAACCAGGGTCGGGGTTAGATGCCTCCGCACGTCAGTCATCAGAGTTCAGGCTTACCAAAACCAAGTATGTGCGTATATACGTGCCATATTTGGACAGAAAGAACATGCTATAATTTCCAATACTCAGCCCCAACATTACCTACCAGTATTTTAAGGATACACCAGAGCGCAGTCTATTGAAATGTTTGCTTGAGACGATCATAACACCAGAGACGACATAGAAACAGAATGGAGCTACGAAAAGTGTTACACGTATAATAATAGATTCGTGATGTATGTAATTATACAACATTAAATCAACATAATGCCTCTTTTAACCTACCTACCTAAGCTCATTACCTTCTTGCCAGTTTTCAAGCTTGGTCCGTGAAACTAAGATATAGGAATCACGAAATATTACTTATTGTGACTATCCGCGTAAAAGTTCTGTAGACCTACTCTGGAAATCAATTCCAATATCGAACTCGATACAGTTTCAATTACAATCTATACTTATAATAAATCTGTAGAGAGGTCAATTCTGTACATGAATTATATTTCCAAAATAACTATCAGCGGGTGATTAGTGATCGATACTGACGCCAAAAATGCAATCAGTAAAATTTTTGTCTGTCTGTCTGTCTGTCTGTATGTTCGTTATAGAAACAGAAACCACAGGACGGATTTCAACAAAACTTGGTACAATTGTTCTTCATACTCCTGGGCAGGTTATAGTATACTTTTCATCACGCTACGATCGATAGGAGCAGAGCAGTGAAGGGAAATGTTGGGAAAACAGGAGAACTTACTCCATTTTTTTAAGCTTCCGTCGCGTGTGCAGCCTTAATAGTTAAAGCTACACAGAAATCATGTATGACGGAAATGTTCTCCTTAAAATTATATAAAAAATATTCCACGACAGCAAATGTCTATATTTTATGGTTGACTCACAATAACACGTGTAACTCCCGATAGCTTAGCAGTTCAGAGATTTCTGATTATATTTGTCTACTCTTACGTTTATAACACTCTCAATTATCCCTAATTAATAAATGTTAACATTATTACCTATTTAATTTAATAAAAAATGAATTATAGAAATAGGTACAGAAACACCAAAGTTATACATGTAATACGCTAATAAGCCATCGCGCGTGAATACTGAATCATGCTATAAGGATTATTTTTGTGTAACCGTCGCGTCGGGTAGCCGCGGGAGGCTACTAGGCAGATGCTAGAGGGATGTAATAGCGTAATATGCCTCCATGGATAGTTTGCTTTTTCTCTCAAAACCAACTTCCACGCGGGCGGAGCTGCGGGCAAAAGCTATCTAGAATATATTGGAACTCTACCTGACTCAACTAAATGGAAAAGAATGTTTACGAACTAGCGATCGTAAATACTCAATTTCATTTAGTTACTAAAAATTCCGCCGTATTCAGTTAAATCATGCGCTGGTGTCGCGTTCAAAGGTGCCAATTGTACAGTTTTCGAACCCAATCCCAATTTCAAAATGGAATTGAGTGTCAAGAGTAACTCTCCAGATCAGCAAGAACTCAATCACGTACTTGGTTATTTAAAAGAAAAAATAACTTGACGATAATAATTTTAAGCTTTGCCAATCATTTTTAATAAGCTATGATTTATAATATTGTAATTTCTTATTTCCAGACAGCAATCATGAATGGTTTTATGAGAAGATTTCTTCGATTCCTGGTGTCGTTGTTGGCAATTATCGTTGTTCCAGCAACTTACCTGATAAACATCAAAAGGAAGAGGAAATGTCCACCACCAACAAATCCATTACTTTTTAAATCTGCTACATGTTTGGCTTCTATGATAAGACATAGAGAGGTACCTAAGTTCATATTTTTTATAGTAATATTAGTACTAAATCGCGATAATAAATGTAAATTATATGAGAATTTGTTCGGAGATCAGCATTAGTCGTTCGCATCGTTTTTATAGTTATATCGTTTAATAGTTCAGTAAGTACATATGGAACAATTTCAATAGACTTTACCGTTGTCAATATCTTTACATGATGCCTCCTATTAAATGTAAATGTCCTCCGTGAGTAGATACAACAATTATATTACTGTAATAAAACGACTAGCACAAATAAATTAGTTTTTTTTATTCTGGAACGGCAAAATGACCACACTGCGCCTGTTGGTAAGCGCAGTATCGTCCAGTTAGAGTACCAAGTAGTGTCAGACAATCTATCCCTCGCTACTCAACACAATCATGCCGGCCTATTGTGTAGCTTCTTCGCACTCGCCTAAAGGACTCAGGATCCTAGGAAGAAGGGAACACGGTAGCTGGCAAACTGTTACACTGCTTGATGGTGCGGCAAAAATACAAATTTGCGAACCTCTTGGTTCGGCTGGGGTAGCAGTATACAACAAGAAAAATTAAGATTATTCGATTACTAGGCATCATATTATATATAATCTAATAGGGAATAGTAACGGTAACTTACAACTAAATGAAATAATTTAATTATCTTCATACCATTGTATCTCATAGGAAAAAATGGGAGCAAACAGAATATACTTAAGTATAGTATGTTTTTTCTGTGGCCAAATTGCATTACCTATGTACCGTGTAGTTATGCATTAATGAACAAATTTTGTATAATGTAAATGAATAAACAAAAATCAATATTAATTTTAACTTTCTAGCAGACATTTACATATATTTAAATATTTTAGGTAACATCAGAACAAGTTGTATCTGCGTACATCGAGAGATGCAAAGAAGTCAATCCTTACCTAAATGCTGTAGTCGAGCCACGATACGAAGTGGCTTTGAGAGAAGCGAGAGGTATAGACAAAATGATAGCCTCTTCTGATCGGACGCCCGAAGAACTTGAAAAAGAATACCCGTTGTTGGGTGTGCCGATTACTGTTAAAGAAAGTATAGCTGTCGAAGGTAAGGATCGCTATAATATTGAACATAACACACTACCTCAGAAAATAGGCTTAGGTGCAATCTCACAATTATGTAATCCGATCCGTTCCACAGAGTACCTATGAGGGGTGGGACCTATTAAAATATCGGATAAAAATCCATTCCTAATAATCCATACCAATACTATAAATGCGAAAGTAACTCTGTTTGTTTGTTTGTTACGTTTTCACGACGAAACGGCTGACCAGATTGTGATGAAATTTGGCAAGGAGATCGATTATATCCTGGAAAAGGACATAGGCTATCTTTTTTCTCAAAAAACAACATTGAAAGGGGTCAAATAGGCGTTCAAAATTTGTATGGGAAATCCATAATTCCTCGTATAAAATATAAGAATTATCTAATTTGAAAAGATACGTCATCATCTACTTTGGTTTTATAGTATTACTTAATAAAGAAAACCAATATCATTGATTTATAAATCGTGAAACTACAAGTCAGGGGCAAGAAATAAATGTTCCGAGTTAATATTCCCTTCGCATGAAGGTTTCCTTATACGTGTTTTCATTCAAGAAGGATTAATATGCATTCTGCATATTCTTCCTCTCGATAACTCATTGCCTAAGTGCAACATGTTATCCGATCATATGTCTGCTTGAAGTAAATCCACCTTGAGAATACTTTATGCGTAGATGGTTAAGATATAAGGTACTTGCGCCTTGCAAGGCCCATTTTTTGTAATACTTAAATAAATAAAAAATAGACATTATTTATTAAAACAAATTTTATCACAATATTCCTAATTTATTTTTGAATAAGATTACCATACCAATCAACCGATTAAATTAAACTTCTTTAAGAAAACAATATTTTTAAAACCTCCGATTTGGGCCTTTTAATGAACATAGGTACTTATCATTGTCCGATTTTAATCACGACATTTATAAACACTATCAATACAAAAACATGCTAAGTATTGTAAGATACGTACAACTTAATCTAAAATATGAGTTTCTTAAGTAATGAGTCTGTAACAATAGTTTTTTTGGTAATAATTGAACGGTGGGCCATCTTAAGGCTTAGCAAAAATTAATCTTTCAACAAAACCAAAATCTCTCAATTAAATCAATAAAAAAAAAATCTTTTCTTACTCTAAGAATTCTTTAAAGTAAAAACAAGAAACATAAAATATTTTCCTTAGGCATCAGTTAGTGTAGGTGCTCAATTACCAATTCTTTCGAGGTGATTTCTTTGAAGGTGATTTCTTCAAGTTCTTCTTGGGACACTGAAAATTACTCACTATCTCTTTTATGTTAAAAAAAATCTATAATGTTCTAGGACTACCTAATAATCTCGGGCCATCTTCGGAACCCGTGTGGTGGGCCTTTATTGTGGCATTTCCCGGCAACAATACCTACTTGAATTAAACGAAAATCAACAAAGAATTCATTCAACACTTACCTTCTTAGGAATCCTTCTACATTTAAATCACTTGGTATTTGAAAAAAATGCTAAACCTTTTTTTTTTAATTAACACTATAAAATGTGTGTTTGTGTGCTATACATCGTTAGCCGTTTGCAACGTAACTCATGAACTGGCAACCACTTCATAGATGGCGGCTCCCTACCTTTGAAATGAACTTGCAATTTTGTATTTGACACTAACCGAACATGGACGTGAAATATAAACTCATTCGAATTTTTAGACGCATATAATTTTGCAAGTATGCTTTATTAGGCGCAGGTAGCTTAGATGAAACTTGATTCAAGGGTGTGAAGGAGGTTCCTATTCTTTAGTGAGAACTACAACTGTCTACTGGCTAATTTCACAAATTAAATCAAAATATCTGATCATGCATTATGGCAAAGCGACAGTGTAGATAAAAAAATGTTAGTAAATAAGGTAAAACGTTTCTTCCAAGGCTTTTAACCTTGTATCGCATTTTAACAACAATTTAACCTATGAATGAACTCTTGCGATTTAATGTTTTGTTTTGCTTAGATTCGTTTCAAATGAATTACACCTGGTCAATTTTGTGTAATTATGCGTGTAAACAACACGTACATACTTAGTACTGTCTAACTACGACGTTTTAGATTATCATAATATAAATTTTTATACCCATACTAGCTTTTTCACCCGCGTAGTAGTTATTTTTGAAAGAAATGGTATAAAATCCATGGAGACATCTTGAGCTATTACATCTTTCTATATCATGCTATCCCATAAGAACCGTGCATTTTCCGGGATAAAAAGTAGCCTATTTCATTCTAAGACCCCTCTACTAGAACTATGCAAAAAATAATGTGTCATTTGCTCTGTGTAAAACGAAAACAAAGCTATTCCACAGAATCCGTACATTTTTTGGGATAAAAAAAGCCTATGTGCTATTCCAGAATATAATCTATCTCTGTGCTAAATTTCAACCAGATCCGTTCAGCCGTTCCGGCGTGATTGAGTAACAAACATCCATCCAAACATTCGCATTTATTTTATTAGTGTGGATTCATAGTACCTGTTTCATAATTGGTTTCACAATCGATATTTGATTGAAAACAATGGTTGCGATATTTGAAAGAATTTCACGTTTCAGTGTGTTTTGGCGGATATTATACAACAATGAATATTGTTAAGCAAGTTCTTGTAACTTCTTTTCTAATACAACACTCATTTGGACCACTGGTATCACCCACCGACCAAATAACAATAAGTTACCACTTGTCGTTTTAAAATGCATTGATGCTATCCTCGTCAAGCCATATACTATGGACAAATTGTTTAAGGGGTGTAACCAGTACACCCACTTTTCGCCGAATTCATTACTGTCACAATTGAAGGACGTGCAGACCAAAACTAAAACATTTTATTTATAAATCATAGACTATTTATAAACATATGTGCCAGTAGTATACGACATCTTCCCTCTTTTCTTTTATTTTTACATATTTACTAACTATGGGCCGGCTGACCCACGTGCGCCGCTATCATCCGCGCCACCACACCGCTGTCGCTGCCGCCCGCATTTAACAATTTACACTCAAAAATAAAAAATATAGCAATGGAGTAAAGACTAATAAACAAAATATACGAAAACACAATAGGTACAAAAATTAAATCTAGGTATAAATTATTATATACATATGTGCCAGTAGTATACAAACTACTATTGCCGGGCAGGCCGGCTGACCCACGTGGCCATGTCACCCGCGCCACCGCTGTCGCTGCCGCCCGCACCGCCTGCTCCGCCGCACCGAAACGTGCATTGCGGCTGGCACCACGACCCCATCCGGTCGAGGTACCTCGCGATATGCCTGCGCCGTCGCCGCTCGTGCTCGCACGATGCTGGCCGCGCGCATAAATCGCACTCCTATCACCTGAGTTTTGGTTCCCTATATCTGCAGTTGCTCTTCTATGGACATCTCGTTATATTCGTCCGCTCTATCTAGCCGATCGCGTAACTCGATGTCCCGGACCGCCATCTTTGCCTCGCTACGGCCCGACTGGCCGGTCCACCATCCAGACATAATTCCACCGGAGGCCGTGCGTGTTCCATTAAAAATAATAATAAAATTTGTTGCTAACACTTTAGCTATCATTACACTAGATTATTGGGCATGAATTTTAATTAAATAAATATAAATTTTACAGAACCGCTGTCACCATGTCACAATTGAAGGACGTGCAGACCAAAACTAAAACATTTTATTTATAAATCATAGACTATTTATAAACATATGTGCCAGTAGTATACGGGGTCCCATAATGTGAAAGGGCGAGCCTATCGCCATACCGGGCACAATTTTAGACTCCGGGCTGATACTGATTATTTCTAAATAGAAAAACCCAATATCACTTAAGCCGACTCGGGGATCGAACTCGGGACCTCGGCACAGCAGTCGTAACGCATACGCAATTACAACTGCGTCATCGAGGCAGCTGACGTTATGTTCTGTGTTATTAAATTATAACGATTTGTACATAAGTGCGTGCAAGTAATTTCTTAGCACGCCTTTAACGGATGCGTATTGTACCTTACTGATTACTTCACTAATTCACTGTATTCAACGCGTACTGGTATCGTGTCTATACAATGCCATCCATGCGTAAATAGAATAAATACCAGCTTTTTGTTATGTGTAGGTTGCAATTTAGGAATAGTTAAGAAAAAAAAATGTCTAGTGCTTTAATATATAGTACCTTTAGGTTGGTAGGTTGTTACTATCGAGGAGACCGTCTTATTCGGTACCATAATTAAAATCAGTATTTTGTCTATTTAAATCGTTTAGCAGGGTCCACGTTAGGGATGGGCGCGGTTGGGCAACCGCCTAGGGTGACAGAAATGAATGAACGCCCCTTTATATCTGCCCGAACCCAAGAAGTTTATTGTGAATGATTGTATACTTGGCAGCAGCCACCTCACCATAAAAATCTTAAATTCCCTAAATCTGGTGCCGAATTCGCTAATGTGGTAACATTCAAACGAACACAAGCGTATACTGCAGTTTATAATTAAAATCTTTTACTTGCTTTTTTCATTATTTTCGCATGAATTTGGATAGTGGATAGATTTTGGCGCTAGTAGTGTTTAAACTAACATTGTCACTTAGCCATAGCGTGCTGGATGGATGGCTGGGGTATATAAATATGCGGGGAGACCCTTTTTGTATATAATCTTTAAGTTTTTCTTTTTTGTATTAGATAGCATGTATCCGTTATTTGTATTATTTTATTTTAAATGTGTTCTCGGCATCTGTATGTACCTACTACTTACTGCCATCTGGTCCAAAGTCAATGGCCAAATAAATATACTCTCCCTTTCTTTCTTTCAAGCTCAGTTTTGGTAATGGGCATTATAACATCAACTTCTTAATCTGGGTGACAAGCGCAGTTCAAAACTTTGTAATGCAAAGTACTAGGTGATGTTATCCCAGGTTAATGGGCAGATGTGGCGGTTAATATCAGGCTAGACGCTTGCACGTCTCGTCATTCACGGAAATTAAAAAATAGATAAGCATTGACTTGATTATTTATATTATAATTCCAGGCATGAGTAACGATTGCGGTACAGTATACCCATACAGAAACCCAGCTAAAAAGGACGCTGCAGTCATAAGGCTAGCGCGGGCTGCTGGCGGGATTCCCATTGCAGTAACCAATACACCGCAGCTTTGCATGAACTGGGAAACCTATAACAACGTCATCGGAGTGACGACAAACCCATACGACCAGAAACGGACAACTGGAGGCTCCTCCGGGGGTGAGGTATAACCAAGGGCAATAAGATTTAGGGGTTGATTTTAAAAGATTAGAGGAATTATTAGGAAGTGGAGTTATGGTTATCGGGAACTGAGATGAATAAAGATATATGAGTAGGTAACGAGATTGAGATGAGATAACATGATTTAGATTGAAAGGAAATAGTCATGCACAAAACAATTATAGCATTTACAATAACGCATTAAGTTTGTCGACATTGTATTTTATTTTGTAAACTAAGAACCTAACTGACCCAGTCGTAGATGATACAGAATATGATGTTAAGTGTGTGTTTGTGTCCTTCCTACGATCCTGGGTTCTTTAGCGCAGTGTGAAGAATCTACACAGCAGACCGGCATAATTATGTCGAGTAACGAGGGATAGATTGTCTCTCGCTACTTGATACTCTCAATGGACGGCACTGCACTTTGCCGGGCTAAGATAAAAAAAAACAGTTACAATATATTTTAATATATGCGGTTTGTTCCGTAATATGGGACTTAAGTTATATTTTAAAATTATCCGTTTTATTTTGGTTAAATATTGGTTATAAGATACATATTCGCGTGACCTAGTTCTAGTTGTAACATATGAACCGAAAGATACCGGGATTAATGTCGTCGTCGGGGCATACTTTATAATTTTTTTAGAAAACCTCCTAGAAGGGGATGGCGTTAAGCATGCGGTAGTTTGTAAAATATTAAAACAAATTCATTCTGCAACATAAAAAACATGTTGCACAGATGCAAATAAAGACAGACATTGCATAGAGTATTTCCATAATTCCTAAGTATTAGACGCATGATCGGTTACCGGAAAATAAAGGAAAATATAATTTATAAACTTCTACTTAAATTACATTTCCGATTCTGTGAACTGGGTGTGTAATGTGACAAACGCGAGACAGCAGGTTCGACCTCGCACTGACACAAATGTTTGTTTCAAGTCTAGTTTTTTAGGAATACATCTTGTTCTGATAAAAATAATCTAATATGGGTCAGGTCTATGGTATGATCAGGGTATGACTGTTAGTATATTTTTCATGCTTATTTTTTTCAGTGTGCACTGATCTCTTCTGCAGCGTCAATCATAGGCATTGGTTCAGACATAGCCGGATCACTGCGACTACCTCCAATGTTCACTGGAATTTTTGGTCACAAACCTACTCCAAGATTGTTATCAGTTGAAGGTGCGTATATATCAAAATGAAACTATTTTGAATCGTGAAGCGTATTATACTTACATTATTTAGATTCTGTAATTTTTGGGATCCGTACTAAAAGGGTGCCTACAAAATAGGTATATATTAAATACGAATAAGTTTGATACAATTAATTTTAATTTCTTTAGCAATATTTTTTTTTCTGCCTAATCAAATTGTAACTGTTTAGCGGTAAAAGTAAATCACAGTTACCTACTTTCTTCGTGCGGTGTTAGGTCATACATGTCCGGTGTGCAGGTACGAAATTCGTAATACGAACCGTCAATCGATACAAAATATCGCAGTTTACTAATTTGCCGGCTATTAACATTATACATCCAAAACTATATGATCATTCCAACCCAATCCAGGGAGATCCGCAACGATTATTTTGAGCTAACCGGTTTTGCCACCAACTTCAAGCCAGGTGTGTACCAAATACCCAACTTATACCAGCACACCGACAACATTTTAACAACACACTTCGGTGGTTCTGGCTCCTAGCGACTGTATCCTAAATTTGAAGGGGAGAGGGAGTGATTCGGGCTCAGCTCAAATTAATGCCCTCGACATATATGGCAGCAACGTCACCAAACACCTTCGCTCCTTTTTTTATCCTGTCACGGCAAAGTGACCACACTACACCTGATGGTAAGCGCAGTACTGTCCAATTAGAGTATCAACTAGCGAGAGACAATCTATCCCCCGCTTCTCAACACAATCATACCGGCCTGCTTCTTCATATTACGCCATGGGCAATAAGGTGAAGAAGCGGTCGAAGGTCTTGTGGCCGAGTACTCAGAAAGCCGCAAAATGGCCAAACATCGTACCCAAGCTCTAGACCTCCGACAAAAACTGGATGTGCACTGGCTGATCCCGGAACGTGACACACTTGCGAGTGCCATTATGGAGGGGATTACACCCTGTGTACGGTGGTCGCTATCCGGGTGGATATGAATATCCTACCACCAGCGAACAATTCATATTCGCATAATTTCGCATGATGATCTTAAGCCAAGTAAAAAAGCATTACCACTGTATTCTATTCCGCGCCTGCATCTCCTGGTAGCCTCTTACGATACGTATGGGAAATGGTAACAGAATTATTTTCCAAACACTCGCAATTCCAAGAACGACCATCTTTAGTTCCGTTCGATGACATTCAGTGTGTAGTAAGAATATGTTTATCGTTTTAGGTCACGTCCCTGACTGCTCGGATCCTGAATTCGAGGAATATTTTGCAATTGGACCCATTGTTAGATACGCAGAAGATTTAACTTTACTCCTTAAGGTCCTGAAACAACCTGATGCACCATACGTACCATTGGATAAGCCTGTATGTAATAATTTATACATATCTTTGAAATGGAATTAGTTAAAAAGGGAACAACTTCAAAAAATGGAAATTATATCAGTTCTACCTGATTTCTGTACAGAGACGGGACGTTAATTCTTGACAATCATTGTCTGTGTAACACAATTCACTAAGTTTCTTTATATACATTACAGTTTTTGTTGGATTGCAAGATAAAAATTTCTAAGAAATAACTTAAATAGTTCGAATTCATTCTTCATTCATACACCCAGAGTTGCTAGTTTTTACTTGTTCTCAATTGTTTTTTTAATTTATTCAAAATTAACAATTTAATTACACATTGTATCTAATATTAATTATGCTATAGAATAGAAAATGCGTAACTTACACGTTAACTACAACATAAACAGTTTTTATTATTAAATTGTATAAATACGTACTATAGAAATTATATGACACAATTAGTTATTGAATATATGGTGTTGCGGATTTCCAGGTAGACGTATCAAAACTTAAGTTCTATTACATGGAAGGCGACGGTAGCAACGTCTCAGATTCCATGGGTCCAGAAATGAAAATGGCTTTTGAGAAAGCTAAAAGTCACATTGAAAAGACTTACAACATCGAAGTTAAACCGGTGAGTGTCTAAGTATACGTATATTACAAGATAGCAAAAATAGTTTAAAATTTTGTATTGCCTTAAGCGATTAGACCGCCAATTGTACTTGTTTATTTTTTAAATAAATAAATAACACCCAACAGTCACACACATAGCTCCGACTCCACACTAAGATACGAGTCTTGTGTTGTGGGTATCAGGCACTACGAAAGACTTTCGGTCTGACAACACCCAGACCCTAAACACAAATATCTTTCTGTGACACAAACATTTGTGGGAATCGAACCCACGGCCTCTCGTTTCACAGCCGGCTCACCAACTGCGCCATGGAGGCTGAATTTTTAACTGTTATCTGTATATAATATTCTTGGTGTACAATATGGATTGTAAATATCTAAATAGATAAAGGATAGGGGGAACTAATCCATTCGTAATTTGAAATATGTAGGTATTTTGTCAATGATCATAAATTCAATATGGGAAATGTTCAATCTACCGACGAGTTCTCTGTAGTATGGCAGGTACACGGTTCGTAGAAAATAAACACTATATCATGACTGAAGGAAACTAGTTCCCCAATTAACTTATGTTACTTCTATGGGGAGCTAAAATGCCTTTGTTCTTAAGCCATAAAAAGTACCTCACGAGTAGACATCTTCAGCTAAAACCTCGACACCCAATATATTATTAGGCACTTAAACATTGTTTTATGTTGTATTTTCAATAACGTATGTTTTATTTCAGCTTAAAATAAAAAATATTGAACACATGTGGGAAATCGGAGTAAGAGTCCTCACAAATATTAAGAATATTCGAAACATTTATACTGATCCTGAGAAGCCAGAACAGTGGAAGTCAGTATGGCCAGAAATTTTGAAAAAAATCTTCGGATTCTCAAATCACAACTTTCTTTGTATTTGCTATGGCCCATTGAAATTATTTTTCGATGCCTTACCCAAGAGTTATTATAAAAAGTTAGTGACTAAATTTGAGGAAATCAAGACTGAATTTGAGGTAATTATTTCGTATTTGTAACACGCTTCAATATAATGTTAAACTTTCTAATTATATAAACCCCAAATTAAATATTTGTTGCATGAATCTATTGTTCATATTTAATTTTTTATGGTTTTTAGTTTAATCCTAAGTCAGAAGCACTTACTTAGTGTCATACCTAAAATCGCTAACATTAACGATTTATATTAAATTTGTTACAGACAGCATTATCCGATGATGCAGTATTACTATACCCCACATTTCCAACTCCAGCACATTTACACTATAGAATTTACTATAAGTTTTTAAACTGTGGCTACTTGACAATATTTAACGCTTTGGGACTACCAGTGACTGCTTGCCCCATCGGATTCACAAGAAAAGGACTGCCAGTTGGTATACAAATTGCAGCAAATAAATGTAACGATCATTTAACAATAGCTGTTGCTAAAGAATTCGAAAAGGCATTTGGTGGCTGGGTGGCGCCGAACTCTGAACTTGTTGCTGTGAAAACTGCATAGATTTATATTCATTGGTTGGAGTTTTTAAATCCGTGAAAATAAAGTGGTTATTTCGGTAAATCAAGTCCGAATGTAATAATGGTAGCACGTTTATAAATGTAGACAATCTCTATGTTATTGATAATGTGGTCTATAGAGATGTAGGTCCTTACGACTATCAGGACAAACCACCGTTTGCTGATCTTTCGCTTTCATCATTTCATCATTCTTGTAGCTTGCCCAACCAAAATGTTTCTATGAATGGTTCAAAGTGGAAACCTTTAAACTAGGATTGTAAGGTTAGAGGGTTTTTAGAACGATCGTCAGGGAAAAATTTTATACTCATGCCAAACAACGCAGCTCACCATGTCTACTAAGCCATGGTACCAAAGAATATTATTTAAATTGTATTTATCTTAATTTATCTTGTAGACATAAGAAACCATTAAGTTATACGTCTAACCGATTTTTAACTGAATACAAGCAAACTTTACTTTTTTATCTCACAAACGTAGGTATTTATCTCAATTAATGTATAAAGGGTTTGTATTTTTGAAATTAAACTGTTATTTATAACATTTAATTGTTTGATTTATGATTATGTTATCTATAATAAATGTTACCTATGTAATTTATTGTACCTACAGGTCTTTCACAGTCTCTTAAGCAATGCTATCAACATTGCTTAAGAGGCCTAACCTAGCTACATATCACGTTGTGAAATGATATGTAATGGAGTATTTATTATATAACATTTCACGAGAACCTTGCAGCCAGTGTTGTGTGTCAAGGTTAATCTTTGTCTAGGACAACCACACGACATTGTGCTACGGGCATCACTACGTGTAAAAACTAGAACATTTCATATGGCTTCGTCGTACTTTGTTACTTCAATCATTACAATAATATTATCATGGCGAAATTACGTATTCAGATTATGCGTTATAAACAATAGCTTAAAGCCAAATTGTAATGTATCTATCGTAAATAATATTTAGAAGTTTAACCGCAACTCCGTTTTGATGGAATGTTTATTTATATTTTATGGTAGGTACTCCTAGGGCAGGGATGGTAACTGGTCGATCGCGCTTGATAGGCCAGTCCAAAGTGAATAATACTTAGCAAACTAATAATCATTTCATATATATTTTCTACCCATCCAAAACCTATAAACGACTTTGTTACATGCATGCAATGACAATAAAAATCACATCACCTACTGTACAAAGTTAAGTAATTTCACTAATTTCGATGACCCTCTTCTTATGAGTTGTGCAAATTAGGCAGTAGATTTCAAATTATACAGTTGCCTATCACTGCCTTAAGGTATCTTAGGTAAGATAAGGTTCCTGTCACAATAAAAAAGGATAAGTACCCGGATACACCATTATTTATTGGTCACAAATCTTCGCCGGCATGCGCACAACCTAATTAAGTTTCATTGCAATATGGTAAATGGTATAGAAACTTATAGGGTTCAAACCAAGAAACAATCTTACTACTATTATTAATGCCAAAGTTTGGATGGATGGATGGATGTTTGTTACTCAATCACGTCAGAACGGCTGGACGGATCTGGTTGAAATTTGGCACAGAGATGATAGATTATAGTCTGGAATAACACATAGGCTACTTTTTATTCCAGAAAAATATGCGGTTCCCGTGGGATAGCTTGATATAGAAATATGTAACAGCTTAAGATGTCTCCATGGATTTTGTACCTTGTCTTTCAAAGAGAACTATAACGCGGGCGAAGCCGCGAGCAACATCTAGTTATTTTAATAAATAAGAGTCATAATATTAGATAATAATATATTTTATTATAGAGAGGTTCCTAGCGCAATAACCAATAAACTATAGCGCCCTTAACCACAACGATACAAGCAATAGTGCATGGCATGCATGTATAGGCAGGCGTCGAAAATATGGTGTAGCGGGTGAGTAGCCGGCTTTGAAACGAGAGGACGTGGGTTCGATTCCCGCACCGAGAAAATTTTTTATGTGACAGACATATTATATTTGTCTAGAACTCTAGAGAGTCTCTAGACAAACAAGACATATATTTGTTTCCGGTCTGGGTGTTGTAGGACCGTAGTTTTGACAAATTTGACCTACTGTGGGTTCAGGACTATGTGTGTGACTGTTGAATGTATTATTAATATAACAGAATTCTTTGGAAGGCATGCGTGGGGCAGAGCCCGAGACACGTAGAGACCCGTTAGAATAGAGAATATAAATTTAATATTGTGATATGACACCAGCCTAGCTACGGTTATCCCTCTGTGCAATACATAAGTGCACACAAAGAAAACCCCCAGTTGGTGTAGGACTATGGATAAAAAAGTTATGCTGATTTATGGTGGTGAATTAATATTAGTGAATTGAGTAATTGGGTCTATGAAAAGAATGGCACGTGGCTGACCAATGTTAAAAACACGAATAAAATAGGCAGGTGGTGTCTCGCCAACTCAGGTAAATGGGTTCCCCAGTATAGTCATTAGAAAATGACTTTTTATTACTTTCAAGACAGTCTATCGGCTATCCCCCGCTACTCAATACAATCATACCGGCCTGTATTGCTGTGTAGCTTCTACAAACTACGCAATGGGCAAGAAGCTGAAGAAGCGGTCGAAGGTCTAGTATCAGGTAGGTAGGTACTCAGAAGGCCGCAACACGGCCAATTGCCAAACATCGTACCCCAACTTTGGACCCACTCCACATGCGTGTGCCACTATGGCGGGTGTACAGTGAACGCTATCCGGGCGGATATGAATATCCTACCACCACCAGCTCATATCTATTTAACAATTATACCTACTAGAGAACGAACCTAAAACAATTGCGCAATGAACAAAAAAGTCTTTTAAAGAAGCTCTGAATGTCATAGGTTGGAGGGGCCGCGGCCTATGAGGCAAACATCCGCCGGACTGGAGATCTTCCCCTTCGCTATAGGAACATAGTCACCAATTCCTCGACAAACATTTAAAACCAGCGGTGGCCCGCGGCTCCGCCCGAGTGCCTCCTCAATTTTTTTACCAAATATATATTTACCCAAAATAAAAAGTAGTCTATAGCACTCAGGTATAATATACCTACCCTTCCAACAGTGAAAGAATTTTCCAAATCGGATCAGTAGTAACGGAGATAGCCCCGAACATCCAAACTCACAAACTTTACCTCCCTATATTAGTCTAACGATGTCCGCCCAACTTACACTGTAAGTGTAATAATGTAATATATTGCTATATATTAGAGAGATTAATAAGAGCCAATGGTCTCACTATAGGGGATGCTCAAGGCCGAGCGAAGTGACGGCGTCTAAATAGGAAGGTACTAGGTCGAGAAGACGCCAGGTAGAAAGAAAGAAGATATATTGTAATAGGTACATTAAAGATAGCAATTGGTTTCAATGGTAGCACGAAACTAGACTTAAGGGCAGATATATTATATAAATTAAGGATCGTTGTTATTTGTATTGAAACCATTTAAAGATAATATTTTCATGGTCTGACCATGGATTTTATACAAACGCCTTTGTGTCGTGACTCTACAGTCCTCGGAAACAGCGCGTGGCCAACCGCAGTGAGTGCGCCGCCATATATTCAAACGGCTAATCAAAATATAACAAGATTCGATGTTTTTAGTTAATTCTTGACTGATAAAACTCCTGAAATACACCATATAGTGCACTTTGTCTTTCCTCATATTTAAAAGTACTCTGTGACCTTGTCTATAAAAGCCTTGCCAAAGCCCTAATGTTTGGTTTATCTGTGAGTATATTTATATACTGTGGTCAACATAGACAAATGCACTTTTTATCAACCTCCCGAATGATGCACAGGAATTGAACAAAATGCCTTTAAAAATACTGCTACCTGAAAAGATAAGCTGAGTCTCTATTTAAAATTATAGATAATATATTAATACTTATTAATTAATTAAAAATTATTAAGAATGAATGGAAATGAATGACAATTGACAGACCTGTCATAAATATATAATTGATGAGTATGAAAAAATTTGTTAGATTTTCTTTTGGACTTTTTAAATTTGATCTTTTTGATCAAAATTTAGAATTTCACCGAGTTTGTTAAGCTCAATTAAACTTGCGTTCATATTTTTTTATTTGCTAATACTCTAATAACGCACGCGCAGAACGCCCATCGCCCAAAATCTCCCAGCGCCATATTGAGAGAGGCGGACGTTGTATGACTTGAGTGATTAATTGTGGTTAGTGCAATAATTTGAAGTGGAATATTTGATCGTGCCCTATGGATATACATTCGGGTACGTAATGTGTGGAAAAGTGCATGTACCAACAGTGAATTGTCGCGTAACGAGCCATGGAAGATCACATCGTAACCTAGACATAGGCCGTTCTAGTTATCAGTAGATTACCTAGGTATCATCAATCCGCTGTTTGCTCGCGGTTTTAATCTTATTAATACACACGTGCAGGGAGTAGCCATAGGTTTCTTGAATCTAGTTACATTAACGAGATTATACGATCGGTTCGCAAGGTTCTACACTCGTATATAAACGGATTTCGAAGTGTTTATGTCGGCAGTTGACAGAAGCGTTTATGTATATGACCGATCATAAGTCACCACACCCAGTGACCGGATTGTCGGTTTTAGTATTTGATAGTTTTTAGTTCGGATGGTTGGTCGCGCGTTGTCGGTACGTACGTAGTGCGGTGAAGTCGTGGTCGAGGCACCGTGCCGTTTGCGGTGTGCCGCTCAGTGTAACGTAAATGTAATTTCTAGGAGTGGTGTGCCTCGGTTGAAAGGCCTGCCGAAAGGACAGGGCTACGCACGCGAGGACGGATTGCGGCCCTCCGCTCTGAGGAACCATGGAGTGCTGCATGTCGGAAGAAGCCAAAGAACAGAAAAGAATCAACCAGGAGATAGAGCGACAGCTCCGAAAGGACAAACGAGATGCCAGGAGAGAACTCAAACTTCTCCTGCTCGGTAAGTCCACAACACTTGTAGTAGATTAAGAAAGAATTCCTTGGAAATGTTTATATATAAGAATATCTAGGTGTTTGTTTGGGCTTGTTGTCATCTGACAACTGCTAAGTGATGTGCCATTTTGTTAAATGTCAATATTTCTCTCTTTAAGGCTTCAATGACAATTTGCATATTTTTTACTTTAAATAAGAAGTAAGCAAGTAGATATCTGTGTGCATGTGTAGTGTTGTATTAAAAATTATAGGAAGGTATATTGTTATATGCAAAACTAATTGGTATTGGTAAATAGAATATTAGTTCTAGTTTCAATCATGTAAAAATTTAGCAAAAATTCTTTGAATTGAATTAATTATGGTATGTCATTATAAACTGTATGTGATAAGCATGTAGCTATATTTGTAAACTACCAATAAAACAATAAACCAAGAAAGATGAAACTCCAGACAACAGAAATACATTGAAAAGATTGGTTATAGAGATTACTCATATTTCGCCATGACCTATTTTGGTCCCAGATGTGATAGGCATCAAAGAAGTTTGCTATTTTGTATCCAATACACATGTTTAAGAAATCACTCTGAATATTCCAAGAATATGACCAATAATTCAATATTGGTGCGTATATATGTTCACTCAGAGTGCCAAGTAAATGTATACCTAGTGAGGCATTGTACGTTTGAGCATTGATAGATGTAATAACCAATACAGAACTACTATAATATATTACAGTGTCATAGGAATTCAACAGTATCCAGAGGTTTCGTTCTTAAATAATATTATTTACAATAATGTTCTAAAATTTGGGACCTTTGAAGTTAAAAATAATATTAATTATACATCCAACCGTCACACTTACAATATTGACCCCACACTAAGTCAATACAACTGTCACACTTATAATACTGCCCCCACACTAAGTCAATACAACTGTCACACTTATAATACTGACTCCACACTAAGTCAATACAACCATCACACTTATAATACTGACCTCACACTAAGTCAATACAACCATCACACTTTAATACTGACCCCACACTTACAACACTGACCCCACATTGATGTAAACAAGGGTGATGCGATGAGCGGTGTGGTATGAGGCTGAAGCAGGGTGCAGATCGAATAACATGCAGCATCAGGAGATGTTGTTTATGTCCATATTCAACCAGCAGAAAACTAAAATACAATTAAGTTTTTTTTTTTTATTCTATAATTTTTAGGGTCTTTTGGTCTTTGTAAAAACCATGTCAGCCCCATAGGAATCACAATTAAGATGGTGTAGACTACTTGTTGGGTGGTCTTCGAGTTTGTAACACTTAGTCTAAACTGTATGTGGATATCAAGAACTACTCACATTACCCAGACCTAACACAAATATTTATGGATCACACCAACATTAGTCTTGGTGTGGGGATCAAACTGACTGTATCTTGTTTCACAGCCAGCTGCACCACAATGGTTGTCAAAAAACATTTCATAACAAATAGAATTTAATTTTATTTAAATTACTTTGTCCCACCAGGGTAAACTTTCTCATTGTATCTAACATAGGTTTCCTCTATTAATAATATAAGAAAAGACTAGGTTTGTAGACTTATTATACTTACAAAATACTTATAGAGGATACTCAGTGATGCAGGTTTTCTCATTACAATTGGAATGGGAAAACTGATTTTAATCACAGTTGAATAAGAATGAATACAATTATAACATTGAAAAGTCAGGGGAAACCCTGAATTGAGGTGTGAAAACACCTGAAAACTAAAATTAGACCTCTGACCACCATCACAGCACTTTTTTCACTTCTTATCAAGATATTGCTGCATCTAAAGATATAGATAATCAAAAAATAACTTTTTAAATTTTAAATTTATTGGAATAGAATTAATAGTATTTATTTCAACCACATTTCCCATATTATGGTTTGTTATTAATATGTCTTGCCCATTAGAACAAATAATAACATTAATAACAATGATCCTATGAAAAGGAAAATATTTTATGAAATCTTACAAATTTTGTAAATATTACTCTCTGTATGTCATATTTATATATAGTATAAGAATAATAATTTCATTAAAATCATGCACATATTTCATACTGAATATTGAGGAAATGAATCCCCTCATATTCCTTGACATATATACACAATATTCCAGGCTTATGTTTTTAGGGGTTTTTTAAATAATAATTATTAAATAAATAAAACAAGTTAATTGATTCAATACATAATCCTGTATTGTAACAGTATGTGTCCTATTGCATTATTTATTGAATAATAAAAACACCACTTATACTATTCACAGACATTACATTATATTAATTGAAGTTTAATTCTTTTAATTTGCATGATTAATAAGATTAATATCATTCAAATACACAGTAATAATTAAATGTTTAATTCAAACATCACACTCGCAAAACCTCAGGCGTTCTAACAAAAATATATGTGTGTCACTAGAAAATATGTCATTGGTTTTGAATCCAGGAATCCGTTAGCATCTTAAGAGGCAGCAGAGACATTGTTGTAGCAAGAGTTCTGTCATGTGGTACTGAGAATAACAAATGGTTTCGAGTTATGCAGTGTGAGACACAAAAATGTGAATAAGCTAATTATGTAGGTCTGGTGCATCTATTTTATTGTGAATGGTTTTAATGTTTTAATTTAAACAATCAAGATTTGTTGCATTTGTATTAAATATTCAAGACAGTTCGTATTCGGTTTTTGAAGGGGTCTAGAGTTGGGGTATGATGTTTGGTCGTTTTGCGGCCTTCTGAGTACTCTGACACTAGACCCTTGACTGCTTCTTCACCTTCTTGCCCATAGTGTAGTGTGAAGAAGCAGGACAGCATGATTGTGTTGAGTAGTGAGGGATAGATGGTCTCTCGCTACTCGATACTCTAATTGGACGGCACTGCACTTACCATCAGGTGCAGTGTGGTCACATTGCTGTGACCAGATAAAAAAACAAGATATAAGTAATATCAAGATATCTCATGATAAATCTCTGATAATTATTATTATCTAACAAGTAAATATGTGTCACTCCTCATTGTATTAGAACAGAAATGTTTGGAGATTAATATATAACTTATGGAGATATAAAATAAATAAATATAAATAAATAAATCAAATAATTATTATTAAACAAATGTTTCTCAAATTATTATTTTTTTCACATACACCGTTTGTGTACGTAATATCCACAAAATTTGTTTCTAATCTGCTTGTATTACCATTGTCCCTTGTAATCCTTGCAATGCATGATAGAGGTTTGAAGTTAATGTTGGGTCGTTACTATAAAATAATATAATAAATAACAATCAACTGTCACACACATATTTGTGTATATATATATGTGACTGTTGGTTGTTCGTTGTAGTATTATTGTTACCTTAATAACTTATGGTTTGCAAGGCTTACACATTTTTTCTAAATTACCTCAAATCTAGCCGTCTAAGCCGTTTTTTTTAATACTACAATACTAATAATATATACATGTAACAGTAATCTGTAACCAATTGTTTTCTGCAATTTCATGATTGTGATTCTGATTGATTTTATCATTCTGTATCAACAAGATGGGGATTGTCTCAGGATTCTGAATTCAAAATACGAAACTTGATGTTAGTTATCTTGATTTTTAAAATAATATTTAAGTGATGAACTTTAAAAGTGAAAATGGAGAGGATGTTTCAGATGTGATGACAATACTAGGTGGCTATTTAAATCTTTAAGTATGTTAATACATTCAAATATCATCATAATATAAATAGATAGAACCTATATACATGCCCCTTTTCAGCCTAATTAATATGGAATTAAATGAACGACCCTTAGAAACGACCTAACATCCCTTTTCTCGAAATCACTCCCAGAAATCGATAGTAATGATGTTACAAATCAAAAATCCTAAGGTATTGTGGGAACTCATACAGAGTAGTAAAACAGCTCTACTATATTAAAATTATACCAGAATAAAATGTTGGAAGCCTCTCCTGTAAAGATTTGTTATTGCATATTAGCCCTTGTACGTAGTACCCAGCGAATATTCCCACAATCTGTGTGGGCATTATAAAATACTAAATTTACAATTTGATTTTTACTATTGATATTTACTGTTTAATTTTTTGGTCCTAATAATAGTCCTAATTATATTTAGACGAAAAATAATAGCTGTTTCATTTTGAACATACCTAATAGAACATTGAAGTAAAAAATAAATACCATTCCCCACTAACTCCAAAACAGGGTTGATACCCGTACCAAATTCCGTCGCACGGGTCGTGTGACAATGACCATGTTAGTACATAGTCTCACGATGTGGTGGTCCACAATCAATACTCAATATTAACAAACTTCCATAGGGTTTCTTTAAGTCCTGCTGTCGAGAAATAATAAAATAAAACTCCAAATAACAATGTTGATATATTCATCAGGTACTGGCGAGTCAGGCAAGTCGACATTCATCAAGCAGATGAGAATCATTCACGGGTCGGGTTACAGCGACGATGACAAGCGTGGTTTCATCAAACTCGTCTACCAGAACATCTTCATGGCAATGCAGAGTATGATACGCGCCATGGACCTACTATCAATACAATATGGAAATCCGTCCAATGCAGTTAGTATTCTACTTCACACAGATGAAAAATATTTTTTAAATTTCCTTGAATTATCTCGTCACGCTTGATACAGACATTTTTTGTGTGTTTTCTTTAAGTGTCTGGATAGGCAGACGAGCAGACGGGCCACCTGATGGTAAGTAGTCACCGCTGCCCATAGACTTCTGCCAGGGCACAGCAAAACTGCTGCCTACCGTTAAACAAGCTGTTTCACAATAACAGTTGTATTAGGTAATTTTGGTGCTAATATTAAATTAATATTGCATCTTAACAGAATATCTGTATTGTGCACTTTATTAAACTATTAATTATTGTTTTTGTGGAATATTCATCTTTATTTTGTAATAATTATTGAATTGTAAAAAATAATTTATTATTTATATTGTTGATACTACTGAATCAACTAATGAAATAATGCCAAAAACATAATTGCAAACACAAACAATCATTTGATTGATATGTGCTAAGGGATATTTCTTAGAACTGATAACGTATTTGTGTTATTCTGCATAAATGAATAAACAAGCTGTAATTTTACACAAATGATAGATTAAATAGTCCCATCTTGCAAGCTTTATAGTTGCCACTAATATAATATCTAAAATAGTTTTAGTGACCACAGTTGTTGCTTCTATATATCTACGGTTGGCAGAATATTTGATTTAAGTGTCATTTTTAAAAAGATGCAAGAGAGAGGAATTTTATTTTTTGATTTTCGGAAAAATATTACTATAAAAAAAGCTATTGCGTGGGTTTGAGTAGAATTAATATATAATTCAGTATGTACTTGTGTAAGCACATACTGAATCTTTATGACTTTTTTTCAAGCATTTATGAGCATTATATTCTAAAATAAATGTGGCTTGAAAAAAATCCTGTTTTACTAGTCTATTTTAGCGCCAAAAAATGCACAAAAATTTGAAAGTAGGCTCAAAATATGCGTAATAATTCGCTAATTCCGCACATGTATACAACTCAATATCGAAAAAAATTACGCTTGAATCAACTAGCCTGCCAACAGTCGATATGTATTTATTATTACACTGCGTTTTTAACCGACTTCAAAAAAGGAGAAGGTTTTCAATTCGTCGGAATCTTTTTTTTATGTATGTTCCCCAATTACTCGAACACGCCTGGACCGATTCGAGAAATTCTTTTTTTGTTTAAAAGGGTATACTTCCCAGGTGGTCCCATTGGCACCAAGTCAGGATGTGATGATGGGATCTCAGAAAAATCGAGGGCAACCCTCATATTTTATAAGGAAGCATAATTTGTTTTTATTGAAGTCGGTGTACTTTTTACAACCCAGTTTGACAATCCCATATTTGTAAACACAAATAATATAGAATCATATTGTTCTTGTAATTAAATTGAGTTTGTAAAATTGCTTGAATTATAATTACAGGAAAAGGCGGAGTTGATATCATCAATCGACTTTGAGAGTGTGACAACTTTTGAGAGCCCGTACGTGGAAGCTATCAAGGCGCTGTGGTCAGACTCCGGAATACAAGAGTGCTACGATCGCAGGCGGGAGTACCAACTTACTGACTCTGCTAAATAGTACGTACTATGTATACTACATTACTTACTATATTACTATACATGTTGATGTTCATTTATATAAAAATCTATTAGCAATTGGACGTAGATACGCAAAAAGGATCCAACCCACAAAATGACACTTTTGACATTATGAAGATTGAAGTTTAAGTTGTATAGTGTATAGTGCATTCTTTAACACTATACGTAATTTATTAAAAGCGATCTATGTGTGTCTAATTGTGGATATCAGAATTTGTATAATGTAGTCCTCATTGTGAAATATTGCTACTATAAAATAATTAGAATTATATAGGGAACTAGCCGTCCGGCAGTCGTCGTCCTGCACGTAAAAGCAGCGCCACACCGACTGCAGCGCCATCTGCCGGGCTGATTTGTGAATCTAAACCATCCAGGGCGCCATCCAAACCCATACAAAACATTCAAATCGGTCCGGCCGTTTAGTAGGAGTTCAGTGACATACACACGTACAGTAGAATTATATATATATATAAAGATAGGATATCTCCTATGAACATTATAGCTAATCAAACAAATACAATCGACAGACACATAAACACATACGCCAGACCCTCACACTAGGCGGGTGGGGTCATCATGGGAGAATAAGGTCCCACAATACCCAAAACTATTTCTGGATCACGCAAACATTAGTCGCGGTGCGTGATCGAACCCGGGGCCTCTTACTTCACAGCCGAATACTCAACCATAGTGCCATGGAGGCTGGCACATGCATTGAATTACGTTTAGGTTTATAGTTGTATGACATCTGTCACTTATCTATGATTAAAATCAACATTATGACTGCCTGGCGTAGTTGTAATAGCGCATGCGTTACAACTGCTGTGCTGAGGTCTCGGGGTTTGATCCCCGGGACGGGGATTTTTGTATTTAGAAATACTCAGTATCAGCCCGAAGTCTGAAATTGAGCCCGGTATGGTGATAGGCTCGCCCGCTATCACATTATAGGACCGTAAATAATTCGGCGAAAACTGGGTTCTGGTTACACCTCTGCCTACCCCTTCGGGGATTACAGGCGTGAGTGTATATGTATGTATGTATGTAAAATAAATGTATGTTATGATTATTAATTAGTGATTACACACTCTACAATAGTGATGAGATGTGACATAATCGTCATTGTGAGTAATATGTTGTTATCTATTCTATAAATATAACATAGCATCCCGACTCTTAGTCATTGCCGTAACTTCCTAACCCCCACGTACAGGAAACCAGTTTCAAATATTCAAGCTAAGCTGTGGAACCATGAAATTTAGTAATAAATAGATTTTCATTACTTGTAATTGAAAAGTAAGGTTAAAAGCTATAGCCTAATTGGGTGTTGTATAGGTTGTCGAGACGAAGTTTCGAAACCTGCCCAAATGGCATACCCCTGTGACTTCTCTAAAGTTACGTGTGTATTCATTGTAAATTATCGCTTGCTTTAACGGTGAAGGAAAACATCCGGGAAACCGCATTCCTGAGAATTACCATAAGAATTTCAAAACTACGTGAAGTCTACAAACCTGTATAAGGCCAGCGGGATAGACTAAGGCCTAACCACTATTTAAAAGAGGAGGCCCGTGCCCAGCAGTGGAACAATGTTTACTGGGCTGGCATTATTACATACTTGTGATTGGGCCGGATGTACTTATGAATATTGAGGTTATAATTACCTAAAACTTGAACATAGACTTAAATTGTATGTTTGCTCTTTCTGTACTCTTAGACTATCCTCTATTTATTATTTAATACTTGGTAATGATATTTAAGCAATTTATACAGGATCACTCTTAAACCCTATTCAATAAATATTTATCAAAATCCGTCTACATTTCTGTCAAAAGCCTCCGCGGCGCAGAAGGCAAATAGCCGGCTGTGAAACCAGAGACCGTGGGTTCGATTCCCGCACAGAGAAATATTTGTGTGACAGATAGATATTTGTTTCGGGTCTGGGTGTTGTGGGACCGTAGTCCCTCGTAGTTCTTGATACCCGCGATACAGATTTCACCTAGTGTGGGGTCAGAACTATGTGTGTGACTGTTGGGTGTATTTATTTGGCGGAGATATGTACCGCCCAATTCTGCACCCCCTTTTAAAAAAGGTTAAAATAAATTACGTGTTTAAAAAACTACGATCCTACATAACATATACACCCTATCAATGCAAACATGTTGAAATAGTATTTATGATAATGTATATTAAAAAGAATACATAAGAACATTTTCGTGCCCACATAAAGACAATAGTGAGATTGAATACAATGACACTGATTGACTACTAAACACTGGTTATTTCGTTTTACAGATGTATACAGCATGTCACAGAAATAACAGACACCCTCAGATAATCATAATACCATACATAATGTTGAACTTACGGATTAGCAACTATTATTTATATAAACATTTATTTCCTTTGGCTTATAGTTAATTTTTAAATTTAAATTTGATGAATGATTTATTTTATTATTGCCTTTAAAAAGGCCTTCGTCTGGATTTATGTTAAAAAAAAATTGACTGGATTTATATTTCAATTTACGCAGGGTGAACGTTAATTACTTAGTTGTAATTGTAGGAAATATGTACCTATTTTAATTACTCAATCAAGATCAATAGCCCATGTTAACAACTTTCAGGTTGCGTGTTTGTCATATAATAGGTTGTATATTCATCCAATCAGTGACTGCCTCGGTGGCGCAGTTGTAATTGCGCATGCGTTACGACTGCTGTGCTGAGGTCTCGGGTTCGATCCCCGAGTCGGGTAAACTGATATTGGGTTTTTTTCTATCTAGAAATTCTCAGTATTAGCCCTGAGTCTGGAATTGTGCCCGATGATGGCGATAGGCTCGCCCCCTATCACATTATGGAAACGAAATTCGGCGAAAAGTGGGTGTACGGGTTACACCGCTGCCTACCCCTTCGGGGATTACAGGCGTGAGTGTATATGTATGTATATTCATCTAATGTTAAAAGAGAATTTTCTATAGCTACTTGCAGGAAATTGACCGCGTCGCGGCACCAAATTACTTACCAACCGAACAGGACATACTGCGTGTGAGAGTACCGACAACGGGTATCATAGAATACCCGTTCGATTTAGAGGAGATACGATTTCGGTAAAACATGATGCAAATTAATGCATGGATACGCTTCGGTCGCATGTTTTCATTGGGGACACTGTGGGTTACTGTGGCACGGTGAATAGGCTAGTTGACCGTTTTTGGGAAACCGTTTTATATTATTCTTCATGGTCTATATTATTAAAATATTGTCATTAATAAACATAAAACTTGAGATTTTCAAGATTTAATTTGCATTTTTATAAAGCATCTTAATTTTTCCCACAAAAACCAACTGTCATGGCCCCTCGTGTGACGTCAGCATCTGCAAAACAAATAGAAGTTTGGCTCAGCGTTTTCATATATGTTTCGACCGGTGATGTCATGCATGACAGATGGGTGGTTGATGTCACCTCATAAAATGCTTTATTTATACATATTTGTTTCTTGAAAATATTAAATAATCACATATAATTTAACAAATTGGTTTAATTTTCGATATTTTTAGACTAAAATCTAATTCAAAAACCAAATTCTAACAGGTTTTCATTTACTGTCAACTACCCAATTCTTTGCGTTGGCATGTGTTATTGTTTGCTTATTGTGAGTGCATGCGGTTTTCAGTTATTTAAGTGACTTGGCGAGAATCGAGAAAGCGGACTATCTGCCGACCGAGCAGGATATTCTGCGAGCTCGACAACCGACCACCGGAATACTTGAGTATCCTTTCGATCTTGACGGAATTATATTTAGGTATGTCTTGATGAAGACGGTTGTGAGCTAGATTTTCGCCAATCCCTGGACATCGAATAATCACTTGCTTTTGTATTATCCTATTTTGAGACTGACATTAAAAAATACTTTTTGGAAGTCTGTTAAAAAGCGAAGTATTGTAATGTTGCTAAGATTTCCTAATAACCAATGGGGAAGATATATTGTTTGGTATTTTGTATTTATCCTTATAAATATGTCAGTGATATCATACTCCAGTATCATTAATTTATTTTAATATTTCCTCCATACTATAATGTGATCAGAATACCTAATGCTTTTGCTTTGTGTAGATAAATAATGCTTTTGTGGTTAATGTATTTTGATTATTTATTTATGTTCATACAAAATTGTTTATATTTCATTTAGTTTGTTCTACTTAAAATAGCGTATAGTATCCATTATTAACAGTCACTCTACTAACATTTTCTTTACTTTTCCTAACTGTACACGGAAATGTGATACAATTAAATGATGTAGAAACCAGTAGTTAAATCACAATCCTACATTCCTTTCTTGTGATTTATCACGACGAACCCAGACATAGGCAAAACTACTAGAACTAAGTTCAATACTGCTTGATACTTCAAAATTATTTTAATACCTTAATTATTCCTTTCAATTTTAGATCTTTCTATCAAATACATTTTGTAGATTGGCCAGGTAATAACGTAAGCGTGTGTGGTTCTATTGACACTTTACTTTTACGTGCTTGATTTAATGACTTATTTGTTGAAAAAATAAGTGCTGAATTTAATTTTTTAGGGATTTATCTGAAATCACAAAACACGAATATCTTTGTGATTTTCCCGTATTATAGAGAACCTCTCAAAATGTCAAGTTATGCAGTAAATATCTAACTAGTGGAAACCAGCCTTACAACAAAAAGAATGCATTTAAACGATGTTTTTTATTTGTATGTACAAATCTTATCAGGTTACGATAAATTAGTAGAGTAAAGAAATCATGGGCGTTCTTAGTGTTTTAAAGAAAAGTAAGAAAACTTATACCTGCCTTTCCTTATTTCAATAATAATCTGCAAAGGTTCTGGCAATCTGTTTAAAATTTTGTTTTCAAATTTACGTTCTAGTTCTTACGACTAAATTTGTTTTATAATGCAGAAAATATAAAAATGTAGGGTGTGTTATAACGAATTTGACGCAGGCCGGCATGATTGTGTTGAGTAGCGAGGGATAGACTGTCTCTCGCTACTTGATACTCTATCTTGAACGGCACTGCGCTTACCATCAGATGCAGTGTGGTCACTTTGCCACGCCAGAATAAAAAATAAAAGGATTATTTGAATTTGATAAAAGTTATTATCTGTTTAAAAAATTATGTTTTTTTAAAGTGACGTAAGATTTTCCAATTATGAAATTTAAATGAAATATAATGACTATTTATTGGTCCCCCAAATCCCACTATTTTGAGCTCACGTATTAGATGCCCCCATACTTTGATTTGGTTACAATGCATGCATATGCCGTCCAATGGCCACACCGAAAAATCTCTCAGAATGGATCAGTTCAAAACCAGTGCAAAGATTTTGGACAAGATTATGTTTAACTTATACCATACTCAGTCGTCGAACGACGCAATGTCAAAGCTAGTATAATCCATCCATTGTAGAAATTTATCGAAGTGGTTTGCATGATCGCTTATTGTAGTAACGTATTTTTTATGTTTTAATTTATTTTAAGAACTATTATTTTATAAATAAATTGTCTTATCTTCAATGTCAGCTTTATGATGGCTAATATAATTTCTAAATGTAAATTGTACAATGAAGACGTTTTAAGTAACTAAATTCTAATATAATCTTAAATTAATATAAAATCTTACATAAACACTTAATTTAGTCGTACAGAACCAAACTCGGCAAAGTAGTAGACTTATTTTTTGGTAAATAAAAAAACTAAGAACTGATTTTGCTGAATATTTTATTTTTATCTGAGGAGATATTTAATTTAATCAATGACAACAATAATGATAAAATTTAGCTTAACGGTATAAATCTTATAAAATTTTCAAGTTTACCAGTTTGAACCCAACTAAGGTAAGATGGCCTCCTTTGCTACTGTACTCTTGCCAAGTTTGTCATTTTTGATTGGTCATTGACTTCGTGAGAAATAGAATTGTTGACTTGACAGACGCTTCTCATTTGTTGATAGTGAAAGATTGCCGACTTTGGTTCTAAAGCAACTTTGTTTTGTTTTTTAGAAGTGTTTATAGCCGTTTTACTTACAAATCATTGCAATAGTGAACGCAGATTTAATTTTCTATATTGCCATATGTTTTTTTCATTTTCGCCCAACTAACCTTGGCATCTTTGGTTCTATTCGACTCTATTGTTCCCATGTGTTGTATTGTTTTTAATATGTATTATATGTTGTATTGTTTTTAATATGTATTATATGTTGTATTGTTTTTAATATGTATTATATGTTGTATTGTTTTTAATATGTATTATATGTTGTATTGTTTTTAATATGTATTATATGTTGTATTGTTTTTAATATGTATTAATATTTGACAGAATGGTGGACGTCGGGGGCCAAAGATCCGAGCGAAGGAAGTGGATTCACTGTTTCGAAAACGTCACATCCATCATATTCTTAGTAGCTCTTAGTGAATATGATCAAATTTTATTCGAATCTGAAAACGAGGTCAGTTACTCATAGTTTATTTGTTTTGTAATGACAATATTTCGATAAAATAAGAAATAAGTTAAACATAATATAATGGTGTAGCAAAAAGGGGGTACCAATGAAAGCACCATGTATAGATTACAAACTTATTAGTAAGGTTAAAAAACGAAAATTGGAACATGAAATTTTTCTTGTCATTTTTGTAGCACGACTTAAAATTTTATTGTAACTTTTAAAACTCTTTGTAAAGTGTCGACCGATTATCTAAGCAATAAATATACTTAGGCACTGCAAAAATAGTTCGATAGCATTTATAGCTGGCTTCAGGGACATAAAACAAATGATTTCATAAAAATTTCAAATTACAAATACTTGGATAAGATGAGGTATACGGGATTTTCAACTTTATCGGTAGGTTACTAATCACCGACTTTATACATGATGCTTTCATTAGTATTCCCCTTTTGCAACATCCTGTATAATTGCTACCTTTTAACGATAGAAATAAGGTCGACGAATCTTGTACTATTTGCATCTGCCTGCTCTTAATTTTATCCTACTATTAATAGGTATACTCGTAATTGTACAATGATTTGAATGTTTTACAAAATAAATTGCAAATTGCGGTTTTTTATTTCAGAACCGAATGGAAGAGTCTAAGGCGTTGTTCAAAACTATCATCACGTACCCGTGGTTCCAGCACTCTTCGGTCATTCTGTTCCTCAACAAAAAGGATTTGCTCGAGGAGAAGATCATGTATTCGCATCTCGTCGACTATTTCCCAGAATATGACGGTATGTTGTGTTCATAATTACCACCCGTATTCACATATGTTATTTTTAACCGACTTCAAAAAAGGGGAAGGTTTTCAATTCGTCGGAATCTTTTTTTATGTATGTTCCCCAATTACTCGAACACGCCTGGACCAATTCGAGAAATTATTTTTTTGTTTAAAAGGGTATACTTCCCACGTGGTCCCATTAGCACCAAGTCAGGATCTGATGATGGGATCTCGGAAAAATCGAATCTCAAATTTTATAGGGACGCATAATGCGCTTTTTATTAAATCGGTGTACTTTTGGTGCCCACAATGCTTGTGTACAAGATACTATTATAGGAAGAGAGGGGTTTCTCATTGAGTTCATCGACACGAACTAGGGTGAATTTTAAATGGTATAATTTTTTTTTGTGTTCACATTGTCAAGAACATTCTGACAATGACAAGATCTGTTTGCAAGTACATATACTTCATTTGTTGCATTTACACTAACGGTATCTTAATATATAGGTCCAAAATGCGACCCAATACCGGCACGAGAATACATTCTCCAAAAATATTTGAAAGAGAACCCCGACCCGGATCGGTCGTGTTATTCTCATTTCACCACAGCCACAGGTTGAATACGTTTAATGAGCTAGATATTGCTATTTTGTAATTATCAACTGTATTATGCTAATCTATAGTGTCTATTGTATTGCTAGAGTTATAACAATATGGTATTTATTGGTATTAAGTAATATATACTCAAGCCTGTATCAAAAAACCACAAATCCTTGCCAAAGAACACCAATCCTACTTAGGATGATTGCGAGGCTATTGAAATTAAAAAACATACAAACTTCTTGGATCCAATTATACATTTAATTAAATTGGAACCCAAAAGACCAACTGCCAGACCTCCTGACACGGAGCTCTTTCTGCGGTGATCGGACTAAAACAAAATAAAACTTAAAATCAACTATATTGAGGGTAGAAACATATACTTTCGTGGCGACATACAACTCAGGCCGCTCCGTGACCATGAATGTTGTAAAGCTTTCAAAACCGTAGCCGCTTTCAGGTTAAAAGTCAAATAAACCGCGATAAAATGTAATGTTCGTGTAAACATAAGAACCCATTCAATAATACATAGATTTGGTCGTGGCCTCAAATATACAGATGTTTTTTTAGATGGTCAAGCTTAACTGATAGAACCTAACAAAATTATTACGATGTTGTATTGTATTATTTATTTTTATTTTTAAACTGATCTATGGTAATTAACAATAATCTGCTATCTATTAAGAAAATGTAAGTACGCGAGCCAACGAAAAGATAACTGTAGTGCGCTAACTTTAAAGGTGTCGCACGATGTCACCGACGCGCGGGTAATTGCCCAGAGTAACAGCAGACTTTGGCATACGCAAGTGTGTCGCGTTTCTGTATCAGACAGTGTACACTCGGTTTCTGTCGGGGGTCTTAGAGTTGGGGTACGATGTTTGGCCGTTTAGCGGTCTTCTGAGTACTCAGACACTAGCCCCTCGACCGCTCTTACCCTTTTTACCCATGGCGTAGTGTGAAGAAGCGGGCCGGCATGATTGTGTTGAGTAGCAGGGTATCTCTTGCTACTTGATACTCTAATTGGACGGCAGTGCGCTTACCGCCTTACCATCAGGTACAGACAGTGTGGTAACATTGCCGTGCCAGGATAAAAAAATATTAATCTAACTTGAGTTGCTAATAAGATAACAATGTATATTATGATTCTTTCAATAACTGATTGGTGTATTCATCTATCTAAACAAGATATTGTCTGTAAAATAAAAAGCAAGTAGTTTTATTTAGCGGAGTACCTACAGCGGCAGCGTACGAGTAGTTAAACCCAAAATACGACAACAAGGTGACACACAAATAATCTTCACATTTGTCATTTTTTGACAATCAATAATTTAAGAGGTTTTTAGCAAATCAAAGAAATAAAAAAAACATTTTATTTTAATCAAGTAATTAATACTAAAATGCCGCAGTGCGTAAAAAAACTACACTGTAGACCAATAAATTCCATATAGTAACTTTGTAAGTTTATTTAGTAGTAGCGTGGCTAGATGTGTGTACGTGTGTTTGTTTGTTTGTGCGTGTGCGGTGCAGGGCCGCAGCGCGACGCCAACGCGGCGCGCGAGTTCATACTGCGGATGTTCGTCGATCTCAACCCCGACGCAGAGAAGATCATCTATTCACACTTCACCTGCGCGACAGGTATCTTATGTCTACCATTCAACTAACACAACACATATACAACACAACACATATACAACACAACACGACACACACAACACGACACACACAACACAACACTCACAACACAATACATACAACACAAAACATACAACACATTCAACACTTACACCTCGCACTCTGCACTTCGATACATTCGGCATTTGAGGGTAGTACTATCGCCCACAATCTCACTGACTGGGTGAAACAATAAGCTTGTTTCCTTCACCTCAGTTCGTTAGTGAGAGATTTGTCGAGCCGACCTACTGCAGCGAAAACCGAAGTTCTTCCATAGGGTCATATATCAATCAGTGTATGCCAAAACCTTAGTCAGTCATTGTTGCTGATTTTAAGAGGTTCATATTATTTTGTAAACTCTTCGCATCAAAAAAGACACAACTGTCGATTTGTTCTAACTTTTTAGTCACAAAAGTAAAGTACATAAATATAATAAATACTATACAAATCTAATTATCTACGTATTTGCTGGTTGTAGGATATTCATATCCGCCCGGATAGCGACCACCGCACACAGGGTGTAAAACCCGCCATAGTGGCGCGTTCCGGGATCAACCAGTGTACGACCGGTTTTTGTCGGGGTTCTAGTGGTGGGGTACGATGTTTGGCTGTTTTACTGCCTTCTGAGTACTCTGACACTAAACCCTCGACCGCTTCTTCACTTTCTTGCCCATGGCGTAGTGTGAAGAAGCAGGCCGGCATGATTGTGTTGAGTAGCGGGGGATAGATCGTCTCTCGCTACTCGATACTTTAATTGGATGGCACTGCGCTTACCATCAGGTGCGGTGTGATCACTTTGTCGTAACAGGATAAAAAGAAAAATGATTCTGATATAATTGTTGATTGTTAATATACATATATTCCTATAATCTTGTTCACAGCATATATTACCATTACCATAAAGTTAATTTTGACAATGACAAATGTCTCCTTATGCCTGCTATGTGAGAAGACTATAATAAATATATCTGTGATAGTTATATAGTTTTTGTCTCGCTATGTTGAATGCTATTTAACGTCAAAAGAAGCAAGACAAAACACTGTCTAACTATGACAGATGTATAAAATGATTTTTAAATAGTCCCTTAAAATATTTTACTTACATTCATAAATAATAAAAATTTACAACTTGATACTGATTTAACACACGTCCCATTTAAAGTAAAAATTACTGCACTTCATAAAAAGTATTTACATAATTGCATTGAATTTGTAACAGTGCAAAGCCAAAAAAGTAAGAAAGTACTAGTAAAAAATAGTGTGTAAACGAAGTCAAATGATAAAAGTTTCTTTGAGTGTATTTGAAAAATTTAATTTATTTATGCAGTTTTGGTAATATAATATCATAATAAAAAGGTTTTGCTTGTTTGGCGTGTACACACATTTTTCGCCTTGTTAATAATATTTTTTCTATTGCCGCACTGTTAGAACTTCAATTATTATTATAAAAAAATGTTTGCTAAATTGAACATACGACTGTATGCAGTGTTTGCAATCATCATAAATTTTATGTTAAATATTTTATAAATAAATCCATACTTTTAAATTGATAGGTCATTTGATAACATTATACAATCTCAGATTATTGCAGCTTTGAAATTAATCGATCAGAGGTAATGTGTCACATATTTTTTAGTTTCTGTGTATATCGCTAGTGTGTATTTTAGCTTTGTTATGTGTGTGTAGTTGTAGTTAAGTTGCTTTGATAGTGGACTTCGCTTAATTATCACAATAGAGTTTGATTTTTATTTCACTTTTTGATTGTCGTGGCTTGAAAAGAATTTAATTGTCAAATAAAAACAACTTAGGGTGTGTAGAGTACAAAGAAGCTGATCCAAACTTAAGTATGGTTTTGCCGTATGTGCCCAAATGAAAAGGCATGTCTATGTTCTATCGTCGGCACTTTCCACGCTACGGTACTTACAGTACTTGAGTGTGCAGTGATTGTAAAATCGCGAAACACTTGTCGATAAACCATTTTTGATATCGTCGATTTCCTCTCCTTAATGGAGTTCATAAAATCAATCTCAAAATCTGTACACCCCATTACAGTTATTTCCGTCAAAAATAGTATTTTTATAGTCTATATATAATATGTTTCCTGGAGTTTCACCAATATAATAAACCTGCATCGAAATCAGATCCCTGCGCTGTTCTATTTGCGGCTACAAACTTCTTATACCTGTAAAACTACTATTGAGAATAACAATTAATACAAACCTTCGAAAATTATAGAAATATGTTGTATGGGGTTCGAATTAACACTCAACCCTCGACCGCTACTTCCTTGCCCCATGGCGTAGTGTGAAGAAGCTACACAGCAGGCCGGCTTGACTGTGTTGAGTAGTGAGGGATGATTGTCTCTCGCTACTTGATTCTCTAACTTTACGGCACTGCGCTTACCATCAGGTGCAGTAGTCCATTCTACACCCTACTTGAATATCTATCATTAATATTTATCTAAGTATGTATATGAGAAAATAATTCTTTATAAAAGTCACACCACTCTCCTGCTTATATTTTTGTATCGCATTTCATGACTTGCTTTAAAATATTATTGCATGTAATTTTATTTTATTTTGTGTTTTTGCATGCTGCGTTGGATGTTTATAAAGATACCGAAAACATTAAACTTGTGTTCTGTGCGGTAAAAGATACGATCATGCAGTCGGCCCTGAAAGAATTCAATTTGGCGTAACTTTAATTCATGTGTAATTAATATTGTTATCAAATTAAACGTTTATTTTTATTATTAGTGTTTATGTTTTATTTTACATGAGGTATTTGACTGTTAAACTTTGGTATATAATTTCGGATGTCATATATTTTTAAATTTTAAGCACTCTTTAAAATATTATATACTTTATATTTTGTTTTACTTTTTATATTTTATGTTATACAACATTATTTTTAGTATACTACAAAGCCGAAAGTAGTTTGTTGAGAATCAGTAGCACAATCTATTGCAATAATTTTTAACGTGTTATATTGGTAATCTCAAAAACATATAAAAATTTTCGTCAACCTGGTTACCTTGTTTATTAGTTAATAAGAATACGGCGCGTGTCGGTCATTCAACTATACCTACATAATACTTTGGCGGGAAACAAACAGCAGCGCGCGGCGCGCGTATGACCATGCATCGTTTAGGAAACGGGATAAATTATTTTTCCATGTCACCGCGTGAGTTTTCCTTATTATTATTATGTCATATTTATCTGATCTTTTATTCCAAAATCTAATTTGGGTGTTTCGGCTTTATGGTATACAAAAACTACTCTTGTATATATTTTCAACAATTAAAGTCAAATACTTTATAACTGACCTTTATATTTGGTGATATTATGCATGGACCTATATGACTTTGTTACGGCTCAGGCCGACGTATAATAAGGTGTGCCTTAAATTTTCACACGCCCAAAGAAATGTTTTAGATGTATTTACCCGGAAATTGAAGCTATTGGAAGAACATAAACTTTTTTAGCATGAAAGTGTAATAATACTGCCATAATTATTTATTGCATGATTAGGAATATGCTTAATATGATGCACGATTATCTCAATATGAATATAAATCAAATGAAAAATAACACATCTATCACAACATTTATTTTTGACATAAATTAACATTTTTAACTTCTAATGAGATTCAATAAAACTAACTAACACTAATGTGTACATCACAAGCGTTCTGTGAATTACTATGGATATGATCTTTAAAAAAGTAGGTATTTTATGAGTTCTTTTCTTAGGTGAATACTTAAAATATTGGTGCAGTAATTTTAAACATTTGTTGACGTGGTAATTGTATTTAACGTTGCAGAGCTGTATGTGTGTTGTGTAGTCCATGTGTTATGACGTGTGGTTTATTCCAGACACCGAGAACATCCGGTTCGTGTTCGCCGCAGTCAAAGACACAATCCTACAATCCAACCTGAAGGAGTACAACCTCGTCTAAGCGCAACCAACATGGTCCCGACACAAATCTGTGATTGTGTATAACACGTAATTTAAACATCATCACTTCACGTCAGAATGTGTATGTAAATTCACGAACTGAGATCGGATGGACGAACTTATTTCATCTTAAAATGTTTAATGAGAAAAGTAAGGATAGATTGTAAGTCATTTAACCCAAAAACTAGCATCGAGTGGAGCCGCGAGTCGCGACCTGAGTTCCACACTGAGCTTCGTATCGAGCTCCGTATCGAACTTCGTACCGAGCTCCGTACTGAGTTCCGTACCGAGCTCCGTATCGAACCTCGTACCGAGCTCCGTACTGAGTTCCGTACCGAGCTCTGTACTGAGTTCCGTACCGAGCTCTGAACCGAGCTCTGTAGCGAGTTCCGTACCGAGCTCCATAAGGTCGTACACACCTCGATCCCACGGACGACGGGCATATCGCTTCACGAAGCGACAGGTTTTTTGACATGTTTTTTTATGATGAAGTTATTCACAATTTATGTATGTGTCTGTATCGGTGAAATATTAAATTGTGCATTTTTAAAGTTATGGCGAGACTCGTGTCTTGCCATACAGCTTTTAGTCATTGTTTTAGGATTTTGTAAAGTTTGTTGCCATAATATCTTTCTACACTAGTATACATTTTGTCATGTCCAGACGGCGGATAGATTTGAACAAACTAGTCCAATGAGTTAGGCACGTGGGTTGGGGAGTTGTCGGCTGCGTGTCACGTGGTCGAGTTGTCGAGTTGTCGTGTTGTTGAGTTGTCTAGTTGCCATGTTGCCGTGTTGCTACGTACGTACGTATTTATTTGACTGCTGAGTCTCGAGAGTCCGCGACACGACACAAGCTCGCCTCGTCTCTCTCTCTACCTACCGGCTGCATACAATGTGCATCATCATAATATCATTACCGTTTGTTCTGTTAGCTTGTGAAATTATCATTATTAATTATTGTATTAAAATGAACATTTCGTTACTTTTGTACATTGTATTTTTTGTTAAATGAATATATGTTATTATTTAAGCTGTTTATATTTAAATATGGTGTTTTTCTACATGAAACATGGATTGAAATTGACTTGACGCAAATTGTTTTACGTGAACTGTAACTGTAGGCTTTGTGTGCGGATGTGTTTTGTTTCTTCCTATTGTTACGTGTTACGTGTTCCGTGTACGTACAGTAGTACTCCATCTGCTAGCCGTATGTCAAGTATAGGAAATTACTATGTTAGTTGTTTAAGGAATTTTTGATGCATTTGATATAAACTTTTTTTACTAGGAACCCGTGAGAAACAATAAAGCAAAATGTGAATTGTAAAAACCGATACCGATGTTTTATGCACGAATGCTTTTACCTCATCAGTGTAATATATTGTACATTTGGGTCTAAATGTGCTGAGTGAATTGAGCTGACAGTTGAGTGCCAAGTTTTGCTATTGGCATATATATACCTACTGTTACGTAAAGCACAAACTATACATTTTATATTATTGTTTTCCATATATAAGAGTATTTTTATATCGCTATGCTTAATTTAGGGTGTTGCTTCGTGTTATATTTAGTTTTTTATTTATAGTGAGAAACAAAGTTTCTGTTTTGGAGATATATAACTTATTAACTTATTTGTTGTTGTGTCTTTAATTTGTATCGTACGATATGAACTAAGCTTCCTTTCTATTACGTGAACGACTAAGCATAATGACACCTGACACTGTCAATAGCAAAACTCTATGCTTTAATTAAGATACAGCTGTCTGAAATGCTCAAAATAATGTGAAGTTGAAACTTAGCGCACAATATTGAATCTTTCTATTGATGTTACCCACTGAAGTGCAATCTGTGTATGCCCTGTACATAGGAAGTATACATTTATGTGCAAAGTGCAATTGTACAGCAATATTGTGAATTATTTTGTAGCCCAACGTGGTACCGCACCCGGTCGAACCCGCTCTCTCAATGGCTCCCTAAATATCACAAACAAGTAACCTTACTGTATATTTCAATTTTATATTATACAATCTTAAATGTCTGTACAATAGTAAAATGATTTTATTTATAAAACCTGGCCTTAACGAAACTTTTTGGAATTGATGCGAAACGAATATATCAGGGGTGGCCAAACTGCTTGATAGTCGAGCCATTTTTCAAAATTTTAAATTTTTCGCGCGCTACAATTGAATGCGTATTAAAAAGGTATGCAAAAAAGGTATTTTTTTTTACTTTTTAGTCTTTCATATTTGTTGTCAGTAATTTGAGACATTTTGAAACACAAACGAAACGATAGTATTTTTTTTAAATATAATACAAAAATAAAAAAGGTAACTCTGGTACATTTATCGAGAGCCACAAATAATCCTTCAAAGAGCCGCAGGTTGGCCCCCCCGGTATATAACATGTACATAATGTACTTACGAGAGACAGTGTGTCAAGGTCTCGTCGGTGCGGGTTCGAGTGCCGCGCGTTCGTATTTTCGTGAACTGGTGTGGCTCATGGTGGTACATGTTTGTTTTACGGTTGGGCGATGACTACACAGAATATTGCTAAAACTATATTATAGTCTAACGTTGCTTTACCTTTTGCGTGAGATTGTGAGAATTTTAGCTTAAGTTCCGACTGAAGATGGATGCCTGTATGAAATATTGTAAATTATAATTTCTCATAAAATATAATTTTTTTCAGCTACGCGAGTTGTTTTCTTTACGTTTCGCAATATGCAATTTTATTACTATAGGTTACTACTGCCTATAGTAATAAAGTTACGTCTTCCTAGACGTATTTTTAACCGACTTCAAAAAAGGAGGAGGTTAACAATTCGTCGGAATCTTTTTTTTTATGTATACCCGATTACTCGAAGACGCCCGGAACGATTCGAGAAATTCTTTCTTTGTTTAAAAGGGTATACTTCCCAGGTGGTCCCATTGGCACCAAGTCAGGATCTGATGATGGGATCTCCGAAAAATCAAGGGCAACCCTAAAATATTATAGTGAGGCATAATTTGTTTCTTATTATACTCCTCAATTTAAAACAACTAGGCTATCGCTGCTAATAAAAACATTTTTTTAAATGGTTTTGGGTTTGATTAGTAAACATAGACCTCTACTAATCAGAGGCCTCATTCCAGAGAGAGTGTGTGTGAGCTTGGTAGAGTTCACATACCAAAGAATTCATTTTTGAAGAACTCTACTTTCTATCGTGTGATAATTTATTAAACACAAGTTTACGCCATAAAGTTTTCACACATTTTTACACAGTCTATAAATGAACTATGTTACTAGAATATTATGACGATATTCATAACATCACAAATTAACCAAAACTGCCGTAAAATTATCTGTACATAATTTAAAGGCTGTATTGTTATTTTGTATTTTAGTACCACATCAGAATATCGCAAGCAATTTCTCAATTGTTGGCAATGCGATTCACCGACAAAATCAGCAAATTGGTACTCTTCATCCCTGAATTGTTCACGGGGATAGCATCCATTCTTGATTGGATAGCTTAACAGCTCCACAATAATGGACAATACCATGTTCTTTGCAAATAATAAATAACACACACAGATCCCACACTAAGATACGAGTCTTGTATCGTGGGTATCAATAACTACGAGAGACTTTCGGTCTCACAAGTCACAACACCCAGACCCGACACAAATATCTATCTGTGATCTGTAACACAAACTTTTGTCCCGGTGCGGGAATCGAACCTCTCGTTTCACAGCCGGCTACTCACCTAATGCGCCACGGAGGCTGTCATTATTTAGCTACATTATTTGCACTGCGAACTTAATGACTGCATAATGATCGAAAGAATATGATAAATATCAAGATATGACAATTTACTGTAACCAGAGAATAAACCACGTGGTTTTCCTTAGCAAAAACAAGAGCATAGCAGCTTACACATATTTCACAATGTACAACAATAATTACAATATAGATATTGCTTTGAAATTAAACTTCACCAAACATTAAATTAAATTGAAATATTTGAATAAATACATAATTATTGTGTCAACAAATCCCATTTCTAAGTTTAACCGCCGGTAAGCCCAAGGGCTGATGGCGACTTATTGAATATTTTTAGTGAAGGGCTGGATCCAAGTATTGATTTGACACAGTATATTGCAAACAGATGGACAGTTAATCCAATTAAAATTATATGTCGCTATGTTATCAAAATACTAGTTTCCTAAAAGAGCAACCCTAGTGTTTCTTGATCATTCTCTAGCAAAACTCCATTCTGGACTGGCGGTAGAGTAATATAAATTGACAGCTGTAAAACATTTCATGAATCCAAAAAGTTAGGCGCAGTGTGAAGAAGCTACACAGCAGGCCGGCATGATTATGTTGAGTAGCGAGGGGTAGATTGTATCTCGCTATTTAATACTCTAACTGGACGGCACTGCACTTACCATCAGGTGCAGTGGGGTCACTTTACCATGCCTTAAGGTGAGGTGGACTCAGACAGTTCAGTTCAGACTACATTTTTAAACTAATTATTCGATGTTAAAAACTAAAAATATTAACAATATAAAAATTTGCCATGAAAGATGAACATATTTACAAAACGATTGTGCTTCTCGATACACGATTCATTAAAGTTGGCTCGATAGAAAATATTCGCAAAGATGCATCGAAATTTTAAAATTTCAATCCACACGACCTCAAATGAATCCATAGTATACGGTTATAAAGAAAAATATTGAAACGAAATTTTTCTATAACATTTTCAATGAACTGCATTAAACGAGTGTGTGAATATTTTATCACATTTCATTTATAAATACAAAGAAATAAATGTTTTAAAATTACGAAACATGAAATGGCAGTTGTCTCCATGTTGAAATGTATTTTAAACATGATGCGCATGTGCGAGACTTGTCAGACGGCAATTGGGCCGTGTTGAGAGCAGACGTATACGCGATTTTTCGCTCGCGCTGTCAAAAATATTTTTTGTGAAAACATGATGAATATAACATAAAGTGTTCACAAATAACACTAACTCATGATAATATATTGAATATAATCAAATATATTAAACTTATCATAATAATTTCAAACGATATATATTTTATTTATCATAATGACAGACAATTCTTATCAAAAGTGGTGAATACAGGTTGAGTGATTTAAACAAACTATTTGAGAATAAAATTATGGTATTATACAACTAAAATAAACTAATATTATAATTGCAAAAGTGAGTCTTCCAGTTTGGAAGGTTACATGGTTAAACCGATGAACTTTTTTGATAATAATCGATAAAAATTAACACGTGTATTATTTAATCAATATCAGTATTAAAATGTTGGTATTCGCGAACCAACAGTTTATGTCCTAAATAGATGTAGAAATATAAAATAAATACAACCAACCGACACACACATAGTGCTGACCCCACACTATGTCAAACTTGTAACCTGGGTATCAAGAATTGTCACACAACACCCAGATCCCAAACAAATGTCTGTCTGTCACACAAACATTTGACTCGGTGTGGGAATCGGACCCTCGGCCTCTCGTTTCATAACTTACCAATCGCCCGCTGACCATCACCTGTCAAGAAAGGACTAACTTATGTCCAAATTTGATTATTATTTTGTTGGAAATGAAAACCGTCATCAGGGGGCTCATACTATTTTCCACTAGGATTTTACTATACTATTTTCCATTAGCAGATCGCTAGAGCTCGAAGACTATAATCGTAAATAACTGCTTTGGATACAGCACTTTGATTTTATTTAAATTATGTAATCATAAGTTCTGCTATATTTATTTTATACTGATTGCACAAGACTAAAATACGATAGTAAAAATCTAAGTCAATCTTAAGCGAGCGACTACAAGGTTCAGTATTATAATAATTTTATTAATTTAACAGTTTGACACAATACGTTTTAACTCGTATGTTTTCGGTGGACGATCGATTATTATACGTTATAGCTGTTGCGCGCGGCTCCGCCCGCGTGGAGGTCATGTTTGGGAGAAAAAGTATACAATACTAAATACCAATATTCATGCGTTTAACTTAAAAATGACGGATTTTCATACAAACTTTCTTACCCTATTTAACCCCCTTAGGGATGGAATTTCCAAAAACCCTGAAATATGTGATTTTAATTTATAACTGTAAGGCCAAATACCAAATTTCATGCGTTAAACTGCAAAAATGTCAGATTTTCATACAAACTTTCTTCCCCTATTTTATTCCCTTCGGGGTGGAATTTCCAAAAGTCCTGAAATATATATTTTTTATTTTTGACTAAAAAGCCAAATACTAATTTTCATAAACTTAACTTCAAAAATGACGGATTTTCATACAAACTATCATCCCCTATTTTACCCCCTTAGGGGTGGTATTTCCAAAAACCCTTCCTTAGTGGATGCCTACGTCATAAAAGGTACCTACTGTCAAAATTTCAAGTCTCTAACCCCAGCCGTTTTGGCTGTGCGTTGATCGATCAGTCAGTCAGTCAGTCAGTCAGTCAGTCAGTCAGTCAGTTTCTTCTTTTATATATACAGATTGTGTTCGTGTCGGTAAAAGAGAAATAATATATAACTATTCTTGTCATTTCGTGCATGACGTCAGAGATGGTTGTCAATTTTAACTGTCAGAAGAAAACATTTTGCCAAATTTAGATTTCTGAAAATGCATCAACCGAAGATATAATTTTTTTACGCGGCTTCACCCCTTTAAAATTTTATCTATACATTATTTCACTTGTTTACGACAATGAGTTACTATTATAATTTGCATAGACAATTTGTATCCTATAATATCGCTGTTATTTTTTCGTATAAAAATTAGCCTATTCCTTTTCACTTATCTCAATACCTGCTGGTGGTAGGATATTCATGTCCACCAGGATAGCGACTACCGTACACAGGGTGTAAAACCCTCTATAGTGGCACACGCAAGTGTGTCGCGTTCCGGGGTCAGCCAGTGTACCAGTGTCTGGTTTTTGTCGGGGGTCTAGAGTTGGGGTACGATGTTTGGCCGTGTTGTGGCCTTCTGAGTACTCTGACACTAGACCCTCAACGGCTTCTTCACCTCCTTGCCATGGCGTAGTATGAAATACTGAACATCAGGCCGCCATAATTGTGTTGAGTAGCGGGGGATAGATTGTCTATCGCTAGTCGGTACTCTAACTGGACGACACTGCGCTTACCATCAGGTGCAGTGTGGTCACAATGCCGTGCGAGGATAAAAAAAATACCAGATTCCATCATCATCGGAGCAACCCTGACAAAATAGTAAATAGACAAACAGATTATTTTTTGGAAATTCTTAATATCGATTTTCTAATGACAATTGATATTACTTTTTGTTCTGACAGAATATTTTTCTAATAAAATTCATTCATACCAACGAAAAAGTTTTTATTCCACAACGAAATATTATACTAACATTATTAATTCAATTAACAATATATTGAGTTCTAATATTTTGATAATAGAACTCAAAATTAAACGGATTTATGACATTTCATACTTTACGGTCTGCATTGTGTAGTGGACGTGTAGTCGGTTGTGAAATAAGAGGTCTCAAGTTTGATCCCGAAATCGAATATCGAAAGGAGGGTAAAATCTTGATCTTCGGTAAAGGAAGTAACGGGAGTGAAGGGTAAGGAATGGGAGGGTAAAATCAAAAGGAAACTGGACGGGATTTGGAAGGGATGGGTGTAATCCCTGGTCAAGCTTAGCTTAGCTAGCTTAACCTACTACATCTATCTGAATATGTCTAGTAACCGTTGCCGAGCGGATACCGTGGGAAAATGATAAGGATAGGATCATTCAGCTCAACTAGACCCTAGATGGCATGTTTTTTTTTCTCAGGAATCGGGTTGAGATCAATAGCAAGAAACCTAGGTGATCGTGTTCTCGTGCAAGAAATCCCTGACCTGAGTCTGTTAGGTATCCATATACACTGTGATCTTAATCCAAGGAGTCATATGGAGGGCGTAATATCCGCCACTTCACACAGGCTCTGAATCCTGAACAACGGTGGCGTACGGCGGTTTTTCACGCCCGGTCCGCTCTACCGCTTTTATACAGCACAGGTGCTGGAATGGAATACTGCTCGCACTTCTGGGACGGTTTCGCTAAATACGTATATGTATACCTCGATGCCTTGGATGGGTTGCAGCGGCGGGCCAACCGCATTGTGAAAGATGCAGATGTGGAGCGGCTACAGCTGCGAAGGAATATTTCCTCGCTTAGCTAGCTCTGCCGTCTGTATGTCATGTCGAATACTCCGAAGAATTTAATCTTATCCCATCCTCTCCGTTCCACACTAGAATCACACGTACTGGTTTGCGAAGCCACAGCTTTGTGGTGTCTACACAGCAGGCCGGCATAATTGTTTTGAGTAATGGGGGATAGATTGTGTCTAGCTTTTTGATACTCTAATTGGATGGCATTACGTTTACCATCAGATGCAGTGTGGACACCTTGCCGTGCCGTATAAAATATAAATATAAAAATATTTTCATAAAAATCGGTTCAGTGTTTTCAGTTCAGGCGTGAAAATGTAACAGACAGAAAACTTTCAACCACTAATTCACTATTTTAAAAGCTACATTTTGAAAAACGGCTAAATACGTGTACGTTTATATGATTGTTTGAACGCGCTAATCTCAAGAAGTACTGTTTCTAATAGAAAATTTATTTTAGTGTTGGATAAACCATTTATCTAGGAACGCTATAGGCTATATAACATCTCGCTATGACCATTAGGAGCGCAGCAATGAAAAATGTTGCAAAAACGGGAAAATATATTCATTTTGAGAGATTGTTTTGCGTGCGCTGCGCAAACGGTTAAAGTTACGCAACAATCATGTATGACTGATGATATGATATGATGGTTGTATACTTTTGCTCCACGCGGGCGGAGCCGCGAGCAACAGCGAGTAGTATATAAAAGACGTGATGACTTTCACTCATATTGCAACTGAGTAATAATTGACATTGTTATCATTATGATTTGTAATAATATAGGTACATATAAATAAAATAGTAAATAAATACACCAAAATGGCACACATATATTTCTGACCCCACGCTACGTCAAACCTATATCGTGGGTATCGAGAACTACGAGGGAATATAGTCCCATAACATCCAGACCCGAAACAAACATTAGTCTGTAACAATAACATTCGCTAACTTGGTGCGAGAATCAAACCCACAGCCTCCCGTTTGAGGCCGAGGCTGTCATATAGGGTTTAATTTCAATAAAATAACATATTAATCGAGGGTTTTAAAAAAATATAAATTTATGGTATTTTACGTTCTATTTAATCTGAATTATTTGACATTTGCTCATTTCACTGTTTTAAATAATGAACATCCTTTATATGAGCGCCTATCGCTACTCGTTGGGGGGGGAGCCCCCGCGCACGCCGCTACCACCCGTCGCATCTCACCCCCTCAATCATACCACAACCCAGAGCTGACAAAGCCTTAATAAAAAAATAATATTTTTACGGTTATTCTATTTTTGGTACTGTTATAGAGATATTTGTTCTCATTCAACAAGACAATATTGTTTTGATCACGTATTATGAATGAATGACGCTGTGTAGGGATTGCTTCTGCCCTACTCAATGAAGTTCATAAAATTGCAGGGTTGCGAATAAAACAATAACGTTGTATCTGACTCGAATGCCGACAGTGATAGGTGTATGCTGTGTCGCTCTATTTGATAGACTCGTATGGAGCGTAGCGCGGCCGTGACTTTTGTATAGTCATACTCTGCGCGGCACCCCCGTTCTGGCTATATGAATATCTACTGTCAGCAGTCGTGGTGTTTATTAATATAAACATAAAATACAATGGTTCTTACAGCTATTTCTCCGTAGGTAAAAGTTTACATTGAATCTAATAACTAAATGTTCTAAGAATAGTATTGCGTCGTTTATTTTCTAGGTACTCCCGGCATACGTCCTGTATGTGTGTGGCCGTGATGCCGCAGCTGAAATCCTATTTTTAAGTTTAATTTATGAACCTGGAAACTTCTAGACTAAAAACTCTAAAATAAAATAAATAATTTTAAAAAATCAAAAACCCGACTGCAAGAAAGACAATTTAAAAGTAATTCATTAAAAAGACGGGAACAAGCGGAACCCAATATTTTCTTTCGGTTTATAATTTGCAATTGGATCCCGTCTGCTACTAATTTTATTTTCTATTCTCAATCGTGTTCCCGTTTTGTTAGTGAATTACTTTTAAATTGTCTTTCTTGCAGTCGGGTTTTTGATTTTTTTAATAATTTATTTTATTTATAGGCTATTTTATATCAATCAATATACAAAGGCCTCCCTCTTTCTCTTCCACTCCTCTCTGTCATCAGCTATATTGCGCCATTGCATTGAAAAAGCATCATTGCATACTTGAAAATGTTACCCTGTAAAATACGACTGGCACAGATGGAGCCAGCAATAAACCAATAACTACAGAACATTATACAGGCTGCTATGTAGTGACGCGGATAGATAACATCAGAACCAATTTTCTTTTTAGATCTTTATACATATAATAATAATACTAGCCCTGTATTAAACATTGTCCCACTGCTGGGCACGGGCCTCCTCTACTAATGAGAGGGGTTAGGCCTTAGTCCACCACGCTGGCCTAATGCGGGTTGGCAGACTTCTCATACCTTCGAAAAATTCTCAGATATGCAGGTTTCCTCACGATGTTTTCCTTCACCGTTAAAGCAAGCGATAATTAACATTTTAATACACACATAACTTTAGAAAAGTCAGAGGTGTATGCCACTTGGGTTTCGAACCTACGACTTTCGTCTTGACAGTCCGTACCGCAACCAACTAGGCTATCGCTGCTTAGATCTTTATTGCGGAGAAATTAACGGGACTATGACAATGAAAATACTCACAAAACATTAACGCTAATGTACGTACTGTAAAATTACATATCAAGCTTGTAGATTGTATCAGCAATGCAGTGATTGAAAATGCATCAATAAATTATTTATAGAAACAAAAAGATACGCTCACGCAACCAAACAATTATATTATTCGTAGTTGCACTTGTGATAGTTTACGTATTGTACATGTTTAATACATACCGAGAAATAACAACATTCGATGGACACGGACGTAGAGTCATCAGGCAACTATACAGATTTGTTATTGGAAGATGTTCCTACTAAGCTGTCAAATTTGGGAGTTATGGCTGCTAAAATTGCGTATAACAATTTTCAGTGGCGACATCTAACGCTTACAGTGTTCAATGCCGTTCAGTTAGTCGCCTTAAATTCATTTCTGGTGAACTATATGAAGCCAGTAACTGTACAGTTCGGCTACAATACTGTCACCGGAATACCTAAATATGTGCAGCAGTATGTAATATTCGGTCAATCATCCGCCGTAATACTAGACATACTTCAATGGCTCCATAAATATCAGTATGACACCAAGGGAAAATATGTTATTATATGCGTCTCTACAAATACGTCAGAATGTAATAAGGAGCGCGTTTTTAAAACAGTTTTGATGTTGTACATGCCAAATGTCATATTCCTAAAAACGACCGACAGAGACAGTGACGAACCAGCTGCATATTCGTTCAAAATAATGACACCTAAGAAATGTAATAACCACGATCCTGAAAAACTAGACTTGAGTTCCAATTGCGAAAATGATTCGTGCTTCTCCAACTTATACCCGGAAAGGTTTGGAAATTTTTATCGTTGTCCATTGGTTGTGTCGGCTTTGGAACACGCGCCGTACATCATTTATCGAAAGAATGAGACGAATCTTTCTGGTTTTGATGGAAATATCTTGAAAATAATTGCTGAAAATTTAAATGCGACTCTTATTACCAAAACACCAGATAAACCAGAGTGGGGTAGGTTTATAAACAATAATTGGACAGGATCCTTTGGTGACTTGTTCAACGGCCGCGTTGATGCGTCAATAGGTACAGCCCCATTAACGTACTATACACATGGACATTTTCAAACATCCTTTGTATACAATTACGCAGACATCGTGTGGGCAGCCAGGTTACCTTCACTTAAACCATCTTGGGAAAACCTATTGTATCCCTTTAGCACAGAGCTTAGGATAATGCTACTAATCATATTTGTGGCTATCATTTTGGTAAGTGTACTTCTAAAAACAAATATTTGGCAAAAATTTAGTCCAAAACGAAGCTTATTGTTTTATTCGTGGTTACTATTTTTGGGTCTATCGTTACAAAAATTACCCTCTAAACAGACCTTGTTACTTATAATCTACATTTGGATATGGTTTTCGTTTGTTATAAGGAACGCCTATCAAGCAGCTCTGTTTAATTCATTGCATTTACGAATCTATCGAGATTCCCTCCAAACTTTAAATGATGTTCTTCATTATCCATATGGTGGGGAAATGGCAATAAGAGAGTATTATCGATCGGAACCAGAAATTTTTGACAATTGGCTTCTTATAGATTTACTTGATACTAATCACGTTTTGGATGATATATTAGATGGAACTACTAATTTGGTTATCGCTGCAAAAGAATGTTTCATAAAATACTATGTAATGAATTACAACGGTACGAAAAATTTACAGATTGTACCACAAAAGATAATAAGCAGTCCATCCGTCATCTATTTCAGGAGATTTTCTCCACTGTCAACACCGATAAATCGAATTTTGATTGCAATATCTGAAGCTGGTTTTATTGAGTTCGAATATAACCGATATTTTAATTCTCTAAATCATAAGTTTACGGTTCATCCTATCGCTGAACATCCAGTAATCCTTACTATAGAACATTTAGTAGGGAGTTTTTATGTTCTGATTGTAGGTTGGATTGTTTCTCTCATCTACTTTTTTGTTGAAGTTGTGAAATGATAACCTTCAATCGTCACACATAATATTATTTAAAAGTACGCTTAGTAATGAGTGCTTGCTATACAATTGCAGTGTCTAGTGTTACAGATATCAACATATGTTTACTATAATTTAATAAATCTGAATGAGAATGCAATATTGTTATATTTTTATTAACAATCTACATCGTTTTAGTATTTTATTGCTACCTTAATCAAATTATAATCGTATATAATCTCGCAATCATCATGCAAATGAACCATTTTATAGTAAACTTATCTATAAGGTAACAAATATTTATGCATTTCTCTAAAGCTCTGCTTGCAAATGAGTAAAAAGCCATAATATAATTTCCATAACAATATTTTTCTTAAATAATGCAGATTTTTTTAAGAAACAAATGGTAACCGTTTTAAGAAAAAATATCTTTAAAACTTAATACTTTCGTGTGTGAATTGTGGCTTTCTAATATAATCTAGTTTCACTTTCAATATTGCTAACAGAAAATAAAAACCATAAACATTGTTACATCTTGGGCACTTAATGGTCCCGCTTCAACCGCTTTCGTATGGTGTAATAGACGCTACATTCCAAATACGTATTAGGTATCACCTCAAAATAATTGCCCCACCGGCAACGAATGGCACACTCCTCTGTCCTTTTGTTGTGTGCATTCATATATTAATTATCCACTTGTTTTAACGGTGTAAGAAAACAACCATGTCTGAGAATTTCCTATAAAAAAATATATGTCAACTCTATCAACCCGCATGGCCAATGTGGTGGACTAAGGACTAGCCGCTCTCATTAGGAGGCATGTGCCCAGCAATGGGACAGTGTATAATAAAGGCAGAATTTATTATTACTTTAATATTAAAGAATTTCGCTATCTACGAGCACCTACACAGAAGAGTTAGATAATAGAGAGGCGAGGATCTTTGTCATCCAACACTATTGTCATACCTCTAATTTGCATCAACCACTTGATTTCTGTAAAATAAGCACCCGCCGATTTATCTGGTTGTATCTACGGATTTGTTTCATTTTACGTAATTTGCTAACAATAATCAACCAATTATTTGGGAACGTTTAAACGGAACGTAAAGGTCGCAGGAACCCACCGGATGCAGGTCGCTTCTGACAGGTTGGTCTGGAAATCTTTAGGGGAGGCCTATGTGCAGCAGTGGACGTCCAAAGGCTAAAGATGAAGAAACAGAACGAGGAATCACACCATGGCGTAGTTCAGCTTAGATCACAACTTTATGTGGCTACGGCCTTCGATTCGCAACCTATTGAATCTTTAACATTTATGAGACTAGCGGATCAGGTTGTCGAAGTTGTTTTCTTATCCTTTACTACTTAGTAACCACACAAGGTTAGTCAGAAAGGGTTACGCTTATCTCTGTATAGTAGAGATAAGGGTTTATGACCAAAAAGATCAAACAGTCTATGATAGTAAAAGTATGATATATAATTTTTCAATAAACCACATTTTAGTGATTGAAACTATACTGACTAAATAATAATGATAAATAACAGCCAACAGTGACACCCATAGCGCTTTTTTTTGTTGCCTCGGGGAAAGCGTTTTATTACTGCCGCCCGCTCCGGGGGGAAGCGGAATAAGAATAAAACGGTTATGCTGGACTAGCCGGTCTTACGACCCAGAATCCCCCTCGCTGCCGCTGGGCCGACTCTCTACCCCCTATATACACCCCATCCGATACTACCAGCTAAAATCCCGCGGTGGTCTTCTTCGGCGCTTACGGAGCGATCCCGAGGTATTCTAAGGAAGAGAGGAGCTGCCAGAACCGCCCCTGCGCGGTGCCTTGTACGGGTCCATCCCCATGTGGGGCTTATGAGCCCTCGCGCACCGAACTACGACAGCGAACGAGGCCTTACCACCCGAGCTGCCGTCCATCTCGGGGTCGCACGATGCACCGAAACTGGAGTGCATCGATATGGGCTGATAGCCCCCCGCTGCGCGCCCGCGACCCCTGATGGCCCCAATTAGTCGCCTCGTAGGACAGGCAGGGGGTTACCGTGGTGAAATTCTCAAAACGACATTCCACAGGGCGGGACCCTTAGCACTAATCGCACACTAATATTCGAGTCTTGTGTTCCAGATAGGAACTATGAAAGATTTTCAGCCTCACAACAACCAGGCCCAGACAAAATATTTGTGGGCCATACAAACATTTGTTTCGGTTCGGAGATCGTTTCACAACCGGCTACACACCCACTTCATAACGAAGTATGTCCTACAACAGTACTACAAATTTCCTAAATATTGTACGATACCTACTTCTACCCACTCACTATTAAGTTTCTTTTGTAATATTTCAGAATATCTTAAGAATGCTAGAATTTTTAATGAGTAATAAGAGTAGATACATGTTTAAAAATTGGCTACTGTATTTAAGATATATTTTTCAGTTATTATATATTCTTGGCACCACTGCTTAAAATTCAGAACATTATTTTTTGCGTAAAGATAATATGCCAAGAGATTTTGGCAAATATCATAAAATAATTTTTCTTTCTACTCTTAACCTACGTTTAAAATAAAAACTAATTTGCCTTGAGTACTTATCCGATACGTCAAGCGTCAACCATTAAGACATCTTTATATAAAAAACTAGCTGTTGCTCGCGGCTCCGCCCGCGTGGAGGTCATGTTTGGGAGAAAAAGTATACAATACAAAATACCAATATTCATGCGTTTAACTTAAAAATGACGGATTTTCATACAAACTTTCATTCCCTATTTTACCCCCCTAAGGGCGGAATTTCCAAAAATCCTGATACATATATTTTTTATTTTTGACTAAAAGGCCAAATACTAATTTTCATAAACTTAACTTCAAAAATGACGGATTTTCATACAAACTATCATCCCCTATTTTACCCCCTTAGGGGTGGTATTTCCAAAAACCCTTCCTTAGTGGATGCCTACGTCATAAAAGGTACCTACTGTCAAAATTTCAAGTCTCTAACCCCAGCCGTTTTGGCTGTGCGTTGATCGATCAGTCAGTCAGTCAGTCAGTTTCTTCTTTTATATATACAGATTACACAAATCTAAATCCTGAATATACATTTTACTTCAAGGTATAACGATCTACACCCACCGTTGAGTATCCCACTTGTAATAATACTCGTAGGCATGTCTTGTTTCTAAGCTATATCTACCTTGTTTATAACAGAAATTCCGCTATATATTCAGAATTAATGGCAGGATCCGGCAGGCGACGATACAAGATAAAGTAAAAAAATAAGGCACTTGGCTTATTTCCCAAAAAACGTTATGTAATTAAACATTACGAGATCGTTTAATTTAGATACTGTCAGGCAGTCTGCTCAAATACCCTCGAAATCGCTGAGAATAAAGTTTTAAATCTAAGTAGCTATTAGTCAATATATTTAAATAAATAAATCTCTATCGTTGGGAAGTAGTTACGTTTACTTGCTTATCCATTGATTTAATACACATGTTATCAATAGACAACGAGTCGTAAAAAAGATTTAAATTAGTCAGTGACTCAAAACTCTCAGGCGATTGCAGCCTTAGAATTAGGAATAGGAAACAGAATGGAGGGATCGAAATGTTACGTACTGTAAGAATACTGAATAGCTCTCCGTGGGTCCCTTTAACAATACACATACTTAATAACCCAATAGAGGAGATTCTGTCGCTTTCAAGCTCAGAAAAAAATCTAATGATAATGTTTATAAATATTATAATATTTATGTCATAAATATAGGTTTCCATGGGCGGCGGTGATAATTTTGTATTTCGTGTGACCTTTCTTGCTTGCACCCTATTCTATAAATAGTTAAGTCTACTATAAATATTAAAGTTTATTTATGCCTGCTACATACGTAAACTAAATATTAGTACGTACAATGCATAAGGGCAACATTTAAAAAAGCTCGTTTATCAAATCATTAATTCTGTAAATATAATCATATTATCACTTTAACATAATATAAATTATTTTGTAAGATAGAAGGCGCCGGCATTTTGTACCTGACTAACCCTGAGAAGAAATAAATTCATGGTTATTGTGTCTATTGGGGTCCAGATACAGATAATTATGAGAATTTGTAGTGTAAAATTAATAATTTTACAAATTATAGTTTGAATACTAATCTAGAAAAAATATTAAATGACTTACCTACCTTATCCAACGTTTATTGCTTGAAGCAATGGTTATAATAATATTATCTGTTGAATTTAAATTTAGGGCTGCAGACGTAAGGCGTACCTGGTCTATGTTCGTTGAAATAAAAATCAAATTTAAAAATAAGGGTCTAAAACTATATAATTTAATCGAAATAAAAAAAAATGATTCTTCAAAGTCATATGAACAAATAAGTTTTATGTCCTCGATGGTCTTAAAGCTTTTCATCTCAATTTTGCACAATATCACACTATCTTGTAGAAAATATTTCTAGTAATGAAGTCGAAAGTCGAAACTGAAAGTCAATGTATTCATAAGAATAATATACACATGTCTTCGACCTTTAGCAATATATTTCTACGACACAATATGTTCATAATACATTCTTACTGTGCAAGCTATAAAAAGACTCGAACATAGAGTCTGGCAAAAAATTATACAAATAAGTTTTTCAGTTGACCCTCTAAATTTTTTATGAAAGTCCAATATTCATTGTAGTATTGAGACTGCTAGTTTACGTAACCTTCTTTCTAGTGCCACGAAAGTTTTATATAAACATAAAACATTGATTCTTGAATAAAGTAAAAACATTCAACTTATTTCGTAATAAGTAACGTACTAAAGTAAGCAGTGGCTTTGCTGTGCCCTGGCAATGCAGAAGTCTATGGGTGGTGGTGATTACTTACCATCAGGTAGCCTGTCTGCTCGTCTGCCTCTCAAGGCAAAAAAAACTAGTCTCCTCATAATAAATATTATAAGCCTGACATTACAAAATCTTTTTGCAGTTTTGGCAACTTACCTAAGTCGGCTACAAAACCCTGAAATTTATTTTCAATGATTTTAGAAAGTCTTCAATTCTCGTCTACATCAGACCTACTTGAACCTTAAGCTCATGCCATTAAATTATTATTTGGCTTTAAATATGTACATTATACAAAACATTTTTTTTTTATTATTAAACAATACTATGCTTAGTAGAATATATAAAATAATATATGCACACAGCTATTAATGTTGTATCTAGAAATTACGATCACTCAGTGGCGAGCGGAGCAAAACGACACACATCCATCTAGAAGCACGACCCAGCGATCCCTGACAGAATGCATGAGAAGCAACACAAAAAAGTTCAACTAGGATAATTGCTTATCATAATTAATTAGTCATAAGTGTGCTATGTTATCAAAAACAAAATACAACTTGGTTCTTTAATCATATATTACATGTATACCATCATCTTGCATTTTTTTTATGCTCGAGTACAACATATCAAACAAACATAATCAAATAAAACAAAAATAATAATATATATACACCGTTCTACTCTTGGCCTTACTGCTGGGTACGGGTCATCTCCATCTACTAGTAGAAAAGGACTTAGTCCACCACAACTATGGCTAAATATTCATTACTTTGAAGTTCTTATTGAGAATTCTCAAGTAGGTCCGTAGGTTTCTTCACAATGTTTTCCTTCACTGTAAAGCAAATAATAAGTAACAATGATTATAATATATGTAAATTCGAAAAGTCAGATGTATGCCATTTGGGCTCATTCTATTAGACAAGATGAGAAGAAGTGGCGCATGCGCTTAGCATGCACTTAATTCGCGCTCCAGAATTTTGGTCGTCAGTTGAGTCCGCGAAATCAAGATGTAACATTCATTCACAGTTACGGGACTGTAGTTGCAGTACGGAGGTTTCGTCACAGTATTTAAAAAAAAAGTTAGAACTAATAAAAGTGTTCGAAATGTTCGCGAGTGGTATATTTTTTTTGACATTGGCGTTTTGTGCTGTAGATGCTAAAGGTAAGGGTTATCCGAAGAGCAATTTAATAAAATAGTTTGATTTCGATATGTAGGTACTAAATAATAAATGACCTTTTCATGTAAGAAATTCAATATTTATTTTTGTAATATGGCATTTGCGACGTTTTTTAAAAATATTAACTAAGTGCAAAGATTTCTTAACAAATGACTTATTTGTAATAATTTAATATAATTAACAGTATTTATGTAAGTTTCTCTTAGTTATATTTATGCCTACACTTTTACGCGATGAAAGTTATCGCCTACGAAATTAAATTTATTGCTTTCGTATTTTCGAACATAATGGAATATTCAGGAATAAAATAGCCTAAATAATAACGGGTGAAAGATTTTATTCCCTGATATTACCTAATATGATCATTTCTATTTATTAGAAATTACAAAGCTTTATGTTGAGTTGACGAAAAATGAGTGGAAGACTGAAATAAGAATAACGCAATGTAGTGTCTATCAGCATTAAATAATATCTAAGTTGGGTTTGAAACATTTTCAAACTATCAAAACTTTAACGTGGTGTTCCAGGCACTCTAGATTCTTAAGATCTAGATCGGTAAAATGGTTTAAATTTAGGTACACGAATACTAAACGCCCACAAGACTTTTATGTGTATAAATGAGTCATAAGTCGGCAAAGTAGGCCGACTTATATTTTAGCAAAAATATATTTTGTTCAAGTCGAAAGACAATTTTGCTGAATATTTTATTTTAACCGGAGGAGACATTTAAATTAATCAATGACAACAAAAATGATAAAAATTAACCTTATCGGTGAAAAATCTTATTAAATTTTCTAGATTCCCGAGTATGAACCCAACTAAGGTAAGATGGCCACCTTTGCTATTTTACTACCAAGTTTGCCATTTTTGATTGTTTTTGATTTGGTGACTCCATTGACTTCATGAGATAGGATTGTTGACTTGACAGAAGCTTCTGATAGGTTGATAGTGAAAGATTGCCGACGGTGCTAAGGCAACTTTTGTTTTGTGGTTTAGAAGGGTTATAGTCGTATTTAAATATAAAACATTGCAATAGTCCCTGTAGATTTTAATTTCCTATATTACCTTATATTTCTTACGTTTTGACCCAACTAGCTGCTGTTGCCCGCGGCTCCGCCTGCGTGGTAATATTTTTGAAAGAAAAAAAAACCATGTAGTCATGAATCTTAAGCTATAACATTTATCTATCTGCTATTATGGGATACCATAGGAACCGTACATTTTTCCAGGATAAAAAGTAGCTTATTTCATTCTCTGATCCCTAAACTACCACTATGCAAAAAATCATATCGATCCCTTGCCCTGTGAAAAATAAAAAAAATAACCCGCAGGAACGTTACATTTTTCCGGGATAAAAAAAGTAACCAATCATTTGCGCGGTTGAATGATCTAACTGTATTCAAATTTTCAGAATGATTGGTCAAGCCGTTTTTGAGTTAAAGCCGGACATACAGACAGCCATTTTTTTATTGTAAAAACGCGATTAGTGAGTCATAAAATGAATATTTCACACAAAATCGGGTAAATTATTCAAATGTGCAGACAGATGATACAAGATTTATTTATTAGTATAGTTGTATTTATATTGGAACAAAATACTCTCCAGATTTTAAATACGTCTAAAAAGATGTTAAATAACTCTAAAAAATCCATTCAAATAATTTTCTAGTAAATCGAATCTATTAGGCGCCTGCCATTTTGCAGTCACAAAATAATTGGAATGCCAAACGTGAGCCGTAACTGGCTACGACCGTAGCATGTAGTAAATGTAGCACGTATGAAATGTATTTCATACGTGCTACGGTGCATAGCACGCTTCGAAAATTCAAAGCTAAGCTCCGTCTCAAATATTTAAAAAAATATATTCAAATTCAAAATATCTATTGAATCCTACACATCATTTACTTATACATAATTTAAATTCAGATTTTTACTGCACCACCCAGCACTTGTACAAGCCAATTTCATTGCTAGATATTTTGAGAATATCCGTTTCAATAGAATCTCTTTAATCTTATAATTCATAAAAAGTACGACTTCAATAAAAAAACAATTTATGCGTCACTATAAAATTTGGGTTTCCCTTGATTTTTCTGAGATCCCATCATCAGATCCTGACTTGGTGCCAATGGGACCACCTGGGAATATATCCTTTTAAACAAAAAAAGAATTTCTCGAATCGGTCCCGGCGTCTTCGAGTAATCGGGGAACATACATAAAAAAAAGATTCCGACGAATTGTTAACTCCCTCCTTTTTTGAAGTCGGTTAAAAAGGTAGATGACACTTACTTGTTAATAAAGTTACAGTAAAAAAAACTCTCCTTAATGGTATTCGTAAATTACTTCACTAAAAAAATCGCTGTACCATTTAAATATAAGTATATGTTTACCAATAAAATATTAAAATAGAAAATAAATACCCCCACTAATTAACTTACTTACCAAGAATTAATACCATATATATTTAAGAAATTCATTTGTGAAATACAATTAACCCACTCGACTAAAACCAAGATTTATTATTTTTAATACGAGGCATTCAACATAAACAACTTCTCTACCTGTATAAAATACTATATTTTATGAATTACAAGGGCTTAAATTATACACAACTAGCTGTTGCTCGCGGCTCCGCCCGCGTGGAGGTCATGTTTGGGACAAAAAGTATACACTACAATATACCAATTTTCATGCATTTAACTTCAAAGTGAAGGATTTTCATACAAACTTTCTTACCCTATTTAACCCCCTTAGGGGTGGAATTTACAAAAACCCTGAAATATGTATTTTTATAATTTTTAACTGTAAGGCCAAATACCAAATTTCATGCGTTTAACTGCAAAAATTACAGATTTTCATACAAACTTTCTTCCCCTATTTTACCCCTTTAGGGGTGGAATTTCCAAAAATCCTGAAATATGTATTTTTTATTTTTGAATAAAAGGCCAAATACTAATTTTTATAAACTTAACTTCAAAAATGACGGATTTTCATACAAACTATCATCCCCTATTTTACCCCCTTAGGGGTGGTATTTCCAAAAACCCTTCCTTAGTGGATGCCTACGTCATAAAAGGTACCTACTGTCAAAATTTCAAGTCTAACCCCAGCCGTTTTGGGTGTGCGTTGATCGATCAGTCAGTCAGTCAGTCAGTCAGTCAGTCAGTCAGTCAGCTTCTTCTTTTATATATACAGATTACAAAAACGTTAAAATGTTAGCTACATATGTCTCTTGATTTTCTTAGTCGAGTAATTTGTTGATCTAAATTATCTTTATGGACGCAATCTCTATATGTACTAGAACCGCGATGTGCCCAGTATTATAAAGCAAAAAACAGCATGATATGGGATTTACCACTGCCTCGAAGCTTATAGACGTGAATTAACATCTTTGTTGTTCGTACATTGTTGTAATGACAGTGGAATTGCCGGAGATAGCGTTGTTGTTCATGAGCACCGTTGATCTCTAGCTATAACTAAAAAGTTTTCACTTTCTCTTTTGCCGGCCTCATGCTACGAAAAGAAGATTACAATAACAAATCTAAATACGATCCCCCGAAGTTTTCATAGCTCAATTTGAAACACTTATACAACATGTAACATGATTAATGCACACTCTGAAAGTAGTTTGTTCAGAATAAGCGACTGAATCGATATCAACAATTTTTTTATAAACGTTTTGGATTTCCAAAAATAATTAACACTCACGTAAATATGTAATAGTCACCCTTTAATTTAACGTTCAAGACAAACGAAACTGAAACATAACTCCATGCAATAAAGTCTTTTCTAAATGCAATAATAAACGAACACTTTAAAAAATCAAAAAAATAAAATTACGAACTTTATGTCGAAAATTAGTACAACTAATTTCATAAAAAACAATATTTATATTCATTGCAGTCTAATTTCAATACATGAATTATGATTGTAATAATATTTTTAAATTGGGGTGTCTGAGGATGTGCGTTGTTCCCGTTACACGTAGTATATAACTATATCTATACCATCTAATATCTATCTATATATCTCGATACATAAAGACAATGTGGTTATAGGTTGAGTCTAGGGTTCCTATTATCAATGTTTTCTTACAGTATTCATCCCTGCAAGACCAAGCCGTGTTTAAGATTTGATAAATCTGCCCCTTGCTGTTTACCTCGTTTTACCGTTCCACAATAATGAGAATATCTCATTATTTCTGGGTCTCTAATCTATTTATGTAATTTAATATACGACTAAGTGCCATAATATAACATAAAACATGACTATTATTAAGATATATATAATAATATATATCCTAATAACAAAAATGCAAACTTTAATAATTGTAATTTCATTTGCGGATTATTTCCTACGGACATTTGTTATTCAACTTAATTATTTATAAATCCATATACGTCCAATTTAATATTCATATATATAACTGGTCAATAAAAGTAATAAGGGCTTACTAGAGCTTAGACGGATTAGATTATTTATTATTTAGAGTATGTACATACATATACACTCACGCATGTAATCCCCTAAGTGGTAGGCAGAGGTGACCAATACACCCACTTTTCGCCAAATGTATGACGGTCCTATAATATATGTATATATGTACTAGATAGATATATCGGGCACAATTCCAGACTCCGGGCTGATACTGACTATTTCTTAATAGAAAAACCCAATATCACTTTACCCGACCCGGGGATCGAACCCGAAACCACAGCATAGCAGTCGTAACGCATGTGCAATTACAACTGCGCCACCAAGGCAGTCTAGTCAGTAGGCAGTAGAGTGTGTAATATGGATAATTTGTATTATGGATCTAAAAAGTTTTAATTATCTCGTTATTGATTGATATTCATTTACACTGCAGTATTATGATACTGACTAATAATAAACCATGAGAATACAATATGTTATATGAAAAATCTACAGCTCCCGTGAGATAGTTTAGTTTTTTTTGTCAGAAAATGACATAGGCCACTTTTTATCCCGGAAAAATGCACGCTTTCTATGTGATAGCAAAATATAGAAAGGTGTAATAGCTTAAGCTGATTCCATGGATGAAATACCTTTTCTTTCAAAAATAACTACAACGCGGGCAACAACAAGTGTGTAATATTTCCGTAAACATAAGAAACTAAAAATAAGATAAGAAAAAAAAAATAATAAAATGAAAAATATTTCTGCCAATTCTTAGTGATATCCTTAGAAGTCAAAATAAATCATCCATCGAAAGTAGGTAGGTAACTATGCTGTAATTTACAGCAGATACTAATTAACAGCATTTTAATTAGAATAACTTCTAAATATTCCGAAATTCCTTTAAAAGGTATAATAGCACAATTTTTAAATTTGCAAATGGTATAATAATATAATGTCAAACGCAATCGCGTTTTCTAACTGTGATATCTACAGGAATATCTGAATTCTAGATTAAATCACAGTAATGAAAATCAACAAAGACAGTTATAATCAAATTAAATAGGTAACGTCAAATCCGAATTTTACCTCAGTTCTGTAACTAGTAAAAACACTATTTGCCTTTCGTATAATAGACGATAATAGCGTTAGCAAAGTATCCGCAGCGCCTTCAAATAATAATTTAAAAATTATTGTTTTATTTCCCACCTATATCAATATTAATTAAATTAGATAGGTAATATTTTGTTTCTCACACATTTGTTTCAAATATTTTATCGATTTTGATAAAATTCTCGATAAGCTTCTCTCAAAAATACCTCAATAATTTCGGCGCATTATATCTTTTCGGGGTACTAATACACCAAAAGTTTAAGAACGTTGATACAGAGTGGAGATAACCCGACCGTCGGCAAGGGAAACATTGGTACTCTAACGATAATCTACATATCCGAGAAGCGGTGACATCTTTTAACATCATAAATACGTATCTCTAACGCTTCATGAGCCGGCGAGCATCCATTTGACTCACAGAAATTAAAATTGCATACCACGGCTGGGGTTCAGCCGGCTATTGGAAAATTGGTAGCAGAACATAATCTGAGCGGACGTAAGTACTTTTACACGTGTGTAAATGTACAACCAACACAATAATTTGTGGTGACACGAAAATACTGACGGATTCAGTGTGAACTAGTTCCACCTTCTGAGTAACGTTTGGACGAGCGTCATAAGTACATACTGGGGCCTACATTTTGAGGTATTTAATACAACAGGAAACTGTGAAAAGCGAAACAGCAAAACGTTCGCCTTGTGTGTAATAATTAATAATATAGAAGTTTTGGGATATGCGACCGAGATAGAAAACTGAGACGCTCGAAATTTTCCATATGATTGCATTTCAGAGTCTCCTGTCTCGCCTAGAGCGACTGAGACTGGAAGTCTATGTAATTTATTTTCAATAAACTATTGACGCTGATAAAATACCTTATGTTAATTTGCGAGAGATATTCGACCAAATGTTCTTTAGGTGCGGCCTATGTTTAGCAGTGTACGTCCAAAGGCTGAAGACGCTGAATTCTACCATCATGATGGTGACCCAGTTCATTTCTTGTGATGTGTTTGACAGCATCTTAAACCCAAGCATTTAGTTCGTGTTCTTTTTGCAGATGCTCCACAATTTATAGGATCTGAAAGCAATGTTACAGTAGTCATAGGTAGAGATGCCACATTGACTTGCAGCGTCGAAAATCTTCAAAATTTTAAGGTAAATTAATAAATAATATTTATAAATTATAATCTGTTCACGAATCTCTTCAAGCCTAGACTGAAAAAGTGGTAATAACCTTAAAAATTTATAATAAGCAATTCGAAAAATGTTATGTTGAAATTTTCCTATCATAGTCAGTTCTAATCAAAGAACCTATTTCTGTGGTTGTATCAATGCGAATGATTAATACATTTCCATAATTACCTAAGTAAAACAATCATTTTATAACATTAATTTAAAACTAAGATAATCCCCTTTTAATTGTTAATTTCTTCGTAATAGTTGAACCATCTAAGCTAAAACGATTACACTTTTTCAAGTGTTTAGCATTCGGCCGCAGATGGATTTTATTGGATAGCACACGACCGTTTAATAACGCCATCCACACAAATAACGTTACTTAAAATTATATCTAAATAAATAAGGAATATTATTCGGATATTTTACGCAAAGCAGCGATAGCCTAGTTGGTTGCGGTACGGACTGTCAAGACGAAAGGCGTATATTCGAATCCAAAATGGCATACACCTCTGACTTTTCTAAATTTACGTGTATATTTATTGTTAATTATCGCTTGCTTTAACGATGAAGGAAAACATTGTGAGGAAACCTACCTTTTACATACCTGAGAATTCTCAATAGAATTTCGAAGGTATGTGAAGTCTACTGACCCGCATTAGGCCAGCGCGATGGACTAAGGCCTAACCCCTATCGTTAGTAGAGGAGACCCGTGCCCAGCAGTGGGACAATGTTTAATACAGGGCTAGTATTTTTTATTATGTAATTGGTTTAGATTTAATGCATCTTGTCTTTAGACAATATTTTTAACCTCCTAACAATGTTTTTGAGCCAGTGCCATAAATATTAAGGGAAACGCCGTTACCACATTAGTCCTTAAGAAGAGCAATTATGAAAGTAAAGTTACACCATTTAGGACAGCAATCTGTTGTGAAATATGTTCCTAGAGTTCTGAAGTTTATTACGTGAATACACGGCTGTATAATCCAACGCAAAATATTTTATTTTCATTCTAATTAAATATATCTCACCTAAATGGCGAGTAGCCAGCTGTGAAACGAGAGGCCGTGGGTTCGATTCCCACACCGGGACAAATGTTTGTGTGACAGATATTTATGTTCACGGTCTGGATGTTGTGAGACCGAAAGTCTCTCGTAGTGCCTGATACCCACGACACAAGACTCACACAAGATCTTCGTGTGGGATCGGGACTATGTGTGTGACTGTTGGGTGTTATTTATTATTATCTATTTATTTCTCATAAAAGATAATAATTAAATTAAATAAATAACACACTAAAGCCGTACATTCCTGACCCAATAGTAGGAGTCAATTTTTTATGTCGTGGCTTTTAGGAAGTGCGAAAGACTATCGGTCAAACACCTTAAGCCGCAAACATTTAATCAGACAAATATTTATCTGAATGCGGGGATCGAACCTGTTATCATTTCATAGTGGAATCACTCGCTTTGCCACGGAGACTGTCTATTAAATTTTATCACAATATCAAAGATATTGAACAATGGAATATTACTAATAAGGGTGTTTATTTTCCACTATTGTTTAATACCTTATCTATAGTGTATTTTATTCATTCAATCGTTTTTTTAAATTCTGGCACGGCAAAGTGACCACACTGCACCTGATGGTAAACGCAGTGCCGTCCAATTATAATATCAAGTAGCGTGAGACCATCTATGCTTCGCTACTCAACACAATCATGCCGGCCTGTTGTGTAATTTCTTCACACTACGCCAAACAGTTTCCAGAACTCGACTACGTAATTACAACCTATTAAAACGTATATACCTACATATACTATATTTATGTGGCTGTGACTAAACCTATTTCCCCTCACTGACAAATAATACATTACTTAGCAGATTTCACATTCGAGGTTTTGGCATATGTATATACATTATGTACAGTACGGTGAACTACTAAAAAGCCATACTCATTCTCATGATTTGTGTTTCAGAGCCAGTGTATATCAGGGATGTTATGGAGCTCCGTAACCGTAACCGAAACTATCGGATATCCGAAATAAAATTCTATCCGTAACCGTAACCGTATCTGATATAAAAGTTTCAAATAATTTCGGATTTTCTAATTGAGACACGTTAGGACTGGTTTTTGTATTTGCTTGGCCGAACCGACTCACGAACCGCGCGCGTATCTCAATGCATTTATTATATTTAGTTCTATTGCTTAGACATAGCCTGTCAGTCATTTACTCTTGTGGGATTACATTTACTTACATAAAATAGTACCAAATGAAAAACTAAAAATAAAGCTATTTGTTTTTTACTTCTACAATTTCTTCAAAACCTAATATCCATAACCGAAACTATCCGAAACTGACGGATAATCCGAAATAATTTCATATCCGTAACCGTTTCCGAAACCGATATAATATTATTCATATATCCGTATCCACATCCAGATCCGAAATTTCAAGTCCATAACATCTCTAGTGTATACTTAGTTAAAATAACTAGAGAAGACAGAGACTATCCCGCCCACACACCCGCCATTGTAACTCCTGTTTAGCCAGGATCGACATTGGCACGCATTTTTCGACACCGAGTAATGAAACTCGGCGAGTCTCTGGGAATGCATAGCTGTCTTTTATCCCGCAACGAAATTAAAATAAAGAGAGGAGTTGGAAATATTAACTAGCGAAGACAGTCAATATGACTGATAAATCAATATTTTTATTCTTATACTGAGCGATCGTCGTCAGATATAGTTGAATTCGTTTCACAGAATAAATATACTGTCATATTTTAACTGATAAAAGTGCATCACAGCAAAAAAAACCGAAACAAACATAACATCATAGACTATAGAACCAAAACACTTATCGCATTTTCACGCAGCAAAGGTTTAGAGCAATTCCCGAGGTCCCAGAGTCTGCAAAATATGAATTGCTCTGAAGTCATAAAACATGGTGCTGTTAAACGCAAAGGAAGCAATTTTCGCTGAACAAGCTCCTTTGTTGGTTGAATACTTGATTTTGATCCCTGCCCATTGTACGAGCTCGTTATCCGAATTATGTTTCACGTTAATCGTTCATGACTGATAACTTTATTCGAACGCACGGAACCGTTTGATGTATTAAACGTAAAGAAAAAATGAACCATTTCAAGTGAAAATTGCTCTTGACAATATGTATATAAAGAATTTTATTATTTGGCATCATTGAGTTCGTTTATGGCAATACATTGTTTAAGTACATGTAACATAACTTTAGATGTAAGTGCAATCTCTAAAAAATATTTATAATAATGGTATGTTCATGATTTATTCAAAAAATAAACAGATATTTAAAAACTAAATATGTAAAATATTCTATAAAAAATAAACGAATTATTATGTTTAATATTTTGTATCATAAACTCAAATGATAATATAAATTTAAGTAAAATATTAGTCATGATATAAAACATAATAATAAAAAAATAATCAATCAATCTGTCAAACTGAAGATCGATTTTATGCGGTGAAATTTACTGTAAAGTAAATAAAAACTTAATTAATCACTTTGTTTCGGGATTTAGTTAAATTGTTTTGAAGTCCAGAAAAGTGCTTATCAATTATTTAGACACATTTCTTATTATTTTTTTACATTAAAAATGTATCGATTAAAAGGTACAAACAATGATCAATAAACATCCCTAAAATTTTCTATCTGTTTATTACCTCGTCATTTTCAAACTATTTATATAAATTGTATTTATAATTCAGGCATTGAAGCGGAGTTCCGCTCAGTGGTTTGTTGACTTTGCCCCTCGTTGAGAATACCTGTATATATTTATCTAACGCGCAAAGTTCAAATTGAGCAAGTTTTCTTTACTAATTGTGTTGATAATAATACTGCTGCTATTTTTTTAATATACCTTAGTGGTAACGATATCTACAACAAATTGTTTGTTTTGTAAGCCGTAACTAATAAAACATGTCCGTAGAAATTGAGGAGCCACTACTGATTTTTAAAGGAATCCCGCACCCTTATTTAGTAGCAAAGCACGTGAATTTGTAGGCCAAAACCTGGAATTTGTAGTAAGATATATGAGAAGGTATATCCATGTAAAAGTGGCGCCTAGTAACTCGCAAAGTAGTAGACACACATTTTTGAAGTTATTGAAAATTTTGTATGATTTAGTAGCAATTTACTAAAAATACAGGTCCATTACAATTACATTAGGAGATGGTATGGCTCCTCAATTTATAAATATATAAGAACATACATTTCTGTGAAAGTGATCGATCAAGCATATTCGACTTAATGATCATTTAGTAGTAAGCGTGTTCTAATTTGTAGCATAGGAATTAAATATAAACATTTGGATACTCAAATACGGACATAATAACAGGTGGCATGGCTGCGAGTGGACACGCAAACGATACTGACCATCGGCCCTCATGTGATTACCAAGAACCACCGCGTTGGCGTCAGCCGAGGCGATCAGGCGTGGTCATTGACTATCCGGGATATTCGCCTCACCGACGGCGGACGCTACATGTGCCAGATCAACACTGAACCCATGATCACGCAGACGCATCACCTTCACGTGTCAGGTATAGTAATGGAGAAATTGGTTCGTATAAAATATAATTTTACTATTTATTTTTTCGTATGGCAAATCGACTGCGACTGACGGTATAATGCAGTCCAACTAATACCGATTTCCGACAGACAATGCGTCTTGCGAACAGTGAAACCTGCGTCGAAATCGGTTCTGCCGTTTTCGCCTGATGCACATCTAAACTTATAGACAGCATAGAATAACCTTTTATTACATGTATAGATTAAGTCATATCATACTTACATAAGACTCTTGTGAAATTTTAACAACTATATTACGAGTTTAAATTATAGGGTATTATTATATAAGGGTATTCATGTAACACATGATATTATTTTTTACTTCCATGACATGAAGATAATTAGGTTATATATAAACTACTAGATGTTGCCCGCGGCTCCGCCCGCGTGGTGGCTATTTTTGGAAGAAAAGGTATACAGTCCATGGAGACATCATAAGCTATTACAACTTTCTATATTTTGCTATCCTATAGGAAGTGTACATTTTTCCGGGATAAAAAGTAGGCTATGTCATTTTCTGATCTCTAAACTGCCACTGTGCAAAAAATCATGTAGATCCCTTGGTCCGTGAAAAACTTAACTATCCCACGGGAACTGTACATTTTTCCGGGATAAAAAGTAGCATATGTGCTATTCCGGACTATAATCTATCTCTGTGCCAAATTTCAACGAGATCCATCCAGCTGTTGTAGCGTGATTGAGTAACAAACATCCATGCATCCATCCATCCAAACATTCACATTTATAATATTAAAAGGATTAGATTTAAATGCCTGATAATACAATTAAATATACATCGGTAAACGATATTGGGCTGGTTGATTTTCAAGTCATACTTTAGGAATTACTAATAGGTTTGCTACGGTTTTTTTTAATATTATATTTTAATCTAATTCCATTGTCTTACTATTAGGTTTGAAGAGTTTTTAATTTTAGTTACTTTTTTAAAGGGTTTATTATCATAGGCATCGCGGTCCGATTCAATTATCGTAATCTAAGTCTTATAGCTATAGCAGCGATAGCCTAGTTGGTTGCGGTACGGACTGTCAAGACGAAAGTCGTAGGTTCGAAACCCAAGTGGCATACACCTCTGACTTTTCTAAAGTTATGTGTGTATTAAAATGTTAATTATCGCTTGCTTTAACGGTGAAGGAAAACATCGTGAGGAAACCTGCATATCTGAGAATTTTTCGAAGGTATGAGAAGTCTGCCAACCCGCATTAGGCCAGCGTGGTGGACTAAGGCATAACCCCTCTCATTAGTAGAGCAGGCCCGTGCCCAGCAGTGGGACAATGTTTAATACAGGGCTAGTATTATTATATTATTATAATCTAAGTCTTCGAGGTATTCGTACTAAAAGAAATCATTTTACTTAAAGAGTAACTTACAAATTTTCTGATAACAGTCCCGCCAGACATCGTGAATTCAAGTAGTAGCGGGGAAGTAATTATACGGGAAGGTGAAAACGTGTCACTTCATTGCGCCGCGTCAGGGACACCGCAACCTACAATCACTTGGAGGCGAGAAGACTCAGCGCTAATGAAAATCGGAAGACAGACCGGTATGCATAACGATCGTACAACTTGGGCACTCAGGTTCATGTTCACTGTGATTTGTGCTTGCTATTTGGATTTAAAGAAGTTATTTACTCATAAAAGACAAAAAGTGCACTTACAATGAGCGTTAGCGAAATTAATTTACACAATCTTACGAAGAATAAAATATTAAAAAACAAAAGAACAGGAACAAACAAATAACAAGCATAACAGCTTAATCAAATATTTTTTCATGCATATATTTTTTAATCTAATTTTAAATATATTTAAGGTTGCACATTCTTTAATATCGTTCGGTAGGTTATTATATATGTGTGCACCTTCAAACATTATATCTCTTTTACCATACATTTTGGTTCTAGGTTGCCTCAATTTAATTATTTATTTATAAAAATCTAATATATACTATAATCATGGTATATAGAAAGTATTGCTATTTTACTAAACAAAAATATATGCAAATTATTCGTTAAAACTCTCTAATTCACACATTCTACAATCTGTATATATAAAAGATATAAGGTATATAAAGGTTATATAAAGTATATAAGGCAGATGAGCAGACGGGCCACCTGATGGTAAGTAGTCACCGCCGCCCATGGACTTCTGCAATGACAGGGCACAGCAGAGCCGCTGCCTACCGTTTTTAATACAGGGCTGGGTATTATCTGTGTATACCTAGTCAGGTCATAAATTCTGTCACATGTTTAATATAAAATAATTGAAACTAGTTTATTCATTATGTAACCATTTATATACCAAAATGAACTTAACAAAACATAGATTCTTATGACACTAAAGTTTATTCAAAATGACCTCCGTGATTTTGAATACAGGCCTTCAATCTGCGCGGCCAGTTGTCTATCGCGGCACGAACGAGGTCCATGTCAATATCGGCGGCTGCCTTAATCAAGGATGTCTTGAGTGACTCCAAATTGGGATGAGGCTTTGAGCACGCCTTTTCCTCCAAGTGTTGCCATATCTTGTAATCTAACGGATTCAAATCTGGACTGGAGGAGGGCCAGTCTTCGTGCCGGATGAAGTCGATTTCACGCGCCGCCAGCCAGTCTTGTGTGCTCTTCGCTCTATGAGCTGGCGCCGAATCTTGTTGGAATACCCAGTGCCTGTAGCGTTCAATAGAACATGGTATGAGAAACAGGTTCCACAAGGTTCGTCAGGACTGTATTTTGATACACAACTGCATTCGTTTTTACACCTTTCTCACAAAAATGTACCTCTGTTAAGCCCCAATAAGAAACTCCCAACCATACCATGAGCGAGGATGGAAAATGACCTCGTTGGACACGCGGAATACGGTTGCTCGCTTCTTCACTACTGTGTGCGTACACCTTATCATTTTGTTTGTTGTAGCTCTCTTCTACGGTAAAAATTTTTTCATCTGAAAAAAGAATGTCCCGATATTTTTTTCTCGCGTACCGCTTCAACAAAGCGCGGCATCTCTTCAGTCTCAGGTCCATTAGACGAGCATTTAAACGATGTCCTGTTTTTCTTCGATATGCCCGAAGCCCTAAGTCTTCATTTAACACCCTTTTCACCGTGGTTCTGCATAACCCCATCTGAAGGGCCAACAGTTTCTGCTTACGTTTGGGATTTCTTTGAATTCGCGCCTTCACAGCTTTTATCACTGCTGGAGTCCTAACAGACCGAGGGCGACCACTTCTTGACCTGTCATCTACACTAGAGTCTTCATTGTATCGTTTGATGGTACGATAAACGAATCTTTTGGTTATATTCAAATTTTTCAGTATGTCAAAAATTTGAATTGGCGCGTAACCGCAACGATGCAACGCAATTACTGCAACACGGCCTTCTTTAAGCGTCCACTCCATATTTAAAAATGAGTAAAATTCTAAAAAGTATATATTTTTATTTTCATGAACAATTTGAAATTCGAATTCAATAAACTTTTTTGTGGCCAGCATTCTAAAATAAAAGTTTTTACTGTGTGACAATACTTATGACCTGACTGTGTATAAAAGAAGAAACTGACTAACTGACTGACTGACTGACTGATCGATCAACGTACAGCCTAAACGGCTGGGGTTAGAGACTTGAAATTTTGACAGCAGGTACCTTTTATGACGTAGGCATCCACTAAAGAAGGGTTTTTGGAAATACCACCCCTAAGGGGGTAAAATAGGGGATGATAGTTTGTATGAAAATCCGTCATTTCTGAAGTTAAATTCATGAAAATTAGTATTTGACCTTTTAGATAAAAATAAAAAATATATATTTCAGGATTTTTGGAAATTCCACCCCTAAGGGGGTAAAATAGGGTAAGAAAGTTTGTATGAAAATCCTTCATTTTTGAAGCTAAATGCATGAAAATTTGTATTTTGTAGTGTATACTTTTTGTCTCAAACATGACCTCCACGCGGGCGGAGCCGCGAGCAACAGCTAGTTCTGTATATATAAATAATATATCATATGAAACGTGTGTAACAATGTAAAAAAATATGACTCAATAAATTGATATGATAAAACTTATTCCACTGTATAATATATGTAATATAACTATGTTTAACAACTACGATATAAATGATGCGAATATTATTTATGATCGCTCCTTCGTCTTATAGAAAAAACATTGTCACGGTTCATTTTATGTCGTTACTCTTCATTGAAATCTGAGTATCTTCATTATACATTCACTTCATCCACCTATTGATTACTTCATCAAATCTACTCTGAAATGCTCATGCTGCAGTCATTCCAGTGGGCAAGTGGAGCGGCGTGTGGCTAAACCTAACTGCTGTCAGTCGTAACATGAACGGAGCTTTTTTGTGCATCGCAACAAATGGTGTGCCCCCTTCTGTAAGCAAACGAATACTACTACGTGTGCTGTGTAAGTAAATGTTGGAGGTAGGATATTCATATCCGCCCGGATAGCGACCACCGTACATAGGGTGTAAAACCCGCCATAGTGGCACACGCAAGTGTGTCGCGTTCCGGGATCAGCCATTCCAGTTTTTGTCGAGGGTCTATAGTTGGGGTACGATGTTTGACCGTTTTGTGGCTTTCTGAGTACTCTAAAACTAGAATCTCGACCGTAGCATAACCATGAGTTTATGTCAAAAAGTTACGATATGTAAACGAAATCGCTAGTGTTGTTTTATGTATAGAATGTTTCGTTCTTATAGTACCAAATTTAGTTTGTCACGTAACCGCTAGATGCGCTGTGTAATTTGTCATATAAATATTTAATGTTGTCAATCGTTGAAAATCTCAGAGTTGGGCTACTGTTAAGACACTTATTCATATGCTCCACAATTGAATTCCAAATAGAATAAATAAATTTACAATGAGTATATTTAAATTATTGTAGTTGTATGTCTTGTTCAAAAATTGAGTTTTGTTAAAAAAGATAAACGCAATTATCAAAATTTGTATCATCTCAAAGTTTATAAATTCCAATAATATTTTCTTTTCCGTTCGTGACCCAGAATGTGAATAGGTACCGTATAGCAATATATAAGCAATAAGCTTAAAATATCTGAGAAAATATTTTATAAGATTTATCTAATACCTCACAACACTCATCGTGACAAACACCTTTGAGAGGCCTTTGCAGCTGTGGCAATGTGTCTAAGTATCAAAGTTAATAGGAAACCTAAAGCTAGCACGTAACTTAAAACCTGAACTACTCATACTATAAATGGTTTATGGAATGAATTATGGCGCAGATGTGCTATCCTAATTTGACGTTGACTGAAATAAAATTAATATTTACGGATTTTAGCGCGGTTTATTTTGAGATTTAGTTTACTTTTCGAAACGTCAGGGCTAAAAATTTAAATAAACAGCGATAACATCCGTAAAAAATGTTTTATATGAATGTGTAATATTCGCGTATTTTTTTTTTATTTATGTTAACGTTGATTTTTATGACATTAATTTAACACTAATTTTAATACATTTAATTCTTCTCTACGTGTGTTTGTCACCTAACTCCCCCTAAACGGCTGAACCGATTTGGATGAAATTTTGTGTGTATATTTCAATGGGCTACTGGATGGTTTGAAAACACAATTGGAATTGGTGGCGCTGCTGACGATGTGGCGCTGCTTTTCCAAACAGAACGACGTCCTTTATTCTGGAGTAGTTAGTGCTAGTTAATTTTGCTATAAACAATAGCCGTTCTCTTAAAAAAATGCATACGCAAATGATTATTATGCATCCACAATATGCCCCTTCGAAGTTCTAGTTCAATCTATTTAACCCCCAAGTCTACGCAATAGATAACGTTTAATTAAATGTGAAAGCAATCAATCTTTGCTAACATTTAAAATTTAAATTTTAAATCAGTTTGGAAACAACATTACTTATTCTTGATATCATTATTTACTACTACTATACTTTGTTTATAAATTAAATTGCCATTTATTATTACACAGGTAGTCCCTCGGTGCGTGTGGCTCAGAAGATGGTGGGTGTTTACATCGGTGAAACAGTTTCACTTCAATGCAAAACCGAAGCTTTTCCACCGCCTATTATGTATTGGACGTATTCCGAAGATATAAAATTACAAAATGGTACACATATTTTTTACAAATTAATTTAACTTTTTTGAAATCAATTAACGATACTGTTCAACCTAGTAATTAAATTATCTCCTTGTATATATGTGTCGCAATGATGTAGTAAGGGTATAATCATTTTTGAAATCGCTAACATTTAAAATTGTTTACAGACTCGAAGCACACGATAATTGTAAAATTACAAAACTATAAGCATACGATTACGTTTAAAGTTAAGAACATATCGCAAGAAGACATCGGTTCATATCAATGTCACGCAGAAAATTCACTCGGTGCTGAACAAGACGATGTTACACTTTATAGTGAGTAATTTTACGGTTTACGGTTTAAGAAGACTTTATTTCTAATTTATTATAAAGAATTTACAATATTCACTTACTGAGAAATCATAACATTAACAATAAATCGTAATGAGCGTACTTGTAGACATTTTAATATTAATCTGAAGTGAGGGTATACACAACACAAAATAGATATTACACCTCAATCCGAGAAACACGGATGTAAAGTTGATAGTGTAACTAGAAGTGACATAAATGATAATCATAAAGTTTTTGTTTTTTTTAAATTTTAAATACCTATAATAGACTTTACAGCTATAGTTTAGTGAGGAGTGACCGTGTTTCTCCGTGTCTGGTCAGTGGCCAGATTGTAGTTAGAATTTATCATGGCTACAGTATCGAAAAAATTGTCAATAAATTTTGAATAGCAGTTCATGTTTTCGTAATCCAGACAAATTTGTCAATTTTGACGAAAGTTATTACAACTTTACAAATTTAACTTTAACTTTATTACTAACAGATTACAAATATGTGCCATATTTGTATTCTGTAAAATAAAAATGTAAAAATATAAACAAACAAGGTGTACGTAAATGGTTATTTCCATTGCACCGGTTCTGAAATATTCATTCACAATATTTTCCATTCTATAAAATGGCTTATTTATGCCAATAACGGAATATACCCACATTATGTCGAAGTTTCATTGTCGCTAAAAATAAAAATTAATCCAAGTCGGGCTCTTCCGCCTCGTTGCTCCACTGCTCCATGATTGGATTTATATTTTTTATTATAATTCAATATAAATTCGCTGGATCTTTAATATTTCTGCACAATGAAATATTATTGCATACTACACTAACTATGGGTGCCTATATACTTTCTGGGTAACTTTACTGTTATAAAACTGTAATTATAATTTACCGTATGTTAACACATGATGTACAAAATACTGGACTGATTTTAATGAAACATTATGTTTAAAAGCTTATTATTGGGCTTAAAAGCTGATACATATACTTTATTTTTATGAGGGCACGAGCCGGAGACATAACAGTAAACTTAATCACCCAAGTGAAATGCATGTCATTGTATTGATTTTATAACCGAATTCAAAAAAAGGAGTTAACAATTCGTCGGAATCTTTTTTTATGTATGTTCCCCGATTACTCTAACACGCTTGGGCCGATTCGAGAAATTCTTTTTTTGTTTAAAAGGGTGTACTTCCCAGGTTGTAATTGGCACCAATTCAAGATCTGATGCTGGGATCTCAGAAAAATCGAGGGCATCCCTCAAATTTTATAGGGACGCATAATTTGGTTTTTATTGAAGTCAGTGTACTTTTTGAATTAAAAAACTTTTTTATAAACACAAGCAGTGATAGCATAGTTGGAAATAGACTGCTGATAGGAAAATTGCAGGTTTGAATCCAGCTCAAATGGCATACACCTCTGACTTAGTTACGTGTGTATTCATTGTTAATTATCGCTTACTGTTACGGTGAAGGAAAATACTGTGAGGAAACCTACTTGCCTGAGAATTTCGTTGGTGTGTAACCTTAACCCGCATTAGGCAAGTGTGGTGGACTAAGGCTCAACCCATTGGGAGACCTGTGCACAGTTTTTATTTTAATGCCTGAATAGGCAGATGAGCAGACGGGCCACCTGATGGTAAGTAGTCACCGCCGCCCATAGACTTCTGCAATGACAGGGCACAGCAGAGCCGCTGCCTACCGTTTTTAATACAGTGCTGGTATTATTTTTTATAACCAAATAAATGAAGGGTGTGTATAGTCACTGGTAAGTTATGGCCGCCGCCAATAAACACCCACGACACTGCCGACTGTGGGTGTCTAGACAACCTTTGAAGGAGAGGGTATTTTTATCTGGTATCACTTACTTTATTATATCTATTTATAATATTTTAATATAACTACCACTATACTTAATAATAAACGCTTTTAAATTAGTTTTCATATGGAATGTAATGAATATTTAACTTGAAGTATTAAATAGAAAAATTTAGTTTGAACCTTGAGGAAACAATATTACTTCTAATCATACGAAATAGAAATCAAAATCGCGTGAGTAGTACTTATATTGTAGTAGTTGTTATGAAAATTATATACTTTGTGTGTTTTATTTGGAATCTGAAGCACTATTAAGCTTCAGCTTTAAACTTCAATATGACTGTAAACTTAGTTTTAAAAACAACTTAAAAAGTACCTATTATTTACAACCATTTCATCATAGCTCGTCGCCAAAGCAGACAAGCAGTGTTATCTTTTACGATTGGATTTACAGTTGATATTGAGATATCGAACTATGAATAGAAGATACGAATATAGCCTAGTAGTTCAGTATAGTCCAGTAGTTCCAAGGATTAATCCCAAGATAAATATAGATAAAGTTGTCCTTGTCTTACACCTTATTTAATAAATTTTCTTAATTTTTCCTCCCAATTTCTAGTGTCGGTTAAAAGTTTCACGTCATTCGCGAAATTATACTGTGAAACAAATGCATATATTCGTAATGAATTCATTTGATTCATAATTTATGTGTTTAATATCTACTCGATTTACAATTCCGTTTAAAGTGGCGGCAAAAAATAACTGTCGTAAGATAAATTTGACTAGAATATTAATACAATTACCACACTTAATGGGGCATTCATTTGCGTAATTCGATATTCAAATTCTTATTCGAAGTAAACTAGCATTCACAGCAAATCAAATTAGTTCCCTTAAAAAATAAGCAGTACGAATACTTAATTAATCAATGTCTGTTCTAGAAGCCTATAACAATGTTAATTAAAATATTCTATCGCGTTACATCAAAAATCTTAGAGTGGATAATTAATTAGTTTATTCATCGGGAAATTGTCACAGTTTGTAATTTTATTGGTTTATAATAAAACCGTTATAGATTTTACCGCCTTAGACACTGCGCTGAATATGTAAATAAATCTACACGGTACTATTTGTACAGTGGTTAGTTCAAGATTTGAATAGATGCATATCGTGGTCTAGAAATCTACTTTAGACTATGTTGGTTAACGGTGGGCAGCGGCTTTGCTGTGCCATGTCATTGTCATGACAAGGCAAGGCAAGGCAAGACTCCTACCAAGGAGTGGACGTTGAATCAACGAACCGTTTTAAAACTGTTTTTCTACTGTTAACGAGTCAACCGTTTTCTCTTTACCGCAAAACCAGTTGAATTTATCAACCTGTTTCATTCAACGTCGTTGAATCAACGACAGACGCAAACTAAACGGGCGCACAGATAAACCAGTTGAATTTATCAACCTGTTTTATTCAAAGTCGTTGAATGAACGACAGACGCTATTGTGTACGTTTCTGCAAACCAGTTAAAAACGGCAACAGGTTTTTCAACCAGTTGACCGTTTATAGGAAACGGTTTCATTTCGTTAACGCAAATACCGTCAACGACCAACCTCTACGCGGCGGTGTCTACTTACCATCAGGTGGCCCGTCTGCTCGTCTGTATAACCAGGCAGTAAAAGGAATGTTGATGAACGTGCGATAACTTTCTATTTTATTAAATCGGTTAGAAATTGGGTTACCTTTTCATAGGACGATTGTAAAGGTAGTGAATGCCCTATTGGTCATTTAAGAATCGACACTCACTAAATATCACTTCTTTAAAGTTACTAACTTAGTAGAAAAGGTATTATGGCGATTAGGCGAACGAACTTGTAGTGACTAGACAAAACATTGTATAATAACTAATACACACTTGATAGCCTCCGTGGCGCAGTGGGTGAACAGCCGGTCCTGAAACGTGAGGCCGCGGGTTCGATTCTCGCACCGAGACAATTGTTAGTGTGACAGACATATGTTTGTTTGGGTCTGGGTGTTGTGGAACCGTAGTCCTTCGTAATTCTTGATACCCACGATACAGGTTTGATCTAGTGTGTGGTCAGGACTATGTGTGTGACTGTTGGGTGTATTTATTTATTTAATTAAGTAGTTAAAATGTTTGTAGGTCTAACTACGACCACAACATTGAGTACACCCATTACATCGTCTACAACGGAAGATTGGACTACAGCGACCACGTCTATTCAGCCATGTGAGTAAATATTGACATCTAAGTATCCAGCAATAATGGAAGATTTTAAATTTTTTATGTTATATATAAACGTTGTAATATGCCTTAATGACTCTATTGTATATAAAATATAACTCATTAACGTTAATTTTATTTAAGCATCACTAAATCATTGTTATAAAATCAATAATCAGAATGTTTGAATCTGAATGTTATATGTATAAAAAATCATATAAAAAACATATTTTGTATGACCGACTTCACTCTGCTAAACCAATTTGGATATGGTTTTTGGTAATATCACGTAAAGGTACACTCACATATGTAACGATCGTTGACATGTTCGGTCAAGTATTAATTAATCTGCCCAGTAATATATAAACATTACGTTCTTTTCTGGACATGTACACATGAGATCTGGGACCAAAATAAATTATTTGACCAATTTTTTATTTGAAATTTTTTAAATTACCTATATAGCTGTGTCGGTGCCTCAACATCTAAGATCGAGAAAACCTCAATACGATCCCACCATCGTATTGGCGCATGGAATGTCAGAGGTCTGCTAATGGCGGGTAAACTGTCCATCGTAGAGAAGGAAATGGAATCACATGACATCTCCATACTAGGCGTCAGTGAAACACACTTGCGGGGTAATGGCCACTTCACCACAGCCACAGGGAACACCATGTACTTCTCAGGCTGCGAAGATTCGAGTAGGAATGGAGTCGGAATCATATTGCCGCCGCACATGAACAAATATGTCCTCGGTTATAACCCGGTGTCTGACAGAATCTTGACAATGAAACTCAACACCAAACCGTGTGTGCTGAATATTGTACAAATATACGCACCGACAGCACAAGCTCAAGATGAGGTAATTGAAGACTTTTATGGGAAACTGGTGGATACGTTGAGTTCAATCCCTGGTCGGGAAATTAAAATGATCCTTGGTGACTGGAATGCCAAAGTCGGTAGTACACTTGCTGATGATCATATCAGAAGCACAGTTGGAAAATTTGGACTTGGCACTAGAAATGAACGGGGTGAAAAACTGATCGAGTTCTGTATTGACAGAAATCTCAGTATCATGAACACGTACTTTCAACATCATCCGAGACGTTTGTACACATGGAGATCTCCAGGCGATAGGCACAGAAATCAAATCGACTACATCATTCTTGACACCCGCTGGAGATCCTCAGTCTCTAACGTGAAGACCTTTCCTGGTGCAGAGTGCGGCTCTGACCATAATCTACTCGTAGCTAATTTCTCGCTGCGCTTAAAGGCGCCTAGACGGCAACCACCAAAGCCCAGAAGTTTGGATCCTTCTGTACAACCAATCTTCCGAGAGGCGTTAGAGGCGAAACTGAAGAATTCTCCCACACATGAACACGCTAACGCTGACATCCAGTGGAAACACTTGAAAGGTCATATCAACGATGCACTGGACCGGGTCTCTAAAAAGAAGAAGCCAGAGCAGAAGAAGAAATGCTGGATCTCCGATTACTCGTGGGAGCTCATTCAACGCAGGAAAGAATTGAAAACTTTGGGTCTGCAAAATCATGCAGTAATGGCTGAATACTCTATGCTTGGCAGAGCTATCCAAGCCAGTTGTCGCCACGACAAGAACAACTTCATTGACGCCATCTGCAGCGACATCGAGAGACTTTCGAACAAACTACAAACTGCAGACCTTTTTAACAAAGTTAGAATCCTTTCCAAGCAGTTCAAAGCTAAGTCGTGGGTAATAGAAGATGCCGATGGTACTGTGCTACACGAGCTCGACCGCATTGCCGAGAGATGGCGCGCCTACTGTGAGCAGTTGTACACAGACCCCCGTTCACCTCACGGGGCTATCCCGGATTGGAAGGATCTAGAACTGGAACCCATGATTCTTCGCTCTGAAATATCTACAGCTCTTCAGTCTCTCAAGAAGAAGAAGGCGCCAGGAAGCGACCAAATAACAGCAGAGGTGCTTAAAGCTATGGGCGACTTGGGTGTGGAGACACTCTTCAAGATCTGCTCACATGTCTGGCAAAACGGTGATTGGCCGCAGGACTGGTCGGAATCCGTAATTCTTCCGTTGCACAAGAAAGGGTCAACCAAGAGCTGCGGCAATTATCGAACCTTGTCCCTCATCTCACATGCCAGCAAAATCTTGCTCCATATCCTAAATAATCGCATCCGCTACTACCTGGATTGGCAAATCCCGCAGGAGCAAGCAGGTTTCGTGAAGGGCAAGGGCACTCGAGAACAGATTCTCAATGTAAGGCAGCTCATTGAGAAGGCATACGAGTTTGACACGCCAATGATAATGTGTTTCGTTGACTACAGCAAAGCGTTCGACTGTGTTAACTGGGGTTGCTTATGGAGAGTCCTACAAGAACTTGGAGTACCAAGTCATCTCATCGCCCTACTTCGCACCCTGTATGGCTCTAGCCAGGGAGTCGTAAGAGTCGACAAAACAACCTCAGGATGCTTTAAATTTCACCAAGGAGTGCGCCAGGGTTGCATTTTATCGCCCATTTTATTCAACGCCTACGGAGAGCACATTATGAGACGTACCTGCGAGAATTGGGAGGGAGGCATCACAGTTGGTGGCGTGAAAATCACCAACCTACGCTACGCCGATGACACTACTCTTCTTGCAGCAAATGAGTCGGAAATGGCAGCACTTCTTGAGCGAATGGAGCGGATTAGCGAGGAGATGGGACTTTCCATAAACAGGTCCAAAACCAAGGTCATGGTGGTGGACAGATCTGGGAAGATGGAACTCACTGGGGCGTTGGGCCTAGAAACAGTGGACAACTTCAATTACCTGGGGTCCAACATCAGTAACGATGGCTCGTGTGAGAAGGAAGTGCGCAGGAGAATTGGCATGGCTAAGAGTGCCATGTCTCAGCTTGGAAAAATCTGGAGAGATCGCAACATTTCCGTTAAAACTAAAACCAAACTGGTACGGACCCTAGTCTTCTCGATCTTCTCGTATGGCGCTGAGACTTGGACGCTGAAAGCTGCAGACCGTAGACGCATTGACGCCTTTGAGATGTGGTGCTGGAGAAAGATGCTCCGTATTCCCTGGACAGCATTTCGGACTAACGTCTCCATATTGCGAGAACTTAAAATCCACTCGCGGCTGTCAACCGAGTGCCTTCGCAGAGTTCTAGGATACTTCGGTCACATTGCAAGGAAAGACGGTGGCAACCTCGAAAAAATCATTGTGACCGGAAAAGTAGATGGAAGAAGGCCTCGTGGACGTAACCCAATACGTTGGTCTGACCAAATCCGCACTGCTCTTGACTTCACAGTTTATAACGCCCTCCACGCCGCCAGTGACAGAAAAGTATGGAAGAAGTACACACATGAGATGGTGATGCAGAAGGGAGGTCACGACCCTCATTATTGAGGAACACGACGCAAGGAGGAAGGATAGCTGTAAATAATTATTGTATACTATAAACAAAACTAGTCAAATATATTTTATACTCTTACAGTTTATAAATAGTATGATTATTTCATTGCAATATTTCCTAAAATAAAAATGTAAAGTTCCTCCAATCATAAAATTTAAGGAATATAGTTTTGATTACATTTATTATTCATATCCCCAAGACGATATCCTCGCTTATTACCTCCGTATAAATCAAGTTCACCCGATCCGACAAACTTTCATTATAATACTTTTTAAACACCTTTGATCAAATTGTAGGAGAAATAATTTAGAAATATTTGGACTTGTTAATTATTCATTTTTATTGATGAAATGTGATTGCCTTGGTACCACTGTTGCAATTGCGCATGCGTTACGTGTGCTAAACTGAGGTCTCGGGTTCGATCCCCGGTGATATTGGGATTTTCTATTTACAAATACTCAGTATCAGCCCGGACTCTGGAATTGAGCCAGGTATGGCGATAGGCTCGGCCCCCATCCCATTATGGGACCGTAATAAAAATCGGTGAATACTTGATGTACCGGTTTACACATCTATCTACCCCTTCAGGGATTACATGCGTGAGTGTATGTGTATGTATGAAATATAAAATTAAACGATTTTGATACTTAGTTTTTTATCCGTATACCACATGATATTAAAATATATGTTTTAAGATAGAAAAATTAGTCTCAGTAAAAACAACCATTTGCCTGTTAAGGAATGGGTTCCTGAATTAATATTTTTTGACAGATGCCGAGCTAGAAGTGAGTGTCAACAACAAAAGGCAACAGTTTCCGAACGAGGATGATTTCGTAGTCGTTCTCAGTCAACATCAAATGCAAACCTTGGGTAAATATCTATATTTAAGTTTATACTTCTCTCTGCAGTAAGTTTATACGAGAATTAATCTGTTTCACATAGATAAACTATAATGTATTCCTTTAATAAGCTTGACATCAATAGCACTCTTGCTGGGGAGGAGGAAAGAGGCGGGCCACCCCGAGCAGAAGTCCGGGGACTACCAAGAGGTCGTAGGGGACCCCAATACCAGAACATATTTTAATCTAATTTCAAACACAGAATTAATATGTTTGGTAGATCGAGTTCTTTTGTTATAGTGGAAGAACGTGTGTCGTGGAGACATTTCAATTTGCTCGTTTGCCGAATTTATAAACACATTACATAAAAATTCAACTTTGTTAATTGCTTTACTTTTTGTTCAGTAAACATAAAATTACATAGTGCTACCATTTTCTAGTCGAGTAAATATTTTCATTGCTCTTCTATTTTTATAGCGTATATTTTAGTTGCATTTTCTAATTTCTGCATTTTAAATGCACATATTAATGTACTTTGTGTTAAAAAATTAAATTATCAATAAGTCACTCAAGCAGAACTGATTTTAGTACGAATATATAATGACAATATACCCAGGTGCGTAAGACATTTTACAGTGAGAAATCACATTAATGCTTCACTTAAGTCTCGGCATACTCGGGTTCTCACTAACATAATTGAAATATAAATGACATTAACAATAACTAGTTTTGGAATAGTAGAGTCGTTTTACTACCATAGACATACAGAATGTGTCTGATAGTCTTTTCTAGTATGTTGATTGTATTACGACACAGACTTGCAGGAGTGAAAAGAAGTATTGGCCGCACAGTCGCTTTGTCTCTTTCTACAAACTGGTAAATTTTGCGAGGATATTGCTCAGTCCATTATCTATGTATATGCTTGTTATAAAACGTAAATTACGGATTCTATCGCGGTTTATTTTACTTTATGTATATGCTTACTACAAAGCATATGAGGAAAAGAATAGGCAAAAATGGAACAGTAATTTGGTTTTCATTTATTGTATCATTTACGCTTATGTGTACTTTCGAGGGCCATGTTAAAGTAGCAATAATTGATTTTAAAATATATTCCCGAGCTGTGACATAATTTAAACGGAAACAACAGTAAATTTTTTATTCATTATGACTGAAGTCTGCCATGTTGCTGCTTTTTACAAACCTGTTATACCATATGACACATGGCATATCTTATAAAAAAACAAATTTATTGATGTTTCACTTATTAAAATCAACCCGAAGACTGCGACGACATTGCAAGAAATCTTTAACTGCATATTCAATATATCTAAAGAAAATATAAACTTGCGTATTGGATATTCAAATAGCTGTTCGTTTGCAGATTTGTCACCGAGTTCGTGACCGGAACATGCCCCGGATCACTGGACGACGTGGTCTGCTAGTCCGAGGCTTACGCCATCATACTTCTATGTGGTTTCGTATGTTTTACTGGTGTGGGACTACGAGTTACGGTGAAAAGTGAATTCGAGTGATGGATATGTTAAATTGCAACAATAAACAATTAAAAATAAAATTCAGTGCAACTGGCCGCATTTAGTGTTTTATTCTCGTTATTTGTAAAATCAGTTTTGTTTTTAGGAATAATATGAACTGAAATTGTACAATTTCAATGAAAAGTAAAATGTACACATCTAATTAATCTGCGTACGCGTGGAAGCTTTAGCATGTTAGCAATATTTCATATGTATAAACATTTCGAAATGTGAACCTTGGTAAAAAATTTCATAAAACTTTTATCAACCACTTGAGGTCTGTGCGGTCACACAACCGAGGTGTCGCACCCAATACCCAGTAGAATGGTTTTTATTTTTTTAAGAATTTGTTTAAGTTTTGTTAAGAATATTGTAAAATAACATCAAACGTGTTGTTATTGGCTCATATAGTTTTTAGTTTATGATTCATGTGTATCGATAAATCTATCTATTAGTAAAATTTATTCAAATATTCAAAAATAGGTAAAAATAATATTCAATTCGGTAGGCAGCGGCTCTGCTGTGCTCTGGCATTGCAGAAGTCTATGGGCGGCGATGACTACTTACCATCAGGTGGCCCGTCTGCTCGTCTGCCTATCCAGGCACTAAAAAAAAAAAAAAAAAAAAATAGCAGTAACTAAAACATTTTTAGACATGTTGCGCGCTCGTATGCAAATTATGTTTAAAGAGTAGGTTTCATGAAGCTATGTTAAACACATATTTTTTATAGCAATCGCGTCGAGTAATTTACAGGTTTTGAATTTTTCAGATCCAGAACCAAAATAATCTTTACAATTTATCTTATATTCTACCTAATCTATAATATTCTTGACAGATGCACATGGTCTGATTTCTTTTTTGTATTAAGTTGAATTGAATTGAATCTTGTTAAATCTTTATTTGTAAACCAATCTGTAACCATTCTGGATATTGCAGAGGATATTGAGATCCTTAGCTATTTAATGGTTTACTAACTATATTTCATGTCTTTATTACTGTAAAACTACTCAACAAAAATGTATGTTTGTAACTAGCAATACATTAATTAAGTACTAACAGCTGCCCTCCACATTTTGTTGTTGATGTTTATAAAACTGAATAAACATATGAAATGCGAACTGTAGCCTGATATTTTATTAATTTTCCTGAGTATATTGGAAAAAATTGGGTCGCCCACCGCAGAGGTGAAGCCGTTGTCCTTTATATATTCCAAGTCTACATTAGTGCTCTATTGTTATCTATTATATTTTAAAATATAGAAGCATAGACTATTTATATAATGAGTCATTGAAATATAATTCATAAAAAGTACACAGACTTCAATAAAAAACAAATTATGCGTCATAAAATTTGTTTTTCCTTGATTTTTCTGAGATCCCATCATCAGATCCTGACTTGGTGCCAATGGGACCACCTGGAAAGTATAGCCTTTTAAACAAAAAAAGATTTTCTCGAATTCGTCCAGGCGTCTTCGAGTAATCGGGTAACATACATAAAAAAAAAGATTCTGACGAATTGTTAACCTCCTCCTTTTTTGCAGTCGGTTAAAAACAAAAGGTAGCGGTAGGTAACACATTTGTGTGCGCAAAATATAATTGGATAGTTTCTTAAGAAAAACAGCAATTGTTTCGTCGGCAATGTGAATATAATCGACAACAAACGAACATCAAAAATAATTGAAATTAGGTGCGCAATTTTACGAAAAAAAGAAAAATAAAAAGCTATTTCAGCAATCTTCTGGTTGCGGCCGTTGTCTATGATCAAAGAACTTGCCAAGCCATCACCAATCAAACGAGTTGTAACTCGATGGCTTTTTATGTAATGGCTTTTATCGAGAAAATGTCTAGTACATTGTAATGAAAATATACATCGTTTACAAACTTGAAATTGAAATTGAGAATATCTTGAAATATTTATACGCGTCTAAGATTATTCATCAATCAATCAAATCAATTAAGAAATAATCACTTATTAATCTGAACTATTCACGGCAACATGACCTAGAATCTCATCAAAAGTAAGGTTACTTCTAAACTTAACAATTCCATATATTCATTCCAACACACGAACGTAAAAACAAAATAAATATTAGAGTAAACAGACATACTAGGTCTGTTCTTACATTTGAATACATAGCATCGCGGCTGGTCGTAGGATAGCGCCGTCCCTACCCAATATCACTTTGTATAACCTGCACTCTACCATTTCAATATCCACGGTAAATATGTTATGCAACAAGAAGCTATGAAGTTTAAACAGTAAGCAGCTAGTACTTAATATAAGTTGCGTTATCGTTAATTCTTGTCTCCAACAAAATCATTGGAATATAATAAAAGTTATATTACCGTTTAAAAATTATTTTATTTAAATTGAAATACTACTAAATTTCTCAGCGAGAGATTGTAGGATTTTTATATGTTCTTAAACGTATTCTAATGGTCGTGACAAGTGTTTTATCATTTACCTATAAATTTATATACTAGTTTTCTCTTCATATACAAATATTAAAATACAGAACGTTTTATAAGTGAAAAAAAATGTGCCAGACTTACACAGCTCAGAACTTGTAAAGCCCTTCTCGTTTTACACTTACTATTGAACGTAGATTTAGGTAAAGTTAGAAGCTTAAAACCCTAGATTTTGGTATAGTTAAAAGCTTTACAGTTTAAACGAGCTTTAAATTTGTATTCAATATTTTACATAAAATACATTTACAAATAACCAATTGATACCTCTTGCAAATAGTTGTAACATATAAAGAAGAGACCAACCAATATATATTTATCGGATATCAATCAATAAAGCGTGGCTTCTTGGTAAAGCAAACAGACTAGTGACCATGTAGAATGTTCATGATAATTGTCAGTACTACCAACCCTTACTTCTTACGAGAAGAAATGATTTAGGAAGGGTTGTAACATAATCGCGCCAGCGCGGCGGGTTTGTACTTTTATAGGTACATGTATATGGTGTGCCCCGAGATACACGGCAAAGCGTAAACATCTTGCTACAGTAGAAGTAAAGATATCCTTATTATTTTCGGCAAGAAGGAGGAGTCGGGTTTCCGACTTTCAAACGCGACAGGCCGCAAAGATGTAGCGTACGGAAGTATGCTGGCATTATGAATTCCAGTCTACCTCTTCCCCGGTATTAGGAAATAATCTGTAAATTATACTTTCCTCATGGAAAAAATGGTTTGTACCAATCACCGACGAAGCTGATTCACATGAACATATCAACGTGACGTCCGTTCAAAGCCAATTTTATCAGAGACTTGTCGCAGACAGTTAACGGTAAATGATAATAATACTTAGTATAGTAAGTAATTAATTTCGGTTTATTGGAAGACAATTAATTTTTGGTGTACCTTCATAAAATGGTTTTCAAGTTTGCTCACTGAATAATTTTTAAAGCAAATAGGGAGAGCAAGGTACTCAAATCATACAGTACAAATAACACTTCTAGTTAATGTCTTTGTTTTTGTCATCGACCTCATTGAATATTTCACGTTAGTGTTTTATAATATTTATGAATTATTTGATCAAACAAATATCGCACTCTTACGCTTCCATACATATACAATCACGCACGCATCCCATGGAGGTAGGCAGAGACTATTGAGTGCCACAAGCTAGGATCCGGACACACTTCTTTCGCCTCTTCCACATTCATACATCTTCTCATACATTTACGCTACATTACTCTTCAAGTCACATTCGCACGATAAATAGCTTTCGTAAATCGCCTTTCATCCATCCTGTCCATGTGGCCAAACCATCTCAGCATACCTCTTGCTTTTCACACTATTCCTCATGCAATCAGCAAGGGTGACTCCACACATACTCCGTAAGGAACGCATCTCCACCGCATTAACTCCACTTTCATGCTTCTTCTGCCACACTCAACTTTCACTTCCATAAATAAGTGTCCGTACCAGCACACCATTATGAACAGCCATTCGCGCCTTTTGTGACACCGCCTGGCTGCTCATTATCGCGTGCAAGGCACTATTCACTTTATTACCTGCCATCACTCTCCTTTCAATATCCCTCTCATATTTCCCATTTCTGGTTATCACGCTTCCCAAATAAACAAACTCCTTTACTTTTTCCACTCTCTCACCATCTATATTTCTATCTATCTTTATGTTACACTCAGTAGCATCTCCCTCTCTTTCTATCACTATAACTTTCGCCTTACTTCCATTAATTTTCATTCCCTTCTCCTTAAACGACTCATTCACTACATTTAACATGTCTTGTAGCTCCCCCACATGATGACGCAAGCAATACCTGGTCATCGGCGTAGAGAAGACACTTGACATGCAACTCATTCATTCTCAGTCCACATTCCATATCTTTCAAAACTGTCCATATTATTGGTATCATTTCTGTAATAAAATTGACAGCCTCGTTGGCGCAGCGGGCTAGTAGAAACGTGAAGACATGGATTTGAATCCCTCACTGAGATTTTTGTTTCGTGTCTGGGTATTGTGAGACCGTAGTCCTTCGTAGTTCTTGATACCCACGATACAAGTTTGACCTAGTGTGGGGTCAGCACTATGTGACTGTTGGGAGTAAAAAAACACTTTTTCAAAAAAAAAAATTATTTATCTTTCAGTATAACGAACACTAATTTCGAATAAGAATTCGAAGAAGAATCGAGAATTCTAGCATATTTTGTACGTCACTTAAACCAACGATTGTGTTTTCGATTTGAATACTTATTCGCAAGCTGTTTATGCTTGGTACGAATATGATCACTTAAACTAAACCAATAAGAGCCAATTTGCTTTCTAAGATCAATTCAGTGTAAGTTTATTAGGAAAATAAGAATTATTATTTGGATTGGAAAAGTCAAATAAAAAAATCGTTAGCTTTATGAATAATTTTTATACTCTTTTTATACTGAAGTCGTAACTCAGCAGTCGTAAGTATTACATTTTCTTTAAGTAGGTATAAATAAGAGTGCAATTGTCTAGTGCTTGCTTTTATAGATAGGGTAAATGCCTTCATAAAGTTCACAATCTACCAAATGCAATTTGTAAATGAGTAGCAGTGACAATTGAGTTCTATTATAGTTATTACATTTTAATATGTTGTATGTACACAGTCAGGTCATAAGTATTGTCACACAGTAAAAACTTTTATTTTAGAATGCTGGCCACAAAAAAGTTAATTGAATTCGAATTTCAAATTGTTCATGAAAATAAAAATGTATACTTTTTAGAATTTTACTCATTTTTAAATATGGAGTGGACGCTTAAAGAAGACCGTGTTGCAGTAATTGCGTTGCATCGTTGCGGTTACGCGCCAATTCAAATTTTTGACATACTGAAAAATTTGAATATAACCAAAAGATTCTTTATCGTACCATCAAACGATACAATGAAGACTCTAGTGTAGATGACAGGTCAAGAAGTGGTCGCCCTCGGTCTGTTAGGACTCCAGCAGTGATAAAAGCTGTGAAGGCGCGAATTCAAAGAAATCCCAAACGTAAGCAGAAACTGTTGGCCTTTCAGATGGGGTTAAGCAGAACCACGGTGAAAAGGGTGTTAAATGAAGACTTAGGGCTTCGGGCATATCGAAGAAAAACAGGACATCGTTTGAATGCTCGTCTAATGGACCTGAGACTGAAGAGATGCCGCGCTTTGTTGAAGCGGTACGCGGGAAAAAAATATCGGGAAATTCTTTTTTCAGATGAAAAAATTTTTACCGTAGAAGAGAGCTACAACAAACAAAATGATAAGGTGTACGCACACAGTAGTGAAGAAGCGAGCAACCGTATTCCGCGTGTCCAACGAGGTCATTTTCCATCCTCGCTCAAGGTATGGTTGGGAGTTTCTTATTGGGGCTTAACAGAGGTACATTTTTGTGAGAAAGGTGTAAAAACGAATGCAGTTGTGTATCAAAATACAGTCCTGACGAACCTTGTGGAACCTGTTTCTCATACCATGTTCAATAACAGGCACTGGGTATTCCAACAAGATTCGGCGCCAGCTCATAGAGCGAAGAGCACACAAGACTGGCTGGCGGCGCGTGAAATCGACTTCATCCGGCACGAAGACTGGCCCTCCTCCAGTCCAGATTTGAATCCGTTAGATTACAAGATATGGCAACACTTGGAGGAAAAGGCGTGCTCAAAGCCTCATCCCAATTTGGAGTCACTCAAGACATCCTTGATTAAGGCAGCCGCCGATATTGACATGGACCTCGTTCGTGCTGCGATAGACAACTGGCCGCGCAGATTGAAGGCCTGTATTCAAAATCACGGAGGTCATTTTGAATAAACTTTAGTGTCATAAGAATCTATGTTTTGTTAAGTTCATTTTGGTATATAAATGGTTACATAATGAATAAACTAGTTTCAATTATTTTATATTAAACATGTGACAGAATTTATGACCTGACTAGGTATATGTAAAAAATATTTTTTTAATATAACACTAACGCTAATTTGGAACACTCTATATAAGACTACAGTCATTAAGTATAATAATATTGACCTAATGAGATCCAAATAAACGCAAGTCTATTAAACATTTGTTTTCATTTACCTTTGCCTTATTGTCTTTGTATTACAGTTGGGTTGTACTGGGTAAATTAAGCGTTTAGCATCTGTTCCTAGTCTTTAGAAATACGTGATCCATATTCGACCATAACCATAGCCTGTTCCACTTAGTCTAGTATTATTATGATAAGATGTTATTATTATTATCTACGTGCTTTGTAATCCATCAGTTGACAGTATAATCAACAAATTTTTTGTATTGTTAAATTACAGTTACGCGCTAAGACGATTTTAGAAAGAACCATCTACTGTCGTTTTGTTAGATTTTTATGATTGATTAATATTTAAAATTATTAAATATTCACATTTACTTATTAATTATGCAACTGACCAATATCAGTGCAACGTGTGGTCATCTAGTGAACCTTTATTTGTGATTGTTTTAGTAACTTGAACCTTGTTTTATGAGAAATCAACCTCAGTAGGGGGCTGCGTCGTTCGATAAAGAGACAAACACTTAATTATTATATTCTAGGTTTCCTCTTGGAGAAGGCATCGTACAGTGAGTATAGTATAGAAGGCATACCAATATTGTTTACAAAATACCATTAATACTTGCTCTGGTCCGAGCGTTCTACGTGTGTAAAGGTGACAGCTCATTAGAGCCACCCGGCATCCGACCCGCACCGCCTCGCCTCGTGTGTACTCACTCACCTGTAACTCCGAGGCGTCACCGACTCGAGTTGATTTAGTGAGCGCATATTCATAAAGGTCCATATAAAGTATACTAACCGCTCGAGGCGAGGCGGTGAGGGTCGGATGCCGGGTGGCTCTAATGGGCTGTGACCTTAAGTATGTTAATACGCGTGTATGCGCTTGCGTCTACGTCCTACAAAGCTTACTCGTAGATTATTTTTCTGAAGTTTAATTTCTACCGTGTGTGAATTACTTTATTTATTTTAAAAGTATCTACTATCTTTGAATACAGTTCTCAATATTCTGAGAGGAGAGAAGGAGAGACCTTTGGTTATACCAATACTTTTAGTAATTTCTTTATAGTAATAGTTATAGGCACTGCTACTTTGATATAATTAAAGTATGTTGTAGGCTAATTAACTGCTTTCTCTAATGGAAAATATAGGTCAACAAGATTAAGATTGTTAAATAAAATATTCTAAAACTTAGTTTATCTGTTTATAACGTAGTTTACACCGTAAAATAAATAACTGAACCGAGTTAGTATGTACAGTGGCAGGATTATACGTTTCTGACATAACTATTACTTACTGAATGTGAACAATGTGAGCAGCATACTGTGTGAGCAGAAAATGGTTTTCTTTGTGTGACGTCACATACATAACATCACTGACGTAACATTTGACGAGCTTCAGGATGTATGATGTCAGTCCATCCTTTTCCTATCTTTTTTTATCTGCGGTTATGACGTAATTCCTGTTTAGCAACTTATATAACATTTTGTAACACTTGTTCTAGATAATAACGAACAATTGTTTTGTAAACACCTTTCAATGATAACAACTCTATTGATATAGAAAATATTAGATTATATTAACACATACTAAAAATGCACTTAAAGTAGTGACGAAAACAAACATCTTTTGCCATATTTGTAATAACGATTACCTAATACTTGTTTATTCGAATGCCACTACGTGTTCTACCGTCTGTATCATGGCGAATGCTCTGAAGAATTGTTTGATCTTATCCCATCCTCTCCCTTCCATACCAGAACCACGCGTACTGGCTTGCGGAGCCACAGCTTCGTGGTGTCTACTACCCCGGCCCGAACCAAGAGGTTCGCAAACTCGTATTTTTGCCGCACCATCAAGCTGTGGAACAGTTTGCCAGCTACCGTGTTCCCTCCTTCCTATGATCCTGGGTCCTTTAGGCGTAATGTGAAGAAGCTAAACAGCAGGCCGGCATGATTGTGTTGAGTAGCGGGGGATAGACTGTCTCTCGCTACTCGATACTCTATCTGGACGGCACTGCGCTTACCATCAGGTGCAGTGTGGTCACTTTGCCGCGCCAGAATAAAAAAAAAAAAAAAAAAAAAACTAATTTGCCGCCTCGGCGATAATCGATTAATTTATGAGTTATACAAAAAAAACCTTATATTAAGCCGTTATATATATGTTAGCAACAATATTATAGTAGACTGATATATGAAAACAAAGGGACAGTTTACGTTAGGCTTTTGAAAATACACAATACGCAAGACAAAAACTTAATAGCTTTCGGCTAGAAATAGAAACTACGTATATGATATTCCAAATTAAAATTTATTATAATTTGCAATTTTTTTTTATCCTACTAATATTATAAACGCGAAAGTTTGTAAGTATGGATGGACGGATGGATATTTGTTACTCAATCACGCCTCAACGGCTTTACAGATCTGGCTGAAATTTGGCACAGAGATAGATTATAGTCTGGAATAGCACATAGGCTACTTTTATCCCGGAAAAATTCACGCTTCCTATGGAATGCTCCACGGCTCCATGGCTCAACGCGGGCGGAGCCGCGAGCAACATCTAGTTTGATAATAAACTTAAAAATCAACATTGCCTTTACGATTGCCACAATTATCACTAATCTGATTAAATTCATAATATTGATAATATTTATTCGTATTATATAATCACGTATTAACTAATGAAATATAATTTATTTAAACAACAATGCGATTAAATTATTTATTTACACTTACACTAGCTTTATAAATAGTAATACTTTCTATAGTACATTGTACTTACAATAAGTAACATTGTTGACATACGACACGACATGCATATGTTACAAACGCGGTAGACAGAGGGCATCAACTGCACTGCCACTGCACTATCATTAATGCTATTTGCGTCCCAGGATATGACACAGAGCTTATGTCATAATGGGCACAAGTCTCTGTCAAATATTTTTGACATCGATAAAGACAAAAAGCCTGAGTAAACCCGTTGACACCATAGAGAAGGATGGCTCGTAATTTTTCAATTTATTCAAATATATCTGGATTTTCTTTTAGTAATTTGGCGTCGTTTGGACAGTACATTATGATGTCTGCCACAGTGCAAGCTCGTAGACAGCACTCCGTTGCAACTTGTCTGCGCACACGTCTCCACCTGCCCGCTGCTAGTAAACGTTGTTTATTTAAATCTCGTTGGAAGTCTTTTGGGCTCATTTTTTCTGTAATTTAAAATAATAATTAAACTAGTTGTTTTAATAATAAATATACATATACACTCACGCCTATAATCCCCGAGGGGCTAGGCAGAGGTGTAACCAGTACACCCACTTTTCGCCTAATTTGGGTCCCGTAATGTGATGGGGGCGAGCCTATCGCCATACCGGGTATACCAGACTCCGGGCTGATACTGAGAATTTATAGATAGAAAACCCAATATCACTTTACCCCACCCGGGGATTAAACCCGAGACCTCACCACAGCAGTCGTAACGCATGCGCAATTTCAAATAATAAATAAATAAAATTTTGTATAACTTATCTAATACCGTTGGTAAAGATATGTGAAAGTAGCTATTCTTGCCGGGCTCATAATTATTGATTTTAAAATTTTTATATAAATCGAAACATGATTATAATAATAAATATTTTTAAGATATTTTCGTGACAGTTAGAATCTTTTGTAACTAACATATTGTATCGTCTGGTTCACATATGGCCAATAATAATGTAAGATCAATAATAATATAAATACAATAATTCATATATAAATATTGTATATCGATAAAATTAAGGAATTATACTTAGTGTTGTGGTATGTATAAGAAATCTTAACACGCAACTCTACAGTTGATATTATATTCAAAATCAATTACCTAACATAAGCGAGGTATCCCTTTTTACAATTTTGTAATGGTTGTTACAAAAGTTAAATATAATTGTAGACAACCATCCGCTGCAACTGGTAACTTTGTCGTTTATATTGTATATTCTGTCGCCGTGAACACTTTTACACCAATTATTATTTCCTAATAATATTATTAAGATGTACAGCTGAAACAAAAAACAATTGCCATGACATATAAAATAGAAACCATATCAAGAACAGTGGCAACACAAAACAACAACCTAAATAAAACACCAAAGTTATAAATTAAAAAAAAACACTTTACTCGGGCTGGTACAATATGCATTTGAATAACTTTGTCACAGTGTCACATGCACACAAAACTAATTTTGAACGTTATCTAGAAACACAGAAACAAATTAAACTTTTGAATAAACAGTCACAACTATTATGATACGTACAGCGGATTCCAAATTCATTTTACAGTGGAGTACAAATCTCCACCGCTACTGGGACGAGTGCTCGCTCTGTTTCAAAGTTACCTGATGAATGAAACCATCACAACATTGTAAGTCTAAAAATAGCCCCCGATGGTCCATAGTACGGAATTACTTATAACTTGTTTACGTCGATAAATACGTTTACAAAACATTGTCATGGCAATAAGATAACAGACTCGTCTAAGCAACACAACAACAAATGATTTATTGGTGGTCCCCGAACCAAAGTACTGCTGATTAGAATTGTCCGAACAATCAAAATAATTAGTTGATGCTCATTAGAAAATGCTTTTCTAATTATAACCCTAATTATATTAATACATTTTTATTCTAACTGTCATTGAAATTTTAATGAGTTTGCTACGAAAGTAACTTTTGCGAGATAACTTTGTTTATACTGTTGGAACGATGACGTAATGTTCTGGACCGTGTAAATCAATCTATACCTGCGTCCGTAGGCACAACATTTTATAATAATACGCAGCAGACATGATTTAAAATTAATTCTTTAGGGTAACGAAATCTTACGAGAGGATCGATTCCGGGATAAAAGAATCGGGTCGTGATGTTATATTCTACAGAAAGACCCACAAATCTCTGTAATCTATTTAACTTCACTTACTTTGTATTTTCGTTAGAAAATGAATGCAGCTTATTATTTAAAGAATTTAATAGCCATTTCGCAGTGCACATACACGCACTCAGTTAGTTTCTCTAATTAATAATTTCGTCTGTAATTCGATATAATTTTTTAAATTTAATAAAATACAATGTATATTCGAATAACACATTTTAGCTAGACAAGTAAACCTAGCATTTGTAGCTTGAAGCTGTGAATTTGTGAATGTCGTAACTGGTAGTTGGAGAAGTTCGGTTTTTAGAACACTTGCTGTTTATTACTCGACAGAAATAATTATTATAGTAACATCCGACGAAATATTACTGCCCTCTACATCTTACTCATTATTTTATACCATACTAATTATAAATGAGAATGTTTGGATGGATGTATGTTTGTTACTCAACCACGCCAACACGGCTGATGGGATCCGGTTGAAATTGGCACAGAGATAGATTATAGTTTGGAATAGCATATAGGCTACCTTTTATCCAGGGAATATGTACGGTTCCCGTGGGATAGTTTATTTTTCACAGAGCAAAGGGTTGACGTGATTTGCATGGTGTTATTTGAGGTGTCTGAGAATGCCATAAGCTACTTTTTATCCTGGAAAATGCACGCTTCTTATAGCATAAGATGTCTCCATGCATTTTATACCTTTTCTTTAAAAAATTACGACCACCAAGCGGCGAGCAAAAGCTAGTATGTATATATCGTATACTATAAAACGATTAATAATTACAAAGATGTGTATGTAAATATTATAATTAAATACCGATCAGTTCTTGAAAACAGACTAATTATTTTATTATCATTTACAATGTGGGAATTTTCAATGTCGTGAAAACCGTCTAGGTAAGATAGCAAGGTAAGTATGTAAATATATACTACGAAAAGAATTTCCTACGAGAAGAATTAGACCTCTAGACCAGAAATTCGTCGATTCAATTATCATTTTATATATGGAATCATTGTTATTAGTGACTTTATAATTATAATTTTGAAGTCTGTTTTTTAACCAGTTATTGCTAATTGGTTTAGTGGTTGTAGAGATCTTTACAGACATTCAAATTCCTAATATCAGGTTATTTTCATTTATTATCTATCAAGTACGCGTAGTAAGCGATAGCCTAGTTGGTTGCGGTACGGACTGTCAACACGAAAGTCGTATATTCTAAACCAGGCCAAATGGCATACACCTCTGACTTTTCTAAAGTTACATGTATATTCATTGTTAATTGTCGCTTGATTTAACGGTGAAGGAAAACATTGTGAGGAAATCTGCATAACTGTGAATTCTCATACGAATTTCAAAGTTGTTTGAAGTCTACCAACCCGTATTAGGCCAGCGTGATGGACCAAGGCCTAACCCCTCACATTAGTAGAGGAGGCCTGTGCCCAGCAGTGGGAGAATATTTAATACAGGGCTAGTATTATTATCAAATGCGCAATAAGGGGCGAACTCTATCTCTTTGAGAATCGCCAGACGGTCATTTTTTTTAACTGATTTAATATACCTTATGAGTCCTATCGCATTATCACTTTCATTTTATTTTTAGCATACTAATCGTGCTAAATTATAAAAACTAAATAGACTTTGTCAGTGCCTCTTAAGTCCTGATGACCAATATATTTTAGTACATTATTTCACGTATATCTAACTATTTAATCAATGCAAATAACCAAACAGTGCAATTTTTAAAACATGATTTAGAGACCTCGAGATTTTGAATATAGCTTAAATTTATATGCTAAGATTGTTTCTTCTGTGTGAAATAATTTTTAAAATCGGTTTGTGGATCCCGATCTTTTTTTTCTGTACATATAACACTATAGACATCAAGATACTTATATGTAAAATTTAACATAACAAATGCTTTTGTTATTATTATCAATTAATTAACATCCATAATGATTATTTTGCTCCTATTCTACAATTTTGCAATTTACCAGATATCGTAAACAATTAACACATATTTTTAAAGTTACCAAGTGTATGTACAAACCACGTTAGACATTAGTGGTGCACATAGCAACGAGTGTTGAGATGTGTGCCAGGAAGTCGCGCCACAATTGTTGATTTAAAATAACAAGCGACCAACCGACCGGTCGCAGGTCATTGTTTACACCATTGCTGATTGTGTGTAAATTGTTTATTTGTGTTATGTCCTACATTTTAAATAAGGATGTATAAGTAGACATTATATTAGCAATACGTTGCACAGTTTTAAATTTAATTTGTTTTAAAAAGTGTTTATAAAACTTATATTATTTCTAAAAATCTTATACAATGATATATATCGTGCGAATCATAAACGATCCTGTATAATCGATTACGAATCGATTCCTAATCGATTATATTATATACACTAAAAATACGATTTATTACGATTCTGCTGTAATTCAGTAAAATGTGTCATAAATAATTAAAATACCTAATATCGGTTATGTAATAATGTTATAAACTCTGGGCTAGCTCTATCAATAAGAAAGATTTAATACATAGTGCGGGTCAGTATTTGGGAAACTGTCCATATCTGAGCAAATATGAGCTAAGGAGAATTTAAAGTTATGCAGGTTTTCTCATGATATTTTCCTTTACCATTACCGCATTACTCACGTAACTTCGAGAAGTGAATAACTTGAGACTGGCTGCGAATTTACGACTTTGATCTCAGCAGTCAATTGTTAACTAGGATTTCGGTATTGAAGCTCCTACTCTAAAAGCTTCTTTTTTTTATTGTGATGTAACCTGCTAATTACTTGACAAGAAACATTCTACTGTATCGATTTCCAAAATACATAATTCAGTAGTACATTTAATGTTTTTTTTAGTTAATGTTGCCAACTATCTGTATATATAAAAGAAGAAACTGACTGACTGATCGATGAACGCACAGCCAAAACGGCTGAGACTAGAGACTTGAAATTTTGACAGTAGGTACCTTTTATGAAGTAGGCATCCACTAAGGAAGGGTTTTTGGAAATACAACCCCTAAGGGGGTAAAATAGGGGATGATAGTTTCTATGAAAATCCGTCATTTTTGAAGTTAAACGCATGAAAATTGGTATTTTGTATTGTATATTTTATGTCCCAAATATGACCTCCACGCGAGCGGAGCCGAGAGCAACAGCTAGTACCTAATATTAGAACCATTTCTAACGTTTGTATAAACTCTATAACAAAATGTTATCACATTTAATTATCTCCCACTCCACATTTATCGGTCACGTGTGCACAAAAATAAAACTTTCTGGTCCACAAATAACATTCTAAATAATATTTAACAATCGTTAACAAATGTCGTAACCTTAATTTGTTGTTATTGATCAGTTGTTTAAGTGGTTATCAATAATAACGATATAATTTTTATTAGTCGTTGACTCTTAACTCGAATTTATCTAAGGATTTTGTTTTTTTTTGTTGAAATATTGTGACATTAGGGTAAAGAATGATGTCGATAAGGTTCCCATTTGAAATATTTTGTAAAAGACAACGGAGTGTACCGGTCCCTAGATAAGTAAATTTTAATAAATTAATGAGGGACTGACATACTTGTATAATTAAATTATTATTTTCTATTTAGTCTCCGTCCACCGTGACCCCAATTACTTGACACCTTGACATCGACGATAACAAGTATTGATTCATTTTCGAAATACAATTATTTTTTTATATCTTAATGTTATTCCATTTGTTTTTGTATATTATTCGTAACTTTATATTATTTTATTTAAACCTAAATAACACTATTTATTATTTTATCATCATAATGCCTGACTGCCTCGGTGGAGCAGTTGTTGTGAGCATGCTTTACGACTGCTGTGCTGAGGTCTCGAGTTCGAACCCCGGGTCAGGTAGTGATATTGGGATTTTCTATATAGAAATCAGTATCAGCCCGGAATCTGGAATTGTCCTCGGTACGGCTCGCCCCCTATTATGGGAGCGTAATAAGTTCGGCGAAAAGTGGATGTACTGATTACACCTCAGCCTGCTGCTTTGGGGATTATAGGCGTGAGTGGATACATATCCATATATATATAATATATATCGGATGATGATATATCATCATATATACCTAGTCAGGTCATAAATTCTGTCACATGTTTAATATAAAATAATTGAAACAAGTTTATTCATTATGTAACCATTTATATACCAAAATGAACTTAACAAAACATAGCTTCTTATGACACTAAAGTTTATTCAAAATGACCTCCGTGATTTTGAATACAGGCCTTCAATCTGCGCAGCCAGTTGTCTATCGCAGCACGAACGAGGTCCATGTCAATATCGGCGGCTGCCTTAATCAAAGATGTCTTAAGTGACTCCAAATTGGGATGAGGCTTTGAGCACGCCTTTTCCTCCAAGTGTTGCCATATCTTGTAATCTAACGGATTCAAATCTGGACTGGAGGAGGGCCAGTCTTCGTGCCGGATGAAGTCGATTTCACGCGCCGCCAGCCAGTCTTGTGTGCTCTTCGCTCTATGAGCTGGCGCCGAATCTTGTTGGAATACCCAGTGCCTGTTATTGAACATGGTATGAGAAACAGGTTCCACAAGGTTTGTCAGGACTGTATTTTGATACACAACTGCATTCGTTTTTACACCTTTCTCACAAAAATGTACCTCTGTTAAGCCCCAATAAGAAACTCCCAACCATACCATGAGCGAGGATGGAAAATGACCTCGTTGGACACGCGGAATACGGTTGCTCGCTTCTTCACTACTGTGTGCGTACACCTTATCATTTTGTTTGTTGTAGCTCTCTTCTACGGTAAAAAATTTTTCATCTGAAAAAAGAATTTCCCGATATTTTTTTCCCGCGTACCGCTTCAACAAAGCGCGGCATCTCTTCAGTCTCAGGTCCATTAGACGAGCATTCAAACGATGTCCTGTTTTTCTTCGATATGCCCGAAGCCCTAAGTCTTCATTTAACACCCTTTTCACCGTGGTTCTGCTTAACCCCATCTGAAGGGCCAACAGTTTCTGCTTACGTTTGGGATTTCTTTGAATTCGCGCCTTCACAGCTTTTATCACTGCTGGAGTCCTAACAGACCGAGGGCGACCACTTCTTGACCTGTCATCTACACTAGAGTCTTCATTGTATCGTTTGATGGTACGATAAACTAATCTTTTGGTTATATTCAAATTTTTCAGTATGTCATAAATTTGAATTGGCGCGTAACCGCAACGATGCAACGCAATTACTGCAACACGGTCTTCTTTAAGCGTCCACTCCATATTTAAAAATGAGTAAAATTCTAAAAAGTACACATTTTTATTTTCATGAACAATTTGAAATTCGAATTCAATAAACTTTTTTGTGGCCAGCATTCTAAAATAAAAGTTTTTACTGTGTGACAATACTTATGACCTGACTGTGTATGTATATATTTGTAATTTTACCTTGAGCTAATTCTTTAACCTGCATTGGATTCGGATAACAACTAAATTTGCTCAGACAAAACAAATTTGGGCGAAATAGTTTTCGCTTATGTTTTGTTTGACAGCAACCTTACATTTTAATCGAAACAAATCTGTTGGTTTTACGAAAACATGTAAATTCAAAACAATTCCAACAAGTGAAGACATGTTGGTGCTTTTGTCTTTACGAGATTCACGCACGAGCAAAAGCTAAATACGTATTTCTACCAGACGGATCCAAACAGTGCCCGCTTTGACGTTAGATTAGCCGACAAGCAGAGGTGATTAATGCGACGCGTCACGCAATTGGCTCACGTCTCGTCTTGGGTGATTAGCTTGACTGACTCCCACTACACTCTGATACACATACCGAACTACCCCTCCACCATCAATATCGAAAGTATCCAGCGATAAATCTTCGGCTTCAAGTGATTGATTAGATGGAGTTTGAGGGTTCCCGGATAAGTTTAAACCGTTATTGCAACTTATAATGCAACTGTTAATTATTATTAAATTTATATGAGTGTAATGTTTGCTTCTGTCGGACAAAATTGTTACATTTTTTCTGACTAAACTAGTACTAAAAGGCTACACACAAACCTTTTTTTTTTTTGTCGCGGGAAAAGCATTTTATTACTCCAGGGGAAAGCGGAATGAGATGGCTAGACAGGCGCCACGGGGCGCCTATGTTCCGACTGACACAGGTATTAACGGACCATGGGTGTTTCGGTTCGTTCCTGTGTCGGATCGGAAAGGAGGTGTCCGCCGTGTGCCACCATTGTGGCAACTGCCGCGAGGACACGGCCCAACATACGTTGGAGGAGTGCCCAGCTTGGGACGAAGAACGCAGCGCTCTCAGAGCAGTCGTTGGAGGAGACCTCTCGCTGCCGGCCGTGGTGTCGTCCATGGTTGCCAGTCGGAGGTCCTGGCGTGCGGTGGCCCACTTCTGCGAGAACGTCATCTCGCAGAAGGAGAGTGCTGAGAGGGATCGGGAACGATATGATCCCTCCCGCCGCCAGAGAAGACGTAGGAGGCGTCGGGTGGACGACTGACCGGCGTCTCCCGCCCTGTGGAATGGGGGCGTTTGAATTCCACCACGGTAACCCCTGCCTGTCGTACGAGGCGACTAATAGGGGCCATCGGGGGTCGCGGGCGCGCAGCGGAGGGCTGTCAGCCCGTATCGATGCACTCCCAAATTCGGGGCATCGTGCGACCCCGAGATGGACGGCAGCGCGGGTGGTAAGGCCTCGTTCGCTGTCGTTGTTTGGTGCGCGGGGGCTCCTTAGCCCTCCATGGAGATGGGCTGCTTCGTAGCACCGCGCAGGGGCGATTCCGGCTGCAATTCTAGCACTCCTTAGAATACCCCGGGATCGCTCCGCAAGCGCCGAAGAAGGCCACCGCGGGGTTTTAGCTGGTAGTGTCGGGTGGGGTGTATATAGGGGTTAGGGACTCGGCCCAGCGGCAGCACGGATAGCCATCATCCGTGCGAGGGGGATGCTGGGTCGTAAGACCGACTAGTCCAGCATACCCGTTTTATTCTTAGTCCGCTTCCCTCCGGAGCGGGCGGCAGTAATAAAACGCTTTCCCCGCGAAAAAAAAAAAAAAAAAAAAAAGGGGAAAGCGGAATGATACGGTTATGCTGGACTAGCCGGTCTTACGACACATCAGCTGCTCGTCCGAATGATGGCTACCCAGGCAGCCACTAGTCCCGAACCCCTACATACACCCCACCTGACACTACCAGCTAAAACCCCGCGTAGCCTTCTTCGATGGCGATCCCAGGGTATTCTAAGGAGCTGCACAAAAAACCTATATGACAAAAAAATACATAAATCTACCTTTATAATTGCGTGCTAATACAAGTAAATTTATTTTAATTCATTTAAGTTGGACAATTTCGGTAACCAATTTGTCCTTAAAATTATGATCACAGTTGCCCATTACGCTTCTTGCACCTATCGGATACTATAAACAAACCGTTTTGATAATAAGAATTTACCTATATCGGTGCACATAACTTCACGTAATTGGAGAAAAGGTGGAGGAAGGCGAACATTAACTCCCCAAATGGTAAACGCTTCCATATTTTAATTTACCTTTAATGAAACATTGTAAGACTTCTTATTACATGGAGCACGTGTTTTTAAGGTACAACTTACGTAATACTTGAGTATTTTCACATGAAAAGTACAGAAGTGTTTAAAATGTAGCACAATTTATTTCTGCTGGTTAAATTACCTGATGCATATTCAAAATAAAATAGAGAAAGAATACCACTTACCTTTTTTATGATAAAAAATTTATCACTACTTAATCTGATAATATTATTTATGCCTTTATAATATAAAACATCAAAACACTACAATATAATCTTCATTTATTTATTTGTATATAAAATAGTATAGAAAGTTAAATCTCGTTCCTGATTTTTTAATCTAACGCCAGCTGGGTGCTAGAAATTAGTAACCACGAACGTTGTTGTTTTCAAGCCTCTGTCATAAAAAAATTGAGTAACATTTCTTTATTTACGACTACTATACTTCAAAATCAAGTAAGAACCTCCTAATAAAATTACTATCCCTAAAACGTACGGTTGTACTCGTTTATTTTGTCAATATAGCCCGAAAACGTTAGTCTAAATGTTAATATTACTAAGTTTACACTAGTCTTGGAATAAAGTATATGACAATTTTTGTACGTAAGGCTGCTAGTACAAAAGTGGAAAGACTATGCCTTTTTAACCGACTGCAAAAACATGAGTTTGGTTCTTAATTCTGTAGGTATAATATACATCGATTCCTCCATCTGAGCGTAGACTGGTTTTGCTGAGAGTTTGTTGCTCGATAAGGTATTGCAATGTGGTCCACGTTAATTTATTTAAAATATGGTAATAATTCACCACATACAATTTATATAAATGATGTTGCCATATTATAATATTATGAAATAATAATTATTACCGTGCATTACCCTTATGAGCGCGATAATTTTAATCAAACTACTTCATAAACAGTCTGACCAGACAAGTTTACACAAGCAGCACCAGTTTATTTGTTTATGACGTACTAGCTTGAGCTCGCGGCTCCGCCCGCTTGAATTTGTTGGACCGAACGGGAAGGGCTGTTTTGTTGTTCCGTTCTTTTTTTTCAGCCCAAATATTCGGCAGGAAATGTTTTACTGGTTGCAAATTGGCGGAGTAAAACAAAATGTACTTTTTCACCAATTTAGAAACTTTTTTCATCCCATCCCATATTCAAGGATTATTTAAATAAAAAATAAGTTCTAAAACTAAAACCCGACTACCTACTGAAAAATCACGCTCTAAAAAGTATTAATAATACTAGCCCTGTATTAAACATTGTCCCACTGCTGGGCACGGGCCTCCTCTACTAATGAGAGGGGTTAGGCCTTAGTCCACCACGCTGGCCTAATGCGGGTTGGCAGACTTCTCATACCTTCGAAAAACTCTCAGATATGCAGGTTTCCTCACGATGTTTTCCTTCACCGTTAAAGCAAGCGATAATTAACATTTTAATACACACATAACTTTAGGAAACTCAGAGGTGTATGCCACTTGGATTTCGAACCTACGACTTTCGTCTTGACAGTCCGTACCGCAACCAACTAGGCTATCGCTGCTATAGTAAAAAGTATTAAACAAGAATGTAATAAATATTGGAACGAAGTTCCTTACGGCAGGCTTGGAGGGGATAGGGATTTTGCTACGCGACCGAACTGAAAAATATGTGATAGTAAAACCGTAAGAAAAAGTGCGTGGAAAAAAGTGCGTGGAATAAAACCGTTAAATGAGACGTGCGCAGGCGCTACAGTCGCATACACAATTAGTTCCTTACGGCAGGCTTGGAGGGGATAGGGATTTTGCTGCGCGACAATAGTGACGTCCAGTTAGAGTAGCAAGTAATGACATCCAGTTAGAGTAGCAAGTAGTGACGTCCAGTTAGAGTGGCAAGTAGTGACGTCCAGTTAGAGTAGCAAGTAGTGACGTCCAGTTAGAGTGGCAAGTAGTGACGTCCAGTTAGAGTAGCAAGTGATGACGTCCAGTTAGAGTAGCAAGTGATGACGTCCAGTTAGAGTAGCAAGTAGTGACGTCCAGTTAGAGTAGCAAGTAGTGACGTCCAGTTAGAATGGCAAGTAGTGACGTCCAGTTGGAGTGGCAAGTAGTGACGTCCAGTTAGAGTGGCAAGTAGTGACGTCCAGTTAGAGTAGCAAGTGATGACGTCCAGTTAGAGTGGCAAGTAGTGACGTCCAGTTAGAGTAGCAAGTAGTGACGTCCAGTTAGAGTACGACGACTACGGCGAAGCAATAGGGAGGGTTATGTTTTTGACCGGTATGTGTGTATGTATGTATGTACATCTGTTCCCTCATAACTTCTAAACCACTTCTCATAATTTGACAAATGAGATGTCGTTGGAAGCATCTTGTTTGTCCGCTGGTTATAGGCTATATGACGTCATATTAAATTGAAAATGGCGCCCTCTAGGGGCAAAAAGACGTGAACAAAATTTTTTTTCGCCTCTCCCCATCATCACATGATGATGTGAAGTATCATTGAACACGGATTTTAAAATAAAGGTTGGGTTTGGTACATCATATTTTTGTCAAACGTACCGAGATTTATCCCGTGAAAGTCATAAAATCTAATTTTTGACCCGACTACGGCTCGCAAAGTGTTTGTTGATCGGTATGTACTATGTTATTATGTATGCATTTATGTTCATTTGTTCCCTCATAACTTCTAAACTACTAATCATAATTTGACAAAAACCCTAAACAGATACAATAAAATATTGATTGTATCTGGTTTCATACTTTTTAGAGCGTGTTTTTTCAGTAGTCGGGTTTTAGTTTTTTACTTTAGACTTCACGTTCTCATATTTTTGTGGCATCAGTGATATTCTAAAATGTTTTACAGACTTCATGCTTTATTTATGAACTGCGTAGGGATCAGTGAAATTGAGTCGACGGAACGATTCGCCTTCTACTAAAGTATACGGTATATCTACAATTATGAGGTCAATTATTGCTTTGTCAATACAATCACGCCAGATCGGCCCGCGATCTGGCAGCTGACGATAGTGGATGACACGCGATACACGAACTCTCTCCATTGATATATAAATATTGATATTCCTTGGTCAAAGACTCCAAGTCAACCGAGCGACGAATATTATAGTTCACGATTGCAGTTTCGGTGCGGCCGAAGGTTCGGTAGGTTTTATGCCGAAACCGAAACTGGTACCGAAACTCGATTTTTTTGCCGAAACTTGCCGAAACCGAAACCGAACCTTCGGTCGGTCACTAATACTTACATACATACATACTCACATACCGGTCAAAAACATAACCCTCCCTTTTGCTTTGCCGTAGTCGGGTAAAAATAAAGTAGGTACTCTATATCCGTCCTCGGGGTAATAGGTACCCTGATACCAAATTTCATCATAATCGGTATAATGGTATAGCCGTGAAAACGTAATTAGACACACAGAGTTACTTTCACATTTATAATATTAGTATGGATCTGGCAGCCATCAACCTCCCAAACCATGTGACAAGAAAGTGACTGAACCAGCAAATGACGCCAACGCAACCATAACTAGTTGGGTGAACATGACATGTCCAAACTGAATACAACTAAAGTAAAGAAAATCGTAATTAATAAATCACAAAGTCTGACATGAAAGTTACGTACCCATTCGAATTCGTAACAAGATATAATACAATACATAAGTATAATTTGTAGGTATAAAGTTTCCAATATTTTTTTTCTAAGTAGTTATTAATTAATTTTATTTGCTCTAACTTCTTGGATGACTTTTTTTTTATCCTGGCACGGCAAAGTGCCCGCACTGTACCTACCTGATGGTAAGCGCAGTGCGGTCCAAATAGAGTACTGAGTAGCGAGAGACGATCTATCCCCGCTACTCAACACACTCATGCCGGCCTGCTTCTTCACACTACGCCATGGGCAAGAAGGTGAAGACGGGGTCGAGGGTCTAGTGTCAGAGTACTAAGAAGGCCATAAAATGGCCATTGTACCCCAACTCCAGACCCCCGAAAAAACCGGATGTACACTAGCTGATCCCGGAACGCGACACACTTGCGTGTGCCACTATGGCGGGTTTTTCGCCCTGTGTACGGTGGTCGCTATCCGGGCGGATATGAATATCCTACCACCAGCAAATGACTTTGGAAGATATAATAAATCTATGCTTTGGAAATTAACAGAACTGTTTTGCCATTATTTTTGTATTTACATGAAAAAGGAAAAAAGCCCAAATAGGTTATAACAAACATCACGTTATTAAAAAACGTTCTATAAAAGCACAACAGAATAATCAAAGTATACTGTATTTTGTACATAAACAGACCCGTCGTTTAATTTTCCTGTAATATTTTCTTATAAACAAAGCGTAATAAAAATATTGTTAGAAATATTAGGCAAACAATACAGCGTTTAACTAAGTCCAATATCGTTTGAAATTTGTATCATTTGCTATAATAAAAAAATACAAAATCATTTATCGAAAACGTTACGTGTTTATAGTACTATCAAGTTCCTCAATATCCAATGATTTAGTGTCTACATTTATCTCAATGCAATAGAATAATATGTTCAAAACACGTACAGGGATAACGAACATTATACCTTAGGACCTCCTCAGCTCCTTGTTACAATTTCTTCATCAGTTTCCATTGCGAGTCACGCGTCCTGGTTCAAATGAGAGAAAATCTAATCTTTTTTCTGCCCCTCTGAAGTGATTGGGGCCGAGGTATAAAGTATGTTTCGAATGGTCGTACAATGCCATTTGACTGCGAGATCTTTTACAAAGCTGGATTAGACTCGTTTGCATAATCAAACTCGATTCAAACTCGAACAGGACAGAATAATGAGCTCTTATTTAGCTACCTATCTATACATCTGTTTATAATTTCACAATGGGATTATCACCACCGAGAAACGCTCCATATACTCGTAATTACTCGTTTGTGAGATTTTGATTACTATAGGCCTAATATAATTGCATATGTTGCATCCACAAACAGATATTTTTCGGGGTACGTATTTTATTCAATATTAATTTTACCTTAATTAAACAAGTATTACAAATAAATAAGTAGGTAAATTCATACAATATTTACACACATAGTTCTGACCTAAAATTCCTACAAATCATGTGGTGTTGGTATTAATAACTAAGAGAGTCATTTGGCTCATAACACACAATAAATAAGTTCAAAATATAATATATTATATCTTAGTCTCAAGTTATTCTAGGAGGTTTCTGGCTTCTAAAGAGACTAGCCTCAATACCATCGCACACAGGTGTTACCCGTAGCAACCCAGAGTTCATTCAGGATGTTGCGACCAACCCACATAATATGCTGAAGAAAACCACCTGGTTTTTTTATAATCGCGGGTAAGAGCTGGGAAGTTATACATAATTAGATTTTGCGGAGGAAAATGGTACTACGCAAATAACAATATTAAAAGTACTTGTAAAATATATTAAATCTGTAGACTGATATTGTGATAAAAATAAACAGCTGAAGTCTATAAAATAATATACCCAAAGTAAATATTTCTTTTTATTAGAAATAGTAAATTAAATTAACCTATACTATAAAATATTATATTTAATTATGCTGATGAAAAATAAAGCTAAACCAAGTTACTATCCAATCAAGGATTTTGGTTGTTTGACCTTTTCATTTATATTATATTATAAGTGATATTTCCACGTCTTATAACACCAAAGATTGACATAATCAAGTAGAGTCCTCCAGAGAATAGAAATGGCACGTCGACGCAAATAATATTCAAATATCCAGGCATTGTTTTCTGATAAGTTATAGTCGCTTAGCTGGGGATTTGCATAAATTCAGGTGGCATCTGCAAGTACAATTCGGGTGTAATCTGTCGATTGGTGCACAAACTTTGCGGCTCTCCTTGCTAGCGTAGTAGTGTTATCCTGTTAAATGATATTTATATGTATGAAACAGGTGGTCTTCATAGCCATATTTGTTCTGCTCGTTATTAGAGCTTTGTATTTAGTTATACATTTTTGCTAAGGTTTTTGAAAGCAGGAATGTGGAAATACCGCCTGTCAGGAACTAAACTAAAACTAAATTAATGCAAAACAACGAAAGTAGAATGTTGTGTCTAAAATTGCGTAAGTACCCATAGATGAATTATACTAAATACCTCGTCGTTTACCTTTGGCTAGTTTGATTTATTTTGAACACATAAATATACAAATGATGACTAATTATTTTCCAAAAGAATTTGAAGCTTCTTATATAGAACGGTAACTCTATACTTTAATCTCTAATCTTTCACTAATGGCTAACCTTGCGAGCTCATCTATCACGCCACAATAGTAATATACTCGTGCATTATATGACATAGGCTACTTTTTATCCCGGAAAATTGCACGCTTCCTACGGAATATCAAAATATGGAAAGGTGTGACAGCTTAAGATGCCTATGGAGGCATTTATTTTTGGAATGATTTTGGTATGTGAAAATGGTTTATTTTTGGAAGAAAAGAAAACTACACGCGGGCAACATCTACTGTTAAATACATGGTGAAAATTACGCGTGCCGCTGTAATAATTAAATAATAAAATTGTCACAGAGTTTAAGAGATGCGGGCTCCTTTTGAGTATCAATAAAATTTTGAAATGTAGAGGTCTCCTTATCTATTTTAAGACTTTTATATCAGCTTTTTTCAGAATGTGCGAAGATTCCGTCTCGTCCAGGATACTACTTACATAAAATACACTTGTAGACTTTATATTTCGTACGGTTCGTGAGTTTTGCTGTATTATGGGTGTTCATGGACCGTATAGATCACTTAGGTATTATCAAGAGAGCCACTTGCTTGCATAAACAAACGACTCATATTGATCGCTAACTATACCATGGCCGTCCTTAATCACCCATGAGAATGATTTTTACAAATTGTGATGATTTAAAAAAGAAAAAAAATTTATCACTGTTTAAAATCCCCAAGAAAATAAATAATAATACTAGCCCTGTATTAAATATTGTCCCACTGCTGGGCACGGGCCTCCTCTACTAATGAGAGGGGTTAGGCCTTAATCCACCAAGCTGGCCTAATGTGGGTTGGTAGACTTCACATACCTTCGAAATTCGTATACGAATTCTCAGATATGCAGGTTTCCTCACAATGTTTTCCTTCACCGTTAAAGCAAGCGTTAATTAACATTTAATACACACAACTTTAGAAAAGTCAGAGGTGTCACTTGGGTTTCGAACATACGACTTTCGTCTTGGCAGTCCGTACCACACCAACTAGGCTATCGCTGCTATTCCAAGAAAATAGATTTACTAAATTTTAATCATAATTAATTAGTGAACTCTATATCGCTATAGAAAGAACTCTCCATATTCAAAAGATATTTACAACTTTTAATTCGGCTAGATATAAAAGTGTGTTTTTTGTTCCTAGTACATAAGCACTATAATAAAAAAAATAGACTTACTTCCTTATAAGAAAACAAATCATCCTTAATTTTAGCGTAGGCAAACACGACATGTTACACGATTTATCCGTTACCAACCAAAAAATATTGGTCTTAGTAAAACTTGTGCACGGTTAGATCAATTAAAATATATGATTGTGCAATTCAAAGTTCATTCATAATCCTGGCCAACCTGACCAAGTTACATTTAATAAATCGCAAGTAGATGTTGCATTAATTTAGCCTAAGCCGGGAACTTACACAGGGCACACCTGTGCACTGCGGAGTGCGAACTAATCTCTCACTTATTGCCAGGCCAAGTGTGCACAAGAGCCCGCAGCTTTGTAATTGTGCACCTACCCCTCCAAAAATGTTTTATAGCCTCAAGAAACTATTATAGATGGAGTTTTATGAACATAATATACTAGTATTTGATGCTGTTATCAAAAAGATGATTTAATTCGTAATATTATTATCTAATAAATAAATACACCAACAATGACACAAATAATCCTGACCCTACTGTAGGTCAAATATGTCTCTCACAAACATTTGTCTCGGTGCGGGAATCGAACACACGTCCGTTCGTTTTTGCTGGTGGTAGGATATTCATATCCGCCCGGATAGCGACCACCGTACATAAACCCGCCATAGTGGCACACGCAAGTGTGTCGCGTTCCGGGATCAGCCAGTGTACATCCGGTTTTTCGGGGTCTAGAGTTGGGGTACAATGTTTGGCCATTTTGCGGCCTTCTGAATACTCTGACAATAGACCCTCCGATTCTTCACCATCTTGCCCATGGCGTAGTGTGAAGAAGCGGGCCGGCATGATTGTGTTGAGTAGCGGGGGATAGATCGTCTCTCGCTACTCGATTCTCTAATTGGACCGCACTGCGCTTACCATCAGGTGCAGTGCGGTCACTTTGCCGTGCCAGGATAAAAAAAAACATCCGGCTTCTCGCCCACTGCACCACAGACGCTGTCAAATTAGTAAGATTTGACTGTTCTCTATTTTTATAACAGTCACAAAAGTCAAGTGTAACTTTAACTGAAACAACGCGATGACCTTACATTTGACTTTAGAAAAAGTTTTTTTTTTACAGTAATAATTAATTTGAGCACGGTTAAAACACCATCAGCCTTGTTAATTATTATAAATTGTTACTTTATAAATTGTGTTGATAAACATTTTATTACTTGATATATTACTAATTATATAAACTTTACATTCAATGAATTAATTGCAACGTTTGTATTATGTTTAAAGTACAATAAAATGTTAAGATAGTCTAATAACACCGGTGATGAAGTTTAATTCGCTTCGCTACGTGTCTGATTGTTACCTAGTGTCTACATTTTGTATATATTTCGTATTTGCGGACCGTAATCTTAAATTATCCAAGCTGAGACGTGACAACTTTACTGGAAAAGGTATCCTCTTAACACTTTTCTTTGGCCAATGACCGAATACCGTTTTTCCGGCTTTGCACATCCTTAAAGCTTATCCTTACTTTATCGGATATTCTTCGTATATATCTTATAAGACAAGCAAGCGTGTCTTTATCTATATTCAAGTGCCATTAAATATAATGAAAAGCAGTCGTCTCTGAAAAGATCACTAAAGATATTTATTTGCCTTCATGTCTTTGATCACAATAAAAACGATTTTATGATTTCATGATTGGAAAATATAACATAATAACTAATAAATTTTGACAGTCTCCGTGGCGCTGCGGGTGAGTATCCGACTGTGAAACGAGAGGCCATGGGTTCGATTCCCGCACCGAGACAAATGTTTGTGTGACAGACAGATATTTGTTTCGGGTCTGGGTGTTGTGGGACCGTAGTCCTTCGTAGTTCTTGATACCCACGATACAGGTTTTACCTAGTGTGGGGTCAGAATTATGTGTGTGACTGTTGGGTGTATTTATTTATTTAATATATGTTAAGTAGGAATCGCGATTGTTTTAATATTTGTAATAAAATTGCTTGAGTAAATTCAGAAACAGAGCCCTATATTGGTTAGTTTTACTAAGTTATATAACCTCTCAATTTCTGTAACAAAATTAATAACGTTATTATCACTTAAAATCTTTTAAAACACAATTTTAAAAACGGGCTTGAAAGTATTAGATGAGTAATTATCATATCTTTCATTAATATAACTCTTCCTTAAAGAAATATCATCTAACTTAGACACTTCTTTGAATATAAATGGCTTTCGTAATAGAATTTGATAAAAGTTTTCCAAACAAAAAACGTGTCGAGTTGTGGTTGACGGGAGCACCCAATCCAAACATATATACCTATATTACCTATAAGTATTTGTAACACTTGGATTATATAATTTAATGGTGGTAGAATATTCATTTTAACCCGGATAGCGACCAAGTGTGTCGCGTTCCGGTATCCAGTGTACATCCTGTTTTGTTGAGTATCCGTATTGAGTTGGGGTACGATGTCTTCTGAATACTCTGACAGAAGACCCTCGACTCCTTCTTAACCTTCTTGCCCATGCCTCTTCTCTAATTGGACGGTGCGCTTACCATCAGTGTGTCAGTGTGGTCACTTTGCCGTGACAGGATAAAAAAATCATTTGCGTGATGAAATCCAAAGAATATTGTTTATTAAATATAAATAAAATTGCAACATTCATCATTATATTTTTTATTAAAAAATATATGTTGACAGTTTGACGAATGAGGTCGTAATTTTTTCGACAAGTCGATTTACATCAAAGCTTCGAAAATTGAAATAAATTGTCTGAATAAGTTAATAAAAGTTTCGAACTAGTCGAACTACAACAGTCTATGTTTAGAAAAGAAATATGTTAGGTAACAGTTTTCAATTATATATTTTTTACTATTTCTTTAGGCACCAACAATTGTCTATACAAATACTTATAAGATAGCGTAAATGATATGGGGAAAGTATTAGAAATAGGTTGACATTACAATACTTTAAGGTTTTGAGCAATTAAAGTTACTCAATATCAACAGAAAACACTTTTCAAAAATTATACACTAAAAACATTAAAAAGGAATTACAAACATCTTTGTTCAGTTAGTGTAAAGATAACAAAATTTTGTTTTTAATCATAAAACAAGTACGAGCATACAGTATAACACAGGAGGATTTTCAGAAAAGACACCTCAAAGCTCGCCAAGATAGTGCAATATATCAGAACTTATAGCTTCGCTATTTGGAGGCTTAAAGTATTAATGCAGCTGCGTTAAGACTAACGAACGGGTAACTACACTAAGTTATGTGTCTACGTACAATTTGCAATAAAATGTCTAGGCTGTTGACAACCTCCGTGGCGCAGTTGGCGAGTACCTTGCTGTGAAACGAGCGGGCGTGGGTTCGATTCCCACACCGGTACAAATGTTTGTGTGACAGACAGATATTTGTGTCGGGTCTGGGTGTTGAGAGCGTAAGTCTCTCGTAGTCCCAGATACCCACAACACAAGACTCGTATCTTAGTGTGGGCTCGGGGCTATGTGTGTGACCGTTGGGTGCTATTTATTTATATTAATAAACCTTTTTTGTAACGAGCCTGTCTTCACACACCAAAAGGCCCACTATAAGCTTTATAGCGACATTAACTTTATAATTCAGCATTAAAAATTTAACTAAAGTCTCCATTTAATTACTGTTTCTTGGCTACTTACTTTTAAAACCTGTAGTTTAGCCAAGGAAAATTACATTTTACATAAATCGCCTTCGTAAAACACTTTGTATAGGTCTGTAAAACAGTATTTTGTTTTACTAGCTATGTATAAATAAAAAGTACACCGACTATAATAAAAAACAAATTATGCGTCACTATAAAATTTTAGGGTTTCCATTGATTTTTCTGAGATACCACCATCAGATCCTGACTTGGTGCCAATGGGACCACCTGGGAAGTATACCCTTTTAAACAAAAATATAATATCTCAAATTACATCATTTAGATTTAGTAAATTTATTTACTGTACTCAGTTCGGAATGCAGTTTTGTTAGAGAAGAACGGCAAGAAACTCTAGCATTGCTCTTTTCGAAGACCGGTTAACAATATTTGATCATTCAATTAAAATACGATTTTAATTTGATTACAACCAACAACATTCAAACCTTGTTATAACATGGTTATGACAGCATAAAACCATGCCGTATTAATCCGGATTCAAACGTGTGCTTAATCCTTATAAACGAGCTTTTTAACAGGACCCGGTCTTATTTTACTAGAACCACATAGGTTACGCATAACAGAGGACTTAATTCAAAAAGCTGTAATTAGAGACATATTCGATATTTATGAAACTTTAACAAATGCCATTTCGCTATTTTATAATGCCAGAAACATATATTTCAACACTCGAACAAACATTTACCTTCCTTTGTGAGGCAGTCGGGTAAAAAGAAATATCTGCAAATAGGCGATTACTGTATTATTTTTAAACGGACCAATATAACTTGTAAACAAAAATAATGACGAACAAAGGAAGGTGTTTATAAATGATAATTACATTATAAATTTACAAATGCATAAAATTAAAGTTTGTTCGTAATTTTATAAGAATTACTTCTTAGTATTTTTGTTATTATTTACACGTTACCCGATCTTAATATGTTGATTATATGTCTGTTTGTCCCAGCTATCAATTAAGATAAAAAAAACATTTACTTTTTCCACAAACATAAATACAGCATCAAAAAATATTTTATATCTTATTTACAAAATATTATACTTTGTTAAAATATTTTGTTAACCCTATTTTTACGCAACAAGACAGTTTGGAACTTGGAGTTTTGGAACCTCAGTTATGTGTAAAGTCATGGAGCGCCTAATAACTAGCCAATTGGTTTGCTACCTAGATCATCACTCGTCAATCAATGTCAATACGGGTTCCGTCAAACCGATCAAGTCATCCGGTCAAGATAAGTGTGAAGAAGTTAATCAGTAGGCAGTAAAACTATGTCCACTAGCGAGATATGGTTGTCCCTCGCTACTTGATACCCTAACTAGACGATCATCAGGTGCAGTGTGGCCACTTTGTCGTGCCATAAAAAAGAATACATTTCTGCAAAGGACTATCGATTTAAAGAATGATAACTAGTTAATTACTTTCTTATTTCTTTATGCTATCTTATCTTTCAAATAGGTGTTCAAAAAACTGAATAATATATAAATAATAGATGCTTGCTAAAATAATTATCGCGATATCAGTCAAATGATAACGTGGGTGGCCTCATTTCTGATAAATTTTCACCTTTTACGACACGCTTATGCAAAGAGCATTATAATACTACTGAAACGCTTAGGTATGTACAAATTTACTTCAATAATATCTCCGCTCTCCATATGTAAATTATGGATATTTTATACCCAACTAGCAACTGCCCGCGGCACCGCCCGCATTAAAGTATTCTTCTAGGTAAAAATTATGTTGTAAAATATGGTCCTAATAATTTTCCACCGTATTTCAAGCTATAGCTTTCCAATCATTGCTTCGCTCGAGTAAACTATTCAAATAGTGCCACCCCCTTTCTCCCCATATAGATTGCATTTCGACCACAATATAGAAACAACACCGTATCAAAATTCAAAATTCCTATATATCCTAAACTGTTTCCGCCGGGAGATAAGTTAGTCAGACCATTGCCTTTTATATAGTGATTGGCTTACCCCGTATCACGTCACTGAAAATAAATACTATTAGTAAATGTCGAAGTCAGGTGCTTCCGAAGGCAGCACTCACAAGCTCCACAAAAATACGTATGTAATATAGGATTAGTTGTTGATATTGTCAGTAATTTTCTTCCTTAAAGTATTTATATAATCTAAATAAAACTCTTACCTGTATCACAGGGCATTATTATGGTAGTAACAAATTCCATACACAACAGTCGGGACATGCGTTGTTACATTTTTACCTGTGCTTCTTCCTGTACAGGATAGATAGTAAGTAAGCCAATATAGACTGTATCAGGCCCTAACAATATCTTCAAGACTCTTCGTTAAAGAAACTAAGTTGTTTTCAATATGCTATAAATTTAATCAGTAGACTTAGCGGGAATTGTTTTAAAACAAAACGTAACTAATGATTAAAGCGTTCGTAACAAGCAATGATTCACATTGTTTTCCCATTTGATTTAGTGAAACAAATGAACATCCTTTTAAAAAACGTGTTTCTGCACTTGCGCTCATTTAAACAGTGCTGTTATAGCATGCTATTAAATAGCAAGCTGTAAACGGTGACTAAGCCTTACTATAAAAGTCAAGCATACTTTCGTATTTTACTCCTTTTCTAATATTACATATATTACAACTAGATGTTGCTCGCAGCTCCGCCCGCGTGGAGTTATTTTTGGAAGGAAAGATATACAATCCATGGAGGCATCTTAAGCTATTACAACTTTCTATATTTTGCTATCCCATAGGATGCGTGCATTTTTCCGGGATAAAAAGTGGCTTCTGTCATTTTCTGATCCCTAAACTACCATTATGCAAAAAATAATGTCGATCCCTTGCTCTGTGAAAAACTAAACTATCCCACGGGAATTGTTCATTTTTCCGGGATAAAAAGTAGCCTATGTGCTATTCCAGACTATAATCTATCTCTGTGCCAAATTTCAACCAGATCCGTGCTATGTATCAGAGATGGCGCTGTATGTGAAAAAAGATTTTTCCCGCTTTTCTGTTGAAATTTTTCTTGAATTTTCTTTGCTATAAACCTCACGGAGGCCGAGACCTTTCCAACGAATGCAAAACCGTGGAAATCGGTTCGTGCATTCTGGAGTTATAGCGTCAGGAAGGAAAACCCGACTTATTTTTATATAATAGATAAAACAGGTTAACTTTTTTAGTGATAAATCATTGATCTTCGCAAAAGACACCTTTGACCAATACAAAGATCCGACTAGATCGCAAAAGGCGACAAATAAGGACGACTTTGTTGACAGTTATATGTGTAATTAAATTCAATAGCGTTTACAGCGTTTATATTATGATAAGAACAAAGTCATCTTCACGTAGTATTTTAATGTACCTACATTTTTATGAGTATATTGTATAGGTATATATATTTATAGATACTCAAATTTAAATTTCATTTAAATATTCGTTCCCAAAGACCTTTAAACATAAAAATCATCTCTGCAGCTAAGTTATCTTGAATGAACATTGTTCTGCGAAAACGCTAGGTCACATCATGCCGTCATTAATCTACACTCGAAAAATTAACAACTCACTGGCAGAAAATAAATTTCACCTGTCATTTCAGCCCAAGGAAACTAGAGCTATCGAAAGTTATCACGAAAAAGACGGAAGCGTGCTGGGCCATGCTTAGTATAAAATTTAAAAGTAGTTACCACAAATGGAAAGAAACTTTACACACTTATGTTTTAAACGAAAAATGTGTCACCTGATGGTAAGTAGTCACCGCCGCCCATAGACTACTGCAACGCCAGGGCACAGCCAAGCCGCTGCCTACCTACCGTGTTCTTTTACATTTCCTTCGTCTTTGTTACGTCCTTACCTGCCAGCCCGTTTTATTGTTTTTAAGGTTAATTCAACAACGCGTTAACAGCAGTTTCGGGTCTGCCCCGCTTCTGCAGCACCTCGGGTATATCTGCTGCAACGCGCACTGACTTCTTTTACGCGGCTATGCGCAAAAGGTGCGCGTCCCAGGTGCGAAGGGTACGGGCCAGTTGGAATACTGTCCTGAGCATGATAGCAAATAAGCCAAATTGTACGTACATATCGGGCACTGTTGTGAAAAGCCTGTAATCCTGCGTGGTACCGGTTAGTACAATAATAACTAATTTGTTTGTAATTATGATTGATAATATAATTGTAAAATGTTAATAGTATGGGTCATTAGTTACCTGAAAAAATGCATTTTATTTTGTTTTTTCATTACTAAAGTGTTCTGCGTGTTATGTAAATCTATCGCACTCTAAGATTTACCTACTAAGTACCGATATATATGTATGTATAAAAGACGATGTGTGTTTAACTTTATAATCGTTGACTATTACGTATACACGTGTTAATAAATATTGTCATTGTTACGTAGTATCAAGTAAAGAGAAATTTTGCGCATGGGTAGGTTGTGCACAGTATACAAATTTCATAATAGATATAAAACTAGAAGCGGGCAGAAATGGTGATGGGAGTCTTAAAACACAATTTATGTCTATAATAAATAAGGGAATAGATAATTGAGTAATTACATTTTGGACTTTCCCCCAATTCTAGTTTCTGAATACGAAACGTTTACATTTCTTTATAGTCGTATAAAGACATTTTTTTTTTACTCGAAGACGCCTGGACCGATTCAAGAAATTCTTTTTTTGTTTAAAAGGGTATACTTCCCAGGTGGTCCCATTGGCACCAAGTCAGGATCTGATGATGGGATCTCAGAAAAATCAAGGGAAACCCTAAAATGTTTATAGTGACGCATAATTTGTTTTTTTAACATAATAAACAATATACACGTCAACAAATTGTTTCTATAACACTAATAACGTTAAGAATTAACAAATGACAAACCTCATTGTGTTTGATAATAGCTGTGGCAAGGTTAAATGTAAATCTCCATTGCTATGCTAACACACCGACTAAGTATTATGAGTGACGCTACCGATAAGCACATATCGCAACAACTACACAGATCTCCGATAACGTATCGCCGTACCTTATTTTTATAACAAAATTTTCACAAAGTTCCCGCGAGTGTGCTAAACGCGTTGTTGCAAAAATAATTACAATAATGTGACTGTAACAAACTTAACACATAAAAATGCCATACTGGATCATCCTTTGTTGTGTGCTCGTCTTAGTGTGTGCTCAACCAAGTTATAACGATGGTTGGTAACGTACGCATTTTTTGTAACGTAACAAACTTACTGATGTTTGTGCTCATTTTTAGTTCTACTTCTTTTCACATATATGTGTTATAACCGGAGTTGCCTATAAAATAAAAACTATTAAATACATATTCTCATATTATCTGCAATATCAATCAAAGTTCGTATATCAGATCAATTTGATGCATGGTATCATATCGATCGAGGAAATACATTATCAAGTATCAAATTATCAATTATTTGTTTTCGTATTATTTTAAAATAAAATGAGGTGTCAGAATAACATTAAGCATTTTGTAAAGCTCGTTCATCAAGAGTCTGGCGTCAGCTGCTAGTACATAATAGCTTTCAACTAAATTGAAGGGTCTATAAATGTAAACTAAACATAAAATTCTTCCGTCGCGGCGCGGAGAAAATTTCTTAGGGAAAGATACTCTCAATTCTTTGTATTTATGTACAGGAGTCCTTTTTAGGTGATTACCAGGATATAGGTGTCGACCATTTCCTTGATAAATAGGTATAACCAACGAAATAGTAGAAACTTTGTAGTAAAGGAAAAAATATATTGAGTAGGTACTTAATAAAACTCTTAGATAGAGAATATTAAATAGATTTTTATGCAGGTTCAATAACATTTGGAAATTGGCTAATTTATTCAATTCTTATCTGAAATACTACTGCGAGTAACCTTATTTATTTTGTAAGTCTTTTTATTTACGCCTTACAGACCGATGTGCCACTGTAAAGTGCATGGGTGAAGAATACGAATGCGTCAATGGCCAGTGTCACTGTGCAGATGGTTATATTCCTGATAAATTCCAAATACGATGTGTGCCATGTCCCGGTAAGCATATGAAAAAACAAAAATGTATTTATCCCCGTTTTTAACCGACTTCAAAAAAGGAGGAGGTTAACAATTCGTCGGAATCTTTTTTTTATGTATGTTACCCGATTACCTACTCGAAGACGCCTGAACCGATTCGAGAAATTATTTTTTTGTTTAAAAGGGTATACTTCCCAGGTGGTCCCATTGGCACCAAGTCAGGATCTGATGATGTGATCTCAGAAAAATCAAGGAAAAACAAATTTTATAGTGACGCATAATTTGTTTTTTATTGAAGTCGGTGTACTTTTTATGAATTAAAAAAACTTTTATTGTTGGAGTATTTTAAATCACTGAATGTTAGCAACATCACAAAACTATGCAAGATGAATATTTAAAAGGCACAAATACAATGTTTATAATTTATTGATTGATTTACACGACCCCGTTACACATCTCAGTGCTTAATATTAACACACACGCTTGTCAGCATTATCCTCTAAGCTGAACTTCGCGGCCATTGAACTGATTACGATTAACACTTACAACACCGAACCACGAATATACTGGCTATGATTTACTACTCCCACTTTGGTTCTCATTATTAATCTACCCCCAACTAGTCTCCTAAATACCTTATACCTTCCGTATTTCTAATAATAGGTAATACCCTAATATGAATAGATGCCAGATTTCATTAAACGATTGTAAACTAAATTTTCAGACCAAGACAGATAGAAGTAGTGATCAATTTAATGATCACGATTACACACCTCAGTGGTCACCGTTATCAACTCCATGACATGATGTACCAAATACCAATTGGTCCCACGTGCGCACGGACAGCATAACCCTCTATGCTCATTTGCCACCAGACCAATGGTGTCAAAGGACGATGTGAACTGATGCTCACCATACGTCCGTACTGTGGACAGTCCCAGAATGGACTGTGTTCCAGAGCGCCCGAGAGCTGTCTTTTATTGCAACCTTCACCCCCTCTCAGTTAATAATCATCAATCTACTCACAGATATTTATGAAATACCCTCGGTATGTCTAATAAATGAGTCCTACCCTCACAATCTACCCACAGATATTTACGAAATACCTAACAACAAATTTATCCCTAACTATATTTTTCTTAGGGCTAGGCGAAACATGTTTCGGCCGCTGTTGCAATAGGCATGGAAATAGCAGTCTCCAATGCTGGCAAGGTATCTGCCACCCATGCTACGATTCCCATGGCAACTTGATTTGCAGGTATGTACTTATATTTTTATCTTACCTAAGGATTACTCCGATAGATTTGCATCAAATAAACCTCGCTTACTAATCCGTTAAGCTTAATGGATATTGTCCAAACAATACATGTTGATATATTAAAATATATCTCAAATTACAAGTTACTCACTTTACTTTTCATTATTCTATGTATAATAAAAAAAATAACACCTAACACACACATAGCCCCGATCCCACAATGAAATATGAGTCTTGTGTCGTTGGTATCAGGGACTATGAGATACTTTCGGTCTCACAACACCCAGACCCGACACAGATCAATCTGTCACACAAACATTTGCCTCGGTGTGGGAATTGAACCCACGGCCTCTCGTTTCACAGCTAGCTACTAGCCTACTGCGCCACGGAGGCTGGCGGAGGCTGTTATTATATACTTCCGAAGTATTTTTATCCTTGCAATAACAATTAATACAACCAAACCTGTAAATAAGTTAGTTCTATATACAAATATTAAAAAAGTAAATTATCGCAATCACAATGCCTGTTCAAATTGGTCAATAGTCATATATAATCTCCAGGTCTAGACTGTATTACTCACCAGCTGATCAACACAAGGCCCACGAGTGTCTATCTGCGTTAAACTGCCTCGTAGTAGCTTGCTTAAAGTAACAATTTGTTTTAACAATAAATGTTATACTAACACTAAAACTCCGGCAAGACTTCGAAATCGGCCACCTATCATCGTCCTTTTAAAGACTTCGAAATATACTCCACACCGGTAGATATGCTAACCGCTTCTAGCCAAAGAAAAAAAATCTTGATGACACAGATTCTAAAAGGAGTAACATTGTTCTGTGCACAGATCTTATCACGTGTTAGAATCCCCTTTTTCCGGACTGTGGCAAGGAGGGTTACAAATCTGAATGGGTCTATATGTACCTAGGTATCTTATTTTTGTTTAATGTGTAATAGCATTAACTGTTGTATCAATGGAAAATTCATTATATAGGTACTTGCAGCAAACACTCGATGAATGAATACAGTACTTGCGGGTACTGCAGAAAATATGATCGCTCTCTCGTTGATTGAATTAATAATGTGCAATAAACTTTCAAGTTTTAATATTTATCTTAAACTTCATTTGTGCATTTCACAAAGATCGCACTCCGAGCCACACTGCTTACCGACCGTGCATACCTAGATGCACGACTCTACATGCATGATTTCCTTATTTTTATGCACAACAAACTTTAATTAGCCATACAAAGCTAAGAAAAGCCTAAACTTAGTATTATACTTTCACATTGAATCTTTGGAACTCTGAATTCAGAATATCAAGTTTATGTGGAAATATCCGAATTATCCAAATCAAATGTGTCATAATTACTTAATTAACTGCTAGGCACGTATTATGCTTTTTTTTATATCATAGTCCGACAAACGAGCCAGTGGGTCACCTGATGTTAAGTGATCTCCACCGCCCATGAACATCCACAATACCGAAAGTATCACGTATGCGCTGTCGGCCTTAAAGGACAGGAATAGGGATTAGGGAAGGGAGGGGGGAATCTGGGCCTCCGGATATCTCACTTACCATACGAAACGCGACAGTAAACTGTAACTTTACGTTGATTTTCTGTGAGACAGTGGTACTAGCCCGGTCGAGCCGGCCCATTCATGCTGTAGACAAATATGTCTACAGCGTGGCTCTACCACGTATTATGCTATAATCTTTTCGTCCATCGGTCCTCATTTGGACAGCGTTAGCGAGTAGACGTGACGCAAATGCTGCAACGAATTCCAGGATAAAAAATAACTTATACCTTTATTTTCAGGGATGGTCTTGATCAAATATTATTGATATCAACGACGCAAATAATAATGGGAGCAACACTTATTCTTGGAATCATTGTTATATTTATTCTTCTTTACAAATTATGTACGGTGAAGAGTTTGAGGTGAGTTTTACAAAATATATCTCACAAATGCAAAGGAGTAAGTGTAAATCCTATTAGAATCTATTTTTTCTATTGCATTAATTAAAAAAAATATTAATTAATTAAACACCTGCTAAGATTTATAGGTAAATCTTTGTAAATGCAACTATTATTATAACTGTAGGTACATCAGAATAGATGTATGATGTATCATACACAAAATATTCTGTAATGATTACCGGTGTAAAATTAATACTTAGAAAATAATGTTTACTTTTTAGTTTTTCATAGACTACCTTGGTGTGTCTCAGTATCCAGACAAACCTAAATAAGGTTTTTGTGATACTATGCTGATGTATATCTTATATGTTTTAAATAAGTAAATAAATAAAAAAATAAAAAACTTATAAACAAAGTACTAATTAGTGTATGCGAATTGGTCATGCATAGCATTTATATCCGTCCTTATTTTTTCGTTATCACTTAGAAAACGTACGTTTTATTTATAACCTACTTTTAAAATTAAGAGGGTCTCAATCTAAGATTTTTTAAGGTGCATATATTAGCGCCATCTATTATTAAGTACGGAACTACATGTGTGTAAAATCAAAAATGATTTTAAATTGAATCTATTATATAAAATCCAAAAATTGTTTCTACCTATATCCGTTATAGATTGAAACCATCTAACCGATGTGCCCTGCGAATATTGTTTTAGACCACTAAACCAATGCATTAGGTTTGAGTTATGCGGGCGGAGCTACGGGCAACAGCTATGTAATATAAAACTCTGTGTGACGATGTTAGTCCGCGATGAACTTCGAAACACACACATTTCAATTTAATTTTGTGTAATAAGTGGTTGGGTCCAACTTAAAAGATAGGATAATTGTAGATCCGATAGGTGTCTCTGCTGATCTGAATTGAATCTGAATCTTGCACGCCGTCGTTTGTGTATTCCAGGCCATATTCGGCTTATCTTCAAAGAAGCTAAATACCAAATATTATGTATACATATACACTCACGCCTGTATTCCCCGAAAGGGCAGGCAGAGGTGTAACCAGTACAGCCCACTTGTCGCCGAATACTTACTACCTATAGGTAATTGTTTATTGTAAACATTAAATAGAAGCTTACTTTATAGAGGACCGTTGTAAATTGTTGTTTTAAAACCCTTACACATACTTTAACTTTAATTTTCGCAGTCCCTTGGGTAACGGACAATCAGCGTACAGCACCAACGGCCGGCTGTCCATAGGCAGTCTGCAGCTATATGTCGAGGAAAGATTGCGGAACGCACCGCCACGGTAAGATGAACCAAAGACATTTATCATACTAGCCGTTTCTTCAAGAACTTCTCTAACTAAAAAAAAATACGTTTTCACGTAAACTTCTTGGAACTTTACGTGTTGTATTATAACAAATATGTTTATACTTGAAACTTAAAGTAAGTTTTATTTTGTAAAAGGAATTGGAATACAGACACGATTTTCGACTACTGGACCAATAATATATTTTCAGTTACTCGAGAGCACCGGCTTCTGGGTCTGCGATATATCCGCCTGTGTCATATCTGAATTCTGGTTTCGTAAGTATTTACTGTCTAAAACATACTATTTTCGTCATATACACATTGCCGGGGTAATAAATAAATAAAATAAATGTTCCCCATGTAGATAAATCAAAGTGCTTGCGGCTTACCTAAATCTATTATGTTTCACGTCAACGCTAAGTATGACATACACAAATCTCTTATATATTTTTAACCTGCATGATAAGATTTTTATAAGTATACTAGCGGACCGTGCAGACGTCGTCCTGCCCGTAAAAGCAGCGCCACACCGACTGCACCGCCATCTGCCGGGCTGATTTGTGAATCTAAACCATCCAGGGCGCCACCCAAACGCATACAAAAAAATATATTCAAATCGGTCCAGCCGTTTAGGAGGAGTTCACAGTGACATACACACGTACAGTAGAATTATATACAAGATTAGTTTTTGTATACCATAAAGCCGAAACACCCAAATTAGATTTTGGTATAAAAGATCAGATAAATATGTCATATAATAATAATAAGGAAAACTCACGCGGTAAAATGCAAAATAATTTATCCCGTTTCTTGTACGACGCATGGACATACGCGCGCCGCGCGCTGCCGTTTGTTATGCGCCAATCAATACACACTACACTGGCACTATTTACACTGTTTCGTTTATTAATCAACATTTTAACAATAAGGCTACATTTCCACCAGATATGTGCAAGGATGTGTTTGTTAAGAACCAATCGGATTGCAGCCTAATTTACTACTTCACTACTAACAATAAAAACTAAACATATCTAAGTAACTGTTCAAAATGTCCACCCCTTTCCCTAATACACAAGCGACTAAATGATTATGATAGATAGTCGAAAGCGACGCCCGCGCCGCCGAGCGGGACGTGTGCGGGGTGGGGGAGGGTGTGCTTGTCCTTGACCCTTTTAGCGGCCGGCTTAGTAGGTATGTATCGGTGAGCGACCGACACGCGCCGGATTTTTATTACGTAATAAACAAGGTAACCAGCTTGACGAAAAATTTTATATGTTTTTGGGATACACATATAATATGTTGAAAATTAGTGCATTGGATTGTCCTACTGATTCTCAACAAACTACTTTGGGCTTTGTAGTATACTAAAAATAATGTTGTATATAAAGATAGGTAAAATTAAAAACAACTTAATAAATAAAATAAAACTCAACAGTATGACACATATTATTGACCCCACACTGAGATGCGAGTCTTGTGTCGTCGGTATCAGTAAGCAAGTGCGTCGCGTTCCGGGATCAGCCAGTGTACATCCGTTTTTGTCCAGGGTCAATAGTCGGGCTACGATGTTTGGCCGTTTTGCGGCCTTCTGAGTACTCGTGACACTAGACTCTCGACCGCTTCTTTACCTTCTTTTTTTTTATTGCATAGTCCGACAAACGAGCATGTGTATCACCTGATGTTAAGTGATCTCCACCGCCCATGAACACCCACAATACCGAAAGTATCGTGTATGCGTTGTCGGCCTTAAAGGACAGCAATAGGGATTAGGGAATGGACGGGGGAATCTGGGCCTCCAGATATCTCACTTACCATACGAAACGCGACAGTAAACAGTCACTTTCGTTGGTTTTCTGTGAGACAGTGGTACTACCCCGGTCGAGCCGGCCCATTCATGCTGTAGACAAATATGTCTACAGCGTGGCTCTACCACTATAAAAATGCCCATGGTATAAATATTCTTGCCCATGGCTTAGTGTGAAGAAGCAGGCCAGCATGATTGTGTTGAGTAGCGAGGCATAGATTGTCTCTCGCTACTCGATACTCTTATTGGACGGCACTGCGCTTACTATCAGGTGCAGTGTGGTTACTTTGCCGTGTCAGGATTAAAAAAAACCCTAACCCGAAACAATTTTTTACATTACACAAACATTTGTCTTGGTGCGGCAATCGAACCCGCGGCCTCAGTTTTTACGGTATACTCAGCCATTGCGCCACGGAGCCTGTACTTAAATAACATATTTTCACATTAATTACCTTAAGACCAGAATTTTCAGAGCATTTTAATTCGATAATACTTGTTTCCCGTACTTGCAATTTATGCCCCTATTGCTAGAAGTTCGGTCCTTAAACCATTGATATAAAGAAGGGGATAAGCACTTATTTGCCTATATAATTTCTAGTTAAATAAATATGTTGCAAATATGAACTTCACTAATAGAAACCTTGCTCTCTCATTCCAACTCGTTGCAATTTACTTATGTCAACAAGAGTACAGTATACGCAATTGTTTAAAATTTTCGGTTGTCAATTTTTGATATGTCATCAAGCCTTGATGCTCATTTTTCGACATGACGGCATTTTATGAAATCACTTTGCTAAGTAGTTTGACTGTCATTGATGTATCGTGCGAGATTTGTTTTACGATTTCAAGTGAATTGTGCGTGTTTCAGTAATTTTTGTTGTGGTACAAAAGACAATAAGATCGAAACAAATATGCATCACAATTTGCTGTGGGCGGAGTCGACGCCATTTTACGGACGGAAAATTTGGCTTCAGGTCACGTGATCTTGTGTGATATCCCCTTATATATATCAATGCCTTAAACACATGCGACAGAAATAAAAATGGCGGATTGGCCTGATTGCACCTCTAACAATCTATTTGTGGATGATTAGAGGTGCAATCAGGATCTGAGTATAACACGGTAAATAAGGTGACCTAATACTTCTCACCAGATTATTTAATTATTATAAAAAATCCCACTACTGGGGACGAGCCTCCTCTACTATTGAGAGGGGTTAGGCGATATTCCACCTGGCCTATTGCGGGTTGGTAGACTTCACCTACCTTCGAAAATCGTATAAGAATTCTTAGGTATGCAAGTTTCCTCACGATGTTTTTCTTCACCGTTAACCAAGCGATAATTAACAATGAATATACAGGTAATTATAGAAAAGTCAGAGGTGTACGACATTTGGGCTGGTTTCGAACATACGGAACATACTTTCCCGACAGTCCATAGCACTACACACTAGGCTATAGCTGCTTGCTAAAAAAAAATATTTGCCGTATTAAACATTGTCCCACTGCTGGGCACGCCCTCCTCTACTAATGGATTGGGTTAGGCCTTACTCCACCACGCTGGCGGACTTGGCGGGTTGGTAGTCGCTGCTTGTCATTAAATTATTAATTGAAATATTAATTTCAGATTCACGACAGCAGTGTTCCACCACCGCCCTACACGGAAAGAAAAAATGACGACATCTCTCAAAGCACGTTACATATATGAGAAGCATTATCAAAGCTTCATTTATTGCTTTCTGCTGGGTCTGTCTTCAATGATCTGTTATTTGTTTAAACTTTTCACATCTCTAGCATAATAATGTTATCCAAGTAACTTGTGTTGATACAGTGTTCATTGGAGTAGTGATTTTTTGTTACGATATAATATAATGTTTTTGACCTTTTAAATGTGAATGTTATACATAGCCATATAAATAGAATTTTCCTTAAAATATAAAGTTTTTAATTTTTATTATTTTGTGGTTTCCCGAATGTTTAAATTGAGTCTTAAAACATATTACAATATTAAACTGTGGAAGGTTGAACATTCAAATTTTATCTTTTAAATTGTCTGATGCCATACTGTAGACAGTTTCTACTACAGTATCCTACAGTTTAACAAGGTTAGTAATAATGTCTCACAGAAAATAATGAACTAAAGACCTATTAACCTCTATCATAGGACATTTATTGGAGAAGCAAGACATAAAGCACCATGGCACAGAAAATGGATGTGAAATAACAGCTTTCTGTTGTGTTTTGTATGATGAGTGCGATTTCCGGACGCATAAGAAGGAAGATATTCCATATTCCTTCCCAATCCCTATTTCCTTCCTTTATCAAATTCAAATATTTATTGAATCCATGTAATGCTATACATTATTTAAATTCAGACAGTTTTTGAGTCGTCCGCCAGTTTGGAATGCAGTGTCGCTAGAAAAGAATGGACAATAGACTCTAGCCTTGGTCTTTTCTAACACCGGTTATCAATATTTGGTTACAATTAAAATTCGATTTAAAGTTGATTACATTAGATTAGAGCAGTATATGTATAAAGCAGTATATCAATGTATGTTAATAAAGTTGCTTTATTGAAATATAGTGAAATAAAATTTATTACAAGAGCTATTGCAGTACAGGACCCTCCTGAGAATGATAGAATTCTCGATTCCTTAAAGGTTCTATGGTTGGCAAACCATACATTATTCTTATGGTTTTGAGGATGTTCATGCAGTGGAGATAACTTACAATAATGACCTGCTTACGCATATACTGACCTCACTATATAAAATAAAATAAGTTTTATGGAGAACTACGGTTCTCCACCAATGGTAGAAAAATATAGACACATTCATTTGTTTTTTACCTAGTGATATTGAGACAAGTTTCTGATAAATGAGATTAACAGGTGGAAGTCCGTCTAACATTAACCCACTTGGGGTATCATAATACAAAAATAATGGATAGAAAAATCTATTCAATAAAGTTAAAACAAAAACAACTTTCACAGATGGACATGTCAAGTACGGTCATGTCAGTTTGTGAGTGTAGTTAATGCCGCCACCACATCACCTCTGTGTTCTCTTAAAGTTCTTTCAGCTAAAGTTCTCGAGATCTCCAATTCCTTTACCTGAAAAAGATAAGCATATGTATTTTAATCCACTAGCAATATGAGACACTTGCTATGACCTTGATTATAACAAAAATCATTCACACATAATATTAATAACTAGTTATTCTTTGCAACTCCGCACTGGGGGGTTTTTAAGGGATTGTAAATTAGTTTTGGTTACTTTTTTTTGTGAAATGCAAACACGTTAGCCGACTGCAGACATTCTTTACTGTTTGGTTATATGTGATATTATATTAAAAATACTTTAAAGCTAATTTTAATATGAAAACAATCGCATAAATACTTTTTTAAGCTGGCATGTATATTTTCTATTTAGTTTGTTGTTGTTTTGTAAAATATTTTATTCAATTCTTGTATTACATCTTAATGTTTTTGGTATTCTGCTTTTGAACTTTCTATGTGTGAGGGAATTAAATATGTGCTCCACAAATAAGTTATTTATATTTTCCTCCACACTAAAATATGAAATTTTGATTGTGTGTGATTTGTGTGAGTGAAACCACAGTAACTGTTGAAAATATATCAGTAATATAAACATGAATAATTATACATATAGCCTATAATAATTGTTTCAGCACATAAATCAAATCAATGGTTGATGGACTAATAAGATTAAAGCGTATTTTTTGCAAAATTGAATTATATACACAGTCAGGTCACAAGTATTATCACACAGTAAAAACTTTTATTTTAGAATGCTGGCCACAAAAAAGTTTTTTTTTTTTTTTGAATTCGAATTTCAAATTGTTCATGAAAATAAAAGTGTGTACTTTTTAGAATTTTACTCATTTTTAAATATGGAGTGGACGCTTAAAGAAGACCGTGTTGCAGTAATTGCGTTGCATCGTTGCGATTACGCGCCAATTCAAATTTTTGACGTACTGAAAAATTTGAATATAACCAAAAGATTCGTTTATCGTACTATCAAACGATACAATGAAGACTCTAGTGTAGATGACAGGTCAAGAAGTGGTCGCCCTCGGTCTGTTAGGACTCCAGCAGTGATAAAAGCTGTGAAGGCGCGAATTCAAAGAAATCCCAAACGTAAGCAGAAACTGTTGGCCCTTCAGATGGGGTTAAGCAGAACCACGGTGAAAAGGGTGTTAAATGAAGACTTAGGGCTTCGGGCATATCGAAGAAAAACAGGACATCGTTTGAATGCTCGTCTAATGGACCTGAGACTGAAGAGATGCCGCGCTTTGTTGAAGCGGTACGCGGGAAAAAAATATCGGGAAATTCTTTTTTCAGATGAAAAAATTTTTACTGTAGAAGAGAGCTACAACAAACAAAATGATAAGGTGTACGCACACAGTAGTGAAGAAGCGAGCAACCGTATTCCGCGTGTCCAACGAGGTCATTTTCCATCCTCGCTCATGGTATGGTTGGGAGTTTATTATTGGGGCTTAACAGAGGTACATTTTTGTGAGAAAGGTGTAAAAACGAATGCAGTTGTGTATCAAAATACAGTCCTGACGAACCTTGTGGAACCTGTTTCTCATACCATGTTCAATAACAGGCACTGGGTATTCCAACAAGATTCGGCACCAGCTCATAGAGCGAAGAGCACACAAGACTGGCTGGCGGCGCGTGAAATCGACTTCATCCGGCACGAAGACTGGCCCTCCTCCAGTCCAGATTTGAATCCGTTAGATTACAAGATATGGCAACACTTGGAGGAAAATGCGTGCTCAAAGCCTCATCCCAATTTGGAGTCACTCAAGACATCCTTGATTAAGGCAGCCGCCGATATTGACATGGACCTCGTTCGTGCTGCGATAGACAACTGGCCGCGCAGATTGAAGGCCTGTATTCAAAATCACGGAGGTCATTTTGAATAAACTTTAGTGTCATAGGAATCTATGTTTTGTTAAGTTCATTTTGGTATATAAATGGTTACATAATGAATAAACTTGTTTCAATTATTTTATATTAAACATGTGACAGAATTTATGACCTGACTAGGTAGATATAATTTTTCTGCATATTTTAAGCCTTATTTAAAAAAAAGGCATTAACATATGCTTAAATCAAATAGCCTGCCAATCATCAATATAAAAGAAAATAAACTTTTTTTATGGTTAAAGTACAATGTAATTAATTACTATGTTATCATAGTACATTAACATTGATACATGTCCAATTAGCTCGAGACTATCCTAGTAATTAAAATCTTAATTGTTTGTTTACTGGATGAATTAGCAGTAAAACAAGTTTATATACTTGGCATTATTTTATCAGACACTCAATTATCACAAATTTAAATGGGATAATCCTAAAATATAATACTGTCACAAATTTTTTATTCCGTTGCATTTTTTCTATTTATAGTTTATATTGCTGGTGGTAGGATATTCGTATCCGCCCGGATAGCGACCACCGTACACACGGCGAAAAACCCGCCATAGTGGCACACGCAAGTGTGTCGCGTTCCGGGATCAGCCAGTGTATTTCCGGTTATCGTCGGGGGGCTAGAGTTGGGATACGATGTTTGGCCGTGCCGGTATTAGCCGGTTCACAGTCGGTTGGAGGCGTGTTGACCCGTCGGCCAGGGAGACCTGTAGAAACGGTTGTACCGCTGGCCGCCCGCGGTACAGTACAGGGGCCCAATCGTGGCTAACCACCACGAGAGGCTGCCCCACCATGCCGCGCATAATCTTGGGTGGGTCCGTCGTGCCGGTTGGTGACCGGATGTGGGGTCCCGGCGGCCTATCCCGGGAGGGTACGGGGGCCCTTCCGTCCGGCGGATCAGCTCACCTCCTCTTGGCTCTTTTAGTGGACCGGCGCTTGTTGCGGCCTTCTGATTACTCTGACACTAGACACTCGACCGCTTCTTCACATCCTCCCCCCATAACTCCATGACAGTGCCTATAAAGAGAACAGGACCTACAGCGGTGCGTAACCCCACCACCGCTTTCACAATGGAGTTCGCTAACATCCGCGGACTCCATTCGAACCTTAATGCCGTCCACCACCATCTTGAGACGGCCCGGCCTGCTCTTCTCTTCCTGACGGAGACGCAGATTTGTAGTCCGACCGATACCACATACTTGCTTTACCCCGGCTACTCACTTGAAGAAAACTTCAGGCCGAGGGCCGGGGTATGCCTGTATGTTCGGTCGGACGTCTGCTGTCGCCGTCTGCGCTGCATGGAGGACCCCTCCTTCTCCACCCTGTGGGTACACGTCGACCTCGGCTCTCAGAGTCGGGTTTACGTGTGCCTTTACAGGTCACACGACGGGGACGTTGAGACAACTCGGCTATTTGATTACATTAGCCAGGCGACAGACGACGCGCAGGAGCAGTTCCCAACAGCGGAATTGGTAGTTCTGGGGGACTTCAACGCACACCATGAGTTGTGGTTGGGCTCCTCCAGAACTAACCATGCTGGCAGAACTGCTCATGCATTCGCCTTGACTCATGGCTTGACACAGCTGGTGAACCAGCCTACCAGGATCCCAGATATGGCGAGTCATGCGCCCTCTCTGCTGGACCTTCTGTTGACGAGTCACCCGACAGGGTATACGGTGTCGGTTGGTGCTCCTCTGGGGACCTCCGATCACTGTCTGGTTGGGACGTCAGTACCTCGCGCTTTGCCTCCACGTCCCGTGAAGGTCAAGCGCAGGGTCTGGCACTACTCGTCGGCAGATTGGGATGGTATGCGGGATTATTTCGCATCCATCCCTTGGCAGCAGCGCTGCTTTGAGGGAAAGGATACTTCTGCGAGTGCCGACGCCGTTGCCTGCGAGATCAGGCTAGGAATGGAATATTACATTCCTTCCTCTGAGATCGCGGGCAACAGCCGAGGACGCTCCTGGTTCAATCGTGCATGCGCCGATGCTGTTGGTAAAAAACAGACGGCGTATCGCGCTTGGATCAGGGGTCGCGCTAAGAAGGATCCCAATCTCAAGTCCCTCAAAGCAGCCTACAACCGTGCTGCCAAGGCTTGCAAGAGGGAGTATGTTAGAGCGGATGCCCAGCGCGTCTCCAAGATTGGATGTGCTTTGGCCGATCACCCGACAAGCAGTCGTGCTTATTGGAGCTTGGCTAAGGCGGTCCAATCTAATTTCTGTCGCCCTTCGCTGCCACCGCTGAGATATCGTAATGGAACACTGGCCCATAGCTCGCAAGAGAAGGCCGATTTACTGGCAAACCTCTTCGCGGCTAATTCGAGACTCGAGGACTGCAATGCTCCTTTACCACCTACGCTGCCCGGTTGCGGTCACACAATGCCTGATATCCGTATCAGGCATTGTGATGTGCGGCGTGAGCTGCAGTCTCTCGACGTCCGGAAGGCCAGTGGTCCGGATGGTATCCCAGCGCTTGTTCTCAAAAAGTGTGCAGCGGAGTTGTCTCCTGCACTGACGCGCCTATACCGATCGTCCTACCTCTCAGGTGTTGTGCCTGAATCGTGGAGGGAGGCCAATGTGCAGCCGATCCCCAAAAAGGGTGATCGGTCAGACCTTAACAATTACCGCCCAATCGCCATCACCTCAGTGATCTGTAAAGTCATGGAGCGACTAATTAACAGCCAATTAGTTCGTTACCTGGAGGATCACTCGTTGATCAGTGACAGACAATATGGTTTCCGCCATAACCGATCAACGGGTGATCTTCTAGCGATTGTATTGCATCACTGGGGCGAGGCGATTGACAGGCATGGCGAGGCTCTGGCTGTGAGTCTCGACATAGCCAAGGCGTTTGATAGGGTCTGGCACCGTGGCCTTCTCTCCAGGCTCCCGGCATACGGTCTGCCCGACAACCTGTGCAAGTGGATTTCCGGCTTTCTGCATGAGCGTAGAATGCGTGTCCTCGTTGATGGACACGCTTCGCAGTTCATGTCAGTAAATGCCGGAGTACCACAAGGTTCTGTGATTTCGCCCACCTTATTTCTTCTGCATATCAATGATATGTTGTCGCTTGGCAACATTCATTGCTATGCAGACGACAGCACGGTTCATGGGCGTTATTGCAGCAAGCCTCCTGGTTGCCGGGTGGATACTGAGAGGAGACGCGAGGATCTTGTCATGGAGCTCAACCAGGCCTTGGATCTCATATCATCATGGGGTACCAGGAATCGGGTTGAGTTTAATGCCAAGAAAACCCAGGTGTGCGCGTTCTCGTGCAAGAAGTCTCCGTTTTCTCCAATCCCCGTTCTTCAGGGTGTTCCACTCGCAATGCGGAATGACCTTAGTGTCCTAGGTATGGATATCCGCTGCGATCTTAATCCAAGGAGTCACATCGAGGGCGTAATATCCGCCACTTCCCGCAGGGTCGGAATCCTGAACAGGGTGCGGCGGTTTTTCACGCCCGGTCAGCTCTACCGCTTATATAAAGCACAGGTGCGACCGGGAATGGAATACTGCTCGCACCTCTGGGACGGTTCCGCAAAATACCTCCTCGATGCCTTGGACGGGTTGCAGCGGCGGGCCATCCGCATTGTGAATGATGCAGACGTGCGTAACAGCCTGGAGCCGCTACAGCTGCGTAGGGATATTTCCTCGCTTAGCGTGTTCTACCGTCTGTATCATGGTGAATGCTCTGAAGAATTGTTTGATCTTATCCCATCCTCTCCCTTCCATACCAGAACCACGCGTACTGGATTGCGGAGCCACAGCTTTGTGGTGTCTACTACCCCGGCCCGAACTAAGAGGTTCGCAAACTCGTACTTTTGCCGCACCATCAAGCTGTGGAACAGTTTGCCAGCTACCGTGTTCCCTCCTTCCTATGATCCTGGGTCCTTTAGGCGTAGTGTGAAGAAGCTACACAGCAGGCCGGCATGATTGTATTGAGTAGCGAGTGATAATCTATCCCTCGCTACTTGATACTATAACTGGACGGCACTGCACTTACCATCAGGTGCAGTGTGGTCACTTTGCTGAGTCACGATAAAAAAAAAAAAAAAAAAAAAAAAAAACACTAAAAATATAAAAAACGAAATGTCAGTTTACTGTACACATTTCCACTAAAACAAGTTAATAAACTTGACATTATTTTATCAGACACTCAATTATAATCTATTGAGGCAACCCTAACAATATTAATATTATTTTTTCATTCAGTTTAATGGTTTCTATTGATAGTGATTTATGGCCATGCTATGATATTGTGAATGTATAACATACATACAATTAATTCTATATCATCCTTCTTCACTGAGACCTTTTGGAGTTCTTTCTCTTTTTCGAGTCGTTCTGCAGCTTCTTTATTTCTTCTGTCACCAATTAATGATAGTGCCTGGAAACCATAACATAGGAATTTATAGTTAGTGTCTGTTTATATTATAGACTTTAATGTCAAGTTGCATTTAACTTTGAAAATGCTTAAATTCATGCCTTAATTTCTAGAATTCACTTAAATAATACAAGAGTTCCACACACCCTTGGCCCACACATGCACATTGGCCCGATGTTTAACAGGCTAAGATCGGAGAGGATCCCACAACCAATGCACCCTTAAGCAACAAGTTTAGGTATTGATGAAAGCCAACTGCTCACTGATGCTGATGAGCGTATATTAAGTTAGATTTCAATTACACAGTACAACATAAGAATAACAAGTTCCTGTTGTATAACCTATAAAAATGGAATGAACATTGTCTTCTAATACTAACACCAGATATATCCTGGGACGAAATTTCCTTTTCCTCTGCATAATCAGTAACTTTTTCCAAATCCGCTACACCACTATCATGTTTAGCAGTTTTCTTCAGTGTTTTATCTTTGTCATGCTGTATATCATCCGTGTCACCATTAATTTCTTCGTCAGCCATTCTTATCTACTAAATCTTACACCAATGGTTTCTGTATTAATAATTTAATACAACATAAAAAATCCTTTGAGCATTTTCACTTTTCCATACTAGGAACAATAAGCTAAGCTAACAGCTAAAATGAAATGAAATCAAATATGAGTAAACTGTCAAAAATGAGGTTAGGCAAAGACATTTTTCTTCCATTTTCCCTAATGCGTAGGCAAAAGGTTCAAGGCCATACAGCCTCGTCAATTTTATCAGACACTCAATTATCACCAATTTAAATGGGATAACCCTAAAATATAATACTGTCACAAATTTCTCATTCCATTGCATTTTTTCTATTTATAGTGATTGCTGACAACCACTAAAAATATAAAAAAAGAAATGTCAGTTTACTGCACACATTTCCACTAATAAATTTTTCAGTGCAGTAAGCAAGTCTAAATTTAATTTTCTTCAATTTTAAACTTTTGATTTTCTAGCCGAAGCCAACTCTTTTTCGTTTTGTATTTATCACGATATTGCTTAGAGTATTTAACACTACTCTAAGCGATATTGCAAATATATTCATTTAGTGCCAGTTTTTTTCCAGTGCAGTCTAGGCAAAGATAATTTTTTAATTCCTTTTTCCTTACGAAGGCAAAGGGTTCAAGCCCATGCAGCCTCGTTCATCGTAGCTAATTTGCATACATGGAATATATGGCAAATAGTTTTTTTTCAAGAGTGAAAGTTAAGCTTCCTACTGTACAATACGTATAACACCACCTTCATAAGCAAGCCCGTGCACTTGTTAGTTGTATGTTTGCAGTTCAACTTATAGACTACTCATAATACGGTAAAACGGAGTGAATATCAAAACTAGTTTAGTTATTTTACTTTACGCATATATTCTGACTAAACCGTGAAATAAAGAGTATTAAATGATCAAAAATTAAGCTTGCTTCCTTGGATGCATTCGCACATAATATAATTTAATATCGTAATTTCACCCATATGTTTTTATTCATCTCATTTTACAATAGGTACCTTTCCGTTTGCCGTCAACACAATCACCGAGAATGTCATTCATAAATTTTATGAAGTGACAGCCCGTGTCGATATAGTTTTTTAGGTTGTTCCCCGAATAAACTGTTACATTACCGATATCGATTAAAATTTATAATAGAACTGTATTAGAGGGTTTATATGTATCTTTCAGTGCGAGCATATTTTGTGATTTAGGTGTTGGATATATTTATCTATGTGGTTTTCATCTGATTAATCTTAGAGGAGTCGTTTTGTGTAAAATTCCGAAAAATGTAATTAAAATCACTGAACTTGGCCATTATATGCACGATTTGAGTAAAAAACGATGTCATTAGCACGTTTTATGCACGGAACTGCAAAAAATTGTTTTATATTCCCCTGTTATATACGTTATACATTACATTTGTAGCTTGCGGCTATTTAACTCTGTGGTTACATTATGATCCTAAGACAGTTACTGTTGGGCTATTTTCTATGAATTTTACTATTAAATATCTGGTATTTGGTAGTTCGGCTGGGAAGTGAACTGTGTAATTATCGATAGAAAAATATCGACATTTTGTAGTCGCCCCTATTCACGGTGTGTCTGAGTTGTAAAATTCAGCTTCTTTTGTTTTTAGAACTCACAACTAATTGAAAAATATTATTTTCCCGTATTATTTCTTAGTATTTATAATTATTTTAAATGTGCAGTGCAAGTTAAGCAGCAGAAGTTACAGAGAAGAGAAATTGGTAAGTAAAATCGCATTCCCTGTATGAAACGTCAAACTACTATTTTTGTCAATTTTATGTATATTAATTGATTTTTATTGCATATTTTAATTTTCTACGCAAATGAACCGCTTCTTCCGCGAATATTGTATAAAATAACTATTTTTCTTGATACGGTGTAAAGCAACATGGAGATTTTCGGTTCTGTTCTATAATCGTGCTGAGAACTATCGTATAAAGAATGTTCCTAAATATTTGCGCGAAATAAAAGCGGACGGTGTATACCTGAAGGCAACACATTCCCTATGTTATATTTAACAGCCTATACAGCCAATCTAAATATATATTGCTTTGTGACCTTGTACTAAGGCATTTGATGGATTGTGGATAATTTATGGTATTTTTGTTTTTACGTATGCTAACTCAAAATTAACTTCTGTATCTGTTATTGATGAATATAGATATATAAATAAGGAAAGGTCTTAACTCCTCATATTCTCAAAATGGAGTAAATTTCTAAATAATACATATGATAATAATAATTATTGGCTATTGATACTCAGTCATTATTGGTTGCAGTGTTATCTGCCTTAGATATCAGCATAGTTAAGAGTTTTCAATGCTTGTTTGACCAAATTTAACCAGTCTAACTTGTACTTCTAGATTTCGAAATTGAATCCAGGTACCTCTATCAATTCTATCATTCCAATATTAATATAAAACATAATAGTTGCTTCATTAGATGGCTACATTGAAACCAAAAATAATTTAATAGTGTTATATTTAAGTATGTATGTAGGAATTTGCCTATTTGACAAAGTCGGGGCCTGATTATAAAACAGACTAACTTTAAACTGTTTTTAAATATAAGAAAATACCATGGATTGCCATAACTTTGATATGAATTGAAACTAGTTGATATAAGCCCAATTTATTATGGTTTCTTATGTTTAAGTGAATTACACATTGAAATAAAACTAATTTTACAGATTATATCACAGTTGTAATTTCAATGTTAAACCAAAATGTTGACATATAAAGCTAAGCAATCATAAAATGATTGTTGGCAAATATACCGAATGGATGACAATTAAAATTAATACTAATTTTATTCTAAATAATGTTTTTAATGATATCATCAATCTCCATGGGGCAAAGAGTAAGTAACTGAATGTGACAATAAAGACCACTATTTTGATTTCCACAACAAAACAAATGTATTTGTGATACACAGATATTTGCTCTAAATATATCTCTTTTAAAACATAGATTGCCCAATAGTGGTGTAGCTTGGCTTAGATGGGCTCTATATCAAAATTTGTTGTGGTCCCCAAATGAAAGGGTTCTTTTAATGAAAAGGATTTGGGGTCTTTGTAACCTGGGGCCCCATAACATTGATACAGCAGTCAAGGTGGTAGCTATGCCCCTTTGGCCCTATATCATAACTATGATTTTGCCAATGTTAACAAACTAATATTATAATATGACAGAGCTTCATTTAAATCACATTGACAGAAACAAATTACTACCTACTGTTACATATAATAGATATAAGTAGCAAAGAAAGATCCTCAGACCAAATGAATCATTTATTTAAAGTTCTATCAAATAAAGAAATTATGTTTTCTGTGAGATCCTGGAATGTTGTTTTAGGTGCTGTGATAATTGTCGCTTACTGTGAGATTAGGTGTGACTTTTAGGTGTTATTTACTTTTAGGTGGCTTATAGCAGTATGCTATATATCAAGGGTGGCCAAGCCCCTTGATAGTCGAGCCATTTTTCAAAAAAAAATCATGAGACATAATTAAATACGTATTTAAAAGGTATTAAACAATTTTTTTAACTTTCATATTTGTTGTCAGTAATTTAAAAGACATTTTGAAACACATACGCAACAATAATATTTTTTTAAAATATAATGGCATAAAACTGAAAAGGGAACTCGGGTACATTTATCAAGAGCCACAAATAATCCTTCAAAGAGCCGCGTGTGGCTCGCGAGCCGCAGGTTGGCTTCCCTGGCTATATATTATAGTACAGTTTTCATTGTACTATTATGTGAATTGGCAAAGGTTTGAGTTATAATTTCACCAAATTCAGTGTTTTTGCTGCCATGTTAAGCTCTGTTGTATTTATATCACTATAATTTCTTAAGTACCAACAACTTTCGTGCCATTGTTGATCCTGGCTAAACAGGAGTTACAATGGCGGGTGTGTGGGCGGGATAGTCTCGTAAGTACCAACAACCATAAGACATGCTATATGTAAAAAAATATAAATAAAATATTTGGAAATAGTCTCACTGCAAGAGTTTGATAATTAATTTGACAGCTAAGCAGATGGGGATGAGTAATATTTTAGTCTCGCTAAAAACGGCTTGAACTATATGTTTTTTTTCTTTTGATCAGTTTAATACAGGGTTGGTTTAAAAAGAAAAATAATAGGGAAAATCCTAAAACAAAGCTAAAAGTAATATACAAAAATTGTTTCTACCTATGTCTGTTATAGACTTTGAAATCACACTACTGATTTCAATGAAATTTTGTGTATGTATTTGGTTGGGCCCAACTTAAGAGATCCGATTTTTTTATTTTTTCTATGTAAATTCGGTCCAAAGAAAAAGCAGTTTATGGCAGTACAATGTCTGCCCAGGACCACAAGTATCTTATAAAAAACTTTATTAAATATAAAATAGATTATAATAAAGAAGATTCAATTTATTGAGGTAAACAATAGCTTTCTAGATGGCGCCACATTAATAATTATATATCGATGTTTCTTCACATGAATCATTAATATTTTTTTTTATATTAGTACTGCCAAGCTGGTGGCACGTGTGTGGCATGTATATAACGCAAGTATGATATTGACAAGACTGCCTCGATGGCGCAGTTGTAATTGCGCATGCGTTGCGACTGCTCTGCTAAGGTCTCGGGTTCGGTCCCTGGATCGGGTAAAGTGATATTGGGTTTTTCTATCTAGAAATTCTCAGTATCAGCCCGGAGTCTGGAATCTGTGCCCGGAATGCCGATAGGCTTGCTCCCTATCACATTTTGGGACCGAAATTCGGCGAAAAGTAGGTGTACTGGTTACACCTCTGCCTACCCCTTCGGGGATTACAGGCGTTAGTGTATATGTAGATGAATGATATTACTATTATCACATGTATAATATAGCTCGGGCCCGCCAGTCGTCGTGCCACGCACGTTGTGCATATACAATGGCGAACGAAGTTTGCAATAATCACATCGTGCAGGCAGGTTCTCGTAATACAAATGTTATAGATACCAATCTAATCTACTTTTCGCCTCAAAAATATAACAATTTGTAAAAATCAATCGTGACATTATAGAGAAACGCTGGTCACGGGCCTCCGCTACTGACGAGAGTGGTTTGGCTTCAGTCTCTCACGGCGACCGTCGTCCGGGTTGGTAAACTACCTACGAAACTCAAAGATGGTTTCCTCACGATGTTTTCTTTCATCGTTAAAGCAAGCGCTAATTAACAATGAACATACACGTCATTTAGGAAACTCAGAGGTATATGCTGATTTAGAACCTGCGTCTTCGTCTCAACAGTTAGTTCCATACCCAACTAGGTTATCGATGCTTCAAACGCACCTACTATATAGGTACCGTACCGTAACGAGGTCGAAAAGACCTTGTATTATAAAAGCGCTGGGTACAAGGATATTTCCGGGACCCGTTCGGCCTTGAGTGAGTTTGGCCAAGGACATGCCGAATGATAAATGGAAATCATCTCGTTACCAAAACTTGGCGAGGCCGTTTCGAGAATACGATATTTTGTTTTGTGGTTATCTTCATTGCTTTTTTTAAGTATTGTTCTGCCAATCATAAGCTCACACCGGTATCCCTAAAGAGGTGGGCAGAGGTGCAAGAGTAGGTATACTCACGGCTTGCCGAGCATATTTCCGTCCCAAAATGTGATGGATCACAATTACTATTCTATTAAACTAGAGAAAATATAATTTTAAATGTGAAAAGTTAAAATATATAATGATTCCGTTTTATTACAAAAACATTTATGAGGGCAATGGTTTTCATGGTTCAACATCGTCAATATCCACAATATTAATAATGTCTACTCGCTTAATTAATATGCATTTTTCTTTTGATAGCAACTCTTAACAACTAAAATGACGGTAACCTCCAAAGAAAAATTTCACGTTTATAGTTTCGACTAACGTTAAATACCCGATGGTAGGTATATCTTTAGTACCATACATGTCATGGTGTAGAGATAGGCGTGTTTTGTAAGAAAATTTACTTAGTTTAAATCATGTTTTAAACCAAAAATTAAAAAAAAAATTGAGCCCTTTTGTATAACTTTTTATTAGGTTTCATTTTTATTCTGGCGCGTCAAAATGACTACTCAGTACAATACATACAGTATACTATATCGACCAACCAGAGAATGCACCGAGACAAATGTTTGTGTGACAGACAAATATTTGATTCGCGTCTAGGTGTTGTGGGACCGTAGTCCCTCGTAATATCCACGATACAGGTTTGACCTAGTGTGGTGTCCGGGATATGGGTGTGACTGTTGGGAGTGTTTATTTATTACCTCTCGACAATCTTCATAGTAATGCAACGCTGTCTTACTAGATATACGCCACAGAGCCCGAATCATGACTCGTGTTTTATTATATGATAAGTTAGCCTCAACTTATATGGAATATTACAGCATAATTCTTATTTTTGTGTTTTGACCAATGCGATGCCATTATTAGAAATGATAAGATCGCTGAAACAATTCTTCCGTATTGATACAAAAGATACCTTAACTCGGAAAATCATGTACTAGCTGTTGTCCGCGGAACAGGAATTCGGCTGAGTTAATTTCCAAGAAAACCCAGGTGTGCGCGTTCTCGTGCAAGAAAACTCAATTTTCTCTAGTTCCCATTTTTTGGGATGTTCCAATCTCAACACGGAATGACCTTAATGTCTTATGTATGGATTCTCTATATAGATTGTCTATCGCTAGTTGGTACTCTAACTGGACGACACTGCGCTTACCATCAGGTGCAGTGTGGTCACAGTGCCGTGCCAGGATAAAAAAAATACCAGATTCCATCATCATCGGAGCAACCCTGACAAAATAGTAAATAGACAAACAGATTATTTTTCTATTGACAATTGATAATACTTTTTGTTTTGACAGAATATTTTTCTAATAAAATTCATTCATACCAACGAAAAAGTTTTTATTCCACAACGAAATATTATACTAACATTATTAATTCAATTAACAATATATTGAGTTCTATTACTTTGACAATAGAACTCAAAATTCAACGGATTTATGACATTTCATACTTTACGGTCTGCATTTTGTAGTGGACGTGTAGTCGGTTGTGAAATAAGAGGTCTCAAGTTTGATCCCGAAATCGAATATCGAAAGGAGGGTAAAATCTTGATCTTCGGTAAAGGAAGTAACGGGAGTGAAGGGTAAGGAATGGGAGGGTAAAATCAAAAGGAAACTCGACGGATTTGGAAGGGATGGGTGTAATCCCTGGTCAAGCTTAGCTTAGCTAGCTTAACCTACTACATCTATCTGAATATGTCTAGTAACCGTTGCCGAGCGGATACCGTGAGAAAATGCGAGGATCTTATCTCTTGATAAGGATAGGATCATTCAGCTCAACCAGACCCTAGATGGCATGTTTTTTTTCTCAGGAATCGGGTTGAGATCAATAGCAAGAAACCTAGGTGATCGTGTTCTCGTGCAAGAAATCCCTGACCTGAGTCTGTTATGTATCGATATACACTGTGATCTTAATCCAAGGAGTCACATGGAGGGCGTAATATCCGCCACTACACACAGGCTCTGAATCCTGAACAACGGTGGCGTACGGCGGTTTTTCACGCCCGGTCAGCTCTACCGCTTTTATACAGCACAGGTGCGGCCGGAATGGAATACTGCTCGCACTTCTGGGACGGTTTCGCTAAATAGGTATATGTATACCTCGGTGCCTTGGATGGGTTGCAGCGGCGGGCCAACCGCATTGTGAAAGATGCAGATGTGGAGCGGCTACAGCTGCGAAGGAATATTTCCTCGCTTAGCTAGCTCTGCCGTCTGTATGTCATGTCGAATACTCCGAAGAATTTAATCTTATCCCATCCTCTCCGTTCCACACTAGAATCACACGTACTGGTTTGCGGAGCCACAGCTTTGTGGTGTCTACATAGCAGGCCGGCATGATTGTTTTGAGTAATGGGGGATAGATTGTGTCTAGCTTCTTGATACTCTAATTGGATGGCATTACGTTTACCATCAGATGCAGTGTGGACACCTTGCCGTGCCGTATAAAATATAAATATAAAATGTAACAGGCGTGAAAATGTAACAGACAGAAAACTTTCAACCACTAATTCACTATTTTAAAAGCTACATTTTGAAAAACGGCTAAATACGTGTACGTTTATTTGATTGTTTGAACGCGCTAATCTCAAGAAGTACTGTTTCTAATAGAAAAATTATTTTAGTGTTGGATAAACCATTTATCTAGGAACGTTATAGGCTATATAACATCTAGCTATGACTATTAGGAGCGCAGCAATGAAAAATGTTGCAAAAACGGGAAAATATATTCATTTTGAGAGATTGTTTTGCGTGCGCTGCGCAAACGGTTAAAGTTACGCAACAATCATGTATGACTGATGATATGATATGATAGTTGTATACTTTTGCTCCCGAAATAACCTCCCACGGGCGGAGCCGCGAGCAACAGCGAGTAGTATATAAAAGACGTGATGACTTTCACTCATATTGCAACTGAGTAATAATTGACATTGTTTTTTTTTTTTTTTTAATCTTACATTAATGAGCTTGGTCGAAATTCGACTATGCCGCTCCATAAATCCACAGCTTATATGTCAACTACTAAATGATTGTTATCATTATGATTTGTAATATTATAGGTACGTATAAATAAAATAGTAAATAAATACACCAAAATGTCACACATATATTTCTGACCCCACACTACGTCAAACCTATATCGTGGGTATCGAGAACTACGAGGGAATATAGTCCCATAACATCCAGACCCGAAACAAACATTAGTCTATAACAATAACATTCGGTAACTTTGGTGCGAGAATCGAACCCACAGTCCCCCGGTTGAGGCCGAGGCTGTCATATAGGTTTTAATTTCAATAAAATACCATATTAGCCGAAGGTTTTAAAAAAATATAAATTTATGGCATTTTACGTTCTATTTAATCTGATTTGTTTGACATTTGCTCATTTCACTGTTTTAAATAATGAACATCCTTTATATGAGCGCCTATCGCTACTCGTTGCGGGGGGAGCCCCTGCGCACGCCGCCACCATCATAGCGTCTCACCCCCTCAATCATACCACAACCCAGAGCTGACAAAGCCTTAAATGGATGGATATTACGTGATGTCCTTAATGATTGATAATAATAAATCAGCCATGTATTATCACCGACCTACTGCTGGGCACGGGAGCCTCCTCTACACTAGACTACTATAATAGAGTGAGTGAGTGCCGAAATATACAGCTAAGTTTAGCTGTATACAATTTAATTATGGTCAATTGTCCGTAAAATAGATCAACATTCAAGCTAACCGAAATGCATAACATCTTCAAATTAAATAGCTTGTAGACAACTGTACCAGCAAATTTTTATAGCTTGCGGAGAATCTTAAGGCTGTGTCCACTCTGGGCTGAGGTATGATTGAGGGGGTGAGATGCGACGGGTGGTGGCGGCGTGCGCGGGGGCTCCCCCTCCAACGAGTAGCGATAGGCGCTCATATAAAGGATGTTCATTATTTAAAACAGTGAAATAAGCAAATGTCAAATAAATCAGATTAAATAGAACGTAAACAACCATAAATTTTTATTTTTTAAAAACCCTCAACTATTATGTTATTTTATTAAAATTAAAACCTATATGACAGCCTCGGCCTCAAACGGGAGGCAGTGGGCTCGATTCTCGCAACAAAGTTCCGAATGTTATCGTTACAGACTAATGTTTGTTTCGGGTCTGGATGTTGTGGGACCATATTCCCTCGAAGTTCTCGATACCCACGATATAGGTTTGACGTAGTGTGGGGTCAGAAATATGTGTGTGACTTTTTGGTGTATTATTTATATGTACCTATATTATTACAAATTATAATGATAACAATGTCAATTATTACTCATTTTTAACGTTCAGTGAAATAAGTTGCAATATGAGTGAAAGTAATAACGTCTTTTATATACTACTCGCTGCTGCTCGAGGCTTAACCCGCGTGGAGGTTATTTTCGGGAGCAAAAGTATACAATAAATACAAAGTTTATAAAAACCCCTTCGCAAATAATGTATTGTTTTAGGACAAATTCATAACCATTAAAAAGGTTAAGGTTAAGGCAGGTTAAGGTGAGCTAACCGAAAAAGATAGATATATGCTATCGCGGACTTTTTTTATAACTTTTTAAGAGGAACAATTCCGTCATACTTGATTGTTGCGTAGCTTTAACCGTATACGCAGCGCACGCAAAACAAGCACTCAAAAGGAATATATTTTCCCGTTTTTGCAACATTTTTCATTGCTGCTTGGCTCATATTGGTCATAGCGTAATGTTATATAGCCTATAGCGTTCCCAGATAAATAGGTTATCCAACACTAAAAGAATTTTTCAATTAGAAACAGTACTTCTAGAGATTAGCGCGTTCAAACAAACAAATAAACGTACACGTATTTTTTTAAATGTAGCCTCTAAAATGGTGAATTAGTAGTGGTTGAAAGTTTTCTGTCTGTTACATTTTCACGACTGAACTGAAAACACTGAACACAGATTTTTATGAAAATATTTTTTTATCCTGTGCATTGGGAGTGGAACACCTGTAAGAACGGGGACGTGAGGAAACAGGGATTTCTTGCACGAGAACACGATCACCTAGGCTTTCTTGCTATAGATCTTAACCCGATCCTTAAGATCCTCGCGTTTTCTCACGGTATCCGCTCGGCAAAGGTTACTAGACATTTTCATATAGATGTAATAGCTTAAGCTAGCTAAGCTAAGCTAGACTAGAGATTACACCCATCTCTGCTAAATCCGTCCAGTTTCCTTTTGATTTTACCCTCCCATTCTTTACCCTTCTCCCGATCATCATCTCCCGTCACTTCTCTTGATGTTCGGTAAAGGAAGTGTATCCTTTCGATATTCGATTTCGGGATCCAACTTGGACTTCTTGTTTCACAACCGACTAAACGTCCACTGCACAATGCAGACCGTCAAGTATGAATTGTCATAAATCCGTTGAATTTTGAGTTATATTATCAAAATAATAGTACTCAATATATTGTTAATTGAATTAATAATGTTAATATAATATTTCGTTGTGGAATAAAAACTTTTTCGTTGGTATGAATGAATATTATTAGAAAAAAATATTCTGTCAAAACAAAAAGTAATATCAAATGTCATAGTAATGAAAATCGATATAAAGAATTTACAAAAAAATATCTGTTTGTCTATTTACTATTTTGTCAGGGTGGCTCCGATGATGATGGAATCTGATATTTTTTTTATCCTGGCAAAGTGACGACACTGCACCTGATGGTAAGCGCAGTGTCGTCCAGTTAAAGTACCAACTAGCGAGAGACAATCTATGCCTCGCTACTTAACACAATCATGTCGGCCTGATGTTCAGTTTTTCATACTACGCCATGGGGCAAGGAGGTGAAGAAGCGGTTGAGGGCCTAGTGTCAGAGTACTCAGAACAACACGGCCAAACATCATACCCCAACTCTAGACCCTGACAAAAACCAGAGGTACACTAGCTGACCTCGGAACGCGACACATTTGCGTGTGCCACTATACCGGGTTTTATACTCTGTGTACGGTGGTCGCTATCCTGGCGGTATCGAGATAAGTGAAACTGAATAGGGTAATTTTTATACAAAAAAGTAACAGCGATATCATAGGATAAAAATTGGCTATGGAAATTATAATAGTAACTCATTGCCGTAAACAAGTGAGAAAATGTATAGATAATATTTGATAGGGGTGGAGCCGGGTAAAAAGTATATATCTTCAGTTGATGCATTTTCAGAAATCATAAATTTTGCAAGATATATGTGTATATTCTTCTGACAATTAATATTGTCATCCATATCTGACGTCATGCACGAAATGACAAGAATAGTTATATATTATTTCTCTTTTACCGACACGAACACAATAACGTATAATCGATCGTCCGCCGAAAACAAACGAGTACTTTAAAACGTATTGTTTGTCAAACTGCTAAATTAATAAAATTATTATAATAATGAACTTTGTAGTCGTCCGCCTAAGGTAGAATTTGATTGTTATATTATATGTTATTTCAGTCTTGCGCAATCAATATAAAATAAATATAGCAGAACTTATGATATATAATTGAAAGAAATTCAAAGTGCTGTATCCAAAGCAGTTATTTACGATTATAGTCTTCGAGCTCTAGGGATCTGGTAATCAGTCGCTATGGTAGTGGGAAATAGTATAAGCCCGCTGATGACGGTTTTCATTTCCAACAAAATAATAATTAAATTTGGACATAAGTTAGTCATTTCTTGACAGCCTCCTGGCGCAGCGGGTGATTAGTAAGTTGTGAAACGTGAGGCCGACCAATATTTGTTTAGGATCTGGGTGTTGTGTGACCATTGTCCCTCGTAGTTCTTGATACCCAGAATACAAGTCACAAGATTGATCTAGTGTGGGGTCAGGACTATGTGTGTGTCGGTTGGTTGTATTTATTTTATATTTCTACATCTATTTAGAACATAAACTGCTGGTTCTTCTCGTCTCGCGAACACCAACATTTTAATAATGGCATTGATTAAATAATACTAGCGTTAATTTTTACCGATTATTATCATAAACAGTTCAGCGGTTTAACCATGTTTAACCAAAGTGGAAGAAAAAAAGACTCACTTTCGTAATTATAATATTAGTATATTTTTGTTATATCAAGTATCATACCATAATTTTATTCTCAAATAGTTTGTTCAAATCAATCAACCTGTATTCACGACTTTTGATAAGAATTGACAGTCATTATGATAAATAAAATATATATAGTTTGAAATTATTATGATAAGTTAAATATATTTGATTGTGTTTAATATATTGTCTTTAGTTAGTGCTATTTGTGAACACTTTAAGTCATATTCATCATGTTTTCACAAAAAATATTTTTGACAGCGCGAGCGAAAAATCGCGTACACGTCTGCTCTCAACACGGCCCAATTGCCGTCTGACAAGTCTCGCACATGCGCATCATGTTTAAAAACCATTTCAGCATGGAGACCACGGCCATTTCATGTTTCGTAATTTTAAAACATTTATTTCTTTGTATTTATAAATGAAATGTGAAAAAATATTCACATACTCGTTTAATGCAGTTCATTAAAAATGTTATAGAAAAATTTCGTTTCAATATTTTTCTTTATAACCGTATACTAAGGATTCATTTGAGGTCGTGTGGATTGAAATTTTCAAATTTCGATGCATCTTTGCGAATATTTTCTATCGAGCCAACTTTAATGAATCGTGTATCGAGAAGCACAATCGTTTTGTAAATATGTTCATCTTTCATGGCAAATTTTTATATTGTTAATATTTTTAGTTTTTAACATCGAATAATTAGTTTAAAAATGTAGTCTGAACTGAACTGTCTGAGCCTACCTCACCTTAATATTTAGAAATTAGTGCGATTTACAAAATGAGGTCAGTAGGACAACGCCATCTATCGATGAAATTGGTTAACAAATATCTTACTTTTTTGTGATAAATTGCAAAGATTGAAAATCGATGTCTGATAGGATTTGCGTAAAATCGGTTCTTAGTAAGGGTCTACATCGCGAATTGAGTAACTATGCTAAATGACTTCAAGTCGATCGGGTGTATAGTTTTAGAGATCTCGTAATGAGTCAGTTAGCCAGTTAGTGGTGATTAGCTTATATGAGTATAATAATAATACTAGCCCTGTATTAAACATTGTCCCACTGCTGGACACGGGCCTCGTCTACTAATGAGAGGGGTTAGGCCTTAGGCCACCACGCTGCCCTAATGCAGGTTGGTAGTCTTCAAAATTCTTTTTTTTTTGAGTATTCTCAGGTATGCAGGTTTCCTCACGATGTTTTCCTTCACCGTTAAAGCAAGCGATAATTAACAACAATACACACATAACTTCAGAAAAGACAGGTGTATGCCACTTGGGTTTCGAACATACGACATTCGTCTTGACAGTCCTTACCGCAACCAACTAGGCTATCGCTGCTCAATATACGAGTATATATAGATTATATTCCACAGCAATATGTATGTACAGCGAACTGTTTCGCATAAAATACTTTGATAAATACGTTATCGTGTTTGTTATCGGATTTGTCATCGTTTTACCTCGATCTAATTCGGTACAACGGCACTTGTACTATTTAACCGTGGCGTCGTTTACAGTTTTTAGGGTCATTTATCGGATGCGGTTAACTGTTAGTGGGGTGTCAAATCGCGGTTAGCAAACCGAACAACCTGATAACATATGTCTGTAAGTCCTATACAATATTTATATTCGAACAACTATCGTAAAATGTAGGAGTACATCTCCAGAAAAGAAATCATAATATTATTATTATAGTGAACCATTATAAAATGTAACTAGCGGCATTCCGTTTATTGTGTACCCCATTAAATCCCATAGAAAAAATTGTTTCAGTATTTCGAGATTTTTTTAAATTTTCTACATAACTTAAATATTCCTTGAAAATACACTCATTTGCAAAAAAACGGGCACCTAAGCAATGAACCATTTCAAATGTTACTATTGGTTTGTTTGATATTATAGGTAGTTTTACTTTCACAATTTTGTAAATTAATAAGCAAATAATCGTTTTCGTCAGTATTATCATAAAATTTTGATAAAATTTATGGGTTTTAATGCTAAAGTTCACTAGTAGTGTATGCTCGCTAGTAGTGCATATGCTCGTGAAGTAAAAGTTAACAAAGATTTTTGTTTGTTTTTTCTTTAAGGTGAGGTAGACTCAGACAGTACAGTTCAGACTACATTTTTAAACTAATTATTCGTCGTTAAAAACTAAAAATATTAACGATATAAAAATTAGTCATGAAAGATGAACATATTTACAAAACGATTGTGCTTCTCGATACACGATTCATGAAAGTTGGCTCGATAGAAAATATTCGCAAAGATGCATCGAAATTTGCAAATTTCAATCCACACGACCTCAAATGAATCCATAGTATACGGTTATAAAGAAAAATATTGAAACGAAATTTTTCTATAAAATTTTCAATGAACTGCATTAAACGAGTGTGTGAATATTTTATCACATTTCATTTATAAATACAAAGAAATAAATGTTTTAAAATTACGAAACATGAAATGGCCGTTGTCTTCATGTTGAAATAATTTTTAAACATGATGCGCATGTGCTATACTTGTCAGACGGCAATTGGGCCGTGTTGAGAGCAGACGTGTACGCGATTTTTCGCTCGCGCTGTCAAAAATATTTTTTGTGAAAACATGATGAATATGACAAAGTGTTCACAAATAGCACTAACTAAAGATAATATATTAAATATAATCAAATATATTTAACTTGTCATAATAATTTCAAACGATACATATTTTATTTATCATAATGACTGTCAATTCTTATCAAAAGTCGTGAATACAGGTTGAGTGATTTAAACAAACTATTTGAGAATAAAATTATGGTATGATACTTGATATAACAAAAATATACTAATATTATAATTACGAAAGTGAGTCTTCCAGTTTGGAAGGTTGCATGGTTAAACCGCTGAACTGTTTTTGATAATAATCGATAAAAAATAACACTAGTATTATTAAATCAATACCATTATTAAAATGTTGGTGTTCGCGAGACGAGAGGAACCAACAGTTTATGTCCTAAATAGATGTAGAAATATAAAATAAATACAACCAACCGTCACACACATAGTGCTGACCCCACACTAGGTCAAACTTGTATCCTGGGTATCAAGAACTATGAGGGACAATGGTCACACAACACCCAGACCCTAAACAAATGTCAGTATGTCACACAAACATTTGACTCGGTGCGGGAATCGGACCCACGGCCTCTCCTTTCACAACTTACTAATCGCCCGCTGCGCCAGGAGGCTGTCAAGAAATGACTAACTTATGTCCAAAGATTATTAATTTGTTGGAAATGAAAACCGTCATCAGCGGGCTGATACTATTTCCCACTACGATTGCGACTGATTACCAGATCCCTAGAGCTCGAAGACTATAATCGTAAATAACTGCTTTGGATACAGCACTTTGAATTTCTTTCAATTATATATCACTAGCTGTTGCTCGCGGCTCCGCCCGCGTGGATGTCATGTTTGAGACAAAAAGTATACACTACAAAATACCAATTTCCATGCATTTAACTTCAAAAATGAAGGATTTTCATACAAACTATCATCCCCTATTTCACCCCCTTAGGGGTGGTATTTCCAAAAACCCTTCCTTAGTGGATGCCTACGTCATAAAAGGTACCTACTGTCAAAATTTCAAGTCTCTAACCCCAGCCGTTTTGGCTGTGCGTTGATCGATCAGTCAGTCAGTCAGTCAGTTTCTTCTTTTATATATACAGACTAGCTGTTGCTCGCGGCTCCGCCCGCGTGGAGGTCATGTTTGGGAGAAAAAGTATACAATACAAAATACCAATATTCATGCGTTTAACTTCAAAATGACGGATTTTCATACAAACTTTCTTCCCCTATTTTACACCCTTAGGGATGGAATTTCCAAAAATCCTGAAATATGTATTTTTAATTTTTAACTGAGAGGCCAAATACCAATTTTTGTGCGTGTAACTTCAAAAATGACGAATTTTCATACAAACTTTCATCCCCTATTTTACCACCTTAGGGGTGGTATTTCCAAAAACCCTTCCTTAGTGGATGCCTACGTGATAAAAGGTACCTACTGTCAAAATTTCAAGTCTCTAACCCCAGCCGTTTAGGCTGTGCGTTGATCGATCAGTCAGTCAGTCAGTTTCTTCTTTTATATATACAGATAAGTTCTGCTATATTTATTTTATATTGATTGCGCAAGACTAAAATGCGATTATAAGAATCAAAGTGAACCTTAGGCGGGCGACTACAAAGTTCATTATTATAATAATTTTATTAATTTAGCAGTTTGACAGACAATACGTTTTAAAGTACTCGTTTGTTTTCGGCGGACGATCGATTATACGTTATTGTGTTCGTGTCGGTAAAAGAGAAATAATATATAACTATTCTTGTCATTTCGTGCATGACGTCAGATATGGATGACAATATTAATTGTCAGAAGAATACATCTTGCAAAATTTATGATTTCTGAAAATGCATCAACTGAAGATATAAACTTTTTACCCGGCTCCACCCCTATCAAATATTATCTATACATTTTCTCACTTGTTTTACAGCAATGAGTTACTATTATAATTTCCATAGCCCATTTTTATCCTATGATATCGCTGTTACTTTTTCGTATAAAAATTACCCTATTCAGTTTCACTTATCTCGATACCTGCTGGTGGTAGGATATTCATATCCGCCAGGATAGCGACCACCGTACATAGAGTATAAAACCCGCTATAGTGGCACACACAAGTGTATCACGTTCCGGGTTCAGCCAGTGTACCTCTGGTTTTTGTCGGGGTCTAGAGTTGGGGTATGATGTTTGGCCGTGTTGTTCTGAGTACTCTGACACTAGGCCCTCAACCGCTTCTTCACCTCCTTGCCCCATGGCGTAGTATGTAAAACTGAACATCAGGCGGACATGAATGTGTTAAGTAGCGAGGCATAGATTGTCTCTCGCTAGTTGGTACTTTCACTGGACGACACTGCGCTTACCATCAGGAGCAGTGTCGTCACTTTGCCAGGATAAAAAAAATATCAGATTCCATCATCATCGGAGCCACCCTGACAAAATAGTAAATAGACAAACAGATAATTTTGTTGTAAATTCTTTATATCGATTTTAATTACTATGACATTTGATATTACTTTTTGTTTTGACAGAATATTTTTTTCTAATAATATTCATTCATACCAACGAAAAAGTTTTTATTCCACAACGAAATATTATATTAACATTATTAATTCAATTAACAATATATTGAGTACTATTATTTTGATAATAGAACTCAAAATTTAACGGATTTATGACAATTCATACTTGACGGTCTGCATTGTGCAGTGGACGAGTGTTTAGTCGGTTGTGAAACAAGAAGTCCAAGTTGTATCCCGAAATCGAATATCGAAAGGATACATTTCCTTTACCGAAGATCAAGAGAAGTGACGGGAGATGATGATCGGGAGAAGGGTAAAGAATGGGAAGGTAAAATCAAAAGGAAACTGGACGGATTTGCCAGAGATGGGTGTAATCCCTAGTCTAGCTTAGCTTAGCTAGCTTAAGCTATTACATCTATATGAATATGTCTAGTAACCTTTGCCGAGCGGATACCGTGAGAAAACGCGAGGATATCATTCAGCTCAACCAGACCCTAGATCTCATGTTTATTTTTCTCAGGAATCGGGTTGAGATCTATAGCAAGAAAACCTAGGTGATCGTGTTCTCGTGCAAGAAATCACTGTTTCCTCACGTCCCCGTTATTACTTCCACTCCCAACGCACAGTATAAAAAAAATATTTTCATAAAAATCGTTTCAGTGTTTTCAGTTCAGTCGTGAAAATGTAACAGACAGAAAACTTTCAACCACTACTAATTCACCATTTTAGATGCTACATTTTAAAAATTACGTGTACGTTTATTTGTTTGTTTGAACGCGCTAATCTTAAGAAGTACTGTTTCTAATTGAAAAATTCTTTTAGTGTTGTATAACCTATTTATCTGGGAACGCTATAGGCTATATAACATTACGCTATGACCAATATGAGCCGAGCAGCAATGAAAAATGTTGCAAAAACGGGAAAATATATTCCTTTTCAGAACTTGTTTTGCGTGCGCTGCAGTGCGCTGCAGTGCGCTAAGTTACGCAACAATCAAGCATGACGGAATTGTTCCTCTTAAAAAGTTATAAAAAAAGTCCGCGATAGCATATACCTAGTTAGGTCATAAATTCTGTCACATGTTTAATATAAAATAATTGAAACAAGTTTATTCATTATGTAACCATTTATATACCAAAATGAACTTAACAAAACATAGATTCTTATGACACTAAAGTTTGTTCAAAATGACCTCCGTGATTTTGAATACAGGCCTTCAATCTGCGCGGCCAGTTGTCTATCGCAGCACGAACGAGGTCCATGTCAATATCGGCGGCTGCCTTAATCAAGGATGTCTTGAGTGACTCCAAATTGGGATGAGGCTTTGAGCACGCCTTTTCCTCCAAGTGTTGCCATATCTTGTAATCTAACGGATTCAAATCTGGACTGGAGGAGGGCCAGTCGTCGTGCCGGATGAAGTCGATTTCACGCGCCGCCAGCCAGTCTTGTGTGCTCTTCGCTCTATGAGCTGGCGCCGAATCTTGTTGGAATACCCAGTGCCTGTTATTGAACATGGTATGAGAAACAGGTTCCACAAGGTTCGTCAGGACTGTATTTTGATACACAACTGCATTCGTTTTTACAGCTTTCTCACAAAATGTACCTCTGTTAAGCCCCAATAAGAAACTCCCAACCATACCATGAGCGAGGATGGAAAATGACCTCGTTGGACACGCGGAATACGGTTGCTCGCTTCTTCACTACTGTGTGCGTACACCTTATCATTTTGTTTGTTGTAGCTCTCTTCTACGGTAATTTTTTTTTATCTGAAAAAAGAATTTCCCGATATTTTTTTCAACGCTTTTTTTCCCGCGTACCGCTTCAACAAAGCGCGGCATCTCTTCAGTCTCAGGTCCATTAGACGAGCATTCAAACGATGTCCTGTTTTTCTTCGATATGCCCGAAGCCCTAAGTCTTCATTTAACACCCTTTTCACCGTGGTTCTGCTTAACCCCATCTGAAGGGCCAACAGTTTCTGCTTACGTTTAGGATTTCTTTGAATTCGCGCCTTCACAGCTTTTATCACTGCTGGAGTCCTAACAGACCGAGGGCGACCACTTCTTGACCTGTCATCTACACTAGAGTCTTCATTGTATCGTTTGATGGTACGATAAACGAATCTTTTGGTTATATTCAAATTTTTCAGTATGTCAAAAATTTGAATTGGCGCGTAACCGCAACGATGCAACGCAATTACTGCAACACGGTCTTCTTTAAGTGTCCACTCCATATTTAAAAATGAGTTAAATTCAAAAAAGTATACATTTTTATTTTCATGAACAATTTGAAATTCGAATTCAATAAACTTTTTTTTGGCCAGCATTCTAAAATAAAAGTTTTTACTGTGTGACAATACTTATGACCTCACTGTGTATCTATCTTTTTCGGTTAGCTCACCTTAATCTGCCTCTGCCTTTTTAATGGTAATAAAATTTGTCCTAAAACAATACATTATTTTCGAAGGGGTTTTTATAAACTTGCTATTAATTGTATACTTTTGCTCCCGAAAATAACCTCCACGCGGGCGAAGCCTCGAGCAGCAGCGAGTAGTATATAAAAGACGTGATTACTTTCACTCAAATTGCAACTTATTTCACTGAACGTCAAAAATGAGTAATAATTGACATTGTTATCATTATAATTTGTAATAATATAGGTACATATAAATAATACACCAAAAAGTCACACACATATTTCTGACCCTACACTACGACAAACCTATATCGTGGGTATCGAGAACTACGAGGAAATATGGTCCCACAACATCCAGACTTGAAACAAACATTAGTCTGTAACGATAACATTCGGTAACTTTTTTGCGAGAATCGAGCCCACTGCCTCCCGTTTGAGGCTGAGGCTGTCGTATAGGTTTTAATTTTAATAAAATAACATAATAGTTGAGGGTTTTACAAAAATATAAATTTATGGTATTTTACGTTCTATTTAATCTGATTTATTTGACATTTGCTCATTTCACTGTTTTTAAATAATGAACATCCTTTATATGAGCGCCTATCGCTACTCGTTGGAGGGGGAGCCCCCGCCCACGCCGCCACCACCCGTCGCATCTCACCCCCTCAATCATACCTCAGCCCAGAGCCGACAAAGCCTTAATAAAGTAAAATTTCATATTCTTAATGTCAAAGCTTCATTTATTGCTGTTTAGCTGTCTCAATAATGTTAGAGAAAGTGGTAAAAGCTACCAAAATTATTGCGCTGCTCGAAAAGGGTTGCAGCCAATGCTTCGTGGCTCAGAGGCTAAGTGTGAGTCGCTCGACGGTTCAAAGGACCTGGCAGCGGTATCAAGACACCGGTTCCGTCGAGAGAAGGCCTGGTTCTGGAAGAAAACCATGTACCCAACCACGGGATGATCGTTTTCTTGTGTCGCGCATTGAGAAATCGCAAGTCTTCGTATGTGGACCTTAAGAACAACCTCGAAGAAGTAAGAAATGTGCATATTAGTCTATGGACGGTCAGGAGGAGGCTTCTCGCGGCCAATATACGCAGTCATCGCCCGGCCCGCGGCCCTAAGTTACTCCGTGAGCACAGAGTTGCCAGGCTTAGGTTTGCTCGAAATTGTGAGTCATGGACTCAAGAAGACTGGAATAGGGTATTGTTCTCCGATGAAGCCAGGATATCTCTGTTCGGTGAAGATTGACGTCGGCGAGTGCTACGAAGACGAGGAGAACGCTTTGCAGAGGCTTGTTTTGAAGAAATCACACCTTATGATGGGGGCTCTGTTATGTTTTGGACAGGAATAAATTCAATGGATCGTACAGAGTTAGTCTTCATTGAAAACGGCTCACTGACTGGACATCGATACATAACGGAAGTTCTAATTCCTTATGCACAACCCGCATTGGCTGCTTTAGGCGAAGACTCAATTTTTATGGACGACAACGCTCGCGCCCACCGGTCTGGCGATGTGGAAGCGTATGTGCAAGAGGTCGGCATTCGTCGTTTGGATTGGCCAGCTCGAAGTCCCGACCTCAATCCTATAGAGCATGTCTGGGACGTTCTGAAACGACGCGTGAGATCAGTACAACCGGCTCCGCAGACCATCAGAGAGATGAAGAATGTGATTACCGCGGAGTGGGAACGTATTCCGCAAGCAAGTATCCGGGATATCCTCGCTAGCATACCCAGACGAATTCAAGCTGTGATTTCAGCTAGAGGGGGTCACACTCGATACTAAACATTTATCTGCTTTTACTTTATTAAAGAAAAAACAAACAAAAATCTTTGTTAAATTTTACTTCACGAGCATATGCACTACTAGCAAGCATACACTACTAGTGAACTTTAGCATTAAAACCCATAAATTTTATCAAAATTTTATGATAACACTGAGGAAAACGATTATTTGCTTATTAATTTACAAAATTGTGAAAGTAAAACTACCTATAATTATCAAACAAACCAATAGTAACATTTGAAATGGTTCATTGCTTAGGTGCCCGTTTTTTTTGCAAATGAGTTTATATCCTAATTGGTCCTGACATTCTCAAATGACGTGCTGAAGAACACAGCATTTCACTTTTATATGTACACTATTTTCCGCAGCGGTAGTTTTATTAGGGCATTTATTTAATAAAATCAATCTATTGAGTAAACCATATTATTATTATAAATTATTGTCTTTATTTTCATTGATTGGTACAATTTAATTGTAAAATACAGTAGTTAAATTACTTAAAATAAAAATCAATTATTACAGCTATTGACACTTGGAGGCTCATGTTAACTATTACTGGTGGGAAGATACTTGGGGCATAAACGAAATGAAGGCCCAAAGCTCGGAAACATAAACATAGTTTAGTATGGATTATCCATCACAATAATATGATTTGGAATAAAAATCACTACTATCAGAATATTCTTTTCATTTTTGTGCTAATGTAGTAGGTTATTTTATGTGCTTTGTTAATTTTTTTATTACTTGTATGTGGAAGTTCTGAGAAGCAACATTAAGTAACCAATATTATAAAGAGGAAAGATTTGTATGTAAGTATGTTTGTAACGAATTGGCTTAAAAAGTACTGGGCCGATTTTAAAAATTCTTTCACCATTTGAATGCTACGTTATCACTGATGTCTCCATGGATTTTATATCTATTCTTTTAAAAATAACTACCACGCGGGCGAAGCCGCGAGCAAAAGCTAGTTAAGTAATAAAATTTAAACAAATTTTCACATGCTCATTCTATAACTGCATTTAATAGTAGTCATTTCTATTTAAAACTATTTAAGTTTTTAACCGACTTCAAAAAAGGAGAAGTTTCTCAATTCGTCGGAATCTTTTTTTTATGTATGTTTTTTTTTTTTTTTTATGGAAAAAGGGGGCAAACGGGCAAGAGGCTCACCTGATGGAAAGTGATCACCGCCGCCCATGAACATCTGCAACACCAAAGGGCTTGCAAATGCGTTGCCGGCCTTTCAGGAAAGAATATGCTCTCTTCTTGAAGGTTCCCAGGTCGTAACGGTTCGGAAAGACCGCCGGCGACAGCTGGTTCCACAGAGTGGTTGTGCGTGGCAGAAAATGCCGTAAAAATCGCGCTGTTGTGGAACGCTGGACATCGAGATGGTGCGGATGGAATTTTATGTTTTGGCGCGATGTCCGATGGTGAAATTCAGCGGCCGGGATTAATCCAAACAATTCCTCGGAACATTCCCCATGATAAATGCGGTAGAAGATGCAGAGTGATCCAACATCTCTACGCAGAGCCAATGGATCAAGCCGATCGGAAAGAGCTTGATCGTCGATAACCCGAGCTGCCCTACGTTGAATGCGGTCAAATGGAAGTAGCTGGTACTGGGGGGCTCCCGCCCAGAGATGAGAACAGTACTCCATGTGGGGCCGAATTTGCGCCTTATAGAGATTTAGGCGTTGACCCGACGTGAAGTACCGTCTCGCCTTATTGAGCACACCAAGCTTCTTTGAGGCCAATTTGGCCTTTCCTTCCAATTGACCGCGGAACTGGACGTTGCTCGAAATGTCGACGCCAAGTATTCCGATACTGGGTTTGGCAGACAGGGGAGTGTTCTCTAAATGAGGAGTCACGACAAATGGTGACTTTTTAGCGGTTAACGCGCAGACTTGTGTCTTTTTGGGGTTGAATTGGACTAAGTTTAGTCGACCCCAGTCCGAGACTTTGGTTAACAAGGACTCGACTTCAGACACAAGTTTGTTCCGGCTCTCGTCGACGTATTCCCGAGAAATATTAGCACGGCCAGTGTACAGTACATCTACAGTGCTATCGTCTGCATAGCAATGAATGTTGCTGATTTGCAGCATGTCATTTATATGCAGAAGAAACAGAGTAGGAGACAGTACACAGCCTTGTGGAACACCAGCATTGACAAATTTAGGATCAGAGCATGCACCGTCGACGACGACCTTGATGCTCCGATCTGCCAAAAAACTGGTGATCCAGTTGCATAATTTCTCGGGAAGCCCATAGGAAGGTAGCTTCGAAAGAAGCGCCTTGTGCCATACCCGATCAAAGGCCTTCGCTATGTCCAGGCTGGCTGCAAGCGCCTCCCCCTTGGTCTCAACTGCTTTTGCCCATCTATGAGTTAGGTAGACTAGAAGATCACCGGCTGAGCGACCCCGACGAAAGCCGTACTGGCGGTCGCTAATCAGCCGGTGCTCCTCCAGGTACCGCAGGAGCTGGCAGTTAATAACGGACTCCATTATCTTGGAGAACAAGGAGGTGATGGCTATAGGCCTGTAATTGGACGGGTCCGAGCGGTTGCCTTTTTTAGGGATCGGGTGCACTAAAGCGGCCTTCCAGGATTTCGGGACTACGCTTAATGTATAGGAGTGCCGGAAAAGACGCGTTAAAACCGGTGCCAACTCCGGAGCACATGTCTGCAACACGATCGGAGGGATGCCATCGGGCCCACTCGACTTATGAATGTCCAAGGACAGGAGTGCTTTGCGAACTGCACTTTGCCGGAACTTAACCTCCGGCATCGTTGCATCGCACCGCGGGATTGTCGGCGGTGAATTTCCTCGGTCATCCAAAGTCGAGTTGGACGCGAAGAGAGAGCCCAGAAGATCGGCTTTCACCTTCGCGGCATGGGCCAGCGAGTCATCCTCCGTGTGCAGGGGTGGAAAAGATGGCTGACAAAAATTTCCTAAGACAGCCTTGGCGAGAGACCAAAACGCACGTGTTCCCGACGGGAGACGTGCCAGTCTCTCGCCAATTCTGCCAATGTGCTCCGACTTCGCCTTAGCAATGGCGCTTTTGAAGGACCTAGAGGCAAAGTTAAACTCCTTTTTAAATGCGCCGGTATTTACATCGCTAGACGCCGACGCGTCAGCCCAGGCTTGGTAGCATTCCCGCTTTCGGCGTAATGCCGTCTTGCAGGAGCGACCAAACCAAGGCTGGGATTTGCCTCCGATGGGCACTGCAGAGAACGGAATAAAGAGTTCCATACCCTGAAGTACCACATCAGTGATAGAGTCAGCAACGACGTCAGGATCATCCGGCGAGAAGCAAATCTGCCCCCATGGGTAGGACGCAAAGAATGACCGCATTCCGTCCCAATCCGCTGACCTATAGTGCCACACGCGGCGGCAGCCCGCAAAGCGAGGCCGTGTTGAGTGCGTGACTGGCACTGTACTCCGGACAAGACAGTGGTCCGACGAACCAAGAGGAGGATCGACGGATACCAGGTAGCCTTCCGGATGAGAGGTCAGCAGAAGGTCCAACAGGGAAGGTGTATGATCCTCCACATCTGGGATTCGCGTTGGCGAGGTGACCAGTTGTGTCAAATCATATGCTAATGCGAAATCGTGAACAGATCTCCCCGCATGATCGGTGGTGCGTGATCTAAGCCATTCGGCGTGGTGGGCGTTAAAGTCACCGAGAATCACGATCTCTGCGGATGGGATCTGCTGCAGCACGGAGTCTGTAGCCATTTGCATGTGCTCAACAAGTCGGTCAGTTTCGGCATTACCGCTATGGGACCTATACAGGCATGCGTAGATTCGCGGATGGTCGTCGCAGTCTATGCGTAGCCAGAGGTTGGATAGGTCCCGCCCTTCAAGGCTGCCGAGGCGACGAGAGCAGATATCCTCTCTAATGTACACGCACACCCCAGCCCGCGGTACAAAGGAATGTTCCAGTTTGTACCCCGGGTAGGAGAGGAAAGAGGTGTCAGCCGGAGAAGATATCTGCGTCTCGGTAAGGAATAGCAAGGCCGGCTTCGCCGTCTCAAGATGGAAGTGGACGGCGTTCAAGTTGGAATTCAGCCCCCTTATGTTACAAAAATCCACAGCAAGCGTGGAAGGGGTGGCCTTATGTTGCCTGCTCCGTTTGCCTCGTACACGTGCAAAATTGCCCCCCCCCAGAATACGGAGGGCAGCCTGGGCATCCACACACAGGTGGTGTACGATCTGGGCGTGGACGTCCAGAGAGGGATTCTCCACCGCGATGTACGCTGGTGGTACCCTCCTGGGGTAGATCAACCAAATCTCGCACTGCCATGTTATTTAGTGGTGTGGGGGAGGGATGGGGAGTGGGCCTCCGGGACTCTCACAGACCAAACGAAACGCGACAGCATAGCTGCCACTTGACGCCGGTTTTCTGTGAGAGAGTGGTTCTTCCCCGGGCGTGCCGGCCCATTCGGCTGCTACCCGAAAGTGCGCAGCATGGCACTACCACTAGTTGGGTTGACTGATTGCACTGGTGGAATAATCTCTGTCACAAGATTATCCCACCAGCGGGCGATGGGGTCGTCACGTCCCGACGCCGGGATGTTCCCCGATTACTCGAAGACGCCTGGACCGATTCGAGAAATTATTTTTTTGTTTAAAAGGGTATATACTTCCCAGGTGGTCCCATTGGCACTAAGTCAGGATCTCATGATGGGATCTCAGAAAAATCGAGGGCAACCCTCAAATTTTATAGGGATGCAAATTTTGTTTTTTATTGAATTCGGTGTACTTTTTAAGAATTAAAAAAGTTTTTGTTGTATAGATGCTATAACTCATTCTACGTTTTCGAACTTCGTTAATATTTCGATTTACAGCAAAGTCACCCTGACACGTATTTTTATCCGACTCTATTCTATAGCGACCACCGCACGCATGGAAAATAACCGGCCATAGTGGGTAGTTCCAGAGTTGACCACTGTATATACAGTAATTTCAGATCCACATGATTCTGGCGACCATCCAAGATGTAACTTCACCCTATGGTTGATATTATTTTGGACTACACTTATCACTACTTACTTCAGCATAAATAAGACTTCACTAAGTAGTGCGTCATGATAGAAACTTGGTTTAAATATTTGTAATACACGTGGAAAGGCTTGTTTCCCCACGCCCACGTTCGTTTTGTTTCGCCGTTCGATCAGTTTCACTAGATATAAAAGTAGTCTGCAAAGGTGAAATTTCTCGTCAACGTTTCTAATAGTCGTATTTAGTTCCTCATTCATCGCCTCTTTGGACAAGTGACAGCGTACTCGGGTTACGAAACCGATGAAATTCTGGCTTCAAATCTCAGTTTGGATAACCACATTTGAATCATCACTTACAAAATCGCACCCGAGTTCCTCGATAATGAATTTTGTATCCGATATGAATACATACAAATTTAATTATTTCCGAATAAGCTCGGTGAACCGTAGATAGGTTCACTAGTTGTACCTCTACTTACCTCTTCGTGAGATGAGTTAGCTTACGTTACGTTATTATATCCCATCGATGTTTAAAGCTTGAATGTATGAATTAGACTTAATTTTATAATATTAAATACGCCACTGGTTGTAAACTGGTCGTTACTTTTTCCCCTCGACTGTCAAAACCACGTGGATGCATACAAATTATGAATGAGCGACAGTTGGCCTATTATATGATTGTAAATTCTATTCATTTGTTAGTTTGACAGCCTCCTTGGTGCAGTAGACAAGTTGGTGGTTGGAAAATAGATAAACAAATGTTATAAAATTATAGGTTTTGCCAAAAAAGATAAAAAATAACAGTGCCATCTGTTGAGAGTATAATTAACTAATTTGTTGTATTGATAATAGGGTGTTTGACTGGTGTAACCAAAAAATATAAAACTGCACTAGGAGAAAGGATAGTGGGCAAACATATTTATTCAATACATTTTTTTATTTTAAATGTATTATAAACATTTTATTTTCGTCATTAAAATTTAGAATTTTTAATCTGTATCACTCGGTGCCAAAAACTTAGCAATACCGGCCGCCATTACTCGTGACGACATCGCACATAAACATTGCATCCTACGACAAATAAAATTGTAAGGAAGAACATATTTTTCGATGTGGAAACGTGTTAATTTCGTCTTCAAGCCTTCTATAAGAATGGAAGAAGGCATTACAAGGGCTGATAGTCGAAATCTGCCACTTCTTTCTTAAAACTTTTGATTTTGGCACATGGATGAACAATTTATCGGGATTTAGTGTCGAGTTTTTACACAAAGGCATTGAACAATATTTATATGCTGGCTCATTCATTTTTGTGGAAAAACTAACAGATAAATGCAAATAATTTGTTATGTTGTTAGGTGTCACGAATGTTTGTATATGTGCGATGACGTCATAATATCACGTGACAACGCGTTTTAGCGCGAAATTATATATGAAAAAATTCAATCACGGATTTTATATAAATTGAGTATATTTCAATAATAAAAATATTACGGGGGCTATAAGTGAAGAGTCCTCTATCGATGTCCATCAATTTTCAAAAATTGTCAAATACCCTATTTATTACTATGCGCTTATACGATTTTAGGTAGCGCCATCTATTGTCGTATAACACTAATTTCGATACCATTTTGTAGATTAAATATTTAAAATTATTAAATATTTACATTTACTTATTCATACTTTATTATATAACATTACTAATAACTATCAGTACGAAGTATTCGCGCGTATCAGCTTGTAATATATAATGTAATGGCAACCTTGTATCATGCACAGTCCCACTGCTGGGCACAAGCCTATACTAGAGAGAGCCTCGGCCTTAGTACATATATATACTTACCTTGTACTAATCCATGTTGATTAAAATTCACAAGGGGTGATCAAGCTTATTAACGTTTTAGTAGAGGTAATCGATATAATGCATTTACTTATGAGGCGCATTCTAAATAAAACCCTAATTTAATGAGATACACGTTGCAATTGCATTGTTGATGGGTTAGTTCGGGACGGGTCAGTATTCTGCGGTTAACTCGTCCGCTGGCAGGGCGTCGACCTCTGATTGTACGCGGACCTGGCTCGCCATCGCGCCAGGACGCTTGCATTGTCGTATCAACGGTTTATTCCCATGAATCAGAGCTGCATAAAAATAAGTCAATGTTGTTTTGAGGGAATTAAAGCAAAAAAAAACAAACATTACAAAAATTAATCATTGGAACAATGTGTGTAAATAGAAATCATCACGCGCACGTTATTAAATTTTACATTTTTGGCGTCCTCACGCTTTGTATCGCAAAGACACTTGCCAGCCGCAACTATTATTGTATTCCAAATAATCTAAATAAATAACACCCAACAGTCACACACATAGCCCCGATCCCACACTAAGATACGAGTCTTGTGTTGTGGGTATAAAGGGCTATAACAAGGGCTACGAGAGACTTTCGGTCTCACAAACCCAGACCCCGTACTCAAATATCTGTTTATCACACAAATATTTGCCCGGTGTGGGAATCGAACCCACAGCCTCTCGTTTCACAGCCGGCTACTCGCCTACTGCGCCACGGAGGCTGTCGATTCTAATGTTATCATCCAACATACTGACATGGTTTTGTACTAACATGAAGTTTATTGCACAACCGGGCATGTAACGCGACGTATGTGATACAGCACCATCAACGCGACATTAAACAGCAGCTTGCAGGTCAGCGTAAAAAAAATAGCAATGATAGCCCTAACACATTAGTTAATTCGGTTATTTATCGAGTGAATCATGACAAGTGGTGTAGTGCAAATCAGGTTATCGATTAGTGGTAGCATGTGACACGGGCCGGACGTCGACCCTAGTCGGCCCGGGCGCACGGTTCATGTAGTTTGCTTGCTCATATGTTCGTCCCTACGGACGATAGAATCTCCTGCATCTGCCTGAATGTTATTTAAAATGAAAAAAAAAACAAATTAATTAGTACAGATGTCGGGTATTTCGATATATAAAAGCTTAATGGCTACAATATCGACACACATAAAACAAAAATAATATGCTATTACTATATTACATTAAAGGGAAATGTTTTGTTCGAATTGCAGTCTAAATAAATTGCAAAATTGTGTATTTATTGTGTATAACGGAAGACATTTACTATTCATTGACTTTCTGAAGACCACAACTTAACGAGGCACGAATTATCCAGTTTTTACATTATTAACGTTGTACAACAGTTTTAATCACAAAAAAACGCAGTAGTAGAGTCGCTAGAAAGCTCAATAAAGAACACAATTGTAAACGATTTGAGAACTTTTTGTTCCATTAAGATTTTGAATGGTAAAAAGAATTACTTATAGTTGCAAGATGAAAGATCTCTTTAGAACCGATAAATGTGCAGAAAGCTAAAAGATATAACAAAGAGGCGTAATTCTTGCTGTCTTTAGTGTACGAGATGTGTCGACAGGTAATTTTATTTATATAGATTTGTTTCTATAGTTGTAGGGACCAGTAAATCTAGTTCTATATTCAGGAAGACTTCGTTGGTGACGTGAAACGAATGTATTCCCGAATTCTCGGGATTTGCGACCCTAAAATCCCAGGGCGCCACATTTTATATTTTTAGTATCTCCTTAAAATCATTTATCCTCTTATAAATATAAATACATACGCACCCCCTTCTGTAATCCACGACGGGGTAATCACGGGTGTAACCTGTCAGTTAGCCGAGCTGATTACCGTCCCATAATGTGATAGGATCTATTGTCATACTGGGCCCTATTCCAGACTCCGGGCTAATACTGAGTATTTCATAATAGAATACACAATATCATTTAAAACTGACTAAACAATATAAAAATATTTATAATGAGGTGTCAAAAGTAAGAAAAGAATATTGTAGCAAAAATGCAGTACTACTCAAGTAGTAGTTACGAATTATTACTAAAATATACTTGCAAAATACCGTTAAGATCGCCGCTGATCGAATCCATGTAACTCGAGGGAGTGACCGTATGCCCGACTTAGTGCTTACTATCAACTGAACTACAGGCCCCTAATTGTCCTATTTTAAACAAGTCCCCTGTACACGCCGTACAATCTATTACTATATTCACAAATAACGTTAATTAAATCCCTTAACCAATTTTGTTTACATGTTTTGGCAGTTTTACTGTTAAGTAGGAGTCATCTACGGTACAACCGCGACACAAGATCCATCTGATCTTACTGCATACTAAATTGAGTTATGCGAGGCTCAATAATACGTCCTTTATGATTAGACAAGCTATAATGCCTACACTGTCTCCAAGTTAATCCAGAATAAACGTAATTTATTAAATCAGACATAACAGCCATAATATGAGTTTTTCACTCACAGCTGCTTTAATTCAGCCGGATAATTTACACGTCGCGTCGCGGTCGATCTTTAAACAGAGGCGGTTCACGAAAGCGGAACCTCGCATTCTATTATCTAACACAGTTAAAAGGAAACAGGGGTCTCAAAATGCGACTAGAGGTCGGCAGGGAGCGGGGCTGGGTCACGAATTTTATGGGCACGGGTGCTCTCGACCCCAACTCGACTGGCAAGTGTGCCGCGGATGTATGTAGGTTAACATCGGACGCGCTCGATACGCCACTGCTGGCGTTGTCGACCACCTAACCTAGATCAGGGTGCGGAGAGATCGCTTATGAAATCTGGCGCGCGCTGCATAAATGAAATGCCATTTTATGTGACTGTTTGATTCAATTTGATACCGCATTAGTGTGGTTCCATTCTACTTGATTTCGAACACAATATTCAAAGCCAGTATTATTGATGTAATTACACATTTTGTATCCATTAAATATCAACGTGGAAGTAATTTAGTGTCAATTTGATTTGCTTTTAAGGATGAATAATAATCTGTAATATTAATGCAGCAATAAGTTTCTCTTCAGATGTAAATAGTTTTGTTGCTGTTACATAACATTATGAACAGTAAACAGTCAAATTCTATAAATAAAAGTTTTTTAATTCATAAAAAGTACACCGACTTCAATAAAAAACAAATTATGTGTCACTATAAAATTTGAGGGTTAACCTTGATTTTTCTGAGATCCCATCATCAGATCCTGACTTGGTGCCAATGGGACCACCTGGGAAGTATACCCTTTTAAACAAAAAAAGAATTTCTCGAATCGGTCCAGGCGTCTTCGAGTAATCGGGTAACATACATAAAAAAAAAGATTCCGACGAATTGTTAACCTCCTCCTTTTTTGAAGTCGGTTAAAAATTAAATCGAACAAAAAATTCAAAAACATTGTAATCAAATCACCTCCTAATATAATTTAACCAATTTACATACTCCGTGGCATAATGAAGTGAGTAACAGACAATAAAACGAGAGACCGCGCGTTCGATCCCCGCTCCGAGACTAATTATTGGATATCCAAGAAATTTCGAGTCTATAGGTGTTGACACTGAAAGTCTCTCGTAGTTCATAATAACCACGATACAAGACACGGACGGAATGGTTGGAGTAATCAGTTGTTTTATTAACCGACTTCAAAAAAAGGAGGTGGTTCTCAATTCCTCGGAATCTTTTTTTATGTATGTTCCCCCGATTACTCGAAGACACCTAGACCGATTTAAGAAATTCTTTTTTTGTTTAAAAGGGTATACTTACCAGGTACTGATTTGGTCCCATTGGCACCAAATCAGTATCTGATGGGATCTCAGAAAAATCGAGGGCAACATTTAAATTTTATAGGTACGCATAATTTTTTTATGAAATATTTCTACATTTTCGATTTCCACGAAGTAATTCAGGGCTCCTAAGTATGTTTTTCATGACAATATTTCATTATTCACTACGCTTCTTTATGTATAAATAGGTTCTTATTTGAACGATATCTGTGTGTTGACTTTGTATTTTGTAACAATATCCAAACTTGAACGTGTAGGCAAGAGATGTTATTATAATATTTAGTGAGCACATAATGTACTTTACAGTAAAATAATTGTAAAGTTTCAAACTATGTCCCTTGTTGCGAGACTAATATTTGAAAACAGAACTAACCTTTTTACATGGGTACTGAATGGTCAACATTAACACTAACCCACTGAGAATAAAGTACCATACTAATTTATTTTATCAATTTAATACAAGTCCTTTTCGATAGAATATTTTTTTAAACTGGAATAGCGAACCTAATGAAATGTGACTTTAATAAATATCCAATAAAGTAAATACTTATAAAATCATTGACATAGCACACTAATGTCAAATTATACTACTTTCACACTTGGCTCCGCCTGAGTGAAATTCCTTTTTTTGGATAAATAGCAGTTATATTTCCTAGAGTTTCGCTTAACATCTAATATGACAGATAGATAGGTAGGATAGGTTTATTTTCTTTCTTACACCCGCCACTGTAGCTCCTGTAAGCCAGGATTGACAATGGAACGCATTTTTTCGACACCGAGTAGTGAAACTCGGCGAGTTTTAGGGAATTTTACTGTGTATAAGGAAGAGTAGGAAACATTAATTGTCCACTCCACGTTGTAATTTAGGCAAACTATAGCAGTAATTTGCTGGTGGTAGGATATTCATATCCGCCCGGATAGCGACCACCGTACATAGGGTGTAATCTGCCTGTGTACATTCGGTTTTTGCCGGAGTTCTAGATTTGGGGTACGATGTTTGGCCGTGTTGCGGCCTTCTGAGTACTCTGACACTAGACCCTCGACCGCTTTTTCTCCTTGCTCCATAGCGTAGTGTGAAGAAGCCACACAGCAGGCCGGCATGATTGTGTTGATTAGCTAGGGATAGATTGTTTCTCGCTACTTGATACTCTAACTGGACGGCACTACTTACCGGCTTACCATCGGGTGCAGTCTGATCACTTTGCCGTGCCAGGATAAAAAAAACATAGTGGGTGTATCGGGTACACCGTACAGACTACAGCTTGTGCGATATATTCATCCACTATATCTTTAAAATCCAGTTATATTTCGCAAGTAAACAGCATTATCATCAACAGAAATGTCGCTATCGAAAGTTAAGTGTTTAAAACTATCAAGAAAGCATAAAAGAGCACCAAATCAATTACGATAGAGAGCGTTGTTAGTTAGAATGTAACGCGGTGACAATAGCTGTCTTATGCAATGTTATTTATTACATAAGTAATATTAATGTAATCATGGTTTCAAGTCGAGACTTCTATGTATATCTTCTTCTATATGATATATATACGCGTACGTTGATTTTACGCTGCGTTAACGCTGGTATCTACTGCGTACCCATGATATTTACGAATGGCTCAGATTTCTAAGCTTGCGGAGCAAGCGAAATTATGTCACATTCTCCATGCACCGGTTAATGTAACAAGAAATACAAAATTCGTGTTGTTTAAAGCATCATGATTGTTATTGTTATTCGTGCCAACAAAACAGATAAGCGGTGTCTTAATTTAAATTATTCCTATATGTATTGAATTAAAATGTATATGTCTCACTTTCAAACTACTGACTAAAAACTTTCTATGTGAAATCGTTCAAGTACCGAAACAACAGGAAATAACTTTTTTAGTATAAATGTCTCTCTCAAATATTTTTGTACAATCTATTGTCCAGTTCAGGTAATGTCACGTTAAATCACTGAAAGCAAGCCCGGAAATATATTTTTTGTAAGTTCGGCGGTCCTGAGAAATGTGTTTCGTTGTAGGGATATAATTTATTGTCTATTATAACTACTATAATATTATAAAAAAAAATATTACTAGTAGTTTCTTGTGGTGGCGATCGCGACCAAAAAACTACTAACAATTGTCGTCGATATAGTCAGGTGTTTAAATGACACTAATCTAGATGTAATCATTTTGTAGTTGTTAGTAAAAATATTAAATATCACGTATCAATCATATTGGAAAGTTTGTAATATATTCGTAGATGCAACAGTGCTCAATTAATAATATATATGTTTATTTACAAAAGTAATAAATCTGTGGTCTTGATCATTAAGATGATATCACGATTATGTTGTACATAAATTGTAATGTATTCATTGCTATTTGATTATTATATTAATTTAATATCTACTATAGACAAACTATTTTTAGTCAAATAATTCTTGAAGTTTGATATTACAGAGTTGAATTGGAGACAAGAGTGTTCACTCCTGACTGCATCTGGTCTACTTCTGCTCAATACAAGCAATTGTGCGCGCCGATTTCAAAACGAAAGTACCGCGCATCTAGGACGGTGAACGTATTTCTCGCAGAGATCTCTTGCTGTTTGCCAGCCGGTAGGTAGGCACTTTGTCAGAGAATGCGGCACAGCCAGATTGCTAGTTATTCATAACTTTCAACATACTAATGTAATCCGTAGTACTAGATTATGTACTTGCAAGCCATTCTAAGGATTCATATTAGATTCTATTTGTTTTTAGTAATCGAGTTGCGCTGCACTTGTCTATATTATCATTGTCTCACAAAAACCTAAGTAGTTACCATACGTGTACAACTGTCGGGTTTTGCGTAATCCATAGATTGCCAATGGCTTATGAAGCGGCCCTCAATCACTCTTTCCTTTCCTTTTTTCATAGGCTGTTAATACACCCATGATCCTTTTATATTACGGGGCTTATGGATACCTGTGATCACATATCATAAAGTTGCTCCTGCTTGCTCGTTTGCACTTTTCAGTTAAATACATTTTGATATCTGAATAATTACCGTTATTGGATTTATTGAACCAGTAATATGCATATGTTAATTAATCTTTCTATAGACCAAAATGTGAGTTTGCCTACTTTTAATTCCTTCGTACATTATGTAAAAACGGCTACGACTTCCACGTAATTTTTCTACTGTTATAAGCCAAACTTGGTAAACATTATACTGATGTTATCAATTAAGAAATAAGAGTTATTAGAAGTAATCATTATGAAAAATATATTTAAATTAAATTTGGTAAATCGGCACTTTGAACCCATAGAGCGGAAATTACATAATTATTTTTCTATGAACACTTTACCAAAAGTGATACCAAATATGATAAAACACGCGTGGTATTATTGATAGGGTATCTAATGTGGTCACATGTAAAATGGTAAATGTAGCAATTTCAAATTAATAATATTGTACAATAAAACCTTTTCCCTATTGCCTCGGTGGCGCAGTTGTAATTGTGCATGTGTTACTTCTGCTGTGCTGAGGTCTCTGGTTCGATTCCCGGGTCGGGTAAAGTGACATTGGATTTTTATTTTTTGAAATACTCAGTATCAGCTCGGAATTTGGAATTGTTCCTGGTATGGATCGCCAAAAGTGGTTGTACTGGGTGTAGGCATAAGTGTACCACTGCCTATACCTTCTAAGTAGATATCTGGGAAGTACCGTGGTCAAAATAGCTAAAATGTATACTCTATACAGAGGGTTTGAATCGAAAACAGTAGAAAAAATGTTAGAGAGAAAAATGTAAGGTCTTATTTATTGAATACGGTACAACCCCCTAGGGTAGATACCAAAAAAGCTAATTACGCAAGCGAAGCTGCGGGCAAAACCTAGTATATAAAATATTGTTTAAACTAAATCAATATCAAGGTGACATTTGATACTAACCTGATATCGGTACGTTATCACAAGCTTCAGTCTTCCTGAGCTGATTTGATCCATCAAACATAAAAATATTCGTGACATATTATTTTGATATTGCCAATTACGTTACGACATTCATTTCATGAATATTCATAATAAACATTTATTATTGTCTTTAAGTATTTTTCCGTGATTTCTGCATTCTATGTAAATTAAAAAATTACAACTAAGTTTAGTATCCAAAATGCTTTTAAAATACATGTTTGAATATGGTATATATTGTGTACTCCATAACAATAATTTAATTAAACAAAATTATAAAACAATATGATGAATTTATTATAATATCTTGTTTGTGTTTTTTTTTAATAAAACTTTCGCTGTTCAAATTGGAGAGCTTGGACAAGCATAGTGTAAGAGGATAAGTAGGTAGCTAATTTTAGAAGGGTATTACGAAAGGCGAATGGGGCGTGAAACCGTTGGATCGCTCGGTTATATTGCAATGAGCAGTGGCGGTGGCGACCGCGGCGGTTATATCACATAAGATATCGTAACTATTGCTCGTTACTTTTGTTCGCTGTTCCTAATAGAAAGTACACCTCTCGCCGCTTAGATACTATTTATTAATCAATGTCTTCTCTGGGCCGCTTATAAACATTTAGTCATGTTTTGATGTACATTACGAGGTCAACTCTCTAGTGTCTATGACTTAGATGTGATGCTTGTTTTTTATATTATTGAGAGCCCGGGACAAATGTTTGTGTGACAGACAGATATTTGTGTCCGGGGTCTGGGTGTTGTGAGATCGAAAGTCTCTCGTAGTCCCTGATACCCACAACACAAGACTCGTATCTTATTGTGGGATCCGGGCTATGTGTGTGACTGTTGGGTGTTATTTATTTATTATTAAATATACTTGTTTAATTTTAAAATGAATTAAGATCAATAAAAGTGTCATGGTTGCCCGATTTTTACCAACATTTTTTAATGTATCAAACTAAAATGTTTCCGTGTTAGAAATATGTTAACACCTTGAGAGATATAGATTATTATTGAAAAACATCTCACTCCATCTCGTACCAAGGAGTTAATGAGTCTTTGTGATAAACGGGTGTATCTAGACGTGCGTTCTCTCAACCTACTTCTTGAATGCCGCCGCCTTTCAAGCGGATTTCGACTTTATTCCATTGTGTATAAAGATTAAAATATTATTTAATCACAAACGTTCTCAATCCTACATTTAGGAACTGCGGCCGATGTGCCAGCGTATTATAAACTTTATATTCTATTTAGAAAGGATGACATTATAGTGACATAAATAATTTGAACACTACATGTTCCATTCAACCATGAACTCCTTTGAGGAGCGTCCCGCGCTGAGACCTCAATTTTTTAAACTCTCTCACTTATTGGTCAATCAACATGACATTTGTATGGTAATGCTATCAAGTGGTCATTGCAGAAATACCTTTGCCTTCACTAGATAAACTATAGGTCAGTTAAGTTTCTAGCTTTTATTGACATCAGAGTCGCCTGCACATGAAGAAAATGGCTAATATTATTTAGTGACACCTAGTATGGCGTTAGCGTATCTGCTGTTTTTTAATGAAATTGAATTAGAACAATCCAATTTTAAAGAGAGTAATGCTGTGAAATTTCTATCTTTTAATCCATATTCTCAATTTTTATCAATGTACCGCATTTTATTCTGACACATCCGTCGGTCTGTAAAAGCAAACAGTGTCAAGGCAGCTTATATTGATTTCAAGCTTGTAATGAGTACAAATAGCCACACAATTGATTTAATTGTGTTATTTGTTTTATTTATTCCATCGTGGTAATTATTTGCCTGCTTGAATCTAGATTAAACTGCAATGCCGCGCTCAAGGGGAAATATTTCTAAGGCTGTTCTATAATTATATTTTAAACTATATTAGCATAATTTAATACATAAACTTGATGATTATTAAGTAGTCGAGACTTGAAACCAATAATTGGGCTAAAATATGTTTCTTTTAGTTTGTAGATATTTTCCTACCCTTCAGATTTATTACCTTGCCTAATAAATAAAGTAACGTGCAGTTGAAATATATTCAATAACACATAAAATGCATTTTTGTCTAATATTAAAATAAATGTCTTTGGGGATATTATTTAATATGATAAATATACTTTTGTTTCAGGAACATTAACAAGTTGTCCAGCGATTCAAAAAAAGTGTAAGTAGGTACTAGTAGTAGTGTTTAATCGCAAATAGATTTTACTTCATATTTTATAAATAACGTAAAGAGAAAAGTTATCGATTATTACTTAATCAGTTACATCGCGTATAATAAGGCTTTCAACAATCTACCTCATGTTATAGATGTTGATCTATTTTATTGGAACGTTGAATTTGCGAGAAATGCGGTAACTAAGAGTTTTGTTGAGGTTCATGGTGACTAGGTACTTAGTCTACATTTTTTTTATCTATTTGCTAAATACTCGGCATGACTGCAACGGCATTCTCTTTTTTTTAAGTATATTCAAGTTTGTGTTTTTGTAACCTTTTTTTATATCAAGACTAATGTTAAGTTACTTTAAATAATATCTGCGGTGGCTCGTAATTGGCTTATATGTTGTATTCATTTCGTCATATATGTGTCTGTTATTAAGAGCTGTGAGCCATCCAAATGTAATAAAATAAATAATGTTGTATGTGGCTGCCGGGGAGAAGTGCAGGGCTATAGTAAGCAAGTAGCTTCCCAATAGAAAGTCCTCTGGTGCAGGAAGCGCAGTAGTGCAACGAGCGGGCGTCGTCCGCGGGGCGCAAGCGCACGTGCAGCTGTTGGTGGGAGGGGCGCCGGCCGATGCACTTTCATGCCGATAACGTCACAACTTACCTTTCGTCAGCGTCATACCGCAGCCCGTAAGAGCTGTTACGCAATAGACGCACGCCACTCAACTTTCCAATTTCGACAACGCGCTATTGTGTAGCGCTTTCAAATTTTACTATACCTTTGGCCGCTTGTTGGCGCTTTCTTGCATTTCTCTCTCTTTCTGATCACGACTGAAAAATGCTCTGAATGCGGTGCGCAGACGCAAGGCTCGAGATGCACTTTCACTGTTGCGTTCCGCCTTTCATCTAAAAGAATAATGGCTAATGTTTTTTTCATTTTAACACCGTTTGCATTATTTAATACATAATAGCATGTATATTTTAATTTTTATAGCACAACGGTATTACGCATACCAGTTAAGTGCCATAAATGGAAAAATAAGGTTTTCTTTTACCGTTCAGCGCTCCTATTTTTCATTCTGCTACGGGAAAAGAATACATTACACCTCTTTAGTAAAATAATATAAATTGTCGAAAACCTTGCCGGTTGTCAGAATTATGCCGGTCTGAAGTAACTGGATATACCCTGGTTGACCCGGAAACACGACTATCCGGAACCAGCCGCTATGGCGTGGCCGTTGCTGTAATATGGTAGACGTTATCCATTCAGGCACAAATATGAATCAGGCACTCTGCCGCCAGTAACTGTGTAGGTTTTGAAGGATATAGCAATATATAGATCGCTAGGTATACCTAACCTATACGCATGCATGACAACTACCGGAATAGCGCACAGTTGTCGAAGGATTTTCACTTAGCTGTGATAGCGAGCTTTCCCGTTGCGAGAATCGAGTAAGAGTAAAACGATTCTGCTCTCTCTTATTGCATAAATAGAGTTTAAAAATAAATAAACCAACACACTTTACTTTCACACAATGCTTTATCGTCTTAGTGTATTGTAATTAATAAAAATGTTTGAGAGATTAACATTTTACTTTTACTTAATATTGCGTATTAGTTGTACAGTGTTTTGTCTTGAGTCTCCATGTCGCAGTGGGCCAGTAGTCTACTGTGAAACGAACGTCCATAGGTTCGATTCAGTCACCGACACAAATGTTTTTGTGATCCAAATATTGTGAGACCGAAAGTCTCTCGTAGTTCTTGACACCTGCGAAATAAGATAATCGGGTATTACTGTGGGGTTGGGACTATGTGAATGTTTCGTATTATTTCTTTATTTAATGTTGAGCTCCGTTTACCGTCAGAGCAAGCTTGACAAAATATTATACCACTATGATAGATGTATCTAAAGTTGATTAAAAAAAAAACATTTAAACCATTTATTTTTCCACACACACAATACACAAACAAAAAAAATTATATACTATCTAGTTACATAATTTGGCTATTTTGCTGCAACATGTGCGGTGGAAGGGGCACCAGCTCAGTATACGCTGCTGAAAAACAGCACTGATTTTCAGCTGGACCCCTAAACTACTATTATAATTACTAACTATACGATACTTATGCTGCGTTATGTCATTACGGAATGGAACCAGTCGTTTTATTTGCTGAGACTATAAGGTCCATAGATGGCGCTCACATTTGTATACCTAATTAAATCGGGTACATTACACAAATGCGAAAAACTTTATCCCGAAAGTCACAAATACGAGTTTCAAGATACCGATTTTTATAATTATTATTCTCAAAATTCCGAATTTCTAGAGATCGAATAATAATATTTTGTTTAATAACCAACAATAAAAGGGATCTGACGCTTTAATGGTCACTGTTCTAACATAACCTAAACCAAAGGATTCAATAAAAGTAGATGTCGTTTTTCGGACCGAGAACCCATCGAGCATTTGATTCTACGGACTTATGAAAATCGAAATTCGGAATAAAATATTTCGGAGTTTTTGGATGTTCCCAATTAAATCCATTAATAACTTGTAAGAAAAAAATTAAAACTATTGTGAAAAGCCCAATGTTTTATGACATGTATTATGTCGGCCAAATTAGCGACTTTTTGGTAAATGACAAGATATATACGACATCCAATTGTCTCTCACTATTAGATTCAATGTCGCCTGAGATAAAATTTTATGCAACTCGGAAAAAAGGGAATAATAGCAACAAAGGGGAAAAACGCCCACGTTGCACAGCTTTGACATGTGTTTAACGTTGAGTCCGTTGAAAACAAGGGACGGTTGGCATTGATCAAGTTGACAAAGAATATTTAAAATTAAAGTCGTTTAAACATATACAAACACTAGCTGTTGCTCGCAGCTCCGCCCGCGTGGAAGTCATGTTTGGGAGAAAAAGTATACAATACAAGATACACATTTGCATGCGTTTAACTTAAAAAATGACGGATTTTCAAACACACTTTCATCCCCTATTTTTTTTATATTTTTTTTTCCCCCTTAGGGGTGGAATTTCCAAAAATCCTGAAATATATATTTTTTAATTTTTAACTAAAATGTCGAATACTAATTTTCAAGAATTTAACTTCAAAAATAACGTATTTTCATACAAACTTTCATCCCTTATTTTACCCCCCTTAGGGGTGGTATATCCAAAAGCCCTTCCTTAGTCATAAAAGGTATCTACTGTCAAAATTTCAAGTCTCTAACCCCAGCCGTGTAGGCTGTGCGTTGATATATCAGTCAGTTTTTTCTTATATATACAGATGATTATATATGACATGATTTACCGAATGGGACCAACCGTTTATAACAAACTTAGTCCAGATATTAAAGATATAGCAAATGTAAATTTATACAAAAATAAACTCAAAGATTTCCTCATCGGTAAATGCTTTTATTCAATTGAAGAATTCTTCCAGTCCTAATATATACAATGTTATGCATTTAATGAAATTTATTTAATGTAATAAATATTAGGAAAGTAAGGTATGTAACGTAGAATATGGTTTAAATAGAAAATATTTGTATACTTTTAAGTAAAATGTAGAGAACTAGCCTTAAACATAACACGTATTGTACATTTACCTACATTTACAAATAAATGATTTGATTTGATGAAAGTTGATCAAATAAACAATTTTAATCGGTAGTTATGTGAATGTTAGCCTTAAATTGACCCTTTTTCAGTGTGAGCACAACTACATAGAAACGAAAGGTCAACTCGCTTTGTAAATGAGAAAGTTAATCGTGGAAAGTGCGAGCGGGCGAATCTGCGGCCTTTGATCAATTTCTAAAAACAGTATAACCCTGCTGTTACACAAAATAATTCATATATTAAATACGCTATAACATTTCAGACCATTCGTCGCGCAATCATAAAATTGCGTAGTCTTCCAAGTCATTCCTGAGGAGTCTATTGATCGTTATATAATAAATATGTATTAAACATGACTTCATAATTAAGATATCTGTGTCAAAAGAAGTTCTATAAGTGTTCTCAAATAATGTAGATTTGATCTTAAAAAGTAGACCGTACCGATCTTAAATGAAAATTTACTGGAAATCTGTTAGCCTATTCATGTGTAACCTATACTCAAAACAGTGTTATGGCATTCTAATAGCTCTATAGCTATAATCTCTTAAATAAATGAAAATAAGAAATAAAATGCTTAAAAGTGATGCATTTTGGTAGTTGCAGACCTCCGCTTCAGCCGTTGTATGGCTTTCGGCCATTTTATCTTTATCGTAAAGGTAATCGGTGTCTTAAGTTGGTTTAGTGTATATGGGCATAAGTATGAAACTAGATACATGTATATCATGTAGGTATTTAGAAGTTATGAAGTATGGAGCTTTACAAAAAAAAACATTTGGCCGGTATTTTTAAAAACGTGGCCATGGCGTTTCCATCAGATCTCATGCTATGGTAACCTTTTAGTTCTAATACCAACGCATAAACAATTACTTGTCATTGTCACTTATACACGATTACAAGTAAGCTCGTAAACCAGCCATCTCAGCAAGACTTCATAACACCTCCCATTGCGCAGAGCAACACGGAGAAATCGTCTAAACGATAGGTCCATGGTAAATATTGTGAAACGAGAGGCCGTGGGTTCGATTCCCACACCGGGACAAATGTTTGTGTGACAGACAGATATTTGTGTCCGGGGTCTGGGTGTTGTGATACCGAAAGTCTCTCGTAGTCCCAGATACCCACAACACAAGACGCGTATCTTAGTATGGGGTCGGGGATATGTGTATTTTTTTATCAACCGACTTCAAAAGAAAGGAGGAGGTTCTCAATTCGACATGTATATTTTTTTTATGTTTGTTACCTCAGAACTCCGTCATTTATTGACCGATTTGGAAAATTCTTCTTTTATTACAGAGAATATGCTTCCAGATTAGTCCCATATAATTTTTATCAAAATCGGTTGAGTAGTTTGGTTTTAAAACCAAAATAACTCGAAAAAATATGTTGTCCGAATATACGAATATATAATATAATGCAAATTTTGCTTTTCTGTGACTTTTTCAGTGGTGTTTTCTGTTGGTACTCTACCCAACGTACCTATTTTATATTTGTACCACTAAAGAGCAAAAAATAAATTATTACTTTTTAAATAAAAATAAAACCGCCTTCAAAAAAACCCAGACACAACTTAAAAGCAAAAAATAATTGGTTACATTTACATAATGCACAAGAAAACAACACCGGCACCGACTCCAAAAATAATTGATTTAAATTGTATGTAATTAATTGATGTAAATGTAACCAGTCATTTTTTGCTTTTGAGTTGTGTCTGGGTTTTTTTGAAGGCGGTTTTATTTTAATTTAAAAAGTTATTTATTATTTATATTTCAAAAGAATGGTCACTCGAAAATATAAAGCAGTTCATAACCCGGAAAATGTAGAATGAATAGTCATTTTAACCAGCTTTACAGAGATATTTTTAACTTACACCAAGACACGTGGGTGATCTCATTTGAGAATCACTTCTGTCCTTTCCGCCGCGGGATGGACTGCATAAAGATGTGCCTATAATTATAATGGGTCGTGTTGGAAACAACGTAAAATTGTATACTTTGTAAATTATGTTTTATACCTTCAAATTCGCGTGTTTGAATATAACATGGTCTTAATATTAATATGTACTTAGTCTTCACTTATTTCCTTATTCATAACCGCTTCTATTTAGTATAAGAAAGTAACGAAAAGGTTCAAATAATTCGTTTTGGAGGTAAAGTTACAACATTAATAAACACACAGATCTGACTCCTCACTAGATTAATAATTTAATCAATACAAATTATTCGTATAGTCTGTACCATGGTCCCACAATACCCCATCCGAATAATTATGAATTGAAAAATCTTTTGTCTGAGTGCAAAGTTAAAACACACATTATATAATTTAACAACGGCACCATTTACTTTTTTATATTCTTAATTTAAGAACACTTGTATAAATTCTTTGACAGCCTCCGTGGCGCAGTTGGCGAGTAGCCGGCTGTGAAACGAGAGGCCGTAGGTTCGATTCCCACACCGGCACAAATGTTTGTGTGACAGACAAATATTTGTGTCCGGGGTCTGGGTGTTGTGAGACCCTGCGTCTCTCGTAGTCCCTGATACCCACAACACAAGACTCGTATATCAGTGTGGGGTTGGGGCTATGTGTGTGACTGTTGGGTGTTATTTATTTATTTCGAGACAGAAAATTTCGTTATTGAGGCATATTTTACATACATATTTTTTAGTTTAATAATAGTTTTAATATTACGGGATTATTGACAAGTCGTTATTATTTCCGTTCTATAGATAAAGCACAGAGGTGCTCTTTACGGTCATTATATCTCGAACAGAAAATAGCTATTAAATATTATTTAAGAGTGATAGAGACAAAACAAGTTAGTTAAAATGCTGACAATAAGTACTTAAGATAAGGTAACATCGATTTTACAAATAACTTCAATATTTTATACTTTATTTAAAAATAAAGTTTCTATATAGAGCAATAAATTTTAATTACTTTAAGAATAAATAACTTGATAAGAATTGGTCACATTGTCATTGGGATTTACGTAGAGTCGAGTGTTTTGTCTGCATTCTGCAATGTTTTCTACCTGCTGCTTCTAATTAAGTAAAACAATAAGTTTGGTTTATCTTTTCATGTAACTAGCGACTAGCCCCGACTTCGTACGGTTACTTTGAGTCAATGTTAGGCATTTTTATAAGCTAAGCTTTTTTTATTTATTTATTTAAACTTCATATACAAAGTTTGAATAAAGGCGGACATAATGCCTAAGGCATTCTTAACCTGTCAACCTTTGGGTTGTGCAGAGAATAGAGAAGTAGGTGTAAAAAATATATACACACAGATTACATACATATATAAATACATACAAACATATACACACATTATATATAAAGTACTTACTCCCTAAAAAAAACCTCATAAGGTTTAGCCTCGTAAACCAGGTAAGCGTGCGAAAATTATTTTTTGACGACTTGCTTAAAAAAACGACTTTTATCTAAAATTTATAAATTAATTAGAATGTATACGTATTATACTTATAAACCATCCGCAAGACATTATCTAAATGATACTGAAAATAGCTTCAAACGAGTTCAGTAGAACTAAGCGGACAGAGTTTGTTTATAGTATTTTTAATAAATAACACTCAACAAACTAAGATACGAGTTTTGTGTCGTGGGAATCAAGAACTACGAGGTTCTACAGTCCCAGTACACTCAGACCCGAAACAAATATCTGTCACACAAACATTTGTCTGGGTGCGGGATTCGAACCCACGACCTCGCTTCACAGCCGGTTACTCGCCCGCTTCGCCACGGACGCTGTCAATACACATTATTGTATTTAAAAATGGAACAAATTTTGAAATTAATTAGAAATAATGAGTCATTATTTATTAGTGGAAAGACATTTGTTTTGTTAGTGTAACAAGCATAGACAACTCACAAGTGGGAGAACGCATTTTCTAAGAAAGTCATTGTGTTAAAACGGATCGTGCTAAACAAAGAACTCAATCTGAGCAGGTAAGGTGGGTTGTGGCATTCGAGGTCGGGGGCTTTTTCCCCTGGGAGGTTAACCCTGAAGGACTGAGCCAAGGTCGACGGGTTTGAACTGCCTGCGAGGGGAGATGACTCGATGACTTTGAATTACCACCGCGGTCATATTCAGATGTTCTGTTACTGCAGCCAACGCTCGCTTTATGACACTCGCCAATAACGACTTATTTACAGTTTATATGTACAGTGTTTTTAAATCCACGGTAATTTAGCAGTTTACTCGATGATAAATATATTTTTTCCTGTATATAACAGGGAGTATGGTATATTGTAGTACCTACAGACTGCCGTGATCATTATATAATGTATGTATAATTAACTAAGTATAGTATTAATTACATAACACTTTCTTTATTGATAAAATAAGACTCAATAAGAACTTTACGAACTCTACGTGGATATCTAAATTGTGAATTTGATTTTAGTGTGTCGTTTGTGTTAAATGATTTTCATATTACCTGTTAAAATGTTATAGATATTTGCTTACTAAAATCGATTAACTGACAGGAGGTATACGCAACCGTGCCTATAAGATCTGTCGATTGGCTCAAGGCTTTGCTGTAGGGCAACAACTTCTCTCTTTGTATACAAACCATGCAACAGCAATTGAATATTTTGAGCTGCGTAAGTTTGGCATACAATTATATGTGTGTATTATTTGAATACCGTTATAATCTATTGGTAATTCTAAAACAATTTGATTTTGTTTAGGTGTTCTACAATTAGCAATTGTAAGATAATTATTGTTGTCTTTATTATTCGTTTTGGAATAATTGCATTTGGATTTTTTTTAATAATGTAATACAGTGTTAATCAAAGCGTCGTGTAACACGTAATAATATTTTTTTTATTGTGATTGCTATTATTTAAATCCATTACAAGAATTTTATAGTGAACTTTGCATACGTTTATTTAAGTAAAGTCATTTTTTATCGTCGTATATTGGATTTATCTATGTGTTTATTTTGCTTTATTTTTGTTGATACACTGGTATTCGTATCAACATAAAGTTAAGATTAAAAAAGCGGTTGATATATATAAATGTAAATATATGTAAATACATATAAACTGCTTATAGCCATTGGCATATAAGTAATATATATTTATGTACCTTTGTCCAGAAAGATATTTCCCTGTTTGTTTCCTTGATAATTCTATTTTTAATCACTTATTCAAGCACAAACAGCTTTTGAATGTATAAAAGTTGGACTTGCGTAAATTTTGTGACGCAAGAAGCGGCTATGTTATCTTAATTTCGAACAAGGAAAAATTTCCGAATGTTTTAGCTACGTTTACAGTAACTGGAAATTTTTCAAAATTATTCCACTATAATAATTATAAGTAACACCCAACAGTTACACACGTAATTGTTCTTCTCGCAATAAAATACTTTGTGCAGTGGGTATCAAAAACTATGAGAGATTATCTGTCTCACAATATCTAGACCCCTTGTCGATCCCATAAACTAGATAGAAATATGTTTTGTGGCAAAAGACGGTATGGGTCACCTCATCTGATTGTAAGTGATCATCAATGTCAAGATCAAACATCTCAAGAGACACAACTCAAAATTTCCTTTTTACGTTTTTAGAGCCATTGGCACCAGCCTCGTTATGCCGACTCATTCATGCTGTAAACAAAACTAACTGTCTATAGCCGGGATGGCAAACCAATGGCACGTAGCAAAATAATTTTACTATTACTTAATCCATAATGTTGAGATTCTTGAAAGCGCTTTATGGACTTACTGTCATTTTTTCAGAAAAAATGGCACGGGCCATTTCACGTCCATTGAGCCACGTTATACAGGGATGCGAACCATGTGGTTCGCATCCTGTATAACGTGGCTCAAGAATTCACAAAAATGTATTAATAATGTTTTTACACAAAAAAACTGAACGTACACATACGCCGTCCATATACACTCACGCCTGTAATCCCCGAAGGGGTAGGAATAGGTGTACCAGGTGTAACCAGTACACCCGCTTTTCGCCGAATTTCGGTCCCATAATGTAATGGGGGCGAACCTATTGCCATAACGATACCGGTCTAATACTGAGAATTTCTAGATATAAAAACCCAATATCACTTTACCCGACCCGAGGATCGAACCCGAGACCTCAGCACAGCAGTCGTAACGAAAGCGCAATTACAACTGCGCCACCGAGGCAGTCCGTCAGTCAGTCAAAAAACTGTAAATAGAAAAAAAAATTACCTGACTACACGAAGAAAGAAAAGCTTTTTTATTTATATGTACATAAACATATGTGTTTGATATCTATGACCAATAGGAAAGCGGATACAGTCCATCGAATAAATAAATACACATAAACACACACATTGCCTAGCGGTACTACAAATTATTATTATTTAATTAGTTTATTTTTAAAATATATCTCATAATTTTGTGGGGTTTGGGGACTCTGCCACAATGTAAGATGTAGCGGAAGTGCGAGTGATTTGTGGACTATTATGAAGAATACCACGCATGCGCTCTAGCGTACATAGTGTAAGACATGTCGACAAGAAATATGGCGGTCGGTTTGAAAAACTAGCGGAGAGTTAACACAAAGAAAACCGGTAATCGGATTGTAAGCGGCATCATCTTGAAGTTGGCGGAGTCGGGGTGAGTGTAGTTGATAACGGATTATTTATGTATTTTATAATATCAACAGTTTTACTTAGAACGTAAAATCAGCGCAGCGACGGGAACTCAAGGAACAGCCAGCCATTATTTTGGCACTACATTTTATACATAACATTTTTGGTCCTAATCGAGCGCGGATATTGTTTTTATTGGGTTCCTGTCGCGGTCTTGGTTTTCGTTCTATAACAGAAAACACACGGGCGGTTCTTTGTCGAAGGATTCTGGCGGTATATGAATGCCTTCGTCAAGGAAATTTAACGTTATATACTCCACATAAAAACTCAAAACTATATTATATTGCGGTAGGGCTACACATATTTATTGTTAGTTTCCCTTTCATGTTATTTATTTCGGACATTACACATACATTACATCCATAAAAATAACACGGCAAAATTTATTTTATTTGGTGTAACTAGTAGACGCTTCCTTTCATGGATTTGTGTGTAGCTTTGGATAATTATCATAACATGGAATAATAAAATTATAATAATTTTCCTCATAATTTTAATATGTCAATCATCATTGTGTGATATATAATTTTTTCTTCTGCGTATTTGACACAGAATTTGAAAGCGGTTTTATTCTACGATTGACATAAGGCGTTTGGTGGCTTAGCGGTTTGAGCGTCACAGGCAGTATTATTTTTTGAGCGCGGGTTCAAGTCTATGCTGAAAATTAAACTTTTTATTTTTTGTGATTTAAAAGATTTTATTTTAATTTAATTTCTAGTAATTATATTTTTTGGTTTTAATTATATTGTTGAGAGTTTAGTTGTTTGCTATTGTTGGCTAATATTGGACAATGCCTCCAAAAACCCAACCAAGGCTTTTGAAGCTGAAGTATGATATAGCTTTATTAAACTTAGATAAACTTAACGATCTCGCGCAGTCTGAACTTACTTCTGAGGCGGAAAGAAATGAATTTAAGTTAAGATATGCGAATTTAGAACAAATATATAACGAGTTTACAGTTAATCATTTGGAACTCCAGGCCAACCTAGATGATGAAGTTGAGTTGGAAGGGTTTTTCAAAAAATATGCGGCATACAACCAGAAATATTATGATGTGAAACGGAATTATTTAGAGTTGTTTCCTGAAAGTAGTTGCCAGTCGGAATATGGCACTGCTTCCTCTACAGACGGGGCAAAGGGCAAGCGGGCTCTTTTGCCAAAAGTTCAGCTTTCAACTTTTTCAGGTAAAATAGAGGATTTTGCCTCTTTTATGGATTTGTTTGAGTCACTAGTTGGGAAAGATCCAGCACTGTGCAACACTCAGAAATTATATTATTTACTTGGGTCTCTATCGGAGGAGCCAAAAAGGCTCACCAAGCATTTGTCTATTACTGGGGATAATTATTCTATAGCTTTAGATCTATTAAAAGGTCAATATGGCAGCAAAAGATTATTAGCGGATAAACTATTACATAATTTGTTGGGAACTACTAAGGTGGCTAAGAGTTATTCCTCCTTAAAATCTTTTCTTAATACCCTGCTAGAGAATACTAAAGGGTTAGAAAAAATGAATTTTCCGGTATCGTCATGGTCTTACCTTTTGTTTTTTATAAATTTTCAGAAACTTGATATGGGTTTAAGAAAACGGTTTGAAGCTAAGGTACCAGACACAGAATTACCTAGTTTTTCAGATCTTATCAAGTTTTTGCAAAATGAGGTTAGAATTTTAGAGTCTAGCGGGGAAGGTCTCAGCGGAAAAGGTAATTCTTTGAGCCAACAGATACACCATGTTACCACTATAGGCGAACCAATAGGATGTAAACTGTGTAAGCGGGGAAACCATAATTTATCAAAATGCGATGAGTTCTTAGCTTTGACACCACGTCAGCGTAAAGAGCATGTAAAGGAATTCCGTCTCTGTTTTAGATGTTTAGGAATGCATAGCATCAATCAATGTCCATCAACTTGGTCATGTTTCAAGTGTAAATCCACTAAACACCACTACCTTATTCATTTTGATTTGCCGGCGGCGGCTAAGACTGAGTGGGTGTCGGGAGGTCCACCAGCGGACGGGGGACCTCGTTCATCAAATGCGGACCTGAGACGATCAGGTATTTCGGGAGTGGATACATGTAGATCAAGAGTGCCTACTTATACCTCGGATAGGTTAAATGGGCAATCTAATGACCATCATGGAGTAACTGCGCCAGTAGTGGACGGTGGTGCGGCTCTAACTGCTTGTAACAGAAAGCGAACTCTAGGTTTTTATCGGCGGACAGTGCTACTCGCGACAGCTGTAGTGCGTGTTATGGATAGATGCGGTGAATATCACGAAGTGCGTGCGCTATTAGACGGGGGTAGTCAAAGTACCTTCATCACTGAACACTGTGCTAGCAGGCTTGGCTTAAAACGGTTTAAGTCAAATATAATTTCAGTTACGGGGCTAGGGGGAGTTCCGGTGAGTGATTGTAGGGGGGAGGTGAATTTAGTGATGTGTCCTAAATTTTCAGAACATCCTAGATTAGTCACAACGGCAACAATATTGAATAAAATCACTCACAACCTACCGGCAGAAACACTATCCCGAAATTTGGCGGAATGGTATAGGGGTATTTATTTAGCAGATGATCAATTTTATGTCAGTCGGTCGATAGATATACTTATAGGTGCGGACCTCATAGGTGAAATAATGATTGGAGGCTGTGTAAAGGTCAATGATTACTTACCTTCCGCAATGAATACGATTTTTGGATATGTACTTATAGGTCCGGTAACACATGCGGCTCCACAAAATTATAATTATCCGTCTCAAACATTGTTTGCGGGACATGTCAACACTGACCAACTTTTGGAAAGGTTTTGGGAAGTGGAAGACATTGCGGAAACGGTTTTGGTAGACCCTAAACATGTCGAATGTGAAAAGAGGTTTCGAGAAACTCACCAGAGACATGAGCGGACTGGGAGATATACGGTACGGTTACCTTTTTTGGATGATCATCTCAAGTTGGGTGATTCAATCTTAATAGCTAAAAAGCGTGTTATGGTAATGGAACGGCGGTTAGTTTTGAACGCAGCATTGCGCGAAAAGTATATTGATCTTATGCGGGATTATGAACAATTGGGGCATATGTCGGTCTGTGACCGGGAACCAGACTATTATGCAGGGGGGAAAGATTACGTAATACCTTACCACGGTATTTTTAAAGCGGACTCGGGAAAAAATCGTTTGGTATGCAATGCTAGGAAAATCACTGGTGTTCTGACGGCTTCAGAACGCAGATCAGTCATGGATCGCCTGATCAAATTAGTTCAGCAAACGGAATTTGCTGCGGGCATTGACTGTTTGACACGAAACAAACAGTGCTCCACACGGTTAAGACGATTGCATCCTTTTATCGATAATACTAAGTTACTGCGCGTGGGGGGTCGATTAGATTATTCAAACCTTCCATTTCAGTCAAAACATCCACTTATTTTGCCTAAAGACCATACTTTAACCAATTTAATTATTGACTATACACATCGTGTTCGTTGTCACGTTGGAGCAACAGCTCTTCAGGCTATTTTACAAAAGGATTATTGGATTCTATCGGCTCGGCAAGCCATTCGAAGTCGTATTTTTAAATGTATTTCATGTTTTAGAACTAAGGCGAAGCCGGTGGAACCAATTATGTCTGCATTACCAAGTGACAGAGTGAATGCCAGTGGTATATTTCATACGGTGCAAACGGATTTTGCAGGACCATTTTCGATTAAGTCATCGCGGCTTAGGAATGCTAAGGTTTTGAAGGCATATTTATGCGTATTTATTTGTTCTGCAACCAAAGCGGTACATCTAGAGGTTGTAGGGGATTTAACGACAGAGGCGTTCATTGCTGCCTTGACACGTTTCACAGCTCGGCGCGGTCTTCCGAGTGTGATACGATCCGATAATGGTACTAATTATGTAGGGACAAACAAACACCTTAATGAGGTTAATAAGTACCTACGGAATAGGGAAGTTGAGGATAGCCTCACGAGGGTTGCAGCTAAGAGCGGTATCACTTGGCTATTCAACGTTCCTGGGGCGCCTCACTTCGGGGGTTTATTCGAAGCGGCAGTCAAATCTGCAAAAACTCTATTAAAACGGATGATCGGGGAGCAGGTTTTGACGTTTGAAGAATTGACCACAGTGTTTACCAGAGTTGAAGCGGTACTTAACTCTCGACCACTGTGTCCACTATCTAGTGATCCTAGTGATCTCGAAGTGCTGACACCAGCACATTTTTTGGTTGGTAAACCATTGCTTTCTGTACCTGAATATAATCTGGAAGATGTGACTCCTACACGTCTTGGTCGGTTTAGGTTAGTTCAGGCTATAGCTCAAAAGTTCTGGAGACAATGGAGTGACCGGTACCTACATTGTCTACAAAATCGCAATAAATGGACAACACCGACGGTGCCACCTAAGGAGAATATTCCTGTTCTTAAATGGAAACGTGGGAAAGTTATAGAACTTTTACCTGGGAAGGACGGGGTTATCAGATCTGTGAGACTGAAAACACTCTCAGGATTATTTTTGAGGCCTGTCGTTAAAATAGCTAGGCTGCCAATGGACTAGGTTCCAGAATTAATGTTTTATTTATAAATTCATTTTATATTTAATAATTTTATTATTTTATGTTAATTTGATAAAGGCTTCAGCCTTTCTCGGGCGGCGGGATGTTTGATATCTATGACCAATAGGAAAGCGGATACAGTCCATCGAATAAATAAATACACATAAACACACACATTGCCTAGCGGTACTACAAATTATTATTATTTAATTAGTTTATTTTTAAAATATATCTCATAATTTTGTGGGGTTTGGGGACTCTGCCACAATGTAAGATGTAGCGGAAGTGCGAGTGATTTGTGGACTATTATGAAGAATACCACGCATGCGCTCTAGCGTACATAGTGTAAGACATGTCGACAAGAAATATGGCGGTCGGTTTGAAAAACTAGCGGAGAGTTAACACAAAGAAAACCGGTAATCGGATTGTAAGCGGCATCATCTTGAAGTTGGCGGAGTCGGGGTGAGTGTAGTTGATAACGGATTATTTATGTATTTTATAATATCAACAGTTTTACTTAGAACGTAAAATCAGCGCAGCGACGGGAACTCAAGGAACAGCCAGCCATTATTTTGGCACTACATTTTATACATAACAATATGAGTTCACCACCTGTGAAAACGCCTAAACTTATTCATAGATTTTCATTAATGGTGGACCATAGATTCGTTGTATTTATAAAAGAGGTAGTCGTTGTCACTAAAATTATGGTAGTCTCATTGAAAACTGGTTTTCGTTTTTAACCGACTTCAAAAAAAGGAGGAGGTTAACAATTCGTCGGATTCTTTTTTTATGTATGTTACCCGATTACTCGTAGACGCCTAGACCGATTCGAGAAATTATTTTTTTGTTTAAAAGGGTATACTTCCCAGGTGGTCCCATTGGCACCAAGTCAGGATCTGTTGATGCTGGGATCTCAGAAAAATCGAGGGAAACCCCCAAATGTTATAGAGACGCATAATTTGTTTTTCATTGAAGTCGGTGTCCTTTTTTATAAATAAAAGAACCAACTACACACAAAAGTTACAAGTAGACATTTTCAGCAATCAACAATATTGTTGTTACTTTGGCATGTCCCGGGTTGGGTTTGCACAGTGGGATTTTATATTTACTCTATTTAGCTCATATTAATTGTGTGTGTGCCTAGAATTTTATCTCGTGACAATTGTGGTAATAGTATATCCAGCGAGCGAATAGTAAAAGAAACATTACGGAACGCGAACGGTTGATGCTTTATAAAGAAAATGAACTTCTCAATTGCCTTGTACATTTTTGTAAATCAAGTATAGCTGTTATATACAATTATGAATTTGAGGCTAATATACTTGCATTGGAGCGACTAATAGATTTGATAATCTGTATATATAAAAGAAGAAACTGACTGACTGACTGACTGACTGACTGACTGATCGATCAACGCACAGCCAAAACGGCTGGGGTTAGAGACTTGAAATTTTGACAGTAGGTATCTTTTATGACGTAGGCATCCACTAAGGAAATACCACCCCTAAGGGGGTAAAATAGGGGATGATAGTTTGTATGAAAATCCGTCATTTTTGAAGTTAAGTTTATGAAAATTAGTATTTGGCCTTTTAGTCAAAAATAAAAAATATGTATTTCAGGATTTTTGGAAATTCCACCCCGAAGAAAGTTTGTATGAAAATCTGTCATTTTTGCAGTTAAACGCATGAAATTTGGTATTTGGCCTTACAGTTAAAAATTAAAAACACATGTTTCAGGGTTTTTGGAAATTCCACCCCTAAGGGGGTTAAATAGGGTAAGAAAGTTTGTATGAAAATCCTTCATTTTTGAAGTTAAATGCATGAAAATTTGTATTTTGTAGTGTATACTTTTTGTCTCAAGCATGACCTCCACGCGGGCGGAGCCGCGAGCAACAGCTAGTAAATAATACACAAACAAAATCATAAACCAGATTAAGTCACTAAAATTGGGAAAATAACTTTCGTTTCTGTATTGAAAAGGACATTGTTTGGTATTGATAAATTACAAAAAGAGCAGGCTCAAGCTTTCTCCAGGTGAAGGTAAAGCGGAGAAAGGGTCTGTGGTGCGCAGCTGTCCCGCGGGCGCTCGGCGCTCCGCCCTCGCTGACCCCGCGCCTCCTCCACCGCGCTGCATGTCCGCTCTCCGCGAACACCAAGAAAAGCGCTCACAATCACATTATGAGTCGGTTCCCCAATCGGCATTCGGCGGCACTTGAAGAGTTCAGTACACACTCACTACACAGAGTAGTCGCGCCACTCGCGCCCGCCAGTCGGCAGTCGCCCGTCGTTCGTCGAACGTACCGTACGTGTCACGTCATCGCGCGTAACCTTCCAGCCATGTGGTGAAGTGAAACTGTCAAACGTGATACACTTTCGTACACACTGGTGTTGTTTGGTTTTTAGTGGACTTAATTACATTTCATCTAATTGACTTGTGCTTGTTTGAATGGTCCTAGTGGTGCAATTATTTCGGGAAATTGGATTATATTAACGAATAATGGCCTTAGCCAGGTGAGTTATTTTGGTTGTTGGAGTCAACGCGGAACTAGTTTATTTTATCATGATCATCGAAGGACTTTACGTTGGTTGACTTATTATTTGAAACAGAACAATTTACATACACGTACAAGTTGAGCGATACATAGCATACTACGGATTATTAATGGTCATTGTTTATTATTTATCCTCAACAATGAACTATTGAAGGCCGATATTCGTGTGTTAAATTCATTTAGTACTTATTCCACAATGGGCGAAAGTTGCTTCGCCCCGCACGCTCATCTAACTTTCCTTGTTGTGTAAGCTGAACGTCAAACGACAGGTAGAGGGAGCAACTTAGAAATCGAGTCACTTTTACTGCAACTATTATCATTAGCTATAATGAACATGACAATTTCATAATTGCTTATCTAATTACAACGACTTAGTTTTATTTTTAAACCAAATTATAGTTCATTTTTCCTCGACCATGCTTAAACACTTTTGATGAGGGTGTTTCAATGTGTTTTTCTTTATGCTGTGTAACAGCGCACCCTCGATTGATCGTTGCTACGGCGACCCTAATCGTTGGAACCCTCCTGTACCCTTGTTATGATGGCGTGTTTTATTTAAAATACGTATATCAAGTTTGAACGTTACATTCTGCATTCAGCATTACGTATCAGCTGCTCCATTACATTGGAATAGTAGAGAAACTTATAACATCTAATATTATGTTATTAGTATGCTTTATGACTTTACAAAAGTCATATGTTAAAACTATACTTACTTCACCATGACATATAACCATCAAAAACGTATGTGGGCAGGCGTATAGGATTTGGGAGCATGGTCTCGTTTGTTTTTTCTTAGCAGGTAGCTAACCCAGACAAGGCCGGAAAGGTATGCCTCCGGGAGCATCAAAACCTTTTTTTACGTTATTATAATAGGGGATCATCCGCGTAGTTTTTAACTTTTTGAATTTAGAACAATATTTAAAGTAAATGAAACATCATGCTAAATGTTTAAATGTCATTTGCTACAGGTTCTTTACATAATAAATGCATAACATGTTTTCTTCAGGCAGGCCTAATTTACTTAATTATCTATGAGTCCTATGATATCTTCAAAATAACGTTTGTGGGTACGAAGATAAATATTTACTGCGATGCTTTTTGCCAGGTCGATGACATCTCCGGCCCAAAATGCAAAGAAGAGCATATACACGTACGTGTGGGTAGAGACACCTTCGTCTCGACCCTCTTTTAATCTTATTGCAAGACTGCGAACCCCGGTCCTTTATTACACCGTATGAGAATATTTTTGAAACATATTATTCGGCATATTAACTCGATGAAATATAAATTATTCTTAAAATATTTGATGGGCATTTGAAAGCTCTACTCTTTCCACTTACGCAAAAAAATAAATGTATAGAATTAGTAAGTATGATATACCTGGTATACTTTTCAAAGAAAACCTTAATTCCTACTACCTGTCATTTGAACCAAATATAAAAAAGACAATTGCAAAGTATCACATTATGGGACCGTAATAAATTCGGCGAAAAGTGGGTGTACTGGTTACACATCTGCCTACCTCTTCGGGGATTACAGGCGTGAGTGTATATGTATGTAATTGAAAATTGAGTAAATATTTATTTACATTTACTTTTTCTTTCTTGAATATATAATACTTTTTTGACTTGCATATTGTTTAAAATATTGCGAGTATGTACCTATGTTATCGTAGGACTGAACACGCAATCCGCATTTTCACGAACAAGTACGCAAACGATAACTCAGAATATAGTATATTAAAATAATGACTTTATTGCGCAATCGCACATTCGGCGACAGATATTATGTTAACAGTGTTTACTAATTTGTCTATGCCGCACTGTGTTTAACTTTTGATTATACGCACCTATTGCGGTTTACTATTGTGGGTATATAGAATTCGACGTCCCTTTGTTAGCAACCAAGGAATACATCTTGGGAAAACCTGTTCCATGATTCGCCACAAACTTAACCTCGTCAGTCCGTTTTTATATGAAACATCTTTTGTATGTATACTTGTCAATCATGATATACTTAGAAGTTTAAATACTCAGAAGAGAGAATTTGGCATTTAGTCCACCTATATACCATGTATATAAATACAAACACTCAAGAGTTGTTGAAGCTTGAAGAAGTTGTTTAAGTAAATATTTCATGTAAAATATTGCAAACACTTTTCTACCCCTGAGGGTTTTGTATTTCAATAAATTCTTTGAATTTTTTGAATGAGTCACTTAAGACTTTTAGTCATTTGTAAGTTTTTATGCGTTCTTTTATCATTCATCCGATTACGATTTAACTTTAGTGAATTGTTTCGAGCGTCCAAGGTTTCTTACAAATATTATGATTACTTAGTAGGCAGTTCCATGAGTACAGATAATCTCAACGCAAGCGGAGCTGCGGCACAAGCTAGTTATCATTAAAACCATTAAATATCTTTATATAATATGCTACTTCACTTTACAATGAACTATATGATTGTTTAACTATGTTAGACGAGGTTATTTCTCAAGAATATCTCGTTTTAGCTGAGGGCCGGTGGCCGTTCAATGGCTTTAGTAATGTTCAGTATTCACAAAGTGATAGATAGTTCTCAACACTTGGTTCTCTTTGCTCCAGTTTTACTAACATAGGACTGCGATAACTAAGTGGGTTTCGATGGTAATTCTTTTTGAATCGATGCGGTCTCCATAAACTTATAATTATATACTTATGTCATTATAAAGTAATTTAAAAAAACAATGATATATCTCAATTAATAATAGACATTGAAATTTGTATTTAATTATCTTTGAAATTAAAATTACTAATTAATATTGATTTGCCATTTGGTGTTTGATGTTTGAAGGGTGAACGAAAATAGTTTAGTTGTATCTTTCTAACACAAGACAAATTCTCATTGACTAAGTGATGTAGCATAGTGCACGGAGACACATTTTTGTTTCTCTCTCTCTGGTATGTTATAATGCCCCCACGATTTTAAATAATATACTTAAATAACGTCACGATTGCGTCCCAGATTATAATGTAAATTATTCCGATTCCCGGCATCTTTAATCGAACAAATTTAACCAAGTGCCTCATATCGGTGTTGAAATCGAAATGTTGCTCGTAAAATTCGGAAATCTAAATCACTTTTTATATAGCATTTCCGTCTCCAACGGTAAGTGCCGATGAACACAATCAAGCACGCGAAGCCGCGGGCAAAGGTATTATTCAATAACAACTATTCACGAAAAGGCAAATGTTTAAATACATGAATCATAAATATTTCCAAGTCTTCCTTATTATCTTAACCAGTACGTCCCACAAGGCCAAGGCTAATACATACAGTTTGTTTCGAACGACAAATCAAATTAATTTTCAATTTATCTCCATTTTATATGGAGATTTTTTTCGAAGTGGTAGAGCCACGCTGTAGACATATTTCTCTACAGCATGAATTGGGCGGCTCGACCGGGGTAGTACCACTGTCTCACAGAAAACCAACGTAAAGTAACAGTTTACTGTCGCGTTTCGTATGGTAAGTGAGATATCCGGAGGCCCATTTCCCCTTCCCTTCCCTAATCCCTATTCCTGTCCTTTAAGGCCGACAGCGCATACATGACACTTTCGGTAATGTGGATGTACATGGGCGGTGGAGATCACTTAACATCAGGTAACCCACTGGCTCCTTTGTCGGACTATGAAATAAAAAAAAATTATATGATGATTGTAGAATAAAATATGTTTTGTTAACTTTTCTTTAAGATTCTTATTGATTTACTTGCAATAGTTTCTATACGGTTGCAGTAAATGTAGAGTTGTCGCAGCGGCAGACAGTCGCCACTCGCGGTCTCTTGTCTAGGTCGGACATTTCTAAACCTACCCTAAAAGCTATACAGACAGAAGACTATACATACTATACACACATGTGGTGATGTCATATTATTTTTACATCTATGGTTATATATGTTTGAATATCGCAAAGTACTAGGATCATCCGACGTAACGAAAACCTTTTAGCATGTGAATTGGCGAGTAATTGTACGGGAAGGACAAAATATTATTGAAAAGTTATACGGTGACGTCTGATACGATTTAGTTCCGTTGTAGTTTGGCATGATCTTTAAGTTTTGGTTACATTTTATAGGACTGGTTTGATAATAAAATGCTAACCGCTAACACAAAACAAAACAACATCTAAAAACAAAACCACTTCATTAGCATATTGAAACAAACAATCAGTACACACGGAAATAGTTTGCGGAAGAAACTGCTACTGACATCCCTATTCAAACATTTTATTACATCTTGATGTTAAACTGCTAAATGTTCCGCCACAATAACATTAGATTTATAAATGTCGAATACCACGTAAATGCTTATTAATCAACCAGATTCATATTATTAGTAATATTTTTGTTGTTTCCTGTTTCCACACAGAGAAACTGAATAGGTCCAAGTATAGATATATATTGCATATACATGAATTTAGAAAATTAATAATTATCCTAATTAACATGACATTTGGAAAGTTGTTCAAATGAGACGCATAAATCTCAGTACATTGTAACCGACAGAACTGAGTGAAATAGAGGTGAAATGTCGCGACGCGTCGGTGTAACGCATGCCCGATGTCATTATTCAGCTGAAACTGGCTCTTGAATCTGTGACGAGACCGGGTCACGTACATTCTCTCAATTCGTTTGCCCACAATGTGTAACTATATTAAAGTCTTCTTAATATGTATATAAGATAAATATGTTTATTCTACAACGTATGTTTACCAAAACAAAGAAAACCGAAATTGAAAAGGATATTGTTGTCAGCTTAACATTTCGAGCTATGTATTTATTACCAGTGTTAAAAATCGAGTACAGATAATGAAATCGATTTGGAACACGTCGGTACGAAACGTTAATTTGTCGAGGGAGCAATTCGGAACGGGGACATCGCGCGCACTCCAACTTCATCGGAGACGAGCGCGTTGACCCATTTTGTTCGTGCCGCGGCATGGTGCGTAGAGGAATCAATGATGTAGCAGCCGAATCTCGAGGCCTTCGCAGCGCTGCGCTGATGAGTCCGGATCTGTGTCAGGGTCCTCCCCCGCGCTGTCCCTGCGCCCTTCACGACTCGCCGCCCACACACAGCCCCTCGGTTCACCCGTAAAACTCTCGAATATTTGCGCTGCGGCTTCCTTACTCTTGTTTAATGATTTTGTCGCCTCTTGCTGAAACCATCACTGCCATTGAATTTTTCGTTATATTCATTTTCATAGGTGATGTTTCAAACTTTCATATTTTTCGTTAACATTTTTAATATAAAGTAATTTCTGAAGTTGTAAAGTAAAATGTTTCTGGAGTTAATAAAATGGTAAAATATGTAGTTATACATTTTCTTGCAAATCACTTTATGTACGAACGTCGGTAAGCTACGGCAATAAACAAATTATTTAGCTTATGCGAAGCTCTCTAAGGTCGAATATTTTTAGATGTTTGATTAAGTGCTGGTTTTATTCATCAGTGTAATCAGTAGCTATCAAAGCTAGTGGTAGATATACAGCCAAGATGAGGAAAGAGTTTTTTAGTTTGTACATCTACTTTTTGATTTATAATAAACATATTTACTTTGCTCGTAATAATGTTTATGTACCTAATTGTTCGATAAATGGCTAAAACTTAAAATTTTGACAATAGCTGGCATGCGCGCCAATGACATAATAATGATCTTTTTTTTTACTGTGTGGATAGACAGACGTCAGACGGGCTACCTGATGGTAAGTAGACACCGCCGCCCATAGACTTATGCAATACCAGGGCACAGCAAAGCCGCTGCCTACCTGGATTGATTTAATTAGGCTAGGCTCCTTCATATAGGTACATTGAATAAATACGGACTCCGGGGTTAGTGTTCAACTGGTGACCGACCTTTGCAGCTGATTTACCTTCGCAGCAGTAGACAGCGAAGTTGGCATTGTCGCCTCGATGCCAATAGGAAGCGAAGCGGCCGCAGATCGCTATTGGGCTTAAGGCCGTTTTCAATGCACCATCTTTTACCTTGTGCTCTTTACTAAACAGCGTGACCCACCTACGGCGTCGATCGGAATTGTGAATGAACAATCATTCGCCTCACTGAAAATAAATCGTTCATTATTTAATTATAGCAAAAAATATTAGTACTTCAACTGTGTTGGTAGTTGATTGTAAAAAATATTTTATTTTGATAAATGTTTTCAAATAATGACCATCAAACATCATAACTTCAGATAAGAAACTTGTCGCTATGTACTCTGTTACAGTTTTACGTTACTAGTATAATTCCTGTCTGCACTGATATCAGTTTGCATCTTGCAACCGTAGCAATTTGTTATTCCCTGGCAGATGGTGATTAACACATTGTTAAGATGTAGGAAAGTAGAACGGGGGCGTCAAATTCAAGGTCACGGACGTGGCTGAACAAATTTATTTTGAACGGCCAACTTTAGCGTTAACTTCAATATTGTGCTACCTTGAAAACCACACGTCTCATGTGAATACACGCGGATGTCGTTAGCTGGTTTTAGTACTCATTTATTGATATAACATTCATGAATGCGTCCACATAGAAACCATCGTTTTCACGTTATTCTTCACGAATATTAATCGTGATTTTAATTATATTATATCATATTTATGGGAAAAGAGTTTTGTAATTTATACAAGTAACGCATTCGGCGATAACTGTCTTAAAATATAATAGATATCTATTTGAAATTCCGACTTATTTTTCACTATTTAACATTTTTTTAACATTATCCCACTGCTGGGCATAAACCTACTTTACTAATGAGGGTTTAGGTCCCTCATCCAACACCCTGAACTAATACGGATTGGTAGGCAGACAGTTTTCAATATGCCATAAATTGATAATAATTATAGTATATGATAAATAAATATATGTTTTAATTTTTGTGTTCAATATTCTCAAACATGTGCACGTATGCTAGCAAAGATTGAAAGTGTACGTCCGCCTGGGTAGTGTGCGCGGCCTCAACCGAGTTTTGTCGATGCTTTCTCGAGCGGCGAACCGGGTCGCGTTCTCGATGCCTCGTGCTGAGCTGGCTGGCTGGTACCGACACTGCCGACTGACGAGTGCCGTGCAGTGCGCACTGCGAACAGAACACAGTGTCGCCCTGGACTCGAACACGCACACCGAGACATGCCGCGGCCGCACGCGAGATAGTTGTGTACATACACCTACACGATCTGAGATGTATTGTGTCAGGGCTAGTAAATAACTGTAATAAATTATTGACACCAATTGGTAACATCGATGCTTAATGTTTTATTCGAAATATAAATTAGAAACATACATATTTTAATGTGTAAGACGGCACGGAGCTAACACAGCGTTTACATGACGATAATTTTTATAAATCTTTTCAAATGTAGTTTTATCTTTTTTTATCGTAATCGATTAAGTATATACATACTGTAATATTGTATACATAATATTTTAAAATGTGTGTTTAAATGACCATCAAATCTGTTAGATAGCGCTAGAGGCGATCGACAGTGACGACCCTCGCTAGTATAGGAAGTGCGATCATACAATTTATATTAGGTTGAAGTCAAGGTCTTGCCAATCATTTTGGCCATCTAGTAATTCACAGGACAATAAAATCAAAGGCCGTACTGATTCGGCCTTTTTCGTTACAGTTTGTCAAGGAACATATTATCGTTTAGGTACACTGAAAAGTTTGTTCAAGAACACGGTTTTGCGTTTATAATCTACATCAAAATCGGTCGTAGTTAGCAATAAGTATCGTAAACACCGCTTTATATCTGTTTGCATATTCATGGTAAAACAATGTAGAACGCGTTGCAGTAGGGCCGAGGTGGCACAGTTTCTTGTTTGAGCTATAAATCAATCTGTCCTAGTTAGATTAGCGTCTGTAAACGGCATTTTATATCCATTGATGTCTTTGCTTTCCAATATCTATCTTTCTGCATATCGACGGGTTGGCTCGTGTGGACGCAAGCCGACTTGGCGTTTAATCTGCTGCCACATTCACGTACGTATGTGCTCTTACATAACTGTGTCGCGTAAATTCTTGCTCACATCACTCTTTGTATTTAAAACATGTTAAGTATGTATCAACGTAACAATTTCAAAATAATCTCACGAAGAACGTTATGAGTGTATGTGTCCTCACATACGCAAACGTGGCACGGTGACACTTTCAATATTTACGATATGATTTGCGTATCGAGTTTCTGCAGTTTAATAATTAATTTATAAAAAATAATATGGAAAAATTATTAATATTACAAATTATTAATAAATAAATTAACCCCTCTAGTTATTACTTTCGCTTTAAAAGCTTACGCTATGGATTCCTGTTTTAGCAATACAGCGACAAGCAAAAATTTTAAAGAACTGGTGTCTATCGGGAACCTCTAATTAAAACATGATAACATATAATAACATTTTTACTTTTTGTGTTTTATTATGATTTATCATAATGATTTCTGATATCCATTAACTGTATAACTAACTAAATTTAACTATTGTTTAAATTCCAGCTGTCTATATGTAACGGTTTAAAAAATAATATCCTTTAAATGACTAGGACAACCAAACTATGAAAAAAAACTGACGTTCTAAATAGAAAACCTCCTTTTTGTTAAATAATTTTAATTTTTAATTATTCAATTATAATCTAGCACAGTACAGTATACTATTTCCCAAAATATAACTTTCCATTCAACTGCGAAGCTCAGGGGACGACCGATTTACGTAAGCGGATTGTGCAAGTATATGTTACGTGAAATTACCTCATGAAATGTAACCCATAGATTTACGGCGTATCATTTATTCATGTAACTTGACCCCAGTTGCGTCTTTATTAGATTTTAACGTCTTTTCATGGTCTTATTTATTCTGTTTTATAGCAAAAGCTAAAAGAATTAACGTGCAGATTGAATAATGTTGTAACCCAACTATATACCTTATACATACAATTATATGCAAAATATTGCTGCGCCTCAACTCGGTCGCACATTGAAAGAATTGTTGACTGATTTTTTTGGCATTACAATATATATTTTATTGTAGCCTACCGGGGTTTGCACGGACTGCCCAGACGAAAGTCCCGGGTAAGAAACAAGCCTCGTGCACCTCGGAGTTTTCAAAGTTTAATTTTTATTTATTATTAATTATCGCTCGTTTTAACGGTGAAGAACACAGTGCGCAAACCTGTTCACTTAGGAATTGCCCAGAAAATTTGGAATGTAGGTGTGTGAAATTTACCAACCCGAATTAAGGCAGCGTGTGTATCCAGGGCCTAATTCTCATAAGAAAAGCAGGCCTGTTCCCAAATATAATAGCGCAGCTGAAAAATATTATATTATTTTTTAATGAAATATCACCAATAATGGGCTCTTGGTATTGTAATTTCTGAGAATGTGATGGGTTGCAAAAGTTCCGTTAGGCGACCTTTTCTAACAATTTATTACAATAGGTAAACATAGCTAAATGAGAGTTTTCTAATATTGGCGGCGGATTTTTATGATCAATCAGTGTGCGGCAACTATTGACAATATCCGTGTTAGCATCTATCCATTTTACTTTTATCTAGAGCGCTTGAGTGCGAGCTTTTTAACCGACTCCAAAAAAGGAGGAGGTTAACAATTCGTCGGAATCTTTTTTTTATGTATGTTACTCGAAGAAGCCTCCAGGCTTTTTCCGATTCGAGAATTTTTTTTTGTGTTTAAAAGGGTATACTTTCCAAGTGGTCCCATTGGCACTAAGTCAGGATCTGATGATGGGATCTCAGAAAATCCAGGGCAAACCCCAAATTTTACAGTGACGCATAATTTGTTTTTTATTGAAGTCAGTGTACTTTTAATTATAAAGCCTTTTCGCAGCCGCCGGCTAAAACTACAAGTAAAATTTTACAGATAACTCTTTCCTTTGATTTTAAATGTTTATGTTTTACAAGTATAATTACGATACTCATGATCAATTAAGTTTTACATTTTTTTAAATAATAAAAGAGATAAATTTTATAGGTGATCCAAAAACGAGTTGGCCAGTTTAAACACTGACAATGAGACTGCAAATAACTTATCTTACTTATATAAAAATCAAACCAAAATAGACGGCAAATTCTTGAAATTAACATATTGAATTATAAATAAATAATAATCTATTGAAAAGAGCTTTTTAAGTATTCATTTGTTTATTTTATAAACATAACCTATTTATATACATCTATATAGTGTTTGAAGTGATATCATTGAAGTTAGTTATTTTCTTTCCCTTTAGTAAACATACAATATCTATTTCCTATTATTTCAAGTTAGCAGCATTATTTTGTTAATATAGACCTTTTATTTCACGGGCGAACCCATTTACGGATCTTCCAAGGAAGAAGGTAGGACTCACCGGGCCAGTTTGTCCTACCGACTAAAGTACAGTTTCACTCTTTCCTTCATAATGAAAGCCTTGGGGTACGCAAATTACATGCAGATTAAATGCATTCAACAATATTTTCTTGCTGACACCTGTTGTAAATCGGTGGGTAACGATTCTCAAGCTGGTAATTTTCGTTTTTGACAGCACCAATACACATTCTCCGTTATTACTCATTGAAGAATGTTTTTCCCTACATAAATAATAATACAACAGCTCTTTCTTACCTTTCCCACGATTCCGCGCGACCTCATTCTTATTGATCCTTTTTCCTAACATGGTATATAAAAGTAAGTCTACAGTTCGTGTGGGAATGCCCTTGTATCACAATTATACTCGTACGTAACCTGAAACGGTAATTGAACTATTGAAGCGCTAACGCTTCAGCTACCCATGCTTCAGTTTGTAAATTGGCCGCACGGCCTCGGCCTCGCTCGTTACTTCCGCATCGCAGCTTATCCTCGCTCAACTGTGCCCATGATAATCTTTTGTGCCGTGAGCCTTGATCCTAGACCTTCCCGCCAAAGTCATATGTACCGTCCACACAATATTAAAACCATATTTTGATTTCCTTTCTAGGTATAATCAGCAAACCGCGCGCTCCTCTTGGTTAAAGTACGTACTTACATATTTATTTTTTTCGTAACTTATCTATAGTCCTATTATAAATTTTATTGTTACATTTAATCAAAAACGTGTGTAACGACTGGCTCTTGTTAGCTCATCAGTACGGCTATTTAAAAGCGGTACATAGAGATATTTTTTTGATTTTTCATTGTGAGTAATATTGATGATTTAATGTTAAATATACGTAAAGTTAAATAAATGTTAGTTGCGGAGTGGAGCGCGTTAACGTTGGCTGTGTTAGCCACGTGCAAACAGGTAGGCGTGATCGTGTCGACGTCACAGCCCCGGCCTATGAAGGTCGTGACGTAACCATCTAGTCTCACCATTATTCAGCTTGTCGATCCGTCGTTCGATTCCTCGCGAGGCCGAACGTTCTATTGCTCGACAACTGAGGTTATATGCAATTTCATTCTCCTGTCTCGTTTCCTTAACTTCAAGACCGCAGACACAGCGCCGTTGACTCTTGCACTTAAAAGTCTAACAATAACCCTGATTTAAAACCAGGAAGCGTAATATACTCGTAAAGACGCAGTGTCGTCGTCGTAACGCGAATGTTCGACCTTAACATTTTGCTACGTAGGTCTTATGTAAATATCAATTTTAGCTCTTCAGCTATTTAGAGCTAACGCCCCAGTGAAATATTATTAGAAGACAACTTAAAATATTCCGTAACGGGTAAGTTTCCTAATAGTTACCGTGAAGCTTTCGTAGATTCAGCTTTGGGTTCAAGCCAAATATCTCTTATTGGGGAGTCTGTAGTTTAAAGCAACTGTGCCTAGTTTATTTAGAACCCTGTTATGGAACAATGAATAAATTAATTTCATCTTTCTTAAACATATATGTCCTCTGTTTTACACATTTTGAATTTTAAAACCACTTTTAAAATTCCAGTTATGAATGTACATTTAACCTTTTATTCGAAAATTAAGTTGTTGAATCTGGCAAGTATATAGCTCACAAAGTACCTATATATATGAACATATTATTTTATCTAAAATATATTTTTTGATTGATTAATATTATCTTTCAATGTCACAGTGATAATTTTTATATTTCGTTTATGTGTTTGCAAATTGTTTTCCTGTATTTAACATCGACATAATATACTGCAGCTAATATGATTTGTTAATAATAAATAGCTTAATTAGCATCTAAGAAACATAACTAGAACTGTATTAAACCGGTAATAATCAATTATGTATAGTGTACACTTGACAAATTTGTTTCATGACCACCTTAGGTCTAATTTTGCATGGCATTCGTGAAATACAAAATTAAATTAGCTTTTCATTTACGGTGATAATCTAATTGAATTTATATTTGATAAGATTCTTTTGATAATACAACATCCACTTTATCTGTAGTATTTTACTTCTCTAGTGACTCGTGATAGCCTTTTTTTGTATTGTGAGCTTTAAACTTGGCAGTTTTATATAAATTTCTCTACTTGGTCCATTGCAGAGGGTTATGTCTAAGGAATCGAGCTTCATGCCGCGAAAATTAGTTTATTTCCTCGGATATAAAGTAGGTAATTTTCCTGATATTTTCCAAATTTAGTTTCTTACATAGAGATTTCGCCACAGCGACTTAGTTGCGAACATTAACGTACAAGCTTAGTCTCGCATTAATAATACTAATATGAGTTGTCATCAAATTATAACATATTGATATTTTTTGCACGTATATTTTCATTTATAGAAAAAGTTTAGTAGTGTACTACAATATTTAACCAGTCTCAATTCAAACTTAAGGTCTTGTAGATGAAGCTTATAATCAATGGACCTGTGACATTTAATGGCATAATACTTTATTAAAAAAATAAATGAATAAACTGGTCGAGTCTACCTGTATAGATATTTTATACAATTAATTTTCAATGTTCTTATAAACACACGTTTATTTACTCCGATTAATAATGTACATGCATAGCTTAGCTGGTCTATGCATACATGTTTTGAAGTCACTATCATTTACCGATCGATCAGTACATTTACATATAGATTCACACTTTAGAAATCTTTTATCTGCATTGTATGCAACGACACGACGTGATGTTGCGTCATGAAATATTATCTGATCCTGTAATAATGTAACATGGTTTGACTGTCACGTATATTAAGAAATGGATATTTTGTTTGTTCTGAGAACAAACATGTTTTAATAACATGATGATAATGGTTGTACATGTACAATAACCACTTACGACTCTCGACTCGACGCGGCGAACACGCGCCCGGAAAGTCTCACTCGTCATCTTGTCACGTTTACGTAGCATGTGTAACATCGTAGCGCGGTCACCTTGCGCGTCCCCGCACATCTCGGACAAATAGAGGTGGTATTGGCTTTATTTCCGCGTTCGCTAGCACGTCCCGTCTGCAAACTATGTATCTAATGGACAATGACGTCATAATTATATTCAATATCAACATTATGTATGCGATTTGCAACGATTCAATTTCGGAAATAAGTTATCACTACGCAGCGTGTTATTTATAAATAATTTTATATATTATTCGCACTGCCTTGGTGGCGCAGTTGTAATTGCGCATGCGTTACGACTGCTGTGCTGAGGTCTCGGGTTCGATCCCCAGGTCGGGTAAAGTGATATTGGGTTTTTCTATCTAGAAATTCTCAGTATTAGGCCGGAGTCTGGAATCTGTGCCCGACATGGCAATAGGCTCGCCCGCTATCACATTATGGGACCGAAATTCGGCGAAAAGTTAGTGTACTGGTTACACCTCTGCCCACCCCTTCGGTGATAACAGGCGTGAGTGTATGTACCAAACGGGCAATGTGTGGCATGACGCCAAAATTTTGTAATGACAATATAAATCAGTAATAATTAGTATTCCTTAAATACAATCAGTGTTTGTCTATTAACATGTTACAAATTTTTTGAGCTGATAAAATGAGATAGCCCTTGCAGATCACCGGAAAATTAATAAAAGTGACTGGAGTAAAGTTTATACTGAAGTTAAACTATGTCATACATGCATTTATAATGTACCGCACAGTGTTTTAACTTCCATCAATATTGTTGACAAACTTATACTAGCGTAGGAGCCTGTTGTGATTATTTAATACTTAGATATGGGGCCTTAGGCCTGTAGTGTATTGTGCTATAGCTTCATACAGACTTCATCTATCAATAATAGGGATTATACGTTTTATCCATTACGTTAGCTTATGTAAGCAAACCGTTTAGAAATAGGTATTCTATTACATATCACGAAGAAAAAATAATTTAATATCGATATAAATAAGATTTTGTATTAATTTGATATCTGAGAACAGTCAAATGCCATCATCAAGTGGACGCAAAAATCAAGCTAATAATATTTTCAGATATAATTCAATAAACTAAATACAAAATCCATTATTAAATTATGATAGACATTATTATTCTGTTACTTTTAATATTTATTTGATGGTCCCAAGTCTCAAGTTCTCTGTGCATTATTTCGAGCCTAAAAAGATTTTAAAATAATAAAATGTTAACTTGAGCTGCTAGTCATTTTCGATACATTTTTAATTTAACAAATGTTACCTACCTATAACAGCTTAATATATTGACAATAGTTTGTAGAGAACCATAATGAGGCACAATTAAAGCTAGCGGCAATTATGTTATTACAAATCTTTCTTAACTGTTTTTCAATCATTACAGTGCCAATCAAGTAACAACTTGAATTAAGGTTATAAGTATACATGATTTGCTTTACGAATATTAAATTACGCCAGGTCAATGTCTAACGAAAGTGAGACAAATATATTTATCAATGCAAAATACTTTTATTTGATATTGTGAGGACTTTTCGAAACTATTTAGGATTTTTTTAACTTTTATCGAGCCAGTAATTAAAGGTATATGTTACGCTCTACTAAATATGAAATAAAAATTACTATACTGTGACATTAATATACGATTTATGTGTCTATACCCATTATAGGATATTTTTTTAATATTCATATACATAAAACTATCAAAAATAATGTAATTTTTTTTATGACGACAACGTTTATTCTAAAGCAGCGATGACACTAATGAAGTCTTCATTTACATATTGTTGTGCTGTGTATTAATGTAAAAAAGTCGTTTATAAAAACTATGCCTATTCAGTCGAATAATGTCAAGGTGTTTTGTAATAGAAATTTCCTGATATGCGATATCAGTTATGGAGTTTGAGATTTCACTATTCAGCTCTACCAATAACGTAGAGTATGACCGTCTCCCTTACTCGTGATTACCTTGTACTGGATTTATTTTAGTTTTTCTTCTGAAAAACACAGTACATTTGATTTTGTAAGAATATTCATATATTTTTTACAATCGTATGTAATATGTGTCATTAAAAATATATATTGTTTTCGTGACTTATGAAGGTCTTACTGCAAAAATACAATATCAACCTTTATTTACTAGGGTTATACTTATAGATCAAGACAATGCGCGAACTAGTAACGTAAGGGGGGTAACATAATATTATTCCTAGGAAACTTGGCTTTGACATTGAGTAGTTATTGTTGTATTTACAACTGACTATGAAACGATGACGGCTGCCGCAGCCTTGAATACATCATGTGTTTGATTATTCCACACGTCACACCTACAATTTGTGCTGTTTGCACGATAGCCATCTCACATGATCGCTATTTTTGCAACCGCTAACAATATATTAAAATCTATCTAAAGGGAGCAAAAATAGATATACTCATTAGCAAATTCCGTACCAATATACAGCCTTGAGTATATAGTTTCCATGCCGTTATCAAATAATGATTAGCGGTGCAAACTGCAACCACACTACTCTTTGGTCACGTAGAGGCATGAGTAATCTGGAACGATAAAATACGTAAAGTGATTAATTGTACAAATAAACATAATAACTATTCATCTTTACATAGACATATGAATATAGTATGACTTATATCGTTTCCTGTTTGTTAAAAGATAATATGCAAGTTAGTATAACAACAAAACGTGTAATAATTCCATGATCATGGCGAACAAATGGTGTCAGGTGACCTACATATACGATTAATATTCATGTACGTATATTGTCTGAATTGCGTTTGTGGACCATTTTTTTAGGACATTTGTGATGACTAGGTTTATCATTGAACCAACCTCGCCCTCCATACGATTGTTGCGTCATCACCGGACATGATACAATACGTCTATTATTAAAATGTCCAACCGACGGATCGTCGTTTACTCGTATTGTGTTATAAGATGTGACCTCGTGTCCACTTAGTCTCCACTTTAATCTTGTGTGTGTGATATTCCCTGTGTAAGAAATGCAATGGAAAAATTATAACTAATTCACATAAAAAAACAACTTTTAAATTCAAAATACTATGGATAAAACAATGTAGTGTGCACACACATTGTCTCTGTTTTGATGCATACTAATAAGTTATCGAAGAGCGATGTGCTTTTATATGTATGGGATAGGATGTATAACTATTATTAAAGATATATAAAAGTTAATGTATCTAAAAACAACATTGTCAACTGGTTAATTGATTTACAAATCTGAAAAATTCAGACCTATGAAAAAAAAACATTCTTAAATAAACTAAACGAATGTTTTGATGTAATTAAAAAACCCCGACGAACAGAACCTACGGTTAAATCATAAAAAAGTCATTAAGGTAATATTATACAATAAACAATCACCGTCGTACGTTATTACCATGACATATAGTTTATAATGTTCATTATTATAATGCAATGTCAATGTTTGCAATCGCAGGACGGGTGTCGTCGTATTATATGCTCGAGGTAAACAAACCGTCCTTCAGGTTCCAGTCGAAGACCCTATAATGTCGGCTCGTCCTCAGGGCGCCTGAGTCATAGCACCGCGTCATCGTAAAGAGGGCAATGCTCACTCGTTACTCCCCCCTTGCTAGAACGGCGCGGCGCAGCAACGGGTCAACGTTTAAAATACAAAATCACTTACATACTTATCAAGACGCTTGTTGCCTTTCGTCCTTATTCTGAATCCATTGTCAGCTCGTCAAGTGGCGACCATTATTATTTATTGCGAATTTATGGTCATGCAGTGGCATTGTAATCGTTTCCAAAGCCTCGATTTGTGTACAACAAAAACTAATTGAATGATTAAACTTTATAATTACATTGTCATATTCGTATGAATTAAGTAGGTATATGGCAGTTACAATATTTATTTCGTACTTGGATCAACGTCAACGTGTCCTGTTATATTGATTCGAATGTCAAATGATACGAGATCGTTGGTTTAGTCAAATTATTTTTTTATTAACATCATTGAATAGTTAGTATAAAATAAAGTCGCTATCTTTGTCTATTTGCGTGTGAGACTAATTCTTCTAAATTAAACAATTAATTTTGAGACGATTTTCAATTATATCATTTATATAATTTGTTACGGAAAGTTTATAATATATAGTACGTACATATTACATTTATGGAATGTAGAGCAAAGTCGATGTTTAGTGGCCTTGTACCTAGTCTGAGAAACCAATTTTAGTACTGGGTTCAAATTCTAGGTCGGGCAATCCCTTTGTGTTCAGGCTTCAATTTGAAATATACATTTTACTTACACATACATTTGGCTCTGCATCACTGTTTACCCCTTGAAGGATGAGTTTATATATGTAATATCACTGTTGAAATACTATTTTAAATTTTGTTTATTTTTAAGAAAAATAGTATCCATCAGAATGAAATAGTATAAAGCGTAGTAGCTTTGAAGAATGACATGATTATTGATTGTGTCGAGTAGCAAAGGACGGTTGTCTCTCGATAGTCTCTAGCTTGTCTCTAGCCTGGTAGATGTTACTCTACCTGGACGGCACAGCGCTTAAAATCAGGTGCAGTGTGGTCATTTTGCCGTAATAATAAAAATTTTAAGCTTGTAAATACGTATATCATGTAACTCAACATCAAGCTTCTCAACACTTTAGATTAGTAGCTCAATCATATGTATATCAATCAACAACGTAAAATACGTATATGACGAAATGTATAGCGCCTCTAGCGGTTACGTTAGAAACTAACCACTTACGAATATCCTACCACCACCGTTAGCTGGTGGTAGGATATTCGTATCCGCCCGGATAGCGACCACCGTACACAGGGCGAAAAACCCGCCATAGTGGCACACGCAAGTGTGTCGCGTTCCGGGATCAGCCAGTGTATGTCCGGTTATCGTCGGGGGGCTTGAGTTGGGGTACGATGTTTGGCCGTGCGGGTATAAGCCGGTTCACAGTCGGTTGGAGGCGTGTTGATCCGTCGGCCAGGGAGACCTGTAGAAACGGTGGTACCGCTGGCCGCCCGCGGTACAGTACAGGGGCCCAATCGTGGCTAACCACCACGAGAGGCTGCCCCACCATGCCGCGCATAATCTTGGGTGGGTCCGTCGTGCCGGTTGGTGACCGGATGTGGGGTCCCGGCGGCCTATCCCGGGAGGGTACGGGGGCCCTTCCGTCCGGCGGATACGCTCACCTCCTCTCGGCTCTTTTAGTGGACCGGCGCTTGTTGCGGCCTTCTGACTACTCTGACACTAGACCCTTGACCGCTTCTTCACCTCTCCCTCCCATAACTCCATGACAGCGAAAACTAAGAGAGCAGGTTCTACAGCGGTGCGTAACCCCACCACCGCATTCACAATGGAGTTCGCTAACATCCGCGGACTCCATTCTAATCTTAATGCCGTCCACCACCATCTTGAGACGGCCCGGCCTGCTCTGCTCTTCTTGACGGAGACACAGATTTGTAGTCCGACCGATACTTCATACTTGCTTTACCCCGGCTACTCGCTTGAAGAAAGCTTCAGGCCGAGGGCCGGGGTATGCCTGTATGTTCGGTCGGACGTCTGCTGTCGCCGTCTGCGCTGCATGGAGGACCCCTCCTTCTCCACCCTGTGGGTGCACGTCGACCTCGGCTCCCAGATTCGGGTTTACGTGTGCCTTTACAGGTCACACGACGGGGACGTAGAGACAACTCGGCTATTTAATTATATTAGCCAGGCGACAGACGACGCGCAGGAGCAGTTTCCAACAGCGGAATTGGTAGTTCTGGGGGACTTTAATACACACCACGAGTTGTGGTTGGGCTCTTCCAGAACTGACCATGCCGGCAGGACTGCTCATGCATTCGCTTTGACCAATGGCTTGACACAGCTGGTGGATCAGCCTACCAGGATCCCAGATGTGGCAAGTCATGCGCCCTCTCTGCTGGACCTACTGCTGACGAGTCATCCGACCGGGTATAAAGTGACGGTTGGTGCTCCCCTGGGTACCTCCGATCACTGCCTGGTTGGGACGTCGGTTCCTTGCGCTTTGCCTCCACGTCCCGTGAAGGTCAAGCGCAGGGTCTGGCACTACTCGTCGGCAGATTGGGATGGTATGCGGGATTACTTCGCATCCATCCCTTGGCGGCAGCGCTGCTTTGATGGAAAGGATCCTTCAGCGAGTGCCGACGCCATTGCTTGCGAGATCAGAATAGGAATGGAATATTACATTCCTTCCTCTGAGATCGCAGGCAAGGGCCGAGGACGCTCCTGGTTCAACCGTGCATGCGCCGATGCTGTTGGCAAGAAACAGGCGGCGTATCGTGCTTGGATCGGGGGTCGCGCTACGAAGGATCCCAACCTCAAGTCACTCAAAGCAGCCTACAACCGTGCTGCCAAGGTCTGCAAGAGGGCGTATGTTAAAGCGGATGCCCAGCGCGTCTCCAAGATTGGATGTGCTTTAGCCGATAACCCAACAAGCAGTCGTGCTTATTGGAGCTTGGCTAAGGCCGTCCAATCTAATTTCTGTCGCCCTTCGCTGCCACCGCTGAGATATCGAAATGGAACACTAGCCCATAGCTCGCAGGAGAAGGCCGATTTATTGGCAGACCTCTTCGCGGCTAATTCGAGACTCGAGGACTGCAATACTCATTTACCATCTACGCTGCCCGGTTGCGGTCACACAATGCCTGATATCCGTATCAGGCATTGTGATGTGCGGCGTGAGCTGCAGTCTCTCGAAGTCCGGAAGGCTAGTGGTCCTGATGGTATCCCAGCGCTTGTACTTAAAAAGTGTGCAGCGGAGTTGTCTCCTGTACTGACGCGCCTATACCGATCGTCCTACCTCTCAGGTATTGTGCCTGAATCTTGGAGGGAGGCTAATGTGCAGCCGATCCCCAAAAAGGGTGATCGATCAGACCCTAACAATTATCGCCCAATCGCCATAACCTCAGTGATGTGTAAAGTCATGGAGCGACTGATAAACAGCCAATTAGTTCGCTACCTAGAGGATCACTCGTTGATCAATGACCGCCAATACGGGTTCCGTCATAACCGATCAACGGGTGATCTTCTAGCGTTCGTATTACATCACTGGGGAGAGGCGATTGACAAGCATGGCGAGGCTCTGGCTGTGAGTCTCGACATAGCAAAGGCGTTTGATAGGGTCTGGCATCGTGGCCTTCTCTCCAAGCTCCCGGCATACGGTCTGCCCGACAACCTGTGCAAGTGGATTTCCGGCTTTCTGCATGAGCGTAGAATACGTGTCCTCGTTGATGGACACGCTTCGCAGCTCATGTCAGTAAATGCCGGAGTACCACAAGGTTCTGTGATTTCGCCCACCTTGTTTCTTCTGCATATCAATGATATGTTGTCTCTTGGCAACATTCATTGCTATGCAGACGACAGCACGGTTCATGGGCGTTATAGCAGCAAGCCGCCTGGTTGCCGGGCGGATACTGAGAGGAGACGCGAGGATCTTGTCGTTGAGCTCAAACGTTGGATCTCATCGCATCATGGGGTACCAGGAATCGGGTTGAGTTTAATGCCAAGAAAACCCAGGTGTGCGCGTTCTCGTGCAAGAAGTCTCCGTTTTCTCCCATCCCCGTTCTTCAGGGTGTTCCACTCGCAATGCGGAATGACCTTAGTGTCCTAGGTATGGATATCCGCTGCGATCTTAATCCAAGGAGTCACATCGAGGGCGTAATATCCGCCATTTCACGCAGGGTCGGAATCCTGAACAGGGTGCGGCGGTTTTTCACGTCTGGTCAGCTCTACCGCTTATATAAAGCGCAGGTGCGGCCGGGAATGGAATACTGCTCGCACCTCTGGGACGGTTCTGCAAGGTACCTTCTCGATGCCTTGGATGGGTTGCAGCGGCGGGCCATCCGCATTGTGAATGATGCAGACGTGAGTAACAGCCTGGAGCCGCTACAGCTGCGTAGGGATATTTCCTCGCTTAGCGTGTTCTACCGTCTGTATCATGGCGAATGCTCTGAAGAATTGTTTGATCTTATCCCTTCCTCTCCCTTCCATACCAGAACCACGCGTACTGGATTGCGGAGCCACAGCTTCGTGGTATCTACTACCCCGGCCCGAACCAAGAGGTTCGCAAACTCGTATTTTTGCCGCACCATCAAGCTGTGGAACAGTTTGCCAGCTGCCGTGTTCCCTCCTTCCTATGATCCTGGGTCCTTTAGGCGTAATGTGAAGAAGCTAAACAGCAGGCCGGCATGATTGTGTTGAGTAGCGGGGGATAGACTGTCTCTCGCTACTTGATACTCTATCTGGACGGCACTGCGCTTACCATCAGGCGCAGTGTGGTCACTTTGCCGCGCCAGAATAATAAAAAAAAAAAAACTAAATTCGGTAGTATAAGAACGAAACGCTCCATATTCAAAAACAACTCTAGCGACTTCGTTTACCTATCGTTCTTTTTAACACAAACTCATGGTTGAGCTACGTTTTTTTTTTAAATCTTTGTTAGATTACTAAGTATCACAATCAATTGAGTAATATAAACATAGACATAAGTGTAGTCAATTAACGTAAACTATTAAAAAACGTCCTACATACATATACACGCCTGTAATCCGCGAAGGGGTAGGCAGAGGTGTAACCAGCAAACCCAATTTTCGCCGAATTTATTACGGTCCCATGTGATAGGGGGCGAGCCTATCGCCATACCGGGCACAATTCCAGATGCCTGCGCAAATACAACTGCGCCACCGAGGCATTCAAGAAAATCCTATTTTTTATAATTTGTGACTCATTAATAATATGAATATATTTTAATTATTTATATCCTACACGTAGTCTAAATATGCTAAACTAGTTACAACTATTATTTATTACCTAATAACAATCCAAAAATGAACCACAGATTTCAATGATGCGACGAGACGAGACGCTTTGACTTAAATATAGAAGAGGATGCGAGTAGGTCGGATGACATCTATAATAAGAGCACGGGAGACCGATGATACGTACGGTGGATATTGCCCAACGATTCACGGGTTGTTGACTTTACCAGACTTTAACTTATTCTAACTGACGTACTGACTGAAGTACGGTTTAAGATTTTATATTAAGCAATGCAACGTATTAGTAATTCCTATCAAATATGTCAGTTAGTGATTTTTGTTCATAAGCACATTAGTATATTTTAATATATTTATATGGATCTATATTATTGGGTATAATACCATTAGAAACTCTACCTCTACTAATATGAGCGTGTGCTTCATTGACCACGACTTGACAAAATGTACGGCAAAGAAACGGGTGTTTGCGACAAAAACTGTGTTTTACAATTTTTTTGTCGCCCAATACGCGGTGGTCCTACCTGTGTGTGGTCCGTTGGAAGCCCCTAAAGTAACCGCATTAATCCATCTTTATTATACCACATACATGTGTCACAAATTAGCTATGTGAACTACTCATCTCAAATCACTCGACATTCGTTTGCGTAACAATGTCCTCTTTTTATTTAGGCCAAAAGTAGTAGATGACTTGATATGATTCACCTATTGTTAATCGCCATAGGAGTGGTTTACTGAAGCAGAATGTAGGTCGGTCGGGCCGCTCTAGTTGCCACAGTAGCAAATTGTTGATCGACCTCGGACATATCGTTTCGGGTGCGATAATCTTATCTGAAACAAAAAACACCAATCATTCTCATCTATGAAAGCTTTTAGTACCAACAATATAACATTTAAAATTACTACATATCTACTTTAAGCTTGACTGTAATTGCATCTAATTTTGTTGTATTCGGATTCAACAGGGTGGTAACACTGTTGCATAGAAAACCGATGTAAATGGCAACAAGCGTTTGGGTTTCATACCGTGAAATTGCTGATGGGTCAAACTTATACCTGTCAGTCTATTCCTATGGGACAAGGTCGGTAGCCTGGTTTTTTCTAAAGTTGTAGGTGTACATGGATGGTGGTGATCACTTACAATAAAGTGTTGAGTATCACCTAGCACAATCCTTGTTAGAAACGTTTTTGTTAATGATTACACAATCATGAAGCTGGTAATCTGGTTCTTGGTTGTACATACCATGTTCCATTGACAGTTCTCCCTAAAGCTCTCTCTCTCTCTTTTAATTGGGACTCGGACTCCATTGTATTATGGATGTATTAAAAGCATATAATAATTTTTTTGTTAACTCAACTGGACGCTCCCTTTCCCTAATTCTAGCAGTCGAGAGTCTTCTTCATTGCGTCAGTCACTCATTTTCAGTTTCTAGGTCATACCGATTAATTCACTTAGCCTACTTTTATTTAGTGCTGTGACACTTTTTTGTTTGACATACATAATTTCATCGCTCGATCGCAATTTCAGTAGTTGCCTCCATTTATTACAATTATTTCGTTCCGTTGTAATTTTTTCGTGAACTTGTGGAGTAACTCCAGGTGATGATTATCCAACCATTTATATTTAATCATCAGTTGGGTTCTCAGCCACAATAGCTACGTATTTTACAGGGATAAAATTAACTAGTGTTTGTAGGTACTTCCCTAGGTTTCAAGCTTTCTCGGTACCAAATTTCATGAAATTCATATATAAAAAAGTAAAAGAATAATTAATCCGACTACAAATAAGCATTTACATAAACCTACTGATAAGGTTATCTCAACCGGGAACTTCATAGACCGATCATCAGTTTTCGAAATTTTATTCATAAAGCTCATACTGCTTAGAACCTTTGCACACCACGTTTGTTTAACATGACGACGCGCGTATAACGCAATCAGTACGCTCAGCAAACGCAAACCCGTCGGTCTGTTGAAACCTTTGCACACGATCCTCGCGTTTGTGTCGCTACAAACGCGGAGAAAAAACACGTGCCAGGATAAAAAAAAGATACATCACTACGAAAGCGGCAGACCGCGTATTATGAAAATGAGGTTTTATCAGGCCTCAAAACACTGCCCGTAGTGGTTATACGTAGACTTTAAATTGTTACTAATTTATTTCTAACGGCGATGGCTTATGGAAGCATCCGCATGTGATGTAATATAACAATGCAGAATATACTCATCATCGAGCACTACATTGTTATGGTACTTTGGTCAACGTACTAACGCTAGTAATCCAGAGATTTTCACAACATATATAGGTTTTACAATACCGTTGTAAAAAAATGCAAACATTAATAAATGTGTATTAATTCATGTGAAAGAAATACGATTCAAGAACAATACTTACCAAAGCTTTTCCTAAGTGTAAATTTCTCTGGTTCAGTTTTGGTTCCAAAGAATCAACTAATCTTTATACTCAATGCATAGTAAAAGAACTCGCTAAGAGCTGTTCTTGCATATATACTTACTAAAGTATCTATGCAAGATATCATCAGTTAGTCAGAATACTAATTCTGGTACAACTGATGTCCGTATTCGTTATTGCAATGTTCCAATGCTGACTATAACAAGATATATATTTTGTCATAATGTATCCGCACTATAATACTCACTGTTTTATCATGTAATAGGTACTGAAAATCGAATTATTTTATACATTACACACGAATGTTCTTGGTCAACAACTATCTCAACTTGTTTGAAGTTATTTCCAACTATTTTGCATTGCTTTGAACAATAATATATAATTGATTATACCAAGTTTGTAAAAAGTTCAGATAATGTAATTCTCAGTATTTGCTGATATGCTTCTCAACAATAATGGTGTTTGTAAACGGCCGCAGACTCGTTGCCCACGTCATTAGATAAACTACGTGGTGATAGCAATAGCAAAACGCCGCGCTTAATCCTTTTAAAAAACACTCTGGCGGGTTTCGTTCTGGGGGTCGGAATTATCTCAGATCAGCATAAGTTTTGGCAACCGTCGAGAGACGCAATGTTTCTCAACGATCAATATGTATTATGGACAGCGCTGTACGTATAATCGGGTGCATTGTAGGCACTTTGCCGTGCCAGGATAAAAAAACAAATGATACCTGAATAAACACGATCACTTTATATTAACAATATAAATAAAAATGATATTATGATTCACTTTATTATTTATTAAAGAAAACTACAAAAATAAAATATTGGACTTTCATTTGGTGTCCACTTCATTCTTATATTATTTTATGATGCGCTTAAGAATCTGTCTGTATTAAGCGCTTTTCTCGTAATTTTATTTCCAATAGTTACGCGATTAGATGATATAACCATTAACCGCAGTGTAATCTTAAACGGAGCTTAACGCAAATTAATTTTATTAGTTGTCGATAGTTTACTAATTTAATCATGCGCGCGTTGTCGATTGCTCGTCCCGCTGCCAGCGTGCCAGTGTGTGCACGGCCGCAAAACGCAGCTTGCGTAGTCGGATTACATGTACCTACGTATATTCACAAAAAGCAACCGCACACGGACTGTGAGCGGATGCAGTACGGTGATGAAACTGACACAGATTCTAACGCGTATTTGGTAATCGAAATACAGTTCGTGAAAGTCTCGCAGGACGGCCATATCTCGCGCATTGTGTATGTCCCACTTCTGTAATACTCTCGACATTTTGACGGCACCAAAACCTAAAATCAGAAAGACACTTATGCATAACTTCTTTCGCCGAGCGATTATTTATTAACACAACTATATGTACGTTGTAGTGTGCGTAAATGTATGTGTATTGTTGTGCTCGCGTTCCAGATTTGGGAAGCGAAACTACGATTGTTGATTGGCGTATTAAAACGTTGCTACATTTTCGCCTTGCATTCAATTCCATGAGAAATTGCAGGTATTGCTTGGCGGCCACTAGGTCAATTGTTATTAAAATAGTTTTTGTATCATCTGACATGTCTAAAATTTCAATATGTATTTCTAGTTAATAATTGTTCATGTTGTTGCATGAGATACCTCCTGTATCTGTACTTATGATGTTTCTAATGTTCTCTTGTTATGATCAATGACATCCAATATCAAAATCATTATGTATACAGTATATTTTTTAAATGGGACAGTGACTTTCCTTATAGAAGATGTAGAAATACGAACTAAGTTATCTTTAGGTAATTTTGACAGTGACATAAGGATATCATCAACATTGGTGAAATCAGTGACTGCCTTAAATGAAGACGAACAACGAAATCAATCTTATTGGTTGCAGTTGTTCTGTTAACATGCAATAGCAAGTTATACGCAGACTTGAAAACACGACTGGCATAATGAATCAATATGTTGGAGTTTTTAACGTGTATACGGTGCGACACAATCCAAGCGGGAGCGAGAACCCTTACCCCAAATTCTTTATAGCACTTCTTGGCGCATCTTTACAACTCATCGAGTTTTTCTTTGTCTGTTTAATAAGTTTTTTATTACGCTAACTTTATATAGTGATAAATGTTCTATCATTCAATGCCATATTTAAAGTGTCCATGTTTTGATTTTATAATGGGACGTCTGATTTGTAGAATTATACTGTATTTATCAACATACGATATAGGTTTAATTTCTAGTCTTTACATTAAAGTCAGGCATTGTATTTTCAAATTCCTTTTATTAGAAATTGCTTTCTTTTTAACCATACAAGTATATTGTGCCCTTAATCAATATGGCCTTTTTGGGTTGAAATGCGTAAACGAGACAGGTTTTTTTTTCGCGGACAACGAGACAGATAGGCTTATGATGAAACAGTTCCATTCAAAATGGGACGTATGATGGAATTGGTTATATAATCCAAGTACACGGATAATGATTTGATTATAATACATCATAAATTATATTATTCATACAAAAAAAAAATATCTCTGCCTCGGTGGCGCAGTTGTAATTGCGTAGGTATGCGTTACGACTGCTGTGCTGAGGTCTCGGGTTCGATCCCCGGGTCGGGTAAAGTGATATTGGGTTTTTCTATCTAGAAATTCACAGTATTAATCCGGAGTCTGCAACCTGTTCCCGGTTGCAGACTCCGGATGGCGATAGGCTCGCCCTCTATCACATTATGGGACCGTAATTCGGCGAAAAGTGGGTGTACTGGTTACACCTCTATCCCTTCAGGGATTATAGGCGTGAGTGTATATGTATAATACATATTAAATTATATTATTCACGCAATATTTTTTTACCACTATGTTAGGCATATATTTACATGTAACATGCATTCCAGATATCTTTGACTATGTTAGTTAGAGCGTTGTGCGTGCACGTTTGCAGGCTCGGGTCGGGCAGCGAGTGCGGCGGTGGCGGGTCGGGCGGCGGCGCGCCCGCTCCGCAGTCGGCGCGCGTCTCCTCCAACGGCGCCGGCGGCATGGCGGTGAGCCGCGTGCCCAGCCCGCTACACGACGGGAACACGCCCGTCGCAGAGAACTGGTGCTTCACACAAGTAAATATCACAACACTTTTTATCAAAATCAAACATTTATTGAATCCATGAAATGTTATACATCATTTAGATTCATTCAATTTTTTACTCTACCGCCAGTTCGGAATGCAGTTTCGCTAGAGAAGACCGGGCAAGAAACTCTAGCGTTGCTCTTTTCACACCGGTTAAAAATATTTGGTCATACAATTAGTAAACGATTTCAGTTTAATTACATTAGATTAGAGCAGCTCAATGTATGTTAAGTGGCCTTATTGCAATATTGTGAATAAAAATCATTACAAGACCTAGTGCCGCACATAACCATCGTGAGTGAATATGGACAATATTATTATCAATATGGACTTCGGTTGAAGCATGAAAGTCGAGTAAATGTGGTGGAGATGCGTTCCCTACGGAGTGTGTGTGGAGTCACCCTTGCTGATCGTATGAGGAATAGCGTGATAAGAGATCGTTGTGAGTTGAAGATTGATGTGGTGACTAAGATAGGAAGAGGTATGCTGAGATGGTTTTGCCATATGGAGAGGATGGATGAAAGGCGATTTACGAAAGGTATTTATCGTGCGAATGTTACTGGAAGAGTGGGTAGAGGGCGCCCGAGGAGAACTGAAACAATCTTTTCATCTCTCTTCTCTTCTCTTTCTCTCTCGAAAAGGGCAAATCAGGAGTACCTCCATCCTTCGGAAATGTATGAATGTGGAAGAGGCGAAAGAAGTGTGTCAGGATCGTAGTTTATGGCAGTCAATAGTCTCTGCCTATCCCCATGGGATACGGGCGTGACTGTATATGTAGTACATACAGTATGCATGTACTACGGTTGAATTGCTTGCGATCTCTCAATCCTAGAGTTTTTTCTTTTTTTTGTGCCTCGATTGACAGACGAGCAGACGGGCCACCTGATGGTAAGTAGTCACCGCCGCCCATAGACTTCTGCAATGCCAGGGCACAGCAAACCCGCTGCCTAACGTTATCTAGAGTGACCCTAAGTAGAAAGTCAACTTTCCTCTGGAACAATAACACTATCAAAACTAATCGAAGTGTAGACTGCTTCAGGATGCCGTGCTAGCATTGTCATTGTAGATCTCAATAACAATTACTGCATTATTTAAAATCACCGTTTGGTCTAAACTCACTCAGTTTCATTGATGCGATTAAAACTTGCGTTATCATGTGTATTTGCGAATTATGTTTTATTAACTGATCATCTTTATGTAATACGTCAGACTCAATTATATATAACATGTGTTACTTATCTCCCAGCACCATCGGATGGTATTTTCATATGATCGGAGTAAAGTTGTTCCGATACTATTAATATTTAAACATTTTCTCGATTGTTTGGTGTAAGACCACAAAATTGTATTTCACCTGAACTTTCACTCTGTTTCCCCCTAAGAGGGTCCATGGAATTAGAATGGTGTGCGCCCCCATACAAAAGGCGATTGTAGTGTATATTTTAGCTCCCGATATACAGCTTGCCGGCAGAGTTTTTATCCGACAAGCCCGGAAAGGAGGGTAGTCTTTTTAATGATTTTTATATGACACGGTTATCATATAATCAGTAAAGTTTGTTTCATTGTCAATGCTTGTAATCTTTGTAATAACTTTGTTTAATTAGGAGTGCCATGTGTCTATGACAAACACTATTATGATATAACACGTTGATATCGTCCTCGACCTACACAAACCTCAGCAGACTGCCGTCTATATAAATCCCCAATGGGCACATCGAGTAAAGTGGTCGTAAAAGTACACGGCCGATGTCGTAAGTTATTTGTATGAGCCCATGCCATTCAGCGATGAGTTAACCGGACTAAGAAATCCATACTTCCAAATTAATATTATAAATGCGAAATTAACTGTCTGTTTGTTACATTTTTACGTTTAATCAATGAACCGATTTGGATAAGACTTGGTACGAATAATGCGTCAACCCTAAGGAAGAGCGTGGAGTATTTATTGCACCAAAAAAAAACCTGATGGACAAAATAGGCCATTAGAAGTTTTATGAAGAATCCATCATTTCTCAAGTTACTGAAATTTGTTGTGATTCGAATGAATCAACATAGACTAGATTACATTTATCCCAGTTGCGGGTTCGATGCTCACGACGAAGTAATTTTTTATAGAGGATAATGTTGGCTGTATTTATTTATTATAACGTAACCACGTATTTGAAGCTGAGGGCATAAACTACTAAAAGATAATATTGTGTATAGAATCCATTATTTTGGACTAGAAAAATTTAGCGTCTTTAGGCAGATTTTGTTACCATGTAAATATTTAAAGACTAGGAAGTATGTGTTGGATAATTGCGTCGTTTCCTACGTTCCGCGGTCACAGTCAGCTAGTAGATTATCAATCATCAGGGAGGTCTATAGGCGTTTTTATTCTATTCACTATGGCAAAAAAAAAATCTAAACAAATATTTTGTCTATTAGTGTCTTTGTTACTATAGATTACGTCAAATAGGTACATCACAAATAATTTGATTTTAATTCTATACTTAATATTCAAGTTACTTGCTTAAAAATCCTTTAGTGCGCTCGAAATAATATAAAGTCTATCTACTTGTTTTTCCGATGTATGGTATCACCGCTCATTTAATTATTAGACCGACCGTTGTACGACTTAGCCACCGACCCGATGTTGCCTTTTTGATGCTTTTTGTCGAAAAATCTATTTAGTTTGCGAGCAATAACGGTATTTTTTGCCTTGTGTGCGGCGTAGCGGCACTTCGCTTATTAAGGTCTCTTTCAATTTTGACAATCACCATACAGCCTAATGAGTCAAGTTCGGAAGCGTACCTTGGCAATAATAACGGTACAAACTACTAACGACTAATAAATAATGTTAGTTGTGTAATTGTTCGAATAAACATTAGAGGCAATGAATGCTTCCGTGTTGTGAGGCTACTTTGTGAGCGCGGAGCAATGAGCACGTGTCAACAGCGCTACACTGACGTCTATACACGTGTCGCCCTGCGATAATTACGTTCGTCAGTACACGGGGACTAGTCAGCAAATGAATATATACGTTATCGCATTGAGTTTTCTCTTTTTACCATTAGATTCAATAAGTAGTTCGACAGCGCAAACGCAAGATTAGGTAGTAGGTATATGTCAAAATTGGAAGAATAAGTATTTTTTCAACAAATATATTTGATGTTAATTTTATGTCGTATAGAAGTAATATTTATAAATTACTATTATTATTGACTGTATGATAATAAATGACATGGCGATAACAGAATTATTATCGAGCCGATTTCAGTTTTAAACTATGTATACTATTGTATATCACCACTAAGTAAAATTAAGCGAAATGTAGCTAACGGGTGGGTGGAATTTGCAAACGGATGGCATCTGTGTCCGTAAATGCGCGGGGATGATGCGGTCGGCCTTGGATCGGGTCGGCGACCGGGCGAAGACCTCAACAGCACCGCAAGCCAAGCAACGGTCGGGGGCAACGACCAGCGGCGCCCAGTTGCGCCCGACGCTGTGCCTATTCCTCCTGACCTTCGCCGTAGTCCAAGTGGCCACCTAGTTCGAGCCTCGCAGGGGACCCTAACCGCGTACCTTGGCCGGTGTCTAAATTCGCGATACACGATGACTATAAACACGTATTATTGGAGATGGATAAGTTCGTCGATACGCACGCAAAACGCGGCATGCCTATATTAACTAAATATGCTAAAAAAACACAATACTTGTAGCAGTATTACAAGAATGACGTAGGTATATATGAATGAATGTATTAAACGCCTCATAAAAATTTGCCAATGACATTGTAACCTTGAATCACCAGCGGAATACTGTTTACCATATTGTGTACAGTAAAGTTTTATTTGCCATAAATAAGTTGTTAAACGCATGTTCAGCTCTAAGCAATAACACTTGTTTGTTTTCTATTCACGCTGTCAGCGGGACTATTAGTGACATAACACAAAGCATTTCGGTACTGGTTGAATGAATGATTTTGGATGTTGGTAGAAGATTTATTGCCCTGGTGAGGTCGCGCAAGCCGCCTTAACAAAGACACCTTGAGATAGCCTCTGTTTCATCCATTGATTTATATCCCATCCACTATTTATTGCCTTTGTGCATCTGCCTGTCCACCGGCAGCCGCCGACTTGCTCCTTTTAGTTTTATCTTGTTAAGACTTCTAGTAATAAGAATAGTAATTTCTTATATTATAGATTATTTATAAAACTAATGTTTTGTCTGTTGTTTCAGGTCAAAGTGGTTAAATTTAGTTACATGTGGACAATAAACAATTTTAGTTTTTGTAGAGAAGAAATGGGTGAAGTGTTAAAATCATCGACTTTTTCAGCCGGTGCTAGTGATAAGTTAAAATGGTGTCTCCGTGTTAACCCTAAAGGACTAGACGAAGAGAGCAAAGACTACTTATCGTTATATTTATTATTAGTGTCGTGTAACAAATCAGAAGTGCGCGCAAAGTTTAAGTTTTCAATATTAAACGCAAAACGGGAAGAAACAAAAGCGATGGAGTCACAACGAGCGTACAGATTCGTGCAAGGCAAGGATTGGGGCTTCAAAAAGTTTATCAGAAGGTAAATAAATAAGTATTCTAAACTAACTTAACACTGATTTATTGTATATATGTATATTTTTTTTTTTATTCTGGCGCGGCAAAGTGACCACACTGCACCTGATGGTAAGCGCAGTGCCGTCCAGATAGAGTATCAAGTAGCAAGAGACAGTCTATCCCTCGCTACTCAACACAATCATGCCGACCTAAACTCGCCGTACTCAACAACGCCGTACACAATACGTATATGTGTTACACGAGTAACACATATACGTATTGTGTACTACTCGTGCCATTAAAATGGGGGCGGACCCTATTTATCGGTACTATGAATTTATACCCCATTGTTGATAATATTATGTGTCGGTGAGGGTCAGAAATACATTCTGATTTGAACGCTTCGAATCACTTATCACTGACTATTTTCCTTTCCCCCAAGGTTACTTTCCGTTGGTTTGAAGTAACTTAAATCCTCCGTTTGATTAATGTATAATATGTATAAAGGGCAATCTTTGTCATCAATTAAATAAAAATACTTTGTTACGTCTGTGAAATAAAAATAGAATAATTATTTAAATAATTTCAAACTTTTTCTTTTCTCTTTGCGATGAAGCAACACAGATTTGGAATTATTGATAGTCATTTAGTTCGTTGACCCAACTCGAAAGATTTGAACATTCTTATTGCATCATTAAACCCATTCGACTCATCTCTGAATATTTATATATAACTGAAGTAGTTACCATGGACTATCTATTGTAAATTTCATAGAGTATATTTCATATTAATAAAATTAGAAAGAAATGAAGAGAGTAAATTATGTATTACGTAGTAGTACGTATGCGTTTTATATATCTGTTGCTATCATCAAATAAATTAATACAAAGTTAGGTATTAATATTGCAAGTGCCTGTTATTTTGTTATCCGTGGCGCAGTTCGCGAGTAGCCGGCTGTGAAACAAGAGGCCGTGGGTTTGATTCCCACACTGGGATAAATGTTTGTGTGACAGACAGATATTTGTGTCCGGGGTCTGGGTGTTGTGAGACCGAAAGTCTTTCGTAGTCCCCGATACCCACAACACAAGACTCGTATCTTAGTGTGGGGTCGGGGCTATGTGTGTGACTGTTGGGTGTTTTATTAGAATAGATTATAGAATCAATTTGTTTTTTTTTTTTCAGAGATTTCCTACTGGACGAAGCGAACGGCCTGCTGCCTGAAGACAAACTAACGATATTTTGCGAAGTGTCAGTGGTTGCGGACAGCATCAACATTAGCGGGCAGAGCAATGTAATCCAATTCAAAGTGCCCGAGTGTAGATTATCGGATGATTTAGGCGCTCTCTTCGACAATGAAAGATTTTCCGATGTCACGTTAGCAGTCGGCGGCAGGGAGTTCCAAGCGCACAAAGCTATATTAGCAGGTATTATGTCATTTTGTATGAATTGTTTACTAAATTCCCTGGTTATGAGCATTAACATTTTTGGAATAACAGCAATTTAAGAGCATTTCTTATTAATCACTGCATCCATTGAAGTGATGATTTCACGGTGATGAAGCGTAGTGTTATTTAAAAAAATGTTGGTCCGCTATATTATTAAAACATTGTCAAGAGAACAAGGAGTTTTTGTAAGTTTGTCAAACACCAATGCAAGAATGCGATGACGGTTTTATTGTTTCATTGCTGTCGTCCATAAAAGGTTCGCAGGTACCTTTTGTTCTAATACGTATTCATAATGAATTTTAAAGAGAACGCCTCAAATATTTACAAATGTCGATATAGTGTAACTACAATAATGAAGTTTTTATGCTGTCTCGATTTTGCAGTAAATTATTATTATTATTAGCCTGGCGTGTCCCACTGCAAAGGCCTCCCTACTCGCTTTCCATTTGTCTATGTCCTTTGCCAGAGATCTCCAGACCTTTAAATGGTGATCAAAGTCATCCCGCCATCTTCTGGGTCTACCGCGACGCCGTGTCTTATCTATTGGTACCCATTCTGAAGTAATTTTGGTCCAAAGCCCCTCTAAACATGCTGTAAACGTATCCTGCCCAAAATAAATTACTTACTATGAACGAATCTGTTAATAGTATTATTAGTTCACCCCGGAGACCAAAGTCGTGTATTTTACATTGGGTTTTGCCCTCGGTTCCTCTTGGGTTAATGTGCCAGTTGACTGGGAGACTCACTTTGTGTATAGCTACGCGTAATATAGAGGCCTAGTATCTCTATAGCGGGAAAATGTATTTTAAAATTGACAAGATAATTTATATTCATATCTCTATGCACCAGTAAAAACAATATCTAAATTGGTTCAATCGTTGTGGAATAAAATATTTACAAAAACCCACTAATATACATAAATATCTCGTTTTTATATATTCAAGTTAACTGGGCCGAACAATGGTAGGTCGCAAAATTCAATTCCTTATCAAGACAAAGCTTCGTATAACCCTAAAATATGTAAGTGTTCCGGGTATGGGTGCTGTGGACCGAAACAAAGATGCTTTTGTGTTTAGTGTCTCCTTGATCTAAATAAGGACTATTCAAAAATTTATTTTTGTGTATTGCGGGACGTAAACCATTTATTTTTGTGTCTTTAGCATAAACAAAACAATTATATAAATTATTGTTAACCGACTTCAAAAAAAGGAGAAGGTTCTCAATTCGTCGGAATGTTTTTTTTTATATATGTTCCCCGTTTACTCGAACTCGCCTGGACCGATTCGAGAAATTCTTTTTTTGTTTGTATAAAAGGGTATACTTCCCAGGTGGTCCCATCTCATCATCACCAAGTCTGGATCTGATGATGGGATCTCAGAAAAATCGATGGCAACCCTAAAATTTTATAGGGACGTATAATTTGTTTGTTATTGTAATAAATAATACGTAGTACCTACAAACCGCAATTTACGCATGCATCATTAGCTCATAAGTTCAAGAAGTATCGAATATGTGTAATGACACAAATGAAACATAATAAATTATTCTTTTAGGTACCGTTTTAGACCACGTGCGTCATGTACTAAAGTCACATTTGTTGAATAGTGTGGTCACGATAACACGACGCTTTAAGTATGCCGATGGAATTTCCGCGCAGTTTTCCTTATTATAAAACAAATAAACTCATTCTGATTAAACCTTTAGTAAGTTCAGACTTAGAACGTAGTTAGTTATAAATAAATATCGATGCAAATTCTTTATTAGCCAACCGGGTCAAGCTTATCTTCATTTTTAAATGACAGCATTGCGATAAACGTGAAATACATTGTAGACATAATCCTATGTACGGGTCATATTATGATTGCATTGTTGTTTGGTATAAAACAATGATGAGATGAGATCACCTGAAAATAAATATAGTATAATAGGATAACTAGATCCACTTTCATAAATAACTTTTTCTGTTGTAATAAATAATATGTCCATCCTCGGAATTCAAGCTATCCTTATATAAAAAAATATCAATATTGATCTAGCGCTATAAGCGTGAATAACAAATTACGATCTGAAAATACTATACGAATTTATATTTCTTTATGATTCAAAGGCTTTTTCCAGAGATGCATTAGAGGCAATTAAACTTGTCTGATTATCTCTTTCCAGCTCCGTAGCCTCGCTGGCGCAGTTGTAATTGTGCATGCGTTACGACTGCTGTGCTGAGGTCTCGGGTTCGATCCCCGGGTCGGGTAAAGTGATATTCGGTTTTTCTATCTAGAAATTCTCAGTATTAGCCCGGAGTCTGGAATTGTGCCCGGTGTGGCGATAGGCTCGCCCCCTATCACATCATGGGACCGAAATTCGGCGAAAGGTGGGTGTATTGGTTACACCGCTGCCTACCCCTTCGGGGATTACAAGCGTGAGTGCATATGTATGTATGTAGCTCGACTGGTTCACGGACTGATGACTACTCCAAGTACCTACAGTCATTCCACCGCTCTAAATAATTTATTATATTCATTACCCTGGAATTATTCCTACATATACCCAAATCAAGCGAATTTAAAAGCGAGACTGCCCAGGAATTAGCTCAAAAATATAAATTGTTTACAAATTCCTTCGATAACTATGCAAATTACTTCACAAGAATGCTCAAGTAGATATTTATACGGTTGATTCAGACTAACCTATTGGCACATGTCACTGTTTCGTGGAATATTCTTAACATTTCAATGAACCTTATTCTGTGGAACCCGTTTTTGGAATAGCTTTACTAAATATATTTTTTTTTTAAATTCTAGCGCGGAGTCCTGTATTCGCAGCTATGTTTGAACACGAAATGGAAGAGAGAAAAAGAAATCGAGTAGACATAACGGACGTTGACCACGAAGTGTTAAGAGAGATGTTACGTTTCATATACACTGGCCGCGCGCCCAACCTAGATAAAATGGCCGATGATCTCCTAGCAGCTGCAGATAAGGTAACTATTTATTTATTTTAAACAAGGTACACCAACAGCACTGCATATTAAAATATTACATTGAAATATAAAAAAGGCACAGTGTCAGATATGTGTGCTAGACACAGGTGTACACAACATACACCACATAATATGACAACATAAAACAAAATAATAAAAAAAATTATAGTGGAAAATAAACCTGCTAAATATACTAATAAAATTATATAAAATATAACTACATAATTACAAACAAAACAAAAACACTTTTCTAGTGATGGTAAATTTGGAGATTAAAATTAAAATAAAACAATATAGGACGGGTAAATATAGTAAGTAATATTAAGCTATAAATAACTATTAATTCATTAGTGACTTAGAACCCGCCCAGATTTTTCACGGTTCTATGAGTCAATCTTAGGTGATACACATGCCTTTACGAAATGCTCTTTAGTCCTTTCTATGACCAGTTCTATAGGAAATTACGTTGATACTACTACTAATTATATTGATAATACTATGATCCTATAGTAAATTGTATCTTGGTAAGAATTAACCAAAGTAAGTCCTATAGGTGGCCGAATAAATGTCCTTTGAAGATTTTCATACAAATATTGACTTTTCTCTACATTTTCAAAATGTAGTTTAGATGTATTATACATAACATGGACTTTCTGTATACGCATCAAAATCTGTTTGCGTAGTTTATAAGAACTATGGAGACATACAAACATACAGATGGGCAAACCTACTTTATTTAATACTATTTATTTATCTGTACTCAAAATTGCATTTTTATCAATTGGTTTTTGGGGATGAAATGTAAACCTTTTTTCTTGATTATTGGCTGTGAGTTTTGACTTGTATAGTGGGTTTGGTATTTAACATTATAGATGGGGTGGAAGGTATATCGTCATCTCTTATTATAAATAAAAGTAAAATTGGAACACGTCATTTAAAAACTCCGTTTCCTGTGACGAAATTTATAACGATGTCAAACTACTCATAACTTATTCCCAATGTCGCATCTTTAAATACACATTGGCGTCCCGGATTCAATGGTAAAGTGGCGCACTGTGGACGTAAAAACAATAAAGTAATTATGGCAAGGTCGTAAAATATGAAATTATGTATCCTCCTTTCCTGGCGTATTTATTTTTATTTGCATTTTTTAATGTGGCCATGTATATTTTCAGTACGCGTTGGAGCGGTTAAAAGTGATGTGCGAAGAGGCGTTGTGTTCGAGTCTCTCTGTGGAGACAGCGGCCGACACGCTCATACTGGCCGACTTGCACTCGGCGGACCAACTCAAGGCGCAAACTATTGACTTCATTAACACGTAAGTATATTATACACACATATATACACATCCATACATACATTGTAGGCAGCGGCTTTGCTGTGCCTTGGCATTGCAGAAGTCTATGTGCGGCGATGACTACTTGCCATCAGGTGACCCGTCTGCTCGTCTGCGTATGGAGGCACTAAAAAAATACATACATAAACACACTTATCCCTACAAACACTTACATACATACATACATACATTCACTTGTACACACATGCATACATACACTCATGCATACATACACTCATATACATAAACTCATACATATACATTTGTGTCCCCCAAGTGGTAGGCAGAGGTGGAAGAATACTTTACTAAGTTCTGTCCCACGATGCGATAGGTGACGAGCGTCTTGTAATATCAGACACAAATTCCAATGTCAGGCAAATTGTATGGTTCAACGAATCGTAAAACTTTCTGATCGCCCGACGGTTTGCATGATAATGCATTGCATATCAACATGATAGCTCGATATGGAAATATATTTCTGAATGACCTTTAAAACTATCTGCTACTAATCGCAATAAAAACCATGGTCACGTCATGTTGTGTCTTACTTGCAATGGTTGGCATGTTATAGCCAGATAGGTTTAACTTGAAAATCATCCCAAAAATCTACTTATGTATATTGATAATGTGAATGTAAATGGCTCTTTATCAGTCCAATGTCCGAGTTTACTTCGATAAGATTATTTGCACGAAATAATCATAATAATATGTTGAATGTTTTTATATAATTACAACTTCAACCACATAACTTAAAATATTTGTTAAGTGACACCACTTAACTCAGTGGAATGACTAACAACAATAATTAATTTTGCTGGTGGTAGGATATTCATATCCGCCCGGATAGCAACCACCGTACACAGGGTGAAAAACCCGCCATAGTGGCACACGCAAGTGTGTCGCGTTCCGGGATCAGCCAGTGTACATCCGGTTTTTTGGGGGTCTAGAGTTGGGGTACAACGTTTGGCCATTTTGCGGCCTTCTGAGTACCCTAACAATAGACCCTCGACCGCTTCTTCACCTTCTTGCCCATGGCGTAGTGTGAAGGAGCAGGCCGGCATGATTGTGTTGAGTAGCGGGGGATAGATCGTCTCTCGCTACTCGATACTCTAATTGGACCGTACTGCGCTTACCATCAGGTGAAGTGCGGTCACTTTGCCGTGCTAGGATAAAAAAAAAAAAAAAATGTTAACATAAATCTAAATAGACATCGCAGATATTTCAGTTTGCAACAAATCAAATGAGTGTTATATTCTAATTATAACAGAAGTTGTAGAGCCCCGCTGTAGATAGTTTTGCCGATGTCTCATCACTTGTAGGGATATAGGTTTTCATTTTTTTTTTATTGGCACGGCAGTAAAATTTAATTTCATAAACAACAATATTTATATTCATCGCAGTCTTTTCAATACATGAATTATGATTGTAATAATACCTATTTTTAAATTGGGGTGTGTGAGGATGTGCGTTATTCCCGTTACACGTAGTATTAACATGTGTGTTGTGTTGTGTCATTGCAGAAGTCACGCGACGGACGTGATGGACACGGCGGGGTGGAAGAACATGATCTCGTCGCATCCGCACCTCATCGCGGAGGCGTTCCGCGCGCTCGCCACGCAGCAGCAGCAGATCCCGCCCATCGGACCCCCGCGCAAGCGAGTCAAGCAGGCCTAGTGTGTCTACTGAGGATACTCACTCTGTATACCATCCCGCGCCCACATACCAAAGACCCGGCGCCGAGGCACGCCGCCGAGCCACACCGCCGAGCCACACCGCCGGGGATCTGCGGATTCCGCCCCCCGTTATCTATGATTGATCTCAGGACGATATTCGAGCCCGCGCCGCGGTCGACTATTGTGCCGATTTTAATTGATTACTTTTAATGTGTAGAGTACGCCGCGCTCGTCCGCTCGACCGCTCGTCTGTTCGTCTGTTCGTCTGTTCGTCTGTTCGTCCGCAGTTCGGACGGAGGCTTGAAGTTTGATGTTTATGTGACGTGTGTGTCGTTTTGTGCGAGTATTGTTGCGGCCGTGTTTGTTGTAAATTATTATTGCCGTGTATGGAGCGAGGCCGACGCCGGTCGCGAGTGCACAGTACACGGCATACAGTACGCTGTACAGGTGTCTGTTTGTAATTATCGAATCATTTGGAGTGATCGTGCCGCGATGCGAGCACTCGCGTCGCAAATATAAATTGGTGTTTCACGTTTTTATAGAAATTCAAAACGATTCTCCTTAGACGTATAAAAGTAGGCCTTTTGAAAATATTTTGATGTAGCGCGGTAACTGAATGCAATAAATTGGTGTAAAGTGTTGTAACATAGCTTTGTGCACGATTGTCTATACGATAGTGTTCAGTTCGTACTTAAAGAAGCACATTGTGTACAAAACTATGAGACGATATTATAAAGTTGTAGGGACTCGAGTGATTGTATAAGTGTATTGAAATTGTTGGCATTGTATATAGAAGAGCTACGATCCCACCATTAAAATATTTCTAAGTACTAACTCATAAGTGGTATCACAGGTGACACCATTTTATTTTTAATGTGTCTTTAGGATGTTATTCCAATGACATATTGTGATTTTTCATTTATATTTCCATAGATTTAAAAACACCATTTTATTTTATTTAGGGGAGAGTGGGATAAATTCGATATGTACGAAACAACTCGAATAAAAAATGAGTTTACATTTCTGAGTCTGCTGTGTTCATTAGGAAGATTAGAGTGAATTATCTTGTCATTTATTACTAATCACCTTAGCTGTACAACATGTTCTGGACACTGCAATCAATACCTCGATTTGAAAAGAACTCGAGTTAAGGGCTAGCAGTGGATGATGAACTTCAAAAGGTCCTGATGTATTCAAACTATTTCTTTAACTTATTTAATGAATATTGTAAACAATTATTTTTATTACAATTATCATCAATTTTTTCCTTGGATCCCAATGCAATGATCTTTTATTTGCTTGAAGCGAATTTATCGTCGGTTTGCATTCTAAATATGCTATTTTACTGAGAAAAAGTGATTGTTTTTTTATAATTATTAGGTTGATGTGTGGTAGAATAAGTTAATTGCATTTTATTACATGTGTGATAATGTCTTGTATTACAATGTGTTAACGTATTATTTTGTCTGTGGCCGAGTTTGCCCCACTCTCCTCGGCGTGTAGATCACCACAATAATTTAAAATGTGAATGTATTGTTATTGTTGGTTTCGCTTCATCGATTGTAATTTGTATATTGCGTGTCTTGTCGCTAGACGAAGTTTTCATTTTGCTCATTACATACTATTCACTCATGTGTAAAATATAGTTGATCTAAATTACGAACATTTATGTATAAATTTCACCTATTTATTAGTATTATTTTATCTTTATTTCCAATGACAACTTTTATAAAAAGCTTATTTTTAAAGTCTGTCTACCCATTTTATGAGTATGTATAATGTAACTACTCAACCGTAACGTTAATGAATATACCGTGGCCAATAAATAATATTTAATACCATTTTGTACCCACTTTCCGTATACATAGCTGACCTCTGTTCTCGTGTAATTGTATGGTTACATGCAAAACAATTGTCAAAAATAACTGTGATTTTCGAAATTGTCTGTAAGTTGAGCAAATAAATGAAACAATTTAAATGATAACGTATTTTATTGACATTTACATAACAATGACGTTCTGTTTTCACCACATCATAGAGAGTGTGAATTAATAATATCTGACGTAAAAGAAATTATAGGGCTTGTTAAAAATTGTAGTAATTAGAGACAGTGCCAATTGAGTAACGTTTTAATGTTAAAACTCATATATATACAGCGATCTATATGTACTACGTACGGTACGGTAGAATATATGTCAATCTTTATAAACCTGTTCTTAAACATTTGTCAATGGCTTTTTTCGAGTGTTGCCCGCCTCCATAAACTGAGCGTCTAGCGCTTCCTTCATTTCCGCTCACTGTCCTTTTGTGGAGAAAAATATTTAAGAGTATTTTGGTTGCCTACTCTAAGATGTCAATGTATTTATCGGTGTGAAGAAAATAAGTTGAATGAAAAAGTCCACTAACGCCATCTATTGAAAATAAATATCAATTGACATGTGACAGCCCGCCATTTTTGGGACAAGGCAATGTAAAATATTATTATGGAGGGTTGGTTGTTTTTGTTAATTATTGGACTGAATAAGTATAAGTATATAGATGTGCCAACTCGGGTTCAAACGCAACTCGAGTTAACTCGAGTTGAACTCGAGTTACGTAACTTGAGTTAACTAGATGAAATTAAATGTATGTTTAGTTTTTTTTCCAATTGAATGACTCTGTTTCGCGATAATATTATAAAAACGAAACAGATTCGTAAAAATAATAATAATAATTAAAATTGTCTAACGGGCCTCTACGTGTTGGCTTCGGCCCCACGCACGCCTTCCAAATGTCCGGGACTCTATAGTCCCGAGATTACGGTGTGACAAACATAATAATAATGTTGCATATACATACATATACACTCACGACTGTAATCCCCGAAGGGGTAGGCAGAGGTGTAACCTGTACACCCACTATTCCCCAAATTTATTTCTGTCCCATAATGTGATAGGGGGCGAGTCTATCGCCATACCGGGCACAAATTCCAGACTCCGGGCTAATACTGAAAATTTCTAGATAGAAAAACCCAATATCACTTTACCCGACCCGTGGATCGAACTCGAGACCTCAGCACAGCAGTCGTAACGTATGAGCAATTACAACTGCGCCACCGAGGCAGTCTAGCCTAATGAATGTCACACACAAATGATCGCTGCGCGCGATTAAGAATGAGACAGACTGAGTGCGTCAATCAGTTCACTTGGTTCACTTCTTCATTTACCGCAGTCCAACTCGAGTTAGGAAGAATTCAACTCGAGTCAACTCGAACTAAGCGCAACTCGAGTTAGTAACTCGAGTTGACCATCACTATGAATAAGTAAAAAGTGTAATTGTGAACTGATGTAGTAAGTGATATGTTTAAAAGAGCAACCATAGGTTTTATTGCCGGATTCTTTCCTAGTGGATAACTGCATTCCGAACCGGTGTAGCTTAATAAACTATGAAGTATGAAGTCATGACCGTGTGTTATTTCTATTGAACTGTAGTATAATGTGCTCCTGGTTATCTGAAGATCAAAGAGGGATGAATAATCCTCATAGTCATGACCTAAGATGACGTCATGACCTCAGCTAGCTGACCACAACACATAGTCAGCCTTGATATATTAATATTTAATTTATAAACAGCTGAACGTACCTACTCGAAACACTCGTGATCTAACAATAGCCTTGGATGATGGATCGAATTCAGACTAATATAATATCGTAAAAATTATATTTTTAGTAGTTCTGAATGTGTTTGGTTCTTTTCATATATAAAAACAAATAGAACCACTAAACGTCAGAAAGTTAAATTTAGTCTTTTTGCTATACGTATTACCAGTGGCGTAGCTTGCCTTAGACGGCCCCTGTTTCAAAATTTGTAGGGAGGGGGGACAAATTAAGGGTAAAGAGTGGATTGTGGATAACATTTTACGATTTATTTCTTACACACGTACGAACCTCGGGGCCTCTCTGGCCTAGGGGCCCAGTATTATTGATACGGCGGTAGCTACGCCCCTGCTAATTACATCATTAACTCATTGTGCGTATTTCTCAATGACGAAAAAGTATACCTAGGTTTCTTTCGTCATTGGTATTTATCGATGGGGAAAATATATTGGAATTGAAAATAACAACTTTAAGAATACCTACCAAATTTTTATCTTCAAGGCTCGGAATACAGAAAAAACTTTGTTCTGTATTCTGAGCTTCAAGGACTTACCTACTGCTGATCAAGTTAGGTCACAATCAGTATAAATTAAAAACCAAAAGAAATTGCGCATATATATAGGTGTATACGTTGTGTCAGCATGTGAAGAAGAAAATGGAATAATTGTTACTGGAACTGCCAAACAATTGGATTCAGAGCTAATTAATATCAGGTGTATAACAACTAACATGTAATAATTTTTTTTTTGTTTTCGCGGGGAAAAGCGATTTATCACTAACGCCCCGCCGGGGGGGGGGGGGGGGGGGGGTTATGTTGGGCTCACCAGCCTTACGACCCAGCGTTAAGCCGTCCGGGAGAGATGTTACATCCGGACGACCGCTGGGCCGAGTCCCTAACAAATACCCTACACCGGCAATACCAACTAAAAACCCCGCGGTGGCCCTCTTCGGCGCATAAGAGACGGTCCCGGGCTCACGGGGCGAGAAGCGCCCCATTTTCGACCGGAACCGCCCCTGCGCGGTGCCGCCTTGCGGCCCGTCTCCAAGTGGGGGGGCTCAGAAGCCCCCGCGCACCGAAAGACGCCCTCGGCTTCCACGGCAGCAACGAGGCCAACCACCCGTGCTGCCGTCATCCCGGGGTCGCCCGGTGTGCCGACGAAGTATATACAAAATAAAACAATGTACAAACAAATTTCGTCACACCGGAAAGGGCGCTACGACAGCCCGCCGCTGCGCGCCCGCGACCCCCGATGCCGCTATTAGTCGCCTCTTACGACAGGCAGGGGATACCGTGGTGGGATTCTCCAAACGCCCCCAAACCACAGGGCGGTAGACGCCGGTCAGTCGTCAACCCGGCGCCTCCTCCGTCTCGACTGGCGGCGGGAGCGATCGGAGCGCTGTTCCCGATCCCTCTCGGCCCTCTCCTTCTGTGAGATAACTGCCTCACAGAAGAGGGCCACCGCACGCCATGACCTCCGGCTGTCGACCATGGCTGACACCAAAGTCGGCAGTGAGAGGTCTCCTCCGACGATGTAATAATAACCTAACTAATGTTAGGTTACGTTATAAAGTAACAGCGGTAGGCAGCGGCTTTGCTGTGCCCTGGCATTGCAGAAGTCTATAGGCGGCGGTGCCTACTTACCATCAGGTGGCCCGTCTGCTAATCTGCCAATCGAAGCACTAAAAAAAAAGAAACAGCAGCTTTCGTCTATAAAAAAAAGTGTGTGCAATTCACACACGGTAGAACTGAAACTTCAGAAATGTTACCTACGAGTAAGCTTTGTAATACGCAGGCATATACACCCGTATTCACACACATACTAAGTAGTAAGTACTAACTACTAAAATATTTTAAAACCATTATTAAAGAACTACGTCAATTACAGTAACCGATTCGATTCCACTCGATGCTAATCGATCCCACTCGAATATATATTCTGTCTCATTCTCTCGTAGGCTTAGTCCTATAGATTTATGTGTTTGTCTCTTTTTACTGTCTTTTTCCGTTTCATCGAGTTTCACTTCAAAAATAATTTTATGTGTTCTTAGGATCTCACTGGGGAATACAAACTCGCAAACAACTATCAAAAATTCGTACGTTTTCTACAATCGATTTTTCAAACCTCTAATGAATTTGGATGTACCTTCAAAGGTCAAACAGAACAGAAAACAGCCAACGCCGAATCTTGTTACCTACTTATATTCTGATTTTTAATTAGGTAGACTAAAGTGACGGCTACGACTTTTCTTTTTTTAATGTTGCAAATACAATAATAGTTACTTAGTCAAATTTTTATCAAAAAAACACGTATTCGTCAGATATGGACAAGCAGCACTCTCTCTTTTATTAGCTCCCCTGTCAACCTGCTTAGCTAAATTGACAACCGAAGCGAGCTTTTCTGACGATATAGAGGTGTATAGGTTTCTTTCTTCATTGTATAGAGGAGGCTTCGCATTTCAAACGTACGTACGTACATACGTATGTATGACTACTGATCTTAAATAATTTTGAATTTCATACATATTTGATACTTGGAAATACTTATAGAATATTAATAAATTTATCGATATTTATATATTTATCAATTTAAAATATCGACTATAAACGATCAAATAGATATATTTTTTACCCATCCCTATCTCGTATATAGCCAAAGGACCGAGCCCAGAATCCAGACCAAAGAGCATTTTATGCTGTGTTCCGATATACATAATACGCTGCGAGCACTGTTCTGTACTGTGCTCTTACTGGGGAGAAATTCTTTCCGTTATGGACTGACTGTTTACTGGCGCAGTATCATAGGGAAATTTATGACGTCATAAATCGTCGCCATTTTTGTACTCTAAGCACTGGCGTTTCGCAGGTATTAGTTGCTCCCTCATCTCTGTGCTTGGATCACGTGAGCAACAGCGTCCAGAAATTTAATAACTAGCACTATTAATAAGATACCCGCAGTTAAAAACAAACATAGAAAATTGAAAGAAATTGTGTTTTTTTGCAGTGTGAAACCAATACTATAAAGTCATTATGCATTAAGTTTCTTGAAAAACAATATTTTCTATTATTAAAAATTATATTTACTTTTATTATGCGATTGCGATGAGAATTCAATTGACAATTAACTAGAGTATTCAATTTTTAAAAACATTACATTTAAACATTATTTTTTCTTGTTGAACAGCTAACTTGTATATGTATAATTTTTTTTATTTATTTACTCTATAAAAGAGAAGGCAAAGGTTCTCCACCATGCAGCCATGTCTGTCGTTATTTTTTCCAAATGTGGGCTAGAATTAAAGTCTTCTTCTTCTCTCGTTTTAACTTATACAAAAGGCTGAAGCCATGTCTGCAGTCTTCATACATTCAATAGGCCTAAGCCATGTCTGAAATATTTTTTTCACTTATTAATCACAATACAACATCACATCACATTCCCGCCATTTTTTTTCTCGTATATGTATAATTATTTTCACGCGAAAACAGCTCCAAAAATATGGATGACAGTCACTGACGTATATTATATGGACAGGATATCTAATACAAAATGACAGCTATTTTCTTGACTTATTTGAAGCTCCCCTCTCGAGCGTATTTGAAACTAAATTTGACATAAATAAGGATGTTGATATTTTTAAAAATATCGGATTTCCGATATATCGATATTTTTATATATATTAATATCGGAGTTAGATATATCGAAAAAAATATCGATATTTCGATATTTTTATTAAAAATTTTTACTCGTCTAAGGGTCTGGTCCTGACGCCATACATCCTTTCTTCGTGAATCGGTGCGCCAATGAATTTATTAGATTCAAAGATCTTGGAATCATATTTAACAACACCTTAAAACGTGATATTTTTTAGTTTTTTTAACTTATAATTTTTTGCCATGAACTTAATATTATTTTCTACTTTTTAGTTCGGCTAGCTATTAAAGCGTGCTTTTTTTAAATATAATTTATAGTCCCAAAACAGCATCAAACCTAGTTATAATAAAATATTCGATTGCAAATTAAGACCCCATAAAGAAATATGAACTAAAATGATACCTTATATTATTTATTATCTTGGTGAACCTATAGATCATAGGTCCTTATAGGATCATACGTGTGTAAATATTAAAGTAAATCGGATGTCTTGAAGGTGGTGAACATTACGTTGAAAGATTCCGTGACATATATACTTAGTCTACTTAGATACAATTGTAGCTAATATAAAGTGTGTAAAGACTATCATAATGGTAATGAGCTACAAAATTATTTAGCTATACAGTTTATAATCCACTATATTTATTATAAAAAATTAAGTGAATACTATACTAAGCAACTAAATTAAATAGGGAAAGAGGAAACACATATTATAGTGTAAATAAAGTACCGTAGATTAAGTTGACGATGATTTAGTAGTTTCAATAATTTACGAGTATAAATATGGATCTCCGATATCTATATTTCAATATCGAAATATCGATATATCGTCCAAAAAATATTAGTAATAAATATCGATATTTCTAAATCCTAATATCGATATATCGATATTTTATCAACATTCCTAACACATATATATATATATATATATATATATATATATATATGGCCGTTTTATTGTTTCGAGTGTCTGTCTTGTCAGTGGCTTTTAACTGATTATTGCGTTGAAGACCTGAATTTGAAGAATTATTTGTGTGTGGTTTTGGTTAATAAACCATGAGAGTTTGTGTTTACTGTATGACCCGTTACCAAACGGGAAGTGGAGTAACATTTCACAAGTTAGTAAACTTGCATCATGTTTTAGCTATGTATATTGTAACTAGTCATTTTAAAGATGAAATTATAATTTGTAAGCAAAAAATGACTCTAATAAGACATATTTTTATGTTAATTTGTTTTGTAATAGAAAATTTATATATAAATTATATCTAGGTAGGGTTGCCCAAGTTTCATATTGACAATACATATCGATATATTTTTTTTTAGTTTGGATCTACTAGTATTTATGCTTTCATGCTGTGCCGTCAAAATATAAAATCATGAATTAGGATTGATCATATATTTTGATATAAAATAAAATAAAATTTGTATACGTACAACATAAAGAAACTACGAGGAGCTCTAGATCGGTAAACCTACTTGTTTTTATACTCCAGGATTATGTCTAAGGAATAGGAAATATTCATTTCAAATCATAAAATTCCCATTATAGGTTTCCAACTGACTCGGTGATACAAAAACTATGGCTGAGAAACATGAATGTTGAAAATTTGTCAAACATAAATAGCTATTTATGTTCTAAACATTTTATGGAAGATTGTTTTATTAGACATGTTTCACGGACCCAGTTAAAAAAAGGGCAGTGTGCCCACAATATTTTCCGGTGTGTTTAATATTATTTTAAGCGTTTTAAACATAATATAGTAGATTAAAATATGTTTTGCTAAGGCGATGTTTGTATTATTTTTAAGATTTGTAAACCATCGACTGTTGTGTATCATTGTCGATATGTCATCCTTCGTGTCTCAACTCTATCGTTAGTTCCACGGACGCTCACTGCTCGACTGCACTGCTATCAGCGCCAATATGGCGAAAATCAAATAGGCACACTTTCGCGGATCAAATATCCTGTCCATATAATAGACGTCAGTGATGACAGTACACTGGACTGCGTCCCGTTTTAAACAGTAATCAGTATAGCTAACTATAAAGGAACGGCTTCGCAATATTGAGTATACTAAATTGACGTCACACCTTACAATGCTCGCAGTGTATATCGGAACATGGCCTTAATGTGTTGACTGGTATTGACTGTTGGCTTTAGGAGTTTAAAGCAAACAGAAAGAGCATTAAAATATGACTTGTAGATTAAAATAAATTAAAATTTGGGTATTTTTTGAACTAAAAAAACCTATAGTATATAAACTACAATTGTTTCGGTAAAGATACAATGACAAGCGGATTCCGACTTACATTTACAGTTGATAAAACTACACCAGGTTCGCAAATAACAATACAACAATAAATAATAATATACAACAATAAACAAAATAAATTACAATTTGAACGCTCTATATTTCCTATTAATCGCCTTTTGCTGTTGTATTAGTTTGACTGTTTGAGTTTAGCTGTTCACTGCCTCTTAATAAATAAAATATTTTGTGAGGTAATCTGCTATTTATTACAATGTGACAAACTACATTGTAGTAGATAATAGTTGGCTACGATTTAAAGATGAGAAAAATAAAATAAAAAGAGCTTGAATATTTAATTACAGTAATGGACCAGGAAAACACATCACCGACAAAAAGAACTACAAGAATCAGGACTAAACCAAAGAAATATAATGATTTCTTGGACTTAACACCTTCCAAGCAAAAGGGTCGCAATAAAAGTATCTCAGATGAAGAACTTAGTGATGATGATGCTGAAATGGATGAGGTATCACCTCAGAAACCAACAGGTATGTAAACACCTTTATTTTTTTACCAAACTCATATAATCTTATTTAGGCATTTCTTAAAATGGGAGGCAGTTGTCACAGAACTGAATAATGCTTGGATCCAGCATCTTGATGCCACAAATGTAGGTTAACCTGTACCCAGGGTGTTAGGGTATCCAGAACTATGAGGGATTTACAGTCCCACTTTATTCAAACTCATTTTTTTTCTTATCATTCTAATATTCTGGTGTGGGAAATGAAGTCTTAATCTATTATTTCATACTTGGCTACTTGCCCACTGTTCCATTTATACTCTGCAATAGGTTCGTTGACACAATTTCATTTAATATTTTAACTTGATTAAACATTGTTACATTATCAAAAGAATTTTATAAATCGAAACAAAAATAAGTAAATCAGACTCCCTTCGAATCTGCTGGAAGGTGTAATTGTCAAATTATAGTGAAAGGAATGCATGATATGAGCCGTGATGTCACCTTTCAGAGTGGCTATTACTATGCAGATGTGCGAGGAAGATGGTGAAATGTTCCCACTATGCATAATGTTCCCATTTTTGCTCATACCAATATTTTAAATAAATATTATGACCTAATTTTTGAAGCAATTATGATTCTGCATGCGCAAAACTGTACCGCAACCAACTAGGCTATCGCTGCTTTTCAAATCTAGTTAACAATTTTAAAACTAGATTTGTATCTGAGTATCTTTCTGTAATATGGGCTGTAGTTCCTGAATAGTGCTTTCAAACTAATAAACCTTTTCAGCTTTACAGAGAAATATTTAATTATTATAAAAAGCAGAAATTGTATTGATACAAATATTGTTGAAATAAGTAGGAAATTGCAGTAATGTATGTCATAACTTGTTTGTAGAATTACTTATTTGTTTTAAATTTCAGCTTTGTTTGACATCAATGATGTGGAAGGTCAAGATATATTCAAATTCAAGTCACGCCACACCAAGCAGGGACTCCAAAACAAAGTTCAAGATGCCATCAGCAATTCTCCTAAGATAGTGGATTCGCCATTGAGAACTCCTAGAAAAAAATATTCCCTTGCCCTTAGCAGCTCTTTAACTAAGAAATGTGAATCTACACCTAAACATTTTAAGGATGTTATTAAAAAAAGTGAGTTTATTTTATAATATACTAGCGGGCCCGGCAGACATCGTCCTGCCCGTAAAAGCATCGCCACATCGACTGCAGCGCAATCTGCCGGACTGATTGGTGAATCTATACCATCCAGGGCGCCACCCAAACGCATACAAAAATCATTCATATTGGTCCAGCCGTTTAGGAGGAGTTCAGTGACATACACACATACAGTAGAATTATATATTTAAAGATATATATCAGGGTGAAGAGAAGTTGTGTCAGTGACTGAGGTCATGAAGTTATCATAGGTCATCACATAGAGGCTGGGATAGGAACACATCACACCCATTTTGGATCTCCAGATATAGCCAGGATGCACATTGTATGTTTGTTTGGTTTGGGAGTTAAGGCAAGTTCATCATTCTATGGTTTATTAAGCTACACCAGTTCAGAATGTAGTTATCCAATGGGAAATAATACTGCCAAGAAAACCCATGGTCACTCTTTTTAACACAACACACACTTTACACAGTAATGTATGCACAATTACACTTTTCACTGAGATGCACTTTACATTAACTTATTACCATACCAGTATATTAAAAATAAACACTTAATGTCATTTAAAATTAAATTACTTGCAATTTATATTTAGATATTTGGTCCCTGCTTTTTACTTTATGTTGTCTGACATAGAAATATTTCTTATATAACAATATGTTATTTATTGTTAATTATCGCTTAATTAAACAGTAATGGGAAATACAGTAAGGAAACTGGCATGTTAAAGAATTCTAAATAATAATTTGAAAGGTGTGTGAAGTCTACCAATCCGCATTTGGCCAGTGTGGGAGAATAACCCCTCTCTTCGGTAGAGAAGGCCAGTGCCCACCATATTGTAGAATATTAATTATTATTTTCTTTAACTTAGATGGGATTTTGTGCTAAATTAAAAAATTGCTAAATTAAAACAATATTAAAGTGAATAATAAATATTATTTACTAATATATCAAAATATTTATATTAAATTAAGCTTGTCGGAGCATAAAGAATACGGACACTGAATTGAACTTTAAATAACTCGTTTTATTGTAAAATGTCACTTGCTTTGCTATTTTGAGGGTGGGTTTGAGTAGTTTATCGGATGATCTCGCGCACAGAGTGGGGCACAATAGAAAATATCGCAATAAAAGCGTGCACCTTGTCATTGTAGAGGAATTCCACATTCAATCTTGAATAGCTAGTAACTTAGAGGTCGTATTGCCAGCTTCTTCTCCATGGATGATTGCATTCCGAACTGGCAGTAGTTTAATAAACTCTGAAGCCTGAAGTGTTAATCTTGAGTTTTACTACCGAACTATTATACGATGGGCACCCTGACAATATCTGGAGATCGCAGAGGAATGGATAAGCCCTCCCACCGCCTCGCCCTGTGGACATGCCGACGACAAGCTTATAATTTTTATTATCTTAGAACATATATTTTCCATAAACAAGGCATTGCTAATCCAATAAACATAATCAATGTTGTAATTTCGTTTTGTAATAATTCGGTTGGGCCTGGAGATTTTTGATACTGATTTTAATATTTTATTCATGTATGAATAATGATGATTTTACTGTAGAAAGACTGTATTATAAAGAATGTATGAATGTATTGGGGTTTTTTTAGCCACCCACATCTTCAAAAGGTCTGTGACTTTATAGTCTTGAGATTAAAATGCTGTTTTATAGTACTTAATAAAGTTAAAATAATATTATATTTCAGGAATTATTCAAGAAGTAGAAAGTGACAGTGAACCAAGTGATTTCTCAGGCACCAGTAGTGACTTTGTACCTGATGAAAGTGATAATGAGGTACTTATTTTTACCATAGTTAACAATACAACAGTAGGCAGCGGCTTTGCTGTGCCCTGGCATTGCAGAAGTCTATGGGCAGTAGTGTCTACTTACCATCAGGTGGCCGGTCTGTTCATCTGCCTATCCAGGCATAAAAAAAGAGACATTGTTAAGTTTTTGTAGTAATTTTTTTGTTGGTTGATCATAAGCCAGGTACAGATAGATTCAAAATTATTAAATTACATCATGGTTTTTAAATTGCATTTTTGATTGTAATTTATCATTATCACAATGTGCATAAATGTGTGTGCACTTATAAGCTGGGTGCAGACTGCAGACTTTTTTCTGTTATGGTTTCGCACTTGTGCATTTAGCCACAGACAACTAATTGCATTGAATTAGTGTAGGTAGGACACAAAGGTAGGTAAACTGTATAGTAATTTAATGTTGATAACAGTTTTTTTATAAACTAATGAGAGTGGTTAGGCCTAAGTCCACCACACTGGCCTAATGCAGGTTGGTAGACTTCACATACCTTCGAAATGAGAAATCAGATATGCAGGTACCCTCACGTTTTCCATTAACAAGAATTAGGTTTAGAAAAATGCACTGCAGACGTATGTTGTGTAATGTAATTTGTGTTGAATGTTTGTCCTTTGTGTGTTCAATAGTTCCAACTATGTTCATAGTGAACAAGGCAACAATTTAAGAAAAAAGATAAATAGTTATAGATAAATAAATAGTAAAGTTTTTTTTTATGTACCAGCAAAGTTAGATGGAATATTTATTTTTGATAAATATTAAGATCATTGAATACAGTTATTTACTTCTTGTTATAGAAGAATTATTGTGTACCATAATTTATGCGTACCTATATAACTAAAAATTTTCAATTTCTGACTAGCTGTTGCATCTTACAGACTGACCCAGAATCTTCTTCAGAAGAAGAAGTTGAACAACAAAAACAATTTATTAAGGCGAGTAGCACCAGAAGCATGGGTAATAAAATGAAGGCAAAAGATTCTGAATACTTTGTGACACCAGACAAATATTTTATGATGAATTTTAGCAAGAAGGTAAGTGATCGAAATTCTTACCATGATTCGGTTGTGGGCGTGGCAACTAATATAATAAACATTTGAAATAATTGTTTTATGTGATGATTAGGTCGAGCTCTTTCTTTGGCGTTTTGCTGCCTTCTGAGTACTCTGACATAGACCCTCAACCGCTTCTTCGCCCATGGCGTAGTGTGAAGCAGGCTAGCATTATTGTGTGGAGTAGCGGGGATAGATTGTTTCTAGCTACTCAATACTTTAATTGGACGGCACTGCGCTTACCATCAGGTGCAGTGTGCTCACTTTGCTGTGCCAGAGACTATCCCGCCCACACACCCGCCATTGTAACTCCTGTTTAGCCAGGATCAACAATGGCACGCATTTTTTTGACACCGAGTAATGAAACTCGGCGAGTCTCTGGGAATGCTTAATAACTGTATTTTATCCCGCAACGAAATTAATCAAATAGAAATATAGGGAGGAGTTGGAAATATAAATTGTCCACTTCCCTCCATAGCAAAGCGGGAGACAAATACTGAACTAAAAAGGTATTAACCTCCAATAAAGGGACATTTACGTCTGGAGAAGCCAGACGTAAAGCACCACGGAAGTTACTTAACGGGTCCTATCATGCGAGCTGTTACGCTTGATTCCAATAATAGGTATGGCAAAATCGCCGGAAAGCACGGAAATTCCTCCCAGTCTCCACAAGGTCCATATAGTATACAACTCCAGATGTTATCTGCATACTGTCAAGCATAATGTTGCGCTCATTTTGCCAGAGACTACACTCCCAAAGAACATGATGCGCGGACTGTTCGTACTCACAGTTTGGTGTAGAACATGGGCACGCAGGCGAATCAACCAACTTAAATGAGAATAGTTTGCTCTTAAAGTTGCCATGACCGGTGAGAAATTGTGAAACACAGTGATCAATTTCTAGCCAAGTTTTTGTTAGACGATCGCGAACCAAAGGAAAATACTGATATAAATGCCGCCCTTTAATTGAATTATCCCATCGACATTGCCACTCGTTTAGCAGTTCGTTGCATATTTCGGAACGCTGTTTAAAAAGTCTACCGATTCTCGAGAGTTCGCGCGACGTAAGAAAGTTTTTGTCCATATCCTCTCTCGTGGAGTAATACATAGCGGCGCGACGCTGTGCCTCCAGATCGACTGGAAGTACACCCGCAAGGACAGGTAAAGCTTCAGTACTAACGGTTCTATACGCCTTACACAAGAATATCAACGCCAAACGTTGACTCTGGAGCAATTTTCTTCGCACAGCACCGATAGTAGCCCTATCAGCCCATACAGGTGATCCATAGCAAATACTGCTCAAGTAAGTAGCCCCATAGATGACTTTTAATGTGTTAAAAGATAATCCCCATTTGCTGTGCCAGGCTAAAAAACTGAATTTGAAATAGACTAATTCAACATTCCTTTATAAATCCTCGCATCAACTGTGAAACGCCATTTCCGGCCGAGCCATTCCGGGGAAGGTTACTCGTAATTAAAAAAAGATTCAAGCATAGTAATCGGAAGGCTTTTTTTTCTTGGCACGACAAAGTGACCACACTGCATCTGATGGTTAGCTACAATAGTAATAAGGCTTTTATGGTGTGGTATACTCAGCGGCATCCATTTTTTTGTACAATTCGCATATTTATACGATTTATGAATAGGATACAGCAAATGCAGTTTTTTTTAAATCCTAGTACGGCAAAGTGACCGCACTTCACCTGATGGTAAGCGCAGTACGGTCCAATTAGAGTATTGAGTAGCGAGAGACGATCTATCCCCCGCTACTCAACACAATCATGCCGGCCTGCTCCTTCACACTACGCCATGGGCAAGAAGGTGAAGAAGCGGTCGAGGGTCTATTGTCAGAGTATTCAGAAGGCCGCAAAATGGCCAAACATTGTACTCCAACTCTAGACCCCCAAAAACCGGATGTACACTGGCTGATCCCGGAACACGACACACTTGCGTGTGCCACTATGGCGGGTTTTTCACCCTGTGTACGGTCGTCGCTATCCGGGCGGATATGAATAGTAGGATATTCATATCCGCCCGGATAGCGACGACCAGCTAAAGTTAAGTAAGTTACGGGAAAAATATTTTATTAAGTTGTGTAAAAGAATATTTTTCACTTACAGATTACAACTTCAGATCATACATTATCGAGGTTGAAAAATTTAAACATTGAGGAAAATGAAACTCACTGGGGAATACAAACTCGCAAACAACTATCAAAAATTCGTACGTTTTCTACAATCGATTTTTCAAACCTCTAATGAATTTGGATGTACCTTCAAAGGTCAAACAGAACAGAAAACAGCCAACGCCGAATCTTGTTACCTACTTATATTCTGATTTTTAATTAGGTAGACTAAAGTGACGGCTACGACTTTTCTTTTTTTAATGTTGCAAATACAATAATAGTTACTTAGTCAAATTTTTATCAAAAAAACACGTATTCGTCAGATATGGACAAGCAGCACTCTCTCTTTTATTAGCTCCCCTGTCAACCTGCTTAGCTAAATTGACAACCGAAGCGAGCTTTTCTGACGATATAGAGGTGTATAGGTTTCTTTCTTCATTGTATAGAGGAGGCTTCGCATTTCAAACGTACGTACGTACATACGTATGTATGACTACTGATCTTAAATAATTTTGAATTTCATACATATTTGATACTTGGAAATACTTATAGAATATTAATAAATTTATCGATATTTATATATTTATCAATTTAAAATATCGACTATAAACGATCAAATAGATATATTTTTTACCCATCCCTATCTCGTATATAGCCAAAGGACCGAGCCCAGAATCCAGACCAAAGAGCATTTTATGCTGTGTTCCGATATACATAATACGCTGCGAGCACTGTTCTGTACTGTGCTCTTACTGGGGAGAAATTCTTTCCGTTATGGACTGACTGTTTACTGGCGCAGTATCATAGGGAAATTTATGACGTCATAAATCGTCGCCATTTTTGTACTCTAAGCACTGGCGTTTCGCAGGTATTAGTTGCTCCCTCATCTCTGTGCTTGGATCACGTGAGCAACAGCGTCCAGAAATTTAATAACTAGCACTATTAATAAGATACCCGCAGTTAAAAACAAACATAGAAAATTGAAAGAAATTGTGTTTTTTTGCAGTGTGAAACCAATACTATAAAGTCATTATGCATTAAGTTTCTTGAAAAACAATATTTTCTATTATTAAAAATTATATTTACTTTTATTATGCGATTGCGATGAGAATTCAATTGACAATTAACTAGAGTATTCAATTTTTAAAAACATTACATTTAAACATTATTTTTTCTTGTTGAACAGCTAACTTGTATATGTATAATTTTTTTTATTTATTTACTCTATAAAAGAGAAGGCAAAGGTTCTCCACCATGCAGCCATGTCTGTCGTTATTTTTTCCAAATGTGGGCTAGAATTAAAGTCTTCTTCTTCTCTCGTTTTAACTTATACAAAAGGCTGAAGCCATGTCTGCAGTCTTCATACATTCAATAGGCCTAAGCCATGTCTGAAATATTTTTTTCACTTATTAATCACAATACAACATCACATCACATTCCCGCCATTTTTTTTCTCGTATATGTATAATTATTTTCACGCGAAAACAGCTCCAAAAATATGGATGACAGTCACTGACGTATATTATATGGACAGGATATCTAATACAAAATGACAGCTATTTTCTTGACTTATTTGAAGCTCCCCTCTCGAGCGTATTTGAAACTAAATTTGACATAAATAAGGATGTTGATATTTTTAAAAATATCGGATTTCCGATATATCGATATTTTTATATATATTAATATCGGAGTTAGATATATCGAAAAAAATATCGATATTTCGATATTTTTATTAAAAATTTTTACTCGTCTAAGGGTCTGGTCCTGACGCCATACATCCTTTCTTCGTGAATCGGTGCGCCAATGAATTTATTAGATTCAAAGATCTTGGAATCATATTTAACAACACCTTAAAACGTGATATTTTTTAGTTTTTTTAACTTATAATTTTTTGCCATGAACTTAATATTATTTTCTACTTTTTAGTTCGGCTAGCTATTAAAGCGTGCTTTTTTTAAATATAATTTATAGTCCCAAAACAGCATCAAACCTAGTTATAATAAAATATTCGATTGCAAATTAAGACCCCATAAAGAAATATGAACTAAAATGATACCTTATATTATTTATTATCTTGGTGAACCTATAGATCATAGGTCCTTATAGGATCATACGTGTGTAAATATTAAAGTAAATCGGATGTCTTGAAGGTGGTGAACATTACGTTGAAAGATTCCGTGACATATATACTTAGTCTACTTAGATACAATTGTAGCTAATATAAAGTGTGTAAAGACTATCATAATGGTAATGAGCTACAAAATTATTTAGCTATACAGTTTATAATCCACTATATTTATTATAAAAAATTAAGTGAATACTATACTAAGCAACTAAATTAAATAGGGAAAGAGGAAACACATATTATAGTGTAAATAAAGTACCGTAGATTAAGTTGACGATGATTTAGTAGTTTCAATAATTTACGAGTATAAATATGGATCTCCGATATCTATATTTCAATATCGAAATATCGATATATCGTCCAAAAAATATTAGTAATAAATATCGATATTTCTAAATCCTAATATCGATATATCGATATTTTATCAACATTCCTAACACATATATATATATATATATATATATATATGGCCGTTTTATTGTTTCGAGTGTCTGTCTTGTCAGTGGCTTTTAACTGATTATTGCGTTGAAGACCTGAATTTGAAGAATTATTTGTGTGTGGTTTTGGTTAATAAACCATGAGAGTTTGTGTTTACTGTATGACCCGTTACCAAACGGGAAGTGGAGTAACATTTCACAAGTTAGTAAACTTGCATCATGTTTTAGCTATGTATATTGTAACTAGTCATTTTAAAGATGAAATTATAATTTGTAAGCAAAAAATGACTCTAATAAGACATATTTTTATGTTAATTTGTTTTGTAATAGAAAATTTATATATAAATTATATCTAGGTAGGGTTGCCCAAGTTTCATATTGACAATACATATCGATATATTTTTTTTTAGTTTGGATCTACTAGTATTTATGCTTTCATGCTGTGCCGTCAAAATATAAAATCATGAATTAGGATTGATCATATATTTTGATATAAAATAAAATAAAATTTGTATACGTACAACATAAAGAAACTACGAGGAGCTCTAGATCGGTAAACCTACTTGTTTTTATACTCCAGGATTATGTCTAAGGAATAGGAAATATTCATTTCAAATCATAAAATTCCCATTATAGGTTTCCAACTGACTCGGTGATACAAAAACTATGGCTGAGAAACATGAATGTTGAAAATTTGTCAAACATAAATAGCTATTTATGTTCTAAACATTTTATGGAAGATTGTTTTATTAGACATGTTTCACGGACCCAGTTAAAAAAAGGGCAGTGTGCCCACAATATTTTCCGGTGTGTTTAATATTATTTTAAGCGTTTTAAACATAATATAGTAGATTAAAATATGTTTTGCTAAGGCGATGTTTGTATTATTTTTAAGATTTGTAAACCATCGACTGTTGTGTATCATTGTCGATATGTCATCCTTCGTGTCTCAACTCTATCGTTAGTTCCACGGACGCTCACTGCTCGACTGCACTGCTATCAGCGCCAATATGGCGAAAATCAAATAGGCACACTTTCGCGGATCAAATATCCTGTCCATATAATAGACGTCAGTGATGACAGTACACTGGACTGCGTCCCGTTTTAAACAGTAATCAGTATAGCTAACTATAAAGGAACGGCTTCGCAATATTGAGTATACTAAATTGACGTCACACCTTACAATGCTCGCAGTGTATATCGGAACATGGCCTTAATGTGTTGACTGGTATTGACTGTTGGCTTTAGGAGTTTAAAGCAAACAGAAAGAGCATTAAAATATGACTTGTAGATTAAAATAAATTAAAATTTGGGTATTTTTTGAACTAAAAAAACCTATAGTATATAAACTACAATTGTTTCGGTAAAGATACAATGACAAGCGGATTCCGACTTACATTTACAGTTGATAAAACTACACCAGGTTCGCAAATAACAATACAACAATAAATAATAATATACAACAATAAACAAAATAAATTACAATTTGAACGCTCTATATTTCCTATTAATCGCCTTTTGCTGTTGTATTAGTTTGACTGTTTGAGTTTAGCTGTTCACTGCCTCTTAATAAATAAAATATTTTGTGAGGTAATCTGCTATTTATTACAATGTGACAAACTACATTGTAGTAGATAATAGTTGGCTACGATTTAAAGATGAGAAAAATAAAATAAAAAGAGCTTGAATATTTAATTACAGTAATGGACCAGGAAAACACATCACCGACAAAAAGAACTACAAGAATCAGGACTAAACCAAAGAAATATAATGATTTCTTGGACTTAACACCTTCCAAGCAAAAGGGTCGCAATAAAAGTATCTCAGATGAAGAACTTAGTGATGATGATGCTGAAATGGATGAGGTATCACCTCAGAAACCAACAGGTATGTAAACACCTTTATTTTTTTACCAAACTCATATAATCTTATTTAGGCATTTCTTAAAATGGGAGGCAGTTGTCACAGAACTGAATAATGCTTGGATCCAGCATCTTGATGCCACAAATGTAGGTTAACCTGTACCCAGGGTGTTAGGGTATCCAGAACTATGAGGGATTTACAGTCCCACTTTATTCAAACTCATTTTTTTTCTTATCATTCTAATATTCTGGTGTGGGAAATGAAGTCTTAATCTATTATTTCATACTTGGCTACTTGCCCACTGTTCCATTTATACTCTGCAATAGGTTCGTTGACACAATTTCATTTAATATTTTAACTTGATTAAACATTGTTACATTATCAAAAGAATTTTATAAATCGAAACAAAAATAAGTAAATCAGACTCCCTTCGAATCTGCTGGAAGGTGTAATTGTCAAATTATAGTGAAAGGAATGCATGATATGAGCCGTGATGTCACCTTTCAGAGTGGCTATTACTATGCAGATGTGCGAGGAAGATGGTGAAATGTTCCCACTATGCATAATGTTCCCATTTTTGCTCATACCAATATTTTAAATAAATATTATGACCTAATTTTTGAAGCAATTATGATTCTGCATGCGCAAAACTGTACCGCAACCAACTAGGCTATCGCTGCTTTTCAAATCTAGTTAACAATTTTAAAACTAGATTTGTATCTGAGTATCTTTCTGTAATATGGGCTGTAGTTCCTGAATAGTGCTTTCAAACTAATAAACCTTTTCAGCTTTACAGAGAAATATTTAATTATTATAAAAAGCAGAAATTGTATTGATACAAATATTGTTGAAATAAGTAGGAAATTGCAGTAATGTATGTCATAACTTGTTTGTAGAATTACTTATTTGTTTTAAATTTCAGCTTTGTTTGACATCAATGATGTGGAAGGTCAAGATATATTCAAATTCAAGTCACGCCACACCAAGCAGGGACTCCAAAACAAAGTTCAAGATGCCATCAGCAATTCTCCTAAGATAGTGGATTCGCCATTGAGAACTCCTAGAAAAAAATATTCCCTTGCCCTTAGCAGCTCTTTAACTAAGAAATGTGAATCTACACCTAAACATTTTAAGGATGTTATTAAAAAAAGTGAGTTTATTTTATAATATACTAGCGGGCCCGGCAGACATCGTCCTGCCCGTAAAAGCATCGCCACATCGACTGCAGCGCAATCTGCCGGACTGATTGGTGAATCTATACCATCCAGGGCGCCACCCAAACGCATACAAAAATCATTCATATTGGTCCAGCCGTTTAGGAGGAGTTCAGTGACATACACACATACAGTAGAATTATATATTTAAAGATATATATCAGGGTGAAGAGAAGTTGTGTCAGTGACTGAGGTCATGAAGTTATCATAGGTCATCACATAGAGGCTGGGATAGGAACACATCACACCCATTTTGGATCTCCAGATATAGCCAGGATGCACATTGTATGTTTGTTTGGTTTGGGAGTTAAGGCAAGTTCATCATTCTATGGTTTATTAAGCTACACCAGTTCAGAATGTAGTTATCCAATGGGAAATAATACTGCCAAGAAAACCCATGGTCACTCTTTTTAACACAACACACACTTTACACAGTAATGTATGCACAATTACACTTTTCACTGAGATGCACTTTACATTAACTTATTACCATACCAGTATATTAAAAATAAACACTTAATGTCATTTAAAATTAAATTACTTGCAATTTATATTTAGATATTTGGTCCCTGCTTTTTACTTTATGTTGTCTGACATAGAAATATTTCTTATATAACAATATGTTATTTATTGTTAATTATCGCTTAATTAAACAGTAATGGGAAATACAGTAAGGAAACTGGCATGTTAAAGAATTCTAAATAATAATTTGAAAGGTGTGTGAAGTCTACCAATCCGCATTTGGCCAGTGTGGGAGAATAACCCCTCTCTTCGGTAGAGAAGGCCAGTGCCCACCATATTGTAGAATATTAATTATTATTTTCTTTAACTTAGATGGGATTTTGTGCTAAATTAAAAAATTGCTAAATTAAAACAATATTAAAGTGAATAATAAATATTATTTACTAATATATCAAAATATTTATATTAAATTAAGCTTGTCGGAGCATAAAGAATACGGACACTGAATTGAACTTTAAATAACTCGTTTTATTGTAAAATGTCACTTGCTTTGCTATTTTGAGGGTGGGTTTGAGTAGTTTATCGGATGATCTCGCGCACAGAGTGGGGCACAATAGAAAATATCGCAATAAAAGCGTGCACCTTGTCATTGTAGAGGAATTCCACATTCAATCTTGAATAGCTAGTAACTTAGAGGTCGTATTGCCAGCTTCTTCTCCATGGATGATTGCATTCCGAACTGGCAGTAGTTTAATAAACTCTGAAGCCTGAAGTGTTAATCTTGAGTTTTACTACCGAACTATTATACGATGGGCACCCTGACAATATCTGGAGATCGCAGAGGAATGGATAAGCCCTCCCACCGCCTCGCCCTGTGGACATGCCGACGACAAGCTTATAATTTTTATTATCTTAGAACATATATTTTCCATAAACAAGACATTGCTAATCCAATAAACATAATCAATGTTGTAATTTCGTTTTGTAATAATTCGGTTGGGCCTGGAGATTTTTGATACTGATTTTAATATTTTATTCATGTATGAATAATGATGATTTTACTGTAGAAAGACTGTATTATAAAGAATGTATGAATGTATTGGGGTTTTTTTAGCCACCCACATCTTCAAAAGGTCTGTGACTTTATAGTCTTGAGATTAAAATGCTGTTTTATAGTACTTAATAAAGTTAAAATAATATTATATTTCAGGAATTATTCAAGAAGTAGAAAGTGACAGTGAACCAAGTGATTTCTCAGGCACCAGTAGTGACTTTGTACCTGATGAAAGTGATAATGAGGTACTTATTTTTACCATAGTTAACAATACAACAGTAGGCAGCGGCTTTGCTGTGCCCTGGCATTGCAGAAGTCTATGGGCAGTAGTGTCTACTTACCATCAGGTGGCCGGTCTGTTCATCTGCCTATCCAGGCATAAAAAAAGAGACATTGTTAAGTTTTTGTAGTAATTTTTTTGTTGGTTGATCATAAGCCAGGTACAGATAGATTCAAAATTATTAAATTACATCATGGTTTTTAAATTGCATTTTTGATTGTAATTTATCATTATCACAATGTGCATAAATGTGTGTGCACTTATAAGCTGGGTGCAGACTGCAGACTTTTTTCTGTTATGGTTTCGCACTTGTGCATTTAGCCACAGACAACTAATTGCATTGAATTAGTGTAGGTAGGACACAAAGGTAGGTAAACTGTATAGTAATTTAATGTTGATAACAGTTTTTTTATAAACTAATGAGAGTGGTTAGGCCTAAGTCCACCACACTGGCCTAATGCAGGTTGGTAGACTTCACATACCTTCGAAATGAGAAATCAGATATGCAGGTACCCTCACGTTTTCCATTAACAAGAATTAGGTTTAGAAAAATGCACTGCAGACGTATGTTGTGTAATGTAATTTGTGTTGAATGTTTGTCCTTTGTGTGTTCAATAGTTCCAACTATGTTCATAGTGAACAAGGCAACAATTTAAGAAAAAAGATAAATAGTTATAGATAAATAAATAGTAAAGTTTTTTTTATGTACCAGCAAAGTTAGATGGAATATTTATTTTTGATAAATATTAAGATCATTGAATACAGTTATTTACTTCTTGTTATAGAAGAATTATTGTGTACCATAATTTATGCGTACCTATATAACTAAAAATTTTCAATTTCTGACTAGCTGTTGCATCTTACAGACTGACCCAGAATCTTCTTCAGAAGAAGAAGTTGAACAACAAAAACAATTTATTAAGGCGAGTAGCACCAGAAGCATGGGTAATAAAATGAAGGCAAAAGATTCTGAATACTTTGTGACACCAGACAAATATTTTATGATGAATTTTAGCAAGAAGGTAAGTGATCGAAATTCTTACCATGATTCGGTTGTGGGCGTGGCAACTAATATAATAAACATTTGAAATAATTGTTTTATGTGATGATTAGGTCGAGCTCTTTCTTTGGCGTTTTGCTGCCTTCTGAGTACTCTGACATAGACCCTCAACCGCTTCTTCGCCCATGGCGTAGTGTGAAGCAGGCTAGCATTATTGTGTGGAGTAGCGGGGATAGATTGTTTCTAGCTACTCAATACTTTAATTGGACGGCACTGCGCTTACCATCAGGTGCAGTGTGCTCACTTTGCTGTGCCAGAGACTATCCCGCCCACACACCCGCCATTGTAACTCCTGTTTAGCCAGGATCAACAATGGCACGCATTTTTTTGACACCGAGTAATGAAACTCGGCGAGTCTCTGGGAATGCTTAATAACTGTATTTTATCCCGCAACGAAATTAATCAAATAGAAATATAGGGAGGAGTTGGAAATATAAATTGTCCACTTCCCTCCATAGCAAAGCGGGAGACAAATACTGAACTAAAAAGGTATTAACCTCCAATAAAGGGACATTTACGTCTGGAGAAGCCAGACGTAAAGCACCACGGAAGTTACTTAACGGGTCCTATCATGCGAGCTGTTACGCTTGATTCCAATAATAGGTATGGCAAAATCGCCGGAAAGCACGGAAATTCCTCCCAGTCTCCACAAGGTCCATATAGTATACAACTCCAGATGTTATCTGCATACTGTCAAGCATAATGTTGCGCTCATTTTGCCAGAGACTACACTCCCAAAGAACATGATGCGCGGACTGTTCGTACTCACAGTTTGGTGTAGAACATGGGCACGCAGGCGAATCAACCAACTTAAATGAGAATAGTTTGCTCTTAAAGTTGCCATGACCGGTGAGAAATTGTGAAACACAGTGATCAATTTCTAGCCAAGTTTTTGTTAGACGATCGCGAACCAAAGGAAAATACTGATATAAATGCCGCCCTTTAATTGAATTATCCCATCGACATTGCCACTCGTTTAGCAGTTCGTTGCATATTTCGGAACGCTGTTTAAAAAGTCTACCGATTCTCGAGAGTTCGCGCGACGTAAGAAAGTTTTTGTCCATATCCTCTCTCGTGGAGTAATACATAGCGGCGCGACGCTGTGCCTCCAGATCGACTGGAAGTACACCCGCAAGGACAGGTAAAGCTTCAGTACTAACGGTTCTATACGCCTTACACAAGAATATCAACGCCAAACGTTGACTCTGGAGCAATTTTCTTCGCACAGCACCGATAGTAGCCCTATCAGCCCATACAGGTGATCCATAGCAAATACTGCTCAAGTAAGTAGCCCCATAGATGACTTTTAATGTGTTAAAAGATAATCCCCATTTGCTGTGCCAGGCTAAAAAACTGAATTTGAAATAGACTAATTCAACATTCCTTTATAAATCCTCGCATCAACTGTGAAACGCCATTTCCGGCCGAGCCATTCCGGGGAAGGTTACTCGTAATTAAAAAAAGATTCAAGCATAGTAATCGGAAGGCTTTTTTTTCTTGGCACGACAAAGTGACCACACTGCATCTGATGGTTAGCTACAATAGTAATAAGGCTTTTATGGTGTGGTATACTCAGCGGCATCCATTTTTTTTGTACAATTCGCATATTTATACGATTTATGAATAGGATACAGCAAATGCAGTTTTTTTTAAATCCTAGTACGGCAAAGTGACCGCACTTCACCTGATGGTAAGCGCAGTACGGTCCAATTAGAGTATTGAGTAGCGAGAGACGATCTATCCCCCGCTACTCAACACAATCATGCCGGCCTGCTCCTTCACACTACGCCATGGGCAAGAAGGTGAAGAAGCGGTCGAGGGTCTATTGTCAGAGTATTCAGAAGGCCGCAAAATGGCCAAACATTGTACTCCAACTCTAGACCCCCAAAAACCGGATGTACACTGGCTGATCCCGGAACACGACACACTTGCGTGTGCCACTATGGCGGGTTTTTCACCCTGTGTACGGTCGTCGCTATCCGGGCGGATATGAATAGTAGGATATTCATATCCGCCCGGATAGCGACGACCAGCTAAAGTTAAGTAAGTTACGGGAAAAATATTTTATTAAGTTGTGTAAAAGAATATTTTTCACTTACAGATTACAACTTCAGATCATACATTATCGAGGTTGAAAAATTTAAACATTGAGGAAAATGAAACTCAGGAACACGAGATGTCAGCGGAACACAAACTCAAGATTCATGAACTCAACCAAACATATCAACACCTGTTTAACAGATGGCTCTATGTATTAAGTGAAAATTATAACATAATTCTATACGGTATCGGTTCCAAGCGAATGATACTTCAACAATTTCAATCACAAAAGTTGAAAAAGTTCCCTTGTATTGTTGTCAACGGATTCTTCCCAAGTCTCACAATGAAAAATATTTTGGAAACTATAGTTATTGATTTGTTGGAAAATACACACGTGCCATCAAACGTGGGAGATATTGTGAACTTAGTTGAGACTCAACTAACAGAAAATGGAGTTAACTTATTCCTAATAATTCACAATATTGATGGCACAATGTTGCGCAGTGCGAAGACGCAGGCAACACTAGCGAGTATATCGCAAATAAAAAACGTACACACTATTGCAACTATTGATCATATAAATGCACCTCTTTGTGAGTAATAAGAGAATATAATAATTTTAAATCATATTTTATAATTGGCTATTTGACTCATTTTCGATAATGATTTAAAACTATTCTTTATTACATAATAAGCACACTACATTGATATTTCAGGAAAATATACAGTATTTTTAATAAAAATCAATGTTAAAGTTTAAATCTCCAAAACCGCGGCAAAAACGCTATTTCTGTAATGGCGCTGGTGTGACGTCACATGCAAGTAAACAAGCTAATAACTAGGGGTGTTGATATTTTTAAAAATATCGAATTTTCGATATATCGATATTTTTAAATATAACAATATCGGAGTTTGATATATCTAAACAAAATAACGATATTTTTTATTTAAAATCTTGACTCTTCTAAGGGTCTGGCATACATCCTTTCTTCGTTAAACAGTGTGCCAATGAAATTCTTAGATTCAAAGATCTTGGAATTATATTTGAAAACCTTAACCTTTTTTTTTTCTTTATTTAAGGGCTTTTTCACTTAGTGAATATGTCGTCCTGGTACAGATACATAACCTTAACCTTAAAACGTGATATTTTTTAGTTTTTTTTTAAGTTATAATTTTTCGCAAGGAAATTAATATTATTTTCAACTTTTTAGTTCGGCTAGCTAATTAAAAGCGTGTTATTTTATGCTTTTAGTCTCGAAACAGCATCAAACGTACCTACTTATAATAAAATATTCGATTACAAATTAAGACCACATAAAAAATATAATTTAAAATATCTAATATTTTTTAATATCTTGGTGAACCTGGTCATCCTAGGTCCTTGATACGTGTGTAAATATTCAAGTAAATCTGATGTCTTGAAGGTGGTGAACATAACGTTGAAGGATTCCGTTACATATATACTTAGTCTACTTGGATACAATTGTAGCTAGTATAAAGCGTGTAAAGACAATCGTAATCGTAATGAGCTACAAAATAATTTACCAATTAAAAAAAATAACTTTTATATTCAGAGTGCCTCTTACCAGTCGGTGATCACTACCGGTGTTTAACCTACTGATACATCTCTGAATATTTGGCGCTTATCAGTCATAATGAAGTCGATCTCATTCCTGTAGGCCTACTCTTGAAATCAACTCCAATCTCGAACTCGATACAGTTTAAATTTCAATTTAGAAGATATTGGAATTCGTAACTCAGTCAAATAAATGAAATAGAATATTTACGAATTAGCGATCGTAAATACATAGAGTATTTACGATCGCTAATTCGTAAATATTCTATTTCATTTAGTTACTATAAATTCCGCCATATTCAGTAGAATCGTGCGCTGGAGTTGCGTTCAAGAGTGCCAATTGTACCGTTTTCGAACCCAATTCCAATTTTAAATTGGAATCGAGTGTCAAGAGTAACCCCTGGTGACATTATTGGGGCTTCGCCAAGTCCTCTACTTCTTCCTAGCTTCCTCTGGAAAAGTGAATTCATCAAAAAGAGGCCCCGGGTCTCGAAAAAGTTGACTAGCGTTTGCCCCCTGTGATTCCTGCACCCATAACCGAATGATCCTACCCTCGAGTCGCCGTGTCCTTGTACTATTGTACATTGGCATTGAAGGCACCCATTACAATCCCCGGGCTACGGTAGGTTACCACAAAAAGCTATTTTTGTGCGACGTACAACGGACGCTCTCTGCGGTTGGACGAGCACATCGCTGAGTTGGAAGAAGAGCTAAGTCACATTAACTGGCATATCGTAGGGCTATCCGATATCCGAAGACAGGGGGAGGAGAAGATGGCCCTAGATTCTGGTCACTTACTCTACTTCCGAGAAGGACACCAAACATCCCAAGGTGGCATCGGATTTATTATCCACAAGTCACTAAAAAGCAACGCTGTGGAAGTTGGCAGCGTATCAGCTCGAGTGGCGTACCTTATCTTAAAAATATACTCTAAAGGTTATACAAGTGTACACCCCAACGTACGAAGACATAGGGAAAGCTATGTCTCGTACCAAGGCTTCCTACAGCGGTGAAATGGGTGACTTCAATGCCAAACTGAAGACTCCTAATAAATTGTTAATATTAATTTCTTACTACAGAGAAAAACATATTACGCAAAATTTTAAGAAAAAAAAACGATTATTTTGCTTAAAAAAAAACGATTTTTCGAAAATCGATTATTATTCAAGTGAGAAAAATCGATTTTTTTTCACTCAATGTCACATCCCTACTATGTTTACTTGCGTGTGACGTCACCAGAGTTGCAACCAATCACAGAGCGTTCACATCACAGATAAAATTTTAAATAAATGTTGTATTTTATTTCGTTTAATTTGCAAAAAATATACATTATTTTGTTTAAAATGAAGTGAAATATGGTTTTTTAAGCTATTGTCTAACAGGATGACCACAATTTGCAGTGTATTTTCAATGTTGTCAAATAGCCAATTTAGTATGACTAGCATCTTCACTAACAGCTGTTTCTTTATGTTTGCACGGTAATGTGACCACACTGCGCCGGATGGTAAGCGCAGTGCCGTCCAAATAGAGTATCGAGTAGCGAGAGACAATCTATCTATGGCTACTAAACACAATCATGCCGGCCTGCTTCTTCACACTACGCCATGGGCAAGAAAGTGAAGAAGCGGTCGAGGGTCTAGCGCCAGAGTACTCAGTGTTTCTCTTTATAGTATAGTCCGACAAACGAGCCAGTGGGTCACCTAATGTTAAGTGATCCCTACCGCCCATGAACATTCACAATACCGAAAGTATCATGTATGAGCTGTCGGCCTTAAAGGACAGGAATAGGGATTAGGGAAGGGAAGGGGGAATCTGGCCTCCGGATATCTCACTTACCATACGAAACGCGACAGTAAACTGTCACTTTACGTTGGTTTTCTGTGAGACAGTGGTACTACCCCGGTCGAGCCGGCCCATTCATGCTGTAGACAAATATGTCTACAGCGTGGCTCTACCACTACAAATAAATCAATCAAACTTTATTATGATTTTTTCATGCAGCAGAAGATTTCGATTCGATAAGTCCGCTTAGTCGTTTGCCTGAACTTATTTATCCCGCGAATATTATAAATATCTCTAATCAAAATATTTGGACGGTTGCTAGATCACACATAATCGTTCAATAGATGAAATTTGGCTCATAGACAATGTTCCTGTTCTTCTCTCATTTAAAGAATTGCCAATATCATACAACGGTTTCCACTATATATGATTGGTTCATAATATTTTCGATAAAATGATTCACATGCAAAGAAACATTTACAAAAAATTGGGATATCTAAATCTGCGTGTAGAACTTATTGTAACATAAAATAAAATATACTTAGCATTTCATGTTAATGCAAATTTTATCATGTTTATTTTTTCTAGGGAATTATTTGTATACACTAGCTTATGTCCATGGATTTATCCGCTTCGTTGTCTTTTATACGACTTTCGACTCTTAGCCTGTCTACACGCTGAAAATAACTAACTACCTGCCAAATTCTAAAATAACAAATGTATTACTATTGCGAAATTGTGCCATTTAGTTCCAATGTCAGCATAGTCCCCCACTAACATACCTTTTACGACGAGATGAACACTTGCCGTATTCTGTGCATCACTCTCTTCGAGTTTTATACCTATTGCTATGTACTGCACAATACCTATTGATACTACATCCTATTTACTACATAGCAATAGAAAAGTATGCAGGCAGAATCAGGCGCGAACGCAATCTGTTTCCAATCATTTTAATAACTGTCGTTGCTCATATTTGCATCGATTATATTTATGTTCTCGACTTCATACTTTCATATATTCAAGATAAAGCTGGTGGTAGGATATTCATATCCGCCCGGATAGCGATCACCGTACACAGGGTGTAAAACCCGTCATAGTGGCACACACAAGTGTGTCGCGTTCCGGGATCAGCCAGTGTCCATCCGGTTTTTGTCGGGGGTCTAGGGTTGGGGCACGATGTTTAACTGTGTTGCAGCCTTCTGAGTACTCGTAGTGTTAGGGGTCTAGGCCCTCGACCGCTTCTGCACCTTATTGCCCATGGAGGGCATACATAGTCTCTCGCTACTCTAATTGGACGGTACTGCGCTTACAATCAGGTCCAGTGTGGTAACTTTGCCGTACCAGGATTAAAAAATAATATGTATTTTTTCAAACGTATACTACACGTCGTTAAGTCTTTATTATTGTTATATCAATGTCTTAAAGAAATCTGTCTGTTTCAGTATGGGACCACTCGAAGTTAAGCAAGTTTAATTTTACGTGGTGGGATGTGACAACTTTCCTGCCTTATACTGATGAAACTTCGTACGAGAACTCGATAATGACACACAGAAGTGGCGCCTTGCAGCTGTCCTCTCTCAGAAGTGTTTATCAGTCACTCACAGCCAACGCAAAGGGCATATTTAATATTATTATTCAATACCAGCTTGAAAATACCAAACAACCGCATTATCAAGGTAATGTGATCACATTTAATATATTCGAACTACTAAACGCTGTCACGCCATCACATCATCACAATGATTATTAATTAGACCCCACGGGTGCTAATTAGATTTAAAAAAATGTGAACTGCTTAAAGGGATAAAAATATTCAGTTGATAAATTTAAAAATACCTATTTCATGAGGGTTTTTGTCTTGATGGCTTTGTATTTACAATGCAATTTTTATTAGGATTGTATTTATAAACGTTCAGTGAAAAATTATCCAACTGTTGGTAAAAACTTAAACATTCATTGCAAAGTTTAAGAGTTAGCGGATATACACACAGGCGCGGAGACTCTTTTATACTGTAAAAATTATCGTTTTCGACACTACCTCGGAACTAGTCATTTCAGGCGTACTGTATTTCATTTATTATTTACGTAAATGAATATATAATTGTTCTTTTGTAATGATAATATTATATAGTTTCAACTTATACCATTGTAAATGTTTATTCATGTAAATGTTGTTATTCCAGGTCTACCATTCAAAGACTTGTATTCCAAATGTCGTGAACAGTTTCTGGTGAGCTCAGACCTTGCGTTGAGAGCTCAATTGACGGAATTTTTGGATCACAAGTTAGTTAAAATGAAGCGAACATACGACGGCAGTGAAAATCTGGTTATACCCATCGAAAATGTTTTACTTCAACAGTTCTTGGAACAACAGAATAGTTGACAAACCTGTTTCAAACCTTTTCAAGTTATTGATGATTTCAAATCAATTAAATTCTGTAAAAAACTAGTTGTTTTCTTGATTAGGGAGTGGTGGAAGCTTTCAATTAAACTATTGATTATGTGTAGTTTTTATTTTACAATCCCAGAAATAAAGTCTTAATAGGATTATATAATATATATCAACAGGCCAAGTTGTAAATTACTTAAACTTAATGACTTACATAATATAATAAAATTATTAACTAAAATTATTCTCAACATTTCTGGCACGTACACCATGATGCATCAACCAAACACTTCATTGATAATTCATAAGTGCATAAATTGCTCTTTTAATTAGATTTTAAAATATTGTAGAAAAATACTCTCTGAACTCATGAGGTGTCAAAGATTTTACGATATCCACACTACGCCCATTGGAACTGATGGTAGTATGATGAACACTGAACTAATTCAGTTATCATTAGTGAGATTACAAAATAAATTGAAACGATTATGACGGCTTTGCGTCTTGTCTTGTAATCCTATCATTAAATATTTTATAAAATGTAGCTCACTGCGAGATGCAGCGATGTTGAAAATATATCATTTAATGTACTAAGCAAACAAAGGACTTTCTAATGGGAGAATCGCTTCCTTATAATAAAAATTCTCTGATAAATACGTTCAGAAGAAAGTTGTTGACAATATTATTTTAAAATAATTATCTAGATTTTTAATTTTTTCTTAGTATGTCTTTATCAGTCTAGTTTGGACATTTAAAACAGGCGGAGCCCACATCAGGATTATGTTGAATTGGATTCCAAGGGCATTGATTAATTTCGTAACAATTTATTCATGTTCCTTCCACTTACAGCTAATTAATACAAATCATCGAATTTTCTTTAGATCGAATGAGAGCTATTATAATTCTATAATCATGCACTTCCATTTCAATGATTAGACTAAAATTAAGCCTGTCAATAGAATAAAAAATGATTATTACATAAACAATTTAATTAAAACATTAACTTCGGACAACAAACTACAGATTCCACATAATAGACATCTACATTAATCAATGATAGAAAATATTTGTTTTAAAATTTAAAATCGGTAACGTCCAGCGGACGTCGCGGTCGTTAACACTAATATAGCGGCCGAGCCTAGCCTCATCGGGTGACATATCAATCTCACAAATGACAACTAGTCTAGGGGATGAGTGTACTGAGTACTGTGTACTGTGTACTGAGTAATGTACCGTGACAGTGATCGGGTTTATTGTCCGATGCATCGGAGCGCTGTACACTTACGAAACTAGTAAGATAACTCCGCTTAAGGCAACTTTCAATTATCATCGTCATCCTCATGTTTCCGCTTTTTACCCCGAGTGCTTTCTTCAGGCCCGGCGTCGGCGTCGGCTTGCTCCTCGCCGTCTGTCGACAAACAATTCATATCATTAACAAAGAAGGTCACCAACCGTGCCTATATTGCACTTCATGTGAATGTGAGGGACTGGGTTTTTAGTCTAGGTAAGTTCTTTTGTTTATTTTTGAAGTGATAACTTCTTATGGGAGGATAAACCGCTGCGTAACATAACGCGTTACGGCGCCACTCTGTCTGGCTTCTTTATTATTTTCTATTTCTGACGTTCCATAATCTCTGTGCTACATTTTTTTGAAGTGAAACTTCTTTAGAATCACAACGATTTGATTTGAGTGGGATCGAGTGGGTAAAATGTATTTTATAATCAATAAAAGATTTTATTAATAAATAACCTTTCCTCACATTATCATATTAATATACATAAAGTTTAAGAAATAACCTAAGCTTTTCTCAAGTTAAACAATTTCAATATTAAATAGTTCAACTTAGATTAGTTGAAGTTATCACTTCTATCGAGCGTCCCGAGACGCACACGTAACTTTTTTTTATCCTAACACGGCAGTGACCACAGTGCGAAGTGCTGTCCAGACAGACTATCAAGCAAGGGACAACTATTCCTCCCTACTCGACACAACATCTTGCTACACAACATTTTGCTTGTGCTGAATAGATTTTACACAGGACGCTTTAAGAAACCAGGATTATAGTAAGTAGGGAACATGGGGGGCTGGCAAACCTTTCCACAGCTTGATGGTGCCGCAAAGATATGAACTAGCGAACCCCTTGGTTCGGACTAGAGTAAAAGACACCACAAGTTGTGGCTCTGTATGCACGCACGTTTTTGGTATAGAAAGAAGAGGATGGGATAAGATTAAACAATTCTTCAGAGCATTTGCCATGATACAGACTGTATAAAACGTTAAGCGAGAAAATATCCCTTTGTTATTATATCCACTTGAGTCTCACTAGTAGACAAGAACTGGTGATTAAATGAGGACAGCTAATAATCTTTTTAATTCCGAATTTAGATTACTTTAAATCCGAAATTATATGGAATGGCTTGCAAACCGTCGTACTGCTTTATTGACGGCAGACAGCAGTATGACCTCATAAGAGAAAATAAAAAGTATCATGATATAGATAACAATGAAATTAAAAACATTGTATTTTGGACACCTGAACTTCCACTTCGGCCGCTTTTTGTATGACGGTGAGAAAAAATCGAGACTTTAAAAGGGACTGCTATATTGCGGGCGACTATATATTGCCGCTAGAGTGAAACACTCACTTATTTAAGAAGCAATAGGAGTAAAACCCGCCACAGTAGCACTCGCAAGTGTGTCACGTTAATAATAATAATGTATTTATTTGAGTGAATACTGTAACATTGTTGTTACACAGTGTTATTACATAGTCCATAGTATCCTGCCATTTCTAGCGTACAGATATTTATTTCTATAAAAAGTGCACCGACTTTCAACAAAAAACAAATTATGCGTCACTATAAAATTTGAGGGTTTCCCTTAATTTTTCTGAGATCATCAGATCCTGACTTGGTGCCAATGGGACCACCTGGGAAGGACACCCTTTTAAACAAAAAAAGAATTTCTCGAATCGGTCCAGGCGGCGTCTTCGAGTAATCGGATAACATAAAAAAAAGATTCCAACGAATTTTTAACCTCCTCCTTTTTTGAAGTCGGTTAATAAGGAACAAAATTATAATAGAGTCTAAACTTATTTGCTATTTTAGAGATATTATTCAAAGTCAGGTGGTTAAAAATTCATTTAAAATTCGTTCCGGTATCAGCCAGTATACTTCCGGTTATCGTTGGGAGGTTGGAAGTGGAAGGTTAGAGACACTACACCTTCAATCGCTTCTTCACCTTCTTGACCATGACGTAGTGTGAAGAAGCAGGCTGGCATGATAGTATTGAGCAGCGGGGGATAGATCGTTTCTCGCTACTCGATACTCTAACTGGACGTCACTGCGCTTACCATCAGGTGCAGGGTGGTCCCTTTGCCGTGCCAGGATACAATAAAATGGGTGCGTGTACTTATGTACGCGCGTGAGAAGTTATACTTCTTTGGCAACATTAAAAAATAGTTTAAAAAAATTAAAGATTTTGACGAATTGATAACCTCCTTCTTTTTCTTAAGTCGGTTAAAAATGAGCATACTCGCCAGCCCTACATAGAAATCTCAAACGTCAACATTTCCCGCCTCGAGTAACATATTCCGAACTGTTTTATTCGATTTGCTTCAGAGTGTTACTTTTGTGTCACGGTATGCGCGCGCATCTTAAAATTTCACTCTTTTCATAACGCGCCTAAAGAAGTATAACTTAGAAAAATAATGTTAATTAGCTCTGTTAATTAACTGTTGATTAGCTCACCTCGTACTTTCTCGTTGGTATCCCCGTCTGCGTCATTCTCACCTTCACCGTCCTCCTCGTCCAAGTCTTCATCTACTTCTTCATCACCGTCGTCGTACAAAGAACTAGCAGAACTTTCCTCCTCTGAAAAAGTTAATGAAGTTATACTTCCTTAGGCGCGATATGAAAAAATAGGGTGGTATGGGCGAGCCTATCGCCATACCGTACACCGGTTCCATACTCCGGGCTAATACTGAGAATTTCTAAATAGAAAAACCCGATATCACTTTTACATCGGGTAAAGTGATATCGGGTTTTTCGGGGATCGAACCCCAGACCTCAGCACAGCAGTAATAACGCATGCGCAATTACCTCTACAACACCGAGCTCCGAGGTATTCAAAGTAATTTAAACTATTTTATTTATTCAATATTGTGAAACGAGGCTGCGTGTTCGATTCCCGCACAGAGACAAAGTTTTTTTTACAGGTCTGGGTGTTGTGAGACTGTAGCCCTCATAGTTCTGGATACCCGAGATACAGGTTTTACCTAATGTGGGGTCAGAACTATGTGTGTGACTGTTGGGTGTATTATTTATTTTCAAATAATGAGCCATTAAACATTGTCTTACTGCCTGGTATAGGTAGGTATCTCCTGCTAATAAAGGGGGTCAGACATTAGCCCACCATGCTAACAGGATATTTAATTATTACTTGAGAATTCTATAGACAATGTTGTCTTTTTCGTCAGGTTGGGTTGTGCATATAGGTATACTGAGACCCCAAGATACTGCTGATTCAATATTCTGAATCTATTTAGTTTTTTCGTCTACTTGCCTTCTGCGGTATTCCGGTAGCCAAAGTATAGTTTACATACATTGCATGAGTATAATACAATATAAGAGTGATGCAATTGTTTTGTTCCACTGATAAAAAGCAACCGTCCCAAGTGACTTTGGTCACCACAACATGCGGTTTACACTATTATAAAACCGCAGTTTGTTTTGATGATGTTGGTATAGTGTTTAGGTGTTCATATTCTTTGAGAATAAATATATTCACAAAATCCATAGAATCCATATTAATTCATAAAAAGTATGCAGACTTCAATAAAAAACAAATTACGCGTCCATATAAAATTAGAAAATTGCCCTCGATTTTTCTGAGATCCCATCATCAGATCCTGACTTGGTGTCAATGGGACCACCTGGGAAACCCTTTGAAACAAATAAAATAATTCCTCGAATCAGTCCAGACGTCTTCGAGTAATTGGGGAACATACATAAAAAAAAGATTACCACGAATTGAGAACCTTCTCCTTTAAGTCGGTTAAAATTAGAATTATATCTAATTAATTGGAAATTTACTTATGATTTGGTGGCATGGTCTCTGACCTTAGCCGGTTCTCTATGGAACAAGTAAAAAAAGAAATTATTGGAAACATACCTAAGTTCTCGTTGTACACAACACTAAGCGACACATCTTCGTCGTCATCTTCCTCCTCATCAACATCAGACCCTGAAACAAAAATAAGTTTTTTTTTGTTATTACAACAAACAATACATCAGATAATCAGTTATTCAACATATAAGCATCACTAACAACAAACATTGATGCTTACTGTTCAATAGGTACCCCATGTGAAACAGAAGACCGTAAACACTGTACAATATCATTGGGAAAGATGTTCTTTCCTCAGCTGGTATTTCTGATATGCTATCATCATTTATCACCAATGGACTCAAATCAATGTTCACATCTGTAACGCATATTACTCAAAATTAAATCTCTTGTGAGGTTCTAAATTTTATGACTGCACATACCCCTTACAGCTTCAGATAATCCATACTAATACTATAAATGCGAAAGTAACTCTGTTTGTTTGTTACCTCTTCACAACTAAACACATTGTAATGAAATTTGGTAAGGGAATAGATTATATCCTGGAGAAGGACATAAGTTTTATTTCTCAAGAAACAACCTTGAAAGGGGTCAAATAGGAGTTCAAAATTTGTATGGGAAATCCATAATTCCTCGACTTAGGGATCTGTAAATTCATATTTAGGCTTTTGGTAGAAAATAAAGAAATACGTGTTTCAACGTTTTTGAAAAATCATCCCTAAAAGGGGCAAAGTGAGGTGTGAGGTTAAACTTATGGGGTATTCTTTAGATGCAATCTCAAGATTCAGGCACAAAACCTGAGAGGCTAGACAATCGCTACAGGTGCCTCAGAAGAAGACAACTCCTTGGATTGTATACTTCTGGTCCCGAATATAACCTCCACGCAGGCGGAGCCGCGAGCCACAGCTAGTTTACAATAAATGATAACATATTAGTAATATGAACATTGAACATGAACTTGTCAATTAATGTAATATTTGGCGTAATCCACATATATATATACATAGAACATGCCAACTTGAGTTATTAGAGAATGAACTGGATGAATGATATCTGGAGTATCATACAGATACATGGAAAGACAGTTAGTTTAATGATCCATAATACTTAGAAGACATTTTCAGTTTCAAGTGCACCATACTAAATATATGTAAAATTAAAAAGCTGGTCTTGCATCAAAAGACCAGCTATTACATTTAATTTTACACATGTTATTGAACCTAAAATGTATCTGAAAAGACTCAAAGAGCGGCACAAACTAAGCAATAATAAAATAATTTATAGTGCGGCAATACATATTCTGGAATGTAAAGTTAGGTTCTGAAGTAGTAGAACCGAATTATAGGCAGTTTAAATTACAACACAAATGGTTATGCTGGACCAAGTTAGAACCACTGTCTCAGTAAACTGATATGAAGTAAGCAGTTCATTCAGCAACTGAGATTTCGGGAGACCTAAGTCCCTTTCACCTTTTCAATCTTCATATCTTCCTTTAAAATCCCTTTATATGATTTTTTTGTGTTATATGAGTTCATGGGCATAGAAATCATTTAACCTTTAATTTGCCAAACTCTGCTATAAAAAACCCTTCCATAATAAAGCAGCTTACCATCATCTTCACTGTCATCATTTCCATTCATCTCGTCTTCTTCCTCCGCATCACTATCATCTGCTTCTCTGTCGTCTTTGTCGAACCTGGATATGATATAATAGGATAGAATTTGTATCGGTAATAACAATTTTTGACAGCACTGTGGCAGAGCGAGTGTGGGCCAACTGTGAAACTAAAGGCAGCGGTTTCAATCACAATTTGGGTGTGACAAATGTTTGTGGTTTTATTGCCTCGGTGGCGCAGTTGTAATTGCGCATGCTTTGCGACTGCTGTGCTGATGTCTCGGGTTCGATCCGGGGTCGGGTAAAGTAATATTGGGTTTTTCTATCTATAAATTCAGTAATAGCCCAGAGTCTGGAATTTGTATCTCGGTATGGCGATAGGCTCGCCCCCTATTATGGGACCGAAATTACTTCGGCGAAAAGTGGGATGTACTGGTTGCACCTCTGCCTACCCCTTCGGGGATTCAGTATGTATCTATGTTTTATGTGATCCACATATATTTGTTTCAGGTCAGGGTGTTGTGGGACCATAGTCCCTCTTGTTTACTAATACAGGTTTGACCTAGCGTGGAATCAGGACTTTGTGTGTGACTGTTGGATGTATCATTGATGCAGATAGTGTAGCTAATAGAAACTTAAACTAATATTTGTGGATATATAAATATTTGTCTTAGTTCAAAGATTGACCTAATGGCCTCTTGTTTCAGGATGTTCTAATTGTCTACTGTGTAGGACAATATGATTGGCAATTTTTTAGAATTTACCTTGTAACTTTATGCTGTCTTTGCTTATGTAGAAGATCAATAACCACCTTAAGGATAGATTTTTTGTTAAATATTCCCGACATGAAGAAATAAGAACAAGCCAAATATAAAATTTGTAAGCAGGCATAATAGTATAGATGAATAATGTTTCACAAGAGTAAGTATTTAATAAAAATTTTACTAACCCATCTAAATATTTTAAAGAAGAGCGCAAGGCAAACACCTTACTCCTGTAATCCTCAACGGCAGTGACTTCATTGTTGAACAAGTCAAGATTTTTTAAATTTTCGAAGTCTTTTATTGGCTTAAGGGTATCCAAGTCCTTAATTTTGTTTCCAGATAAGTTTAAGTGTGTCAGCTTCTTGCATCCACTGAGAAAGTTAAGCCCATTGGATATTCTGTTGTCAGAGAGCTCTAACTTCTTGAGTTTGGGCAGTGTCGGGAAACCTTTAAGAGAGGTGAGGCCTGCATTGTTGAGGCTAAGAAATTCCAGGCTTGTGTATGCATCTGACAAACCTATTATGTTGGTACTCCGACAGTTGTCTAGGTTCAAATCTTTGACCTGCAATGGAAATAAAATTATAATATATAACATTTTATGTTCTATTTAGGAATAATTGGGTGACAAAGAAGTAGAATATAAGGATTTAGAGTAAATAATTTGCACTTCAGAATATAATAATAATTTAAGTTTTACTTAAAAATCGTTAATGATAAAATATTTACTTTCAAATAACATATACAAGAGTTGTATAAAACCAAAGTCAGCAAAGTAGGTAGTCAGGCAAAAATTAAATAAATATATGGTAATATAGGAAATTCAAATCTGAATAGACTGTTGCAATGTTTTATAGTTATTAATCCTTCTAACACACAGAACAAAAGTTGCTTAGAAATCAAAAATATAGGTCCCCCCTATTGGGATAGGTCCCCTATCCCAATAGGGGGGACCTATATTTATTGGGGGATGAAATTAAGCCTCAACTGATTTTGATGAATATATTATGATCATTTAGGGGTGCCAAGATTATTTTATTTAGGGAGGCCCCCACGAGTTTGACTGAATAAGTATGACAAATAATATCCTGAAATCCATCAAAATAAGCTCAGAAGTTCCAACCCCTATTTCACTGGGGCGACAACTTCACTACTGGTTCAGCGTTTTAGCAGTAAAATGTTATAGACTTAGGGTTTCTTTCACCGTTATAATATTATAGCTTTTGCCCGCGGCTACGCCCGCGTGGTGGTTATTTTTGGAAGAAAACATGTAAAATCCACGGAGACCTATTAAGCTATTACATCTTCTTGAATTATGCTATCCTGTAGGAACCATGCTTTTTCTGGTATAAAAAGTAGCCCCTAAACTAACACTATGCAAAAATCATGTGGATCCTTTGTTCTGTCTAAAACAAAAACATAACTATCCCACCGGAACCATACTTTTTTCCTGGATTAACATAGCCTATGTGCTATTCCAGACTATAATTAATCTCTGTGCCAAATTTCAATCAAATCCGTTGAGCCGTTGTAGCCTGATTGAGTAACAAACATACATCCATCCATTCGCATTTATAATATTAGTAGGATTATTGATAAACCCTCGATAAAAGAGTTCATATAAACTTTCATCCCCTATTTTACCCCCTTAGAAATCATGCAATATTTTTTTATTTTTTTTTAACTAAAAGGCCAAATACTAATTTTCATGCTTTTAACTCCAAAAATGACAGATATTCATAAACATTTCATCCCCTATTTTATCCCCTTCAGAAAAATCAATCTTTAGAAAATTTCAAGTCTCTAAACCCGGCCGTTTTGGCTGTGCGTTGATCGTCAGTCAGTCAGCTCTTCTTTTATATATACAGATATATTACTATGGATTGTATATATTTTTACATATTTTAGCAAATATTTGTTTCCATATGGTCTATCCTGAACAATAAGTTTAAAAACATATAAATTAGAAATTGCACACTTCTTTAGATTTATTATTTTCATTTAGCTACAATTTACATACTTTATGAATTTGCAACAGCAGATGATTAGAGAATTAGGTTTAGGGGTCAGTGTAGGATTTATTTAACACCTGTACTAGCTACTTTAGTGCAAGTTCCTCTATGTTCATAAGTCTAATTTTATATTATTTTCTCTGCTTTGCGTGGAGCTCCAGTAAAATCAAAGAAATAAATATTATGGTGTTTGTGGGTTCAAGGACAAAATAATAGGTTGACGTTTACGGCGTAAGTATGTACTTGCGTACTTGTACTGTACTCTTAACAGAGGAATTGTTACAGAAACATGATGCTCTGAAAAATCTTATCCGAATTTTTAGATACTCAACGCATCGTACATTCTTCTGTAAGATGCATGTTTAGAATAATAGGAAATGACACTGGCTTGTTGGGATTTATTGAGAGCAGAGTCAAATCACCTAAACGTCAAAATGGTGTTAGTTGTCAAAGGCACAGGCGTTGTTCGTAATATCTAAAAGAGAAGTGATTATTTTGCTATAATAAGCAATTTATGTGAACAAAGATATGTTTGTTTAAACATTTGTACAACAAAATGTTAATGTCGTGATCTATTTGCGGATATAAATAAAATTGTTTTCACTTTGTAATGGCGGATGACACGAATCATCGAGACGCAATAAAAATGGCCGCGGTATCGGTAAGGCGTGCGTCAATGTTACGACTGCAGTGAAAAGTAATAATGGAATGAAATAGAAAACAATATATAAGTATGTGTAAGAAATCTACTAGTTTCGATGATATGAATGGTTCTCGTACCACGTTTATATAGAAGTAAATTTAACTCGAGGTGAAAGGGCGCGAAATTATGCACAGTACGCAAGTGAAGTTTACTTTACTGTCCAACAAGTTTACACTGCAATTATAAATGTTAAATTACAACACATTTAGTATTTAATACTATCGACAACGTGTTGTAATTTCCAATTAATATTTTATGGGTTAAATAATAAATGTTAAAATTATTGACATTGACAACCTAATAATGTCTCACTTTGAAAATAAAATATTCGGTAATATTGAACCAATTAACTATAGCAAGAATACAATGATAACGAATGTAGATTAAACTTTCATTTGTGTCATTATTATTTGAAAAATAATACACAATACGTCCGACATCCATAAGTTTCGACACTTAACCTCAATATGTGAATACTTACAATAGACCTGATTTTTCAGCTTATATGATCTAAATCTGCAAGCTTTAATGTGCTAGAAATCTCTTAGATAAGCAAGGAATAGGCTCTGATAGTCAAATATGCAATCGAAATGTTAATAATTGTGTGCACATGAATGAAACGTAACAATCGGTAATGGCTAATTTCTATATACAATAATGCCACATACTTAATCGGGGGAGTTATATCTTTATGGAGACTAAACCTACTATGTCTAGACCGAAAATCATCGCGATTTAACACCAATTATCACAATTTTTATGTATTACACTTAGGTACCTGATGAAATACGTATCGACAAAACATTCCAATACATTGAAAAAGAGATTCAATTTACCTGTGAAGGATTCCTCCCCCTTAATTCCAAGGCGATCCTTTTTTCCATCTTTATATGTCTGTAGAGTCACACTTTGTAACACTCTTGATTCCTTTATAAAATGTTTCTCAAGGAACTAAATCACCAAGCTTGGGTTTCAAAACAGAAGGAAACTATAGATACACGAGTGACGTCGTACCAGCGGCGCCGCCTGGCGACGAAATATGGCGACCGGATGTAGAAACGTTGAGTTGCTTTATTTTGTCATACAACGTATTAGAAGTATTTTATAACTACGTGTATCTTGTTATAAATTATGAAAAATAATAAAATAGATTTTAAATACTCCAAAAATGTGTATACATTCAGAATTAAGTTCATATTTCGGTTTACAATATAAGTTACATACGTCACGTTGGTAACACTGTGTAGTTGCCAGCTTGGCTCATCAAACGCGGCATTTTTGAATTGTGTTATGGGAAATAGCCGGTTGGAAGCGTGGTTCTTGTAATGTTGAGTAATTTTATCATAGAATACTATACCGTAGTTTTGTGAATGAGATATTACATGGCTATTGTAACATTTTTATAAATAATAAATTTATATTGTGATGTAAAATTTTATTTATTTCTTCCAAGTTGTAATAAACAAAATAAGTGTAATTTTTTTAAACTTATTTATGTATATTGTACATCAATAATAATAAATATCCTATATGGCGCAAACATTGTTGTTTTGTTAAATTAAAGTCAACAATTTAAAATTAAAGATGTTAGGTTAGGTTGACAATAATAATTATTTCCAATTGGCTCAGAAAAACCTTCTATATATCAATGAGAAAAACATATTCAATCTTTATCTAATTATATAAAGTAGTGAAATAATAAATCTCATAATTACTTATTATGATTCAAAGTATTTGTAATTTATTAAATATTTATATCATATTGATAAACCAAGGCCCGTTCGTACGATTGATAAAATTCTACCTAAAGTAACTTACAAAATGGCTCAAAATTAAATATAAATCAGCAGAAACACAGCATGTCTGTTGCATGTTTTTTTTTTCATAAATCTGAATAGGTTTTCTGCCTCGGTGGCGCAGTTGTAACTGCGCATGCGTTACGACTTCTGTGCTGAGGTTCTCGGGTACGATCCCCGGGTCGGGTGAAGTGATATTGGGGTTTTTCTATTTAGATATACTCAGTATCAGCTTGGAGTCTGGAATTGTGCCCGGCATAGCGATAGGCTCACCCCCCCCCCCCCCCCAATCACATTTTGGGACCGTAATAAAATTGCGCGAAAAGTGGGTGTACACCTCTGCCTACCCCTTCGGGGATTACAGGCGTGAGTGTATATGTATATGAATAGTTTTCGTTTTGTTTCGTTTCACGCTGATTTCAAAAACATTAGCCTTTTTATCTAGGAGCTAGTTGAGTAGCTAAGAAGTGACGGGATTTTTAATTTAAAAATGCACAGGTTTAAAATTTATTTAACATATTCTGAATAAAATTTTCTTTTATTACAATTTTGAATGCTCCAACAATAATCAGCCATCATATTTACGTTCCAATGATATCTCCCATCCATGGTGCGAATATCCTGGTGAAAAAGCTGCCCTTAGGTCACCGAGATTTTCAGGATGATATTCAAAATGGCTGTGAAGGCAGTGAAGCTTAATACTCATGTGACTGTTGGGTGTAAAAAAAAATGTTGCATACAAGCTGCTGAAAGTGTATTAGGAACTGTTTAACGTGCTGAATGTATCATACTTTTTATTTCTCAAAAAATACCTGACTACCCGAACAAACTCTTCTCATACACATTTCTCGATAGCTGTCATATGGTTGATAAAATTTGTATCATCTATCAACTTCCTGATTTGTGGGTCGTCGAAAATGCCAGCTTAGAATTTCTCACTACTCAATTTTAGAAACACTTTTGCAATGTATTTGATTTAAACCATTGACCGTCTTTGTTCAAAGCATTTACGAACTGTTTAATTAGCCCTAGTTTTATATGCAAACTAGTTTTAACGGTGAAGGAAAACATCGTGAGGAAACCTGCATACCTGAGAATAGGCTAGTTGACTATTTTTGGGAAACCGTTTTATATTATTCTTCATGGTCTATATTATTAAAATATTATCATTAATAAACATAAAACATACGTTTTTAAGATTTAATTTGCATTTTTATAAACCAACTTTATTTTTCCCACTCAAACCCTACCAACTGTAATGGCCTGTCGTGTGACGTCACAGTATGTCTACTAATAGTCGTTTGGTTGGATATGTGATTTCAGTGTATCGATTTTTATTATTTATAATTAATTCGAAGTTTTACAAGATTTGTGTAGTACCTCAATGTCAAAATACCACTATTAAGAATGTGAAAACATGCGAAACAAACCAAACAAATAGCAAGCTTAAGGCTACACATAAAAAGAGTTATAAGACGTTTACGTGAATTTTATATGCTAAAACCACAGGCATGTATTAATTTGATTTTTTTAAAAGTCATTTTTCTTTCGCTGGCCTGGAATATAATATATGATAAAATATATAGTAATACACAGTAATGGATTTTGAAACAGACTGACTTTAATTTCTTCTTTATAACAGTTAGACAATATCACAATTAATACGTATATAGGTATAATATAATGATATAAAAAGTGCCGATAGATGGCGTTAATGTTTTATCTATATTATTTTGTTATACATAACGAATAATATATGGCTTGGAAGACCTAAAATGGAGAAATAATTGTGTAAGTACTTGCAGACCATAATTAAAAATAAAACATTTCAATGTAACCTCGAATAATTTAAAATTTTCTAAAGATAATAAATCTACCAATAAGATTATGTAAAAATCTAAGTGTAAAAAGCAATTTTATAAGGACTTGACTTATGAATTATTATATGTTTCATGGATTATTACTTGCATAGAAGTTTTGACATTTTTATATTCTGTTGAACAAAAATCTTTCTTTGCCGCCATAAATCCTCCCAACATCTTGACCTCTATTCGAGGCAAATTACAGTTATTTGCCTTAGAAAACCCTTCGTATATGTTAGAATATTATTTACATATAAACTAAAAGTCTTTAATTAATAACTGGCTGTCGGCGGTTTATTTTTTGTCTATGTTGTTTTTATCCTTTTGGTTGTCACTCTGTATATTGAAATAAAAATCTCTACATATTAGTTCAATCCTGGTTTATTTTAAAAAACCATTTACATTTAACGGCTTTCTTTTGAGCAGGAAGTAATGTTAAGGTCCAAGCTTTATTCTTTTCAAATGATTCGTATTCCTCTATAATAGCTTCCTTCCATTGTTCTTTTTCAGATCCTGTCAGAGCTTCTTGTATTGTCTGTGGTTCGTCGGTGACAATCGTTGCTTTCATTGCAATCACAGCACTTGCAGTTTCTGCAGGGTCTTCATAATCACTTGAATCTAGATCCTGACTTGTATCAGGTATCCATGTGGAATCATTGGGATCATCCGCAATACTAGACTCAGTACTGCTTGATTCAGTTAACTCTATAGCTGTTTCTCCGTTGCAACTTTCATCAGTAATTACACTGTCCATTCTATTATTAATCATATCTATTTTACAATCAGTAGTGCGACTTTCCTGATTTATTTGTGAATCTTTATAATACATTTTTCTTCCAGGAAATGAACATCTCTGGACTTAATACATTTAGAAGGATTTTGTGGATCAATCAACCGATAACCTTTCGATTCGCCACAATATCCTACAAACACATGTATCTTACTTTTTGCATCTAGCTTTTTACGTTTTTGACTAGGGATCATTGCATATGCAATACAACCAAATACTCTTAAGTTAGATAAATCAACTTTATTACCAGTCCATTTTTCTTCTGGTGTGGTGCCCCTTACAGCTTTGCTAGGTGACTTATTCTTAATGAGTATTGGGCCCAGAATACGTGATAAACATATGTACGTAATTATATTCTATACGTTCGTGAAAACAGAAATTGTTAAAAAGTCATGATGGAAAATAATAACGCATCGGCAACAAATTCTGGAATTGCCGTCAATTTTGAAAAGCTTAGTGGTATTTCCAATTATGGAAACTGGAAATTTTGCATGCGTATGTACTTAATCCATGAAGGCTTATGGGATTGTATAGAAGAATCTTCGCCTGGCGTCCCTAAGGTTATTGATGAATGGAAACAACAGAAAACGCTTGCCAAGATTTGTTTAATGGTGCAGCCATCGTCGTTTTCTCATGTACGAAACGCAGATACTGGACATAAAGCTTGGAATAACCTAAAGATTGCTTACGAAGACAAAGGACTGTGTAGACGTCTTGGACTTTTACGTACATTGTTTGGCTTGAAGTTGGAACAATTTACAAATATGGAAACTTATCTCTTGAAGATCACAGATTTAGATCAACAACTACGAGATATAAATGTTCCATTGGAAGATGATTTCTTGTCAGTATTGATGTTAAGTGGATTACCGCCGGATTATGATCCATTAATTATGGCATTAGAAAATTCAAATAATAAACTGAATAGTGAAATAGTAAAAAGTAAATTGTTGCAAGAAAATTTACGTAGAGATTTTGACCGGAGTGAAGAAAGTGCAATGTATGTAAACCGATATAAAACAGCTATTAACAAATATTCTACAAAGATAAAGTGTTTCATATGTAAAAAAACAGGTCATTATGCCAAATACTGTCCGAAGAAGAGTAGCGAGTCTGAAAAGGCTTGGAACGGAACATTACTGACAGCATTAGCAGTAGACATTAACTCAGATGCTTGGTACATAGATTCGGCAGCAACATGTCATATGACAAACAACAAAAATGTAAATGGATTTTTAAAAAGAAACTAGGATATGAAGGACAGCTTCTTCGTTATAAAGCTCGCTTGGTTGCCAAAGGATTCACCCAAGAATACGGCGTAGATTACAAGGAAACCTACTCACCGGTTGTGAGATATTCTACAATACGTACTTTACTTGCTTTGGCAGTCAATTTGGACTTGCAAGTTGATCACATGGATGTAAAAACAGCTTTTTTGAATGGTGAATTACATGAAGATGTATATATGGAACAGCCAGATGGATATAAAGTGAAAAACAAAGAAGGATATGTATTTCAATTAAATAAAGCCATTTATGGACTGAAACAAGCATCCAAGGCATGGTATGACAAAATAGATAATGCTTTGATAGATCTTCAGTTCAGAAAGTCACTTAGTGAACCTTGCGTTTATATAAAATCAGACAGTAAAAATAATCTTATTATATTAGCACTATACGTTGATGACATTCTAATTTTTAGCAAGGATACACCAGAGAAGAAAAAGTTGAAGGAAGAACTCATGAAAATATTTGAAATGAAAGATCTTGGTCGCGCCACACATATACTGGGAATGCGGTTGAAACAAGATCCAAATAAAATTATTCTTGATCAAAAACGGTATATTCAGAAAGTTTTAGAACAATTTAATATGACGGAATGTAAACCTGTGAGTACACCGTTAGAGATTGGTATTAAATTCGAAAAGGGAGAATAAAACGACTCTAACTCAAAATACAGAAGTCTTATTGGATGTATAATATACATAGCAGTATGTACGCGACCAGACATTGCGCATGCAGCAAGCTTATTGAGTCAGTTCAATAATTGTTACTCCGAAACACACTGGAAAGCGGCAAAACGTGTCCTACGGTACTTGAAAGGAACTATAGACTATAATATAGTGTATGAAAAGTCAGTGTTTTCTATTTCAGGATTTGTAGATGCTGATTGGGCATCTAATCAGCTGGACCGACGTTCTTATTCAGGGTACGTGTTTAAAATTAGTAACTCGGCAGTGTCGTGGGAGAGCCGTAAGCAAAGAACAGTGGCTCTTTCTACCATGGAGGCTGAATACATGGCTTTGTGTGAAGGGGCAAAAGAAGCCAAATTTATAAGAAGTTTTTTAAATGAATGTTTAGGTAAATATTTCCTAATTAACCTGTATAATGACAGTCAATCAGCTCAACAATTATGTAATAACCAAATTTGTCATAATAGGAGTAAGCATATTGATATAAGGCATCATTTTGTACGACAAATTGTTAAAGACAATATTGTTAAATTAGAATATTTGCCTACTGAAGAAATGCCTGCAGATGTCTTGACCAAATGTTTATCTAAAGATAAACATTTCAATTGTGTTTCTAATCTTGGTTTAAAACCGGTTTAGTTTAAAAAAAGATATTAGAATATTTTGTTTGAGGACTGTTTAGTTTAAAGGTAGGTGTTAGAATATTATTTACATATAAACTAAAAGTCTTTAATTAATAACTGGCTGTCGGCGGTTTATTTTTTGTCTATGTTGTTTTTATCCTTTTGGTTGTCACTCTGTATATTGAAATAAAAATCTCTACATATTAGTTCAATCCTGGTTTATTTTACTTATTTTATAACAGTATATAACTAATGTATTTAGATTTTGGTTTTTTGAACAACTGACTGATTGCAACTGATCACTAAAAATTACAAAAGATTTGGTACCTCAATGTATGTTCTCGAACTATCAACAAAACAATTTGACATTTGATGATACTGTGACGTCATGCAGTCTGGGCTGTTTCATGTCATGTAACAAAATGCTTTATTTTCTACATATTTATTTCTTGAAAATATTAAATAATCACATACAAATTAACAAATTTTTAGACTAAAATCTATTATAAGAAACAAAATTATATCAGGTTTTTACTTACTGTCAACTACCCTATTCTCAAAGGAATTTCGAAGGTATGTGAAGTCTACCAACCCGCAATAGATACCATTAAGTATAATATGCACTGTGCATATTATACTTAGTGGTATCCATACTAATACTATAAATGCGAAAGTAACTCTGTTTGTTTGTTTGTTTGTTACCTCTTCACGACTAAACGGCTGAACGGATTGTAATGAAATTTGGTAAGGGAATAGATTATATCCTGGAGAAGGACATAGGCTATATTTTTTCTCAAAAAACAACCTTGAAAGGGATCAAATAGGAGGTCAAAATTTGTATGGGAAATCCATAATTCCTTGACTTAGGGGTCTGTAAATTCATATTTAGGCTTTTGGTAGGAAATAAAGAAATACGTGTTTCACATTTTTACACAGAGTAAAATAGTGAGAGAGTGAGAGAGTGAGAGAGTGAGAGAGTGGAGAGTGAGAGAGTGAGAGAGTGAGAGAGTGAGAGAGTGAGAGAGTGAGAGAGTGAGAGAGTGAGAGAGTGAGAGAGTGAGAGAGTGAGAGAGTGAGAGAGTGAGAGAGTGAGAGAGTGAGAGAGTGAGAGAGTGAGAGAGTGAGAGAGTGAGAGAGTGAGAGAGTGAGAGAGTGAGAGAGTGAGAGAGTGAGAGAGTGAGAGAGTGAGAGAGTGAGAGAGTGAGAGAGTGAGAGAGTGAGAGAGTGAGAGAGTGAGAGAGTGAGAGAGTGAGAGAGTGAGAGAGTGAGAGAGTGAGAGAGTGAGAGAGTGAGAGAGTGAGAGAGTGAGAGAGTGAGAGAGTGAGAGAGTCGGTCCGTCGGTCCGTCGGTCCGTCGGTCCGTCGGTCCGTCGGTCCGTCGGTCCGTTTGTTTGTTTGTTTGTTACCTTTTCACGACTTAACGGCTGACCGGATTGTGATGACATTTGGCAAGGAGATAGATTGTATCCTGTAGGCTTACTTTTTTCTCAAAACACAACTTTGAAAGGGGTCAAATAAGAGTTCAATATTTCTATGGGAAATCTATTATTCCTCAAGTTAGGGATCTGAAAATTCATATTAAGGCTTTTGGTAGCAAATAGAGAAATACGTGTTTCAACGTTTTTGAAAAATCATCCCTGAAAGGGGCAAAGTGAGGTTAAACTTATGAGGTATGCAATCTCAAGATTCAGGCACAACAACTGAGAGGCTGGACAATCGCTACAGGTGCCTCAGTGCAGAGGACAACTCCTTGGATTGTATACTTCTGCTCCCGAAAATAACCTCCACGCGGGCGGAGCCGCGAGCAACAGCTAGTTTATTTATATAAGCCTATTATTTTTAACAAATCAATGACCTGTGTAATAGCCTAATCTGCATAGATTAGGGCATATTTATAATACTGCACTATTTTAATATTCTCCGGTAACTCTGTTTGTTTGTTACCTTTTTAAGACTAAACGGCTGACCAGATTGTGATGAAATTTGGCAAAGAGCTAGAATATATCCTTGAGAAGGACATAGGCATATCTTTTTTCTCATAAAACAACCTTGAAAGGGGTCAAATTTTGTATGGGAAATCCATAATTCCTTGACCTAGGGGTCTGGAAATTCATATTTAGGCTTTTGGTAGGAAATAAAGAAATACGTATTTCACATTATTTTTCAAAATCATCTCTAAGGGGGTAAAATAGGGGATGAAAGTTTGTATGGAAATCCTTCACTTTTTAAGTTAAACGCATGAAAATTCGTAATTTGTATAATATACTTTTTCACCCAAACATGACCTCCAAGCAGGCGGAGCCGCGAGAAACAGCTAGTTTCCTCCTAAATATTCTATTAGAGAAACAAAATAGGACAAGTGAATTTATGGCAATTTATAATATTGTCTTTAAGAGTTATTGACAGATGTCCTAAAATCTTTCAGATAATATTATAATCCGTCATATATACTTTTATTTTCAGCTTATAATGTAATTTGGTACTGTTATATTTTATATACTATGTGCACGGAATACTTACGAGCTCGTAGAAGCATACGAATGAACCGAAGAAAATTTAATAGAATCCTTATTTGTTTGCGTAATGTATTAATTGTGGCTATACTTTTCTTTATCTTATTTATTTACAAGGTGAACAAGTCGCACGAAACAGCAGTGATAGCTAATATAACAAGAAGTGCAGATAAATTTATTTTTTACGAAAGACAAGGTCATTCCAAACAATTAAACATAAATTTAGTCCAGTTATTAATAAATAAACACAATTCTGCGGAGAATATTATAAACCTAGACACATTTGGTAGTCTGAATAGACAATCAATTGTGTTGGTTATACTTGTAAATAAATATTCGACGAGTTTAAAATATCTTCTGGCTTCGTTATCTCAGTTGGCAGGAATTGAGGATGCGTTTTTGATATTTTCTCATTCATATTTCGATGAGGACATAAATAATTTAATAAGACTAATAGACTTTTGTCGTGTCTTGCAAATATTTAACCCATATTCAATACAGTTACATTCTCAAGAGTTTCCCGGTCAAGACCCTTCTGATTGCCTTCCTGATATGGATATGAAAACTGCCGAATCTGAAAACTGTACTGGCGCTTGGTCACCAGATATACACGGTCATTATCGCAATCCACTATTAGCTGCTCGGAAACACCATTGGTGGTGGACAGCCAATAAAGTGTTCGAAAATTTATCCTGCACTGAACACCACAACGGACTTGTTATGTTTTTAGACCAAGATTTCTTTTTTATGGACGATTTCCTTTATATGGCATTATATATGAAAAAGATAGCTGACACATTAAATCAATGCGAGTTTATATCCTTAGGAACGAATTCTACAAAGAATTTTAATTTTGTAAATACTTATAGAGCCGAGGTTACGACCTGGGATCATAAAATGCATTCGACCGTTTTAGGTTTTGATATCAAGGTGTGGAATTCGATTGTCTCACACTATGATTTATTTTGTCTGATAGATGACTATTCCTGGGCGCGTTCCTTATATTTCATATCTTTAAGTCGAAGAGATGGAAAGAGATTTAAAGTATTACATGGGGTAACTCCGAGGGCTTTTAAGACTGATACAGCTCTAATTTCTGACACATTAAATGACATTGAGGTTATAGAGACTATTTATCAACTCATGGTCTTAAGAAAGAAACACTTAGATGATTGGTTTCCAATACATATCGAAGTGTACTATAATATCGAATTAGAGAACGACGAATATATGATATTTGAATACAGTGAGAACAATGGTGGCTGGAATGATCCAAGAGATAAAGCAATGTGTAATAACATGACATTAAGAAAAATTAAAAAGGTCTTAATGGACATGAAAAACGAATTTATGGATTATATATCTGAAAAATACCCGTAACATATGAAATATATTATGTTATTTTACATACTATAGCTTAATAAAATATTGTAAGTATAAATTCTTGTAATTTTACTAATTAGTGATAGAGCCACGCTGTAAAAGATTTGTCTAATGCACACATGCAATGCATACATACAGCATGAATAAGCCAGATTGACCGGGTTATTACCACTGTCTAAGAAAAAACCGACGTAAAGTAACTTGATAAATAGCTTGATGTTCCGTTTTGGTATGATTATGAATAAACTCCTTCACCCCTCGCTTTCCAATCCATCCTTTATTTCAAGGATTTTTACTTGCAAGGATGGTCCATGATTCTTCTGGTATAGTGGTTGATCATAGACGGTGGAGAACACTTATCATTACGTGACCTAGGTACTTGTTCGTGTGCCGGCCTCTGCTATAAAAAATTCGCAATAAATATTATCCCGGTATAGTTCAGTCTTTACACAGGGGATCGAGTGTTGAAACAGTAGTGAAAGAGTAACGATGTCGATAATATAAAAAAGATTAGTTGCATAGACGCTATATTTGAGATACTGTAATCAGTATTATTCAACACGTTATTGGAACATTAAGCAGAGTAAATCTTAAAAAGTCCAACGATTGCTTTGGTAAATATCACTAAAACGTGTCCCCCGAGGCACTGATCCGATTCCTCTCAAGACGAAATAGATTTATATGACTCAATGTGACTGTTGATCATTGCTGTTCAATTTGTTTAAAAGTAGGTAAGCATTAACTGTGGCTCGTTTCTAAATATACAAATCATAATTATTTAGTCAAAAACTGGTAACGAAAATGGTCGCACTTATGATAAAGTAATAAATTGTATAAATATTCCAACATAGTAAAAGATTAGATGGTGTAATTGTATTCTTACGCAATACACACAGAAACATTCACCAGTTATACAATAATGACCCTCAGTTATATATAAGATATTTTAAAGTGCCTACCGAAAAGCAAGTCAAAAACACTGAACATCATTTCAACGGGAAAAATGCTATTTACGTTAATACCGGTATAATTAACGGTAGGCAGCGGCTTTGCTGTGCCCTGGTATTGCAGAAGTCTATGGGCGGCGGTGACTACTTACCATCAGGTGGCCCGTCTGCTCGTCTGCCTATCGAGGCACTAAAAAAAAAAAAAATACCATTATTGCCGTTTACGTTTTATCTAAGTAATTTGCTTTTGATTATAAGTCCATAAAATATTTGTTTTGATACAAATACTAAAGAATCTTGAAATAAATAAAATAACAGACATACGTTTCATGAGAACATATAACATTCCGATTTACTCGTAAGCTTAGAAGGGAAAGTACTAAGTTCCAAAGTTCAGTTTGTAATTGCCAATCACGTATACTCTTGCACGTCACAATGTTTGGGATGTGCCGAGACGTTTCAATTGGGCAGTAACTAGACAGTGCTATTAAGTTAGAGACAAAGGACAGCATGGCACTCAAAGGATGGCAAGTGGTAGCTCGGCTAACTGTCGGGCTGACGGCATCGTCTGAGGGACTCGGGGCGGGCGGAGCTCCCCGGGGCCGGTTTGCGCACGCAGCCCTGGCTCGCCGCCCGGCCACGAGCAACAGTCTGCTCGCGTGAGCCGTCGCAGGCGTCTCGTTCAGGCAACGCCGCATTATCATGCCTCATGGTAAGCAAAATCCAGTTCCATAAACATCATGAGACCTTCACACTCAATAATACTAATCAAATCCGCTGGCAACCGTCAGAAACAATCATAACGAAACACTTTTCTGTGATCAATCCACATATGTATTCATTATTTATTTACGCCAGTACTTGAAGTAAAAAATAATTTGAAACAGTGAAATGCATAATTTTATGTGTAATATAGTTGGATATGATAAAAAAAATTGTTCATCGATGAAATAATATAGACTCATAGTTTATAAAATTTTATGGAATTTGTGTCAACAGAACAATGGAAATGAAAGCGCAAAAGGCATAACAGAATATTTTTACTAGTCGTACCATAATTTTAAAAAGTGTATTGAATTAACAAAGATAATTATAGAAAAAATAACAATACAAATACTTAGTGGAAAATGGGAACGTAATTTACAATGTTTGGTGAGTACCTAAGATAGATTATTAGTAGTTAAAGAACTGCTTTTATAATATGACTTCAGACATAAAATCTGTGTTAGCGAAAATTGTAGTAACAAATATTATTTTTTTGTTTTATTATTACTAATATCTTATTTTTTTAGATCACTGTATAACTAAATAATAAAATAAGAACAAAAATCTAACTTCCTTCCAGTCCACGTGAAAAACAAACAAATACGCATTTAACATTTCAAAAGATTATTACGTTTCACTTCGCAACGTTCGGTAGGATGTATGCTTAAAGCCCCATGTGCGTACGGATATACAGAATCCTTTTACATATGTATACCATTTAATCGATTGTGAATACATACAATTTATAAGGAAATACATTAAATTTTCCTGTTAAACATACCAATAAACGCGGCGTTCAGGCAAAATTCGAAGCTCATTTTATTTTATGAGAGCCTCCAATTTCACGATAACCCATTGAATAAATTTTAATCGTGCATGAATCCATTGACTTAATTTATAAATACTTGTATAACATTTATTAAATTTAACTTCGCTATTTGTTTTCTATTTTTTTTATAGCGCCGTGCTGCAGTTAGTTATCTCAATATGCAGATTAACTCAACTCACTCGCACCAAACTACTTGGTGGTAGCAATGTTTCATAGAAAACCGACATAAAGTAGCATTGTTAATGGAGTGTTTTTACCCAACTGCCAAGGATGGGTTATGTTTTTCGCGCGTATCTTGTATGTATGTTTGTAAATTTCTTTATTACCTCGTAACTTCCAAACGCCTGGATGGATTTCGACAATTGAGGTATATTCGTCTTAAAACCCCAAGTGTCCTTAGATAAGTATTGGTCAAAAAAGATAAAATGGCGAATTTTTTGTGCGAAATAGCAATACATTAATAAAAAAAAATTACCAAACATATCGAGTAGGGTATCAAAATAAAGGAAATTGAAAGGGGATGACAAAAATATATATAAGTTCAATCAATCAATCTTGTTTTGGTCTTTTTAGTGAATAACTTTCTTGCAGTCGGGTTTTTGATTTTTAATAATTATTTGTTTTTTATAATCCCGTTATGATATTGTCAGAGGCTGAAAAAATACCATTCACAATTGCAATTCCACAGTATATGTCTACAGACGGTAACGATTAGCACCTATTCTTTGTTTATCCTAGTACGACAAAGTGACCACACTGCACCTGAAGGTAAGCGCAAAGACAACAATCTTTTAGTAACTTCTTCACACTATGCTTAAAAAACTTAACGCTTATGTTTTAAGAGCTTGGGTATAAGTTAATTTAATTCATTAATCATAATTGTTAATTTAATTATTAGGTTAATTCTAATTTAAATAGATTATTAACTTTATTATGACTCTAACTGCTATACTAATTAATGCTATATACTTTCGTAATATAATATTTAAAGATTTTTGTCTGGCCCTGTGTAAATTTATTTTTATATTTCTGAATGAGCAAAGCAAAACACAAAGTTTCTGCAACAGTTGTATTTTTATCAGACCAGTATTATACATTATCCCACTTTTGGGCGCTGGTCTTTTCTACCAGTTGAAAGAGATTGAGCCTTAGTCCACCATGCCTTTAATTTTTGTATATTTAGACCAAATAGCGTGCAAATGTGTTACATGATGGTAAAAGTGGTCACCGTACATACATACTCAAATACCATAACAATTATGAGCACGTTGCGGACTTCATGGCGAGATAAAGGGACTTACTCACCATATGAAATACAGCAACAAGCCATGTTTAGAGTGGTAGAGTCACGCTGTAGACATATTTGTCTACAGCATGAATGGGCCGGCTTGACCGGGGTAGTACCACTGTCTCACAGAAAACCAATCACCAACCAACCAACCAAGTGACAGTAAGTGAAATATCTGGAGGCCCAGATTCCGTCCCTTCCCTAATCCCTATTCCTGTCCTTCAAGGCCGACATGATACTTTCGGTATTGTGGATGTTCATGGGCGGTGGAGGTCACTTAACATCAGGTGACCCACTGGCTCGTTTGTCGGACTATGCTATACAAAAAATGTTACTTCACGTTAGTTTTCTTGGTAAGAACTCGGTCAAGCAGGCCCATAAATACTGAAGAAAAAATTGTCTACAGCGTGGCTCAATCATTTCAATTGAATTCTCAGGTATTCAGGTTTCTTCAAGTTTTTTCTTTCATGGTAAAAGCGAGTGATATTTAAGCTTACGATTACGGTAGGCAGCGGCTTTGCTGTGACCTGGCATTGCAGAAGTGTATGGGCGGCGGTGTCTACTTATCACCAGATGGTCCTTTTGCTCGTCTGTCTATCCAGGCAGTAAAAAAAAGCTTCAAAAGCTTTGAAAGTTAGAGGCTTGTACACTAGGAACTCGAATTCCTTGGGGGATCAATCCAGCATTCGTCTCAACAGTTTAGTTCCCATATCCACTCGGTTATTGTTGCTTTGACGAATATATACGAAGATTATTTATTACTAGTAAAGCCTTAAGTAACAAGGTGCGCATTTAGGGGTAAATAAATGCTTTATGCTAGTCTGCTGATCTTTAATCATAGTCGTAAAGCCTGTGGATGTCTGGAAGGAAATTTATCGCTCAGACTCGAAGTCTTATCGGGTGTTAAGAGGGATACGTCATTCTACCGTCCCAGTTGTTCATGTTGGCATTGCTCTCAGAGATACCGAATATCCGTTGAATATAATATTCTTGTGCGAATTTCGCCTCGGGAAATTATTTATGTACAAAAGCGGGTTCCATACCTGAGAAAGGTATCGAGCTGGGCCATTATAGTGTATTTGAAGAGCATTACAAAAGATTGCTTTGCAATTTACTTAGTTTAAACACCATTTTATTGAGCCCCTATATGTAACTGGTAATTGATACAGAGCTCGTGATGGTGTAAAATATTTATGTTGCAAAAATAGTTGTTTATACGTTGAATTAGAAACTCATGTTCTTATCTATTAATCTATTAAATACCTATTGTGTCCCACTGCTGGGCAAAGGACTCCCCCATTTTCTTCCACTGATCCCTATTATGTGCCTTTTCGGGCCACGTAGTTTCGAAGGCGTCTAAGTTATCCCGCCATCTCTTCCTAGGCCTACCACGCCGTCGTCGGTCAGAAGACGGTGACAATTTTTGCCCATCTCTCTCTACCCATTCGAATAACATGTCCCGCCCAATCCCACTTTAGTTTGGCTGTTTTATTCCTACGTCCACAATACCTGTTTTGGCGCGCAATTCAGTGTTACGTAGGCGAGCCGATCTTTTCATGTTCTTATATATTTATTAATTCAGGAGCCATACCATTGCCTAGTGTTATTGTACTGGATCAAAATTTTAAGTCAATACCATACACAATTGCTACTAAATCATACAATTTACATTTCAAAAATGTTCATCAACTACTTTGCAAGTTACTAGGTGACTCATCAGTCTAAACATTTAGATTAAGGAGCCACTTTTACATTGATATAACTCTTGATATATTGATTTTGTAGTAACAAAATCCAAAATTTGGCCTACAAAATCAGCTGCTTCGCTACTAATTAAGGGTGCAAAATTAAAATCCTTTAAATTTCAGGCCCTCAATTATTATTCCTCAATTCATACGGACTTACTTCATAAACAATGCCTTTATTGACACCTTGGATGTTGTAATGTGTTTATTTAATAATGTATACCTAACTTTTTAAAGATATATAAAAAAGAGAGTTCCAAATATATGCCAAATAAAGAGAAGACGTTGTGTAACGTCGAGGTGAAATACTCTTAAAACACATATAGTAATTGGCGTTTAAAATAAGAAGTATGTTTAAAATGTATTCGATCCTGAAATCATTTGGTAACTTCAAAGAACCACCTTTACATTGGTTAAGTGGGAGTGATTAAAATCGTTTCTGAAATAACGTATTTAATTGATAGGCAGTTGTATAATATTGCATATTGTGTTAGCTAATTTAATCTTACTAATATTATAAATACGGAAGTAATTGATAATAGCACATAGGCTTTTATCCCTGTGCTATTCCAGACTACAATCTATCTCTGTGCCAAATTTCAGCCCGACCCAATCAGCCGTTCTGATGTGATTAAGTAACAAAGATCCATCCATCCAAACATTCGCATTTATAATATCAGTAAGTTAGTCTATTGTATATTAGGGATATTGTATGTTGTCGAAGATTTTAAATAAATATCTGCAGTATTTTTTTATAAATCTAAATTCCATGATACTATCAGGAGTTAAAATATATTATTTTACCCTCAATGAAATGTTAAGAATTGCATAGAGATGCTGTAATCTGTACCCAAATTGCTGCTAAACGAGCTAATTAGCCTTAAGGCCCCATAGCGGAACCCTGAGGCTTATAATTAAGACAAATTCATTAAGTTACCAACTCCGTCGATGTAACTTGATTATGTGTGAGTGTAGAGTGGTTAGTTAGTTTAACCGAATCGTTCGTGTATACTTACCTAACAAGTTCAAATTTGTAATTACTTAAAATTTGTGATTATAATTTTTAATTGTGAAAATGATATCTGTTTTGTGTCTGTATAAAACAAGAAGTGCAAGTTTTATGTTAAATCTGAATCTTAAAATATTTCTAAGTAATAAGTAAGTAAATCTGAGTAGTTTAAATGCAGTAGTAGCGAAATAATAAAATTGCTAGTTTATTCTAGTTATTTCGTGCCATACAATGATTTTTTTAAAGACGAATCATAATAATCACTTAGAACCATGTTAATCATGTCAATAAATCTCTGTTCAATATGTTACAGAAGAATTAATTGTACAATTATTATGTATTTGCAACAATATTTTCGTAAAATCCGTTGTAGTAACGAAATTGCACGCCTTCTAAACATAAAATATTGTTATATACTTTATAAGCACCTACTTCAATAATGAAGTGCGCTTCATCAATAAAACTCCCTCCGTTATTTAATATTTCACAAGGAAGGCACCCTCACCACACTTGAGTTATCAGGAAATATTTTGACTGTTTTAAAACGGTTTCGGGACAGCGAGTGGTCCTAAGAGAAATAAAAGAATCTTACCACCGGTGGGAATATAAAAACGAAATTTACGAGTCCAATTTATGGTGTTCTCTTTGTGAAGTTTTTTAAAATTCATAACACGGGACGAGTGTACCTAGGTGCGCAATTTTTTGCCTGTAAAAATTTAATTGTGCCTAGAATAATTTCTTTGGTTAAGTGCACTGAAGTTACATAATGTAACGATCGCGTGTAAACATTCTTTCTATACATTTTTATCATAGTATGAAGCTTGTGAAGTCGACAGATATTTTTTTTTCGTTTAGTGCATCAATAGGCAGTCGAGTATATGAGCTACCTGATGGTAAGCAGTCACCGCCGCCCATAGACTTCTGCAATGCCAGGGCACAGAAAAGCTGCTGCCTACCGTTAAAGATAAAGAATGTAATATTTTAGTAGAATGATAATTTTTGGTTGTTTTTTATGATATTTTTCCTCAAGATGCAAAGGTAACTGAAGCGTCGTATTCGTTTAAATTATACATATTATCTATTCTTCGACCATTATTCTATCGTATTGTTTTAGAAATAACCTTCGTAAATATAAACTTTGATATCCTTGTCCTAAATAGTTCAATTAATTTGTTTTATTTGGTAGATGTTCTTTATTTTATTAAAATGTATATCGCCTATATAATTACAAACCAGAAAAACTTTTTACCTTACTGCCAATACAATTTTATTAGTACAAGTGGCAAGGTGGATGGAAAATCTGACAGCTTTTTTACCTACGTAAATCACAGTATCTATAATAAATATTAGAAGCTTAAATGCTTCGTTTATGGATATTTTAATTTCGTTAGATAAAGATGAATGCGCTCCAGCTTCTCACCCTTCGCCATTCGACTATCGTAATAGTTACATATTACATACATACACAACGTTGACAGAAATTTAAAATCTGGCTAAGCATTTGAGCCAAAGAAATATGGTATAAGATATTATTATTATATGTAATTTTTGTTACTGTTTACCAAAATCCACGTTGTTTCATTTTCTCTCTAAGACCAGGCAAACAGGTAAATAGATATCTAAAGATGATTAGTCACCGCCCATGCATGCCTGTAGGGATGGCAGCGCAACCATGATTTATGGAGCGGTGGGATATGATCACAAAGAAAATTAATAAATAATTACGGCGATTAGTCGGAAATACATTTTGAATTTGTAATGACACTGAAAACATAGTATAAACTTCAGAGACAATACTCCAAGGTAATAAAGTTCGAAAGCCGGCATTGGTTAACTTATAGAGGCTACTAGTTAAAAATGAAAAGACTAAATATTTCATATTATTTTTTACGAATTGCGTCTATCAATTAAAACCATTATAAACAATTTAATTAAACTAAATAAAATCATAGATACATGAGAAAATAATAAGATACAGTAATTCATTTTATTTTTAAGTGTAGGCTGATTGAATCGTCATCGTGTTAGTAAGTCTTTGCCATAGACTTTCAATATATTTGTACTTTGCTTTTATAATAAAAAATTAATTAATAAAAAAATTATAATAAAAAAATGCGAAAAGAAATAGATTTTCTAATAAATGCGAAATCTAATCTTACAATACTTAGTTAAAATAATGTACTATAATTCATTAAATAAGAAATCATACACTTTCGCTGTGAAACTAATGAGGCCCCGAGTTCAAATTACAGACCGAGAGCTCACAATTTGTGATTTAATTCTTTTTTGACAAAACTATACACGAGTTGCTCAGAATTTGAACTTGTACCTAATACGGCGCACCTACATATCGCACAATGAGCCGGAAATAGTCTTAGCGGACAATAGGTGCACTAGTTACTGCTTAGTGCTTCGGGAATACAGATGTGAGCACATAATAAAAAATAACATAAACTGAATAATTTTGCTACGAGCAGAGACAAGTTACAACAGCAACTGTAAGCAGCGGCTTTGTTGTGCCCTGGCATTGCAGAAGTCTATGGGCGGCGGTGACTACTTACCATCACGTGGCCCTTCTGCTCGTCTGCCTAACGAGGCACTAAAAACAAAAAAATATACTAACAAAAATACATGCTGTATTAAAATATCTTTTTCAAAAAGATTTCTACAGCCAACATTTACCTTAAAAAAATTGGTTTTCGTAAAAGCCAAAATCAAACTGGTACTAGCCTTCTCGTATGGCGCTGAGACTTGAGCACTGGACGCTGCGGACCACAAACACATTGACGCCTTTGAGATGTGGTGCTGGAGAAAGATGCTCCGTATCCCCTGGACAGCATTTCGGACTAACGCCTCCATATTGCAAGAACTCAAAATCCCCTCGCCACACAAGAACTCTCCCTTCCACACCAATGTACTGGCTTGCGGAGCCACAGCTTCGTGGTGTCTACTACCACGGCCCGAACCAAGAGGTTCGCAAATTCGTATTTTTGCCGCACCGTTAAGCTGTGGAACAGTTTGCCAGCTACCGTGTTCCTTCCTATGATCCTGGGTACTTTGGGTGTAGTGTGAAGAAGCTAATCAGCAGGCTGGCATGATTGTGCTGAGTAGCGAGGGATAAACTGTCTCTTGCTACTTAATACTCTATCTGGACGGCACTGCGCTTACCATCAGGTGCAGTGTGGTCACAATGCCGCGCCCGAATAAAAAAAACCGAGTGTCTACGCAGTGTTCTCGAATACTTCGGTCATAATGCAATGAAAGACGGTGGCAACCTCGAGAAGCACATCATGACAAGTAGATGGGAAAAAGCCTGGTGGACGCAGCCCAATACGTTGGTTTTACCAGATCCGCACCGCTCTTGACTCTACAGTTTACAACACCCTCCACACAGCCAGAGACAGAAACAGATAGAGAAAGATCGTACGAGAGAGAGTGATGCAGAAGGGAGGTCATGACCCTCAATACCGAGGAATACGACGCAAGGAGCTTACTATTTCAGCACAGTTTTCCCTCGAGTGGAGTAAATACGTTGTCAGTAATTGTAAAAAGGAGATAAACTGCTCTTTTTGGGCGTGACTCATAAATTTGTTTATCAACAGCACATTAAGTTTATCCCTCTGTTGATTTATCTTGTACACGCCGTATAAATTTAGACACCTTTCCTATCGGGTGTCACGAGGCGATGCTATATCGCGCCTTTTCCATTACACTTAATGCTATTTTTTTGTTTTCACTTTTATCTGTGGTATTAGTGTTATTTGATTATACCTTGCATATAAATTTCCTGGCGTGAGGTTAAACATTTGTTATATTGAGAAAATACCAACGGCATACTACTTTAACGTATGTAGGTATTACGTACTACATACGCACATAACAGCTAAAGCTTTTATAACTTTAAGAGCTGCAGTTTCTGTCTGCAAACTACAATAGTATGGATTGCAACTAACCTACTAAGTTTTAATTGCGGCTTTGCTTTGTTTTGACGTACTTGAATGATACAGCCTTATACTAGTGTTCTCTCAGTCTCAGGCTTTAGTTGAACTTAAGGGGTTTGGCTGTCCGTACATTTAAACTTATTTTTTTGGAGATCCTGACTCGTGTTTTCTGTTTGTCTATAAGTACGACGCAATGAGTGATCATATTTATCTGTTTTTCGGTTTATTGTTAACTCGCCATATAATTTGTAACAATATATGAATTACCTCAGAATACTTAATAACTTCACGGTCGAAGAGTACGAGTACGAGCAGTCGAGGGTCTAGTGTCAGAGTACTCAGAAGGTCGCAACACGGCCAAATATCGTACCCCAACTCTATACCCCCGTCAAAAACCGGATGTACACTAGCTGACCCCGGAACACAACACACTTGCGTGTGCCACTATTGCGGGTTTTACATCCTGTGGCTGTGTACTGTGGTCGCTATCCAGACAGATATATATCCTACCAGCAGATGTTGTAATTTGATTTAGGAAAAAATACCTATAGGAGGGATTTTAATCGATGTTTATACATTCAAATTGTACTTATATACCGTGGTTAAATAAGTAAAAGAGCATAGATAATGTAAGCAATAGATGGGCCAATTCGGTTGAAATGAAGCGTTATTTTTAATCTGTTACGCTGGAACCTGCATCGATATTTATATTTAAAATCTTATTAATATACTGTGAATAAATAAGTTAAGGGACTTAGATAATGTAAGCCAAAGAGTAAATTAATATTGGAAAATGTAAGCAACGTATGAACCAAGTGGGTTGAAATGGAGCCTGCGTTATCTTTAATCTGTTACGCGTGTACCTGCAAACAGAATATAATCTAAACTTACTCTTCGTACTGGAACGTGGAGAACAAAATTAAATTTAGCTTGAAACACTGCGAGTATTTTCACGAAAAATACATGTCTAAGAATTGAGATAATTTATATTTATGTCTACTGTTAATAAAGAAAAGACTATTGTAAACGGTCACTGTTTATTGTTTAATTCCGTTCAAACAAATATTTTTCTTTTAATGAATGCATTGTTGGGGTGAGCAAAATAGACAAAGAGGCAATAAAAATACATTTTATCAACCATATGCGAGTATCGTAAGAGTATTTTTTAGCAAAATAAAGTTACTCCTAAATGCACATGGGCCTGTGGAAACTTTCAATCAATTTATCGATGTTACAAGGAATCATATCTCAAGAAATAAATAGCTTTTCATCTTATATTCAAATTTTACAAGCAATACTGGCAAACAAAGTGATCCTTATTCAAAATATAAATGGTGAGCCGTTAATTGGCTAGGAAAACTTAATTAAAAAACTATTTATTTATGTTTTGTACTTTCTTATTTATCCGCTTTTTATATGTAAAGTAATAATCATTTACGATTAATAAAAAATAAAAAAATCTATATACGAGCCGATGAATGCACAATATTAAATGATTACGATGTGTATCCAACGAACTGTCATAATCGATCTTTTTCTACTTTGATGAATGGACTGTGAACAAGATTCTTATATTTTTCAATTGAAACTTTAAGATTTTATTTGTTCGGAAGTTGATAACTTTATTTAATCGTAAAGTATACACGTCGTTTCCGCTTTGATTTCAGATTTCAAATCGCGTAATTCATACTTCCATACTAATTTTTTAAATGCGAAACTTATTCTGTTTGTATGTTACCTTTTCACGGCTGAGCGGATCGAAATGAAATTTGGCAAGGAAAAGGATTAAATTCTGGGGAAGGACGTAGGCAGTTATTTGCCTCAAACATTATCTTGAAGGATGAAATAGGTGTTGAAAGTTTTATTGGTAAACATCAAATTAGGGATCTGAAATACTATATTTAGGCTTTTGGTAAAAAAAAAATAAGTGACTGCCTCGGTAGCGCAGTTGTAATTGCGCATGCGTTACGACTGCTGTGCTGAGGTTTCGGGTTCGAACCCCGGGTCAGATAAATATATCAATATCACCTATTGGGTTTTTCTATTTCGAAAATACTCAGTATCAGCCCGGAGTCTGTAATTGTGCCCGGTATGGCGATAGGCTCGCCCCCTATCACATTATGGGACTTATCGAGGATTTTAAGCATAAATGTTGACAAAAATGTTGCATAATAAAATTTTATTTACTTTACAATTTGTGTTATATTTCATAAAATGATTATCTACGTATTTATAATTTGTATTTATAACAAATAGCTAAGAACTGAAACAACATTTTATGATCATAAACCATGATTGATTGGATACCTGGTATCTATACCAAAAATATTCTTAAACTAAAAAAAATATAGATGAGTATCTTTTACATATGCAGATGCGTATTTTATAATATTTATTTTCCTTAAATGAATTTTAAAAATCATCAAGACATTAATACTTAACTTACTTTACATGCGTGAAGAATAATACTGGATTTTTAATTTTTCCAACTATTTCCCGGGACCAAAAATTATTACGTTCTAAAGAATAGGTGGAGCAAAGGAAGAAGCTTTGTACAAATGCTTAAGCCATACATGTATATGGAAGTGTTTCAATAATGCAGTGTTCTCTGAGCTTTCATGCTTTGATTGTACTAATAAGTCAACTTGGTGTTACATGTAAGTAAACGAGTGAAATATAAAACAACAGACATACATTTACGAGTACATACCGTAGTATAAAATTTAGATTTTGGTATGTAAATTCTGTATTTGTAGTAAATATAATATCAAAATTTCGCTTACGTTTATTTAGGTTTGATGAATTTGGGTACGGTGATTAAATATGATTGATGATCGCTTGAGTTAATATTCAATAGCGGTTAAAATTATCCTCAAAATTATGAGTAACTTTTAAGATTCTTTTGAGTGGTATTGTGTTTATAAATAAAATAATAAACACACCCAACAGTCACACACATAGTCCTGACCCCACTGTAACAACAAAAACCTGAATCATGTGTATCAACTACGAGGGACAACGGTCCCATAACACCAAAACCAGAAACCAATATTATCGACATCATTACTCATTCACTACTGTTTCAACACTCCATTTCGTGTAAAGATTGAATTATACCGGGTTATTTTTTATTATTTTTATAGCAAAGGAAGGACTTATCGACGATTTTAAGCATAAATGTTGACAAAAATGTTACATAATAAAATTTTATTTACTTTACAATTTGTGTTATATTTCGTAAAATGATTACCTACGTATTTTTAATTTGTAATTATAATAAATAGCTAAGAACTGAAACAACATTTTATGATCATAAACCATGATTGATTGAATACATGGTATCTATACCAAAAATATTCTTAAACTAAAAAAATATAGATGAGTATCTTTTACATATGCAGATGGGTATTTTTAACCGACTTCAAAAAAGGAGGAGGTTAACAATTCGTCGGAATCTTTTTTTGTGTGTTACCTGATTACTCGAAGACGCCTGGACCGATTCGAGAAATTCTTTTTTTGTTTAAAAGGGTATACTTCCCAGGTGGTCCCATTGGCACCATGTCAGGATCTGATGATGGGATCTCAGAAAAATCAAGGGAAACCCTAACATTTTATAGTGTCGGATAATTTGTTTTTTTATTGAAGTCGGTGTACTTTTTATGAATAAAAAACTTTTTGAAAATTAATAATATAATATTTATTTTCCTTAAATGAATTTTAAAAATCATCAAGACATTAATAACTAACTTTATATGCATGAAGAATAATACTGGATTTTTAATATTTCCAACTATTTCACAGTCCCGGGACCAAAAATTATTACGTTTATATTATATTTTTTATATCCATCCATCCTTACAAATAAAGGATGTATTTGAAAACGAGGGGTGAAGGATTTTATTCATAACCATACAAAACAACCATATCAGTCTGTCACACAAACATTTGTATCGGTGCGAGCGGAAATCGAGCCCACGGCCTCTCGTTTCACAGCCGGCTACTCGCCCGCTACGCCATAGAGGCTGTCGTTATATATATAAATATTAAACTTATTGTTTTGTATATTTGGGGCTTTTTAATACTGTATCAGGTTTTAGTATAATCCTAAATTAAATCAAATCACATGTTATTTATATTGATCTAGTATTATAAATCAAATCACGAGTAGTATTTTCGAACTATATTATATTGTAATCTATAACAGCTCGTAAAACCGAGACGGGTTTCTATTTGAGTAAAACTTTATTTTCCGTATAGAGACAGTTCGTTTCAGTATGCGATGTGAAAAGAATAAAATTAAAAGTAGTTCACATAACATAACTACAAATATGGAGCTGAGGATATAACGTATCACATACAAGGAGAAACAGAATAAAAGATCAAGACAGTTTTATCAGCTGCAAGTCGGACTCTTTACAAAAGGACGACATAAAATCCACGCCGTTGATAGTTATAGCTTTCATCATAATGCCGTGCTCGAGGTACAGCATTATGCGCTAGCTTCTATTACATCTAGAAGGCTATAAAAAGACGTTTCTTTGTCCAACATCCGTATTTGTTTCGTAAGGTAACTCACAAGCAAATAACAGTTAAGCAGAAAAGATCCAACCAACATTATTTATGAAATCGGGTTTAATACATGGCCATAGTCATAGCCTAGTCAAGTTTCATATGTGCACAAAAGATCTAGGCAGTTTGATGACATTTTACCTATAAAAACTTGTCATGTTTTATTACCTGACTAATTTTTATTTAGTTACTGCATAGTAGGTACTATTTTTAAATTCGCTGTCAAACTTTAAACTGCACTTACTCAAAAGTATTATAACGTCAGTTAGATCTTTTCTGCTTAACAGGGTCCAATTATACTCCTTTCAAGAATTCTCTAATTCACAAGAAATTTCATGAATTTTTATTATTGGTAATATAAAAGTATTTATGAATAACTGTATAAAAGAAATTAAAAGAATGTGCCCAATTAAGAGAATAAATCCGCTCATACCATGCGATGTATGGTGATTGTTAGGTATTTATTTAATAAATGTTTCAAATGCTTTTCGTATGAGTATTTAAAACATTTATTGTATTTTGGTGTATTATTCTGTTTTGGAAAGATATTATGTCATACTACGGTTGGTTCAATTTGTGGAAACATTTGCATTCCAGATAGATAGGTTTCGTATATATTTATTCTTTACTAGCTATAGCCCGCGGTTCCGCCCGTGTGGTAGTTTTTTGATCGAGAAGGTATTAAATCCACGGAAACATCTTAAGCTATTACATATTTCTATATAATACTATCGCAGGATAAAAAGTCTATCCTATGTCAGTTGTCATTCTCAGACCCCTCAACTAATACCATGCAAAAAATCATGTCGATCCCTTGCTCTGTTAAAAACTATCTCGCGGGAACCGATGATAGCGATGATGAAGATGTTCAGTTCATACTATATATTGAAAACCAGTGAATTCATGTGGCTTAATTTATGCCTTCCATTGCGTTTATGCAGTGGTTGTGTTTTGAGAACTAAGGCAAAAAGATACAAATCAATAATCGCCACTTTATTAAGTCTAAATAACTTCATTTTTAAATAATTCAGAAACATATGTTTATGAATATACTATATATTCCCATATATGTGTTAGCAACATCAACCATACTATGCAAGATGGATATTTAAAAAGGCACAAATATAATGTTTATCATTTTATTGATTGATTTACAGGACACTGTTACACATCTCAGTGCTTAATATTAACACAAACAAACGCATGTCAGGATTCACTTAAGGCTTCTCTTTATTTTTTTTTATTTATTTTATTTATTTTATATAGGACAATCAATGGTAATTACATTAAATATAATGAATAAAATTAAAAAGAACAAATAACATACATGGTAAATGCATTACCTTCAGATGTCACAGCATGCATTGAATACATTAATTGCAAAAAATTAAAAAAAAAATCAAATTATAAATTAAAAATAGAATTAAGTTTAATATTAGTTGGGAGAAATTTTATGTAAAGCGTAATGTATGAGACCGAAAATATCACTCATTTTTACAAATTGCCTTTAAAACCTCATTTTTAAACGTGTTCATTGTGTTACTGAACACGTCTATAGTCTGGCCGAGAGAATTGTAGGTTCGGGGTAACCTGACTAGAGCAGAATTATATTTTAATTTAGTTCTTGCTGATGGTGGACACAACAGACCAGCAGGTTTTCGAGGCAGACGGCTTGGGACACGCAATTTTACACATTCCAACAATGGTGGGCAATCAATATAATTTCTCAATATTTTGTACAGGAATGTCATATCGAGGATTATCCTTCTGTCGCTCAAACTAATCATTTTAAAATATTCTAGTCTTTCGGTATATGAATTGAGTTTTTTATGTTTTTGACTGAGATAGGCGAGGTGTCTTGCAAATCTTTTCTGTATGCGTTCAATACGTAATTGGTGGACTGTGTAGTAGGGCGACCAGACGGTACTACAGTATTCTAGGGTAGATCTTACGTAGGTGTTGTAGAGTACTATTTTAGTGTGAGGATTTTTAAAAAGTTTTCCATTTCTAATTACGAATCCAAGCATTTTAGAAGCTTTATTTATAATGTAATCCATGTGGGGAAGAAATGTAAGTTTGGTATCAAATATCACTCCTAGATCACGAATAGTGTGGCATTCTTGCAAGGGTATGTTATTTATTTTATATATAGTAGGAAAATTATTTTGCTTACGTGTAAATTTAATATGATGACATTTGGTACTGTTTAATGCTAAATTATTGCTAGAACACCAGTTCACTAAGTTATCAATATCAGTCTGCAGTAATAAACTATCTTCGGGAACTTTTATAGCCTTGCACAACTTTAGGTCATCCGCAAAAAGATAGACTTGGCTATACTTAAAAATAGATGTTATGTCATTTATTAGCAAATTGAACAACCAAGGACCTAAGTGGGAGCCTTGAGGAACTCCTGAACTGGCCGTGTAAGTGATGGACTCAAAACCCTTCACAACAACATACTGTTGACGATTCTCTAAATATGAAGTAAACCAATTTAATAATTTGCCATAGATACCGTAGTTATTCAATTTTTTTATGAGTATATTGTGACAGACTCTATCAAATGCTTTTGAAAAATCCGTATAAATAGAATCTATTTGTTGACCAGCATCAACAGCATTCACGAGATAATTACAGTAAGTCACTAAGTTTGTACTGGCCGATCTAGATTGGACAAAGCCATGTTGTACATTTGTAAGGTATTGCTTAAAGTGACATTTCAAATGTTGATATAAAAGTGACTCAAACACTTTGGCAAATACAGGAAGTATAGAAATGGGCCTATAGTTACATATTAATTCAGGGTCACCAGATTTGTGTATCGGCACCACCTTAGCTCTTTTCCAGGCCATGGGGAATAACCCCGTGGTTAATGATTTATTATATATCAAGGTCAAGGGTTGACTTAATGCAGATGCACATCTAATTACAAAATATGATGGAATGCCATCAGGGCCATAACCTTTATTAGGGTCAAGTCTTTTTAAATACCGCAATGTTTTTGAACGTGATACATGTATTATGCCTAAAGTATTTATATTGTGCCGGCCTTTATTCGTCCCAGTGTTATTGTCAATAGATGAGCAAGTGTAGGTTGAGGAGAAATATGATGCAAACATATTGCATATATCTACACCATCAGTTGCTGTATCCTTATTGTATGTCATTTTATATGGATATTGATTAGCAGAATTACTTCTTTTTTGTTTTAAGTACGACCAAAAGTATTTCGGATTGCTACTTATACTCTCCTCAATTTTGCGTACGTAATCATTATAACAAGTTTTTGTTAGCGCCTTACACCTTTTATTTAAAATACCCAGGGATATATTATCCAATGGATTTTTGTATATTCTGTGCTTGTGTAATATTTTAATTTTTTCTTTGTTTAGTTTAATGAGCTCTTTACTGTACCAACATGGGTGTTTACTGTTGTGGACTTTAGTTTTAGGCACATACTGATTAATAATTTTATTTAGGATAATATAGAATCTATCTACCATGTCATCAATGTTATTATATATCTTCAATTCTCTCGACCAATCCACTTGATCTAGTTCAGAAATGACTTTATCGTAGTCTGCTTTATAAAAATTATATTTAGCCTCTCTATTTTTTGGCGGGAGGTGTGTCGTTGTAGACAGAGATATAGAAACTTCGAGTGGTATATGCAGAGGGTCTATTTTGGTCAATATAATAGGCGACGTGTTAACTTGTATATTTGGTATATCAGACAGAACCAAATCTAGAATTCTGTCCTTGTTGTTGCTAACGTGGTTATATTGATTTAAGTTGTTAAGACTAGCAAAATCCATTAATGACTGGCCCAATGACGATCCCCTATTTTGAGTTGGATTATTTTTTCCCGGAAGTGACCAATTGATATTACTCATATTAAAATCACCTACTATGCAAACATTAGTCATACTTTCAGAAACGCTGCTAAATTTGTCTATAAACTGGTTTAAAACAGTATGATTTACAGGCGGCGGAAGATAAACAGCACATAGATTGATGCAAACATGTTTTGTTATCTCTATTCTGACCCATAAATCTTCACAGAGACTTTCTTTATGCCTAATACGTATAGATTTCAGCTTTTTTGAAACAGCTATAAGTACTCCGCCTCCTTCTTTATGTTTATGGAATCCAGTATCCTCACGGTCACGTCTATATATAATGTAACGGTTATCAAATAATTCAGAACTACTTACACCACTATTTAGCCACGTTTCCGCAAGTATAACGACATCAAAGTTAGTGCAAGTAAAGTTACAATAAAAATCGTGAGTTTTTGTACGAAGACCTCTCACGTTCTGATAGTACATTTGGATACAATTGAATTTTGAAGATTGTTATGCCAATAAAAAGGACGTATAAGTTGGAAAATAGCGATGACAACGTCAATTGATTTTGTCAAGCACTTTAAAGTCTTTTACATATATGAATTCTGAAGTTTCAGTTTTGCGCATAAATATTCGCCCTTGCTTCACCCACACAAACTTATATCCTCTTTCTTTCGCCTTTATACGGGCTGCTGCGTGCAGTTTCCTGTTGTTTGGCGAAAGATGCTCCGCAATGAAAATGGGCCGCTTCTGGCCCCCTATGCCGATGTCACTAGTATTAAGTTTATCATTAGGCTTTGCTTTGTTGTATAAAATTACTTTTGCTAAGAAAGAATCCCGAAGCCTTGGTGTCGCCAACCTCACGATTATGGCTCGCGGTCTACCGTCTTGTTGGTTTGATTTGGCAACACGCGTGCAATGATGAATATCTGTTTCTTTTATGTCGCAAGATACAACCTTTGCGATCTGGTTAATTATAGTTAATAAGTTTTCATGTTTGTGTTCGGGAATACATTGTATTTCTATGTTACAGGATCTGCTATTTTGTTCCATAATCTGCAGCCTGGATGAGAGGTCCTGAATGGTACTAATGTTTTGTGCGTTCTCAGTCTGTAGATCTTGAATTACATCTTGTTGCTTACTGAATGTTTGCCTGATAGTTTCATATTCGTCATTCATATATTTAACACTTTGTTCTAGTAAGCACATACTATTATTTAATTGCCGAAATTCTTCTTTTACCATATCTTTTAAGGTTTGACGAAGTTCTTGTGTCAAAGATTGCTTCATCATTGCAAATTCTTCTCTAAATAATTCCCTGATATCGTCCTTGGAAACGGGTAATGCCGGCGAGTTTGTATTGGAATAAACACTGTCTAATCGTGGTCTTAGTTTGTTTCGTGTTTTTATATTATTCTGCGTAGGTGGAGATGCAGTTTTTGTTGTAGCCATTATTGAATCTTTAATTATATTTGTTGCGATACAAAGTGATCGTTGTTTATACAATACTTGAAATTAAAAAAATGCAAATTTTAATTCCACAATTTAAGCGTAGCGTAGGATTTGAACCGTCGTCACGTCGTTCGGCCGTAACGGAATAGTGAGCGATTACTTTAGGCCACTAGCGCTATACTCTTGGTTGACGAAAATAAGAATTGTTTGATGCATGAATTACTGTACAAATTGTTTAATGTGGGTGTATTTTAACTTTAACAGTTTTTTTATAAATGTTCTTAGATTATTAGATTTTACTGGTTTATTAACACTATTTATCACTTTGCTAGCCATAAGTTAATGTTAAGTTTTCATTGCGGAAATACAGTCACAGATTTTAATAGTTATATGTTCGAGTTTCAACACTTTAGTCCACAACCGATTAAAGTCCCAATTTGTTCACTAAACGTTTATAAAACTTCTGGATAACGTTTCCACATAACCATTAAGGATTATTGAATTGGTAAACACTTTTACAACAACACTAAATAGAATTATAATATTTTTCCCAAATTTAAATATACGGAGCAAATTATGTATAGGCTACAGCGCCATCTTCCTTTTCTTTCTTTATAATTATATTTTCTTTATAATTAATCTACCAGCATTACCCTCTAAGCTGAACTACGCGGCGATTGTGCTGATTACCATTGACACTCACTGCACTGAACCACGAATATACTGGCTATCGTCTCGTCCACAGAACATAATATACACTCAAAGGAGGTCTCGTCTTCTACTCAACTGAACTGAAAAACGGAGCGCGCAAGGCACTCCGTTTTATGCGAAACATTTACTACTCCCACTTAAGTTGTCATTATTAATGTACCCCCAACTAGTCCCCTAAATACCTTCGGTATTTCTAATAATAAGAAATACCCTAATACATGTAGGATTTAATGACTTAAATTGGTCGGTTAGTATTCTAACATTATATTTATGACAAAGATTGGATAAAAAATTGCTTATAATTTTTTTTAAATTCCAGTACTCATCAGTTTGCAGTATACTCAAGTCTTTTAATATAAATTACAAGTAAGCTCGCTTTTTCCACATATATCGTATTTTTTTTGTAAAATACCATTTTACCATTTATAACTAGATATTTTAGAATTATTTTAGTTGGTTAACATTATAACTATGTTGTTAATTTCTCCCTCCGATACCAAATACTAACGGCTATGCGCGTATCACGTGGCGTTCGGACGGTCGCGCTTCCGGTTACTATGGCCGAGTTTCGAGCGAGCAGAACGGATCTACAGGTAATCGGACCGTATTGTCATACGTAACCTATGCCGCTACTATCAACCTCACGTCATGATATGAATTACCTGTCTTGTCAACACGATTTGGCAAAAGTCCATCGAGAATTTCACATATATGACCCTTGCGACCTGTACGAAGTATTTGGCAAATGCGTTCCATTTTACTTGACTTACATACATATACAATCACGCCTGTAATCCCCGAAGATGTAGGCAGAAGTGTAACCAGTACACCCACTTTTCGCCGAATTCCGATGCCATAATGTGATAGGGGCGAGCCTATCGCCATACCGGGCACAATTCCAGTCACCGGGGCTGATACTGAGTTTTTCTAAACTGAAACCCCAATATCACTTTACAGCACAGCCGTCATAACGCATGCGTAATTACAACTACGCCACCTAGGCAGCCACTCACACTTTACTTGACTTACTTGCAATAAAGTATACCATTGTTGATTACTTTACTTGAGTTTTGTAAAGGAATTGTGATTTATTATATGCAGTTTTTAACCGACTTCAAAAAAGAAGGAAGGTTAACAATTCGTTGGAATCTTTTTTTTTATGTATGTTACCTGATAACTCGAAGACGCCTGGACCGATTCGAGAAATTCTTTTTTTGTTTAAAATACTGTATACTTCCCAGGTGGTCCCATTGGCACCAAGTCAGGATCTGATGATGGGATCTCAGACAAATCAAGGACAACCCTCAAATTTTATAGTAACGCATAATTTGTTTTTTTAGCAATTTTTCAGAATGGTATAGATGCCACTAGACTAGAATAAACTGTAACTATAAAAATTATTTGCTGGTGGTAGGATATTCATATCCGCCCGGATAGCGACCACCGTACACAGGGCGAAAAACCCGCCATAGTGGCACACGCAAGTGTGTCGCGTTCCGGGATCAGCCAGTGTACATCCGGTTTTTGTCGAGGTCTGGAGTTGGGGTACAATGGCCATTTTGCGGCCTTCTTAGTACTCTGACACTAGACCCTCGACCCCTTCTTCACCTTCTTGCTCATGGCGTAGTGTGAAGAAGCAGGCCGGCATGAGTGTGTTGAGTAGCGGGGATAGATCGTCTCTCGCTACTCAGTACTCTATTTGGACCGCACTTACCATCAGGTACAATGCGGTCACTTTGTCGTGGCAGGATAAAAAAAAAAAAATTAATCCTGTTCATTGATGCACTTTGTAAGGCTGGTTCGAGCAAATTGTTTTCAATGTTCTCAGTAGTCCGAGCAAGGGATTTAGGGAAAATAAAAATTAGGTGCTTTTTTTATGACGTTTCAATCTCCTGCCGTATGAACATAATCAAGCATTTAAAGTTGTGACCTAAAGAAAGTAAATAATTATAATTATTCCTGTAATGTAGTCATAAAATCATTACAAACAATATATCTAAGAGCATACTGCTATATATTGCAGATTACACGACCCCAGTGAGGTAATTATTTTCACCAACAGCTATTATGTAATACTTTTGCAATTTCTTTCTTTTATATTACGTGGTTCCATTATTCTTTAATCGCATTGTGCAGGTTTGTAAAGATTTTACACAATAGTTTCCACGTTTATCATCTGGTCACATATTGTAACATTTTCTAGGCGTTCAATACTTATTATAGCATACATTTATTATCTATACTAATATAAAGCGTAAGAGATAGTTTGTTTGTTCTAAGTGACTAATCTTTGGAACTACCAGTTAGATTTAATAAATCTTTTTGCATTCCATAGCCTATTTATTGAGGAAGTTTTTAGGCTATCTAACATCGCGTTACGACCCGCAGGAGCGAAACAAATGGCTGTAATGTGAGCGATGACGCCTTGAACCGCATTTAGTATTGTTATATAGGACTTTTTCATCTTCATTTGTATCTTTAAAAAACTACCCACATTATAAACTTTGCAGAATAACACGGTTTTCAATTAATCGTTATGCAACTTTTTTATTTATGTCTTTGTATTTTACTATATAATAGTATTTTATTATAACAATAAGTAGTAGTCCTTTTCTTAATCCAAGGTAAAAACCTCTTTCGCTGACGACATTTAGATTTTGAACTGAAAGTGGTGGCCTATTTTCTTTCCATTGTATAATATTCTACATTAAGATATGCTCTTTTCAGATGTAATAGGTCTAGAAGTATTATCCACCCGTTTGAATGTTATAAATTAGAAATTGAGTGTGCCTCCCGTTCTACAGTACTGAATCGATTCAAAAAATTGTGTAATGGTGATATGGTTTCAAACATTTTTCTATCGTATACAAAGGACAGCCCCGAGCCACTAAAAAAGTTGTATAAATAACTTAAGTATAAAGTATACTTAAATTATTTATACAACAATAGATATTAATCTATATATACCTTTTACTCTTTTCAAAGTTATTGATTAAATGTTAATTCGTATGATTACTTACTTCACCGGTCCTTATACGAATCCCTTTAGCTACATGTGTCTTAAATGTGGCAGGGTAATCTTTCAGTTTGTCAGAGACAAATTATCCTCATTGTATTCAAGTATGCTCAGTGTCTATTGGAAATGTTAGGAGAATATTTTGGTATATTATTATTCGATGTGAATAAGATAACAATCGTAAATTAAAGTTGGCATAAAAAAGCTTAACGGCCACTATTGGTAGTCTGTATATATAAAAGAAGAAACTGACTGCCTGATCGATCAACGCACAGCCAAAATGGCTGGGGTTAGAGACTGAAAATTTTGACAGTAGGTACCTTTTATGACGTAGGCATCCACTAAGCAAGGGATTTTGGAAATACCACCCCTAAGGGGGTAAAATAGGGGATGAAAGTTTGTATGAAAATCCGTCATTTTTGAAGTTAAAGTCATGAAAATTAGTATTTGGCATTTTAGTTAAAATTAAAAATTTCAGGATTTTTAGAAATTCCGCCTGTAAGGGGGTAAAATAGGCGATGAAAGTTTTGTATGAAAATCCGTAATTTTTTAAGTTAAACGCATAAAAATTGGTATTTTGTATTGTATACTTTTTCTCCCAAACATGACTTCCACGCGGGCGGAGCCGCGAGCAACAGCTAGTAGTTTATAAATCGTGATTTATAGAATTACCGGTAGACATTTGGCGCTCCGTTCATTTCGCAGACATGCATCAAAAGGCCGTGGGCTATCCAAATTGGCTGAATTCTGGTTCAAAGCGGTGTCCGGCGACCTATATATTTTTTTATAATGCCATCTACAGAAGCAAACAATATTGTCATTTCAGGTACGGCTATTGTCTGTTATGTATGAATCGGTATGTTTTTCCAATGTCTATACAAATTTACAAATTTATGATAGGTAGTTTATGGTTCAAAGAAGCAGTAAAACCGTTTTACATCTTATCATGTTATTCAGAAGGAAAATAGGCTTGTTATACATTTTAGTGCGATATTTTATTTGGGATCGTATAGATTTTTTTTAAATCTTTATTCTCTCAAATAATGCTCGGGTTTGAATAACTTTATCCTATGTTATTTATAATAATATACATAACAGTCATACACATAGTACTAACTCCACACTATGTCCCAGAACAACCAGAATGAAAAAAAAACCACTCACCCAATAGTCACACACACATAGTCCGACCCCACACTATGTAAAATACTTAAATACTTGCGGACCGAACCCACATATTACTATGTAATACAAATCGATTTAATTGAGTTGTTGGTTAAAATAGGGCCTATTAATATTTGATTTAAAAAAGCTCAGGCGCTAGTGGATAGCAAATTGTATATCCTAGCGCATCAAAAAATGTAAGTCGCGAGTGCTTTGACCTCTACGCTTAATAAATACGACAGGGAAATTACTCATTTTAATCACAGTCAGCGCTTCGTTTTTTATATTTTTGAATCCATAGTGGGTTTTCAAAATTAGATACAGATTTAAATAATAGAAAAAATATTTGTATGTCATGTAATTCAAATAGATTATATAATATAATTACATTCGTTTTAAAATCGCATAATAGGCCAATATGTAATTTATTTCTGTATACAGACAAAATCAACGAGTATTATATCATATGACATGTGAATACATTATTAAATATAGCCAAAATGTTCGATAAGTATGAGGTCTTTTTATAAGTTTATCATCACAAGAACCGACCGTTATACTCATACTCTGTAATATAATTTTAAAAGTATGTAGAGATAACTTAAAGGACAATGGCGAAATCGTAGTTACAAAAAAAAATTGCGTTTAGGAATTTCATACTTTGTAATCTAAATATTATTATTTTACATGATTTTTCAGCATACTAACAATAGCTGTGTAAGTATAGATAAGTTGTATAATTTATTAAAAATCTCAATTGATTTTTTTGTAACGTGTTATGGCCGTAAGAATTTTTTAATGAATGGCTTAAGGTCTTTTAGGCCAAAGAAAAATCTTTTTCATGAGAATTCTATAAGCCGTCAAAAAAAACTATAAAATCAATGCAAGTGTGTGTGTCCCTACAATTACAAATAACAAAAATAAATCAGCTTTACTTTTTACCAACTTAGTGAATGACTGGATCGTCTGTTATTTGGCTGTATAGTTACGACCATAGCTTATCTTATTTAGGAAAAAAAATTCATTTCATACTGACATATTGTGACATAATTAAAATTGATTTAAATACACGAGATTTCACTTAGACAATAATCTAGCAAACATGACTGTGGCCACAAATGTGATCTGGAGATCGGAATATTCGGAGATCGGATAATTTCCAAAGCATAGCAGACCGATATAATATGCTATATTTGCCGTGAGAACGTACCAAACTCGACAAACACGTTCCTATTATGGTATACTTTCCACGGTAGTTCTATAATTGAAGTGTGTGTGTATAATTGAACAGTATTATGTTTAATTACTAATTGGAAATAATGTACCTGGTCCGACCAGGCTGGTCGAGCAGGCATTATAGAATACTATTGTAGTTGCTTGGTTGTGCGTCTTACAGTGGGCTGCTGCGCTCATACCATGATAGTAATCTGGTATTTGGGACGGGCCAGACATCAAGACATATCTGCCCCTGCAGCATTTTTAGATATATAAGATAGGATAATTATGAAGAGGAATAAACATTAAAAAAAACAGTGTTTTATTTTTATTTAGAACCCGTTTTATTTTCTAATTTAATTTCTAAGTCCAGATTTAGGGTCGTGAAGATATTTTCTGCACAACTATTGACAAACTCTGTGTCTTCCATTCCAACTTAGCTTGTATTGAAATAAATTATATGTGGCTTATGTTACTTTTGGTATAAATCTAATGGTGAATTATTAAAAACGGTTCAGCAGTTTATAAGTTAAAGGATTTATCAAAAAATAAATTATTCTTATAATTAAGTATAATGTGTTCATATCTGAACATGTAAACGTAAACACGAATGTAAACACTTGTGTGTAAGTAGCTACGGTGTGGCGGATCATCCTTCCCCACAATAGTTATACGTCAAGTTCAGTAGGTACATGTTTAATTCACGACCCTGCCTCAGGTGAAATTATAATGCACTTTGGAAAATAGGCAAATAAGATTTTTATCAGCTTCATAGATAAAAATATTTTATTCGGAAATGTCAAATAGATCATAACCTCAAAATCTTTAAATTGAAATATCTTTAATATTAGACTTTTTCATCAGAAATCCCTAATACATTATTGTTTAGGAATTGCTGCTGAATTTTTTGATATTTTTTTCACTTCTAAACGCTACATATTTATGTCAACTAATTTCATGTATGGGAACCTGCCATTGTCCTTTACTAAGAAATCACAGTAGCTTGTAGGTACTAAATGAATGAAAAGTATGAAAGATATTATAAAAAAATTGAATTCGCTCGATTGTTGACATATTAACAATTTTTTTTTATTATTAAATTGTAACTTATGACGATGTCTAAATTAATTCATTGGTGTAGTGATGTGATCAAATCAATTTTAATATCGATATTATGAGTTAATAATTTATTTATATCATTAATTTCGTGTATCATTTAGCATATTGAATAATTTGTTAGTTACTAAATGTAAATATAATTTACCATTCGAGAAATGCTCCATCATCAGATCTTATACAAGTTTATATTGCAACAACCGTGAGGATTTTTGCTGAATTTTGTTTATTATATACTCAGCCTGTTGCCGTCCACTGTTGGACGTAGGCCTCCCCAAGTGAACGCCAACCATCCCGGTCTTGGGTATCCCGCATCCACCCGCTACCCGCCACCTTCTTCAAGTCGTCGGTCCATCGTGCAGCAGGGCGTCCCACACTACGTTTGCCTAAACTCGGTCTCCACTCCAACACATGTCTGCTCCATCGGCCATCTGTCCGTCTGCAGACGTGACCAGCCCACTTCCACTTTAGCGTGCTAATTTTGCGAGCAATATCTATGACTTTGGTTCTCTGGCGGATGACTTCATTTCGAACTCTATCCACCAGAGAAAGCCCAAGCATTGCCCGCTCCATAGCACGCTGAGCGACTTTAAATTTATGGACCAGTCCATTTGTGAGTGTCCACGTTTCAGCCCCGTAGGTCATTACGGGTAGGACGCACTGGTTAAAAACTCTTGTTTTTAAGCATTGAGGGATCGACGACTCAAACAGATTACGTAGTTTACCGAATGCCGCCCAGCCCAAACGAATTCTTCTATCTGCCTCTTCCTCGAAGTTGTGCTTGCCTAGTTGGATTATCTGGCCCAAGTATACGTACTCTTGCACAACCTCGAGAATGGCATCACTCACGGCGACGGGTCTCGAGAGGACGTGACCGTTAAACATGACTTTCGTCTTGTCAAGGTTCATCCCGAGACCTATCCGTTTTGAAGAACAGTTAAGGCTGTTCAGCATGTCTTCCAAATCCTGCAGAGTTTCAGCCATGATGACTATATCATCCGCAAATCGCAAGTGAGAGATGTACTGGCCGTTGATATTGATGCCCCGTCCTTTCCAATCAAGCGTCTTAAATGCATCTTCCAACGCGTTGGTAAACAGTTTCGGAGAGATTACGTCTCCCTGTCTTACCCCACGTCGCAGTTGGATTGGCTTTGTGCTTTGTTTTTGTACTTGGACGGTCATCGATGCGGCTTCATACAGGCATCTCATCACTTGGACATATCGGTCGTCAATGAGGCATCTCTGCATAGCCTCCAGAACAGCCCAGGTCTCGATGGTGTCGAAGGCTTTCTCGTAGTCCACAAACGCTAGGCAAAGAGGCTCATTGTACTCCTCGGTCTTCTGAATTATTTGCCTTAGTGTGTGTATGTGGTCTACGGTACTAAAGCCCCTCCGAAACCCAGCCTGCTCCAGGGGTTGGAAGTCATCGAACCTTTGGGCAAGACGATTCGAAATAACCCTCGAAAACAGCTTATAAACATGGCTCAAGAGTGATATAGGGCGGTAGTTCTTCAATAGAGTGTTATCTCCCTTCTTGAAGAACAAAACCACCACACTCCTGCTCCATGCCGCCGGTGTTTATTAAGGTATATGAATGAATAAATGAATGAAATGATGAACATACCGAACCTTCTTGTCTGTTTATCATTATTGAATGCAACACCAAAATGAAATAATCTGCTGATAAATCCAAACGGCGTTAATGCGAAGCCGAGTTTAAGAGATATTGCTTAGTCATTGAATCATACGGCCTTTGTTGGTTAGTGTTACCTTTGTAATCTATTTTACAAATGGGTTTTTGATTATGATATCGGTTATTGTGAAACGAAGACGCTGTCGTGGTCATATTATATTATGATTCAAAACGACGCAGACATTAAAGCACGAATATTCAATGATTTGTATTTTTATGATAGAGATATAAAACAATTATACTGGAACATTGAATGAATAGGTACAAATTGTAACAATTCGTACTCATTACCAGACAGACATAAAAATCAGTGATAATAATCAAAACTGTTTGGAGGACTAGACTTCGTTAAAAACTAGATTGTATTCAATCGAAGAGCTATCTACGAATATTCTTATAGGACGACTAATAGAACAGAGGATTGATATAAGAAAAGCTTAAGATTTCAATATACTCTGTTGGAAGAGATCACAATTCAATTTCAAAGGCTAATTAATAACTAGTCTGAAATCTTTATATATTAAAATTCTGCTTTCGTATTGTGATGGCCACAAAACTCTAAAAGTAGTTGATGGATTGACTTGAATTTTGAACAAAACGTTGCATTATAAGAGTATTGTTTTTTTTTATCCCGAAGTTCCTTTGGGAACAGGAAATTTCAAACTCTTCGTGAGGTTCAAAACAATTAAAACTGACTAACGACTACATGTATTACATTTTTTTTATTTACACACATTACTATTTTCACTCGTTTGTTTTAAAGTAAGTCAAATATTTATGGTTTAACAAAAAAACATAGATAAATTTCGTTCGTTTCCACAGTTTATCAGACGTTGAGTAGAGTAGAGTTGAGTAGTACATTATTAATGTTTTTTTTCTGGGCAGTTGTGTGTTACATGCTCCAGAGTCTCTAGAAGTCGAGTCTCATTAATCTCTACAGAAAACTCAGCTTTATTAAAAAAGAGAATTTTAATTCTAAAACAGCCTTCAGTTAAGTCATGTTTCGCAAAAAGGTTCCAGTACTATGCATATGTCTCGATTTATAACAAGGTATCTAGACTATGCCCTATCAAGTCTTGTTCAGTTAAAGAGTGCTCTAGGAAAGTATTTGATTTCCTAAAAAAATTGGATTACGAATCCACTGAATACATAATAAGCTCTACAGTCATAAAACAACATATTCTTAAGAACTATATTTAAAAGACCGTCACTTAGTTTGGGTAGATTTTGTTTGTGCATAACTAGTACCTATATATTTTTAAAGCTGGTTAATTTCATTTTATTTCACGTGTACTCAATGTTCTTGTAATCAGATGTACCTAATTCTGCAAATGGTAGCCCAAGATACAGGCTATGCCTAGTTTGGGTGCCCCTGGGAATTCTAGTTATAAGGATAAATTTTTTTGTATAACATAATTTTTAGGTAGTTATAAGTCTCTATAAGTCTATATTTTTAATAAACGATTTTTCATTTTTCATTTTCATTGCCAGAAATACATTCGTCAAATTATATCAGCCCCACATTGTGTGTTATAACACTTTGAACTTCAAACAGTTACTTCAAATTACACAGTATCTATAATACATCAATTATAATCCATACTAATACTATAAATGCGAAAGTAACTCTGTTTGTTTGTTACCTCTTCACGACTAAACGGCTGAACGGATTGTAATGAAATTTGATAAGGGAATAGATTATATCCTGGAGAAGGACATAGGCTATCTTTTTTCTCAAAAAACAACCTTGAAAGGGGTCAAATAAGAGTTCAAAAATTTGTATGGGAAAACCATAATTCCTCGACTTAGGGATCTGAAAATTCATATTTAGGCTTTTGGTAGGAAATAAAGAAATACGTGTTTCAACGTTATTGAAAAATCAGCCCTAAAAGGGGACAAGGGAGGTTAAACGTATGGGGTATTCTTTAGATGCAATCTCAAGATCCAGGCATAACACCTGAGAGGCTGGACAATCGCTACAGGTGCCTCAGTGCAGAAGACAACTCCTTGGACTGTATACTTCTGCTCCCGAATATAACCTCCACGCAGGCGGAGCCGCGAGCAACAGCTAGTCATATAATATAGTAGTAAATAGTAATAAAAATTTACAACATACCTTTCCTAGTACAAAACAGAAAGATTTATTTTATTTTAAAATAATATTTGTCTAGCTCTTCCTATAAGCCGGGCGGATGGTTGAATGGTCTTATGATTTCCGCCGACTAGGTTCTCATTTCAACTTTGTTACGGACGTAACTTATTTAATCTCTGTACTATGTCAAGAGAAGATAAAAATAGTTCTGCTATCTCAAATGCTTTTTTCTTTTGTAAATGGAAGTTTATTTTTATTGAAGAACAAAACCGATAAGTTTATAAGAAAAAAATACGGGACAGGAGATTAGTTCTTAATCTTCTTGGATTAGTATTCTGAAGTTATGCACTTTTGATTTTATTTTATCGTTATTAATTTTACTTATGGCACTTTTATCAAATGAAACAGCCACGTACATAAGTTTTCTTAATTTAAAGTTCGTTTTTGTAACCACGAAAGCAAAAACAATTTACACTACAATTATATGTTAGTTGTAAATAATTCCGCGATAGTAAAAACAAAAGTAAAAATGATTTATAATTTTGTATTTTAATTTTTTTTTATACCACGTTGGTGGCAAACAAGCTTACGGCCCTCCTGATGGTAAGCGGTTACCGTAGCCTATGGACGCCTGCAACACCAGGAGTATCACATGCGCGTATCAAAAACCTATTTACTCCCTTCTTGAAGAACCCCATACTGTAGTCCCCTTCGAAAACCTCGGCAGGGAGCTCATTCCACATTCGGAGCGTTCGAGGGAGGAAATTCCTCTGAAACCGCGCTGTGCGCGACCATTTAGGTTCCAAAGTGTGAGGATGAACTCCCTGTCGATGGCGAGCGGTGCGATGGTAGAAAGTTGTAACATAATGTAATATACAAAAAAAATTAGGTAAGAACAACATTTCTTAACTTTAGAGATAACTTAATAGAACGTACTCGAGATAGAGGTCATATACAGGGGTCAAAATATTTGTCGCGGCTCTTATTTAAATACATTATATTATATTTATCGAAAATTTATGGTAATATAGTTTGGGAACCAATATTTATGCCTGTTTACAATATAGTTGCAAAGTCAAAGCTTATCTGAGAAATGCGTAAAGTTTTTTTTTACTGTTGTGTTGTTGTGGGACCGTAGTTCCTCGTAGTTGTTGATACCCACGATACAGATTTTACCTAGTGTGGGATCAGAACTATGTATGTGTCTGTTGGGTGTATTCATTTATACTATAATAAAGCTTAAGAGGCATTTTGTCTGTAAAGTAAATATTATTGCAAAACTTTTGTTGTAGCGTGTTATATTATCGATATAGAGCCAAAATATTTGTTTTTGGAATTATTGTCTGTTTGTCTGTCAAGGCATCACGTCCAAAGTAATAAGGCACCATTAATGAATCGACAATTAAATCATAAAGTGTGTCTCGAGGTAACATTTAGTTTTTATTTCATTTAAAACGGTGCATTCAATCAAAAGTTATACCTGTTTGAACGAATATCTGTATTATGCAAAGAGCAGTTGTGAGATATGAAATTATTTCATAATTATAGTTTAAGATAACTACCACGCGGGCGGAGCCGCAGGCAACAGCTAGTCTATATTTAATGTCATATTACTATAAAGATATATTGCCTTAATATCCTTAGCGTTTAGACAGCCACTTAAGGTTAGTGCAATGCATTTTATTAATTCATTACATCCTACAGGGATAGGGGTTATTGTCAAAGGGATTATTGGGAGCATTGTCAAAGCTTAGACGGGCATACTAAAAAATATATATTAATGTTTTTGTATGTAAATGCTCTTAAATTACAGTTACAAACTTGTAGGGAATGGAATGGTTGGCAAATAATCTTTTTACATAAACACGTATACTAGAATAACCCAAACTTTTATAGTGGTAATTTTGAGGCTGGATAATGGGTATGAACCCTACATAATCCTGTTATGTCAACAATATAAATGAATACTTATCAAATGATTATATTGGTCTTGTCTCTACTAAGAATATGTAACACGTAAACATTTTAGTAAATTAACACTCCCATGTATTATCGAAAATAATAATTATAAGGACTATTTGTATTATCTAATAGAAATGTAACTTATTTTTGGACGTTTATTTTTCCCTGCCGAAATACGGTGTTAAGTTTTACTACATGTTTACAAAAATTGTGAATAATTTTTAGGTGAAGACTACCAATTCGCCTTATCTATAAGTTATCGGGAAGTACCCTGTAGGTTTAAATGATGGCTTTGTCAGTTGATTTTGTGTTTTGAAGGACAATATGTTTTTTTGTCATATTAGAAACTAAATTTTATATAATAGTTTGAGGGTAGAATATAAATAAATACACTAAACAGTCACAAACATAATTTTGACCACACTCTAGGTAAAACTTGTATCGTGGGTATAGAACTACGAAAGAAAGAAAGAAAGAAATATTTATTCATTATAAGCAGGGGTATTAAATTAAACTAAACAACATAGGTACTAATATTAAAAAACAAAAAATACATGCTTATAACAAATACGACCACAACTCAGCGTGTACTGGTATAAATTACCAGTGCTGGTCTTCCGTTGGGCCGTATGGTGAATTCACGGGCACTAAACCGCTTCCTACATACAATAGCGTGCGCCATGATTCACATTCAAACTATTAAAATTATAACAAAAGAACAAACTAACAACAACTATAACTATACATTATTAATATATTACGTATATATATATATATATATATATATATATATATTCCTCTATTTACATTTTTTTTTTAATATCTGGCAGCACTTATGACACTTGTCAGCTGGTGACACGTGTCACAGACATATATAGCATCAATACTTATTAATTAGTACGTGGCATAAACGTGGCATCGATATTTAAAATTGCATATAATTCAAATATCAATTATTAAATCCGCCTTATCAAAAAGTCACCACAAACAGTAGTAGAATAGTTATGAGCATTGAGCATTGTGCAGACAAGTGGGTCGGAAATAAAGGAAGAATGAGAAACATCATTTTCCAATTCATATCGTACATAAACTGTTAGTACACCAGCTTATGTGTTCACGTAGTGGAGTAAAACTGGGGGTGAGTTATTGAATTAAAAATAGCATACTTACATACAATATAATAATAAATAGTGCATAGATTCTGCTGAATTGCTAATAAAAATACTACTGATAAACTTATACCTACTATAAAATAAACTTATAATGGAGTCAGTTTCATTTTATATGGCACTAGTATCGTGTAGTAAAAACTCTTCAGTTTTCTGATGTTCATAGATAAATTTTTTTAATCTGACCCTAAAGTTGTGTAAATTTTGCAGACTCCTGACTGGGGGAGGGATATTATTCCAGCACCTGGTTGCAGAATAGCGGAAGCTACCTCTAAAAGCAGCAGAACTATGACATCGAGTAGAGAGCTGTTCAGCACACCGCCTGGGTCCATAGGACCTGTGACTTGATGTCCATGACAATTTTCTAAACAGATAGCTAGGTGCTTTGTGCTTCAGGACACCAAAGAGAAGACAAGCTAGGTGTAGTTTTCGCCTATGTTTCATTTTTAGAACTGTGTTAGCATTTAGATAGGGTGTGACATGGGCTCTTAATGGAATGTCAAAGCAAAAACGGGCACAGGCATTTTGCACTCTCTGTATCAGTTTCTGCGTTTTGACCAGTAAACGTGGGCCAAAAACTGTGTCCATATAATTTAATTTAGACAGGACAAGAGACTCCACCAATTGCAAACGTAGTTTTTCCTGTATGTATGGCCTTAATCTATACAATACCTTTAGTTTATAAAAGCAACTTTTGATGGAGTTTGCAACATGCTTTTCAAAACGCAGATTACTGTCCATATGCAAACCCAAATTGCGAGCTTCATGTACACGCTCAATTGGCCTTCCCAGAAGCATGACACTAAGTGATGGGCTTGAATTTGCTAGTTGATGATGGCTACCGAACATCAAATACTTCGTCTTGCCAGGATTTAGCAGTAGACAGTTGTCAGTTGACCAGGTTGCAATATTTGAAAGGTCCTCATTCAGCTTTGCTATTGCTCTATCAATCTCCAATGGTTTGCAAGAGATATATACCTGCAGATCATCTGCGTATATATGGAATTTGCAATATTTGATGTGCATAGCTGAGTATAAAATAAACAGAATTGGCCCTAAGATAGAACCCTGTGGTACTCCCCTGGTAACAGCCATTTTATCAGAAGTCAATGAGGATCCATCACTACAACTGAGCTTTACAAACTGATAACGATTACTTAAATAACTTTTAAACCAATTTAAGGCTATGGGGTCAAAACCATAAAAGGACAATTTAGAAAGTAAAAGACTAATGTTTATAGAATCAAATGCCCTTGAAAAATCCAACAAAACCAGCAGTGTGCACATACCCTCATCTTGAGAACACAGTATATTGTCCGTTACATCAAGCATAGCTGTCACTGTACTGCGTCCTTTCCTAAAACCTGATTGTGTCTCTGGCAAGATATTATTATATTCAAGGTAATCAACTAGTTGCTTACAAATTGCTTTCTCCATGACTTTAGACAGACATGGTAAAATACTTATTGGCCGCAAGTCTTTATATTCTGAAGGGTGTGGATGCTTAGGTAAAGGGCGCACAATCGCAAGTTTCCAGACATCAGGATATACTGAAGTACTGATGGACTTATTAATTAGTTCTTTAATAATGTCAATAGTGTGAGGAAATGTCATAATCAGCATATCCAAAGTTATGAAATCACAACCTTCAGCATTAGATTTCAAACTTTTTATTATTTTAATTATACATTCCAAACTAACTTCCTTCAAGTGAAAAGTAGCATCACTGAATTTGTGACATTCAAAGAAAGTCAGTTGGGAAATGCTAACATCAGAGTTACCTGAAATATTTAAAAAATGATTATTTATTCTATTGGGGTCATTAAAAGATGAAGGCAGTTCTATGTTATTACTTGGAAGTAATGTTGTCTTTAGATTTTTCCACAACAGCTGGGGCTTATTTAAGTTATTATTTATGTGGTATTTATAATAGGCAACCTTTTCATGGAAGAGGGCCTTGTTGACCGCTGATTTTAAGGTTTTATAATATTCTTTCTTACTGTCACACCTATTCTTATGGTAGTGTGATAAAGCCTCGTCACGCAATCGCATCATTAGTTTGACGGTATCCGTAATCCATGGATAAGACCGATCTTTGACAACAATGGATCTTAAGGGTGCATGGAGATCGAATAGTGCAACAACACTTGAGTTAAAAATGTTTACCATATCATTGACATTATCCGCTGTTGATATCAGATCCCATCTAATATCTTGTAGATCTTTATTGAGCATATTTATGTCTATATTTTTCTTGGGTCTATATGTGATGCTACGCGCAATAGATTTCTCCCGTTTAATATGAAATTCACAGACAATAAGGCAATGACCATAAAGAGAACCAACATGCTGAACCGTTACTTTTTTTGCACCTAAGTCAGAGCAGACAACATCTATAAGTGTCTGACTGGTCTCAGTATAATGAGTAGCCTCTGTGACTAGCTGAGATAAACTAAGGCATGATAGAAATGTTATAAATTTCATTGTTTTTACATCACTGCTACAAAATACATTAATATTAAAATCACCTAACAAAATTATATTATCATAATTGGAGAATGAGCTGACAGAATCAGATATAGCGTCAAGGAATAGGTCAGTATCAAACCAAGGTGGACGATATGCTGTGCCAATCACTAGCTTCTTTCCATTGTGGGTAAAAGTAAGCCACATTTGCTCCACAGAAACATTCGATGGCGATACTGGGTGTGGCAGGGTACGTAGATTGATGTCTCGCTTGACGTAGAAGCCGACGCCTCCTCCACGCGAGCGTAACTCGCGCGGTCTAGGAATGTGCCGCAGGCGGTACCCTGGCAGTGAAGGAGCACGCCCCTCCTCACCCACTCGAAGCCAGGTCTCGTTTATAGCTAATATGTCAATATCGTTTCGGGCAACCGCGACTATAAAGTTATCATGGTTTGTTCCAAGGGAACCCGCATTAAGCAAACCAATTTTTAAATACTTATGAGTCATCATCCCTGACAGGCCTTGAGAGGCAAAGATAGTTGCAACAGACCGACATGAGTCATAAAATCTAAGTAAATAATGTGTATGATTATATTGAAAGAAATGTTTTTAAATTTGTAAAAATTGTTTGGAATTAGTAGTACTAAATAATAATTAATTAATTGAGAATGTATATAATTGAAATTCATAATTTTATAATATTGTGTAAATGTGTATAAAATATAATAGTTAATTATAATATAATAGTAGTTTAATATAATAGTTTGTGGTTGTAAATAAATGATATTGTTAGTAGTATAATATATTTTATATGTGTGTAAAGTTTTGTGAAATATTAATATTATATAGATAGGTGTGTAAATATGTTTGGTCCGCTTTAAAATACAAGTAATATTAACAGCATGTTCCAGATGTCTACACAATGCCACAAGATCAATTAGTCGTACACAACGGAATACAATATGTATCGCAGAGATGGACAAATAGAGCACTAATTTTATTTCATAGCGCTTCTGAAAACAATAACATAATGATATATAGAACAACGCCAATAACAGACGGATTGTAATCAAAAGAAACACATATAAGCAAGAGCAGTGAGTTTCTAAAAGATAAGTTATACATTTAAAAACTAAGCGATCATATGAACTATACCCTAGACATATTATGTATGTGACCAACTTTGAACTATCCAAAAACTCTACTAATATCATCCTCACACGTGATACGCACTACTTTTTGGCCATCCACTTTGCGAGCAAAAATCTTACCGCCTTTGGTCCATACGTATTTCCAGCTACGAAGGCTGCCTGCCTTTCGTGCTTCGAAAAATATGTGGCGGTTTGCACGGGTCAATCGCTCATTAATGTGGACCCGGTGCGCTGCGGCCGGTTTAGATGAACCGCCGAAACCAAGATCGCACGCATTAAGACCACGGCGCACTCGAGCCTCTTTAAGTAATGCATCCCGTGTCGCGCGGCGTGCAAAGCGAATAACTATGTTACGCGGTCGCTGCGCAGGGGGGTTAGCAGAGTCTTCAGCAGGTTCCACCCGGTTACGTCGCGTTGACCCCACACGCTCGGCATGCACGATGTCATTTTCATCTATTATGACACTGAGCTTGCTAGAGACCACCTTGACAATGTGCATGACGCTCTCTTCTTTGGCTTCTGGAATTCCAGTCACCTCGACGTCATTTAGTAGAAGCTCCTGATCCCGGTCGTTTAATTGCGACCGTAGCTCTACTATGACACCTTCGATCGAGGCCCTGTCTGATGTCCTTTGCTCCATCTTATGCTCTAAAGCGTCAACCCTCGCGTCTAGGCTATGCATATGTTCTGCACAAGCCCTGAGCGAGTCCTTAAGGTCGGTCATTTCCGTACGCAATTTAGAAACTTCAAGCCGCATTAAGCGGAACTCGGCACATAGTTCGTCCTTAAGCAGCCGTAGCTCAGCTGTCACGTCAGTAGACGGGAGTGCTAGAACATTTGTCTCATCAAGATCCGGGCTGACTGGGGCAGCAGAACAGGGTCCCATATCAACCCTTCCTCGTACAGGAGTCTCTGCGTTGTTGTCCCTCCGGTCGCTCTTGGTGCATTCGGGGCAGCGCCACGACGGCGCTGCCGTGCCCCTTGGCAAACCTACACACGTCCGATGGTACGCAGTATTACACACACTGCATTTAACGCCATCTGCCGGTGCTAAATATTTGGCGCAGCCGCCACACTTAACTGACGGCATAGTTAACTGTCGAGTTTTCCTCGATGGCACTAGATGGCGCTGCGCAAATCGACTTTCGTGGAAAAGTATATTGTTATTGATCTCACTAGATCTCTCTAAGCAAGTTCACTAGATGGCGCTATTGAACCAAACTTACGTGGGCGCACTACAATGGTGTTATGAGTAAGTAAACACCATAAGATGCACAGTACAGCGATCGGGACTTAGGGCGCGCACACACGACACAACTCACTAAGCAGTTATGGATATTTATTATATATATATATTTTTTTTTCTTTATACTAAGGTAGATTTAAGACCACTGTTCTCGTTTTAAGTTTAATTACAAATTAAATCGTGTTCACTGCACCAAAACTCCGGATAACGTTTTATAATGCCAATAAGACTAAGAATAACCTTTCTAGCAATAAACTTATCAACTTGGAGAGTAAGTAAGTAAGTAAATTATTTATTGTCCAAAAACACATTCTACATTTAATAACAAAAATACAACGGTCCCCGCACTAGGCGAACCTGTATCGCGGGAGACCACATAGGTTAACAATAATCATTTTATAAATGTGCGAGTGGGCTGTACAAACTACAAACATGCAACAAATGGCATTGCGAAAAGAAAAAATTTAAACTATGAACATTAAAGTGAATTATTATAATTTATTTATAAATAGATAACACTGTTATAATAACATATAAATTCGTAGATATATATAACATAAATGTATAAATATATATAAAAGACATAGACATAAACATATATATAAATATATATATATACATAGACATAAATATATATAAGTACATACACAAGTTGAGATTTCTGTACTAAAATGACTTCTATTTTGTAGTGGTTAGCAAAAGTTCGGTATCTGCATAATTTAAGGAAAGGAGGTATTTCTTCAGTTTGCTAATAGCTTCATGATGGCTTAAACAACTGATAGGACAAAGGTGATTTATTTTATAGAATAAAAAGGGGAACGAGTAGTGACTGAAGCGTTTGGCGAAAGAAGTTTTCACACGAGGAATATTTACTTTAAGCCGTCTTCTCTGTTGGGATTCAGTGTATAAGGAGGAATTCTTGAACATTTTATTATACTGTAAAACTGCACACTGTATGTATAATTGACGTACCGTTAACACCTGAGACTCGTTATAAAGGAGATATGTTGGGAATCGAAAGTCTTTTTTAAGCATTATCTTTAAAACGGATCTTTGAGCCCTTTCTACTAGAATCAAAGTTGATTTGGCTGCACTGCCCCAGGCTGTAATGCAGTATCGGAGAAGCGACTCGCATAGGGCTTTATAGACGAGCAAAAGAGTTTCCCTTTTGGCTCCATTTCTTAGTAGCTTCATGACTGTGATGATTTTTCTTACTCTTTTAGCAAGAGACACAATGTGTGGGAGAAATGTGAGTCTTGAATCTAAGATCACACCCAGGTATTTCAGTGAGTCGACACGATTAAGTGAGGGACAGTTGCAGATAGTGGAGTAGCAAGTGTGTATTTTTAGAGATAGAGGTTTAGGGGGGCTTGATGATTTAGTTTTGTGAAAGCATATTACGGAAGTTTTTTCCACATTTAAGGTCAGTAAATTAGCGTTTAGATAACTAGCTACTTTATTCATCCCCTTTTCAGCTCTTGAGTAGACTGATTCCCACGTGGAATCACTGAATAATACGACGGTGTCATCGGCGTAGCAAATAGTGTCTATTTTGTCTTCGTCATTGAAAAGCTCCATAATACCGTTTAAGTATAGAATAAATAGCAGAGGACCAAGGATACTCCCTTGCGGAACACCAAAAGAGGTTTCTAAGGTGTCACTCATATTGCCGCCCACAGTAACAATTTGTCTCCTGGCAACTAAGTAACTGGTGAACCAATCCAGTGCGATACCTCGAACTCCCGAACATTCTAGCTTTCGCAGTAAAATAGCATGGGAAACTGTGTCGAACGCTTTGGAGAGATCCAAGAAAACTCCAAGGCAAGCGTTGCCATCATCTAAAGAAGAAGATATTTTATTTAGGAGGAGAGTCACTGCTGTGTCTGTAGATTTACCGGTACGAAAGCCAAATTGATTAGGTGATATAAGATTTTTTCCTTCTAGAAAGTTGGAAAGTCGCTTATTTACGATTTTTTCCAAAATCTTTGAGAAATTACTTAGAAGAGAAATGGGTCGGTAATTTGAGGGATCACATTTTGAACCACTTTTAAAAATAGGGACCACTGCAGCAGTTTTCCAGCACGAGGGAAATATTCCAGACGAGAAGCTCAAATTGAAGATGTGAGTAAGGGGTTCCAAAATGACACTGTTTTATTTTGTTAAACAATAAACGCGCGACTGACTATAGCTGGTTTGGCGTCCGTGACGTCACTCCACTCTACGAGGGACTCCGGTCTCTAAAACACCCAGACGCGAAAGAAATATTTGTCCTTGTCTTTGTGTGGGAATCGAAACCCACGGCCTCTCGTTTCACAGCCGGCTACTCGACCGCTACGCCACGGAGGCTCTCTCTGTCCGTATATATGTCAATATGCAATATTAATTTCTATATTATACTCTTTACCTGTGTCTGAGAATTTTAGCCATGGCACATGGAAAAACAAATGAATGTCACATGGAGAGACAAATGAACTACAAAGTGAGTAAGGTATCTTAAAAACAAGAGGAGGAAAATATAGTCATGTTAAATAGTTTCGACCTACAGTTTATTAGCTATAACGTCCCCATCAGTGCAATATAAGAGTGAAAGTAATATGGGTAATGAGAAATAAGTTAGATAAAGTAACCCTTAGACTATTCGGTCCGGGTTTCCCCAGCCGCCAATTAGCCATTACCGAGTTATTCCACTATTAATTAGTATCTTCAACTATTACAATAATAGTTTGATAGTTTATCTAAATAGGCTTGCGTTTGACCACTATCTCGCCTGATGGTAAGTGATGATGTGATCTACGGTGGAGCACGCTTGCCTAGAAGATACCTATTCACTCTTGACTTAAAGATACCCAGATTATAATTTTTTTTATTATTTATTATTATTTTTTTTTTAATTTTAATTATAGTTTGTTTCTTATAGTAATATAAATAAATAAGCTCCTATCTTGTTTAATTATACATTGTATAGTCAACGTATTATGTAGAGAAATTGACATTGTAAGTACTTACAAGTAATTCATAGCACAAGAAACGTGTCGGAATGTGGTATTATAGCAGGATCAATACTATTTGAATTATTCTGTTCTAGTTTCTTAAAATATTTATCTACGATTTAAATTTAGAAACTTCTGATCACTGTCCGGAATCACGAAGTGACTACTAATTTTAGTCTATAAAGTATTAGAAAACTATGTTGGCAACAAAACTATTTTTGGATATTTTTGAACCTACCGCGCCTGTGACTTAAGCGGACTAAAAAATTCAAGTTAATACTAATTTTTTAATAGGATAAGACATTATAATAAATGGTGTAAGAAATCTAAGTGGATTAATGTATACTCTGCAGAGATTAAGTAGCTTATGCTATATAACGATACAGAGAACAATCACTATAAGGATGAATGACGTCAAAAGGAAACTATCAATCAGCCCTTTGTGTCTGCGGATATAGAAAATGTGTGTATAGACAAAGAGGCCTGCTATAAATTTATATAGAAAGCAAATATCTATTTAACGTTGCGTTTTCCGGGCAGATCCCCTCGATTAGTGAGGGTCCCTAATACCTGAAAGTGTTGCAAACCTTTTTTTAAGTAAATCGAGCTTATAACATGATGCTGTACTATTTTTATTTGTCAGGACTTGACCTTTAATCGTGCTTCTTACATACGCATTTCAGGTCATTAGTAAATAGCTAACAGAATTGTTATGACTCGTAATTATAAAAGCTAGATTCTTATTACTACATATTTTAAATACAATCACTTGTTTTTTTTATAATTTAGTATGCAATGAACGTTTAATGAGCAATATCTTTTTAATTTCCTTTCTCACAAATGTAATTATCCTTAAACATTTTATGCATATAGAAGGTTTCTTGTCATACCCCAATTGCGGTTAACTATGCTTTCAGTATTGTATTTTCCGTTAGTATACTTGGAGATTTAACACTAGTGGCCATCTTAACAAAATCAGAGTAATCACTAGTTATTAGGTTAATTGGTAGAGAATACCTCCGGCATTAAGTCCCTCTATACTTAAATGCATAAATAGGGTAAAATAAAAAATATATCAGAATAAATATCCCTCTCATTAGTAGAGGAGGCCCGTGCCCAGCAGTGGGACAATGTTTAATACAGGGCTAGTATTATTATTTATATTTTTATCAGAATAAATATACACAGAAAAATACAAGACTCATAACAATTTGATACTTTTAAATTTATCACATAATGCGTTATCTGGCGAATAAAGAAGTTTTATTGAACATAACCTTTGAGAGTAGGCAAATATATTCATTAGGAGGTATTTACCCTAGGTTTAAACTAAGTAGGGTTCATGATTATTTCACAAAGGTAAGCATTAGTTGAGTACAAGTAGGAGCCGTCCCTTGTACCACCTGTTTAATGGGTAATTTAGCGAAATAACTCCGGAACTTATGAATTGTCGGCATCAAGCTTTTGGCACAGAGACACTGAATCTTGAAATCTTAATAAAGTTCCTTTTGACTTAATTAAATGGGGCTCTGTTTGAACACAAATAATTCAATGCAAATAACAAATAATACGGAAATAAAATGTGCAATCAAAATGGCAGCGAGTTACAATACTAAGTATTTGAAATGACGTAAAAGATTAAATGTACTCCCAAAAATTCAATATAGAAATTAAAAGCCGAATTTTCTTTAAAATCTCCTTATTTTATCAATCATTCATATATGTTAGGGTTAATGAGTTTTGTCCTTCTATATTTATACGGTTAAATAATTAACCCGATGACTCAGCGATTTTATTTCTTGTCTATTTGCATATGTGTTTGCATTCAAAAACTTGAAAAGTAATTTTCATGTTTTTGTAATTTGTTCATATAAAACAAAATACCGTAAACGTCACACCTACATAATGGAAAAAGGGCTGAACTTTTCTGTCCACTACGTTAGATAAATAGGCATCATTTGTTAGTTGCCAATTTACATAATTTGGTTACCCTTGAGTCCCGGCGTACCGAAATGCTTAAATTGTAATCTACGCCAATGTATAAGGAGTGATATTGTAATATATTTAAAAAATCACGTCTGCTATTACTTAACATTTTGTATGGTGGAAACTGGAAGCACTAACGGATACCTTTAGACTTTAATAATTATAGTTATGTTTAAGGAAAAAATCTAAATTTTTCTAGTTTTGTGTTTATTTTACTAGGGTAACCATTCAAAGATGATTTCCCATTTCATATGATGATATTGTGGTCATTTATTCAATTATTTGTGTCTATGGGGGCTTCACATATCGATTTTGAATTAAATCAGCCTAAATATAAAGAAAGCTTAGATGGTAGCCAGTTTTTTTCCACAGCAAAACATTATTTCGGTCGTTAGACAGCCTCGATTGCGCAATGGGCGAGTAGCCTGCTGTGAAAGGAGAGGCCGTGGGTTCGACTTCCGCACCGAGACAAATGTTTGTGTGACAGACAGATATATTTCGGGATTGTTTCGTGTCTGGGTGTTGTGGGACCGTAGTCCCTCGTAGTTCTTGATACACCCACGATACAGGTTGTACCTAGTGTGGGGTCAGAACTATGTGTGTGACTATTGGGTGTAACTTCGAATCTGTCATATATGTGACTACGTTATAGTTACGAGATACTAATTATGAACTTTTATCATCTATTATATACTAAAACCACCACTACTTAAGGATCATAGATGCAAAATGTTATTACCTGCCCTAGGGAAGTATCGCAGGAAACATTTCAGCGACTCTTCCATCAATGACTATTACATGCCGAATTATAAACGAAGACGATACAATTAGCAGATATTATTTAAATTATTATTTTACTTATTTGGTAATTGATAGACAAATGGATATATAACTATGTTCTACATAAATATTAAAACAGGCCTGGAATAATAGTTAATAATGTATTGAACCTAACACAAAAACAATTCGTATAGAAAATAATACGTATTTCAGTAACAATTGATTCAGCGGCTAATGGTTCGCATCATGACTTGAGTTTCTAATCGCTGGGGTTTGCCGTCAATAACACATCCATTTAGAATCCGAGGTTTACTCGAAATGGTCCGATATCAGTGCGGCTTACTTTTTCTAATAAGGTTTCTGTTATAGAAACATTATTAGTGTTACGTTGATATATATTTCTCGTCTAATAAAAATATTGTTTTTAAAAGTATATTATTATTTTGTGTGTTTCTGCATAAACATTTATTTATATTGTTCGTAAGTTTGTACTCACATTTGCGACCAAAAAGAATTGATCGGCGGACTAATATTAATAATTATTTTTTATGTAACAGCAATATTATTTAATAAAATAAATTTAGTATTTTAGTATATATGAATTAATTTTATAAGATTTCTTATAAGGGTTTGCTAGTGGTAGGATATTGATATTCGCCCGGATAGCGATCACCGTACACAGGGTATAAAACCCGCTGTAGTGGCACAAGCAAGTGTATCGCGTTCTGGGATAAGCCACTGTAAATCCTGTTTTTGTCGGGGGTCTAGAGTTGGGGTACGATGTTTGGCCGTTTTGCGGCCTTCTGAGTACTCTGACACAAGACCCTCGACGGCTTCTTCACCTTCTTGCCCACAGCGTAGTGTGAAGAAGCAGGCGGCATGATTGTGTTGAGTAGCGGGGGATAGGTTGTCTCTCGCTACTTGATAGTCTAACTGGACGGCACTGCGCTTACCATCAGGTGCAGTGTGGTCACTTTGCCGTATCAGGATAAACAAGGACATCTATTTTATATGTAGACTAATTTGATGACTGATGATTTACATTATATTGGTTATCCAGGTAGCAAATAAATATCTTATATATTTATTTTATAAGAATTACTTTCCTAAATATGTATATTTAACCTTTTTCAGTAACATATTCACATCTCTGAAGGGATATGTGGGATCACATTCATCTAGCTTAATTATGTCCCATAAAGAGATAGGTGGCGACCACATCGCCATATTATAAATTCAAATTGCGGACAACGCATGAGTGATTTTTTAGTACGGTAAAAACCAACAATTATTATTGCTCGACCTAAATTTTGAACCCAGGACCTCACCAATTATTCAGCCGAGGTTTCTTTTTTTATAGCATAGTCCGAGGTACGGCACTTACTTAATATGAGATTTAATTGTCATTGATTTTTTCCAATATTTGCTTAAATGACGAGACAAGCAACTCGCTCGCTGAATGGTACGCGTTGCGTTTGCCCATAGAGAGTGGCCGTACCATGGATCATGGATGAACATTTAAAATTTGCTATACCATTAGAATGTTTTTTTTATTGTGTAGCTATTTGATTTTGTCAATAAGTTGTATGTAAATTATAGTCCTCAATAACATTGTATACAAACAACAAAAGATTTTACGAATACAGGTAGATCCTTGTAATATATGTACGAAGCTACATTACAGTCTACACCGCGTGTCGGTTAGAAAATGACCTAAATAAATACGAATTCAAATAACTAACTTCCAAACAAGACGAAATAATTTTACATAGCCCCCAGCCTAGTCAGAGTTTCACTACGCTAAATTAATTGGAATAAGCAAATCTCTAGATTTTTGTGTATTCCAAACTAAAATAAATTTAAGGTCGTCCCGTTGTTTGTTTTTTTCCAGTAATTGTCTAATGTAAATACTGAGAACACTCAGCAGCTATGTTTTTGAGTTCAACCTACTTTTTGTATAACAATAGCTGTTATAATTGTATTTTCACATTTTACTGTTAAACATATTGTATGAAAATTATAGCAATAATGAAAATCGATTGTATTTAAAATATGAGATTTTATGTGTAATTGATTTGAATATCTCTGTACCATCAATAAACGCCATGTTTGAATATTCATGCATTCACATTACAACGTTTATTAGTAACTAGCTGTTGCTCGCGGCTCCGCCCGCGTGGTGGTCATGTTTGTGAGAAAAAGTATACAATACAAAATACCAATTTTCATGCGTTTAACTTAAAAAATGACGGACTTTCATACAAACTTTCATCCCCTATTTTACCCCCTTAGGGGTAGTATTTCCAAATACCCTTCCTTAGTGGATCCCACGTCATAAACGGTACCTACTGTCAAAATTTCAAGTCTCTAACCCCAGCCGTTTAGACTGTGCGTTGATCGATCAGTCAGTCAGTCAGTTTCTTCTTTTATATATACAGATTATAAGCTTTTTGTGCCTTTGAAACATTGTTGAAACTTAATTATTTTTTGTATTCAAACCTATAGTGCCACTATGTTTAAAAAAATAACTAGACCCGGAAAATGTTAGCTATTTACACACTCGCTACAATATAATTTTATCATGTTTAATGCAAGTAACAGGCTAAGCAAATGGAGATTATATGGGTCGTATAATTCCGCATAACAATTTCCGATGTGTATTTCACTAATTTTCATGCAAATGAATCTCGTGCAAGGACTGTTAAGCGAGATGGCTTGTTGTTTGCGTATTGAATAAAGCCGCAGAATCAGGAAGCTTTTGTTTTCGATAAAATGTGGTTACTATTTTATTATTTGACGTTAAGTCATACCTTCAATGTATTATAGTTATGACACACATATAGGTACTCACTCCTGTCATCCCCGAAGGAGTAGGCAGAGGTGTAACTAGTACACCCACTTTCGAATTTCGGTCCCATGATGTGATAGGGGGCGAGCCAATCGCCATACCGTGCACAGATTCCAGACTCCGGACTAATACTGAAAATTTCTAGATAGAAAAACCCAATATCACTTTACCCGACCCGGGGAACGAACCCGAGACCTCAGCACAGCAGTGGTAACGCATGCGCAATTACAACTGCACCACCGAGGCAGTCATTGTGTCAGTGTATTATAATGATGTTTGTCATATTGGAGTGACAACGGAAGGTTTTAGCTTAGATTTTTGGTAGGCAAATCTAAGGTTACTGTAGAATATTAAAAATGTAATCAAGAAACTAAGTATAAATAACTGACGATAAATAATCGTATAATTCTGCCGTTCGTCGAATTCCGGCGAATTTTCCACGCTGATAATATTTTATTAAATATAGCTAATATCTAGCTCAGATTTAACAGGTTAAACTTTCAAAATTGTTACACGAGATACACACTATCAAATCATATTCATACAAATAACAAGCAAGAAGAAAAAAGGCTTATTAAAAACTCATTTTCTACCGCATAAAGGATTAATGGAGGGCGATGTTACGCTTTCTAATCTACAACCTTTCGCCCATCCGCTTATTGTCCAGATTGGAACACATGCTCCATATATCGATTTCACACGTCGTTATTACACCGTATAAAAGAGACAGACTCACATAAATAAAAAGAGCCAGACGTTAGTTTGTTAGAAGGTACTACATATTTGTGAGAATGCTGTGCGCATATACACAGTCAGGTCATAAGTATTGTCACACAGTAAAAACTTTTATTTTAGAATGCTGGCCACAAAAAAGTTTATTGAATTCGAATTTCAAATTGTTCATGAAAATAAAAATGTATACTTTTTAGAATTTTACTCATTTTTAAATATGGAGTGGACGCTTAAAGAAGACCGTGTTGCAGTAATTGCGTTGCATCGTTGCGGTTACGCGCCAATTCAAATTTTTGACATACTGAAAAATTTGAATATAACCAAAAGATTCGTTTATCGTACCATCAAACGATACAATGAAGACTCTAGTGTAGATGACAGGTCAAGAAGTGGTCGCCCTCGGTCTGTTAGGACTCCAGCAGTGATAAAAGCTGTGAAGGCGCGAATTCAAAGAAATCCCAAACGTAAGCAGAAACTGTTGGCCCTTCAGATGGGGTTAAGCAGAACCACGGTGAAAAGGGTGTTAAATGAAGACTTAGGGCGTCGGGCATATCGAAGAAAAACAGGACATCGTTTGAATGCTCGTCTAATGGACCTGGGACTGAAGAGATGCCGCGCTTTGTTGAAGCGGTACGCGGGAAAAAAATATCGGGAAATTCTTTTTTCAGATGAAAAAATTTTTACCGTAGAAGAGAGCTACAAAAAACAAAATGATAAGGTGTACGCACACAGTAGTGAAGAAGCGAGCAACCGTATTCCGCGTGTCCAACGAGGTCATTTTCCATCCTCGCTCATGGTATGGTTGGGAGTTTCTTATTGGGGCTTAACAGAGGTACATTTTTGTGAGAAAGGTGTAAAAACGAATGCAGTTGTGTATCAAAATACAGTCCTGACGAACCTTGTGGAACCTGTTTCTCATACCATGTTCAATAACAGGCACTGGGTATTCCAACAAGATTCGGCGCCAGCTCATAGAGCGAAGAGCACACAAGACTGGCTGGCGGCGCGTGAAATCGACTTCATCCGGCACGAAGACTGGCCCTCCTCCAGTCCAGATTTGAATCCGTTAGATTACAAGATATGGCAACACTTGGAGGAAAAGGCGTGCTCAAAGCCTCATCCCAATTTGGAGTCACTCAAGACATCCTTGATTAAGGCAGCCGCCGATATTGACATGGACCTCGTTCGTGCTGCGATAGACAACTGGCCGCACAGATTGAAGGCCTGTATTCAAAATCACGGAGGTCATTTTGAATAAACTTTAGTGTCATAAGAATCTATGTTTTGTTAAGTTCATTTTGGTATATAAATGGTTACATAATGAATAAACTTGTTTCAATTATTTTATATTAAACTTGTGACAGAATTTATGACCTGACTAGTTATATATGCGCTTCAATACGCATATGTATCAGATTTTATACTATTTTTTATTATTTGTGATTTTTGATGCATGTGTCACTGGTGTGTTATTTAATAATATAAATAAATATTTGTACTGGGCTTGAGAGCCTCCACCGTACGTGGTGAAAATTTCACCATACTGGTACAATTTCGATGTATAGAAATGTATTGCGGAAGTGGTAGAGCCACGCTGAAGACAAATTTGTCTACAGCATGAATGGGCCGGCTCGACCGGGAAAGTACCACTGTCTCACAGAAAACCAACGTAAAGTGACAGTTTACTGTCGCGTTCCGTATGGTAAGTGAGATATCCGGAGGCCCAGATTCCCCCTTCCCTTCCGTAATCCCTATTCTTGATGTTCATGGGCGGTGGAGATCACTTAACATCAGGTGACCCACTGGCTCGTTTGTCGGACTATACAATATAAAAAATATATACAGTTTTTAGCATTGTACTTAAGCACTGTACTTACCATAAGTCGTTCGGCCGGGATAAAAATAAGGAAAGCAACAAATATACCGCTAATGAGCTATTAAGCATTCGTACTATTTTTTGTTACTAATCCATCAAATTGAATTCTATAAATACAATGTTATATATATTTTTTTATATAGATGTGATAAAATATGTAAATACACCCAACAGTCACACACATAGTCCTGACCCCATACTGGGTCAAACCTGTATCGTGGTTATTAAGAACTACGAGGGACCATGGTCCCACAACGCCCATACACGAAACAAATATCAGTCTGTTACATAAACATTTGTCTTGGTGCGGGAATTGAACCCACGACCTCTCTCGTTTCACAGCCGACTACTCGCTAACTACGCCATGGAGGCTGTCAATCTGATCAAATGTTTATGTCTATAAATAAATTTCCGAGAAACATGAATTACAAATATGACTGATTTTGTTTGTTTTTTTTTTTGGTTTAACAAATATTTAATACACCTCAATTATCATATAATGGGAGTGATGCATCTAATAATTCATTATAAATAAATCGTACCGTGATTAAACTCAAAGCCTGTGAATGTTATATTTTTCAAATCAAACGTTAGTCTGTCCCGTATAGTAGAAAGTTAATGAATATTGCAGAGCATTGTAGGTGTAACAATGTAGATATACCAGGCAAAAACCATTTGTAATATAATATCAGTATCAGTAAACACGGCGTGATTGTGAAGTGTTTTATTCGCTTGATATTCTGAGCTCCTCACAGTTTCGTTTATTCAAGTATTTGACTAATTAGAAAGTCAGTTTAATGGAAGTGGTTGTTGAAATGTTTTTGAATACTCTATATTACAATCTAGAAAGGATAATTAAGTTTTTAGAAAGTCGGTCTTTTGAATATTTATTTACTACTTGTTATAATTATATTTAATAAGATTAAAATATAAATATTGTTACTTAACCGTCGACAATAAAGAAGGAGCTATTCAATTCGACATGTATTTTTTTGTTACTTTTATTTTATGATCATGCTCATGAGGGATCAGATTTGTTATTTTTTTCTATTAGTGATAGCAAATGTAAGTTCCATTTAAATTTGAAGACCCTATCCCTAATAGGGTGCAATGAGGGATAAAACACAATAACTTAGGCACTTTTGCGATTATTTTGATGACTTTATTATTAAAAGTTTTTTTTAACGAAATAGGCTTGCGTCTGATGCAACTACCTCGCCTGATGGTAAGTGATGATGTGGTCTACGGTGGAGCACGCTTGCCTAGAAGATACCTATTCACTCTTGACTTGAAGATACTCAGGTTATTATTTTCGGGAAATATAGACTCCGGCAAAGAGTTCCACTCTCTAGCGGAAAAGATTAAAAAATAATAAGTTTTCACATCAATAAATAGACTAAAAACCCGACCCGTTAAATGCACAATTTATTATCTCTACATAATATTATTTTAGCTGATTGAATCCAAATATTTTAAATACTAATGGGTCATCCAGGCGACGACCAACTTTTCAACCTCTCGTAAAACTAGTGGCAGTGTGAGTGGCACTGGAACGCCTTAGTGTGGTAAATGTTGCCGCAATCCGCATCAAAGAGTGTGGTGTCCAACAATCAATATTCAACACTCAAATGTATATCAAAGTTCATTTTGTGTGTGGGCTATGAAAAACAGCTAACTTTTCATCGGTTGGTACATAATTGTAATACTGTGAAGCTATAAAGCTATATAAACGGACTTATGTATATTTATACACAACAAACTATTATCATGTTAATAATTTTAGTTGAGTTATTAACAGCCTGTATGTTTTTCAAAATTAAATAATAATAATAATATAAGACCTGTATTAAACATTGTCCCACTGCTGGGCACGGGCCTCCTCTACTAATGAGAGGGGTTAGGCCTTAGTCCACCACGCTGGCCTAATGCGGGTTGGTACTTCACATTCCTTCGAAATTCTCAGGTATGCAGGTTTCCTTACGATGTTTATCTTCACCGTTAAAGCAAGCGATAATTAACATTTAATACACTAACTAACATTTAACTTTAGAAACGTCAGAGGTGTGTGTCACTTGGGTTTTGAACATACGACTTTCGTCTTCATAGTCCATACCGCAACCAACTAGGCTATTGCTGCTATAAATACATACATACATATATACTCACGCCTGAAAAAATCAAAATTAAATAAGTAACGAAAATAGACGACGCTTATTATTCATCTCAAGATGTCGATTACTAAAAAGGATTGTAAAGCTAAACGTCTATATGAACAAGAATACAAAGCACTATGAAAACTCTATTTCTCATTAATTTACTTTAGCCACACGGTGGTGTCACTTGGTGACGGCAGGGAGATAGATAGTCGGGTCGGTCTTACAACCGTAACTCAAAAAGCTTGAGTTTGAAAATTACATTCACCTTTGCAAGCAAATAGGCTATAAGTAAAGGTTATCCTTTCTACTTAAAGTAATGATACGCTGCACGGAAAAGATAAACTTCCAGTATTTGCATAGAATGTTGGTCGTTTGCGTCAGTACATTTCGGCGTCGGTTAACGCCCTACTGAAAGCGCCACTGAAACACGCCGTGGCGTTACAAAGTGCACAACACTGTGTAAACGCGGCGTCATTGATGCTAAAACAACGCGTGCGTCTTTCCGTTGACACCACGCTTCGAAATCACTTGGTAATAGCTGTGAGATTCTTATTTCTACGCGCTGAAGTTTCGTATGCGTTTACATCTCCGCTTCGATATTCCAGGTAGTTTGTTATCTGCCTTATTTTGGAACGTAATGTATTTTTTTAATCTGCAGGGGTGGACTGGCGCCCGGTAGCGTCCGGAGTAAGGCGATGATCTGCCAAGTAGGCCGGCCGCGCGCTCATCATGCGGCAGCCGCCGACCGATGTAAGTGCAATATATTTGTAATTTGAATAGACTAACAACTAGCATGTCGATGTATAAGTGAAATAAGACATGCTATATATATGCATGTAATCTGAAAATTTGGATGGATGGATGGATGTTTGTTACTCAATCACGCCAGAACGACTAAACGGATCTGGTTGAAATTTGACACATAGATAGATTATAGTCTGAAATAGCACAAAGGCTACTTTTCATTCCGGAAAATGTACGGTTCCCGTGGGATAGTTTTTTTTTGTTTTACACAGAGCAAGGAATAGACATGATTTTTTGTATAGTGTTGGTTGAGGGTAGTCTGAGAATGACATAGGCTACTTTTATCCCGGGAATAGCACCGTTCCTAACGGATAGCATAATACAGAAAAAAGTAATAGCTTAAGATGTCTCCGTGCATTTTATACATTTTCTTTCAAAAATTACTACAACGTAGGCGAAGCCTCGGGCACAAGCTAGTGATTTTATATTTTTAATGAAATATTCTTTGTGGTTCTACATAAGATAGACAAGTATTGGTTTATAGTTGATTATTCAGACAAGTAAGTGGACTATTTAATGGTAGATGGTTATATTTATTGCTGTCAATGACTACCTAGTGATGATGTCACTCTGGCCTCCCACGCATTTTAATATGATAACTGTGTAGATTTAACTCTCTCTCAATAACATTTCCTTATAATCCATTAAGCTGACAATGTAAACATGACCACCTGCAATTGTTTTCAGATGCAGACTTGTTTTTAGCATCTAAGTAATAGATTTAAGTTAGTCTGTATTCAATCGTTGAATAAACCAGTTCAATTAATTAATTAGTATTATTTTCGCCCTCGTATTGTTCTATTACTTGAGTACCTACAATAAAAGAATCGTAGGTGCGTTTTTGTCCTTCAGAAAAGTGTGAGAGGCTTTAGGTTTTTAGGATTCTAATAACCTTAATGTAAAATTTAGTATCATATGCTTGAACATGCGCAGTAAATTGAATTATAAAAACTATAACGATGCGATGTCTTGGCAGACCTTTATACTTCGACAATGTTGTTATAAAATATAATCGAAGACTTTTAAACCCCATTTAGCTGTTACAAAGCCTATTGTAGTCTGGGAATAGCGACGACTATTTCTCTCATTTCCTTAGTAGTGTCTCATTGCATTATGGTTTTATATATATTGTACGGCATAGATTAAAATCTTTGTGTACGTGCGCATGTATGGGAATGGCGCGACGGCTTTTTAGGCGTGTGTACCGAGCGGATATACGGCCATAATGCCGGCTGCCTAGCAGTGTAAATGTAGAGAAAAATAATTCAGCAAATTGTTGCAAATGTTTTTGTGTAAAAAATTGTCTGATGTAGGTAAATGTTATTATTCAACTTCCTTTCTTTATGAGCAGTCGTATTGAATCTATCTTAACTCTTCATTGTATATTTTTCCATATACAAATATAAACAGTCACTTTCGGACGTAGAGGCAGCGGCACAATGAGTGTTATATTATTTTCGTGTAATACTATGCTAGATGACGACTCTTTCCCCATATTAGTTACATATTATATGTAATATATTATATTATATTAAAGCCTATGAGCGTTATAAATATAAACTATTGTTAGCAGAACGACTCAACACACACTGCACTGAGGAAAACTGTACGCACAATGATTAAACTACAAATGAACTACTTGAATTAGGCTCAAACCGGGCTAGACTGAGCTAGACTGAACCTTGGTACGCCGAGGATCGCTGTTTTATTACAAACTTTCAGCCCACTCAGTCTATATTTTATGAATCTACCCGTACTTATTTCTTAGAGACCCTCCGATATTATCCTGTATATTATCGGTATGTTGCACCATAGCCAGATTTGATTATAAGTGCCCTTATGTATTTACAGACGGTCGACAAAGCAGTATGCACGGAGGAAAGCGGCGCGGCGCGGCTAGAGGCGATCCTTGTTGCGCTCGTGGAGCGAAAGGCACGAGCATTGCACGCCGAGCAAACGCGTACGCGTACACATCCTCTGCTGCTGCTACTGCGAGACCATATACCCGACGGTGAATGTTGCTTTAAATAATTAAACTATACTCTGATTTTTTATTAGATAGACTAAAATGACATTTGGTGGGTTGCCACTTCATCGTAAAGTAAAAATAGTGTTGTATCCTGAGTTATCGAGTATTTTCTTTTACAATAATTGTTTAAAGTAATCGTTTGAATTTTCGTTGATCAGTAAATGAAAAACCGAACTTTTTTTAAGTTCTGTTGCGTTAAGAGCGCAAGGAATATCCGTACAACCAATTGCGAGCGAAAAAGGAAGACCAATGATGCACAAAATTGGTAGGCATCCGCCATTTTGTGCATCATTGGTCTATTGTTTATTATTGTTATTGTTACTATATTAATACTATTAGTAAAATTCTTCACAGGCAATAGGATTAATACACATGCCTACTAACAAAAAGAGTAAAAATGAACTAAATTCTGTTAATCGCATTTATTTTACTGTTGATTTCTTATTTATTAGAAGTAACTTAATATAATATAACAAAATTAATAACATAAGTTACATTTTGTTATAATCAGTTTATTATTTATTTAATAACACCAGGGATAAAATTAAATCGACAGGTCATGTCCCAACAGGTCGATGAATATAATCGGCCATACTACAGCACTGTGCTCTAAGCTTGCAACATTAAAAAAAGAAAAGGTCGATCGCAGCTGTCAGTTTAGTCTACTTAATTAAAAATCAGAGTATAGACGTATGCTCACACGTATACCAAGATATATGAGAGTTAACCAGGATAAGTGATCTACTACCCATGGACGTGAGTGACAAAAGAATCATGTATGTGCTTAGGATAAATCATATGATTTTTGTATTTGACTGCCTCGGTGGCGCAGATGTAATTGCGCATGCGTTACGACTGCTAAGCTGAGGTCTCGGGTTTGAACCCTGGATCGGGTAAAGTGATATTGGGTTTTTCTATTTAGAATTACTCAGTATCAGCTTGGAGTTTGGATTTGAGCCCGGTATGACGATAGGCTCGCCCCCTATTATGGGACCGTAATATATTCGGCGATATGTGGGTGTACTGGTTACACGTCTGCCTATCCCTTCGGGGATTACAGACGTGAGTGTATATGTATGTATAGGAACACACTTGTACAACAGCAGTATAGGCGGCTTCATACATTGTCAAACATTAAAATATACGTCGCTGATCCCTCTTAACACCCCATTCTTTGTAGTCACTTTTCAAATTTGGCCACTGTCAACGACCTCTGTTTGTCTTGAGGGTCACCACCCACGGCTGGTAGACCTTCTCCGATGATTGTTACGAGAGTCGAGAACGCTACGCCTGTCCTTACATTCTATTGGCTATTTATTCTAATTTTAATAAAAAAAATGGAATAACAACTAACATTCATAACAGTATAAAATATTTATCATATTATATTTAACGCATTCGCATGTCGAAAATATATCGCGTTAATAATTCTTGAAAACATAAATTTATTTATTAGCAGCAGCTGCTGTTAATAAGCTTTCAAAGTTTTATTTGAGTACATTTTAAATATTATGATGTACGTTAACAGCAATATTAAAATAGATACACTGTGCAGTCATCATGTCATCATCACTAAATCATAATGTTGATTTAAACCCATATTGAATATTGTAAGAAGCTAAGATATAAATCAATGAAACATTTATATAACTATTATAGGGTTTATGAAGGTTTCTGTTTGATTGATGAGCCAACAGAAATATTCGACGCTTGGTACTGAGACTAGGCAATCGATATTATTTACTATCTGTTGTCCGCGGTCGCGTAGGCGGAAGGATATTTTGCTGATTTATTCTTCCTAAATTTTGAACGTTTAGATTCAATGCGTATACAACATGTAACATGATAAATGCACACTCTGAATGTAGTTTGTTCAGAATAAGCGACTGAATCGATATCAACATTTTTTTTTCCAATAATAATTAACACTCAGGTAAATAATAGTCACCCTTTAATTTAACGTTCAGGACAAATGAAACTAAAACATAACTGGATGCGATAAACTTTTCTAAATGCAATAATAAATGAACACTTTAAAAAAGTTAAAATTACGAACTTTATGTCGAAAATTAGTACAACTAATTTCATAAAATACAATATTTATATTCATCGCAGTCTAATTTTAATACATGAATTATGATTGTAATAATATTTTTAAATTGGGGTGTCTGAGGATGTGCATTATTCCCGTTACACGTAGTATATGCATATACACTGACGCCTGTAATCCCCGAAGGTGTAGGGGGAGGTGCAACCAGTACACCCACTTTTCGCCGAATTTATTTCGGTCCCATAATGTGACAGGGGGCAAGCCTATCGCCATTCCGGGTACATATTCGAGACTCCGGGCTAATACTGAGAATTTCTAGATAGAAAAAATCCAATATCACCTTACCCGACCCGGGGATCGAACCCGAAACCTCAGCACAGCAGTCGTAACGCATGCGGAATTACAACTACGCCACCGAGGCAGTCTAGTTTAGTTTAGATTCAAATAAAATGAAAATTTATGATTAAAGGAATTCTGTCAGCCATAAAACAAATGAAAACCAAATGACGGGCACTATATATAATTTCACCGTATATACCATTTCTTACTAAGTGGGATCTCTAGAAATTGATTTTCTATGCAATCGGTCTTTAACGAAAAAGGGTGGTCACTTAATAATTTCACTTAATATGCTTTTTGGTGATTGCTATAATTAAGTCTGTGATTTCTCATGATTTTTATGGAAACTGATACGTTTTCTAGGTTCAAACGATTCTCATACCAAAGTTGCATTAAAATTGGTTTAGTTGTTTAATCGTGAAAACCTTGCAGACATACCATACGGATTTTATATTTATAATATTAGGATATGTGTGTGAGTTAGAGTATTTTTTTTTATTTTAGTACAGGAAACATACTGTACTAAAATATATTAAATAATTATAGATACTTACAGCTAACTCTTAGACCAATAAAAATTACAATAATAAAAAATCTACTTTAGCCCTCGTCGGGAAGGTATACAATATTACGTTTAAAAACATAAATTAATAAGCGATTTACAGGAAAGATGCCCTCAGGCCGCGTATCTTTGATATATCAAATAAGTGTGTGTTGTTAATATATCGCTCCTTACCAGAAAATTAAACTTTGTGGAAAATCTTGCATACCTGAGAGTTTTTTTATTAAAATTTCGAAGGTATGAGAGCCCTATAGTGTGGTGCTGTAATACCTAATCTGTTTTATTGGGAATATTTAACACAAGAATACATTTTTTATTTATCTATTTATATACTTTATATTCATACATTGTTTATAGCCGGACTTAATGCCAGAGGCATAATTGCCATAGATATTATAGAAATGTTCTTGGTTTTACAATAATCAAAGTATTTAATTTAATTCCAACAGTCGGGGCACCTATTTAATTTAAACATAATATCTAAACTAAAAGTAAAGTAAACTAAAAATCTTGGTGCTTTTATAAGCTGTGAATTTAATTTAGAGCGCAAAGCAATTTTAGTTTTCAAAGCTTTGTATTTTATAGCTGTTTCAGGGTGAACAGACGATGCCGCTAGATTAATTAATGGACCATCAAGTCTGACTTTATTTAGTTTTAAGATAACTTTTTACACATAAATAAAATACAACAAATAAATACACTGAAGTAAAATTATTTTATTTTTTAACCGACTTCAAAAAAAAGCAGGAGAACTCCGTCATTTATTGACGATTTGGAAAATTCTTCACCACCAACTCCAAAAATAATTGATTTAAATTGTATGTAATTAATTGATGTAAATGTAACCAATTATTTTTTGCTTTTTAGTTGTGTCTGGGTTTTTTAGGCGGTTTTATTTTTATTTAAAAAGTAATTGCAAATGCGAGCAGTTCAGACCCCCCGCGGTGGCCTTCTTCGGCGTTTCATAACATTTTCTAAAATGAGAACTTTTAGTTGAGGGTAGGCAAAACTAACGAATATATTCTAATTTGGCCGGAATAAATAAATCATTTTGGTTTGGTCTCACGTATTAATTATAATATCTAATTAGCAATCTGACAACAACATCCGACCCGCACCGCCTCGCCTCTTGCAGTTAGTATTCTTTATATGGACCTTTATAGATATGCGTTCACTACATCAACTCCATAGCGTCACCGGATCGCCTCAGTCGTAAGCCGTCCACGCGCGGACTGCGAGTTGGCCACTCGGTGACAACTAACTCGCTGCTCGCATGCTTGCCTTGTGTTGCTGCGCATTGCCAACGCACAAGACCTATGAGTTGCGACGCGATGTTTACTGGTGACAACGCGGCGTCCACCCGTGGACCACCTGCCGACAATGAGTGGACGCCGAGCGACGAGACGGTATGGGTCGGGTGCAGGGTGGCTATAATGAGCTGTGACCTTAAAACCTTTTGTTAACATCAATTTACTTCACATAAAGATAGGGGTAGGCTAATGTGTGTCACGACCCCCGTAAATTATAATAAGATAACGAAAAGTGCGTCATCGTCGCCAAAAGATGTAAACATGGATATAAATTACAGAGATTTATTAGATAACTTAATGCACTGTTCATAATACTAATATATTATTGTTATTGAACAAATAGAATATTAAACGTACAAAGTTAATAGTATTTTTTTCAAACGAGACTAGCTATAGCCTAAGCTTGAGTGGTATGGACCGATGAGACGGAAGTCGCAGATTCAAAACTAACCCCAAGAGGATAAGTTAAATTCGGATTCAAAAAGTTCCTACGAAATGTACTGATCCAATCGCTTTGTAAAAATGTTATGTGTAATATAAGTTCATCATAAAACTTCCATTTAGTAAAATTTGTTAAACAAGTCTGAATTTATGGTAAACCAAGTTTTAATAACGGGTAATTTTAATATTTCAATAACGATCAAAATGACTTGCGAGCTGTAAATAAATAACACTTTGGCTTATATCAGAACATAGCTCACAAACATTTGAAATAGCAAATAAAAACCATTAAAACTCTGTCGGTGAATCTAGGCCGGGTGATATCTCAGCGTCGCATCACATTGGAACTTTTTTATGGGCACATAGAGTTCAAACTTCAAGGTCATAGACTTAAAACCATAATAAGTAATATAAAGTTGTTGTTTTCAGAGGAAGCGTCCATGATAGGCAGCCCCGGCGAGGAGCTGCCGTCCTACTGGTGTGAGCACGAGATAGCCAGGCATAAACGGAAGAAACTCAAGTTGCAAACGCATGGCCGGTAAATTAATCACACTTGTGATTATTCCTCTTTATATATTAATATCTCAAAACGAATTCCAACGATAAAATTAAGGTGCAAAGTTTTGCTGGAGGCTTTACAATATCGAAAACAGTCACCCGTTTCATAAAAATGAAGCTTTGAAACACCTTGATAAGATACGCTCTATTCTACTCTACACTACATACTTTCTTTAACACTCTAATGCATTGTCCTCGAAAAGAATATAAATAATGGCGGGAAAATGATCGAAGTTTCTGATATAATAAAAGCGTTCGAAATTTGAATTGTAGAAATAGAAAGACCACAAGTTTTTTTGTTGTCACCAGCTATCTATCTATATGTACTACGCACTAGATCCGGTGACCAGAACAAACATTATGTTCCACCGAGTTGAGGTGTATACTCCACACCGACGTTAGTATGATTTATGCCACCTTTTTTTTTTTTTTTTTTTGTTGTCGCGGGGAAAGCGTTTTATTACTGCCGCCCGCTCCGGAGGGAAGCGGATTAAGAATAAAACGGGTATGCTGGACTAGCCGGTCTTACGACCCAGCATCCCCCTCGCACGGATGATGGCTATCCGTGCTGCCGCTGGGCCGAGTCCCTAACCCCTATATACAACCCACCCGACACTACCAGCTAAAACCCCGCGGTGGCCTTCTTCGGCGCTTACGGAGCGATCCCGGGGTATTCTAAGGAGTGCTAGAATTGCAGCCGGAATCGCCCCTGCGCGGTGCTGCGTAGCAGCCCATCTCCATGGAGGGCTAAGGAGCCCCCGCGCACCGAACAACGACAGCGAACGAGGCCTGACCCGCGCTGCCGTCCATCTCGGGGTCGCACGATGCTCCGAATTTGGGAGTGCATCGATACGGGCTGACAGCCCTCCGCTGCGCGCCCGCGACCCCCGATGGCCCCTATTAGTCGCCTCGTACGACAGGCAGGGGTTACCGTGGTGGAATTCAAACGCCCCCATTCCACAGGGCGGGAGACGCCGGTCAGTCGTCCACCTGGCGCCTCCTACGTCTTCTCTGGCGGCGGGAGGGATCATATCGTTCCCGATCCCTCTCAGCACTCTCCTTCTGCGAGATGACGTTCTCGCAGAAGTGGGCCACCGCACGCCAGGACCTCCGGCTGGCGACCATGGACGACACCACGGCCGGCAGCGAGAGGTATCCTCCAACGACTGCTCTGAGAGCGCTGTGCTCTTCGTCCCAGGCTGGGCACTCCTCCAACGTATGTTGGGCCGTGTCTTCGCGGCAGTTGCCACAGTGGTGGCACACGGCGGACACCTCCTTTCCGATCCGACACAGGAACGAACCGAAACACCCATGGTCCGTTAATACCTGTGTCAGTCGGAACGTAGGCGCCCCGTGGCGCCTGTCTAGCCATCTCTTTAGGACAGGACGCACTGCCGCGACAGTCCTCAAGCCCGCAGTCGGGCTCTCCAGCCTGGTATGCCACTCCTCCACGGCGGTTCTGCGAAACCGGGCCGCAATCTCCCTCGGGGCCAGTCTCTCCTGACGGCGGCTGGACGCCTCCTCCCGCCAGAGGAACGCTGACGAGAGGAGTTTGGCGTCCAACTCCCAAGGGAGTGTGCCGGCCAATACGCAGGCCGCCTCGTGGGAGACCGTGCGGTAGCCCCTTACTATTCGCTGCGCCACCAAACGCTGCGGTTTGCGCAGCAGGGCGACGCAGCGGGCGTTCAGGGACTCGGCCCATATGGGACATCCAAACAGGGCCATTGACCACACGACTCCAGCGTATAAACTTCGGCAAGGGCTATTAGGTCCCTCCAGGTTCGGCAGCTGGCGTCCGAGCGCGCCCGCCGCCCGCACCAATTTCGGCGACAACTCCTTGAAATGGGCACAGAAATCCCACCGGCTGTCCAGAATCAATCCCAAGTACTTCATTTTACAGCCGATGGGAATCCGCACCCCCTCCACACTTATGTGTGGCTCAAAAGGTGGCCGAATCCGAGGCCTGTGAAAACAAAGGGCCTCGGTTTTGTTGAGGGCCACCTTAAGGCCCAGTCGCCGAATCCTGCCCACCACCTGTTCGGTTGCGAACGAGGCGAGCAGGGTGGCCTCCTGGAAAGACCTGGCCGACGCTGTCACTAGTGTGTCGTCCGCGTAACAGACGACAGCGACACCTCGGGGGTAGGTACCACGGAGCACCCAATCGTAGCCGATGTTCCACAACAGAGGGCCCAAGACTGAGCCCTGCGGAACACCGCAGGCCATCGCTCTTCGGTGCCAACCGTTGGCGCCCGGATACACTATGTATCTATCTGAAAGATACGAGTGCACCAGGCGCCGAAGATACGGTGGCACCACGTGGTACCGCAGTGCTTCCATTATGCAGGCCCAGGGTAAAGTGTTAAACGCGTTGGCGATGTCTAGAGACACCGCCACCACCACTTCACCACGAGCCACTGCATCCTCCGCTTGTGCCTTGACCCGCAAAATCGCGTGTATTGTCGATCGGCCCTGCCGGAACCCGTACTGGCATTGTGCCAGGTCCGGCCCGACCCCTTCGAGATGCTCGACGAGGCGAGCGTGAACAATACGCTCGAAAAGCTTGCAGACCTCGTTGAGCAACACAATGGGCCGGTAGGCCGATGGCGACTCTGCGGGCCGCCCCTCCTTCTTGAGCAGGACCAATTTCCCAGTTTTCCACTGAGATGACTTTTAACGGTAGGCAGCGGCTTTGCTGTGCCCTGGTATTGCAGAAGTCTATGGGCGGCGGTGACTACTTACCATCAGGTGGCCCGTCTGCTCGTCTGCCCATCGAGGCACTAAAAAAAAAAAAAAAAGATGCATAACGGCCCTGCTCCAGACACGCGGAGAACAGGCCACGGAGCCTAGTACCCAGATGCTCGACGGCTAACACCCATGCACGCCCGGGGATACCGTCGAGACCCGGGGCCGTCTTCTTGCTCCGTAGCCGAAGCACCACCGCCCGAAATTCTTCGGGTGATACCTCCGAAACAACCCTTGCCGAACTTAACGACGATGGCGTCGATAAATGTGACACCATCGCTGGGGGAGTGACATTCACAGTGGCAGGGAACAAAGCTGCGACGACCTCTTCAACTAGATCGCCCCGGAGACTCTGAGTCAGTGGGGGCGCCCATGGGCGATACCGTCTCATCGCCACGCGATATGGACGCCCCCAAGGGTCGTTATCAAGAGTTCCCCGAAACTCCTTCTGAGCTGCAGACTTTGCACTTGCTATTGCCACGCGCAGCGCTCTCTTAGCCTCCCTGTGGAGGCCGTGAAGTAGCCGTTCCTGGTCCTCGTCACCGGGAAGACGGACCCGACGACGACGGTGTCTGGCGAGACGACGAAGGGCGGCAACGCAGGAGACACGTAACCGCATAAGTTCCGCCGACCACCAGAACACCTGGCGCTTCTCGGGAAGACGTCGGACTCGGGGCATGGCCGCGTCACAGACGCGCGATATCGCTGCCCCGAACCACGCCGCCTCCTGCTCGACCTGCATCGGTGCCTCCGGTGCAGGGAGCCACGCCTGGGCCAGTGCGGCCTCCTTCAGGGCCTCAACATCGAGGCGTTTTACCGACCAACGCGGGCCGTCCGACCGCGGGCCAGTCGGTCCTCCACTGGACTGGGGGTTAGGGGATAAGCAGACGTCGAACCGAATGTATCGGTGATCCGACAACGTCTCCTCGTCCACCAGAACTCTCCAGTCACGGACACGGCGGGCAATAGCTGGGGTGGCGAACGTGAGGTCCACCACTGATCCGCCATTATGCCGCACGCACGTGTTAACCGACCCGCGATTCACGACGGCCAGGTTGGCCGAGATCGCCCATTCCTCCAGGGCCTCGCCTCGCCTGCTGGTGACCGACGAACCCCAAGCCAGAGACTTGGCGTTGAAGTCGCCGGCAACGAGAACGGGGCGAGGCTGACTGCCTTGCACCACCAGGGCCCCTAGCCGAGCGAGAAAGTGCTCAAACTCGGCCAGGGATCTATTGGGGGAGAAATACACACCCACAATCCAGACCCCCCCCCAACAGAACCGCCACACATCCCGATCCCTTCGCTACTTTTTCGAAGGGTGGGGAGCCGGCGGCGCCCCGAGTGATGACGGCCACCAAACCGTTAAGGTCCCCTGCCCAGTCTTCCCTGGGGGATGATTTATGCCACCTACGAATGCACATCATTTAATTTGAGTTATTTAGCGACATTCCCGAACAAATCTGCCTTAAATTGATTTACAATGAAACTGTTAATAGTATATAAGGTAAATAACATAATTTCATAACGTTTAGAACGTTATATCAATAAATATTAATTAATTTCAATTCTGAATACGGGAACTCTATATTCCACAACAAATTCATTATATAGTTTGTCCCGTTTTAGCGCGCGGAAAGTCCCGTTCGAGAGACAGTGACGGGAGTTAAAACTTCCAAATACATAGTTCTTAGTAAGGACAAGGTTTTCGGAACATCTTTTTTCTTCGACAGTTCGTGTCTATAGAATATAAGTCAGTGGTTGTCACAATATTTATGGTAAGATAATAAAGTGAATTTATGAAACATAGATTTATTAAATTATATTTTTATAGTTTTGTATCCATTATATATGTATAAATACCATCACTATTGGAGTGGCTGAATGATGCAAAATGCTATCGTGGAGAATGTGGACTGTAAAAATAAACTAAACATTATTAAATTAACATTATTAAAATAATATATTAAATAATTAAAATTATTAAAATAACGAATTTCCTAGCGATTCTAATGTAAATAAAAACTGAAACTATTTTTAAACTTGAGATAAGTTTGTCAACATTCTTATTTTTTTTTCCAACACATAAAAATATATTTTATACTAAAAACCCATGCCATCCATGCATGATAAACCCATGCCGTGAATAATTTTGTATACAGTAATAAAGAGGCTAAACACTTAAAATTTTGGAATTACTGTGTTCTTTCTTAAACAGCGTCCATGAAGTAGCAACTTTTTAGTTTAATTATAGAACTTCTTAGTCGTGCTTATGTCAAAAGTAATACTTTACTTACCTGAGCATGTTGGTCACGCGAGTTCAGTGTTTTTCCCCCATCCTAAAGGAGCTATAGCTGTATATATATACACACACATCTGCATATAATATATATGTATCTGAGCGCGACGGTCACGCAAGCACAGTGCTTTTTACCCATCCCAAAAGTGCCCCACGTGCCTAAAGAAGTTTTCACTTTAAAAAAATATAAGTAAAGGTAAGGGATAGGTAAATGTATAGGTAAAGGAATTAAATGATTTGATAATGACCATTTTCAAATGTCAATAGGCTATTTGACAACATTGAAAATACACTGCAAATTGTGGTCATCCTGTTAGACAATAGCTTAAAAAACCATATTTCACTTAATTTTAAACAAAATAATGTATATTTTTTGCAAATTAAACGAAATAAAATACAACATTTATTTAAAATATTATCTGTGATGTGAACGCTCTGTGATTGGTTGCAACTCTGGTGACGTCACACGCAAGTAAACATACTAGGGATGTGACATTGAGTGAAAAAAAAATTCTTTAGAAAACTCGATTTTTTATAAGAAAAATAGTCGATTTTTTTCTTAAAATTTTGCGTACTATGTTTTTCTCGTAATGTGTTTTTAATAAGCAGCGATAGCCTAGTTGGTTGTGGTACGGACTGCCAAGAAGAAAGTCGTAGGTTCGAAATCTAAGTGACATCCACCTCTGACTTTTCTAAAGTTATGTGCGTATTAAAATGTTAATTATCGCTTGCTTTAACGGTGAAGGAAAACATCGTGAGGAAACCTGCATATCTGAGATTTTTTTCGAAGGTATGAGAAGTCTGCCAACCCGCATTAGGCCAGCGTGGTGGACTAAGGCCTAACCCCTCTCATTAGTAGAGGAGGCCCGTGCCCAGCAGTGGGACAATGTTTAATACAGGGCTAGTATTATTATTATTATATTATTATGTTTTTCTCTGTAGTAAGAAATTAATATTAATAATTTATTAGGAGTCTTCAGTTTGGCATTGAAGTCACCCATTTCACCGCTGTAGAATCCTTGGTACGAGACATAGCTTTCCCTATGTCTTCGTACGTTGGGGCGTACACTTGTATAACCTTCAGAGTATATTTTTAAGATAAGGTACGCCACTCGAGCTGATACGCTGCCAACTTCCACAGCGTTGCTTTTTAGTGACTTGTGGATAATAAATCCGACGTCACCTTGGGATGGTTGGTGTCCTTCTCGGAAGTAGAGTAAGTGACCAGAATCTAGGGCCATCTTCTCCTCCGCCTGTCTTCGGATATCGGATAGCCCTACTATATGCCAGTTAATGTGACTTAGCTCTTCTTCCAACTCAGCGATGTTCTCGTCCAACCGCAGAGAGCGTCCGTTGTACGTTGCCAATAATAGTACCCTAATTAAATTAATTTTAGTAATTTAGTAGTAATTTTAGTACCCTACCGTAGCCCGGGGATTGTAATGGGTGCCTTCAATGCCAATGTACAATAGTACAAGGACACGGCGAATCAAGGGTAGGATCATTCGGCTATGGGTGCAGGAATCACAGGGGGCAAATGCTAGTCAACTTTTTCGAGACCCGGGGCCTCTTTTTGATGAATTCATTTTTCCAGAGGAAGTGGACTTGGCGAAGCCCCAATAATGTCACCAGGAATGAGATCGACTTCATTATGACTGATAAGCGCCAAATATTCAGAGATGTCTCTGTGATCAGTAGGTTTAACACCGGTAGTGATCACCGACTGGTAAGAGGCACTCTGAATATAAAAGTAAATTTTTTTAATTGGTAAATTATTTTGTAGCTCATCCGATTTACTTGAATATTTACACACGTATCAAGGACCTATGATCACCAGGTTCACCAAGATATTAAAAAATATTAGGTATCATTTTAGATTATATTTTTTATGTGGTCTTAATTTGTAATCGAATATTTTATTATAAGTAGGTACGTTTGATGCTGTTTCGAGACTAAAAGCATAAAATAAATTATATTTAAAAATAACACGCTTAATTAGCTAGCCGAACTAAAAAGTTGAAAATAATATTAATTTCATTGCAAAAAATTATAACTTAAAAAAACTAAAAAATATCACGTTTTAAGGTTAAGGTTTTCAAATATGATTCCAAGATCTTTGAATCTAAAAAGTTCATTGGCACACTGTTTAACGAAGAAAGGATGTATGCCAGACCCTTAGAAGAGTCAAGATTTTTAATAAAAAATATCGATATATCGAAATATCGATATTTTGTTTCGATATATCAAACTCCGATATTGATATATTTAAAAATATCGATATATCGAAAATCCGATATTTTTAAAAATATCAACATCCCTAGTTATTAGCTTGTTTACTTGCATGTGACGTCACACCAGCGCCATTACAGATATAGCGTTTTTGCCGCGGTTTTGAAGATTTAAACTTTAACATTGATTTTTATCAAAAATACTGTATATTTTCCTGAAATATCAATGTAATGTGCTTATTATGTAATAAAGAATAGTTTAAATCATTTTCGAAAATTAGTCAAATAGCCTGTTTTTTTCGTAGGGAATTGGACAGTCCTGAGTTGGAGAGACGCCGCCGTCGGCGACGCCGGCGAAGTCCGCACGGACATTCACAGAAGCCGAAGAAACATCGCACGCTACTCGTCTCTGCTATTGACGAACAGGCTAAAGTTATTCATGTAAGTTAAACTATAAGATGGAATTAACTTTAAGCTAAAGGTTCATATCTAAGTTTTGTTGACTGAACATAGTTAATAGGCAGTTTAAAAAGTGCCTAAGACCGTATTCTATATCTCCTAAAAATATCATACTAATTTAATTATACTATAAGTAGGTCGTAATCTGTATGAAATAAACGTTACGCTATAAATAAAAGAAAGACATATACCATAAATTGCGCTATACATTTTTATACCCATATCAGAAATATTGTTTTATAGAAATGACTTTCTGATAATAAAATGCAATTTTGTACCCCTTGGCAATAAAAAGATTTTATATGAAGATTGAGTAGGGACTTGGGAATCTAGAGTTTCATATGATAAAAGACATGTAGCTATGTATGGTAATCCTTTAGCTGCATTAGCGCCGTTCTAGTCATGATTGAACACTTATTTCATATAATATTTGAGTGGTACCTTTTTCGTTTGAAAACACCATAATAAACATTTCTGCTTACCCCTATACTCTATAAAGTCAAACAATTTCGTATGGGTATGGTTTCCATATTATAAAACAAAGTCCCATAATCACGTCTGTCTGTTTCAGAGCGATAAACTTAAAAAATACTGAATTAATTTTCATACGGTTTTCACAAATAAACAGAGTGCTACATGAGGAATACATACATTACAGTTTTGTGTAAAGTGGCTGAAATATGATTGTTTAAGATGCCGGAAAAACTCATGCTAACTAGGACCTTTAGAGCGGAAAGGCTACGAAGCACCGCATAAGGAGTTGTGAATTGTGGGGCATTGTGCATCTATCAGCATTTTTATATAAAAATTACTATTTTTAATTAATACTACGAGTAGTACGAACGTTATTTACTTTTTATTCTATCCCACATGCTTGAACGTAACAGGCTGGTATACAGGAAAAAATTGTATATATGCTCTGCTACTCGTGCGAAGCTAGAGCGGGTCGCTAATAAAGGTTTAAATAATTGTCGTCGTTCTGGTATTCAATATTAGATGGCGCTGATATCAAGTATTACATTGTGAAGATAGGCTGTAGTTTATTATTCCTTTAGTCCGATAGATAGCGCTGTTAGTTTATTCAAATAGTTCAAAATATGTATTGTTCTAGATTACTGAAAGAGTTATGCCGGAATATAAAAAAAATGAGTGGAGGGCCTAACACCTCTAACTTTAAGGGGAGGTCAGTGCTTAACTATGAGGCATTTCAATTACTGAACTTAAATTAAAATGTTTAACAGGGTCGCAAACATTAATTAATTCAATTCAACTAATTTCAATATTCAATGTTGTAAATGTATATTTTAAAGTTATAGAAGATACATTTAGAATTAACGTAAATATTCTATATAATATTATTATTAATATCTATTTAACTATTTCATAATGTAAGTAAACTAAGAAGGAAACTATATTAGTTTCCTTAATCCTGGAACAAGTAAATTAGATTCATGTCGTTTTTTTTAAAACTGATTTTTAACCTTGGTGCCTTAGATTTTATTGAAAAAAAATTGGTGACAGTGTTCACTTGCAATGTGGGTTCATATAAATAAATTTGACAAAGGTCTCATGAAGTAAATATACGAGTAAATAGAAATAAGTATATAGTACGGAGTTAAATATATGAGTTTAATACTCAACGATTAGCCGCAAACGCGTGGCATATACCTCCACTATAATAGCTCTGAAATATAAAAATAAACCTAAATAAATTTATAAACAGACTTTAATAATTTATACTGCAAAGTCAGTATTTGTGACTGTTCTGTTTTATTTTTGTAATACATTTTTAATTATTAGTTATTCTTTTGCTTTTTAGTTTTCTGAAGTTTTTAATTTGTTTAATTTTATTTTTACATATTTTTACTTCTTACAGTATGCTGAATTATTATGTATTTAATAGGTATTAGACCCGGACGAGCTGCCTCGGCGTGCTCGCTACACTATCATGGTGACGGCGTGCTTGCTCTTGTTCCTCTGTTTGTTGCTCGTCGGCGTCACCTTGCGCATGGCACCGCTCATCGACGATATGGGTAAGTTCAATTTTACTGTAATACTGACACCAAGTGATATAATAGTACACCACGTCTTGTCAGTAATATTTAAGGACTCATTCAACACTTCGGTGTGGCGGCAGAAATATAAATAGCAATAGTATCAACATATATACAGATTTTACACGAGAGAGTCATTTTTTATATCCTGGCACGGCGAAGTGACCACACTTCACCTGATGGTAAACGCAGTGCCGTCCAATGAGAGTATAGAGTAGCGAGAGACAATCTATCTATCTCCCGCTACTCAACACAATCATGCCGGCTTGTTTCTTCACACTCCGCCATGGACAAGAAGGTGATGAAGCGATCGAGGGTCTAGTGTCAGAGTACTCAGAAGGCCGCAAAACGGCCAAACATCGTACCCAACTCTAGACCCCCGACAAAAACCGGATGTACACTGGCTGATCCCGGAACGCGACACACTTGCGTGTGCCACAATGGCGGGTTTTACACCTTGTGTACGATGCAGAAAACATACCACCCAGTATATTTTAAATATATTTTTTAAATAGACATACCCTGTATGACAATCTTTAAAATCTCCTACGTACACGTTGATGACAGATAGCGGATTTCATCCAGTTTTAGCCTTTCATTATACTATAAAGCCGGTGGGTTACCGAATGATTTAACCACTGGAAAATCTACTGGGTATTTTCTTAATAATATAATATAAGGTCTAAAGAAATAATATGCATCACATATCCAACGGAATAAATTACATTTTGTTGAATCACTAAGAAGCTGCTAAAGTTTAGAATTAAAAAAGACATTTTATTAATAAAAGGTGAGTTCTGAAAATATTTAATTGATTGTGTTCATATTATAAGGCCCACCACAGATGTATTTTACCAATGAAAATGTACAGGAACTATTACTGATATTATTCGTGGTAATGCAATTTATAAAGCGATCATGAATTACATATAATTGACTAGCTGTTGCTCGCGGCTCCGCCCGCGTGGAGGTCATGTTTGGGAGAAAAAGTATATAATACAAAATACGAATTTTCATTTTAATTTTTTTCAACTTATATAATGTCGGATTTTCATACAAACTTTTTTCCTCTTTTTTACCCAGTAGTATTTCCAAAAATCCTTCCTTAGTGGATGCCTACGGCATAAATGGTACCTAGTGTCAAAATTTCAAGTCTCTAGCCGTTTAGGCTGTGCGTTGATATGTCATTCAATCAGTTTCTTCTTTAACCGACTTCAAAAAAGGAGGAGGTTAACAATTCGTCGGCATCTTTTTTTATCTTTGTTCCCCGATTACTCGAAGATGCCTGGACTGATTCGAGAAATTCTTTTTTTGTTTAAAAGGGTATACTTCCCAGGTGGTCCCATTGGCACCAAGTCAGGATCTGATGATAGGATCTCAGAAAAATCAAGGGCAACCCTCAAATTTTATGGTGACGCATAATTTGTTTTTATTGATGTCGGTGTACTTTTTTTATATATACAGATTAGTGTGGCTATAACTTTAGGGATGATTTTGAAAAAAATGTGAAACCCGTATTTCTTAATTTCCTACCAAAAACCTAAATATGAATTTCCAGATCCCTAAGTCGAGGAATTATGGATTTCCCATACAACATTTTGAACTCCTATTTGACCCATTTCAAGGTTGTTTTTTTAGAAAAAAGATAGCCTATGTCGTTCTCCAGGATATAATCTATCTCCTTGCCATATTTCATCACAATCTGATCAGCCGTTTAGTCGTGAAAAGGTAAAGAACTAACAAACAGAGTTACGTTCGCATTTATAGTATTAAGTATGGATATGGATTAGTGTGGTTATAACTTTAGGGTGATTTAAAAAAATGTGAAATACTTATTTCTTTATTTTCCAGATCCCTAAGTCGATGAATTTTTATTTTATTTGTTTATTTTATACTTCACGTAGGTCTTTATTAAAAATAAGTAACAAAACATATTTTTAGTCTATAGCAGTATCATTGAGTAGATAACCGAAGTTGGCTAATTTATTGGTTAGTTTTGTTGTTACTCGAATGTAAAACAGCGTCTGCTTATTACCTTTGTGAAACGAGATAATAGGCTCCGGCCGTTGTTTTAATAGGGATTAAAGTCATATATTTGTTTACCTTGAACCGTGTAGAACATTTTTAAACCGACTTCAAAAAAGGAGGCGGTTAACAATTCGTCGCAATCTTTTCTTAAGTATGTTACACGATTACTCGAAGACGCCTAGACCGATTCGAGAAATTATTTTTTTGTTTAAAAGGGTATACTTTCTAGGTGGTCCCGTTGCACACGTCAGGATCTGATGGTGGAATCTCAGAAAAATCAAGGAAAAACAAATTTTATAGTGACACATAATTTGTTTTTTATTGAAGTCGGTGTACTTTTTTAACCGACTTCAAAAAAAGGAGGAGGTTCTCAATTCGACTGTATGTTGCTTTTTTTTTTTTTTATGTTTGTTACCTCGTTTCTCTGTACTGTGTGAACCGATTTCGACCATTCTTTCTTTGATTGAAAGCTGGTGCTTGTCATTTGGTCCCATAAAAATATGGTGAAGATCTGATGAATATCTTCGGAGCTGGAGAGGGTAACTCCTTAAAATTAAGTAGTATTCCAGTGGTTCTTTTTGCATTACGTTCATTATAAAAGTTAAGTTTCAGTGAGAGAGGGTAAAAGGGGTGGGGGTGAGGGAGGGGGGTGATAAAATTAAAATACACGTAAACTCTAATATCTTCAGCAGCTTTTAACCGATTTTATATAATTTACCACTAAAAAGCAAAAAATAAATTATTACTTTTTAAATAAAAATTAAACCGCCTTCAAAAAAACCCAGACACAACTAAAAAGCAAAAAATAATTGGTTACATTTAAATCAATTAGTTATATGCAATTTAAATCAATTATTTGGAGTCGGTGCCAGCCAAAACATGGAAAAAACAGAATAATCAGGCATACAAAAAAATATAAAATAGATCCAGACTTGGTTTTTATAAATCTAAAAGTAAAGAAAACAACACCGGCACCGACTCCAAAAATAATTGATTTAAATTGCATATAACTAATTGATTTAAATGTAACCAATTATTTTTTGCTTTTTAGTTGTGTCTGGGTTTTTTTGAAGGCGGTTTAATTTTTATATGAATGAAAAAACTTTTACTTATATAGTATTATTTCTTTTTTATACGAATGTATTAGTATATAAGTCATACATCGGTAATTGGGATTCCGACTTCGAAATCCAACTCCATATAAATAACAAGTATTTATATTTATATGGACATTATACTTATAATGGCGCGTGATTTTAATAACTATAGCTTGCTGTAAAATAATTTTACTTACACGTTGTTAATCCGACAATTTGTCTGTGCCAACGTTTATTTGATAATATTCGCGGTAAACGCTCGCCTGTTCATATCGCGGGACTACGCCGTAAAATAACACTTTATTAAATTTTCAATTACAGGGTTAACTTATGTGAGAGTAACAGGGCGCTTTTCTTTTGATGTTTCTTACGTGTAACGAATTAAAATTTTATTTACCCGACGGTCGTGCCTAAATTGTATAAAGGTAAATTTTATGGTTATTTTAATACATTGCATTAATTTGCATTTGTAGGTTTACTGTTGAAATCGATGAAAAAATAAATAGACAATTTTGTCATTTACGATGCTTGTGTCGTTATAAAATTGTTACTTCTTATTATTCTTGATCTTTGTTGCCACACTAACTGTACATTAGATACCGGGGCTATCTATATTACTCTGGTCTAGCTAAGTTACTTTAAAATGCCAAAAATATGATAGTAAATAACACCCAACAGTCACACACATAGACCGGATCCCACACTAAGATACATTTCTTGTGTCGTGGGTATCAGGGACTACGAGAGATATTTCGTGATCTTCGGTCTCACAACACCCAGAACCCGGACACAAATATATGTCTGTCATACAAACATTTGTCCCGGTGTGGGAATCGAACCCACGGCCTCTCGTTTCACAGCCAGCTACTCGCCTACTGCGCCACGGAGGCGCTGTAGGCATAATAAAAATACTAGCTGGCATAAACACGCACAATTACCCGATGTTCAACGAAAAGTGCGGAGAAAGGTGCCCACAACCAATACCAATACCAATGATAAAAATATTGCCTTTATAGTGTTACGTCAAGAAACGGCATCACATTTGGTAAGTGGGTATATAATTAGTAGACAAAATGACCCCATGTATTTTTATTAAAAAAAAGCGATAGCCTAGTTGGTAGTGGCATGGATTGCCGATAGTTGTCGTTTCAAAACCAGCCCAAAATGTTACGTAATGTTTCTCAATTGTTAATTGTTATCGCTTACTTTAACGGTGAAGGAAAATTTCGTAAGGTAAAACAGGCCTTAGAATTCTTATATGAATTTCAAATGTTTGTGAGGTCTACCAATCCGCATTAAGCCAGCGTGATGGACTAAAGCCTAACTTCTCATTAGTAGAAGCGGCTCGTGCTCAACAGTGGGACAATTTAATTCAAAGTTAGTATTGTTTATTATTTGTTTCTTATTCGTGTATATTAAGCATAGCAGTGGGTATGAAAACTCACAATACCAAGATAATAATAAAAATTTGATAGGGATTCGGAAAGGATAGACAATATGGCCTTCCGGAAATCTCAATCATTGTAAGCTACACAACAGCAAGCTTTTGCTTCACTTCACGGGTTTTCTGTTACACAGTGGTAATATCACGGTCGAGCTAATGTAGTTATAGTAGTACATAACATAGTTTAGTGTATGTACTTTAAACGTATTTTTTTTATCCTAGCACGGCAAAGTGACCGCACTTCACCTGATGGTAAGCGCAGTACGGTCCAATTAGAGTATAGAGTAGCGAGAGACGATCTATCCCCCGCTATTCAACACAATCATGCTGGCCTGCTCCTTCACACTACGCCATGGGCAAGAAGGTGAAGAAGCGGTCGAGGGTCTATTGTCAGAGTACTCAGAAGGCCGCAAAATGGCCAAACATTGTACCCTAACTCTAGACCCCCAAAAAACCGGATGTACACTGGCTGATCCCGGAACGCGACACACTTGCGTGTGCCACTATGGCGGGTTTTTCACCCTGTGTACCGTGGTCGCTATCTGGGCGGATATGAATATCCTACCACCAGCAAACTCGATTGTACCATTCAAGAATATTTAATTTTTTTATGAACAACAATTAACATAAACACTTCTGGTTTCACAAATTAATTATTAAAGGCAATAAATGCCTTTCTATTATATTGAAGTATAACTACACAAACCATACAATTCAAGTACAATATCATGATAAATTTATTTATTTTATTTTGAAATACCATTAGATAATACACAGCACATACGTCATATATGATGACAATGCAGATATATACGGTTGTGTTCACATCTTGAAGGTATTTACAACTTAATAAAAAAAAAAGTACTTATAAAAAAAACACGGTTATGCGTGCCGTAAGCCGCACACAATAAAGCCGTGTAATACAATCGCTAACTAACGTTAACAGTAAATTATATTACTGTGCATAGGTAGTGAATGGTAACAATTCGCGCTCTTCGTATAGAGGAAGTCTATTCTGAGTTTATTGGAACGACGAGTATGTGGAAGTTTGTATGTGGTGTTCGCGTTAATAATTACGTTCTATTCAGAGCGCTGCGACTCCATTCGTATTCACGTATCGTAGTAGTACATCGGTGACCGAATATTATAATAAGGCGTACAAATTGACCATGTGAGAGTGCTGTATGGGCTCTACTATATTTGTAATTATAATTTCCGTTTGTAATTATTATTAGTTATGTAATGGACGTGTAATCATTGGTACAATTCAGTGAGAAAGAATATGCATTACGCTCATATTAGATGACATAAGTAAAATAACAACTTTTGCGTGCGTAATAGTTACATATTATGAACACATAATATTGCCAATTAGGAAAAGTACTTATGTAGCGTTATATATTGTGGACATTAAAAGATAATTAATGTCTTAATCATAATAAACTTAATATATAATTTAAGTGCACAAGTTAACAAAATTTCTGTTAGACTTCTAATTATTATGTCGAACGCTAGTGCCAGTGACGCAGCGTTAATGTCGCTGCTTCTGCGTCTTACTATGTTTTATATCCATGTAAGGGAGATTAAGTACCAATACCTTATTTATTTTCGGTACGGACTGTCAAGACGAAAGTCGTATGTTCGAAACCCAAATGAAATACACCTCTGACGTTTCCAAAGTTACGTGTGTATTAAATGTTAATTATCGCTTGCTTTAACAGTGAAGGAAACCTTCGTGAAGAAACCTGCATACCTGAGAATTCTCATAAGAATTTCGAAGGTATATGAAGTCTACCAACCCGCAATAGGCCAGCGTGGTGGACTAACCCCTCTCATTAGTAGAGGAGGCACGTGCCTAGCAGGGGGACAATGTTTAATACAGGGCTAGTATCACCATTATTCGATAGTGTATTGATGTAGCTAACACATCGTGTGTTGAGACAACAATAATAAGGCGCCTTATAGTGTCTAATATTTGATGCGCCTGTCGGAAATATCTCATCAGTGTGATTGACTTAACATAATATTTCCTAATATTGTGGATTTTTATAGGCGATAGATCACTTACAGTAGGGTAGCCCACATAAGGTTTGTTGTTGTATAGTATGTTAAGTTAAGTCATGTTTAATATTATAAATGCGAATGTTTAGATGGATGGATGGATAGATGTTACTCAATCACGCTACAACGGCTAGACGGATCTGGTTGAAATTTGGCACAGAGATAGTTTTTTTTTTTTTTAGTGCCTCGATAGGCAGACGAGCAGACGGGCCACCTGATGGTAAGTAGTCACCGCCGCCCATAGACTTCTGCAATACCAGGGCACAGCAAAGCCGCTGCCTACCGTTACCTTAATTATAGTCTGGAAGAGCACATAGGCTACTTTTCATCCCGGAAAAATGTACAGTTTCCGTGGGATAGTTTAGTTTTTGACAGAGCAAGGGATCGACATGACTTTTTGCATAGTGGCAGTTTAGGGATCAGAAAATTACATAGGCTACTTTTATCCCGAAAAAATGCACACTTCCTATGGGATAGCAAAATATGGAATGGTGTAATATCTTAAGATTTCTCCATGGATTAGTATGCCTTTTCTTTCAAAAATAACCTCCACGCGGGCGGAGCCGCGGGCAACATCTAGTATTTCCATATAGGCTGTTTCAGTAAAACAACATTTTCTTATGTTGCCAGTAGTATTAAAAACTTTTGTTTGACAACTTATACAACTTGTAATCGTGTTCTTTTCACGACGCTTGCTTCAAGCGATTTCCATTTAGATTCTTACCTTGAAGAAACTACACAGGTACATGTAAGACTTAATCAAGATATCTTAGATGTTTTTCTAAAAAAGTTTTTTATATATGTTGAAGACAGTGTTATCATGCCGAGACTGAGAGATGGCTTATACCTACATGCCTCTCAAATCACCAGATATGTCTCGTGAGATATCACAAGTTCATTAATTCACAGTTTAATTAAGATACTACCAATTCAGTATACAGTTATCCTAAGGGGGAGCACTGCCAAGAACCCCCATGGTCACTTTAACACAACATACTTTACACAAAAATCTATGCAAAATTACACTTTGCACTGAGACGCCCATTACATTAACTGATTACGTTATTTGTGAAGCAACGTCAATCAAACAGTATTTCGGCATTACGACCTCTAATATAAAATAAATTATACTAGCCCTGTATTAAACATTGTCCCACTGCGGGGCACGGGCCTCCTCTACTAGTGAGAGGGGTTAGGCCTTAGTCCACCACGCTGGCCTAATGCGGGTTGCTTTCCTGCTTCTTTTTCTGCCTCTAATATACTAGACTTGAAACCCAATGCTGAATGTTAAATTAGGAATCTTGATTCTAGAATCTCGAATATTGAATGTTCCACTAAATGACAAAGCGCCTGCTTATATTGTGTGATTTCCATTGTTCCCTACTCTATGTATCACCTAATAAACAACTCAAACTACCCTTAAAATAGTAAAAAGAACGACGGTACCCACAATTTACATAGATAGCGTTATTTACAAGTCCAATTCAGTATCCGTATTCATAATGCTTCGACGTGTACTAAATATATGGTATATTATACAAATTATGATTTCTCGGAAGGGCGCCAAAAGGTTATGAAGTCGCTTCAAGAGAGTTGTGTCTCCCAGTTTAACAGTAAAACGAGAAACAAAGTAGTGCTACAGATATTATTTATTCAGATACTTTTCACCGCTCCTTATTTTTAAGGTCAACCTGTGATTTATTAATAAAGAGCGTTCTTCAAGCCGAATTTAATAACCGTTATATTTAAAAGAACAATGTTGTACGAATGTCGTCAACAGATGTCGTTTGTTCTACCATTCACTAAGTACCGACCTATCGTGATTTAATTAACTGGTATTCAGCGCACAGCCTCAAATAGTTGGATTACGAATTGTGGGATGTATTGCTTTGTTAGATGACATTAAGAGCTATTTTCTATTAAATGGTTTAATAGTTCTATTAATTAACTTCATTGTTAGCTAGTTGTGTAGTTGCGTCTGTTCCTCTAGAATGTAAATAGAGATACAGATAACGAACTATAGTAGAGTATTAATATTACAAGATTGTATACTGCGTGTAGGGCAAGTAAATTAAAAACTAGCGTTTAGTCACGGCCCGCCCCTGTGAAAGTTTTTTCTGGAATAAACATTAGTTTTGTTTATAGCCTACATACATGGGAATATCACCTACCAAACAAATTAAAAGCAACATCGAAATGCGTTCAATCGTTTTTCCGTGAGCAAAAAATGAAAGAATAAGAGATTAGCACATTCTAGTTTCCACACAAGTTAAATGTCATATGTTTACAAAAATACAAATAATATATCCTACGATCAAGTGCTCAGGTAAAATCGTTCTCGAAAAAGCACGTAAATTAGGTTACTTAAAGCCTCCGTCAACAGATGTTTTGAGGTAGATAAATTTATTTGAGCTACGTCACCGGCTCGGCTCCGCAAGTCGGGCCCTCTGATAACGTCACTCACACTTGACACTACCTTGCCTCGTCCTTATCACAAAAATACCCAGATAAAGTACCAGAGCCCGAGGCTAATTATAGCCCTCCCGTTTTTTAGGGTTCCGGAGCTAAATATAAAAAACACTTTTAATAAAGTTATATCTGCAGGTACGCCACCGGCTTTTACATTGCTTTATATTATATTTTAAGGGTAATTTGTTTCAGCTACCAAAAACTGAAATCAAATTTAATCTATATTGCAATCATCATCATCATCATCATCAGCCTATCGCAGTCCACTGCTGGACATAGGCCTCCCCCAAGTTTCGCCATTGAACCCGATCTTCGGTTCTATGCATCCAATGTCTGCCTGCAGCCTTGCGCAGATCGTCGCTCCATCTAGCAGGAGGGCGTCCCACACTCCGTTTACCTGTACGCGGTCTCCACTCAAGAACCTTATTACCCCATCGGTAATCGGTTCTACGACAAATGTGACCGGCCCATTGCCACTTCAGCTTGCTTATTCTTTGGGCTATGTCGACGACTTTGGTTTTCGCGCGAATAGCCTCATTTCTTATGCGGTCTCGCAGCGAAATTCCGAGCATAGCCCTCTCCATGCAACGCTGAGCGACTTTAAGCTGATGGACCAGTCTCACTGTGAGTGTCCACGTTTCGGCTCCGTAAGTCATCACGGGTAGGACGCACTGATTGAAGACTTTTGTCTTCAGACTTTGCGGTATGGGCGACGAAAAGACTTGACGAAGCTTTCCAAACGCTGCCCAGCCCAACTGGATCCTTCTAGCTACCTCCCTCTCGAAGTTGTTTCGTCCCAACTGCAGACATTGTCCGAGGTAGACATATTCGTGAACAACTTCAAGGGGTGAGCCATCGACATTGATTGGTCTCGGATCAACGTGATCGTTGAACATGATCTTGGTTTTATCCAAGTTCATTCTGAGACCAACCCGTCTGGATGCAGTATTTAGGCTGTGCAGCATTTGTTGTAGATCCTGCAACGATTCCGCCATGATGATGATATCGTCAGCGAAGCGCAGGTGGGAGATGTACTCGCCATTGACATTAATGCCCCGTCCTTTCCAGTCCAGAGTCTTGAAGACGTCCTCCAATGCGGCAGTAAACAGTTTCGGGGATATGACATCCCCCTGTCTTACACCTCTACGCAATGGAATTGGTCTTGTCTGGTCTTCCTGTACTTGGACGGTCATTGATGCCACGTCGTACAAACATCTCAGCGCTTCTATATATCGCCAGTCAACTTGGCATCGCTGCAAGGATTCCAGAACAGCCCAGGTTTCGATAGAGTCAAAGGCCTTCTCATAGTCCACGAAAGCAAGACACAGGGGCCGATTATACTCCTCGGTCTTCTGTATAATCTGCCGCATAGTGTGGATGTGGTCTATGGTGCTAAATCCTCTACGGAACCCGGCCTGTTCCGGTGGTTGAAAGTCGTCAAGTCGTTTTGCCAGACGATTAGTGACGACTCTCGAAAACAACTTATATAAGTGGCTCAAGAGCGAGATGGGACGGTAGTTTTTAAGATATGTTTTGTCCCCTTTCTTAAAGAATAGGACAACTAGGCTCTTGCTCCACTCTTTCGGAGTTCTCCCAGAGAAAAGGACGGTGTTGAAGATACGTTGTAGCTGTCTGATTACAGGAATACCTCCTGCTTTCAGCAGCTCCGACGTAACCCCGTCTTCCCCTGGGGCTTTTCCATTGCTAAGTTGTTTGAGAGCCGTCTCGATTTCGTCGAGGCTGACTTCCGGCAGCTCGTCGGTGTAGTGGCGGGACAGCGCAGCTCTGGGATCTGTAGGTGAGGGTGATGGCTGTGGAGCGCTTGAAGCATATAGACGACCATAGAAACCCTCCACTTCCTTGATGATCTCCGGCTTACAGGTGACAACTTCCCCCCGCGCGAGAACACAGTGCAGTGAAGTTCGTGTGCGCTGCTAATTAAAATTGTGTTTAACGTGTTTGGAGTTCGTTTGCCAGGTCGTGAACTGTTTCTAGTTGTGTGGTATTGCCTTGTGTACAACGGTCCGTAAGTTTTTGTGCGTTTTTATTGGGAATAACGAAATAATTATCAAATTATTTCCTCGGTAAGTTCATTTTTATATTTTGAGGGTGTCAATAAAAAAAAAACAATATATCGTAAGTAAACAATTGTTGTTTCGGATAAGTAATTTTGTTATATTTTGCATTATAATTATTATTACCTACAGTAAATCAGTGTTACATAAACTAGTAGTATTATGTCGACTAATAAAGGTAATCCGCCCGATCGAGGCCCCGATCCTTTCCGTAAAAGTGGTTTGATCTCGCGATCGCCAAATGCCGGCAAACCAAAGCGACTTTTCAGTGAAGTCTCACCGTCGTACGTCTCGCCAGAGAGATCTAAACGGTTACAGCTTTCGGAATCGGATAAATTAAATTCGCCCGCGTCCGTTGATAACAGCGATGAAAACTCTGCCGATTATTGCGACCTTGTGTCCGAAGCTGCTAATTACTTGTCCAAAATTAATGAACTCGTCAACGATCAGGGCTCACGTATGAATGTCGCGAATAAATCGGCAGTTATGGATTTTACGCAACGAATAACCGCTATAATTTCAATTTTGGCAATAAAATCGTCCTGTAATGAAACAAAGTTAGCCAATACACATCTTGAGTTGGAGAGCCTAAAAAACCGTACGGGTCATAATATAACTAAACAGGATAATAACGTACTATATGCAGACAAACTTAAGCTTCGTCTGCCAAAACAAATACCACCAATGGAACCACGCGCCCCACTCCCGTGTGTAGTGGCCTATCCGACTAGCGAGCGATCTGTTGATATCGGTTCATCGTCTGCTACGAAAGAGGCGTTATTTAAGGCAATTAAACCTAGCGATGATGGGTTTCAAATCGTAGGCGTTAAAAAGACCGCAAAGGCCGGCGTCGTACTTCGCGTCGCGAATGAACGTCAAATAAAAAAATTACAGTCTGTCGAGGCAATAAAATCCGCGGGGTTGCGCTTAGAAAAACCTAAAGGTCGTCGCCCGCGCATTCTTATTAAAGACGTACCATCTTCAATGGAAGACGACGTTTTTCTTACTGCGTTTTATCGGCAAAATATAAAAGACGAAATGCCAATTAAAGAAGACGATTTTATAAAATCAATCAAAATTGTTCGTAGGCGTAAATTAGACAATGGTCGTAAATGGATAGGCGTAGAACTAGACTCAGTAGTACGGAAACATTTAGTCACGACAAAAGACAAATTGTTTATAGATTGGGCAACATGTCGTTTCATTGATGACGTCGAGATAGTCCGATGCCTTAACTGCCAACATTACGGACACGTGCATAAATTCTGCACAGCGAAAACACCAACATGTGCGATTTGTGCAGAGACGCATGAGACCAGGGCTTGTCCCCACAAAGCTAACTCGGATTTTAAACCAGTATGCGCGTCATGTAAACTTTTTAAAAAACCCCACGACCATCGATGTGGGTCTAATGACTGTCCCACTTATAAACACAAATTAGAACTTCTGATTCTTTCGACACAGTACTAATTAATTTCTAATATGGATAATAATCTTATCGTCGGTCAGTTAAATCTCCACAACGATACGGTCGCGACGTCGGAGTTATATACGTTAATTCGCGAATATAAGCTCGATATAGTGTTAGTACAAGAGCAATACCAACACGCGCGCTTACGTAGTAGGACGGTTCAGCTAGACAACGGTTCACGAGCAGGTATTTATGTATCAAGTTCCAATTTTACCATCACGTCAGTGCGTAATCTTATGACGTCGCACTGTGCTGTCGCAGAGGTTTCAACTCCGTGCTATAAGGTTTACGTTGTGAGCTGTTACTTTCAGTATTCAGATCCTGTGGGTCCACACATACACCATCTTCGTCATGTTCTGCGGTCTCTTGTAGGTCAGAAAGTTATAATAGGCGCGGACATTAATGCGTCATCTATACTTTGGTATGGCAAATATCGTTCTACTGATACCGAAAGGCGTTGTGCCGTAGAAGATTTCATCGCAGAGATGAATCTTATTATACATAATACCCCCGATGCACCACCTACATATTGCAGCCCTACGGGCGAGTCTTCTATTGACGTCACACTTTCTAGTGGAGACGTTCACCTAGATAGGTGGCGTGTCCTTCCGGATGCGTCGTGTAGTGACCATCGCCTGATTGTGTACGAGTTCATGCCTAGATTAACGCAGGGTCCTATTTATAGCAACTTTAATTATAGATATAAATCTAAAAGTGCCAATTGGAATTTATTTAGCGCTTTATTTGCTCAACATGTCGGGGACTTCACTCGCAATAACCTCTCAGCTGAAACGTGTGCCGAAATTATGTCGGACACGTTTACATACTGTGCGGACGTCACAATCGGTCGGGGCTCCATTACTAATACTCGTAGATGTGATTGGTGGAATAACTATCTAGTTCACCTGCGTCGTACCTTTCGCAGGGCTCGTAGGAGGTTTAACCGACTTAAAAAACGCTGTGTTACAGGAGAAGCATTTACAGCTGCTTTTATCGCCCTCAAGGTTGCCAGATCACATTATAAAGCTGCGGTGAATAAATCGAAAGGTATTTTATTGCGTAAAATTGTAGAACGATTGGATAAGGAGGGTCCGTGGTCTCCTCTATACCATGAATTCAAAGCAAATAGGTCAATAAATCTGGCCTATATACAGAATATTAAAATAGACAACACCTATACAACTGGTATAGAGGATACAGCGGAATCCCTCTTAAACTCCCTAATACCCGATGATACAGTAGCGCGTGATAACGAATATCATAACCAAATACGGATGTGGGCCGCGGAACCACCGAACACACCCTCGTCGGATTTCCCGTCTTTTGAAGAATTTATCGATATCGTTAGATCTTTACCTGTGAACAAAGCCTCCGGTGAGGATAAAATATCTAATAAAATGATCAAGGAAGCGTGTAAAGCAGCGGGCGATTCTATTCTAATAGTTTTTAATCGATGTATTGCTGAAGGTGTTTTTCCTCGAATTTGGCGATGCGGTTTTATTCGGATAATACCAAAAAGTGGTGACAAGCCACCCGACGACCCTAAATCTTATCGGCCTATAACGTTATTACCATCCTTAGGTAAATTGCTTGAACGACTAATTGTTCCTCGGCTAATACCGGGCGGTCCAAAGTTTCATGAGAAGCAATTCGGTTTTACTGTAGGGAAATCTACTGTTGACGCCGCTTTATCTGTTAGAAGAACTGTTAGCAACTCGAATAGTAAATACGTCTTAGGTATATTCTTGGACATATCCGGTGCTTTCGATAATGCGTGGTGGCCAATGCTACTACTTAAGCTGAAAATCCGAGGTTGTCCTAAAAATATATATTCACTTATTTATTCATATTTTTGTCTAGGCACAACCAAATTAAAACTTGGTCACCACGAAGCGTCGAAAGCTCTTACGATGGGTTGTCCACAAGGCTCAGTAGTCGGTCCGTACTTGTGGAATTTAGGCTTCGACGACTTTTTCGCACTCCCTTTACCTCAAGGTTGCTCCTTAACCGGCTATGCTGATGACGGGCTCTTGCTTGTTCAGTCGAATAGTAGATCGGGACTAGAAAATTTGGCCAGCGCGTGTTTAAAGTTAATTTTTGATTGGGGTGAAAGAAATCGTCTGACTTTCGCACCTCATAAAACTTACCAACTTCTTTTAAAGGGCATTCTTAAAACACCGCCGCGAATTAAATTCAATAATATTTATATAAAACGCAAAGAATCGGTCTGTTACCTAGGGCTAGTTTTGGAGAGAAACTTTTCGTTCTTAGAGCATATAAAATCCGTCGGGGAAAAGTCGAAACGCAATTTCTATGCCTTGACAAGGATATCCACTTCAACGTGGGGATTATCTTTTAACACATTAAAAGTCATCTATGGGGCTACTTACTTGAGCAGTATTTGCTATGGATCACCTGTATGGGCTGATAGGGCTACTATCGGTGCTGTGCGAAGAAAATTGCTCCAGAGTCAACGTTTGGCGTTGATATTCTTGTGTAAGGCGTATAGAACCGTTAGTACTGAAGCTTTACCTGTCCTTGCGGGTGTACTTCCAGTCGATCTGGAGGCACAGCGTCGCGCCGCTATGTATTACTCCACGAGAGAGGATATGGACAAAAACTTTCTTACGTCGCGCGAACTCTCGAGAATCGGTAGACTTTTTAAACAGCGTTCCGAAATATGCAACGAACTGCTAAACGAGTGGCAATGTCGATGGGATAATTCAATTAAAGGGCGGCATTTATATCAGTATTTTCCTTTGGTTCGCGATCGTCTAACAAAAACTTGGCTAGAAATTGATCACTGTGTTTCACAATTTCTCACCGGTCATGGCAACTTTAAGAGCAAACTATTCTCATTTAAGTTGGTTGATTCGCCTGCGTGCCCATGTTCTACACCAAACTGTGAGTACGAACAGTCCGCGCATCATGTTCTTTGGGAGTGTAGTCTCTGGCAAAATGAGCGCAACATTATGCTTGACAGTATGCAGATAACATCTGGAGTTGTATACTATATGGACCTTGTGGAGACTGGGAGGAATTTCCGTGCTTTCCGGCGATTTTGCCATACCTATTATTGGAATCAAGCGTAACAGCTCGCATGATAGGACCCGTTAAGTAATTTCCGTGGTGCTTTACGTCTGGCTTCTCCAGACGTAAATGTCCCTTTATTGGAGGTTAATACCTTTTTAGTTCAGTATTTGTCTCCCGCTTTGCTATGGAGGGAAGTGGACAATTTATATTTCCAACTCCTCCCTATATTTCTATTTGATTAATTTCGTTGCGGGATAAAAGACAGTTATTAAGCATTCCCAGAGACTCGCCGAGTTTCATTACTTGGTGTCAAAAAAATGCGTGCCATTGTTGATCCTGGCTAAACAGGAGTTACAATGGCGGGTGTGTGGGCGGGATAGTCTCTTACAGGTGACAACGTTGCCATTGGTGGTAGTGATCCTGGTAAGACGGCTCCTCCCAAGACGCTGTGTAAAGACTTTTGACCCCCGATTCCGCTCGATCGCTTCTTGTATCTTTTGCGTGTTGGCGCGTCGGAGGTCACGTCTTATCATCGTCCTGATTTTCTTGTGGAGGGCCCTCTTTTCGGATGCTGTGGCGTTCGTATTTTGCCGTCTATCATCCATAAGCTGGAGTGTCTCGGCGGAGAGTCTCGATGTCCGCCCATTCTGCTTCCTCGCACAGAATTTCCTCCCTTCTTCCCTGATTATGCGGACTACGCTGTCTAGATCCTCGTCAACATCCACAGTGGTTTCCAGAGCAGCAAATCGGTTCCGCAGTTCCAACTGGAACTTATCGGAATCGCTCGCCACTTGAAGTAGGTTGGGTCGGAGTATAGACTTCATCAGCCGTCTGCGTTCACGCTTGAAGTCTATATTCAGAGTGCCTCTTACTAGCCGGTGGTCACTGCCGGTATTCACCCTGTTTACCACAGAGACGTCCCTGAATATATACTTCTTGTCCGTAATGATGAAGTCTATCTCGTTCCTCGTCACAGTATCGGGGCTTTGCCAGGTCCACTTCCTTTGGGGCTGTTTCTTATAGAAAGAGTTCATTAAGAACAACCCCTCCCGTTCCAGGAAATTGACCAGCATTTGCCCCCTGTGGTTCCTACATCCGTAGCCATGCGATCCGATTGCCGATTCGCTGCAGCTTTGTACTCCTACTTTGGCGTTGAAGTCCCCCATGACAACACTGTAATGAGTCTTAGTGGTATTGTGCAGAGCCTTGTGTATGTCGTCGTACACAATTTCCGCTTCGTCATCTGTGTACGTCGACGTTGGTGCATACACTTGTACCACTTTGAGGGAGTACCTCTCAGTGAGCTTGATGATGAGGTATGCAACCCGCGCCGACACACTAGATATCTCAACAATGTTGTCAATGAGGGCCCTGTTGACGAGGAATCCCACTCCACCTTGCGAGGATTGGTCTCCTTCTCGATAGTAGAACAGATGGCCTGATTCGAGGGTCATGGTGTCCTCTCCCTCTCTTCGGACTTCACACAGCCCAAGAACGTGCCATCTTATTTTGCTCAGTTCTACTTCGAGCTCCTCGAGGTGTTCGTCCAGCCGCATCGTACGTCCGTTGTACGTCGCCAAAGTCAGTTGGTGGTGGTAGCGGTCCGTAGCCCGGGGATTTTTAGCACCCCCTGCCTTACCGTTACCATGGCCGCTACCGTGGCCAGGGATAGTAAGGCTGCCGGGAACTGGGGGCCGTTGCTTTTTTGTGCGTATCATTGGGGGGTTTTGCCGTAATCGCCACGCTTGGCAGGCGGGTTGGCGATCGCAGTGCCTGGCCCTTCGCACCAGCTACGCTGCTGCCCGTAGCCAGTCAGGGCTATTTGAGCCAGGATCATTGGGATGGTTATACCGCCATCTGTCGGTCGCCAGAGCCCCGTCCGTTGTTCAGCAGGATGCACCGCTGGCAGGTGGGGTTGACAATAAGGGCAATAGGTCACTGGCGCCCACTTACATCCCTATATTGCAATACGTTGACAAAAATATAAGTTAAACTACTTGTTGGTAGTACATACATACGGAACCCATAGTTCTGACGTATATGACACGCGCTTGACGGATTTAAATACCTTTTGTAAAACGTATCTATCGTGACGATCGATGTCGACAGTCAGAATAAAACGTAGATATTTCAGCATATGAAGAACGAATTACGGTACAACTATTCAGTTTATGAAATTAAAGAACGGGTCTTAATCGCGTAATATTAATATGTAATGGCTGACTGTGGGCTAAGGGCTTTAGCCCGTCACCACGGCCGATGCAACTCGGTTAAAACGTCCGGAATTAAATTGGTATTTATGCCATTAAGTATTACACGATTAAGACCCGTTCTCTAATTTTATAATATGTATAGAAATCGCAAAATTCTGAAATCGTTTATAACAATTCAGTTTGTTTCGGAAACCTGTAATCCCAGACTTTAATAACTTAATTTCATAAATGGTTCAGATTTGCTTGTCAGTTGCAAAATTATAATGGTTTAAACGAAAACTAAAACTGAAGGAGGAATATAGAAAGTTAATAATAGAGTTCAGAGTAAAACAATGTTTGGTATATTTTATTTGTTAAATTACACAACACACGCACATACAGTCACGCCTAATCCCCGAAGGGTTACGCAGAGGTGTAACCAGTGTGCACCAACTTTTCCCAGAATTTGTTACGGTCCGATAATGTGATAGGGAGCGAGCCTATCGATATACCGGGGTCAATTCCAGACTATGGGCTGATACTGAGTATTTCTAAATAGAAAAATCCAATATCACTTTACGCGACCCGGGGATTGAACCCGAGACCTCAGCATAGCAGTCGTAACGCATGCGCAATTACAACTGCGCCATCGAGGCAGTCAAATTACACAAATCATATTTTTTATCATGGCACGGTAAAGTGATCACACATCTGCTGACTTACTCATTTGCTAAAAAAAAATTAAAACTACACAATTTATCACGCAATAATAATATAATGAATTATATGTGGAATACATTACTCATATTTTGTGTTGATTAATATCTTTGTTATAAAAAATTTACAATGATACATGTAAACTATATCTTTACGGCTATCCTTTATGTTTTCTGCAACAGAGCTGCAAAATCCACCGCGTCATCCGGTTGTAAATGATCGCTACCGTCCTGGAATGTCCACAATTGATAATAATCATGTGTCTTCAAACAAGGAAAGGGAAGAGAAGTCTATCAGAATTCACACTTAGTATTCACCGCTTAAAACGAAAGCATTCTGTCACTTCATGACGATTATATATAAGACAGTAGTATACTGATTGCGACGTCATTGTAATAGTATACATAAATAAATACATATCATGATATTTTAATCACATTAATTTTACCTTTTTTCACACATAAATAAAAGCAGAGCTGCAAACTAGTGCACACATAAGTCTGCCGAGCTTATCTATTTTTCTTAGTATAGTAGCAATAACAAATGGAAGTCTTGTAATAATCAAATTTTATTCTAGTAATTTCTATTTCATTTTACATACGGGGCGAACAGAGTTCAATGCGGTGAAAAAACTAAACATATTGAAATTACATAGTATAATATTTATTTCATGTCTTACACACAAAAGCCTCGGTGAGCTCTTAAGGAATACCACGAAGTATAACTTTTTTTGGGATAATGTTTTTTTTAAATTACGAGTATCGAAGCGAAGATTGCGTGTGACATGGCTGAAATATTTAAACAATGCTATGATACGCGGCGTAGCGTCGTAGCTGGCACGCGGTGCGGCGTAGCCTCGTAGCAGGCTCGCGTAGACTTGTATGTGTGGTGACATATTATGACTTGTTGATATTGGTGTCAACCTCAAATACTTAGAATAATATTTAAGCAATAACGATTTAAAACATTATATGCGGTAGCGTGTTATTTTTTTTTAATTATTATCGTTTAGCTAATAATATTTTTTGCGTTTTATCAACTTTGGCTAATACATTTAGTGAAATGTTAGTAAGTTACGAAATTCGAAAACTAAATTAAAATAAAACTTTGTTTCCAGTCCTTCGTTTGAAGTTTGTGTGGTCTTACGGTTACTACTGTCCAAAACGGCTTCGAAAGAACAATCAACTGTGGGTTTCATAGCGATATACTGTATTTTATTTTCTGGGTGTAATGTTTTTTTACAAGCAAGGAGTCGGCTGTGAAAATAGAACAAATGCATAAGTGATTGTTAAATATTTTTTCACGTAGACATGATAAGATCAGCTTATATAATCCTTGTTACCCACGACTAGAGATGAGGATGGGGTTAGGACTATGTATGTAACTGTTGAATATATACTCAGCCTGTTGCTGTCCACTGTTGGACGTAGGCCTCCCCAAGTGAACGCCAACCATCCCGGTCTTGGGTATCCCGCATCCACCCGCTACCCGCCACCTTCTTCAAGTCGTCGGTCCATCGTGCCGCAGGGCGTCCCACACTACGTTTGCCTAAACGCGGTCTCCACTCCACTCCAACTGTAACTGTTGAATGTTAGGTATTTATTATTCGAAATACATAATAAAACGGAAAATAATATTGGCAATCATCAATTTATCAGTACTACGGCCACATCGTGTTAGTGGGGTTATCATAGCTGTATAATTTTACTATCATTCACTGTGACAGTGTTGAGAGTCGAGTCGCATAGCCCCATTACGAAAGCGACATCGTGTCGCCACAGAGGATGGCTTGATGGGTCTGCTTTATTAAGCATCGTTTGTATAAAAGGGTTATTTCATAGCAAATTGGAATGTAATTTGGATTTAAGCTTTTGGTGATAAATTAACTAATAATTTTCTTTCTTTAGTTAAAGTTTGGCAAAATAACTTTATTATAAGTTAATATGTGAACTTTACACAATTTATTCCCTCATGTATAATTTTTTACAACGAATTGTTTTGTCCGTATATTTATGATTTATGACACAATGAAATGAATGAGGCCTATACATTTTCATATACTGTAACTATTTTGTCCTCCAGTTCAAACATATTAATAATGTTTTTCTGAATTATGTTTACCTAAATATCAATATCACTTATGTGATTCACGATAGATAAAAATTAAAGCTTTGAGTAAAATTGCGAAGTTTAAAATACATTATTTAATACGGGAAATTGACCATATAACTGCGGACAATACTATTATACCGAATTAATATTATTAAAGACATTTTTTTTAGAACAAAGCGAATTTAAAATATCTATTCTTTATTGGAGGGTTAAACCCTCAATACTTTATAAAACATGGCACAAGACAAAAACAACATTCGAGCTATTCATTTTTGACATCGTACTCCTGATACATGACCAAAATGATGAAAATATTTGAAAATAGATTGAATCGAGAGAGGAAATATATTTTTTCGAATAAATTCCAATTTCGAAAATTCATTCTACATTTCAACAAGCTTGTAAATGTGGCGGCGTGGTTACACATACCATACGATGCATGAACTACATTACAAACTGCAAGCATGTCTGTCTACAGACGGGTTCAAACTGGAGAGCTGTTTATGAATAAAACATTAGGATTCCATCATCAAATCTGTTGAGGGCGCCTTTGTCAGTAATCAATGTCTGAATTTCCAGGAACACACTCGTCACAAGTGTGTCTTCATGGTAGTCACGTCATATACTATTTCTATATATAGGTCAGTAGGTAATGTGGTAAAATATATGTTTTTCTTCAACATTATAACTAACGTGTGATTACTACAGCGTTGTATATTTATATGTATTTAATGCTTTTAAAGAATACGTTTTTGACTTTCAAGAAGGCATAATTTAATCTATATAAAAAAACAGTAGAGTTTTGTTTGTATTATATAAAAACCGCTCAATAAACTTTGATGTTTATATCATTATTAAGTTAAACGAAGCTCCAGTACTCATATAAGCAATAAAAATACTTTTTATTATAGAAAATCATATTCAGAGAGGGGTGGCGAGAAAACATATTCAAACTAAGAATAGATTTTCACTGTAATATAGCCTATATTCGATTACTAGCGAACCACTTAACATAATAGTAAAATCTGCATTGGAATCCTTTCGGCATTTTTACCTGATACGCGAACATGTAACAGACAAATAGTATTTATTCTACTGTTGTATTATATAAATGGATTACACAAATTCTCCATTTATAAACTACACGGTTCGATAAGGGTCTGATGAATTACGGGTGTAATTTAACTTTTTAATGGATTCCTCATTCGGTTGAATCGATTTGCATATATGTAAATATGTTCTAAAGCGTGCTTATACCCGGTTAGTCCAGAGGTTAACACCATCCAGTCAGCACATTTTAATGGCGCCCTGGTTTACACGAGGTATTCCGAGCTTAGTACGTAATATCAGCCGAAGTGTATGATATATTTTTTTATTTTCAACTTTGTGCAACATCCACTGTCTAAAGTTGATTAAAAACTTGGAATGAAATCGCGATGAAGCTTTATAGAGCTTTGTAAATAGTGGTGTTAAAAGATAAGTTTAAATATTCAGGTCACGCTTATAGCTCTCGACATAATGACTTACGAGATTTGTGGCTAGAGAACTGTTTCCTCTTTTCTTTTCCTTTCTTGTACTTGTAATTTAATTATGTCATTGTTCCAAAGGGCTATGTTTCGTTTTAGAATTAAATATGTTTCTTAATTTTTGGTATATAATATAAAGTGTATGTATATTCATAATTCAATTTTTGTCTTAACTATATCTAGTCATTTGGAGATTATGTTTAAAATTTAATTTATTAAATAATAACAATAAATAACTTTATTCATAATTGTACTTCATGCAAACGCCTATTCTATACGTTCTATTCTTTTTTATTTCTAGTTCTATTCTATTCTAACGTTATTTAAATCTTTCTGTCAGTTCTTTTACACCTGCGGCTTGTGGGTCAATTATAGGCAGCGGACATACAGCGATTTGCAAGTAAAATATAATAATGCTCTCAGAGTATTGTTGGGGTTGTCGTGGTGTTCTAGTGCGTCGGGGATGTTCGCCGAATTTCGGATTGATGGTTTTCCTGCTATCATGAGGGAACAGTGTGCGTCCCTACTGGCACGTCTTCGTTCTACCACCAACACTATTCCGAGAGTGTTTATAGACCGATGGGAGTCTCCTATGATGAGGAGATGGATAAGTTGTCACACTAACAAATAATGTTTAGAAATAGTAAATAGTGTAGTTAGTGTTAGATTTTATATTTAGATTAATATGTCACAAAATATTATTAATATGGATTAATTCTGAAATAAAATGATTTATTATTATTATTATACGATTTAAAAGTACTATTATAACTCATATCTATAATTATATACCGAATTCGGGTATTTATTTATTTAAATTAAATACCGTTCATTGACTAATTTTAATAAATATTCGTAATAGACCGAATGAAAATTTTAGGGAAAGAAAAAGACATTCTTGGGAAATTTATTCGGGGAAAATAGGTGCATTTCTCTATCAAAATTTCAGTCTCTTATACCAATAAATGTAATCATACATAGTGGTAACACAAACCTAGTTCATATTAAAAGTGATGCATTATTATTCAATCTTATCCCTCGCAAATAGACTGTATGCAGCTTCCCAACAAAAATATAGATCAATGTATACACAAATTGAAAGGCTTTTAAAGGAAATCGATATCAATAGTACGGCGAATATGGTCTTTATCAAGCAACAGAACCGTAATTACGTCGTATGACTCTGGGGTCGTCTGTAATAAACCAAAGTATACAAAAGAATCGTATGAAATTCAAGTTTCGTATTGAATGACTTGAGCTCTCGACGGTTTTTATTTGCTATGTGTAGTAGCAACATATTATATGTGATAACATATTTATAAATTTTATACATCAAGATTGTTTAAGACTATAAGAAGAACAAATATTATTTTGAAAAAATTAAAATTATTTTGTTGTTCATTTTACATATATGTATAATCCAATACTGCGGTATACGAGTTTAACACTATTTTTCGGCATAGATAACATAGTATGTTGAAGGAAAATATATTTCAACTGATTTGTAAAGTAACAGAATATTTATAGAATTATCTAGATGAATAGAAACCTTAACTTATTGGACAGTACTTTTTTTTACGTATCTTAATCCCTAAAATGTTTTTTTTATTTAATGTTTTATACTTCCACGCAGACTATTAAAAACTCATGTTAGTTAAATACATTTACCAAACATATAACTCGCGAGTGGTTCGACAGGTGGATGCTTCTGACACAAGGCTTAATGGGAGGTTTTCGTAGAGGCATTTTAGCCAACACAAAGTATCCTTTGTATGTAGCACATATTATAATATATAATTTCAATATAATCTCATAATAGATTGTAAGTTTTACAATTATCTTTTTAGTAGAGCCTAGCAAATGAACTCAACCGCCCATGACCGCCCAACAAAAGAACTATGATTACCGGTCTTGAAGGGAAGGTATTGGAAATGGGAAGAGGGTCTGTGCTTCAGAAAATCTCACTTAGCCTACAAACCGCAACAACAAGCTGTTGTTTGTTTTCTGTGAGACTGTGGTACTAAACCTGTCGAAACGGTCTATATAGATACAACTACAACGTCACTCTACCACATAAATTTCTTATAATTTTTATTAACATGCTACCCCAGTGAGTCTAAACTTTTCCATTAATACTTGTATCCACGGTAGGACTTAGGAGACTAGTTTAACACACCAGTAAGCCACATACTTCGCTCTCACTAATCAACTTTTATCAGCAACTTAGCGTATTTTGTCGCTCTTAAAGGCCAGGGCCTAGACTTTATTTATAAACATGACTTATCACACTTGTCTAATATCAAGATGGCATTTATTGAGTACAGGTTACTTATAGCATGGTTGTTATCTATTGTTCCCAGATATGCTTTTTAGGTTTCTATACCCAAAAAGGTGTAATAGAGACCCTATTATTAAGTCTATGACTATCCACGCCCTTTGTATTTTCTACATTTAATGGATACTGGTTTTGAACGGTGACACTTAGACGTAAGAAATATTAACAGAATATCTGTATTTATTATTTCTCAAATGTGTTTTTGTAGATACGCCATAAATTCCATAATTCTTCATCAATTTTAATTCAAACACCATTTTACAGCTTTTATTTGCCTGTCATCTTTCTTGTATTTAAAATTCTTAATCTACATTACTTAGTATTAGGTCACTCACTCGGAGGCTGTTATTTATTGCATAAAAATGTTTCATATCTTTTACTTTTTTTTCTATTTAAAAACGTTAATATACAAATTTCAAATCAAATTATTTATACTAGAAACCTTCATAAAAGCTACTCTAGTGTGTGGCGACGTCGCATCATTTTTTGGGACCGGAAACGGAAACCTCGATGGGCGTTCGATTCGCACTTGGTCGGTTTTTTACTATACAAAGAAGTTGGATCAATACCAACTAAATACTACAAAGGTTTAAAAGATACAGGCTGATTCTGCGTGCAATATAAGAAACCATAATTGAAGTTCTACTTCCACAGTGTTTGGTAATATTGGTTATATTATAAAATGGTTCGTCCAACTTGAGCAATATATAAAGGCATAACTACTTTTTATTCCTAGAACCATTATATATAATGACATGAGTATGTATTTTAAATAATTAAAATCTCAATTTGTCATAGACCCTTATATCTTGATGAATGTTCGTCCACCTCTTTCCGATTAAGATGAAAGATTTAAGAGGTCTTAAATCTAAAGAGGTCTTAACAAGCATAAGAAATCGTTTACGCAATTTGGATCGTTCAAGGTTAATTGAACCCATCTAATGAAAAACCTACCTACTGGCGGCACCTCTAACATCAGCATGTCTTGATTTATTCTAACTCAAACAGACTGATTTATTTCAACTTGCACGGATATCGGATATTTTTTATCGTTTTTATTCAGCTTTGTAGAAAATTTTAGCCCGGATATGCTGATTGTCTATTTTGTCCGGCATTGTTATCTTAAACGTACTACAAAGCAATGCAGCACAGCAAAATAACTAGTTCATGTTATTTGTATTGCTATTTAAACTGGATGTTCTCTTTGTGTTAGAATAATTGAGTTGTATTGCTAATCGGGCAGATAATTATTGTCCAATAGAACAGAAATAACACTATTGAAATTCATTATTATCATATATCTAGTCATTGGTACCACGGGCGTAGCCAGGAGTGGTTTTGGGTGTCCAAACCCCCCGAAATATTCAAAATATTACATTATATTATATGGAAAGGACATTCGAGGAGTATAAATGATGACTTAATTAATATTTTGAACTTTATTTTTTTTTGAACAGCCCCCAAATATACACAAACCTGGCTAAGCTCGTGATTGGCACTATTTGAAAATGCAATATTAGTCGTAAACTAAGTTATGTAAATGTTACTTATCTATATATATCCAAATTTTTTATATTAATTATTTAATTTTACGGAAATTCTAAATGCACAAAGACAATTAAAAATATAAATCAATAAATTTAATTGTATTTTAAACCGACTTTCATCGGACTTGGAAAAGAAGTTGCGTAATGTTACAGGATTTTGGAATTTACTACGTTTCCTATACTCACTAAGTTTTAGTGCGAAGTTCGCATCGTTAATCTTCGAGCGCGATGCCTTGAGCCAGTTAGGTGAGATGAAAGTTGATGGGCCCATTCAACGTCTTTAGTGACCAGTTTATGTAAAAAGAAAGTGCCATTTATTGTAAGCGAAAAGTCAGTAGACTAATTTGTCTCAAGGATTATTTTACAACAAACTTACAATAAAAAAGTAAAATAATAGACAATTATTATATTATATGTAATGTTGGGAGTCTGGTATCTGTGTCCAGTATGGCGATAGGCTCGCCCTCTATCATATTATGGGACCGAAACTCGGCGAAAAGTAGGTGTACCTATTGTTTACACCTCTGCCTACCTCTTCGGGAATTACAGGCGTGAGTGTATATGTATACTATTATATAACGAAATGGTAATGCAATAAGATTAAATTAAATATAGACTGTTACTGTTATCGAGCATTGTATATTTCTATAGTACAATAATACTATTGTATTAAACAGAAAATATAGAAGCAAAACATTGTACAGCTATGATAAATGTATACAACGTTTATAAGTAAGGACTCAATTATTCAGGCCGAAGATATCTGTATTGTTATATATACATATATATGGTTAATCGAGTACAAAATGGCGATATACCCGGCTCAGTGTTGATGAGTGTCTGGGATAGCTTCTCTGCCTACTCTGTCGGAAGTATAGGCGTGTTAGTGTTCACTTTTGAAATATGTTAATACTATTTGCGTGCAAATGCGTTTTTACATACCACACAAACACGTACTGGCATCTAATAAGCAATGAATAAATTACAGCGGGGATCCACATAAATATACAGTTAATATTGTCGAGGTGAATATTTATTGGTACTTATCGAATGCACTTCTAATTTACGGATAGAATTCCATCAATGCTCGAGTAACCACCAATTTCAATAAACGATGTTAATCCAAAACTACAGATTGTTCCGAAAAATGAACCAGTAAGAACTAAGTTTGAATATATAATGATTAAGAATAATGAAATATGATTATAAATATCTCATGCAAAAATCTTACCTACAATTTACAACCGGCACAAAAAAGCCGCCCCATGCTCCCGTATAATTAATTTATAATAATAAAATTATATTGTAACGTGTTTCGTGTGTGAGAACGGAGACACATTTCACTCAAGGGTTGTCTTTCATGTAGTCATCAAGTTTACGTTTTCACCTTTTTATATTTACAAGGAACCCTTAAAAGCTTTTAAGGTTCTCTCTAGTCGGTCTGACTTGACTCTCGCGTAATTTATTTTATGACTTTTAGTTTAAGTTCGTCGTAAACAAAGTTTAGTGTAACAGGGATTTAATGCGTTGTCCATGTATTTTTTCACACGAAGCCACACATAAATTCAGTTGTTCTTAACCTGTATTCACTATAGTGGCCTATAAAATAACTCAGCTACGCTTGCCTTCCTGTTTTGTATTCCCGAATAGTACAAGCTAACCTTTCAAGTTTCTGTTACATTGCTTTATGGTTCTGTTTTTCAATAAAGGATTTTAACTCATTCATCGATATGAAAGCTGAATATCTATGTGCTGCTGACAATTCAGCAGCATATATGAATATTCAGCATATTAACAAATGTTTAATTGCAACTTTTTAATATTTATATTGTTGCAAGACATAAATAAATCATCAGCGTTTAGTTTATCTACAAATACAGTTTTTGTGCTATTAGTCACTGCTTATTATTTTTATAGAACAAAAGTCTGAAGAATAAGTAAACCATAAAAGGTATTAAATCGGTCAAGCCGAATTAAGTTAAGATTCTAATCAGATAGAACAAACATCGATCCTAGTAATATGGCAACAGTCAACAGTCGTAACCGCAATGAAAATAATAGGTACAAAAGTTACTTCTCTAATTTCATTTATTCGTTGAGGTTAACTAAATATCATACTGTAGATACACTCATATTTGGCTAATCAATAACTTCGACTAAACATATTAATGAGACATTGTTTTCATTTAGCCACATGGGCATGGTATTATTAGTTGCCTCAAAGAAAATCATTCTCGTATATCCTGTTTCTAGGTTTGTCCTGTATACAGGGGCGGTTCCGGCAGTAATTCTAGCACTCCTTAGAATACTCCGGGATCTCTTCGTAAGCGCCGAAGAAGGGCCACCGCGGGGTTTTAGCTGGTAGTGTCGGGTGGGGTGTACATAAGGGGTAGGGACTCGGCCCAGCGGCTGCGCGGATAAAAAAAAAAAGGTTTAGTGAAAATTTTTGCGATTACTTTCGCGAGATGTAGATTAATGGTCCAAATCATAACGTTAAAACTAAAGTAAAAATAAATTTAATAAACATGTTAATTAGTTGACCTAATAAACTTGACTATACTGAATATATTCTACAAAATATATTTAAAAGTGTTTATAAAATGTATCCAGGTATTTTTTATCTGATATAACGAAACGACTAACTTGAAACTGAGACAAAGAACAAAAATATTTTTTGGGCATCCTTTTTTATGGACAACTCACACTTTACCATAATTTTGATAACGTTCCATTGTTTTTCTTGAAAAGTATTAAAGTTTCCACAGTCACTTTTCCTGTATTTTCTATGGTAGAGTGCAAGGCTAAATAACTAATAATACTAAATACAACGTATGTATGTATAAGTAATAAATTACTTCATAATTCTTGATAAAAGTCTATAATTTATTTGACTCGGATAAAACATATTCAAACTTAATTGCTGCTATTTTTCGTGCTGGTATAACCAAACGGAATAAAAATCATTCAATAGGGATTTGTCGTTCTCACTGAACACGCGGAATAAATGACACATTTTATATTACATCTTTGATGTCGTAGAGGGATAAAATGTACGGTTGCAATTATGTAATATTTGTGAAATTACGTCATTAAAATAGTACAGTAAAGCTGTCCAAAGACATAATTATATTAAATTATAGTTCGTGTATCCAATAAGCACGCTTCAAATAGTCTCCGTGGTGCATTACGTGATTAGCCGGCTGCGATACGGAAGGCTGTGGGTTCGATTCGTGCGTCGAGACGCATTTGTGTTATGCACAAATATTTTTTTCAGGTTTGGCGTTTGGCGTTGTGAGACCGAGCGTCTTATGTTTGTTCATGATTTCCACGACACAAGACTCGATATTATTGTGGGGTCAGGAGTATACAGTGTGTGATTATTGGGTGTAATTATTATTATTACTGCCCATAAATATAATTTTATAGTAGAGGCTGTTAAACGAGCAAGTCATTTAATAATATGTGATCTGCATCATTTATAAATATCTACAATATCATAATAAATCATGGGTACATACTATAAATCCACAGAATGCGATTAGTATGAGGAAGGTTATTTGTGCTGGCAGAAACCTTACTCACTATACGAAACGCAATCCTGGATGCAATCTCATGTCGATTTTCTCCACACCGATACACAACGGTTTTACCTTGATCGAGGTCACTATTGATGCTATGGCATGATAAATTCATGGTAGTTCGTTGGTAAACACATCACTTGAGAAAGGCTGAACGTTTTATGATATTTTAGGCTCGTACGTAAGAAGCGAAGCTGGAGACAAAAGCTAATTAATTTATAAGATATTTTTAATATATTTTTTTGTTTATGGGCTCTGACTTTTTATTTTCTTGACATTAAATTCTGTAAAATTTCCATGTCTAACATATTTTGCCATAAATCACACCCAAAAGTCTACTTTAAAATTCTTTCGTTTCTACAAGTTTTCTTTACATACTAGAGCTGCTTATCTTTATTCACGTTCGTTTAATTACATCTCACAAATTTGCTTAGCTTTGTATCCATCATATCTACTTTCACTTCACTCCTCCTTGACTCTCAAGCTGAGCTTTAGTAAATATTGGAAGCTGTAGAAAATATAAGTTGTGACTCACCATCGCAATGATATTACACCCTCGAGTTTAATTATAGATGCCGCACGAGCCACTGACGTCGTTGTATAGATTTACTGCCATAAACTATACGGCTAGCTTCTCATGTCTGGGTAATAGGTTAAACACGGAATTGATATCCTAATATCTGGAATAATGTTTTTTTTCCTGGCACGGCAAAGTCACCATACTACACCTGATGGTAGGAGCAGTGCCGTCGAATTAGTGTATCGAGTAGCAAGAGACATTCTATCGCCGCTACTCAACACAATAATGCCGTCCTGCTTCATCACTCAGCATGGGCAAGAAGGTGGTGGTGGTGATAGGATATTCATATCCGCTCGGATAGCGAACACCATATACAGGGTGTAAAACCCGCAATAGTGGCACACGCAAGTGTGTCGCGTTCCGGGAGCAGCCAGTGTACATCCGGTTTTTGTCGGGGTCTAGAGTTGGGCCGTTTTAACGGCTTTCTGAGTACTCTGACAATAGACCCTTGATCGCTTCTTCACCTTCTTGCCCATGGCGTAGTGTGAAGAAGCAGGCCGGCATGATTGTGTTGAGTAGCGGAGGATAGATTGTGTCTCGCTACTCGGTACTCTAATTGGACCGCACTGTGCTTACCATCACGTGCAGTATAGTCAACGTGCTAAGTCAAGTGCACACACAAGCCACGTGGCAAGTCACGTGCCTGAATAAAAAAAAAAGGTGAATAAGCGGTATGTACCGAGATATCACGTCGAAACGCCTTAATCTAAATCTTTATATTCTACCTTTGAAATTAAGTTCCATAGTTTCGGAGAAATTTTGCTGATAGTGTTTTATTTAAATGTTTACCGCAAAGCTGAACGATTCAGTATTCAGAACTTTGTTAATAAGCGGTTCATTAAATTTAAATACGTACGCAACTAAATGATTCTGTCCAGATTTCCTCCAAAATCTAATATTATAGTGTAATATAAACAATGTGGGTTTTTATTTATACAAAGTCTAAATAGTAGTTTGAACTAATATAACTAAGAGACGATGTTAGTAGTAAATTTGTATATTTTTCTTTTTTTTATAAATTAGATTTTACGGAACTAATTATATATATATAATGAACCCAAGACGGGGTTTTTTTTAAAAGTGAAAGTATGCGCGATGATAAGACTAGGTTTATAATGTTTTCGCGACGCTATTGAATACGTAAATAAGTGTTATTTTTACACACAAATTGTGATGGTGTTCGTATATTTCACGAGATATTAGTTGCATCGGATTGCTTAGCTTTTGTGTCATGTCAATTTATTTGAAAATTGAATGATTTTGCTGCAAAAATGTCCGCAAACCAAATAAGCAACTCTTTTAGTAACTATGTATAAGTACAGAAGATTTATTTTATTAAAAATATATTAAAAGTGACATCAAATCCATATATCTCACATAATAATAAAACGTAGAGTGTTTTATGTTTCGATTGAATTAGTTGTTTGAAGAAACGAATCATGTGGAACTGAATATATATGTATGAATTTACTATACGACTTAGCAACAAATGTAAGCACCCTATCTTATCTAATGGTGTCTGATAGAATGTCATCATTGTGGTGAATGTATTGTGCGTCATTTATGTTTCAATCGCAAAGCTTCCGCGAACAGAGAAAACTTACGAATTGACATAATATACGGCACACATTTTGTTAATTATCATATTTCTTTTCTCATGTATTAAACTCAACTGAGTGTGTTTTGTATTTTTAGACATCATACCGATTAACAAGCTTGAAGCTTAGAACTATAACTATACATAATATGTAAGTAATCATTATAATAAATTTTATATTATTTTCTTGGAAAGAAAACAATCCATAAACGGATTGAATAAGAGTTGATAAATTGACAACTCGATTGCTTTCTGGTATCTCCGCTCAAAGCCCTTTGCAAGCATACATACATGTGGAAAAATAATTAATAATAATAAACTGAATATAAATTTTTGACAATCTTAAACCGATATTTGCATCTATGTACGTAAGAATAGATGTGTTTTCGAATTTATTTATTCACTCTGATAATTATCAAGTCCAATTTGTCAATAGGCTAGCCATCTATCAAATTATGAGACGAAAATGTTCATAAGCTCAGCCAACCGTGAGTCAACTAATTGACCCTTCGCTAACCCCTTTAGGAATACACGCATGTACTTATGTACATATGTATGTAATAAGTGAGAAACTATTTACATAAACATAGTTTTATTTAGAAATAATAGTCGTAGTAGTCAAGGCACAATGGCGAACGATAGGCCCACAAAGATATTGTGAATGGATACTAGAGTGTGGGTATAAGGCCGCGTAGTGTTTTGTACATATTCAATAGTGTCGATGTAGTTGGCTCGTGACAACTTCTCTACTATCTGTTTCGTTTCCCGCCTCTGAGACAATTTAACTTGACAACGTGGACTCAACAACAAAGGCTGCTCGCTCTATTTAGCGCACAGCTCCTGTCAATGGGACAACCGTAGATATTTAAACTCTTTTCAAACTGAACATTATTCCTTTAATGTGAAAGTACCTACTACCCATTTTCATCTATTAGGTACAGATTGTTATTTCGCATTACAGCTACCTCGAAATAAATTTCATTAGCACTTCAGCCATACTTGCCTATTCAAAAAGATGGACAAACATTTACTCCACGTTAGCCGTTAACAGGGAAGTTCAAACATCCCTAATCGTGCAAATACGCAACCTACGATATTTAAGTCAAATGTCGCGTTAACGTTGCCTTGTGATGTAGAAGAATATTTGTAAGCGTTCTTTGTGTGATCGGCATCGGAGACGAGTGTAAACATGGGTGCGCGGCGCGGCGCGTCGTGAGTCGTGACCACGCGGGGAGGGACTCGCGTCACTCGGGCGGCCGCCGCCGCGCGCTCCGCCCGTTCCGCCAGTTTTGTCAGCACGATGTCGGTACGCGTAGACCATCGTGACCGCGACAGGTTCTCGAGACATTCTTCTCGGGCATCCGTCGACCTTGCCTTTCCGAGTAGCTCAACGCGAGATCACTCGTTCCGTTCGGTGCATTCGGCCCGCGTGCCGCGAGTGGCCAGCGATGACTTGATGGTGCCAGTGCGCACACTGCGATCGGCTTCTTGTCGCGTCGCTCCCGGTGCCCCGCATCGCTTGCGCCGCCACCACTCCTCGGCTGCGGAATGCGAGCGCGCGCGCCGTTCTCGCCGGCATACGCTGGAGCTGCCAAACAGTCGAGGTCCCAGCGTGAGAAGCCGGTCACCGGAGCCACCGCCACCTCCTATACCGGAGCCCGAGGTCTCGCCTGAGGACGCTGGCAAGGAGGCGCGGAGGCGACGGGTGGTGGCTGCTGTTGCGGCGTCTTTCTTCGCACTGGCGCTGGCATCAGTCCTGGTGGTGGTGGTGACGCTGACTCACAGCTCTGTGCTCCGCGCGCACAACCAAACGGCCAAGTACTACACGTTCTCCGTGCCGCCGCACCATCCTCTCAGTGAGCCCCGTTCATGTTGCCCCACCGTCGCCCCTCCCGCTTCGCATGAGACTGTCTCCGACCCTGAGTGTCAGGGGCTGCGAACGGCTGCAGGTCTTCATATCCGATTCACGTGGTCGCAAACTGTGGTACATCAATTTGTACAATATACAATTTCATAATTATCGTTTTCGGATGCACTTATAATAACTAAGAATGAGATATTTGTTAATAAATTTATATTGAATATTAGTTCATTAAAATATATCTTGTCTTTTGAAACAGATATGTATCAAATTAGATTTTTGGTACATGACTTATACCACAAACAAAGCACGTTCGCATCCCCCTTTCTGCATGTTTAGAATTGAATGTATAGATGTCAAGTATAATATACGTGATAATAATTAATGTTAACATTTAAGATCCCTATTTTATGATAACTTCTGACTCTTAATGACAAATTAACGATAAGCCCATAAATAGTAACATACCAGTATACCTACTAGGAACCTAAGGAACTAAAAAAATATATTTTTATCCCAGTAGATAATTTATATTTACTTCGGGCTGCTGTAGGTGTCTAGAGCGTAGTTATTGTGGGGTGCTTCTGACCCCAAAAAGAGACAGGCGGCACTATGCGGGATCCCGGCAGCAATCCAGAGTTTATTCAGGATCCCCAGACCCATCTTACATGGGCATAAGCCACCGCGATATTTTCAGTGGGCGTGCGGTATGCCTGGGTGGGAAATTGGGAAAAAAAATTTATAGGCCCCGGCCTAGTAATCAGTGGTGAAGCGTAGCGGCCTGTATATTCCATATTTTGTTCAATGTAATAGTGCTGTTATATGGTAATAGACTGCACTAAACTACTCTCAAAATATGAACCAAGTCCTGCATAACCATTCGTCAAAAGTTATTTATAACTAACAGACTTTTGCTCCCAAAAAAAGGTAACTAAAACTTCTTCACGACATAAATTTATACATTACTGAAATCGATCACTTCTAGATAATTCTTCCATACATTAAGCTATTCAAATTTAATTCAGTTATAGTTGTGTATAAGAACTTAAGACTAGAAATTATTAAATGCAAAATGGATTTTTAAACGTTTACAAAAATTTGGTTTTAGTCTTAGTACCAAATAAATAATAAAAATAATTTTGATACATAAAGCAGAGCATCTTTGTCAATTTAACTATATTGCTTCAAACACCAAATTGAAAATACATTTATTTTACATTAAACCTTTAATACCATCAAAAACCTTCGTACGCTTCAGTTTAAATGAAGGATTCTAGCTCATCCCATCCAAAATTTCATCAGTGAAATTGCATTTATAAATAAATTCACAAATCACTTCACATCAATCAAGATTTAATATGAATTTATTTATATTCTATTATTTATTAGTCTATGAAAATTCAATTATTTCTCTTCTGTAGTCAGATATTATACCCATTAAAGAGTTTCTTGGAAGTCAAAATAGTCACATTACAATATATGGAGGCGCGTGATTTATAAAAATCTAGTGGACTGTATTTCGCGGTATTTTATTGATTGACTTGACACGGCACGCTCTGCGGTCAGGATGGGAGCTGCCTGCGGGAGAAATAGAAATAAAAGGCAGCTCAAAGGATTGGAAGCACAGTACCTTGGGCGTCTGTTCGTGGCACGCAGTGTCGTGGCGGATGACGGCTACCGTAGCTTTGGCGGCGATAATTCACGTTCTCTTCCTTGTACACAACACTAAAATGCACTTATAAGTCCAAATAAAGTTTATGAGCGCAAATATGCATTAATTTAGCGGAACAATTATTTTTCGTGTGAAACACTCTCGAGACGTGCGCGTAAGCAAGTAAGTGTCGCGTCCGGGCGGAAATATTGAACAACTCTTTTCGCAGTTGTCTCACTCTCACCATGCGGCAAGGGCTGTGCGGGAAAGGGATGCGGATAGGAAGCGCGGGCCGTGTCATGATACAAAAATAAGGATTGTAATTGACTGAAATTAATGTAAATAGTGGAAGTCAAATGACTCACATATTTATGAATTATGGCGCAACCATTCCCCCGGGCTTGAAGGGACGGCTTCAAAATAAAATAATTAGAACAAAACCTAAACCTAAATATTCGAGATGCGGATTTAAAAATTATTGATTAGGTAAAGGACATAAGCGTACAGCAGGGCGTAAATACGACCCCGTGGCGGTTCTAACACGGACGACGCGAGTAACACCATTCGTCGCCGGGAAAACCTCTTCTACCAGCCCGAGTGGCCAGTGAAGAGGTGGCGCGTTATCAGTTTTTAAAACAACGACGGTGCCTAGTTGTATAGGATTAGACGGCGTGTTCCATTTATTACGTGATTGCAACGTGTGCAGATATTCTGCTCTCCATCGCTTCCAAAATGATTGCACTAATTTATCTAGCAAATCGTGGCGAGATAATATATGCAGTCTACTGTCTGCTACTTCTTTAGCGGGTAAATACTTAAGCGGTGTAATATTTAAAAAATGAGCTGGAGTTAATGCAAGAGGCTCTGAGGGATCACTGGACAAAGTTCTGTACAATGGCCTGGTGTTCATTACGGCTTCTATTTGAGTTAGTACAGTACTCAACTCCTCAAATGAGAGAATTTGCTCCCCTATTACGCGATATAAATGAGTTTTAAGGCTTTTGATGTTTGCTTCCCAATTACCCCCAAAATGACTCGCAGCAGGCACGTTTAACGACCAATCAATGCGATTTTCGCTGAGCATATGACCAAATTCATTATTAAAATGTTTGGATCTTACAAACTTCTCATACTCTGATATTGTACGCTTGGCACCGATAAAATTTGTACCATTATCTGAATACATTCGACCAATGGGACCGCGACGCGATAGAAAACGTTTGAAAGCAGCCAAAAAACTGGCGGTACTCAAATCGCTGGCCAGCTCAATGTGTACAGCGCGAGTTGTTAAACATACAAAAAGACAAACGTATGCCTTGGTGGCGCGGATACCACGACCACGGGTTAAGGTGACTTTAAACGGACCTGCGTAGTCAGTACCCGTATGTACAAATGGCTTTGCGGATTCTATTACTCGACAAGATCTATGTTCCGCCATCTCCGGAAATATTGATTTCGGACGAAGGCGAAAACAAGGGAGACAGTTATGTACTCTGTTTCTAATTAAGTTACGTGCAGAGAGTATCCAATACTTCTGACGCAAGAGTGACATGAGTAAATCGGGACCAGCGTGACAATTTACTTTATGGTGATAATCGACTAATAAATTCAAAATATGATGTTTACGCGGTAAAACAATAGGGTGCTTTTGATCAAAATTTAAATCTGAGCGGATTAAACGTCCACCGACTCGTATTAAACCATCTTGCAAAAATGGTTTAAGTCGTTGGATCGTGCGATTACAATTCCTTCCGGTTTGTAGCTTAGCGATTTCATCACAGAAATATAATTTCTGTAATTCTCGAAGAGCTATGTTCTCTGCATAGTCTAAATCAACAGCGGAAATATTCCCTCGACAGGGTAATAATTTCATAAAGCGACATACGTATACAATACAACGTAATAGTTTGGACCAAGAAGAAAAACGACTAGCCAACTTAATAATTGGCGATTCTAGTCGCGGAATCGACGCCACTAAAACGTTTCTCCTTTCTTCTGGCGGCTCTGAAACCATAGAAGGTTCAAAGGCGGCAATGGGCCATTCCGATGGACTAGACGATGTCCAGGACGGACCATGGAACCAAAGCGGGTGATTTATTATTTGCGCGGGAGTTAGTCCTCGAGATAGACAATCTGCGGGATTGTCAATACCGGGCACATGATAAAAGTTTTGCGGAGATAACAAAGATTGAATTTTGGAAACTCTATTAGCTACGAACGTATCCCACCTGTGTGGCGACGAATGGATCCAACATAAAGCGACTGTGGAATCTGAGAATGCGTATACCTTATTTATTTTGTGGCGTTTATTACAAGCGTCAATAATACTATTTATTAATTGAGCGAGAACTAATGTGGCACAAAGTTCTAGCCGAGCGAGAGAAACAACTTTGCGGGGCGCAACCTTAGACTTTGCGCTAATAAGATGTACCGTGTTGACATTATTATTTTCTACGTGAAAATATACAACGCCACCGTAAGCCTTCTCGCTGGCATCGGCGAAGGCAATGATATTCACGACGCTAGCCGATGTAATGTCCACATGGCGCGGTATCTTAAGTTGTTCGAGAGTGGGAAGTTCTTCCCTATAACGCTGCCACAACTTTATAATTTTCTCAGGCGGGACCTCGTCCCAACCACAATTAATTAACCAAAGTTCCTTGATGAGGAGCTTGGCGTATAATATAACCGGAGCTACAAACCCCATCAGATCCCATAATCGTGCAACACAGGATAATATGGTACGTTTTGTACATTTTTCATCTGGTGTACAAATTTTTAAACTAAATGCATCAGAACTAGGTGACCAACACAGACCTAGAACCTTATGCGTGTCAGACTCATCAAATTCTTTTACTGATGAAAGGCGATGTGTAGGCGGTATGGAATTTAACACGGTTTGCGAATTGCTTGTCCACTTTACAAGATCAAACTGTCCAGCCTTCATAAGAGAAATAACTTGAGCAGCTGTTGAAATAGCTTCATCCTCACGGTCGAAGCAGTAAACAAAGTCATCCATATACAAACCGGTTTCAATAGTTTCCTTAGCTTTAGGGAAAGAGTTGCCTTCATCAGAGGCAAGTTGCCTTATTGTCCGTAACGCGTGATATGGACTAGACGTAAGGCCGAAACAAACGCGGTTAAACTGATAAACCTGTAGAGGTTCCTCAGGCGTAAAGCGATATAAAATTCGTTGAAATCTACGATCACATTCGCGCATATTTATACAAAGAAACATCTGCCTTATATCCGCCGAAAGAGCTACAGCAAATAAACGAAAATTAACAATGATATTAAATAAGTTACCTTGCAGATTAGGTCCACTATGGAGTATATCGTTGAGAGAGACTGACGTACTCGTCCTTGCGCTACCGTTAAGAACGACGCGTAGTTTGGACGTCAATTTATCCTCCTTAATAACTCCGTGGTGCGGTATAATATACGACGGAGCGGTAATACCTTCCTCCGTTTCCGGAGGAGCGATCGAAAGATATCCTTTGTCTAAATATTCATTAATTACATTATCATAAGCCTGCTTCAAATTAGGCAAAGCTTGCATCTTTCTTTCTAAGCAAAGAAAGCACTTCTCGGCCAATCGTCGGGAATTGCCGAGACTAAATACGTCCCCTTTAAAAGGTAACGCGACGGTATAACGACCGTCATCTTCGCGGGTGGTAGTATGAGTATAAATATCCTCACACTCCTTATCACCAGGACTTAGAATAGGTGGACCTACCACTTCTTCCAATTCCCAGAACTTGCGGACTACCGATTCTAACGGCTCAACTGCGCAGCAGTACGAAACTGTCGCGTAAGTACGGTTAACAGCGGGCGCGGAACCTACGATCACGTATCCTAATACGGTCTCTAGTGCGTGTGGTGCAACGCGCGCGGGTTGTCCTTGAACCTTGTGCGACAGCAATAGGTGAGGGAAGATAGAAGCACCAACCAACAGGTCAACTTCTCCAGGGCTAGCGTATGTATCATCAGCCAAAGGTAAATCGTTAAAATTAGTTAGCAACGAAGTATCAACCGAAACGGTCGGCAAAAGTTCGGTCACTTTATCTACTACCAATGACTGCATATCGAAGTTAATATTTTTATTAAAGCGGGAAAAGAATTTAATATTTACGGAACCCTGTGTAAATTTAGCGGTACCCCCTATACCTTTAACAGCACACTTTTGATCATTACGACAATTTAAACCTAAACGGTCGCAACACACGCTAGTAATAAAATTACTTTGAGAAGCGCTGTCTAATAAAGCACGAACATAATGTTCGTTACCATAAGCGTCAATAACAATAACACGCGCGGTAGCAAGTAAAACGGTGCTAAACGCTTGCGGAATTACAGTAGTGTGCGAGAGTGTACACAACGCCACACCGTCAGCGGTGTGATGTGCGGACGCAGCGGGGAGCGCCCGCGCCGCCGCTTCGGCCTCCGCTAAGGTACCGGGAGCTCCCGGCCGCTCGCTATTGTATTCGCGCACGGAGCCCGTGAACGGTAAACTGACTGTGCTCACTCTGGATGCGGTATTAGCGTTATCAAAATGCAACATAGTGTGATGTTTCATTTGACATTTACGACAATGTATTTGAGAATTACAATTAAATAAGCGGTGTCGTGTACTTAAACAGTTAACACAATAAGAGTTCGATTTCACGAACTTAAAGCGGTCGCTTGGAATAAGTTTCTGAAATCCCGAACATTTATATAAATGTTCGTGGTTTGTATCACATAAAGAACATTTATGTTGCGGAATTACTGACGCGGTATTAACATAAGTATGAGTGGATTTGAGAGACTTCGATGGCGCATCTGTCCGACGATCGGGAATCTTCTTTATAACTTCTTGTTTATGCGACATATTTTGCAATATCTTCATTTGATCGCGAACAAATGTCACTAATGCATCGAAGGATGGAATACTAGAGCTTCGGTTTTCTAATTCGAAAGTGTGCGCGGTGTCTTTGTCTATTTTCTTTAAAGCCATGTACAAAAATATAAGATCAGAAAGATTAGCAAATTTTAAATTCTTTAATGCGGATACTGAAGTTGCGAATTTATCAAGAAACTGTTCAAGGTTACTTACAGTTGCGGAATGAAATGGTTTAAGCTCGAAAATTTGATCTAAGTATGAACTAGCAAGGATACGCTTATCTTCATACTTATTTACTAACGCGTTTAAAATGATATTATAATTTTCGGCGCATGGACTAATGCCAGTAAATAATGCCTGGGCCTTGCCCTTAAGTTTACAGGTTAAATAGTGCAACTTATCAGAGTCGTCCAGCGCGGGATTGTTGTGGACCATGGACTTAAATGTGGTATAGAATAAGGGCCATGATTTTACGTCACCATTAAACTCTGGTAGCTCAATACGTGCTAGTTTGGGTTTATCTTTAAAGTTATATTTTACTTCAGGTTGCGTATTTGTATGTAACAACTTAACGGCGCGTTTTACTCTGCCATATAAGTCATCAAATGCCATAAGCGGCTGATAATTAACAATGTGCGTAGGCTTTAATTTTAATTCTATAGAATTTATTTGATCTATAACACTTTCGAAATCAGAGCGTAATTTATCAACTAACTCAAGCTCACATAGAAACGATTCCTTTACAATATCGTTCGACAAATCATTCGATTTATCTGCTAATGACTGAATGCGGCTAAACATGCAATCTCTTTTAGCGTTTAAGAGTGTTAACTTTTCGTCCGACATAATTAAGTATTATGTATAGTACCGAGGTACACAACAAAATATAATAATTTAAGCGGCGCGTTGCGGTGCGATGGAGAACAGAATATACCTACCCACAAGTTGCGCGGATGTAGTATGCGTTCACACGAATACCTACCTACATATAAAGTAACCAACTTTGTACGGTATATCTATGTCTACCACCGGGTATAAATTACATACATATATGCACTTTACAAATTGCGTAATTAATATTTAATGCTATGTTATTGATTGCGGTAAAAGCTATACAATAGCGCGGAATGCGGATCCTATAATAGGTGCGATGTATACAATTAAGAAAACTGTATATGCGGAACAAAATTTCAAAAAATAATATAAGGATTATATTATGCGGTAATAAATAGGGCTCAAACCTATCTATACAATAAATATTATCGTTTTAAGAAACGATGCGGTACGATTCAAAATATCCGGTTCGTATGGAACCAAAATGGAGGCGCGTGATTTATAAAAATCTAGTGGACTGTATTTCGCGGTATTTTATTGATTGACTTGACACGGCACGCTCTGCGGTCAGGATGGGAGCTGCCTGCGGGAGAAATAGAAATAAAAGGCAGCTCAAAGGATTGGAAGCACAGTACCTTGGGCGTCTGTTCGTGGCACGCAGTGTCGTGGCGGATGACGGCTACCGTAGCTTTGGCGGCGATAATTCACGTTCTCTTCCTTGTACACAACACTAAAATGCACTTATAAGTCCAAATAAAGTTTATGAGCGCAAATATGCATTAATTTAGCGGAACAATTATTTTTCGTGTGAAACACTCTCGAGACGTGCGCGTAAGCAAGTAAGTGTCGCGTCCGGGCGGAAATATTGAACAACTCTTTTCGCAGTTGTCTCACTCTCACCATGCGGCAAGGGCTGTGCGGGAAAGGGATGCGGATAGGAAGCGCGGGCCGTGTCATGATACAAAAATAAGGATTGTAATTGACTGAAATTAATGTAAATAGTGGAAGTCAAATGACTCACATATTTATGAATTATGGCGCAACCAATATAATTATAAGAAAATCACTGTCATTGGTGGTACTGAAGGCAAATATTAAATATTTTGAATTATTAGCTATTATTAATTTTATACATCTGGACAGGTGAAAATATGTCTTATTTTATGCTGGATTTTGCTCTTAGCTCTGTCTGCGTTAAACTATATCGCTTAGTTGGGAATACAATTACTCGCTAATTGAAACTTCGTGTAAAATAGAGGTTTAAGACATATTTTAAAATTTTAAATTAGTTCAGTGTTTGTGAAGATTAGCGTGCACAAAAGAAATCTGTTTATCATTTTAATAAATATACAAATACATATATCTTATCTTGTTATATATAATATAATGGTTATAAGATTTTATATATCTTAATCATTAAATGGTGAAAGAAATCATCTTGATCACACCTGATGCCTGAGAATTCTATACATATACGAATTTCAACGGTGTGTGAGGTATACCAATCGTATTAAGCCAGCGTGGTGGACTAAGGCCTAACCCCTCTCATTAGCAGTGAGACAATACAGAGAAGTTCCATGAGTTGTGGCCAACACCCTAAGCACATCATGATGTTTAATACACAAACATATTACATTATATACAAACGTACACAATACAGATTTTTTTACAAACTTCATCATGCGTGACGAACTTTGTAGGTAAATAGGTCATTTATTGAAGCGCTACTCGCCCGAAGCTCCCATTATTTACAGTTTGCTTTTCAGATAATACATGACAATATTTCTTAGTGGTTCTGTCGGTTTTTGTATGCTCGCATTGTTGACTTGACATTGTATTAAGGTCAGCTATTATACTATATCAGTTGACCATAATATTGAGAATAGGTATAATGAAACAAGAATATAAAGAGAAAGAAAATCTGCTGATTTCAATAGACATGAACAGTCTTAGGGGGTCTGGTGGTAATGATTAATAATAAAGCCAACATAATATATATGTTTGCGAACATACTTTCAAGTGATATTGGAGAGAATATTTATATATTACTAGCTGTTGCTCGCGGCTCCGCCCGCGTGGAGGTCATGTTTGGGAGAAAAAGTATACAATACAAAATACCAATTTTCATGCGTTTAACTTTCATCCCCTATTTTCCCCCTTAGGGGCGGAATTTCCAAAAATCCTGAAACATATATTTTTAACTAAAAGCCCAAATACCAATTTTCATGCGTTTATATGTGAAATTTCCAAAAATCCTGAAATATATATTTTTTATTTTTAACTAAAATGCCAAATACAAATTTTCATGAATTTAACTTCAAAAATGACGGATTTTCATACAAACTTGCATCCCCTATTTTACCCCCTTAGGGTGGTATTTCCAAAAACCCTTCCTTAGTGGATGCCTACGTCATAAAATACTACTGTCAAAATTTCAAGCCGTTCTGGCTGTGTTTTGATCGATCAGTCAGTCAGTTTTATAGATACAGATTATTAGTTTGCTGGTGGTAGGATATTTTTTTTTTTATTCTGGCGCGGCAAAGTGACCACACTGCACCTGATGGTAAGCGCAGTGCCGTCCAGATAGAGTATCAAGTAGCGAGAGACAGTCTATCCCCCGCTACTCAACACAATCATGCCGGCCTGCTGTTTAGATTCTTCACATTACGCCTAAAGGACCCAGGATCATAGGAAGGAGGGAACACGGTAGCTGGCAAACTGTTCCACAGCTTGATGGTGCGGCAAAAATACGAGTTTGCGAACCTCTTGGTTCGGGCCGGGGTAGTAGACACCACGAAGCTGTGGCTCCGCAAGCCAGTACGCGTGGTTCTGGTATGGAAGGGAGAGGATGGGATAAGATCAAACAATTCTTCAGAGCATTCGCCATGATACAGACGGTAGAACACGCTAAGCGAGGAAATATCCCTACGCAGCTGTAGCGGCTCCAGGCTGTTACTCACGTCTGCATCATTCACAATGCGGATGGCCCGCCGCTGCAACCCATCCAAGGCATCGAGAAGGTACCTAGCGGAACCGTCCCAGAGGTGCGAGCAGTATTCCATTCCCGGCCGCACCTGCGCTTTATATAAGCGGTAGAGCTGACCAGGCGTGAAAAACCGCCGCACCCTGTTCAGGATTCCGACCCTGCGTGAAGTGGCGGATATTACGCCCTCGATGTGACTCCTTGTATTAAGATCGCAGCGGATATCCATACCTAGAACACTAAGGTCATTCCGCATTGCGAGTGGAACACCCTGAAGAACGGGGATTGGAGAAAACGGAGACTTCTTGCACGAGAACGCGCACACCTGGGTTTTCTTGGCATTAAACTCAACCCGATTCCTGGTACCCCATGATGAGATGAGATCCAAGGTCTGATTGAGCTCAACGACAAGATCCTCTCGTCTCCTCTCAGTATCCGCCCGGCAACCGGGAGGCTTGCTGCTATAACGCCCATGAACCGTGCTGTCGTCTGCATAGTAATGAATGTTGCCAAGCGACAACATATCATTGATATGCAGAAGAAACAAGGTGGGCGAAATCACAGAACCTTGTGGTACTCCGGCATTTACTGACATGAGCTGCGAAGCGTGTCCATCAACGAGGACACGCATTCTACGCTCATGCAGAAAGCCGGAAATCCACTTGCACAGGTTGTCGGGCAGACCGTATGCCGGGAGCTTGGAGAGAAGGCCATGATGCCATACCCTATCAAACGCCTTGGCTATGTCGAGACTCACAGCCAGAGCCTCGCCATGCTTGTCAATCGCCTCCCCCCAGTGATGTAATACGAACGCTAGAAGATCACCCGTTGATCGGTTATGACGGAAACCGTATTGGCGGTCATTGATCAACGAGTGATCCTCTAGGTAGCGAACTAATTGGCTGTTTATCAGTCGCTCCATGACTTTACACATCACTGAGGTTATGGCGATTGGGCGATAATTGTTAGGGTCTGACCTACCACCCTTTTTGGGGATCGGCTGCACATTAGCCTCCCTCCAAGATTCAGGCACAATACCTGAGAGGTAGGACGATCGGTATAGGCGCGTCAGTACAGGAGACAACTCCGCTGCACACTTTTTAAGTACAAGCGCTGGGATACCATCAGGACCACCAGCCTTCCGGACGTCGAGAGACTGCAGCTCACGCCGCACATCACAATGCCTGATACGGATATCAGGCATTGTGTGACCGCAACCGGGCAGCGTAGTTGGTAAATGAGCATTGCAGTCCTCGAGTCTCGAATTAGCCGCGAAGAGGTTTGCCAGTAAATCGGCCTTCTCCTGCGAGCTATGGGCTAGTGTTCCATTTCGATATCTCAGCGGTGGCATCGAAGGGCGACAGAAATTAGAGTGGACGGCCTTAGCCAAGCTCCAATAAGCACGACTGCTTGTTGGGTTATCGGCCAAAGCACATCCAATCTTGGAGACGCGCTCGGCATCCGCTTTAACATACGCCCTCTTGCAGACCTTGGCAGCACGGTTATAGGCTGCTTTGAATGACTTGAGGTTGGGATCCTTCGTAGCGCGACCCCCGATCCAAGCACGATACGCCGCCTGTTTCTTGCCAACAGCATCGGCGCATGCACGATTGAACCAGGAGCGTCCTCGGCCCTTGCCTGCGATCTCAGAGGAAGGAATGTAATATTCCATTCCTATTCTGATCTCGCAAGCAATGGCGTCAGCACTCGCTGAAGGATCCTTTCCATCAAAGCAGCGCTGCTGCCAAGGGATGGATGCGAAGTAATCCCGCATACCATCCCAATCTGCCGACGAGTAGTGCCAGACCCTGCGCTTGACCTTCACGGGACGTGGAGGCAAAGCGCAAGGAACCGACGTCCCAACCAGGCAGTGATCGGAGGTACCCAGGGGAGCACCAACCGTCACTTTATACCCGGTTGGATGACTCGTCAGCAGTAGGTCCAGCAGAGAGGGCGCATGACTTGCCACATCTGGGATCCTGGTAGGCTGGTCCACCAGCTGTGTCAAGCCATTCGTCAAAGCGAATGCATGAGCAGTCCTGCCGGCATGGTCAGTTCTGGAGGAGCCCAACCACAACTCGTGGTGTGCGTTAAAGTCCCCCAGAACTACCAATTCCGCTGTTGGAAACTGCTCCTGCGCGTCTTCTGTCGCCAGGCTAATATAATTAAATAGCCGAGTTGTCTCTACGTCCCCGTCGTGTGACCTGTAAAGGCACACGTAAACCCGACTCTGGGAGCCGAGGTCGACGTGTACCCACAGGGTGGAGAAGGAGGGGTCCTCCATGCAGCGCAGACGGCGACAGCAGGCGTCCGACCGAACATACAGGCATACCCCGGCCCTCGGCCTGAAGCTTTCTTCAAGCGAGTATCCGGGGTAAAGCAAGTATGAAGTATCGGTCGGACTACAAATCTGCGTCTCCGTCAAGAAGAGCAGAGCAGGCCGGGCCGTCTCAAGATGGTGGTGGACGGCATTAAGATTAGAATGGAGTCCGCGGATGTTAGCGAACTCCATTGAGAAGGCGGTGGTGGAACCCCACCACCACGTGAACGGTGCGTAACCACGCACCGCTGTAAAACCTGCTCTCTTTGTATGCACTGACATGGAGTTATGGGAGGAGGAGGTTAAGAAGCGGTCAAGGGTCTAGTGTCAGAGTAGTCAGAAGGCCGTAACAAGCGCCGGTCCACTAAAAGAGCCGAGAGGAGGTGAGCTGATCCGCCGGACGGAAGGGCCCCCGTACCCTCCCGGGATAGGCCGCCGGGACCCCACATCCGGTCACCAACCGGCACGACGGACCCACCCAAGATTATGCGCGGCATGGTGGGGCAGCCTCTCGTGGTGGTTAGCCACGATTGGGCCCCTGTACTGTACCGCGGGCGGCCAGCGGTACCACCGTTTCTACAGGTCTCCCTGGCCGACGGATCAACACGCCTCCAACCGACTGTGAACCGGCTTATACCCGCACGGCCAAACATCGTACCCCAACTCTAGCCCCCCGACGATAACCGGACATACACTGGCTGATCCCGGAACGCGACACACTTGCGTGTGCCACTATAGCGGGTTTTTCGCCCTGTGTACGGTGGTCGCTATCCGGGCGGATACGAATATCCTACCACCAGCAGATATATTCATATCCGCCCGGATAGCACCACCGTAAACAGGGTGTTAAACCCGCCTTAGTGGCACACGCAAGTGTATCGCGTTCTGGGATCAGTCAGTGTACATCCGGTTTTTGTCGGGGGTCTAAAGTTGGGGTACGATGTATGGCCGTTTTGCGTCCTTCTGAGTACTCTGACACTGGACCCTCGAGCGCTTCTTCACCTTCTTGCCCATGGCGTAGTGTGAATAAGTAGGCCGGCATGATTGTGTTGAGTAGCGGTGGAAAAATTGTCTCTTGCTACTCGATACTCAAATTGGACGGCACTGTGCTTACCATCAGGTGCAGTATAACCCACACTGCTTGCCGTGCTAGACTAAAAAAAGAGAATTTTTCAAAATCTTTCAATAATGTTTGCAATGCTGCAATCCTGAAGCATTCTATATACTGAGCCTATTACCGTCCACTGTTGGACGTAGGCCTCCCCATGTGAACGCCAACCGGGATGGTTTTGGTTGTCTGAATCCATCCGCTACCCACCTTTACACACCTTTTACAAGTCTTCGGTCCCTCGTGCAGCAGCGTAGCATCCCACGCTACGTTTGCCTAAACGCGGTCTCCACAAAACATGCCTGCTCCACCAATCTGATCGTCTGCAGACGTGACCATTCCACTTCCACTTTAGCGTGCTAATTTTGCAAGCAATATCTATGACTTTGGTTCTCTGGCGGATGACTTCATTTCGAACTCTATCCACCAGAGAAATCCCAAGCATTGCCTGCATCATAGCATGCTGAGCGGCTTTAAACTTATGGACCATCCTAACGAGTGCTAAAGTTATTAAAGAAGTCTACGCTTTACAAAGTTCTAATAACTGAATCAAGATTACATACTGTATACGTTCAACCATAACTAAACATATTTATATGTTTCTTTCCCAGATGATCCCATTCAAATTTGATAAAGATCTCATAAGGATCTTCAGTGATAACTATATAACTCCTTAATAACGAACAGTATACCTATGTGATTTGACTATTGTATTGAAATTTGCGAAAATCTGGTTCAACGAATCATGGACTTTGAAGATAACCATGGAACATCTCCACGACGAACATTTTGTTGTGATTTTCGTATGGTAAGAGACGAAAAATATACTGAAAGTAACAGTGCTCAATTAATCATGGTTTTTCCAATACCTCATAGAACTCCTCCATGACGAATAGTACACATTGGTTATTCAACGTTCTGTCGAAATTGTGAATATAATAACTAATATATTTCTTCAAGTTAGAAAAACTATTGGCCATATATAAGAAGTCAGTTAAAACAATATTTATTTGCCTTAGAATCTTGTGCGATTATTTATTACCATTATCCTACAAATCATTTTAAAAATATTTTCACAATTTCTAATCTATTAATAAAGTGGCATCATTGTAGAATGCATAACGACTTTTTATGTGATATTTATTGACAATGATGAGTAATATTTTCAATATATAAATAGCAAGAGACGACAATAGATTATTCACATAAGATTTTGCGGAAAATAATCGCTTTTATACGAGTTACCCCACACTGGAAATTGCGGATGTGGTCATCTTTATTATCTGCGGATCCCAGAAACAAATAATGACGCAAGTCGAATCGGATTTAAACATGACGCTGCTACACTATGTGGGAATCATTGTGAAAAGATATGGGAGTATAAAATTGTTTATTTTATGTGCTATAAACAATGGTTACACACATCCGTACATTGTCGGCTCGATGAATTAAGAAATTTAGATAGAGCTGTTGTATTATAGATATGAACTTTAATATTATATATGAGTGCATAGACAAAAACTGGCGGTCGTTTTAAGCAATAAAAAATCATATCCGTACATATACATAAGCCCCGAAGGGGTAGGCAGAAGTGTAACCAGTACACCCACTTTTCGCCGAATTTATTACGGTCCCATAATGTGATAGGGGCCGAGCCTATCGCCATACCAGGCACAATTCCAGACTCCGGACTGATACTGAGTATTTCTAAATAGAAAAATCCAATATCACTTCACCCGGGGATCGAACCTGAGAACTCAGCATAGCAGTCGTAACGCATGCTCAATTACAACTGCGCCACCGAGGCAGTCTAATATTGGTCATCACCAAGGCATCAAGGCAGTTAAATACATATTTTAAAACGTATTCACAAAACTGATATAAACAATACAATTGAATGTGCAAAATGATTTCAATCAGTACAGCTAAAATGAGAATGCGTTATTATAGGATATACAATCCACGAATACTAAAAGATTCCAATAATAGCTGAAGTGGTTCTGTGCAGTGGTTTATGAGGATTTCATTCCCACTCCGATAAAGCATTTCTCGGATGGAAGACACGTGGTGGTTAATCATCCTTACACTAAATGTTGAATAATTCGAGCCAACTACAAACAGTAGCCGGTAATGGTATTTAGCAAAGGGCGGCTGACTAAGCCCGGAACGTTTATTTTACATTACAAAATCTCAAATTCTTACGAAGTTGTTGGAATGTTTTGAAGGATTTCGACATTTTTGCTCTGGGTAAAGAACATTCTTCTTTTGTTGTTTCAACCCATTGTATTGAAGGCAGATTATTTTTTATGATAAATACCAACAGCCCAAAGGACGCCAAAAGGACTTATCTATTATATGTTTTTCTATTTGTTATGAGAATATTCCATATTATACTTATAATGTATATAAATAAAATATCTGAAAGCTACCGAAACAGTCATGAAAGAACATTTTTATAACTTCCTATATCTGTAATCTATATATAATAATGTAGTATATGTTCATTTGCTCAAAAAAATCTCAAGATTTCGTAAGATTTGAGAAAAAATTAAGGTTGTTATGTTATTAAAGATTTTTTTTAAATAATCCCTTTTTTGAATAAGCGATAATATGTCTTTTCTTTTTATGAAAACAGACAACTTATTTCATACATTTGTAATAATACTATGAATATAAATTTGTTCAAAGTATTGCAAATGAGAAATGTTTAAAGGACACAGAAGGAAACGTAGTCTGTATTTACATACATTTATCATTCGAATATATAACAGAGATTTTCAGCATTTTACATATAATTTGGCGAAGACATTACATTTTATTTTCACAAAGACAAAATTCACTGAATATAATCGCGGCTTTTCCGGCAGAAATAATACATCGAAAGAGCTGAGATTTTACAGTTTTTAATAAAGCATTAGAGGAAATGGCTGGATAAGTACAAGGTTTTAAAATGCTACAGTGTTTTGTCTTCAAGATGCGTCTAAAGATTAATTTAAACTTTATTATGTGAAGAGGATCTGCACAGAATTTAGCAAAGATCAAATGTTTGGATCTTAGTTACTTTGATTTTGTAGCCAACTATACAAGATAGATGGCTGAGTTATTTTAAAAAGAATCCGTTAAAATAATACTGACCGTAATTTTTAGAGAATTAACTCAGAATTCGTAATGAGCGAAGCAATCGACATATTCTTCTTTGGAAAATTTTACTAAACGAGAAAATAATTGTCATGAAAAGTGACCTGAGAGCAGTAATTTTAAATATTATTTAAAACGCATACATATTTGTAAGTATTAATAATATTAAACGACAGATAGCACCGAGTAGCGAGAGTCAATCTATTTCTCGTTACTCAACACAATAATGTCGGTTTGCTTATTCATACTACGCCATGGGCAAGAAGGTGAAGGAGCGGTCGAGGTTCTAGTGTCAGAGTACTCAGAAGGCCGCAAATCGGCCAAACGTCGTACCCCAACTGTAGACCCCCGAATGAAAACCTATGTACACTAGCTGATACGGAACGCGACACACTTGCGTGTACCACTATAGTGGGTTTTACACCCTGGGTATGGTGGTCGCTATGAATAAATAATTAATAAATAACACCCAACAGTCACACACATAGCCCTGATCCCACACTAAGATACGAGTCTTGTGGCGTGGGTATCAGGGACTACGAGAGACTTTCGCTCTCACAACACCCAGACCCCGGACACAAATATCTGTCTGTCATACAAACATTTGTCCCGATGTGGGAATCGAACCCACCTCTCGTTTCACAGCCGGCTAGTCGCCTACTGCGCCACGGAGGCTGTCAATGTGAATGTTGATTTATATCAACATTCAACATATTCATATATGCTACCACCTGCATAGTAGTAAGGTAAATAAGTAAGAAAATTGTTTTCATACATTACGTAATAATGACCATACGCTTGTTCGCATTATTGTACCGCGAATATTATTGTGATGCGAAATATTTCTATTTCATGTAATATGCAAGATACTTTTTAATAATATGTTATAACAATAAAATCAACCCTGTATTATCGCAGTCTCACTGGAGGACAGCTGCGTCTTCTAACCTAAAGCACAACGGTAACATAATAGTAGACTTCACATACCTTTGAAATTCTTATGGGGAATTTTCCCGTAATCAGATGTTTCCTTCACTTTGATACGTCTAAAAGTCAGAAGTTTCTTTCGTCATTAACACCTCATACCTCGAAAAATAAGGTAAGCCAGACAGAAAGCCATAAAATTCATTCTATATTTTTAAAGGCTGCTACATGATAAATTGGCCGACTTGACCGCGGTATTCTTAAAAAATCACCGAAAACCGACATGGCGTAACTGCTTTCTGTATACTGAGTGAGGTAAAGGTCCAAAACCCCTTCCCCCGACAATCCACTTTTCTTTTTTTTGTAGCCGGGCAACACACTTGAATACTTTTTGTATTATGGATATTAATTAGGGTCATCACTTACCACCAGGCAAGTAGGCCTGTTTGTCTTTGTCAAACTCAGACATAATGGAATTTGTGTATGAAATACTAACCTAGCGATACTATACATAAATGGCTATCACTCTTACTATCGACAGGCAGCGAGTAAAAAGTATCTTTGATTTATTATACTTTTTGTTTTCTCAAACAAAGGGAAGATTAAAGAAGGTATAACAAAAATCAACACTGTAGTAAGGCTCTGGGGAGACGATATTCGATCTGATTCGATGAAATTGAACTTATCTATTCAAATGCCAAAGTTTCAGAAAGTTGGACAGCTGGCTAATGTAGCAGTTTGGAGTTTGGGTCCAAATGATGTGTACATTGTACGAGTTAGTTCACACTTGAATAGCGACATACGATTTTGAGTGCAGCCATGTCAGCCAGTTACAAGATAATTCCTTGCAGTGATTCATAAAAAGTTCCATATTTCATTATTATCATAGTGCCATTAAAATTGTTTCTAGCATACTGCGGCTACCCTCGCCGCCTATTGGTCAATATGTAACTTTTCACAAAAAACGCTAACCAGCAACCAGTGAGGCGAGGAAAGTAGATCGGCACTAGTGAGCACACTCATAGGTTCATAGATACGCGTATAATACACATATGAAATATGGAACTTTTTTAATTTCACGCTTGGATCAAAACTTCTACGCGAATGAGAACGGCCGAATGTCAAGAACTCTACATTCTGTCATTTTCTACAAAAGTTACGTGTCTAATGATGCGACGAGGCATGCATGAGGCACTCTCTTCCTAAAAGTGTTAAAAGAAGCCTTATAATTTAGAAGGTACAGGGAAAATTCCACAAAAACGTAATATGCTTATTCTTTGGGATTAGACTCTCCTATGGTACTGATAAACGTAATCATTCATGCGAAGCTGTGTGTAAAAGCTAGTTGGCAATAACAAATTGTGCAATTCTCATTTCTAATAGGTTATAAATCATCCGTCCTGTACGTGATCTTGTTACCTTTTTGCAATATTCTGTATATTCGAAAACATATCCTAAAAAGTTATGTGGGTTATCCTCAAAGTAGACATTTACGAATACTACTAGTAGCTGAAGTCGACCACTATATTTAAATTAGATGTTATTTGGTCTTAAAAGCTAATTCGGGTAGTATGTGTCAGGGGAAAACATTGATGTTTTCTCATGGTCGTTACCATATAGTATACGAAATCATAATACAAATGTATAAAGATAAATCTGACATTAAGCAATCTTTTCTTTATTTTTTATAAACTAATAGTTTTTGCTGGTTTCTTTTGATTTCTTATTGAAAACTCATACTTTTATAATAATGAATTTTCATTGAAATCTTATTGAAATCAAAGATTTCTATAATTTGTAAAGAGGTTTTTAAGCGACGCCTTAAATTTAACACTCCTGTTTTCGCATCATTTTCCGTGGTATTTAGTGATATTGTGATTTGTTTTTAAATAATAACGAAATTGTATAAAGTTTTGTCTACCATTGTCTCACAAAAAACGTTTCGTTTTGTATGATTAGTGGGATTTCTAGATTCTATAAAGTAATTTACGCCCAAGTTATTCTGGTATTATGGATTTTCATGGGCGATGAAGATCACATACCATCAAGTCACTCATTTTCTCGATTATCAGTCTCTGTTTTAAAAAAACACGACTGGTAAAAAATACTTCATGGTAAGCTATTCGTTGCCAGCCTTATGTCTTATTTTCTATTCACTATATGTATATTGTGTAAAATTGTTGAAAACTAATAAAAGTTAATTTACTCTTTATACTGTTCCAATTTATTTAAGCAGTAGTTAATATTCTGAAACTAAATTCAAAACTATTAGCTTAATAAAATTTTACATGTAAAATGCATATTATAAAGTGTTTGTGACCACTAAGTCTTATCAAGAAAAACGATTTATTAAATAAAATTACAGAAAAATTCAAATACCAAATACCTGCCAGGAAAGGTCTCTTATTTCACAGATGACTACGCTCGCTGCGCCACGTAGGCTGTGTGTGTGTCTAAACATTAGAAGAATATATTTTTGTATCAACTTAGACGTATTACACAATCACTATATATTAAACTACCAACTAATAATATAACAGCAGCTTAAAAAACGTCGTCGCATCCTATTTCATATTATTAATAGCATCGTACACAAAGGCTCGGCAAGTTAACAGTATGGCACGTCAAGTCAACAGATCTTTTCATTTCGCGCGGGTCGTGGTGGCCATATACGTTCGCATCCAGCAGTGTTGCGTCATATAGATAACTCGCATGGAAGTTTAAGAACTTGCACAGTTTATACTTTTTTTTTTTTTGTTGCGGGGAAAGCGTTTTATTACTGCCGCCCGCTCCGGAGGGAAGCGGATTAAGAATAAAACGGGTATGCTGGACTAGCCGGTCTTACGACCCAGCATCCCCCTCGCACGGATGATGGCTACCCGTGCTGCCACTGGGCCGAGTCCCTAACCCCTATATACAACCCACCCGACACTACCAGCTTAAACCCCGCGGTGGCCTTCTTCGGCGCTTACGGAGCGATCCCGGGGTATTCTAAGGAGGCACAGTTTATACCTGACATTAAAACCTTATAAAATGACCTGATATTTACTTAACTTATTTCTCTGTGAAGAAAACAATACTGCATCAAAACATTTTTATGGTGGTTATGAGATTCTCTATCAATTTTACATAAGCCTTATTCCATTAAAATTATTTATCACTTTATCTACGTCAGTCGAAAAACCAACACGGCTTTAAATCTTTGCTCACCGCTGAATAATGGTAAGCTTCATAACCATTTTTGGCAAGGGCAAAGGATTACAGCATCAAAATATTTTCATGCCATTTTGAACTGTAAACCTTTACTTAACATCTTTATTAAGATAAGTATATTGTTCTTCGATAACTGAAGACAGGGGAATGGTGAAACGTCAATAGTGAGATATGTTACAGCACATACATATGTAAGATGTAATGAAGTGACATGAATAGTCAAACTAACTAACACCTTTGTGTGTCAACTAATTTGATAAAGGTCGGTGATGACGTGTTGGCGGCTTTAGGAATTTATTTACCTTTTGTGGGAGGCCACCATGGGCATAAAGTTTGACACAATCGATTACAACGGCCCGCAAGGATTTTATGAGCCACTTGTTGAGCAAGAGTCGAGCCAGATTTAGCTTAGCTTTATTTACGCTGACTATTTCTTGTTTACATAATAGTTGGTGTTTTTGTGTTACCCTACTATTGTAACACTTTACATGATTCATGATCGAAAAGTTTTATTGCGTGTTTCACTCTATACTACTATATAAATAGGAAAAAAAATTGTTTGAAGCAGATAATATTTGAAACTACTGAACTGATAAATTTACACTTTCTCTCAATAACAGGCTCTATGTGATACGAGCTACTTATTGTGTAAGAAAACAATATTCGTAAAGTCAAAGAAAGCGAAAGCTAGTGTGTTTATAGACTTAAACCCATTTAAATATATATATATGTATATTTGACTAGTATTTCCTTGAATAATATAAATTAATAATATAAAAATAAAAATTAATTAATAATAATAATTTTAAATACCTTATGATTAATTAATTGCTAGTGTATTGATGATGCTATGTATGTATGTATACATAAGCTGATATCCTTTTCTTAAAAATTCTTTACTTTTTTCAAATGTTCTGACTTGTCATAAGAGCTATGTATGTAATTGCCTACTTGATCAATAAACGATTTCATTTCATTTCATTTCATAAAAAACAAAGAAGGTTTTACATTGTCATACATATTTGTATACTATGCAATATGTTATATTTTTTCCTATTTAATATGTAGCTAAATATTATGGTAGTCTACGTTAAATTGTAATATAACTATGTTACGAGAAGAACGAGAAGCATTAGTAAATGCTTAACAAAATACATACTTAATACATGCTCTTGCTCACTTTGAAGTGATAATGTACTAAGATAATAGACTTAATTATTTTTTTACAATCTCGGCATATTTTAAAATTTAAAACTCAATATATCTTGGATTAGTAAGCCCACTTAAAAAGGGCGCCAATAGAAATTCTTTAAAATTACAACGAAGTGTTGAGAACTCTTGTTTCGTTCTTGAAGAGCTTCGTGTGAATCACTTTGTAAGACGAACTCACGAACATTTTACGTGAGTTTTTTATTTTCGGGTTTGTTATTTTTATTTAATAATGACCTTATTACATGACTTGGATGAACTGCGTGGTTATATTATGTTAAACTATTGTCCGTTCTAGAGATAGAATTTAAAAGCCAACTGTGTATTGATCACTTTAATGGTCTAATGGCATATTTAAGCAAAGATAAAGAGAAGTCTTAGGTTCGAACTCAGGACTCAATTAGTATGTGGTTCCCGATTTGAAAAATTACACATGAGTTTTCCGGGTATGGAACATATTTCAGTTATGCCCGATGTAGCTAAAGGCTCGCCACCTATCACATTATGAGACAGAATCAAGCTTAATGAATTGCGAATGCACTAGTTGCCCGTCTGCCTTCAGAGATACAGGTGTATGTTTATATATAATACTAGCTAAACCCAGCTACGTTTCGCTGTGGAAAAAAACAAACAATATTCAGCTTCCGTAAGTGTTAGCTTGGAATTTCCTGTATCCGTGGAATCGTCGAGATGCAAAGAATATAAAAACACTCTTATATGAAAAGCAAAGTTTTGTTAAAAAATTCAAGTCAATCCATCAATTTTTATACATAGATAAAGATGTATGTATATCGTATTGGAATTAACTCGGCTTAATAACTGCTACATTTCAATCCAACTAGAATATATGACATCTGAGTCGTGCGGGCTTAGAATGGAGTAGGATCATCAGAAATCTCACGGATGAGTGAAAAATGCATCAAAGACAAAAATCCCACGTAAAGTACCAAAATCGATAAAATTACGTCATAATTTCATGGTTTGTAGAAAAAAATACTACAGAGTAGTAAAAAATACGATTGTCTAATTTTCTCATGTCGAGTCTTATGTGTTAGCCCAAATAGACCGCCTAGAGCAAACGAGCGTAGACAGAACCTCTACAAAAGTGTATGCAATATTTTCTCGTACGGGTAGCTAAGCCGGGTGGAGTAAAGAAAAAAGTTATAAGTAATACAAATCCCAGCCTTTTAACTACTTCATTAAAACAACTAGCACAAGTTCTCTGAAAGATATTTATAATGTAAACGTAAACAAATAGTTTTACAGCGTATAAAACAAGTATGAACAGCAGCGGTAATATTTAAATGCTAGGCATTAAAGGATTTATGTACGCTCGCAGACAATACGTGTAAATTTAGATAGTTCTATCTGTTTGTTTCCAGGCAGACGTGCTCAGGGGAAACGAATTGTGATCCAACAAGTGCGCTTTTATTTCGGCACTAGTTGCTGGTATTGATACGATTTATAGATATGATCTTATATAAGAATTGAAACATGTTTATTTAGAATATTTAATCTTCTAAGTTTCTTTTCTATTTTTGAGTAGATTTTATACAAAACATGTTTCATAAAAATTATTTATATTTAAAATTTATCATAATTTATCAAGTCGAGAAAATAAGCGCACTCACTTCGTTCGTACGCCCAATTTCTCCCTCGTGGGCATTCGAAAATTCGAAAACTTAATGCTCTATTATATTATATTATTTTATTGTCACATCCGCCTCATGGCATCGTCTGTGAACTGCGGCATAAAGCGCACACTAGTATATTTTAGGGCCTCGATAAACATAACGTACTCATTCAGCAGAAAATTGCATGCTTAAAGATATTTTGGAAAGTAAGTGGAAATAATATTCTATGCGAAGTTCTACGCTCGACTAGCTCTCAGACATTTAGGGTTTTGAGTGCGGCGAAGCATTCAACGGAGATATAGCATTTAAGATGATTGATAATAAATGAACTTTTTTCTCTTCGTTCAGCTTAGTCATGCATAGGTAATAAATTTTACTTCTGCTTATTTTTCATTATCTTGCTGAATTATTTATTACTGTATAACAAAGTTATATATTCTAATAAGCCTTTATATATATTTTTTTGATGATGAAATTATTTTAAGCACACACTGTCATACAACCAAATTTATTGTTTTTTATATAAAGTAAAAATATAATTTTGTACCAAGCGATTCATGAAAAGGGTTATTCTCTGTATAATAAGATTTAGAGCAAAAATGACAGGCAAGAATTGAAATAAAACAATTTTTACGAATTACGCATAAACATAAGAATCTATAAAAGAAAAGAATATAAAACATAATCCCAGTAAGAATTTAGTGTAATGTTATACTCGAGACGTTACAAATCCGGCCATTGATCTAAATCATTATTCATGGAGTTTTATTTTGTAGGTTAATCAATTTCTCAAATGTATAACAGATTTTTAAAGTGTAGGTACTGTTTCTATCTTCAACGGTGTAAAGAATGTCTGCATGCAAATTAATTACTTAGTAAAACAATATACAACCTACGCAAATTGGGTCTTTTACTGTCGGCGAACTGACTCACAGCATCCCACATTATGAAAATAAAATAGGATACGTGCTAACTTTGATATCTCAATTTGTGGAGTTATATTTTTCGTATTTTTAATCAACTTCAATAAAGGAGGTGGTTCTCAATTCGTAGGAGTCTTTTTTTTATGTATGTTCCCCGATTACTCGAAGACGCCTTGACCGATATGAGAAATTATTTTGTTGTTTAAAAGGATATACTTCCCAGTTGGTACCATTGGCACCAAGACAGGATCTGATGATGGGATTTTAGAAAAATCAAATATTTGTTTTTATTAAAGTCGGTGTAGTATTTATGAATTTAAAATATTTTTCTTAAAAACACATTATGGGATACAAACAGTAGTTTAATTGAATAATCTAAATATATAGATGAAATAGAGAGGATTATAAACAAATGTTTTATTTTATTTTTACATACACATACACTCACGCCTGTAATCCTCAAAGGCAGTACACCCACTTTTCGCCGAGTTTCGGTCCTATAATCTGATTGGGGGCGAGCCTATCGCCATATCGGGCACAGGTTCCAGACTCCGGACTGATACTGAGAAATTCTAAATAGAAAAACGCAATATCACTTTATCCGACCCGGGGATTGAATCCGAGACCTCAGCACAGCAGTCGTAACGCGCAATTACAACTACGCCACCGAGGCAGTCCTATTTATATTATTTTTATTTTATACAAATAACAATATAATTTGAAAGTTACAAATAGATATTTCGATTAAACACACCACGACTTTAGCTCTTTTTTGTATAGTTGATCGGTTAGTACCGTTGCCCGAACCACTACAGTTCTCGCGATCGACGTCTTTTCACGTCTCCGTTGTAGTATTGCAGTAGAATTCCTGTAAGCCATACTGCTCCACACTAAATCCGTCTTTGGAAATCTCTTGTACCTATCTTTACGACTGCCGTTTACGACGGTATACTGTCCAAACTTTAAACACATTGAGATCTGATGCAGACCCGATCTTCACTTTTATTGGATAATTTTGTTTACGTTCACTTTAAATTGTAGAACTGATTCGAGAGTTGTGATTATTTAATGGTTTAAGCCATTTATTGCTTTGTGTTTGAATCGATTTTAGTGTTACTGGTGTTTATACTACGCCGCATTATACGGATTCTGCGAAAAAAATTAAATGAATTATTTGTATGTTTACATGATATGGTTTTTTTTTACTTTTTTATTATCTTTATTTTTACATGATGAATACATAAATTGTTGAATTAACATTATCAACGTACTTTACAAATATTTTTTATAGACAACGATTTGTCTTTATAAACATAACATAACGTATTTCGAGTTTTAGCGTAGGTTGTACTTATAATTATATATTTTACAATACGTAAGAATATACTATTTGACTTACATTATGTCAATATAGTTAGCACATCTAGATAACAAACATATTAAAATTATAACAAACATATTAAATAAAAAAAAAAAATGATACGGTAATATAATTTATATTAATGGGGAAAGACCTAAGAGTTCTTAAGTTAAATGTAAGTTATATAATAATTATATACAGACCTTTTTTTAAATTCCTGTCATATTGTATTAGTCATATTTTTTAAATACCTGTTATAAAAAATAGTCTCCGTATTTCCTGTCCCAATATATATTTGACTATCATGCAAGTTGTTTGAATGAACTAGCAGTAAAATGAAAACAACCATAACCAATAATAATATCCCTTTGTTAATTTATTTATGCAAGAAAAAAAACCTGTTGTGGTTTCCTGCATACCTGTTGTTTTTAATTTAACTAGCTTAGAACAACTTAGGTGGTAAGGGAAATAAATGGTGGACAATTTGTGGTTAATGCTACACAAAAGTATATGTTACGGTTACCGATGAAGCTTTGCGGCGTTCCAGGGAAATTTGAAATCAGCATATTGTGGTTTCACAAAATATAATTTTTCTGTTTAGAATCTGATATTTATACATAAAATGCAAGTAAACTACGAAACGTCTTTAAAAGTAAATAAAAAAAACATTGAAACAAAAATACATACGTTAATCGTTAAAAGGTGATCATAGCTTTAGCTGCATGTCCATAATGGATAAAAACCCCAAAATTAAATTTGATAAAAAAAAAGCTTTAGCTGGCCAGTCGACCTCTCCACACCCGATGTATCTAGGACGTTATTTAATTCAGCATTCCAATAATCTGTAAAACACACATTGTTTATTTTCTAAATTTCCATAAATTTTGTCACAATTTTATTTTCACAGTTTTTATGCTCTTTGTCTCGTTGCTGCATATCATTCATAGCGTGTCCATCTATTATAAGAGAAACAATGAAATGTTCATAGTTTCAATTCAAACTATTCTAACGAAGAGGTATAGTGAATAAATAAAAAAAGATACACAGCCACGCACATAGTTCTGACCCCACATTAAGTTAAACGTGTATCGTGGGTACCAAGAACTATGTGGGACTACGGTCTCACAATACCCAGACCCGAAACAACAATCTGTTTGTCACAGAAAAATTTGTCTCGGTGCGGGAATCGAACCCACGGCCTCCCGTTTCACAGCCGGCTATTCGCCCGCTGCGCCACGGAGGCTGTCGAATAACTCCTCTTATTAATAAAAAAAGCCCATGCCAATATAATTTTGACAATAGCACATTTAAATTAATGAACATTTATAAATAAATAAACTTCTGATAGAAATATCCGGCAAAATTCATGTGAACGAAGTACAAAATACTTTATTCCAGTGTAGTAGTAAGTATGTACTCGTATATTGATGTTTTATTTTGTTTCTCACCGCATCGATAAATGACATAAAAGCTTCCTGAAAACCGTAAAAGCTCCAACCAACTTTCAAATGGGTATATGTATTTAGCTACTGACGTTGCTTTTACTACTATACACATATCATTGTACATTAATGGAAACGGGCGTATAGAACTCAAAGCTTAAAGGAAATTACACTTTGATTAACACTTTTAGGGGTGTATAGAGCTCAAAGGAAAGGAAACTTAGATGACCACTTTTAAAGCATAACCTTTTGGACTGTATATTGCAATATTTTTATTATGACTTGATAAGCAACAAAAATGTCGTTTTCGTGCGCAATTTCAATTCCGATCCCAGCCCTAGAGGCACCCGGCGGGTGTGGCGATACAAGTCAGCAGATTGGGATGAGATGCGAGCTTTCTTTGCATCTTATCCTTGGCGGCCCATTTGCTTCTCTTCTGAAGACCCTTCAGCTTGCGCGGATGCTGTGACGGATGTGCTGCGTCAAGGTATGGAATACTACATTCCATTCTCCGGCGTAGCAATGTCAGGCGGAACTCGCCCATGGTTCGGGGCTGAGTGCGGACGCGCTGAAGCGCGGAAGCATGCGGCATACCTGGCATGGGTTGATGCTCGAAACCGCAAAGCAAAGGACTTGCGCTTAAAGAAGAGAGCATTTAACAAGGCTGCCAAATCATGCAAGAAGGCTCTACGGCAAGCTAGATTTGACCACATAAGCCAAATCGGGAAGAAACTAGCTTCGTACCCAGCGGGTAGTAAAGCGTTTTGGTCCCTGGCAAAATCAGTTGAATCGAACTTCCGTCGCCCCTCACTTCCTCCACTGCTGAGACCCGACGGGTCTTTGGCTCACTCTGCTGAAGAGAAAGCAAACTTGTTTGCTTCTCTTTTTGCCGAATCTTCGCGTTTAGATACTGCTGGCGAAGTACCTCCTAGTCTACCAGTTTGCGAGACACATTTGTCAGAAATTCGCATTCGTCAGACTGAGGTAAGAAGAACGCTGCGTAATCTGGACGTGAATAAAGCCAACGGCCCAGATGGGATTCCAGCAATTGTACTGAAAACTTGTGCGCCTGAGCTCTCTCCTATATTGACTCGCCTGTTTCGTCTCTCTCTGGTCACTGGACAAGTGCCTCAAGCCTGGAAGCAAGCTAACGTGCAACCTGTGCCCAAAAAAGGTAGTCGTGCTGAGCCTGCCAACTATAGGCCCATCTCGGTTACGTCCATACTTTGCAAAAGTATGGAACGTGTACTGAATGGCAGGCTCATGGCATACCTTTAACGGACCATGGGTGTTTCGGTTCGTTCCTGTGTCGGATCGGAAAGGAGGTGTCCGCCGTGTACCACCACTGTGGCAACTGCCGCGAAGACACGGCCCAACATACGTTGGAGGAGTGCCCAGCCTGGGACGAAGAGCGCAGCGCTCTCAGAGCAGTCGTCGGAGGAGACCTCTCGCTGCCGGCCGTGGTGTCGTCCATGGTCGCCAGCCGGAGGTCCTGGCGTGCGGTGGCCCACTTCTGCGAGAACGTCATCTCGCAGAAGGAGAGTGCTGAGAGGGATCGGGAACGATATGATCCCTCCCGCCGCCAGAGAAGACGTAGGAGGCGCCAGGTGGACGACTGACCGGCGTCTCCCGCCCTGTGGAATGGGGGCGTTTGAATTCCACCACGGTAACCCCTGCCTGTCGTACGAGGCGACTAATAGGGGCCATCGGGGGTCGCGGGCGCGCAGCGGAGGGCTGTCAGCCCGTATCGATGCACTCCCAAATTCGGAGCATCGTGCGACCCCGAGATGGACGGCAGCGCGTGTGGTAAGGCCTCGTTCGCTGTCGTTGTTCGGTGCGCGGGGGCTCCTTAGCCCTCCATGGAGATGGGCTGCTACGCAGCACCGCGCAGGGGCGATTCCGGCTGCAATTCTAGCACTCCTTAGAATACCCCGGGATCGCTCCGTAAGCGCCGAAGAAGGCCACCGCGGGGTTTTAGCTGGTAGTGTCGGGTGGGTTGTATATAGGGGTTAGGGACTCGGCCCAGCGGCAGCACGGATAGCCATCATCCGTGCGAGGGGGATGCTGGGTCGTAAGACCGGCTAGTCCAGCATACCCGTTTTATTCTTAATCCGCTTCCCTCCGGAGCGGGCGGCAGTAATAAAACGCTTTCCCCGCGACAACAAAAAAAAAAAAAGGCTCATGGCATACCTGGAAGCGAATGACCTCCTAAGTGACCGACAATACGGATTTCGCCGAAACCGGTCAACTGGAGACCTTCTAGCGTATGCCACTCACATCTGGAGCGAGGCCGTCGAGAAGCATGGAGAAGCGCTTGCCGTTTCACTTGATATCTCGAAGGCCTTCGACAGAGTGTGGCATGATAGCCTCTTAAGCAAGCTTCCATCATATGGCTTGCCCACTGGGTTATGTGCTTGGATATCGGACTTCTTGAGGGAACGATTGATTCGAGTGGTCATTGATGGCTGCTCCTCCGATCTATTGGCTATCAATGCCGGGGTACCTCAGGGGTCCGTACTTTCTGCGACTCTATTCCTGCTGCACATCAATGATCTGCTTAAGCCCGGTACTTTTGGGTACGCTGATGACAGCACAGTGGTAGATAGTTACATATCTAATGCACGAACCAGTGGAGTGCAAGTCCAGGCCCTCAGGGAGGCCTTGGTAGAACGCTTGAACTTGTCCTTAAAGGCAGTCTCCGATTGGGGCGATGCCAACCTGGTCAAGTTTAATGCCACTAAGACCCAGGCTTGTCTATTCTCTGCTAAACGGAGTCCCTTCGAACTGACTCCTACTTTCAGAGATGTGTCCGTACCGATAACTGACCACCTAGAGATTCTTGGTGTAACTTTGTCTCCAACTCTCAGTTTTGGCTCCTATATTGAGCATAAAGCTCAATTGGCTGCCAAAAAGCTGGCTATCCTTGCGAAGGTGAGACGGTACTTCACGCCGGGACAGCTCCTTGATCTGTATCAAGCGCAAGTCCGGTCGTGCATGGAGTACTGCTCTCATCTTTGGGATGGATCAGCCAAGTACCAGCTTGAGGCATTGGAGGCAATCGAGAGACGCGCCAAGAGACTCGTAGGCAACGATACCATAGTCGAGGCAAGGCTGCAAAGCCTTGAACACAGACGTAAAGTTGCTAGTTTATCGGTATTTTACCGGATACATTTCGGCGAGTGTGCCTTGGAATTACATAATTTAATTCCCCCAACCCCTTTCCATCATCGGACGACAAGAGAATCGGCGAAGCGTCATCGATACATGGTTGATATTCCACCAGTGCGCACGAAGCGTTTTGCTAGTACATTTATCATGCGCACCGCTAGAGAGTGGAACTCTTTGCCGGAGTCTATATTTCCCGAAAATTATAACTTGGGTATCTTCAAGTCAAGAGTGAATAGGTATCTTCTAGGCAAGCGTGCTCCACCGTAGACCACATCATCACTTTCCATCAGGCGAGATAGTGGTCAAACGCAAGCCTATTTCGATTAAAAAAAAAAAAAAAAAATGTTTATTTTTCGTTTACTGTGTGAATGTTATCACCCTGTTTTATTTAGCACGCTGCTCAGGGCTTCCAAAAGAAGAATACGGGAACAGCTAAAAATATTATTGTTTAAGTATTATAGTATACATTTAAGTATTTTAAAACCCGGATAGAACTTGCCCGAGCCTCTTTCAATAAGATGAGAAAAGTTCTATGCTGTCGTCAACTTGTCATAAAACTCAGAGTTAGGATACTTCTGTGCTACATCTGGCCCATTATCATGTACGGCTGTGAAGCATGGACCTTCAAAGAGGACACCACGAGACGCTTAAAAGCACTCGATATGTGGTGCTCCCGTCGCATGCTGCGCATCAGTTGGATGCAAAAGGTCAGGAACGAAACCGTGCTCCAGCGTGTCCATATTTTCCCATGTTGTCCCAGGAAGTTGATGCAAACCACCAAACAGCGCAAAATAGAATATTTCGGCCACGTGCTCAGGCACGAAAGATACAAGCTGCTGCAACTTATTATCGTGGGCAAGGTGAAAGCGAAGAGACGCGCTGGGCGAAGGAAAAAATCGTGGTTGCGAAATATCCGGGAGTGGACCGGTATCACCTCCGTTGAACAACTGTTCCGCCTAGCCAGTGACAGCGAGGATTACAAGATGCTGACGGCCAACCTTCAACATTAAAGAGGCACTTGAAGAAAAACTGATCCTAAGCTAAAGCGTAGCTTGTACTTACCTAGCCATTGGTTTCTAGGATGCCTATAGCGAAATCTTTGGGTGGTATTAATAAAGATCAAAGACTACTAAATACCATTCAGTTATCTACCATTTAATTGTCACTTACATGCATATGTATTTCTATAATCAATAGAGACATCAATCATCATTCTAAGTTTCTATGAATACACTAACTAAAGTACTTTTATATACTTCTTGTTTTGTATACGTACTATTCCGAGTATCTCCATGAATTTGTAAAATTCATACTATACAGGATGCAGAGTTCATAACCCGCCCTGCGGCTTGGAGCCTACAAAGGATGCCAATGGCAATAAAATTTCACAGTGTTAGAACCTTAATTTAAATATATTATGTGGTTCTGAAAACATTATAGAGTAAGGTGATATTGTCTGAACTTTTAAAAAGAAAACGATTACTTACGCCAACAAACGTTGTTTTAATGGTCATGTAAAATTACATTTCTATGTATATTAATTATACACACACACATACACTCACGCCTGTAATCCCCGAAGGGGTAAGCAGAGGTGTAACCAGTACACCCACTTTTCGCCAAATTTCGTTCCCATGATGTGATAAGGGGCGAGCCATCGCCATACCGGGAATAGATTCCATACTCCGGGCTAATACTGAGAATTTCTAGATAGAAAAACCTAATATCACTTTACCCGACCTGGGGATCGAACCCGAGACCTCAGCACAGCAGTCGTAACGCATGTGCAATTACAACTAAGCCACCGAGACAGTCAAGTCGTATATTGATTATATCTATGTTTAATCACACATGCTTTTAAATCAATTAGTCTATGTCCTCGTCTAATCTCTTGGTATAATATAGTTTACCATAAGGTTTAAAGTACACATTTTGAACTTGAAATACTATATGTCTCATTCGTATTATGCGGCGTTGGATAAACATAAGAAAAGTACGACATAATTGTGTTAAGGGGTCGACAGTGAAGCGTAAGTACTCGTAGGTGTTAGGGAATGCCAGCTAATTTATGTGAAGCCAATTAGGCTAATGGAGACACAAGAGTTAAGAGTCGCAGTGCCATTCGAACGTACAATTATTTATTTAAGCTTATACTATTACAAGCAGACTTTGGATCGTCTATAAATAAATTAAATTAAACTCGTCGAAGTTTAATGCAGTTTATTGTAGAATATTAAGATCATACATTCATTAAAAATGTCAATGTCTGTTACTCATCCTATAGGCAAAGTTATATTTGTTTCGGATCTAGATGTTGTGGGACCGTAAGTCTTTCGTAGTTCCTGACACCCATGATACTAGTCAACCTAGTGTAGGGTTAGGAATTTGTGTGTGACTATTAGGTATATTTAAAAAATGCAATATTTATTTTTATTATACATACACATAGCAAGAGCTAAATGTAGTTGGTTGCATAGTGTATTGTTAATAGCGCGCTCATCTTACTAATCTTTCTTACTAATATTATAAATACGAATGTTTGGATGGATGGATGTTTGTTACTAAATCACACCAGAACGGATCTTTGAAATTCGGCACAGAGATGGATTATAATCGGGAGGGGGAAAGAAAATCGGGCGTCCAGAAATTTCTCTCACTGTCCTAAACGCAACTGTAGGACAATGTAATTAATCCATTCGAGTCAGCCCATTTATGTTATAGATAAAATTTATTCGTAATGTGAATCTAGCTTTAATTAGTTCGAACCATTTTGTTGAAATCAGGATTATAGGCCCAACATTATTAGTGAACATTTCATCATAGGATATGTATAGACAGGAAATTATAGGAGTTTTGATATGTATGTCATATTTATCGCAAGCTTTGTAATGAAATGTACAGGTACGAATATCTGTAACAAACATGGCGCAGGCCAGCCAGGTATTTAATTGTCGCGTTAAGATAAAGGCTGTATAAAGCAGTTTCGAAGTTGTGAACCTGTGCGTTAATGCCTCATGTAATAGTTTCATAAACTGAGTTAATGTCGTTAGTAAGTAAATGGTTACTGGCTGCTTACTATCTACACGTGACGCGCAGGCCTTTACTTATTAATCAAATAATGAAATTTATTATATCGGCAGTGACCATAAATGTTTTATAGCTAACATGGGTGTATTTCGCTAAGTCTAATATTTCTACGTGTCGTCAAGGTTTCAAAATTTAAATGTTTCGTCATTACCTACTGCTACAAATTTTCGTTTTAAGGATTGTATAACTAACAGCAAGTAAGAAAAGTTAGTAAGTTATCGTATTGTACAATGTATTACAAGATCATTAATATTTAATTTCTCTCAGAAAGTTCGCCACATTTGGTACTTCAATGTCGTACTCAAATGTACAATGTTCGTTAAGTCTATAACATTTCTGTACTTTACGGTACGAATGCAAACTTTAAACTTGAAGCTGTTTTGTTTTGTAGACGTACAGTTGGTTTGAGACAGGATTTACAATGGGTCCACTTATGGCGAGACAAGTGCCTTGGTCTTTTTGGTCTTTTCAATTAATTCCTACTATAATATTATAAACGCGAATGTTTGGATGGATGGATGTTTGTTACTCAATCACGCTACAACGGATCTGGTTGAAATTTGGCACAGAAATAGATTATACTCCAGAAAAGCACATAAGCTACGTTTTATCCCGAAAATATACAGTTCCCGTGGGATAGTTAAGTTTTTCACAGAGCAAGGGATCGACATGATTGATGATAGTGGCAGTTAAGGGATCAGAAAATGACATACGCTACTTTTAATCCTAGAAAAATGCACACTTCCTATGGGATAGCAAAATATAGAAAGGTGTAATAGCTTAAGAAACCCAATGGGTTGTATACCTTTGCTTCCAAAAATAACCTTCACGCGGGCGGAGCCGCGGGCAACATCTAGGCTTTAATAAATTGTTTTCAATCTGTCGCATAATGGTGTACAGAATAACATTTTAAATAGTATTTTTATACCACGGACCGGCAAGGAAACAAGTGGGTTTCATGATGGCAAGTGATCTCTACCGACTATGAATACCCACAATATTAGGAGAATAGAATTGGGGCTTCGGAATGGTTGTGGAATTTAGCCCCGCGAAAATGTCACTCATTGTAGGAACCGCGGTTTTTTCTGAGGTTATCGTGCTAACTGAATCGTATAATATCGTTTCTAAATAAAGACGTATTTGTGATGATAATTTATAATTAAAATTATTAATTGCGTTTTGGGGCAAGTGGCTAAAAAATTTATTATTGATTCTGAACAACCCAATTACTTACTAGTTGGAAGGCCTTTCATTATTTTAAACATTACATTAAAGCCAGTTAAAAATGATTTTTAGTTTTTTTTGTCTTACGGTGATGAAAGCAGAGTGCATTTTTTGTAATTAAAGGTAGTGTTGCTACTTTCTGTGGGTAGGCACGCTTAACATCAGCCGAGAGACCTATCTTGGTCATTTAGATAACAAAGCCACTTTCGTATTTCAGTTACACAAAGTATAGCAAGTAATGTAATAAATCTACTTTTTGGGTAATATAATAAGAAATACACCCAACAGTCACACACATAGTTCTGACCCCATACAAGGTCAAACCTGTATCGTGGTTATCAAGAACTACGAGGGACTACGGTCCCACAATACCCAGATCTGAAACATATATCTGTCACATAAACATTTCTCTCTGTGCGGAAATCGAACCCACGGCCTCTCGGCTCACAGTCTGCTCACCTGGTGCAGCACGGAGGCTGTCTAATATCTGAACAGTTAATTTTTTACTCAGTACACACGTCTGACTCCATTACATATCCAGTAAAGGCGTCTCATGTCTCTGACACGTAATATAGATTTTTATTTCGCCTGAGAATACTTCTAGGCACGTTATTAAACATGTTTATTATACTTGAGTTTCGTGCGTACAAAATTATCTAAACAAGATAGCTTCCTCGTGTATGAAATACGTTTTTATAAAAAGATTTTCGACGGATTTAGAAAATAGCAAATTTTATCTTCAGATTTTATTATTCTGTAACAACACAATCAGCAAGGAGTTTCGGTGCACAACATCTACTTTGATTATAAAATAAATCTTTCTACTCTATTCACGCTGAGATAATGGATTTTTAAGATATTAAATGTTTCTAGATTTAGTATTGCTGAATATTGTATGTAGATTTAACGAATATAGTTGAAAACAAGCATCATAATACCGCACCAATAACCTTAAAAGTTGGCCTTTCTTTATCGACAGATACATTTATTCATTTTATAATTTTCGTCTTCATATAATAAATGAGTATAGTAATATGTCACTGGCAAATAATATAAATAATGTATTATACACTGGGAACGAGCCTCCGCTTAGTTAAGTCCACCACGCTAATGCGGGTTGGTAGACTCTACATACCATTGAAATTTGGATGTAAGTAGGTTGCTTCAAAATCTTTTCCTTTACTGTTAAAGCAAGCGTAATTAACAATGAACACACCCGTAACTTTAGAAAAGTTATAGGTGTATGCCATTTGGGCTGGTTTCAAACCTACGGCTATCGTCGCGGCAGTTCGTACCAGATTGAACTAGGCTATCGCTAAACAAGTCTGTGCTATATGACAAATCAAATAGCATGTTTTTTTCATGTTAACACGTAGGTCTCTATTGCACGCCACTGTACCGAAAGGTAAGTACAGTGATGTCACCAAGTGTACACACATACGGTAGACCCTATCCAGTCCGATACAAATATATGCTGATCCCTTAAATCCCAATCAGCATTTAAAATGTTAACTCTTTTGTTTTAAATTTATTATATAAAAAAATATATTATTTTAATTATTATAATTGTTTACCCTGTAAAATAAAGAATAAAATATAATGTATTTGTTAGTAACAATTTTTAAGCTATATAATACTCTAAACTGTGTAACGAAGCTCGAATGTTTCATATAATTAAAGGGGACGCGTCCGAAACTTGTTTGCAAACTTTTGTTAAAATATTGTTACGAAGTGACGCGGCAAACTGGTAAACAATTTCTAAACAAATGATTTACAAGAATGCGAAGTAACGCGTACAAGATAGTTTACTGGAATATTAAATAACAATTTCTTCACGTTTGATGTAGGCTCAAAATCTGTTTTTAAACGATTACTCATAATACGTCTTTGTTCTTTTAAGCAGGAGTTTGCTCCAATTCACTAACGCTGAAAGTTAAAGATTATACCTCATAAAGGCAGCCAGACGTTGTTTGTTACAATTATTTCATGTGTTTTAAAGTTCGCGAACCTTCCTAGTAGCACTCTACAGATTAATTCAAACAAAGTGCTGTTGAGTGGAAAATAACAGTCTACTGGTGCCAGTCCGACTCACATGGAGTCAGTTCAATACTTTTCTGTGGAAACTAATAACTAATAACTGACTGCCTCGGTGGCGCAGTTGTAATTGCGCATGCGTTACGACTGCTGTGCTGAGGTCTCGGGTTCGATCCCCGGGTCGGGTAAAGTGATATTGGGTTTTTCTATCTAGAAATTCCTCAGTATTAGCCCGGAGTCTGGAAAATGTGCCCGGTATGGCGATAGGCTCGCCCCCTATCACACTATAGGACTGAAATTCGGCGAAAAGTGGGTGTACTAGTTACACCTCTGCCTACCCCTTCGGGGATTACAGGCGTGAGTGTATGTGTGTGTGGAAACTTATAGACTTTCGGTTTTCGTTTAGATTTTCATAATGGCTTCAGATTTTTATCATTTTGGGTCATGGTTCGGATAGGTATAGGTAAACCTAAAAATGATTTCAATATTAAGAATTGGCGTGGTTTGGCGCAGTTGGCGTGTAGCCGGCTGTGAATTGATAGGCCGTGGGTTCGCTTCCCGTACCGAGACGAAATGTTTGTGTATCCCACAGATATTTATTATTATAACGTTGCAGTAATTTATAACTTGAAGAGAGATGTAACGCTCGTGGTGGTAGCTCGATTCTTGCAGCGATTTGTTTTGATTCCAGACGTGACAAGTTCCCGAAAATTATAACCTGGGTATCTTCAAGTCACGAGTGAATAGGTATCTTCTAGGCAAGCGTGCTCCACCGTAGACCACATCATCACTTACCATCAGGCGCTATAGTCAAAAGCAATCCTATTTATGTAAAAAAAGTGAGGACTTACCACGAACTAGTTTGGTGATGCAAGCTACAGTGTAAATCCTTTTTTCTAGCGAAAACTCTATACCTTCAACTAACCTTATCTCAGCTACGACCAGGATGACCAAGATAAATACAAACTGAGTACATAATTTAAGATATAGGAGAAACACAATTTAAAATATGAATTTAATTACTTAGAATAGTTATTCCTAATTATGTTTATAAAAATGTTTAATGTACAGATATGTCAAATTTTAAATTTGATTTAACCCAAGTATTATTTATTTGTTGAATACAACTGTACAAATACCACTTACGCTATTCAGTGACATTACATTATATTAATTGATTTGTAATACATTTGATTTGATTAATTATTAAGATTAATAACAATAAAGTACATTGTGATAACTAAATGATTCATTCATACATCGTACTTTCAAAACCTCAGACATTCTAACCAAAAAAAACGTCTGTCACTCGTTAGTTCAAAAGACAAATAAAATTAATATGATTTTCATTGCAGTTGTGGAATGAAAGGTGTTAAAGGTGAAACATTCAGGAAACGTGATCTGCATATCGAGGGTTAGCAAGTATAATACTTCATATCCTGTTTACAAATAATTTGTAAGTGGTAGAACCACGCTGTAGACATATTTCTCGACAGCATGAAGGGGCCGGCTCGACCGGGGTAGTACCACTATCTCACAGAAAATCAACGTAAAGTGTTACTTGTTTACTGTCGCGTTTCGTATGGTAAGTGAGATATCCGGAGGCCCAGATTCCCCCTTCCCTTCCCTAATCCCTATTCCTGTCCTTTAAGGCTGACAGCGCATACATGATACTTTCGGTATTGTGGATGTTCATGGGCGGTGGAGATCACTTAACATCAGGTGACCCACTGGCTCGTTCGTCGGACTATGCTATAAAAAAAAACAATCACAAATTCAGTCACAAGTTAATGAAAATAAGCAATGTTATAAAGAATTAACCGATGTTTTTACATGTTTTGAATACCTTGTTTATAATTAACATTGAGATTTTGTGTTCTTGAATACAATAGACAGCACCGTTATTATGCACAAAATTACTTGTTAACCCAGTTTCGAATTTTCGCAGAATTAACCGTAAGTATTTGAAAACGATCACCCCTATTTATACAGGGTATATCGTGATTTAGCTTTTGTTTAACTTTCTTCACTCTACTAAGAAGTTAATAACAACGTTACTCGAATGGTTTCTGTTCTAAGTTCTAAACATCAAAAGTCGTAAGTAAAATTAAAAAAAATGCGACCTTACCCCTTCAAAAAAAATTCTTTATGTTAAGTTGGTTATGTTTCAAAAAATTAGATAAATAGTTATCCATGCAGCTTTTTCGAAATATTTATTTTTATATTTGTGAGTGAACGTATATGGCTATTATATGAGAAGGGTCCTTATACTGCTATTTTCGCAACGTATTAGGCCCGGGACGTTGATGTCTTGTGATCGGTCACAAGGTCGTATAATATATTTAGTAAGTATATTCAGTTCTGTACATGATTTATCCTGTATTCCATTGATATCTGACAGGAATATAAAGTTCGCCCCTTATTATGTCATGGCAAAAATATTTTTGCGAAATGTGACTGCGCACTATCTATTTTTTGTCAAATATTTATATTACATATGCCTTATATATATATAAACAATGAAAACAGTACTTTTTTTCACATATTTGCGCACAAAGAAACCAAAACAAATTTATTATATTAAACCCGAAATCTACCTTCACCAGCTGGGGTTTGGCCTTTTTATTACCATTTTATTGCATTTTTATTATGTTTTTATTTAGCCGCGTATATACCATAACGCTTAATGGATTGTTACACAGAACCCACGTACAAAAACAAGCAGATTAAACTTTGTCTTGCAATTTTAACTGGCGCCTTTTTGTGTATCGTTTTCCGTTTACATTTTGTACGTTGCGAGCTCTGAAATGAAAGAGTTCTTCAAGTAGCAAATATTTATCTAACATGTTTATGAAACCAAGTAATTAACGTTTTGCGCGGAGAAGCAATTAATTTTGTCTCACTAAAAAAATACGCTTTAAAATTCCTCGTAACGCATACTAGTATATTCTTAAATGTTACTCTAATCACGAAAATTCGTGATTATTTATAAATAAATATTTATATTCATATTTTAATAACACATAAAAAATAAAAGCTCATAAATGCAAAGATACTATTGAGCATTCATTCCGCTACTGGGTGGTATTGCTGAAACGTAATTTGCTAAAATATTTCCGGAACTCGCAGCATATAATAAAAGGAGCAACAGGCTACCGCGTGCTGAGAAATATCATTTGCATTTACTTGCTGTCCCCTGTGTAACAATATGCGAAATTACGTATCGCACATTTTTAACATGGCAATCAACAGACCGTTAAATGTAGAGTTAATTTTACTTTAATTGCGACTGTACAATGATCTTTAGTGGGCTCTTGCCTAAACCCGCAGGCGTAATTAGAAATTCATAATGTAATCCGTTTTTGTCTTAATTAGTTATGTTGTAGAGCAAGTTGGTTGAAACGTTTCAGAAGATCGATTTGCTGGTAGTTTGTCCAAACAAGTTTCATACTCTCGGTTGCGTTTCGTTAGAAAATAATATAATGTTTTATATCAACGCGAGTTTCTAGTGATATATCTAATGCATTCTTGCTTAAAAACAGGCTAACGTCTACTGCTGGAGCACTCGGAGACTTTAAAAAAAATCATGGTTAGTTTACAATAAGTTTTATTGAAGATCACCCATAGATATTCAATTCATTTTTGCCTACTGCACCACCTAATACAGCTGTTTATTTTACACAGGAGTCAGCACTGTAAATTTATTTATTCTTTTGTCATTAAAAGGACCAAAGAAAGGCTAATTACAAGCTTATAAGTGGAAACTTGTAATTAGCCTTTAGTTACCTAATCTCATATTATACGTGTATTAGCTGTAAGTTTTCCAAAAATAATAAAATATATATTTTTTTGATCATAAAATATTATAAGCTATGTATATCATGTCACTGACTTTTTTGAAACTACTGCCAAATATCTTTTTAGTAGGTAAATTAATTTCACAATTTGGTATCGCAAACCATAAAAAGTCAAGCAACGTCATTTCCTACGATTTGATTTGCAAATATTAAGATTTAATTCTAAACTTATTTCTATAACAATTTAAATATAGCCGGTGTTACTCAGAGGTAGTGTAGCTTTCTTTAAGTGAAAGATTGTTTAGAATTAATTCAGTAAATACAAGGATTCCCCATTCCCTACATGTATACAAATAAACATACCAAGTTTATAAGTGTATCTAAAATTTGTCTTTGTAATTAAATTTTGTATAACATCGCCGGATCCTATTATCTTTGCGTAATCAATATGGGTGGTGTAATAATAAGTTTGGAAATACAAATGGTATAAAAGTTGATCATTCAGTTAAACAGACATGCATGTGCAATTTTATGACAGAATATTTGTTTATTTAATATAAAATGACAAACGACTGTAGTTTTTTTTTAACCGACTTCAAAAAAGGAGGAGGTTAACAATTCGTCTGAATCTTTTTTTCTTATGTATGTTACCCGATTACTCGAAGACGCCTGGACCGATTCGAGAAATTCTTTTTTTGTTTAATAGGGTATACTTCCCAGGTGGTCCCATTGGCACCAAGTCAGGATCTGATGATGAGATCTCAGAAAAATCAAGGGTAACGCTCAAATTTTATAGTGACGCATAATTTGTTTTTTATTGAAGTCGATGTACTTTTTATAATAAAACGCATTAATTTTCAGACAAACGATTAGTTTTGTCGAAAGGACAAGTTTTAGGATCTCATTTTACCACAAGGACATGGGTTGCGTACTAAAGGTTCAGAAGTATTTAAGTGCTCTTGTATTTCAAAAATAACATGAAATGGATCGGTTATATTCGGCGTGTACGCTGCACGTAATGAAATTATAAACAGTTTAATAATAGATCTTACACGAATCACCTGAACGTGTACTAGCGGATTGGCCACTAAACCTGGTAAGAATAACAAGCTAGCGTAAACGGAATTTAAATTTCACATTTGAGGCGCTGATGAGTTTTTGAAACTACTATAGGTATGGAATAGGCAGTGTACACACCTGTAGATGCAGGTCAAGAACGGGTACCTGTTATGAGGTAACTGGCTAATCTATACAATTCTATTATCTAATGACTGCCTCGGTGGTGGACTGCTGTGCCGAGGTCTCGGGTACGATCCCCTGGTCGGGTACTGCTGCAAGCTTTTTTATAGATAACTTAATGCTGAAAAAGGTCAATGAAAAAAAACGGTCTACACAGGATGTAGGCAAAATAAACCTTAAAAATCAAATTTTCCATATAAAATAAATCTGAAAATTTTAAATTTAATGGTGGTACTTTTAAATTTAATATTAACAACCCAAATTTTGGCAGAATTTTGTTTATCGTAACAAGAATTTCACATAAATTAAAAAAAAACGAATTATCGTCATTTTTTGAAACACCCTAATATATTGTATCTATTATCTATACATCTAATTGTTATCACTAGCTTAGAACGTTTCCACTTTTACATTTGGAATCATATTATATATTGACAGCCTCCGTGGCGCAGTAGGCTAGTAGCCAACTGTGAAACGAGAGGCTGTGGGTTCGATTCCCACACCGGGACAAATGTTTGTTTGTCAGACAGATATTTGTGTCCGGAGTCTGGGTGTTGTGACACCGAAAGTCTCTCTTAGTCCCTGATACCCACAACACGGGACTCGTATCTTAGTGTGGGGTCGGGGCTATGTGGGTGACTGTTGGGTGTTATTTATTTATATTCATAATAGAATACTAGAATAGAATACTGATTTTTGCCCGCACCTCCACTTGCGTGATTAGTATTTCTGCTATACATACATCAACAACAACATAATATACATTGATCTGCTCTAATCTAAGGAAATTAAACTTAAATCGTATATTAATCGTATGACCAAATATTGTTAACCGGTGTGAAAAGAGCAACGCTGGAGTTTCTTGCCCGTTCTTTCCTAGCGAAACTGCATTCCGAACTGGCGGTGGAGTAAAAAAATTGACTGAATCTAAATGATGTATAACATTTCATAGATTCAATAAATACTATATTTTTTGATTTTGATATTTGCAGCTAAATTGTAACAACATACCTGTAAAATAGAAGCACAAATGGTTTCATTTAAGCCTTACAGTAATTTTCATATAATATTTGAACAAGTAAACCTTACAGATGAGGGATATAGGTTTGTCTGTAACCGCCACGTTCAGAGTCAGTCAGACCATTACCTCATCCCCTAGCAAATATTTAAAAATTGCAACACTCAGAGTGAATGAAGTCTAATAGTTGTCACTATTTTTTTTATAATTTTAATCTACATGTTACATTACCCCCTATTATCAAAATTTCGATAAATCCGACTATAACTAAGTAAATTAGAGGCTATTCAAATCTGCTGGAAGGGGTGATTGTCAAATTACAGGATGCATGATATGAGACGTGACGTCACCTCTCAGAATCTCCATTACTGTACCGTTGTGCGAGGGAGTTAGTGAGATGTTCCCACTACGCACCCATTATTGCTCATACCAATATTTAAAATGAATATTGTTTTTTAAGAGTTAAATTCTGTTTTAGCAAAAGAGTTCCTTTTGCGTATTTTTTTCTTATTGCCAGTAGTAAAAATAGTATTTTTTAAATTATAACTGTGTTTTTCAGATAACACAAAACTAGTTACCGATATAAATTTATAAATTCGACGCAATATACATCTACATCCTTAGATACCTTATAGGTGAAGAAGGATCAAATTCTATCTCTCAGCGTGACTGTTACTTGAATATTTAATGACGACCACCTAATTGTCTAATTAAGAAAAAGTCAAATTTAAGGAAGCTCCCTTTATTCGGCAACAAGTCTGTTTTATTTTAAGTAAAATTATGTTACAATTACATTGTGAAAATAGCGACGAGTTATAAAGGTTGGCTGTAGAGTAAATATTATTATCATAAAACCATAATAAATAAGCGAATGGCAGCTACAACCAACAATAATATTTATAAATTCTAAATTCAAAGAAACTAACTCCTGTATCTTGTTTCTTACATAATTAAAACGCCTACATGGTATATAATTTAATGAGTTGTCATTATTATACAATAAACTAGCGGGCCCGGCAGATGTCATGCTGCCTGTAAAAGCAGTGCCACACCGACTGCAGTGCCATATGCCGGGCTGATTTGTGAATCTAAACCATCCAGGGCGCCATCCAAACGCATACAAAAAAAACATTCAAATCGGTCTAGCCGCTTAGCAGGAGTTCAGTGACATACACACGTACAGTAGAATTATATATATAAAAATATATCGACGGTTGGCGGGTTATTGATTTAAGTGACATTTTTGGCGATATTGAGTTATAATCATATTCGGAATCAGCAAATTGTTCTGCATATTTTGAGTTTCGTTTCAAGTTTCTGTGCTTTTTTTTCAGGGCACATTTATTTAAGAAAATAATGCTCTTAAATGTATGAAAATAAGTCATAAAGATGCAGTACGTGCGTGCACAAGCAATAAATTAATTCTACTAAAACCCACGCTATAGTTTTTTGTAGTAAAAAGCTTTAAACCTCTCCTGCAAAACTTCAAAAATGGCGCTTAAATCAGCCGTCAGCCGTCGAATTATGAATGAAAATCAAAAAATTTAATCATAGGATATTATTACAATCCTCCGCAAGAAATCTTGGAATTCCGCCAGGATAATCACAATCCATATGATTGGCTGAAGTATCTAATGACCTCTTTGGTGGCAGTAATACGTTCATATTTTCCACATCTGCGTTATATGAATTTCCGAAAAACCGTAATAGTATTTTCAACAAACCTTTTAACTATTGAATTTATAGGTGAGAATATACACATTTGCAATTACGCACTAGGATTCACTAAGAAATTATTATAAACTATTGGAAAATATTTGCAATTATCCATTTTCACATAAAAAATTTGGGATCTAGTGTTGATCAATAAAACATTAACATAGGTAAATGATACATTTGAACGTTGAATACAGAGACATTGAACTATTATAAGTATATTTTTTAATTTGTATAGGCAATGTGGATTGGTAGCGTGCCTACATCCATATTAATTTTATTTGTTTGTATCATTTATTTATTTCTTATTGGTATTATTTCGTCATCTCTTCTGTTATTTTATATAAATAGCGTGTGTCTATGTAATTGGTAAAAGTTTTCTCATTTTCTTTCTGACCTATCATTTGACATGTTGTTGAGTTAGACAAGGTTTAAATAATATGAGTACCTCCTCTAGTCCCTTTATTACACTGATATAACTTCAATATAGACAATTAATGAGTAAAACAATTCAACTGCAAGATTATTTTCATTCACAACGTTTTCACAAATATTAGACTTACATATCTCGGGGCCTTTCTCACAATTTTTTATATAAGTTTGCAGTTTAAAAGCAGTAATCACAATTTTAAATTACTTAATTCTACGTCACCTATTTGCCTTTGGACAGATAGCACAATATATCTTTGCAAGGGGACTACTTTGAAGTATGGCTATTACTAACAGAAAGTGAACATTAAGATTAAAATATTCGGCCGCGAGATCAAGTCCCACTGGGGTTCGGAAAAAGGGTAAAGATCGTAAACATTTATTAGGGAGTGGTTGATCGCGCATCGAGTATTTTTTAACCACGTAATGAATTTTCACACTTCGCGTTCATATGTGTATAATAAAATCACACACATTTTTCTTTGGTGCATGCTAATCTCGATAACCTCGGAATTGGGGTGTGGTTTTCAGTGCTCTACTAAGACTACAGAGTCTAAACTTGGGCTAACATTTTAATTGAAATTTGTAGGTAAACAAAGAGTAACAAAGACTGCCTCGGTGGCGCAGTTGTGTTTGCACATGCGTTACGATTGCTGTGCTGAGGTCTCGGGTTCGATCCCCGGGTCGGGTAAAGTGATATTGGTTTTTTTTATCTAGAAATTGTCAGTATTAGCCCGGAGCCTGGATTCTGTGCCCGGCATGGGGATAGGCTCGCCCTCGGCCCTTGAAATTCGGCGAAAAGTGGGTGTACTGGTTACACCTCTACCTACCCCTTTGGGGATAACAGGCGTGAGTGAATTAATTTTAAAGTGCAGTGCAAACAAAGAGATATAATAATTTTAAAGTGCAGTGCAAATGTTTTTATTATTTGGCGTAGCTATATTTTAAATAACTTTCCCTTGGCAACCAATTCGTTAACGCTGGCTTATCTATCAGCATAAGCTAGTTTAAATGTAATCATTAATATGTTATATTGGTTGTAGATAATCCAATACCGTATTTCGACGGATTCAAAAAGAAAGTGGAGCGTAAAGCTTCACGACATAAAAACATAATAAAACCGACTTCAATGAAATGATTGTTATCTTTGTCTTGGAGCGTGTCAAGCTTTATGCGAAATACCTTTTATATCTTCATTAAAACGAAACACTGAGAAATCTTTACATTACATCGTACAAAAGATTAATTAAAAGTTATCGAAAAATACTTTGACTGTAAAATTACACATTGTTAGTATATTGAAATCCTTTAGCCATTTAGCGTGGGATTAGATTATGTATATTTATTAAAACATTTTAACAAGCAAACAACATAAAATTCTGTGTGACTCCGAGTCCGAGATAAAAGTTTTGAAATATTAACAAATGAATTATTTCACTTTTAGCTGGTGGTAGGATATTCATATCCGCCCGGATAGCGACCACCGTACACAGGGTGTAAAACCCGCCATAGTGGCACACGCAAGTGAGGTTTAGAGTTGAGGTACAATGATTGGCCGTTTTGCGGCCTTCTGAGTATTCTGACACTAGACCCTCGACCGCTTATTCACCTTCTTGCCCATGGCGTAGTGTGAAGAAGCAGGCCGGCATGGTTGTATTGAGTAGCGGGGAATAGATTGTCTCTCGCTAATCGATACAATAATTGGACGACACTGCGCTTACCATCAGGTGCAGTGTGGTCATTTTGCCAGGATAAAAAAAAATTAAACGTCAAACGTCCATTTAAATTTTACTATTACCAGACTACTAGACTATATTATAAAGCTTCCCTGTAAACTCCTAGACTATTAGCATTGATTTAGCCATCTATGTATGTAATAAACCAGAACCCTACTATCGATATTCAATATCACGTGCCCAAGTCTCCCTATTTGTAAATTATCTTATAGTCTTGTGGGTTATTCCAATAACAGTGAAGCCTAAGAAAGGCTAATATAGAGCAGAAATGCTGATGTACCAAATACTTGGGTTTCAATATTCACGCAATATTATTACTTGGTACAAAATACAATAAAGACACTATTTACTATATGATATATATAGGATGCAAGAGTCTTCAAGCACGGCACTCTTCAAAAAATTTTAATCTGGGTACTGCAGGTTGCAGGTTTATGGAAAAACAAGCATTGAAGCCGATTTATACTGTTCAGCATTATCGGAGATAAAATAAGTCGGTTTTGTTATAATATCCATTAAGATAGTTATTAATCTGGTTTAGATTACAAGCACAGTTATAATACGAGCTTGGAGATCCGCCCATGAGTTGCGAGCGAAGCCGGGCATTGTTTACATGCTTCACATTAAACGAATGGGATACTTATAACAACACTCTCGAAATGAAAACACTTTTATGTCAAGCGGTGACAAATCTTTCGCAATAACTCAACGCTAGCGGTTTACTTGCTCCGAATGATTTACCACTTACCAAGCCCACTATAAGAAGTCATGTGAATCGGCTAGCTATAAATTTATTTACTCGCCTCCTACTTATATGTTTGATGTGGAAAATCAATTTCGACGCAATCCTAAACAAACGCCGGTGTATATAAATCAACCACTAGAGATCCGCGCGTGCTGCTTCGAGAGTTCGCTGAAAGGTACTGATTGTAAGATTCGTATTAAGGTCTAAAATATGCGGGATTACGTTTTCATCTTTTTTGTGACAGCAATATGAAATAGAAAAAATATTCGTTATAGTTGTTAACACTTTACTCTAAACACATAATCCAGATCTTAAAATATCGGTAACTTTCGCATTATTCGAGTAAATAATGAACAATAAATAAATGATCTTTATGTTTGGTAACGGTAGGCAGCGGCTTTGCTGTGCCCTGGCATTGCAGAAGACTATGGGCGGCGGTGTCTCACCATCAGGTGGCCCGTCTGCTCATCTGTTCAAGACAGTAAAAACCACGCTGTATCTCGTTTTTCTAACACAATGAATAGGATAGTTCGACTGGTTGGGTAAAGGCACCAAATCAATTTGAAAGGGCAGTTTGTTGCTGCGTTTCGTACGGCTTGACCGCCGTTGAGCGAAAATAGCTTCAGACTATGATTCCTTGGTTATAGGCGGTGGTGATCATCAGAGTGTTTTTATCAAATGGCCCACTTTTGAGAATATCAAACTCTTGCAAATTGGATTTCAAAGTTGGATATAGCACAAACAAACAAACATACCACTAAAATACAACCTTGTTATGACTCAGGACTGGTATTTGTAAAAGCAGTTTATTGCTGTGACGTAAATACGATTAGGTATAAATAGAAAACGACTAATACAGTAGGTATTATACGAACATATGTACCTACATGAATGTCTTTCACCCAAATATTGACGCATTAAAACCTGCTGGCGGGTAATTTTCCGATTCTCCACCAGCGAATCCGAAAAAGGCAAATTAAGATTTGTTGCCAATATTTATATCCTTGTTTGTTTGCAATTTTTGGACAATTCTACCAAAGTTCAGCAATTTGATTTTATCGTTTGAACAGATATAGGAATGTTGTTCAGTTAAAAAGTTTTTTAATTCATAAAAAGTACACCGACTTCAATAAAAAAACAAATTATGCGTCCCTATAAAATTGGTTCATGGTTACCCTCGATTTTTCTGAGATCCCATCATCAGATCCTGACCTGGTGCCACTTAGGAAGTATACCATTTTAAACAAAAAAAAATTATCGAATCGGTCCAGGCGTCTTCGAGTAATCAAGGAACACGTGATAAAAAATATAAAGAAAGGTTCCGACGAATTGAGAACCTTCTCCTTTTTTGAAATCGGTTAAAAACTACGTAGGTATTGCATAAATCGGACAACACTCACGCCCAGAGTGGGCGACACAGACAGATATATTTAATATTTACACGACGCAAATATTAAATATATCTGTGAAAAAGGTTATACTTATTGGTTATTTAAATTGTCTTACTATTTTGCAGACAATAAGATTCATTCCAATTAGCGATTATAAAAAAAAACAGAGCTCATTATTTTAGCATAGACATAAAAGATCTAGTCAAATTTTAATTTAAAAAAACTGCAGAAGCAACTGTAATATTTATATCACGTTAAAGGAAATCATTCTCATTCCATCGTGAAGGAGGGAAATTTTCATGAAATATTATTTATGCTGGAATGAAGTTTGTAAAAACTAAGGCAACACTTGCACGCAAATTAGGGTTAAATAAATAAATTTAGAGTTTATTAACCCAGGTTAGAATGTTAAAATGTTAACTCTCATTTCACCTTGCACCACTAAAAACTGACGCTGGGTTAGCTAACCCGACATTTCTTTTATTTTAGCTGGGAACACTGAAATGTCGATGCACATCTATTGCAGTCCGTCCAAGGATGAATGAATATACATAAAAACGAAACAATATTTCTGTCTCTTTTATACTACAGCACACTATATAGAGATGCGTATTTGTGGGTCCTTCATTCTATGACGGTTGATAACTTTTTAATTTGTTTGTTTTAAGATTGTCAAATTCGTGTTATTTGTTTTTTTGTGGTGTTTTATTTATTTGTTGAATTCAGAAAGTTAGTGTAAAGAAGAAGAAACCTCGATTATGTGCTCCCTGTTTCACGATAAATGATAATAGGCTTTTATGTAAATAGTTGAAAAATTCAAACATTGCCCCTTTATGTGTATTATAATATTCTGACCGTTTGGTAACCCTTTTAATATTATATATTCAATGACTTCATCTTCATCGTCAGAGAATAACAATTCATGATCATTGTAGTAATATTTTAACTAAAAACCACAAAATAGATAACACAATACCTACCAACAAAAAGGCTAACCGCAGGGTTAGCGACTTAACCTTCCCAAATCGGTGGGTTAAATATTTAGAAGTTAAACCCTAGGTTTGCTCGAAAATGTTGATGGCGCAAGACATATTATTTATTTAACCCTGTGTTAGCTGCTAACACCGAGTTAAATACGTTAACCCATGATCGCGCAAGTGGGCCTAAGAATATTAATTATACGTTTGGTGTTAATACCCTGTCAAAATTTTGATGAACGGTGACTTCTGTATTGTAGTTGCGCTTGTACTACCGAAACGAAATAATAAATACTGTAGTATACATTTTTAAATATATTTAAAAAGGCGGCCTGTAAATTGGGACGTAACTTATATTAAGATTATTTCTAAGATATAATTATATAAATGAATTGATCAAACTGTAAAAGATCCATTGGGAAACCAATATAGGCAACCTCCGTGGTGTAATGGTATGGTGGTGAAGCCGGGTGTGAAGAGGCCGTAGGTTCAATCCCTGAATCGAGACAAATATTTATATAATATTTGTGTGATCAAAAGATATTTATTTTAATTTGGGTGATGTTAGATCGAAAGTATATTTTATTTTTGGTATACACTACATACAGCATAAAATCGTATATTACTGTGGGTTCAAGACTAAGTGTGAGACTGTTAGTGTTATTCATTCATTAATTAATAAATCAATGTAGGTCACAGAAAGAAATTAAAAAAAAACTTAGTTTGTTCTGTAATATTAGATAATTTCACAAACTAACTCGTATTTAATACACTCCAACTAACGCGCTGGCTTAGTTTACTATAGAATAAAATAAATAACCATAAATAATAATCAAAATTACAATATTAAAGAATCGTATGTTACATATATATTGAATATTAATATACTAAATTAGTTGCATTGGTGTGATTCCAAGATTTAGTCGATATTAATTAGACTTATTCTCACACCAAACCAGTAGTACCCATAGATAATGGATGTGGTAGACCATTTAGGTGAGGTCTGTGAACTCTAGTCCCACACACCAACATGTCTGAACAACGGTAGGCAGCGGCTTTGCTGTTGGCATTGCAGAAGTCTATGGGTGGCGGTGACTACTTACCATCAGGTGGCCCGTCTGCTCGTCTGCCTATCGAGGTACTATAAAAAAAATAACGGCTAAGCTAGTACACTTGTTCGCAGTTCGGCAGGAGAACGAGCGCATGATGCACGACGTCCTGCAGGTGGGCGTCTTAAATCGCACCCAGTCGTCGGTGGCATTGCGCTGACGCCGCGCTACTCGCCGCGCCCGCGGCTCGACAACGTCCGACCGGCAGCCGCGCCTCCAGAGGAGCCCGTCGACTCCGAGCCTGGCCCACAGCCTGGCATGGGCAGCACGGACGCCGCCGACAGAGCTCTGCCCACGGCGCACGATGATCCCCAAGCCTCTTGGCATTCGGTGAGCCCGACCGCAGAAGGCCACACGTGAACCCTGTCTCATTCTCGGTCTGTTCGAATAGTACCGTGGCGATGGATTACGAATTGATTACGCACAAGTAACTGGTAGCCGTAGCTCGGCGCGTAGCTGCACCACTGTGTACTGCGGTATGTGAACTGAGGGAACCATAGACACGAGTTGCTCGTTTGATAGTGACGAACTGGATGTATAGGCTAGTCAATGTGGAAATGTGAATAAATAGTCAAGATTGAAAATGTTAATTGTTGAAATGTATCGGATAGTTTGTAAAAGACAAGTGTCTATAATCCACAATAGTTAATGTAATATTATTATAAAGGTTTTAGCGGCAAAACCAAACGTGGAACTAAAGGAAGAAATTGTACTTAACCACTTTAAATGTTGGGATGCCTAATAAGGTACTATAATGTTACTGTTTGTAACTATGATTTTTGGTGGTTTTTACCAATGTTAAGATATTTACATAAGTACATATGGATACATCATTTTAATACATATGTGGAAGATAATATAGCTTACACCAAAATTAGATCGCTACTGCATAGGCAAATAAGAACCATGTCACACAAAGAGAACGAGTTAAATTTCTTTCTTTAGTTCAAGTTATAGTTTCAATTTTGACTTTTACGTGGTATGTGCCACCACGGCAAGAAATAACAACGCCTCGACTACTTGCGAAGCGTGCATCGTATAAGAGCCTATAATTTTAGTCTAAGAGCACACTGTTAATTAAATTTCTAATCACAGTAAAAAATCACTAATAATAATTATCGGAAATATTTCCACACATATATTTGTACCAAATAATAAATTTCAACTGATTCTCTAAAATTTTTAGTTACTATAAGTTACTTCAAATTGTATCAAATCAAAGAGCTTTGGAACTGTGCTTAATATATATGTTAAAAAATAAGAGCTTTGTGTATAGTAGTTCTAGATGTTATTCTTATGTGCTACGATGAGGATAATCTTGTCGGTATATAGAGCCGCAAAATCAGTGGCGTACACTCGAGTGGTTTTGTACAATAGCGGTCAGAAAATTGGTACCTTACTATATAAACGAGCGTCCGACACCCGCGCACGTACCGGATTTTAGTTTTGATGTTCACTTCACGTCCTCGATTGTACTTAAAGCCTTACACATCTATGATAATTTTTAACCTTTTTTTACTTTTATGTGTATTATTTTTTCTTTGATAATAATAAGCTGAGACTACTCTTCATTTGTAAAACCAAAAACAAGGTTTTATTTCTCTAAATATTTCTAACAGCCAGTTTGGGGTTATTTGGCCGCTATTGCAAGCCTTGACTTCAATGTTCTTGATGCAAGCGGTTATTTAGAATATTCATATAATATTGCAAATTATCTTGGAGTTCGACAGTTTACCTACTCGTGCCCGCGTGTTCAATATTTCAGAGAGATATTATTGGTAAAATATTTATTATTATGTATACAATGCCTCTACACTTTGTACACAAAGATATCGCACCAACTGACTTGAATAAGATTGTCTACGTGAGTTTTCAAAACTACATTTTGGTGGTAATGTGAAAAAGTAATAAGTAACTGAATCTATATAAGATGTAACTTTTGTCAGTCTTTTTTCACGCAGTTTCATGATTTTTTGTCACAATTTTATTCATTTGTCTCAATTTTATTTTATGGCTTTATGTTATAAAAAGTTGTATGATATTTGTTGTATTATATTGTAATGTTATAGTTATATAATGGATAAGACGATATTAGGCAACGTTACCACTTTAATTAATTATAAGCCTAATATCAGGACACAAATGTGACAAACGATGCTAGACATCAGATGAATGAAGCACTTTAATTCACTACGTAAACAGTCCTTGTATACACACAAGACCAATTTCTTTGGTTTGATAGCAAATATTTACACGCGATATAGGATATTTGCAACTAATTGTAACATTCGGAGAAATTTATTGTTACTCATTCGGTAAATATAAAATGGTGTCTATGTATTAACGCGAATGCTAAACTCTGAAGAAGCACAGAGCATGCATTGTCGGCCAAGTCTGCAATATTGCATGTTTCGGTGTAGTATACGGGTTATCAACTTACTTGGTGAAACTATTTCATAGGGGTACGGGCCGAGTAAACTGAGAACATAGTATTTTCTTGTTGGAAACACGACTACTGTGTGTCGATTTAAAACATAATAAAAATATTCGTCCTGTGACCATGAAGGCTAAAAAGCTTTCGAAACATCGGTATTAAAAAAAATCAATGAACCGCGATAGAATCCGTAAAATTAGTTTCATTTCAATGTATAATATTCGCGTAAACATAAGAAACGAAATAACAAATTTTATTGCGATTTATTCATTTTTTATTTCAATGAAATTATAATATAAATTAGCTTAATTTCATTGTGTAATCTTCTCGTAAACATAAGAAATGTATATGTAACATAATTGAAAATATCCCACGTTTTAAGAAATTACGAAAAAAAACTGTAGTATTGGGTTTGCAGGTTTCAGTTTTGTTTTCATATTATATGTAGTGTAAAATTTCATTTCAATTATAGCAAACGTTTGGGACCAAAAGCATTGTCTCTTCGTTTGGCATTATATAAACATTTTATTAAGAACTTTTAAGGTTATTTCAGTAAAATCGATCGTTAAAAGCATTTAAAAGTCGTGTCTCTACAGGAAAATACCTAGCAAACATTGATGTTCCATATAATATTATTATAATATATTTATATGTTAGTCAGGTGTACATCTCAACGTACCCCACACCTTGAAAATTTTCAATACATCGTCAGTTAAGTAAATGGAAAACTATACATTATTTTATGAACTTCTTTGCTTTTGTCTTATAGTGCGTAGATATAATGCGTAAACACAATAATCACGAGCTTCATAGTATGTAGAATTGTGAGACTAATAACTGAACAGCTTAGCGTATAATGTTGTCACATACATATATTTTTTATAATAGTGAGGAAAATTTTCCACGTGTGGGCAAAGCTAGCACTCTTCTGTTAGTAACGAGTGTATGTATCGACTATTACTATCGATATGTATGTAAATTAGTGTAAATGCGATCCGCATCCCCTCCCATCCTCGTGTGATACGATATGTTACGTGTTCAAATATTATCGTTTGATATCTATGTTCTATAACATCGCCGTCGAGCGAGAACTGTCAAGACAATCATTCGGCTATACTTGAGAGCAATTCCAAATATAAAACAGGACCTATTAACGTAATATTAGTGTTAGAGGAAAAATACAAAGAATTTTATAGTTGTTTGTTGTAAATCAGTTTTAATTAATCTATTTTACAGAAAAATGTTTAATAAAATATCTTTATAAAATAAATTTCGTTTTCATTTCCTTTGTGGATTGTTTCACCCCTTTTTACAAGACGTTGATGACGTACGCCGTACACAAAGGGTTGGTACCTACAGAAGGCACAGAAAAGGTTGGCTTGAAAAGGTGGGAGTGAGAATGGCATTCCTTCCGAGGTAAACTCGCAACTATGCGACTGTTCCTGATGCGCCCGGCCCCACTCTCTGACGTTAGCCGCTTGTTACATGAGAACAATTTGCGCTAAAAGCTAGCACTTCCAAGGTAATTACTCAATTGAAATATCGGAAGAACTTGTATCAAGGCTTACTGGAGGTGGGATATTCATATCCACCCGGATAGCGACCACCGTACACAGGGTGTAAAACACGCCATAGTGGCACACGCAAGTGTGTCACGTTCCGGGATTAGCCAATATACATCTTGTTTTTGTCGGGGTCTAGAGTTGGGGTGCAATTTTTGGCCATTTTGCGGCCTTCTAAGTACTCTGACACTAGACCCTCGACCGCTTCTTCACCTTCTTGCCCATGGCGTAGTGTTAAGAAGCAGGCCGGCATGGTTGTGCAGCGTTTGGTAGCGCAGTGAATAGTAAGGGGCTACCGCACGGTCTCCCACGAGGCGGCCTGCTTATTTATTTATTTATTTATTTTGCGGCCCGGTTTCGCAGAACCACCGTGGAGGAGTGGCATTCCAGGCTGGAGAGCCCGACTGCGGGCTTGACGACTGTCGCAGCAGTGCGTCCTGTCCTAAAGAGATGGCTAGACAGGCGCCACGGGGCGCCTACGTTCCGACTGACGCAGGTATTATCGGACCATGGGTGCTTCGGTTCGTTCCTGTGTCGGATCGGAAAGGAGGTGTCCGTCGTGTGCCACCACTGTGGCAACTGCCGTGAAGAGACAGCCCAACATACGTTGGAGGAGTGCCCAGCCTGGGACGAAGAGCGCAGCGCTTTCAGAGCAGTCGTTGGAGGAGACCTCTCGCTGCCGGCCGTGGTGTCGTCCATGGTCGCCAGCCGGAGGTCCTGGCGTGCGGTGGCCCACTTCTGCGAGAACGTCATCTCGAGTGCTGAGAGGGATCGGCAACGAAATGATCCCTCTCGCCGCCAGAGAAGACGTAGGAGGCGCCGGGTGGACGACTGACCGGCGTCTCCCGCCCTGTGGAATGGGGGCGTTTGAATTCCACTACGGTAACCCCTGCCTGTCGTACGAGGCGGCTGATAGGGGCCATCGGGGGTCGCGGGCGCGCAGCGGGGGGCTGTCAGCCCTTAGAATACCCCGGGACCGCTCCGTAAGCGCCGAAGAAGGCCACCGCGGGGTTTTAGCTGGTAGTGTCGGGTGGGGTGTAAATAGGGGGTAGGGACTCGGCCCAGCGGCAGCACGGATAGCCATTATCCGGGCGAGGGGGATGCTGGATCGTAAGACTGGCTAGTCCAGCATACCCGTTTTATTCTTATTCCGCTTCCCCCTGGAGCGGGCGGCAGTAATAAAACGATTTCACCGCGACAACAAAAAAAAAAAAGGCCGGCATGGTTGTGTTGAGTAGCGGGGGATAAATTGTCTCTCGCTACTCGATATTCTAATTGGACGGCACCGCGCTTACCATCAGGTGTACTAGGGTCACTTTGCCGTGCCAGGGTAAAAAAAAACTGATTTAGGGTAGCGAAACATGTACATCAAACAGTCGATATAGCCGATACGCATTGAGGTAGCTCGCCAGGTCTTGCTTTTGTTTCCGTCGTCTAATAAAACTTATGCTTTTCACTTACAATTCGTAGACGTTTCAGATCAATATAATTATGATTTAAAAGGTTTTGATTTGATGTAATAATTAGGATCCCAATATTCTCTTGAGCTAACCGGTAGAACATGTGGTAAGGCAAATATACGTGAGAATTAGAAGAAGGAAAGAAATTAGAAGAAGAAATAGTTCGTCTAAAGGGGAAAAAATGGGTCCTGTCATTTTTATATCATTATTATTAAGGTATTGATTATAAGAATTCAATTATATTATTTAGACTCAAGACACTTCTTTAAATGAAAATATAAGCGGTGTTTTATTGTATGGTTAACAATTATGAAGAGCCCAAACCAAAGAGTATTTCAGCTTATCAGTCGACCTTTATGAAGTAAGTAGTACTTATTATTATACTCAGTATTATTATTATTTGCATTACGAATACAATTATAATTTAAAAATATTATTGCCAATACTGCCAGTGTCTATTTCAGTGCTTAATAATTCATAAAAAGTACACCGACTTCAATAAAAAACAAATTATATGTCACTATAAAATTTGAGGGTTAACCTTGATTTTTCTGAGATCCCATCATCAGATCCTGACTTGGTGCCAATGGGACCACCTGGGAAGTATATCCTTTTAAACAAAAAAAGAATTTCCCGAATCGGTCTCCTCCTTTTTTGAAGTCGGTTAAAAATGACTGCAATTTAAGGTATATCGTCTCCTAGGTATGAATATATCCATGAGTAGTTAGCTACTTACTTAGGTAAATATTGCTATTTTGATTAAGAAAGGAAATATTATAAATCAAAATGTAAGAACCGAAGTGCTTTCAGAAAGGAAAAAAGATGGCATAGAACGTGTAGAGTGGGCCTGCATAATGGTATAGTTCACCCTCTTTATATAAAAGGTTTGCCCATACACACACACTGCCATTCTGCACACTGGATGGTCATAGTAACAATAAAATTATATTTATTAGTTACATGTGGTGTACATAGATACAGATGTAAATAGATGACGTAGGTACCTTAATTTGTATGAAAACTATTTTGTTTCTGGTGAATATATTTCAATTTTCCTTTTTTAAGAAACAGCAGCACAAATCCAAGACTATATAAATGTATGTAGACTAACCCATATTTGTAACATTAATACTTATCTACTTACTACGTAAGAAGCTGTTGAGTGATAAAAAACACTGATAGACCACTTTGAAGAATTCTCACGATATTTTATGATGCGATAAGGCATTTTCATGTGTTCGGGCGTTTTACTGTTCCGTGTGCATATTAACTGAGTGTATGCTCATGATTTAGTTCAGAAATGTTGGGCACGCCAACTAGGCATACTTACGTCATGTACTTAGATCTATGTCTATATTGTGTGCTAATTTACACACACACCACACATTTAATAAGCCTTGTTTACACACAACTAACATTATAGTGGTATGTTACCGTCAAATACTGCAACCCGCAAAGCTACTACTGCTCGCTATTAAGTAAAAAGAAATGAAACGGTAAACGAGCATATGTGTCACCTAATGGTATGTGATCTCTATTGCTCATGAACGACCACAAAAATAGAAGAATCATTCTTACCAATCTTAATGGAAAGGAATCGGAAAGGAGAAATTACCTTAGATACCAATTACATTAGATATAGTAAGAGTAATTTTGATAGGCAAATGAATTAAACTTGGCGAGCCTACCCAGTTTCAAACTAATTCATCTATGTAAGTAAACTTCGTTAATTTATATCAGCTTACATGCACTTCGAATATGCAGAACAATTTCTAAATTAGTGTTAGTTTTCACATATCCGTTTTACATTTGCTAAATGAGCAATTTATAAAAGAACAAACACCGTAAGGTAACTAGGTTGAAAATGTTAAACTTCCGAGATAAAACGTTCCAAAGTCAATAATGTAAAATTTTCGCCTTGTGTATGCAATGAAATAACAAATGCTTATGAGTTCACTGTTGTGTTTATAAACATTGAAATATCAAAATTATATTTGTACTTTTTATGTTAGTTATAATTTTGAGAATACTCTAAGGTTTAAGCAAATAGTATGAATTAAAATTACCTTCGTGCTTGTAATTTAATTGATCGATATGCTTCAAAGGCAATCAGACTTTCTCGTCCATTGTATGGACAACGTTCGTACAGTTTCCAACTTAATTTCTACATAAAGTATTTGTTTTTATTAATCATAAAACAGTGTTTTTTTTGGAATCAGCTAAAAAGCAACTTCAATTATTATATAAAACACTAGATGTTGCTCGCGGCTCCGCCCGCGTGGAGGTTATTTTTGGAAGAAAAGGTATACAATCCATGGAGGCATCTTAAGCTATTACACCTTTCTATATTTTGCCATCCCATAGGATGCGTGCATTTTTCCGGGATTTATATTTCTATGTCATTTTCTGATCCCTAAACTACCACTATGCAAATCATGTCTGTCCCTTGCTCTGTGAAAAACTAAACTATCCCACGGGAACTGTACATTTTTCCGGGATAAAAAGTAGCCTATGTGCTATTCCAAACTATAATCCATCTCTGTGCCAAATTTCAACCAGATCCGTCCAGCAGTTGTAGCGTGATTGAGTAACAAACATCCATCCATCCAAACTTTTGCATTTATAATATTAGTAGGATAACAGCGATAGCTAGATAGTTGGCTGCGGTACGACTGTCAAGACGAAAGTCGTATGTTCGAAACCAGCCAAATGGTATACACCTCTGACTTTTCTAAAGTTACGTGTATATTCATTGTTAATTATCGCTTGCTTGTGAAGGAAAACATCGTGAGGAAACCTGTATACCTGTTTTAATACGTGTTTTAATACGAATTTCAAAGGTGTGTGTGAAGTCTACCAACCAGCCTTAGGCCAGCGTGGTGGACTTAACGTGGTGCCCAGCAGTGGGACAATGTTAAATACAAGGCAAAATAAATATAAATATAAAATAATTATTATATATAAAACATTATGTTATTAATTATAAATTCCTTTAGAGAATGTGAACAACTAAAGATCGAATAAATTAACTTAATACCTTGACCTAATTACAATGGCTAAAGCGTGTAATTAATAACAATAACTGAGTCTCTCACATCGAATCGTTGTCGTCAAGGCTCAATGAAACTATATACGTTAAACTCGAAATTTTCATACCACCTTATGTTTTGTGTTCTTCAAACATATGTTTGTAAAATATTACTAATTGTCACATTAATTTAAGTTCCTTCTATTTAATAAAACTTTTTAACAAAATCAAAACTAAGTAATATAATATGAATAGAAAAAAAATTATATTAGAGCTTGGCTTTTTAAAAATATTTATATTTAATCTTTTATTGAGAGAATATTCAAAATAGTTGCTTAAATTCCGATGTTTTAGACTTTATTATTTATATGGGTGTGCCTTATCGTATCACTGTTCTAAAAACTATATGTGAATAAACATTGAAAAATCTATACTAAAATTATAAGAATCTAAAGTTTGTGAATTTGCATGTTGGGAGCAATCTCTGGAACCACTGACCTGATTCTGAATAATCTTTCTTCGATAGAAAGCTGCATTATTACTGAGCACTCTATTGCTTTTTTCACTATAGTAAAAGTGAGTTTTCAGTAAGACATCGATTTACATGCGCACAGATGCGATTATAACATGTATATTACATGACGAGAACTTCCTACTTTTGTTCGTCGGTTAACATAGGTGTCTAAAAACATGTCGACATGCATTTTACACCTTACTTAATTTATTTTCCGTTCATAGATTGAAATAACCTTTTTATCTCAATGCTAACATTAGTGATATAATCCCATTCAGTGGAAGAACACAATTAGACTCATTATCGCCATCTAAACACATTTAAAAAACGAATTAGAAATATTACAGTCTTGATCTTACATAAGCAATTTTCTAACTGGTCGTATCGTATAAATTTTTCATTGATATTCTCCACTGGTAATGTATTAAATTATTAATATTCGAAACTCGGGTCTTTGTTCGAATAATTGTACATTGTGAAAAAGTGTAGAAAGTTCGTTCGAGGTTAAGACAAAGAAATTGAATAATTCGTATAACAATTAAATGGCACGTCGGCTGAGAAAAACCAGACAGCCCACTTGAATAATCTAAACTAATGGGTAATATTATAAAAACGCCACAGTGTGTCCGTTTTTACCTGTACGCGGTTAAAGTAGCATACCGATGTTGTTAAAAAATTATACAAAAATTTCTCTGAATCTGAATAGAAAAGAAGTATATATTTATTCGTATTCGTATTTATTTTATTTTTCGTAGTTGTAATTGCGCATGCGTTACGATTGCTGTGCTGAGGTCTCGGGTTCGATCCCCGGGTCGGCTAAAGTGATATTGGGTTTTTCTACCTAGAAATACTCAGTATTAACCCGGAGTCTGGAATGGTGCCCGGTGTGGCGATAGGCTCGCCCCCTATCACATTATGGGAACGAAGTTCGGCGAAAAGTGGGTGTACTGGTTACACCTCTGCCTACCCCTTCAGGGATTACAGGCGTGAGTGTATGCGCGGTGCCCTGTACGGGCCCATCTCCATGGGAGGCTAAGGAGCCCCCGCGCACCGAGCAACGACAGCGAACGAGGCCTTACCACGCGCGCTGCCGTCCATCTCGGGGTCGCACGATGCCCCGAATTTGGGAGTGCATCGATACGGGCTGACAGCCCTCCGCTGCGCGCCCGCGACCCCCGATGGCCCCAATTAGTCGCCTCGTACGACAGGCAGGGGTTGCCGTGGTGAAATTCTCAACACGCCCCCATTCCACAGGGCGGGAGACGCCGGTCAGTCGTCCACCCGGCGCCTCCTACGTCTTCTCTGGCGGCGGGAGGGATCATATCGTTCCCGATCCCTCTCAGCACTCTCCTTCTGCGAGATGACGTTCTCGCAGAAGTGGGCCACCGCACGCCAGGACCTCCGGCTGGCGACCATGGACGACACCACGGCCGGCAGCGATAGGTCTCTTCCGACGACTGCTCTGAGAGCGCTGCGCTCTTCGTCCCAGGCTGGGCACTCCTCCAACGTGTGTTGGGCCGTGTCCTCACGGCAGTTGCCACAGTGGTGGCACACGGCAGACACCTCCTTTCCGATCCGACACAGGAACGAACCGAAACACCCGTGGTCCGTCAGTACCTGCGTCAGCCGGAACGTTGGCGCACCGTGGCGCCTGTCTAACCATCTCTTTAGGACAGGACGCACTGCCGCGACGGTCCTCAAGCCCGCACTTGGGCTTTCCAGCCTGGTATGCCACTCCTCCACAGCGGTTCTGCGGAACCGGGCCGCAATCTCCCTTGGGGCAAGTCTCTCCTGTCGGCGACTGGACGCCTCCTCCCGCCAGAAGAACGCTGACGAGAGGAGTTTTGCGTCCAACTCCCAAGGGAGTGTGCAGGCCGCCTCGTGGGAGACCGTGCGGTAGCCCCTTACTATTCGCTGTGCCACCAAACGCTGCGGTTTGCGCAGCAAGGCGACGCATCGGGCTTTCAGGGACTCAGCCCATACGGGACATCCGTACAGGGCCATTGACCGCACGACTCCAGCGTATAAACTTCGGCAAGGGTTACTAGGTCCCTCCAGGTTCGGCAGCAGGCGTCCAAGCGCGCCCGCCGCCCGCACCAATTTCGGCGACATTGTAAAAGGCACCATAGTATGAAATGTCAGACGAATAAAATTAACTCCCATATTAAAATTCATATGTATAGAGCCTAATCGTCATACTAGTCTAAAATAAAATGTAATATCAACGCAAACCTAAAATATTTTACAGTTAGGACATGTGAATTACACGAAAAATAGAGATAAGTAAGTAGACATCTACATTTTAAAACAAGTGTGGTGATTACATTGCAGCTAAGTGTCATAGCGCTATATGTAGGGCTATGACATGTCGCTGCAATGTAATCACCACATTAGTATTGAACTCCAAATTATCGATTATGTAACGATATTAACGATAAGTCACCTATAACATTAAACATACTACGACAAATATTGAGGATAGTCTAGCATCTTATATTTACCTGAGCCTACTTAGTCAACCCTTACGAAGTTAGTATCGATTCCGATGATATTGAGAGTAGTTCACAGTCGAGTGATAGATAAGTTCCACTTCGCCGGCCACATATTGTAGGTCGTTAATGAGCCGATCGGTGACGATAAGCCACTTTACTGCTGCATCATATCCGATTATCCTAATTGCCCTCATATGCTTCACATGAGGTTTAATACTCGTGTTTAAAACAGGATTTGATTTAATTATACATTATTTATTGATTGACATAAAACTTACGAATTTAAATTAATTTAATTTTTCGAAACGTCGGGAGTCCCGACTCGGGACTAAAAAGTAAAAATAAAACGCATTAGAATGCGTAAAGTTAGTTTTATGCAAGAAATCGTTATATTTGCTGATTATTATATTGTATATATTTTTATATTGCAGTAAACCCAGAAGGCTAATTTTTTATTTGCTTTGAGGTCTACCAACCCGCAGTAGGCTAGCGTGGTGGACATATCGCCTAACACCTCCGACTAGTAGAAGAGGCCCATGCCTATTCCCAAGCATGGAACAATGTTTAATACAGGAGTGATATTATTATTTATGGGGTCATTTAGCATAATAACGGGTTTTAAAATCAGGTTTTTATCATACTATTAGTTTCTATACTCAGGTTACGTAAGATAAAATGCCTCCGAACTCTATTTACTAATCTTTCTGGAGTTTTTGTATCGGAAAACTGTCAATAATAATACTAAAGTTAAAAAGTCTAATTAACAATAGTAATAGTTTATAGAACGGCTAACCAAAGATCTTAACCACTGACAATATAAGTGATAAAACGTAGACCAATTCTCCGTTGCTTTCATGGTCTCTAATAAAGACAGTATTGTAGGTCACCCTGTTCTTACATGATTAACTTCCAATCCCAAGGTATAGTTAATATTGATTAACTATACCTTGGGATACCTTATGTATTGACATAGTAGTAAAAATCATATTAGGAAAATAAATATTCAATCACTAGCTGTTGCTTGCGGCTCCGCCCGCGTGGAGGTCATGATTGGGAGAAAATGTATACAATACAAAATACCAATTTTCATCCGTTTAACTTCAAGAATGAAGAATTTACATACAAACTTTCATCCCCTATTTAACCCCATTAGGAGTGGAATTTCCAAAAACCCTGAAAGATGTATTTTTTATTCTTAACTAAAAGGCCAAATACTAATTTTCATGAATTTTACTTCGATAGTTACGAATTTTCATACAAACTTTCATCCCCTATTTCACCCCCTTAGGGGTAGTATTTCCAAAAACCCTTCCTTAGTGCCTCCGTCATAAAAGGTACCTACTGTCAAAATTTCAAGCTTAATCCCAGCCGTTGAGGCTGTGAGTTGATCGATCAGTCAGTCAATTTCTTCTTTTATATATACAGATTGAACGATTCCAGTATAAAGAGAGATGAAAAACAATGTCATAAAAGTTAAATCAAAAGCAAATTCGGTGCGTTCAATCGTTATTTACACCTCATCGAGACCTGATTTGATTTCGATATTTATTAATTTGTTTTGTTTTCGATTAAGTTTTCAATGTAGGATTAGTATGCGTTGGTAGAATTCTTAGGCATGCAGGTTTCCTCGTGATGCTTTCTTTTATTGTTTAAGCAAGCTATAATTAACAAATAATAGGCAAGTAACTTTAAAAAGTCATTGGTATATGCCATTTGTGCTGGCTAAGAACCTAAGACTTTCGTCTCGCCAGTCCGTACCAATTCAAACTAGGCTAGGCTATTGCTGCTTATTGATTTTAAATAGAAGACGAATATTTATTTGACTAATTATACTACGCAGCCCTTTAATTTATATTAATGAATCTCTGTAAAACGGGAACAAAAAAGTAATGAAATATAAAAGACGTTGTAACGTAAACATACAAAATCTATACACACGTATAAAAACGACATGCGGATTTTAGTAGACTGGTAGAATATTTCTTATTCCTGTTTCGACGTTATTTAGAGAGTTGAGGCTGGGATTGAGGTATTTCATTTCATAGCTATACAAAGATTAAAATAAATTAATTTGATACTTACTTTATATTTGAATTTTATATATGATATAAAATACCTACACATCAATTTAATCGACAATTCAGTTCTGGCTAAAGAGCATGATGAATACGACAGAATGACGCTAATCAGTTACATTCCTGTACCGGCCTAGTAGATTAAATTATTCTTCAACTGAAGATGGCATGTCTGGTATTAAAAATTAAATATGTGAATTCATCACTATAACATAGATTCCAGGTGAATGTGGGTACGTATCCAACCAGGCTATTTTATTATCATGTTCGCTTGGAATCCTTTGGTTGCCTCTTTGGATCCCTTGGATACAAGTAAGACGATTAGTGCTTTCAGACCACCGCGCCACAGCGCCGCCTTATGGGTCATGGCCGATTGCAATTACTGCAAGCGTGAATTCTGTTGTTTCGTAGTAACTCACTATTTTCGTACATAAATATATAATTATATATTCGTTCAATCTTTCAGCTTTATTCGTAAAACAAAGATTTATTACAGTTATAAAATTGTATTTATTTTATAAACCTTAAATTTGATTTAGTTCTGTTATAAAATTCAATGTAACCTCTTGATTATAGCATTTATTTTGTCTGAAATGCGAGGATAAAGATTTATTAAGTTTATGTTTTTATCGTGATTTTTCTAGACATAGCTTTAGTAGAGAAATGGGCTCAGCCTTGTCACATATTAAATTCCAAATGCAAAATGTGGGCGCATTCGTTGCACCTTTGCCAACTATACAGATTTCTCTTCATAAGGGTCTTCTGACCTGACTGTTTGTATTTTTTTTTATCCTGGCACGGCAAAGTTTCCGCACTGTACCTGATGGTAAGCGCAGTGCGGTCCAAATAGAGTACTGAGTAGCGAGAGACGATCTATCTCCGCTACTCAACACACTCATGCCGGCCTGCTTCTTCACACTACGCCATGAGCAAGAAGGTGAAGAAGGGGTCGAGGGTCTAATGTCAGAGTACTAAGAAGGCCGCAAAATGGCCGTTGTACCCCAACTCCAGACCCCCGACAAAAACCGGATGTACACTGGCTGATCCCGGAACGCGACACACTTGCGTGTGCCACTATGGCGGGTTTTTCGCCCTGTGTACGGTGGTCGCTATCCGGGCGGATATGAATATCCTACCACCAGCAGAATGTATCTATGTATGCCCAGAAAACAAACTAGACATATGAATTTGAAGCAACCGTATCTTATCCAATAACATAAGTTTACGCTTATATCCTTGTAAGGATAGGCAGAGGTGCAACTAGTACACCCACGGTTCGCCGGATTTATTTCTGTCTTCTAACGTACATAGTAGGTGGCGAGTCTACCACTACACCAGGCACAATTCCAATCCCGGGCAACCAAATGCGACTTAATCTGTGGAAGTGAGCCAAGGAACTTATCGGTACCTCAAAGTATGTATGCTGCCACCAGACAAAAGAGGCGAATATATTCATATACACACTCACGCCTGTAGGCAGAGGTGTAACCAGTACACTCACTTTTCGCCGATTTCTTACGGCCCCATAAGGTGATAGGGGGTGAGCCTATCGCCGGGCGCAATTCCAGACTCCAAGCTGATACTGAGTATTTCTAAATAGAAAAACCCAATATCACTTTACCTGACCCGGGATCGAACCCGAGACCTCAGCACAGCAGCCGTAACGCATGCGCAATTACAACTGTGCCACCGAGGCAGTCCAAAGAGCGAATTTCGTATCTAATCTAGGTTTTTCACCGAACTTGATTTATACTAGTGCTGTATTTTATAAAACTGTAAAGATAGAAAATCTGGTTATTTATAAACAAAAATGAATAAAACAAATATAGATTCTCACTGGGTATGTAGCGTCGTGTGCATAACCAGAAATTTTTGTCGCAAAATATTATTTCAAATTCAAACTACGACTAGAAGATAAGAATACGAAATCACTTTCAATATTTTCAAACGTCAATCGGAAATCTATTTTGTGGCACGATCACTGGAAGAATATACAAAGTTCCATCTTGTTACGTGTTCAGTAAAAATATAAGTCTAATTGAATAAATAAAAGGCAATTCACGAACTCCATTTACAATTTCTTAGAAAAGACGATAACGCAAAAGTTGTTTTTACCTATTGGTTTGATTTCAAGCAAATATAAAAGTTAAAGTGGGTTCGACGATTGTTTTTTAAACTTATTACTAATTTTATGAACAAACGATCTGTAAGAAGTTCATTTATTTAAAGTATTTGTAATAATTCATATTGAATTTTATAAAAATGGTGACGTTTGTTATTTACTTTAAATGTTACTCAATTATTTGATTTACTGCTAACCTACGTTATATATACATTCGGTAATACCTTCATATAACACATACCCTATGAGAAGTTTTTTAACACATATTTTACACATACTTCATATTGTTTAATTATTGAAGCCCTTATAGATAGTGATGAAATTTGTTTGCTAAGAAGTTGTACGCTTATATTGTATTATTATTTAGCAGTTTGTAGGAGTGCACTGGCCCGTGTGATATAAAGCCCTACTTCTCCAAAGCAATATCAAAGTTCAAAACTAATGTTTCGTTTATCCAAACTCCCTCAGTTTCTTGGGTAATAGATATCTTGGTACATTTAAATATTTTCTGGATTTATTTTAACAGATTATACAAAAATAACCAGCACTTTAATCACGAAATTACAAACTATGTGTTTGGAATTGTTACTAAAATATTAATCTGTTCATAAGTAGTGTGCGCCAGTTTGTATCATCGTTCTCTTACCTTAGCCGACTGATAATCTAAGATCTTTAAAAAGTTCGTGCAGAGAATGCAAACTTGCAATACCTATATTTCCAACAATAATTGACGATGTGCACCAAAACCTAGTTCATATTTATTTCAAAACGCAACAATAGCAAAAATCTGTTGGAAAAACACTGACAAACAAGTTTGTTGCACATACATCTATCTCTCAACGTGTCCAGAATTCGAAGTTAACAGCTGCTACAGCTAAGTAAAATTTGTGCCAAAATACTTTAAATAATCACAGTATCCAACCACGCATTTTATACGCGGCTCTGTATTATAGCGTACATTATGTCCAGTTAGATAACATAAAAATGGTAAAACTCCCGCCTTAGTGTTTCTGACGAGTCAACCCGTGTGTTACTTCGGGCTGGCATAATCTGCCTACTGTAAATGGACGCAACATCTCTCGATAGTCACTATATAGGTACTGTCCTGTATTTATCACTAGGTGCAGTAGTCACTTGCCGTGCCTGGAAAAATCAATAACATTGTACGAAGTTTCAAATTCCGGGTATCTTTGCTCCATCTATACGTATTATAAAACAATAACCTGAATGCTTGTCAATTTATCAATTGTTGAGCAGAAGTAAATACTTCAACAGTATATATATATATATCCGACCATGTTCGGCCTTGGCGACTGTTTTGTGACTATTAAGAGCCACGTCTCTGGTGCGCTCTCAAGTGACTGATGTAACCAATCTTCGCAGTGAATGTGCGGCCACAAATACCGCACGTTAACACTCCTCCGACATAGTTGTAGGATATGACCGCGGGTGGTCGGGCCTTTAGCTCGTCATGCTTAGCGTCGAGCTCCACTTTTCTTTTATCCTCGAATACCTGGACCTTAGAGGTTACGATACTCCTCCACTGTGACCGGTCTGTAGCCAGTGTCTCCCACTGTGATGGGTCCACGTCACAACGCTTCATGTGACGCTTTAACACATCTTTATACCGAAGGAGTTGACCGCCTTGTTTCCGCTTGCCCTCCTCCAGCTCCGAATAGAAGATGCGCTTGGACACTCTGTCATCGGACATTCGGGCGACATGCCCGCACCACCGCAGCTGCCGCCTCATAAGGTAGGCCTCAATCCCACCGACATTTGCACGTCGTAATACTTCCGTGTTCCTTACACGATGCGACCAATGGATGTTCATGATATTACGCAGGCATTTAATGTGAAACCTATCCAATGTGCGGATATGCTTGCGGTACGGACACCACGTTTCAGAGGAGTAAAGCAGATTCGGCAGAACCATTGCCATGTACACAGATACCTTGGTAGAAAGCTTTATGTCGTGTGAACGAAACACTTCGACGCGAAGTTTGCCGAAAGCTGCAGCAGCGGCTCCAATTCTGCTGTGAACTTCATCGTCAAGGTGGCACTGAGATGTTATTGTGCTGCCCAGATATTCAAATTTCTCTACCTGCCTAAGCGAGTGTTCACCAAGTTTTATGTCAATTGGTGTGTTTATTGTGTTCGTAGTCATGATTTCTGTCTTTTTGACATTAATTCGAAGCCCAAACCGCTGACATGACACATCGAGACTCAACATAAGCCGCTGGAGACCATCAAGGGATTCCGCCACAAAACATAAGTCATCCGCATACATTATCTCAGTGATGGTTGCGTGAGACACTTTCGTGTAGGCCCTCAGTCTAGACAAATTGAAAACACTGGTACGGAAGCGAATACGAATGCCCTCAGACATAGCTTGTAAGGATTCTCGAACTACCACTGCAAAGTAGAGTGCGAAGAGTGTTGGCGCCAGTACGCAACCTTGTTTGACGCCACAGGTGACACCGAAATACTCTGAGTATTCCCCTTTTACACTGACGCAGCATTGCATGTCGTCATGCAGGAGTCGAATTAGCCTCACAAACTTGTCCGTACATCCCAGTTTCGCCAGAATCATCCAAAGAGCTTCACGAGGGACACTGTCGAAAGCTTTCTCTAAGTCAACGAAACAGAGATACAGTGGTTGACCTTGTTCTTTACTTTTCTCCTGGAGTTGGCGTACAGAGAAAATAGCCTCACAGGTTCCTCGGTCAGGCCGGAAGCCAAATTGCGTTTCAGGCAGAATATTTTATATGGGGTGTAGTGGGGCATCAAGTGGTAGCATCTTTGAGATTCTGTCAGCCGACCCTAATGAAAGGAGGATAGACTTTTCACTGATCCACCGATGTTCTGCAATCTCTCGCCAGTGGCTCCAAGAAGCTGTTGTACACGCAGCGGCCACACCCTGGTACACCACGTCGGCTCGTGGGCAAAACCTGGTCGAGGGGAACCAGTGCATTAATATGCACAGGTCTGAATGCGGTCACCTCCCGCAATGGGTATGAAGACTGACTTGGCGGGAAAGGCAACCCACCGCTGATAAGCAACAGGTGTTGGCAGACTCGGCAAGCTAGCGAGGCCTCGTTGACGGCTTAGGGCGGCGTTAGAGGACTATAGTTAACGTCGGCCAGATACTGCATCTGAATTCCTCTCTGATTGTAACGGTCTACCGTTCCATCGGGCATAGAGGGGTTAGGACTAGAGGGTGCTCCTGTGTCTGCGCGTACACTTGAGCACCAAAATATCTCCTGCGCAAATGACTGTTTCCGATCTCTGGACTCTGGATTGATTTGAAAGACCTGTGGCGATGGGTAGAAGCAGAGAGGTCTAGTTGTGATGCCAACTGGGTTTTGGCTAATACCTGCACGTGGGCGGTTTGGAGAGAGTGGTCGCTTCTGCGCTGCACTACTTCAACAGTTGCTCTATTATGTTACGCATTATTCCAGTAAATGTACACATAGAACATAAAATAAATAAATATGATGGTGAGGGTGTTAATAATACGAAAAACTCTTGTAAACGAGCAGAGTCGCGAGCAATAGCTATTATTCCATATAAATCAAATGCAACACTGTTTGTGTTTTTCTATCTAAAATTTATTGTTGCTTCTTTCAATATATAGGTATAATAAAAGTTCTAAACGAATGATATAAATTATTCAGTCAAAATGTACAGTTAATAAAGAATAAATATTGCAATGATTACATTTCGATGAGCACTTTATAAGTATATTTTCCTGTACTGTTACTTTTTACTATACTTATTCTCTGTAATTTATTTGTTCACTTTGTATGGCATTACTTAATATTTTTAGTGCCTCGATAGGCAGACGAGCAAACGGGCCAACTGATGGTAAGTAGTCGCCGCCGCCCATAGACTTCTGCAATACCAGAGCACAGCAAAGCCGCTGCCTACCGTTTACCTTACATTTCACTCGGGCTTTGGGCTGCACTGTCAGTCTAATTTTGGTGGTAAACATCGCCATAGCATTAACAGATAAACAAAAACACAAATAAATGCAACAAAGCCTCTTCTAATGTTTAAATATTTGTATTACTCACATTTATTGCTTTATAATATTTATTAAAGCGTCATCGAACAAACTTTCTTAAGAGAAACGAGCCAGAAAGTAACTAGCTCTAGGGCATCTCTGTAAAGATCAATGTCGGCTTGGGCTTAATCAATGAAAAGAAGAAAATTGCGCAAGAGGGTATATGGAAGATACTTTAAAATTAAATTAAATTTTCAACATCAGCTTTGAAATAATATCATGCATATATAATAATATAATAGCATGCATTCCAAAAGAAGAAGCAGATGAGCAACGCGGTCTATGATACACCGATATTATTTCCGTGCAATGGAGTATAGCGACTAATCTCATCAATCTCACATTATACCCCAGAAAACACGTGAGCGCTTTTTTCAAATACTCAAACACTAACCGTAATTGCAATCAATTAATTACCTGGCATTTGAACTTAGAACTTCACTGGTTTCTAACCTAAGTACGCTGTCATCACATTTTTAACCGACTTCAAAAAAGGGGAGATTACTCGAAGACGCCTGGACCGATTCGAGAAACTCTTTTTTTGTTTAAAAGGGTGTACTTTCCAGGTGGTCCCATTGGCACCAAGTCAGGATCTGATGCTGGGATCTCAGGAAAATGAAGGGCAACCCTCAAATTTTATAGTGACGCATAATTTGTTTTTTAATTGAAGTCGGTGTACTTTTTATATTATAAAAGATTCAATAAAATTTAATAAAGTAATTATTCTGACGATGGAATATAAGATAATAATTATGACATATTTACTCTTATTTTTTAATATATCAAAATACGGCGATATATGGAGATACTAACCATACATCTGTGCTATATTATGACAATATCTAAGTTTAAATGACAATGTCTTATACTTAATTTTCATTCAATAGAAGAAAAAATGTTTCCATTGACCATAAGCAACTACTTAAATTCTTATAACATTCCGCCATTTAAGACATCGTTTTTTTAAATATTATCTCTATCAAAGAATTCGATTGTAAATTCATTGGAAGCTTTGTAATTTATTCACTCATTCTTTAATTTACTAGATATGCGCAACTTTACGTAATGCATATCCGAATTTGGCGTTTAGGATTGACCTTAGGAATATAATAAAATTAAACTCTGACTTCGTTAATTTTGTTTGTGTTATCGTACGCGGGAACATTTCAACGAGACGTCAAGTCCGGAGGAGCAATTTAAACTTTCTCTGTTAAGTCTTAACATATGTTTGTTACGATAAAAATGTGTCATTCAGCATCTTTCGCAAATACATTTAAAAATATGATTTATCACAATAATTTTAAAAAGACTGATTATTGAAATAAAACGAATTTTACGGATTATATCGCGGTTTATTTTACTTTTTGAAACCCGACGTTTCGAAGGCTTTACAGCCTTCGTGGTCACGGGGCAGACTAAGTTTTTATTTCAATGTATAATATTCGCGTAAATATAAAAGACTGATTATGTTACATATATTATTATAGGACCATTAAAAAACTTCAATGGTTGGTGTAGTAACTGCAATTAATTAATTAATGATGTTACCTCTCGTTGATAGTCCAGCAGTCTCGTTTTTCTCTGAGTCATCTATGAAGATACAAATATGACAGAGCTACGTTGTAGATATTTTTACCTACCACATAAATGAACAGTTAGATCGGATATGTAATAATATTTCACAGAAAAACGAAGTGAAGTAGCTTTGCCGTAGCGTTTCCTACTAACAGTGGAATCGAGGGAACCCCATAAAATCCCTCCTCGTATCAATATTTCTTTTTTTATTTATTAAAGACTATACAGAACATAAAATTACAAATAAATTAGATACGCAATGAAGCCACGATTCTTCACATGTAGTGCAGGATAAGTAGTTATAACTCGCCATCAGATAAGCCAATTGCTTCTCCAGCATTTTGTATTAATAACCATACCATTAATTACAAGTTTAAAACCCAAATGTTGAACAGTTTCCAATTTACACTCGAACTTGTCATTGAATAACCAAATTTATATGCGGCCATCCTCGAGGTAAACTTTATTGAGTACAAAGAATTATTAAAATCGGTCCATATATTTTAGCGGAACATACATAAAAATTACAGTTAAATTGTAAACTTCCTCTCTTTTGAAAAGCATTAAAATTGGATATTAATATATCATACAATTCTTAAGTGAAATTTGCGAAAGAAAATTACTCTAAAATCGAAAACGCCTTCTGACTAGAAGGGTTTATAATTACAAATCCACAAACATTCCTTTACATTTTCATTTGTGTTCTAGATTAATTTGTTATGTTATATTTACACGTTCTAATTTATAATTCAGTTGCGCAATGTTAAACGGTGACCTTTCGGCTCTACAAACAACCTACGTTACAGAAAATATTATTATCAAGGGATAATTCTTGAAATGTCGTTTGGTAGCATGGAACGCTAGGGGTTGGGTTACCCCACATTAGTGATACATTCATATTTTAACAAAGTGAGAATCAAGGACTTATCAAATATTATTGATAATTTGTTAATCTACTTAACTTACGATTAATAAGGCACACACTTAAGGAACACTTAAGGTTTTTACCAACCTTGAGGGTCAACATCCAAGATCAATTAAGTAGATTTAAATGAGAACCCCTTTATTGCGTTGGGTAGTTGCTAATATGTGAGAGGTAGTAGATGGTCCAAACTTATTTCTACGAATGGATACCATTTGACTATACTATACTTACAGTTGCGTACACATAATAATGTTCCAGAATGAAGGACATTAAAACAAGTCATATTCCGATGACACTGAATCAAGAGTTGATGGCGAATGACATCGCACGTGGTACGACAAGACTATGCTTCTCACTCTCGTGTTAGATCACTGACATCTTGCCCAGTGTATGGGACGGATATGAACATGCTCGATCATTTAAGAAGGAAAATTAAAAAACTGAAAATTAAAAATAAGAGAAGTTTTTCTTTCCAGCAGAAGTGATTATTAAGAAAACGGATTATACAGAAATAGTATAAGAACAACAGATAACAATAGAATGGAGCAAATCTGGCTTTAAAGCTTTGTTGGCCGCAGTAATAGTAAAAATAAACAAAATCTCAGCACGTACTAAATACGGGCATTGTCGTCAAACCAACCATGAAGTGGACTCCTTTCACGATGAACTCCCTGTCCGTTCCACTCGCGGTGCCAACGCGACGAACAGTTTACTGTACATGTACATACTATATTATGCTACCATGGGTAAGTATCGAGGGAGTAGGGAAAATGTGGCTGAAAATTTACGATTTACAATGTAGTTATACTTTTACAATGAATTAAAAAATATATAGCAAAGAAAAAATGTTTCATTTAATATATTTCAAAATGTTATCATGATGCTTTTTTCCTGGCACCAACTGCACCTAATGGTAAGTGCAGTGCCGTCCAATTACAGTATAGAGTAGCAAGAGACCATCTATCCCCTGCTACTCAACACAATCATGTCGGCCTGCTTCTTCACACTACGCCATGGACAAGTAGGTGAAGAAGCGGTCGATGATCCAGTGTCAGAGTACTCAGAAGCCCACAAAATGGCCAAACCTCGTATCCCAACTATAGACCCCCGACAAAAACCGGATGTACACTGGCGGGTTTTACACACTATCCGGGCGGATATGAATATCCTATCACCGGCAAGCTTTGAATAGTAGTTAACATCGTAACTACTATTCAAGGCTTCCACCCTTGAAATAGCGCTAGATCTCACTGTGTACTAATCATGATCCATGAATTCGTTCATTGATAGCCTTTTAAAAAATCTATACCACATGCATAACAAAATAATGCTATGCAATATCCTTAACAAAACTGATCTACGAATTTCATACTTAATATATATATATACATATATGTATATAATAATAATACGCATAATGGCTCTTTAAAAAGAAACATACACCACGCACCGCATTGAATGGTTATTGTTAAACGAAATAAAATACGAGTAACAATAAAATGCTAAAGCAGATTCTTAGAATTTTCACATTTGTTACTTCATTACACATGATTTTGACTAGGTACTATTTCAACTTTACCACATACATATGTGTTTAAAATTAAACTCATAGTTTTTATATAAAAGGAAATACACCACCCGACTAAAACTTTATTTACATCCTTAGCGTTCGATAGAAACCAAAAGTATGTAACGAGATTTTTCGAACTAATCAGGACTTCCTATTTTATTTTTAGGTCTTTTTAACAAATATACTTCATTATATGTAAAATAAAAGTATTTTACTACTGCTACTGTTAATGTATGCAAGTCAGAATCAGAATTACTTGTACCCAAAAAAGTAAAAGTGCCTCCTTTTCCCGTACGCTCATCGGCCTTTCATTCATCGTCATGAAGTTTCTTTCTTGATTTATATTATATTTCATGAACCCATACATGGAGAAAGTTAATTGAGTAATGTGTTTTTTTATATAGTTAAACAATGATCGACTTTCAATATTTCAAAATTTGAAATTAATGTTTCATATTTCTTAACACAAAATATTCTGAAGAAGTATGCGTTTTCTGAGGCTTCCTAGAACATAAATTATATTATTAATAAAAGCATTGGGCCATGTGATATTGAATCCATAATATAATCATTCATTTTATTTGATCAGGGACTTTGTTTACTGTTGTGTTTAAAAAGGCCTTATTACCTGGATTTATGTTTCAATTTAGTTTTTTTACTGTTTTCAGGGTGACCGTTATTTACTTAGTTCTAATTATTTTTACGAAAAAATATACCATTTTAGCTCTTTTTAACAAATTACTTTCAGTTGGTACTTACTTTTGTGCGTTTATTATGTTACATGTTGTTTAAGTAATTCTTTTTTTGGCACGGCAAAGTGACGACACTGCACCTGATAGTAAGTGGTGCCGTCCAGTTATAGTATCAAGTAGCGAGAGACAATCTATTCCTCGCCACTCAACACAATAATGCCGGCCTGCTATGGATAGACATGAATAACAAATCGATTGCATCTGACCGTTCTGTACACTACTGCACGAGTAATGTACTGTTTATTCTAATACAAAAATACCAATATTAAACACAGCGTTAGAGGCATTCAAACAGTCTGTTGATAACGTAAACTGTAGTATATTTTGACACCGGGAGTACCGATTCGAAACTAGGACAATGGCAAAATGGTGATCGTAAAGTTGTGTGAGTTACACTCTTGTAAATAAATCGAGTTTGAGTGATGTTACCTACGTGTAAATAATTTAAAATGTTTACAGAACTCTCAATAGTAGCTTTGACAATAGATAAAAACAAAAACCTACAAATAAGATATCAGTTTGAATGGTCATAAAAATATATTTTTTTCAAGATTATATAGGTTATAAAACTTTAGGAAAAAGTTTGTAGGTGTTGCTTCTGCCCTACTTAATGAAGTTGATAAAATTGCAGGGTTGTGAATAAAACAATAACGTTGTATCTGACTCGAATGCCGACAGTGGTAGGTGTATGCTGTGTTGCTCTGTTTGATAGACTCGTATGGAGCGTAGCGCGGCTGTGACTTTTTTATAGTCATACTCTCTGCGCGACACCCCCGTTCTGGCCATATGAATATTTACCATATGTTAGCATTCTTGGTGTTTTATTAATATAAACATAAAATACAATGGTTCTTACAGCTATTTCTACGTAGGTAAAAGTTTACATTGAATCTAATAACTAAGCTTTGTTAAAATAGAATTGCGTCGTTTATTTTCTAGGTAATCCCGGCATACGTCCTGTATGTGTGTGGCCGTGATAAGTTAAATATTTGTGTACCTCTCCTCTTTTGAAGCCAATAATTGATTTCACTCACTTATATAGGAGTAATATAGTAATAATATAAACAGTAACAAAACTGTAATGTTGAAATAACTAACCTTAGTTATTTCAGCGTAAAATTTGAGTTATTCATGATGGAACTATACCGGCTGAACGCTTTAGGCTAGTAAAGACAGAAGTAAGTTTTGCCCTACAACATTAGGGGTCTTGCCTTTAAATATTACTGTGGTCAATTTTGTGTTGTGGTAAGTTCCAGAGTAACAATAGTATCTGTTAAAAGACAACACTAACTGGACGGCACTGCGCTTACCATCAGGTGCTGTGTGATTACTTTTCCGGGCTAGGATAAAAAAAGACTAGTCAATATACGTATCTGGCAATGGCTCTGATCGTGGCTCATAATATTTTTTTTATGTGACATCGTTAGTTTATGCCATGTGCTATTTATGGGCCAACTCTATTATTCGCGAGAGCTATAGTTTTTTTCACGCTACAGTCATATACATAATCCTGGCCCCACACTAGGCCAAGCTTGTATCGTGGATATCAGGAACCACGAAAGACTTTCAGTCTCACAACATCCGCACCCGAAAAAAAAACTGTCATGTTTATTTTGAAATTCAAATAGATAAAATTTTATTTTCTTGTTGTTACATATAATAATATAAGTTCATGCCTACATCCTCAAAGGTATAGGCAGAGGTTCAACTAGTACAACCACAGCTCGACGATCTGGTTTCCGTCACATGACGTGATAGTGATGTCGGCCTAAATAAAAATGCGGGGCAATACATGTATGATTTTTAACTCAAACTAAAACTGCGATTGCCCGACTTGAGATTTGAAGGCTGGACCTTACCAATAGGTACTTTCCTACCTTTTCCAATGAAGCTATTACTAACATTTTTCTAATGACTACATTTTCTAAAATGTTTATTCTATATTCGATACCAAATTTTATTCGTTATTGACTATGATATAATGTTTTGATGGCCTGAGGACTACATAGATATCGTTGCAACCGGAATGGCAACAAATGCAAGATGGAACACAAAAATGTTTTAAAACAGATTGTAAAATAAATTAATATATTTTTTTAAATTTAAACCACATGTAAATCGAGTCTTGATTGTTTTTGAAAATAATTGCTTTTCATCGTGAAAATATCTAAAGCTAAACGAAACAATGAAGTCACTTTATCACTTCCCAAGTTGCTTTTATTTGTAATTTATGCAATTCAAATAAAAATGTAGGTGTAAACGAAACCGATAGAATTGGTCCAAATGAAATTGGATGATTCAAGTGTAAAAGAGGAAAATCGAAGCGGGGAAATTAACAATGAAACAAAAATGTTTGTTGAGCGCGACCCCTCGCATTATTGAAAATCGAAGAGATGTTAATAACGGCCTGTCTGCAAAATGTCAAATACGGACATCAATTCAGTTTCCAAAAACTTCATATAATATAGCCATATTAGAATTTCTGCAGAAAGTTTATTTATATACTAAATCATACATATATAAATGGATAAAAGTCACACACATAAATATAACAATTATGTTTATCAGTATATGCATAGATATACAATAAGGGGATTCTTCGAACCTTCTGTATAAATGCCTATTGCATCGTCGTCCTTAAGTGGCATTTCGCAGTAATGCTTTGAAAGGGTACCCTTTTAGTGGCATAGGAAGCTATGAATCAAATTGTGTATTTTTAGAACAATGTATTCTAGAAGTGGACCAGTATATGAATAATAACATAATATATACTAAAACCTGCCAGACAGTATGGATTATGATAGAGAAATTATCATTATATTTCATTCATTCGTTTTGAGAAGATTACGGATTTGCATACGGGTTGAATACAGGGCCTCCTTGTTTTCGAAGTCGGTTAAAAACAGTAGATCAAAATGGCTTAACTTACAAGAAGCATATGTTACCTATGTTATAGTAATTGTGTTCATTAACTTCGTATTACACTTAGATTTTGTTCAATTTATCATTCAGATCCTTAAGAATGTTAATAACCGAGGTGGTTGCGAGATCATACTTGCGTACTTGATTTAAAACAACTATCACAATCAAAGACGTATCGATATTAAATGAAATTATTTAGGATACCTCGATTTGTCCCTTATAAAAATCCTATAGTATAAAGTGCACTCAGTCCACCAGAATATATATTATCCTACAGATATCACATGGCTTTCAGTCAACGATAAGACGTTTTGAGTTCATCCTTCAATAAATTTTAAGATGTTTTCGTCAACCCACGCAGCATGAGAACGGCCAAATATCTCAGAATGAATTGGGTACGACATAGCAAAATAGTTCTATTCAATCAGTTTCTATCGATTTGTGCTATATGTATATGTTCTGATATTTTCCAAATAAAAATAAATCACAAGTAATAATAAATACCTGACTTACAGGATTAGTTATATGGAGACATAATTAAAAGTTTAACCAAAACCTAAAACTAGAATTTTGCCCCGTATGGTCATCATCAGATCTTAACTAATTTTATAAGAATCTCTTGAGCTCAACCATATCGACGTCAAAATAATTCATAACATGTATTAAAATCTACAGGAGCAGATAAACTGTTTGATGTGTAAACTGTTTATCAGTTCTATCTGTATTCTATTAGAATTTTACAATACAATGGGTGGGTTTTTAGATTAAACATGGAGTTCTCGTGGTTTCACCATTTTCGTAGAAAAATGTTACTTTTTCCTACCAGGTCAACATTAAATAAGTATACTCGCAATTATGAAATAAATGCAGAATAATGTAAGTAAAAGTGGTAACATTACTCTTTTGTTTCAGACTTCGAACGGAGGCTCGACCTACTTACATCAGTAAAGTCGCGAGAATCTATTTTCCTAATACGCAAGACCCGGAGTGTTTTACATTAATTTAAAAATAGTATCGCATAAAACAGTAAGCAATATTTCACGTCTCTACCAATGTACTAGTGAGGGCTATATTTGCGTTACTCTAGGGACATTTTTATATTGAGAGCGGAGCGGTGCACACTACGGGTTGCCAAGGCAGTAAACTCTCGAGAAATTTACAATTTGCAAAGGTCGAAACATCTAAAAGAACTCGCAGCAAAGTTCGAGGCAAAAACATGATAAAATATTCAAGAATTACATCCAAACATTGCAACTTTAAATTTATTTGCACAATATAATTTGGTACGTGTACCAACATGCTTAGTACCAATCATTTATTTAATTAAGTCATATTAAACTTACTTTCAAGCTGAGCTATGTACTATGTTTTGGAGTGATCGTCTCAAGGGATTTCATTAGATTTTGATTTTATCTATATTTATATGCATAAAATCATATTTGTAATGTAGGTTACATATATACTCAGCCTGTTGCCGTCACTGTTGGACGTAGGCCTCCCCAAGTAAACGCCAACCATCCCGGTCTTGGGTAGCCCGCATCCACCCGCCACCCGCCATGCCATCTTCTTCAAGTCGTCGGTCCGTCGTGCAGCAAGGCGTCCCACACTACGTTTGCCTAAACGCGGTCTCCACTCCAACACATGTCTGCTCCATCGGCCATCTGTCCGTCTGCAGACGTGACCAGCCCACTTCCACTTTAGCGTGCTAATTTTGCGAGCAATATCTATGACTTTGGTTCTCTGGTGGTAACTGGTGGGTTACATATATGATAGTAATTCTTTTTCAAAGAAACAGAAAACTCATCACATTTCGGATCTAATATATAATCCATAATAAATAATAATACATGAAACAGTAAATCGATGTAGGTAATTTTATGGAATTATATTAAAATTGAAAAGTTATGACATTAATATTATTTGTGTAAATATTAATACCAACTTATTATCTGAAATGTACGTGTTTTAAGCCCAAATTTAAATCGAGGCAACGAACAAAAAATCAAGACCGTTGTGAGATGCCCTTGTCTCTAATTATTCTTAGAGTATCTTGAAAGGTAGAGAATTATAAACGTTTATAATAAACCATCTCACAAACGTATATTTTATGCCTTATTTGATATGATAGGACCTGAGGAGGATATTATATTGACAATTGCCGTCGATCTCGATAGGTCATAAAAATATTACATAAACTTACGTATGCATAAATTTCCGTAGCATTGAAACTGTCTTTCCTTGCAAAATTTTCTTTTAGACTAAACACGTCTATATTCTACTGTTAAATTTAGACAAAAACCAATAAGTTAGGCGTAATGTGAAGAAGCTAAACAGCAGGCCGGCATGATTGTGTTGAGTAGCGGGGGATAGACTGTCTCTCGCTACTTGATACTCTATCTGGACGGCACTGCGCTTACCATCAGGTGCAGTGTGGTCACTTTGCCGCGCCAGAAAAAAAAAGTAGCTTTGCTTTCTGGGTTTATTATCAATTCCATCAAAGAATTACATATATTGACAGTTTGATATTATTATTATAGGTCCAGTATAATTGCATAGGTTTTTTGAGTAGGATAACGAGTATAAAAATGACAATAATTTCCCTATTTATAGACGATGATTTCTATTTTCTTTGCTAAGTGTTAAATATTGTTCCACTTTCAATTGTAGTGTAGGATGACAGCGAATATTAGCTAGCCCATACTTATTAGTATTAATAAAAAAACAAATAGATTAAGTACGTTTTAATTTTAGTATTTTACATACTTATAATTTATTTAGTTTATATTCAAAAAAACAATAGCTCATTTTTGTCGACAAGTTCACATGTCAATTATGGTTCGAGAAATGTCTAAAAATAGATGAGCTATCAGAATCGACCCTCTTCACTACTTCACTTCTCTTCACTTTAATGTAATCAATTGAGGCATTAATAATAGGTTCAAGTATATTTGCTTATTTTGATTATAAAGGCATTATTTACATGAATAGACAAACCAGCCTAAATTCGGTTCATTCATTCTAGGACGTGTGTGCTATAATATAGAAAATTGGCTTAAAAGTTCTTAAAATATTAAAAATATTTTAAGATTTCTATAAGCGACTTATCTAAACTGAATTCTGATTTAAATAAAGATATAATCTTTTAAAGTAAACAAATTGATATAGAATCTACAACTACTTCCGTAGTGTTACATTATTATTAACTATGATCCTAAACCATATGAAAAAGAACCTTATTTGCAGTGCAAAGTAGTGCGAAATTCCCTTCTCAATGCAACCGAAACTAATTCAAATCATCCTATTTCCTATCCCGTTTATCCGCACCATATCAGAAGCAGGCGATATTGCGAGATGGCAGGTGTTACATACATGTACGCACTAAAAATAGTATTGAAATTAGTTCAATGCGTGCTCTTTCATTACTGTGCTGCAGAATAACGGTAGGCAGGGGCTTTGCTGTGCCCTGTGACTACTTACCATCAGGTGGCCCGTCTGCTCGTCTGCCTATCGAGGCACACAAAAAAAGAATCTTATCTATATGACGGAGCAATATGAAAACTGATACTCAATTGGACTTTTAAATAACTCGTTTTATTGTAGAATATCTGTACCGCGACTTGTTTTGCTATTTTGCGGGTGGATTCGAGTAGTTTTATCGCGTGATCTCGCTCACAGAGTGGAGCACAATAGAAAATATTATAATAAAAGCGTGCACTTTGTCATTTGTAGAAGAGTTCCACATTCAATCTTGAAATAGTTAGTAACTTAGAGGTCGTAATGCCGAAATATTGTTAAAGTAGTAAGTTAACGTAATGTGAAAGTGTTATTGTGTACCGCATATGTGAACTGTGATGTGTTTAAAAGAGCAACCATGAGGGTTTCTTGCCAGCTCTTCCCCATGGATGACTGCATTCCGAACTGGTGGTAGCTTAAAATAGACTCTGAAGTGTTAATCTTGTGTTTTATTACCGAACTATTACACGCTATGCATCTTGACAATATCTGGAGGTCAGAGAGGGATGTGCAAGCCCTCTCACAACCTCTGCCTGATGACCTGACCGGCCTGCGGTCATGCCTGCACCCGACATATATATATAAAGCCTACCCATGTCTGTTATGGACTCCGAAACGGCTGGATCGATTTATATGAAATTTTCAGGCAATGTTCATATTAGCCCAGATAATGTTCCTGTGAAGTTTGGTAGTGATCCGATAGGTGGCGCTGTTTTGAGATCTTCCATCGAAATATTTTTTCATGGAAAATTCGGTCCACAGATAAGGCGGTGTATGGCTTGACAACGTCTGCCGGGTACCACTAGTCTGATATAATTTTTTTAATTAAACCGCGTTATTTATTGTAATTTTACGCCCAAATATGTTGTATAGTTTATATGTTTAAGAACTGAATTTCAAAGGCTCGAAGCACTAACACATGTCAACATGTATTTGGAAAAATTGTAATTACTTACGTTATTCTGACTGCAGTATTTGCTTATTATTATTTTACTTTATCTACAGCCTCTATATAAGACCTTTACAAGTATTTATAAAACCAACAGCTTCAATTAATAATTTTTCACAGATAAGCAGAGTACGTAGCTTACGAAAGATTTCTTGTCCTCTATTTACATATACACTCACGCCTGTAATCCCCGAAGGGGTAGGCAAAGGTGAAAACAGTACACCCAATTTTCGTAGAATCCCTTAAGTGATATAGGGCGAGCCTATTGCTATACCGTGCACAGGTTCCAGACTCTGGGTTAATACTGAGAATTTCTGGATAGAAAACCCCAATATCACTTTACCCGACCCGGGGATCGAACCCGAGACAAGCACAGCAATCGTAACGCATGCGCAATTACAACTGCGCCACCGAGGCAGTCGATGTTAATATACATATTATATTTATACGTATACTGTTATACTGATAAATAGATTTATATTTCTGTTTGGTTAATTTTGTTGAAGGATAAAAACAATTAAGCATTCCCAGAAACTCACTGAGCTTCACTGCTCGTATTGAAAAATGCGTTCAATTGCCGCTCTTGACTAAGAAGTTGACAGTGGTGGGTGTTTGCGTGATATTTTCATTTTAATTTTTTCATATTATCAAAAATAGAATCGAAGCACTTTCTTTGAACCTTGCGTAAATTACACCGATCGTGTAAATTTTTTATTAAATTTCAAATAATGGCTCACAAGTAGGTGTCACGGACAAAAGGGAAAATGGACACCAAAGAGAGGATTGAATCCACTTATCACGATATAGCTGGCGGAGTACATCGAAGGCAGCTATTCTACTTCAACGACGAGGCGGCGCGGATATTACAGTTTTATAATAAAAAATATTAAATCTATGTTGTGTTATTGATTTAAAAATATGATTCTGCAATTAAAGTTAATATCCAATTAACTCCAAATAAGCATTACAGCATATGCCCGTAGATAAGAACAAATACAAAAGACACACAAACAAACAAAGATTGGTTTGCGGAGGTAATCTGTAATTATAAATATACCCAACAGTCAAACACATAGTCCTGAGCCCACATTAGGTAAAAGCAGTAACGTGTGTATCAAGAACTATGAGGTACTAATTTTTTTTCGGGGGTCTAGAGTTGGAGTACAATGTTTGGCCATTTTGCGGCCTTCTGAGTACTCTGACAGTAGACCCTCGACCGCTTCTTCACCTTCTTGCCCATGGCGTAGTGTGAAGAAGCAAGCCGGCATGATTGTGTTGAGTAGCGGGGGATAGATCGTCTCTCACTACTCGATACTCTAATTGGAGCGCACTGCGCTTACCATCACGTGCAGTGCGGTCACTTTGCCGTGCCAGGATAAAAAAAAATACAATCCCATAACACCCAGAACCTAAACAAACATCTATCTGTCACACAAACATTTGTCATCGAACCCACGGCCTCCCGATTCACAGCTGACTCGCCCGCTGCGCCACCGAGGCTGTAAACGAAAGTACGATTTGAATATGAGCAAATATAGATAGATGTATTAGCTAAAGATGACTTCATGTATTTTATAGGGAACGTGCAGTAACTATAGGTGGCAGCACTAAACCGACAGCAAAGACACTATGTGGACAAAAAAGAAACTTACCACACATATCATCGTGCTGTCAATACATTTCTTTTCATAAAAATTATTATTTATATGACAAAAATTATCAAGTATGGGTTCTGGATCAATTAATAATGATCGCCAGCGTGGCCAAAATATGTTAAAAGGCCAAAAGCTTTTCGAGACCGCCCATGTATTAGATGTGGAAGAGAAAATAAATGTAGAAAATGAGGCTGTGATAACTTTCAAAATTGTCGCACAGATAAAATTTTCCAATGTTTACGACGTGAAAATAACTGTAAAATATTGTATATATGACGTTTTCATTTATGTATCTTGTTTTCAAAGTATATATTTAAATATATCTATGTCCTCAATTTTTTGCGGATAATTTTCTTCACCACGGAAAATTGTATGAACGTATCATGGATGCAAAGGATTTTCAGATTTTTTTGTTGCCAATAAAGTGAGCACTACATATTGTTATACAATACAATACAAATTCCTAGAAGAAAATCAATCATTCTGATGTTCGCCGAAAACAGATTTAAAGGTTACGTTTACATACAAAGACTATTGTTAGTGTTATTTAATGTAGGTACCTACGTTAAACTATTAACTACAAAACTTAGTCATTTACAATAATCATATTATTGGTAATTTCTAATCGCATTAAACTTATACTTACGTTTGTTTCCTAACCTGCTGTGTTTATCAATTTTTGGCGTTTTTTACATAACCATGGCATGTTAGTACTATTTTTACTATTTTTACGTTGTAAAATAATACATTTTTACGCCAACTGATTTATATTTATTTTGAGTGTGTAGGTACTTCCAGAAATACAAAAATACATAAAGAATATTATTTTTCACTCGTAAAATCAATTCTATTTACTTGTTAAAAATGTCAATGACTAGTATTGGTAGGTAAAATATTCGTATCGGTGGTTGGCAGCACCTTCGTTGTGCACGTTCCTTATACTTACTTGGCTTTCAAAAATAACTACCACGCGGTCGGTGCCGTGAGCTACAGCTAGTATATTAATCATTTTATTGATTTAAATCTATCTATCATTAGTTAAACACACAATGTGTAAATTGGCGCCACAAAAATTTATGTAACACATTAAAAAAAACCTATTTTATAGTCAAAGATTAAAAATATTTAAATTTAAATTGGTGTATCATTTTTTTTGAAATGTTCCAAATACTTTCAATATAACTCACGTAATGAGATGTAAGATGTTAAACACTGTTTTGGTGTGGTATCTATATTTATTATGGTGGTGTGAGTCCATAAAAACCTTTCAAATCTAAAATTCCTTTTTTCACTTACAGCGTATAGTGCTTTGACAGCTTTGTGGCGTAGCGGGCGAGTAGTCGGCTATGAAACTGGAGGCCGCGGATTTTGTCCTTGCACCCAAACAGTTACTACTATTTACTACATATTAATATTTGTGTGATACACAAACATTAGTATCGGATCTGGGTGTTATGTATCCATATTACCTATGTGTGTGACTGTTGGTGAATAATTATATATATATATATATATATATATACAACATGTAACATGATTAATGCACACTCTGAAAGTAGTTTGTTCAGATTACACGACTGAATCGATATCAAAATTTTTTAAATAGACGATTTTTTTTCAAGAATAATTAACACTCGGGTAAATAATAGTCACCCTTTAATTTAACGTTCAAGACAAACGAAACTGAGATATAACTCGATGCGATAATTCGACCCCGACCCTAAACGATTATATTTTATTACGGCTTTGGAAAATTAAGAAGTTCGAGTTGGTTGGCAAGATAATTATTCATTACATTTCATTGAACAAAGGACAAATAAGACCCAAGTAACGACCCACAGGGCATAGGCGATCTTTAGGCCCATGTTAAATCTACCCTTTTAATTTAATATTTTTGTCTTTTGTATGTTTAGATTATATTACGAGCTACTTATATATATTTATTTTATACTTATATTTACGGGATAAAAAATAGCCTATGTTATTCTCTAATTCCTAAACTACCACTATGCAAAAAATCATGTCGATTTCTTGCCCTATTAAAATAAAAAAAACTATCCCGGGGGAACCGTACATTTTTCAGAGATAAAAAATAGATATAAACTATAGTCAAAATTTCAGGATGATTGGTCAAGCTGTTTTTGAGCTACAACCGGATATACAGACAGACAACATTTTTAAAATTGCAGAATCGTGAGCAGGGAATCATATAATGAATATTTCACGCAAAATCGGGTTAATTACTCAAATGTACAGACAGACGTTACAGATTTATATATTAGTATAGATGATCTTTGTAGTTTAAGGCGTCAAAAAATAAAGAATAAATACGCCTTTGACAATTTATTGTCTGGACTTTAGTCCAGTTTCGTATTTTCGAGTGGCTACATCTATTACAATGAATTTAGATGTGGACATGCATCTCAGAGACGATTCACGTGAAGGCTGGCTGAGGACAGCGCTAGCAGAAACCAGCATTAATTTTGCACGACAACTAATTCAATTTGATAAAGAAAGACGTCAGTAAATTCCCACAACAGTGAATATGGCAAAATGGAATATACCACGGAATTTCAGTTGATAAACAAGGAATAGTTACTGTATATTGGTATGTTATCTATACATATGCATTGAGTAATCATTTTAAGAAAAACGAGGGAACAGCAATATCCAATGGTTCCAAAAATGAAAACTGTATAAATTATGAAAAAACTTAATACTGAATAATAATAAATACTGAATTTAATATAATATTTCAGAATGGACTAAGTACATTCTGTTGTTTTAGACCAGTCAATAAATCTTATAAATGCGAATGTTTGGACGGAGGGATGTTCTCCAAAAAGTTTAAAATAAAAACAAAATAAAAAGAAATGATAATCAAAATTTCCACTCGAACGAAGTCGCAGGCAAGTAATTAAAAAAATAATTATCATACATTATAGTTAGAGTACAGTAATTTACCTTGGCTACGTTACAAAAGTATTTTCTGATATTATGTATTAGTAATGAGTTTTATAAATGATTTCCAAATATATTTTTTTAATTATTAAAAGAACTTTGTCGCTGATCGTAGACATTGTTTCATAAAGACTACAATGTCGTCAGAAAAAATGTAAAATAAATACAACAAAAACGTGGTTTTGGTGTCTATTTATAATTAGTAATTGTAATAGAGATAGTGTACTATTTACCAATTTAACAATACCTTATCAGCCACCCTAAACAACCCGAAATTGCAAAAACAATGTTCTTTAGACCAATAAATAGTATAATATGAACCATATTTATCTCTTTAACAATTTTACAGTTAAAAATTAGAATACAACATTGGAACCAGAGTAAAATGCAACAAAGCGTACTCTATATTAAAATATCTACATTTTCCCCATACCAGTGAACCCTTTGTGGCAAGAAGTAGTGCCATCTATTACGAAAATACAGAACTATAAACAATTTCCACATGTTTCCACAGAGAAACTGGTTTCCTTGCAAAGCGACATCTAGTCATCATCTTGTGATCCATTTAGAGAGAATTGTTTGTAGAGTCTTACTTACCTTTAGCAGTCAAAGATAGCGCTGAGACTTGCGAGTCTCAGAGGCATCTATTGAACTCTCGATTAGAGAGTTGAGTATGTGTACTCAACTCTCCAAAGGAGAGTTTAATAGATGCCTCACTTTGTAATTCTAAATATTGTTACCAGCGGTACACACTCTACACCTACCACTCTATTGCCACAAGAAATAAACATCCACTAAAAAATAAATGATCTTTACATTATATTTTGTATTTATTTATTGAATATCATAAAATCAAATCTGAGTTTAGCTATCTTAGGAGTTCAGTTGGGATTCACGCTCAGTTAAAAAGAAAACAAAACACGTAAGGAAGAAAAAAGAATAAAGAAAGTAAAGCACAAAAATCAACAACTTATACTAAGCAATATTACACAAAACAAGAAGACCTAACAATAATGACATGGATGACCGTTGTGGTGTCACATCACATAGATTATAATTGTCTAACAAGCCTCTACGTGTTAGCTTCGGCCCCCACGCATGACCTCCTAAAGCCCAGCACTCTGTAGTCCCGAGATATTGGTAAAACAAAATGATATTGTGATTTAGTAAATAGCATAGACACACATTTTTTTAACAATATATGTACTAGACAGAGTGTTACAGAAAGGTGGTATACATAAAATACATACATATACACTCACGCCCGTATCACATGGGGGTAGGCAGAGACTATTGACTGCCACAAGCTACGATCCTGACACACTTCTTTCGCCTCTTCCACATTCATACATCTTCTCATACATTTTCGACGGTTGGAGGTACAATTTTTATACAATCTAATGATTATATAAAAATTGTTAACTGTCTACTTTGACATTTTTCATAGGCGAATAGTAGTGATAGGCTTGTTGGGAGTAGAACGGACTGTCGAAACGAAAGTTGCAAATTTGTAACCAGCCTAAATGGCATACACCTTTGAGTTCGAAGATACATACATTATTATTAATTAATAAGCCAAACATGTCTAGATAATTTTGCTCACAGTAAAACTAGAAACAGTACATGTGTTATTTTAGACTTCAGTTTATCTGACCATACTGCACAACTTTTAATATATCCTGTCAAACAAACTTGTAAATGTAACTATTGGCGAATTAAAATGATGCACGGTAAAATTCAATTGAGTTTATGATTGCATCAATTTATATGTTTGTACTGATTTTGTATTTTAAATAAATAAAAAAAAAACGTGATTACAGTATTGATAATATAAGAAAATTTAAATCATATATCTCTAGCCTATCCTTTGCAGATATGTACAAAATTAATGACCCAAACAGAGCTTACAACAAATTTATAGACCTTTTTCTACTATTCTACGAGCTCTGTTTCCCTTATGTAACAAAAACAATTAGTTTTATTAAAAATCCAAAATGGATAACCCCAGGAATAAAGAAATGCGCTAAACGAAAGACGGATCTCTTATGGGAATACAGGCGTTATAAAAGTGATAATAATAAACATAATTTAATAAACTATACACATAGACTCAAAAAAATTATCAGACTCACTCAATTGGCTCAAAATAATCACTCAATTCTATCTTCAAAAAACAAGTCTAAAACGACATGGAACATAATAAATAGAAATAAATATAATTTACCCAAGCCGTCTATATCAAAGATTATTGCAGATAAGAAAACTCTCACAAACCCTTTCAAAATAGCAACAGCTTTTAATGATTTTTTCATAGATCATACTAATTCACAGTACTCTATGAAATCGATAATTAACAAAATCGACAGAAATCCCTTTTCAATATTTGTATCACCTATAGATCCATACGATGTTATTAAGATTATCAATAGCTTGAAAAACACAAATACTGGTCCAGATAGCGTAACAACAAAAATAATTAAAAGTGTCTCTTTAATAATAGCCCCACTTATTTGCTACATTATTAATCTCTGTTTATCTAACGGCGTATTTCCAGATAAATTAAAACATACAATAATTAAACCTTTACACAAAAAAGAAGATAAACTGATATTAAAAAACTATAGACCTATTGCTCTTTTATCAGTATTTTCAAAAATCTTCGAGAAGGTTATTTACAATTCGTTTTATAGCTTTTTTGAGAAGTATAATATACTAAGCAAAGAACAGAAAGGATTTAGAAAAAATAAAAATATTAATATGGCTATTTTTGATTTTTTAAAAATTATAGTAGACAATTTTGATAAGAGAATACCCGTATGCTCAATCTCTATGGATATGACAAAAGCCCTTGACTTTGTTAATCATCAGATTCTACTACGTAAATTAGAACTATATGGCATACGAGGTAACGCGCTACAGCTTATATCATCATATTTAAGCAATAGAACTCAAAATACCGAAATAACAAAAATCGGTACGAAAACTAAATTTGAAAATTCATATACTTCTAATTCACGAAAAGTAACTTGTGGTGTACCCCAGGGAAGCGTTCTTGGACCTTTATTATTTTTAGTATATATTAACGATTTGCCATTAAATGTAACTTATCCAATTAGCCTTTTTGCAGATGACAGTACAATTACAATAAAATATAATAATCTTACAACCTATGAAAAAGAAGTCACTAACGCTCTAAATCAGACTATCACATGGCTTGAAAACAATCAACTTAAAGTTAACTTAGAAAAAACTAAAGTCATGCATTTCTCTCAAAGGGCCAATAAAATTAATATTAATATCAATCACAAGGATAATAAAATAACAGAGAGCAATAGTATTAAGTTTCTAGGAGTGCATATAGATAGAAAATTAACATGGAAAAGCCACACTGAAATGTTATGTAAGAAACTACACAAATATTCATATGCACTACACGAACTCTTAAAAATAGTAGACCAAAAGGCTGTTTTGGTAGCTTATAACGGATTTGTTGTTACGAACCTAAGATTCGGAATAATATTTTGGGGTAACTCTATTGAATACCAGTCCGTTTTTATAGCCCAAAAGAGATGCATTCGATCTATATGCGGCATTAAGTCTACAGATAGCTGTATGCCATACTTTAAATCGCTGAAACTTTTGACACTCGCTTCCATTTATATATATGAAGTTGCCGTATTTGTAAAATATAACCCAACTTTATTTATTACCAACTCCCAAAAAACTATACGCAAATTAAGAGGAGACAATCTTTTAAGTATTGAAGAAGCGAAGACCACACTAAAGCATAGAAGTATATACTGCATGGCCATAAAAATTTATAATATTAAAAGTCTTGACATTCATTCGTTTAAAAAAAGATTACACAGACTTCTTTCCGACAACTGTTACTACACAGTACAATACTATTTACACGACACACTCATAAGTACTATTTCATAAAACTATTACTATTTCACTAAAGTGATGTCTATTAAGTTGTATAAATACACATGATTTTTATTCATTATAGTTCATATATACGATTTATATGTATAGATTACTTACACACATATAATAATTAATCTTAAGCTAAATTTAAGGAACTCTTTTATATATTCATATGCTCTAGAAGCAGATTTCGGCGGACCTTACCCATAACCTAAGACCAATGTATGTACCCGATGTCATGAATAAACATTTTGAATTTGAATTTGAATTTGTGTTAAATATCGCTTGCTTTATGGTGAAGAAATGTGGTGACGAAACTTGCATGACCTATTCTAAATAAGATTGTTAGAGGTATGTGAACTACTAGATACTAATATGCATCAGTCCAAGCCTTTGGACTATCCCCTCTCATTAGTAGAGGGGGTCTTTGCCCAGCAGAGAGCTGATATTTAATTCAGAGCTAATTTATTATTATTAAGGTAATCCAATAAAAGACACAGGATTACAGAAAAGAGGGAACACGGCTTCTGACAAACTGTTCCACAGCTTGATGATGCGGCAAAGATATGAAGTTGCGAAACTCTTGGTTCGGGCTGGGGTAGTAGACACCACGAAGCCAGTACGCGTGGTTCTGGTGTGAAAGGGAGAGGATGGAATAGGATTAAACGATTATTCCGAGCATTCGCCGTGACATAGACGGTAGAACACGCTAAGAGAGAAAATTTACCTGTAGCGGCTTTTAGTTATTGATCATGCTGGCATGCAGGCATCATTCACAATGCGGATGGCCCGCTGCTGCAACCCATCCAAGGTATCGAGTAGGTACTTAGCGGAATCGTCCCAAAGGTGCGAGGAGTCTGTTCCGCCACAATCTCATCAGGATTCCCACCCTGCGTAAAGTGGCGGATATTACGCCCACGATGTGAGTCGTTGGGTTAAGATCATAGCGGATATCAATAAATAAGACACTAGGGCCATTACGCTTGAGAGTGGAACAGCCCGAAGGACGCAAGAGAACGCGCATGCTTGAGATTGTTTGAAATTAAACTCAACCCGATTCCTGATACTCTCGCTTCTCCTCACAGTACTTTCTGTCATTGATCAACGTGTGATCCTTCATGTAGCCAAGCATTCAGCTATTTATTATTCGCTCCATAATTTTACACATCACTAAGGTTCTGGCGATTTGGCGATAATTGTTGGGATCTGACCGATCGCCCTTTTTGGGTTCGTTTGCATATTACCCTCTCCTCAAAACACAACACCTGCGAGATAGAACGATCGGGTCAGTGCAGGAGACATCTACATGTATTATATACTTCTACTGCCAACAGAAACTTCTAGGAGCCGAGGGCAACAGCTATTTTATGTAATTAATATATAAAAAGTATAAGTCCATAATGTGCTGCAAAAATTTTTAAAGAAAAAAATATTTTTTATCTTCCTTTGAATAACTTGGAACAGAGACTTGGTTTTATCCCAATAAGAGGGACCTTCTGCGTAGTATATCTCCTTCCAAAACTGTATCTGTTGTTAACAGCTCTTATCGAAAAGTTACCTGACTAATACAGCTTCTAAAATATTTTACAAACATTACTCAATGGATTGAAGTATATAGATAGAAGATAGAGATTCAAGAAAAATAAAAGATTTTGGGTATCATTTTAGAAACCAAACTTCAATGGCGTCCACACATGTCTGAGTCAGCTTAAAACATTTAAGAGATATAGTTAAGGGAGTAAGTTAAATGTTTACCCGGCTAACCTATTACTGGACTTTTATGTTTATAAAACTTGAGCGCTGGCTTTGTGGCAGCTATTTGCTGGAATAACTCACGTTTTACAATAGTTACTAATTGTTTTAAGCCTAGTCTTTGGCGCATGAATTTGTCTTAAACTAAAACTTTTATTATATTTAATATTTCATGCTCATGGAATTCAAGCATCTTTATATACAATGTTATATAAATTGTGCTGCTTAAATCTTAACGAATTGCATTATAATGGCTTGTTCCATGATGTAAAACAGCTTTTAAAAGTGCAACGCTATTATTTTTACTAGTTCTTATCTGGTAAAACAGCACCGAACTGGTGGTAAAGTAGAAGATATTGGAATCGAAACAGTGTATATAATGGTTTCTTTACGCGATTACGAATTTACGCGAATGTATAATATTCGCGTAAATTCGTTTCGTTATTGAAAAACACTAAAATAAAACACGCGGTCAATGCGAACTCGTGTGTCGTGCAGCGCTACAACCAAGACGGCGCGGGCGATGTACGGTTATGCGGGGTGACCCCTCCCCCGCGCCTCACCTCATACCCCGATTGCCATGTCGACCTGTCGCGAAGTATAGATGTGTATTCTAATATAAATAAGATATTATCTTATCAAATAAATAAATAAGTAACACCTAACAGTCACAGACATAGCCCCGACCCCACACTAAGATACGAGTCTTGTGTTGTGGGTATCAGGGATTACGAGAAGTTTTCGGTCTCACAACACCCAGACCCCGGACACAAATATCTGTCTGTCACACAAACATTTGTCCCGGTGTGGGAATCAAACCCGGCCACGACCTCTCGTTTCACAGCCGGCTACTCGCCAACTGCGCCACGGAGGCTGTCAATATAATTTTATTCATAACCTAGCGACCAGCCCCGGCTCCCACAGGTAGCAGAGCATATGGGTCAAAATTAGAGAGGTGAGCATTATACGTTTTCAAATATCTGAAACATAAAGTTTGCTTCCGAATAAAGCTAACAAAATATTTTGGTAGCTCTAAATGTTACGAAACTTTCCTGAAAAGAGGCGCGCAAAAAAATTAAATTTTCCAAAGTTCTGGCGACCAATGAAAATTTTGGTAGAGTCGGAAATTAATTCGGGAACATTTTTCTAAATAATTTGAAATAATACGTTTTCAATTTAATACAAATTTTTTTGAAAACTGTAATAAGCATGTTTCTTAATCGGAAAATATTGTGATTTACTACATTCTTGCAATTAAGACATTACTAGTTTTAAATGTTCGTCGTTGTTTTGTAATTTGTTTGATTTCTGATACATCATTTCAATTATTTTTTTCTATTAATAGACTATGCGATTTAATGATAACATAGCCAAATAAGTTCAAACGATATTTATTTTTGTGTATGCAAATATTTCAAGAAACAATATTAATTATCGATTTAATTGCAATTTTAGTGACGTTCCCGAAAATGACGACAATGTTCTCGAAATGACAGTTTAATTCCCTAAACTACGGTGGCGTTCCGTAAATGATCGAAACGCGCTATCAACATATTATATGCATAGAATTGTTACAAGTTCTCAATACAGGTTTTATTTATACTTGAGCATGAGTGTCGAAGTTTATACTTATAATCTAATTACAATACACTTCAAATATACACACTTTTCACTGAAGTTATTATATATATATATGTCGGAGCGTAATGAATATGGATACTGAATTGAACTTGCTAATAACTTTATTTATTGTAAACTGTGGGTAGCGCCATTTGTTTTGCTATTTTGAAGGTGGTTTAGACTTGTTTATCGAGTGATCTCACTCGCAGAGGAGTGGGTCACAACGAAAATCACAATATAAAAGAGCACCTTGTCTTTGGTGCGGCATTCGTGTATAGTCATTGAAACAGTTAGTAACTTGTCGGTCGTAATGTCGAAATATTGTTAAAGTAGTAAGTTAACGTGATGTGAAAGTGTTATTGTGTACCACATATTGTAATGTAAACTGTGATGTGTTTAAAAGAGCAACCATGAGGGTTTCTTGCCAGCTCTTCCCCATGGATGACTGCATTCCGAACTGGTGGTAGCTTAAATAGACTCTGAAGTGTTAATCTCGTGTTTTATTACCGAAGTATCATACGCTATGCATCCTGACCATACCTGGAGATCAGAGAGGGTCGTGTCAGCCCTCTCACTGCCTCGGCTGATGACCGCCCGACCCGTCATCAGAAGTGAGATAAAGGATCAACACCCACTATCGTGAATCAGGTGATGTAATAGTACACACAGTACCAAAGTGTTATTTTTGTTTTTTTTGACAGATTAGACAACATTGGTTGTTTGCTCTATGTGTAAACTTTATTGGGTTATCCAAAGAGACTCGATTAGAATTCTATTATCAAAATAGTGATGGCATAGGTTCCCCCAAGAGCACTGTAGTATTCTATCGTGTTTTACTTAGTAAAGAGTGCGCAATGCACTGTGGTCTACTGTAAATTTAAAAGTTAGGAGTTTTCGAATCAATTTGATGTTCTATGTTGACGAAATGTAATAAGTCTCTAATTAAAGTCGTGATTAAACGATCGTTATGAACAATCTGGAAAATATGAAGCGTTGATGATTACTGTGTTAATGATTTTGTGTTTAAATTCCATATGCGGTGGCTGAGCTGTGGCGGATCTGTGGCGCAACTGTATCGGTGTGGTTGAGGTGTACGAAGTGCAATGGCGTGTACGTTGCGTGTTTACACATGTTGTGTGCGCGTGGATTTATGTGAAATTTGGTGAGTCGCTTCTGGTTTTGTTTTTATACCCCCTGTTAAAGCGAGCAATTAATTGAGATGTTAATATGAGGGTTTAGTCTATACCTTGCGTCCGTAGCCTGGTTATTGTCTACTCAATGTATTTTGAGTGACCTCGGGTCCGCGGTCCGCGCTTAAGGTATATGAGGGAGGGTCTGTGTGAGGAGCCTATGTGGCAAAGGTCTGTGTGAGGAGCCTATGTGGCAAAGAGGTCTGTGTGAGGAGCCTATGTGGCAAAGGGGTCTGTGTGAGGAGCCTATGTGGCAAAGGGGTCTGTGTGAGGAGCCTATGTGGCAAAGGGGTCTGTGTGAGGAGCCTATGTGGCAAAGGGGTCTGTGTGAGGAGCATATGTGGCAAAGGGGTCTGTGTGAGGGATTCTATATAACGGGGTTCTATGTGGCAAAAGACTATGTGGGTCCAATCTGTGTGGGTAATAAGATTAGGTCAGATATGGCCGAGCGTGAATGATACTGTGTGGTATTTTCTTTTCAGGTACATCACACTGGGACGTGTGAGCTGTCAGGACGGCCGTGTCGGAGCGTGATGAATATGGATACTGAATTGAACTTGCTAATAACTTTATTTATTGTAAACTGTGGGTAGCGCCATTTGTTTTGCTATTTTGAAGGTGGTTTAGACTTGTTTATCGAGTGATCTCACTCGCAGAGGAGTGGGTCACAACGAAAATCTCAATATAAAAGAGCACCTTGTCTTTGGTGCGGCATTCGTGTATAGTCATTGAAACAGTTAGTAACTTGGCGGTCGTAATGTCGAAATATTGTTAAAGTAGTAAGTTAACGTGATGTGAAAGTGTTATTGTGTACCACATATTGTAATGTAAACTGTGATGTGTTTAAAAGAGCAACCATGAGGGTTTCTTGCCAGCTCTTCCCCATGGATGACTGCATTCCGAACTGGTGGTAGCTTAAATAGACTCTGAAGTGTTAATCTCGTGTTTTATTACCGAAGTATCATACGCTATGCATCCTGACCATACCTGGAGATCAGAGAGGGTCGTGTCAGCCCTCTCACTGCCTCGGCCGATGACCGCCCGACCCGTCATATATATATATATATATATATATATATATATATATATATATATATAACGGAGCGCGACATTATTGAATAATGAAAATCAGTCAATTTTGAGAATTATCCATTAACTTTATTATTTCTAAGGAATTATGGTTTTGTATTCGATTAAATCCTATTTGTAATTAAGAGCGGGTAACCCCGAATGGAGTTGCGTCTGTCATACGTGCAAATGGCTGGTCGATTAGTTCTCTGGTTGACAGCGGTAGTGCGTTGTGTGATTCGCAAACCCATTTGCTCTAAATCGCTAATTATTATTGTAATCCCTAATTGTCTAAGTTATTTAAATGTCTGTATTATTAAAATATTGTAAAGTCAAGGCCATAGTCCACTTATTTAAACGATTCCTGAAGTTTAACGCCTACAATGGAATATCGTGATACGAATTCACGAATAAGCAAGATGGAGCAGATCGGCTATCCCGACGTCCCGACATCAGAAGTGCGATAAAGGATAACGCTCACTATCGTAAATCAGGTGATGTAATACAGTAAATGGTTACTATGTTATAATAAATAATAATAATACTAGCCCTGTATTAAACATTGGCCCAATGCTGGGAACGGGCCTTTAGTAATGAGATGGGTACTATGTTATTTTTGTTAATTGAGAGATTAGAGAACATTGGTAGTTCGCACATAAAGTCCGAACTTACTTGGGTTGTACAAGAGGCTATCTTTGATTGGTATTCTATCATCAAAACAATAGTGATGGTACTGTGTGGTATTTTACGGCGTTATACGTGGTAAAAAGGGCTTAATGCACTGTAGTCTATTACATGGGAAAGGGTTACGAGTATTAAGATCATTTTAACATGCCATGTTCACAAATTGTAAAAAGACTAACGTTATAGTCTTGTTAATATACGTGTGGTTCTATTGTTTATTTAAGAGAGATGAACTATATCATAACTAATACATTCCTTTAGAGCAATACATAAGAAGTAAAATACAATTTTCTATTTATTGACAATGTAAGATTGACAGCAATCCAAATTTAAATCTCTTTAGGCACTGGGCAAATATAAACCTCCTTGGTTTATTATTTATAAAATCATTACATAATTCAACAAGTCTTTATACGAACATCATAAAATACATCTAGAAAATATGAAGCGTCAATGATTACTGTGTTAATGATTTTGTGTTCAAATTTCATATGTTGTGGATGGTTTCCCATGGAGCCGTGGAGGTGCTAGGGAGGTGCTGTGGAGGTGACAGCAATGAACAAAACATCCTCGCGTACGTGTTATTGCTGCAACGAGCCAGGTACCATGCCGCTCGCTGCCCGAAAAGGAACATCAAGATTAGCATCGGTAACATAGAACATAGAGTGAAAACCTGCACTATGAAATCAGCAAGCAGCTTATGACCTAACGATTGCACCCGGTGAGATGTTTTCATTTTGTTATGATTCCAATGCTTAGTGCTCTCTAGCTAAAGAAAGTTGGCAAATAAGCTCCGCGGTAAGTGTCTACGTAACGGCACAGATGATTTGTAAATCTAATTAACTTGTTAAAATAAATGAATAATGCGAAAGCTCTTGGTAAAATAACTATGGGTGACAAAAGACTGTGACAATAGACTTTGACAAAAGACTGTGACAAGAGCCTGTGTGGCAAAGGGGTCAGAAATATCAGGGTTTATTGTCTATACCTTGCGTCCGTAGCCTGGTTATTGTCTACTCAATATATCTTGAGTGACCTCGGGTCCGCGGTCCGCGCTTAAGGTATATGAGGGGGATCTGTGTGGTGGGGGATCTGTGTGAGGAGCCTATGTGGCAAAAGGGTCTGTGTGAGGGGAGACTGTGTGACGGAGACTGTGACGGGGTCTGTGAAGGGGCCTCAGTGGCAATAACTTATGTGGAATTAATCTGTGTGGTCATCATGTAATTGTTTCGTGTTATCCGATAAACTGTAATGACTGTGATTCCTCTGTGTGATATTGTGGTCAGAATGATCGAGTGTTAAGTTGTCTATTTGCGCTGTTTTATGATTGTCCACAGATGATGAGATAAACTAAACACCCGAGGACGTGTGAAGATGCAGAATGGCCGTAACGGAGCGCGACATTATTGAATAATGAAAATCAGTCAATTTTGAGAATTATCCATTAACTTTATTATTTCTAAGGAATTATGGTTTTGTATTCGATTAAATACTATTTGTAATTAAGAGCGGGTAACCCCGAATGGAGTTGCGTCTGTCATACGTGCAAATGGCTGGTCGATTAGTTATCTGGTTGACAGCGGTAGTGCGTTGTGTGATTCGCAAACCCATTTGCTCTAAATCGCTAATTATTATTGTAATCCCTAATTGTCTAAGTTATTTAAATGTCTGTATTATTAAAATATTGTAAAGTCAAGGCCATAGTCCACTTATTTAAACGATTCCTGAAGTTTAACGCCTACAATGGAATTTCGTGATACGAATTCACGAATAAGCAAGATGGAGCAGATCGGCTATCCCGACGTCCCTACATATATATATATATATATAATGTGATAGGCGGCGAGCCTATCTCGCTATATCTGGATATGGGATAGCGACCACCGCACACGGGGTGGAAAACCCGCCATAGTGGTATGATATTTGGCCGTTTTGCGGTTGACTGACACTAGTGTCTAGTGTCAGAGTACTCAGTAGAAGTAGGTCAATTTAGTAGAAGCTTCTTCACTTTTTTGCCCATGACGTAGTGTTAAGAAACAGGCTGGCAAGGTTGAGTTGAGTAGCGGGGGATAGATTGTCTCTCACTACTCGATACTCTAATTGGACGGGACTGCGCTTACCATCATGTGCAGTGTGATGACTTTGCCGTGCTAAGATAAAATAAACCAAACTCCGGGTTTTACTGAGTATTACTAAATACTAAAATTTTAGAATTTCACTAAAATTACATACTTTTTCGAAAATCTAACAACAAAACTACGTTCCCGAATTGACAGCGAATTATGATACGCTCAATATGTATCAAATTAAACAGTACTTACCAGCAAAATCAATTATTTATAACCGAAAACACATCGACCACTGTTAACTTTGACTTGCGGACTCCACACTGTTGCTCATTATTGTCATCTTTTTTTAATTCCATAGACAAATATGAGCTGCGTTCACAAAATGATTCGACAACAATCAGACAACATGTGAGGAACCAAAATATAAAAAATTCTAATGATTTGAACTTGGTTTATCGAAAATTATTTATTTTATTGATATTTAAAGCTAATATTATAGATATACGGTTTGAATGTTATCTTTATTTACTATTTTGAAACATCTGAATTACGAAATATCGTTTAAGGACACGTTCCCGAAATGACTATAGAGGCATATTTTGTTTAAAACCCAACTAAAACATTATAGTTTAAAATAAACACGCGAAGTGCATATACCTATGTAAGTTAGTAGTATATTTAAAAAGTGTGTTATTGTTATTTTGGATACAAAAACTTATTCCGCAGCAAAATGTTCACCTATCTGATTTTGACCCATATACGCCAACATTTTTCTTCTGTCGTAATGTCGTCGAGCATATGCTTTAGATTAATATGTAAATGATGTTCATACTACTCGGAGTATTTTATTTCCAATCCTGAAAATATTACAATAAAAACTTTAGATAAATCATATACATATACCTTCCTCTTGAATCACTCCGTCTATTGGTGAAACCCGTATGAAAATCTGTTCAGTAGTTTTTGAGTTTATCGCGTTCATACAGACAGACGCAGCGAGGGGACTTTGTTTTATAATATGTATAGATAGATAGATAAACAACAGATATGACAAATATTAAATAAAAAATATCGTACAAACACACATTTAACGTACTTAAAACGAAACCTATACTTCAGTGATATTTTATTCCTACGTGACACAAATATGGTTACAGAATATAGCAGAATATCTAATGGAGCAGCAATGAGTTAGAAAAACATGAAACTTTTAAAATGAATAAACAACAAATAAAATAAAAATTTATTGCCAGTTTTTGTTCGGAAAAGTAGCCGAAATCATTGCATCCGATTGTACCACAATATGCCTTCAGATTATAAAATTCTTGACACTATAAAAAAAATGGGGTGTTTATTTTGTTTTTGTCTTATGTATAGTTGCAATAATAAAAACATTAAAATTTAATTAATCTTACTAGACACTCGATGCATACTCTCATTGCATATATCTTGAACGAATAGGTATATTTGCTTAAGGAAATTAAATTAGCTGATTTTAATAAATAAATCTTTCGTTTTTTAATAATTAGAACATACATACATAATTTCGTACATGTATCCCTTATAGGAGTAGGAAAAGGTGCAACTGGTGCCCCTAAAGTTCACCAAGATAATATAATCTGCCTGTGATGTGGCAGATGCAATCTCTAGCAACTCATGCTATTTTCTGAATTGAAAAATAAAAACAAATTGTGCTTAACTGACCTTTGTTTTACTAGATCCTCACAGACCTCTTATCCTAAATATGCTGCTAGTAAACATATGAGAGGTATAAAATAAAACCATATGAAATTCTGAGTGTAGGATTATTTGTCATAAAATAAGCCATATGTTTGTCATTTTGATTTTGGTGTCCAAAATTAAAATAATAAAGACATTCATTCATTAATAGAAATACTATCAACACTCGGAATAAAAATATTCATTACAATACCCACTTTAGAAGCGGGATCACTTACAATAAATCACTTAAATCAGCGACATTAATCAAACAATAACGAGCGGAAATTGGATCCTGTGCTCATCATAAGCTTTTAGAGATCCTTTGTGGGCTAAAGAGCTCTGACATAACGTATTACCAAATAAAAGAAAGGTGTGAATTTTCGCAGGCGGTTGTGGAAGCCCCACCTACATAAGATGGCGTTATCCCCTCCAACAGAGTCTCAGCCAGTAACGTTACAGCATCTCATCTCGTTCATACCTACATCCGCCGTAGCTGATTCTGCGGCACCACCTATTTTCGGAAGCAATTATCAGTTTCTGACGATCTTGCTGTTAAGAAATTTACTCTTGGCAGATAGCTTTCTCGTCCACTAGCGTGGCGGTCAGTTAACGCTTTAGGGATTTAGTGACGTGTTTAATGTGTATTTTTAACCGTGCGTGAGACATTGAACCAATAATGGACACAATAGATGACATATCGAGCACATGTGAAAATGATTCGATTAATTTGAGAAATAATGGGGTGCTATTCGGCGATAGAGATTCGACATATGGCTGTGATTCAGAAACGGAATATGATAGTGAAAATGAAACAATCGACATTTGTGAAAATAGTGACCATTCTGTTAGTAAAAATTCTATTATAAATTCGTTTGGTAATTCTGATAAAATACTCTATTTGGAACAAAGTCGTGTGATACTTCCAACAAAAACTGCAACAAATACCATTAGTGATAAAAGAGAATCGTCCCGGAGTGTGAAAGATAAAAGTAAAACCTTCCTTATAGACAATATTTTAGGTAACAACAGAAATAGTGATACAAAAACTATAAGCGAATTGTGTCAAGATGAATGTGATCAAATTGAAGAAACTACAGATGAGCATAATGGTATTATTATTTTTATTATTACTATAAACAAATGCTTTTATATAGGAGAAGAAGTCATCATTATCTATATTCAACCAAATCTGTTTAAGATATCTATATCCTATGGTATATTATGACGAGAGATTCCTTGGTACAAGTAAAGAAATAAATCCGTAAATAAAATGAACTAACTAAAACACGTATAAATCAATAAATTATAACGTATGATCACAACTCCTACTAAAACTATAGCTTACTAATTTATTATTATAAATCAAGATTTAATCAAAAATCTTACTATGTAAGTATACCCACCCGCTTACAAGTTCCGGCAGATAGATACACTCATAAGACTGAATCATGTACTTGTATGCCATTTACTATTTATTAAAATCTGTATTGATGAGTTAAAAATAAGTTTAACGATATCAATAGGTAACATGGGCAATTCGGGTTTGTTATAGAGTTGAAGTTGTTTTTGAAGTTATAGACGTTTGTCTACAGAATTTATGGGCTGGCTCGACCAGGTCAGTACTACTGCTTCACAAAATCTACATAATGTAACAACTTACTGTTCTTTCACATCGTCAGCGATATTTCCGGAGTATAGCTCATAAGTATTTTCTCTACTAATCCCTATTCTTTTCTTTTAAATCCGGCAACGCTACCATCTTATGGTACGTGGGTGTATATGGGCTTCGAAGATCACTTGGAGGTAACCCAAGTGCCCGTTTGGCATCAACTCCCATAAAAAACAAAGCCTTAATAACCGGGAACTCCCATCGCCCCCAAAACAATCCAAAGAACTTTTAAAGACGCTACGGAAACTGAGCTAGCAACACCTTGTTGGTGTGAAAAAGGTAGAAATTTTTGTGATCACTTATTTAGTTACCTATGCAATAAAACCAAACAAAATATATCTGCTATTATCGTATTGGAAGATGTAGATAACTTGGTTGCAACTTCAGGTCAATGTTTACAGCTCCTGAATAAGTCATCCAATTGGCTAGATCCTTTTGAAAAAGTGTTTTCCTATAAAATTGATAAAATACAAGTATCCCATATCCATAAATATGATGTAATAATATCTGTATACAGAATTTAATTGAAATCGGTGCAGCTATTTCTTTTCACTCCTCGTTTTTGGTTTCATCGCCAGATGAGCCTGATTAAAAATTAATTATGTCTCAATTATTAATTTCCTTAAAAAAATTCAATCGGTTCTTCCCCTATATTATGTCTTTAACCAGGCTAAAGATCTGATTTAATAAATAAAATACACTATGCCTATTCCGGAGTTCAAGCTGTGCTCATACCAAATGTTGTCACAATTGGTAGGATTATAACTGACTGTATAATAAATATGTGGTCTTTATTAATAATTATTTTTTCACATTTACACTATTTTTGATTATAGGGCAATTCTTATAGGGTAACTCCACCAAATTCGTGTTTGTAATTACGCATACAATCACGAGGACGATAATAATATTGAATATCAGGAAAAGTTAGTCAGAACCATATTATAAATACAGTTTTCTCCTCTCAGTTTTACCAGCAACCACAAAGCTAATCTATCTATCTAACACAGTGCGTCCATGGCGGTATCTTTGTAACATAACATATAAGGATAAATTTAAACCTAAAGAGTATTTTATATTTCTGCAACAAGTTTTTCAACATGTGTTCAAATGTTTTCAAATCATATTGGTAATATAAAAATATACCAATGCCCACATAAAATTATCCAGTTCGATTATCCAGCAACACATAAATAAATAATAGTTGCCTCATAGGTATTTTCTTCATTATCATCATCGTGCAAACTCATGTCTTATGTGTAGCTTCGACACTGTAGACAAAAGAACGACTTTTGTCGGGAGTCTAGAGTTGGGGTGCGATGCTTGGCCGTTTTGCGGCCTTCTGAGTACTCTGACACTGAACCCTCGGCCGCTTCTTCACCTTCTTGCCCATGGCGTAGTGTGAAGAAGCAGGCCGGCATGATTGTGTTGAGTAGTGGGGGATAGATTGTCTCTCGCTACTCCATACTCTAATTGGACGGCACTGCGCTTGCACTTGCGCAGGTGCAGTGTGGTCACTTTCAGTATAAAAAACGTCTTAGAAATCCCCATGCCTATCTCGGATTTCAATTGTTATCTAAAACTAGAATCCAGCTACACCTACTATCCTAATCAATACTTTATCAACATCATGATCACGACAAGAATTTGCAACCAACGTAAATGTTATGCTTTATAATTTTATCAAATTTAAACTCTAAATACTTACGTCAACAATGGATCGCATCCGTATCGGTTCTGTATCACGAACATTTTATTAATATACTCGTAGACTATAAATATTGTTGTGCAAATATTTCATAAGTAGGAATAGCAATTTTAATCTTCAATTGCACAGAGGTTTTAATTCAACTTGATCTAAGTTTTGGATTTGAGGTAAATAAAAAAAAATTATAAAATTTCTTCAAAAATTACTTCGTTCTAATTAGTTATGAATTACAATGATCAGATGGTATACATTCAAAGTAGTAGGTTTATTACTTCTCTTGCGATTACACTAATAACACCAGTTTGTTGTTTATAAAAAAAATATCTTCGACACTCGCGATGTACTTTAATGTAATGTTTGATATCTGTTTGACAGCCTCAATGGCGGAGTTGGCGAGTAGCCGGCTGTGAAACGAGAGGCCGTGGGTTCGATTCCCACACCGGGAAAAATGTTTGTGTGGCAGACAGATATTAGTGTCCGGGGTCTGGGTGTTATGATACCGAAAGTCTCTCGAAGTCCCTGATACCCACAACACAAGACTCGTATCTTAGTGCGGGGTCGGGGCTATGTGTGTGGCTGTTGAGTGTTATTTATTCATTTGATAAGATAGTATCTTATTTATATTAGAATACACATCTAGATATTGATGTATTTTTAGGATTACGGAATTGCCAATCACTTTCGTCAACAGCGTAATACTTTTGTTTTGCTCTGCTACATTGTTCCTGACCTGGTTACATCAATTTTATGGTTTGATTTTTGTTTGTATCGGCAGTGTCGTCGACGTCGGCATGTCCCGAACTGGGAGCACTTAACGAAGCTGGCATACTTGCGGGACACGCGTACGCGCACTGGCTGGCGACGCACCAACCCTCCAACACTTTCTACGGTATTTTATTTATGTTTCTAACACTCGAATTCGAACTCATTTCTAATACTCGAATTTCGGTAAAGATAATTTTTTTACTGGTTGCAAATTCTTTGTGCCTGGTATGGTGATAGGCTCGCCCCCTATCACATAATGGGATCGAAATTCGGCGAAAAGTGAGTGTACTGGTTACACGTCTGCCTACCCCTTCAGGGATTACAGGCGTGAGTGTATGTGTTAAAATTCTTTAATTCCAGTTGATTAAACAGCATACAGTTTCTATTTAATTTCTCTGTATATGTACGAATTTCAATTCATCTAGTATCCATAGAAATATCGAGTTGTGTAAATGATGTAAATATGTCACAATAATTTTCAAATTCAAATCAGAAATGAATAATGAAGTAGAAATAAAAAAATATATCATGACGTTAGAATCATACTACTTATTATATTACGCTATTATATCATCATAAAAAGTAACTTTCAATAGAATATCGTAACAGTATTATAACCAATATCTAAGTACAAATTATGTAATTTTGAATATAAATAGAACAAATCAAAATAGCAATTAATACGAGAACCATCTAATTACCGTGACATCAGTATATTGCATATTGTAGCACGCGTGTTATAATCGCGTGACACCGTCCGGGTGTGATTCTTCACACGCGCTGTTCACACGCAATCCGCCCTCACGTATTAAATACTTAACAACCATAATGCACAGGGTTAGTCATTACACATTCATATCTTATATTTATTATCCTCTAATAATAATATGTGCTGTAATATAAAAACATAGTTGTAGTCAGAGTTAATACTTAAGGTGTGAGATGCGACAGTATAAGGTTAGTATTAGGGTTTTTATTACATTATTTTCACCTAAATAAAACACATACATTTTGAATACAGTTCATTTTGATATTCAATATGTAATTTTTAAATCCGTGAGATTATTCAATAAAATTGACAAGCGGCAGTGCATTGCGCAATTACTAATTATAGACGTTACAATTGCAGATAGTTTATAGAGTAACGAATATATTTTTCAAATATTGTTTTGTATTTATTGATATTTACTAAGTAGTGTAGTATATATTTATTTTCTACTTATTATTTACACTACCTATGGCTTTAAAGGCGAGAAATGTTTTGTTTGAATATCTATATTCCCGGGACCCAGAAATTCCGGGTTCTAAGTTCAAACATGATAATCTTCATAAATATGAAAATGGAGGAAAATATAAGTATAATCATCAGTTACATATCATAACCTTTATTTACATTTTGTTTTTGTGCCTAATTCACGTAATTATATCGTACAATCACAAACATTTTTCTAAATTAAAACGTGCATATTCTTCTGTATGAAAAGGCGATAATTTAGAATGCACGGAGACTACAGGACTATCATTTTACTCGTATAGTGTAAATAGTTTTGTCACAGAGCAGACTACGGGATGGAATTTCGGTGGCTATAAAATTAGTGTGAGCGTGTCACGTCCGGGAATAGTCAGGGGGTCTCCATGTTCAAACTTTCTATGTCAACTGAGCGCGACAAACCGAGTTGACATTTGACATTCTTTTACCGTTGACTAACTACTTACAATTTGATAAAGACGGTAGGGAGGTCTAGATTTCTTGATAGTTACTCCTTCGAAATTAACGGACGTATGCAAGAACAACACTCTTTATTATGTGTTGATTTCTGTATACGTGTATTGGTTCATTTTTCGCACGAAAGCAAAAACCAATAACATGTAATTTTTTTAGTGCCTCGATAGGCAGGCGAGCAGACGGGCCATCTGATGGTAAGTAGTCACCGCCGCCCATAGACTTCTGCAATGCCAGGGCACAGTAAAGCCGCTGCCTACCGTTTGCCTTGTCTACATATAGAGAAATCAATGCATAGCAAATGGTTCTATTGGTTTGAGATTCTTATAGTTATTTTACTACTAGTTGTTGCTCCGTGAAAGTCGTTTACAGCGACTTCAATTCAATCTGTATTTATTTTATGGATGTTACGGGATATCTACCAAAGGTAGACCGATTTTGATAATTCTCCTTGTAGTAGGTGGATGAGAAGGGTGACTTTCAGTGTGGTCTATGAATGTGAAATAAAGATACGCTTCAATGGATTATAACAGATACAAATCGAGTTTTGATCTCGTATTAATAATTTTAATGAAATTAAATAATTTGAGTTTATTTTTAGTTAATTATATTACGACAATGAAATTATACATTACCTAAACTGATCTAGCCTCACATGATGTATATTTATTAATAAGTTTATTACTCGGGTATAAATATCACTTTGATATACCCTAGATAAACGATTTTCACAGTTTTGTTTACCATGATAGTGAAACTTAGAGCGATATCCGTTCTACCATTTTACATGATGCGCATTCAAGTTAAAAGAAAGATGCCTGTGCTGGTTTATAGTATAGATTATCTTAAGACCTTTCATTATTTGGTTGTACATATAAGAGTAAACGAGCTAGTAGACACTAAACAGGTAGGCTATAAAGATATATATACCACGTCAACATGTCTTATGTATAATTTGCATTACAATATGCAGTATTACTCTCTGTAGAAGTACTACGAACCGACCTTTATAGTGGTGCTAATCTTGGTTTTCTGTATTTATTATACTACACTAATTCTATATTTTTTTACAACTGAAGTGAAGCCAGATTCATTGAGACTAGCCCTAAATCAATCTGTTAGATACATCAACATTTCTAATAATATTGCTTTAAAATAAAATAAATAAATTCACTGCAGCGAATACATCATTTTAGAAGCACCCAATCGCGTAACCACCAATAAAAATAGACAAACACAAAAAAATCTCAGTACTAATGGGCACAGCCAACACAGTGCATCAAGCGCTACAGTCACAGTGACAAACAAACGTGTTCGTCGAAATGTCGCCACTCGCAGCCGACGGACGGTGGTCGCGACTTCGCACCGACGTGCGGGCAAACAGCTGCTGCAGCGATAATTATCAACAAAGCATCACTGTTTACTCACCGCCTTAACGCAAGCCCTGTTCTGATCTGAATCGAGAAACTCAGTTGACACTCCTCTATGGACAGTACCGAGAAATAGTTACGATAAATATTTCATACTACACTTCGTTACTTTTTTAAATAAATAGCTTGCACGTAGTAATTTTATTAGTGTAGCTGTTGTAGACACAGTAGCATCGGCTGTTTATTTTTTAACTTCTTCAAATTATAGAGCAGTCTATAATACCAAAAAAATATCGTTACACAAAATGTGTGACTTGTAAATAAATTACAAGATACTTACTGATTTATTATGGAAACTAATTTGAAAAACATGAGTCGTGACTGTAATTTTTTACAATTTTAATAAATCGCCAGTGGACTCGTAGAGCACAATAGCGCCTCGTTTTTTTTCTTAAGTCTCGAATATAATCAAAAAAGTAAAGCGTGCGATTTCCTGGTAAAGAGCGTAGTAGATATTTCTTGAATACTAAGGACATTTAAAATACGTTGCCGATCTGCCCACACATCACCCGTCAAAAAAACATAAATTCAATGACTTTAACTTATATACACTCACGCCTGTAATCCCCCAAAGGGGTAGGCAGAAGTGTAACCAGAACACCCATTTTCGTCGAATTTCGGTCCAATATTGTGATAGGGGGCGAGCCTATCGCCATACCGGGCACAGGTTCCAGACTCTGAGCTAATACTGAGAATTTCTAGATAGAAAAACCCAATATCACTTTACCCGACCCAGGGATCGAACCCGAGACCTCAACACAGCAGTCGCGACGCATGCGCATTAACTGCGCCACCAAGGCAGTCACACACACAGTAACATAAATCAAAAAATCTACATTTCTTTGCAAGTTTATTCTGTCATGTAAAGACTGAAGGGTCTTTGAGCCCTTTAAAGCTTTACACATTGTTACATATAACGTCGATCATCTTGAAGCGCTTACGTAAACAGTTAGCGGTCGGTTAGCACGACGTCGCGTACACCGGCCACAATACCATGTTGACACGAGAGATGTCAAACTGCGCAGGCGCAACGCAAACACACAGATTGTGTTTATTGCCACTTAACGAGACTCCGCGACATTTCCGATTAGTACAGGAAAAAAACTTAACCGATGTTTGTCTTTAGCGAGAACAGCTACTTTGTAATATTACTTTATTGTTGCATATGTGACATGAAATTCCACATTATATAGTTAACGAAACTAAATTGAAACAGTTAGCAATAATAGCATTAACCAATAGGATTTATGATACCATCATGTTCTGGTTCCGAGACCCGAGCTATGGTTATAATTGAAAATAAGCTTACCGTATACTACATTTCATTGTTAAGGTAATATTTTTTTAGTGCTTTGACAGGTAGACGGGTCACCTGATGGTAAGTAGTCACCGCCGCCCACAGACTTCTGTAATGCCAGGGCACAGCAAAGCCTACCTTTAATATAATTTTAAAGTAATACTTTCCGTTACCAATTTCCATTTTTACTTTGCTGGTGAGGGTATTTTACATATACCCGACGGGATAGCGATGGTACATGTGGTAAAAAGTCAACTATGGTGATTTGTCTCAGAGTCATGTTACGGGGTCAGGAGATTTATAGTTGATTCAGGCTGGTATAGTTCTGCCGACCGATAGAGACGCTATATATCTCTCGATGGTTGACACTGTATTTGCAATGCACTGTATCTACCACCAAATGCAGTATTTACTATTAAGATTATATAAAAATCATCTATTATTTAATTTAATTTTGTATTGTCTAATATCGTTTGTTCTGACAGATGATAAGAACAACAGAAGAACCCGCCGTGCTGGACCGGAACGTAAGCCCCGACAAGCATACAGCGCAAAACAACTAGAGAGATTAGAAGCCGAATTTAAACTAGATAAATATCTTAGTGTTTCAAAGAGAATGGAACTATCCAAAGCACTGGGTCTTACTGAAGTCCAAATAAAAACGTGGTTTCAAAATAGAAGGACAAAATGGAAGAAGCAACTCACATCTCGGTTGAAGATAGCGCAGCGACAAGGGTTGTTCCCCGGACAGATTTTTGGGCATGCGCCGCAAGCATATACCCTCCTAAATCCATATGCATATGCTCCTCTTAGTTGTGTTTTTACACCAGCAACATTACCTTCTTCTCCACCATAAGTTGGCCACATGAATGCAGCCGGTGTAATTTATCCTATTCATATTATTTTTTGCCGATAACTTGATGATGAAGATCGAAAATGGAGCTGATGAATGCCACTGTTAAACTAAATAAAAAAAATTAAAGAAGTAATATTTATTTTCTCCAATTGCAGACAGGCATTACGTATCAAACTCTATAACATATTGTAGTATTCAATCAGTGTATGTTTGTAAAAATAATTATAAATAGGTAACTATTTATTACCTCAATACGTTAGCTGGTAAGGTAACATTTCATCATCACCCACTCAACAGTTTCGTTCCATTTTTTATTAGTGACGTTTATAGTGTGTTAACAAGTTTAATTAAAGTGCGAAATGTACATAATTACTTAACTCGCTACTTTTGTCACTTCGGGTGCACCGTCCACCGTCACTAGAGTATGTAAAAACATTACGTTACCGTCACTGTAAAGGTGTCAAATGGGCTCTGTAAAATAGTAAAATACAGATAGACATAGATTTAAATACATATTATAAAATTAGGAACGGGTCTTAATCGCGCAATATTATAATGGTATAAACTAGATAAATTTACATATACCCGATTGTGATAAAAATAAAAACCAAGGGAAGTTAATTATCAAAACCCCCACTAAACTGGTTACCGATACTCCCACCACACGAAAGCCCACCTTACGAAGACGGCACTAAATTCTCACTCAGTCAGCCCGTGACCACGGCCGATGCAACTCGGTCGAAACGTCGGGAAATAATTGTGGTATTTATACCATTATAATATTGCGCGATTAAGACCCGTTCCTAATTTTATAATATGTATTCAAATCGCGAGAGTCTAAAAACATTTATAGATTTAAATAGATGTTAAAAGTGTACTTACTTTGCGTGTTGGGACAAAGTATGAGATCTAACATAACAGCGTTATCTCATTTAGTCAGCATTCAATGTACTAAGTTCAACATGCTAAAAAGCCTTTTAGGGCTGTAAAGTATGATAAAAGCTTTTCTTAAGAGGTTTTCCCGTCATTAAGTTAATCAATGTCAATGCAGTATGTATTTCATACAGATGGAAGTACTTGCGATCTCTAGTTAGATCTATGTCTATATGAAAATGCATAATCATGTGACGTGATTAATTGAAGTATATTGTATAAGCAGCACAAAAATACTCTAGTATACTCATACTGTTGTAAATAAAGGAAATTAACTCTATTTATGATGTTATTTTTTTGTCATCACGCAAAATAAAAGGCAATATTTCGTTATCTACTTATGTTAATTTATTTATTTATATCGAAACCTTTACTGTTCTAATGAAAGTAAGAATTATTATATGATACAACTTTTTTCGATATTAAAGAGTTAAAATTAATAACAATATTGAATTGCAATCATAACGCAGCAACTATACTTATATTATATTATTTAACTGAAGCTTATGTTTCATTCAAAGGTACATATTTTATTAATTATTGTAACGATTTATTAAATGCTATGTTGTCGAAAAAAACCATAAAATTCGTTTTATTTCAATGTGTAATAATCCCGCAAACATAAGAAACCATTCTATGTTGTTTTTATATAATTCCCTCTAAATAAGGAGTTTTCAGATTGGAAGGCTTGCCCCAACGGGGATGAAGGGACCCAAAAGGTGATGGAGTATGAAGAGTGTGATAAGTGCATGAGGATATAAAATTAGTTTGAATTGAGAATTAAAACGAAATCTGCGCCGCAGATTGCATACTAATTAATATGTCACTTACCTATTGAAAGCCTGTATGTATCCAAACCGTGAAATGAATCTAAGTTATTATACTTATGAATTTTGATTAAATAGTTAAAATGTATAAGTACATACTAAATAATTTATTACAATAAACCTTGCTCAGGTTTATTCTAATATAAATATATTTTATAAAGAATAGCTTTTCTCACCTGAATATTATTAATAATAATACTAAAAGTAGATAAGTAAATTGTGACAAAGGAGAAAGCGTATATATTTTTGCCAAGTTTGAAAAACAAAAATTCACGATCATAATTATACATAGCCAAAACATTTGATATCCTTTAAATTTTAAAGGAAGGGCTTTCTTTTTCACACGACTAATTTCTCGAAAGATATACGAAAATGAAACATCTTATAAGATTTAAACGTTATACATCCTAAAATATATTTTTCCTTTATTTGCCATATACAGAAAAGTAACAAGTAAGATTACAAAAGCATACACAGTAGAGACGATTAAAGTTTATACTATTGCTATCAATACTTTATATAATAATAACGATATTAATATTATAGAATTATATACAGCATGTCACAAGTATAACGCACAACAAACACTCAGGTTAAAACATAGTTACAATCGTCATACATACACTGAAATTATACAGTGATGAATATACGTATTATATATACGTATATGAAACTATGTGTATATAAACTTTGTATTTTACAAAAAAAAACCTTCGACATAAGTAGATTTAAATAATTTTTTATTTTATAACGTATTTCATTTGAATTTAAAAAGGCCTTATCACCTGGATTTATGTTTCAACTGTCTTGGTGTGACTAACAGTAATACAGTCAAAGATAACTTAATTCTAATTATTTTTCGGAAAATCGTACATTTTAAAGATGTCTGAAATCGATTCCTTAGCCCATTGTTATGAAACTAGTTTCAGGGTTAGTTATAGTTCAGTAGTTCAGCCGCCAGTGCATTGTGCAGGAGGGTAGAGAAGGTCGCAGTCTGCATCGCCGAGCCCGAGCGCGGCGGCTCGCAGTGCACCGAGCGCTCCGCCGCGGGACCACGCCACGCCACCACTAACCAACCACTAATTATAACACTAGCCCTGTATTAAACGATGTCCCACTGCTGGGCACAAGCCTCCCCGACTGATAACAGGGGTCAGGCCTTAGTCCACCACGCTGGCCTAATGCGGGTTGGTGGACTACACATACGTTTTTTATGAAAATGGGAGCACACGGGCAGAAGGCTCACCTGATGGAAAGTGATCACCGCCGCCCATGAACATCTGCAACACCAGAGAGATTGCAAATGCGTTAAAATTCGTTTTGAAATTCGTATAAGAATTCTCAGGTCTACAGTCAGGGTACGAGGTTTGGCCGTTTTGCGGCCTTCTGAGTACTCTGACACTAGACCCTCGACCGCTTCTTCAACTTCTTGCCCATGGCATAGTGTGAAGAAGCAGGCTTTCAGGATTTCAGGATTGTGTTGAGTAGCGGGGAATAATTTGTTTCTTACTGCTCGATACTCTAATTGGACGGCACTGAGCTTACCATCAGGTGCAGTGTGGTCATTTGGCCCTGTCAGGATTAATAAAAGGTATGCAGGTTTCTTTCATATCTTTTTTGTATGATCGATGTTTTCCTAGCAAACGATAATTAACAATGAATATAATATACGTCAAGTCAGAGGTCACGGTTGCTATTGCCATGCCATTTAGGTTGGTTTCGAACATACGACTTTCATCTCGCCAGTCCGTACCACTATCGATGCTTTTTAATCACGTCTAATCACTTATAACAAAACAACATAAAGGGCCAGGAAGGGTAAAAATCATCTTAGTTTTATGTTAAACTAGATGATACCCGCGGCTCCGCCCACGTGGGGGTTATTTTTGGAAGAAAAGGTATACAACCCATGGAGGCATCTTAAGCTATTACATCTTTCTATATTTTGCTATGCCATAGGAACCGTGCATTTTCCGCGATAAAAAGTAGCCTATGTCATTTTCTGACCTCTAAACTACCACTATGCAAAAATCACATCCCTTGCTCTATGAAAAACAAAATATTATCCCTTGGGTAACGTAAAATTTTCCGGGATAATAAGTAACCTCTGTCCTATTCCAGACTATAATACGTGATTGCGCAACAAACATCCATCCGTCCAAACATTTGCATTTATAATATTAGTAAGAAGTAAGATTTAAGCTTAATGCCTATTTCGCTTCTAATAATTCATCATCATATCGTCCCGTTATATTACAGTTACACTATACATTATATATTACATGCCTTTCAAGCTGGTTTGTTTTTACAATATTTACTTGAAATATAATAAAGCAATAGCAACAAACTTATTGGGCGGGAGGTTTCCACTAATGACGCTAAGAACCCATATACAGGAAAGGTGTGGCCACTGTTATATGAAATGGTTATAATTTGTTGTGCTCATTTGAATGCCTCGGTGGCGCAGTTGTAATTGCGCATGCGTTACGACTGCTATGCTGAGGTCTCGGGTTCGATCCCCGGGTCGGGTAAAGTGATATTGGGTTTTTCTATCTAGAAATTCTCAGTATTAGCCCGGAGTCTGGAACCTGTGCCCGGTATGGCGATGGGCTCGCCCCCTGTCACATTATGGGACCGAAATTCGGCGAAAAGTGGGTGTACTGGTTACACCTCTGCCTACCCCTTCGGGGATTGCAGGCGTGAGTGTATATGTATGTATGTATCATTTTTCAGCTTTATGTAGATATACCTATCAAACTAATATCGGTAAAATTTTATTTTTTTGTAATTTTTACACGAAACTTCTCTACCTCTTGTATTGTGAATAAAAAAAAAAAAACATTTAGCCTTATAAATGTTATAAAATCCTCTTAAAGACTGCCTCGTTGGCGCAGTTGTAATTTCGCATGCGTTACGACTGTTGTGCTGAAGTCTCAAGTTCGATCCCCGGACGGGTAAAGTGATATTGGATTTCTCTATTTAGAATCAGTATCTCAGTATCAGCCCGGAGTCTGGGATTGCGCCCGGTATAGCGATAGGCTCGCCCCCTATCACATTATGGTACCGTAATAAATTCAGCGAAAAGTGGGTGTACTCATTACACCTCTGCCTACCCCTTCGGGGATTACAGGCTTGAGTGTATATGCATCTATTTATAAAATCCTTATGACTAGTTAATAAAAATAATTATAACTTACTGCCAAACAGGTAACCAGTATCGATTAGCATCTTTCAAATGTCTCGCATGTTTGTTTCCCAAACACAAAGCGCGGTACAAACAAGGTGTGGAACGCGGCTTCAAAGCCAAAAGAGCATAACGGGCAAGTGTGTTGATCCCTGATATTGAGCTGCTAGATTCTTGTCCAGCTGAAGTTTTACGCTGAAAATTGTCCGTGTTAGATTGATATTTAAAAGCTGATTGGTCATCCCGTTTAACACGAAATACGTCCTCGACGTTGACTGAGTCGCTGTTATCGACCATTTGCATAACTTGTGTTTGGTGAGGATTCTGAAAAATGATTTGAGAGAAAATAATATGTTAGGTATCTATATAATAATGATAATAATAAATCTAATAATATGTTAGGTATAAATAGAAATCAAAGTAAATCTTTTTTACTGCTTGGATAGATAGACGAGCAGATGGGCCCCCTGATGGTAAGTAGACACCACCGCCCATAGACTTCTGTAATGCCAGGGCACAGCAAAGGCGCTGCCTACCGTTTGTGTTGTTGTCGTAAGTATGTTTGTCCTCTTTGGACTCCTAAACTATTCATCCGATTATGATGAAACTTTGGCGAGTTTTTCTTCATACGCCCGCGATGGTTCCAGGCCAAAAAAATAAAATAACTCGCTAGATTGTGCTGCAGAACATCTACTTCAATACCGTTCAACCGATCGCAATTAATCTTTACTTTACGTGGCATTGCAACGCATGCCGGGTGCAGCTAGTTTGAAATATAAATGATATTTTAAACGATGCTGCAGTGCTTAAAACATATTTTTTTGTTATTAGAATCACTAAGCTGACAGGAAGTAATATCTATTCTAACAATTTTTTTAATTCATAAAAAGTACACCGACTTCAACAAAAAACACAAATTATGCGTCCGTATAAAATTTGAGGGTTGACCTCGATTTTTCTGAGATCCCATTATCAGACTTGGTGCCAATGGGACCACCTGCGAAGTATACCCTTATAAACAAAATAATAATTTCTCGAATCGGTCCAGGCGCCTTCGAGTAATCGGGGAACATACATAAAAAAAGATTCCGAAGAATTGAAAACCTCCTCCTTTTTTGAAGACGGTTAAAAACGGTTTCCGACGCTTCACTGTTTTTTATTTGTGATAGACAGATTGTTGCATTGACGATTACAGATTTATGATTGGTCGAGAATAAATAAGTAGAATTATATTAAAAGGCAAATACATACCGAAGTGATACACATTAGTACTTGCAACACAAACATGCCGAATGAAAGGAAAGCTATTCCAGTAAGTGATATGTCGAAGAGGTCAGCCAGTCCTAGCCCATGGGACTCTCGCTCTACAGCGTATTCCTCCTCGACTGCGTGCTCTCTTGGAGTTGAGTGTTGGGCGTACACCGGCGGGGGTGGAGGAGGCATCGAGTATTCGTATCCACCACCTGAAAGATTAACCGTATAAAGACACCGGGCGAAAGTGACGAGATTTTGGCGATATAGTTGAAAGAATTGTCAAAATGTTCAGTTTTTTTATCCTGGCAAGGCAACGTGACCACACTGCACCTGATAGTAAGCGCAGTGCCGTCAAGTTAGAGTATCTAGTAGCGAGAAACAATCTATCCCTTGCTACTCAACACAATCATGTCGACCTGCTGTGTAGCTTCTTCATACTACACCATGAGGCAAGGAGGTTAAGATTAGTGATGTGCCGGATCGTTAAAAATGTATATCCGCGGATACGGATCCGAATACGGATATTTGGTGTCAAGATCCACGGATACGGATACGGATCTTAACAATCGGTGTCAGTGCGAGTGACCTTGTAACGATAGTAGATAGATAGATGTTTCAACTTAAATTGCGCGGCAGCGCAGGTCTTTCTTTTGTTAACCGATTTCAAAAAAAGGAGGAGGTTCTCAATTCGACGTGTATTTTTTTTGTTACTCAGACTGATTTGAAAAATTCTTCTTTTATTACAGAGAATATGCTTCCAGATTGGTCCAATAGATATGTTATCAAAATCGGTTGAGTATTTTGATTTCAAAACCACAATATGTTGACCGAGTATACGCAATTGCGAATTTTGCTTTCCTGTGACTCTTTCATTAGTGTTTTTGCGTTGGGTTTTGTTCGGTCTATTTTTCCTATATATATCATTACGCTGTTTTCCTTTTCAGGGGTAGGTAGAGGTGTATCACACCCAGATTTTGTCAGCTATGTTTTATTCTGTTATATTATTTCGGTGACTCCGTCGGGGCGACTCTTAAATTTATGCTACTGAACACTAAAATTGGGTCATTTTTAGACTTTTGTGCGCGACGCTTTCTCATACGAGATTCACGTATGGAAGGCCTCCCCATCATGTACCACCTACTCAATCCTACGTACCAATTTTATATTTGCACTCACTGAAAACCAAAAAACAAATTATAACTTTTTAAATAAAAATAAAACCACCTTCAAAAATCCCAAAAACTACAAAGCAAAAAATAAGCATATAAATATGGTTCTAAAAGTGGCGAAAACAACACCGGCACCGACTCCATAAATAATTGATTTAAAGGACAATGGGCGAATTTGTATGAGCCCTGTCCCCACCCACCAACAGACACCATACATATAGATTATTATTAAGTGTACTATAAAAACTTTTACCACATCATTTAATTTTAATAAATCAATGGAGATTCCTTACAAAATTAAAAAAACATAAATTAAAATGTTCTTAGTAAACACTGCTATTTTATTGCATTTTTTTACTATTTTGACACACTTTTAATAAATATATAAAGAAATATGGTCGCGTAACATTTTTTACATTTGATAGGCAATTTCACCAGGAACTGTTCGCCAAGTAACTAAACCTTAGGAACTACCAATAGCTAAAACAGCCTGTTTGGATATTTGAGCTTAGAACCTTTGGCATATTTATAATACAAAATCTGATGCTGATCTGAAGATGGTAGGGACAGGAAAGATAAACTGGATCTTGGAAAATGTAATAGTTGGAGACGTCTTGTTTGCTCGTATATGTTTAGTACTCTGTGTAATTGCAGAGGTTAAAATCTTTCCACAACAGATGATAGCAATAGCAAAAATATTATCGGAGCTCGTGAACTACATTAGTTAAAAACGCCCCGTTTGGACATAAACGTTTAAAAACCTAAGCAATTACAGAAACACCCTACATACGTGGTGCAACACGACCGCCATTCATAGCATGGATGGCATGAATACTTTTTAGCACTTTGTTTTTACAGATATCAAAAGAGATTTAAAATAAAGATTGTCTTATGAAAAACTATTCATTTATGGTAGTTCTTATTTTTTGCATATATTTTTAAAATAATGTTATCAGACGAATTAAAAACATAATACTATTTTATTATAATATTTACTAACGACCCCCCGGGTTTGCACGATTGTTGTCAACCTTTGGAGACAGGTACATGTCAATGTGAACTCTTTCTAGATCATTTTAAAATCATAGTGCATTATTTTGATTTAGCCCTTATGTTTTAGCCGGAGTAAGTTTTTTTTTGGCGCGGCAATGTGACCACACTGCACCTGATGGTATGCGCAGTGCCGTCCAGATAGAGTATCAAGTAGCGAGAGACAGTAATGTAATCACCCGAAAATATAATTAGACGATACGATTATCAAACGTTGACTTTACTGTACATTCTACAAATATAATATGTAAGTATTAGGTATACATTTAAACCTTCGGGAAAAATATATAAATGATAATTATCATGCCGAGGCTGTCGAGAGGGCTTATACATCCCTCTCCGATCTTCAGATATAGTATCACAATGCAATCGTGTGATAGTTCAGTAGAAATAACACAAGTTATTTAACAGAGTTAAATAACTTGTAATATCTTCAGAGTTTATTAAACTACTGCCAGTTCCGAATGCAGTTATCCTATGGAGAAAACCTGGCCAGAAACTCCATGGTCGCGTTTTCGTGCAAGAAATCCCCGTTTTCTCCCATCCCCGTTCTTCAGGATGTTCCACTCGCAATGCGGAATGACCTTAGTGTCCTAGGTATGGATATCCGCTGCGATCTTAATCCAAGGAGTCACATCGAGGGCGTAATATCCGCCATCTCCCGCAGGGTCGGAATCCTGAACAGGGTGCGGCGGTTTTTCACGCCCGGTCAGCTCTACCGCTTATATAAAGCGCAGATGCGGCCGGGAATGGAATACCTCTAGGACGGTTCCGCAAAATACCTTCTTGATGCCTTGGGTGGGTTGCAGCGGCGGGCCATCCGCATTTTGAATGATGCAGACGTGAGTAACAGTCTGGAGCCGCTACAGCTGCGTAGGGATATTTTCTCGCTTAGCGTGTTCTACCGTCTGTATCATGGCGAATGCTTAATAATGTTTGATCTTATCTTATCCTCTCCCTTCCATACCAGAACCACGCGTACTGGATTGAAAGAAAGAAAAGATTTTTTATGGTCGGAACGTTAAAACACATTAAAAAAAATGCAAAAATTACAATAATAATAATTGATCCGACAATGGGGGTCCCTATTCAGCTGCAGTACAGGCTAACCCATACTGCAGCGCTGGTTTCGATAGAACCCAACCAGTGACGTACACATGTTATACAAAATAAAAACTAGCCAGTATTAAATATAACCTAGTCACAAAAATAAACCTGAATTAAGCGTAATATTGCGGAGCCACAGCTTCGTGGTATCTACTACCACGGCCCGAACCAAGAGGTTCGCAAACTCGTATTTTTGCCGCACCATCAAGCTGTGGAACATTTTGCCAGCTACCGTGTTCCCTCCTTCCTATGATCCTGGGTCCTTTAGGCGTAGTGTGAAGAAGCTAAACAGCAGGCTGGCATGATTATGTTGAGTAGCGATGGATAGACTGTCTCTTGCTACTCTATCTGGAGGTGAAGTGTGGTCACTTTTCCGCGCCAGCATAAAAAAAAAGTTGACGAAGCATTCGTTAGGTCCCCGTAGTCTCGTTGAGAACGCGAGTCGCTACCGCAAAACTGCAACCTTGTCGGTTTTATATAAGACAGCGGTAACATACCAGTCGAGGTAGGCCATTCAAGCTGTAGAAAAAAAATGATTATAATGTAGCTCTACCACCTATATACTATGTTATAGCACGGCGTAATATAGTAAAATCAGCAAAAAATTAATTTTCTATATAAAACAAAAATGTGAATTAAAAAAAAACTCAATACTTTTCGTTGTTGTCGTCATACCAAAAAATCATCACCTTGCTAAGATTAATCGATTGAGACCAATTTCAAACCTGTTGACGGGTGGGGACACTTGACCCATTGTCCTTTTAAATATTTAAATTAGCTTTAGTGTTAAATATTGTACGTAAATAAAAAAAATCTTTCAATTATTAAAATCAGTGTTTATTTATAATTGTCTGTTTAGATTATTGCAGTCGGTTATGTAAATGTAAGCAATTATTTCTTGCTTCTCAACTTTGATTCAGTACCTTTGAATTATGTAATATTGGTATGGTAGCTCACTATGGTAAATGTTTGCAATATAAAGAAGGTCCAAATATTTAATTTTGAAAAATAAAAAATAATCTGAAAGGTGTTTAATAGTTTTTCATTGCTACCTAATCACACATAAGTATAAAGAATTTCATCTATGTCTTGAAAATGAATAAGGTAAAAGATCCGTAAAAGATCCGCCGAAAAAGTAACGGATACGGATACGGATCTTTCCTTTATCTCGGATATCCGCGGATACGGATACGGATACGGATACGGATACGGATACGGATATCCGGCACATCACTAGTTAAGATACGATCGAGGGTCTAGTGTCAGAGTAAGTTGCTTTAGTTTTTAATATAAAGCACGTAAATAGTTATTTAAAAGATAATGTATATATGGTTTTTACATACTGTATCTTGTAAGAAAATACTAGTAAATATATTTTATTTCAAACTGAAATATTTTTATGGACAAAAATGGATACATAAATAATATCTTAAGTAATAAACACTTAAGTATTACAGTTACTTATTAGTTCGTTATTAAAAAAAGTTTTTTTATTCATAAAAAGTACACTGACTTCAATAAAAAACAAATTAAGCGTCACTATAAAATTTGATTTTCCTTGATTTTTCTGAGATCCCATCATCAGATCCTGACTTGGTGCCAATGGGACCAACTGGGAAGACCTGGACCTTATACCCTTTTAAACAAAAAAAGAATTTCTCGAATCGGTCCAGGCGTCTTCGAGTAATCGGGTAACATACATAAAAAAAAAGATTTCGACGAATTGTTAACCTTCTCCTTTTTTGAAGTCGGTTAAAAATAGTATTATCACGACAAAGTTTCGCCCCTATTAGAGCTACTGCTCAAACATTTACGAGCATCGCACCAATTTTCCAATAGTGTTATAGCTAAAGGTGTACCTATCTATGGCTATAACATTACTGGAACAACGGTGGATTGATCAAGGGTTGCCGATGAAGTTCATAAAAAGTTGGCTCATTGAAAGTTTTACTTACCACTACGATTTGTAGATTTACACTAAAACAACTCTTTATTGTATAACCATAAAAGATAAGAACATAGCATACATATGACTTAATTACTAAATGGTCCTACAATGGGCGGTCTTATCGCTAAAAGCCAGAGAACAGACAGCCTTTAATTTAACCGTCAATAAAGATCGTTCAATGCTCAATTTTAATAGCTTTATTAAAACAAACAAGCAACCGGACCAGAAGAGTTGTTGTATTGTAAATCTACAAATTGTAGTGGTAAGTAAAACTTTGGGGTGCGAAGTCAGGAAACCTCCACGTGGTGCACCCTGGGCAACGGCGGTCACGTTGACCGACGGCTGACATCCTGACAAAAGGTGGATGGCAGTCGTCGCCTGTTGTGGCGGCTGTCGTCAGTTTTTGTGCCCACTTCTTTGGGCTACTCCCGGGTTCTGTCTCGGGGGCGTCGGCGGGCTCGGTGTGCGCTTACCCCGCCGCCGAGCTGGCAGTAGGGGAGATTTTCTCTCCTGTTGTCACCGTCGTATATCGAAATCCAGTCAAAAGGAGGTCTGTGGTCACGTCTCGCGCTCCGACTGGACCGAGGGTCTTGGCTTAACCGCCTGGGCCGCGAGGGAGAAAACCTCTATAAAAAGTTACCCCGAATCCCAAGCGGCGGCGCACCGCGAGGGGATGCATGGCCGATGGGTAGTTCGGTCGCTAGTGCGAACCACCCCGCCGGAGTACCTGCTGCCCCTGCGTGCGTGATACCCCAAGGCTTACCCAGGTACAGGGGGCTCTGCCTGGGCGGACCGTTTATATCCCCCATACTCGTGGGACTAAAAATGAAAAATTTTACTCAAAAACAAAACTTAGATGTAGTGGGGAAGGTGTCTGTCCCGGGGGACCATAGTGACCCTGGGAAGACGGACGACGCTGGGCTTAAGCCCAAAGAGACGAATGTAGGGGCCGCTTTAGTGGTCTCGGCTCCCGAGGCCAAAGCCGGGACGAGTGGCATGATGACTCGATGATGATGACATGAGCTCGACTGCTGGACGCATCTGCAAGCGACAGTGACGTCGAACCAGCACAAAAAATTCTTGCTGTGTCAGTAAGTCCGGCTGTGGTGTCTAACGAAGACACCACGCCGATGGAAGTGGTGTGTCTGGTGTGTCTGGTGACCGTGACTGGCGCTTGCAGATATCAGCCATCATACGGGACGTGGCACGGTCCCGGAATATTAAAGGGACCGAGCAACGCAGGCTAAACCTCGCGGCCAAAGAGCTGTCGGAGAGGGCCGATGAGTCAGCCTCCGCAGAGGTGGCCAGGTTAGAGAACGAAAAGGTGGCAATGGCTCAGGAAATTGCCGTCCTCAAGGCCTCTCTTGCGGCCCAACAGAGGTCCCTGGAGGAGTTGATGGCGACTGTCCAAGAGTTAAAAGGACAGTCGCAGCCGGCAGTCCAAATTGGAGGCGTTTCTGGGGAGGAAGACCGCTTCAAGCAGTTTGAGCGCCGTTTTTTAAACATCTTGGACGCGCGCTTCAGTAATATAACCTCGAGGCTGCCCCCAGAACCCATCATGCGGCCCCCATTGGCTGCTGATAAGACTAGAGCTCAGGCATCGCCTGCCGTCGCTGGGCTATCAAAGGCCCCACCAGTTGCTGCCGGTCCACCGGTTACCCCGAAGGGAAAGGGGCTGGGTAAGGGAAAGAGTAATGCCCAGCCCACACAGCCCGCCCCTGTTGATGCTCCCCGTCCTCGACATGCGCCTCTCGTAATCACTGAGCTAGAGGTACCGTCGACATCAGAGGCGTCCCCCAGTCCCCCTCAGCGTTATTCCCGAAGGGGGGGCAAGAGGGGAAATAAAGTGAAAAATAGGAGCAGCACTCCCGCTGCCCAACAGCCCAGAGAACCGCGGCCACTACCCCCCGCTCCTGCATCGATGGAGGAGGGGTGGAACATTGTGGCCAAGAAGCACCGCCGCAGCAGCGCCGGCCTGAGCCGCGAATGCATTTACCCCGCAAGGCAGCCGTAACTCTAACGGTTACGCCGGAGGGGTTAGCGCGGGGCGTCACATACGCCTACGTATTGCGGCAGGTCCAGCAGTCCGTGGATCTGGCCGGCCTCGGCATTGCTGAGACTCGGGCGCGCCTAATGGCGACGGGCGGGTACCTGTACGAGGTACCCGGTCCGGAATCTGAAAAGAAGGCCGACTCCCTGGCCGATAAAGTCAGGGAGGTATTCCGCGGGACGGAACTGGCGGACGACGCGTTACGCGTTTCCCGCCCGTTCAAAGCCGCGGAATTGCGAATATCCGGGTTGGACGCCTCAGCTGACCCGGAAATAGTAGCAACGGCCCTCGCAAGGGCTGGGGATAGTCTGAGTGCAAGTTTTAAGGTCGGGGAGATCCGCCCCGACCGGTCGGGCCTTGGTGCGGCGTGGGTGCGGTGCCCAGCCAAGGTTGCCGACAAAATTTTAAAGTCGGGCCGAGTGCTGATCGGCTGGGTAGCTGCACGCGTCCAGCTCCTTGAGCCGAGGCCCATGCGGTGCTACCGCTGCCTGTACAAGGGACATGTGCGGGTGCGGTGCACCGAAGAGTGTGACCGCAGTGGCGTATGCTACCGCTGCGGTAAACTGGGCCATAAGGCCAAGAAGTGCTCCGCGGAGCCGCATTGCGCAGTTTGCGCAGATGCAGGTAAACCCGCGGGGCACCAGGGGGGCGCCAAGGCATGTGTCGCCTCCTCCCGCCCTCGCCACGCAAATCGTGGTCGGGGGAAGGGGGTTGTGACCCAGCCGACAGCACCCCCCGTAGAAGAGCAGATGGAGATCGCCCATTAATATGGCGCAACGTTTCCTCCAGGCGAACATTAATCACTGCGCCAGGGCCCAGGACCTGCTAGTCCAGAGCATGGCGCAGTGGTCGATACAAGTGGCTGTGGTCGCCGAGCCTTATTTTGTTCCCCCCAGGGAAGACTGGGCAGGGGACCTTAACGGTTTGGTGGCCGTCATCACTCGATGAGGTCTGCAAGCTCTTCGAGCGTATTGTTCACGCTCGCCTCGTCGAGCATCTTGAAGGGGTCGGGCCGCACCTGGCACAGTGCCAGTACGGGTTCCGGCAAGGCCGATCGACAATACACGCGATTTTGCGGGTCAAGGCACAAGCGGAGGATGCAGTGGCTCGGGGTGAAGTGGTGGTGGCGGTGTCTCTAGACATCGCCAACGCGTTTAATACTTTACCCTGGGCCTGCATAATGGAAGCACTGCGGTACCACGTGGTGCCACCGTATCTTCGGCGCCTGGTGCACTCGTATCTCTCAGATAGATACATAGTGTATCCGGGCGCCAACGGTTGGCACCGAAGAGCGATGGCCTGCGGTGTTCCACAGGGCTCAGTCTTGGGCCCTTTGTTGTGGAACATCGGCTACGATTGGGTGCTCCGTGGTACCAACCCCCGAGGTGTCGCTGTCGTATGTTACGCGGACGACACACTAGTGACAGCGTCGGCCAGGTCTTTCCAGGAGGCCACCCTGCTCGCCTCGTTCGCAACCGAACAGGTGGTGGGCAGGATTCGGCGACTGGGCCTTAAGGTGGCCCTCAACAAAACCGAGGCCCTTTGTTTTCACAGGCCTCGGATTCGGCCTCCTTTTGGGCCCCATATAAATGTGGAGGGGGTGCGGATTCCCATCGGCTGTAAAATGAAGTACTTGGGATTGATTCTGGACAGCCGGTGGGATTTCCGTGCCCATTTCAAGGAGTTGTCGCCGAAATTGGTGCAGGCGGCAGGCGCGCTCGGACGCCTGCTGCCGAACCTGGAGGGACCTAATAGCCCTTGCCGAAGTTTATACGCTGGAGTCGTGCGGTCAATGGCCCTGTACGGATGTCCGGTATGGGCCGAATCCCTGAACGCTCGCTGCGTCGCCCTGCTGTGCAAACCGCAGCGTTTGGTGGCGCAGCGAATAGTCAGGGGCTACCGCACGGTCTCCCACGAGGCGGCCTGCGTATTGGCCGGCACACTCCCTTGGGAGTTGGACGCCAAACTCCTCTCGTCAGCGTTCCTCTGGCGGGAGGAGGCGTCCAGCCGCCGTCAGGAGAGACTGGCCCCGAGGGAGATTGCGGCCCGGTTTCGCAGAATCGCCGTGGAGGAGTGGCATACCAGGCTGGAGAGCCCGACTGCGGGCTTGAGGACTGTCGCAGCAGTGCGTCCTGTCCTAAAGAGATGGCTAGACAGGCGCCACGGGGCGCCTACGTTCCGACTGACACAGGTATTAACGGACCATGGGTGTTTCGGTTCGTTCCTGTGTCGGATCCGAAAGGAGGTGTCCTCCGTGTGCCACCACTGTGGCAACTGCCGCGAGGACACGGCCCAACATACATTGGAGGAGTGCCCAGCCTGGGCCGAAGAGCGCAGCGCTCTCAGAGCAGTCGTCGGAGGAGACCTCTCGCTGCCGGCCGTGGTATCGTCCATGGTCGCCAGCCGGAGGTCCTGGCGTGCGGTGGCCCACTTCTGCGAGAACGTCATCTCGCAGAAGGAGAGTGCTGAGAGGGATCGGGAACGATATGATCCCTCCCGCCGCCAGAGAAGACGTAGGAGGCGCCGGGTGGACGACTGACCGGCGTCTCCCGCCCTGTGGAATGGGGGCGTGTTGAGAATTTCACCACGGTAACCCCTGCCTGTCGTACGAAGCGACTAATCGGGGCCATCGGGGGTCGCGGGCGCGCAGCGGAGGGCTGTCAGCCCGTATCGATGCACTCCCAAATTCGGGGCATCGTGCGACCCCGAGATGGACGGCAGCGCGGGTGGTAAGGCCTCGTTCGCTGTCGTTGCTCGGTGCGCGGGGGCTCCTTAGCCCCCCACGGAGATGGGCCCGTACAGGGCACCGCGCAGGGGCGATTCCGGCTGCAATTCTAGCACTCCTTAGAATACCCCGGGATCGCTCCGCAAGCGCCGAAGAAGGCCACCGCGGGGTTTTAGCTGGTAGTGTCGGGTGGGGTGTATATAGGGGTTAGGGACTCGGCCCAGCGGCAGCACGGATAGCCATCATCCGTGCGAGGGGGATGCTGGGTCGTAAGACCGGCTAGTCCAGCATACCCGTTTTATTCTTAATCCGCTTCCCTCCGGAGCGGGCGGCAGTAATAAAACGCTTTCCACGCGACAACAAAAAAAAAAAAAAGTTAAACTTTCAATGAGCCAACTTTTCATGAACTTAATTCGACAAACCTTGATCAATCCACCGTTGTTCCAATAGTGTTATAGCCATAGGTACACCTTTAGCTATAACACTATTGGAAAATTTGTGTGATGCTCGTAAATGGATTATGGTCACCACCATTCATAAATACTCACAACGCCAAAGGAGCCGACCTTTACATTAAGTAATGAAATCATGGAACAGGTATAAATGTTGGGTCTCCGGCAATTTAATGTATTTGTGTTTTATAAAGGCAAATGAAAGACATCAGCTTAAAGTCTTAGCCTAAAGAACAGAACTCGAGTAATATTGTTGATTAGTGAGGTATCTCAACAGTAGGCAGCGGCTTTGCTGTGCCCTGGCATTGCAGAAGTCTATGGGCGGCGGTGACTACTTACCATCAGGTGGCCACTATGCTCGACAGCCTATCGAGGCACAAAAAAAATGGTTTAAAAAAACTATACATTAAATATTTTTTTACTTACCATATTTAGAAATGTCATGATGAAAAGGAACATCCTCTGGTTCCGCATACCCCGACGTCTCCGTGCCTTCGTAAACTTCGTATCCTTCCTTAGTTTGCAAGTTCGCTTTTGCTAGAGATGCATTACTTGTGATCATGTTAGGGTTTACTACATTATTGTATTGTCGATACAATTCATTTTGAGCCGCTACCCTACGATGTTGTTTTAATGTAGTTTAATAAAAATATGGACTCTGTATTAAAGGTACTCCGCCCCACTGCTGGCCATAGGCCTCCTCTACCAATGAAAAGGATAGGCCTTAGTCCACCACGCTGGCTTAGTGCGGATTGATAGACTTCGCACAACTTGTAAATTCTTATTTATAATTCCCAGTGATGCAGGTTTCTTCAAGACATTTTCTCCCCCGTTTTGCACGTTGGCCTCTCTCTATGATTCAGGTACAACACCTGAGTGGTAAGACGATCGGCACAGGTGCGACAGTGCAGGAGACAACTCCTTGGATTATATACTTTTTCTCCCAAAAAATATTTCCGCGCGGGCAGAGCCGCGGGCAACAGCTAGTCTTCTATACATATATAATTACTTGCCCTGATTGACCGGCTGATTCATCAACGCAGATCCTAAACCCCAGGGGCTACAAACTTGAAATATTAGCAGTTGATTTTCAAAATTTTGACCCGTAACGGGGTAAAATAAGGGGAAAGCGATTGTATGAAAGTACGTCATTTTCAAAGTGAGAATTATGAAATTTCGTATACCTAAATGGTTAGAAATAAATGTAGGTAGGTACACTCTACACGTGTATCGGCATTTTTCAAAATTTAACCCATAAGTGGGTGAATTAGGGCTCGAAAGTTTTCTGCCTGTTAAGTTTACACGGCTGAACCAATGAATAAATGATATTGATAAGATTTTGTATGAAAATACCTATAGCCTCGAGGAAGGGCATGGTTACTTTTTTTTAAATCCCATCCACTCTCCAGTCTATAAATTTAACACGGGCGAAGCCGCGTTGTAAATGCTTGTCTATAATATAATTACATTATTCCTGTCAGGGCAAGCGTCAGACCCGGCGGCTTAACGCGATGATGAAGGTACCAGTGATGTGGTCCATTAGTGATGCTACTATCGAATGCACAGTACAAACGTGCAGACACGTTACTAACACTTGCGTCACATGCTGGAGGCGACCATCAGATTTCTGCCTTCCGGAGTATTGTTACTTCTTTAGATCATTACTTTGCCTCCCGCTTTACTATGGAGTAAGTGCACTACCTATATTTCTAACTCTTTCCTATATTTCTATATGATTGGCTTCGTTGCGAGACAAATATAGTTTAGCATTCCCAGAGGCTCTGCGAGTTTCATAAGCGTCGAAATAATGCGTGCTGTTATCGATCATGGGTTATAGGAGTTACAGTGGTCGTACCTACTTGTTCTCGAGTAGATATTTTACACCAACACAGTCTAGGCAAAGATTATGCTTTCCTTTATTTGAAACATCATATTTTGTATTTCTATGGCGTAATTTATACTGTCATAAGTTATGACTTACGATTACGAGACAACCATATCTCTACAACTTACATTACTTCTACTAATTAATACAAACAGTAAATAAACATTATACTTAGCCAGCCATTCTTGATAATTTGCAGAGCCGACGTCGTATAAGTTATTTCTAAGATCTTGGGTCCGTCGCATAAATAAATTGTGATTGTTCTTAACGATGGGGTTGAACGGTTTTCCAACCCTATTTTGTATAACGTTTTTACCGATTTCTTCCAATATTTGTTCCGCGACATAATTACGGCATTGGTACTCATTCATCATTTGCCTATAGAACAAATAAATGTGTAAATAAAACAAAATCACATATGTTTTTTAATTAAATGGATAAATTTATTGTATTAAATATTTAGTTCTACTTATTGAACCATTACATATATTTATTATATGGTATAAAACAAGGCTTCGGATAAGTTTCCTAGAAAGCCGTAATATGGCATGTTTCTCAATCTAAAGCAAAAGAGCATTAGAATACTACTTAAAATCTGAAGTGTGCTGGATCAAACATAATGGTCTTTGGGATCAATATTGAATAACGTTACATCACTCCCATAGAGTTCATAATCCATCAAACCTTAATGAAATTCGATCACTTACACTCCACACGAAAATTAATTTATAAAACTCAAACTTCATGAAATTACCATATCGCTTACAAGTTTAATGGACACCAGCAAAACTACAAGTGGAAATAATACGTAAACTGTGGAAATAAGAGAATAAAAAGAGTATATTTTATATATATATGGGAAGTGGTAGAGCCACGCTGTAGACATATTTGTCTACAGCATGAATGGGCCGGCTCGACCGGGGTAGTACCACTGTCTCACAGAAAACCAACGTAAAGTGACAGTTTACTGTCGCGTTTCGTATGGTAAGTGAGATAACCGGAGGCCCAGATTCCCCCTTCCCTTCCCTGATCCCTATTTCTGTCCTTTAAGGCCGACAACGCATACATAATACTTTCGGTATTGTGGATGTTCATGGGCGGTGGAGATCACTTAACATCAGATGACCCACTGGCTCGTTTGTCGGACTATATTATAAAAAAAAAAAAAAAAAAAAAAAAAAAAAAAAAAAAAAAAAAAAAAAAAAAATTACGCTATGTATAAAAATAATGCTGCCTCGGTGGCGCAGTTGTAATTGCGCATGCGTTACGACTGCTGTGCTGAGGTCTCGGGTTCGATCCCCGGGTCGGGTAAAGTGATATTGGGTTTTTCTATCTAGAAATGCCTCATTATTAGCGCGGAGTCTGGAAAATGTGCCCGGTATGGCGATAGGCTCGCCCCCTATCACATTATGGGACAGAAATTCGGCGAAAAGTGGGTGTACTAGTTACACCTCTGCCTACCCCTTCGGGGATTACAGGCGTGAGTGTATGTGTGTGTGTGTATAAAAATAATATAATTTTATACTACGAGCAACGTACATTTGCAATGATTTCAGCAATAATCTTACTTACTTGTGAAAATTGAGCGTGGATAGAGCCGCATCTATGGATCCATTGCCATAAGCCATGGTGTTTTTATGTAATGTATCATTCTGGTCGGGATTTTCCACTATAAAATAGGTAGGCATTAAATCAAACCGAAGTATATCATCCACATTTAACTCAGCCCCAAACATTTTGGATGATAAGCAAAATTCGAAAAATGTAATGATAAAACAAAACACAACCGCTTTACCGTACATGGTAACAATAACTTTCATGTGTGTTCTTAAGAAATGTGAACGTTATTTATAAAGTGAGCACCTCAGTCGAGATATTACACGGATTATAAAGCGGAAAATGTTCGAGCAACGACCGTAAACACTATGATTTTATCAAAGGAAAGAATAACTGTTAAAGAAATACTTTGGGTGCAAAATATAGATAGTGTTATGTCAGCATAAATGTGCTTGTTATTTAACAGAAGTAGGTATTTGTTTCACGGAAAATCAATGTGTAGTCACAATTTGGTATTGTATTTTATACTGTTATTGAATTTCACATAGCCTAATTAACCATAACGGCTACAAAAATATATCATATAGCAACCGACAGTCAATAACATGCTTCTTATTTTTAGGTATTGAGCACTACGAGGAACTTAACATCTTGCAACACTCAAATCCGAAACATATATACTTTTTGAATTTATATATTTGTCTTGAAGCGGAGATTGAACCCTAGGGCTGCGACCTCTCGTGTGGCTACATGCTTACTGCGCAATGGTGGCTATCTAATACCACAAAATGGTATAACCAAAAAGTTATTTCTACCAAGTAACCTAAACCTTAGGTTATATTAATTTATTCTTCTGTACGTGGGCTTGTCACCCAATGACGAAATAAACCTATACAGTTTTTTTTTCGTCATTATTGACACCTAGCTGAAATTGACAGCCTCAGGCTCACAGCTGTGAAACGACAGGCCGTGGATTCGATTCCCGCACCGAGACAAATACTTGTGTGACTGATAGATATTTGTTTCGGGTCTAGGTGTTTTAAGACCGTGGTCCCTCGTAGTTCATGATTCCCACGATACAGGTTTTACCTAGTGCGGGGTCAGAACTATGTATCAGCCACATACTTGGGTTTATATAAAAAAAACTCCTAAACGGCTGGACCGATTTGGATGGAATTTTGTATGTATACTTCAATGCCTTCCTGGATGAATTAAAAACACAATTGTACCCGGTAGGTGGCGCTGCTCTCGGTATGTCACCAAATTTGATTTTGCTGGGATTTATGGAGAAATGCCAAAGATTGTGATCATTAAAATATCATATTTAAAGTGGCGCTGATTTACCGGGCAGGATGACGACTGCCGGGCCCGCTAGTCTCCATATATAACAGTTTATTAAAAAGCCCTTGGATCGATATGTACCAAAAAATATGTTTTCACCCTCAATATTTGCCGAAATTAACCCTGCTGGTCCATAACATAATAAAGAAGCCCCATTTGCTCCCCGGAGATCTTTAACGGTCCTCGCGGGGGTGTTAAAAGGGTCCATTGTTGTATTACAAATGTTTAAATGTCATCCAAGAGACGTTTGACGTGAGAACAAACCATATTGCCCGCAAATATTTGAGTAAAATGATTTTAGGTACGTACTTAAGTATACCTAATAAGAATGATCTTTTTGAGTATGGTATTTACCTTGTCTTCGCAACGTACCGAAGGAATATTTAAGATGGAAAATTTATCCTACAAATGGTTGTACTCAAATTGATTTCCAAATATAAAAAAATAAATATATGTTAATCTATCCTCCTCCTCCTTGCGTCGTGTTCCTCAGTAATGCGGGTCGTGACCTCCCTTCTGCATCACTCTCTCACGTATGCTCTTTTTCTCTCTCTGGCGGTGTGGAGGGCTTTGTGAACTCTACAGTTCTACAGTCAAGAGCGGTGCGGATCTGGTCAGACCCTAGTTGTTATAGTATAGTCAACGTATAGTCGTTGGCTGTCGTCGGTTGCGTCTACGAGGCCTTTTTCCATCTACTTTGCCGGTCACAATGAGCTTCTCGAGGTTGCCACCGTCTATCCTTGCAATGTGACCGAAGTATTCTAAAACTGCCTCGGTGGCGCAGTTGTAACTGCGCATGCGTTACGACTGCTGTGCTGAGGTCACGGGTTCGATCCCCGGATCGGGTAAAGTGATATTGGGATTTTCTATCTAGAAATTCCTCAGTATTAGCCCGGAGTCTGGAAAATGTGCCCGGTATGGCGATAGGCTCGCCCCCTATCACATTTTGGGACCGAAATTCGGCGGAAAGTGGGTGTACTAGTTACACCTCTGCCTACCCCTTCGGGGATTACAGGCGTGAGTGTATGTGTGTGTGTGTGTGTGTGTGTATTCTAAAACTCTACAAGGCACGCGGATGACAGCCGCGAGGAGATCTCGAGGTCTCGCAATATGGAGACATTAGTCCGAAATGCTGTCCAGGAAATACGGAGCATCTTTCTCCGGTCTGCAGCTTTCAGAGTTAAAGTCTCAGCGCCATACGAGAAGATTGAGAAGACTAGGGTCCATACAACCGTTTTGGTTTTTACGGAAATGTTGCGATCTCTCCAGATTTTTCCAAGCTGAGACATGGCGCTCTTAGCCAATTCTCCTGCGCACTTCCTTCTCGCACGAAAAATTGATTCTAACGTTGGACCGCAAGTAGTTAAAGTTGTCAACTGCTTGTTAATGTTAATCTATACCTACATAGTATAAAATGAAGTAGCCCTCCGCGTCTGTCTGTTTATCCGCTAACTCTTTTTAAACCACGCAACGGATTTTGAAACTGTTTTCACCATCACATAGATAAGTTTTTCCGGGATGTTTATATGAATATATATTTATATAATAATGTTGATATATTGTTAATGGTAGATATATACTAATTAAAATTTCGTATGTGAAAATAATAAGGATATTTCGGAACCCAGTCGGCTAAGCTAAGTAGGCTAAGAACCATAAGACATACAAAAATCTTCAGGAATATAGTATTGTTGAATTTATCAACTAATATTTTCTTCCTGTTAAGCGTTTGGCAATATTTTTTTTTAAGCGAAGCTGTGCCGAATCATTAAATTAAATTTTTAGATGTTTGATACCCAATCACGCATAAACCCTTACGTGTAGAATAATTTACAATATTGTTTTAAAGGTTTAGTATAACTATCGTTATATTTGTCCAACTATTTAGTTATAAAATCCATCTATCTGGCTTTGACTACAAATCGCACGGTTTCCTTTTCGTGAGCTGTTTGTTATATGCGTTCTTAATTCATTATTCCGATTACGATGAAGCTTTGGAAAGTTGTTGTGCACACAACAAAGAAGCAGTTTAATTTTAGAAAAAGAGTATTTTGTATACAGTGCATATATTTTTTCTATAGGAGACACTCCTATAGGTTTAAGATACCAACATACCTCACACGATAAATGGTGCGGGCAAAAGTAATAGTAAATTAGTAGGACAGAACATTCTATAAATACTTCGAGATAATGCTTAAAAAATTGCTACCTTTATTAAAATAATTTCTACCCATGTATTTATTAAACTTACGGTGGCCGGCCATCTGACGTCGGGATGGCTGATCACTTATGTAGTTTATACACTACTGGATACACACTGGTTTTCCTGAGAACTACTGGTAGTTAATCACTGGAACTTTATTTGAATAATAATTGCTACCTACGTTATCCATAGATTATATATGCATACACTGGCAGCCCTAGGGCGGTGCGACTGCACCGGGTGCCATCATGAGAGGCGCCGACATCAAATGAAAGAGCAGAACAACTACTATGTCAAGCGCAATCAATAGACTCCAATTTGCTTGTCCTGCTTATACATCGAGATATTTGTTCGGTTTATCTTATACTATTCGTAATCATGGACAAGCAACTGAATAGTATAGATAAGACCACTAACTACTAAGATTTTGAATTCAGAGAGTCGCCACTTTGAGATCTCACACAACCTAAAAACTTTGCTAGGGCCGCCACTTAGCTATGCATAATATATACAGGTGTGATGCACCCAGGTAAGCATATAATTTGGTCCAAGCCTAATGTAGTCCTCATTCCTGCATCTAGTTTATTTTGTACAGTGGAGGTTTAGAGATCAAAGAACGACATAGGCTACTTTTTATCCCGAAAAAAATACGGTTCCCCCGAGATAGTTTTTGTTTTTCGCAGAGCAAGGGATTGACATGATTTTTTTTCATAGTACCTAGTAGTTTAGGGATTAGAAAATGACATACCTAGGCTATTTTTATCCCAAAATAATGGACGGTTCCTGTTGGATAGCAAAATATAGAAAGATGTAGGTAATAGCTTTTGATGACTCCATGGATGTTATACCTTTTCTTTCAAAAATAACCACTACGTGGGCGGAGTCGTGATCAACAGCTAGTAAACTATAAAGTTCTCTGTAGCTGTCCATTTCGCACATCAGCCCATTTTTAACCGACTTCAAAAAAGGAGGAGGTTAACAATTCGTCGGAATCTTTTTTGTTTATGTATGTTACCCGATTACTCGAAGACGCCTGGACCGATTCGAGAAATTCTTTCTTTGTTTAAAAGGGTATACTTCCCAGGTGGTCCCATTGGCACCAAGTCAGGATCTGATGATTGGATCTCCGAAAAATCAAGGGCAACCCTCAAATTTTATAGTGACGCATAATTTGTTTCTTATTGAAGTCGGTGTACTTTTTATGAATTAAAAACTTTTACTTATACATTAGTAGCAATTATTTAATTTTAATGTGGCTTAAAAGACTAGCCGTCAATATTATTAACGCTCTATAGTCTATAGTAGGCATTTTTATCTATGATTTTTATAGTGTCAGTGTCATATACGTCAAATCAATTCTGAGTTGCCAGACATCCCCATTTTACAGTAGTTCTAGTAATTTTACTAAAATATTTCGGATGCATTAATTTTATAAAGAATTCCATGGGTTTCTTGGCGAAACTTGTCAGGTCAAAATAGATAACAGAACCACTACAAAGGTTTAACATATTTATTTCTCCACAAAAATTATATTCACTTTAAAAAATTCACTATAGAAATACAATTACGTATATGTGTAAATACTTCATACTATGTGAAGTGCGCACAAGAAGCCGATAATTTTTCTCGCTGGAAAACACACGAGTATCATGAATAACATAATATAAAACAACAATAAAAGGGAATCTTTTTTTAATTGCTGTCTTATTTTATGTTCATCATATCGTGAACGTAACATTGTATAATTTTACGTATTGTTTTCTTAATGTTATTATATTTACATCCTAAATAACATCACAAATCAAAATATTAGTAAAGTTAATACCTAATAGTGTCACTAAAACTTATATATAGCTTATATATAGAGCAACGCTAGAGTTTCTTGCCCGTTCTTCTCTAGCGAAACTGCATTCCGAACTGCCGCAGAGTAAAAAAATGACTGTATCTAAATGATGTATAACATTTCATGCATTCAATAAAAAATTGATTTTGATATTTTTATTTCTATAGTTATTGTGACATTAAAGCTGGTCTACTATAAGGCTGGTCTAGTATAAGAGTTGAATCATTTAATTTCAAGTCCGAAATTTTGTTGATTTTATTTCTTCGGGAATTTAAGGAATTCTTCTTCTTCTTCTTCTTGTTTCAATGGACTATGCGGAGGAACGATTCCACAATTTTGCCAATGTCACGTAATAAAATTAACAAAGGAAAAGGAATTAAAGGAATTAAGGATTTAAGGAATTCTTATTGTGTCTGGAAAGTGGCAACTCTGAACCAGTCTGCCATTTGGAGTACCTACTAATCTTTTGATGTTTTTTTTCTTCCGATTGACTTTTATAATAATTATTACTTGATACTAAAATGTAAAATCAATGTTCATGCGAGATATTGAATACACATTATAGTAAAATGGGGACTAATGGCAACGGCCGCCGAGGAGGGGTGAAAATTCCCGACGTTCGTCGTCCAATGGATGAAGGGGACTGCGTAAACGACATGGAAAGCCCGGAGTTGGATTTCATTTACGATGACTGTGACACACAGGCAAATGAAATAGCCGAGTTGTACAGCTACACGGAACACCCCGAGTACCAACTAAATGTAAAAGCTTTTGAAGATATCATGGAAGAATTTAATTACCCACCCAGTTGGCAGAGGCTTTCGAATAAACAACAACGAACGGTTATAATGAAGCTATTAGAACATCTTGATGTAGCCATCACCGAGATACGAATGCGTGCCACAAGATGTATTCTATATCTGGCGCAAGGCTGCTGGGCGGAGATGCAATCTGATGCAGAGCAAGCACACTGGGCCCGCATTAATATCATGACTCTTTACGACATGGGAACTTTCTCCGCATTTGTCGAATTATTGAATCTCGAAATAGTTCGCAGTAGTTCAGCAATTTCTTCTAGAAAACTCGCTGAATCTTTAGCAGACTCCACAAATTTGCGAGTGATATTGTCAGTACTGTATTTAATAACGGATTATATGAGGACTGAAAAGGAGAATCCGAAGTCTGAGTTTGCTAATCTGGTAAAGAATTTCAAGGAAGAGCTTGGAACGCCATTTGGAGATGAATTGCTACCTGTAAAATTGTTAAGTATGGTGACACATCTTTGTGCTGGTACCACACCACATTTCCCTATGAAAAAAGTTCTTTTGCTGTTGTGGAAAGTATTACTTGTCTATTTAGGAGGGTCGAAAGAACTCAAAGAAAGGAAAGCAAGACTCAGAGAAAAGTATGAACTGCCACCACTGTCCGAGGACACTTTAGAAATTATAAAATGCATGAGGGCAAGCTCTCCACCTCCTAGTGCTGCTGATATGCTAGAGAATCAAAATCCAGGACAAAGAAAGTTAAAAGAAAACGAGAGAGCATTACGAAGGCAAACGTTTATGAAACAAACTTCATTGGATGAGTCTGATGAACAAATATTTGTTGATAAAGAAGAAACTGGTAATGGGTCAGAAGATTATTCAATGGAATTTCAATCGATGTCCAGTGATGGTGCACAGTCAGAAAGTAATCAGAACTGTCCGTATTATATGTACATCAAGCAGTTTGACAGCCCACCCCCACCTCCGCCACTACCACGTAGCTTGCCCTGGCAGTCTAAAGTAAGGCAGAAAGATATTGATATGTTCTTAGACAATGTACGGATTAAATTTGTTGGCTATTCCTTACCTGGAGACAGACAAACTGTAGCAGGACTCCCACAGCCAATTCATGAAGGTATTGACATATTAAAAAAGCATATGTATACCAGTCTGTCTGAAATTCAAGCTGAAAGAGAACTTGAAATCGCTCGAAGTCCCCTTACTAAGGGTGAAAAAGATGTAGAAGAGACTGAAGCAGAAATTTTATATAGAGCTATGGTACCAAACTTGCCTCAGTATATGATAGCATTACTGAAAATACTCTTGGCTGCAGCTCCCACATCTACTGCCAAAACTTATTCTATTAATATTATGGCTGATTTGTTACCAGAAGAAATGCCGATGACAGTATTACAATCACTCAAACTGGGTATTGATGTGAACAGGCACAAAGAGATTATTGTGAAAGCTGTCACAGCTATATTACTTCTTCTTTTAAAGCATTTTAAGCTAAATCATGTATACCAATTTGAATTCATGTCTCAACATCTTGTTTATGCAAACTGTATGCCGCTTGTTTTAAAATTCTTCAATCAAAATATTTTGTCATATGTTGGAGCTAAGAATTCTATACCTATATTTGACTTCCCCGCATGTGTCATTGGAGAACAACCAGAATTAACAAAGGAGTGTTTGGATATTGGAGATTCATCAGTACCATATTCATGGAGGAATGTGTTCTCATGCATAAACCTACTCAGAATTTTAAATAAATTAACGAAATGGAAAAATGCAAGAATAATGATGCTAGTGGTATTTAAGAGTGCACCTATATTAAAACGCACACTGAAGGTCAGGCATGCATTAATGCAGTTTTATGTACTGAAACTACTAAAAATGCAAACTAAATATTTGGGACGGCAATGGCGCAAAACCAACATGAAAACCATTAGTGCAATATATTCTAAAGTTCGTCACCGTTTAAATGACGACTGGGCATTTGGCAATGATGTAGATGCAAGACCTTGGGACTTCCAGGATGAAGAGTGTTCTTTAAGGGTTAGTGTAGACCGTTTCAATCACAGGAGGTACGGGACTGGCACTGAGCATGAAATTGATCTCACACCACTTGACACCGATATTAACAGTGTGCTCGAAACAAACATTGAACTTGATGAAGAATTTAAAGAAAACTATGAATTATGGCTTGAACAAGAAGTATACAATAATGAAATAAACTGGGATGTGTTGTTGACCACATGAAAAATAACTTTTTATTGGATTTGTGAGTGCATGAAATCAATGTAAACATATATGATTGTGAATCACAATAGGTTTTAAAGAAAAGTTAGACTTAACCAAATAATGTTTTTCTTTGATAAATTAATTTCCATGAATTGTATTGTTCAAGTAGGTACTATTAATTCATTTAATATAATAGGTATCTATGTATGTTGGTTATTAACACCTGTAATGTAAATTCAAGGATTTTACATTAAATATTACTAATCACTTCATTACTTAGTATAATTGTGGATTGGAAACTGCAATTGGGATATTGAATAAAATCATGGAAGCAAAAAAAATCTAAGTTTGAACAGATATGCAAAGATTATTATTTAAATAGAAGTAATCTCTTTTTATAATAGCATAAAACTATTATTGTATACTTGAATCACGATTTTTGCTTCTGTGAATATGGCTTGATAACTTTGTTATCATAAACTTAGGTAACATTTTAATATTGCATGTATCATGTAATGTAGAAAGAAGATGAAAACCATATAATTTAGAGAATAAATTTATTTACAAATAAGGGATGTTTGGGTATCTATATTGACAATTAGACTTTTGACTAAAGTCAAGTCTAAACTTGACTAATGAAATTATGAGTACAGTTTTTAATTACTTTTATATTTTGTTTTTAATAATAGGCTTATTGATTGTATAGATATCTACATACATAGTAATAAAACTTTAAGGAACATTCGTTTTTATTTTAGTAATTGGCTTAATAATGAAATACCTAATGGTAAAATAAGATGAATAGGAATGCAGGGGTGAATAAGAACTGTCCCATCTGGGCACCGGCCCCCTTTACTAATGAGAGGGGTTATGCCTTAGTGCACCATGCTGGCCTAATATTAACAAGTTTAAAAGATGAAATCATATAAGGATCTGTATGTATGTACATTATACAGTATCATTTTGACATTGCGTTACTAAATGAAGCCACCTGTTCCTTGTGAGCTCTGCTAACCCCGTGCAAAAAATAATCATGAATAATTAATAGTTTGCCAAAAATTCCGGTTTTAGATCTATGGTTTTTTGATGAAGCTGTGGTTTAGCGCGCTTAACTTTCAATGAACTACGTCACTGCTGACGATATCATCACAGAACCTATAGGGTTAAGAAGGTCAGATCACAAATGAACTCTCAATATGTTCACTGACATTGTTGCAGCAGTTCATTGAGATGAGGAATTTTAAATAAGGTACGCAAATTACTACAAGAACGGTCCCTACCCCCAACCAATACGGGATAATAAAACATCAAGTATTTTATATGTATAAATTATAAACTTTGTTTTCGTTACTAATAAATTAGTTTTCCTACCGAAATGGGTACCTGATTAATTTCTAAAATTACAAAATTGAAATCTATTGCTATCGTATATTATTTTAAGATTATAGATGATATTTCTACATTTATTTTAATTTAATTCCAACATCAATATTTCGGATCGTCATAATATTATCTAAAATAAAACTACGTAGAAATTACCGAACGCCATCTGCTTTCTGTACCATCTATTCGCTAGGTAGGTAGGTATGTTCTATGGGCGCGACGGACAGCTACGGTTGCGTCCGAGTGTGCGTGAGCATAATATTATCAATGACTGCGATCAAAGAGTATTATACTATATACGGATATATGCTGTGCGATATTGCCGCTCCGACAAATTCGTTCGAAAAGTTCACTTTTTTATTTTAGACCTATGGGCTGGTATGATGAAGATGCTGCAAAGTTGGGTAATGAAATCCTTGTACGGTGTACCTACTAATTGCCTAATAATAAACTCGGCAAGTTTAGTTATACTCGTTAGATTATGCTTACCGAGTACTATACAGTTCACCGATAGATCATTATTATTATAGCACGAGACTAGTTTAGTGCTGCATGAATAATAGAAATAGAAAAATGTGCTAATAGGGTAGTTTCCTGTGTTTAATTTTATACATTATTCTCTACGCAATCGAATATAATACGCAAAAGAAACTCTTTTGCGAAAACAGAATCCAAATTGCTTGATAAATGAGGTCACAATATTTATTTTAAATATTGGTATGAGCAAATACTCACAGGCATGAGCGAAAACGGTCTCCTTCGCACAACGGTACAGTACAGGCGATTCATAGTACCGTGACGTCACGGTATCAGATATGCATCCTTGTACTGTTATTTGACAACTACCCCTTCCAGCAGATTTGAGTGGCGTCTAATTTACTTATTTTAGTTCGGATTCATAAAATTCTTTCGATAATAGGTTTTAGGTAATGTAACTTATTGATTAAATTAATTAAAAAAATCGAGTCAACTTCCCTATTCCGATTAAGATTATAAATTACTCAAAATCAATATTGCGAAAATATCGCCTAAATCAAATAGCCCGCCAGGCGCCAACCGTCGTTTTTTTATGTTCGCTCCATAAGGAACCGGCTAAGGTCCGAGACCATGCTGCCAACACCAACCGTCGTTAAAGAGCGTTGTTTGTGTGTGTTGTGGTAATAGGGTGTTTGACTGGTGTAACCAAAAAATATAAAACTGCACTAGGAGAAAGGATAGTGGGCAAACATATTTATTAAATACATTTTTTTATTTTAAATGTATTATAAACATTTTATTTTCGTCATTAAAATTTAGAATTTTTAATCTGTATCACTCGGTGCCAAAAACGTAGCAATACCGGCCGCCATTACTCGTGACGACATCGCACATAAACATTGCATCCTACGACAAATAAAATTGTAAGGAAGAACATATTTTTCGATGTGTAAACGTGTGGAAACGTGTTAGTTTCGTCTTCAAGTCTTCTATAAGAATGGAAGAAGGCATTACAAGGGCTGATAGTCGAAATCTGCCACTTCTTTCTTAAAACTTTGGATTTTGGCACATGGATGAACAATTTATCGTGATTTAGTGTCGAATTTTTACACAAAGGCATTGAACAATATTTATATGCTAGCTCATTCATTTTTGTGGAAAAACTAGAGATAAATGCAAATAATTTGTTATGTTGTTAGGTGTCACGAATGTTTGTAGATGTGCGATGACGTCACATAGAGATAATGTCACGTGATAACGCGTTTTAGCGCGAAATTATATATGAAAAAATTAAATCACGGATTTTATATAAATTGAGTATATTTCAATAATAAAAATATTACGGGGGCTATAAGTGAAGAGTCCTCTATCGATGTCCATCAATCTTCAAAAATTGTCAAATACCCTATTGTTCACCAACGATGAGCATCGTTATATTCTTAACGTCATGCGTTGAAAATCGTTGTTAGTGCCAACGATATCAGCTATCAAGCTAGCGTTCAGAGCAACATTTTATATGGTTGCGTTACTGTTCTCATAAATTTTTTTTTTTTTTTTTTTTTTTTTTTTTTTTTTTTTTTTTATTACTATAAATAGGCTTGCGTTTGACCACTATCTCGCCTGATGGTAAGTGATGATGTGGTCTACGGTGGAGCACGCTTGCCTAGAAGATACCTATTCACTCTTGACTTAAAGATACCCAGATTATAACTTTCGGGAAATATAGACTCCGGCAAAGAGTTCCATTCTCTAGCGGTGCGCATGATAAATGTACTAGCAAAACGCTTCGTGCGCACTGGTGGAATATCAACCATGTATCGATGACGCTTCGCCGAGTCTCTTGTCGTCCGATGATAGAAAGGGGTTGGGGGAATTAAATTGTGTAATTCCAAGGCACACTCGCCGAAATGTATCCGGTAAAAAACCGATAAACTGGCAACTTTACGTCGATGATCAAGGCTTTGCAGCCTTGCCTCGACTATGGATTCGTTGCCTATAAGCCTCTTGGCGCGTCTCTCGATTGCCTCCAACGCCTCAAGCTGGTACTTGGCCGATCCATCCCAAAGATGAGAGCAGTACTCCATGCACGACCGGACTTGCGCTTGATACAGATCGAGCAGCTGTCCCGGCGTAAAGTACCGTCTCACCTTCGCAAGGATAGCCAGCTTTTTGGCAGCCAATTGAGCTTTATGCTCAATGTAGGAGCCAAAACTGAGAGTTGGAGACAAAGTTACGCCCAGAATCTCTAGGTGGTCAGTTATCGGTACGGACACATTCCTGAAAGTAGGAGTCAGTTGGAAGGGACTCCGTTTAGCAGAGAATAGACAAGCCTGGGTTTTAGTGGCATTAAACTTGACCAGATTGGCATCGCCCCAATCGGAGACTGCCTGTAAGGACAAGTTCAAGCGTTCTACCAAGGCCTCCCTGAGGGACTGGACTTGGACTCCACTGGTTCGTGCATTAGATATATAACTTTCTACCACTGTGCTGTCGTCTGCGTACCCAAAAGTACCGGGCTTAAGCAGATCATTGATATGCAGCAGGAATAGAGTCGCAGAAAGTACCGACCCCTGAGGTACCCCGGCATTGATAGCCAATAGATCGGAGGAGCAGCCATCAATGACCACTCGAATCAATCGTTCCCTCAAGAAGTCCGATATCCATGCACATAACCCAGTGGGCAAGCCATATGAAGGAAGCTTGCTTAAGAGGCTATCGTGCCACACTCTGTCGAAGGCCTTCGAGATGTCGAGTGAAACGGCAAGCGCTTCCCCATGCCTCTCGACAGCCTCGCTCCAGATGTGAGTGGCACACGCTAGAAGGTCTCCAGTTGACCGGTTTCGGCGAAATCCATATTGTCGGTCACTTAGGAGGTCATTCGCTTCTAGGTATGCCATGAGCCTGCCATTCAGTACACGTTCCATACTTTTGCAAAGTATGGACGTAACCGAGATGGGCCTATAGTTGGCAGGCTCAGCACGACTACCTTTTTTGGGCACGGGTTGCACGTTAGCTTGCTTCCAGGCTTTAGGCACTTGCCCAGTGACCAGAGAGAGACGAAACAGGCGAGTCAAAATAGGAGAAAGCTCAGGTGCACAAGTTTTCAGTACAATTGCTGGAATCCCATCTGGGCCATTGGCTTTATTCACGTCCAGATTACGCAGCGTTCTTCTTACCTCAGTCTGACGAATGCGAATTTCTGACATATGTGTCTCGCAAACTGGTAGACTAGGAGGGACTTCGCCAGCAGTATCTAAACGTGAAGATTCAGCAAAGAGAGAAGCAAACAAGTTTGCTTTCTCTTCAGCAGAGTGAGCCAAAGACCCGTCGGGTCTCAGCAGTGGAGGAAATATTGTTATGTTGAAGTTCGTTGGCATTGTACTTCAGCGTAACGACATAATATATAAAAACAAACCTATTAGATAATTCTTGATGCCAATAATTGGCTATTTGACAACATTGAAAATACACTGAAAATTGTGGTCATCCTATTAGACAATAGCTTAAAAAACCATATTTCACTTAATTTTAAACAAAATAATGTATATTTTTTGCAAATTAAACGAAATAAAATACAACATTTATTTAAAATTTTATATGTGATGTGAACGCTCTGTGATTGGTTGCAACTCTGGTCACGTCACACACAAGTAAACATAGTAGGGATGTGATATTGAGTGAAAAAAAAATCGATTTTTCTCACTTGAATAATAACCGATTTTCTAAAATCGATTTTTTATAAGAAAAATAATCGATTTTTTTCTTAAAATTGTGCATAATATGTTTTTCTCTGTAGTAAGAAATTAATATTAACAATTTATTAGGAGTCTTCAGTTTGGCATTAAAGTCACCCATTTCACCGCTGTAGGAAGCCTTGGTACGAGACATAGCTTTCCCTATGTCTTCGTACGTTGGGGCGTACACTTATATAACCTTCAGAGTATATTTTTAAGATAAGGTACGCCACTCGAGCTGATACGCTGCCAACTTCCACAGCGTTGCTTTTTAGTGACTTGTGGATAATAAATCCGACGCCACCTTGGGATGGTTGGTGTCCTTCTCGGAAGTAGAGTAAGTGACCAGAATCTAGGGCCATCTTCTCCTCCCCCTGTCTACGGATATCGGATAGCCCTACGCTATGCCAGTTAATAGTTAATGTGACTTACCTCTTCTTCCAAGTCAGCGATGTGCTCGTCCAACCGCTGAGAGCGTCCGTTGTACGTCGCCAAAAATAGCTTTTTGTGGTACCCTACCCTAGCCCGGGGATTGTAATGGGTGCCTTCAATGCCAATGTACAATAGTACAAGGACACGGCGAATCGAGGGTAGGATCATTCGGCTATGGGTGCCGGAATCACAGGGGGCAAATGCTAGTCAACTTTTTCGAGACCCGGGGCCTCTTTTTGATGAATTCATTTTTCCAGAGTTATGCATTTTTCCACAGTTTTATCTGTGTTATGCAAGCATGTATATATGGTAGGGAGCTAGCTGTACTTGAATTGTGGATGCAAGTGGGTGTTGGTGGCAAAAATGATTTTTGGAATGTTTCTATCTTTTTCTAACATATTGTATGACTTATTTAAACTCGAGGTTGTGTTGAATGACGTTAAGCGTATATGTGTATGACATAATGAGGACTTCTCTGGAATATTCCAGATGTTTTCAATAGTACAAGGACACGGCGAATCGAGGGTAGGATCATTCGGCTATGGGTGCAGGAATCACGGGGGGCAAATGCTAGTCAACTTTTTCGAGACCCGGGGCCTCTTTTTGATGAATTCATTTTTCCAGAGGGAGTGGACTTGGCGAAGCCCCAATAATGTCACCAGGAATGAGATCGACTTCATTATGACTGATAAGCGCCAAATATTCAGAGATGTCTCTGTGATCAGTAGGTTTAACACCGGTAGTGATCACCGACTGGTAAGAGGCACTCTGAATATAAAAGTTAAAATTGACCGAGCGCGCTTAATGAAGTCGACTCTCCGACCAACTTTAACTTTAACAAAGAGATAAAGAAGCTAATACGGTGCGATATAAGACGCCCAAATACTCTGGACATTGAAAATGCTATTACGCAGAACAAGGGTATCAGAGTTTTCGCCAAGCCACTTACCTCTAGTTGTCACCTGCCAAAGCTCAGAGCATCACAAACCACCACCGTCACTTCTATGCCAGAGATACTCGCAGAGGTCGAAAGGTATTATGGGGACTTGTATACTCAAAAATCAAGTCCACCTGTGGCCCAGAACGGGGAAGATCCGCGTGCCAGACTAACTCGCCACCATACAGACGAGTTTCCCGACATCGTCGTGGGTGATGCCATTCTCGAGGTTGTGCAAGAGTATGTGTGGGTGACTGATGTGGGTGACTTATTTCACCAACTATATTTATTTACAATAGAAACAAAACATTACACAAATATAACAATAATTAATATAAAAATCGATTATTTTTCACATCCCTAAAACATAGCTGTTTCGAGATATTTTATTTGATTTGCTATCTAATTAATTTAGAAGAAAATCTGACATTCACTTCACGTTTTCGGAGGGTTATTAGTAGGTATGTTGATAAAATATCGAAATATCGATATTTTGTTTCGATTAATCAAACTCCGCTAATGATATATTTAAAAATATCGATATATTGAAAATCCGTCATTTTTTAAAATATCAACATCCCTAGTTATTAGCTTGTTTACTTGCATGTGACGTCACACCAGCGCCATTACAGAAATAGCGTTTTTGCCGCGGTTTTGGATTTAAACTTTAACATTGATTTTTATTAAAAATACTGTATATTTTCCTAAAATATCAATGTAGTGTGCTTATTATGTAATAAAGAATAGTTTTAAATCATTATCGAAAATGAGTCAAATAGCCAATTCCATCTAAATCTAAAAACGTCTAAAATTGACAGTAATAGTTGGCTTATCGGAATCGTTACTGATGGATACTCGCAATATAAGTTGCTTAACATGTCAGCAACGGATGCCTAAATTATAGTCTGATAATATAATCGTTGGACAACAATGTAAACGTTTGTCTAAAAGCGGCCATCGCTATTTTTCATGTGTCAACTGTCAACAGAGATTGGGAAGGGCTAGCTGGTTTATAGACTAAATTTTCTGAGTTATTTTATGTAAATTAATGTAAAAAAGTTGATAGTGTTTCGTGTTATTCATTAGGTATGTCTAATATGCTATAATGTTATTGATATTATCGGAGATTTAAGGTTTAATATCGATCAGATAAATTGTATTTATGCGTTATTATTTCACAGCAGGAAATATGGCCGAGTTAGCTGCATTATTGCAAACCGAAATCCCTGAGGGACGAAACCATCTCACAGACAGCCACACGAACCTAGAGCGTGTTGCCGATTACTGCGAGGCCAACTATTTCCAGTCTGAGAACAAGAGACTTGCCCTTGAAAGCACCAAAAACTACACCACTCAGTCTCTAGCCAGTGTAGCTTATCAAATAAACACTTTGGCGTACAACTTCCTTCAGCTGCTTGAACTCCAGACAATGCAGTTGGCAGAAATGGAGGGTCAGATGAATCATATCGCGCAAACTGTCGCAATTCACAAAGAAAAGGTGGCGCGTCGAGAGATTGGCGTACTGACAGCCAATAAAGTAACCAGTAGGCAGTATAAAATAATTGCACCAGCTAATCCGGAGAAACCAATAAAGTATGTCAGAAAGAGTATAGATTATACAGGTTAGTTATGTATAATTTAATAAGCTTTTTCTTGTGACCGCATCCTTATGACTGAGTCTCTGGACCAATAGTAGACTTTGATAGTATGTATTATATTATATCTTGGGATTTACTTAATATATTGTTAAAACCGCTTTATATCTATTCAATATTTTTATATAATTTATAATAAATAAATAAAAAAACGCCCAGAAGACACACACATAGCCCCAACCCAAGACTAAGATACGAGTCTTGTGTTGTGGGTATCAGGGACTATGAGAGACTTTCGGTCTCACAACACCCAGATCCCGGACACAAATATCTGTCTGTCACACAAACATTTGTTCCAGTGTGGGAATCGAACCCACGGCCTCTCGTTTCACAGCCGACTACTCGCCAACTGTGCCACGGAGGCTGTCAAGCCTGGCTATCTTTACGTCAAGAGTGAATAGGTATCTTCTAGGCAAGCATGCTCCATTGTAGACCACATCATCACTTACCATCAGGTGAAATAGTGGTCAAATGCAAGCCTATTTACAGTAAAAGAAAAATATTATGTTTGCAAAATTATTAGACTGCAGTTCTATATTTGTTAAACAAATGATATATATATATATTTTATTAGTGCCTGGATAGGCAGACGAGCAGCTGGGCCACCTGATGGTAAGTAGTCACAGCCGCCCAACGACTTCTGCGATGCCCGAGCAAAGCAGAGCCGCTGCCTACCCTAAATTTAAATCTAAAGCACAAACTTCTTACAGCTCTTGATGATATTGGGCATGGTGCTCGTTGGAATGGTGGGGCGTGTGGCACTCCTCGTGGCAGAAGATCTGGCTCAGCCCCTGGAGCAGCACCACTCCCAGCTCCCACTACCAAACCACCAACACCTCCAGCTGCGGTGCGAGCTGCTTCTGCAGCTAACACAGGCACATTGGGCCGTGGAACCCTTGGTAATGATTTAATACTGACAAAAAATACTAGTTCCTCATTCACATAAATATATCTTAATTTTAATGAATGAGGTAAGAATAGCTTCCTTCAAAAACTTATGATTGAGATAAAAGTAAAATATTTCATTTGCTTATCCGGCATACAACATATGCATATACCCAGAATTTACATAAAAATTATTACCAGTCTGAAAGTAGGCAGGCATTTTATTTGTGTTTGTCACTTTATAGTTAAAGTGACAAACATAGTGAAATCTACAACTCTGCACTACTCACTACCATATGAAGAAAGTTCCAGGAAACCTTTACCAGATGGCTATCTGGCAATAGGACATAGCTACAAAAAGCTCATTTTCTCTGTATGGCCTATTTTTATATTTATGATTGTTTTTTATTAAAAATGTTAATATAGGCAAGTCGTCTCGCGAGTACCGCACGCCACCTGCCGTGGCGCCTCCACAAGTGCCATCGCATTACGCACCAAACTACCCAAGACGCCCGCCAGGCTACTCTACACTGCCTGTTGCACAGCCACAGGTATGTATTTGACAGGCGTAGTGACGAAGCGAGGTGCCAACTGTGAATTTATAAGCCACAAGTTTGATACTCCAACCAAAGCATATGTTAGTTATTAAAATAGTGAAAATATTTTGTCAGATTAGTAAGTTGTGGCAGTAACAATAACAGTTTTGCTGGTGATAGGATAATTATATCCGCCCGGATAGCAACCACAAGACACAGGGAGTAAAACCCTCCCTCCTCACTTGTGCTTCACCTTCTTGCCTGTGATGATGATGATTGTGTCTCGATACTATAATTGGACAGTACTGTGCTTACCATCAGTGGTCACATTGCCATGCCAGGATAAAAAAAGTATGTCACAAGTCCTTTTTAATTCCTCATACTGATGTATCCTTAGTATTGGGTGAACCTCAAAACAATCCTGAGTCCTGACATTGTGTTTACCATTATGAATAGAATGATTTAACAACCACCCAGTAACTATGTTGTCTAACTTTGATGGATACTGGAGCCTAGTTCAATATGCAGCAGATGTCAAATTTTAAATAAGAAATTTCATGAATATACCTAAAATTGTTTTTATTTCAGATTGGCATGGTACATCCAAACCAACATCAAACAACACCATCTAATTATTCTCAGCAAGATTTGCATACTAGTATGCCGCGTAAGTGTTTTTTTGCTGTCCAATTTCTAGTCACCTCCAGGTGTGTGGGCTGTGGAATGACTATACCATTGTCACGGTTTTAGTTCGCTCTTCACTCTGTCATTTACACACAAGAGGTGACAAGCATTAATATCTGCATAAAATGATAGTATATGGTTATTTTATTTATGTATATGGTTATGTATTAAAGATTGTCCCACTGCTGGGCACCTGGGCACCATGCTTTCTCTATGAGAGTCAGAAAAGTCGGAGGTGTACGCCATTTGCGTTGGTTTCGAACATACGACTTTCGTCTCTACAGTCCGTAACACTACCAACTAGGCTATCACTGCTACTTTTCAGAAATGAACAATAAATGGTTATCAATATTATTCCTTATTTTGCCAAAAGAAAAAGATTACAACAGAAATATTAAGATCATTGGTCTGTATCCATTCACATAAAAAAAACTGTTACTTCCTTACTTTCTATCCTGCCACCTCTAAAATGTCTCTCCCATGGTCGATCCAGCAAGAACGAATACTAAATGGTCAAAGATAAATCGCATGTTGTGCTTATATTGTTTTACTATTCATTATAATCTGTGTACACAAATTGAATACAAAAATCTCACGTAACCCTTATATAAATAAAAAATAATAATAGAGCCCTGTATTAAACATTGTCCCACTGCTGGGCACAGGCCTCCTCTACTAATGAGAGAGGCCTTACCCTTAATTTTTTTATTTAAAATTATTACTATGCCTTTCTAATAATAAATATTAATTGTTATTTACTTTTTAGCGCCACCATCACCTCTTATTGGGTCAGATGGTGAACACAGCCAGCACTCTATGAGTCTGCCTGGTCAGGTATGTATATTTCACTGTTTTAAGTGGAAGAAATATTCATTATAATGTAGATTAGTGTTCAAAGGGTGACTATGACGAAACTTTATTAGAATATAGGTAGGTGATTTTATATAAATAATAAATACACCCAACAGTCACACACATAGTTCTGACCTTACACAAATATTTATCTCGGTGCGGAAATTAAACCCATGGCTACTCGACCGCTGCGCCACGGAGGCTTTTATAAATATACATTACAAACTCGTTGTTTCGCTAATTTTGATATATTTAATTAGTTTTAGAAAATTCGGCCTTAGTAGCCCATTCCGGCGTTCCGCGTTCTGTGGTTGGCTAATATAAAGATTCCAGTAACTACTTGCTATATATATTTATTTTAAAGCCATAGCAGGATAAATAACGAAATGTGTTTGTGGTAGCGTGCGTCGTCGTCGTCGGCTGGTGGGGGTTCGATTCGCGGCGGGTCAGTGTCGCCCCCGCTCCCGCCGCCGCCCATGGACGATGAGCTCACCCACGACGCTTTCGGTCGTCCACATCAACTTAATGTAAGTATACATCTACATATTACATCTTACAACCTATACTGCTTAGTGCTTAACAATTTTTTTTAATCAATCTACCTCTATCTTTTTCTCTATCATAATAAAGGTATTTCTTGGATAAATGTAAGTCTATATTTCTAAAATCATTTCTTTAACACATTTGAGCCAATATACCCACGTTTTTTTTAAGTTTTGCGAAACATAAAATATATCCGTTAAATATGCTATTTGATAACTCAACTCACTTATTGTTTTAGAACAAAATGGGGTCCCAATATACAAGTGCAGTGCCAGCCATTGTGCCCGATGAAGAAGATTTGCCTGGATGGGTACCAAAGAACTATATTGAGAAAGGTAAACCATTACGACATACATGATAATTCATTTCATTCATTATCAATGAGTATTAATAATATTAAAGAGATTTTATTAATGGTGGCAAACAAGCTTACGGCCTGTCTGATGGTAAGCAGTTACCATAGCCTATGGATGCTTGCAACACCACGAGCATCACATGCGCGTTGCTGTCCCTTCAAAAACCTATCTGCTGCCTTCATGAAGAACCCCGTACTGTAGTCCCCTGGGAAAACCTCAAAAAATAAAAAAAACGAGACAATTGTAAACACATTTTATTATTATTTCATACATTGAATTGTGTTGCATGAATTGGGCTTTATTTTTATTATTTACGCTATGTTTACTCGTACAAAAATTAAATACTAGAAATATTTCAGTTGTAGCAATATATGACTACTACGCTGACAAAGAAGATGAACTCTCCTTCCAAGAGAGTGCAGTGATCTATGTCTTGAAGAAAAACGACGATGGCTGGTGGGAAGGAGTTATGGACGGCGTCACTGGACTGTTTCCTGGAAATTATGTGGAGCCTTGTGTATAAATAATGCGGAAAACATCAAAATTGTACCGCCATGTGTACAAAACGTTGTGTTGTTGGCACAACAGCCTACTACAACCTCTTAGAGCAGTTTTGTTGTAATATTACAATGCTATGTAATATTATACTGCTCTAAGAGGCGGTGGTAGGCCGGCAGGTGTAGATCATTCGCCTGAATCAAGTTCAATGACTAAATCACTAAATTAATAAAAATAAATTGTTCTATACAGTAGTATATGTAATAAATATTTATTAGATATACTACACAACTTCAAAATGTTGCTGGTATAAAATCAACACCAACATAAAGTAAATTTTAAGTTGAATTATTATTATTAACTATTATAAAATTATATTTGGCCACACTAAAACCAATCTCAATAAAAAATCTTATTCCAACAAATTGTTCTCAAAAATGATTCTTTGATATGATTGAAATGTTTATTTTCGGATTCGATCCATAGTTTTGGATTGAGATTGTTTATTGGAACTGGCCCTTATATTACATGATGTAATCTTGCACTTAATCTTTTTCGCCATGCATATATCACGGCTAACGTAAATATTTTCATTCCTTATTGCATTTTCTATATTTTAAAAATATTAGTGTAATTTTATATTTTATTTCGTATTGTAAATAAATACTTTATTTGTCTGTCTTACTTTTAATGTTATATGAAGTTGTAAAGTGAATTGCCAGAACTTTGCGAAATATCATAAATTAGGTGTAAGATTAATGTTTACATTTATAGTATTTTATAGTCTATGTATTATTTTAATTGAAACTATTAAGCCTTATAACCACCGGATATTTATGTGTATTATATGTTTCTCAAATTGTTACATTACAATAACAATACTACTGCTACTTGATACTCTAACTGGACGGCACTGCACTTACCATCAGGTTCAGTGTGATCACTTTGCCGTAGCCGCACATAGGACAAAGATAAACATATAGAGGTGTCGATTAATAAAATTAAAGACAAACTTATAAATAGTAGGTATAAATGTTTCCACTCTACAGTAATATGTCCACTTCATTAGATATAATACTAATCATCGTTTTCTAGTAAGCAATTTAGAACAGTTAAATAAATCATCATCATCAGCCGGTGTCAGTCCACTGTTGGACGTAGGCCTCTCCCAAGATGCGCCACTGAGCCCGATCTTCAGCTCTTCTTTTCCAGTGCGTATGTCGTCGTAGTTGCGTATGTCGTCGCTCCACCTGGTCACAGGACGTCCTACGCTACGTTTGCCGATTCGTGGTCTCCACTCTAGGACAAGTTAAATAAATGTAACTCTAATATAATAATAAGTGCGCGCAAAATGTCTGACGACCTAAGTTGGTGATTTATTTGATTAAACCCCGCTCTCTAGACTTCCTGTCAACTCTTAACCTTTTAAACAATTGCTATATTCGGTCTTGTTAACTGCGCGTACCTATTGTATGTTGTCATAACACATTATATAAGCTTTATATTACTATATAGTATGTGGTCGCTCGTCTACCGTAGTATTGGTACATAACCCTAAGGAGATCTAGAAGCTTCCACCTCTGATCCCTCGTATTGGTGAATGTCAATGCTCAATGCTATAAAACAAAAAGCCATGAAGTTCGAAAACCTACGTGTAATGTAGTATAGAATATCAATATTAAATGTCTAAATAATAAAACAATATGGATGTCGCTACCACTAATACTGTATGTAGAAGTAAGAATGTTATTGTGAACAGATGAAAGATTTACTACAGTTATATTTTATGAATAGTAATAAAAATATTGTAGTGGCAAATCTATACTATATATTAATTACCTTACTTTCCCGAACTTATATTTCCAACTCCTCCTTAAATTTCTATTTTATTAATTTCGTTGCTGGATAAAAGACAGTTAAGCATCCCCAGAGACTCGCCGAGTTTCATTACTCGGTGTCGAATGCGGGGCCACTGTGGTTCCTGGCTAAACAGGAGTTACAATGGCGGGTGTGTGGGCGGGACAGTCTCTTTCCCAAACTTCTTTGTAGTTTGTACGTTTAGATGTTCTACAGCATATGAAACATTACCATATTTATCAATGTTAATTTGCTGAAAGGGTTACATTGTAGTTTTCATATATTGTATTTGTAAGTTTGTGACAGGAAAATAACGCAACTTTAGTGTATTCATATCCTAATTTATTAATATTACATAACCTTGCAAGTTACATCTTAGAATAGTACCTACATATTTCCTATAAGTATTAAACGTCACAAGAGGACTTAAGATTATATAATGTCGTTTTTTGTATGAACAATGCAAATAATCTTTTGCACAGGTCATTTTATATAAAAAAAAATCACGAATATTTATATTATAACAATCAATGAGAATTCACCATTGTAAAGTATTTGCGAAGGTTAAGTACATTGTCTCGACCTGTACATTAAAGATCATAAACCAATTATCACTTACTATTCATGTTTTAAAGAAGCCACATTACTTTCTATAATCCTTATCTTACATCACTGATGATGAATATAATTTGTATTGTTTTGTGGTAAGAATAACGAAAATAAATTGCACAATTTTTACAACTATTCTTTTATTGCTTATCGATACCACATGAGCTTCCTTTGCGGTGCGTTAAGTTTGTTTTTTAAAATATACGCCAGTTAATATCTGATTAAGCCTATACAGGGCTTAAGCTTTGATCTTTGATTTTAACATACTACGTTGCGGTACGCGGTATGCGGTGTCGGATACATAATCGTATGAAAAACGTTTAGAATGATCTCTTCGTTCCGTCGCAGTATGCGTCGCCGGTGAATGGCAATCGTGACGCGTTGGAGCCGCTTATCGCAGCGTTGTGTTATGATCAAGAGACCAAAGCTTAAGCCCTGTATAGGCTTAATCAAACACATTTAGATTATTTATACATGCTCTAAACATCCTCAATCCGCAACCACTGTAGGAGTTGCATACAAACCTTAGTACCAAAGTCCTTAGTATTAATAAAGTTCGAATGCTGCAACTTGTATGTATAAATTACATTTGTCACACACATGAATATTATGTAGCTCATTGATGTGAACGGCACACCAGATATTTTCGTTTGATCTGTCAAGGTGGCAAGTATTAAATAATGCATTAGTTTTTAAGGACATATTTCGATATTTTATTCTATTTTGTAGGCTCGCTAGCATTTATAAAACGTCATTCTTTGTCATCTATCTCCATATTCTCAGACGAAATGATATCCTTGCAGTCAGTCTGCTGCGGTTCAGCTTCTTGACTCTTTGTCTCTGTATCGGGTTTGGAAGCTTGTTCGTCGGGTGCGCTATTTTCATTTGATTTTTCATTTCCTCCTTCCCGGTTAGTTTCTTTGTCACTGCTGCAGATGGAATTAAAAATATCATCATTGTACCCATTGGGTGTACTTACTTGGAAGTTGAATAAAATAAATCTATCTTTATATATATAATTTTACTGTATGTCACTGAACTCCTCCTAAACAGCTGGACCGATTTGAATGATTTTTTTTAATGCGTTTGGGTGGCGCCCTGGATGGTTTAGATTCACAAATCAGCCCGGCAGATGGCGCTGCAGTCGGTGTGGCGCTGCTTTTACGGGCAGGATGATGTCTGCCGGGCCCACTAATAATACATAAAGAAGGATACATGAAGAAAAGACTCACCTCGACGGTCCATTGGGGACTTCAACGACATCATCGTCATCATATTTTATATTGATGACTGCCTCCATTATAGATTGAATGCTCTTCAAAGCAGAGTGGAATATCTTGGAGCTTGCCTGGAAGATATGACATTTTATTACAAAATAGTAATGGTGTGCTTTGATCTATCAAAATTTTTATAATAAGGCATATATAAACATATATTTAATTGTTATATGGCAAAATTATACTAGTTAACTAGATCATAATATAATAATAGATCATATAGATAATAGATCAACTCTTTTGTGCATATGTGTGCCCGTGCTGATATTATTTTCAATTGTGCGATCTGTGACAGTGATTTGTTAGAATACCGCGGCGGTTATCAGACGTCATCCTCATCATGTGTGTGTGTGTGTGTGTGTTATAAATCAACATATTTATAACATTGATTATAAATATCATTATCGATAGTATCTGCTGCTTGTGTGCGACAAATATTTGTTGTCAGTTTTGTTCCACAAGTTGGTAGAATACTTTGAATACTATACAACATGTAACATGATTAATGCACACTCTGAAAGTAGTTTGTTCAGAATAAGCGACTGAATCGATATCAACAATTTTTTAATACACGATTTCGTAGTATGCCCATATTATGCGTCCAAAATTACTACAACTAATTTCATAAAAAAACAATATTTATATTCATCGCAGTCTAATTTCAATACACGAATTATGATTGTAATAATATTTTTAAATTGGGGTGTGTGAGTACGTGCGTTATTCCTGTTAAACGTAGTATATTAGTATTTCATGCGAGTGAGTGGTGGGTAGTGAGTGGTGGGTAGTGAGTGGTGAGTAGTGATTAGTGAGTACTGACGGTGAGCGAGGCGATGCGCGCGTTGGATGCGGCGAGGTTGGCGCTGAGGTCCCCGAGCTGCTTGTGTGCACCGCGCTCGGCCTGCGCGGTGGTGCGCTGGTCGCGCCGCGCCGCCACCACCTCCGCGCGCGCCGCTTCCAGCGCGCCCTCGAGCCGCGACCGCACCAGCCCGCCGCGAGCCTCCGCCGCCACCAGCGCGCCCACGTCCACCAGACGCGACTTGTACATCACCATGCCTGCATAACACAACACACACACATTCCATGTAGTATGTACTCGCTTTACACATCACACGACACTCTCAACGAAACGAGTTTCCACTCAACACTTTGGGTGTTCATTGTATGTTGAAGTTCATAAAGATTAATTGTTAAAAATAGTTAAATGTAAGTAATGTTGATTGCACGAGGGCGTTAGGTGAACTGATGCGAATATATTGATATAATGAAAATGACATAGTAACGTAAAATGCTGACACGCCCGTTCAACTATACGTACACGAGCAGGTGCAATGTGCGGTTTGTGTAACATAAGCCGTACAAGTTTTTTTTAATCCTGGCACGGTAATGTGACCACACTGCACCTGATGGTAAACGCAGTGCGGTCCAATTAGAGTATCGAGTAGCGAGAGACGATCTATCCCCCGCTACTCAACACAATCATGCCGGCCTGCTTCTCCACACTACGCCATGGGCAAGAAGGTGAAGAAGCGGTCGACGGTCTATAGTCAGAGTACTCAGAAAGCCGCGAAACGGCCAAACATCGTAACCCAACTCTAGACCCCCGACAAAAACCGGCTGATCCCGAAACGCGGCACACTTGAGTGTACCACTATGGTAGATTTTACGCCCTGTGTACGGTGGTCGCGGATATGAATATCCTGCTACCAGCAAATTTATTAAATCATCAATTATTTTTTCAGGTATTTGTTTATTTATTTATTTAACACACTTTATACATTTAAGTATAGGCGGACTTAATGCCGGAGGCATTCTCTGCCAGTCAACCTGAGGTAGTGCAGAGATACAAGAAGGATTTGATTCAAGGAGATTTGTTAATAAAGTTTTAAAGACTAGACAAAATCCTTTACTTTTCTACAACTTTATCAGTCATAGTAGAATATGTATTTTATCTTAGAACATCTTACCAGTTTCGCTAACGTCTTTTGTCCCTCCACTCGTGACACACTCAGCGTCATTTAATTCTTTGAATATAGGCAGAAGGTTACGATTGCCTGCTGCAATAGCTTCCTCCAATTCGGCAATCTGAAATGAACCATAAAATGTTACACATTGTAGTCATAAAAAATCCCAGGGAATTTGAAGCGTTGATTACTAAGTTATGACGTCACAATTGATAATTTTATCTGTTGTTTAATAATTTAAATATAATTAAAGATTATTTTAGTTAATAAATAATAGTAGTACTGTGAGCGTTAATATACTTCGTTCAAACTGTAAAAAAAACAATAATTTCAAGATCAACAGACTTGAAATCTTCATTTTGAGAAGCTGATCCAAATGCCATAAAAAATTTAAACATGACTTCATTACGATACTTTCTTTCGAAAGAATAGAAATTCTATAAGTGTTCTTAAATAATAGAAAAATATAAATTATCATATAATACCAGATTTTAAAGCAAACTCTACTAATCAGCACTACTAATTCGACTCATACTTCTCAGTACTAAGTTTCGTGATATGAAAAAAACGGGTATAGCTAAATTTTTTATGGACCTAACAAAAAAAACTGCAAATCAGGTACTCGAAACCTCTGCTTGTAGCGACATTTTGGATAGGGTGTTGACGAAAAAATCATGACGCGTCCATAATTATATCTGTTGTTTCCTTTACAACGTTATCTAAAAACATCTATAAATATTTCGTCTACTACAAACGAATATTTTTACGATTCTCGTATCTTTGTTATGGGTCTGATAATGGTAATGACGAACTATAAGTCTCTTATAGTTGCCAATATTTATTTATTCACAATTTAACTTACATGTGCCGGAACATCATTTGAGGATACTGTTGAGTCAAGTGGTAAATCTTGCATGGCATCTGATGTGCCGGACGCCAGATCTTTGATAGTTTGTAAAAGAGACCTGTGTACAATGTGCCAATTAGATTAATTAACAACAAATATGTATCACATTTTGCTGACTTTGGTTTCATATGACACAAACGATAGCAAGACTACAGAATCATGATTCCTACTAATGCTATTTTTCATTTAGTGTATTTATAACCTACTTTTACAACTCTCACTAATTCATTATGTACCTATTAGTATTTAGGTAATTGATTTATATTATGTAATGTCTTTATTACACTGGCATTTCTCTGCCAGTTGTTATTCTGAGGTTGTAATCAATGAAATTGCTTGATACTATTACCAATAGATTTACTTGTGATTCAAATATGTATAAGCAAAATCTCAAAAATGATTTCATACTTTGAACATTGCTAGCTTACTTAGCAATGAACAATGTTAATACATACATACATACACTCACGCCTGTAATCCCCGAAGGGGTAGGCAGAGGTGTAACTAGTACACCCACTTTCCGCCGAATTTCAGTCCCAAAATGTGATAGGGGGCGAGCCTATCGCCATACCGGGCACAAATTCCAGACTCCGGGCTAATACTGAGGAATTTCTAGATAGAAAAACCCAATATCACTTTACCCGAACCGGGGATCGAACCCGAGACCTCAGCACAGCAGTCGTAACGCATGCGCAATTACCACTGCGCCACGGAGGCAGTCGTATGGCAAAGGTATGGTGTTAATACTGTAAGTATTACATATATTCATATATTTATATATTTCAATAAATTACTTACTTATAGTTAAATATTTCTTTCACACACACTTTGTCTAAGATGGTGCGTATTTGTGACCGCGAGAGTTGCAGACCAAGGCTCATGAACAAGTTCTGCAGGTCTTTTTTAGTCATACTGCCTCCGCGCGAGGTGTCGAAGTATACCAGAGACAACAACAGGTAAGGGTCTGGGGGTAGTTCCACACCGCGGCCGCGTCTTCGAGGAGAGTTGCTTCTGTCGTCGTCGCTGTGGGAATCCTAAAAAGATAGTGGGTAGATAATTAACATTTTGTTCTAGAAGCTTCTACCCACGGGTTCAACCGGCGTACATAGGGATATCTCAACTATTAAGTTTTGTCATATTTTCGAATATAGGTGAAATGGAATGTATGCCGATGGTGAATGGATGAGTAACACTATCTAATTAAACGACCACGTCATCTGGATAGAATGTCGGAAAGAAAATTGTACAGAAACTTTAAAATATGGTATCCTAAAAGATCGCATGGTTGGTTTACGTGTGTCATATTTCATCTAAATCACCTAACAAGCATCCAAATTATATTAGTAAGATATATGGCAAAAAACTAGCGTTCTTAGTTTAAATTAGTCTTTTAAACAAAATGCCCAAAGCCTAATTCATTCATCATCATTTTTATTTACTTGTGTGTTTCTTGTCCACAGAATGACCACTTGTGTGTGTGTTATTCCTTCCAAAACTTACCTTCCTATCTCTTCTACGTGTATCTCTTCTATCATCTCGCTTATCGTCCTTTTTGTCTTTATCATCCTTTTTATCTTTATCATCTTTCTTATCCTTATCATCTTTCTTATCTTTATCGTCTTTTTTATCCTTGTCATCTTTTTTGTCTTTATCTTCTTTCTTTTCTTCTGGCTTTTTATCATCCTTTTTTTCAGTCTTATCGGTCGATTTTTCCGAGCTCTCGTCGGTTTTCTCTGGCAGCGTATAAAGGGTTTTATATATGTAAAATCCAAAATCACGCATCAACATTTCATTGAAGAGCTCCGCAAATACAAAGAGCTAGAAATATGGAAAAACATATTGTAAAGAATTAGCAATAAAATATTATATGCAGTCATAATGAGAAAAGGAGTAGTATCATTACAAACCTCAAAGCTGTGTTCTTTATTGTCGGTGATGCGATAGTCGAGTAAGAGTGACAGTGTTGCCACATTGCAGCTAAATTTACCGCCCTTGGCCGTCGCGGATGGGTGTACTATTATATGTGGCGTACTTGGCAACTCATAACGTGATTTTAGTTGTTGTTTATCTTTTTCTAGCTGAAATTTTATAACAAAACTTAAAAAGAAACTTACTTTGTCTTATAGAAAGTGCAGCACAAAAAAAGATTGACCAACATTAAAGTTAGACCACTGCTATAAATTTGTTGTTTCAGGTTTTTAACACTTTGTCAATGTATGGACTATGGAGGTATACCCTAAGAAGAAACAGATGTATCCAAAATCAATGTATAGAGCATTTTGAAAATACCCAACCTAAATTTTGAATTTATTCATCATTTTGCATTTTCAGCAACTGATTTTTGTATATTTCAATACAAAATCCCAAGTTTTCGATAAAACATATGTTTAATGCAGTTAAGTTGTAAGTTTAGATTTCTTCTAAATAAAAATTACAACCAACATAGTAGTGTTGAAAGGTAAATAATAAAATATTATAACACAGACCAAGTTAAATATTAAAATGGGAACACAGCCAGTCAAAAATGGAATGATTTCTTTTTTCATTTTAATACTGCCAGCTACTTTACTTAGTTCTGGACTATTCAAAATTATGTTTCAGTCAATGTAAGATACATCAAAATATGAATTTATTGGTATCTTAGTAATTAATTAACAGTCATTTAGCAAGTTCAATGTCATGGGAAGAAAATATGCCAGTCAATTCTAATGTTAATTTGTATGGTAAGAAGAATAATCATGTACCTCTAACCAACTGAAAAAATTTCAAATATGCAAAACAAAACACATATAATACCTTTCTTTTTTCATCTTCTATTTCTCTTGGTGATCTTTTGTCTTCTTTAATTTCTTTTAGGTCCTTTTGGTCTTGGTCTTCTTTTTTTTCATTTCCCTTATCCACGGTTTGGTCTGTTTTGACATCATCTATCACAACAGTTTCACTTTTGTCTTCACTCTTCTGAACATCTTTGTTTTCTGTTTCGGCGTCATCATCCTCTAATTCCATGACATCATCAACTTTCCCATCCTTTTCTTCTTCAGCTTTCAGTAGTTTTGACAGACGTGATACAAGTTGTGCACGTTGACCTGTTTATAAACAATGTTTAAGAGTAAGATTCAACCAAATTAGTAAATGTCCATAGTATGGACGTATGGTGAGCATCAGTCCACATCGTTCTTTACCACTATTGGTCTGGTGGCAGTTCAGCATAGAGGGTTATGCTGTCCGTGCACACTTGGGACTAATTGGTATTTGGTACATCCTGACATGGAATTGTTAACAATGGGCACTGAGGTGCATAACCAAGATCATTAAATTGATCAATACAGTGGTGATCATTGTTTATGTGCCGTTTAAGGTATCCACCTTAAATAGCACTTTGATGTTATTCTTAAAATAGTTTAAAAAATATGTTGTATGTACCTTTGCAGCTTACATTCCGAGCTCGCAACTCTTGCCTCAGTTCCTCAGCCTTTATGGTTCTTATATCGATTTTAGAATAATGTGTTGGCTTTGGTTTGCTCTCGTCATCATCATTCTCATCTATTGTTATTGTGCTGTCATTGGCACTGGAATTTTCCTAAAAGAATGTTCAAATGAATTTAGAGACCAGTTTTTGTTATTTTACATTTTAAGTGGGCAGTACAGTAAGTATACAAACTCTAGTATATCGAATTAAAGAATAAAAAACAAATGATGTGGAATGGGTAATTCCATAGATGATTCATTAGAAACGAAAAAACTAGGAGACGAAACATTGATTATTCTAAATATTAATCCACATTGAGCGATGATTGCACGATCATGGGGATGCAATAGGATGTCGGCAGCGCAGGCGCGTCGATCTTCGTCATTTTAGATGCCGTTGCCGGAAACATAAGACAAACAAACTGGGAACAAACAATTGAGGATTTGTCCGCAGACGCGCCGCTCTCTGCCGAAGGCGCCGCCGCTTGCTTCGTGTCACCGGAGCCGGACCCGGAAGTGTCGCCGTCGAGCCTCCTGACAGCCGCCTCGTAGGCTGCTTTATAGTGGTCCTGTACGTTGCTCCACTCGATATGCGATGGCTGAGCAGACCACACGTCTGGCAGGAACAACACCACACACTCGAGCCGTGACTTGCCGCCGCTGCCCTCGCGCCAGTAGCAAAACTCCACCATTCGGTACCTGCGCGGGTAATACAGTTATAGTATACTCACAAGCGTAACGTCTCTCAGTCTCTCAGCCACCCGACTGCTGGCATGGACACGACACATCCGCTACGAGAGTTATGTTACTGCTGTATGGCGGGTTACATCGATTCTGCATCCAATCAGTTGCGCCTTGCACGATGTACTAACGCCTGCATACTCTCACTTTAGGAATGTGTACTGTACCATGACCAATGAATAGAGCCAAATGCAGAAGCTTCTTCTATCATATCAATATTAATAACATGTATCAAGAAGAAACTCCTGTCTCCAGATGGAGAAACACAGATCCAGAAAGTCAGGTATCAAGACAGTACACCGGCCAATTCATCAGAAAATTTACTCACCATTGGGTGCATGCTGACAAGTCAATTCCAGTTAATGCTTTACATGTTCGGATTGCTGTTTTCACCAGAACTTTGGGATCCGTTTGGGGATTTTCACCATCTAAAGAAGGGCTCCAAGGACCACCTATGGCAAAGTTTTCGCCACCTTTTCCTTTTTGACCAACAAGAAATTTGATCATACGGGTGGGGTGTAAAGGTGTTTTGTTGTTACTTGACCTTTTATCTCTTTCATCTGATTTTGTAAGACCACATTTCTGGTATAATGTTTCCAATGTTGGCATACTTATAAGCATCACCTAATAAACAAATCAAAATAAATTAATAGTCTTACCTTATTAAAACAAAGGTACTTTTTTAAAAAGAATATTATATTTAATAAGTCTTCATTTGTATTATACTGACCTTGGCAGAAAACCTGTAATCTGCATCTGGGGGCTCCAAAACAGCATCATTTCCATCAGGGCATTCTATTTCTTTGTTCATAATGTGATAGCTGCAGGGGTTGTTAATGGAGAAGGGTGCCTGAGGTGGGAATGTGTCACCCCATTTCACTGAGGCACTGAAGAAATCAGATGGAATATACAAGTTTGTATATCTATGAGATAAAGTAGGAACATCCACTTTTTGTCTGAAAGTAGCAAAGCTCATGTTATTTCAAAAGTTTATAAAACTTTTGTTAGCTATGGAAAATTTGAAAAAATATTATTATGAGTATCTTTGTACTAAATTATATTATGCACAAAAATTCAAAACAGGTCAAAAAATTAAATCAAATTTAAATTATTATATGTGGACCAATAGATCATGTAGTTTCAGTCCATAGTCAGACCATAGCAGGCCGGCATGATTGTGTTGAGTAGCGGGGGATAGACTGTCTCTCGCTACTTGATACTCTATCTGGACGGCACTGCGCTTACCATCAGGTGCAGTGTGGTCACTTTGCCGCGCCGGAATAAAAAAAAAAGGCTAAAACATCTATTCAACTTACAACTTAACGTACAAGTTAAAAAGAAAATATATGATTATTACAGAAGGAAAAAGGCAATAAAAATGACAAATTATATAAGAATCTCAAAAAAAATATATGCTTAGTGGGCCGTTGTTATTTGAGAATGATTGTTATATTAAATTATAAAGTTATTTGTATTTTTAAAGTTGTAGTTTATTTATTAAATGATATGTTTAAGGTAGACTATAGGTGTTACATATAACACTTCAGTTTATGCAACCATTTTTGCTCATACCAATAAAAATAACTATTGTAACCTCAATTTTCAAGCAATTTTGATTCTGTTTTCATAAAAGGATTTATTTTGCGTATTATTGATAGTTGCATATTGAATAATGTACAAAATTAAACACAGGAAACTACCCTTTTGTGATGTGTGTGCTGTTATTTGTTTAAATTGTATATTTTATTGAAAATATAGCACATAAAATCCACATATTAACAGAAGGGCAAAGTTCAGTAAAATAACTGGTTTCTTAATGATAATTATTAAAATTATATTTGAATGTGGCAGACCCACTATTGGACAAGCTTTCACAGAAAATACCCTATAATAAGTACACACAGCAACAAGAGATACATCAAAAGGTGAGTTTTCCTTAAAGATAATAAACTTCAATATTTTGTGATGTCAAAAATCCACAGTTAAATGTTATTTTTTTATATCTGGTAAATCACCCTTCAATCAATCTTCCATTTAAGTATATTGTACTAATTACAGGACAGCCTTGTTTGTGTTAGTTTTATGCAACCATTCCTTGTATTTAAGGGAACGTCAATATGATGTTTAGAATGAGAATAAAAACCATTAGAATGAGAATGTGAGAGGAAATCGGAGACTGAAAACAGAATGATTGAATAATACATAATACTGATATAACAAAAAAAATGATTACATGAACTTACATGTCCAGTGGTATCCTGGGGACCCTCACAACATATTTGATTGGTGATGGTTGCCGAATCACAGACCGTTTCCTTGGTGGGGAGTCTCTCCTGTTTCGGCTCTCTCTCCTTTCTTTTGAACGTGATCGGCTTCTTGAGCGGGACCTTTTCTGTTAATCATTGGAGCATAGATAAGTATACACAGTCAGGTCATAAGTATTGTCACACAGTAAAAACTTTTATTTTAGAATGCTGGCCACAAAAAAGTTTATTGAATTCGAATTTCAAATTGTTCATAAAAATAAAAATATATACTTTTTAGAATTTTACTCATTTTTAAATATGGAGTGGACGCTTAAAGAAGACCGTGTTGCAGTAATTGCGTTGCATCGTTGCGGTTACGCGCCAATTCAAATTTTTGACATACTGAAAAATATGAATATAACCAAAAGATTCGTTTATCGTACCATCAAACAATACAATGAAGACTCTAGTGTAGATGACAGGTCAAAAAGTGGTCGCCCTCGGTCTGTTAGGACTCCAGCAGTGATAAAAGCTGTGAAGGCGCGAATTCAAAGAAATCCCATACGTAAGCAGAAACTGTTGGCCCTTCAGATGGGGTTAAGCAGAATCACGGTGAAAAGGGTGTTAAATGAAGACTTAGGGCTTCGGGCATATCGAAGAAAAACAGGACATCGTTTGAATGCTCGTCTAATGGACCTGAGACTGAAGAGATGCCGCGCTTTGTTGAAGCGGTACGCGGGAAAAAAATATCGGGAAATTCTTTTTTCAGATGAAAAATTTTTACCGTAGAAGAGAGCTACAACAAACAAAATGATAAGGTATACGCACACAGTAGTGAAGAAGCGAGCAACCGTATTCCGCGTGTCCAACGAGGTCATTTTCCATCCTCGCTCATGGTATGGTTGGGATTTCTTATTGGGGCTTAACAGAGGTACATTTTTGTGAGAAAGGTGTAAAAACGAATGCTGTTGTGTATCAAAATACAGTCCTGACGAACCTTGTGGAACCTGTTTCTCATACCATGTTCAATAACAGGCACTGGGTATTCCAACAAGATTCGGCGCCAGCTCATAGAGCGAAGAGCACACAAGACTGGCTGGCGGCGCATGAAATCGACTTCATCCGGCACGAAGACTGGCCCTCCTCCAGTCCAGATTTGAATCCGTTAGATTACAAGATATGGCAACACTTGGAGGAAAAGGCGTGCTCAAAGCCTCATCCCAATTTGGAGTCACTCAAGACATCCTTGATTAAGGCAGCCGCCGATATTGACATGAACCTCGCTCGTGCTGCGATAGACAACTGGCCTGGCGCAGATTGAAGGCCTGTATTCAAAATCACGGAGGTCATTTTGAATAAACTTTAGTGTCATAAGAATCTATGTTTTGTTAAGTTCATTTTGGTATATAAATGGTTACATAATGAATAAACTTGTTTCAATTATTTTATATTAAACATGTGACAGAATTTATGACCTGACTAGGTATATATAATAATTTGTGCAAATTATCTTACCAATGTAAACATAGCAGTTACAAAGTGCCCACTCAGATTGGCATTTCTAAAGGGATCCATACTAATACTATAAATGCGAAAGTAACTTGTTTAAAGTTTGTTTGTTACCTCATCACAACTAAACGTCTGAACAGATTGTAATGAAATTTTGATTATATTCTGGAGAAGGACATAGGCTATCTTTTTTCTCAAAAAACAACCTTGAAAGGGGTTAAATAGGAGTTCAAAATTTGTATGGGAAATCCATAATTCCTTGACTTAGGGATCTGTAAATTCATATTTAGGCTTTTGGTAGGAAATAATGAAATACGTGTTTCAACGTATTTGAAAAATTATTCCTAAAAGAGGCAAAGTGAGGTTAAACTTATGGGGTATTCTTTAGATGCAATCTAAGATTCAGGCACAACACCTGAGAGGCTGGACAATAGCTACAGGTGCCTCAGTGCAGAAGACAACTCCTTGGATTGTATACTTCTGCTTCCGAATATAACCTCGACGCAGGCGGACCGCGAGCAACAGCTAGTACATACTAAAAGAAACTTGTTATGCAAATTGTATACTGCAATTTATGTTGGTAAATCTGCAAGTCTGTACATCATCCAAGTTTATCTTGATGACATTGTTTGAGTTGTCTAATGAGAAAAGTTTCAGTAAGGGTAAACAATTACGACTTACTCTATCTTCTCTGCGAGGAGGTCGATCATCGCGCCGCGGAGGCAATGATTTTTTCGATGATGGCGGTGGTACAGCATTGTACGAGTTAGATTTGGAAGGTGGTGGCTTCGGCCCTAGACTGGTCTTAGGCAAAACTTGCACGCGAGTAGCGTTCCACTTCACGGGCATGTTAGGATTGTACGATGCTTCAACAAGAACCCTGTCGTTTACTTTAGGGAAGATGCCTTTAGCACATACGGAAGTTTGATAAAACACGTCGTGATCAACAAAGCCGAAGTCGTTGTGGGCTTTAGTAACAGTTCCAGTGAACACACGTTGCTCTGTATTGCTGGGAGTTTGGTTCGCCTGAGCATTAGAATACATGCTTTGGTTCATTGCACGAGGCGTCGGATATGCGACAACATTGCCTGGATACATCTGTCCCTGGCCCATTTGATTCATTGGCATTTGCCCTGCCATCGGCATGGTCATTCCGCCTTGAGTTTGCATCGGATTAAACATTGCCTGTGTTTGTTGAAACGGCATCATTCCCTGTTGTGTCATCATTGCATTGGGATCCATGATTTGCGGATTCATACCGGTCATATTTGTGTTCACGTTTGACCGTGCCCACGGTGGATTTTTCGTGCCACCAGCAGATTGCATGTTCGCATGAATTAAATCAGCACAATTTTATTTCAAAAACTTCAGCTAATCATACAAAAATTCTTATACATAAACGTAACTCTATTTCAGCACACCGTTAAGATCAAACACAGACCAAACAATGGCGCGTAACTCGTACTCTTATGTCAATTATCAATGGCGTCCAATATCCTTAAATCCTTATCCATTCCATTCATAGATAAGATATATTAAGTGCTGCCATAAGCCGATTGTCAAAAGTTACACGCACCCAGCTATTTTTACAATGATTATTATTCGAATTCTTTTCTTATTTTTAGTTCAGCTAGCAAATAAAGCGTGTATAATTTTTAGTTTTATTTTTAATTATAACTAATATTATCACAATGTAAATGTCAAATGAGCATGTGTTTACTTAAATTAAAAAACAAGTCAAATCTTTCAGTTAAAGAATTTATCTTTTGGTGTTGTTGAAAGTCACTGTCTCTCTATTGTGTTGTCGGTCATTACTAACTGTCAGCCAAACAAATTAGTACATTGCAAAATCGATGGACTTGTTGTTGTGTTCCTCTTTAGTTTTTCTATGCGCGAGAATAAAATATGAGCTAAATTAGTCAGCTTCTGACTGGTCTTGTTCTGTTTTTTTTTTATTTTATCAAAGTTATTAGAAATTGTTAAATAAACTAATCAAAGAAATGAATTGTGTTTTATTACGCAGTAAGATAAAAAAAACGCAAAATATTGTAATAGCAACACCACTGAGCATGTAATTTTAAGAGACGGAACTTAGAACATTTATTTTTAAGGTATTTTTTAGAATCTTTAGCCAACCATATAAAAAATACAATGCTACCAACGTAAATTCACTGACAGTGACAACGATGACCTTAAAGTGAAAATGGCAGATAGGGATGTGCGATCTAAGGGTCGATAATTAAAATTATCGATATATTTAATTTTATCGATATCGATAAAATAAAGTCGATAGAAGCTCATAATGTGTTAAATTTATTTAAAATCGAAGCGGGAAAAAAAGCGATTGTGCAGTATTTAAATATTTATTAATATATATACAATAACTATGGTAATATGTGGTATAAAAATATTGTATGTGGTATAGGTGTTGTTTTTAGATAAAATAAAAGAATTGGTTGCTTGAACTTTGCCTTTATGCCTTGCAACATAAACACCAATGCATGGTCAGCGATTTGCGGGCTACGTCCCAATTCTGACATAATATGTCATCATTCTTCATAGCCCTCCACTTTGTCCATTGTTATGTCTAAGAAAAGCAGTCTCTTTAAAGTTAGTTCATCAAACACTAAGCCACAGTATTTGTCTTCAACATTTTTTATTGCTAACAGATTTTAAATATTCCATGACCACTTTATTTACTACTGGAAATTTTCTCAAAACTTTTTGTAAGGATTTTGCGCTTAGTGAAGGCACGAGATGCTGTAAGTATCTGTAGGCTTTCGACGATCTTTTAAATGTAGCCAAGGCTGAGATTTTGCTTTTACTCGTCCAACGCCAGCCTCTAGGTTTCTTTTTTGATTTCTTAGTGCTGCAGATACCATTTCCCTAAACAATCTTGATTGTAATTTTTCATAAGGTTCTTTTCGCATGTTGTTAAATCTGTAAAGATACATCTGTATATTAGAAATAAACAGCAAGACTTTATAAACACCAAACACGCCGCATTCTAACAATTATGAAGAAAAACGTTATGTAAGCATAATTCAACAATTTTCATAATTTGAAATAATATCTGGGAAATGGTTTAGTATCCTAAATGTGTATAGCAATACTTTTGGAAAGCCAACTTATGAAAATATATGTCTAAGAATGTGCTTTATGTTTTAATATCCTCCATTAACATATAAGTGAATAAGTTTTGATAGACCTAAAATATCATTGATTTTATAATTTATAAGACACTCTAAGGCAGTGCAACAGAATTCTATTTACTTAATAAAAAGGAATATATGTATATATTAGCTGTTGACCGCGGCTCCGCCCGCGTCCATATTATTTTTGGGAAAAAGGTATACAACCCACGAAGGCATCTAGCTATTACATATTTCTATATCTGTCAAGTAGCCGGTTGCCAGGCGGATACTGTGAAAAGTCGCAAGGATCTTGTTATAGGGATCCATCGGACCCTAGATCTAATATTTTCATGGGATATTAAGAATATGGTGGAATTCAATGCCAAGACACCCTAGGTGTGCCCGTTATCATGCTAAAATCCCCATTTTGTACTGTTTCCCATTTGGCTGTTCTCTCAATAAGAAAATTACAGTCTCTTAGGTTTAAATATCCTATGTGATGTTAAGCCAAAGACTCACCCCGAGGGCGTAATATCCACCAGCAGGCCGGCATGATTGTGTCAAGTAGCGAGGCATAGTTTTTTCACTAATTGCTACTCTAACTGGACGGCATTGCGCTTACCATCAGGTATAGTGTGGTCACTTTGCCGTACCAAGATAAAAAAACCTTTACGCAGAGTCGGAAGCCTGAACAGGGTGCGGGGGTTTTTAACGCCCGATTAGCTTTGCGAATTATATAAAGCACAGGTTGGTTGGCTGCCACCGTTCAACTTGGTGCATGCTCGATGCTTTGGATGGATTGCAGCGGTGGGCCATCCGCATTGTGAATGATGCAGACATGACCAACAGCTACAGCTACAAAGGGACATTTCCTCGCTTAGCGTGTTCTACCGTCTGTATTATGAGGAATGCTCCAAGTAATTGAAATAATAAAATTACAGCTATTTTTATCCTAGCAAGGCAAAGTGACCACACTACACCTGATGGTAAGCGCAGTGTCGTCCAATTAGAGTATCGATTAGCGAGAGACAATCTATCCCCCGCTTTTCAACACAATCATGCTGGCCTGCTTCTTAATACTGCGCCATGGGCAAGAAGGTGAAGAAACGTCGAGGATCTAGTATCAGAGTACTCAGAGGGCCGCAACACGGCCAAACATCGTACCCCAACGCTAGACCTCCGACAAAAACCGGATAAAAATGAGATAGATATGTTGGACAACGCCATCTATCTATTACATTGGTTAACAAACATCCTAATTTTTTTTTTAAAAATGTACTATTTCTTTATTTACTGTATTTTAGGTGTGAGTATATAATTATTATACATTATTTTGTATAATTATTGCCTTGGTGGCGCAGTTGTAATTGTGCGTACACAATACGACTGTTATGCTGAGGTCTCGGGTTGATACCGTGGTCGAGTTAAAGTAATATTAGGTTTTGCTATTACGAAATACTCAATATCAATCCAGTCTGGAATTGTGGTCTACATAGCGATAGGCTCGCCGTCTATCACATAATGGGATGGTAATAAGCATCGCTTACATCTCTGCCTACCCCTTCGGGGTTTACAGGAGTGAGTGCGTGCACGCGTGCGGTTCATAATTTCGTCGCCTTTTCTAATCTTATCATTACACTAATTATAAAATCACTTCATCTCTGACTACGCCTTAGCACCGTAATACAGCTATTGTGAAATGAAATCGTTTATTGATCAAGTAGGCAATTACATAGCTCTTATGACAAGTCAGAACATTAAAAAAAGTAAAGAAATTTTAAGAAAAGCATATCAGCTTATGTATACATAACATACATAGCATCATCAATACACTAGCAATGAATTATTCATAAGGTATTTAACATTATTATTATTTATTTATTTATTAATTATTTTTAATTTTTATATTATGAATTAATATTATTCAAGGTAATACCAGTCAAATATATATATATATATATATACATATAGATATATATATATTTTAACTAAATGGGTTTGATATGGACCATGGGTATTTCCGAGACGTCGCTTGTTTTAAAAGCTACCACCGGATCCAAACGCGACCCCGCCTGAGAAGAACCGGCGAAACAAACACAGCAGGCTTACATTACCGCTGGATACTACGGGGCGCCCCCAGTCCTGAGAGAATCCAGCAAATCAAACTCAGCGGGCTTGTTTTTGGTCCGGTTCATTATTTCTAGTAGATGACCTGTCACAAATTACATTGCCAATTTACTATTTTATTATATACGCGATCGGTCGTCACAGTTTATTATTTTTTAAGTATATACCCAGAACCCATTCAGCATTTTTATGAGACACACTCTACCCGCTACCCTTTTATTATATTTTTTTTGCTTTTGTAGCCTCAATTATAAATTTTTTTATTTTTGTTATCAGTATTTCTGTTTGTGTTGTGTCTCTTTATGTGCTGAATAAATGTTTTTCTTTCTTTATATATAATATTACAACTTGTTATTTATTAATATTTTATTAATTTAGTTTTTATTTTATTTTGTTATACTATTTGTATACACTAACATGGTTTAAGCTACAGGTCGCAGTGTGCAGGAAGGAACTGAATGCCAGACATCCCTATCCTCTAGATATTGTTGAACATTATAATAGCTCCTGTCCATAAGAACACATCTAATATGAGCCTTAAAAATTTTATTGGGCAAATCAAATACATTAATGGGGATTTTGTTATAAAATTTAACACAGTTACCCATAAAAGACTCTTTAGATCTTACTATTCTAAAGGAGGGTACTGTAAGTTTGTTTGTTGTTGTTTGATGTAAACTATAAATACTCGTAACTTTTGATTGAATGAACCGATTTTATTGAAATAAAGATTAAATGTTACCTCGAGGTACACCCCCCTACGATTTTATTGCCAATTCATTTGTAGTAATACAGTACTTTAGACGTGATGCCTTGACAGACAGACAGACAGACAATATTTCCAAAAACAATTGTTTTGGGTTCTATAACGATAATATAACACGATGCAATCAAAATTTCACAAATGTATTTAATGTACAGACAAAGTCCCTCTTCAGCTTTATTATAGTATAAATTATGTCATTATAAATATTGATAAAGTACTTACTTGATTCTTCCGGTGAGGCTTTTTAACTTTATGTTTAATAGTTTCACTGGGCCTCTTAAATGGTATGGTAATAGTTCCTGAAAAACCAATGCAAAGAAATAATTAGTAAAGAAATACAAAAAATTATCATTGGTTTTAAAATTTACTCTGGAATATCTGTGACTCAAAGAAAAGGTATATTTAAATTTTATCATTACTAAAAATCATCTTCTATACACAAAAAAGACCGATTGATCATTTTGGAGTCTCAAAATTTTAGACAATAATAATATATCTCTAGTAATCTATCATTGAACTTTGACCAAACTGTGACTGAGTAACAAACATGTTTACAAAATTTCACATTTACAATATTTATTGGGTCCATAGGAAATTAATATTTTATACCATTTTGAGACAGCTCCTCGAGGACAGTTCTGGTATGCTGGCATGTGGATGGCACTGGTTCAAGCAGGTGGTCTGAAATTGTACATACTGATATGAATTTCATTTTGGTTAACCATCATATATAGCAAAAACACATTTTTTTACCTTTTAAACAAAAAAATTAAGAATTTACATACATATACGCTCACGCCTGTATTCCCCAAAGGGGAGGGTAAGTAGAGGTGTAACCAGTTCTGTAGTTACCATCAAGCAAACGGCAGTTACATTGTTGTGATAAAAATGTGACTAATGATAAAACTAATGATAACTATTTTTCGTATAGATGATGTCTAGGATATAATGTCGCTATCAAGTATATGCTGGAATAATACTGGCTAAGGACTATACCGGCTATGTACATACAATTACCATAAATATAAGACTGATGAGTCTTAGTTACTTTCCAGAGTTAGAAATAAATAAGCTCACACATATGAGATTTGGGGTACTTATACAAATAAGTACATACATACATATACACTCACACCTGTAATCCCAGAAGAGGTAGGCAGAGGTGTAACCAGTACACCCACTTTTCGCCGACTTTATCGGTCTCATAATGTGATAGGGGGCGAGCCTATCGCCATTACCGGCACATTTTCAGACTCTGCGCTAATACTGAGAATAATATCTAGAAGATATAAAAACCCAATATCCCTTTACCCGACCCGGGAGTCGAACCCGAGACTTCAGCACAGCAGTCGTAACGCATGCGCAATTACGACTGCGCCACAGAGGCAGTCCAGGCAGAAAGGCAGTAGTCAGTAAGAATTTGATAATTATTTAAATTGCATACCTTTTTGTGACAGCTCCATAAGTATATTTGATTGTTGGCTTATGGATGGCATTGGCTCAGGTAGATCTGAAAATTATATACATATTTAATGAAGTAAGTATATCAAATTATGTTATCTGTACATCAGACATCAGATACACATATTTCCATCTTCACACACCCTTAACACATCATGCTAAAAAGCCAGTCCAGCCCATCCCACTCCACCAAATCGGACTGGTATTTCCAGAGATTAGCTTGTTCAAACAACCAAAAATTCCTTTGCTTTTTTATATCAATATAGATGAGATGTATTTCATAAAATAATAATTTTTTGTATTTACCTTTACTCAAATGTAAAGTCGGTATTACATGTCTTTTCAGATGATTTCCCTTTTTGTTAAAATCTTTTGGGTTGAAGTGTTTAGCACATATATTTTGTTGCTCATGTAGTTTTTCTATTGGTAGAAACACTAATTTGTCATTTTCTACTGCCTTGACCCATTCTTGGCAGCTGGAAAATAAAAATAAAAGATTATAATGTTATAAATAAACATAATTTAATTTAGTTTAAATTTAATTCCAGCAATAACATTCTAGCTTTATTTTTTATTTTACCACACATACATACATAAGCTCACACCTGTATCTATGAAGGGGTAGGCTGACGTGAATGAATGCTCCCACATTTTGCTGAACTTATTTACATGCAATCAAGTGATAGTGGGCAAGCTTTCCGCCAAATCAGGCACAAAAATATAACCTTGGACAAGTATACATATGATTTGCAAAATTTTAAACAAATTTTGTTTGCTGTCAGATGTAACAAGTCAATAACAACATAGCCTTATATTAAGCTACCAGTCTATTCAAGTTAAGTTGGACCCAAACTATATAATTAGAATGTATTATTTTCTAATTGTTGGCAGAAAATATAAGTATTTATTTAATGCTGACAAATGTACTTCATTTCTAAAGGGTCCAATATATTATACATTATATATTTATTTGTCTAAAGAGTAATGCTCACACTCAAATAACCTAATTTACATAATATATAAGTGAGAACTTGTTATTGGCTTTTTGTCAATTAAATTGATGCTATTTCTTATGTAATTATTATATATATATACATATAATATCCAGAATGATACCTGCCTCATAGATTGATACAATATAATCGATCCTCAGCCAATGTAATCTAAATTAAATGTTTGCTGTCCTTTAGTGATTAGCTAATTAACAGTGAGCCTTGTTATTCTTTCGTGGCAACCCGTAGCTAAACACTTGCATACACAATACTCATACCATAGTGGAAAAATTGGGCGTTAGCGCAAATATAAGAGCAGAAGTTTACCGACATTTGCATTATAATCATTATTTGTCAAAGATAAAAGGTACTCACCGCTTGGGCTCCAGTGGGAACTCGGAAAAAAACAACTTATTTTCAGGATGCTGCGCCTCCTGGATACCGCAAACTTCACATCTTCTGTGACCCTTACCCATGATGGTTCAAAAATCACAAGAGTCACGGTCTTAATAATGAAATAAAAACACTTTAAGCGTCCAATTTCGCGTCACTTACACTAAAGAGTCAATATCTCGTAAAACAATGTGAGGACGAAACGGAGGAGCAGGTGCTCAACTCAATGTTATACATACAATCAAATAAACTAATCTGATATGTAATATTCCACATTCACAAAGAAAACGGAAAAAACAAACAGAAAAATCACATCACAAACACATTTACGAAACGGCTGACATGTTTGTGAATAAGTGTGACCATAGATTTATACCGATATCTCCTACACGTAATTCCATAATTGATAAATGTTGTCAAATATGTTTATTAATTCATATTAAATATCCCAGAACATAATGTAAAACTTATTAGCACTATATTCTGTCCAAAAAAAAACAAATGCAAGATTATTTGAAGTTTTCACAAAAATATACTTAGAAATACATTCTACTACAATAAAAATCATACTTAAGTGGCAACTCTTTATAGCGTGATGTTGGTAGTACTGGTAGAATTGTCTTATTGTTGGCAAAGCATTAAGCAATAATTTCATACAAAATTTAATTTGTTCGAAGTTTCCCAGGACTGAGCAACACTTTGGTCACCCTTCCTATATTTGTATTCCGTTCATAGATATTTTTTTTGTTTCATTCTCTGTTTTATATAAAAGAGAAGGCAAAGGTTCTCCACCATGCAGCCTTGTCTGTCGGTATTTTTTCCAAATCTGGGATAAAATGGAAAGTCTTCTTCTTCTCTGATTTTTAATTTAAAGTTAAAAGGTCAGAGCCATGTCAGTGGTTTTCCATTCATAGACATTTTTTGTTTCATTTCACTTTTTTATATAGGATAAGGCAAAGGTTCGCCACCATGCAGCTTTGTCTGTCGTTAAACCATTCATAGACATTTTATTTTATTACTCTATAAAAGAGAAGGCAAAGGTTCTTCACCATGCAGCCATGTCTGTCGTAATTTTTTCCAAATCTGGGCTAGAATTAAAGTCTTCTTCTTCTCTGGTTTTAACTTATACAAAAGGCCGAAGCCATGTCTGTAGTCTGCATCCATTCAACAGGGGGAAGCCATGTCCGATATTTTTCCCATTCTAAAGGCCGAAGCCATGTCTGAAATAAACACAATTCAAAAGGCCGAAGCCATGTCTGTAATAGTCACAATTTAAAGGCCTTAGCCTTAATCACAATAAAACATCACAATTCCGCCATTTTTCTTTTTTAACCATTCATATACATTTTTTTTTGTTTCATTCTCTATTTTTTATATAAAAGAGAAGGCAAAGGTTCTCCACCATGCAGCTGTGTCTGTTGTTATTTTTTCCCTTAGAGTATTTATTTTTTCCAAATCTGGGCTATTCTAAGTCTTCTCATACTCTGTTGTCTATAAGTCAAAAGGCCATGTCTGTGGTTTTAATCCATTAAAAAGGAGAAAGCCATGTCCGATATTTTTCCATTTTAAAGGGCCGAAGCCATGTCTGAAATAGTAGGCATTTTAATAATATGCATGAAATGATTATGATAACTGTCGGGTTCGTACCGACGAAATAAAGGGCTGGATAATATGGTTATATACTTTTAATAACGCAGCCTGAATACATGGACGTACGTGGACAATACAATATTTAACTTAATAGGAATATTTAATCCAATATAAAATACACTCCTGTCGTTACAATCTTTTGGCGGGCAATGTGACGTCTGGTGTAATAATGTTGCCAGTTGAAACCTCTTGGGAATGTGACTGGCAACATTTGGTAGGAAACAATCCGCCACAATAACTAACGTATAAATAGGTTGATAAGGATTAATACTGTATCCGTTTAAATAGCTTTCCAATTACCGCATTGTACGTGACCATTTTTTTTAGAAGATTTATATTTTTTTATCTTTTATTTTATTTATTTATTTAAATATATACAATTGTGAACTTACAGCTAACCCAAAACGCTCACAATGTTACATTATACTAAGAAAAAATTACAATTACAATTTACTTAAATTATATGTGGCATACTTACCTATGTAAACATCTGATGGGATCAAGATGTATATCAGCCATTTAAACCTAGAAAGAAGTTTATTACTCTGACAGCTCTCTCCGTAGTAGGTGTATTGTTAGCTTAACGCATAACGTGTGCCCAAGTCGTCAGACGACAACAGCTGGTGCCGGCGACGCTGACCTGCGCGAGTATAAATCATGATAAATCAAATCAATGCAATGCGCGAGTATAGTTCCGCGGGACACAATAGTCGCAACAGAATACACGGATTATCTACTTGTTTACGCATTAACATTATGTAATGTATTATCAGTAGGAGCTTGTGCCTGAGCTCTAGCGTAAGAAGCCCTACCATGCCAGAGGCGAATAAAGATGGGAAAAGAAAGGGGGTAATAACCGCAGTTAAAGATAGAATAGATATAAGCCAGAGCGGACTTTTTGTATATCTTTATAAGAGGAATATCCCACCATAAATTGTTTTATTATATCTCAAATGAATTAGACAGCGATTTCGATGAAAGCTCCCAGACGGCTTGACTTTTTCTGACACTTCCAACAATGATCGTTATATGTCAACCAATTTACACAAAACATTGACATTTCTTTTTATCCTGGCACGGAAGAAGCGGTCGAGGGTCTAGTGTCAGAATACTCAGAAGGCCGCAAACCGGCCAAACATTGTACCTCAACTCTAGACCCCCGATAAAAACAGGATGTACACTGGTTCATCCCGGAACGCGACACACTTGCGTGTGTCACTATGGCGGGTTTTACACCCTGTGTACGGTGGTCGCTATCCGGGTGGATATGAATATCCTACCACCAGCAAAATTATAGAGGTACCTAAACGTTCCTCATGAATCACTCTGTCTATTGGTGGAAACCGCATGAAAATCCGTTCAGTAGTTTTTGAGTTTATCACGCATAGACAGATAGACAAACGCAGCGGAGGACTTTGTTTTATAATATGTCATTCATCTCTACACAAATTATAGATATCTATAGCTCTTGTTTTCAAATAATATACGCTGTAGGAGTCTTATTTTTTTAAGAATCAACAATGGAATACAAAGTAGTAATACATGAATGTATTACCAATTTATTTTTCACACCACTTGAGCTTAGTACCTAATCACTCTTGAGAGCTTTGTTTAATATATTATTCCTTTTAGTGATGTAAACAGAATATAATAATACTAATACTAGCCTTGTATTAAACATTGTCCCACTGCTGGGCACGGGCCTCCTCTACTAATGAGAGGGGTTATGCCTTAGTCCACCACACTGGCCTAATGCGGGTTGGTAAACTTCACATACCTTCGAAATTCGTATAAGAATTCTCAGATATGCAGGTTTCCTCACGATGTTTTCCTTCACCGTTAAAGCAAGCGATAATTAACATTTAATAACCTGAAAAGCTAAGCATAACATACTTAGGAACTGAACTACTAAAAAGTTCTACAACGGATGGTTTTGCTGAGAGTGACCTCTATTCTCTGGCATCCAACTTTTGTTTAGAATGAAACGGAAGTAAAAGATGTATATGGTGGTGTATAATAAGGAAAGAGAAGCAAGAGTCAATATAATAAATTACTTATTACTCATTGAGCTAATATTATACGTAGAAATATTAGCTCAATGTTATTACTACTTATTCAGCATGTCACAAGAATAACGCACACCCCGAGACACCCTAATTGGAACATAACGTTACAATCGCAATACATACATACCTACACTGAAATTATAATGTGAACTTAAGTATTTGAACTTAAGTATTGAATGATGTACCTATTGGAAACTGTATTTGTGAAAACATTTATTTTCCTCGACATAAAAGTAAATTTTATATTATGAGAGATTTACCATTCCATTTAAAACGACATCACTTTGGTGTAGGTCCAATTTTGTTTGTTTTAAGTATTTTACGAACTGTTATTTACTTGGTTCAATTTACTTTTAGGAAACATTACCTATTTCATGGATTACTTTTTGGTGGATTAGTTTCTGCCACCGCACTAATCGGCGCTGCGACACAATCAAATGTAAACCGGTTATAAAGCTGCGGGTTCGATCCCCGAGACAATTGTTTGTGTGATCCACAAATATTTGTCTCAGATATCGGTGTTGTTGGATTGCAGCTCCTTGTAATTCTTACACTCCACAATACTTGACAATACCGGTTGCATTTAGCGTGGGGTTAGGACTATGTGTGTTACGTTTTATTATTATTACTATTAAATACCTGTAATTGTAAGGTAAGATTAATAGGCAGTATATGATAGTTAAACTAATAGTTATCATAATTATTTACACTATTTTTAGTTTGCTGTTGCTTACTTGTGTATGGTACGTATGAATACCTATCTTTAGATTTTGATGTATGCACGTTGGTAAATGCCAAATGGTAAGCAGAAATCTCTGTATAAAGATGTACTTTGATGTAGGGAATAGGGATTCTTATTTGCATTCAGATTTCAGTCTCCTGTAGTACACAGCCGAGGGAGCTCGCGTGAATCGTATCATGTTCCGACGTTTTCCCGCTACAGTGAAACTGTGAAAATATTACCTTAAATTTGTTTTTAAGTAAAAGTGTGGTAGTCATATCCTTGTTTCTTTAAATATATTGTTAGTAAAAATAACATATCGTTCGCGGACATAAATACACAAATAAATAAATAAATGTACCTAACATAGGACGTAGTGTGATCAAGGTAGTGTGATATTTTGGGTATCTGGGCAGTCCGCCAGATGAATATATGTATTTCGGTGGATTTTATACGACACGATTGCAACCAATTGTAAACATTTAATCGTAAATCATAATAAATGGTGTTTTGTAGGTGTTATTGTTCTATTTACATATGTAGTTGAATAAGAAAAATCAAAACAAAACAATGTGTTCGTGCATACTATAACTTTAGACTGAAATAATGAGTTGTTGTTTAAAAAATTATATTATTTTTATAAATTAGACTTTAAAAATGAGCGTGGTACTTGTAAAGCCGAATGATGAGCCTCGCCTACAAACACAACGTCCCAGTCGTGGTCCCGTGAGGAGAGTTCCTGGCCCTCCCAAAAAATCCATAGCGACTAGACTTTGGGATTTATTGCAACCACTGGCAAGATTTTGGGGTCTCGTCACTGCTGTGGGTAAGTTATACGAACTATAGGTAGACAGTAAAGTGAGTACAGTATTCACCATATTCAGTGTATTCACCGTACCAGGTCTAGTATCTACCCACTTTTCTAAAAACTACTTTGTCTTAATAAAATAAGGATAAAGGACCTGCCATTTTGCCAATTACACACAAATACAATAAATGCTATTGCTAGTATCGATATTTTTGAAAACTCACCACAAACATTCAAAAAGTTAGTAAATGCCGTGCTTGCTGGAGGCAGTTAAAGTTCTTTTTAAAAGCGCATCGCAATAATAATTTAAATGTAATGTTCTATTTTGTTTATATATATATATGTCGGAGCGTGATGAATATGGATACTGAATTGAACTTGCTAATAACTTTATTTATTGTAAACTGTGGGTAGCGCCATTTGTTTTGCTATTTTGAAGGTGGTTTCGACTTGTTTATCGAGTGATCTCACTCGCAGAGGAGTGGGTCACAACGAAATCACAATATAAAAGAGCACCTCGTCTTTGGTGCGGTGTTTTTTGTTCTATCCGGGCACGACAAAGTGACGACACTGCACCTGATGGTAAACGCAGTGCCGTCCAATTAGAGTATCGAGTAGCGAGAGACGATCTATCCCTCGCGTACTCAACACAATCATGCCGGCCTGCTTCTTCACATGTTAAGTTACTATATACCAACAGTCATGCTTTATATCTGGCTTGCCATATAGTCAGCATGATGGATTCTCACTAAATCAAGAGGTAACCGTAGATGCACATATGAGCCTTTTAGATAAGACCCAAACAATACATTTCTCTGTGGTTCCTAGTAAATTTCACTCGCCCATACTGAAACCAACAAAGCTATACCCATTCACCAACTCGCAATATAACAGATACTTATTATTTTATAGCTTATATGACATCGTATGCTTGTATAACGAAACAAATACATTTATTCATATAACATTTTAAGTAAAAGACATAGTTATTCACTACATTTCAAAGATTTATCTATAAAAATATTTTGAGTATAAGTAACCATGTCGGTCATGCATTTTGTATAACCTGGGCGTGTGCGCTTTGTTTCACGCAAAATCACTTGTTCGTACGAAGGTAAATATAGCGCAGTGGTCGCTTATAAGCTCAATGCGCGTTTTGCTTGCAACTTTTATAAATAAAGCAATACTGTAGAACGTATTTTTGTTATCATCTGCTCGTAATTGATGTAAAAAATATCGAAAAAATAATGGTTGCATTGCAAACCTTAAATTATAACTGTAAATGATACAATAATACTAATAATACTAACCCTGTATTAAACATTGTCCCACTGCTGGGCACGGGCCTCCTCTACTAATGAGAGGGGTTAGACCTTAGTCCACCACGCTGGCCTAATGCGGGTTGGCAGACTTCTCATACCTTCGAAAAACTCTCAGATATGCAGGTTTCCTCACGATGTTTTCCTTCACCGTTAAAGCAAGCGATAATTAACATTTTAATACACACATAACTTTAGAAAAGTCAGAGGTGTATGCCACTTGGGTTTCGAACCTACGACTTTCGTCTTGCTATCGCTGCTATGATAAGTAAATGATACAAATAAATTATATTCGTTTATTTCATAGTTTCATTTTGCACTAATCCAATCTACGTTAAGAGTGTGTTTTAGGGGTATTAAATTAGAAAATACCGGGCAACCCTTTTCAACTTGCAGAAAACATGTAAATTTTTGGGCACCGTGTGGAGAGCCATGCCGGAACTCGGAATATTTTTCCGGAATGCAGATTAAAATCGTCGTTCCTCTTTCACTGGGTTCATCGCCGCACATACTTTTAGCAATAGACGTCATTCCGTTTGATACAGTCAGATTGTCACCACGTATAAGGAATTTCTCTTTGTAAATAAAATATAATGTTCTGTTATAGATTTTTTTATCTTTGATACCTGTAGAGCCAGTACTGACATCAGGAATTTTGTTTTTGTCTGGTGTTACGATTAAAACTAGCAAGTGGGCTATCATGCATGGTTTGAAGGTAGATTTTTTGGCCCTCGGCTATATCAGATAGCGGTGCACTGAGGTTGAGCCTGACAAAACTGCACCAAACAACAGTGTGGCTTCACAACTTCACACCTGGGCAACCTTTTTTTTTGTAAAATCTTGTTTTTCTAAATAAACTTCATAATAAGGTGCAAAAGGGTGGTACTAATGATAGTATATCCTTAAAATAATCTGTTTTATATCTTATTTAATTATTTATAATAAAGTTAAAAACCAAATATTCATTAAGGAGTAGTTTTCATAGGATTTTATGAAAATATAGGAATTATAATATGGTTTCATTTTACCTACCGTTTTTTCATTCGTCTGTCCTACATATACAGAGAAAAACATCTCAGACGTATGTAAGCTTATTTTGTAAGAGAGCAGCCGACTCTTGAAATGAGCAAACGAGATTTTATTTTATTTTATGCACAAGAGCTCTTTTCAGTAGAAATTTTCCGCTCCATATAAATGCTTTAGCTTAGGTGAAAAACCTACTTCAAAGAACAATATCAAATTCTTGTTTATGATATAATTATATCAGCAATTAAATGTATACCCTTGAATCTTATTTCTGGAAATTGTACTCTTTTTTTTTTTTTTTTTTTTTTTATCGTGACTCGGCAAAGTGACCACACTGCACCTGATGGTAAGTGCAGTGCCGTCCAGTTATAGTATCAAGTAGCGAGGGATAGATTATCACTCGCTACTCAATACAATCATGCCGGCCTGCTGTGTAGCTTCTTCACACTACGCCTAAAGGACCCAGGATCATAGGAAGGAGGGAACACGGTAGCTGGCAAACTGTTCCACAGCTTGATGGTGCGGCAAAAGTACGAGTTTGCGAACCTCTTAGTTCGGGCCGGGGTAGTAGACACCACAAAGCTGTGGCTCCGCAATCCAGTACGCGTGGTTCTGGTATGGAAGGGAGAGGATGGGATAAGATCAAACAATTCTTCAGAGCATTCACCATGATACAGACGGTAGAACACGCTAAGCGAGGAAATATCCCTACGCAGCTGTAGCGGCTCCAGGCTGTTACTCACGTCTGCATCATTCACAATGCGGATGGCCCGCCGCTGCAACCCGTCCAAGGCATCGAGGAGGTATTTTGCGGAACCGTCCCAGAGGTGCGAGCAGTATTCCATTCCCGGTCGCACCTGTGCTTTATATAAGCGGTAGAGCTGACCGGGCGTGAAAAACCGCCGCACCCTGTTCAGGATTCCGACCCTGCGGGAAGTGGCGGATATTACGCCCTCGATGTCACTCCTTGGATTAAGATCGCAGCGGATATCCATACCTAGGACACTAAGGTCATTCCGCATTGCGAGTGGAACACCCTGAAGAACGGGGATTGGAGAAAACGGAGACTTCTTGCACGAGAACGCGCACACCTGGGTTTTCTTGGCATTAAACTCAACCCGATTCCTGGTACCCCATGATGATATGAGATCCAAGGCCTGGTTGAGCTCCATGACAAGATCCTCGCGTCTCCTCTCAGTATCCACCCGGCAACCAGGAGGCTTGCTGCAATAACGCCCATGAACCGTGCTGTCGTCTGCATAGCAATGAATGTTGCCAAGCGACAACATATCATTGATATGCAGAAGAAACAAGGTGGGCGAAATCACAGAACCTTGTGGTACTCCGGCATTTACTGACATGAACTGCGAAGCGTGTCCATCAACGAGGACACGCATTCTACGCTCATGCAGAAAGCCGGAAATCCACTTGCACAGGTTGTCGGGCAGACCGTATGCCGGGAGCTTGGAGAGAAGGCCACGGTGCCAGACCCTATCAAACGCCTTGGCTATGTCGAGACTCACAGCCAGAGCCTCGCCATGCCTGTCAATCGCCTCGCCCCAGTGATGCAATACAAACGCTAGAAGATCACCCGTTGATCGGTTATGGCGGAAACCATATTGTAGGGTCTGACCGATCACCCTTTTTGGGGATCGGCTGCACATTGGCCTCCCTCCACGATTCAGGCACAACACCTGAGAGGTAGGACGATCGGTATAGGCGCGTCAGTGCAGGAGACAACTCCGCTGCACACTTTTTGAGAACAAGCGCTGGGATACCATCCGGACCACTGGCCTTCCGGACGTCGAGAGACTGCAGCTCACGCCGCACATCACAATGCCTGATACGGATATCAGGCATTGTGTGACCGCAACCGGGCAGCGTAGGTGGTAAAGGAGCATTGCAGTCCTCGAGTCTCGAATTAGCCGCGAAGAGGTTTGCCAGTAAATCGGCCTTCTCTTGCGAGCTATGGGCCAGTGTTCCATTACGATATCTCAGCGGTGGCAGCGAAGGGCGACAGAAATTAGATTGGACCGCCTTAGCCAAGCTCCAATAAGCACGACTGCTTGTCGGGTGATCGGCCAAAGCACATCCAATCTTGGAGACGCGCTGGGCATCCGCTCTAACATACTCCCTCTTGCAAGCCTTGGCAGCACGGTTGTAGGCTGCTTTGAGGGACTTGAGATTGGGATCCTTCTTAGCGCGACCCCTGATCCAAGCGCGATACGCCGTCTGTTTTTAATATTGTAAAATATTGTAAAACTTTTATAAAATATTTTTAAGGCAACATTAAATGTTAAAGCATTTCTTTAGATAGGTGGTAAATGGTCGTACCAACGGACAGACACGAAGATCAATGACGAGGCGTCAGTACCGCATACTGCGCGTTTGTATTGGGCATTATTTAGGTAAATTAATGGGAAACCATTAATTAACGGTAGCGGCACTAACATAGGACACCACGATCACCAACTTTATGATGTTTTGTCAATGATATCACTGACACTTGCGTCCGACGCTTGACGAAACCATCTCAATACTCGAAATACAAAATTATTCGTATTGTACTTTTATGAAACATATCACAACATATATTTACGCGTTGTTTCCATGCCAAATTTTGCCACTGCTTGCTGTGACTCAATATCGGAGTGTTGTTTAGAGCAGGCCATGTCCTATCCAACATAATGAAAATTAGTGGTTATATTCCAATCCTAATATTATGTCAGGGCACTCGTTACATCATAGATTCGACCTCAACGCCTGGGTAGGCGTTGTCAACGACCGAGTCGTCGAATAGGACATCATTGAAGGACGCTTTATTGGCGAATAGTATTTTGCTCTACTTCTTGCGATGGTATTTACTTATTTAGAGGACGTTCCGCTGGCAAATCTATGCGGGCTTTGGAATAGGGCGGCGCACCATCCCACTACCATAGACAAGTGAGAGATTAGTTGAATGAGGAGTTGGGCAGCTGGTGGATAAGCAGCAGAGGCCCCGACGTAGCCTCCACGCGAGAAATTAAATGAAGTGTGTATGTGAGCGAGCCAAATACTGAATAAGTATAAGAACAACACATAATTTACGCTTTTGACGGTGTTTCACGACAAAGGGATGACCTTATCAGTTTAAGAAACAATTTCATTCAACGTGTGCCTTTGTGCATAATAATGGTGGTAATTTCGAATACATATTAAAACACTCACCTAGATAGGATATAGGATAGGTAGGATACTCGTAAATAATTACAATCGTTGTAATTAAATGATTGTTACAAATATGCCAAAATAATTTACCTTTATTTAATCCAAATAACGAAAGTAATTTTGTTGGCCCGAAGCATATATAATATAAAATATAATAATAAATGTATCACGGGAGATTTATTTCAAAATAACTTATTTCAAGGCCAGTTTTAACCAAAATGATTCACGTCATGATGAACGGTCAAAAGTCCCACACAATGCCCTGACCCCCACGCCTGTATCGTGGGTATCAAGAACTACGAGGGACTACTATCCCACACAACCCGCAGACCCGATACAAATATGTCACACAGAGATTTGTCTCGGTGCGGGAATCGAACCACTGGCCTCTGGTTTCATAGCCGGCTATTCGCCCGCTGCTCCACGGAGGCTGTTTTCATCAAACTATGCTACACATCCCGAGGGGAACATATTGGAAACCCAAAGGGAATATGATCCAGATAAAAAGGATAGGTTCAAATGGAACGGCCCTTCAAGTTTCTAGAGGCGTTAGATATTATGTAGGTGTTGGTAGGTAATTACGATTATCAAATGGCATAATTTTGCTACCACCAAATGTTATGTAATTAGTTATGGTGGTAAACAATGTGGTATAAAATAAAATAGTTGAGCCTACATACACCTAACCTAGGTCCTATATTAAGATTTTTTAAATCTATTTTAAAACTAGTTTGAGCTATTTATTTCAAAGGTCTTATATAGATCTTCAAAAATCTCCGTCGGTTATAGAATCAACGTCATTTACGAAGGTTCATGTAATACATTATGTATATCCGTAATGTGTAATTACGTAAAGTGTGTAAATTGGTTAATTTATAAAAAAATTGTATCATTTACAGTAATGAGCGGCGCTGGGTCGGAGCTCTGGGTCCTCGGATATGAAGCAGCGCCTGCTTTATTGTGAGTATAGTTATTTGATAAGGAACAGTACGCCTTCTCTTGAAATCAATTCCAATCTCGAACTCGATACAGTTTCAATTCCAATCTAGAAGATATTGGAACTCTAACTCACTCAACTAAATGAAATAGAATATTTACGAACTAGCGATCGTAAATACTCTATTTCATTTTGTTACTTAAAATTCTGCCGTATTCCGTTAAATCTTGCGGTGGTGTTGCGTTCAAGAGTGCCAATTGTACAGTTTTCGAACCCAATCCCAATTCTGGCGGCGTCTTGCTCGCAAGTGTTTACGCTATTTTAAAACAAAGCTGTATCCTGTTTTTAAAGTGAATTGTCCTGGTTTTTCTAACTTCAAATATTAGTATTTGAATTCCGGGTTTTTTAACCCTAATCTATAGCATGGTTGGGCCGGCTTAACCGAGATATTACCACTGTCTCACAGAAAAAATAACACAACTGCTTGATGTTGCGTTTTTTTTACGGCGAAACAGATTTCTGGAAAGCCTCAGTTCCTCTGTGGACACACAGCGCATACCGCACCATTGTCAAACGCAATCTCAAGCAATTCTGAACCGCGGTAGAAAAGTTTGCGCGAATCTCTACATGACTCTTTTTCCTGATTTTCATTATTAGTATTGTGGTTATTCATGAGCGGTGGAGATGACTTGCTCGTTTACCATTTTTATTATTTCAATTTACTGAGCTGCATGACGTTTTTTTTTATCCTAGCACGGCAAAGTGACCTTACTTCACCTGATGGTAAGCGCAGTACGGTCCAATTAGAGTATCGAGTAGCGAGAGACGATCTATACCCCGCTGCTCAACACAATCATGCCGGCCTGCTCCTTCACACTACGCCATGGGCAAGAAGGTGAAGAAGCGGTCGAGGGTCTATTGTCAGAGTACTTAGAAGGCCGCAAAAAAACCGGATGTACACTGGCTGATCACGGAACGCGACACACTTGCGTGTGCCACTATGGCGGGTTTTTCACCCTGTGTACGGTGGTCGCTATCCGGGCGGATATGAATATCCTACCACCAACAACGTTCATAGTAATTTAGTATTTATTACCTAGACCTTGAGTAGACAACTGTTACTATTTGATCTTGCTGATGAGTTATACCTATAGCCTTACTTAATAAACAGGCTATGTAATGCACTGTTCAGATCAGACTGGCATAAGTGGTTCCATAGCCCGTTCAAACAAATGATTTGCGTTACTGTTATATAATTTATCACTTGTCTTTTTTTATAGTATAGTCCGACAAACGAGCTAGTGAGTCACCTGATGTTATGTTATCTCCACCGCCCATGAACATCCACAATACCGAAAGTATCATGTATGCGCTGTCGGCCTTGAAGGACAGGAATAGGGATTAGGGAAGTGAAGGGGGAATCTGGGCCTCCGGATATCTCACTTACCATACGAAACGCGACAGTAAACTGTCACTTTACGTTGGTTTTCTGTGAGACAGTGGTACTAGCCCGGTCGAGCCGGCCCATTCATGCTGTAGACAAATATGTCTACAGCGTGGCTCTACCACTATCCATTGTTAATTTGGAAATGAGCAGAATAAGGTTATTTTGGTGTTATTGCGTACTATATTTAAATGGTATGTCACGTGTAAACTTACTCACGAAGAAAGATTAATGAACCATTCTTTTAATGTGTGTAAATTGTTTTCATTTCTTGTTTCGTTTTCTGAATTTGTGGTAGAATATATATTTTACTGACCAAAGTATTTGATTGGATTAACTGGATATTATGCTTCTTTAAATGACACCAAATAAACATACAAAGAAAGTGGGTTAAGAAGTAAATTGCAGTTACGTACCAGTATAACTACAATCGTTGTAATTTCGACTGCGAGTTGCCAACTGACTTGAATATTTTAACCTAATTAAATCTGTATGCATTTTCCAATACTATTTATAGAACAAAAGTCCTTGTTTATGCTTAACAAAATAAAGTGCACTATAATCGATTATTATTTTCTCGATATTTGTGGCTTCGTAGAAATTACCATTTCCAGTGATCCTCGAATACCTTCACTGTAACAAATCATCAGAGAACTTTTTAAAGCAAGAATCACCGAGCTTGACTGGGGTAGTATGTAATGGGTGAAGCGGGCGTCTGCCTTTACGATTTCCGAATGCTCAAACATTAGACAATATTATGAATTACCGGCAAATTCAACACATATATTTGAATAATGTATCACATTCATAAAAAGAACCATATTACATCATTTTTAAGGCCTATTTTTATGTATTTTACATGTCGTATGCAGAATAACACCCTTTTTTCTGTATCTCATTTTCATGGATATGTATTGTGATAAATATACACACCGAGATGTGATTGCATGTTGCACGTCATTTTCAGGAAATATTACTCAGGCATGATACATACCTAATATTATTGTGTAGTTTTCTAGCACAATTCACATAATTTTGAGAACAAGTTTGGCGTCAAACAACACCATCACATAAAATAGCTATTCATTTGTAACATGTTAAAAAATAAACAAGCCTTCCTTTTTCAGCGAATTTATTTCGAATTGTTTATAACATTTTTATTTAAGGAGCAGTGATATCTGTTTTTTATTCCAGAGTGGGAGCAGCTCTAGTACTGATACTAGAGACGATGTGGGTGATAGCGTTATTCGTTGACTTGCTGTGTCGCCGAGGGGAATACACGTTGGGCCTTCGCTGCTGGGATTTCACGCGGTGGTCGTGCGGGAGAGCTCGCGCGCCTTTCTACGCATGTGCTGCTACTGCACTTCTGTTTGCCAACCTTAGGCTACTATCAACTATAGCAGGTATTATTAAAAATTACATGGTTGTTTTTTTTTATTTTAAATTAATGATCTTGGTTGATTATCAACTACGCCGCTCCATAAATCCACAGCTTGTATGTCACCTACTCAATTTTTTTCTTGGCACGGCAAAGTGATCACATTGCACCTGATGGTAAGCGCAGTGCCGTCCAATTAGAGTATCGAGTAGCGAGAGACAATGTATCCCCCCCTACTCAATACAATCATGCCGGCCTGTTTCTTCACACTACGCCACGGGCAAGAAGGTGATGAAGCGGTCAAGGGTCTAGTGTCATAGTACTCAGAAGGTCGCCATACAGTCAAACATCGTACCCCAACTCTAGACCCCCGACAAAAACCGGATGTACACTGGCTGATCCCGAAACACGACACACATGCGTGTGGCACTATGGCGGGTTTTACACCCTTGTACGGTGGTCGCTATCCGGGTGGATATGTATATCCTACCACCAGCAATGTTAATACAATAAAAATATTTTTTAATTAAATGGTTGATTTTAATGATAGTATTTTTATCACAGATTCAGAGAAAGGGCCACATGTGTATTTGCAGGATTTTAGATTCAAATTAAAACCGATGTACTTATTTCAGCGGAATAGTGATTCTGCGCTTCATTTGTGCCTATGCATAATTAAATGCACTTCGTACATACTACATACACTAAAAGTGAAGACTGCTCAAAATGTCAATAGTTATGTCTTATTTGTTCCAAGTTAATTTACGTACGAAATTGAACTGCAGTTCCCACACAGATAATAATTAGTATTTCTCGTTCATTTTTGAGTACGTCTACATACATAGACGTCCATAACAAGATCAAGAACAATATAATTCAACGTAATTTTTTTCAACACACGGTTTATTTTGCATCCATTATTGCAGAATTACACCTTCCACTGTAAGCCGACGTACATTATGTTAACTTGTAGTCGCTGATTGTAATAATAAGAGATAAATTCTCGACTCAATTGATAGTCGATCATAAATTGACCGTTCAAACGACGAAACTTAATATTCAGCTTCTACCACTCCGAAAAAGTCAAACTAAACGGTTATCCCAAAAAGTAATTCAATCAGTCTTTTTCGAAGTGCTTTCCAGAGTGACATTTGTAGTAGACCCGTAACAATAGGCTATTTGACAACATTGAAAATATACTACAAATTGTGGTTATCCTGACAGATAATAGCTTAAAAAACCATATTTCACTTAATTTTAAACGAAATAATGTATATTTTTTGCAAATAAAACGGAATAAAATACAACATTTTTAAATAAAATTATCTGTGATTTGAACGCTCTGTGATTGGTTGCATCTCTGCTGACGTCACACGCAAGTAAACAAAGCTTCTTCGAGTGATATTAGTTCGCGTTTGATGTTTTCTGGGTGATAAAATCTATTGTTGATCCATTTAAAATAATAATAATATAATTTAAAAGAAAATTGATGAAATTCACTTCAATTGTACTATTTTCTTAGGGTCATTAGCTTGTTTACTTGCATGTGACGTCATACGTGTCATATGATCAGCGCCATTACAGAAATAGCGTTTTTGCCGCGGTTTTGGAGATTTAAACTTTAAACATTGATTTTTATTAAAAATACAGTAGATTTCCCGGAAATATCAATATAGTGTGCTTATTATGTAATAAATAATAGTATTAAATAATTTTCGAAAATTAGTCAAATAGCCTATTAATAATGTTGGTGGATGAAGTTTAATCCTGTCTAAAGGTACGAACGGTAGGCAGCGGCTTTGCTGTGCCCTGGCATTGCAGAAGTCTATGGGCGGTGACTACTTACCATCAGGTGGCCCGTCTGCTCGTCTACCTATCAAGGCACTAATAAAAAAAACATCCCATTTCTCGTTTACGTTGTGTTCCATTCTTGATTAGAAACTCTTATTTTTTTCAGGTGGAATGTTACTGATTTTAGCGGCGCTTCGTGCAGCAGTGCCATTCTCTCCGTACGCGACTCGCGGTCCACATTCACCAAGAGCCGGTAGCTCCCTACTAAGCCAGCACGACTCGCCACTTCCCGATGTATTCTACAACGCCGCAAATACAGAAGAAGACAGGTACTTATATAAAATAGGTTTAAAAGTTGAGTTATACGAAAGGGTTTACATGGTTGATATTCCATCAGTGCGCACGAAGCGATTTGCTTGTACATTTATCATGCGCATCGCTAGAGAGTGGAACTCTTTGCCGGAGTCTATATTTCCCGAAAATTATAACCTCGGTATCTTTAAATCAAGAGTGAATAGGTATCTTCTAGACAAGCGTGCTGCTCCGTATACCACATTATCACTTACCATCAGGCGAGATAGTGGTCAAATGCAAGCCTATTTATAGAAAACAAAAGGGCACCAAAAAGGAAAAATGAGATGAACACATATTTTAATAACGTTTGTGAGGTTCTAGCTTTGGTAGTGTGGAAAAAGGAGTAATCAAATTCTATGTAGATATAATACTGAGTATAGAGGATTTAATTTTGAATATATGTTACGTTAGATAACACAGAAACTTTTAATACATAAGTAGGTAGTATAATATATAAGTTATTAGTAGATACAATGAGAAGTAATAGACACAGTAAAAAATACACCACCTGTAATATAGAGTAAGATGATTTTACGCTTGAAATCAATTGAATTTGTTTTACGACATAATTTTGATGAAAAATCCTTCTTTACCGACTTTACTACGAGCTCCAATATAACTTTGATCGTTACAGAAGCGAAGAGATGACCGTCCTGAGCATCAAAACCCCAGAGAGATCTCGATCGGTGACGCCAAAGCCAGCCCTTGTCGAGTTTTAAACATTATATATTGCGAATATAGATTCGCAGGTTCGCAGGATTGTAGGTACTTTATAATATGAAGACTCAATCAACACGGAGAAAACATTATTTATTATATTAATTACGCTTAATCCACAAAAATTGTGACTTAAATTATTACATGTGGCCTAATTTGTGCGTTTTGCATCATTTGCCATTACTTAATTTAAAAATTATTGCATTGTATATTTATAATTTTATACACGAATCATCTGTGATAGATTAGATTGTAATTGCGTGAATAGTTGCTAACTACGTACATATCGGTGTAAAATAAATAAAATAAAAAACAAAATTGAAAATCGTGGCTGCCTTTTATTTCAGACCTCTTTTTGGCTTAACACGGCGTAATAAGAGTACGCTGCTTTCATTATCTGGAAAAAAAATACTAAATGAATATCGTCATTTAATGAACGTACTTGTTTGATAAATTCTAAAATATAGAATTCATTAATTTATACATAAAATTTTATTTATAAACCTTCATTTGGTGGGTGTCCAATAATTAATCTAAAGCACATTTAGAAAATACGAAAAGTAGGTAAAAACACCCTTGGAACGGATATAGAATGTTTGATGTTTAATTTTGTATCAATTTAAACGAAAATACAGGCCGTGATCCCAAATTCCCTTAGCTATTTCCGTGAGAATGTTTTATCAGTTTCTATGTTCGTTACTCCTTGCTGTATTAGGTTACTCAGACTGTGTTTCTTAATGTGTTTTATATTATGTTTATGTTCGCTTAAAAATGCTATCTCTGTAACTACTAGATATATCATAATATTAGCCTACTATATAATATTATAAGTGCGAATGTTTGGAAGGATGGATGTTTGTTACTCAATCACGCTACAATGGCTGGACGAATCTGGTTGAAATTTGGCATAGAGATAGTTTATAGTCTGAAATAGCACATAGGCTTTTATCCCGGAAAAATGCACGCTTCCTATGGGATATTAAAATATAGAAAAGTGTAATAGCGTAAGATACCTCATGGATTGTATACATTTTCTTCCAAAAATAACCTCCACGTGGGCGGAGCCGCGAGCAACATCTAGTACTTTTATAAGCGTAGCTACTATTAATTCAACTAAGGCTTTCTGAATGACCTACAGAATGCGCTATCCTGTGATTTAAATAACAGAACTATCTCATTTTAAACAGTAACCAGGGGCGATGTTGGACAACAGCCGACTTAGCTCAAGCAAAACGTTCTGCTTAAATGGAAATGATGGATGGCTAAACTTCATGAAGATTGAATAAAATAATAGGACATATACCTATGATGTACGTAATCTTTTGATGTTTTGATATATCATGAATTTATATTTAGATTCTAAACAATCCTGTCTAGCAAGGTGGATTTTCAACGTTCATTTATATTACACATGTTCAAACTTTGTGACGAACTCTCTGCCTTGATGTTCCCTGAGAGCTGTGAATTGCCTTTCTTTAAATGAAGTTTAAAGTTGTGGCTTGATTGTGCATTCTCAAAATCTATGAGCGGGGGAGCTATACAAAGTGCCAGAGATATACAAAGATCTTACAGAAAGAAAGCAAGCGTTGTCCATATGGGCGAATCCAGCAGCTGTGAGCCGAAGCGGTCGCTGAGCGCGCATCATCATTATCATGAGCAAACGGCGCAGACGTGGAGACATACATTCCCACTTGCTCTGCATAATTGCATCTGATATACGTTCTGCCTAAAATATATTTTATTTTAGTTTTCAATTTCCTCCACAACTTCATCGCATTGCTTAAAGTTGTGAAAATAATGATTATTTACACATTATTAACACCCAACAGTCACACATATAGCCCCGATCCCACACTAATATACGAGTCGTGTCGTGGGTATCAGGGACTACGAGAGACTTTCGGTCTCACAACACCCAGATCCCGGACACAAATATCTGTCTGTCACGCAAACATTTGTCCCGGTGTGGGAATCGAACCCATGGCCTATTGTTTCACAGTCGGCTACTCGCCAACTGCGCCACGGAGGCTGAAAAATATGCTGTTAAGGTTATTAAACATTCTTATATAATCCATAATAAATCTAAAAGAAACTGCATAAGAGTGACTACCAGCTTACTTACTTGCTTAGACTTACCCGCAGTTCTCGTTCATCATTATTTATCACGAAGTTACGCGACTAACTAGACGACATTTCGTACCTGAATAGTAAGTTCATTGCCCGTGAAACATTGTATAGCTAGCTGTATTATCATTGCGACGAAAAATGCCAGCGAAGTCACAAGTCGTACTGATTTGAAACTTGATGCGTCTTGCTGTAAAGGACATTTTACTCAGTAAAAATAAAAGACATTCGTTGAAAATTAAAACGGTCACAGAACGGATGTTTTCTAGACATAACAGTATTATTGTTACATTACATAAGTATTTTAATAAGGCCATAGCGGCATTGTTGTCGTAGAGCCTCCTGCCGGTTTGCAAAAGGATAATATTCAGAAGAATGGTATTTTACGAGAAAAGTAAATAACTATTTGATTTAACAAGTATCTAATTTAATATAACTAACAAAAGTAGAGAAAATATCTTATATATATATCTATCTCTATCCCACTTATATGAGAATATATTATATTAAAGAAATATATTTCTAGAAAAAATATGTATGAATCTTACCGAAACTTGAACCATTACCACGCAAATTGCAGCCATACTAGATAGAAGTTGAGTCATGAAGCCATATGAATAAGTTCTCGAGAATTTTTCTACGCATCTTAAATACAAAAAAGAATATTTTAAACAATTCTCTACAGTATTATTACTTTATTAACATGCTCCAGAGATATAATAAGACGATATGTATATAAATAGATATGTATCTACAGAAATGTTTTTTTTTCTGTCAGTATAAATAATACAGTAAGATATATTTTTGATAATTCCTTTTCATTTAAATTTAACTACAATTCAGGTATTGGTATTGTCGTTATTTTTGAATAGAATTTGAAATATAGATAAACAGGAAAACTAAGATAAAATGTCTCGCCTGTAGCTGGGTAAAACTAAATATAAAGCGCGCAATATTATTCAGATCAACGGTAGAAAAAAAGCAAACTGACAGACAATATTGAAGACGTAATCCTGAGATATTGCCGCGAATCATAACCACACAACCCACCCTCTTATTGCCTTCGTATTGAGGATGAATTGAGTTTTTTTTACTCGTCGGGACACCTATATTCGCCAGAGCTATCTGTTGACCTCTCGATCACTCTATTTGTAATATCAGGCACGTTTTCAATATCCATGAACGCTATGTAGTCACATGTTTTTTTCGATAATTTCGTCGATAACTTTTGAATAACTGCATTTGGCGCGAGTATTGCTTACATACAGTTTGATATCGATTTATGTTCATTCAAAGATTTGTTTACTTCGTTATGTTTGTTCTATTACTTAGCATGGCCTGAACTCGTAAATTATACGCCTGTTTAAGAGTGTCGGTAGGTTACAGTTTGCATTTTAAAAACTTTGCCTTTTTCTTCTGAAGTGCGGTATGATGCAACTTCATTCGACTTTTCGACGATTCGACATTCACAAATTTATATCGTAACATTCATAAATATTACAATTAGGTACCTAATAAAAAAAACACAATACATTAAAATTACTGTACCTATAATAAATACCCCTGTTTTACTAGTTTTTACAGTGTATTAGGGTATTTACTATTATTAGAAATACCGAAGGTATAACGGTGGTATTTAGGAGACTAGTTGGGGGTAGTTAATAATGACAACCAAAGTGGGAGTAGTAAATGTTTAATATAAAACAGAGTGCCTTCCGCGCTCCGGTGTTCAGTTCAGAAGACTAGTGGTGTAGCAGTGAGTTGGTAGTGAGAACATTCGTGGTTCGTTCGCGGGCCAGTAAGTAATTGTAAACGGTTTAATGGCGTTGTTCAGTTTATAAGGGTAATGCTGGTAGATTAATTATAAAGAGAAGCCTTAAGTGAATCCTGACATGCGTGTATGTGTATTAAGCACTGAGATGTGTAACAGTGTCGTATAAATCAATTAATAAATTATAAATATTGTATTTGTGCCTTTTAAATATCCATCTTGCATAGTTTTGTTGATGTTCCTAACAAGTGATAGTAAGTCTACCAACCCGCATTAGGCCAGCGTGGTGGACTAAGGCCTAACCCCTCTGATTAGTGGAGAAGGCCCGTGCCCAGCCGTGAGACAATTTGTAATACTGAGCTAGTATTATATTATTAGTAGGTAACTTTTTTCTTAGGTAACAGGTAGTAGGTAACTTCTTGGGCGGTGGGTGTTTTTTTTCTAATGGCCCGATTAAGGTTATTTAAGGCAAGGAAAATTAAAACGGCTGTCCGGAAAATTGGAGAAGTGTTTTTTTTTCTTTTGGATTTCACTCTCCTACGGTACCAATAAACGTAATAACGCATGCGAAGTTGTGTGCAAAGGCTGGTGTAGAATAAATATTAAATATATGACCTACCTCATATTTATTTTATACATTTAATAACTGAACTTTCGGCATACGTCATTATTCATTAATAGCGGCGCACTATTGCAATTTTACTCGTTAAAATGATACCTACGTATTCATTTAAATGTAGGTATACGTAGTGCCAATAAACTGTTTGGGAACTGCGATTGTGAAGCATAATTAATTTAAAACCTTTTATTGTCATCGATAATATTTGACTTTCAGTTAATTGAAAATGTACCTACTTAGTAAGTTAACATTGATAGTAGTCCTTTAGGCCAGGCCGGCATGATTATGTTGAGTAGCGAGGGATAGATTGTCTCTCGCTACTTGATAGTTTAACTGGACGGCACTGCACTTACCATTAGATGCAGTGTGGACACTTTGCCGTGCCAGAATAAAAAAATAAGGGTCTGGGTGTTGTGGGACTGTAGTCGTAGTTTATCCCCATAATATACACGTGTGATCTAGTGTGAGGTCTGTATAACTGTCAGATGTACAATTATTAACAACGTAATAGTTTTTAGACTTACCCTATGAGTATTTGATGTTGTCGAATACAATTTAATAAAGTACTTTCTAATGCACTTTCAATTTGACGACCAGTGTAAAATATTTTTACAATTTTCTCATTATCTTCATTTTTTGTGTCGTGAATTCTAGAACAACTACTGTTTTCTACAGCATTTCGTAGTTGCCCCATAGTTCGATCGTAAGCAGTAACTAAAGCTTCACGTAGAGTGGCAAACTGAGAGCTCATGTGCAAAATTACTGATGCGATAAAGGTATCAATCGTCATCACAATATGCCCAGTCCAAAGTAAACCGACTGTTTCAAGAGCAAATGTGAGTATGTAAGATTCTTCAGTTTGATGCGGCCACGGAATGTAAATGGGCTGTGGCATCGTTCGGATGGGTTTCATTGAGGTATTATTCAAATTCTTTACTATACTTTTCCACCGCAAGTCTTGATTAATTCCATAAACGTTAGCGTTTCCTATCGTCATCCACCCGAAGAAAAGGAAAGCACCAGTAAATATTCTTGACAGTCTGATCGTCTTGCGGTTCTTTTCGTCGTTTTGATAGTATTGATACAAATCAATCTCGAGAATATGAACTATATCTTGGAGTTCGGCGTTACGAAAATAAAATATGCAAAGTTTAATCAATGTTAAATCGTGAGTTATGACGAAAGAAAGACTGAACATGAAACGGTCTAGATCTTTATCTCCAACGAAGGGATCTATAGTTTCTAGACCGACAAAACCCACAACCCAAACCATTTGAGTCAGAATAGAATAATACAGGTACCAGCCGGGAAAATTACTTTTGTTTTCTTCGTCAGGATGGTGCCACCAGCCTAGACCGAGGACTCTTAAGAGAAGATAATGTAAAGCAAAATAACGTGAAGGGCGCATGATTGCCAAGAAGTCAAAACTAAAGCAGTATGATATAATAAATAATACCCTTGAAATCCCACCTCAACAGCTTACGTTTATTATATTATGGTGTTGTTCGTGATTGACACTGCAGTATTAAAAGCGTTTAATTTAGATATACAGGGTGATTTATTACTGCGGCTATTATCATGTAAATTGTTTAAATGCCTAATCTTACAAGGGACATTTCATTAGCCTTTATTTGTTGTGTTAACAATCATAAATTAATCTTTTACGTATATTTCGAAATAACAAACAATTATAATATGTGAGTCACGAATAACTGCACAAGGCACTTACCAAAATTGTCCTTCCACGTTTTGCCGAGATCAAAAGACTCGAGACGGTAACAAACATGCACTCTAAAATAACTCGCTGTTTTCGTCTCGTGTAGAACCATTGATAATAATGAGGAACTTTTTTATTTGAACCATTTTACGTTTAAACAGGTAAAGTAAATATTGAAATAAAACATGACTTCGTTGCTGTTTGGGTTTGTATGGTGAATTATTATTGCCCTGTTTGTACGAGATTTATGTGTGGTACCCGTTACTACAGGTGTTACTTTTATCCAGTTCAATCGATCTGTATATATAAAAGAAGAAGCTGACTGACTGACTGACTGATCGATCAACGCACAGCCTAAACGGCTGGGGTAAGAGACTTGAAATTTTGACAGTAAGTAACTTTTATCACGTAGGCATCCACTAAGGAAGGGTTTTTGGAAATACCACCCCTAAGGGGGTAAAATAGGGGAAGAAAGTTTGTATGAAAATCCGTCATTTTTGAAGTTAAGTTTATGAAAATTTGTATTTGGCCTTTTAGTCAAAAATAAAAAATATATATTTCAGGATTTTTGGAAATTCCACCCAGAAGGGGGTAAAATAGGGAAGAAAGTTTGTATGAAAATCTGTGATTTTTGCAGTTAAACGCATGAAATTTGGTATTTGGCCTTACAGTTAAAAATTAAAAACTAATATTTCAGGGTTTTTGGAAATTCCACCCCTAAGGGGGTTAAATAGGGTAAGAAATTTTGTATGAAAATCCTTCATTTTTTAAGTTAAATGCATGAAAATTGGTATTTTGTAGTGTATACTTTTTGTCTCAAACATGACCTCCACGCGGGCGGAGCCGCGAGCAACAGCTAGTAATAAGATATAGCGTCACTAGTAGGAAATAACGAAAAATTCACTGAAGCCATAACAATTTGCAGATTTCAATTCTTGTTTTTTTTACGGTAAGACATTGTCTCTTATGCAAAAAATAACGGTAACCGCTTACAATCAGGCGGGCCGTAAAACTGTTTGCCACCATCGTGGTATAAAAAAATAGACATTTTATTGAAAAGCTAATTTAATTCTATTGAGATATGTCATATTTAATACATTCAAAACAATATAATTCGTACTTCACATGCGTAAAACGTTTATCGTTACCTACCGTAAAAGACTGTGCATTACCTACACAGTAAGTTTACGAGTATACGAGTAAGTTTACCCAACAATTTCTCTCATAAAAGTAGCTTAATTATGTTAATCCAAGATATAAGCTACGCTTTTGATTTTCATTCAAATCTGTTGAGCATCTCCGCAGTGTGAAAAGTAACTACCACACTCAGAAACAAATCGCGTTTATAATATTACTGTGATAGCTATATTATATGCTTATTATATATTATAGCTATATTGTATACTTTTTTGTCATACTGTCGATAGGAAATGATCGTGGCGTAAACGCTTAAATATTAACAAGTTTTAATGGTAGTTATAATGTATACAGGTAATGTAATTATAGGCAACTACTGGAAATTGACTTGAAAGGTGTTAATTCGGCCAGAATAAATAATAGAGTTTCTGGGAGGAAGGAAAATTAAATTTATACTATTGTTTTAAATTTATGTTCAGCTGACATTAAAATGTACAAAGGAGCATTTGCGCATCTGTTAAATATTTCACAATTATGTTTGGTGTTAGGTACTATAGTGAAATATTATTACCTAAATATTAATTTTGCGATTCCTAAAAATCAAGTAACAATAAAAATTATGGGAAACGAAGAATAATAATTGTTTTCTAAAGAATGCTTTTAGGACCTGCGTAAATTTAACCAAAACTTTAAGATACGACTCCATTGATAATAAAAATACACTCTTTATTTATGTACATACGAGGATGACGGTCCCACAACAATGAAACAAATATTATTGAATCACGCAAACAGAATGTCTTGGTGTGGGGATCCAACACACTCAGCATCAAAATTCAAATAAATAAACATTACAAAGTAAAAAATAACTAAGACTTGTAAAACGACTTCGTAAATTAAAAACGTCAGAAATAATAATTTCTTACACGATTGTTGTACCTATCAGTTGATCGGCACCCTGACAGACCTGTAGGCCTGCTCTTGAAATCAATTCAAATCTCGAACTCGATACAGTTTCAATTCCAATCTAGAAGATATTGGAACTCTAACTCACTCAACTAAATGAAATAGAATATTTACGAACTAGCGATCGTAAATACTCTATTTCATTTAGTTACTAAAAATTCAGTATTCAGTTAAATCCTGCGCTGGTGTAGCGTTCACGAGTGCCAATTGTACAGTTTTCGAACCCAATCCCAATTTTAAATGGGAATCTAGTGTCAAGAGTAACCTCCTGATGTATCTGTCGCCGAACTGAGAGCGATGGATATCAGGGAAATCAGAGTATACCGCACGGTCTCCTATCAGGCGACCTCCCTTTTAGCTTGCTTCCTGCTCTGGGATTTGGAAGCAAAAAACGTTGCGTCACTATTTCAGTGGTGTGAGGAAGCGTTAAAGCAGAGACTACGACCGACGCCCCAAAAAATCCGCCACAGATCTCCGCTTTATCAAATGTTAGAGATTGAATGGTAGCGACGTCTAGAACACCCAAGCTCTGGCGCGGCGACAATAGAAGCAATTCGACCTATACTGGCGGAATGGCTTCGTTGATGTTATGGCCTAACCTTCAAGGTGACACAGTTGCTCTCGGGACACGGTTGTTTAGGGAAGTACTTGTGCCACATTCGTCGAGTACCGAAACCTGAGTGCCATCATTATTGTTGTGCTGAAGACTCGGCGCAGCATACATTGGTCGCCTGTCCCGCATGGGACTCCCCGTGCCGCGAGTTAACCGCAGTCGTCGGTGAGCAACAATCTGTCGCAATACTAATTCCCAACATCTGCTGAAAGTTTTGTGATAATAGGCGTTTGAATCGGATATGTGTTAAGCAATATTGGTACGAAGAACAGGTCGCTACTTCGTGTTCCCATCGTTTGAGAAACTTTGACGTAGCCTGATTTATAAGGTGCCATTCGGAGCCATTCCGAATGGCACGTAGTGAGGGATGAGTAGGTACAATATTGAGCTTGAGCATCAAAGCCGATAAGTCTTTGGGGAACTCCAGTAGGAGATGATTGTGATCTGATCTACTGTCCTAGATCGACTAATAATAATTGCTGAATGCTTCGCCAACTGACGAAGCACTCTTTTAAGTCTTTTATATTGTGATTTTCGTTTTGCCCCACTATGAGTGAGATCATCCAAGAAACAACTCGAAACTACCTTTAAAATAGTAAAACAACTGACGGTACCCACAATTTACAAAAGATAAAATTATTTGTAAGGTCAATTCAGTCTTCGTATTCATTATACTCCGATAAACGTCCACGAATCGCGATTAAACAAGCCAAGTGCCCCGTCATCTATCGTCCCTAATCCACTTATCTGTAAATAATTTAATGTTTAGTAAACATGCTAAAAATTATGAAACCTTACATTTGCAATGTATTTTTAATAGAAATAATACTTTTTACTCGTTTTACTTCAAATAAAATAAAACAGATGGCAGTATTTCATATTATTTTCTCTGACATATAAAAGATGGCGCTGACTAAAACTCTTAAAACGCGAAGGCGTATTTATTTCGTCGTGCGTCGGAGCTGACACAATTTTTTTTATTTTATTTCTGAAATAATGATAATAACGGCTTTACTTTTTTCACGATTTTTTTCTATTTCTCCTTTGTCGAATATATTGAATGTCGTAGGTAATAACCAGAGGGCGTTACTGTACAGCCTATGTGTCTATGCTATGTGTGGACATTTTACTTTTTAAAATATAAAATACGCGATTTGTATTTATGTCAGAGAAAAATAAGTTTTAGTGTTGGCAACCTTTTTCTAGAATTTTAAAACAATGATGTGTATTGAGTGTCGCTTTCATGTAAGACTAGGCAGTATGGTCTAAAAACTGTAGCATGTCCTTTGGACGAAAAGAAAAAGCGGTGTAGTTCACTTATCACTGTTAAGATGTGATAGTATAGTACTTTGTGTGTTTTAATTTGAGTTTGTGTGTTCTTATGATTACCTACTTAATTAAATTTGTTCAGCCAGATATATTTAAATTAAATTAAATACTTTTTATAACAAGTGTATTGAATATACATAGTAGGTATGTATAAGTCTATTGTATTGATTACGGCGGAAGATTCAAATATAACAAAATTGTTAGGTTGTTTTTATATAAAGCATTTTACTGTCGCTTCCTGGTGAATGAAAACACCGAGAGGAAACCTGGTTACTTGAGAATTCTTTATAAGTATTTATTTGGAAGGTATGTGAAGTTCCGAAACCCACATTAGCCTAAGGTGATGGAGTAACACAGGGATAGATAGGGTAGAGTAGTAGACGAGGCCCGTGCCCAACAGTGGGACAGCATATAAGTAGGAATGACAACAAATAGGTCATAGTAGTAGTAAATTGTATCATATAGTAAACTGTCTATAGTTTAAACAGCTTATTCCGCGTTTTTTTAATGTTATCAGAAATTGTTAAGCTCAAAAATTATATACAGGGATAACATTATTTATTTTGAAATCCCAATCTATAAACATTATAAAATCGTTTTTTTTCAACTGCCAAGGAAGGGTTATGTTTTTCGCACGTATCTTGTATGTATGTTTGTAAATTTCTTTATAAATAAAAATAATAATACTAGCCCTGTATTAAATATTGTCCCACTGCTGGGCACGGGCCTCCTCAACTAATGAGAGGGGTTAGGCCATAGTCCACCACGCTGGCCTAATGCGGGTTCGTAGACTTCACATACCTTCGAAATTCTTATGAGAATTCTCAGGTATGCAGGTTTCCTCACGATGTTTTCCTTCACCGTTGAACAAGCGATAATTAACATTTAATACACTCGTAACTTTAGAAAAGTCAGAGGTGTATGGCATTTAGGTTTCGAACATACGACTTTCGTCTTGACAGTCCGTACCGCAACCAACTAGGCTATCACAGCTTCGTCGCATTGGTGCGCCAATTTTAATTGAGCCGGTGTTACATACTCCTTCTCCAGGTTGGAAGTCCCGTTTTCGACAATGCCATGTTGTACCGTAAATTCGCATTGTAATATTACAACAATACTGCTCTAAGAGGTGGTGGTAGGCCGCCAGGTATTTTGATTACCTACACCGCAGTGATCACGATTTACCACGGCGTTTCTTAGGTACAACTAGATTCTCATGGGTGCTACTGCGGCGCTTGCACGGCTCTTACCATGGGGGCCCAATTCTGCCAGCCGGAAGCTCTACGCAGGAATCGTACGGTCAATGGCCTTATATGGGCACCGATTTGGGCGAACCACCTGACGGCTCGCAATATCGCAATATTGCGCAAACCACAAAGAGCGATGGCTGTCAGGGCAGTCGGAGGATACCGTACGGTCTCCTACGAGGCGGCTTCCCTCTTAGCTGGCTTCCCGCCCTGGGATTTAGAAGCCAAAAGCGCTAGAACGGAGCCTGCCACCTGTGCCCCGAGAAATAGACCTCTGCAGAACCCGGCTCTACCAAGTGCTGGAGACAGAGTGAAAGCGACGTCTAAAGCACCCTAGCTCTGGCGCGGCGACAATAGAGGCTATCCGGCCTATGCTGGCGGAATGGCTTCATAGACGGCATGACATCTTAACGTTCAGGGTGACGCAGGTGCTCTCGGGACATGGTTGTTTCGGGAAGTACCTGTGCCACATTCGGCGAGAGCCGATACCTGAGTGCCATCACTGCTGTTGTGTTGAGGACTCCGTGCAGCATACAGTGGCCGCTTGTCCCGCATGGGACTTGCCGCGCCACGACTTAACCGCAGTCGTCGGCAACAATCTGTCGCTCTCAGCATTGGTAGTGACCATGATCGAGAGCGAGGACGGGTGGAACTCAGTTGCTTCATTTTGCGAGCACGTCATGTCCGCAAAAGAAGCAGCCGAGAGGGAAAGGGAGCGGACTGTTAGAGTACCCTCCCTAAATCGACGCTCTCGACGCCAGAGAGATGATCTCCGGCCTCCATAAACTGGCCTGCAGGTGACGGTTGCACAGACCGGCCCGTCACCATGCAAATAAAGGCCTGATATGATAGCGTGAAAAACACACACGCATTTCCAGTGCTCTGTCTGAGGGGTCTATTCCTCAGACCGTGATTGGCCCTGTATAAGGGCCGACTCCTGCGGAAGTTGCGGCTGCATGCAATTGCGTACCCCGCGACTTTCGACAAAAAGGAGAGAGTGGAACATCGCGGGGTTTAGTCGGTAGGACGGTCTAGGCCGGTGAGTCCGACATACTTCTTTGGAAGATCAGTAAATGGATTCACCGTGAAAAAAAAAATGTACAACTAGATTAAAAGTACAACCTTCAGATGGCGATTGTATAAATGGTACTACATGGGTACCTACTGTGATATTTTCCTATGACAGTATTAGAAGAATCAGTCAGGATAAAAGAAGTAGGATTAACATTTCGCTTAATTTCATAAGGTCCGTTTGGGAACAAATTACGATTCACACCTTTCCAAATGTTGCTCAATTCGTGTGTTCTAACCAAAACCAAATTACCTACCTTATATTTCGGTGCTAGGCGATGAGCGGAATCTGCAATTAGCTTCCGACGATCTTGATACTGCTCAAATCGTTCTCTAATGTATTTCAAGCTGTCAATAAAGGAACGTAAATACGGAGTCTGTGGGACACAACGTTTTCTTTTTCCATAATGGTTCGAATATCGTGGCGTACATCAAATAGTGTATGCAATTCCCTAGCAAAGTTTAAATAAGCCGGAGTCTTTCCAGTGGTACTACAAACTGCAAAATAATTGATTTAAATTGTATGTAATTAATTGATGTAAATGTAACCAATTATTTTTTGCTTTTTAGTTGTGTCTGGGTTTTTTAGAAGGCGGTATTATTTTTATTTAAAAAGTAATAATTTATTTTTTGCATTTTAGTGGCACATATATAAAATAAGTAGGTACGTTGGATGGAGTACCAAAAGAAAACACCACTGAAAAAGTCACAAAAAAGCAAAATTCGTTTCGTATATTTGGACAACATATTTTTTCAAGTTATTTTGGTTTTAAACCAAACTACTCAACCGATTTTGATAAAAATTCTATGGGACCAATTTGGAAGCATATTCTATGTAATAAAACAGAATTTTCCAAATCGGTCAGTAAATGACGGAGTTCTGAGGTAACAAACATAAAAAAATACACGTTGAATTGAGAACCTGCTCCTTTTTAGAAGTCGGTTAAAAAAAAAATTGTTACATGTATATTTTTCAAAGTACCAATATTTAGAAATGTACTTACAAAGGTAATAGTAATTTGTATTATTTCGCGGGTCAGTTGCCATGGAAATCGTTTACCTATACGCACCCGAGCGCACCTCGGTTTTCGACACTCTCGGGTTTTCCCGCGCTTTTTCAAGATATATTCTTATTTTTGCGCATTTTGATCTTACGTAGGAACTATTAAGACACCCACCCCCTTGTAAGAAAAATAAGACATGATCGACCCTCGTCCTTCCCTAAATCTTATATTATGTAATTAATGAATGGCGCCAAAATGGTGGTGATGATAACTGTTGTTTTCCAGCTTTGTTATTAAACTGTAAATCATTAAATATCAATAGCAATACGATAAAGCGGGAATACATGGAATACCCAATGCAAAGTTGGAAATTGATAGCAATATCTATTTATAATTAATGTTTATTATTTCTAAGAAGGAAAGAAAACTTTATTTGCAAGCTTGTGTTTAGAATCAAACACTCTGCCATACAAATATCTACGGAATAATGTTCCCGATATAATTTTTTAAAGTAGTTTTGTTATAGTAATTATGTCAAAATATCATAACTGAATTCAAATTAATAATCATTAATGCCTATGTGGCAAACATTATATTTTAATGCTCAATACAGTATAACATTATTTTGTGCTAAGTCCTCGTTAGATATCATTTTAATAGATATTCATCAATTTAATAATAATTACTTTAAAAATAGATCCATTGGTTTCAATTAAATTTTTTAATTTTATCGGCTATTGTAATGCATATGGTTTGTGTCATGTAAAGTAAACTTTTTTTTAATAATCTATATCTACTTAATACTTATTTAACGTTATTTAATATTTTATTTGATCATTGTGATTGTGTAATTGACTTTGAAATGCCTATATTTAGTTGATTGATTGCCCACAGAAGATAAAAAAATGGAACCGATATATACATATATTGGTTCCATCTTTTACAGAAATTATTTATCGGGTCGCTAGGGTGTCTTATAAATTAAGCAATTCTTGTTAGTGTGCCAAAGAAATCGACAGATAAATGCTCTAAAAACATTTACTACAGACCTATTCAAAAATGTGCTAGATTATGATCGGCTATTTTATGAGCCTACTGTTTACACCTGAAATCTATGTATGTGTGTAATTTTATTAGCGATTTACATTTTAATCCTTTGGAATTTAGACATAAAATGTTCATTCACTCCCTCCGTTAAAACAAAAACCTAAATTGATACACTACCAAATCTAGTAAAATGTTAAATTTAACATTGGAGAGTATAAACGCAGTTCTGTTGCTATGGTATCCCGTATCAGTAATTGAAACTGTCTTCCAAGTTTATTATAGCCGTGTAGCAGCATAGCGATTTAATTGATTAAATGAACCACAGCATTGTTTGGTCTCCAGCGGTTATTATGATTGAATGTTACGATTCGCATCGGATTGTGAATGGAGTAGTTCATTTTCGCACCTATAGGTTATCTTGTATTGAAATAGCAAAATTAAAAATTCGGGCCAATATCATGATTTATATTGTAAACGGTAGGCAGCGGCTTCGCTCTGCCCTGGCATTGCATAAGTCTATGGGCGGCGGTGTCTACTTACCATCAGGTGGCCCGTCTGCTCGTTTATCTATCCAGGCAGTAAAAAAAAGACCCACAAACTACTTTTATTATGTAAAACATTCACATTTCCTGTAAGATAGACTATGATTAAAGATTGCATGAAAAATACCATTATTTCGTCTTATTTCTTAAACTAATAGAAAACAAACAAACATAAAATCCAAATTGTTTTTTTTATATCGTTAATGTATATAACAGTTTGTGTATTACAATGTATGCTATTTAAGGTAGAGACTACATTAGCTATATTTCGGACATATTTAAATACCTATGTAATTATATAACTACAATCATGGAATTGTACATTTTAACTGCGTTAGGCCTACTTCTTGTAAAACGAAGGCCATGATTTTACAACAATATTATAATGCTTTAGTCTATATGATAATAGAGATATAATGCTCATAAAATTATATAAGTGTGTTTAATTAAAACCATATATTGTTTTGTCTTACTGCAAATATTAAATCGTATGCAAATAAAATAGTTTATAGAGGCAAAGTCACGCTGCAGCCGGTTTTGGCTGGTTGATGTTTATTATTTTTTTTATAAAAAATACGTTAATTTAGAGTTGCCAACCGTCCAGTTTTCCCAGGACATATCCTGGTTTTTAGAGTGTCCTGGGACGTCCTGGATAGTTTTTAGGCAGCGTCCTGGGTTTTTAAACAGCGTCCTGTTTTTAAGTTGAATTGTCCTGGTTTTTCTAACATCAAAAACTAAAAATCCTGGTATTTGAATTTCGGGGTTGGCAACCCTACGTTAATTGGTTTTTTATTGTTGTTGTAGGTTATGGACATATTATCAGTTAACCGCTCGTTGACCGTCCTTCTGCATAAACTTTATCTAAAATTGCTCGCGGCTCCGCCCGCGTGGGGACCATATTTAGGAGAAAAATGACGGATGTTCATACAAACTTTCAACCCCTATTTTACCCCCTTAGGGGTAGAATATCGAAAAACCAGAAATATATATTTTTTGTTTTTAACTAAAAGGCCAAATACCAATTTTTGTGCGTTTAACTTCAAAAATGACGAATTTTCATACAAACTTTCATCCCCTATTTTACCACCTTAGGGGTGGTATTTCCAAAAACCCTTCCTTAGTGGATGCCTACGTCATAAAAGGTACCTACTGTCAAAATTTCAAGTCTCTAACCCCATTGTAACTGTTGGACCCATATTTTTAATAAATACTATACAGAATTACTACTAACTCACAAAACGGTAGACAGCGGCTTTGCTGTGCCCTGGCATTGCAGAAGTCTATGGGCAGCGGTGTCTACTTACCATCAGGTGGCCCGTCTGCTCGTCTGCCTATCCAGGCAGTAAAAAAATGTACGTCTACTACTTCAAGCTAGTTGGCTGCTCAGTCTAAACATTTAGTTTGAGGAGCTACCTATACATTGATATAACTTTTGATGTATTTTACTACAAATTTCAGAATTTGTAGAATTCCCGACACCGCAACAGAGTTCATCCATACCACCTGGAAACGATTCCGTCTAGCACGGTTCGTTTCCAGCGTTCATTTTTACCGCGTACGTGCAAGCTCTGGAATGAACTCCCTGCTGCGGTGTTCCCTGAGCGCTATGACATGTCCTTCTTTAAACGAGGCTTAAAGAGAGTACAAAATCAGCTGCTGCTAAAAATCAGGAATGGCTCCTCAATTTATACGGTAGTAAAATATGTATAAAAAATCAAACTTTACCTTATATTTCAGAACCATAATGGAGCGGTTTGTGTTTGGTTTGTGGGACTATGTGATAATGGCGGCTACAATGATAGCCTCTGTAGCTATCGGACTCTACTTCCGCTTCAGTGGAGGAAAACAGAAAACCAATGAGGTATGCATAGTGAACTAACTTATTTCTTGGTAAAGATAATCTCAGAGGTAGTTATTTTTATCATTGGACAACCTAGACGTAAAAGAATATAATATGTTGGGTATTGAATTGATATTGAAAGTTTATTTTGATACATCACTGAAAACCACATTCAAATTGGTGCTATGGTTATGGAGATTAGTGTTAACAAACCAAAATAAGTTTATATTATTATATACTAGGTAAATTCAGGCACATTTCGTCGTGGCTCAGACTGATACTAAATAAATAAGAAAGTAAATACATTATTCAATTTATTGTCGCACTTTACGTTCTTCAATGTGGACTGAAAGGAAATTATTCAAAAATATTATTTTTTATGATAAGGCAGTTGTATATTTCATATCACTTCCAACGATTTATTATACACATCGAAAAACGCGTACTATGGCAAGCGAAAACACAGATTTATGCAGTATAACTCACCATACAGAAAATTTTGTCTATGAAAAAGAAAACAGATGGTTAGAATTATAATAAAAAAACAACACCTAAGTTTTAAACTATATATGAGCAGAAGTGAATGAAATGTATAATGGGTTGTGTTCCGAGGAATTGTTTGACATGATGCCCACGGCCATTTTCTACCATCGCATCGCTCGCCATCGACAGGGAGTTCATCCTCACACATTGGAACCTAAATAGCGGACAGCGTGGTTTCAAAGGAATTTCCTCCCGCGAACGCTCTGACTGTGGAATGAGTTCCCTGCCGAGGTTTTCCAAGGGTACACTACAGTATGGGGTTCTTCAAGAAGGGAGTAAATAGGTTCACGAAGGGTCGGCAACGCGCATGTGATGCTCTTAGTGTTGCAGGCGTCCATAGGCCACGGTAACCGCTTACCACCAGGCGGGCCGTAAGCTAGATTGCCACCATCGTGATACCAAAAAAAATAAGGATATTTATCGAGTACGTGGAAAGAAAGTAGGAGAACTCACTCAATACGTCCGTTATAGTAGAGACATCGTCAACTTTCCATAAGAACAATGGTTTGAAAATGTGTAAGGCATTTAATATTAGACACAAAGCATAATTATTTTCTAAACATTTAGGCTATCTTTCGTCTGAAGACACAAATTTTTATATCTAAGCACCTAACAACAAAGGCGACCTTACACGAGAGTTTACCAGTGCACAATAACTCAAATTTTACAGTATACGGTAAAGTTTACATAAGACGAGATGAGAATTCCCAAATAACACTAATTCATTAACTATGAAATTAATCAACTTTCTTAGGATTAGATTAGATTCTGACTTAGCTACCTTATATCTTTAATAACGCAGAAAAGCGGCCTATTTATTTATCTCAACGCAGTGACGTGATATTAAAAATTATATATTTCTTAACAATAATAACCTAACTATGGTGTCACAGAACATAGGAAGTATATCTAGAAACTTTGATTTGACTTTCTAGATTACATTATGATTTTAACATGTTTTACTCAGAATCTAACCTAAACTACACATCTTTAGCTACTGTCAGTAATGTCAATAAAAATTGGAGAAGTTGTGCTCACGCGTTATGTTTACATATTAAAGTTCAAAATACTATTACTATTGTACTTGCTATCTATCATTCTCCACCAAATAGTAATGCAACTTACTTCATTCATTTTCTTCAGATTTATTTGGAAACTATAAAAACTATAACAACATATCAATATTAACCTTTTCCCTAAAGACAATGAACGGACGCAAGACCGCACGGACAGGCATAATTATCTGAACAGGTTATCCGTTCATGCCCTGCTACCAGGTCATTTACTACCCACTCGACAAAGTAATTGTCTGGACCACTGCATGATAAAAATATTATAGATAATAATGAACTGAAAGCTTGGGCTGCTGTCTTGACTACTTAATAACTAATCACTATACAATATTAAGTACAAGTATATAAGTAAAACAAGTAAGTTATAATATAAGTACAACCTAAAATAAAAATACTGTCTTAAAACATAACAATTACATAGCATAATATCCCGAATGGGATAAGAAAACTTATCTCGATATTTGAAACTCTACGACATATTGCTGTCAAGAATTTGTCAATCCAGTTCTATTTTGCCTTAGCCTAATCCATTGCGAGTTACTGCATAACTTTATGGGAAGGTGGTAAGGTGCTGCGAAACAACGTTAGAGTTTCTTGCCCGTTCTTCTTTAGCAAAACTGCATTCTGAATTGTCGGTAGAGTTAAAAAACTTGACTGAATCTAAATGATGTATAACATTTCATGGATTCAATATATATTTGATTTTGATTTTGACTAAAACTAAATTCCTGGAGCCAGGAAGAAGTTAGCAATTTCAATCAAAAGTAATGTTTTTTAAACTATTTAGATTCCTCGAAGCCGAGTTGTATGAGTTTTGTGACCTCTTCTCTGTAAGGAAGCTCTACGTTATTTACCATACGAAGATTGCATAGGTCGCTGTCTTTTGCCCTAACCTTAATAATCCGGAGAATAAAATAAACTGTTGCTAATAAGCCACGTTGTACATCTATGTTTGCTAAACGACAATTTCTAGTAGGTAGGTACTATTTATTTGTAGTATATTTTTTTTATAAGATAATATAATTTACACCATCCAAACAAATCAATGCAAAAAGACGCTAATAGAATAGTTAAAAACAATTACTTATATCTTATTTAAATATACAATTAAAATGGTGTTGTAGTTGTAGGTTGTGTTATTGTAGGCTCCATAATTAGTAAATCTATGGAACTCTATAATTTCTAGATATGGCTCAAACTACATATTTTTATATCACAAACGCGAACCACACGCATGCACACACACGCCCCCATACACATACTCACATAGACACACACGCGCAAATTCCTCTTTTCGATGTCTTTATTTTCCTTTTCACAAGGTTTATAAAAAGTATTTATACGACATTTAGAAAACAGGATAGAGTTGAATTAAAAATTGTTTGTCCACAGGAATACCTCATGGCTAATCGTAATATGTCAATATTGCCCGTAGCAGTGTCTTTGATGGCTTCCTTCATGTCCGCCATTACGCTCATGGGAGTATCAGCAGAAAATTATTATTACGGCATGCAATTCATCGTCATCAACATATCTTATGGCATTGCTACACCAATTATCAGTAAATTATACTTACCTGTATTTTTCGGACTTCAAAAAATAAGTGCATATGAGTACTTAGAACTTCGGTTTGGTCCGCAAATTCGAATGTTGGCATCACTAACTTACACTCTACAAATGATACTGTATAACGGAATAGTTCTGTATGCACCAGCGATTGTTCTAGAGTCCGTGACTGGGCTGGATCGGCTTATTTCTATATTGGTTGTTGGATTAGTATGTACATTCTACTCCACTCTAGGTGGAATGAAAGCAGTATTATTCACGGATCTTCTTCAATCTATGCTGATGTTTGTTGCTGTGTTGAGCGTCGTTGTGTTCAGTGCGATTCAAGTTGGAGGTTTCGGTCAGATATTCGTACTTGCTGCAGAGGGCAACCGTTTAGATTTTAATCAGTAAGTTTTATTTATTATATCTTATTAACTATAAGTGGTGATACCACTAGCAGACTCGTCAGCGTGATAGTTCCAACCGCATGGAATAGTACCTACCTACAATGCTTAGTGGCTTAAGATATGTTTCCGTGTGTTGTGGGTGGATAGAGCTACGGCCAATCGATCTGAAGTTGGTCACGAGGCGACATTGCAGACATATGGACCGTTTATTTTGAAAGTGGTGTAAGTCCATTTTCTTTTGTTTCGAGAAAATTAAAGGTTACTATATTTGTCGATTTAAAAATACAGGCAAATCATATGAGGTCTGGCATTGTTTCTATTGTTTTATCGACATTTAATTTGTTTATATAAATTAGTTTTTGGCTAATTAGACTACGATAACACATATTTATGTGCTGTAAATGGACTTACACCACTTTCAAAATTAGACAATTGTAAAAATCGTTTAATTTCAATTTTGAAAAATCAAATATCGCTTAAAATATACTTCATTTTAATATAATTTTGTTTACAAATACGCATAACAACACATAAAATTTTATTTTAGACGGCAATAACATTGTCATTACAAGATACTGATTACAAGAATTTACTTATTCTCTGCATGTGGTAGTGTTTCAAAATATGCATGATGCACCGGAGGTATATAGGGTAGTAGCTGCTTCATGTTTTTATATTTTTCGTACGTAATAGGTCTGGCATTTTGGTACAAAGGCTCCAGGGCGATTTTTTCAAATTTTAACGGTCTTCCAGGACGTAGAGGTAATGTAAATAAATTATATTAATAAATTGATAATTTTAAATTCTGCGTCCGTCATCGTTGTTTTATAAAAAATGGTATATGGTGCAATTTTGAGGAACCTCAACCAACATTTTGCAACCAATTGACCTGTTCCCCATTAGTATTTTTTTTATCTGTTTTTTAATTGCATTTTCGAGATTTTTTGTTGAAATGAAATTCTTCCGTTTCATTTCATACAAAATGAATTTATCCTTTTTTCTACATTGCGCTATTACATTATAGTAATCTTGTGGTGTGTACACAAAATTCATTTTACTCAATGCCATTTCTATGATGCCAAAATCTGCATCGTTCGGAAGGTATGAATGCCCCAAGAGTAAAAATTTGTGGTCAATTATCTCAATGCTGTTTTCCGACTGGACAACCTTCAACCACATCAATGCCAGTCTATCTTTTAACTTACGAGTAGTGGAAACACGGAGGGGAAACAATGCAAATCGTCCGCGGGTGAAACCGCGGGACACAGCTAGTATAAAATAAATGAAAAATAACAAAACACTGATCGGCATCCATCTGCTATGCCACCTGCCTCTGTCAATTGGACTTACACCACTTTCATAATCGATGATTATGCAATTTCATTTACCGACCGATTTTAAGTTGTACAAAACATGGGAATTTTTTTAGAAATTAAACACGGACTAGCTATATATAAGAAATTACATTAAATTAAGCATGAATTACGTGATAGCTCATTTTTCTCAAAAATGGACTTACACCACTTTCAAAATAAACGGTCCATATATTGTTTTAATATTAAAAGGTGTTTCGAAGCGCAGAATGCGGATGAAATTGATCTCAAGCTGACTAAGATTCATTAATATTATTATAATTTTACCCAAACCATTTAAATTCCAGATTTAAAAGAGATTAGCAATAATACTAATATTATACTAATCAATAACATCAACCAGTCCATCATCCAAACATCAAGTCCAACTTTATATTTGGACTTGATGTTTTTAAACTGTATAAATCCTGTCATTTGCTTTTATAATATTCACATAAAAATGGATGGAAAATCTTAAAATATGTTGTTATTGTTTAGTCAGTAATCCTAAAATATGTGACAATTAATTTTAAATAAATTATTAAATATATTGCAATATTGAATTCGACATCTTTAAATTGGATTGATTGAGGAAATAATACTATGCTAATCTCAATCTTCCAATAGTTTCAGTCTAGATCCAACGGAACGGCACACTTGGTGGTCTCTTATATGTGGCGGTTTGGTGACTTATCTATCCTTGTACGCAGTAAATCATACACAGGTGATGTATTGATTTCTCTAGAAATATTAAATAATAATACATATTATTATATGTATTTATATATCAATATTAAATATCTAATAATTATGTGTTCTATATTAACAAAACTGGAAGGATATGTATAGTCATATGATAATATATCTGTATATATAAAAGAAGAAGCTGACTGACTGACTGACTGACAGACTGACTGACTGATCGATCAACGCACAGCCTTAACGGCTGGGGTTAGAGACTTGAAATTTTGACAGTAGGTACCTTTTATGACGTAGGCATCCACTAAGGAAGGGTTTTTGGAAATACTACGCCTAAGGTGGTAAAATAGGGGATGAAAGTTTGTATGAAAATTCGTCATTTTTGAAGTTAAACGCACGAAAATTGGTATTTGGCCTTTTAGTTAAAAACAAAAAATATATATTTCAGGATTTTTCGAAATTCTACCCCTAAGGGGGTAAAATAGGTGTTGAAAGTTTGTATGAAGATCCGTCATTTTTCTCCCAAATATGGTCTCCACGCGGGCGGAGCCGCTAGCAACAGCTAGTACAGAATAATACTAGCCCTGTATTAAACATTGTCCCACTGCTGGGCACGGGCCTCCTCTACTAATGAGAGGGGTTAGGCTTTAGTCCACCACGCTGGCCTAATGCGGGTTGGCAGACTTCTCATACCTTCGAAAAACTCTCAGATATGCAGGTTTCCTCACGATGTTTTCCTTCACCGTTAAAGCAAGCGATAATTAACATTTTAATACACACATAACTTTTAAAAAAGTCAGAGGTGTATGCCACTTGGGTTTGGAACCTACGACTTTCGTCTTGACAGTCCGTACCGCAACCAACTAGGCTATCGCTGCTATATGTATAATAATAATTTGCATTTCAATTAAAGTATTTTCTATTGTTACACGGAGAAGTCACTCCACTACACCTGATGGTAAGCCCTGGAAAGGTGCAGTCCCAATGTCGAGAGACTTGTTTAATAGCCTCAGTGGCGCAATGGGCAAGCAGTTGTGAATCAACAGGTCGCGAGTTCGAACGCCGCACCAAGACAAATGTTTGGGTATATAAAGACGGAATGTCTCTTATTATGGAATGCCTACGACAGAAGATAATATGATCTTACTGTGAGGTCAAGAATATGTATGTGGCGGTTGTTGGGTGCTATTATCTGGGGACACGGTAATGTCCCGCCAAGAATCATAAATCAATACCATACTGTCTACTACTATACCTATCTTTTCTCGAGGCGTTTCGTCGTATTTTTCGAATCCTCATAGCTTCGGTTTGGATAATACTAGACAACCCAAATTCTTAGTTTGTATTTCGTAAATAGGTATCTAAAATACATTGATTTCGTAACTGACTGGTTCACTCACTCACTGATGATCATCAAAACCTCGTATGCATGTGGTTTGAGTGAGCACCCTCTAAAAACGATTTAGTAAAAGTTCTGAAACAATTATAAAACCAATCATGCAATTTATAAAAATACTAGCTGATGCTCGCGGCTCCGCCCGCGTGGAGGTTATTTTCGGGAGCAGAAGTATACAATCCCAGGAGTTGTCTTCTGCACTGAGCATTTGCACTGCACTGCACCTGTAGCGATTGTCCAGCCTCTCAAGTTTTGTGCCTGAATCTTGAGATTGCATTTAAAGAATACCTCCTAAGTTTAACCTCACTTTGCCCATTTTAGGGATGATTTTTCAATTACGTTGAAACACGTATTACTTTCGCATTTATAGTATTAGTATGGATAAAACAGTTAATGTCGGCTTACTCAGTCCTCACTCGGGGCGAGCTAGATACTCTCATGCGTTTTGACTAAACCGTCACTTTTCTTGTTTCTTCAGGTGCAAAGATTGTTGACAGTAAGCACTCTACGCCGTTCCCAACAATGTCTTTGGTGGAGTTGGCCTGTCCTCTCTGTCCTTAGTATAATGACATGTATTAGTGGCTTAGGTATCTACGCTGCATTTAAAGACTGTGATCCGTTTACATACCGTGGAATAAGTGCGGTAAGTTTTAATATCTATGCTAAGGAATATACTATCTGAATAATTTGTTCCAAAATTTCAGAAGAGATAAATAATCATAATGTATTGGTTGTTAGGAAAGTAATTTCGTTTTTCTTTATAAATTTTAATATTTAAATAAATATTTGTTAATTTATATGTTGTCCATACTTGTCAGTGCCTTTTGCCATGTTATGCTGTTATTCTCCGGTTTGCATCGATTAATGCCTTCATTATGGCCTAATCAGTCTCAACTGGCCTTCCAGACGTGGTGCATCTTTAACATCAAAGTTTAGCAAACCAGTTTTGGCACTGGCGTTCTGTTAATACATCTTCACCGAAAAGAAATATCCGAAGTGTACACATCGGATATTCTTTTCTTACTAGAACAGCATCTTATTAACCCTTTCGATAGTAAAACACTGAAAAATTACGAAAATGTCGCTTTTCACTTTCCATATGTTTAAGAGTACCAACCAAAAACTACTGCATGGAATCGACCGTTTCTTTTCACAAGCAAGCCTTGCTGCATCAGCTGTCGAAATATATAATGATTATGCGGCTTCAGTGTGAAGTTAGATGTGAAAAATTACAAATTAGTCCTTAGTTGGTAAAAACGAAAATACTTTCCGAACAACCTATTGCGTTGTTTTTCTTTTTCCTATAATCGAAGACATTTTGTAATAGAAAGTAGTCAATTGTTAATTAGTAATAACAATATTGTACAATATTTGGTAAATTTGGACAAGGTTTTTACTAGCTTTTGCTCGTGGCTATGCTTATATGGCATCTGAGTTATTGCGTATTATTTACCCTCCGCCCCGCCCCTCTTTTAAAGTCTATTAGTTTACTGGAGTTTAGCTAAATACTTAATGGTGAAAGCTGCATCGAAATTTGTCCAGTACTGTATATGTTGGCGAGTGAAATTGACAGACATACAACAGTTTATATTTTCTATTATATGAATATATAGAATAGTAAAGATGATTTTTACCGCAACTCGCTTTTGTTTACGTTTTGTATTATCAAATATTTACCAATACCAATACCAATATAATAAAAACGCATGATTAAGCTTATTCTGCAAACAATCGCGTGCAATGTATACACAATATATTTATGACCAAACCATGATTAAATTACTTACCGATGTATCGTAAAACTAGCTACATAACGCAGCGCGGGGTAAATAGCAACAAGTTATATTGAAATGACTACATAGTTGGATCGACAAAATCACCTAAGTTTACAAAATATATTTACTATCTTGTTCAGTTTAATTAGTATATACGCGTAAAAAACTAAACCATTTTTGTTCCTGTTTACCTTGTTTTGCTATAAGTATCAAACTATCAACATAATAATTACATCTAGTTACAACATCATTTGATTTTTTTATTGGATTTATGACTTTGGAAATATAGCGAGTATAGTCTTTACACAGTGCTATCCAATAAACAACTTTAAATATGCCAAAAAATTTAACACAATTTGTAGGTCGATCAGTTAATGCCATACTACGTGGTGAAAGCAATGAGCTCAGCCCCAGGTCTGCCGGGTTTATTCGTAGCTGGAATCTTCAGTGCTTCACTGTCTACTATATCGGCTTCTTGCAATGCTCTTGCTGCTGTCACACTTACTGACTATTTGAGCAGGTGAGCATTTGTTACTGATCTTTAAATAAAATTATTGTTAAATACAAATTATGTCTATACACAATGGAAATATATTGGTGCCTCGGTGGCGCAGTTGTAATTGCGCATGCGTTGCGACTGCTGTGCTGAGGTTTCGGGTTTGATCCCCGGATCGGGTTAAGTGATATTGGGTTTTTCTATCACGAAATATTCAGTATAAGCCCGGAGTCGGGAATTGTGCCCGGTATGGCGATAGGCTCGCCCCGTATCACATTATAGGACCGTGGTAAACTCAGTGAAAAATGGGTGCACTGGTTGCACCTCTGCCTACCCATTCGGGGATTATAGGCGTTAGTGTATATGTATGTATGTTTAATATTCGTACGCAAATGTTTTTGAGATTATTGTAGAGATACTAATACATCCTTAATCTATTTTAAGATGGATTAAAATACCTCCGCCATATGTACCGTGGCTGACTAAATTGGCGGCAATGACTTACGGCCTTGTGTTCCTGGCTCTCGCATTCTTGGCTGAGCATTTAGGAGGGGTGCTTCAAGCTGCGTTAACTATATTTGGTGCTGTTGGAGGGCCATTGTTTGGAGTGTTCACACTGGGGATGTTCACGACCTATGCTAATGAAAGGGTAAGTAGAGTGGTATAAATTAATCACCTCGTTGTTCTAATATCTGGTTAGTTTAAGATACCACGAAACGACAGGGGGCAAAAATGCAACTCTGTCTACCTCTTCGGGGATAAACACATTAGCTTATATTACGTAATAATAGTTATCCACTAAACACTTGATGTAAATAATATCAAAAATAATATTGTAAGAAAGCAAAGAAAGGACTATTAAAGTCGTATACCATAAGTTGCACATACATGACGGTTACCACTTTGTGATCAATCTAGTGCTTAAGGTTCATAACCCCATGTCAAGATGTACCAAGTAGTCTCAAGTGTGCACGGACAGCATAACCTTCTATGCTGAACTGCCACCAGACCAACATCGGTATAGGACGATGTGACCTGACTGCACAACACGTCTGTACGGTGGACAGTCTGAGAATGTACCGTGTTCTAGAACGCCCGAGCGCTCCGTTTTTAACCGACGTCAAAAAAGGAGGTTAACAATTCGTCGGAATCTTTTTTTTTATGTATGATCCCTGATTACTCGAAGACGCCTGGACCGATTCGAGAAATTCTTTTTTGTTTAAAAGGGATAACTTCCTAGGTGGTCCCATTGGCACCAAGTCAGGATCTGATCATAGGATCTCAGAAAAATCAAGAGCAACCCCCAAATTTTATAGTGATGCATAATTTGTTTTATATTGAAGTCGTTGTACTTTTTATGAATTAAAAAACTTTTACTTAAAGTGCAAATCTTTACTCCCACTCAATTGGTAATTATCAATCTACCCACAGTTATTTATAGAGTACCCTCGATATCTCTTATAAATAGGGACTACCCTATCAATATTTTATTTGCAGGGTGCTTCAATTAGTCTTCTAAGTGGAATGGCTTTCAACCTATGGATCAGTTTTGGAGGACCGCGACCACCCCCCGTCAAGTTGCCTTTGAGCGTTGACGCTTGCAGTTTTAACGTTACATCTCCGGCGACAAACGCGTTAAAAAATCCCGAAGATTACTTCTATCTGTACAGAATATCTTATATGTGGACCAGCCCGGTACGTTAGAAAAGGGTAGTTGACTCGTTTATTTTATTAATTTAATCAACAAGTTACATTACCTAAAACCTAGTATCGAAACAATTTCATGCATCCGAACAAAAGTAAGTAAATTAGACGCCATTCAAATCTGCTGGAAGGGTCGTTGAGGGTAGTTGTCAAATGATAGTAAAATGATGCATGATATGTCCCGTGACGTCACGGATCTCAAAATGGGTGTGTAGTGGGAACATATCATTATCTCCCTCGCACAACGGCACAGTAATGACCATTCTGAGGTGTTATGTCACTGCTCATATGCCACATGCATCCTTTTATTGACATTTGACAATTACCCCTTCCAGCATATTTGAATGGCGTTTTTTTTATACTGTCATCCTTCATCATCATCATCATCACATAAATTTTATTTACTTATTTAACTTTTTATTACGTGACATTGGCAAAATTGTGGAGTTGTTCCTCCGCAGAGGCCATTAAAGCAAGAAGAAGAAGAATGGCGTTTAATTTACTTATTTTTGTTCGGATTCATAAAATTCTTTCGATAATAGGTTTTGAGTATAATGTAACTTGTTGATTAAAAAACAACTCCGAAACGAAGCTACAATGGATCTATTGTACTTAGCATGTGTGCTGCGGTAATATGGATAATAAAACATTTTTAATCTATACATTATTTACTGCCTCGGTGGCGCAGGTGTAATTGCGTATGCGTTACGGCTGCTGTGCTGAGGTTTCGGGTTCGATCCCCGGATTGGGTAAAGTGTTATTGGGTTTTTATAGTTAGAAATACTCAGTATCAGCCCGGAGTCTGGATTTGTGCCTGGTATGGCGGCAGGCTCGCCCCGTATCACATTATAGGACCGTAATAAACTCAGCAAAAAGTGTGTGTACTAGTTACGCCTCTGCCTACCCCTTAGGGGATTACAGGCATGAGTGTATATGTATACATTGTTCACAGATTGGCTTCGTCTGGGTCCTAGTTGTAGGCTCCATTATATCACTGGTATGGCGTCAGCAACAGCCGTGGGAGCGAGACTCCATCCCACATCCCGACCCTGCTCTCTTCACTCCGCCTTTAGCCAGGAGGCTGAGAGCCAAGTATGGAGACAGACCGGACATACAGGTAACAGTTATAGACTATTTGATTGCATGTACGCTTGTGGGCTTGTAGTACACTTATAGAATGTAGATAATTAACAAAAGAGTCGTCGGGGATACTTAGTATATATACTTAGTGGTAGCTACTGTTTTCAGATATTTGTTGGGTTTAGAGAAAATAAATTATATACAATAGTAGCTTTTGCTCGCAGGTCCACTTGCATTACCAATAAATTCTCCTTTCCTCATGTTTCATTCGTAGAAATTTAGTTTTGCGTAGTTTATACAAACATTTCAACCACTTGCCACCATTTAGTAATCGAAAAAATCGTATATCGAAGAGCATTTAGAGAATTCCCTTCTTAAACTTTGTTTATAGGTATTATAGATTTCAGTTTATTATTAACCGACTTCAAAAAAAGGAGGAGGTTCTCAATTCGACTGTATGTTGTTTTTTTTTTTTTTTTTTTTTTTTTTTTTGTTTGTTACCTCGTTTCTCTGTACTGTGTGAACCGATTTCGACCATTCTTTCTTTGATTGAAAGCTGGTGCTTGTCATTTGGTCCCATAAAAATATGGTGAATATCTGATGAATATCTTCGGAGCTGGAGAGGGTAACTCCTTAAAATTAAGTAGTATTCCAGTGGTTCTTTTTGCATTACGTTCATTATAAAAGTTAAGTTTCAGTGAGAGAGGGTAAAAGGGGTGGGGGTGAGGGAGGGGGGTGATAAAATTAAAATACACGTAAATTCTAATATCTTCAGCAGCTTTTAACCGATTTTATATAATTTACCACTAAAAAGCAAAAAATAAATTATTACTTTTTAAATAAAAATTAAACCGCCTTCAAAAAAACCCAGACACAACTAAAATGCAAAAAATAATTGGTTACATTTAAATCAATTAGTTATATGCAATTTAAATCAATTATTTGGAGTCGGTGCCAGCCAAAACATGGAAAAAACAGAATAATCAGGCATACAAAAAAATATAAAATAGATCCAGACTTGGTTTTTATAATTCTACAAGTAAAGAAAACAACACCGGCACCGACTCCAAAAATAATTGATTTAAATTGCATATAACTAATTGATTTAAATGTAACCAATTATTTTTTGCATTTTAGTTGTGTCTGGGTTTTTTTGAAGGCGGTTTAATTTTTATTTATCTATAATATAATTAACCACTCGCGAATCACAAGGACACCGGTGTTAGAAAGGGTAATAAGTAGAGTCTGTAAAATATAAGCCAAAATCAATTTTATTTCCATAATAATAAAGTTAAAAATGGCACGTAAGAACGGCGAGTGTTGCCAGTATTTTTGGTTCGTAATTCTTACGTGACTTTCAAAAATGTGTTTCGGTTTGGCCTGGGCCATGATCAGTTGGTCACGGCATTGTCTTTAATTTATACAGAAAATTTTATTTATTTTTATTTTTATATTAAATAAAAAATAAAAATAAATAAAAATTTCAGAAACATAGATATTAACTCATAAAGCGGTGATAGCCAAACAGAGATAACGAACTGCTGTGACAGATGTCATGGGCTTTATCACAACCTCCAAAGAAAACATCCACTTTATTATACCTATTTATAATAATAATAAGCTAGTTGACTGTTTTTGGGAAATCGTTTTATTTTATTCTTCATGGTCTATATTATTAAAATATTATCATTAATAATCATAAAACATAAGTTTTCAAGATTTAATGCATTTTTATAAACCAACTTTATTTTTCCCACCAATACGCTACCAACTGTCATGGCCTCTCGTGTGACGTGACCATCCGTGCAACTCATAGACGTTTGGCTCAGCGTTTAAGCGACTGATGGGTGTTTCATGTCACGTGACAAAATGCTTTATTTTACGTATTTGTTTCTTGATAATATTAAATAATATATAAATTAACAAATTGGTTTAATTTTCGATATTTTAGGACTAAAATCAATTATAAAAAACTAAATTCTATCAGGTTTTCACATACTGTCATAAAGTTTACATCTCATAATTTATTACACATTTCATTTATTTCTATCAACAACGACTATATCATGTGTTTGTGGGTGTATGTACACATGCATCGGTAGTTCTTTATTTAGTTTGTTTGTAGATGGACACAACTAAGTTGTGACGTTGCTTTGCTGCGCTGTCTTTTCTTGGATTCCACATAAGGTGGGTGTGTACGCTTTCTTTTTCTGACTTTTATAACATATCATATAGACTCGGGGGCTATTTGATTTCAGTGAATTCGCCAACAGTCGATATTATATGTAATGTTTATACTGTTTATTTATAATACTGGGGCTTAAAACTTAAAATTTTAATGCATGCTCGAGGCATTCTGTAGAAAATCTTGTCATAGAATGCATGTCAACAGCATGAATGGGTAGGCTGAACATATCCATCATCCGGGCAAGGTGTTTTATTCTCATTCCGCTATAATCGCATAATTTGATGCTCTTCAGCTAAAATATTGTATTCAATTCGGTATATATAATAGCCATTTGCGCATTTATAGAGTAATATTATGTGTTATCTAGCCAAGATATTAGCTAAAAAAACCATTATTGGGTAAAGAGTTAGTTAGAGTACGTAAATTACCAGTTTAGGATAAGCAAGAGGGGTGTGCTATATTAAAACTTTGTTACGTTGTGTTAGGTTGCTGTTTCTTATAGTATTTTCTGGGTCAACCTGACTCTTTTGTTGCTTATTCAATTTTCTATAGTATATTTTTTCGTTATAAGGATGACATGTTATAAACTTAATTATATAAATTCGAAAGTTTTACAGTGATCCTAAAAAGAAGTTATAGTATAGCAATGAGGGCACCGAAAATTAATTATACAGTAGTAGTTAAAAGCCTCCGTGGCGCAGTAGGTGAGTAGCCGGCTTTGAAACGAGAGGCCGTGGTTTCGATTCCCACACCGGGACAAATGTTTGTGTGACAGACAGATATTTGTGTCCGGGGTCTGGGTGTTGTGAGACCGAAAGTTTTTCGTAGTCCCTGATACCCACAACATAAGACTCGTATCTTAGTGTGGGATCGGGGCTATGTGTGTGACTGTTGGGTGTTATTATTATTATTATTATACATAATAATAAACTTTATACTTTACTGTAATATGCAAAAACTATAATATTATGACGTAATTTTTTTGCAGTGTGAAATGTTGAAGAAGAACGACGTGGAAGAACTTCACTGAGCAATTTCGTTTATTTTTGTCCAGTAATAATATAAGAATATAGTGACCTATCTAAGTTGCAAAATAATGTATAGCAGTTGTTGATAATTTTTTTTTACGACATGTGACGATAAAACTTTTGGATGTTTTATATGTGCATTCCAATATAGAACTTTACAAGTTTTTTTTATCCTGGCACGGCAAAGTGACACTGCACCTGATGGTAAGTGCAGTGCCGTCCAGTTAAAGTATCAAGTAGCGCGAAACAATCTATCCCTCGCTACTCAACACAATCATGCCGGCCCGCTGTATAGCTTCTTCACACTACGCCTAAAGGACCCAGGATCATAGGAAGGAGGGAACACGGTAGCTGGCAAACAATGGCTGGTACAATCATTTTGTGTAATATGATTCGAAACATTAAATATACACTCGAATTTGATCAGCAGATGGTATCTGCTGACCAGATTTGCTATAGACCACCACACCGTACAGGTAACAAACTGCTTTGTTGACAGCAGTTCATACAGACATCATGCTTGCTAAGCCACTTATGTTTCAAAAGGATATTAAAAAGGTAATAAGTAGGGAGTATAACAAGCCAAAATCAATTTTATTTCTGTAACATTAAAGTTAAAAATAGCATGTAAGGACGGCGAGTGTTGCTAGTATTTGTGGCGCGCCGGCTTACCATACGACACTATACAGAGTGAGAGAAAGCCTCTAGACATCATGCTTCTAAACTGTTCAAGTGCGCTAAAGTCACGATAGCTGTATCAGGAACGTTAATACCTCATAAAAAATGGGAAGAAATAAAATAAATAACGAAATCATATTTAAGAGATCGCGATTAATTTCTTTTTTTTTATCCTGGCACGGCAAGGCACCACACTGCACCTGAATTGCATCGAATATGTTATAAAACTAAAGAAGACTATTTTAAACAAACGGATTCGGTTTGTCAAACAGGCAAATCAGGGCATTAAAATTGTGAAAAATAATTCTACCTCTTTTACGTTTTATTAAAAATACACAAGTACGAAAGTAGGTATTCTATTCAAATCAAATTTAATTCCTACTATTCTGTCGTGTAGCCATTTAACATTTTTGTATTTGGACAATCTAAAAATGATCATCAAACTGTTTGTATGAGCCAGGAGCTTATTTTTGGGTGCTTCTATATTTTTTAAGTAGACAATAATTTTATTGATTGGGATATTATTTTTTCTAGGTGGACGTATAATTAACAAAGTTAATTATAATTGGTAATAATTATTGTGTATTAGTAATTATACTATTAATTATTGTTATATTTTACTGTTATCATGTGATCTATTTTTAAATATTGATTTGTGATGTGATAAATGGATTTAGGGGTGGCAACCCCAATGTGAGTAGCAGAGGTTGAAAAAATAATGCTTATTCCCCTACTTAATTAAATTAAATCTAAATTATACATCTAGTATTAAATTGTGATGAAAGTAATATCAACCATTTTTAATTTTATAAAATTGAAACGTAAAACGTTTTATAAATACGATGCAATTGTTAATTTTGGATAAGCTTAGATTTTATCACCATCGGTCATTGCTAAGTAAGGGGGAATCTCAAACTTTATCTATACTTACAAAACCACGAGACTGCAAAACCCTTCTTAGGACTTATGTATGGAATATTGCGTTTATCTTTATACAGTAGGTACGTGTGTATGTCACTGAACTCCTCTTAAACGGCTGGACCGATTTGAATGATTTTTTTTGTATGCGTTTGGGTGGCGCCCTGGATGGTTTAGATTCACAAATCAGCCCGGCAGATGGCGCTGCAGTCGGTGTGGCGCTGCTTTTACGGGTAGGACGACGTCTGCACGGTCCGCTAGTAACGTATATTATAATTGTATTTTTTTTTATTGCGTAGTCCGACAAACGAGCATGTGGGTCACCTGATGTTAAGTTATCTTCACCGCCTATGAACATCCACAATACCGAAAGTATCATGTATGTCGGCCTTAAAGGACAGGAATAGGGATTAGGGAAGGGTAGGGAAGGGGGAACCGGATATCTCAATTACCATACGAAACGCGACAGTAAACTGTCACTTTACGTTGGTTTTCTGTGAGACAGTGGTACTACCCCGGTCGAGCCGGCCCATTCATGCTGCAGACAAATAATATGTCTACAGCGTGGCTCTACCACTATAAAACCACTATATTATAAGAGGATGTTGAATCTGATATGTGAATGTCATATTTTTTTTAATATTTTTTATCCACATTAAATAGTTTGAATCGATGGAATTATAGTATGTATTAGTTTACTTAATATGAATATTTTTTTTGTAATAGATGAGTTATAGTTAATTTTAAAGACACCCTACTTAGTCCCATAATGGAGATCTCATGAGAGAATATGATCATAATAAGACGAACTTAGATTCAGCGTTAAACATACAACATGGATATCTATCAACAATAATTTGCACAAAAACCTTTATTGTATGAATTGTGGTATTGTTCTTTGAAGAACACAAGAAAGTTTACTTTCAAAAAATATTTCTATTGATATCTAATTAAAATGGTTGTATAATAATGTTAATTAAATCCTGGTTGTGTGGACTGCCTCGGTGGCGCTGTTGTAATTGCGCGTGCGTTACGACTGCTGTGCTGAGGTCTCGGGTTCGATCACCCATCGGGTAAAGGGATATTGAGTTTTTCTATCTAGAAATTCTCAGTATTAGCTCGGAGTCTGGAATCCGTGCCCGGTATGGCGATAGGCTAACCCCCTATCACATTATGGGACCGAAATTTGGCGAAAAGTGGCTGTACTGGTTACACCTCTGCCTACCCCTACGGGGATTACAGTCGTGAGTGTATATGTATGTATATGATTGTCTGTAAAACTAGTATGTAACCCAGCATGATTACGATCTTGTGTGAAAGGTATTACAACCAATGTTGGAGACTTTGTTATGCGATTTTAGCACCATATGAGTGTAGATTTTTTACATTGTTGTACTCAAAGTAAAATTGAGCTAAAGTAATAAACTATTCGTTTTAAATTCTGTGATTTTTATTTTCGTGTCCATTCGGAAATTCTGGCAAAACCATTAGAAATATCTAGTAATACCTAGGTACATATTTTTTTTATCCTGGTAAGTGCAGTGCCGTCCAGTTAGAGTATCGAGTAACGAGACAATCTATCCCTCTCTACTCTACACAATCATGCCGGCCTGCTGTGTAGCTTCTTCTCACTACGCCATGGGGCAAGGAGGTGATAAAGCGGTCGAGGGTCTAGTGTCAGAGTACTCAAGCTACCGACACCCGACAAAAATAGTATTTCAAGTTAGTTTTATTTTACTCTACCTGACACCTAATAGCGTAAATGACAGATATTACCGAGACGCGTTTGGTATACCTAGATATAATTTTATATTACACAACTAAATTGTAGTATATAAAACATCAGGCAATGTGAACATTGTTTTAAATATTATCATCTTGTTAAATGTAGATTATTATCTAATGCCAAATTTAAAGTTCTAAGGTCACCTAGATTGATCTAGACACTTGAATTTTCATGATTCAATCAATGCGTGAACTATTTACTACACGTTTATTTATTTGGGGATTCTATGTGTTATAAGTGAACTTTATCAGACATTAAATTAGATTATTACAATTTATTCGCCATAACGGACACAGTTCCAGACTCCGGGCTGATACTGAGTATTTCTAAATAGAAAAATACAATATCACTAAACCCGACCCGGGGATCGAACCCGAGACCTCAGCACAGCAGTCGTAACGCATGTGCATTTATAACTGCGCCACCGAGGGAGTCTATTAAATGTAAGTATATCATTACATATTTGTATAAACTAGTGGTCTCCCAGTGGTGGCAATAGGGTAGTTTCTTGTGTTTAATTTTGTACATTATTCTCTATGCAATCGAATATAATACGCAAAATAAATTCTTTTGCGAAAACATAACAAAAATTGCTTGAAAAATGAGGTCACAATATTTATTTTAAATATTGGTATGAGTAAATACTCACAGGCATAAGCGAAAACGAAGGCGTATTGGGAACATATCGCTATCTCCCTCGCACAACGATACAGTACAGGCGATTCATAGTACAGTGACGTCACGGTATCAGATATGCATCCTTGTACTGTTATTTGACAACTACCCCTTCCAGCAGATTTGAGTCGTGTCTAATTTACTTATTTTTGTTCGGATTCATAAAATTCTTTCGATACTAGGTTTTAGGTAATGTAACTTGTTGATTAAATTAATAAAAAAAATCGAGTCAGCTACCCTATTCGACTAAATTGATGATTTCTTATGTTTAAACGTTATTGAGCTCTCCTTGTCAGAGTAGCTCTATAATCCTTGCATATAATAATACACCCAACAGTCATAAACATAGTTCTGACCCGACACTAGGTCAAACCTGTATCGTGGGTATCAAGAACTACGAGGGACTACGGTCCCACAATACCCAGAACCGAAACAAAAACTACATTTATCTCGGTGCGGGAATCGAACCCACAGCCTCTCGTTTCACAGCCGGCTACTCACCCGATGCGCTACATAGTTGTCATCATTTTTGAATTTTTCTTTACTAAGTTAGGCGCAATCGTGTATAAATACGTCATTAACATCTGTTATGTGTCTGTCATTAGTAGTATAAACGTCAATCAATCAATTCATGAGTTATTAAATTAAATTTCATATGTAAGTCTCGCAGCAGTAATTGCAGCGATAGCCTAGTTGGTTGCAGTTCGGACTGTCAAGACGAAAGTCGTATGTTCGAAATCCAAGTGGCATACACCTCTGACTTTTGTAAAGTTATGTGTGTTTTAAATGTTAATTATCGCTTGCTTTAACGGTGAAGGAAAACATTGTGACGAAACCTGCATACTTACCTGAGAATTCTCATAGAAATTGCGAAGGTATGTGAAGTCTACCAACCCGCATTAGGCCAGCGTGGTGGACTAAGGCCTAAGCCCTCTCATTAGTAGAGGAGGCCCGTGCCCAGCAGTGGGACATTGTTTAATACAGGGCTAGTATTATTATTATTATGTAAGTCTATTATTTACAACAGTTGAGCTTCCTGCACACCTTCTGCATATAAACTTTAACTATGCCAAATCTCACATTGTTACGTGCGCGATAAAAGCTTTAAAAGGGGTATCATTTCAACTCGAAGTTTTTATAGATTCACTGCATACGCGTATCAACAACTGTAAGACGACGGCGAAAGCTTCACTGGTTACATAAGTTAAAAATCATTATTTGAAATGTTTGTTTTATTACATTAACAGCAATGAAATCGTTTTAAGTTGTGTACACTAGTATAACTACTAAATATTGTGAATAATAAATTGTGCGATAGTACGCATTCATAAATGGCGTAATCGCGGAGAGATTAATTTAATTACTCTACGCTTCGAATTATGTATATTCAATGCGACATAATTAACATAACAACCATTACACGGTCTAATATACCTAATGTTTTTGAATGAACATTTTTAATTAACTTTTACCGATAAATAATCTAGTCCTATTTTTTTGGCTGAGGCCGGAAAACAAGCAAGCAGGTCATCTGATGGTAGTGATGTCCAACACTCATGAAAACCTAACACACTATAAAATAAACCTTAAAATAAGAATAGCAATTGGAAAGGAAAATTACAATTCCCTACAATTTGGAGAATTCCCCGCAAATTGGCAACACTACGAATAAACTGTATGTTTATGAATTTTGGTTTAAAAAGCGCTGAAGCGCTGTGTTACTTAAGATATTTATGTGAGTTCTGCTTTATGCTTTCAATGCCTTAAATGCGATATATTATTTTTCCCCCTTTAACACATGTTTTCTTGTAGTTAATATACTATCAACATAGCGAAAGAGTCAATTAACAATATCAGTACATCAAAGTTTTGTAATGGAAAGAAAGTATATTCTGTCAATCCTGGTCTCCCGCGATAAATGTTCGCCTAGTGCGAGAAATATTGTAAAATCCTTGCTTGCTGTATAAGCCTGTTTGGTATGCAATAAAATTACTTTCATTTATCATATTAAAACATACCGTTAAGTAATGTATTTATTAATATGAATTGAAATTGTATTTACAATACTGACTATGTAAGTAATTATAATGTCGTATATATAGAATGAATTAGGTAGGTAGTTTAAACAGTATTATGTATATGCATTTGGTTAGGCTTGAAATTATTTGGCTACTTGGATTATTTAGCAAACATCGAAAAAGCCGAACAACACAGAGTACAATGTTCAAGTACAAGTTCCCACAGAGTAAAAAGCGCTGAAAGCGCTTTACTTTAATAATCTTGACATTGTTAGGTTATATAAAAAAACATGTCTAACGCTCCAAGTCAGAGACATCAAACGAGAGTATCATTATTTATTATTTAACTGACTAAACACACTATCATAATTTGATAATCAGAACTTCATCGTACACACCAACATTTTTATATCTAAGAATATGTTAAGTACAATGTTAAGATGAAGGTTACAAAAAATAGTGTCAGTACACCGGTGTTAACATCATACAGTAGTTTTATAACGGTGAGTAGACAGATACCTATATAGTTTTATTCAGTTAAAATTTAATTGTAACTATTAATATATGCTTAAATTATAATTTGTTTTAATATAAGTGTCTGATGTTTTTTACTGCTAAGTTTTATTTATAAATTAGAAACTTGATAAAAAATTGCAACATTGCTTAACAATGCGGAAAATGCTGACTAGCGGCATATTCAAAATAAATAACCACTAAGCAGTATTTATTATTAAAAAACTTCAAAGCATCATTAATTAAAAATGAAATATTTATAGAATTTTAGAATTTTTTCTAATTTAAGTGAAGCTATGGTGAAGTATAGTGTGTCTATAAATTGTTATTCGGCTTTGACGGATGTCGTTGAGTCACTTTCATAGGTGGTAGGATATTCATATCCGGATAGCGACCACCGTACATAGGGTGTAAAACCCGCCATAGTGGCACACGCAGGTGTGTCGTGTTCCGGGATCAGCCAGTGTATCCGGTTTTTGTCGGGGGTCTAGAGTTGGGGTACAGAGTTTGGCCATTCTGCGGCCTTCCGAGTACTCTGACACCAGACTCTCGACCGCTTCTTCACCTTCTTGCCCATGGCGTAGTGTGGAGAAGCAGGCCTGCATGATTGTGTTGAGTAGCTAGGGATATATTGTCTCTTGCTACTCGATACTCTAGATGGATGGCACTGTGCTTACCATCAGGTGCAGTGTGGTCACTTTGCCGTGCCAGTATAAAAATGTTATCACTGAGAGTTCGAATTAGTATCTTTGTATTACTGTTCTGATCGTGCTCTTTGATCTATATCTGTTTGAGTATGCCATGCTCGCTTGCGGCAGCGTCGTGTGCCATGGCTAAGGGTACCGATGGCTGGCACCTGGCAAACGCTTTATATACTCGTGAACGGTGTGTGTGTGTGTGTGTGTCTTGCGAGCACTAGGCGGGCACTATATTCAGGCGGTTATTTTTGCGTAATTTAATGTAAGTCCTATAGAACCAAAGTGAGCAAAGTAGGTGGTTGGGCGAAAATGAAATAAATATATGGCACTATCGGAAATTAAAATAACGGCATAAATACTTCTAAAACACAAAACAAAAGTTGCTTTAGAACCATAGGTGCCAATCTTTCACTATCAACCAATCAGAAGCGTCAACAATAAAACAATTTCTCATGAAGTCAATGACCAATCAAAAATTACAAACTTAGCAGTACAATAGCAAAGGCGGCCATCTTACCTTAGTTGCGATCAAACTCGTCAATCTAGAAAATGTAATAAGATTTGAACGGTTAAGCTTAATTTTTTATCATTTTTGTTATCTTTGATTAAATTAAATATTTCCTCTGATTAAAATAAAATATTCAGCAGAATTGCGTTTCGACTTAAACAAAAGTTATCAGTTTTTTTATTTGCAAAAAAATTAGTCGGGTCTACTTTGCCGACTTTGGTCCTATACGACTCTTATCCGAGCATTTTCCAAATGGTACTTATGACTTTACATGTATCTTAGTATAATCAGTTTTATTATATTACTGTATGTCATTCGCGATTCGACGCGAGGCGTTAAGGAACCGCGTGGCCTTGGTAGAATAAATTCCAACTACGTACCTATGTCGGAGAAATCGAGACAGATGTACTAAAAGAATTATAGTCTGACCGCTAGCTATCTATAACGTGGATATCCATGAAGTGGCAGAAGTTGGAGGATGCTTTTGTGCATTTGCGACAGGATATAAGCATATTTATTTAGCAAAAAAAAAATACGACGAAAGCATCAGATTTATTCTTACAGTATATTTATTTAGTAGCTGATGCGTGTGTGAAAATGAAAGTATTACATCCAGTGTATGACATCCTAAAACAGGCTACATTTTCAACTCTCCTTATAAACAATAAAAACCGTAAAAAACGCTGCATCTCGAGCTCCCGAAACCTCTACTTCAACCACTGTTTGTATGGAGCAGTCAAGTCGCCATGGCCATTGCGTGGGGTAGTTTCAAATAACATACCATAGTGTCTAGTCAAATATTAAAAATCTATAGGAACTTTTTACCGACCGATTTCGTCTCATTCATATTTTTTTTATATAAATTGCAATCAAATAATCTATATATTATATTACTAGTGACCTAATTACACATGTGACATTGAACTTGTAAATGTGTTAATTGACCTTTGATAATGACATTATTTCATTGAAACTCAGTAAAATATCGCTTAATTATAATGTACAGTACTCTTTACTTTAAAAGGATTTTTTACATTTTTAAATATAGTATATAAAAAAAAATTAAAAATGTGCACCCTCCGATGGTGAGGTTTAGGACCCGAGCCACCGGCGGTTAGGACCCCATAAAATAACACAACAAACAACACAACACTTATAAATGTAGAGTCTTTTACATTGCCAGTATTTACATCATCAACGGTAGGCAGCGGCTTTGCTGTGCCCTGGTATTGCAGAAGTCTATGGGCGGCGGTGACTACTTACCATCAGGTGGCCTGTCTGTTCGTTTGCCTATCGAGGCACTAAAAAACAACAAAACTCAGGAATGCCTTTTTCTTTTCTTAAAGAGAAAGATTTTTTTTTAACTTTACTTAGTTAAAAACTTAAGACCACGAAAAAAGAAACGAAATGTTTCTCAAAACACAGAAATAAAATAACAAAAGAAAACAATATCTTTGCTATGTATGACCAAGCATACCCGTCACAAACATCGACACAGTCTTAAGTTTGACCAAAAAGGCTCGGCATATACCAGGTGGACGAATCTACTGCTTCCTGATATCAAAATATGTATAGATAAGGACATCGAAAGGAAGTTAGCGCTGGTCTACACTAGCCATACCTTTGCTTCGCTCATGATTAACAGTAGGCAGCGGCTGTACTGTGCCCTGGCATAGCAGAAGTCTATGGGCGGCGGTAAATATTTACCATCAGGTGGCCCGTCTCATCGCATCCAATAGATTATTGTTAAATCGATAAAGTTATCAATTTAGCAATGTTTAGAATAAATAACAATACTTTATGAACAAAGAAGAAAGATCAGTACATATTCATATAAAATACGAGGATATTTGTATAAGGTACAGACGTATAAAAATCATGAGTAGGCACAAACGCTGTCACTGTGTTATCAGCAATTGATACTGACTTTAATGTTTATTGCGGTAAGTAGTAGAACGAGTTCCTTGATTATATTGTAGACTGCAGCACACTGGTACGGTTTTCAGACACGAGATTAATTGTAGGTAAGACTGTAGCTAAATATTTCTCAACTCATTTGTGTTATATGCACTTATTATATATTCTATGATTTCTTAATTTTTCTTACCTATCCTATGGATTAAGGTGCGATTGTGTAATTTTGCTACACAGTTTTTTTTATACTGGCACGGCAAAGTGACCACACTGCACCGGATGGTAAGCGTAGTGCGGTCCAATTAGAGTGTCTAGCACACAATCATGCCGGCCTGCTTTTTCACACTGATCTTCCTCTTCTGATCCTGAATCCTTTAGGCGTAATGTGAAGAAGCTAAACAGCAGGCCCGCATGGTTGTGTTGAGTGGCGAGGGATAGACTGTCTCTCGCTACTTGATACTCTATCTGGATGGCATGGCACTGCGCTTACCATCAGGTGCTCAGGTGCAGTGTGGTCACTATGCTGCGCCAGAATAAAACATAAATTAAAAAAAACACTACGCCATAGGCAAGAAGGTGAAGAAATGGTCGAGTGTCTATTGTCAGAGTACTCAGATGACCGCAAAACGGCCATAAATAGTACCCCAACTATAGACCCCCGACAGAACGCGGATGTACACTGGCTGATCCCGGAACGCGACACACTTGCGTGTGCTACTATGGCGGCTTTTACACCCTGTGTACGGTGGTCGCTATTCGGGCGGATATGAATATTCTACCACCAGCAAAAGTGGCAAATCTTAAGTTAACCAGACCCCAAACGCAGTCTGATATCGATTCAAATTTAATACTTTTAACTAGGGAAACTGATGACTTAAGAAAAAAAAAAAGGTGATACCTAATAGAAAACGAAAATATTCCATCTTTTCCAAAATATATACCCCGTTATTTTATGTTTTTGTAATGCACAGAATTAAAAGTCACGTCCACACAGTTTCACCGCGATGCGTGCTGTCGCTTAGACCATAGTATAATATAATTTGATAGTAATAAATAGCAAACCTACTACCAGTGATCCGAGACTATTACATTTAAAATAGAACGAAATTATCAGACTGCATGCCTGCACGTCTTTCGGGCTTCCACTTTTTCGTCTGCCATAAGCAGATCATTAAAATTTTGATACATAAAATGTTTTAGATTCACAATGGAACAATTCGTGTTTGGTGTATTGGACTACTTAATAATGGCTGCTACAATGATAGCTTCCACAGCCATTGGGCTTTATTTCCGCTTCAGCGGAGGCAAGCAGAAAACAAATGAGGTAATATTTCCTGTGTATATATTGGCTTATGTTGTCTCTACTGACTAGGACGAATCTCCGGCGCGGCCATATGTAACACAAATCATGAAATTTTCCATTATCGCTGAAAATACCATTTGAGCCGTATGTGTGTAATTCTTTCGGTAAATGTTTTTTTCTAATTTAATATTTGGCGTTGCATCATCGTAATAACTCTTGTCATTGATAGTAAATAGAAGTTTGAAGATAAGCTATGTACCTATACATTTGTGCGCTTTCAATTTGTGAGTTGCCTCTTCCTCTTGCATGTGTGTAAGCGCCATAACGCGTATATACATATCAAAGTATGGCATTATATGACAAGTCACAGCTCATGCAGCAAATACAGGTTAATCCGAGAAGTGCTTATATACGTAAATTACATGTGACCAACTCGCGTCATTAAAAATATTCAATATTAAAATTCAAATATTAAATATCGATCCAATCTAGTCCCTTCGTCAAGAAACTGCTATACAAGGACAATCATGACATTCTATTGAAATTAGAGTAAAAATAGATCGATATTCATTTTTAAATGTCATATATTTTTTTTAATAATCTTTATTTAATCTCAGTTCGGTCAATATTCAGTCACAATAGCAATTAAATAATAATTATTAAATTACACTTATGCCATGTCATATTAACTTTTTCTTTCTCAGGAATATCTTCTTGGAGATCGCAATTTGTCCATATTCCCCGTGGCAGTGTCTCTAATGGCTTCGTTCATGTCTGCCATTACACTTCTTGGAGTATCAGCAGAAAATTATTACTACGGCATGATATTCGTCGTAGTCAATTTGTCACACGTATTGGGCACTCCCATTGCCGGAAAATTGTACTTACCAGTATTCTTTGGACTTCAGAAGACAAGTGCTTATGAGTATCTTGAACTTCGATTTGGCTCAAATATCCGACTATTGGCGTCATTCACGTATACTCTACAGATGTTATTATATAACGGAGTAGTCCTGTATGCACCAGCGATTGTTCTAGAATCCGTGACTGGGCTGGATCGACTCATTTCTATATTAGTTGTTGGATTTGTATGCACATTCTATTCCACTGTAGGTGGAATGAAAGCAGTTGTATTTACGGATCTTCTGCAATCCGCCCTAATGTTTGTTGCTGTGTTGTGCGTTGTTATATTCACTTCGATCCAAGTTGGGGGATTTGTTCAAATATTTGTGATTGCAAACGAAGGCGGCAGAATAAATTTTTCAAAGTAAGTGGTTTATGTATCTTAAATTAATAATAAATGTACCATTTAAAATATATTATAAAAAATACGGGTCACTTACTACAACGAGTAAGCGGCCCAGCGATAGTCAAATAGTACAACGGCCGTAGACAAAGCGAGTGAATGGCCACCAGGTATCGGGCCAACGGATATACGGATGTAACTATAATAGTAATACCAACCCTGTATTAAACTTGACCCAAAGCTGGCCACGGGCCTCCTCTAATAACGAGAGGGGCTAGGTATTAGTCCACCACGCTGGACTAATATGGGTTGGCAGGTATTGGCAGACTTCACATACCTTTGAAATTCTAATGCGATTTCTCTGGTTTGTAGGTTTCCTCACCGGTAAAGCAAGCGATAATTAACAATGAATACCCACGTTACTTTAGAAAAGTCAGAGGTGTGTGCCATTTGGGCTGGTTTCAGGCCTACGACTGTTGTCTTGGCTGCTGAATTGGGATCTATTTGTATGAAAAAGTTGCAGTAATAATTCACTGCTTGTTGCCCTATGGGATGGTGGCGAGTGGCTCATGTATGACGACACTAGGGAGCAATATTATAGATGGTGTTTCGTTTAGTTTCAGTGTAGACCCGTCAGAGAGGCACACGTGGTGGTCGCTAATGATAGGAGGGATGATAACATACTTATCGTTGTATGCTGTAAACCAAACGCAGGTACTTTTATAATTTTTAAATTTTATTTGGGACCTTGATACATTTGTATATCTCGGTTGCACCTTATCAGGACTGAGTGAGCCGACATTAACTGATTTATCTTTTTAATAATTCCAGGATTGGTTTTACAATTGTTTTAGAACTATTACTATCTACCTAATATATAAAAAAATGATTTTTAGAAAGTGTTCACTCAATCCACATCCCGTCATTGCATTTCTCGTCGCATTTATGCGTCTCGCAAAAGATGCGTCCTGATTTTAAATTGAAAAGTCCTAGTTTTTATAACTTCAAAAACAAAAAATCCTAGTATTTGAATTCCGGGGATGGCAACCCTAAACTAAATGCTTGTAACCAATAAAATATTTCTTTCTTTCTTTCTAAATTGTTCATTTCACCCTATATGGAGTGTTTTTTTTAAAACCTTTCTTAGTGGATGCTTATACGCTTATAAGTTATGAATATCGTAAAATGGCTAAAGATTGTGGTAGGTTCCATTTCCTAAAAAAATGTGATTAGTTAGTTCAGTCAGGAAATATATCTATCAAGTCAGTAGATAAAATATAACAATTACTTTTCTTCTATCAGTGAGGTAACAAAGATACTGTTGGTCTAATTGGCATCAGATAGATTCTTATTATTGCCACTTCACTTTACCTTTCTTACTGCCTCGTGAACTTGTATTTTCAACTTCTAAGTACTTCATTACTGAAATACATCTTTATAGCTAACCTTGTGCCGAAAGACGAGTTTTCTAAATGTTTTACCTTCTTGTATATCTGCAGGTACAACGTCTCCTTACAGTGAGGACCTTGGATCGCTCCCAAAAATGTCTATGGTATTCGTGGCCTGTGTTGTTTTCTCTAAGTCTGATCACATGTATCGCTGGCCTTGGTATGTATGCTGTATACAAAGACTGTGATCCACTTAGCAGCAATGGAATTAGTGCGGTAAGCATTAATTTACATGTATTCTATTGAAAACTCATTGAATGCCTTTTAAATGGAACTATATGTTCTCTGACTTCTGGTCTCTTCTATGACTCATGTTAGCAGTTAGTATTAGCAGTTACACATAACATTTATACATATTAAGGTATTACACCGTTACATAATTTCGATTCCAGACAGATCAGCTTATGGCTTACTACGTAGTGAATTCAATGAGGTCTGCCCCTGGTCTACCAGGATTGTTCGTAGCGGGTATCTTCAGTGGCTCCTTGTCTACGATATCTTCCTCTTGCAATGCGCTCGCCGCAGTCACCCTGAGCGACTACATCGGCAAGTAAGTTACAATATAACTGAGACAAGATTATTTCTGTCTTATATCCCGTTAGTTACCGATTTACTTTGTAGTTCAATTCCACTCTTTTGGAACATAAAAGCTATATAAAGACGAAAGCGGACCAATGGAAACATAGCTGAAGAACATTTTAGTTCTTTGAGTCGGTCATGTTATTTTAACTGTTGTCTATTTTAACTATTGTTAAAGCCTTTATCCGTAATCAACCATAATATCATCGTGTTCTTTCAGTAATAGTTAGATTTGATTTCATTATTATTTATAACAAATATTTATAATAGTTACGTGTAACTATAGCTGAAATTATGCGATGTCTCTAGATTAGGCCGGTTTAGATTAGGCGGATAAGTTCTTGAATTTATGCCTAAAGCCTAGAGACTTTAATCTATTAAGTCGGTCATATAATGGTTTTGTGAGCAAAATTGGGAAAAATAATTTCGATAAATCGTAATAGGCACCGCGCTCGCGCAATAATAAAACGCGGCTCAAACATGAAGTTTGTTACAACCGTTGAACCAAATATATGTCAGTTTACTACAAATACTCAAAGAAATACAGTAGCGTAATAATAGTTATTCTTTTAATGTTATGGAAATAAAAATGATTTTGGCTTGTATTTTACTCCCTACTTTTTTTAAATATTAATATATATACTTTATACGAGTGATTAATTTGTTTATATATCTTCGTTAGTAGATACTCCTCCCAAATCTGCGCACCCTATCGGTGAGGGAAGATACGAATTCATTTATTTGATTTGTTTTAGGTGGCGCGTTATTCCCCAACCGTACGTACCATGGTTAACGAAGTTAGCAGCCTGTTTTTATGGTTTGGTGTTTTTGGCCATTTCTTTCTTGGCCGAATCCTTTGGAGGACTATTACAAGCCTCTTTAACAATATTTGGTGCTGTTGGGGGTCCATTGCTAGGCGTATTTACGCTTGGGATGTTTACTACTTTTGCTAACGAAAGAGTAAGTCGTAACGTCCAATTATTTAAAAAGTAGTATCTTTGGAATATTTAAACACTATCTATAAAAACGTTGAAGAAAAAGAAATACTTAATTTTTACAATAATGAACATCCACCAGCCTATTGCGTCACCTAGATTAAGCTATAAAGCAATCTTATCCTTAAAAATGTTAAAAGATTATTACCTTCACTTGCCTTATTATTGCCTTGCTTGTTAAACACAGTCCAAACTCTTCCCTTCCAGCAGATTTGAATGGAGTTTGATTTACTTACTTTGTTCAGATTTATAAAATGCTTTCGATAATAGGTTTAAGGTAATGTAACTCGTTGATTTAATAATTAAAACAATCGTGTCAACTGACCTATTGATGTGCATATATTTTATTTACACTGTGTGTTTGACATTCAGGATACAAGGCACGAGTACGCCCGTTTAGGTATTTGTGGAAATTAAGAGATTCCCATTATTTTTAGGGAGCATCTGTGGGGCTCATTAGCGGACTGGTATTTACTTTATGGATTTGTTTCGGCGGGCCTCGGCCACCGCTCACGAAGTTGCCTCTGAGCGTTGAAGGATGTAGTTGGAATGTCACTAACCCTGCTGTTCCCGCAGTCGTAGACCCAACAGATTACTTCTATTTGTACAGAATATCATACCAGTGGACCAGTCCGGTAAGTGGAAATATATTGTATGTATGTTAATGGTGTAAGAAGTATAATGATAATAGTAATTAATATATTCAACAGTCATATACATAGTCTTCCTGACCCTGCACTAAGGTCTTGTATCGTGGGTTGGTTGATACTAAGAGAGACGTTCAGACTCACAACACCCAGACAACAGCAGTTGTCTCGGTTCGGGGATCAAGCCCAGGGGTCTCGTTTCACAGCAGGCTACTCACCCGCTGAGCCACTGAGAATATCTAATAATAAATAGCTCTCATGGTTACGACGGAGAGTAAACGACTGGAAAACAAGGGGCGATGTATTTATTAATTGGAAATTTAATATTATATTTCCAGTAAGCATTGTAATCATGACCATAATGATATTTGCATATATGTACAATAAGACGTCTCGTATAGACAAAATTATTAAAGTGATATATTTTGTTTGTGCTTGTACATGTATTAATATCAGCTTTTTTGCAAATGTCCTCCTCAGATCGGATTCGTCTGGGTACTAATTGTAGGATCTATAGTATCGCTTCTCTGGCGCCAACAACAGCCATGGGAACGAGCAAATAAGTCACATCCGGATCCTGCTCTCTTTACACCGCCTCTAGCCAAACGACTCAGAGCCAAATATGGCGATAAACTAGACACTCAGGTAACATTTTATGCATTATGTAGGCTATGATATAAGATTTAAGCCTATATCTTACCATCAATGGGCTAGATGACTGTTTTTGGGATACCGTTTTATTTTACTTATCATGGTCTATATTATTAAAATATTATCATTAATAAACATAAAACATAAGTTTTCAAGATTTAATTTGCATTTTTATAAACCAACTTTATTTTTCCCACCAAAACGCTACCAACTGTCATGGCCTCTCGTGTGACGTGACCATCCGTGCAACTAATAGACGTTTGGCTCAGCGTTTTAGTTATTTCGAACGGTGACGTCACGCATGATTGATTTGTGTTTTTTTTTTAAATCTATTATAACAAACAAAATTTTATCAAGTTTTCATTTATTGTCAACTACCTTATTGCGCCAGTAAAAAATTTACGCGCCCCTTAAAATACTGTCTGGTTTATGTTCCTAACTAACGGACAATTTATTTATTGATGGCAATTCAAATGCTCAGATCGTTCTCATAAATTAATGTGCCAGTAAGAATTACATTGGTGTATTTTTTGGTTCATCTTTATATGCGAAAGAATATTGTTTATTGAAATCGACCGTGAACTTAATTAATCATTTGTAGTACAGTGCCGAATGACAAGTTACCATATCTCTTATTACTGCACGTTGGTAGAGATCATGTATTATAGAACATTGCATACGTCACTATCAGTTCAATAGTAGAATTATTTGTAGACAGACAGTAAAATTTAAATTTTCTTTATAGTATTTGATTAATTGGAGTATTTGGTTCCAACTCATACTGTATTTTTTCTTTCAGTGTGAATTATTCGAAGAAAACATCGATCTAAAATATTGAGGTACCTAGTTAATTGAAGACTTTTGACGATGGTGATTTTATGACTGTGAATAAACTAGTTATATAAGGGACCTTAAAGGGCGTGTTGAAAACGTGACAATAATGTATGTAACACTGACCTATGATCGTTACATTCGTTAACTGTGATATTTTCAATTGATATAAACTCTACTGTGGTGTGGTAAATAAATTATTACAGCTGAATGATTGTTTTACTAACGTAGATTGTGAGCCATAGTTCCGCAATGGGAAGCAGTCTAAAAATATACAGCTGATCAAATCGATAACAGTGTCTATTAGTTCTATTGAGGAATACTTATTAATCATAGATATTTTAAACAATTCTGTATACTAGTTTAACCCTTCATGTTTTCAAAGTACAATAATTAGATCCAAAAGTAGGTAGCTACAATTTAAAGACTTTTTACGTAGATGATTATATTGTTTAATCGAAATCAAATTATTTGCATAAAATAGACAATAACATTAAAAAAAATTCACTTAATGTTATGCTAGGTACACAATGTTATCCCTTATGTAATATATATTATCTAATTAATGAATTATTAAGCAGATAAAAATCCTTCCTTTGGTCTTGTTAGATCATCTAACCGACGACGTAAAAATGAGTTCTGAAAGAAAAAAAAATTAAATACTTTCATCAACCACCATTAAAAAATAAATGTACATACAAATGTACATATACTTTCACGCCCGTAATCCCCGAAGGGGTAGGCAGAGGTGTAACCAGTACACCCACTTTTCGCCGAATTTCGGTCCCATAATGTGATAGGGGGCGAGCCTATCGCCATACCGGGCACAGTTTCCAGACTCCGCGCCAATACTAATAATTTCTATTAGAAAAACCCAATATCACTTTACCCGACCCGGGGATCGAACCCGAGACCTCAGCACAGCAGTCGTAACGCTTGCGCAATTACAACTGCGCCCCCGAGGCAGTCTAAAAAATAAATGTTAAACTAAATAATATGAATTGAATTATATAATATTACCTCTCGTAACAATTCATCTTCTCTTTCAGCAGCAATTTTGAGCATTTCCTTTGATTTTTCCAAAAGTAAATCTTTGTCGTGTATTGTTCTTTTTAAATTTGCTATTTCTATACGATAAGTCTCTAGTTGGCTCCGATTCTGAAAAACATAATATGGATATATATATTTTTACTATAGGGTAATATATTATTTATCGTGAGGTCAGTGTTACGGACCCGTACCCTGAACCTACAACTTTTAATGTTTCACAAATAACGCGATAAATTGCTTTGTAGGTATGTAAAACGAGTTTATTTACAAACAAACCAAGTACTATTAATATTTTACCTTTTCAGTATTACTTCTTCCGCTACTAGGTCTCGAATCTGCCTTTTTGTAAATATTTGTTGTTTTTTGTTCAGCTTGTAGTTTGCTTACGAGGCCTACAAACACGGCACCAATATACATTTATTGAATAAAGTATGTTCATATTTCTATTGCTTTTAAAGTAGTGATAAAGAAGATGCTGATGGCATGATTGGCTAGTGAGCACATGTTAAAAAACCTGCCATACTGTTATGTTGCGTACCAGGGTTATGCAGTTTTCATCAGGCCTACATAATTTTAGCGACTGTGGAAGTGTGTAACGTCTTGATGGTTGACTTACTATCAAGAGCAAAGTTATCATTTTGGAAAGGTTAATAAGTAGGCAAAGTAAGGCGGCTTTGTGAAATGCCAGTTGCTAAATATTGACTGTGGCCAAAAAATCTTTAGGTATTCATTCTGTTCTTTAAATGTCAGCAATGTTTTTTTTTTTAGTGCCTTGATAGGCAGACGAGCAGATGGGCCACCTGATGGTAAGTAGTCACCGCCGCCCATAGACTCCTGCAATGATAGAGCACAGCAGAGCCGCTGCCTTCCGTTTCCCACCCAATGTACCCACGATTTCCTAGGATGGATGTTCATGAGAAGAGGACATGGTGATGTGTACAAGTTGATGTCATATTTTGCCAACCTCCAAAAAATCCAGATATCCTATAGTTCTAATTAATTATATTCCCGTCGTGTTAAAGTGTGTTCAACATGTGTAGTTGATGTTACCTCTGAGTGTTAATACAGTTTGTTCAAGATCGTTCACTCTGTGTTGGTGAGCGGTGGTGGGCGCTAAGTCGAGTGCATTTGTCTTTATCGTCAGTTGAACATTCTCTTCCTTCAACATGTCACAGTAGCTGGAATTTATAGGTTACCAACAAATAAGGATCATAAGTACAAAATTAACATTGCTATACAAATTCATTCAAGTAGCAGCGATAGCCTAGTTCGTTGCGGTACGGACTGTCAAGACGAAAGTCGTAGGTTCGAAACCCAATTGGCATACATCTCTGACTTTTCTAAAGTTATGTGTATTAAAATGATAATTATCGCTTGCTTTAACGGTGAAGGAAAACATCGTGAGGAAACTTGCATATCTGAGAGTTTTTCGAATGTATGAGAAGTCTGCCAACCCGCATTAGGCCAGCGTGGTGGACTAAGGCCTAACCCCTCTCATTAGTAGAGGAGGCCCGTGCCCAGCAGTGGGACAATGTTTAATACAGGGCTAGTATTATTATACAAATTCAGTTAAATTAAAAGTATCCATTAACAGAATGTGGAGTTAAGCCATATTTTCAGACGTAACAATTAAGCCGAAACATGATCTGCGATGTTGTTAAGTTGAGCATCACGTGTAAAGCAGTAGCACAGTTTGCCAGCTACCGTGTTCCCTCCTTCCTATGATCCTGGGTCCTTTAGGCGTAGTGTGAAGAAGCTACACAGCAGGCCGCCATGATTGTATTGAGTAGCGAGTGATAGATTGTATTTTTCGCTAGTTAATACTGCTACTGGACGGTACAATGTTTACCATCAGGTGCAGTGTGGTCACTTTGCCGTGCCAGAATAAAAAAAATGCGCGTTAATTAACACCTCGTGAATATGTGACTGTATACCTGACTACCTTTTGATAGCAGAATGAAAAATTTAGAGTTCTCTTAGAATGTATATTACTGATAACTTTCTTTTATCACAATGAAATATAGCCTATGAGCTTCAAGAATAATGTAGTTTTCTATTATAGAAGTTCCAGAATCCAATCTATAGTCCTATTAGAAATGGTCTTCTAAAATTATAACTTGGTACTCATATATTTATACTAAAATGACTTGCCTTTTCCAATAATCCAGTTCTGGTTGCGAGTCATTAACAGTTGCTTTCAGCGGTGTTTTAATTTGTGACTCGAGGAGCGTGGACTCAAGTTTTAGTACTTGGCCTTTGAGTGAAGTGATTTCAGCTAATGATTTTTCATATTCGGACACTAAATGTTCGTTGCCCTAAAATAGAATTTAGATAATTCTTACAATCTCTACTATGCTGGATTTGATGAGTTAAAAATAAATGTACCCAACAGTCATATTACTTTCATCGTTACTATTGAAACAATCTTAAAAATTAGATCGTTGACTAATGGCCAGTTTCAATATGCAATCTTAATCTGCATTATCAGATGGAACCAGAAAATAAACCAATCAAACCATGTCATTTCATAAGGCGTGGCATTCGAACTTAATTCTTACTGTTCATTTTAAGATCGTTTATTGAAATTGGTCGTTTGAGGAATATTATGTATTCAAGCTAGATACCTTCTCGGCCAGTTCTAATGCGACGATCCGGCGTTGTTGTGCTTGTATCCTATCCAATAAAGCGTGAGTTGATATAGTGGGGCTCATCGTCCCAGGTGCCGTTAAGTTACTATCAGTTATTGACCGGTGAGACTTTTCCAACGGCTCTGCGTCTTGTTTTTCTATGGCAGGTTGGCTTTCACCTTGAAGAAAAATGTATGTAATTTATTAAAGAGGGTTACTTCTTCTAAATTTATGGAATGGCAGCTAGAATTCAATTAGTTTCATGAGTAAATTTATAAAAATTACATATACCGATGAGTAGCAATAACTTGCTTCTATTTATTAGTATTTCACGTTGAGTATAGTGGTTGCTATTCAAATATATTCGTAAAAATTTGGTCGCTTAAGAAACGACATGTGTGAAGATAGATAAGGTAAATCTCAAGCATAAAATATTTTGTTAACTTTTCTATAGATGAGGTCGGCAAAAGTGCAAGTATTCCAAGGTCACCTTATGGCAAGATATTTATACCCTTTATAAACACCCATAATACAAAAAACATAGACTAGTTGCTGACTTTAAATATAACTAAAGGAATGGAATGAAAATTGGAAAGGGCAGGTGGGATATGGATCACCGGACATAGCACTAAACTCCATAGTAAGCCGAAGCTTTGCGTCGGTTTCCCTTGAGTTTGTGGTACCCCAGTCGTTCCGTTCCACTATTCCGTTCCACACCAGCCGGTCATATCTGTCCATCCATATATCCGGGATCAGCCAGTGTACATACGGTTTTTTTCGGGGGTCTAGAGTTGGGATACGATGTTTGGCAGTTTTGCGGCCTTCTGAGTACTCTGACACTAGACCTCGACCGCTTCGTTACCATCTTGCCCATGGCATAGTGTGAAGAAGCAGGCCGGATGATTGTGTTGAGTAGCGAGGGATAGATTGTCACTCGCTAATCGATTGTCTCTCGTTACTCGATTGTCTCTCGCTACTCGATTGTCTCTCGCTACTCGATACTCTAACTGGATGGCAGTGCGCTTACCATCAGGAGCAGTGTAGTAACTTTGCAGTGCCAGGATAAAAAAAATATGTTCCATACAAACATAATAACCGCGTGCCTCCACCATTTAAAAAATATCTATCAGAATAAATAATTATAACCGTATTTACTCTTGATCTCTGATATTTTCGAAAGTAGAACGCGTTTCTCTCTTTCTAATCTGACGACAGCTGTTTTACCAAGGGTCATGCTTGCTTCCATTTTATTCACTTCTTGACATTTCTCTTCATAACGAGCTTGCCACCGTTCCGATGCCTGTTGCGCCCTAGATAAATAAAACAAATTGTAGATTTCAGGCACTTTTAGATTAGTTGCTCACAGACACCCGACTATAGTAAAGTTGTCATGAGTCCAAACGACTTTTATGGCGTCCAGAAAGTAATAGAAAGAAACAAAGAAAATAATTTTATTTGGACAACACTAGAAATGACATACACAAACACATGAAAGGTGTAATACAAAAAAAATTAAAGACCCTAACTACTGGACGCTACTCCTAAATTTGGAACACCTGTGTCTAAAGTATGACCAAAAAATCCATAGGCTCAGCATTTACCAGGTAGTAAAATACGGCTTGGCGCTGATATTCTGTTTAGGCCTTCAAAATTGGCATGAGTTAAATATTCATAATTATTTAATGATCATTATATGGGTCGTGCAAAAGGATAATTAACTTGTATGCGGTTTTTCCCTTTAATCCACTACGATGAGACTAAATCATTAACACAAGCCTCATATTATTATTTTTTATTTTATCTAAAATATATTAAGGTATACTAAACTGTGTATTTAAAAATATTGTGAAATACTGTTGCATAATGTAGGTACCTTTTCCATTTATCCCAAAGTGCCACATTTGTTTGCGTATCGCGCCTGGCACTCGTTAGCTGCGCTTGCAGTGAAGCGATCTTGTTTTGTAGAGCCGCTGACTCCGCTGTAGCCACCTTACCGCCAGACGTACTTCTATAATAATAATAATATAATAATACTAGCCCTGTAATAAACATTGCCCCACTGCTGGGCACGGGCGTCCTCTACTAATGAGAGGGGTTAGGCCTTAGCCCACCACGCTGGCCTAATGCCGGTTGGCAGACTTCTCATACCTTCGAAAAACTCTCAGATATGCAGGTTTCCTCACTATGTTTTCCTTCACAGTTAAAGCAAGCGATAATTAACATTTTAATACACACATAACTTTAGAAAAGTCAGAGGTGTATGCCACTTGGGTTTTTCGAACCTACGACTTTCGTCTTGACAGTCCGTACCGCAACCAACTAGGCTATCGCTGCTATATATTTTTTACTTCTATATTTTTTTAAAATATAACTCAGTTCTAACATAATTAAAGACATTAAATAAATAGTTTTCAAAATTCAACCCTTTAGGGGAGAAAGGGGCGGCAAAGTTTGTATGAAACGCGGGCGAAGGCGCAAGCGTAAAGCTAAGTTCTTAAGTACCAGCGCTTCCAAAAATTAAGCAGGGAGCGAATAATTCACATTTTATGTTACTCACATTCTGAATATTTGGTTTTTTAAATTTTGAGCATCGAGACGTGATCGTCTTTCTCTGGCTGCGAGAGCCTTGATTTGCCTCCGTAGAATTGTATTTTGTTTACTAGCAAGCTGTTTGTCTCGACGTAAACGTTCTATTATAGATTCTTGCCTGAAAAGTAACATTTGATATAGGCCATCGCTTATAATATTGGCTTCTAACCTGAAAAGTATTATTTTATTAATAAACTACGGCTTATCTGTATATATACCTAAAAGAAGAAACTGACTGACTGACTGACTGACTGATCGATCAACGCACAGCCTAACGGCTGGGGTTAGAGACTTGAAATTTTGACAGTAGGTACCTTTTATTACGTAGGCATCCACTAAGGAAGGGTTTTTGGAAATACCACCCCTAAGGGGGTAAAATAGGGGATGAAAGTTTGTATGAAAATCCGTCATTTTTTAAGTTAAATTCATGAAAATTAGTATTTGGCATTTTAGTTAAATATAAAAAATATATGTTTCAGGATTTTTTGAAATTCCGCCCCTAATGGGGTAAAATAGGGAATGAAAGTTTGTATGAAAATCCGTCATTTTTAAGTTAAACGCATGAATATTGGTATTTTGTATTGTATACTTTTTCTCCCAAACATGACCTCCACGCGGGCGGAGCCGCGAGCAACAGCTAGTAATGTATATACAGGTCCCGTAGTCTTGTATAATATCTTTGTTGAAGCATATTCTCATGTTATATAGTCAACTTACCATATTGCTGTTGAAGACCCAGGTATCGTTACTATATCTCCTTGAATATCATTTAAATCAACTGAGGATTCGAACTTAATTTCCAGCTTATCCGATCCTTGTTGAGAAAATACATCGCTTGATTCGTCTACTTCGACGATAGCAGAAAGATCGAAACTGGGGTCGTTTACAGACAACATCGTTTGCATGTTTATAATTTGTACCTGAATAAACCAAAATACTTCGTGTTAAATAATATCTTTTAATACATACAGAAAATGAAAAATAAAAAATGAGTTTCAGAGATATCCCCGACTAGGTAAAGGGTTATAGAGTTGAAAATGTAAATCTTGTACTTTCTAGGGCAATACGAGAGTACATTTACAGTTGGAAGAGGCGAGCCTATCGCCATATCGGGCTAATACTGAGAATTTCAAGTTTCCATACTCCGGGCTAATGCTGAGAATTTCAAGTTTCCAGACTCCGGGCGAATACTGAGAATTTCAAGACCTCAGCACAGCAGCAGTCGTAACGCATGCGCAATTACAACTGCACTACCAAGGCAGTCAAGTTAAATATTAGATATTTATATTTCTTCTACTGGTATACCTTTAAACTATTGACGATGTTCCGTAATTGCTCTATATGCGCATCTTTATCCGCCAACTGCTTTAGATATAGCGTCTTCTGTTCCGTCAGTCGAGATCGTAGTTCCAGGTGTTCTTTCTGTGTTTCATTTAATTGTGACAACCAGTGTTGATTTTCTGCTTTATATGATTCGACCTAAAACGTTCAAGAATAAAATATTTGCTAAACTTATAAAAATATTGCTAATTGTTTTTTCTTGTATAATCGATGAAAATGATATAGTGACAGTGATATAGATAATATTGGTTGTGCTAATCGTAAATAAATAGGAAATCGTAGGTTTAAAAATCTATTTACTTGTAATATAACCTAATATAATGATGTCATTTGGATAATACAGATATGTGCGCTTCAGTTTATATTTATTAAATTTAATATATAATCATTTTATTTATTTTTCCTTAAAAGATAAGGAGATTAATAGAATATAATATATTTTTAAGGTAATAGAAGACGTTACCTCATGACTGTGTCGTTCTTCACACTGGGAGTTAAGTTGTTCTATTTTGAGCAGCCTTTCAGAAGCTAAATTTTTCCACCGATCACATTCACTTTGAAATGTTGTTCTGCAATAGCATAATACAGATATAAATTATCAATCCTGAAGGAAATTTAAGTAACCGTTAGTTGTTACTACAACGAAACTAACTATTAACAATAAATTAATACACACTAACACTTCACTTTTGCAATCATCCAATTCATTTTGTAATCGGAAGCATTTATTTTTTAACTCCGTAATATTCATGGTATATTTACTAATAGATTTCTTTATTGTGTCATCACCTATGGCGTTGCTATCACTGTCACTCCTGGAACTAAAATGTGATTAAAATCTGTTATGTAAAGCCTTCTAACACAGTGATATTGTTATCTACAAACTGTATAAAGTGATTGATCGATAAAAACAAAATAGAAGGAGTTTTTAAGAAATTTATTGATGGAAGGGACGTTGCGTTTTGACTACATAATAATATTAATTTATTAAATAATTTGAAGTCAATACTTGTCTATTTGGGTTTGTTGTTCCAAAATTTTAGCTTGCAAATTTTTCACATTTTTAGTATACTCTTCTCTCTCTTTGTTTAATAATTCTTTGTAATCCGCAATCAAATCGTTTTTATCATTTTCCAATTGTTTAAGTGCAATAAGCAATGATTTATTTTCTTCATTTATCACATCATTGATCATTCTTTGCTCTGTAATTTGATCACTTTTAAGGTCATCTATTTGTTTTCTTAATTCTTCAATAGTAATACGTAGTTTTTCATTATTATTGTCTTTGCAAATGTTTGATTCTTGCAAGGTTTGTATTTTAGATTCCAAGTTAATTTTATCTGAATTTGATTTTAAATTTTCTTCTGTTCGTACTCTAACCAAAGCCATAGCTTCATTTAACTCTTTAGTTTTTTTGTCATTGTCAATTTTTAGAGAATTTGTAAATAATTTAATCTCATTGATAGTTTTGTCTTCGTCTGTTTGCACATGTTTATTACTTGTCTCTACTTCAAATGACGGAGTTTGAATTAAAACATTTGCAATATTTGGCCGTCGATGTTTTTGTCTTGTTATCAAATTATCAAAGGCATCGTTATACAAGCGGTCATCGTTTTCTTGCGAACTTATAGCAATTGTTTTAGTCATGTTTGGTTTCGTCTTCAAAATTTGTGGATTTGTCAAAGTAATAGTTCCGCTTTCTGAAATCATATCGTGACATGTTAGTTTAGGAAACGAATTAAAAGTAATAGTTAAAAACGTTTGTGATCTACTTTACTTCTGCTACTTGTTTCATCATCGGAAAGTATGTCTTCCACTTCCATGTTTGTTATTTTAGTTTCCTTTTCATCAGATTTTTTCATATCCAAATTGGGAATTGTGGCAAATGATTGATTTAAAAGTACCAGAGATTTTTCTAAGTTATTGCATTGTTTAATCATGTCATCTCGTAGGTTTTCGGAAGACTTTAATTTTTGTGTTAGGTGATCTAATTCTCGGGAATGTGTGGCTTGCTGAAATTAATTCAAATAGCTGTATTTATATAACATAATTTAAAAAGATATGTTATGGAATTAGATAGCAGCGGTAGCCTAGTGGATTGCGGTACGGACTGTGAAGACAAAAGTCGTATGTTCCAAACCCAAATGACATACTCCTCTGACTTTTCTAAAACTTGACTTTTCCTTTTTCTTTTGTGTAACAAATAAAAATAATGCTAGCCCTGTATTAAACATTGTCCCACTGCTGGGCACGGGCCTCAAGGCATATGAGGTCTACCAACCTGCATTAGGCCAGCGTGGTGGACTAAGGCTTAACCCCTCTCATTATTATTATTTTAAAAATATGCCACTGTCGCTAACTTACCATGACGACGCATTTGATTTTATGGGGACAATTATCTCCATCTATTAGACATTTATTTTTCGAGATATCTAGAATTTGATCTAACACGGTATTTTTTGTTATCAAACTTGATTGTAAATCTTCAATTTCAGACAAATTTTGATCAACGGCATGTGTTTTTCTTGAAAGGTCTTCCATTTTCTCAATATATCTTTCAATAGACAATAAAGGAAGACAGCCTTGATACTGTTGTCTTAAAACTTGAATAACTTCGTATATATATCTGAAAACAAGAATTATGATTAAATAGATACATTTAAAAAATAATATTCTATAACGTGTGTGTTTCATATATGATCTTAATAAAAAAGGATATATTAACTTAAACTTAGTTTCGTATCTAAAAGTGTAAACTTCAAAGATTTTTTGCCGGTTCTTTAAAGTTTCTTCGATTTTTATTCTCAATTCCTTTTCTTTGTTTAAATCTGACGTCAAAGTTTCTATTTTCTTCAGACCTTCAGAAACTTGCAAATGCGTCACCAACACTTCACTGCTCAATCTAAAAAACAAGTTGAAAACATCGAATCTATCCATCATCAATACTCATGTAATATTATAATAAAGACAATCATGTACAAATGATATAAACCTAAAATAATAATGATATATTGCCACTTCGGCAATAAAAACCAGACTCTGAAATGTTTACGACAACCCACCTGGCTAAAATAGCTTTATTATTTCCGGTAGATTGTAAATCTAAAACTTGATGTCTGAGTATATTAAGTTCCATATCATTGTTCATATGTTGCTGCTGAAAATCTTGGAGCTTAAAATAAAAAATATTTAGATTAATTTTCTTGTACACTACTTAAATAAAAATTATAATTACAAACACCATTTAAAACAATAAATAAATTTTAATATTTAGTTAAAGTTACACTCACTTGTAATAATGCGATTTCTAACTGATTTTCCACGTGCTGGCATTGGTTCTTGAGTATTTTGTTTTCGTCAGTAATTTCTTTTAATTGATTGTTGACTAAAGCTATATCTTCTTTAGTCATAGCAGCCATAGTCTCGTCACTAAAATCAGTTTGCAACTCGTTTAAGTACCGAATATAAAAAAAATACAGATTTTCTCTTTCATCAAAGTATTATTGTATATTTGGCTGCACTAATATTATTAAATATTAGTGCATCCAAAAGTACAAAGAACACGATTTTACAAATACAAATGTATGTTAAAATTTTACGGTTATATGGTACCCGAATATGATATAATTTAAGTACCTACATTAAATAACACTGTAGTTTAAAAACTCACACAATGTTCGCTTGTAGTTCTTGAATTTCTTTGTAACTTTCTTCTAGATGTGTAATTTTGTTATTACTTAGTTCTAATTCAGTGCAAACTCTGTTAAGTTGTTTTTGAAGAATTGAATCTTGTAAATCAACAAGAAATGTCTTCTTGTCCTCATTTGTTACATTATCTGTAACGGGTTGAACAATAAATGTATGCAGCGTCCATGGCGCATAGGGTGAGGAGACAAACCGTAGTAGCCAGGCTGTGAAACTAAAGGCCGTGGGTTCGATTCCCGCAACGAGACAAATGTTTGTGTGACAGACATACATTTGTTTCGGGTCTGGGTTGTTTCTGTAGTGGGACCATAGTCCGACTAGTCGTTCTAGTATTTACGCTTATTTATATCTGCCCTATATTTAACTTCATTTCAATATATTTGAAGTCATAGCAATTTTTTAGTATAGGACGCTAGCCAGTTTACAGTTATAAAAATATATTATGCACCTACCTTTTCCATTAACCTGTTTTTGAAAGTGATTAATAATTTCGATTTTGTCATTGTTCAAATATTTTTGGAAATCTAGCGTGCTATTTTTCTGATTGACAGTATTTTCTAATAATTTTCTATATTTCAAGACAACTTCATTAAGTGCCTTATTCTGTTTCCAAAATAAATCTAAAGATATTGAATTACGCAGTTTATTGGTAAGGTTAGTCTCGGAAAGAATTAATTTTTGAATTTGTGTTTCATATTCATATGTCACCATGATTAATTCTCTCTTACTTTCAAAATGATCGTTTTTGATATTTTCATTTTGAGTTCTAATGAATTTATAAGACTCTTCCAAATATTTGCATTTTCGTTCTAAAGTACAAATATTTGGTAGTGGAACTATTCCCGGTGAGTTGTCACTGATATCATCATCCTCTTGTAATTGACTTTTTAAATGTTGAATTTCAGCGTTGTAATGCTCCTCTTTTATCGACCATTGGTTATGATTGTCTACAGACTGTACAAACAGTGAAGTCATCTTTTCATAGAGTGTTTTGAAGCTATCATGAAAGTGTTCTAAGCTTTTTTTCACTCGAGCGTTATAAAATATGACACCTTTCGATATAATATTTTCAATTTGATTGTTATCAGTTAAATCAATGTCCTTTATTTCTTTTTCTGACATCCAAGGTCCAAATTCAAACGCATTCTCAGTAATATTACTAGTATCATTTTGCTCTTCGACATGCTTCTTGTTTTCAATTTCAAAATCTTGTAATTGTTTCTCAAGCACTAAGGATTTTTTTGTTTCGTTTGAGAGCTGTGTCATTAATTCATAAGTTTCTTTCCTGTTGAAAATTATGTTATTACTGCGATAGCCTAGTTGATTGTGGTACGGACTGTCAAGACGAAAATCGTATGTTTGAATCCAGCCCAAATGGCATACACCTCTAATTTTTCGAAAGTTACGTGTATGTTCATTATTAATTATTGGCTTGCTTTAACGGTGAAGGGTAACATCGTGAGGAAAGTTGCATACCTGAGAATTCTCATACGAATTTCAAAGGTATGTGAAGTCTACCAACCCGCATTAGGCCAGCGCGGCGGACTAAGGTCTAACCCCTCTCATTAGTAGAGGAGGTTTAATACAGGGCTAGTATATAACTGTGATAAAATAACAATTGTAAGGGCTCATTTTGTAAGAATAATAATAATATACCTGGATTCATGAAGAGCTTCAAGTAAAGCGTTTTTTCCACCTACGGCTTCTCTTAGCTCCATTACAGTCGTCATATGTGGCGCAAACCAACCCGCAGAATGACGCGCTTCCATAGAGCGTAAAACTGTCTCTAGACTCGGACATTGTAATGACAGTATTCCTGAAGTGGTAGTACCTATTGCAAATTGTTAAATGCGATATGTATGACTGATATTTCTTGATATTTAACCAATGTGTGAAAAATTACCTGTTTTTAGAAATCGAGGTAACACGCTATGAGACGAAAAACAATATTTTAAGCATAATTGATTAGATAGGTACCAGTTTATGTTTAAACAGTGTGGACGTATTAAATGGATAGAAAAAAGCTAACTAACTTACTATTATCTTTTAAGAAATCTAAAATTTCTTGAAGACCTTTGCGTAGGCTCTCGTTTTCTATTATCATTGATTGTAATTCACGACTGTCATTTTGCTTTATATCTTCAGCGGGTAAATCGACATCTTTCTGATATTTGAGTATTCTAAGGAATAAATAATTAATATATAATATTGTATTGTAATGTTTATACAATTTACAAAAATAAATACTCACGTTGAAGATTCTCCTCCACCATCGAGAGGCATAGTTTCCTTAGATGTATGATCATCATCTCTGGTGATTCTAGACCTTAATTCATTGTTTACTTTGAGCAATGACGTTAATTTTGAATTCATGCTTCGATTCTTCATTTCTAAAGATACTAACTTGTTTTCAAATTTTTTTATTTGTTCCTTCATAAATAAATTTTGTTGTTCGATGTCGTGATAATGTTTTAATAAACGACTTGATGAAATTTTCTCATCGGGAGCCACATTAAATTTACGCCTGCAAATGTAAAATGTTGACAAATGCGATGATACTGACGTCATGAAACTAGTAATTTTTCACATATCATTTTATGGATAATGTGATATAATAATATGCGCTACTCTACCATTGATGGTAAAATATCACCATAGCAAACACAATACCAGAATAATCATAGGTGTGTCAGGGGCCTTAATGGAATGGAATGCTGGTGACTGGTTGTAGGATATTTATATCTGCCCGGATAGCGACCACCGTAGACAGGGTGTAAAACCCGCCATAGTGGCACACGCAAGTGTGTCGCGTTCTGGGATCAGCTAGTGTACATCCGGTTTTTGTCGGGGGTCTAGAGTTGGGGTACGATGTTTGGCCGTTTGGCGGCATTCTGAGTAGTCTGACACCACTTCTTCACCTACTTGCCGATGGCGTAGTGTGAAGAAGTAGGCCGGCATTGTGTTGAGTAGCGAGGGATAGATTGTCTCTCGCTACTCAGTACTCACTTTGCCGTGCGAAAAAAAATGGGAGATTGGTAAGGTAAGGAAGATTTCGGTTTTTGGAAATTTCATTCACGATACAAAACGCAACAGTAAGTTGCTACTTCACGTCGATTTTTTACAAGACAATCGTACTAAAACGCTCAGCCGGCCCATTCATGCTGTAGACAAAACTATCTGGAGGGTGGCTTTACGACTTCCAAATCTTACTTTTAATCAAACGCCGAGAATATACTATTTTAAAGAGTAAAGGAATATAAAATCATATATAAAGTTGAACTTTATAAATGTAATTATACTAGCCCTTCATTATTTAATATGATTATGTATGTATGTATTAATAATACATACATATGCATATGTATGTATTATTTGCATAATATAGTGTAATTTATATGTACCTTAGAGTCTCATTTTCGAATTGTAAATCGTTGACTTCTTGACTTAAGGCATTTATTTCTTGAACCATGTTTTTGATCCCTTCATCTTTAATTTTTAATTGTTGTTTTTTATTTTTTAATCCATCTATTAATGTTTTTAGCCCATCAGATGATTGCAATAATTGAAGTTCGGACGATATTTCTGTCAACTGATAAAAAACAAAATTAAGTGATCTCATAACTGTATTTTAAATGCTCAATTTAGCAAAATTGAGCAGATTAAATATTAGAAATTATTTATTGAATCTAACCTCTTTTTCCCTAATAGATATCATTTGTTCTGCACCCTGGAGGGACGCCGTTAGGTTTCTAATTTTTCTTTTTAGTCTATTAATCAAAGATTGTTCCTTTCCATCATCGCTTTCATTTTTAACGTCAATTGCTGATTGTTCGGTCACTTCGCTTATAATGGTTTTAAGTTGTTTATTTTCAGCTCTTAATGAATGTATTAAATGAGCTGATTGTTCAATTTCATCGGAAGCTTCTGAAAGTTTGTCTTGTAATTCTTTTATTTTAGTTGTGGTTTCCATACTTGTAGTATCTTTCTATAATCAAAAGAGTTTTTTACGTCTGCATCATTCACAATGCGGATGGCCCGCCGCTGCAACCTATCCAAGGCATCGAGAAGGTACCTTGCGGAACCGTCCCAGAGATGCGAGCAGTATTCCATTCCCGGCCGCACCTGCGCTTTATATAAGCGGTAGAGCTGACCAGGCGTGAAAAACCGCCGCACCCTGTTCAGGATACGACCTCGATGTGACTCCTTGGATTAAGATCGCAGCGGATATCCCATACCTAGGATACTAAGGTCATTCCGCATTGCGAGTGGAACACCCTGAAGAACGGGGATGGGAGAAAACGGAGACTTCTTGCACGAAAACGCGCACACCTGTGTTTTCTTGGCATTAAACTCAACCCGACTCCTGGTACCCCATGATGAGATGAGATCCAAGGTCTGGTTGAGCTCGATGACAAGATCCTCGCGTCTCCACTCAGTATCCGCCCGGCAACCAGGAGGCTTTCTGTAATAACGCCCATGAACCGTGCTGTCGTCTGTATAGCAATGAATGTTGCCAAGCGACAACATATCATTGATATGCAGAAGAAACAAGGTGGGCGAAATCACAGAACCTTGTGGTATTCCGGCATTTACTGACATGAGCTGCGAAGCGTGTCCATCAACGAGGAAACGCATTCTACGCTTATGCAGAAAGTCGGAAATCCACTTGCACAGGTTGTCGGGCAGACCGTATTGGAGCTTGGAGAAGGCCACAATGCCAGACCCTATCAAACGCCTTGGCTATGTCGAGACTACGAGTATAGTAATGCCCAAATTAAATATATTATATTATATTCACAAATAATTATATTGATTACGATATATGTAAATTGATCAATTAATATAACAGTTTTGTAGTTATTTACCTTTTCTTTGGGTGAAACTTGCTTAGAAACTTGAGCGACAATTTCTTTCAACTTTACATTCTCAACGTTAAGAGCTTCAACCTCAGCTTTCTTGGAACGAGCTAGATTCTTTAATAAAAAAAATTACCAGCGTATTAAGGTACACAAGGTTAATCACATGGCAGTAATTTATTTAAAACAGAAAAATGTTACCAGGCTATATATAGGTTAGTAGTACCTTCCAATGTTGAATTTTTGATTTCAATCCTTCGTAAGTATTATCTTTACTGGAGTCTTTTTCTTGAAGTTTATTTCGCAGTGTCTCAATTTCAAACATGAGTTGTGACTTTGTTTGCTCTGATTTACCAATTATCTCTAAAAATATTTTAATTATATAAATAATATTGCACAAAAATAGTTTTTTTGGTGTTGAAACGAATTTTCTAAATTACCTTTAAAATGAGTGCTTTCATAATTTATGGCGCGCAGTTGTTCAGTAAAGTTATCAATTACTTTAGCAGCTTCATCTAGCTTATCTTTAAGAACAGTTATTTTTTCCTTCAGCTCACTGTTTTCTTCTTCTAGGATCTAAAAGATATCAATATATTCTACCTATTGGTTTGATAGCAATCGCTACACTTGTAAACGTAGTATACTATGTACGTACTAATTATAGGTCATAGTTGTACAGTTTTTTTACTTACTTTAATGTCATGGAGTAGTTTTCTAATATGTTTATTTTTAACAGTGATTTCATTTTCAAGTTGCATCATTGCATTTATTTCTGACAGAGTAGCACGACTAGATTCACTATCTCTTTCTGAATTATGTCTATCCTCTTCTAATTTAGATTTCCTCTCCTCTAACTCCGCGATTTCGGCTTGCAGTTGTTCTAATATATTTTTGTTACGTACTTCTTTCTGATGTGCTACTGTCTCAAGAGGACTATTGCTACTTCCTGATGGTGATTCTAAAAAGAAATTGTTTACTATACATCCAAAATATTGCTTAGCGGCTTATATTTATTTGGTATAAATGTATGTCTGATACGCTACTTCGTTTTTGAAACTCCTAGCATGAGTTAGGTATCAACTACCAATAGCGTTTAGAATTTTACCTTAGTGAATAAAAATGTATTAATTAATATCATTCTTTGTTCATTTGTAATTAGAGTTTGTTTACCTGTATGCATGATTTGTGATTTACTCTTCTTTCTTTGCAATGAATCCATTTGACCAAGTAGGTGGTTGACCTGTTAGAGTTGAATATATTATGGTTTTATTACTTCGCTTCATGTTGATTACGTAACATGCCGTCACCCTTGAAACTAATTGAATAAATAAAATATAAATAGTTACCTGTTCATTTTTATATTTCAGTATATCTTGGGCTAAACGAAATAATGTTTTTAAATCTGTGAAATTCAATTCAATATCGTCGGCTTCCATCCATGATAAACTCTCGCACAGTTTTTCTTTATCAGCTTGCTTGAGTTCTCGTTGTGACAAACTGATTATTTCTTTCCAGTCCGTCTCTACCATTTTTGCAGTTTTAAGCTACCTACTAACTACTATTGAGAATATTGTTGTTTTTATTAATAAATAGAAGTTCTAATACAATGGTATACCTGTTCTCCTATATTAATGACATTTGTCAGGGAATGTTTTGATTAAAAGTTCCGTTGCGTAGCAACGTATTTAATGTTGCTATTAAATACTACGTATGTCATAACGTACAGACGGGAAATTGCTTGTGTAGAAAAACATGATTTGATAAGATATTTTTGTAAAAATATAAATTATACACCGCACGAAAACGCCGGTCACCTCTTATATCTGAAGGGGATTCCAGCGATGTTAGTTGCAAAATGGGAAAGGTGGGTGGCTAAAATTTCTATACTGTACCTATGCAACTGACTCACGCTTTTTCATGCGTTTTGACTACTGATAATAATCGGTTAATCATCTGAAATTCGATGCTTGATTAATAGATGTGATACAAAATAAACTTTTCTCATAAGTCGTAACGAATATTACTTAGTTCAACTCCACACAGCATTCCACGAATACATAAGTTTGTGCGAGATATTTAGTTCTCCTATTTCGACACCAACAGTTTATACTACGCTAACTCGAATTTTAGGTAAATTCGTTTTTTATGCCAAGTTGCTTAAAAAGTGATTATTAATGTAATAAAAAAACTTTAAGAAATATACTAAAATAAAGGTTATGTATGTATATTTCTTCACGAATTTACCTAAAATTCGAGTTAGCGGTGTATAAATTATGGTGTCGATTTGGCAAATTATAAGAATATTAATATTGAAGTAATTTGGAGGACAAAAGGAAATGGTCTAGAAGAACTTTGGGAATCTCATACAGAGCGAGGTGGTATTTCGTATCGTGTCATAGATTAGCACTATATAGAACATAAATACAGCCTTACCTTGAGTAGGTATTGCTATCACCTCTCATGCCAGCCTCGGTGTTCTTCCAACCAATAAAAATACCTCACAAAACATATTTTTACCACCAAGGTATTGTTTACGTGGATAAGTTTATTTAATTAGGTCTACCAGCTTTTCATATTAGTACATGTAAATAAAATGACAATTGCTTTAGCGTTATAGTCTAAATATGAACTCCTTTACAGGTAAACACAGCTTGCATAATACTTAAAGTTATAACTTAAAACTATAAGTTTACTAATACATATTTTAAAACTAACTTGTGTTTCAGAATGTCATTACTCATAATATAGAATTAAATGCTTTAGCTTGGTGGCTTTTTACATGTATTTTACTGCTGCGACGCGGACATCCTCGATGATGGGTTAAGGTGGCTTGAAACTATACTGGAATAATTGTTTTTTTATGTATACTTCATTTACTATTGTTACTTATAACTTCAAAATTACATCTCTTAAGAACTGCATTGAGCTTTCTTTGCAATTTTTGCGGCACTCTTATATTTTATCGTATATATTTATTATTTTATCATATCATTTATTGAAAGTTCCCAACCTTGCCACATCCGTTAAATATATGGAAAAATATTCTTATTGTTGAAAATGAAATCCATTGTATATAATACATTAATTTATTTTTTAAGTCTGTCATTTGTATTTTCTTTGTGGCGTCAATTTGAGATGTATGTGTAAACACGTAAAATAAAAAGTAAATAAAACGCTCTTCAAATAGAAAGATTATTTTATTAAGTGATGATTTAAACAATAGCAATAAATGTTGCATCATTATAAATGTCGAGGTGTCAACAAACCAATAAAACATTTGTGCATTAAAAATAAATTAACAAAAGTAAATACAACAATAAAATAGGTTAAAAATAATATAAGCCTGTCTATTTCTACGTGAAACAAGCACTTACATAGGGCGAGGGGACGACACCTGAGTACCATCTAAGTATAAGTATAAATATTCAGATATAAAATTTCAGATATGCTATCATTAAACATTGTATATTACGAACATGTATAAGTTTGTATAATCTTTGACATCAGAGAGAAATACAACGAAAAAAGAACATTCTAGACAACAATGTAAAAATATAGTTACAAAATCTGTATCATGACTAGACATATTTCAAAATAATGTTTTCTCTCAAAGGACAATTTATAAAAAAGCCAACCAACAGATGCCGAAAACTGGTAATAGGCTTTGACATCAGACTAATAGCACTCATATTCCCTTACGATACACCTTATTTAAAATTAATAATATGATATTGTATTGTCAACCGTTATTTAAAAATACTCGCCCTATATACTAACCGCTGCATTCCTCTGAGTATTTTCTATGGATCTACATACATATGTGATTACATTATGTTAACGCGGTAACTAATACTCATACACGGTAATCCTTATGATAGCAGATGTGTGATAGGTGTTGCCGTAGCCACTAGCCAATGTTCACAAAATATCGAAACTTTGTTATCGTCTCAAATGTGTGGGTTATGCCAAAGTTTGACTTTTGTAGATAATCTCGCAATTGTAGACGTAATTAGATATAGATAGGCCATGTTCACTGTAACACATGTTAATAAGCTTATTATTCTTTCACAGAATTTTCTGAAGTATGATTTTCACATTAGTCGTCATGATTTGTCCGAACTGGCAAAGGGCAAATAATACTTCACAATACTTAAAAAATTCTATTTAAAAAAATCTTTTTTATTGTTATCTAATCATTGCGGCATTGTTATACAACATTTTCATATGATGTTTTAACTTCGTCTTATAAAAAAATTTGGATGTTCCATGAATAAAAGCGATGTTATTTGTCAATTACCTCTCTGCCCATGCCTGTCAAAATATCTAATCACGCCAAATCCTGCTATTAATAACTGGTTAGTACTTATTAGGTATCTATGTACTCGACTGCTTTCTTTTAAAAATGTTTCTTTTAAAAGAAGAGCCGAACCTCTCATTCATACGTTTTAAATAAATAACTATAGCTAAATTTACATTTATAAGCATTTTCAGATATATTTTTTTTTACAATTATACAACATCGTATATCAGATAAAGATATTCTTTGGACGCAGCGCAACTTTGGATAGGTAACACCGACAAGTGAATACGTAACTACAGTACAACAGATGATTATAATGATACCCACTGAATATTGTTAGCTATATTTTTTTGTATGAATATGACATGATGTAGGCGTTAGCTCTGGGTCATAAAACTCCTGAGCTGGATATGCTGTAAATCGATATTTACTCTCTCATTGTTCGCTCGAAAATGAGTTCGTATATTATATTACATTTTTTTTACAAAATGTTATAAAAGTCATGGTTACATTTTGGTATCATTGACATAGGCCGTAGTGCTTTGTTTTCGCTGCCTATCGTTATATTTATGAATATGTTTAATCGTTGTCGACAAATAGAATCTATTCGTCATCAAAGCCCCTGTAAAGTGTCGCGATTGCCAATACACGTCATATATAATCTAAATACTGATATGCTTGCGATTGCACAATATATTTTTTGTTACGTTTCTTATAATACTATCTAGACGTATCGGTAGGCTACTCACTGGCAAAGAGTTATCGTTAGTAGGGCAGTGCGCGGTGACGGCGGTGTGTGCGTATGTGGCCCACTGTTGGGCGAGCTTGGCCCACTGTTGGGCTTGTCAGCGTCGCCGGCGCGTGCACAGCGTGGCGCGGCGCAGGCGGCGCAGCAGCGACGGTGAGCGCTATCAGATGCGCTCCACGTAGTTGCCTGTAGATATTTTTTTTATAGTAGAAGTCAGGCAAACATGGAGTTCAGTCCAAAAAAAAATTGCAAATTTACATATATATACACTCACGCCTGTTATCCCCGAAGTTATCTGTTATCGAATTTGCAATTTGGACTGCCTTGGTGGCGCAGTTGTAATTGAGTACGCGTTACGACTGCTGTGCTGAGGTCTCGGGATCGATCCCCAGGTCGAATAAAGTGATATTATTCAGCGAATAGTGGGTGTACTGGTAACACCTCTGCCTACCCCTTCGAGGATTACAGGCGTGTGTGTGTAATGTATCTGTCACCTGGGAAGGTTCCGAATCGTCCGGTGCGCTGGCTGGAGCCGACGTACCACCCATCATCACACTTCTCCAGCACGTACACCGTGTCGCCCTCCGATAGCTCCAGCTCATCAGGGTTCTGCGGACGGTATTTGTACATCGCGCGGTACCTGGAAATAAATATATTTAATTTATAGTACCTACAGTTTATATATTTTCTTGCCAAAATCTTAAATAAATAAATAACACCCAACAGTCACACACATAGCCCCGACCCCATACTAAGATACGAGTCTTGTGTTGTGGGTATCTGGGACTACGAGAAACTTTCTGTCTAACAACACCCAGACCCCGGACACAAATATCTGTCTGTTACACAAACATTTGTCCCAGTGTGGGAATTGAACCTACGGCCTCTCGTTTCACAGCCGACTACTCGCCAATTGCGCCACGGAGGCTCTCTAACGAAATACATACATCCATATGCAATCACGCCTGTAATCTCTGAAGGGATAGGCAAAGATATAATCAGTACACCATCTTTCGTCGAATATATTACGGTCCCATAATGTGATAAGGGGCGAGCCTATCGGCATACCGGGCACAATTCCAGACTCCAAGCTGATACTGAGTATTTCTAAATAGAAAAACCCAACATCACTTTACCCGAAGATCGAACCCGAGACCACCTACCGGCTGCCGACCACTACTGCGCCACCGAGACAGTCAATTCTTATTAATATGTTATTTTTGACGAAAATTCGGTCCACTAAAAAAGCGCTTTGTGGCAGGACAACGTTTGCCCACTAGTATAATATAAAATAAGTATATAGTATATTTACGGCACAGCCTCCGCGTTGGTGTCGACGTAAAGCGGCTCAGTGTTGTTGAGGTCGACGCCGGCGCCGGTGGGCGGGCCGTACCCGCGCTCCGACGGCGTCGCCCCCGCCGCAACCGCAGACTTCGACCCTGTGTACCCTGCAACAGCAAAAGGGTCGCGTGAAAATCAATACACGAAATAGAAGATAGATAGAAGTACATACATATATACTCACGCCTGTAATCCCCGAAGGGGTAGGCAGAGGTGTAACCAGTACACCCACATTTCGCCAAATTTCGGTCCCATAATGTGATAGGGGGCGAGCCTATCGCCATACCGGGCACAGGTTCCATACTCCGGGATAATACAGAGAATTTCTAAATAGAAAAACCCAATATCACTTTACCCGACCCGGAGTCGAAACCGAGACCTAAGCACAGCATTCGTAACGCATGCGCAATTACAACTGCGCCACCGAGGCAGTCAAGTACACAACAAGTACTTGAATTAATTTAAGATTTTTATTTTACAAGCACGTGATATTTTTATTCTGGCATGCCAAGGGACCACACTGCACCTGATGGTAAGCACAGTTCCGTCCAATTAGAGTATCAGATGTTAAATGTCCCTTCGTCGCGCGTAACGAGACTACTTTAAAAACCAAGGTATAATATTATGTCGTCCTTCCAAGATACCAAAGTACTAAATGGTTCCAATATTTTGTAACAAACCCAGCAATGTATAATCTGTCCCAGTTATTTTTATTATCTTTATCTCTCTTATCAAGTATCCATTTTGCTTCACCGTGCACCATAAACACTTCGTTTGATAAGTTTATTTAAATTTGACTTTAAATTTGATGTTTCCAATTGAATTGAAATAAGGAAATGTTAGCCAGATCTCGTACTAGGTCGCAGCACACGAAGTGTCTATACTTGCGGTGTCTATTTAGATTTATGACAACGTCATAAATCCGCAGTAGCTGGCTGTGACACGGGAGGCCGTGGGTTCGATTCTTACACTGAGATAAATGTTTGCGTGACATATAGATATTTGTTTTCGGTCTGGGTGTTGTGGGACCGTAGTCCGTAGAAGTTCCTGATTCCCACGATACAAGACTCGTATCTTAGTGTGACTGCCTTGGTAGCGCAGTTGTAATTGCGCATGCGTTACGAATGCTGTGCTGAGGTCTCGGGTTCGATCCCCGCGCGGGTAATGTGATATTGGGTTTTTTTATCTAGAAATCAGTATCAGCTCAGAGTCTGGAATCTGTGCCCGATATGGCGATAGGCTCACCCCCTATCACATTATGGGACCGAAATTCGGCGAAAAGTGAGTGTACTGGTTACACCTCTGTCTACCCCTTCGGGGATTACAGGCGTGCGTGTATATGTATGTAAGACTCGTATCTTAGTGTGGGGTCAGGACTTTGTTATATCTTAGACAGCGGCTATTCTGTGCTCTGGCATTGCAGAAGTCTATGGGCGGCGGTGACTACTTACCATCAGGTGGCCCGTCTGCTCGTCGGCCTACTCAGGAACTAAAAAAAATGTGTGTGTGATTGTTGGGTGTTACTTATTTAGGTCTATGGACTATGGTATTCCCACATCTGTCTGACCTGGCAGCGGCGCGGTGGAAGGCGGCGCGTTGGCGAGCGCGGCGCTGTTCTGCTGCGGCGTGTATGAGTGCGCGCCCATGCTGCGCTTGTCGGACCCGTTCAGCAGCCCGTGAGCCGCGGGCGACGCCGCCGGCTTCTCCGTACTCAGGATCGGCTTCAGCTCTGTACACAAACAACCATCATCTAAAGTAAATGGTACACGCAATATACGTCTACAGAACGATTCGAGAGGCATTCACAGTGTCACAGAACATCAACGTAGAGTGGCTTGATGATGCGTTTTGTATGGTGAGTGAGATTTCCGGAGGCCCAATTAATCTAATCAATAACCGTACCTTACCTAGTCGCTACGCCTTTTTACCCGACTACGGCGAAGTAAAAGGGAGGGTTATGTTTTTGACCGGTATGTGACTATGTATGTATGTATGTTTGTCTAAACAGAAAAAAATGTGATTTGGCTCTGCAAAAACCCAAAATACTATGAACACCGCTATGAATAGTATAAAATACAATAAAATATTTATTACATTCTTGTTTCATATTTTGTAGAGCGATTGAGCGTGATTTTTCAGTAGTCGGGTTTTAGTTTTTAAACTTATTTTTTAAACGCAATGATTAATTGTAGATAGCCCGATCAAAAAATACTGAGATATCACAATAAATATGCTCGCAATATATATATTATGATTCACTGGGTAAGGAAAGCTAATTGTAGCATGTGGCATGATGCGGCAGAACATATCGAAGTACAAACTACTGAACTTCACACAATCACAAAAATACAGTAAAGTGATTATATTTGTGGGAAAATAATAATAATAATCGATTTTCCATGAGTGAACAAGCAATATTATCTGCAAAGATAAACCGTACATTATATCAAGTACTTGTATACAACGATATCCATATTTAGACAAAACAGTATCAGTATAATTCCACGAGAACAGAGAGTCGCACATTAAAGTTTATCATACGTATACACTCACGCCTGTAATTCCCGAAGGGGTGTAGGTAGAGGTGTAACCAGTACACCCACTTTTCGCTGTATTTATTAGGGTCCCATAATGTGATAGTGGGCGAGCATATCGCCATACCGGGCGTAATTCAGAGTCCAGGCTGATACTGAGTTTTTCTAAATAGAAATACCCAATATCACTAACCGACCCGGGGATCGAGCCCAAGACCTCAGCCCAGCAGTCGTAACGCATGTCAACCGAGGCAGTATTTAAAGTTTATCGTACGTAATAATACAAAGGTACTCACCAGCTTTACTCGGACTTGGTTCTTGTAAAACTGTAACGTAGCTATCAGGAAAAATGCCTGTTTTAACGCCATTTCTACCTTCCCACCAATTCTGATCAATACGTCTGGATAGTACTACAACTTCGCCCTTTTTCAGAGGTAGCTCTAGATTCGTTTGAGCTGTAAAATCAAACTTAGCTCTAGCACGGCCTTCGACGACAACGGGCTTTTTAGGAGTTTGAACCGTATCGCCTTTATGGATCTGAAAATTGTAAAAATAAGAAATGTACATATAAAGCGGTAAAGGAAAATTGTTACACATTGATTATGTATAAAAAGTCGCGACTGCTATACCAAAAAAATATAACACCAAACAGTCACACACAGTACTAACCCCACACTAGGTCAGTCAGCGATCAACAACTAAGAGGGACTACGGTCCCACAACACACAGACCCGAAACAAATATTCTTCTGTCACTTAAAAATTTGTCTCGGTGCGGGAATCGAAGCCTAATAGCCGTGAAACGAGAAGCCATGGCTTCGATTCATAATTGCAGCTGGTCATAATTGCAGATGAAGACTGGCATTTATTAACAACACATTTCATTTCATCCAGTGCTTGTAGAATTTTACTAAGAGATTCTTATACCAACAATTTATGCGCTCAATATTAGTTACCTCAACATAGTTGTATGGGAAAAGCCCAATCTTCCCATGCACTTCTCCCTCATACCAATTGGAGTCGATCTGCCGCCTCACATGGATGATATCCCCTTTTCTGAAACTGAGTTCTCTCGCCGTCTGTCCGTTGAACGTATACAATGCCTTGGCTAACACTTTGTCTGCTTCATCGTATCGGTTGAGAGGCACAACAGTCTTCTGTGATGGTGTGAAGTTATCTTGATGTCGACGATTTTGCATATCTTGTAGTTCCTAAGATAAGTTTCAGTTTTAGAATAATTCGTTAGAGAATAATTTCTTCGTAAATAATTTACATAGGAGGTCCAAACTCCTGTTACTTTTGCAAATTTAGAAACTGATAATATTGATGGGATTAATTAAAATTATGTTTTTGATAAAATTAAGTATAAGCCAAACCTTATTGTAGGTAATATACAAGGGGATATTGCAAAATTAAGCTAAATGTCTTCCGCAACATATTTTATGTATCAGTAAAAGTATGTGCATCGACCGCAGGATAAAAGCAGATGTTATTATAATAAGTGAGCGTGTTAATTACTATGTTTCGGATTTGTCGGGATGTAAAGAATAATCGAGAGTTCTCGATCTTGGTTGAAAAAAGATTAAGGGAATTCGGTGTATTAAGTAAAGTAAATAAGTCGCTTAATTACAATGCCAACCATAAACAACGAAAATCAATAAAAAAAATTATAAAACATTATCCAATAATATCTTCATGATGATGAATGTTAGTAGCTAAAAATTTTGAAAAAATATTAGAAGCTATGGCTTTATGATAACTCAAAAGGTTTCCATTAAAAACAAACAAATTCATCACACGCATCTGTCACTCATCACCTTTATCGACGCGTCAAACGCATCGATATCGCTTGCGTTTATTTCTCTCTCCTGGAAATGTCAAAGGGAAATCGGATAATTCACTGTTCATAATGAATGTAGGTAGTTTGTTGCTATATAAGAAGCTTGCTAATTGAGGAGCTATTAAAGTAATAGCTGGAAATATATTTCCTTCTGAGTACGTGTCTTAGACCTTGTTACTTTCAATGAAAGCGAATATAAATGACATCTTACAGAGAGCAACGAAGGCAACTAACCAATAAAAGTTCATTCATGATTAAATTGAAACTTAATACACTTATTCACAATACATTTATACAACTTTTTATAAAATATCACAATACATTTTCTCACGCACACTTCCTTTACACTGTAGTAGGACAACTGACCATCGAGTTCGTTTATCCTAACAATACGAATATCTCACGAAGCGCTTATTATTGCTGTTTATTTACCTTTTCTCGTCCATATGGGTATGGAAATATGGTTGATATTGGATCAGCAAATGACATTAATAATCGCCGTGGAGTTGTCCATTCATATGGTCATTTAGCCAACGGATTTTTAGTCGGGTATGCGCGACAGACAAGGTCGTTTATACAACATTTTTTATTAATCAGTGATTTACATTATTCGATATTGAAATAAAAAGTATCGCGGTAGCGTATACAAGACAAACAACTAGTACTTTACAAACAAGTGGAATTCATTTTTGTAGATATTATGTAGAGCTCTTTAGACTCACATACATAAATATAATTAAATAGCACCCAAGAGTCACACACATAGCCCCGACCCCACACTATGATAAAAGTGTTGTGTTGTTGGTAACGGGGACTACGAGAGCCTTTCGGTCTCACAACACCCAGACCCCGGATACAAATAACTGTCTGTCACACAAACATTTGTTCCGGTGTGGGAATCGAACACAGTCTCGTTTCACAGCCGGCTGCTCGCCTACTGCGCTATGGAGGCTGTCAATATATCATGTTATGTCATATTATTGCAAAGCGTTGAAAAATATTTTTTACAAAAAAAAATATGCTTTATTATATTCAAAAACACGAAAAATATATTTTTTTTTATTCTGGCGCGGCTAACTGACCACACTGCACCTGATGGTAAGCGCAGTGCTGTCCAGATAGAGTATAAAGTAGCGAGAGACAGTATATTGGTAACCTATTCATAAAGGGAATCAAAGTTATATCAGTAATTCAATGTTACGTAGATGTTAGTGCGCACACGCCGCGTGCGTCACGCCGGGATCAGATGAATATATTGCACACGATCTGAGCGAGTACCTCGTTACGCTCTCCATTTCTAATTGCAATGGAGGCATGGACAATTGAATTCACCTTTGTTATTGTAATATAATTTAAAATAATAGAATAGAACTATGCGTGCTCTACAGTTCCGTTTAGAAATATGTTGTTACGTAAGATAGTTTAACCATGTAACACGATAAAGCCTCCATAGTTCAAAAAATACATCAATTCATTGCAAAAACCTAATACATAAGTTTAAATAATTTTTATATTTATGAGTTAACCTACAGAAGTTTGCTGCCGTCATACGAAATTGGGTGTAAATGGCATAATCGCAAAAAAGACTAAAGACAAGAAAAATAAATAGTAAAAGTTGAACTGCCTGTGTTAAATAAAAAGTCGCCAGGTTGGTACGTTACGTTACATATGTGATTTCTCTACAAGGGCCCGTAGTGTCGCTGCGGTATAGTATGGGTGATTTGAGCATTTTCACCACAACCGGCTCAGCGCACGGAGAAATCAGTGAAATGTTTCCATTCAACAGGGATATGCAAACGTAGTTAATGCACGTCCGGTGTAATGCAGTTGAGAGCAGCGGTGGCTGTTGCGTGATATGGATTTACAACTGGAAAGTCATTACTTGATTACGAAAACCGGTGCATTATGGACAACGTATCTTGTATTACGTAAATAGATTTACATACATATATAAACACTCACGCCTGTAATCCCCGAAGGGTAGGCAGAGGTTTACAGTGTGCAGTACATCCACTTTTAGCCGAATTTCGGCCCCATAATGTCATAGGGGGCTAGCCTATCGCCTTACCGGACACTCCCGACTCCGGGCTAATACTGAGAATTTATAGATCGAAAAACCCAAAAACTTTACCCGACCCAGGGATCGAACCCGAGACCTCAGCACAGCAGTCATAACTCATGCGCAATTATAACTGCGCCACCGAGGTAGTCCGAGAGTGAATAGATTTCATAAAATAAATAAGCATAAGTATACTGTAAACCTAAAGACGGTTTTTTCAATTTTACTACCTGTTATCAACGAACTGAGTCGTATCGACGAATCAGTTCGTCAGATCCCTCAATACTTAAAAACAAGAGTTTTTAACCAGTGGACCTACGGGGTTGAAACGTGGACACTCACCAATGGACTGGTCCATAAATTTAAAGTCGCTCAGCGTATTGGGGATATTGCTCGCAAAATTAGCACGCTAAAGTGGAAGTGGGCTGGTCACGTCTGTAGACGGACAGATGGCCGATGGAGCAGACATGTGTTGGAGTAGAGACCGCGTTTAGGCAAACGTAGTGTGGGACGCCCTGCTGCACGATGGACCGACGACTTGAAGAAGGTGGCGGGTAGTAGATGGATGCGGGATACCAAGACCGGGATGGTTGACATTCACTTGGGGAAGCGTACGTCCAACAGTGGACGGCAACAGGCTGAGTACATATCAACGCATGAAGACAAAATTTGTCAACACGCCACCATGTAGTCATATGAATATTATAAATATTTAATAGCGCCCACAAAAATAAAATTCGTGCGTGACCAGCGTGCACTTCACCAAACATTCGATCTACGCGATAAATGCGTATGGAATGAGTTAAAATACCGCAGATTCATACCATGTTAAAGCCAATGACCGGGATGATTTCGACAGCATACGTGGTGCAGCGGGCTAGTAGCCGGCTGTGAAACGCGAGGTCGTGGGTTCGATTCCCGCACCGAGACAAACGTTTGTGTGGCAAACTTATGTTTCGGGTCTGGGTGTTGTGGGACAGTAGTCCCTCGTGGACGATACAGGTTTGACCTAGTGTGGGGTTAGGGTATGTGTGTGACTGTTGGGGGTATTTATTTATTATAGAACGCTGTTACATACACCGGTTAAAGCTGAGGTTTCGGGCGCCTGAGATCCAGCGTGTTTTGTGGTTCTTCTTCGTTATTTTTATTATTATTAGGAAATTCAAAAATATGACTAGACCTGTTTTATCAAAATGATATACCACTTATTTTAGTATAGAAAACACGGCAATAGACTTAGTAGAGTTAGACAATTTACATATCGGTTGTAGCTTCTTTTTTTAAGATTTTTTCTACATTATTTGAGAACACTTATAGAAACTCTATTGAGACAAAGTTTCGTAATGAAGCCATATTTAACATATATTGTTTATACAGCTATTGGGCAGCATCCTCTTAGGGATTTCACTTTCATTTTAAATTTTCACGATTTTGCGACGAATGGCTCTATTAACTAGCACATAGTTTAGTGAGAGTGTGGTGATATTATAAATTACATAAAGTAGAATAAAATATGCTCGTGCGTTTATGCACGTATCATGTCTATGTGCGTATAATGAGCATAGTTCGTTCTTTACAGCTAATGTGTAATAATTATTACATATTGGATGTTTTGCAGCGATTTAATACTCAGTTGCAGAATTAAAAACAAGAAGCAAACAAACTATTGGTAAAAAGAGGGATGAAAGGTATTCTAAAATTTAATTTATATGCTTATTAGAAAACAAAATTATGTGATCTTAACTTAGAACAATGTTATTGAATTAGTACGAGATAGTATATACGGTTCAGAGTTACGCAAAGTTACGCGTAGATGCAAATTACATATGTTTATTCATTCATTATGACTAAAGATCTTACTAGATAAATAATTTATTTAAATAAAATGTTTACTTTGTGAGCATTATGACGTAAAATATTATAATTTAAAAACATTGTATAATATTATTCAGGTAACAGTTTCATAACAATGTGCCTTGTTTGGGGATACAAATGTATAATTTCTATACGAATGAAATACAGCTTTTTAAAAATTTATGCGAATAATTTTAAAACGTTTTTCATAGATAATATAGAATAAGTTTAATATTTTTAGTCATATTGTATATATGTACCTACCTATGAGGTATCGGTGTTTATATATGTCATTGCACATAGGTACTGTAAATATTTTTAATAATTCGCATAACTTTTAATAGAGCTTCTATTATCTTTAATTATATTCATGAATATCTTCTACAATTTGGACTAATAGCTAAACTATATTTCGCAGCATTTTTCTAAATCATTCATCAATAACTTTTACACTACTGACACGCTTATCAAACAATATGAGTCCGCTTTAAGTCCCGTTTTTATAACGACTCCAATAATATCTGTGAAGAGCTTTTTAATTATTTTATAGTATAAAAAAATCAATTAAACAATACCGTTATTACATCTTCGAATGAGTCGAGAGTAACAAATTTCCGTATCGATCAAACTCTAGTTGCGTGCGTCGACCCAAGGCTATCGCACGTACAACCTGCGGCTGACACGGTAATCGAATTCTAACATCACTATATCGTACATCATATAAGACTCGCCATTACATTACAAAATCGATACATACTTTAAAAATTGCAATCGATCATCATGCCATTCATGATTATATTGAAACAATTAAGTGGAAGCTAATTGGTTGTGACGAGTCTAATGATCAGTTGCTGGTTGACTGCATTTCATAGAATTTTTTGTATGCACGTAAATGACAGTTGCTAGGATATTCTTTCTGTTGTAAATTATGGCACGATAATTTAAATATTTTAAATTCACATATTAAATCTATAAAGTTATCTACTTATGATAAAGTATAACTAAATGCCAACCTAGTAATATTACTCATGTTGTAAACATGTATGACATCATCGAATATGATTATATTGGAATGTAGTTTTGATCATAAAATGGTAGGCATTTTACGAAACGATATTTTGGTCAAGGCCGATTTAATATTGACCTATACAATAATAAAATGTAAATAATAGTGTTAGCTATACTTAAACTTCAAATTATCAATAATTTATGGTTCAATACAAATGTTTTGGTTCAAATACCGAAAACGTGTGAATATTATCACGTTCGAGAATTATGTACGATTACTATGCACGATTTTTGTATTTATTCCTTATTTAATTCACGATTTCTGGTGGTAGGATATTCATATCCGCCCAGATAGCGACCACCGTACACAGGGTGTAAAACCCGCCATAGTAGCACATGCAAGTGTGTTCCGGGATCAGCCAGTGTACATCCGGTTTTTGTCGGGGGTCTAGTATTGAGGTACGATGTTTGGCCGTTTTACCTTCTGAGTACTTTGACACTAGACCCTCGACCGCTTCTTCACCTTTTTGCCCATGGCGTAGTGTGATGAAGCAGGCCGGCATGATTGTGTTGAGTAGCGGGGGATAGATTGTCTCTTGTACTCGATACTCTAATTGGACAGCACTGCACTTACCATCAGGTGCAGTGTGGTCACTTTGCTGTGCCAGAATAAAAAAAAACATTATTATTCACCTCAAACAGTTATCGTCTCACCTGTAAGTATTTGTTTCGCTTCTGTTCTCTGTACAGCCTCTTCATGTGTTCGGCCTGCTGCCTGGCCAGCTCCCTCTCTGGCACCAGGGGCAAGGGGTCGTGGCGCACCGGACATCTGTAGTGAATGTTCACGTCGCTCTCCACATATCGACGAGGGGATTCTTTAAAAAAATGGTGTTACAGATAAATAAATAACACCCAACAGTCACATAGCCCCGATCCCACAAAGTACATATAATACATTTTTGATTTGGATTATAAAATTGGATTACTTTCACGAGTTTGGGTACAGGCTTTCAATACGTAAGTGACCTATTATTTACTAATCTACGAAGCAGATTCCATTTCAATTCCTAATTCTAACTAATTTTAGATCTTGATATTTGGCCCATACACTTATCACACTCTTTTTACTCCATCACTTTTAAGGATCCCTTCGTCCCCATGGGGTATGCCTTCTACTCTGAAAACTCCTTATTTAGAGTGAATTATTTAAAAACAACATAGAATAATAAATAAATAACACCCAACAGTCACACATATAGCCCCGATCCCACACTAAGATACGAGTCTTGTGTTGTGGATATCAAGGACTACGAGAGACTTTCGGTCTCACAACACCCAGACTCCGGACACAAATGTCTGTCTGTCACACAAACATTTGTCCCGGTGTGGGAATCGAACCCACGGCCTCTCGTTTCACAGCCGGCTACTCGCCTACGGCTCTCAAATGGCTGTATTTTTTTAAGGTGGCTGGATTGTGTATAGTCAACTCGGTGTAGGTTCGGATAGACTACTAAAAAAAATATTCAAGTAAGTGAAACATGTCTATGTAGATAGGATGATTCATAAAAATATACTACTAGTGAGGTCACTAGTAGTATATTTTTTTATATTTTAAACCATGGTTTACGCTTAATATCACTATGTTATTAATAATTACGAAATATAAATAATTTAACCTACAATATTTTTATTGTGATTATTCAAATGTTATAATCGAAGACACCAGTGGGAGATTACATAAACCATGTTTATTTTTTAACTTTTTTGTCGTGTGATAGTTAACATACGGATAAACCTTCAGGGATGGAACATAAAAAAACGTTCTTAATTGTTGTATAAGGTTTAAAATTTCACGTTTTTATGCCAAGCAGTTTAGTCTGGGCGTTGATGATTCAATCAGGACGTGTAATTATGTATATATATATATAGATCATTAGTTCGGTACGATTTCACAAGGCAATGAAAGAAACGGTGTATCAAGTGTCTATTTAGCATTCTGGAACAGCATTGCGAAATAATCTTGATCAGATTATATTTCGCAAAAGATTTATCTTCCGCGGATATATTTCATATCTGAAAAGCATACTTTCGATTTAACGGTTTCAGTATCTCCGAGTAATTATATTATTTAACAAATAAACTATAAGATACCTTTTAAATATAAAGCCATGTATTCAAATGTATGTGAAGTAAATTGTAATTGTTTTACACAGACAAGCCGATCAGTAATGTATATTTTTCTATTAGTTATTAATAACAAAAAATTAATAAGTTTAAGGATTCATCTGTGTTGCTCAATTTTTTTTTACAAATAAACTATAAGATACCTTTTTAATATAAAGCCATGTATGTGAAGTAAATTGTAATTGTTTTACACAGACAAGCCGATCAGTAATGTATATTTTTCTATTAGTTATTCATAACAAAAAATTAATAAGTTTAAGGATTCATCTGTGTTGCTCATTTTTTATTTTAGTGCTTCGATAGGCAGACGAGCAGACGGGCCACCTGATGGTAAGTAGTCACCGCCGCCCATAGACTTCTGCAATACCAGGGCACAGCAAAGCCGCTGCCTACCGCTCAATCCAAGTTTTGTTTTCTACTACTTGATTTTTTTCACCCCGTTTTACAACAAACACCGTAAAAACGTGATACACAATTTTAACCACCCAATTACCCATTTAAAAATACATTCAATTAGCTTTCGATATTTAGTCTAATGTAAGTGTTAAACGAAACAATGGTTTTAGCATACAATCATAAAGCAGTATAATTATTAGCACGCTAAATATACTCCGGTATAATAATACACCTAATGCGAGCAATGATTGTGGCTAGCGCTACATACTGCATCATACGTCTACAAATTAAGTGATAATTGATATTTTTTTTCTGATTGTTATCGCACATGTGATAACTTGACTATCGATGAGAATAAATTTCGCTTTAAGAAATCTGCGAGAAATACCTGTCTATATTATTAATTATACATTATAAATTACTATATTATTAAATATATATGAATAATAATATTAACGCATATTAATATTTATGACCAAAAATGTACCTATGTTCCCAATAATATGTTTAATATATTTTTTTATGTCTCTGTATTTAAAATAAAACTAATGAGCATCTTTGTATTCATGTATACAACGCAGATTCCAATAAGAAAGTGTTAGAACACTGACGTAAACAAACACATATGTTCTCTACGCGAAACTAATGGCATCACTTGTAGTATCGATACCTCATACCTTATGTAATCGAATTATATAATATACAAAATAATCAAGATGGTTTACACCTAATAATTGATCAGTTAATCAGTAGCTTACTGGGTGCAGTGGCACTTATATACGTGGGGCAGAACTATGCTTATAACTGTTGAGTGCTTTCAATAAAAAAAAAAAATTAAATATAAACCTATTATATGTGCCTAAAGAAGTTTTCACTTAAAAACTAGGCAGTCATAGGGACTACCGATATAACTGAAAACTATAAACTTTGGAATTACTGTGTTCCTTTTTGAAACAACGTTCACAAAGTAGTAACTTTTTTGTTTATTATTGCTTGACAATAATTACAGAACTTCAGAATCGAGCTAATGTCAAAAGTAAAACAGAGCGTAAAGATCACGCGAGTACAGTGTTTTTTCCTCATCGCAAAGGTGCCCAACGTATCTAAAGAAATTTTCACTTCAATTATGGCTATTGTCCCATACAAAACCATCATCAATAAATCCATGATTACAGAAATCTTTTTGCACAATGAAACTCGCCCTTACCCTTGCAGTCCATAGAATTTAGTCATACAATTCAATTTAGTCATATCATCTTCATGTAGATTGATACGACACGCCGCGCTCATAAATGAACAGAAAGACATGGACCAAGTCCTACATTGCCATGACAGCACACGTATGATTACAGCAAGGAAATCTCGGATGTGTGTGCGTAAATATATCGATCATTTTTAATGTTTATTAACATACCATCATATCGTCCTAGTTAATGTAAGTTATGTTTGGGTCAGAAAAAATATTTATGAAATGTATTGATATGTATAAACTATATTTTTGACAGTCTAATTGCTCTAATTTGACCCTCTATAACTTACATATCTGTGGATAACTTAAATGTTTTAAAACGTACTAATACTTAAGCTTGTGCAATCGGCCGATCAATTAACTGTGTTTTTGATATGTGAATTTTAAGCTTGTAAAAAATAATTTGAACCAAGTAGTTTATGCTTCATCTACTGTACAAATTAATTTTAAGCTTTTAAAAAAAGAATAAATAAAAAACTAAAATAAAGGGTCTTTCAGTGTCGTCATAATTTAAATTTTATAGTAAAAGTGAAAGTGTATCAATGCTGTAATCGTCAATGATGCGGTAACTCTGTGATTGGTGATACCTACTCGGTAGACCGTCGACTCTCAATAAATACCGATCACAGGTACCTAAACCTTACTTAGAAGAACCGGTATGTTCAGTCTAAAGTTTACGTAAACAAACATTGATATAAGAAATTTGCATATGAACATCGTTGGCTTAGGATTATATAATAAAATATATTTTTAATTTTAAAATGAAATGACAGAACATCAAACAAAACAAAAAAAAATGCTAGCTCGGCGCTGAACTTGCATCGAAGTGACTTTGAAAAATGTACCCTCACCCCTTCATATTTATTTTTATAGCCCTTGTGTTTGTTGCAGTTTCGTTTAACGTAATAGTAGAACTTGCATGGAAATTCGAGCAATAATTTGTACATGATGTGCGAATTTACAGACACACAGATAGCAGACAGACTACTGTGTTACTTGTATACTAGTGGTCCAGGGCAGACGTTGTCCTGCCATAAACCGCCTTCTATGTGACAGAGATAGATAGATCTCGACAACAGCGCCACCTATTGGATCTAAAACTATCCTATCTTTTAAGTTGGACCCGACGTCACACATAGACAAAATTTAATAGAAATCGGTTGAGTGGTTTCAAAGTCTATAACGGACATAGGTAGAAACAATTTTTGTGTTTAATATATATACATATATATAGATTTGTATATATGGAAATGACAATCTACTTAGATTGAACGGTTTTAGACAAGTAATAGGCAATGTTTTAGGTTTGAAACGAGGAAATGTTAACAGTGCGCTGCAAAATATTTTTGCTTTGAATTTTGTAACTAAAGATTTAACAACTTTTAAAATTGTCGTATTATAAAAACTGCGGCGAACACTAGTTACCATTGTATTCGACTTTCTCAATATAGTCATTCTGAGCACGTGCTTGCGACACGCTCAGTAATGTGAAGATAAGATTACTATCAATGGTATTTTTGTGAATTCGTGTTTTATGCCGCTGCGAAAACTAACCATTCATTTACAAATAATTCTGTGTAAGCTCGCAGTTTTAAGCAATGTATTTTATTTGCCATGCAGGGCTTTTTATGGAATTGAATAAACAGACAGCGCGGCGTTATAGCAAACATTATTGTAGTCTATGATAATTATAGTAATTTTCTTTTATTTGTAAAATTTTGGCTATATTGTTTTATATGTGTCTGTAATGGCAATTTTAAGTACCCTGTAGAGTGTAGTGTCTAAGAAATAAAATTTATTTGATTTGATTCACAGCATACACGATAAGTATACGTTCCGTATAACATTATTGCAGCTATGGATATTTTGTTGTGAATAAAAATATATACATACTTTTAACAAATCAGTAGTCTTTGCTGTTAATCTGTTAATTTCAACGCGGATCACGCAAATCTGCTGAACGAATTTCCATGTACTGATTCTGAGTTAATTTCTAAGAAACGTTCTAGGATACAGTACTATTTTTTCAAAGAAAATAATATCACGGGGGAAAGCCACGAGCAACGGCTAGTATAAGAGTATAAAACAATTAATAAAAGAACGAACAATCTCCGAGAAATGTTAACTTTTAACGTAGTCAGTGGTATCATAAAACATTGATGTCAGAATACAAACGCCTAACTAAAATTCTTTTGCCAGTCTCAACTAGGTAAACTTAGACAACGCTTAACTCAATTTTCTACACTCTAGGACACACCTAGCGATAAATATGAGTTGCATTAACCATAAACAACTGCCTCAATCTTAAGGACTATATAGACATTTTCCTTAACATACTGTTTATGAATTTATTAGGAAAACTCTAAGCTAGCTAACGCAGGCGGCCTTGTTGCTCAAGATAATATTCAAACTTCCCAAGTCATCCATTTTATCGATTATTGAATCATAGGCCATTATAAGTTATTGATAATTGACATGTTTATTCTTGAATATTAACTAGGTCTATTAAGTAAGAATATATGTAGATCAATGTTGACCGACTTTTACTTCAAATAGCAATAATATTTCTATATTATTTGACATAATTTAATAACTAACAAGACGTGATAACGTCAATTCCCAAGCCACAATTAAGCAAGCTGGTAATTATTTACAACACTACCTTTTGAAATAATTATTTCACAATTTTGTCAACAAGACAATCGTAGGAAATCCAGAAGATTTTCGTAATTATGAAGTAAGGCACTTTGGAATGCAATCAATTGCTAGGTACAACTAAATAATAACTAGTCTAATAGGCCTAACCCCTCAGTAGAGGAGGCCTGTGCCCAGCAGTGGCATAGCTTATTATACATGGCTAGCATTATTATAATATATATAATCAGTAATATATAAGTTTACCATGCTGCATTTAATAACGTATTTACTATTGTTTTATTACATAATAATTGGAATCTACTGCATTTAATATGTCAATTTTGAATTAGCGGTTAATATTGATCAAAGATAGTTTACAACTTTAACACATTTTGCTCTAGCATTTTAAATGAATATAAGACCAACAAACCATTGGCGGTTATCTTCTTTATCTGTTTAAGCAGTCCCATATCTAACGAGATTATGTTTGAACACAATAACAAGCACCAATACCACCAGCACGCCAACAGCAGTCAACGTCTCTCAACGACCGGTTGTCGCTTACTAGTTTACTACGAACACTTTCGACTTATTCATCGGCTCAACATCTCCCGCCAAAAGGTCTCATTTTACTTTCGCCGAAGCTCACGCTTGAAGATTAACATTTGTTTTGATTCTGTCACCAACCTTTCTAGCTTATTAACATTCAACGATGATAGATTGTGCCGTTTGTCTTTTGACAAACTTGTTTCTACGAACGTGTATTCAATATAAAAGTTTCAAATAACCCAAATAAAAATATTTTAATTCAAGAGACAACAGAACGTCATAGCCATATGGCCTATTCTGCATATATGGATAGCCATATATAGCTTTTATAAGAACACTGTCACTTTGAAAATATAGATTATCTACAGTTCATTTCACAGAAGTTAGTAACAAGCCTTGGAGAGTTTATTTTAGTTTGGCTTCTCTGGGGTATGATGTTCAGTACTAAGAAAAGGACAATAGTATTGTTTTGAACCACAGACATAATAGTATCTAATAATTCATGTGTACCGAATGTCTGTATAGTTAATAAAAAAAAATCATAAAGACATACACAATAAAATTCGAAAAATATCTAACTATCTACATAGGCCATCATTATTGAAGTTATATCTCTTATAATCTTATTATGTCTTGGGTTATTATCAGTAGGTAGGTATTTATTTATTGATTTAATGTAGATAATTTAATTACATGTAATGAACTTGACTCGTTCGCAGGAACTGATTATCAAAAGTCGTCGCACTTCAGAAATTTACTAAAAAACAATAAAGAAGATATATCGGTAACGATTGGATCTCATGTAACAATGACTTTCGGCTCTTTGGTGACGGATTACAACTTCAGTAATAATTCTTTAAAATATGTATTTCCAAATAGACATGTTAATTTGTTCCATATAGAATTTAAACATTTGTTTGTCATTTTTGAGTCACTTATGGTATGGAGTGCAGCTGAAACCTACATTTTATTTTGGACCCCAATCCCGTCTCATCTGTCCATGGTACACACTGACGACCAACAGAGGTAATGGTAACCAATTAATCCGCATTAGATCGGCGTTGTGAGATCACGGTTTTAACCAGCATTGGTTAAGCGAGGCTAATTTTGTAAATACCGTGTTAAATATCGTACGATATTACCAAAAAATAACTGCTTTAACTTACTGTAAGGCAATGGTGCATAAACATCTGGATAGATATCAGTTCTGTTTCCCCATTTAGAAAAATCCTGCAGGGTGTGACGATAGTCTTGTTTTTTTAAGTTGTAACTAATTTGTCGACGTACAACTCCGCTAGAGTTTTTGTTTTCCGAATCAATTATTCTTTCTAATGCTGAATTATCAATAGGTGTCGATATATCTTCTATATTATTCTGAATTAGATGGTACTCACTAAGTGGTCTAATTTTTTTTACGTTTTCTGTATCTACAATATGGTCAGTTACTGAGCTATTTGAACTTCCTTCATCATCGAGGTGAGTAGAACAGACTAGTAAACTATTGGCATTGCAGTTATTATTTTCAATTGATTGGGTATTTGTATTAACGAAATTATTAACTTTTGGCAATATTGGACGAGCCGGTATATTTTGGTATAAATTTTCATGAGTTTCTTCATCAGCTCGAGTTCGAATATCACTGTATTCAATGCGTACTACAGTATTTTTAATAATACGCGAGTGGTTAGAATTAGTTTCAAACTCATGTCTTGCTTGTTCAGATACAGTTTCATCTTCATGTACATGTATGTCGGGGTTATTACTGTACTTAAGAGTTGTGAGTGTGTCGACATGATCTTGTTGTAGTGAATCTTGTAGCTGTAAAGATTTGTAATCATCTGTTTGAGAAATTCCATTGATAGGTGTAGTAACGACCTTTAATTCAGCAGTGGCCGTCTGTTCAGTTTGCGACACTTTTATTTCATTAGAGTCATTACTTTTTATGCTGTCTGTGTCGTATCTTACAACAGAATCGTTTGGACTGCTTTCCTTTGAGAAATATGCTGAATCGTCATGTTCTCTGTAATCTTCAAAATCTTCGCTATCGTCAAAAAGTAAATTTGTTTTAACATATTTGTTCAACGCGAGCATAGATCTTGATAAAGATCTAGACAAAGGAACATCACTAAAAAAACCATCGTCATCGTATGATATTATGTCACCTTTTCCAACACATTGTTGTCGAATTATTATCCTTTCACTTGGATTATTCATCTTTGTTTAGTTCAACTTTAAAACTATTTCATTTTGTTAGCACTTAACACAACAGCCTAGTGGTTCTCTGTAAACTGAAGTCATTCTATCACAGATAACGATACACTATCAGACAATAGAGATAACACTTATCGAAGTTAATAAATAACCACAAAAGTCATCACTGTGTCCATAAAATATGGCATTTATTGGTTCACGAACAAAAAACACAACGCATATGATCGCGAGGCTAGACAAACTATTGACAATTGAAAAAACTGATCCAACGAGTTTCGGTTGTCCAATCAAGGCGAGTGACGTAAAGCGTAGATCGCGGTTGTACGTACACACGTAACAGCGTGATGTTTTGGCAGATATTAACGTTAAACATTTAACACTGGTTGATTTTGAATTTCACTCAGTATTCATTCCACAAAACAACACGCGTAGACGGCGACGTTCAACTGAATATATTAAGATGCCAAATGCCAATTGCCTGAGACAAAAGCCATTGTTTATTTTTTGCCCATGTAGAACCACTAATCGTAATCTTACGGCATTATATTTGAGTATATTTTGGAAGTAAAACTACGAAACGTTACCTAATATGCAAAAGCAGGTTCAAAATGTCATTCCATTCATTTTTCAAAGATTCATTCAACCAGAAATGTACTCAACAAATAGTAATTGCCAAAACTTAAATGAAATAATTATTGCCAGTGTATTGATGATGTTATGTATACATAAGTGAATATGCTATCTTTTTTGTTTCTTTCTTTTTACTTTTTTTATGTACTGACTTGTTGAGAGCCATGTAACTATCTACATGATCAATAAACGATTTTTATTCTGATTATCATACAGTAAAGTTTAACTAATATAATACTAACCTGTGTCGGAGTAGCTCCCTAGTTGTGATCTGCGCGGCGGTTCCGGTGCAGTTTCGGCCTCTAATAGTGCATAATAAACATAATAGGTAACTAAACAAAAACGCATCCACATATCAGTAACGTGAAGATATATCGATTGTCGTTACAATTTATGTTATAAATAAGTTACTGGTTTATTTAAGATTTGTTATATTGAATTTAGGCTTACATAATGTAATTTATGCTATTTTGTTAACTTAGCTATACCCTTATTAGTTTACTATTCATTCAGAACACAAACATCAACGTATTGAGTAGACACGCAAACGTGAACGCGACACGCACAAGCACCGGATACCTTAACGAGAATCAATAAATCTTCAACACGGAAAGCATAAGCCACAAGTTCCTCCAAAATTAAACAATTAACATTATTACCGTATGAAAAATAAATTATTATAAAAGAAAAAAAATAACCTTGGAATTTGACCGTGTGCTTCGATGACGTGATGTAGGGCGAAAAGTGTTGGAGCCACGAAGCAGGCGGCGGACGGGGCGGCGTTCGCGGTGGTTCGTAGCGGCTTGCCGGTCGGTGTAACGTTGGATCGAACTCTTGTTTCCCCAATGAATCACTCTTTAATATAGAACTTAATTTAACAGATTCTTTTGGCACTAGTTCCTTGAACTTCTTCTTTACTGGTGAGCTATATCCACGGACAAGTACGGCTGGATCTTTGATGGATCTATTGTTATCACTAGGCTTTGGATAACGATGAGCAATCCAAGACCCAGCTAAAAAAGGCGCAATATCATGTAATTCTGTTACGTCAGGAGCTGAAGCGTATATTTGACCAAGAAGGGACATAGTTTCGAATCTTCGACGAATTCGATTTACTTCCCCAGAACGACATTCTAAAGCTTCTTCGGCAGAACGTGATCTAGGGGTGGTACGTCTGCGTAGGGCTGCTAATTTTGATATAATATCAATATGTGGCATGAAGCGGTTTGTCGAGCGCAGCGGCACACGTGCCACTGGAAGCATAGCTCTACAATTATCTCTACGCGCAGAAAGATTTTCGAAAGACAGCCATTTTTTATTAAGAACGTTGCGTGCTAATTCTGGATCACTACGATGTCTTCTTAATAGTGAACCAGGCGTAGGAGATGTATCGAACCGACGGACAAGTCGGCGTACTTCGCCAGCCCGCGCTAACTTTAAGTAAGCGTGCCAATAACGGTCCGGGTCGGGGGATGGGCTTCGACTGCGCCATATAGTCTCGTCACTAGAAAATATTTGCGTGTCAGGCGTTTTTCGATCCGAAACGTACACTTCGGAATAAGGCGACACAGATCTTGAATGTACTTCGGGCTTTGCCGGGAGAGACAAGAATTTATTTTTTTCACTTTCACCAAATAGTTCTTTTATGTTAGTACATGATTGTGATTGCACTATTTGGCCTTTTTGAGATTCAGATCCTTGTATTCTGGTTGAATGTGTGTCTTCGTGCTTATTTTGATTAATATGGTTTTCATTTTCATAGGAATTTTCTCTGGCGTGGTACACAGTTTTAGGAGGATTTAAAACTTTTTTTACCGATTCAAAATATTCGACTTTTTTCTTTACCTCTTTGTTAGATCCACAATAAATAACAGTTTTACTAGAGATATCGGAACTTACAGTCTCAGTTTCACTAGCTGAGGATTGATAATGTGCTTCGGTCTTGTCATTTGTAGAGACAATAGATTTTTTTCGATCGTCCAATACAATTTCTGTGGATATTTTATTTAAAATAGGTGCGTCTGAATTAGTCTTTAAATAAAAAGGTTGCGTCTTTTTCATTTCATTTTCAATTTGTCCTTTAATTTTAGTGTTTTCGATCTCCTGTTTTAATGAAATCGGAGTTTGTGTATCATATTTATTCATTCTATCCAAAAGTTCTTTGCTTAATGATTGAGATATTTTTCTTTTCTCGTTTTCGCTCAACGACATTTGAATTTTATTTACATTATTTTTTAAATCTTTTACTGAAGTTGGACAGGAAATTGCCGCAATAGATTCAGATTTGACAAGTTTTTTTGGCTTATGTTGGTCAGGAATTTGATTTGTCGATATTAAAGAATTACATCGGACATGTAATGTAGAATTTTCGCTTTTTTTGTTATCAATTACATCTACAACAAATTGTTCAGACGCTTTATTAGGCTTCGGTTGTAATTCCTTACTATAAATAGCGTTAAGTTGATTTTTTAAAGCATTAACTTGCTCCATCGACAAACCGCTCCACAGGCGGCTACCAAGTCCGATTTGTTTACGTAAATCACTTAATGTAGAATCTTGCTGCAAGGCTACAGTAGGTTTCATGACACATTTGGGCTCAATTATAGTTCTATCATTCTTCCTATTAATATGAAACGCAGTTTCGGCTACACTGGTTCCCCGCCATAAGGGTTTATAAATGTCTTTGGAAGGCGTTTGATCAGGTTCTACTGCACCGTTATATGGTATTTGCTGAAAACGGTCTTTTAAATCTTCAACAGATTTTTCTTTTATTCTGAGGCCTCTCTCTCTGTCAAAATTCCACCTAAAGTCTTTTAAATCTCTAGGATAAAACAGAACATCTTTTTCAGTTTGAGCTATTTTTAATTTCCTATACAGATTATTTAATTCTTGTTCAGCCCTTTCAATAGCTCGTATTTTCTTCCAACGATCAAAATCAATGATTTCTTCATCTTTTTTTCGATGTCGTAAGTCAGATGTTGAAGTCGCTTTTTCTAATTCAGCTACTCTTTCCAAATATGCGTAATACCTGTTTAGTTCTCTGAATCTTTCAGATCTTGCTTTTATGTTTTGTATGTCTTGAATATAGTCATCATATTCGGGATCGTTGGCATGAAGATTTGAATCGCTTTTTACTTTTAGAGGGACATTATTTTGCAGATTTATATTATGTGCTTCACCAGCACTCCTAGTCCTTAGAAAACTTTTCGTGAGGTCCCCGTAAGCTTTACTACCTTGTACCCTAGCATTATGAATACGTCGGTAAGATGGCGACCTTATAGATACGGGTGAGGTAGAGTGACTTCTGCTTATAGTAGTTGAAATTGCTTTTATTGCTTTAGAATCATCTGGCGATGTTTCTTTATCAATTTCTCTACTTGACATCCATCTAGTTACAACTGGTGATATGGGACGACTTGTCTCAGTGAGGACTATTCTCGTCGGAGATGGTGATTGTTCCTTCACATTAGGTGTAGAAGTCAACGTTCTGTGAACAACTCGAGGTGAAACCGGCCTTGATGTTTGTGTAAATATTAGTCTTGTCGGTGATGCAGAGCTTCTGTTCGATAAATCTTGAACACTGTGTTTTTTATAAAATACTACTACAGGCGACTTCGGCCGTGATGTTTGCGAAAAGTACATTTTATTGATTGGGGGTTCACTTTTACTTCTAACTGTCGCTAAAGACGAAGTTGATCCAAATTCATCAGTTTTAGAAGAATTATCTATGTTTCCCATTCCAATGTACATTCTACCAGGCCAAGATATAGACCTAGGGTTTTGAGATTGTTTAGGACTTGGATATCTATCCCACATTTTAAAACGTGATAGTGAAACTGGTTTTCTATGAATTAAATATGAATTTAATGATTTCGGAGTATTAGTGTCTGATGGAAGAGACTGAAACATTTTTGCCTTTTGAAGAACATTTGTATTTGGTTCGAATATTGGATATGTTATAATCGAATTGCAGGGTCTTCCAAGAAAAAGATGTTGGAAAAAAGAATCTGTGTTGATTGCATCTCGAGATTTAGTTGCAGACTTATTTTGCTTATTGGAAATATTTTCACAAGAAAGGTTATAAGACGCTTCATTAGGAGTATCACCAAATTGACTGCAAGTTTCAATATCTGTTACAGTGAGAGTATTTTTGGTAGCTTTTACCTTTGTTGTTTTTTTGCCATTCTTATTTAAATCTTTTGTCTTTTTGCTACACGATTCATGACAAGGTACACTCCTAGGTCGAATAATTATACTTTCTAACGATTTCTTCTTTTTTAGATTTGTTATGACAGCGGATTTGATTTGGCTTTGTTTTTTTAAACAAGAGGGAATATTTGAAGATGATTTGGATATTACCGGCGACATTTGTAAAGGTCTTGTTTTTGTTGATTTTTGATCATTTCGAGGTCCACAACAAGTACTTGGCTGTGTAAGTTGATTCGAATTTCTCAATTTTTGTACTTTTTCTGCAGTACGAATCATGTCCCTACTTTTATGAGTAACGCTGGGTGTTGAAGGTTTAGTAACGGCAGTTGGAGATTTTGGAGAATTGACTCTATTCACTACGATGTTGTTCGATCGAGCGACTGACTTATTTGCTTTTGTAACATCGATCCGTTCATTCCGTTTATCAGCGCTCCAAAGTTTATCTAAAGATGTTACCTTATCTAGTATGTTTGTTATAGGAGTCCTTCTGCCAGCACCTCCTTCTATTACTGTCGACGAGGAAGATCCACCACAACGACTGTGTACATAATGAGGATATTCTATTGGTAATAATGTTCTTCTTGGTGATCCAAAACTACTAGTACCCGACATTTTAATGTCCGTTGATTTTTTAGATGCTCTAGCACCAACAGCTGGTCCATTTTTTCTATTCACAGCAGGAGGAGCTGACATAGACATAATGCGGGTTTTAGAAGATAATCGCGGATCACTATACTTGACATCTGTTTTCTTACTGGTTTTAGTTATTATATGGGTATTTTGTCTAGTTAATTTGTGATTTATTTTGTCTTTTAGAAAATCTACATTTGATCTAGTTTGCGATGTTGACTTTTTGACTAAATCGCCACATGAATGTGGTGCGACAGAGGCTACTAATTTTAGGGTTCTACTATTTTTAGACGAAATTCGTCGAGGTGGCGCCGGTGGATAATCAACCTTGTAATTTTCACTCTCCGGTTTCAGTGGTATCGCTGAACGTTTCTTATAATTAGCAACAACGTCAGGTTCTATATTGGTTAAAGGATAACAGATGACTTCGTGCAGTTTCGGTGTTTTCTTATGGATCCTTATCTTCGTCAGTGTGGGAGAAATCGGGATATATTCGATTTCCGTTTCGTCTGTGGAGATCGAACTGTTTCTGTAGTAAACTCTTCATAATGCGTTAGATGTGAACAAACGTGATTCTTGTGCTCCTGTAATAATATCGTGAAACTGGAGGTGTTGTTGCATATTCTAGCTCACTACTAAAAAAACAGTGACATGAGTAAATACGGCAGTGATCAATACGATTTACGTGATTGTTTAATTTTGGAGTCAACCAGTGCACGTGCAATACTTTTACCTGACGAAGCAGTCAACCGAAGTCCCAGCACCACGTTATTGAGAGAGATAGGCCATGCGTACATTAAATTAAAATCTGTACTTACCGGTAGAGTAAATCAGTTCAAACTAATGTATACTAGGTTCAAAAATGTTAGTGCTATTACAGCTCTACCTTGAATCAACACATCCAACAATAGCGTAACAATCTGTACTACAGTTATAGGCATTTGATACAATAGCCTTGACCCCTTTATATTATATTATGGTGTTTACGACGAATTATTTTTAACTTTTTTTTTTAACTTCGACTTCTATATTGTAATAAAACGAAATTTACGGATTCTATCGCGGTTTATTTTTTCTTTTTTAACCCGACGTTTCGAAGGCTTTACAGCCTTCATGGTCACGGGGGAGACTGATACGTCGGGTTAAAAAAGTAAAATAAACCGCGATAGAATCCGTAAATTTCGTTTTATTACAATGTATAATATTCGCGTAAACATAAGAAACCATTATGTTCGACTTCTATGTTAGTTTTATAATATTCGTAACCCACACCGATATTAATAAGTATTTCATGCAGAGTTTACACTAGGCTTTTACGTGACCAATTTCACATCACTATAAGTATTCATGTATTTAAATGAAAACAAAATATTCCCTTAAATTTTTAATGTCCATGATGGATTTTTAATCGGAATCAGAATAAATGATAATGACCTTGATGACATTGCATTTTTTTTTAATAATTTTCAACATGAGCACGCATTGTATCATTAAATGTGGATTACCTTGTCTAGGTGGCGCGGGTGATCGGAACCCTCGTATGGGGGGTTCGCCCCCCGCCTGCAGGTCTCTGTACGCGGCTCGTCTCTCCGCAGGTGATAATGGCGCGTCTGTATCCTCGCGCCGGCGGAATACCAGCGTCGAGTCAGACTCATAGCCAGACTCTTTTAACGCTCTACAATAATATTAGTTATTAGAATCCCTAAATAATTTTCAAAATATAATTTATAGAAATATACAATCCGTAGATACAGGAATGGTCAAGTAAAATTTGATAAGGGTCCCCAATAATTAACGAATATATAGACAAGTTTGTTGTGACTGTAAAATATTCTAGTTTTCCACTTAAGGTACACTGATAAATTAATATGACACTCCAATATAAATGAAACTTAATATAATAAAGCTGAAAAGCTGATTCTATCGTGTTATGTTTTTTTTTTATTTTATTTTTATTTTTTTATCCTTGCACGGCAATGTGACCGCACTGTACCTGATGGTAAGCGCAGTGCGGTCCCAATAGAGTACTGAGTAGCGAGAGGCGATCTATCCCCGCTACTCAACACACTCATGCCGGCCTGTTCTTCACACTACGCCATGGGCAAGAAGGGGTCGAGGGTTTGTGTCAGAGTACTAAGAAGGCCGTAAAATGGCCATTGTACCCCAACTCCAGACCCCCGACAAAAACCGGATGTACACTGGCTGATCCCGGAACGCGACACACTTATCCTACCACCAATGTTGTCGATGTAGAAACCAAAACAATTGTTTTTGAAATTATTGTCAGTCTGTAAGGCATCACGTCTAAAGTATCAAGATAGAGCATATATCGAGGTAACATTTAGTCTAGTTCTATCATTAAAATAAAAAAAATATAAGTATTAAAAAATCGTAATTGCTTACTTTGCCATGTTTGACTTCGAAAGTATAGTAGATGTGATATCCTTCTTTTCCTTTGGCGAAGCTTGTGGTAGAGACGTTGTACTTGATATGTTTTGCTGTGGAAACATACACTTATTAGTTTAACGTCCTTAATTACACCATATTGATTCTAAACAATGACACATGCCACTGAATTACACAACAAGAAGTAATATGTTACTAATACGTAATATATATTTAAAATTAAACAACCAACGAATTGTGATATTTACACGGAAATATAATACAGTCTTGAAATATGTAATCCGTCTTACTTCTTGATGTCGTAATAATATCTAAATACAAATTCAGAAGAGCTAACATGCTGTCGCTGAAGATTATCTTGAAGGCATTTTTTAATAATAACCTTGGCAGTGTTATATATTATTTATTAAATTAATGTTCATTATTGACAGTTACGTTAGGTTCCAGTTTAAATACAACACACCAGTCATTCGACATGCAGTTATAATCACAACATATAAGAAAAGATAAATGCAAAATTGGCAATAGTTTCAAACCAATACCAAATACCTTTCAATCAATTTCCTTCTCATTAACATTGATTTATTTATTTGATATTTTAGTAGATTGTCACTTAATTGATTTTTTTTATAAAAAATAGCATAATTTGTTGCATTAATCTATTTCGTATAGTCTTACAAGCCACGATCAATCACAAAGCAGACACATTTTTACAACGTAATGAGGCGTATCCCAATGAAAATGAAAACGATTGGGTAAATACGTCATCCTCATATACCGGTAGGAGCTGTTAGAAGGCAAAGAAAGCAAATGTCTAAAAGACCACGACAATTAGCAGACCGTGCAGGAAAATATATTGATAGCCATAAATCACCTCCAATAGACACCGTAAAAAGCCTCGTTTGTGCACATCTTGCCGTGTTACCTATTGGCAGGCACTTACAGTCATTGTCTCTATACATCTGGCACATAGAAAGATGTGCACAAATGAGTTGAACTATCTTACGTAGGTAGTTGTTCACTTGAAATGTTCGCTTGTGCATCGCAGCGTCCGCGGTCCTACATACTATAACTGTTACTATTGGATTGTTTGGAAAGTAATTTCGTGTTGCCCAACTAAGGACTATTTTGTTTTTTTCCATCTAACTTCACACTGAAGCCGCGTAATCATTATATATTTAGACAGGTGATGCAGCAAGGCTTGCTTGTGAAAAAAATGTTGATTCTATGTCTACTGCACTTTTTTGGTTGGTACCCTTTAAGATATGGAAAGAGAAAAGTAACATTTTCGGCATATTTCAGTGTATTACTATCGAAAGGGTAAAATTGCCGTTCAAGCAAGAAAAAATATCCGATGCGTATGGAGAACGTGTATTGACAGAACGCCAGTGCCAAAACTGGTGTGCTAAATTTTAATCTGACAATTTTGATGTTAAAAATGCATCACGATTGGAAGGCCAGTTGAAGCTGATTAAGAGACAATAAATGAATTAATCGATGCAAACCGGAGAGTCACAACATAAAATGGCAAAAGGTACTGAACAAGTATGGGCAGCTATATAAATTAATAAATAATTCTTTAAATATTAAATACTTACTCTTCCATATTTATAAAGAAAAACGAAATGACTTTCCGAACAACCCAATACTATACTTTATTAAACGGTTTTGCCATTAAATAAAATCTGCATTGCGTAGAGCTTTATCACCTGCGCGCCAGTATACGGCTAGCTCTGTAACTTGAACCGAGGCCGATGACCGCAGTTGCGTGTAAGAGCGCTCTTGAAGTATATAATCAGATTGTTTCGGTCCTCAAATCCCGTTACAAATGGACAACTATATACCCTTAATTAATTTATATTACACATACGCCCTTGATTTCATTTATAATATAATCTTTAAATATTAACTTGATAAATAAGCAAAGAAATATACCAAATAAAGGATATTAATTGGTCCACGAAAGATTTATGTTTTTTATAAAGAAGTACACTGACACTTTTTTGAGCGTTGTAAAATTTGTATGCATTTATCAATTTAACGTTGTAATTAATTATTAAAATCCTTATAGCATATTTATCGTTAGTAGCTTGTATATCCTGCCCCTAAAGATACTTAAAACCTAACCATTAATGAAAGTGCAGTATGGGATGCGGTATCTATTGCAGGTAATTTATCAAAACAACAAGGTATGGAATGATAACCGGGGCCTTACACTTTTCTGTATGGCGCGTGCGAGCAATGTGGTGTAAGGAGGCAGAGGGGAGTTGTCGTCTAGCCACTGTTAGCCGCGCCGCCGCCGATGTGAACACACGTGTTAGTTGTCAGTAAAATAGTCAGAGCTTTATGTGTGCTGGTGGTAGGATATTCATATCCGCCCGGATAGCGACCACCGTACACAGGGTGTAAAACCCGCCATAGTGGCACACGCAAGTGTGTCGCGTCCCGGGATTAGCCAGTGTACAATCGGTTTTTGTCGGGGGTCTAGAGTTGAGGTACAATGTTTGGCCGTTTTGCGGCCTTCTGATTATTCTGACACTAGACCCTCGACCGCTTCTTCACCTTCTTGCCCATGGCGTAGGGTGAAGAAGCATGCCGGCATGATTGTGTTGAGTAGCGGGGGATAGATTGTCTCTCGCTATTCGATACAGTAATTTGACGGCACTGCGCTTACCATTAGGTGCAGTGTGGCCAATATGCCGTTTCAGGATAAAAAAATGTATACTCTACTGCCATTAAGTAATTGGGGTCGGCACAAATAGTTTTGACTCTCCACTTAGCCCTACCATCCGTCAAATCTGCATTCGCTCCTTTCATGCGCATGTCCTCATTCACGCAATCCATCCATCTCTTTTTAGGTCTCCCACGACTCTTCATCGTCCATCCACATTCATATTGACAACCAGTCTTGTCACATGCCTTTCATTCCTCCTCATCACATGCCCATACCAAGCTAATCTAGCACTCCTCATCTTTTTACGATTGGTGCTAGTTTCAGGCTTCCCCTTACATACTCAGTTCTTCGGCGTCACCATATAGCAATTATTTTAATATTACATAATTCACTACTAGAAGGTTTCTCCTGTGCGAAAGTCTGAGAAGGTACTGCTGCTTTTTTTATTTCTACAGTAAAATAATGTGCAAGAACTGCTGTGTTTTAGTTTGAAGGAGATTGAAGACAATGAAATCACTGAGCACTATGATTTAACATTTTAAGTCTCGAAGTAACGTAGTGCAGTGTCGTGCAATACATTATAACACAAAGGACAATGACCATTGCAGTATAGATATATAACCAGAAACAGCCAAGTTTAAAAAGTTTTTTTAATTCATAAAAAGGACACCGACTTCAATGAAAAACAAATTATGCGCCTTTATAACATTTGGGGGTTTCCCTCGATTTTTCTGAGATCCCATCATCAGATCCTGACTTGGTGCCAATGGGACCACCTGGGAAGTATACCCTTTTAAACAAAAAATGAATTTCTCGAATCGGTCCAGGCGTCTTCGAGTAATCGGGTAACATACATAAAAAAAAAGATTCCGACGAGTTAACCTCCTCCTTTTTTTGAAGTCGGTTAAAAACATAAAATGGAACATTTTAAAGCAGGTACATTTAGTATTTATTCACGATTTTCCGTTTAAAGCAGCAGCTTTTTTATATTTAATTTATAAAATGTTTCCTAACATGAACCATCTAATACGTGAAAATGTGTATTTGCAAATAATTTATTTCAGGCGTTTGTGGTTTTTTATAAATATTCAGCGAAATTAAAGATGGATTTGACTAATATTTATGTTAAAATGATATTTAATGGGAAATCCAACCCCAATTAAAATTAAATAAGATTTCTTAAACAACCATAAACTGTTTGTTGTTTTACTTAGTTCTTAATATTACCAAAAATATAGTTTAAATGAATGTAGGATATATAAAAATATTTGCTGGTCATGCTTATTACGGTGCGGGCAGAAATGGTCAATATCCTTTCTAATTTATGTTGGATTTGTTTACGGACAGACGCTAGGTGTCTGGTGCGCTACTTATCATCAGGTGACCAACCTTCTCGTCTCGTCACTCAAGCAAATAATAAAACAATCAGAACAGTCATATTTTGTACTAGTGGACCCGGGCAGACGTTGCCCTGCCATAAACCGCCTTCTCTGTGGACCGAATGTTCGTTAAAAAAATAAGAAATGCAAATCTCGACAACAGCACCACCTATCGGATCTAAAACTATCCTAGATTTTAAGTTGGACCCAACAACACACACATATACACAAAATTTCATTGAAATCGGTTGAGTGGTGTCAAAGTCTATAATGATATGTCATCAGAAATTATGCTTACTTTCAACCACTGTATATAAAAGCGCTTTCAAAATTTGAAATCTATAATACCTTAACCAGCAATGTATCATTCGGACGCCGGCTACCAGATAAAAACAGGCGATAATCGCTCTTATTGACGTGCTTAGTAAGCAATTGTTAATGTTAATTTTAAGGAAATAAAATTGACTTTGTATTGTATTTTTACTCCCTACTTTTTTCCGAACACCGGTTTCCTTGTGATAAATGAGAGGTTAAATAAGGATGTATTCGAAAAATATATTAATTATCAGTGTTTCCATTACTGTTACAATGTCTAATTAAATTACAGCCGTAAGATACCTTTGAAAAGGGGCAATATACTATTGTATGGGAACAATAAAATATTGTTATCAAAAATGAAGGACACTGGACAATATTGTGACAGCTACCCTAATTTAGTAGATAAATAATATTTGTCGTTTAGTACGAGATAAATGAGGGCACACATTTTGAATGTACAGTGTTAATAAGTTATAACATATACACACGGTACGTTACACATATACGTTATAGTAAAAAGATTTCGTACCCCGTCAAATATGTCCATGACCTCGTCCCACCACTAGAAAAAGAAACAATATTTAAATATATATATAAATATTATTGTTACGAGCAGTATTAGTTTAAGAATATATTGTTTAATGATTGTATTGGTTATGAATGAAGTTATGGTAATCCCGTATGACACCGATGTCCATGTGTAATTAAGTATATAATTATTTATAGTTATGCATATTGCCTACCCCACCTGTAAACACGCAAGTAAGCAATAGGCGTACTTCTGATGGTTAAGTACCCGCCATACTACTTAGGAACCGAAGTGTATCAACTTGTCTTCTACTTTCAAAAGGACAATGGGCGAAGTGTCCCCACCCACGGATTTGAAAAGGGTATCAATCTACTCATCTAAGCAATGTGATAATTTTTGGTATAGTGTCAATTACGAATTGTATAGGGTTTTTTCAATTCACTATTTTGTCTCATATATGAATTAACTATGTTTTTACCATGCGAAAACAGTATTGACTAGGAATATTTTTCATTATTGTTTTTTTAATTTCTAAGGAATCCTTATTGATATATTTAATTTAACGTTGTAGTAAGAGTTTTTATATGTCATTTAACGATTATTAATATGTATGGTATCTGTTGGCGGATGGGGACGAAGCTTATACAAATTCGCCCATTGTCCTTTAAAATAAATTTGAAAATGGAACATTCTTCATGTCTGATACCTTTGAGTTCTATTTTAGTATAGGGTCTCTTAATATTATACTAATATAATATTAATAGTTAAATTCTAAACCAATGAAAAGTATAAACTATAGGTGAAATATTGCCACAACTTGCGTACTTGTATATTTTCGGCTAACGTGATAGTGTACCTGTTTTGCTTCACTGTCAACTACAGACGATCTCCCTGGCATGTAATCTTCTATCCTTCCCGGTTGATTTTTGTACACTTCTTGACTCGCTCGCGCTGAGGCCAAAGTGCTGTATCTACAAATGATATAATATTCAAAGAAATTATGTACTTAAAATGATTTCGAATCAGTTTGCATCCGTTTATCGATATCGTAGGCGAATCAAATTCCACACAAAAAGCAGTTTAAGTTTTTCCGAATTTCCCAATTATAAGAAAAGACCGTAAGTAAAGACCGTATTCGGACTATTACGAACATAAAAAAATTGCCAAATCAGTCTCAAGTAATACACTCACTAACAGCATATAATTTTGATTCATACAGATTTAAATATGTATAATTTATTTTTCAAAAAGCGAGAACTTAACAAAGCTATTTATTCGTCCACTGCACGATACAGGCTGTATGACCTTAACAACAAATATGGTCTCAACCCACTTATTAGCTGACATGTAGGGCGAGGGCATGTCATGCGGCCTCCTGTCCTCCTGCACGGAGGCGGTGCGTCGCCGCGGGCCGGTGGTGACGTCACTGTCGTACGCGTCACTCCACGCGCCGAGCCGCGAGCCGAGTCGCGAACCGAGCCGCGCGCCGCCCTCCGGCTCGCTCGTGTAGCCCGACCGCGGCTCCAAGTAAAGGTACTGAGACTTGTTCATCAACACACGTTCGGGGGGTTCACCTGCGCACAAATGTTTACTTATTACGCATTTCATTAAAATTCTTTTACCTCAGATTCCAACCTCAGCTTCAAAGTGTTCCTAACGCTAACTACCAAACTACTTTATAGATAACTTTACTAGGGTGATTTCAGATTTTGTTTGTTAATTCGTTTTTTGTGGGAGATGTTTACGGAAGAAGGTAAATGAAAAGCGGTAGCCTTTTTTTATAGCATAGGCTGACGAGCCAGTGGGTCACCTGATGTTAATTGATCTCCACCGCCCATGAACATCCACAATACCGAAAGTGTCATGTATGCGCTGTCGGCCTTAAAGGACAGGAATAGGGATTATGAAAGGGAAGGGGGAATCTGAGCCTCCGGATATCTCACTAACCATACGAAACGCGATAGTAAACTGTCACTGCTGGTTTTCTGTGATACAGTGGTACTACCACGGACGAGCCGGCCCATTCATGCTGTAGACAAATATGTCTACAGCGTGACTCTACCACTTCAGAAAAAAATCTGTGAATCAATTATAATTCGAAGGAGGCTGCAGAACGGGATAAGGAAAGAGCCAATCCCGTTCGGAGACGTAGACGCTGAGGCGACGGCAGAAACACCCCGGTTCCTCTGTATTGGGGTACGTAAGATTGCTGGGGAGTCATTGGTACTCCGCTCTTGACGTTCTAGTACAGCGTAATACTGGGTTCCGGCGTGTTTTTTTCGGAGGTCCCGGAATCCTTGGGTCACCTGAGCCGGTCAAAATCCCCCCAAATACCCCGTCGCCAAGATGGGAATCCAAAAGGATTTTCCCCACGATAAAAACAAGGCCAAAATCCAAAGTCATTAGTGGCGAAGTCGGAAGGCGTGTATGGAACACGTTTCTTCCCACTTCCCATATACTCTTGTCTAAAAGTAAATACTGTAACATTACGTATCCAGTAGTTTTATTTGATAGAATTGATAGCATTATGTACCCAAATTGGGCCACGTTTCGATACAAGCAACGTTTGAAAAAATCTTCCATAATAATGAAAACCAATTCTAAATTAAATAAGTATTAATGAATGTATATATGTTATTATCGCTTGTATGATATGGTAAATAATTAATTAATATATTAGATTTAAAATGGCTGATGAACATTAGTAGCAAGAATAACCATCAAAACCTACTTTCTAAAATTAGATGTAAGTATGATTTCCAATCAATTAGTTATTAACCCGAATTCATGTTATTTAGTTAATAGGAATGTTTTATTTTAAATATGGTATTAGGTGACGTAACAAAGTCATTTTAATGATGTTTCAAACTTTAGGCGTAAGTACATGTACAAGCATGATCTGTTATTTAATTATTATGAGCTAATGCAGACGATATGAAATTAATTCACGATTATATGTCAAATTGACGTCTTACAAAATATATATTTATAGCGAATGCAGTAGGGTTTATATTTTTTTGGCACAGAGTGAACTTGTATTGTCGATTACACATATAAGGCGGAATTATGTTCACTTTTGCATCGTACTTGGAAAAGTCTATTTTTTGTCATCTATTTTGGAAACACGACTGTTTTAACCGAGTTCATATTTTTTTACAATCCATAAACTAGATGCTGGTTCGGGAATAAACATATTTTTTCTCATTTTCTTAATCCATTAATCATGTTACGAAGTTGTCGCGAAGAAAATATTTTTTGTTCATATTAATAACCACTCTGTAATTTGATAAACTTGATAGAGATGGTAACGTAATTGAGTGTCGATCGAATTTTAAATTAAGAATGATATAGCAAATATTTTTCCTAATTAAATATTACTAGTGGGCCCGGGCAGATGTTATTCTGCCACGGACCCCGATCCAAGAAGACCGAATTTTAGTTAAAAATAAATTGTTCTCGACTACAGCGCCACCTGTCGGGTCTAAAACTATTCTACCTTTAAAATGAAAAATATTTATAAAATTTCATCAAATCGGTTGGGCGGTTTCTGAGATTTGCGTATACGGACATCGTGACGCGTGGTTTGTATTTAATAAGATGACAAGATATAATCTTTCAAATCGTGAATTAGTCCCATATAATCTGCATCTACCCCTAATCTCTACTTCAATCTGCAATCCGATGTGGAGTTATACAGCCACCGATATCGATTAAATAAATTTTGAAAATACATCATAATCACCTCGGCTACTTTTGTATCGAATAGTCACATAATCGTCTGAAAAAAGAAAACGAATGATTTGGGGATTGTTTACATATATATAGATGACTGTTGCACAACATTTAAATATTGTTTACTGCCTTCGTAAAAAGAATACAGATACTGTATAAAGTATTGCTTTTTAAAACCTTGAATTTTTAACCGATTTCAAAGAGGTTCTCTATTCATCCGATTTATGTATGTTACGGGATATGTCCTCCAAATTTCGACCAATATCAATGATTTTCCTTTTTACAGTTGATATGGTTTACCTTGACTATGGTGGTCTCAATATGGTTAACTTCTGATGACGAGAAAAATTTGGAAATTTTTCAACGAATAAGAAACAACAAAAGCATCGCAATTTGGTTTTTATATTCAAATTCAGTTATTTATTATCGTAAAAATATTGGAATGTTATAAAAAATACGAAATAGAGAAAAGTTGGGAGTTATTTTAGAGGCAGGACAATTTAATTTGGCATCGACTGTATAAGGGTTCTAATCCTAAATTATATTATAAAGTGTTTTTCATTTTAAGTAATAATTTTTGATAACCATTTTTAAGACAAATAACAAAAAATAAGTTAAATGAAAACATTCATTTAACTTATTTATTGTTAAATAGGAAAAGCAAACAAGTAATTGTCAGATTATATTTCTCTTCCATTATTTATATATAGCACATTCAGACAATTGTCTTATGAATGTTATAGTTTAACCATCTCTGATATATATTTCTCAGTAACCGTTTTCTTCTTACTTAGGCAGTATAGACTTATGAAATACAGTTACTTACTGTCGTATTTGTTTTTGTGTATTGTATCGTACATTTTTTTGTACCACCGTGATGGGTCTTTGACTTCCTGCAATAAGAGAATAACATTATATCCAAATTCTTATTTACTTTTCATTTTCCATTACATATTATATATTTAATGAAGGAAATATTGATGTAATAAATATTATAGACAACTTTCTAAGGCCCTTCTTAATTTTTTCTTAAGTTTCGCGAAAATTACTTATAAATTTATTTGCTTATACATTGTTATATTATCATTTATTATATATGCATAATATACATAATAAACAGTGCGACGTAATAAACCATATTATATGTATTAATATCATGTACATAATGTATTTATTGTCTCTACTTTATGCACCTTCCCGGTTCCTATCTGCCTCACCCTAGGCTTGGGAGAAAATACTTTTACTACACCATGTATATAAAATGTGTAAAAAAGTAACTGTTCTCAGCGCATGCTGCAAACGCACACTTCCTTATGTGTCAAAACAAGACAAAAATAAATGTCAACAGTAGGTAACATTCCCATATGTGGCATAGTAATATATATTAACAATACCCGGTATGGCGATAGGCTCGCCACCTATCACATTATGGGACCGAAATAGATTCGGCGAAAAGTAGCTGTACTGGTTACACATCTGGCTAGCCATTCGGGATTACAGGCGTAAGTGTATTTATATGTATGTATTAACAAATACTCACAGATCTAAGTGCGACAGGCATGCCGTCTTTAGTAATAGGGCCGATTCCTTCTATTTTTTTCGGTGTGTCCGCCATTTTCCGAGCACCAGCCCGTTCGTAGTCACTGCGCTCCGCCTCCGTCTCACTCGCGTACTCCTTGCGTAGAGCATGCACTATAACATAAAACAAAAAATAACGTTTTAAAAAGTATGTAGGGTACAAATGGCTGCATGCATTCGAGAGAGAGTGACGGAAGATGTCGGAAGACCGAATGAAGTGATAGAAAAACATAACCCTTCCTTGGCAGTAGGGTAATAAAGGGGAGGCCTTCGCCCCACAGTGGGACCTAAAACAGGCTAGCTAAAAAAAGGGTACAGATGGTAACTATGGATACGTACGGTGTTAGTTGGGTATTTTTTTATTTTTATTTATTAGGCACAGAAACAATGTACAAATATACATACATACATATACACTCACGCCTGTAATCCCCGAAGGGGTAGGCAGAGGTGTAACCAGTAAACCCACTATTCGCCGAATTTCGGTCCCATAATGTGATAGGGGGTGAGCCTATCGCCACACCGGGCACCATTCCAGACTCCGGGTTAATACTGAGTATTTCTAGGTAGAAAAACCCAATATCACTTTACCTGACCCGGGGATCGAACCCGAGACCTCAGCACAGCAGTCATAACGCATGCGCAATTACAACTGCGTCACTGAGGCAGTAAATAATAACATTTTTATATTTATACACCGATAAAACCCGCGCACAATATTGTATGATATTCGTATGAAAATAGTTCTAGTATAGGGAAGGTCAACTAACGGCGTCAGGAACAAAAACCACGTGATAAAAATGTGGCATACTCGCAGGAATTTCGACACATAGGTTATTATTGAAGACGCTGGTCTAAAATCCAATAGTAAATGTAATCTTACATGAAGTAAAAAATATTATCTTTAAATTATTACGTCTACATAAAGGAAAGTTAAAGAAAGAATTATTATAATTATTATGGGTATCTTTAAGTCAAGAGTGAATAGGTATCTTCTAGGCAAGCGTGCTCCACCGTAGACCACATCATCACTTACCATCAGGCGAGATACTGGTTGAACGCAAGCCTATTTAGGTAAAAAAAAAGAAACAAAGTTTTCTGCCTTTACTCACGAGGTTGCCTTAAAGGAACAACTGACAAAAGGTTGCGGTATATTAAAAAAGAAATTCATTATAGATAACAATAATGCTGTTAATTTAACATCATTAATTAGGTCACAATTATAATTTCTAATAATGTAAATTAATACTTTTTTGACTAGTGTGTTTTTATAAATTAGCCAACAATTTATAATTTTTACGTTTTTTGACAGATTATAATTTTTTTTATCCTGGCACAGCAAAGTGACCACATTGCACCTGATGGTAAGCGCCATTGATGGTAAAGGCCGCAAAACGGCCGATTATGTACCCTAATAATATATCCTCGACAAAAACCGGATGTACTCTGGCTTATCCCGGAACACGACACACTTGCATATGCCCCTGTCGGGTTTTACACCCTTTCTACGGTGGTCGCTATCCGGGCGGACATGAATATCCTGCCACCGGCAACATATATTTATTTAAAACTTAATTCATAATAAATTGATCTATTATATCAAAATATGCATATAGTAAGTACATTATGAACAAAATTAAACAAAATTAAACCTCGTATACAAGAACGAAACTCAACTGGGCTATTTGTAATGCGTAAATTTTTGACCTATACACCATTGAATCGTTATTGTTTGATGCAAAAAACAGCCCTTTTTAACCGATTTCAAAAAAAGGAGGAGGTTAACAATTCGTCGGAATATTTTTTTTTATGTATGTTCCTCGATTACTCGAAGACGCCTGGACCGATTCGAGAAATTCTTTTTTTGTTTAAAAGGGTATACTTCCCAGGTGGCCCCATTTGCACCAAGTCAGGATCTGATGATGGGATCTCAGAAAAATCAAGGGCAACCCTCAAATTTTATAGTGACGCATAATTTGTTTTTTATTGAAGTCGGTGTACTTTTTATGAATTAAAAAACTTTTATACAGTATGCAGTGTCTACAAAAATTAACGCTAAACAAATGGGACGCCATTTCTATAGTCAGGTATAAAGTAAAAAAAAATACGTTGTAATATATAAAAAAAACACTCTCTAACGATAAAACAATGATAGATCTCAGTCGGTGGTTAGCACAAAAGACTACAATAATTATAATAATAAAAAACTTAATGAAAGGATACCATCAACGAACATGTTAAGTGTCTACAATGAATTTGAAGTTAATACCTGGATCGCCTTTGGGAGGTGACGGTCTATCGCGAGGCAATCTTGTGCTATCTTTATCAAATTGTAGGTAACTTGAACCTCGCGGAATATGTCCCTCTGAAAGTTAATATTGGTTTATGTTATTTATTCTCAACATAAAACTTATTCGAGCATTGAGATGGGATGTCTTTATAGTTGATAAGCAACAATCAAGATTCGATGGGTACTTAAAATAAAAATGTAAAGCTTAGGATAGAGAACCTATTATCTTAATAATCGACAGCCCACGTGACACCGGGGGAAAGTAGCTGGATGTGAAACGAGAGGCCACGCGTTTGATCCCCGGTCCGGGTCTGGGTATTTAGGAATAAACAACAACAACTGTAAACTGGCAACTGTAGTTTCTCGTAGTTCTATATGCATATTGTGTTGGGTGTATTTATTTAATGCTATGCTATATCCTGCGACGCGTTGCTGTGGCTAAATGGTAAGGGAAAAGATACTTGTGTGTATACAATTTGCCAATACTTGTGGGTATACAATGATTTTGGTTATTGTTTATCATCCTTTGTGCAGATATAGAGATTATCTGCTTTACCGACCCTAGAACATGCAACTTATTTAATAAAAACATATTCTTGAAACATTAAAAGAACCCCTGGCAACCCACAGCATCCTTCGCTTAACCTGTAATGAGACTCTATTGAGTCTTCCAATTCAATAAGAACATGCGCGTTTAAGAATACAACTGTGTAAAAATTTCAAAAGTAAAGTACTTTAGATTTGCGATTTTGAACAAAAATTATATTTATATACACATAAATAGTATAATATTAATATTTACATAATACGAATATACAAAATTTACTCAAACTATATATGTTTTTGTGTATTATTTCAATTCAGTATCCTTTGTATGCTCATATAAATAAATTAAGTTTGTTATAAAGTTGATAGTTACAACACGACTATTCGATTCAAAGTTATTATTAACAAATTTCGGCAACAATTCGTTTAGTCGGAAAATTGTCATCTCCAGTGGCTCGATATTAAAGTTTCATAATGACGACTCGACCCTCGTCACATTTTGTTATAACGGGACGCACCTTTTTCACATTACCACATTTTCTATTGAACAGGTAACGTACAAATTGTAGGATCAAGAGACCGCGTGTTACATCACTTGGGTTCGAGTTTATTAGGCAGAGCTAACACCTAGTTTGCACCAAAAACTTCTCATAAGACATGATGTACCATAATGTTTTGCTTTCGCTTACACTCGCAAAAACAGGAAAAAAATATAGATAATTTTTTTAGTTGTGTCAACATGTTTCGCTCGAACAATGCGAACAAGTTCAATACATTTTCAAAAATAACATGTTTTGTGTGAATGTTTTGTCAGTACACAAATTCACGGAGCTAGGGCAAGTGCGGTGTTATCATATCCATAAACCTTCTAAATCACATTGATTTGCGCGATTTTGATCGATCATTGGCGATCTTTAACTATTAACTATTAACGGTAGGCAGCGGCTCTGCTGTGCTCTGGCATTGCAGAAGGCTATGGGCGGCGGTGACTACTTACCATCAGGCGGCCCGTCTGCTCGTCTGCCTATCCAGGCACTAAAAAAAAAACTTGTAAACATTTTAAGACTTGGGGAAGTCAGTCTAGGATTGAAATAGGATGTGGCAGTCGAGTAAAAAGAGTAAAATAGTTATAAACTGTACAGTAGGTAAAACCTGTATCGTGGGAATCAAGAACACCGAGGGACTACGGTCCCACAACACCCAGACTCGAAATAAATAACTGTCTATCACACAAAGATTTGTCTCGGTGCGAGAATTGAACCACGGCCTCTCGTTTCACAACCGGCTACTCGCCCGCTATGCTACAGAGACTGTCATATGACAATATTGGCTGCATCACAAATTTAAAAAAATCTCATGCTTATAACAGATGTTGAGGTCTGAAAGAATTAAATTTTCATAATCAACTTCTACAGTTTAATAATAGTTTAATTTGAAATCAAACACTGATTGACTATGGTTAAAGAACAGATCCAATGATATAATTTTGAATAATATCTAATGACGAATTTGCGCCTTGTCTACCCGTAAGTCAATTAACGAAAGTTTGACAGCAATTAGGCGTTATTCTGACAGCAGCTAGCGGAATAATTTACAAACATTACAGGGCTAAGGGATTTGTCACACTTAATAAACATGAAAGTTAAATTAACAACTGCAAACAAGGTACGTGAGCTGTAGTGCGGGAGGGTGACGGCCGCTCCGTGCTCATCTATTTAACTCCATAAATATACATGATAAACCTAATTTTATTTCATTTGTAATAGACTTTATGAAGTGAAAACTACTCTAGGCACGTAGGCACTTTTGGGATGGGGAAAAAAGCACTGAACTCGCGTGACCATCACGCTCATATTATTTTACTTTTGACGCCTGTGAAGTTCTATACTTATCGACAAGCAATCATAAACAAAAAGTTACTATTTCATGGACGCTGTTTAAAAAAATAACAACGTAATTCCAAAGTTTAAGTTATCACTTCTCTCGGCAGTCCCTATGATATATACTCAGCCTGTTGCCGTCCACTGTTGGACGTAGGCCTCCCCAAGTGAACGCCAACCATCCCGGTCTTGGGTAGCCCGCATCCACCCGCTACCCGCCACCTTCTTCAAGTCGTCGGTCCATCGTGCAGCAGGGCGTCCCACACTACGTTTGCCTAAACGCGGTCTCCACTCCAACACATGTCTGCTCCATCGGCCATCTGTCCGTCTGCAGACGTGACCAGCCCACTTCCACTTTAGCGTGCTAATTTTGCGAGCAATATCTATGACTTTGGTTCTCTGGCGGATGACTTCATTTCGAACTCTATCCACCAGAGAAACCCCAAGCATTGCCCACTCCATAGCACGCTGAGCGACTTTAAATTTATGGACCAGTCCATTTGTGAGTGTCCACGTTTCAGCCCCGTAGGTCATTACGGGTAGGACGCACTGGTTAAAAACTCTTGTTTTTAAGCATTGAGGGATCGACGACTCAAACAGGTTACGTAGTTTACCGAATGCTGCCCAGCCCAAACGAATTCTTCTATCTGCCTCTTTCTCGAAGTTGTGCTTGCCTAGTTGGATTATCTGGCCCAAGTATACGTACTCTTGCACAACCTCGAGAATGGCATCACTCACGGCGACGGGTCTCGAGAGGACGTGACCGTTAAACATGACTTTCGTTTTGTCAAGGTTCATCCCGAGACCTATCTGTTTTGAAGAACAGTTAAGGCTGTTCAGCATGTCTTCCAAATCCTGCAGAGTTTCAGCCATGATGACTATATCATCCGCAAAGTCAGTTGATATTGATGCCCCGTCCTTTCCAATCAAGCGTGTCCCTATGAATGCCTAGTTTTTAAGTGAAAACTTCTTTAAGCACGTTGGGCACTTTTGGGATGGGGAATAATCACTGAACTAGCGTAACCATCACGCTCAGATACTTTTGACATTAGCACGCCTGTGAAGTTCTATAATTTTTGATAAGCAATCACGAAGAATAAAAGTTTCTACTTCATGGACGCTGTTTCAAAAAATCACAACGTAATTCCAAAGTTTAAGTTTTCACTTCTGTTGGCAGTCCCCATGACTATGTTTTTGAAGAGAATACTTCTTTAAGCACGTTGGGCACTTTTGGGATGGGGAAAAAAGCACTGAGCTTGCGTGACCATCACGCTCAGATACTTTTAACATTAGCACGCCTGTGACGTTCTATAATTTTTGATAAGCAATCACGAAGAATAAAAGTTTCTACTTCATGGACGCTGTTTCAAAAAATAACAACGTAATTCCAAAGTTTAAGTTTTCACTTCTGTCGGTAGTCCCCATTTGACTGCCTTTGTTTTTAATTCTTAAGTATAAGTCTTTGTAAATATTTGGTATGAAACCTTTTTCTTCCGAGTTCTCTGATTTGAATATCAAGTAAACAGGTTGGTTTTTTAGGGCCGTTAAAACTGTTCACGCTTGTAGAAACATAATGGAACAAAGTCTATGATCGTCAGTACTTAAGCTTAATACTTGGTTATGAATATATACTCGTGAACTAATGGTGCAGCGACCCGAAGTTGCAAGCAGCGAGTTGAAAGATATGATCAGTTACTTAGGATTGGATAATTAAATTCGAAAAGCACTGCGTGTGCTCAAAGTAAGCGTTGTTTAAGCATGAGTATCCAAGTTGTTGTTAACAAAAAATATGTAAATTAAATATCCAGAAAATATTGACCAATACCTATGTGTATACACTGTCTCCATAGCGAGTAGCCCTGAAGCGGAAAGCAGAGGGTTTGATTCCCGTACTGTGACAAATGTTTTTGTGGCCCACAAATATGTGTTTCGGGTGTTGTAAGACCCAGAGTCTCGTAGTTCTCAATACCCACGGCACGATTATTCTATCTTACTGTAGAGTCTAAAGGAATCAGAAATCGCCAGCAAACACTTTGTAGTTATGAAAAACAAATTGTCAAGTTACCAACAATATAAAAAAACCTATATCAAATAAGGTCAATTTTATCTGGACATTAAGTGATATATGATGAGCCATTAGATAGTATTGCTGCATAGTTACTGGTTCATCGAATCTACCTTCAATAAGGTGTTCAAAATGGGGAATACAAAGGTACGCTTTAGTTATTTAAATTTTATGAATCATTAATGTACCTTCTGTCTGTTTATTGATTGTTGGCTACTGTAGGGGTGGCAATTAATATAAAATTTATGATAACTTCCAACATATAAATTGAGTAACAACCCTACCAAAATACCTTACCTAAATATTTAATTCAAACCATCCTTAATTTCAATCCATTAGTTCCATAACTTTAAAATATAAACGGCTCCTATACTATCGCCATCTAATTTTAAAAATATCACGAAACAACCTCATAAATTATAATTATATTATAGGGATAAAAGGTACCTATATGTTAATCCAGGATATAGTTTGCGAAATTTCATCCAGATACATTTTAAGGTATATACGCGATTATTGAAAAGCAAAATAAAAAAAACAAAACAAAGTCCAAATCAGCCCAAATGGCGTATAGCTCTGACTTTTCCAAACGTTACGTGTGTATTAAGGGTTGATTATCGCTTGCTATAACGGTGAAGTAAATATCGCGAGGAAAAAGAATTATAAAAAATTAATTATGGATAAATAATTATAGTTATGAGAATTATAGATAAAAATTTCAAAGGTAAGGTTAAGGTCTAACCCCTCTCACCAGTAGAGGAGACCCGTGTCCAGCATTGGGAAAGTGACTAATACAGGGCTGGTATTATTATATACGCGATTAGCTAGCAAACATCTGCACAGATTTTCACTTTAAAATATTTTAATTATATTTTTAAATTTTAATAATAAGGATAAAATTTGAAACCCCCGTGACGCAGCGGGCGAATAGCCGTCTGTGAGACAAGAGGCCGTGGGTTCGATTCCCGCACCGAAACAAATATTTGTTTCGGGTCTGGGTGTTGTGCAACCGTAGTCCCTCGTTGTTCTTGATTCCTACTATACAGGTTTTACCTACTGTAGGGTTTAGAACTATGTGTGTTGCGAGTATTTATTTAAAGTAGTAATCTAAGGACCTTATAGATGATGCTACCCGTGTTAATAATCTATGATCGACAGTTCAAGTCTTTATATCTCACCTCGTGCTTTCTGCAGCAGTGTGACCGTTGGATTTTGTGCCCTCGGCAACCGGCTAGTGGAGGATGAGCTGCTGAGGCTGCTCAAGCCGGTCGCGGGCGCGCTCTGTGAGCTCCTCAGCCTGCCTTCACTCTCCGAACCACTAGTACATCCGTTCAGCTCCGTATTCTGAAATCATATAAAGCAACTTTTTTAACACAGCTAAGAATTTATATTAAAAATAAATACATACATATACACTCACGCCTGTAATCCCTGAAGGGGTAGGCAGAGGTGTAACCGGTACACCCACTTTTCATCAAATTTCGGTCCCATAGTGTGATAAGGGGCGAGCCCATCGCCATACCGGGCACTGATTCCAGACTCCGGGCTAATACTGAAAATTTCTAGATAGAAAAACCCAATATCACTTTACCGGACCCGGGAATCAAACCCGAGACCTCAGCACAGCAATAGTAACGCATGCGCAATTACAACTGCGCCACCAAGGCAGTCAATTTTTATTAAAAATAATAATGAATTACTAATTATTAAAATTACTTTAGGAAGGTACCTTATTTTAAACTAGTTAAGGAGTCCACAGTACGAACGAGTATTTTAATGGCGGGTCATAATCATAATCATTTATTCACTTGTGATACACAGGTTACATTTATGAAAAAATACTAAGTGCTCTATATACAGCCTCATTTGGCATACAAGTGTGACACAATATTACGTCAAAGAAATAAAAAAAAAACATACCAAATAATAATTGATCAAAATTATTTCCCAATATTAGATGTATGGATGGTAGATAGTATTATGGATACCATATTAAAATGCAGATGGCTCTCATTTAGTTACCGGAATAACATGATTTCTAATCTGCTTGTATAATATCAGAAAAGCGCAACGCACTTTTGGTCGGTTGTGGAAACATATCATACCATCTAGTAAAAGTAGCGACAGATTGTATACGTATATTTGATTGCAAAATCTGTATATATAAAAGAAGAAGCTGACTGACTGACTGATCGATCAACGCACAGCCTAAACGGCTGGGGTGAGAGACTTGAAATTTTGACAGTAGGTACCTTTTATCACGTAGGCATCCACTAAGGAAGGGTTTTTGGAAATACCATTCCTAAGGGGGTAAAATAGGGGATGAAAGTTTGTATGAAAATCCGTCATTTTTGAAGTTAAGTTTATGAAAATTAGTATTTGGCCTTTTAGTTAAAAATAAAAAATGTTTGTTTCAGGATTTTTGGAAATTCCGCCTCTAAGGGGTAAAATAGGGGATGAAAGATTGTATGAAAATCCGTCATTTTTTAAGTTAAACGCATGAGTATTTTGTATTGTATACTTTTTCTCCCAAACATGACCTCCACGCGGGCGGAGCCGCAAGCAACAGCTAGTAATGTATATCCACCTTTAGGGCGATATTGAGCAACATTCGTGGCAAGCCGCGCGCCCCTTCTATTACAGTCGTTTTACACGGGTCGTTGATTCATCTGGCAGAGGGATGTCAACCACTATAATTGTCCAAACGCCGCGTCGTTTCCACTTAGACGTCGCTTAACCCGAGAAAATGTTATCGGACTCGAGCTAAGTTTATTTAATTGTGAAATTTCGTACATTACTTTTTCCATTTGTTAAACGTCTTCGACTTTAATTCAAATAATGATTATTGGCATAATTTAACTTTTGATAATTATAATTTGATAATTATTCTGTACCCAAATTTATTGCACAAAATAAAGCAACGTAGAAATGCAAGATGTAACAGAAAGAAGATATAAACATAGCTATTTTATAAACAAATACTTTATTCGGTTTTACACAAAGTATCGCGGGTGTGAAAGAAATTACGTAGAAAAGCAAACGTGGTAACAAAACTGTTTAAATACCCCGATAAGGATAAGACGCGCTTTATTTTCTGTGAATAGGAGACTAAGGCAGAATAAGAGCATGTCGTAAAATTCTATGGAAACGGGTAACTATTCAATAAATACAAATACAGCGGTTAGCTTGAAAAAATTACGGAGAAAATCTAGCACTATTTATAATAAGTATTTATCTAAGTTGATGAGTAACAGGTTTCATCTTAAGATTTGTAATAATTATCGATCGAAGATCACGGTTGACATGATAGTAGGTAACATTGAGCATATTTATGACACAAACTAAGTAAGATCATCAAGTTGTTAAACATTTAAGATATATATTTCTGACTGCCTCGGTGGCAAAGTTGTAATTGCGCATGCGTTTACGACTGCTATGCTGAGGTCTCGGGTTCGATCCCCGGGTCGGGTAAAGTGATATTGGGTTTTTCTATCCAGAAATTCCCAGTATTAGCCCGGAGTCTGGAATCTGTGCCCGGTATGGCGATAGGCTCGCCCCCTATCACATTATGGGACCGAAATTTGGCGAAAAGTGGGTGTACTAATTACACCTCTGCCCACCCCTTCGGGGATTACAGGCGTGAGTGTATATGTATGTATGTATATTTTTGTTTTCCGATGTTTGGTGAAAAATTATATCAAAGTTTCCGTTCTGTATTAATTTTCTTGTTTAAGATGTGCCAAAAAAATTAAACACAGCTCAAGTAAAATGACGACGCTATTATCTTAAATTCAATTATTGTTAACTTGTCCCAGGGGTTTTGGACAGATAATTCAATTTCATGAAACCATAACATTGAATGTAATTATTTTATTTCCTTTTTTTCCTGGACTCTTAGATTATTTTTTTAAGTATACCATACTAGCTGTCGCTCGCGGTTCCACCCGCGTGGTAGTTATTCTCGAAAGAAAAGGTATAAAATCCATGTAGTCATCTTAAGCTATTACTTTTTTTATATAGTTTTGGATTCCATATGAACCGTGCGTATTTCCCGAATAAAAAGTAGCCTAATCATATCGATCCCTTGCTCTGTGAAAAATACAAACTATCCCGCAGGAACCGTACGATTTTCAGGGATAAAAAGTAGCCTATGTCATCATATACCTAAAATCATGTTGATCCCTTGTTCTGTGTAAAATCCCTTGTTCAGCCGTTCTGGTGTGATTGAGTAACAAATATTAGTATTAAAAAAACAATAACACCCATGACCCAACAGTCACACAAAGTCCTAAACCTACACTAAGATACTAGTTTTGTGTCGTGGAAATTGACTATAAACGACGAATTCAAATATATCACCAGAAAGTGACTCAAAAGCTAGTGAAAATAAAATAAGCCCGTGAAATCACTGGGTATTGTAAGACTCGACATCATACAACTCAGGATGATGAGCACAGTGGAATATCATGCAGTATGGGCAGGTGTATCATTACCATAAACCAGGTGACCTGTTCGTCTCGACTTTTAATACTTCATATATAAAAAAACAGACCAAATATTCAGGTCTTATTAATAAACGGGGATATAGTAGGAAAGCTCACCTCTCGTTATTCCATGGTTAGCTTCCGCGAATTTTTTTACTGCCTGGATTACTTACCTTACCATCAGGTGGACGAGCAGCCGGGCCACCTGATGGTAAGTAGACACCGTTGCAATAGACTTTTTTTTATTCTGGCGCGGCAAAGTGACCACACTGCACCTGATGGTAAGCGCAGTGCCGTCCAGATAGAATATCAAGTAGCAAGAGACAGTCTATCCCTCGCTACTCAACACAATCATGCCGGCCTGCTGTTTAGCTTCTGTTTAGTTTAGTTTTGCAGTGCCAGGGCACAGCAAAGCCGCTGCCTACCGTTAATCCATATTTATCAAAGCTGACAATCTTACCCCAAATTTACGTCGGCTGGGTGGTGTCTCCTCGAAGTGTACTGGACGATAGGTCTTGCGTGAGGCTTGTGGCGAAGCTCCCGCGCTGCCGGGCACCCACACAGGCGGCGGCGGCGGCGGGGGCGGACCGCCGGGGCTGCGGCCGCCGTGTACAGGCGGCGCGGGTGCTGGCGGCGGAGTGGGCACGTTCGGCCTCCACACAGCTGTTGAAAATAATTCATTTAAACTTTTATGTCTTAACTCATATTATAGGGGTAGGCAGAGGTGTATCCAGTACACCCATTTTTCGCCTAATTTCGGTCCCATAATGTGATAGGGGCGAGCCTATCACCATACCGGGCACAGGTTCCAGACTCCGGGCTAATACTGAGATTTTCTAGATAGAAAAACCCAATATCACTTTACCCAACCCGGGCATCGAACCCGAGACCTCAGCACAGCAGTCGTAAAAAATAACGTGATCTTTATTCCCATATACCTGGATTGGATTACCTGTATTCTGACATTCGAATTGTGGACGACGTTTTTTAATAACATTCATAATAGTATATCAGAAAGACATTATAAATCAAACTATGTGCACACAAAAGTCCTGTAACTACGTGTACACATTTATGTGTGTAATATAAGTAAAAGTACACCGACTTCAATAAAAAACAAATTATGCGTCACTATAAAATTTGAGGGTTTCTCTTGATTTTTCTGAGATCCGATCATCAGATCCTTACTTGGTGCCAATGGGACCACCTGGGAAGTATACCCTTTTAGACAAAAAAAGAATTTCTCGAATCGGTCCAGGCGTCTCTAAAAAAAAAGATTCCGACGAATTGTTAACGTCCTTTTTTGAAGTCGGTTAAAAACGAATCTCAACAGTCAACACGTCTTCAGGCAATATACAATCGACTTATGTTTGGTTGGGCGTTTTGTATAAATTGGGTTATAGGCGCGCCCTCCCTGCTCTATGTCCGAGTAATCGCTCAACTTATTAGGCCCGTGATTCGATCAACCCAGATCTTCACAATATGTTTGCTTGCTTATTGATGAGCTCGCACTAACGCACTCAATGTTATTTGAATTTGAAATTAAATATAATATGTAAATGAAATATGCGTTTTAAAATATATATAATACAAGGTTCAGATCTAAAGCCGGATGGTTTTGTGCGAATTGAGCCTGGAATAATCCTTAGCAAGGATTGTGTAATTATTTAAACGTTTATGTATCACCTACTAGTTCCGATTTTCTCTAAGCCTTCGGCAGTAACTTAAGTAACAGTAGACAGCGGCTTTGCTGTGCCCTGGCATTGCAGAAGTCTATGGGCGGCGATGACTACTTATCATCAGGTGGCCCGTCTGGTCGTCTACCTATCGAGGCACTAAAAAAAAGTACAGCCTAACAATAATACTTGTGTCGTCTTCGTCTCCCAATTATCATTTGATTACAATTTATACTCAAACAAAACATATATTATTTTCATGCGAAGAATAAAATTATTTATATAGCTCGTCACTTGAACTTATGAGGTCAGTGTATTTCCGAACCGCGTACCGAATTCCGCAGCAAACGCCAGAATCGACATTGGATTAAATCGTATCAGAGATAATTGGTTATTTATCTAAAAGGCCTGAAAGCGTGTGTGCAGACATCAAAGTGGAAAGCGAACGCAAATAAATTAAAAGTGAGCTAAAAGAGAATTCAATTAAGGTACAATTGAGAAAAATCCAGAAATTCACTCGCTTGAGTGTTGGGTGCTGTCTATTGTATCAAGCGGATTAAAGCTGGATGCCACAGTACGGCTGTTTTTTTACTAAGTGTTACACTTCCTAGCGCGTCACCGAGCGGGCACTGGTTTTTTTTGTAACATCATGATTTCCCTTTTTTACACGATTTATATTCGATTGGCATGTATCTATGTATATAATGGAATCATGAAACGTAATTTTCACCACCTTCAAGACGTCCGATTTATTTAAAAATTTGCAAAGGACCGTTGACAATATTTTCATAAGTTTGGCCTTATATCTCAACTAGGATAATAAAAAATATGATCATTTTAGATTATATTATTTATCATGTGGTATTGGTTTAAAACGGAGTCAGTTAATTATAAGTACTTGAATGCTGTTTTGAGGCTAACCAGAAGAAAATAAATTATATATTAAAAACTAAAAAAGCACGCGTAGATAGATAGCCGAACTAAAAGAAAAACTTTTTTAATTTTGGGAGAGTTCTTTCTATAGCAATATAAAGTTCACTTTAATTATAATTAACCAGTGAACCTTATATCGCTATAGAAAAAACTCTCCATTTTTTTTTGGTTCGGCTAGCTATTTAGACGCATTTTTGGTTTTTTAAGCTATATTTACAATATAATTAATTATATTCTACTTTTTAGTTCAGGTAGCTATTATTCTGATGAGTAGTTCATCGTATTTCCGTGACAAATAGCAAGTAATCATACGTTTAATTAAAACGAGTAGTTCATATTTTTCTCTCAGTCATCAGTGAGGTAAGGCCTCTCTATCGACTATAAGTCATTACAATTGGTTTAATTTTTACAGATATATGAGGTGACTTTTAGGTATGCAGGTTACCTCACGATGTTTTACTTCACCGTTAAAGCGATCGACAGTTAATAACAATTATTACATAAATAACTTCGAAAAGTCGAAGGGGTATGCCTTAGCGGTCGAGATCGAACCTGAAACATGTGTTACGGCAATTCTTTCCCCTCTCTACAAAGCTATCACCTACATTACCACCTTTTATACTAACAAAATCTCAAAGGTGCGGTAGCTTTGCATCCTCGGATCACTTCGAAATACGCTTAGAGTTATGTTGGCTTAAATAAATAAATAACACCCAAAAGTCTCACACATAGCCCCGACCCCACACTAAAATACGAGTGCTGTGTTGTGTGTATCAGGGACTACGAGAGACTTTCGGTCTCACAACACCGAGACCCCTCACACAAATATCTGTCTGGCACACAAACATTTGTCCCGGTATGGGGATCGAACCCACGACCTCTCGTTTCACAGCCGGCTACTCGCCAACTGCGCCACGGAGGCTGTGTTAATACAAACTTAACGGTAAAAATCGAAAGCAAACAAAACCAATGGATGGGAGAGGATTAAATAGACCACTTATACAAACGAGAGTTGGAAAAATACTCCCAAACTGAACATTATGGATTCAATACACAAACGGGCTGGTCGCTTACGCCGCGCCGCGCTACCACGTTAACTTACTGTCTGCCTCTAATTTAATTATGAAACTCCCTCAACATTCCGTATTTCGGTTAACAACGCTATGGGAATCTGCGAAACGAGTTCGTTTTCAAGATAAACTAATTTCATTGGGCCAGTAGGTAGTATTATATGTTGATAAATAAAAATAAAATACTGTTCGTTGGTAAGTGTATCGCTCGGGAACCGCTGGATTTTTGGAAAACTGTTTTTCATTCGAATTTTAGTCGCCTATGATAACGATAAACGTAATGGTTTCTTATGTTTACGCGAATATTATACATTGTAATAAAACGAAATTTACGGATTTTATCGCGGTTTATTTTACTTTTTTAACCCGAAGTTTCGAAGGCTTTACAGCCTTCATGGTCACGGGGGAGACTGAGTTGTATGTCGTCACGAAAGTATAGTGCAATGTTTCTACCCTCCATATAGTTAATATTTAATTTTTATTTGTTGTAGTCCGATCTACGCAGAAGGAGCTCACAATGTCTTGAGGTCTGGCAGTTGGTCTTTTGGGTTCCGATTTAATTAAATGTATAATTGGATCCCAGGCTGGTGCTAGCTTCCAACCATCTTCTCTATTGAAATTTGGATGTTTTTTAATTTCAATAGCCTCGCGAATCATCCTAGGCAGGAATCGGTGTTCTTTGGCAAGGATTTGTGGTTCGTCAAATCGAAGATAATGCTTGGAGCCTTCCTCTGAATGTTCAGCAACTGCAGACTTCGTAGAGCGTCGGTGTTTTACGTCAGCTATATGTTCTTTTACGCGAGAAACATTGCACTATACTTTCTTGACGACATACAACTCAGTCTCCCCCGTGACCATGAAGGCTGTAAAGCCTTCGAAACGTCGGGTTAAAAAAGTAAAATAAACCGCGATAGAATCCGTAAATTTCGTTTTATTACAATCGATAAACGTAATCACGCGTATATGGCTGTGGGCAAAACTAAGGGCAAAAGCTATGTCAGTGTCGGAAGGTTTATAATTTGATTAATGTATCCCTACCGCTAGTTGTAAATACTTTGATATATGATCAGTAATGTCTATAAACGCCCCTGGAAAAGTGGTTGGTCATGCACCGAACCCCAGTCTCTGATGTTTAGAGAGCGATATTTTTTCGAGAGTGTAGAAAAGCTGGCACGGAGCGTTCAGTGAACGATGACAGCACGAGCACCTGGTCATTTTTTTACACATATTAGTATATAAAAAATTAGCAGTCGAGTTGGGGACTGCCGACCCAAGTCAGAAATTAAAACTTTGAAAGAGCAGTGGTTATTTGTTGGATTTTTAAATTAATCGTGGATCAATAATTATAATTTCATAATTTGTGTATCAAAATATTTAAAATTAGTCTGGCTTTCCCATCTGTCGGCACTCCCACCAAATATATATAGCTACAGATATACTATTAACATTAGCCGAAAATCGCCCAACGCAATTAGAGAAGTTTCACATAAAATATCAGGTTTTCTGGTTCATATCTCTTTCTAACAGTAAAGCTAAAGTTATTTTTTTAAAACCGTTATTTGACTAACTCATCTTCAAAACCGATGAGTACTTCTCTGTCACTCAAAAATTTTGAAACTTGGCACGAAGAGAAAGCAAAAATCTTTTTTCACAAAGAACAATCATATTAAAATCAAAATTTCTTCTTTTAAATTTTTATGGCTCCACCGTATAAATTCAGTGATTTTACCAATGTCAAGTATGCCATAAGTTGGATGAATAACAGCTCGGTCCAGATAGAAAGAGGCTAAGCGTATACTAGTAGGAGAGTAAGAATAAACTCACATTAGTCCAAAAAACCGGCAAACTAAAGTAAATTAACTCTGACCATATAATAAAAAAAAAACGATAAGGTAAAAATAACAACAAAGAGAATGATAATTACAGTAACACTCAGGAATAAAAAAGCTGATTTAAGCAAGAAAATAATCAAAATTTTAAAATATTATATGGTATGAAACTAGAAAACTGTTGCTAAAAGTGTATCTTTCAAACTCGAAAAATAAATAAATTATTTATACATAAACATTTAAGCGTAAGGAATCTTCCTAAGGCGCGAGTCGGTCTCACACTTGACCGGTTTTATAATAATTATATTAATGATTTCATAATGGTTTCTTATGTTTACGCGAATATTATACATTGTAATAAACCAGCCTGGGATCCAATTATACATTTAATTAAATCGGAACCCAAAAGACCAACTGCCAGACCTCAAGACATTGTGAGCTCTTTCTGCGTAGATCGGACTACAACGAAATAAAAATTAAATATCAACTATATGGAGGGTAGAAACATTGCACTATACTTTCGTGACGACATACAACTCAGTCTCCCCCGTGACCATGAAGGCTGTAAAACCTTCGAAACGTCGGGTTAATAAAGTAAAATAAACCACGATAGAATCCGTTAATGATTTCAGTTTTACTTTATTTCAGAAACGAAGAAAAAGCATTTTTTACCTTTAGACTGGTGCAATTCATAGAAACTTAGTGTACTATGAGTGTTAGTACCAACAATTCCAACTTTTCTCGTTAGAAAGAGCTTGTTTATTAGATTATTTGTACTACTTTTATATGCACAGTGTAAGTTTTGTACAAGTATTATAATATACCCACAGACCAATACAAGGACAAGAAATCTAAAGAATGATGACTCTGCATTTTATTTGATTTCATGTACGTACTTTTACATGTACTTTTTACGGTAGGTACACATATATAGAGACTAGAGTCCTCGTATTTCACGTCACTTTTTTACTTACTTTATAAACTATTTATTACTTTATAAACGTCCCCGTAATAATATAATTAGTTCTATCGAAACCTAATATATTAGTATAGTAATACGAAAGCAGTATACATATATACATTTATTAACAATAAATCACAAAAAAAACAAAGAACATCGAGCGAAATAACACTAGATGTCGTTAATAAGGGCATTTGTGTGAGCGAAGAGATAGAGAAGGGTAGCCCATACATAAAACGTACGAGTAATTTACACTCAGCTACGCTCTCGTGGAGTCGAGGGTTCTGTGCAATCGCTTTCATCGCAATTGTTTCGTTTACACCTTAAATTGAAAATTAAATCCGAGTATTGAAGTATTAAATACATTGGAATATTTATTTGCTTTATTTCGTAAAGTTATAAATGTACGTTTATTATTTTATTGGTTTTGTGATAAATAGAATAAATTACTAAAACGTATCGAGTTAGATTAACCTGATTTTTTATTTTATGGGATAAGTGAACTTAATGCTGCACATTCACAAAGGCCGTGGCATTTGATCGTCTCGTATAAAAAACTGAATGTCACTTTTATACTACAACAAGGGGCGATAGCAAACAACCCCTGGCTGAAAATAAGTGTATGATAGATTTTGCAGGGACTTCATTATGACTTGGATATTATAATACAAACCATTGTATTTTAAAATAGAATATAGCAGAAAGAAAACCATAACTTTTTTTTTTACGTTTTAACTTATTGTAGTCTTGCAACATAATGTGTATTATTAATTCCTTTATTGTAAGTAAAATAAACTGCCTTGATGGCGCAGTTGTAATTGCGCATGCCGGTCAACCGCTGTGCTGAGGTCTCGGGTTCGATCCCCGGGTCGGGTAAAGTGATATTGGGTTTTTCTATCTAGAAATTCTCAGTATTAGCCCGGAGTCTGGAACCTGTGCCCGGTATGGCGATAGGCTCGCCCCCTATCACATTATGGGACCGAAATTCGGCGAAAAGTGGGTGTACTGGTTACACCTCTGCCTACCCCTTCGGGGATTATAGGCGTGAGTGTATATGTATGTATGTATGTAAGTAAAAAGAATTAAATTGTTATTATTGTTAATATTATAATGTTGAAAAAATGTAATGAAAATGTATTAATGGTATGTAGTTAATATTTATTATTTGGATCGAGGACAGAAACTATTTATATTTCCGTAACAAAGACACCTACCTGAAAATTCATTTGTGTAACATTTGTGAGACAAATTGTGTGTCAGTGGTCTAAAATGATTACTCATATAATTAAATATTCCAGTAATAAACAATCAATCGCGCGTTGTTTCCAAACCATGTAGTAAACATGGGATCTAATTCTCGAAAACAGTTTACAATGTTTCCATATTTTGCACTTCTATTGAACATTGTAATAGCTACCAAATTTAATTGTTACGATTGTTCAGTGCTACCGAAAACGTACATCCGATATCCATTGGGCATCCGTATTATAAAATATTAGAGGTTCGGCAATGAATATGGAATTTTTATTCAATTTCGATATTTCTAAAGAGCACTAAGTTTTTTTTTTTATTCTAGCACGGCAAAGTGATCGCACTTCACCTGATGGTAAGCGCAGTACGGTCCAATTAGAGTATCGAGTAGCGAGAGACGATCTATCCCCCGCTACTCAACACAATCATGCGGGCCTTCACACTACGCCATGGGCAAGAAAGTGAAGAAGCGGTCGAGGGTCTATTGTCAGAGTACTCAGAAGGCCGCAAAATGGCCTAACATTGTACCCCAACTCTAGACTCTAGACGTTCACTTTATAAAATAATCCAAATCATGTATAGTCCGAGATATTCTTACTTATTCTCATAATAATTCAATCTCAGAAAAAAATGCGCTTAAACACTTTAAATATCGTAGCCCAGGCAATTCCATTTAGATAGTTACTTTTGTTTTAATTAAAAACTGTAACTCAAGGACTCCGCTTCGTTGGAACAAACAGTACGGCTTTTTAACCTTATTAACAAAACCTGATTTTAAATTATACATTTTTTATTCTAATTTAATTAATAAAGAAAGTTATATCTATTTATCTACTAAAAAGGCATCGAATACAAATAAGTTTGAAAATTGGGATTAAAATTATTTGTAATCTGGGTTCATTGCCACTATAACTTATGAGTACTAAATTTTAATGCCACGAATTGAAAATTGAATTGCTACAAAAATAAAACATGTGTGTATAAAATGTATAAAAAGGGGATTAATAGGAAGCGGGAGTTGCTTCCAATTTAAGAGGAAAATGCTATCGACAACATAATAACATTATAGGAATTTAACGATACATGATATTAAAGCAGGGTCGGATGCCAACATGTTTTTCACTACCCAATTTCGAATCCTCTCATTTCCCAAACACGATACTCATATGATAGCAATCTAGTTGTCGGTCGAACACCAATATAATACAATACCGTATGTATGTTTCATGTAGATATTTATTTTCCACTTCGGAAAATTAAATTTTAGCATTGCACTTTCGCAGTGGTATGGAAATTGCTAGTGGTAGGATATTCTCTCTCGCTACTCGATACTCTAATTCGACGGCACTGCGCTTACCATGAGGTGCAGTGTGGTTATTTTGCCGTGCCAGGATAAAAAAAATACTGTGAGAATAGTTCTGCACAAAAAATAGTGTTGTATTTTCTTTGAAAAGAAAATGTTATATTGAGGATCTGTTTATTAATGAAACTCGTCCACTACTTCAGCGTTAGACACACATTAGACCATCTTTGTCAAAGCTTAGATATTCAACCAACTGTAATTTTTTTAGGTGGGTACCGTGAATTGTTTCTACGGTGGGTGATGTCAGTTTAGGGCATGGCTTCGCAGTCTAAATTATGTCGATGGACAGGTCACTCAAATAACATATTAATTATTTATTGACATTTATCCAGAAATATTTTCTATCATAGAAGATACAAATTATCGAAGTCTCCGTGTATATGGATAATAGCTGTTGCTCGCGGCCCCGCCCGCGTGGAGGTCATGTTTGGGAGAAAAAGTATACAATAGTAAATACCAATATTCATGCGTTTAACTTAAAAATTACGGATTTTAATACAAACTTTCATTCCCTATTTTACCCCCTTAGGGGTGGAATTTCTAAAAATCCTGAAACATATATTTTTTATTTTTAACTAAAATGCCAAATACTAATTTTCATGAATTTAACTTCAAAAATGACGGATTTTCATACAAACTTTCATCCCCTATTTTACCCCCTTAGGGGTGGTATTTCCAAAAACCCTTCCTTAGTGGTTGCCTACGTCATAATAGGTACCTACTGTCAAAATTTCAAGTCTCTAACCCCAGCCGTTTAGGCTGTGCGTTGATCGATCAGTCAGTCAGTCAGTCAGTCAGCTTCTTCTTTTATATATACAGATTAAGTAATCAGAGATTGTTCATTATCATATAAGGCGGTTTTTTAATAGGGTTTTAGAACAAAAATTAATTAAAGAAAGAAATTAAACAGTTAGAGCTCATAACTCTGACAATACGCAAAATTATGTCGCAATTTGTTATCTGTTTTGTCAAGGATTCTATGGAAGTATTAAATTATCGTCTGAGAGACGCTAATAGTGTCATTCGTTAAGAGAAGGAAAACTGGCAAAAACTCGCTAAAATGAATAATGCGAGTATAAATGTTGAGAAGTTGTTTTTTGTAATTTACATTGTACACAAACGGTTTAATTAATTTTATTTAATGAATCGTTGAAATGTGGATAAGCTTTAAATAAATTGATTCGGAAGTTTATAAAATAAATGCGATTTCAGCGCAGAATATTGTTATTTTGATGTATATCAATACATCGAAATGACAATATATTACTTTTGTATATATAAAAAATATAATAATATACACATATACCTAGTCAGGTCATAAATTCTGTCACATGTTTAATATAAAATAATTGAAACAAGTTTATTCATTATGTAACCATTTATATACCAAAATGAACTTAACAAAACATAGATTCTTATGACACTAAAGTTTATTCAAATTGACCTCCGTGATTTTGAATACAGGCCTTCAATCTGCGCGGCCAGTTGTCTACAACTGCTGCGATAGATCGCAGCACGAACGAGGTCCATGTCAATATCGGCGGCTGCCTTAATCAAGGATGTCTTGAGTGACTCCAAATTGGGATGAGGCTTTGAGCACGCCTTTTCCTCCAAGTGTTGCCATATCTTGTAATCTAACGGATTCAAATCTGGACTGGAGGAGGGCCAGTCTTCGCGCCGCCAGCCAGTCTTGTGTGCTCTTCGCTCTATGAGCTGGCGCCGAATCTTGTTGGAATACCCAGTGCCTGTTATTGAACATGGTATGAGAAACAGGTTCCACAAGGTTCGTCAGGACTGTATTTTGATAAACAACTGCATTCGTTTTTACACCTTTCTCACAAAAATGTACCTCTGTTAAGCCCCAATAAGAAACTCCCAACCATACCATGAGCGAGGATGGAAAATGACCTCGTTGGACACGCGGAATACGGTTGCTCGCTTCTTCACTACTGTGTGCGTACACCTTATCATTTTGTTTGTTGTAGCTCTCTTCTACGGTAAAAAATTTTTCATCTGAAAAAAGAATTTCCCGATATTTTTTCCCGCGTACCGCTTCAACAAAGCGCGGCATCTCTTCAGTCTCAGGTCCATTAGACGAGCATTCAAACGATGTCCTGTTTTTCTTCGATATGCCCGAAGCCCTAAGTCTTCATTTAACACCCTTTTCACCGTGGTTCTGCTTAACCCCATCTGAAGGGCCAACAGTTTCTGCTTACGTTTGGGATTTCTTTGAATTCGCGCCTTCACAGCTTTTATCACTGCTGGAGTCCTAACAGACCGAGGGCGACCACTTCTTGACCTGTCATCTACACTAGAGTCTTCATTGTATCGTTTGATGGTACGATAAACGAATCTTTTGATTATATTCAAATTTTTCAGTATGTCAAAAATTTGAATTGGCGCGTAACCGCAACGATGCAACGCAATTACTGCAACACGGTCTTCATTAAGCGTCCACTCCATTTTTAAAAATGAGTAAAATTCTAAAAAGTATACATTTTTATTTTCATGAACAATTTGAAATTCGAATTCAATAAACTTTTTTGTGGCCAGCATTCTAAAATAAAAGTTTTTACTGTGTGACAATACTTATGACCTGACTGTGTGTATACGTTTTAATAACACAGAGCAAGAGGTATGAAAATTAAAACAATGCACCCGGTATATTATTATATACGTATAGTTTTTGTTTATAAATACGTTTGTTTTTATGTGTTGTAATAAAATCCTACCGTACATTATATACAAACGTTTTGTATTTTTTGCTATCCACACTAGGAAAAAATACTATGCAAAAGTTGCAATGCGAAGTTTAGATTGAATTATTCAAATGGAACATATTTTAGTAATTCAATATAAACTTCGTATTCGTATGGAATCTAAAATAAACTTATTGTTGTTATGCTAAGAATTTTTGGAAATAACCATTTTACACTGGATATAATGATAAACTTAAAATTACTTAAAGAAATTGTTGAGTTACTAGTTAAGTAAACGGTAGTAAATATAACAGATATTAATTGTGGTTTTAACCACGCTATGAAGAACGGTGAAAATTTTAATACTATTATAGCGAAAATCAAGAGACTTGCTTTCATGCGAATGTTTTAAAAATAAGCGAAACTACAAACTCTACAGCTACCTTAACAGAATTAACTTGCAAAGTTAACAAAAATATGGGCAAGTAGGAAAGAGCCTTCATCAGCAATCTGCAAGGATTTTAATATTATCTGCGAGTTAAATACTTTGTCGTTGTTTGTCTTTAAAAACTTTTGAGAGATTGAGGAGTGCCTCGGTGGCGCAATTGTAATTGCGCATGCGTTACGCTGTGCTGAGGTCTCGGGTTCGATCCCCGGGTCGGGTAAAGTGATATTGGGTGTTTCTACCTAGAAATACTCAGTATTAACCCGGAGTCTGGAGTGGTGCCCGGTGTCGCCCCCTATCACATTATGGGACCGAAATTCGCCGAAAAGTGGGTGTACTGGTTACACCTCTGCCTACCCCTTCGGGGATTACAGGCGTGAGTGTATATGTATGTAGATTGAGGAGTGCTATCAAATCAAATAATAAATTCTATGAGTAGAATCATTAAATATTACTTTTACATATCAATTATTATTAAACTAGATGGCGCCGACATTATCTACCTACTTAACCTGAAAAAGAAATGCCGAAACAAACTCACAGCTTATTGCCTCTTTTCAGACATTTATGTAGACAATATCCTAAGCTTTTATGTATTTTAAAGTAATGATTTATGACAGGTTGGTCTGGAAATCTTTAGGGGAAGCCTATGTTCAGCAGTGGACGTCAATAGGCTGAAGAAGAAGAAGAAGAAGATTTATTATGTTTACGCGAATATTACACATTGATATAAAACTAATTTTAAGGATTTAACGTTAGTACGCACGGTAAGTTTTTTAAATGGTTGAGTGACGGTGTAGATAGGCTCCAATATGAATGGGCCAGTTTTATTATCACAGAAACCGACGTGAAGTAACAGCTTACTCTTGCGTTTCGTACGGTTTGTGATATTTCCGGAGACCCGAATCCCACTTTCCTGTCCAATCCCCATTCCTTTCTTTTAAGGTAGACAAAACGCCGATATTATTTTAGGTTTGTGGATAAGTAAGCGGAGCAGATTACTTACCATCGATTGATATATTTATTATTCGGCAGCCTACGCGATATATTTTTTTTATAAAATATTAAGATCTTTTCTTCCTCATTAAATATGTAAATAAATACAACCATAGTCACATACATTGTCCTGACCCCACATTAAGACAAACCTGTATAGTGAGTGTCAGGGACTACGAGAGAATTTCGGTCTCACAACACCCGGACTCGAAGCAAATATCTGCCACACAAACATTTGTCTCGGTGCGGGATACCCTTAGCCTCTCGTTTCATAATCGTTAAATACAGTTTTATTTTATCGTGTTCTGTAGTTGGAAAATCTTGAGGAGTTCAAATGAATGGGTGATATTGTCTATATAAGATAATCTTAGAGGGACTTCTGACTCACATGTGATTGATAAAAATAATTAGTATGTCATACTGTCAGCCTACTTGATTAAGTTTTTTTTCTTGCAGAACTTACCTGAAACAAAAAAAAACAACAATTAATACAATCAAACACCCATGCCCATGGAAAATTCGTGTGTTTCGTTTATAACCATGAGTCAGTCGTGTTTCCTGTTTTCGAGCATCACCCGGGGTATTATGCAACTTGTCACTCTGCCAACTGTTCAGGTGTTGTGAGTGGTGACCTCCGTGTAACTGGTTTCTTATGTTTACGCGATTATTATACATTAAAATAATAGAGAAGACGGTTGGAAGGTAGCACCACCCGGGTATCCAATTATATATTTAATTAAATCGGAACCCAAAAGACCAACTGCAAGACTTCAAGACATTGTGAGCTTCTGCATAGATCGGACTACAGCAAATAAAAATTAAATATCAATTATATGGAGGGTGGAAACATTGCACTATACTTTCGTGACGACATACAACTCAGTCTGCTCCGTGACCATGAAGACTGTAAAGCCTTCGAAACATCGCGTTAAAAAAGTAAACAAACCGCGATATAAACCGTAAAATTTCGTTTTATTTCTCCGTGTAACTGTTGATACAATTATGTTAGTCAGTACAGTACGACTTGTTGTGACGCAGAGTTGCCCTTTTCATCTTATAGGTAATGGACCATTTACACCGCAATTGCGCAAACTCGTTCAGCGAGTTATTATTGTGCTGCACAAAAATAACCAAATTGCATATAACGAACGCACTCCAACTAATTAGTACGAAGAGCAGACTCAATGGTATTCATTAAATTATCTAAGTGCAACATCTATCTAAATAAAAGTAACAATGTTCGTTTGTTTAAAATCTTAAATTTTTGAACATAATTACCACCAATCTTTATATATATAATTCTACTGTACGTGTGTATGTCACTGAACTACCCCTAAACGGCTGGACCGATTTGAATTATTTTTTTTTGTATGCGTTTGGGTGGCGCCCTGCATGATTTAGATTCACAAATCAGCCCAGCAGATGGCGCTGCAGTCGGTGTGGCGCTGCTTGCCCGGGCAAGATGACGTTAGCCCGGCCTGCTAGTAGTTAATAAATATAATACAAGATTGATATTATTATTATTATTATATTATTATGACTCCGTGGCGCAGTAGGCGAGTAGCCGGCCACACCGCGACAAATATTTGTGTGACAGACAAATAATTGTGTCGACTCTGGGTTGTAAGACCGAAAGTCTCTCGTAGTCTCGACCCACGACACAAGACTCGTATCTTAGTGTGGGATTAGGGCTATATGTGTGAATGTTAGGTGTTATTTATTTATATTAGTGCGACGTAAACATCAGGTAATCAACAAATATTCGGAAGCTATTACGAACGTGCTGTATGTTATACGCTTAGAAGGCCGACTATCAATTTAGCCAATTATGCATTTAGAATGCCCGCAGACGGGGACATTAATCAATTAAAACATTGGAACATCCACGATACAGGAATCGCAATTACAATCAAAAACATTTGCGGCAATACGCATGCCGATAACAATACAGGGTATAACAGAGTTGAAATTACACAAGCCGCTTAATGTATTGGCTGATATTGGAATCCAATCGATGTGATGGAATTAATATTTCCTGTCACGTTGTGTATAAGCTTTCTATTTTTCAATAAAAATTATTAATATTTTTATTTACTGTTTTTTTTTTACTGTCTGGACAGACGAGCAGCCGGGCCATCTGATGGTAAGTAGACACCGCCGTCCATAGACTTCTGCTACGCAAGGGCACACTACCGTTGAGTGTATGATTACATAAGCATAAAATGCAGTTAGCCATATAGACAGCCTTGAAGGTACAGTTGGTGAGTAGCCACCTGTGAAACCAGGGGTTGCGTGCTCGATTCCCGTACCGAGACAAACGATTGTGTATCTATAAATACTTTTTCGGGTCTGGTGAGACGGAAAAATTGTCGTAAATCCTGATGTCCAATCGCATTTTCATTAAACTGTGAGGTGCAAGAGTCAGTACTATGAATTTAAAAATTATTTAAATAAATAAACACTCATTTATTGGGAGCTATAAATTGATGTAGCATTTTTTTTAATCATTTAAGGTACCAAGATATTTTCAGCGTTGACACAGATCTTTGCGTCTTAAATAGATACAGCTATTTCTATCTGTTGACTTCTTAATGACTTGGCGATCTTCATTCGAACATTATGATCTATTCATAATACAATAAACATAATGAAAACGTAAAATTTGAGGTAATGTTACAAAATGTTTCATGGAAGCTTCTCAAATGAAACATTGATTATTTTGGCTGTATTGTGGGATTCGCAAACATTTTTACAGGTGTTTTAATGGCTTCGTGTATATGATATTTGCACAGCTGGTCAATATCGTAACCTTAGGTTCGATTCAATCAAATTTAACTTTATTTAAGTAAAGTAAAATTAGTGCAAATTATTTTACCATTCAAACCCAGTAATTTGCAATATTCTCGGAAAAAACTTATTGTAGGTTGATATAATTATTCTTAAATTTTTTATTAACAGTTTACGGATTAAATACACTTAATTTCGTAGTATTGTGTTATAGTTTTGTTCAAATTTATCTAATTCCAATACCTTATTTAAATTTCAAAATTTTATTAAGCCCGAATCTAAAAGTGATTGAATGTAAATAGTAAAGTCTTTGTTGTTTAATTGAAATGTTATAACTATAAAGATGACTATTATAATATTTATACGAATTTCGATACAAATAATACGGATCATTGAAATTGAACTCACTTCTGAAAAGATATTGTACATAAATTATATAAAATACTTGAACACTGAAATATTTAAAAACAAAAGATTATAACAAACCCTGCGGCGTAAACGCTATACAAAATTATTTTATAATATATTTTGGTAGGGTACAAGAACAGTTCAGTAAGGAATAACAAACAAAATTAAACGTTACATATCTCAATAACAGAGGCTAGAATCGTTCGCCCTGACATTATTGCTAAGAGATAGATGGAAAATGTGATGAATGAACGTACATAATACATATAAATAACATCGCCCTTGGCTTTCCCAAGATTTTAATCTTAGGAGTATAGCGAAGTATTGTAACATTCGTCATTCTTAAAACATTACAATAGGGTAGTTGACTCGATTGTTTTTATTAATTTAATCAACAATTACATTACCTAAAACCTATTATTTAAAGAATTTTATGAATCTGAACAAAATAAGTAAATTAGACGCCATTCAAATCTACTGGAAGGGGTAATTGTCAAATGACAGCATATGGATGCGTAATATGTACCATGACGTCACGGTTCTCAGAATCACCATTACTATACTGTTGTGCGAGGGAGATAGCAATATGTTCCCAATACGCAACCATTTTCGCTCATACCTGTGAGCATTATACCAATATTTAAACTAAATATTGTGACCTCATTTTTCAAGCAATTTTAATTCTGTTTTCGCGAAAGAGTTTCTTTTGCGTATTTTATTCGGTTGTATTTAGAATGTACAACATTAAACACAGGAAACTACCTTATTCTTTATTTATGTGATAGCATATGTTTATTTATGTGTTTTTTATCTGATTTACAAACGCTTCAATAGCTTAGGTCTTATCGATCTTAGCTCGGTGAACATAATCTTTGTGTTTATGGGTTTGTTAAATAAAACATCATATATTTCGGATTGGATTTCTCAGGAGGGCTGACCTGGTTGTTAAAGTAGAGCCAGAACTTTCTTGCTATGTGATAAGAAAAATAGAAGTCATAATAGTGGAACAGATAAACACAGCTAACATTATCAATTTGTATAAAGAACTTCAATGTTAATAAAATTATATATCTAATCAAATGTGCAATTGTAATAAAAGCCTACTTGTTAATTTTCTTTTTGTTAGTAATTGGTTTCTTAAGTTTATGCGAATATTACAAATTAAAACAAAACAAATATTATGTTTCTTTTTTCTTCCTTTAATTTTTTTTTTTAATCTATACTAATATTATAAAGAGGAAAGATTTATATGTAAGTATGTTTGTAACCTAACCAGTAGGCCTAACCCCTCTCATTAGTAGAGGAGGCCCGTGCCCACCAGTGGGACAATGTTTAATACAGGGCTAGTATTATTATGTTTGTAACGAATTGGCTCAAAAAGTACTGGACCGATTTTAAAAATTCTTTCACCATTTGAATGCTACATTATCACTGATTAATATAAGCTATTTTAATTGCAAGAAAAAATAAGGATAGACAGGTGTAATAGCTTAAGATACCTTCATGGATTGTATACCTTTTCTTCCAAAAATTACCTACACGCGGGTGGAGCCGGGAGCAACATCTAGTCTAATAGTAATTATGTAGAGATGATGCAAAATGACATTTTGTCGCGGTTTATTTTTCTTTTTAAACCCGATGTTTCGAAAGATTTACAGCCTTCATGGTCACGGGTGGACTGAGTTGTATGTCATCACGAATGTATAGCCCTAGTATTACCCCATTTGACTATATTTAATAGAGAAGGCAGCTCAAGGTTAGGCGTCGCAAAACGATCATCTGTGATCAGAATAAACGCATATGTAAAGTAAAAATACGGAAACATACCGTTTCCGTATTTTTACTTTACATATTTATATTCATGCGGGTATGCATAAAATGGGTACCTAATGTTATAAAAACGAACGGAGCATAAGGTCGCAGGGCATCTGGCGGTGAATGAACATGTGTTCGCTATTTTTATCGTCACCGTTCCAATAACTGATATCATTAACTACAATATGTAAGGTACGATGTTGATGTGAACTATATTAGATTGAAATAAGGTAGAGTTGCCGACCTTGCTGTTTTCCCAGGATATGGCATGGTTTTTAGAGATTCCTGGATAGTTTTAAAGTAGTGTCCTGGGTTTTTGGTCCTGTATTTAAAACTTTTGTAATCCTTACGTTACGGAAGACCTCACGGCTCGCGAGAGTTCGCGCTGATCCCGCTGTTTTAAAACAAAAACGCTTCCTGTTTTTAAACTGAATTGTCCTGGTTATCCAACTTTAAATACTAGTTTGTCAAATTCAGGGTAGGCAACGCTCATACACAGCAGGCCGGCATAATTGTGTTGAGTAGCGAGGGATAGTTTGCCTCTCGTTAATTGATACTTTAACTGGACGGCACTGCACTTACCATCAGGTGCAGTGTGGTCACTTAGCCGCGCGAGGATAAAAAAAATGGTGTGTACGATCTACCAATTTATATCCCGCCTTTATAATAAAAATGGTACACTTATACATTGACTAATTTCATCTCTAGCTATATTTAACCTTGTAAATAAACTGTCGTCCTATACCCATTATACCAATGTACCTTGTACATATATAGTCATTGTGTCTTTGTACACACATCACGCACTAAAGCATGCATGAATGGGTTAAACTAACTGAATTTATTTATATAACTTAAAAACTTATAAATCTCATACAGATATGTTGACTGAGCGTTTGTGGACTTAATGGCCAAAAATGACTTCAATAGTTTCGATATGGTTTTTAGTTATGTATTGAGATAGGTTTAGAGTACATTTTAGTTTGTTTTATTTTCATTGTTTGATAAATAAATAAAATATACTCATTTTACCTACAGAGTAGGAAAACCATACACAAATCGATTCTTCCTCACTACTCATCGATTACAAAACTCAGCGAATCCTTGTCTTTTTCTACCTCAACATTGATAAAATCATCGTACGCTAAGGTAAGCTAAGGCAAAAATGGAAAAAGAAGGAAACGGGTGTCTTATCTTAAAATCTATATAAATAAAAATAAAGTACTGTTCGTTGGTAGGTGCATCGCTTAATCGATTAGATTGATAAGGCATTTTGTATAGTAGTCCGAATAAGGTTTTCAGGGAAAGACAAATGGGACAAGTTGCATAGAAAATAAAAAAAATGAAATTTTATAGTTATTTATTTTATGAACCTGCAGTAACATATAAATGCATTTCAATTTATTCATAATCTAGGTATACCAATATTTAGTATAAAAAAATATCAAAAAAAGTGTTAAATAATTTTCATAACCTCATATAGAATTAAAAGCCTGATTGTCATTGTGAATTTTTAAACACTATGAAAATAGTCACACAATCTCATTAGCAGATTTTATATTTATTACCTATAACATTAAGTTTATGTCTCCGATTTTGTAATATAGATTTATATAAACGAGCTATTTATACGTTTAGCTAAAGTTTGGTTTTATTACCCAATATTATAAAAGGTTATTCGATATCAAGCGAATACTGATCCTTTTTATCTAGAATAAATAATTGAGAAGGTCAAACCTTTCTATTGCTTCTCTTAGTGAATAGGTACCGAGCAAAGAATAACAGGAGGTGTACTTTAACTTGAGCTTTTAAGTACAGGGATCACTTTGTTGGTTTGTACAGGCATCTTATCCGTGCGTTAGGGTTATTGTATACACTTACTAATCCTTATGTAAGGGTACTTTAGATTTTTATGGAAATATTGGGGGTCACTTACGAAATATTTGTGGGTAGATTGGATACTCGGTGGGGAAGATTTGTTATAAAAAGGAAAGCATCAACGCTCGCGGGAGCAGTCTATACGAAACTAGCGGGAAACTAGCGGAAGTGCTGCTCGGTTTTAATCAGTGTGTGTACATTAGTTTTCAGTTTAGTTTGTGTTTAATCGATGATGTCTAATACTTATATGCACTACAGACATTTTAGGTTCAGAGTACCCTCAATTGACATGGTGTATTCGGCTTTAAACTGAAGAACAGATTTTGTTTATGTTTTTTTGGATTCCATTTTATTTTTATGCTATGTTCGCAATATTAAGGCATTCTCTTTTAATACCTATTTGCTTCAAAAAACTAAGCGTAAATGTTTTGTGTATAATAAATCACAATCTAAATATTATGTGTTTTAATGGAATGCTATAATAAATTTACGAACATCTAAAAGGCTTTGGACGTACATAACCTCGATAAACAAAGCTAAACGATTCACGCGCAGCAATTGAATTAGGTTTAAAATACTCTAGTGAAAATAAAATGTTAGCGCGAGATAGAACTGTTATAAATATATATTCCATTCATAAATCTACGCTGAATATGTCGACCGTGTTGCTAATCTCTCTAAAGCGAAGCTGTGCTGCGTATCCCATTTCTCCCTAATCTGAAGGATAAAAAATATTCTCATACTCTTGAAATGTAGAGTCAATATAAAGGTAAATGTAATTGTATTAAATATTTTTATTTTCTATTGAGAATCAACACACAATCAACAACAACCTCTAATCTAGTATTAATTTTCAATTCAATTAAAAACTACTTATGACAAACATCATAGGTGACTCGTCTACTGTAATTAGATGAGTTAGAGCCTGTGCTGTATACGATATCGATAATTCATAGATAAGAACAAAGCAAAAAAAAACAAAGACTAAAGAAAAACGTAAAAAACACATAAAACACTAAGATAGACTTTCTAAAAGAACGTACAACATTAATTAATACATACTTCAATGTTTTTAAAAGTCGCCACACACGATAAACTTGCATTGGTTTTTGGTTAGATCGTTTTTATGCGTAATTTTTCGTGATGTAAATCTGAGCAACGTAATGGGAAAAGTTATAACAAGTATTCAGAACGTATTATGTGCCATTAATATTCTGACGAGCCGTCGTCACTGGCAACTCTATAAAAGTTCAATGAATGTAGTACCTCGGACCCACATAGTACTTCATTATGACTTTTATTATGATAAGAGCATTTTAAACATTACTGATTATACAACTGATATTTTAAATTTTACACTTATTTTGTTCTAATAATGAAGGAAGACAGAGAGAACTAAGAGAATGAAGCCGTTAGTAAAATTACAAATTAAAAAAATATTCGGCTAACATTAGTATTTTAGAAGTATTTTGGCTGAGTATTTAGATTCATTGCTATAATAATTGTTAGCGAATTTTTCAATACTATTTTTAATAGTAAAAATGTGCACAATAGAAAATAAATTCACGTAATTTACAAGTCATTAGTTGTTGCACTTGTTTTCAGTTCTAAAATACTTTAAAATTGCATATTAATTATGATTACGAACGTTTTCTCGATTACAAAGCATTTAAAGAACCCACATTTTGATGTTCTGTCTACATCGTTAAATTATTATCATTAAACTTTAATGACTGATATTTGAATAGGGAAAACCATTGAAATAGATTCCACTGTTACAATATACTAATCTTAAATTAGAATATTCTGTTGTTCGGTAAAAACAAGCAAAAAACCTCGCCTTGTATATATTTAATAATTATTATCTACTAGCTGTTGCCCGTCGCTCCGCCTGCGTGGTTGTCATTTTTGGAAGTAAAGGCATCCATGAAGGCATCATAAGCAATTATATCTATCTATATGTAGTGCCTAGTAGTGAATTTATAACCTAATATTTCTGGGAATTTTCTGGGATAAATCATATCCTATGTGTTAGTCCAGATAAAAAACTATATGTGTGTCAAATTTCGTCCAAATGCCTTCAGCCGTTTTTTCGTGATTGCGTAGAATACATCCAAACACTTTCACATTTATAATATTAGTAGGATTAATAAATAAAAATATTGGAATCTTTTGTTCTATATATGTGGATCTAAAAGTAACGTCTTATCACACGTAGACTTGAATGCAGACTTTTTATTAGCCGTAAATTTTGAGGTGTTGACATATTTAACCATGGTATCCGGTAGTCCGATATATTTAACTTATTGACCTATTTCAAATATTTACTTTACTCTACGTGAGAGAGAATGAAACAGATGATAAAATATCATTGTCTCTTTTCAGGAGATATTACATCTTAGGTGTATGTGAATTTAAATGTTGTGTCTAAGATAATGATTTTGATATTTAAATGATGCAATATTCTTATATATAACCCTGAAAAAACGGTAAAAATTCTTGATCTTTTGTATGTTTCATAATTTTTTCGCAAAAAAATATATACTCCCTAATGGTTTATTATGTTTACGCGAATATTACACATTGAAATAAAACTAATTTTACGGATTTTATCACGGTTTATTTTCCTTTTTTTAACCTGACGTTGCGAAGCCTTCAGCCTTCATGGTCACGGGGCGGACATACCGAAAAAAACGCGAACAAATCCATAAAATTAGTTTTTTTATTTCAAAATATAATACCTATTAGAAACAACATTGATACTGAAAAATAAAAAATAGAGTTCATAACTGAAACAATATTATAAACAGGAAGTGCCGATGATGTAATCTAAAAATTATATAGGCGTGTTTAGCTGACGCATGTGCCAAATATTTAAATAAATAATAATCTGACCAGTGTGACATTGTAAAACTAACGAACAAATTTATGGAAATTCCTATAATAGAAATTTACACATTTCGTGCCTTCCGCATTCCGTATTAAATACTGATAAATATATAATCAAGAATATAGTTTTGCATGTAAGCAACAGTACCTATAAGTTTAATTAGATTAGACTAGGATTAACAACCCCGGAATTCAAATACTAGGATTTGAAGTTAGAAAAACCAGGACAATTCAGTTAAAAAAACAGGACGCATTTTTTTTTGAATAGTGTGAACACTTGCGAGACGAAAGGCCACCCATAAAGTAAGATTGCAAAAGTGGTGTGCGAATTTTAACATACAGGACCTTATCAGGGGGCTTTAAAAACCCAGGACGCTGCTTAAAAACTATCCAGGACACCCCAGGATACTCTAACAACCAGGACATGTCCTGGGAAAACAGGACGGTTGGCAACTCTAGATTAGACCTACGCGAGTGTTATCAAATAACCTAAGTACCAACTGACTTTGCTTAAAATAGCCTGTTATCAATAATCGATTTAAGGACATACTGTTGGATTATCGGACTATGTGAACAAAATTCATATAGATTTATCGGCGCGCAACCTTTACCTATAACGTAAACATGCAAAGCAAAATCCCTGTCACATGTTTGTAAGGTTTGATAAATCCAACATCTTATATTCCGAAACTGGAGCTATTTAACATTATGTCAATATGCGACGTCATCGACATGTCAACGGGCGCCAGCGTTCGGCCTTCATTATGGGCCGTGTTACCTTGAGGACCGCAAGTAACCCTGATTCTAGTTTTACGACACATCCGACGCGACGTTAACAAGCTTACCAGCTATCTTCAAGTACGTGTATACGGATAATCTATTTCAATCTCGTGTAACATGAATATGTAACGGCATATAATAATGAAGTAGGCATGAGACTTGCTAATATTCTATTCAAAATTTAAACAAAATATTTCAGAATTATCAAATTACTGCCTAGGTGTTGCAGTTGTAATTCCCTTAGAGTAGGCAACTCTAAGGTAATTCCGCATGCGTCACGACTGCTGTGCTGAGGTCTGGGGTTCGATCCCCGGGTCGGGTAAAGTTGTATTGGGTTTTTCTATCTAGAAATTCTCAGTATTAGCCCGGAGTCTGGAATCTGTGCCCGGTATGGCGATAGGCTCGCCCCTTATCACTTTATGGGACTGAAATTCGGAGAAAAGTGGATGTACTGGTTACAACTCTGCCTACCCCTTCGGGGATTACAGGCGTGAGTGTGTATATGTATGTGAATTGTGTAACTAATTTATGTATTTAAATGTATATTATTTGTAAATTAATATTATTATTTAATGTTATGACAAAAAAAACTAAGACTGAGTTTGTTGATGCTTCTTCTCAGGGCAGATCCTGACCTGTAAATAGTGCCCATTAGTCGCCTAATTTACCGAATCAATTCTTTGATTTGATATCAAAAATACACATACTAGCGTCGTGAATTATGTCAAAAGCACTTCAGTTTGAGTTTAGTTTCACGTGATTAGTGATTGCTTTTGTTTACCAATAATGCTTGTTTTGTATTCGTAGGATATGTAAATCAGGCGTACCTAATGTGGTGTTACACATGACTTTGCCAAGAACCAATGTATACGGCAAGTTCATATACATACCATAAAGTATTACTCAGGATCCATTGTAAGACAAAACGTGGAATCTTGATCGTTTTAACAGGGCTACTATATAGACAGATACAAATTTAAATGAGTTTTATTTAAAGTTAGGCTAGCAAATGAGCATGTTTGTCACCTGATAGTAAGCGATTGCTATAATAGTGTTAATACCCCAGACAAGCCGGCCCATTTATATATAACACAAAAAATTATAGCGTGGCTCTACATTTTTTTATAATTCAAACAAATACCTACTCAGATTGTAAGAGGTTGGCAAGACTTTTTAAAAATCGATAACCAGAGATCGCCGAGCTTCATTGCTTGGTATAAAAAAATTGACATTGTCGATCCTGACTTAGAAGTTACAAAGAAGGGCCAAAAAGCCTCTCAAGATATTTTTAAACTTTAAGTCAAACTATAGACGCGTTGAAATATCGTAATGGATCCATTTAATTCTAGCCAGATAGCTATAGTATAATTAATCCCTAATAAAATAATAATATTCATATTAATTTATTGAATATAATTTTGACGGCTGAAAATGGCTCATGTTCTACTATGTTAGTGGAATATGCAACTAATACAGACTGTCATAGCTCCACCTTACTAGTTAGTAATGAATAATATTCATACTAAACCAACAAAAGAATAACCAGCAAAAAAGTTTTGGATTATATCCATATTAGCGTCTATTATTCTACTAAAAAAATGAACCGTCTTCATAACATGATATCGTTAGACCCAACAACGAAGTAGATAGCTTGAGATAGAGATAGCTTGTTTATATTTAAAGTACGAGAAGGAAGTGCATGGTTTTATCACGATAATGTTGCGTAATGTTTACTCGCACATGCTCACCACGCGGCGCAAGTATTCAACTCAACAGGGCCTGAATAAGTGTTAATAAACATTTTATTACCTCTATGCAAGAACTAATTTGAATATACACATGTACAACAGTTATAATCAACTGTCTAAAACCCGTGTCAAGTATATTATATAACCTATATTATGTAGTGAAAACGCATATTTGTGAAATGTAATAGTTCTTAAAAACAAATTATTGTATTAACACCCTAACATATTATTGGGCACCTATATACCCAGGGCGCATTTAGATTGAAAAAAGAACCTCAAATTCTTAAATCAATGTGCCATTGTTTTATGCTATTATTAGTTCTAGAAGGTTTATTATATTCATATTAGCACAGATGCTTAGAAAAATCGAAAGTAGAATCAACGAATACTGTTGGTAGGTACGAAAACCGCGAGTATTCATCAAATACATTTTAGCAATAATAATTTTGAAAATAAAACTCATCGCTTTGTCGTACGACCAGCGATATGATCTATGTTAAAATATGTTATATGTTACACATAATATAGACTTTCCGAAAAGAACCTTATTCGTAAGGGACAAAGGCGTCGAATTTACGAATGATGGGATTATAACATTTTCTATTCGTAGGCGTATACGAAATTTTGCCGCGTCAACAGTAACATGAAGGGTCTAATGCCCGTTTTATGACTTCGCCCTTTTTATGGTTATTTTGGATATGATTGTTGGCACTCATAAAAAAGTTATCTTATAAACGTTTACATACAACACAGACATTTATACTGTCATTTATTTCGGCGTGATAGCGAAAGTTTTACAATATTTCGCACACTTGCACACACCAAATTTTTTTGTTAACATTACAGCAATCCATATTTAATTAAGTGATCATATTGTTCTTGAATTATGTTCCGCTGCTAAATAAAGACATTTACCTGGATTATACAATATCGTTTTGGTTAGTATTAAAAACAAACAACAACAAACGTCTATTAAATCTTGCTGAAAATTATATTCAGATGTTGCGAAATCAATTAGTGGCAATTAGTAAACACTCAAATACACGACAAAACACCTTAAATCGTTAATATTAGTATCATTCGATACAACATCAACAATATGATACAAAATATTCTATAGGTATATCATTCATTCAACAAAGCACGATTTTGAGTATTAACGTTCTGACTCATCTCATTCTTATGCTAAAAACTACGCAGTTTTACATGTCGAATATTCATATGCTTCATAATATTACATGTGGCACAAATATGATATATTTTATTATTACGCTCATAATCTCATAAAAAGAATTTTTGTCACGCGTCGGAATTACGCTTAACGTTTATTACATCATTTTGGAATCAGAATTTCTCGCGTATGTCTATAATTTTCTATTACCTTGTTACGTGATTTCAGCATATTTCAAACCTTACCAAGTATTTACTTTTCTTAGTAACATGATACGATAAAAAACTTTAGTCTTGCATTTTCTTAGTTTATGAACAATGCAATCAGTAAAGTTCCACAAACAAATGTTTATTTCACTCGACTTTAATCTCGAATTTAGTAATATAATGGGCACATTATACCTGCAAATCTGTTAAGTATAGATAGAACAGCTGAAGTAAATGTTCCAGACTAAAGTTTAACGAAAGGTCAATGGACGGATTTGTCTTTATCTTTATTTGATAGGACAATCAAAGCATATGAATATTCCAAAAATGAGCCGTTTTATCGCATTAGATCAAACATGATAACACGTGCTCGAGCAAATCTTCAGTGATACCTGGTGAAGTCGAGCGCGCTTTGAATGTCGGCGTTATCATGACGGGTTCTGCAAATCACAACCATAACCACGTTTTAAGAAATATAACATTTAACTATATTTATTTAGTCTAATAATATTATTTAGAGCAGAGGATAGTAAATGAGGTTGTGGGTTATCTGCCGTTAACTAACACCGTTCACGGGCACCCACAATATGTGTGAGTGTGTAGCTGATCTTCTTCTTCTTCTTCTATCAGCCTGTAACCGTCCACTGCTAGACATAGGCCTTCCTTATCCAGTCGCAGATCAGCAGCTGATCTTATAGAATAGAAATTGGTACGGGGAAGGCGCGAGGGAATCTTAACAGCAAGCTGCTACGTCATTACTTCGCTAAGACAGTGGTAACAACCCGGTCAAGCCGGTTCATTCATGATGCAGATATGATTGTCTACAGTGAAGCTCTATATATATGTTTCTAAAAAAAGTCGCCATAGCCTAGTTGTGAGTGGTTCAGATTGTAGAGACAAAAGTCATCGATTCAAACCAGCCCAAATAGCATACACGTCAGACTTTTCTAAGTTTACATTTGTATTCATGGTTAATTTTAGGTTGCTTTAACGGTGAAGGAAAACATCATGAGGAAGGAGGAGGAAACCTGCATACCTGATAATTCTCATAAGAATTTCAAAGGTATGTAAAGACCACCAACCTACATTAAGCCAGCGTGGTAGACCTAACCCGTCACATTAGGGCCGTGCTCAGCAGTTTAATACAAGTCCATATATTTATTAAGAGTAAAAATATAGGTCTAGAAGAAGTTCTATAGTTTCAAAGTCTGTAAATGTATACTGAACTGCCATAGGAATGTGAGTACCGGACGATCGTATGCCCGGGCAATTTATTATAATATTTTTAATAATAACTAAACACAAATAAAAACTGTATATATTTTAAAATCAACAACACTACTGCATTAATCGACTAATTTGTTCGATTAAATATATATTTTTTTGTATACATTGAACTGTTATCTCAACGATAATAATAATTGTTTTAATGGAGTTCGGCTGGTGTTATCACAGGTTGCAACAATAGAACACGTCATAACAGTGAAAACGATAAGAAAACTATCGGGGTGAAGGTGAAGGATGTGGGTCAGCAGTACAACACTCGGCAGTCGGCAGTCGACAGTAGGCACGACTCTCGCGTCACTCAACTATGTTAAACCAATATTGAATTAACGCGTTCAGAATAATTGTAGAGAAAGCTGTGTACTTGGGAGTGAAGATTAACATAAACAAATGCAGCGTCATTTAATTATATTAGTTCTAATGCGGAGTTTTTGTATCATACGCTCAAATACGAAACTTTGGGTATATAGAAATAGAAGATTAGACTTGTTCCCTTATAAGTGTTAATTATTATAACTATCAGTTATATGGACCCAAGAGAAGTCATTACAATTTTGATGAGGTTATTTAAGAAGCTATTTTGAGTTTAAGAGCTCATAAAAGTGCGGCAAAGGAATTGGAAGAATATAAATTATAAGATTTACCGTGAGCATACGTGCGACAATTTATTCAAGTTTTTATAGAAAGTATAAAACTATCTGAACGTTTTGTTTTATTCAAACAACGTCTGACGATAAGTCCCAGTCCTGTTACTTAGATGGTTATGAATTAACAAGAGAAGTATTCATCGGTCATGATAAAACTTGTAACTGTACTACTGATTATGCGTATCGGGAATGTTGAACTATTCCGGAAATGCAAACTCTTTATGATGAAGATCTAATACAGGTATTTTATAACTTTAAATCATTTATTTTCTGGACAACCAATGGCATAAAATAACATAACATACGAACAATAATGTCTATGATTTTCTCTTGAATTACTGACGACGTTTAAATGATCTTTTAATTGAAAATTAGTAAAAACCAAAAAGCATACTATAATGCTAGTTTTCCTTAAATATAGCGTAACAATAATACATACCTGAATAACCTTCACATAAAGAATTTTAAAGATTTTTTCTGCTATAAACAAACGAATGGTCTAATCTAAAGTTTTATTTCCCTATTCAAGTTATGTTCTAAATTTAAAACAAAGTCCGAGAAGAGTCCAGAATTCCGGCGTAACACTATCGCTTCCTTAATAATGAGCCATCAATAACAAAACGTGTAAACTGACCGTATGAGCGAGATGCGATTTGAAAACGTGAAACAGTTCGACAGTGGTGCCATTGACAGCGGTTGGTCCGTGAAATCGAATTGGCTCACAGTCAGAGACGAAAATAAGTTACGTTGGTTCTGTGAAACGAGAACCTGAAACTCGCATGCAGGTGTGAGCCGACGAATTATTTCCAATGAATTAATGTTTGCACGATTCGTCTCAAAACAAATAACTATTTTATGAAGTCATAAATAACTTCACTTGGCTTTTATTAACACGTATGGTCGATAGATATTTTAAAGGCAATATGTTCTAATTGCTTAGTAACTTATTGTAATAGGATAGACAATACATTTTTATTTCTCATGAATCATCGTATAGGCATTCATTGGGTTATTTTACTTAGCGCTAATTAAAAAATTATCCGATGTGGAAGCAGCTATATTTTCTGTCTAGACGAGGTATTAAATAAATTATTGATTCTTGTAATAGTGTGTTTGTTACCAAAATAACTGTCAGCACAGTATTCAGGGTTACATGTAAATTATTTAAAATATCAATCAGTGAATAAAATCAATGATCACCACATTAATTCAGTTTACGGTAATAAATTAAACCACTGCAAACTATAGTGTTGTGTTTAGTATATCTAGACGCTATCCACAGTCTCGTGCTTGAATATGGGCTGTGAGATTTTGAGTTCTAATCTGAGTAAGGTTAAGCTGTAAGATATTTTTTCAGGCAAAGTTATAGGCTGCTGCAACTAATAATGATGGGCAAGGTGGAAGGGAAGAGACGCGCTGGGCGAAGAAAAAAATCGTGGCTGCGAAATATCCGGGAGGGAACCGGTATCACCTCCGTTGAACAACTGTTCCGCCTGGCCACTGGCCAGTGACAGGGAGAAGTACAACAAGCTGACGGCCAACCTTCAAGACTGAAGAGGGACTTGAAGAAGAGAAGAAGTTGTGCGAGTTTGTCTTGGACTAGACAAGGCAGACTTCAGGCAGAAGGTCAGTAGTATAAAGAAGTTAAATGATATCTGCAACCAATTCTAATAAAACTAAAAATATAATTAAATATTACTTAGAATTAGAGCTGCGGAGCTTAGTTCCTCGCTTCTTCACTCATCTAATCGATTTTTATTTATAACTACCTATTGCCCTCAGCTCCGCCTACGTTAGCGTCGGTTGGCTAAAAAGAATCATCCGACGTATACTATAGGTACGATAACTATGGATGCCTAGAACGCTCTATAAAATTAATATATCTTTATGACACGTTAGCCGCTCTAAATTAATAAATCTCTATTTCATTCCAATACATCACTAAAAATGGTTTTTAAATATGGATCTAAATTAGTTCAGCTATTGTGAAGATTAGCGTGCACAAACGCAATCTGTTCACGATTTTATTATATACTAGCTAAGCCCGACCACGTTGTGGAAAAAACAACTTCTGCTTCAAAAGATTTCCTTTTCTGTTCCCGTAGGTTCTTGGGGATGAAAAGCATACGAAAGTCTTACATAAAAATGCAACGTTGTGAATCAAAATCAAATGAATACATAGACTTTTTTCGAGTTTGACGGCCAAAAACATACGGATGATGAATTTTTATATATAAAGATTATATGCAAATACATTTTTACGTATCCTTGACTTTATCACTAGTTTAAAGACGCCGATCGCTGTATTTGAAAGTGAAGTCGCATGAATAAATCTCAGTTCACAGAAGAGTCCGCTTCGGAATTACGAGCGAGGGAACGTCGCTACACATGAGTGGGTGCGCGGGCGCAACAAATGGTGCCCAGATCCTGTGCACTGTGTGAACCGACCACGCCCGACATAACGTTCAATCAAACTATCTGTTCGACAATCGTTTGTGTACCTACACGTAAATACACGCAGAATATCCCCTTTGGCGATATTTGGAGCATGGCGAAATTACTCACTCGACAATTTTTATGAAAATTTCGGATGAAGAATAGTATAGCTGCAATTGTTAAAAGTACATCTGAGATAATACTTTTTTATATCTGGAATCTTGTCTGGAGTAAAAATGCTTTATGTTTTATATATTCGTCATAAACTTACATTAGCTGCAATTTACAATATATTCATATTTTTTTAAGTTACTTGGTGAACCCAAAATTCAAAATAAAATAAATACAACCCAACAATCACACACTAGGCAAAACCTGTATTGTGGATATCGAGAAATTCGAGGGACTACGGTACTACAACACTCAGATCCGAAGGAAATATATGTCTGTCACAGAAATATTTATCTACTTGCGGGAATCGATCCCACAGCCTCTCAGCCACGGAGGCTGTCTAAATATACTAACTAAATAATCTTCTATATTTTTGTAAGAATCTGTTTTAGATTGGTTACGTTATATTAATAATAATTGAGAGGAACGACCAATATTTACCAATATTTATTTCCTTATTAATAGAAGGGCTAAAGCGCTAATGTATAAATGACTGGACCTGAGGCTTAAAAGGGAACGTAAGCACTTAGGGCTACTCTCGAAGCTAAATAAATCAGGAGACTTGTGTGATGACTACGCACATACAATCTGCTTATATGAGATGGTAATGCAATTTAATTATTACTTACGGACAATTACAATTTGAATATAAGTCAGCCTAGATTTAATAGTTTATAAAAGTAATTTAAACACAAAATAAATCCATTTAATGTGACGTTTGTTATACGGAATGCCGCGCCGGAAACGATTAAAAAGAACAACAAATTACGTAACTCTCCTTTACATTTATATTATTTAATTAAAACAACAATAACTTGAATTAAGAACGACATAATCTCTAGAAAATTCATTACTTATGGTTTAACGAACGTTTCCACGTTTTGTTGAAATCTATAGAAGTCATTTTACTCAAAACTGATTTCAACAGTAGGTACATTTCTATACTGTTATGATAAAAATGGCTTATTAATATCGCAGATAAAGTTGGTCTAAGTACTTGTGAAAAATATAAATTAATAAGAAGGAAATAACACATTTTGCTAAAATTACTATAAAAAGAACTGTAAATATTTAATGAGAGCAGCAGTCAAGAAAAATCAATGTGGTATAATTTTATTTTTATCCTGAGTGTACGACGGAATACACGGAATTTTTTTCTGTATCAATGAAACATGATGCCTACCTCTATTTTCAAAATCTATTGGCTTAATGGAGAATAGGTGCTATAAATGTACACATTTAAAATACATTGATCTAAAGATTTATTATTGCTGGTTTAAATAAATAACACTAGATGTTTTCCTTCACCGTTAAAGCAAGCGATAATTAACATTTTAATACAGCCATAACTTTAGAAAAGTCAGAGGTGTATGCCATTTGGGTTTCGAACTTACGACTTTCGTCTTCACAGTCCGTACCGCAACCAACTAGGCTATCACTGCTATATAGCTGGTTTATTTGTAATTTATTTTACTGAGAATTCAATACTGCATACCATTCAATCAAGTCACCGTGTATCCACCTAGAAACAAATGCACGTTCCACTAATACTCTCGATATAAGGATAATAATAAAATAAAGTAAAAGTATAGACAGCCTCCGTGGCGCAGCGGGCGAGTAGCCGGCTGTGAATCGAGAGGCCGTGGGTTCGATTCCCGCACCGAGTCAAATGTTTGTGTGACAGACTGACATTTGTTTAGGATCTGGGTGTTGTGTCACCATTGTCCCTCGTAGTTCTTGATACCCGAGACAAATATTAGTATGACAGACAGATATCTGTTTTGGGTTTGGATATTGTGGAACCGTAGTCTCTCGTAGTTCTCGATACCCACACAGGTTTTACCTAGTGTGGGGTCATAACTATGTGTGTGACTGTTAGGTTTATGTGTACGCATACCTAGTTACATAATTACTGTACTATAGAATGATATTCTAAAGTAAAAAGATCTTAAATCAAGCTTTGGTGGCAAGTTAAAGTGTATCAACAAAAAGTTAAATAATGAGTAAAGTCGAATAACGACTAAAATGAACTAAATAATTAGTTTATTTACTTATATTTCCTTTCTTACGACTAATTTCAAGTATGATATGAGTATGTAAACAGTTATGAGTGAAATGTGAAGGGTGTAGGTACTTATTTTTTACAGATATCGGACCTTACCGCCTCCGTGGCGTAGTTGTAATTGCGCATGTGTTACGACAGCTGTGCTGAAGTCTCGGGTTCGATCTCCGGGTCAGGTAAAAGTGATATTGGGTTTTTCTAATTATAAATACTCAGTATCAGCACGGAGTCTGGAATTGCGCCCGGTATGGCGATAGGCTCGCCTCCTATCACATTATGGGACCGTAATAAATTCGGCGAAAAGTGGGTGTACTGGTTACAACTCTGCCTACCCCTTAGAGGATTATAGGCGTGAGTGTATATGTATATCGGACCTTACTAATTTCTTATTCCGCATTCATTCCCATCGTTTTAGAAGTGGTAGATGCACTGTAGACAGGTGTGTCTACAGTACGAATAAGCCAGCTCGACTGGATTAGTCACAGCTTGTGGTTGTATTTCTTACAGTGAGTGAGATTTTTAGAAGCTCAAGCTCTCCTTTTTCGATTAAGACCCATTCTCTAAGTTTATTTATATAGCTGTCTCTCGCTACTGGATATTCTCACTGGACGGCACTGCGCTTACCAATTACCATCAGGTACAGTGTGGTCAATTTGCCATACCAGGATAAAAAAAACTCTATAATAGCCATAAGCCATATTCAATTACCATAAATAGTAATGACAAACAAGTATTATTTCCATAATATCATTGTAACGTAATTCAATACGCAAGACAGTTTAAATATCACAAATTACCTTTTTTGTCAAATGTCTCGGTTTCAAGTACATAAAAAGTACGTGTAAAGACATGTACACATATTTAAGACGACAATGTTTTAGCAAAATGTTGTACAGTGAAAAAAAATGATGGTATCAATGATGTTAAGGTTAACATATATTTCACTTTACTAACACGCGCGATAGGCTCGCCCCCTATCACAATATGGGAGCGAAATTCGGCGAAAAGTGGGTGTACTGGTTACACCTCTGCCTACCCCTTCAGGGATTATAGGCGTGAGTGTATATGTATGTACTAACAAGCCATATTCGAAAAGGTCTGGCAAAGAAACCTGAGTTAAGTCTGAAAACTGTTACATGCCTATTTCGCATCCTACATACTGTATCGAGAATCGCCTATTTTGGATAACAATGAACGAATAAATGTACGCTCACGAGGCAATAACTTTGAATTGAATACTTACCCTTATACGTATATAAAGCTAGATCGTATCTTGTTTAATTTACGAGTCAATTGGGAAAGAATGCGAAAAAGCGAAATTAGGTGGAAGCTTTCAGCAGTGGCTTAAATATTTCAAAGCGGTCTGTAAAGTTACTTTCGAATGCGATGTTTTAGACTTTTACTAACCTTTCTAATTTTGCTGAGTATTCTTATAATGGTAAGTTCTGAAACGTAGTTATCGACACGAAATAAAGTTTGATCCCCAACTTCTAACTCAAAGTTACCTGTCTATTTAGGTAACAAGCTTTAAGCCCCTTTAAAGTTAATGATGCTCTGACAACTTATTTGATATTTTTATAGGAATAATGAATAAATAAATAAACTAGCAGCGATAGCCTAGTTGGTTGCGGTACGGACTGTCAAGACGAAAGTCGTATGTTCGAAACCCAAGAGGCATACACCTCTAACTTTTCTTAAGTTGTGTGTGTATTAAATGTTAATTATCGCTTGCTTAACGGTGAAGGAAAACATCGTGAGGAAACCTGCATATCTGAGAATTCTTATACGAATTTCGAAGGTATGTGAAGTCTACCAACCCGCAATAGGCCGGCGTGGTGGACTAAGGCCTAACCCCTCTCACTAGTCGAGGAGGCCCGTGCCCAGCATGTTTAATACAGGGCTAGTATTATTATTATTAATGAATAAATATTAAAATAAAGATTTGGTGTGTATTAGTTCTGTTTAGCTAATCAAATGATTTAACAGATTTTCTATGTACTAAGTTTTTTATATGCATAAACAACAGCCTTGGTACCCGCGTACTTCTTATTAAGCAACTTTAAAAAGGCGGAGGATGATACTTTTTGTGATTAATGAGGTTTACCCCAAGGAGGTCTTATTTAACTTGGTTGAGACCTAATGGAGGGATGCGATGAAAAAAAAACAGATTTTAACAAATGCATCACCAATCATATTTATTTTGTATGAATACTATTTTGACCCAAAAAATGTATATTAAATATTAGTTAAACCATATGTTCTTCTTCTTGCTTTAATGGCCTCTGCGGAGGAACAACTCTACAAGTTTCCCAATGTCACGTAATAAAAAAATTTAATAAGTAAATAAAATTTATGTGATGATGATGGAATAAACAAAAGCATATCTTAAATACTGACTTTGGAAATTAAATATGATTTGACTGGCACCGACGCCAAATCTAGACAGACATCTTCTATGTTTAATGGAATTTGTGACTTTTGTCTTTCATTTTGAGGCCGATATTTAGCCAACATACGAATATGTGTGAACATTGAAAATAAAAGCATAAAACGATGCCAAGACGATCATATAAAGTCGTAACTAAGCTAGTGCGGTTTACTCAAAGAAATAACTCAAAACACCCATCTTAATTGTGATACAAGTGTGTGTACTAAGTTTAAATAAATCTGGGAAAGGCTGATGGTAAATACAACCACTGCCGAGAAAGGCATTTAAATGTTTCTACGCAAGAGTCATTTCGCATCATTACTCGTTTCGCCACATGCGTGAAATACTTTTATAAAGGTCGCATTCGAATTTAATTCACCACAAAAGGAATCTCAAAGCACCAAGAACTCTAACATATGTCGCCATGTAACCGTAAAAATGAGTTGTACCCTTCACAGTACCAATTAATGTGATTAACGCCAGTTTATATTTAACCACTTTTATTGCCGTAAAAAAGCCATTGGATTTACGTTTTTTTTGGCTACGTCATTGTTTGAAACTGTCTTTAGTAATAAGAACCAACTGGGGTCTATAAAATAAGTTACACTCAAACTTAAAAACCAACTACAAAAATTAACAATGATATATGTCAAAAATAACATGAAACATTGGAAGTGCAAAAGGACGCGAGTGCCAGACATTGAGGATACCTCTTTTTTGAACTCGGTTCATAATTGATATACCATAGATTTATATCGAATACGAACTGATTAAGTTGTTATAACAAGGGTTTATCCGAGTTCAACATAAATACACTGCGGCAGGGCGTAGTCCGGCGAGTAAGTCCCTGACCCAAATGTGGTGATGGTCTTGTCTGCATTATGTGTTTAAAAGAACACGGACACATGTGGTTATTCTATAGCCATAATCTAAACAATACCTATCAATCAAACACATTTTTACATTTAAAACAAACTACGATATAATAGATACATTTGTGGTTTATTTGGCTTTTATTTATTTATCCGTGGCACAGTTGGCGAGTCGCCGGCTGAGAAACGAGAGACCGTGGGTTCGATTCCCACACCGGGACAAATGTTTGTGTGACAGACAGATATTTGTGTCCATGGTATGTGTGTTGTGAGACCGAAAGTCTCTCGTAGTCCCTGATACCCACAACACAAGACTCATATCTTAGTGTGAGGTCGGGGCTATGTGTGCGACTGTTGGGTGTTATTTAAATTTATTTAATTATTATTTAAAAACGCAATAAATTTTATCATTTAGTACTTTAATAAGATCACCACTAACACCTCATTATTTATTTCAATACACTTCCACTATTCTCTAATTGAACACGATGTTTCTAATTTGAATATTTAACTTTAGCCTTCTAATGAAAGCATCGTTGTTCTGACTGTTAATAAACATTAATTTCCCAAATGGAAACAGTCATGCAACAGTGGAGCATTCCCATTATTTGTTCGACACCGTTAATTAAGCAATATTTGAAATTGTGCATGTGTCCGTTTTATTTACGACGTTTTGACAATGATTTGGAACTAACAGCCAATTTCATTGTGGTTATTACGTTATTAAGACACAAATTAAACGATTTCCGATTACCGAATCTACAAGTGGTTTGCATAAATGATAAATAATTACCTAATTAAGACATAACCAACCACAATATGCGTCTATACAAAAGTACCATTGTTCTAGAATAGAATATATAAGAAGAGATCGGATTCCAGTGTTGACCCTGACCTACGCTCTCAGCACTCATTTCAACTGGTCATCGCGCCCACATCTTAGAAAATGTTGAGACAGTACTGGCTTTTACGTTATGCAATTGGAATGACGGCATATACATATTTTTAAAGGATTGCGAGAATAGCGTTTCATCATCGTACTAAAGCACATGTGTTTTGTTATGTTATCAGATGTGGAGTATTTTTATCTAGCTGACTACAATGACGTCTGTACGGTATGTGTTATAACGTATAGATAGCTGAGATTTATAACCTAAATTCACTTATTATAACACTCCATCAATGTTGTGGAAATAAATTATCATTTATCAATAGATTATCGTAAACAAAATATTACTTTAGCACATGCATAATAGTTTAAAACATTATGTATGTATATCATAATGCACGTATTATCTAAGAACCACTAGAAAGTAAAACACGAAAACATAGTAAATAACTCCGTATGAAAGTACATTGTGTAAGAATAGTCATTTGTGGTTGTTACGATTCTACCTACTGAGACAGAAGTATGGTTATGAATACACTATGTATTCATTGTTTAATTATCGCTCGCTTTATTTACGAAGGAAAATAAAGCGAAGAAACCAACATACCTAAGGACTCTAACACAAACATGTAAAATATATTATATACACAAAAATGTAATATATATATATATATCTCGCTACTTGATACTCTATCTGGACGGGACTGCGCTTACCATCAGGTGCAGTCAGGTCACTTTGCCCCGCCAGAATAAAAAAAAAAGTATATGAAATCTGCCACCCCGTATTAGGCAAGCATGTTGTAACAGTCCTAGCCCCTCCCGTGAGGAAATATGTGCCAGAGAGGTCGTGTACATATATATACATATACAAGGCTGATAGATATGATCATTATAAGTTCTGATGTCAAGACACACACGACGTCACTAATTTCCACTACTTTGTCATTTTCACCTTGAAATGGAAATCTACAACTACTGTAGAGTACAACTACTTTATCTAGGTTAATGTCAAACCTATTTACAAATAAATAATTCATTTGAGTATAATATTTTCATTAATTATTGCTATCGGAACGATCACTTAATTAATTCCGTGCATTATTAAGTTACTAATGAAACTACACCAGTCCATAACAAATGGCAATAATCGATTTAAATTATATAAACGAATAATTTAATTTAATTTAAATATCATTATCAGATTAAACTGCAAAATCATTTAAACACATATTTGTACAATTTAGGAAATTCAAATACGTATATAATGAGAATGAGTGGTTTATATTTTAGATAACAGAATATAAAATCTTGCTTTTGGAACAACATTTTCTATTTATTGATAGATTTTTATAATAAATAGAGTAAAATTAATTTATAATCGTTATTTAAAATCCCATGAGTATGTAAAATATCAGTACCATTCATATGATGTGTTCCTACAATTCTGTATTCATATTTGTCAAATGAAGTGTTCAATATTTTTAAATCAGGCGATTTCAAAAGCTAATAAACGAGACTATTGAAATTTAGGAATTAGTGAAGCGAATCAAATCATTTATTAAATAATAATACTGAATATAACATGTTACAAAACTTTCTATACAAAATGCAGAAGGAATCCCAGTCTTGCACAACAAATTTCAAATAATGGTGTGAGGGACGTGGTAAAAACTAAAAGGGGCGTAGACATAATGCTGTTTATAAAAACATCTTAAATGTCGAAACGAATAGACTATTTGTGTGTTAATAACGTAACTACGATAAGCATTTTTTTATTATGTCACGTCAAGACCAGCGCCTTAGGAAGGTAGTAAAGTTTCTTAATAATTATGACCAAATGGAAATTGAAACAGTGAACTACATTTACAGTGATGACTTATTTAATCAGTGCGACCTTGGACATACCGTCACCTATCACTTTAACAATCACGGTCACTTTCATCTAATTCATTAGAAAAAAGTCGTCTGTATCGCCCACTTACGTCAGTAAAACAATATTATCCCTTTACTCAGTAATCCGATCACGTGTAGCACACACGAAGCAGAGGCAACACATTAACTTATGATTAACTCAATTAAGTTATTCGTAGTAACATAGACACGGTACGTTGTTTATACACACCGTTTATTCGATATCAGGGCGACATTTCCCGATGCGATACGGTATTGGGGAGCGGGGCGTGAAGCGGACGAGCGCGCGGGAAACTGTCGGGAAATGAATAGAATGGGCAACAAGCGCGGGCGTGCGTCGGGTCGCGGTGCCGGCTTCGGACTGATCCGCCCGCCGTGCCTGTGATAACGGCGTGCGACAACACACAAGCGCGATACAATCATACCAACTCTATGAAAATGAAAAATAATGGAAATGCGCCGTGTTATCCATTTTTAACCGACTTCAAAAAAGGAGGAGGTTAACAATTCGTCGGAATCTTTTTTTATGTATGTTACCCGATTACTCGAAGACGCCTGGATCGATTCGAGAAATTCTTTTTTTGTTTAAAAGGGTATACTTCCCAGGTGGTCCCATTGGCACCAAGTCAGGATCTAATGGTGGGATCTCAGCAAAATCAAGGGAAACACTTTATAGTGACGCATAATTTGTTTTTTATTGAAGTCGGTGTACTTTTTATAAATTAAAAAACTTTTATCATTTAACAAAACCGAAGTGTACGATAACTGATTTGATTAGAAGTGTACAGTATCCTAATTACTGTAGTGGAATTGTAACAGAATTAAAAAAAAACATTTAAAGCATTTATTTTTCCACACACACAATACAGAAACGAAAAAATATATATTATATCTAATTTACGTAATTCCACGATTTGAAATGAAATGAATGAATTGATTAAGAGAATCTTCCTGAATTTTAATATTACGTTAATGACCAATTCATAAAATAAAATACTTCATCGAATACTATAAACTATCATTACCTTGCTGATGATAAGTAATAAAAGTATAAAGTAGAAGAAGAAATTATATTTTAGTTTTATGTTTTTTTTTGTTGTTGTTATTACACGTCCGAATTTGTTGTACTACTGTGAAGCGACGGTGGGGTCCAGCTGAGCTGGTACCCCTTCCACCTCACACATTGCAGCGAATCGTAATCGTTTCTGTAAATATGTGTGTTACATAAATAAATGGTTTATGGTGTTAATCATGGAAAATAGAAGTAATCATTAGATATCACTTAAATTCACACGTTATTGACGACAATCAGTCTTGAAAACATACACTTTTTGACAGCCTCTGTGGCGCAGCGGGCGAGTAGCCGGCTCTGAAACGAGAGGCCGTGGGTTCGATTCTAATGTTTTTGTGACAGACATATATTTGTTTCGGGTCTGGGTGTTTGGGACCTTGGCCCCGCGTAGTTCTTGATACCCACGATACAGGTTTTACCTAGTGTGGGGTCAGAGCTATGTGTGTTGGGTGTATTTAAATATAAAAAAGCTAGAATAACTAATTTGGGATCGTGTCTCCTGTGACTGTCTCGGTGGCGCAGTTGTAATTGCGCTTGCATTACGACTGCTGAGTTGAGGTCTTGGGTTCGATCCCCGGGTCGGGTTAAATGATATTGGGTTTTCTATGTAGAAATTCTCAGTATCAGCTCGGAGTTTGGAATCTGTGCCCGGTATGGCGATAGGCTCGCCCCCTATCACATTATGGGATCGAAATTCGGCGAAAAGTGGGTGTACTGGTTATACCTCTGCCTACCCCTTCGGGAATTACAGGCGTGCGTGTATATGTATGTATGTCTCCTGTAGATAGTTTTAAAATATAGGAAAATAACTACGAGATTGCTCTAAAGCACAATATAAAATAAATTGTTCGAATCGTAACATCAGCACCTATGGAGAAAGAGGAAATATTTACAGAGTGCTTTTATTTGAAGTCAAGCTATTCTGTAGAAACAGATATGTAGAAAATTGATCAGAATTCTTCAACAATAGTCCATAATGTAAATTGAATAAGATGAAAGAGTACTTTCACCAAAGATATTACAAGACTCAGTATTACGCAGGTTCTACAAGCTACGAACTAAAACATTTTATTGGTAACCTCTTTCTAAAGAAACTATATTACAAAATGCAACATGAAATATGTTTGAAATGAAATCTATATTTCTGTTGCAGCGCTGAATTAAATGTTTACATCATGTAATAAAAGAGTACGGATCAAGTTTGAATTTTGAGCACGGATAATTTGTAGCTGTACGGTAGATTTTAATGGAGCGGCAAAAGTTTGGGTTCAAACTGAGCAACAAAACATTCAGTAACAACAAAACGTAACCCGATAAGGTCTAACAAATACCGATAGATATTTACATGCATAAAACTAGAGAGTCTTCGCGAGTCACCACCTGCCTAATTTATCCGTGTTATTAACATCAATGGTCAGGCAGCTGCCATAGTGCTTTCCATAGACCCAACTACCCAACCCACTAACACCTTACCTCCATAAACCAGCATAACTTTTTATGCACCCATACAAAAGTCCTAAACCGACCGCGGGTTGTCCTTGGGTGCACTTGTATAGTGTATACAGGGATAACCGCCGGATGGTGTCACATCACAAAATTAAATTAAAATTGTCTAACGGGCCTCTACGTGTTGGCTTCGGCCTCACACACACCTTCCAAATGTCCGGGACTCTATAGTCCCGTGATTACGGTGTGACAAACATAATACAGTAAATTGGGATGGAATGAAGTTCCAGTTACGCCGATGATCATTATATCCTGGATATATATCCATCAGGAGATGGATATATATCCATCACATCCGCCCACGTACATATTTCCTTACACATCGTTTCAAGAACCTGATATAGTGGAACAGAGTCTTGTATGAAAATTTTAGTACAGCTCAATGGTACAAGAAACACGACTAGTAAACTTTTTGGTTCGTGTTGAGATAGACTTGGCATGAAATTGGGACACTGTGCTACACGCAACGCAAGATTTTGTACATGGGTATGATGAGATAAGTTTTAAGTACTGTTCCAACATTTGCTGTAAAACAGTTGAATACTGAATAAGCAAAAAATTTTTTCGTATTTAGATTACATTAAATACAGAATCGGCTTCAGTGTAATAATTTAGTAGAGCTGAAATAAAAGGTCCTGTAGTGACTAAATTTTTTGCGTTAAACCCGTCTAAGATTAAGAAGGCACTTAGCGGCACCATCTAAGTAATACGAGCTTTCTGTCTATTCAATATGAACTGCCCACGGTTTCGTCCGTATTTAACACATTATGAATATGACTTATTTAACTTTTAGGAAAATGCTATAATTTTTTTATAAAAAGTTAAAAATCTGAGTAGTTGAACCGAAGTTTGCATGTTCTTATAATTTAAATTTTCCCCATATTCACTACGGATTTAATAATCTTAATCTGCTAATCATTCACATTGTACAAACATTACCGTTTGCCTATATTTCACTAAGTTTAGCACGCGGCGCCGCACACTAGGACGTCTTTTACTAGGCTAGTACATAGTTGTTTTTTTAATAAAATATAACCTATATTACTGGCGAATTGTATATCTAGTAATAAACAGATATTTCCTTATTATGTCATTTTATAAATACACATTTTATACGATTTCATTTTTACGATTACAGCAGATTTAGTTTATTTTGGCGAAGTTGTCCTACTGCAACCCTTCTAAAGTAGTCTAAAATAGTTTACTTCTATTACAATACGAAATCGAAAAGCCGTTAAAATTTATAGATTTTATATATGAAATCATCGTTACATGCTACAAGTATAAGTAAATTCAGGTTAACTTATAATTGCCTTCAATTTATTAGAAAGGCCTTCTGGGGTTAAATAAATTGGCCTATTATTATAGTCACCGCTAAATTAGCTTTATCCAATATAAAAGCCCCGTGGGACCAGCGCGGCGCGACACATAGCATACATTTTGCTGAATGAGCTGCATTATTTAATTTTAATTACTCTGATTGTAATAATAATTAAATTATTAACATCGTGTTTTGTCCGGCAATCACAATTTATGTTTATTCGAAAAATTTCCGAGGTCCGCGCCCTAGGTGGTCACTAGACTCTTCACCTATTAGGTACATCATGGGACGGAAGTAAAATTAGTGTTTCGTGGATTTACTACTTCTGATCTCTGCCTACGCCTTCGGGGATACAGGTGTGAGCTTATGTTACGTTTTTTCAAACTGGTATAAAAGTCAAAAATATTTCGATTGTAAGATATTATGTTTGAATTCTTTAAAATATGCGCATACGCTTGATGCAAATACAAACGTCATTTCTGGATACAATAAATCATTTTAAAAGTCAATGTCAATTATTTTGACCTTAGTCGGTCGGCACTTAGCGCTTGGCATAGGGCTATATGAACTCATTCATAATAGTTGAATGCCATAATGTAATTTGCATCCGAATGCGATACGACTGAGATCACTGTGATTGTATTAACCAACAGCTGCGGACACAACTCGAATAAGTTAGGTTTGCTTGACCATAGCGCGCCACGCCGTACTCGACCATTACCATTCATTTATACACGTGTAATGCCCGCTGTACACATTGGGCTATGGTGCTGGGCCAACATGTTGGTAACTACCAACTAGCTACGAACATACGCCAAGTAGCACTCTACACGTTGGTCCAACATGCTGGCCTACCAACATACGCCAAGTAGCACTCTACACGTTGGTCCAACATGCTGACCTACACACATACGCCAAGTAGCCCTCTACACGTTGGTCCAACATGCTGGCCTACCAACATATGCCAAGTTACCCTCTACACGTTGGTCCAACATGCTTACCTACACACGTACGCCAAGTAGCCCTCTACACGTTGGTCCAACATGCTGGCCTACCAACATACGCCAAGTAGCCCTCTACACGTTGTTCCAACATGCTGGCCTACCAACATACGCCAAGTAGCCCTCTAAACGTTGGTCCAACATGCTGGCCTACCAACATACGCCAAGTAGCCCTCTACACGTTGGTCCAACATGCTGGCCTACCAACATACGCCAAGTAGCCCTCTACACGTTGGTCCAACATGCTGGCCTACCAACATACGCCAAGTAGCACTCTACACGTTGGTCCAACATGCTGACCTACACACATACGCCAAGTAGCCCTCTACACGTTGGTCCAACATGCTGGCCTACCAACATATGCCAAGTAGCCCTCTACACGTTGGTCCAACATGCTGACCTACACACATACGCCAAGTAGCCCTCTACACGTTGGTCCAACATGCTGGCCTACCAACATACGCCAAATAGCCCTCTAAACGTTGGTCCAACATTCTGGCCTACCAACATACGCCAAGTAGCCCTCTACACGTTGGTCCAACATGCTGGCCTACCAACATACGCCAAGTAGCCCTCTACACGTTGGTCCAACATGCTGTCCTACCAACATACGCCAAGTAGCCCTCTACACGTTGGTCCAACATGCTGGCCTACCAACATACGCCAAGTAGCAATCTACACGGTGGTCCAACATGCTGGCCTACCAACATAACCCAAGTAGCAATCTACACGGTGGTCCAACATGCTGGCCTACCAACATACGCCAAGTAGCCCTCTACACGTTGTTCCAACATGCTGGCCTACCAACATACGCCAAACAGCCCTCTAAACGTTGGTCCAACATGCTGGCCCAGCACCTTGGCCCAATATGTATAGCGGGCATTATATTGACGTCACGCGTAGTTAAGATAGCTCGTACCGAGTGCACAAACTAATCTCTAGTAAATTCGTATCTTAGGAAAATATTACCAGCTTAATATATTACTGGCTATTGTCCGAGGGTCCTCCCGCTTGAAAGTTATTTTTAGAAAAAATTCTATACACTCCATAGAGACATCTTATTCTATAACATTTTTGTATATCTACATAGTAATGGATTTATAGAGAACCTAATATTTTTCTGGGATAAAACAAGTTTTTGTCAGGAGTCTAGAGTTGGGGTACGATGTTTAGTGTTGCAGCCTCGACCGCTTCTTCACCTCATTGCCCCTTGGCGTAGTGTGAAGAAGCTACACAGCAGGCCGGCATGATTGTGGGGTGCGAAGTCAGGAAACCTCCACGTGGTGTACCCTGGGCAACGGCGGTCACATTGACCGACGGCCGATATCCTGACAAAAGGAGGTTGATGGTTGTCGCTTGTTGCGGCGGTCCTCAATCAAAAGTCCGTGCTCGTTTATGGAGCTACCCCCGGGTTCTGTCTCGGGGGTGTCGGCGGGCTCGGTGTGCGCTCACCCCGCCGCCGAGCAGGCAGTAGGGGGGACGCTCTCTCCTGCTGTCACCGTCGTAAATCGTAATACGGTCTGGAGGTCTGTGGTCATGTCTCGCGCTCCGACTGGACCGAGGGTCTTGGCTTAACCGCCCGGGCCGCGAGGGAGAAAACCTCTATAAAAAGTCACCCCGAATCCCAAGCGGCGGCGCACCGCGAGGGGATGCATGGCCGATGGGTAGTTCGGTCGCTAGTGCGAACCCCGGCGGGGAACGTGCTGAACCCCGTGCAGACATTTGCTTGCCCAGCTACAGGGGGCTCTGGCTGGGTGGACCGAATATTTCCCCCATACTCGTGGGATTCAATATGGAAATAAATTTAATACCCAACAAAAATAATGAAGATGACGCTATGGAGAAGTTGTCTATCCCAAAGGACGCTAGCGACCTAGGGAAGACGGATGACGCTGGGCATAAGCCTAAGATAGCGACAGTCGGGGCCGCTTCAACTGTCTCGGCTCCCGTAGCTAAGACCGGAATGAGCGGCGTGATGACGCGCTCAAAAAGGGCACTGAGAGATCGGCAACTGGACGCACAGACAAGCGACAGTGACTTAGAACCAGCGCAGAAAATGCTTGCTCTTTCAGCAAGTCCATCTGTGGTGTCCGACGAAGAAACCGTTCCGATGGAATCAACGAATAAGACAGCTGACTGCGGTGACTGGCGCTTGCAGCTGTCAGCCATCATTCGGGACGTGGCACACAAGGGCCGGAGTCTCAAAGGGACGGAGCAGCGCAGGCAAAATCTCGCGGCTAAAGATTTATTGGAGAGGGCCCAGGAGTCTGCCTCCGCAGAAGTGGCCAGGTTAGAGGCCGAGAAGGTGGCAATGGCGCAACAGATTGCCCTTCTCAAGGCCTCCCTGGCAGCTCAAGAGAAAAACATGCAAGAGATGCTAGCAACGGTCCAATCGATTAGACCGTCGCAGCCGGCGACCCAGTCAGGGTTTGCTCCAGGAGAGGGTGACCGTTTCGAGCAACTCGAGCGCCGTTTACGTATTTTGGACGTGCGCTTGGGGGAAATCTGTTCAAGGCTGCCCCCGGAACCCATCATGCGCCCCCCGCTGGCTGCTGACCGGGCCAAAGTTGGAGCGACCGTGCAGCCGCCGGATGCTGTCGCTGGACCCTCAAAAGCCCAGCCTCTTGTCAATGGTACACTAGCCTCCCCGAAGGGCAAGGGACAGGGAAAGGGCAAAAGCAACGCCCAGACCGCCCCTAATAATGGTCCTCGACCCGTGCCTGCTCTTTTGGCTGGGCCTGTACCATCGACGTCTGCCACGTCCCAAATTCCTCCCCTGAGTAAGTCCCGAAGGGGGGGAAAAAGGAATAAAAGAGGGCGTGTCGCTCCACGGGCCCAAACACCCCTTGAGCCCCGGCTACTGCCCCCCGCTCCTGCGTCAATGGAGGAGGGGTGGAACGTTGTGGCTAAAAGGGGTAAAAAGAATGCCCAGCCCGTGCCTGGGGCTGTAGTTGCCACTCCGCCGCAGCAACCAATACCGCAGCAGCGCCGGCCAGAGCCGCGCATACACTTGCCCCGTAAGGCGGCCGTCACTTTGACGGTGACGCCTACGGGTTTGGCGAAAGGCGTTACCTATGCCAAAGTTCTGCGGACGGTCCAAAGCCAAGTGGACCTGTCTGGCCTTGGCATCGCTGAGATGAGGGCGCGCCTTATGGCGACAGGTGGGTACCTGTATGAGGTACCCGGCCCGGAATCGGAGGCAAGGGCTGACTCCCTCGCCGAAAAAATGAGGGTAGTGTTCCGGGGGTCGGAGCTGGTGGAAGACATCAAGGTCTCTCGCCCCGTCAAAACCGCGGAACTGCGCGTCTCGGGACTAGACGCATCAGCTGATCCGGAACTAGTCGCGGCAGCCCTCGCAAGGGCTGGGGATTATCCCATTGAAAATTATAAGGTCGGGGAGATCCGTCCCGACCGGTCGGGCCTTGGCGCAGCGTGGGTGCGGTGCCCCGCTAAGGTCGCCGACAAAATTTTAAAGTCCGGCCGAGTCCTGATCGGCTGGGTAGCGGCTCGCGTTCAGCTCCTTGAGCCGAGGCCCATGCGGTGCTACCGCTGCCTGCACAGGGGACATGTGCGGGCGCGGTGCACTGACGAGTGTGACCGCAGCGAACTCTGCTATCGCTGCGGTAATGTGGGCCACAAGGCCAAGGGGTGCTCCGCGGAGCCGCACTGCGTAGTTTGCGCAGGTGCCGGTAAGCCCGCGGGGCACCAGGTGGGCGCCAAGGCATGCGTCGCCTCCTCCCGCCCTCGCCACAATAATCGTGGTCGAGGGTTGGAGGTTGTGACCCAGCCGACAGCGGGCACCAGTGGCGAGCAAATGGAGATCGCCCATTAATATGGTACAACGTTTCCTCCAGGCGAACATTAATCACTGCGCCAGGGCCCAGGACCTCCTAGTCCAGAGCATGGCGCAGTGGTCGATACAAGTGGCTGTGGTCGCCGAGCCTTATTTTGTTCCCCCCAGGGAAGACTGGGCAGGGGACCTTAACGGTTTGGTGGCCGTCATCACTCGGGGCGCCGCCGGCTCCCCACCCTTCGAAAAAGTAGCGAAGGGGGCGGGATGTGTGGCGGTTCTGTTGGGGGGGATCTGGATTGTGGGTGTGTATTTCTCCCCCAATAGATCCCTGGCCGAGTTCGAGCACTTTCTCACTCGGCTAGGGGCCCTGGTGGTGCAAGGCAGTCAGCCTCGCCCCGTTCTCGTTGCCGGCGACTTCAACGCCAAGTCTCAGGCTTGGGGTTCGTCGGTCACCAGCAGGCGCGGCGAGGCCCTGGAGGAATGGGCGATCTCGGCCAACCTGGCCGTCGTGAATCGCGGGTCAGTTAACACGTGCGTGCGGCATAATGGCGGATCGGTGGTGGACCTCACGTTCGCCACCCCAGCTATTGCCCGCCGTGTCCGTGACTGGAGAGTTCTGGTGGACGAGGAGACGTTGTCGGATCACCGATACATTCGGTTCGACGTCGCCTTATCCCCTAACCCCCAGTCCAGTGGAGGACCGACTGGCCCGCGGTCGGACGGCCCGCGTTGGTCTGTAAAACGCCTCGATGTTGAGGCCCTGAAGGAGGCCGCACTGGCCCAGGCGTGGCTCCCTGCACCGGAGGCACCGATGCAGGTCGAGCAGGAGGCGTCGTGGTTCGGGGCAGCGATGTCGCGCGTCTGTGACGCGGCCATGCCCCGAGTCCGACGTCTTCCCGAGAAGCGCCAGGTGTTCTGGTGGTCGGCGGAACTCACGCGGTTACGTGTCTCCTGCGTGGCCGCCCTTCGTCGTCTCGCCAGACACCGTCGTCGTCGGATCCGTCTTCCCGGCGACGAGGACCAGGAGCGGCTGCTTCACGGCCTCCACAGGGAGGCTAAGAGAGCGCTGCGCGTGGCAATAGCTAGGGCAAAGTCTGCAGCTCAGGAGGAGTTCCGGGGAACTCTCGATAACGACCCTTGGGGGCGTCCATATCGCGTGGCGATGAGGAGATATCGCCCGTGGACGCCCCCACTGACGCAGAGTCTCCGGGGCGACCTAGTCGAAGAGGTCGTCGCAGCTTTGTTCCCTGCCACTGAAGATGTCACTCCCCCACCGATGGCGTCACATCCATCGACGCCATCGTCGTTGAGTTCGGCAAGGGTTATTTCGGAGGTTTCGCCCGAGGAATTTCGGGCGGTGGTGCTTCGGCTGCGGGGCAAGAAAACAGCCCCGGGTCTCGACGGTATCCCCGGACGTGCGTGGGTGTTAGCCGTCGAGCATCTGGGGACTAGGCTTCGTGGCCTGTTCTCCGCGTGCCTGGAGCAGGGCCGTTTTCCGTCTCAGTGGAAAACTGGGAAGTTGGTCCTGCTCAAGAAGGAGGGGCGGCCCGCAGAGTCGCCATCGGCCTACCGGCCCATCGTGTTGCTCGACGAGGTCTGTAAGCTCTTCGAGCGTATCATTCACGCTCGCCTCGTCGAGCATCTTGAAGGGGTCGGGCCGGACCTGGCACAGTGCCAGTACGGGTTCCGGCAAGGCCGATCGACAGTACACGCGATTCTGCGGGTCAAAGCACAAGCGGAGGATGCAGTGGCTCGGGGTGAAGTGGTGGTGGCGGTGTCTCTAGACATCGCCAACGCGTTTAACACCCTGCCCTGGGCCTGCATACTGGAAGCACTGCGGTACCACGTGGTGCCACCGTATCTCCGGCGTCTGGTGCGCTCGTATCTCTCAGACAGGTACATAGTGTATCCAGGCGCCGACAGGTGGCACCGAAGAGCGATGGCCTGCGGTGTTCCACAGGGCTCAGTCCTGGGCCCTCTCCTGTGGAACATCGGCTACGATTGGGTGCTCCGTGGTACCAATCCCCGAGGCGTCGCTGTCGTCTGTTATGCAGACGACACGCTAGTAACAGCGACAGCCAGGTCTTTCCAGGAGGCCACCCTGCTCGCCTCGTTCGCAACCGAACAGGTGGTGGGCAGGATTCGGCGACTGGGCCTTAAGGTGGCCCTGAACAAATCCGAGGCCCTTTACTTTCACGGTCCTCGGATTCGGCCACCTTTAATGCCCCACATCAATGTGGAGGGGGTGCGGATTCCCATCGGCTGTACAATGAAGTACTTGGGATTGATTCTGGACAGCCGGTGGGATTTCCGTGCCCATTTCAAGGAGTTGTCGCCGAAATTGGTGCGGGCGGCGGGCGCGCTCGGACGCCTGCTGCCGAACCTGGAGGGACCTAATAGCCCTTGCCGAAGTTTATACGCTGGAGTCGTGCGGTCAATGGCCCTGTACGGATGTCCCGTATGGGCCCAGTCCCTGAAACCCCGCTGCGTCGCCTTGCTGCGCAAACCGCAGCGTTTGTTGGCGCAGCGAATAGTAAGGGGCTACCGCACGGTCTCCCACGAGGCGGCCTGCGTATTGGCCGGCACCCTCCCTTGGGAGTTGGACGCAAAACTCCTCTCGTCCGCGTTCTTCTGGCGGGAGGAGGCGTCCAGTCGCCGTCAGGTGAGACTGGCCCCGAGGGAGATTGCGGCCCGATTTCGCAGAACCGCTGTGGAGGAGTGGCATACCAGGCTGGAAAGCCCAAGTGCGGGCTTGAGGACCGTCGCGGCAGTGCGTCCTGTCCTAAAGAGATGGCTAGACAGGCGCCACGGTGCGCCAACTTTCCGGCTGACGCAGGTACTGACGGACCACGGATGTTTCGGTTCGTTCCTGTGTCGGATCGGAAAAGAGGTGTCTGCCGTGTGCCACCATTGTGGCAACTGCCACGAGGACACGGCCCAACATACGTTGGAGGAGTGCCCAGCCTGGGACGAAGAGCGCAGCGCTCTCAGAGCAGTCGTCGGAGGAGACCTCTCGCTGCCGGCCGTGGTGTCGTCCATGGTCGCCAGCCGGAGGTCCTGGCGTGCGGTGGCCCACTTCTGCGAGAGCGTCATCTCGCAGAAGGAGAGTGCCGAGAGGGATCGGGAACGAAATGATCCCTCCCGCCGCCAGAGAAGACGTAGGAGGCGCCGGGTGGACGACTGACCGGCGTCTCCCGCCCTGTGGAACGGGGGCGTTTGAATTCCACCACGGTAACCCCTGCCTGTCGTACGAGGCGACTAATAGGGGCCATCGGGGGTCGCGGGCTCGCAGCGGGGGGCTGTCAGCCCGAATCGATGCACTCCCAGTTTCGGAGCATCGTGCGACCCCGAGATGGACGGCAGCGCGTGTGGTAAGGCCTCGTTCGCTGTCGTTGTTCGGTGCGCGGGGGCTCCTAAGCCCTCCCATGGAGATGGGCTGCTACGCAGCACCGCGCAGGGGCGGTTCCGGCAGCAATTCTAGCACTCCTTAGAATACCCCGGGATCGCTCCGTAAGCGCCGAAGAAGGCCACCGCGGGGTTTTAGCTGGTAGTGTCGGGTGGGGTGTACATAGGGGGTAGGGACTCGGCCCAGCGGCTGCCCGGATAGCCATCATCCGGGCGAGGGGGATGCTGGGTCGTAAGACCGGCTAGTCCAGCATAACCGTTTTATTCTTATTCCGTTTCCCCCCGGAGCGGGCGGTAGTAATAAAACGCTTTCCCCGCGACAAAAAAAAAAAAAAAAAAAAAGGCCGGCATGATTGTGTTGAGTAGCGCGGAATACATTGTTTCTCGCTACTTGGTACTCTAACTGACGGCACTGCGCTTATCATCAGGTCGAACTATCCTAATATGAATGGCCGTGTAAACCTTAAAAACAGAGAAATTCACTTTCGCGTTTAAAATATTTGTATGAAATGATTTTCTCCTGGCACGGCGTCTGATGGTAAACACAATTCAGTCCAAATATAGTGTCGAAAATCGTTGCGTCGCTCGACGGTTGCCAAAATTATTGCAGCCTAAAGTAACAGGACCGGCTTACTTTCAATTATAAATACACCCAACAATCACACACATCATCCCGACCCTGTACTATGTCAATCTGGCATCGTGGGTATCAAGAACTACGAAGGACTACGGAAGTACGGACCGACAACTTTGAAAAGCGATTTATCGGAACGAGTCACTATGGCAGGTTTTTCTCCATGTGAATTATGGACGGTGGCTATCCAAGTTAGATACAATCTACTACCTTGAAAGCTATATTGACTTCATATAACTACACTACGTCACATACTACTTAATGCTAGCCCTGTATTAAACATTGTCCCATTGCCGGGCACGGGCCTCCTCTACTAATGAGAGGGGTTAGGTTAGTCCACCATGCTAGCCTATTGGAGGTTGGTAGACTTCACATACCTTCGAAATTCTTTTGAGAATTCTCAGGTATTCAGGTTTCCTCACGATGTTTTCCTTCACCGTTAAAGCAAGCGATAATTAACAAAGAATACACACATAACTTCAGAAAAGTCAAAGCCATTTGGGTTCCTAACATACGACTTTCGTCTTGACAGGCCATACCGCAACCAACTAGGCTATCGCTGCTCTTACTACTACTTACTTATTACTAATACTTAATTGTCTATTTCAAAATTATGAATATGTTATCTCAATAAGAAATCACATTTTGTAGCAACATATACCGCGAAAGTGGTTGATCAATGAGGTAACAGGCATTATCAATCATAACAGATACATATTCTGTGGGCGTACCTTCTCATATAATCCTTCCTACATTGATGTAGCATCGCGATCAAAAGAAAAAAACTCCCACGTTATTTATATCTGCGTCACGTTATTGTAAGCGTTAGACAAAAATTTAACTCATTTTTATTCTGTCAATATCTTTGTATAATCAATATGTCTTTAGAGTAGGCAATAAATACTGTAAGAATATGTCACATGTCGTCATCCTAGTGTAATATGAATACGAAGTTCCCAATATTCGATAACGAGATAAAAACCGATCATTAATAAATAACACCCAACAGTCACACACATAGCCCCGACCCCACACTAAGATACGAGTCTTGTGTTGTGGGCATCAGGGACTACGAGAGACTTTCGGTCGCACAACACCCAAACCCACCCTGGACGCAAATATCTGTTTGTCACATAAACATTTGTCCCGGTGTGGGAATCGAACCCACGATCTCTCGTTTCACAGCCAGCTACTCGCCAACTGCGCCATGGAGGCTATCACATTCTGTCATGCCGTCATGTCATCATTGCGGATTAATATCAACACTATTGTACTGTATTATTATAATACATGAAATACAAATTTTACGGCATCCGTAGCGCTTTGCTTAATAAAGGCCACGTCTACGGCAACTATACACAAATGTGGCTGGGTTGGAATAGGGCGCGGTCGTGAGAGAATCCGCACCGGACAAGATTAATTAGAGTTGTGGTTAAATTAATAACAGGGGCAACACGCAGCGTGGACGTCCTGGGCTCGGATTTACTACCCTCACAGCTAAACAATGCCTAAGCAAATCGTATTATCGTCTGCGAAAGTGATTAAGATGTTATAAAATTACAGTGCCTATCTAATGAATCATAATTCACTGAATGAAGTTACAGTGTATATTTGTTAATTCATAATTTACATCAGTCAAAGTGGAAAACTATTCTGGTTTCAATACTTCAAATGAAATCCTTAGGTTTTGGTTCATCTTGAATTCTTTAATAGATGTTAAAAAAGTTTGCCAGTGATATCTCAGAGCCACAATCATAATTCACTGAATAGAGTTTCGTTGCAGTGTACATTTTAGTTCATAGTTTAGATCAAAGTCAAAGTGGAATACTTGTCTGATTTCAATACTTCAAATAAAACCCTTATGTTCTGGTTATGGTTCCCATTGAATAGTTTAATAGATGTTTCAAAATTCGCTAGCAACTCGGGTAATATTAAGAGCCACTGCGCCGCGCCGTGTCTTACGTATTGCAACAACAAAGCTACCAAATCACGTCAGTTTTCTTTGAGATCTTATAGTACTACTCTAGTCTAGTTCATCCATAACGTAAACACGGACTACATCAAGCTCCCTCGTATGTGCTCTTTCTTGCTATTTTGTCATGTTCCTCAAAATACAATACGATTAATATAAAATTGTCTTAGTTAATTTTTCCATCAAAACAATATTTTTTGTTGCATAAAATTTCACTTTAGTCCGAACAAAATGAAATAATACGAAACATTTTACTTTAAATCCTGAGGCACATTGTGTCGCATGTGAAAATCTCAGTGACATAAAAACTTTAAATCCCCAGCTCGCGTGCCTGGCGATGACAATTCTAAAAGACTTAATTCAATTAATTCTTTATAACAAAAGCCATTCATCCGCTACGAACCAACTGGTCTGCCCTGAGCGGTCACCGTAATAAACAATACTGTATTACTTAACTTGTGTAATAAACCTTACTTTCGATGTTGTTGTGTATTCACGGTAAATTATTTGCATGCCTACACAGTTTGACGGCGATTTATGTAGTCCTCATACGATGCGACAATAATAATTACAAAGCGTTATTTCGCGAGTTTATGTACACAACATTACATTTTCTCAAGATCGTGCTACGTTTGTTTGGCATTCTAAGCGTCATCGTGCCCTAGTATGTGCTGTGTGTTTTATTATTATCCACAATGGATGTTTTCGAATAAAAATATCTATACTATGAGTACAAATATATATTAATGTAAAAACGCATAATTTTCCCGTGAACACGTGATATCCACATACACAACTATATTATATAATAAATAATAATAATAATAAATAACACCCAACAGTCACACACATAGCCCCAACCCCACACTAAGGTACGAGTCATGTGTTGTGGGCATCGGGGACTACGAGAGACTTTCGATCTCACAACAGCCAGACCCTGGACACACATATCTGTCTGTCACACAAACATTTGTCCTGGTGTGGGCATCGAACCCACGGCCTCTCGTTTCACAGCCGGCTACTCGACAACTGCGCCACGGAGGTGTTATGCAAATAAACTCGCCACTGTAACTTCTATAAGCAAGGATCGGCAGTACACACATTTCTAATGTCGAGCAGTGAACCTCGGCGTATCTCTGGAAACGCTACTTACAATTAAATGATTTTATAGTCACATGTTAGTTAGCAGCAGCAGCGATAGCCTAGTTGATTGCGGTACGGACTGTCAAGACGAATGCCGTATGTTCGAAACCCAAGTGACATACACCTCTGACTTTTCTAAAGTTATGTGTGTATTAAATGTTAATTATCGCTTGCTTTAACGGTGAAGGAAAACATCGTGAGGAAACCTGCATATCTGAGAATTCTTATACGAAATTCGAAGGTATGTGAAGTCTACCAATCCGCATTAGGCCAGTGTGGTGGACTAAGGCCTAACCCCTCTCATTAGTAGGGGAGGCCCGTGCCCAGCAGTGGGTCAATTTTTAGCTGTAAGTTCACGACTGTATCCTCGAATGTACTAGACAGTGGAGCAACTACGTCCATATTTCGCTGAGCTTATTTCTGTCCCGTGATATGAAAGGGGGCATCGTATCGCCCACTGAGCACAACAGTCTTGGGCAGCTAACATACATTGTGTCTACTATAGTATATGCATATACCCTTAGCAAAAGTATGGTCATTAATTTATTTATTTATTCTACTACCATATTGAAATTATTAGGCAGTTCAACAAAATGTGGAGGTACAGTTTAGTTATGATGAAAACTATAAAAATAAATTCATACATATACACTCACGCTTGTAATCCCCGAAGGGGAAGGGAGAGGTGTAACTATTCGGTGAAAAGTACCCCCACTTTTCGCCGAATTTCGGTCCCATAATGTGATAGGGGGCGAGCCTATCGCCATACCGCGCACAGATTCCAGACTCCGAGCTGATACTGAGAATTTCTGGATAGAAAAACCCAGTATCACTTTACCCGACCCGGGGTCGAACTCTAGACCTCACTCAGCACAGCAGTCGTAACGCATGCGCGATTACAACTGCGCCACCGAGGCAGTCTAAATAAATTATATGTAAATATCAAGGTAAAGTTTGGATAATATTATTACATTTATTTAAGTACTTTCAAGTTTCAGATGAAGTCATTTGCTCTGGGCATCAATAAATATAGAAAAGGTTATCTACCGTACAATAACAGTACAACTTAAAATGTTTCTGAAAACTACAACTATGGCAGTATTGCTCGTTTTAAATGTTATTTATTCCGGGTTTTACCGTGTCGGCCTACGTAGGCGATAACAATCGCAATGCACAACATGAACATATTTTTAATAACCTATGTGTACAAGTTACAGTCAGTATTGTTTTATTAACAGCCTCCGTGGCGTAGCCGGCTGTGAAACGAGAGGCCGTGGGTTCGATTCCCGCATCGAGACAAATGTTTGTGTGACAGACAGATATTTGTTTGGAGTCTGGGTGTTGTGGGACCGTATCCCTCCTAGTTCTTGATACCCACGATAAAAGTTTTTCCTAGTGTGGGGGTCAGGACTATGCATGTGACTTAAGTTTTCTTGGGAAAGTAACATGGTGGGTAGGATGTCCCTTATATGACAAAAAATTTTATTTTTTTGGAAATTCGAAATGCATACTCTCTAAATTTTTTATACATGCTAAATCACGATCAAATATAAATTTTTATCTTTTTAGCTTGATTGTAACCCGTGCTGACCGAGCCACCAAGACAGATATTTTTTTGGAGTCTGGATGTTGTTGGACCGTAGTCCCTCGTAGCTCTTGATACCCAGGATACAAGTTTTTCCTAGTGTGAGGTCCGAACTATGTGTGACTGTTGGGTCTATTTATTTATTATTAGAAATAAGATGAGTATCTAATTAATTTGGCATATATTTTGATAATATTTATTATTTTCAGTCATCACAATATTAGTTTAGCGCTTGAACATTTATTGATAGGGGTATAATTTTTGTGTGCTTTTGTTTATAACACGAAATTTCTTAACGGTATCACAACATACGAATATACATAAACATAATACTCTTAATTTATATAATAAATGGAAAATATACCAGAGGTTGTCCCTGCAAAACTATCATGAATTTTTAATATTTAAAGGTCTCTTAAGGTCTATTTATTTAAATGTATTCATTTTTCAGATAAAAATGCAAAAGTAATATTAAAGAGCCCAAAAAAACCCCTCGCTAAGTGATTTCATTACACATTAAAGGATGTAATGTTAAAAGCCCTAATAGAGCTTTTATCCTCGGATTTAATATACGATAAACCACCTATTATGCCTTTCCATGTAAAGTTTGTATACCGTTAAAAACTACGTTTCATTATTAATTCTAAAGAAATGGATTGACGCTGCTTCAGCCGTATATTTTTAAGCACGTATAAATATTTTTCTGCGTTTTGGACCAAACTTTTATGGTAAACATTTATATACTAACTAGTGGGTCCGGCAGACGCCGTCCTGCCCGGAAAAGCAGCACCACATTAAATCTGATATTTTAAAGATCACAATCCCAAATGCCCAAGCATTTCTCCCATAAATACCAGCACAAATTTGGTGACATTTCGACAGCAGCACCACCTACCGGGTCCAATTGTGTTCAATTGTTGTACAATTTCAAACCATCCAGGAACACATTAAAATATAGACACAACATTTCATAGAAATCAGTTAAGCCGTTTAAGAGGAGTTAGGTTACAAACACACGTACAAAAAAACTATATATATATTTGTCCGCAAAGTGACCGCACTTCACCTGATGGTAAGCGCAGTACGGTCCAATTAGAGTATCGAGTAGCGAGAGACGATCTATCCCCCGCTACTCAACACAATCATGCCGGCCTGCTCCTTCACACCTACGCCATGGGCAAGAAGGTGAAGAAGCGGTCGAGGGTCTATTGTCAGAGTACTTAGAAGGTCGCAAAATGGCCAACATTGTACCCCAACTCTAGACCCCCAAAAAACCGGATGTACACTGGCTGATCCCGGAACGCGACACACTTGCGTGTGCCACCATGGCGGGTTTTTCACCCTGTGTACGGTGGTCGCTATCCGGGCGGATATGAATATCCTACCACCATATTTAGATAATTTTCACAATCTCTTGTTTGTGTGAACTTTAAAAATTACCTATTTGTCGAAAACAAATACCTAGTTACTACTTTCAAATAACGGTTACATAATATGCCTCTGCATTTACATTAACCACAGTTTAAACTCTTCGTTGCATGTTAATGTTTCGTAAATATATTAGAGTTAACTTTAAATTATGTGCACCACAATTATAGTTCTGTGATAATAAATTTCAACTGTTCCTGACCAAAATTATTTTCTAATTGTAGAACAGAGTTTGCATTTAATGAGTTTAAAAAAGTTGCGACTCAAGGCACATCAAATTTTCACGAATCTTTTGTATTTTGGTTTAAATTTTATTAGATTCTAGTATATTAATGTGATTGAAAATTGGTGCTCGTTCAGACGGTCGGTGACCACTCATACAATTTAAAATAATTCATAAAACTACAAACATTTGCTAAAGGTACAATTACATAAAAGCTCCATAATTTGCTTCTATTTATTTATTGGTATATTTGAGTATAATAATAGTTTTACATATACCAAACTCAACAAAAATATTGGGGTTTACTTACTTGCTTTTACCCGACCGGAGATCGAACCCGAGACCTTAGCACATCAGTCGTACCGCATACGCAATTATAAATGCAGGCAGTCAATAATAAAATAATAATCATATTATTTCGGTTTAAATTTGACCAACTTCTGGTGTCTAGATTTGATCCTGAGATACAATAAAATAATTTTAGCATGTCCATTTCAAATATTAAGTTATTTTTTGTCTTTAGTAAATTTTATGACTGCCTCGGTGGCGCAGTTGTAATTGCGCATGCGTTTACGACTGCTATGCTGAGGTCTCGGGTTCGATCCCCGGGTCGGGTAAGGTGATGTTGGGTTTTTCTATCCAGAAATTCCCAGTATTAGCCCGGAGTCTGGAATCTGTGCCCGGTATGGCGATAGGCTCGCCCCCTATCACATCATGGGACCGACAAATTTTGATATACAACTCAATCGTTAACCAGAGTTATTAGATGCCAAATTATTATAAAATATGATTAACAAGTTCCTTACGACAGTATTCCTTTACTTTTTATTGTTTAGGACATCCTAATATTGAGCCAGTTTAAAAGAAACAATACGTTTAATAATTTAATCGCCGTTAAACCATGTATGCTTATATACCGGTGCTAGCGTCTACACAGAATATAAAAATAACGATGTGCCGAAACAGTGTCGCTTATTATATATCTCTCATTATTTCCCACCGATGTTACTAAAATACTTATTTATTTATTTATTTATTAAGCACATCCACATCATGTATATTGACAATTTCTCTTAAATTAACTTACATCTGATAAGTAGATCTGATATACACGACACTTATGGAGCGCATAACACTTGCTGAATAAGTAGCATGTATATTATATATATATGTATACTTATATTGGCTTTTAGTTACAAGTTTTTATGCGTAACTATTTTAAGATAATGACTATTAAAACATGTAAATAGAATCGACCTTAGACATCTTGCGGTGTAAAATAAAAGTAAAAAATTACTATCTAAAAATACAGATGGCGCCGCTGTACTGTTTATCTTTAGAGATCGGCAATAGATAATCATTATTTTTAAACTGATTATGAAACTATACGTAAAGAAAAATATACTTCTGTAGGTTAATTAGGTGTTATTTTTGTAATTTGATTTCTTTAACAAATAAACTGCTAGTACGTTGAAATTTGTCTAAATTCAACCAATACATAGGTACATTGTTAAGTTTTTTTGAACACATTTTTATTACCATGAATTTGATGTAATAAAAATATTGAGTAACCATATTAAAAATAGCAACACGGTAGCTTACCACACAGTTAAAAATAAATATATTTTTAAAAAGTCTAGTTTTATAATTGTTATTTATGCCAGCAATTTTAGCTCTCTGCAATCATACAAAAAACGATGACACTGCAGTAAGGCGCGGCGTGGCGCTGCGACAGTTTTTTAATATATTTTTTATTTGATATTATTTTTTTTTCTAAGAATAGTGTAAAGGTGTATACACCACATTTTTAAAGTGAAATCTACTTTAAGCACGTTAGCCGATTTTTGTATGGGTAAAATGTTATAAATTCGCGTCTTCAACTTGCTATAATAGTGGGTATATCTGTGGCTAAGAGTTTTTTATTAGGTATATATAGTTATTGCTCGAATTGCTGAATTGATTGATTGCGGTTTACACACTTAGTGTAAACCAGACTAATAAACTAATGCAAGTTACGACAGTTTTTAGTTTTGACTCTATATTAATTTGAATATCAAACAAAAAACCACTGTTTCATACTGTTAAGAGTTAACAACTATCGGCAGTTTCCAATGAGTGCCAATTTTTTTATACAGTCAACTAGATTGTAGATAAACATTCCAATGTTATATGTATATTTGTAAACATTTGTAGATTTTTATATGTGCACAGTCACTTACTCCGTATTGCGTATAATAAATATCAGAAGCAATCAATAATAATCAGGAACATAATTTATCAATTGCCGTATCAAATAAACGACGTAGTTTCAAACTGCACATCATTACGGTGTTTGGTGAAGTCGTAAAAAACAGAGGACATAATAACCGCGACCCCAACAGTGGCGTCACTTCCGCAGTCAAATCGTTTCCGGCGCGCCTGCGGGCTCTGTGACATTCACTCTTTGTTCAGTTCCCTGACGCATACGAGTATTACCTGGATGAGTCGTGTGACTGGCCACGTAGAAAATGTATGATGATTACGTATCTAGTGCTAATTTATTGTTCTTATGACGTATGCACTATGATAAAATCTTATCATATTATCATTGCGTTGTCAAAATCTATATGTTTATTCAAATAGCATGTTTTTAATATTGCTTTCATAAGGATTACGTATTTTTACGGTTTCGTATATGTGATAAAAAATGGAACCCTTATTGGAACCCTGTCTGTTTTGCCGTCTGTCACAAAGATTATATCTGACTCTACAAGGCAATATTGAAATTTGGTACATGTATAGAGGTATTAGCTACATATGTATCGTATAAACGATTTTTAATGCAACGGTTTAATTTTCGAGTATAAATAAGAAAATTCTAATTATACCTATACTTATTCCAAGTATTTTTTTTTATATATTTCATAGTCCGACAAACGAGCCAGTGGATCACCTGATGTTAAGTGATCTCCACCGCCCATGAACATCCACAATACCGAAAGTATCACGTATGCGCTGTCAGCCTTAAAGGGCAGGAATAGGGATTAGGGAAGGGAAGGGCAGGGGGAATCTGGGCCTCCGGATATCTCACTTACCATACGAAACGCGACAGTGAACTGTCACTTTACGTTGGTTTTCATTGAGACAGTGGTACTACCCCGGTCTAGCCGGCCCATTCATGCTGTAGACATCTGTATACAGCGTGGCTCTACCACTTGAGCCCTTTGCCAGATAAATTGTGGAGAGACGGCGGTATCTCCCACCTCACAATTAAATCGACCTAAATAAAGCTTAACGTAGAGTTTAATTTAATGTAGGTGTTTGGAACTCAGCTGCGTTAGTTATTTATAATAATACTTTCACGTTATGGGTTAAAGACTTGGGCGCCACCTAATGCTACACGTTTACAAAAATTCGTTTACAAATATGATAGATTAATTTAAAACAAAAGTTCATTTCCTTAAACGGACATACTGTTAAGTTATCAAAATTTGTTCTAAGAATTATAATGCATTTTTATTGAAAGTTAACCGTGAGTTACATAGCACGATGACATAGAATTCAGTCCACGTCCTAACAATGAAAGCTTTAAGATTTTTGCATTAAAATCCGTAATAAATTAGCAAGTAGTTTGGTTGATTAAATATATTTACAATACTATACAAATTTCTAACTGTTCTTTTGTCATTTTCAATTTTATACAAATACTAGTTTACTGTTATCGTGAAAAATAAATAAAAAGTTTGCTTTCTTGCTTATTTTTACTCAATTTTAAAAAAGGGCATTTTCAAATTTAAGTTTTTATTGCAATATTTTGATTCATCTTCCAAGTATGGACTGTTTTGATGTAAAAATGTTGGATCGGCAGGATTCATCTGGGTCGTCTCCATATCAGTTTGTTTACGATCTGATAGCTCGGTACAAAAAATTTATCTCATAAATCTCTTGGAAATTGGTTAAAACTCACAAGTAACAATAATTTAAATTTCCCAGACGAAGGTATCATCCTGAATTCTACTTCCTACTAATATTATAAATGCGAAAATTTGGATGGATGGATGGATGTTTGTTACTCAATCACGCTATAACGGCTGGGCGGATCTGGTTGAAATTTGGCACAGAGATAGATTATAGTCTGGAATAGCACATATGCTACTTTTTATCCCGGAAAAATGTACGGTTCCCGCGGGATAGTTTAGTTTTTCACAGAGCAAGGGATAGACATGATTTTTTGCATATTGTTTGTTTAGGGATCAAAAAATGACATATGCCACTTTTTATCCCGGAAAAATGCACGCATCCTATGGGATAGCAAAATATAGAAAGGTGTAATAGCTTAAGTTGCCTCCATGGATTGTATACCTTTCCTTCCAAAAATAACATGCAACATCTAGTTTAATATTAAAATTGCAACATACATGAAGAATGTAATTGGTAACGTATTATGGAATTCTTATTTCTGTCTATGCATCACTGCTACATTCAATCGCAGATGGTTACGTAATCTTTCTCCTAACACGTCATATTTCGGTAATAAAACGATAAGTTTGACGTGAACGGAAGCGCAGTATTTGCAACTTATCCGTATTTAATTTTTTACTGCAGACTTTTTGCACAAAAACACAGTAAACAACACCAAGTCATACACGTCGAAGTCCTAAATATAGGCATTGTCGAATGCTTCGTGATTGTTAACAGAGAATAAATTTATATTCACAAATAAATATTGCATTAGATAGTATGCTTAGAGCCTCGGCTTAATTGCTTGGTAATTCTGTTTTTTATGGTAGGTACACATTCATACATATACACTCACGCATGTGACCCCCGAAAGGGTAGGCATAGGTGCAGCCAGTACATCCACTTTTCGCCGAATTTATTACGGTCCTGTAATGTGATAGCGGGCGAGCTTTTTCTGGTAGGTTATAACTGCTTATCTACGAAATATATAATAGTAAGCCGAGCTGTAGCAAGTTGACTACAGCATGAATACGCTTCCGCAAACAAAATAACAATACATTCAACAGTCATCACACCTGAGTCCACACTAGGTCTAGCCTGTATCGTGGTTATCAAGAACTACGAAGAAATATGGCCCCATAACACCCACATCTGAAATACTTGCGGATTACACCAACATTTGTCTCAGCGCGGGATCGTATCCGGAGCCTCTCGTTTCACAGCTGGCTTCTCCACAGCTGCGCTTGCGCCACATAGGCTATCAATTTAATAACACTACCCCACAAAAACCGAGAATTGAGAGTAGCATTTATAGAAGCCCAATAAACCCCATCTACATACTCAATTCAAATTTCTTTTTTAAATCATCAACGCACCCATTTTTGTTTTGTTATTGTTCAAGGGTGGTAGACACCACTAACCACCACGGGACCTACTTACAATTTAGCGAATTCCCTGTTCTTAATCATTTCATATAATTTATTATACATATTATAATTGACACATACTATATAAAGTACTAGCTGTTGCTCGCGGCTCCGCCCGCCTGGAGGTCATGTTTGGGAGAAAAAGTATATAATACAAAATACGAATTTTCATGCGTTTAATTAAAAAAATTAAGCATTTTCATACAAACTTTCATCCCCTATTTTACCCTCTTAGGGATGATTTTGAAAAAAATGTGAAACACGTATTTCTTTATTTCCTACCAAAAGCCTAAATATGATTTTCTAGATCCCTAAGTCGAGGATGAATGGATTTCCCATACAAATTTAGAACTCCTATTTGACCCCTTTCAGGGTTGTTTTTTTAGAAAAAAGATAACCTATGTCCTTCTCCAGAATATAATCTATCTCCTTGCCAAATTTTATCACAATCTGGTAAGCCGTTTAGTCGTGAAAAGGTAACAAACAAACAGAGTTACTTTCGCATTTATAGTATTAGTATGGATTATTTGTAACAAACATGTTACTATAATAGCTAGCTTATATTCGTATACAGAATAGATGATATCCATTATCGATCGATATTCATAAACAAAGGCGTAAAGGTTAAATGACGTACGGCGCTAAGTTAATTATTTAATTTTCATTGAAGCGCATTACAGAGATGTCTCCAATGTTAATTGAAATGCCAGCGTTATTGCCCTACATCACCGGCGGCTACGAGATTAAACAATTTAATTGACGGCGATTGATAATTTAGATAGTGGTTATTACGGACCCTTTGTTATTGTAAAAGCACTTACGGTACGATATTATACTCAATAAATATATAATACGAAATTTAAATTTCCAATATGTCACATAGTTCATAAAAAGTAAGTGCAATATAAATACATGAATATGTTTTGCACCAACATCCCCAATTCTCTTCTGTTAGCGTTTTTGATGTAGGTAACAGGATAATTTTGTAGAGTTCTATCATAAACATTGAACATGTTTAAATCAGCACACACGATGCCGCAAAATAACGAGGTGGCCGTTTGCGACTTGAGTCACCAAAGGCCATTTAGCACCGATTTAGACGATCCAAATATTTTCACGGACGACGCACTTGCCTCACTCGGCAAGAGAATTAAATATTCTTGAGCAATGTGGCAAAAATTTTGTTTATCACAATAAATAATATGATCAGATATTAAACGATATAATTTAAAAACTATGCCTATTGATAGGATTTTGAATATAGTTGTTATGTATCCATGACTGCTAATGATTAGTGTGAATAGTTAAACAACGTAAATATGCTATTACTACTAGTTTTTTTATGAATAAAGTGTGTAGATCCAATATATAACCAATAAATTACAGCAAAATAAGCATTTGTTATTAAAAACAAATTTATTAGCTCCGTTCGATATTGTCGTTATCTAATTATCATGTTTGTGATTGTGTACATATCACGCTACGATAAGTCGTATATCTCATGACCGCAGAGTTGCAAACAGCTGTCTATCATCTGCTCTAATGCTTATTACGGTTGTATTATAAACAAGTTTCATGAATAGTCGGCATTCTACGACAACGGTGGTGTACTAACATCGTTGTCAAAAACAGATACCGCAATTATGTTAGGGTTACCAACCCCGAAATTCAAATACCAGGATTTTTAGTTTTTGAAGTTAGAAAAACCAAGTCAATTCAATTTTAAAACAGGACGCATCTTTTGCGAGCCGAGACGCACCCCCCGCATTGTAAAATACAGGATCTTATCAGGGCACTTTAAAATCCTAGGACGCTACTTAAAAACCCAGGACGCTAATTAAAAACCCAGGACGCTGCTTAAAAACTATCCAGGACTTTCCAGGACACTCTAAAAACCAGGACATGTGCTGAGAAAACAGGACGGTTGGCAACTCTAAATTATATGTATATTCCGTAGACATTGTGTATTCAGAAAGGTGTAATAATACAATAAAATATATACTTAGGATTGCACAAACCAAGGCACTATCGTATTTCGTTGTTTGTGTGCATAAAATATGCATGCAGGCACATACTTATTTTCATACGCAACCAAAATAGTTGGCAGTCTGACTTATTTGTCCTCTGAATTTAAATTGTTTTCGTACTTATCATATTCTAAACTAAACAACTCTTTGAAAATAGTTACTATAATATAAGAGATGTTATAATTTGAATAAATAATATGTATAGAGGTTTGAGAGTAACTGCATCACGGTTTTGTAGAATACTAATCGATTAACAATTTATACTCTAACTGAAAATAAGAACATATTGCAAATAATTTCGATGTAAATATAATTCATATGATTAGATAAATTTATAAGATAGATATAATTATCATTATGTACAAATTAAAGAAGTTAAACATTTATTATTAAAAGTTAATTATAAATAATAGACCCACCTTATTTTGGATATGCACTCGGCAATTATGGCGATTTGTAGATACCTAAATACGGAACAAATCAGCTAAAATGACAAGGAAAGTATATATTTAATGTATATTATGTTTATTATGATAAGTTACTTAAATGTTCATGCATTTCATCACTTAACAAAGTTCTAATCAATAGCAAATGCAGTTAAATGATTCACTAGTTATTAAATATGTTAATACATCAGTTATTTCGAAAAAGTCTCAAAAAGTACTTTCCAACGGCTAACACAATAATGATCACTGCACACCAAATCACAACGTGCGGGGATGCTGGTCCAGAGTTGGACTCACCAGAGCTGCTAGTCTCCTTGTCTTTTGAAGTAAAACGAACAAAGTCTTGTAAATGACTAGGTAATTTTTTCACATCTTTTTCTTCACCACTCTCGATTACTTTTATTCTGTGTTCAATCACTAACGGCTCTTTATAGACACTTTTATTAAGTTCACTTTCATCTTCAGTCTCAGGATCCCTAATACCTAATTTTTCCCACCGTTTCTTAGCCTTTGATATAAATTCTTCTTCAATACGATTATTTACTTTTGAATCTAAAACGTCTAACGCTGACATACTTTTAGAAATCAGTTTTGATGGAGACGGAGTATTAGTTATTTTGATAATTTTATGTTGTTTCCGTTCTTCTCTCTCTGCCATTTGACTAACATATTCTGAATACATTTTTTCTCGATGTAATTCTTCTTGACTGCTACTAAATAATGAGGACATCTTATTTTTATCGTTTATAATTTTATCTGGACCTGCTGATTTAACCGTCACATTTCTTTTGTGTATTATGGAGTAATTATTTGCATCTTTAATTTTTTCGTCAAATATTTCTTTATCAGATATAAGAGGTGCCCTAGGACCCTTTCTTGGCATATTAGAAAAAATATTATGCGTTTCTTGAAGTCGTTTAATTTCGGCTTCTACTTCCTTCTCTTTTTGTCGAATGTATTCCATTTGCTGATCACATAAATCTTTTGGCAACGAAGGACGCCGTGGCACGTTGAGAACATGACTTTGGTCACTTATATCCGTATAAAATCTATGCCTGTTTTGTATAGAGGATACGTCATTTTCAATTTCTTTATTTAAGTTACCCGTTGAGAAATGAAAAACTTTTTTCTCTTTTTTCATTGAACGAAGTGAGTTATCCGTAAAATCGGAACTTTCATCGCTTTCATAAATTGACGAAGAAATTTTTCTCGACCTTGGAGGTGGAATTGGTTTAAATAAGTTTGGAAAATCACGTATTCTGCTACTTTTTTCTTTATTTATCATTGGTTTTATATCTGTGTCTGTGACCCTCTTTGTTAATTGTTCGATACTTTTATTGTAGTGTTTTTTTAAGGAATTTACGTTTTCAGTTATAGAAGGATCACATATCAATGCTAGGAGTCGACTACCCGTTTGAGACTTAAATGGTCCAGGTGTCGAAATACTGACGTGTTCTTCGACTCTGGGCAAATTTTCGCTTTTATGTACTTTGTAATTATTGTTATCACTTTCAAGTTTAGGCTTGTAAATGACCTCACTTGACTCATCATTGGACAACACAGTCTTTGTTTTTACCATTAACATTTTCTGTGAAGGTGACATACAAATATACCTATTATCGTTTTTATTTGATGCTGTAGTCCGAAGTTCATCATCCTGTGACATCTTAAGAGATGAATTACGTGGTGTTATTGGCGGAGGTATTGGCTCCCTGCTTGATTTTAGTGAGAGTGGCTTTTCACTTATTTTTTGTATTTTTTCAGATACTGATGCTAATTCTTCTAATATTTTTTCACCGAATGGAAACAAAGCCACTCTTTTTAAACAAATGACTTTTAAGGATGAAGGTTGTTCGACATTGTTATTTACCGGGTTCTCGTTATGTTTTGCTGGTCGTGTAATAGTTTCAAATACATCTTTTACATGGCTCACGTTGTGAATCTGTTTGTGTTCCTGGTTTACATTTTGAGAATGAGCGGCGTCCTGTGGTATGTTTTCAGAAACTTCATCAGGTTGAAAATTAGATACATCATTCAAAGAGGAATAAGTTGGATTATATTTTGCTGTGCATTGGGAGGAACAAATACTGCTCGAAGAATCTTGTCGCGTAAAGCCGTCTTTTGAATTATCAATTACGATCTCTGAGTCCGATGTAACTTCTTTTATTAAATTGTTTATAGCATCATTTAATTCACATTTAATAACTTTGATTTCCAAATCATATTCATTTTTACTTTTTGGTACTACTGCTTGGATTGCATTAGGAGAACTTGATTTGTTGATTGTCTCTTCACTACACTTATTTCGTTCCGAATTATTCAATTCATTTATGTCTTTCACAAACAAATTCGTTTTAATATTTTCGGTAGATAAAACGACAATTTCATGAGATTGATGATTGATTGATGATTGTATCGAGCTATCATTACTGTCATAATTATCTTTTCCATGCTCAATTTTAACTATACGTTCAATATTTTCATTGTCTGGGGTTTTAACAATACTACCAGAAGCTGTTTGTGGTTTATCAATTTCACTAATAAATGTATTCTTTAATAATTTTTCTGTATCTGTTACTTCAATAGTAGGAGTTGTCATACGTATTGATACATCAGATTCTATGCCGTCATCGTTATCCTCTTCAATTTCATGTAGAGAACTAGTACTACTTGAAGAATCTGTTAAATATACCACTTCAGCTCCCGTCAACTTTTCAATTGTTGTCATAGTCCAGTCACCCCGTGCCTCGCAAACTTCAGGCTCTTTTAATTTTGCTCCAACTAGAACACATTTTTGAGGGACTAAACGACCAAAATTCACATCACGCAAAGATCCTAAGGCTCGTGTGCAAAACTTTTGTTTAGAAGCATTTTTGTCTTCAAATACTTCATCTTCAATACTTTCTGAGTCGCTTTTTTTATCACTCAAATAAGACTGACGACGTGAATTTTGTGAAGATTCACCACTGCCTTCTTCAGCTATAACATCTAATACCCTCGGACCTAGTCTTGGGATAAGTAATTCATCAGTTGTTCCTTTTTTACGAAGTCTGTGTTTAATTTCACGGTTGATAATCTGTTCTATTTCTGTTTTTACTTCTAAGGAATCAATGTTCTCTGGGCTTGTTGATAGGTCTAAAGTTTTCAGATAGTTTCGTAATGAAATTTCTTCCTGAGGGGTCAATGATTTTGTTTGCACACACTGGGCGATATCAAGAGGTATTGTTGTTACAGACAATGTGCCAGTTGCAACATTTTTTGTCAAATTTTCCTCAGAATCATCCAAGTCACCGATTTCCTCCCACTCAATGTCTGATTCGACATCAGAGACTAAAACATTACTACTATTTATTATGGATAAATTGTTGTCTTCTTCACATTGTCCTGCAATATCCTCTGTTATTTCCACAATCTTTGGTACATCATCACTATCAAGGCTTTTACTTTTAATAGCGCTACTTATTTTAGGTTTACTTTTAACTACTTGCTCCGGAGATTCTACTACGTAAGACGTAGAGATTTCAGAGCCACTATCTAAAATTTGTTCATTTATTGAATTCAATGTAGCGTCATTAAAGGGTTGTGTATTCTTTTCACTGTCTTCACTATTAGTTATATTTTGAATTTGGCTTTCACTAGAAACATTTGGTGTACTTGGTTCAACTACTGCGTCAACAATTACTAATGATATTTGTTCATTAATTTTTGTTTCGGGTAAAGGTTCACTCTGATTACCAACTGCGTCTTTATCAATTACTATTTGTTTAGTTTCTTTACTCACACTGTGACTAACTTCAGGACGATTATTTTTGTTCTTACGTTTGTTTTTATTATTCTTACGTCGTTTTTCGGGCATGATTGCAAGAATAACCTCACTATTATCACTGACACAATGTTATCATTATCACACAACACTAGTCGATAATTCACGGCTTTGACGCTTCTTTAATACTGACACCGACCGTCAACGCGTATGAGTGGCGTGTAAATATGTTTGGTGGTGCGGCAGAACGACAACTTAGAAGATTGGGCGGTATAACATTGCAAAGAGCGTACACGGGGTCGATACGTTGTGATTTGATTTAAGCGATTGTAATTTTCTTTTTGACGAGCGGTCGTCGGCTACGGCAGTCGTGCACTCGCGCAGCGATTTACTGATAATTATAAACGGGTGGAAGTACGCGAGCGCGCTCTGTGGACTTTATTTTTACGCAGAGACGTGTATGCGTGTGCTGCGCGCGCGACGCGACGCCTTCACAGCGCTACGAAAGGAGTCGGCACGCCGCGCCCGCCGCGCTCTCGCCCGCTCAACGCTATGCCCGTCTGTATTATCATCAGATACTAGGCAAATCAATAGGTACGGCTAATTAATATTGCACACACATTTCATGACCATTTTCAGAAGGTATAACGGGACGAAGCTCAAAAATAAATGGCTTCTATCAGTCTCTATAAGTACTTGCGTAACTTGAAAACAAATTGTTATTCAGTTAGTAAGACGAAACAATAGGCATACAACATTTTAACAACATTAAAATCACAGTCAAACTTATCTAAGACTCCAAATAATTATAAGATAAAACAAATGCATTATTTTGATTGATCAGTAATAAGTCAGTGCACAATTTACCTTTATTCACATTATTGTCAAAAGATGATATAAACACGAGATGTTGATGTGTATGTGATGTGATCCTCTAAAGAGGTATAACAAGCCTCGACCCACTATATCTAGAATCTAGACTTGCAGGTCATTTAGGCTGATTGACCACTTCCAGTAGCGCAACACATTTACAATTTATCAAACGTACCTTGCGTGGGTTATTTTTAAATTGTGTCGAAAATTAGGATTGACACGTCGATGTATATATTATATATTAGTTTTGGAGTGCAAATAGACATGAGATTGATTACCATCCTACAAATTCGTCAGTAATAAAAATGTGTAATGAAGAAATAAAGCTCAACTAACCTAGCTGTATGGTTAACAGTTAAAATACGAATGCCCGCAAAGCATCATCCATTTTTAAGAATTCGCATAGCCTATACCATAATATGGACAATAAAGATCCTCACGATAACATATAATACATACAATACATTTTGGTAGTAGAAAAAAAACTTAATATTGTCAGTGTAAAAAAGATACTTAAAAATAGTTTCTTTCGACGCTATATGTAATAATTTGGTTTAAACACTCACATAAAAAGACAGCAGATAAAGTAGGTACAATATTTAAAATGGGCAATTATCCTGGGACCTTTAGGCGGAATGTAAAGAAGCTACTGAGCAGATAGTTGTTTCTCGCTTAGATACTCTTACATTAGGTGGTAACTTGCTACTCGTTTATATGTACATTAGCACTTACAATATTTTCCGAGAATAACACCAAACTGTGCCAATAAGACATCACTCGTTGGCTTTGGCGATCATACCAAACTATCAGTGAGGTAATGCGCTACAATATTATATGCATTATACGTTTAACAATACTCAATATCACACAACTATATAGGTAAAATTTCCGATATCATTCAAAGGACAGCAGAGTTACCTGATGCAGTCTATCCGAGAGTACCTACTGAAGGCCATATACAAAGAGTCTCAATCATAGATTGCTAGAATTATGCCGGTCTCCCTGATTGCTTCTTTAAACAGACCCAATATGATATAGTATTAACTGCCTCGGTGGCGCAGGTGTAATTGTGCAAGCGTTACGACTGCTGTGCTGAGGTCTCGGGTTCAATCCCCGGTTCGGGTAAAGAGATATTGGGTTTTTCTATAGAAATACTCCGTATCAACCTGGAGTCTGGAATTGAGCCAGGTATGGCGCTAGGCTGGCGCCCCCTGTCACATTATAGGACCGTAATAAATTCGGCAAAAAGTGGATGTACTGGTTACAACCTCTGCCTACCCCTTCGGGGATAACCGGCATGAGTTTATATATATGTATGTAAATATTATATAAAATATGTACATAATAAAACAACTCATCAAATATACAATTAATCAACCCATTGTATTATTCAAAATATTATTACATTGGAATAGACTATAAAGCCTAATCTATACTAGGTAGAGTATATAATAATCTACTGATTCTGGCAGCCTAATTCATTTTGCAACACGTTTTTGTTTAAGCAGCATTAAAAAATATAAAACACAAGAAACAAATAGGTCAAGACTTCGATCTTAAACTAAAAGCGTTTAAATCGGGGCACATTCAGAAAGCGTAGATGTTTCCAGAGCTGAGATTAAATAATATTTATTTCGACGCATATCTCATTGTGCTACGGTGCTATGTATTATTTTAGACCTAAAGTTCGGTTATTCAAACTAATCTTATTAATATTATAAATGCGAATGTTTGGATGGATGGATGTTTGTTATTCTATCACGCCAGAACGGCTGAACGGAACTGGTTGAAATTTGGCACAGAGATAGATTATAGTCTGGAATAGCACATAGGCTACTATATAGGAAAAATGTATGATTCCCGCAGGATAGTCTTCGTTTTTCACAGAGCAAGGGATCGACATGATTTTTTGCATAGTGGTAGTTTAAGGGTCAGAGTATGGCATAGGCTATTTTTATCCCATAAAAATGCACGGTTCCTATGGCATAGCAAAATATAGAAAGATGTAGTCCACTTAAAGTGGTAGAGCCACGCTGTAGACATATTTGTCTACAGCATGAATGGGCCGGCTCGACCGGGGTAGTACCACTGTCTCACAGAAAACCAACGTAAAGTGACAGTTTACTGTCGCGTTTCGTATGGTAAGTGAGATAACCGGAGGCCTATATTCCCCCTTCCCTTCCCTAATCCCTATTCCTGTCCTTTAAGGCCGACAACGCATACATGATACTTTCGGTATTGTGGATGTTCATGGGCGGTGGAGATCACTTAACATCAGGTGACCCACTGGCTCGTTTGTCGGACTATGATATAAAAAAAAAAAAAAATGTAATAGCTTATGACGATTCCATGGATTGTATACCTTTTTTGTTTATAAAATAACTACAATGCGGGAGGAGCCGCGAGCAACAGCTAATACTTCATATTCGAACACAAGCTGCAGTGTTCTCGTAATAACTCAGTGCAAACTGAACGCATTTGTAGCGGCTACAAATCGACAACATGTCCGCGTGACCTTCCAGAAATATCGATATATACGCCCTCACCCGGAGCTTGTCGCTTTCTTCGGCAACACTCGGCAAAGTGATCTCACTGCACCTGACGGTAAGCGCAGTGCCGTCCAATTAGGGTATCGAGTAGCGAGAGACAATCTATCCCCCGCTACTCAATACAATCATGCCGGCCTGCTCCTTTACAATACACCATGGGCAAGAAGGTGAAGAAGCGGTCGAGGGTCTAGTGTCAGAGTACACAAAATGCCGCAAAACGGACAAACATCGTCCCCAACTCAAGACCTCCGACAAAAGCCGGATATACACTGGCTGGTCCCGGAACGAGACACACTTGCGTGTGCCACTATGGCGGGTTTTACACCCTGTGTACGGTGGTCGTTATCCGGGCGGATATGAATAACCTACCACCAGCAAAAGCGTTTTTAAACACTGTGAAATACCAAACGGACGTTTTGAATTGCGATGCATGACATAATCGCTACATAGATCCGGGCCAGTGTGCCAAAACGACCGCGGCCCGCTAACTCCAACGCGACGCCGCTTTTTTTGGCACCGACTCAAAGGGTTATAAGGTGAATGTGACGACTGCACGCATAAACCGAAGTCGTATTTTATTGTTAAGACTAAGAATAAATCGTTACACCAGAAGAAATCCTTAACTGAATCAGAAAATTCTTAACTGTATTTGCATTAAGATATTTTTATACGAGATGTGAATTGGCATTTCTAGAGATGCATGAATAAGGTGGATCGCCGCATTACAATAACCCGATTTTACTTGCTAATAAGTACTGACTGACCAACGGCATAATGTGTTTGGGTCTATCTTGTGTCGTGTCTGGTTGTTACAATAACAATCACTTATTGATTTTGTTTTTAGTTTATTTAAATTGACCTATGGAAACAGTAATTTATGCAAATAATATTTATTGCTTAAAAATAAAGTAAACAAATGTAATTTCGTTTCAAATAAAGCTTGTGATAAAGTTATTCCTAGTTCAAACAATGAAATGATAGTGTTAGAGCCACGCTGTAGACATATTTGTCTACAGCATGGATGGGCCGGCTCGACCGGGGTACTACCACTGTCTCACAGAAAACCAACGTAAAGTGACAGTTTACTGTCGCGTTTCAAGTTTAAGTGAGATATCCGGAGGCCCAGATTCCCCCTTCCCTTCCATAATTCCTATTCCTGACCTTCAAGGACGACAGCGCATACATGATACTTTCGGTATTGTGGATGTTCATGGGCGGTGGAGATCACCTAACATCAGGTGACCCACTGGCTCGATTGTCGGACTATGTTATAAAAAAAATAGAAGACGCCATTGAAACAGAATACTGTATTTTGTATGCGACCTATTCTATAAGTATCCTATTGCCCTTTATTCCACCGCATAAAAGGCGGTAGGCGCTGAACTTAAAAAATAAGTGGGGAAACCAAATAAATAAATCTCAAATTAAAAATGTTTTTTTATTAATTAGTACTTTTCGCGAACTGAGTAAAAGTCGTCCTTGTAGAGACGATATTAATGAAAACAAACTTGCATTTCAACTTTGCTTTCAGGTCATTAACCAGGAACTGAACAGGGGGCGTATAAGATAGACATAAACACAACACACTAGCGTGCTTTGACCAGATATACAAATGCAACATTATTATTTTCAGACTGTGCATCTCGGTTTGCAATAAATTATTATTACTCAGCCCTATATTATATATTTACTGTTTTATTTTATATTTGCTCTAAGTTACATACTGTAATGTGAAAAGTTCGTTTATGGGTAACTGTTTTTAACTTCTTCTACAAATAAAGTCATGTCCAATCTGAATAATTAAAAAGTATAGTATAAATACTTTACTGTTAAAGTTTCACGTATGTAACAACTACTTTAGTATATTTTTATTGATAATAAACAGTTTTCGGGAGTTCTAGATAACAACAAATATTTGCGTAAAACGCCTTAAATCTCCGAAATATTTTTATTTACTGCATTTACATAGGACTAAATGGGTATTTACGCCTTTGTACTTTGAGGAAATAATATGATTATAGAATTAAATTGAATCTCAAAAACTTTCCTCATATGGTCTTGTGGGATAAATACAGTGTCACTTAGTCTTTTCTTCCTTCACCTTCAGAACTTCCGTTCAATATCAACGAAAAACGAAACAAACGATCTTATAGGGTTGTGTGGGATAAACATAGGGTCATTTAAACTTTTCTTCGTTATTGAAATAACGTTAATGATCTTGAAAAGTGCATTCTTGTATGTTGTTTGCATTTTTTATATTAGATCATATCCTGATGAATGACTTCCATCGCCCAGGAATCGAAGACTCATGAGTAGCCAGCCTATGAAGAAATAAGCACTGAGAAAAGTTATGATGGTCATCGTACTGTTCCACTCAGTAAGGTACTCTTCTTGATTCATCTATAATTACTTGGTGCGACTGACTGATTCATCTACGCAGAGCTTAAACCGCAGGGACTACTAACTTAAAATTTTGACAGTTGATGCCTTTTTTGTTATAAGCATCCACTAAGGAAGGATTTTTGGAAACTCTACCCTTGAAGGGGTAAAACAATGGATGAACGGTTGTATGGATCCGTCTTTTTCAAAGTAAGAAGCACGAAATTACATATACCTCCCTGCTTCGGGTTAGAAATAAATATACACGTATATCAGCGTTTACTAAATGCTACTAAATGTAACCCCTTAGGAGGTAAATTAGGGGTTGGAAGTTTTCTGTCTGTTACGTTTTCACGGCTAAACCACTGAACTGATTTGGATGAAATTTAGCATGAGGATACCTTTAACCCCAAGGACGGACTGGGGTACTTAATTTTTAAATCAACAACAAGTGGTGCAATACTGAATGAAAGTTTTTATGGAAATTTTGGAAACCGCGAAATTCAGAATATAATTTGGGATACTTGACAAATCAAACTCTTAGGAGGCTCACTCCCATTACAATAGGGGATGAAAGTTTGTCAAAGAACCAATTTGATAAAATTCAGTATGAGGATATTATGGACTCTGCGGATAGGCGAGACAATCTTTTCTTTTAATCAACATCCTAGAAAGTCAAAATAGGGAATGAAAATAAGCCATATAGTTCTGTTGTAATTACGTTTCTTGAAATATATTTCTTTATTTTCTTTTTATGTATCAAAATATACCATAAAATATTAAATAAATAAGATATAGAATATGATCTACTCACGTTTTGTTGGCGGACTGTAAACTGAGGTCGATATAGGCGTGCTAGGTGATTTGGTAGGCGATTCGACTGTAGCTTCGACTTGAGTTGGTTCCCCTGCGTACAAAATACTACAAATTAGTCTTGTTACCTTATCATTCTATACAACATAGATAAATAATTATCTAATAAACAGTTTAGTGTATTTAAAAAAGGTATTTTACCTTAATCCAACATTATTGTAAATTTGTAAGTCTCATATTTATATATATAGACTCTTAAAATAGTGAAGTTTTCAACTTCCGATCCAAACAGTACTTTATAGGTAGGGAGCCCCAAAACAAACTAATATGAAATATAACTTTAACTATTTATCGTAATGCGTATATTTATTTTTTTGTCCATAACATATATTTTATGGTTTTCCTTATTCATAACTGTAACACACTACGTGTAGCGAATAATACACTTCTAAGCTGACAATATCAAATACTTCAAAAATGGCGTCTATTAACTACTTAACCTAAGTATATCATTACCCATTTTATTGCCGTTCTTCATGATACGACAGTATGAAACATTAATAAAATCATGTTATCCATAGACATAGATTTAAATAGATATCACAAGTGTAACTACTTCGCGTGCTGAAGAGAAAAACAAGACTTGTAGTATATTTAGCGCAAATTAATCGGATTTAGCCTGCATTCGTTGCTACCGCATCATGGCGATAGACGAATACAATGTCTATTATGCTATAAAAAATAAAAACCCTGCAACAATGTTTCAAGAGTGTTTTTCATCATTAAAGTAGCTCTTGTGAATTTACAGCGCATTTTATAAATGTACTACGCTTTGCTTCACACAGATTAAGGTACTTACTTGACAGTTGACACGTCTAATAAGATATATGTCTATGGGTATGACAATGGTATTTATAATATCATAAGTACTCTTGGAAGACAATTAAATATAATCCACACCATATTCTTTCTTATGTTATAACACATTAATCATTCAAATAACTACATATACTCAGAATAAGTCATACTAATATCGTTAATTATGTGATCTTTATATAAAATCTAAGTTAATACTATAGTCATGTAACGTATGCAATTTGACATTGACATTGAAACCCAAGAAAGCTTCTGCCCTGATAATCTCCTCTAATCCCATCCTCACGAGGCCGGATTAAGATGACGTATCCCTATTCGTGTCCTAACAAAACATTTTGGGAAACAAAAATGCCTTCATATAAATTCAATAAAAGTGGAAGTGAGTGTGTCACCTAATTAAAAATCAAACATTGTGGAATTCAACAATTATTTGAAACTATTAGCGCTACGAAATAACTAAAGCCTCAAAAGCTACAGCCTCAAAATTTAAATATTCTTCTAGAAATAGCAGCAAATTATCTTCTAACTCATTATTATCTTTTGATTCTGCTAGAACTAGAGATCCAGTTATACAGACAAATAAAAGAATCCTACAATAGTTCCTATATTCCGTTATCGGATAGGGAACCCTAAAACATATGTAATAATACCCAATATTCAAATGAAAGAAAACACTTGAAAGTTTCGCCGGCATTTCTGTTCGAAGATGAAAAGCATCAGTGGGCACGATGTTTCTGTAAACGGTATTGTCTCAAAGGGCTTAGTTCAGTCTAATAATGGCTGAAAAAGGTACGAAAACAAATATGAAGTCGTGTCTTTACAAACAATAAATTATTCGGAAGGTGGAGGCCGCCCGAGGCGAGCATTTTGTTTATACTTGTCTGGCGTGTCGAATCGGTCGACAAGTCACATTTTCGCTTGCACTGTTTACTTCAAAATCTGAACATATTCAGGCCGCTATGAAAATTTTAAAATTATGACTGTGATATATTTAAAATACAATTAGTATGATTACAGAAAAAATACTAGAACCCTATTAGCAAAAAGTATTAAACAAACTAATTTCCCAGCAAAATGAATAACCAAAAAATCTATATTATCTGCAAAAAGATTTTTATACTACAAGTTTTTGGACTACCATGATACCCAATAAAATCTAGTTTAGCTAATGTTCAATGTTCACATATGTAATGAATTGGAAATATGAAAATAAAATTTTATTATAAAGTGTCACGTCAAGTCAAGCTACAGCGATTTTTGTCTACAGCATGAATGGCAATCGAAAATCGATATAAAGTCGTTGAATGAGATTTCTGCACTTTCTCAATGAATATGTTTCTAAACCCCACATTCTCGAAACTTCTTTCTTCTCTTTAGTCTAATATTGTTGGTGTTCATGGGCAGTGGAAATCAATCATCAACCGGTGACCCACTTTCTCGTTTGCCAATCTCTGCTATAAAAATTACTCCAAAAGTCTTGAATGGAAATAGAGTAGTAAATAAACGTTTATAATGTCAGGGCACCGAAGAGGTTCGTTCTTTTCGACGAACTCCAAAAAGTAGCGGTTATCAATTATAACTATATCAATCAATATCAATTATAATTATATATTATATTTTACGTGCTTTCTCGGCTAAATATGAACCGATTTTAAAAAGTATACTTTAAATTCCATACGGTTAACGTCAAGGGTGATCTCATATATAGGCTAAATCCTAATGACGAGGGTCATATGAGGGCAAATTGGGAAAAATCCTCGCCGGATTACAGTAAACGCACTGACATTCGGGGTATGAAGTCGGTTTTCCAAGCTTTTATTTAAACTTATTTTTTTTATCCTGCCACGGCAAAGTGACCACATTGCACCTGATGGTAAGCGCAGTGCCTCCAATTAAAGTATCAAGTAGTGAGAGACGATCTATCCCCCGCTATACAAAACAATCATGGCGGCCTGCTTCTTCCCACTACGCCATGGGGAAGAAGGTAAAGAAGCGTCTAGTGTCAAGGTACTCAGAAGGCCGCAAACTGACATCGTACCTCATTTCTAGACCCTCGACAAAAACCGGATGTACACTGGCTGATCACGGAACGCGACACACTTGCGTGTACCACTATGGCGGGTTTTATACCCTGTGTACAATGGTCGCTATCCGGGTGGATATGAATATCCCACTATGATTATGTTTTAACGAATAAATACTTAAAACGTAGAGTTATTAACGTATAGGTACTGTATCCAAGGAAACCACAGTAACAACTCACTACCAATTACCAAAAAGGTCTTTATATAGACTTACATAATTGACTTTGTCAATATTAAATTAATTATAAAATCAATATTTATCATTTTACTTCGCAAATAGAAATTACACAGAAGGCTAAGACGAGATAAAATCTTATCGTAGTCGTCGATATATTGGAAAAAAGTTGATTAGATAGTGAACAAATTAATGCATTTACGTCAATTTTTAATTCAATATACATTTGCTGTCGCAATACAGTAAATATTTAGGTTCAATCAAACATGATTATTTTTTATTTTAACGCGCGTTGAGACTCTTTATTAACCTATATAATTGGTCTAGAATTATATTAGGTAATTAAACTTTTTAATTTATTTTCATGGTAAAGGTGGTATCTATAACAAAACAGTAGACGTGCGATTTATCCTATCCAATCTTAAAAATAAATATTTGCTTGTTTGTTAGTCTTCTATGCGTTCCTCTACCGTTAAGTCGATTAAGATGAAATGTTATTGAGCAGTGTGTACGGCCCAGTGAAAGTTTCTTCCAGAAAAGGGATTGATGTAGGTTTCCAGCCTCCGTGGCGCTGCGTGCAAGTAGCCGGTTGTGAAACAGTGGCCGTGGGTTCGATCTCCTCGCCAATACAAATGTACAGTGTAACAGTCAGATGTTTGTTTCGGGTCTGGGTGTTGTGGGACCGTAGCCCTCGTAGTTCTCGATACCCACGATACAGGTTTGACCTAGTGTGGGGTCAGAACTATGTGTCTGACTGTTGGGTGTATTCATTATTATTTATTGTATATAGCACAGTTATGCCATAGATAGCAGCGATAGCCTAGTTGGTTACGGTACGGACTGTCAAGACGAAAGTCGTAGGTTCGAAACCCAAGTGGCATACACCTCTGACTTTTCTAAAGTTATGTGTGTATTAAAATGTTAATTATCGCTTGCTTTAACGGTGAAGGAAAATCTCGTGAGGAAACCTACATATCTGAGAGTTTTTCGAAGGCATGAATGAGAAGTCTGCCAACCCGCATTAGGCCAGCGTGGTGGACTAAGGCCTAACCCCTCTCATTAGTAGAGGAAGCCCGGCCCAGCAGTGGGACAGTGTTTAATACAGGGCTAGTATTATTTATTATATTATATGCCATAGAGTACAAATAAACCTATCGACACATATAAGTGGAGCCGTGGACAAAAACTGAAAATGCTAAATCAAATGTGACGGCAAGGGTCAGAACGGGCAATTATCAGCTTTAAGAAAAAGCTGGTCTGTCACATCGTTACAAATATAAGACGCAGTTTTAAATAACAATTGGAACATACAATAAAGGTAAGCAAGTTCCTGCGTGGTTCTTGCTAACGCAATCGTAATCATCAATGGGCACAGATGCGGATTAATTTAAACAAACATTACGATTCCATTTGCTCTAAAATTAGACTGCAGTGATCGCGATAATTTAAAAGGATGTAATCAACACGGCGAACTCCGCACAATGTGTTTCAAATACGATTTACTGGCGGCTGAAGACAAATTAGCAAAAAAACATTGTGATAGCCTCAAAAAGTACACCGACTTCAATAAAAAACAAATTATGCGTCCCTATAAAATTTGAGGGATGCCCTCGATTTTTCTGATGATTGTTATGCCGGACTGACCAACCTTCTGACCCAGTTTACCCGAGGGACGACTAGATCGGGGCCCTAACCAATGTTGCTACGCCGGTGTACCGACTAAAAACCCCGCGGTGGCCTGGTACCACCTGGGAAGTATATCCTTTTAAATAAAAAAATAATTTCTCGAATCGGTCCAGGCGTCTTCGAGTAATCGGGGAACATACATAAAAAAACCGATGAATTGAGAAGGAACCTCCTCCTTTTTTCGAAGTCGGTTATAAATAAAGACGTCTGCAACATCCCTAGTTAGAATCTGGTTCAAGGAAGTGCACGACTTCGAGCGCAGCATGTTTTGGCACAGGCTTGTATTTTCCGGGTCTAGTGCCAGATTATAATTAAACAGTTTTTATCATCCTGTTGTCACAGTATTGAATTTGCAAACGCTATCTTTTTAAGGTGTCTCGTTAAAAGTGACATAAATTTTTTATGACTTAAGTCAAGGGCTATCACTAAGTTGCACAAATATAATAAAATATGCCTCATAATATTATTGTAGCACTTTATAACAAAGTATATAATATTTTAATTCATTGTCCTTCCTACTAAAACTCATTTAAATATTAAGTATCGTGTCGATCAATTTATAAAGTTTTAATTAAATCAAAAAGTAATGTAAATTGTCTTAACGTGGGTGATTAAGTATATGCCAATGTATGGTCATTATAAATGTGGGTTTAATGCAATTATACACCCCTTAATATTAAATTTTTAACCGACTTCAAAAAAAGGAGGAGGTTAACAATTCGTCGGAATCTTTTTTTTATGTATGTTCCTCGATTACTCGAAGACGCCTGGACCGACACGAGAAATTCTTTTTTTATTTATAAGGGTATACTTCCCAGGTGGTCCCATTGGCACCAAGTCAGGATCTGATGATGGTATCTCAGAAAAATCGAGGGCAACCCTGAAATTTTATATTGACGCATATTTTGCTTTTGTTGATGTCGGTGTACTTTTTATGAATTAAAAAACTTTTATTCTATTACTATTATACAATATATGTATCACTTCACGCTTGCCTATAGATAAATAAGTGACAATGATTAAACTGTGAGATATTTCTGAGCATACGGGACTACTATAGTCTAAATATATTAGGAAATGGAAGCACATAAGGCTGAATGTTAATACATCCACTCTTTAGTTGATGAATAATGTATTAATACATTAACTCTATAGTTGATGTATTGATGAATTAAAAATAGGTTTTTGACCTATGTTTATACTCTGAGCTCTACATTATTAGCAAAATTATAAAGTACTATTAAGCATTTTGTGTTAGTAATGTTAGTATTATTAAATAACCTTGAACTCATTTTGATTATAGACATAGATTTTAATAGATATCGCAAGTACATAAATATGTATGAAACGATGACTGTTTCTTTTTAACGTAACGTCACAAGAGTAATTCAGTGATTAGAAACAACCTTGAAATACTAAGGTGAAGTTTTTACAGTACTTTACGGCATTCAAGAACATTTTTCGTGGGTTCACCTGACTGCCAGCTATGGTAGCGTTGAATTCAGATTAAATTACAAATCGATTACTCTTGAGCATTAGCGCAAGATCTCATACTTCATCTTAGCGCACGAAGTAGGTATGTATATTTGGAATCTATGTCTATGCTTTGAATAATTTAATTCAGGTCAAAACTCGATGGCAGTAGGAGATCCTTTAGCAAAATTATTAATTTATTTGTTTAGGAGATATTTAACCAAATGAGCACTGGTTTTAACTAAGCTGTCTCATTCATTTTGAGATGAAATGTTCTCTATACAGCATTTAGCATGTGAGCATACCTTTTAAGGATCATTACACCGGTACTTTATTTCATCGAACAGATCATAAGAATATTTGGGCTAGTAATTTGTTTTGTGAAGTATTGAAAAATAAATTGTCCTCAAAGAACGCCAACGAATCTGTTTTGATTAAATTCTTGCTTGCATTATATAAACGACGCAAGAAAACTTTCAGCTGTGTAATTCAAAATTTACGGCCCACGATAAAACTTTTATTTTATTACCTGTTTAATCATTCTTGCTCAAAATTAGTTCGAGAAGTCGACATGCCTTTAGATTTAATCCACATTTTTTGTTTTATTCTTCAATATCTAATAACAATTTAATTGATGATTAATTTACTATAGTAAGAAATAATGAGCAGTAGAAGAAGTAGTACATTAATTCTTGTATGTAACAAGAATTAATCTTATATAAACTACATCGGAATTAAAAAATTTAAACATTGACGTCATATAATTAAGCCTCAACTTAATTTTTGTTAATGAGCCATATATGAATGGTCAACATTCAAAACACAAAACAATTATGTATATAAATTTTTGATAAATGAAATCTTGGTAGTTATCATATTATTATTATTTAAGAACATTTCTCAAGTTCAAGTTCAAGTTAACGATCCCTTCGTTAAATCGAAAATTAAAACAGTTTCCAGTTGCCTAGAAGTAACTAGTACCAAAATTGCCTTGATTAACGTGTAGCGGGGACTAGCCCGATCATCGATAACTAGATCACATGACTCAGTTATTATCGTGGAAATTATATTTAAGGCACCGGCTTTAAATCTATTTTGAGATGTTATTTACTGTTTGTTACACGATTGTACGCCGAATCAATTCTGTTTCAGATGATGTTTCAATTTTATTATTTTAGAGAAATATATCGAAATACTTTTTTGCGCTGTGTTGTGGTATGTACTATGTACGTGCCACAGCACAGAAGTACGCTGAGTGGTCACCTACCTGTCACAGCTGCGACGTGCAAGTGCCAAACCCCTTAGTTTTAAGTGTAATAGTTTTTGTTAAAGTGGTATATGCGCGTTGTAGTTTGGGCAAATAAATCGTTTTTCTTTCTTTCTTTTAGCTATTGTAGTTATAATCTCCGTTACAGTATAAAGACTTATCGGTACCATAAGAGACAGTGTTGTACACAATAAGTAGTCTCAATATTTAGTGCATAAAAAATCCGGTGACACAAATATAACCCGCTGTTACTAAAAGTAAGTCGGTTAAACAATTGTTAATACACGCTACAAACGTGATCTGTTGTACACCTTTATATAAAGCTTGACCTGTATCTATCTATGCAACAGAATGTTTCAAACGTAGCTTTCTCTGCGTCCAAGACATCCGATTTACTTCAAAAAATTTCATAGATCACTAGGACAATAAAAAAATTATAGTTTAAAAATCTATTTAAAAAAAACTTTAGTAATTAACCAAACTAAAAAGTACAAAATATTTTTTAAATATGAACAGTTATTATACAGCGTTAACAGCGATACAAAATTTACTGGTATATTATTATTAAAAAATGTAATAAATAATTATTATATTGCGTTATATGCGAAGAACTAACAGACAGACACAAGATAGCTAATGTTTTTTTTATGTTTAGATGGTTTTAATATGAATTTAATACAGAATCTGCATATTCCAATATCGAAACTATTGGTAGTGAAAAAGTTTTTAAGCCTGAAATCTCCACAGCGTAATTTTGTATTTATAAGAAACATTTTAAAGACTAGCCTTACCAATCTGCGCTATGAAATACGACAATAAGCTTTATGCATTTTCACGTAAATTTCGATCACTACACTAGATTAACGAAATTCGGCACGGGTCAACTATACCACGCAGGCCATCGGAGGCCGGAGGGTAACTGTCACAGGGCACGCACCGACAATGGCCACTTTCTGTATGTAAATCACAATAAAATACCCGCTTTGTACACTGATTACGACACGCTGAACTAAACACCGAACGCGTCATCCTGGTGCCATTCAAGTTTAGATATACGAGCAAATAGTGACTCTATTGGACTTTATTTATGAATGAAATTGACTCAGTAGTCTAGTTCATGTAAACTTAAGTGGAATCGGTGAGATTCTGGGTTCGATCGCCAGGTCAGGTGATTAAAATCGGTGGATTTCAATTCGAGAGCTACATGCGAGTTGTCTGTCGTCTGGATTGCAATTGGCTACACACGTTACTTAATCTAAGTCGGTTATGATTTTTCGACTGCATGTAGTTCCGAATAATTTTTTTATCCTGTCACGGCGAATTGACCACACTGCACCTGATGGTACACACAGTATCGAGTAGCGAGAGACAATCTATCCCCCGCTACTCGATACAATCATGCCGGTCTCTTCTTCTGAGCCATGGGTAAGAAGAAGCGTTCAAGGTTCTAGTGTCAGAGAACTCAGAAGGCCGCAAAGCGGCAATAAATCGTACCCCAACTCTATGCCTCCGACAAAAACCGGATGTATATAGCTGATCCCGGAATGCGTCACACTTGGATGTGCCACTATAGCGGGTTTTACACCTTGTGTACGGTGGTCGCTATCCGGGCGGATACGAATATCCTACCACCAGCATGCAGATTGCTCAGAATCAGCCAACCAATAAACAATAACCGACTATGAGCCTAGTGTGGCCGCGGCCTAATGTAAAGAAGTATTCTATTATTCATTTCGCATGGTGGATTTCTATCTGTGTTTTACATATTACACTGCTTCTAGGCATTCGGAAAAATTACGAAGTAGTATGCTCATTTAGCATATTAAAAACTAGCCTGTCGTCACACTGATAAATAAAAATGCCAACAATCAAACAATAAACTGTGAATATTTTCCGAGACCGAGAAGGAAAATAAAATTTGGTGCACGTACACAAACTAATTCTAATTCTAAATGTTCAATAAAAATCTATAAACACTGAATTACATCACTTCAGTTCAACATGTGTGGGAAGGCGCGACCGAACCGTCCTTTCTAACTCTCATTGAGCATTTGTAATGTCTAGTGAACAAAGACCCTTCATGCTCTATTAACATACCACTATTTGCTAGAATGTCATGTATCATGGTAAACTGGGGATTATTTTTCGCAGGAAAATTGAAAAGCGGAGTTATGCAAGACTTTAATTTGTATACACATTTTTGTTACACATTGCATTCGAGCGGAACGGTCAGGCCAATTAGAGGGCGGAACTCCGGTTGTAATATAACGCAATGCATCGAGGTGCCCCCATATATTTGTTTGGATGGTAGAAGTTCGCTATTGTGGTGCGTCCGGTGACAGGACTTACAAAACTCGCTGATGAATATTCCCTATAATAAACTATAAAATATATTTATCGAATCCATGAAATGCTATACATTATTTAGATTCAGTCAATATTTTTTACTCTAACGCCAGTTCGACATGCAATTTCGCTAGAGAAGACGGGCAAGAAACTCCAGCGTTGCTCTTTTCGAACACTGATTAACAATATTTGGTCATACAATGAATACACGATTCAAGTTTGATTACATTATACTGAGCAATAACCCATACGCACTTTATAATAATAATACTAACCCTGTATTATACACTGTCCCACTGCTGGGCACGGGCCTCCTTTAATAATGAGAGGGGATAATCCTCTACTAATAAACGCACTTTACAAACGACTATGCGAATAAAGAGAGTATTATCATATACTTAGTTACATTATAATTTATGATAAATACTGAATTAGAATTTTAGATTATAAAGTTGAGGAACACATACAACATAATTTTTAATCATTGCATATTTTAATATCTGTTCGCTTAAATGGCTTACACATATTTAGCTGTGAACAAAAATTCTTTAACCCATGTTACAATGACTACTTTCTAGAATCAATTTTTCAAAGAATTGACACAGGTATTTATATTTCAATATACAGTATATTTTTAACATATTAACAGGAATGTAACAGGTCTAATCATCTGTACACGAAGTCTTGTACAGTCCATACTTCACTGCAACATAGTACGGGTGCAGTGACCCTACATAAATAAATAGCCACCAGTAACATACAACGCGTGTTTCCGATCATTCACGGAAATGAGGTTACATTGTATTTATTATGGAAATACGAAATATTATTTGAGTATGTTTAACATCTGAGTACTCTGACACTAGACCCTCGACCGCTTCTTCACCTTGCTCATGGCGTAGTGTAAAGAAGCAGGCCGGCATGATTGTGTTGAGTATCGGGGGATAGATTGTCTCTCGCTACTCTATTTGGACGGCACTGCGCTTACCATCAGGTAAAGTGTGGTCAAAATGCCGTGCCAGGAAAAAAAATCTTACGCTATTGATGGCTAAGCATGGTTGGTGAAAAACGTATGTGGCAGAACCACGTTGTATATAGTTACATAGTTTTATATACAACAAGAATGGGCTGCCTCGACTGGAGTGGTATCACTATCTCAAAGAAACTACAACATTTCGTATGTCTAAATGCCTTCTCACCGTTAGTTTTCGTTCTTTCTGTGATATACTTAGGCCATTTACACGTTTGTCGACTTTTGATATGAAATGCGGTGTTTTCATACAAAAGTTGACCACATTATTATAATATAAGATTGAGAACAGCAAATAACCGGTTTGAATCGTTATAATTTGTTATAGATGTGACCTGGCAATAGCACATTAGGCTACTAGAAATACAATCAGATCGGCAATAATTGGTACAGTCATGCGGTAAATAGAATGTATGTGATAAATGTTCGGGAAAAACCTTACTCTAAGGGCATTCATCGGCATGGCAGAGCGTTACAAATCAACTTTGACTTAATATGCGGGTAGAGTTTCTCCGATCGACATTCCTGTAGTTTTACAAATATAATATGAATACTATGTGTATATACTAAACCTTCGTCAGGAGAACATTATCTTTAAAAAATATATGAAAATGATAAAAGCCAACCAGGACACACACCCCTGAGTATGAAGTGATGTGTGTATGTATAGTTATTTATCGCTAGATTCAATCAATATGCTTACCTTCACTGATTATCTATGTATTCTCCAAATGCATTTCAAAGATAGGTATAGTCTACAAATCCATATTAGTCGTATGTTACGCAATTTTGTATTATTTGTATGAATCACTAACAAAACACGATTTACAGCTGATTATATAACTGCTAGGTCTTAATTGTTATGTCGAAAATCTAATTTTCACATTCATTATTAGTGAAATGGATTTCTTGTAGCTTTTTATTTTGTATGAAAATTACGAGTTTGCAATTTATCGCGTGTTGCTCCTGCAATAGTAATTTTAGTTCGAAATGATATTTAAGACGAAAAAATACTTGTTTATTGTTATACATAATTATTTTGAGTTCGACATCAAAGAGGTTCTTATTTATCGGTTTTATTTACTCATGAAAATTAAATTGGATCAAGGCAGAATATAAAACAAATCCAAATTGTCTCGTGGAAATACCGCGAAAATCGTGAACAGAATAAACAGTTTATTCCGAGATGAATATCAAGTATCGAGTGCGATGAGCAAACGGATTTAAACGGTTCGGTTATAGTGCTATGCAAATAAAAGCACAATGTAAGTGTTTTAAAGGAATTTGGTTGATTGAGTGGATATCTGGAGTAGAATAATATAGCTATCTAAGACACTTTCGTGGTGAGTTTTCATTTCTTTATAACGAAAAATGTTGTTGTAGATTAAACTGTTAAAAAACACAAATGATTAATTTACCACACTGCAGGAAGGAGCAAAAAACTTGTTGAATATATATTGGTGTATGATAACAAAATTAAATCAACAACACGATGTTAGATTCACAGACAACCTACTTACAGGAGAAACGCTTCTATATTTTATCTACCTATTTGGTATACTGTTACCATAGTTCACATATCTTACAAATTAATAGACATAACAAGCAAGCAAATTACAGCGACATTTGGTCACTTATATTCGTAATACTTAATTTAATTCGTACTTTACCCATTCAAGGTCCTGCGGAAACCTCTACATTATCGTGAACGCAGTTTATGGTACTTTCGCTAAATCGGTCACATTTCCCACACAGTAAACACTGTTGTTTGAAACTAAACTTGTATGGTGAGTGTGCTTTACGATTATTGTTGTGTGATCGCAATTTAACAGCCTAAACAAATATTTACATAAAGCACAGAAACTCGAAATAACCTAACACTATTTTGTACTAGTATATTACGTAGCAACTATTGTATGAAGAAATGCGAAATGTAAGCAGTTAGTCTGTAAAAATGAATGTATCAAAATGAAACATATACGAGTATTCGTCTAATGGAAATATCATTTTTTTTTTACCAACGAAAAAAGTTCTCGAAGCGCCACGTATATTTTGTAGTTTTTTTTTTACTATGGAATTAATATTTTCACAGAATGATCCAATTTTGATGATTATGTTTGTATTCGGTGGGTTTACTATGTACCCACTCCCATTAGGGTTACAAATTTGGTTCAATGTGATAACGCGATGCGAAAATAATAGGAAATTTGTCATGAAAGACCGGAAAACGTATCGTGATTACAGTTTTGAAGTCGGTTTTTTAGCTTTTACTTAATCATTTTTATAGTAGAGGTTAGCTAACGAGCAAATTGGTTATCTGATGGTAAGTGATATCCTCCCACGATAACCATAAGAATCATGGGCGGTATACCGACCGTAACGAAAACAATTGGGTATTGTGCAGGGGATGGGGATTCGGCCCCCCGGAAATCTCACTCTCTAATGCCAGAGCAAGCAGTTATTTTACGTCAGTTTTCTGTAAGACAGTAGGACTAGCCCTGTCGACCTGGCCGATGCTGTAGAAAAAACTGTCTAGCGCGATCAGAATAAAAATTACACATCTTATGATTATTATATAACATATTCTAGTGAAAATTTTTTTGTCGCATTATCTATGGACTCATACCTATGTAAACTCTAAAGAAATACTGACCTATTTTTGTGGCGTATACTGGTTTCTTTAAGCGTTTGGCTTTCTTAATCGTGCAAGTCAATTTTTCTATTGCTTTTAATATCTTCTCGCTGACTTTGTTAATCGTTCTTAACTTCGGATCGGTGTACTTTTTCGTTCGTGAGCCGTCGTCAAGCGATTTTGTCTGGCCTGAACACACACTTTCATCTGATTCTGTAGCTGATGAATCCGAAACTGGGTGAAATATGTACGGACTGTTTTGAAAACATGGCGAGTTCATGTTTTTCACGAAATCACAGCGGTTTTAACAGAAATTAAAGCAATATTGGTTTTAAAATAAAGTCCATTGCATAGAATTAAAAACGTCTATTCACAACGAGATCCAAAAGAACGTTGAACAAAGCCGGCGACGGAACTGGCTAAGATCATAGTTGATCTGGCCAGGAAGGCCTCGAAGCGTGACACCACTCCTCAAGACAAGCCCAAGGGACCTTGGCATGATATAAACGTATCTGTCTTCATAATTAATCAAAATCTGCATAGATACTAAACAATGACAAAAGTAAATCTATCTGAATGAGACTGAAACAGTAAATAGGTGTGGTCTGCATAGACAATGCAGATAAAATTCCTAGTTAAGTAGAAGACTGCAAAATATAACACGAAAAAATCATTTTGAGTTATCCTTCTCTTCAATCAATGACAGTAGATTAAAAATATTTAACTATATAGAACGGCGGTCTTAAAAAATAAAGTAGATAGCAACTGCATACACTAAAAACTTCAAATAATATTATCTCGTCATTGTAACATAGAGTTATTTCCGAAATTAGCAGTGGGGCCGGATCTCGTCCTCAAAATAAACTATTTTTTTTTCTATTCAGTACAAACGCACACACTCCTCAATACAATAACTTAATCGCAACATTATAGCTGTTATCGTTTTAAGAGTTACTGAAATATTCGATCTTATCATTCTTCATTTCTATGGAGATACCTACTCATTTAGGATGAAAGAAATGTTCAGAATAAATTAAACATTGATGGCGATATCATGTATCATACGTACACAAAATATAAAACAGTCATATTGCAAACCAACACCTTTTTGAAGTTGGTATAAATGGGAACTAAGTAAGGCTACTTAAGTCATTTGCTAGGATACTTCAGTATTAGCGAGGGAGATTTTACTCTGTGCAGAAGCTTAGAGAATATAAATCCGGCTTTATCGCAACCAAAAGACGCTCTAAAAACTAATTATAGCCCCGGAGATAATTTTCTGCTTGGACGCGAATAAGATAGATGTCCTCTCTGAATACTCAATTTCCTTTACTGAAGACACTCATATAAAAAAACGAAACTATTAGAACTAGACATTAACATAGCAGCGATAGCCTAGTTGATTGCGGTACGGACTGTCACGACGAAAGTCATATGTTCGAAACCAGCCAAAATGGCATACATCTCTGACTTTTCTAAAGTTACGTGTATATTCATTGTTAATTATCGCTTGCTTTAATGGTCAAGGAAGACATCGTGAGGAAACCTGCATAACTCACAATTCTCGTACGAATTTCTTTCATTAGTAGAGGAGGTCCGTGCGTTTAATACAGGAATGACAGAAAAATTAAAATGCTAATTCATAGATTAGATATTTGACCCGTTATTTATAGTGATTTCTATTTCATTATTCTTGGAAGGTTTGCATAGAGATTTCGTAGACAACGTTTAATTTGTTGTGTTTGTAATATTCTATACTACATAAAGATAAACTCGGGCTACAAATATTTGACCTGAACCAGGGTTTTTTTTTTGTTATTTTAATATTATAGTTATTCACATATTTACAGACAAAAATGAAAATAGGTAATTATGAAAGAAAAGGGATTAGTTTTTAATATTTAAAATCATATGGAAAAAGGCCAGTTACATTTAATAATATTCTTTACATAATTTGGGATAGCTTTTCTGCAAACAATATATTTTCTTGAATGTAGGAAAACCAATACATCCGGTAGATAGCTTCCGTGGCGCAGTTGGCTGTGAAACGAGAGGCCGTGGGTTCGATTCCCACACCGGGACAGATGTTTGTGTAACAGACAGATATTTGTGTCTGCGGTCTGGGTGTTGTGAGACCGAAAATCTCACGTAGTCCCTGATACCCACAACACAAGACTTGTATCTTAGTGTGGAATCGAGGCTATGTGTGTGACTATAATAATAATACTAGCCCTGCATCAAACAATGTCCCACTGCTGGGCACGGGCCTCCTCTACTAATGAGAGGGGCTAGGCGTTAGTCCACCACGCTGGCCCAATGCGGGTTGGGTGTCATTTATTTAGGATCGCAATTAAACGGAGAAATACTAGAATTGCACCGGTAACCAATAATAACACTAGAATGAGCGATTTGCTATGCGTAGATTTCTATACACGTGCGTGGTAGAGACACGCTATCGACTATTGTGTCTACACCATGAATGGACCCGCTTGACCGTGTTATTATCTCATAGAAACCTGACGTGTGCTAGAGCTGTTGGTTTCTGAACGGCCTGAGAGATTTTCCATTGCCCAAGTCCCCCCTTCATTTTCCAATCTCTGTCTTTTGCTTATAAACCGACAAAGCATATTATAGTATTCTAAGTGTGTATAAGCCCAGCATATTATACTGTAGTAAAAAAATGGATTCCAAAAAAGAGACGTTTGACTGTTCTACACCTAAATTGGTACACGAGTATTACGTATATTTGCACAGTATTATTTCTTACGGCATTGTATTGTGAATATGAATCACTGTTATGAAACCTATTATTAAAAATGAGCAGTCTGAGTTATATACGACCTAGGTAGTCGAGATTTTACTACTTGTATTTAAGGATAGCAATAAACTGACTGTACCTTCTGAACACATCTGTCAAAATAGGTATCTATTACTTATGTAATAACATTTAATTAATTCTTTATTCTTTAAAAATAGCGACATTCATCACACGGATACAAGAAAACGACTAAACAAACGTGATATACGACCGTTTTTTTGTCATGGCACAGCAAAGTAGCCACACTGCACCTGATAGTAAGCGCAGTGCCGGCCAATTAGAGTATCAAGTAGCAAGAAACAATCTATCCCTCGATACTCAACACAATCATGCCGGCCTGCTGTGTAGCTTCTTCACACTACGCCATGGGGCAAGGAGGTGAAAAAGCGGTCGGGGGTCTAGTATCAGAGTACTCAGAAGGCCGTAACATGGCCAAACATACGTACCCCAACTCTAGAGACCCGACTATAACCGGATGTACACTGGATGACCCCGGAACGCGACACACTCGCGCGTGCCACCATGGCGGGTTTTACACCCTGTGTACAGTGGTCGCTATCCGGGCCGATATGAATATACTACCACCAGCTATAAGCTAACACTAGCTAAAGTATATAATATAAGGATTTTGGTTCAATATTTTTTTTTTTATACTGGCACGGCAAAGTGACCGCACTGTACCTGATGGTAAGCGCAGTGCGGTCCAAATAGAGTACTGAGTAGCGAGAGACAATCTATCCCCCGCTACTCAATACAATCATGCCGGCCTGCTTCTTCACACTACGCCATGGGCAAGAAGGTGAAGAAGGGGTCGAGGATCTAGTGTCAGAGTACTAAGAAGGCCGTAAAATGGCCATTGTACCCCAACTCCAGACCCACGACAAAAACCGGATGTACACTGGCTGATCCCGGAACGCGACACACTTGCGTGTGCCACTATAGCGGGTTTTTCCCTGTGTACGGTGGTCGCTATCCGGGCCGATATGAATATCCTACCACCAGCTATAAGCTAACAGTAGCTAAAGTATATAATATAAGGATTTTGGTTCAATATAGTACTCCAAATATTTGACGTGGATTATATTTAAGCTTAAAGATATCAGGTAAGTATGATTTTTGCCCTTACTCTACAACAAATAGGTAGGTACTAAAAATCGCAAATTTATGTTAAGTTTTAAAACTTCTATTCTTACCTGGAGGGTTACTCTTGACACTCGATTCCAATTTAAAATTGGGATTTGGTTCGAAACCTGTACAATTGGCACTCTTGAACGCAACACCAGCGCACGATTTAACTAAATACGGCGGATTTTTTAGTAACTAAATGAAATAGATTATTTATGATTGCTAGTTCGTAAATCTTCTAATTCTAAATGAGTTGAGTGAGTTAGAATTCCAATATCTTCTAGATTGGAATTGAAACTGTACCGAGTTCGAGATTGGAATTGATTTCCAGAGTAGACCTACTGTTCTTTATATTCGTTATTTTCACAATTTTGTAAATAAATGTAAAGAGCAATTACCTCACAACTTCGTAAAATCTATCGAGTTAAAGATTCAAGCCTTGGGTATTCGTGGAAATGAAACTTAATAAAGTAAACCACATTAATATGGTTTACAATTATATATTTTTTTAAATAAATCTGCTATTTACCAACTCTCTAAAATATTCTATACAACATTAACACGTAAATACAGCTTAAAATAGTAAGCACACTATTTACAACGTTCAAAACATAATTCCAGTTTAGTCTCGTTGAGAATGTCACAATTGGCAATGCACAAACCAATGTAACATTGTATTGAAATGATATTGAATGTTTGTGTGCAGACAGATATTTGTTTCGGGTCTGGGTTTTGGAAACCGAAGTCCCTCGTTGTTCTTGATACCTACAATACAGGTTTTAACTAGTGTGGGGTCAGAACTGTGTGTGTGACTGTTGAGTGTATTTAGTTATGACAGACGCACACATCAATACCAATATTTAGTATTATAATAATAAGTTTTATCTGAGTCTGATCGACATTCAATCGCAATATCAAAAATTACAATAAATGGGCCTCAGATTTAATACCATCACAAAAATGTTTTTATCTGATTTTATGGCAAAAATATGAATCCTACTAATATTATAAATGCGAAAGTTTGGATAGATGGATGTTTGTTACAGTTAAGGGATCAAAAAATGACATAGGCCACTTTTTATCCCGGAAAAATGCACGCATCCTATGGGATAGCAAAATATAGAAAGGTGTAATAGCTTAAGATGCCTCCATGGATTGTATACCTTTTCTTCCAAAAATAACCTGCACGCGGGCGGAGCCGCGAGCAACATCTAGTAGTTAATATAATTAATTAGTTTACGTCCGTTTGAATTGTATGCATATCCCCATCTATGTACAGCTGAAAGACTATATAAATTAGCTTTCACGCATGTAAGTAATGTTTTTCCTAACACGTAGGCCATTTTATGAAGTTTGCTCATGGGAGACGTGACGAAGAAAATAATCGATATAAATTCGTGTCGTATCTGAAATAAGGCCCTGTAACGATCACGCTTGCTGTGAGTTTTAACTGAAAATAACTGTCAGTGTTGCAAAGATATTCTGTTGAAATTTAATGCTACCTAGCGCTGTCTGAATAATGAAAACACATTTTTTTTAAATGTCGTAAAATATAACTCCTTCAATCAGAGGCCTTCAAGCGTAATATTAAGGTAACTTAAATATTATTTGTAAAAATAAAGTAGTATTGGTATTGTTTTCACTAACTCTAGCACCTTTTTGAACCGTAACTAAGTGCCTAATAAAAGTATTGCTATAAGGTTTACTTAGGTGCCGATACAGTTCAAAATAATGACGAAGATTGGCGGATTATTTGATTTAAGCGGCATTTTAACCAAATTATTCTGCATTTTTTAAGCCTACTTTAATTTTTTGGTCTTTTTTCATTCATTAATTTTTTTGTGTTACATGCATAAAAAGTATACTAAAAGGTCTACTAAAAAGTAGACGAAGTAAGACGAAGAAGTAAGTATACTAAAAAGGTATACTAAAAAGTATACTAAATACTAAAAGTATACTAAAAATGTTTAGGAACGACCGAGGATACATGTAAGAAAATATTATACAACATAACTGTAAGAAATTATAATAATTAGGTATAATAAGGTAAAGACTTTATATCTCTTTTTATGCCATAATCTATTGAAGATCATTGACTCATTAAAAGGTGCCCTTATGATTAATAAACATAGTAGATAGTAGGATCATTATTGAATATTATATTCAAAATTTAAGCTCTACTTCCCTCTACGTATACCTTTCTACTTTTAGATTTATTTTACATTCTTGCACTGATGATAAATCAAATATGAAACATCATTTTTAGTCAGAAAGTTAGTTTAAGTAAATATGTATGTTTTTTAATCACTCACCTGAGGGATCATTATATTCTCTCATGGATTGATAAATGTTGCTTGAAGAGCTGCATCCTCTGTTGCCTTGGCTGCTAAGCGATGTGCTGAAGTAATCATTCCCTCGCGTTGTAGGCGTAAGAAGCACTCGATCCCTTCTTGGTAAGGATTGTGTAACAAGCTTTGAATCTTTTATATGTTGAGTGCGTTGCAAATTGATATCAGGCTTATCATTATTTCTTACGGAACTAGATTTAAATTTCTCTCCGTATTGACTTTCGTTTGCTCTTTCATATCCATTCATGAGTATTTTTTTAATAGTCTTAACTTCTTCGACTTCATTAATCTTGTGTTCGGTTACTGTAGAACGCTTTGTAATTTCCTCTTTAGTGTGGAAATTACTGTCGCTCATCGAACATGGTAGAGTTTTACTATCACACTCACGTTGTCCATTCAACGTACTTTCTGGTCGTAGATATTTTTCAAAAGGATCGCTGTTTCTTTTAGTTTCAAAAGGATTTCTAATATTTCTTGGAAGACTTTGATTATTCATTTCACGTGTTTTGCTATCATTAGAAAAATATATATTATTATCATTAAAATGCTTAGTTGCAGCAGTTCCATGTCCATTTACATTTTCCGAACCACTGTAATGAGGGTATGGAAGACTACCGTGATTAGATTCGTACGTTTTTGTGAAAAGTGTTGGCGACTTTAAATCTGAACCGTAATCGTTCATCGACTGCGTATCTTTACACTTAGTTCTATCTAAAGTGTACGAAGGTTTACCATTTCGTACAGGTAGTCTGGAATTATTGGAGTAGTTTGAAGGTAAAGTGGTATAAAATGGATTAGTTGGGTGGAATCTCAGTGGCTCTTCGTTAGATACTGCTGTTTTAACCAACGATGTGGACTCGAGTGCAGCGGGTAAGGAACTTAAAGATGCTCGATTGGAAGATAAAGGTCGATTTTGTGGAGACTGTGATGGTCTTATAGTTGCATAGACAGGTGCTTGGGGCGTCGCCCTACCACCTTGCATTTCCGCTATTAGCTGAGACGGTCCTGAAAAAAAATAAAATATATTAGCTCCCTAAGCGCCGAGGAACTTTAAACTCAGTAAATAATAAACTAAAAAGAAACATCAGAGAATGAACGTGAAAGTCCATCAATATGTAAACTGGAGGCAAGAAGCCTAAATTCAATTTTCAACCTTAACGGAGTAAAAATAGAGTCCAAAGCTTTTTGGTACGATGTGGTGTTTCCTTCTAACATTTCCACGCAAACAGTGAGAAGCGATAAAGTCACCGCCCGGTTGCCGCGAGGGCTTTGCATATGCAGACATGTGATAAAGTAATATACGTTGCATCTATACAATAGAAAATTTTCTAAGCAAAGTAAACATTCAACATCGTTTTATTCAAATACATATTACCAACGATTTAATGTTGAGATTGGAGAGATCATGTGATAATTTTGTACTTATTACATTTATATGTTTCTAACATTCAAAACGGGTATAATTTATCCAATTTACATAGCTCATGTGATGTAGCATAGATTTATGTATAAAAGAATCTTAAACATATTTTCTTTGCAACCTTTATAATAGCTGAAAATTTACGCATACGTGTGCAAATATTTTTTGGATGTTGTGAGACTGAAAGTCTCTCGTAGTCCCCGATACCCACAACACAAGACTCGTATCTGAGTGTGGGGTCGGGGCTATGTGTGTGACTGTTGGGTGTTATTTATTTATTTATTTATTTATATCAAATCAGTTATCCAAAAGACTAGAATTGCCTTTCAAGAAGCATTCTCACAAACAAAATATAACTAGCGTCTATGTAAACAAGAGAATGGATTGAATCAAAAAGTGCAACCGGTAAATGTAGAAATAGCAAAGAGGCTATGCGAGCAGAGTTTTCCCATTAAGCCGCAGGCGGATCGGGTTAATCCCATCGACCACCCAAGCTTTGATGCACCATTTAGTTTCGTTTAAGCGTTTCAAAAGCCACATGATGCTGATATTCCGGCTACTGGTGAAACTGATTACAATGTTTATTACACATTACTATCAATTGAAAAGAAAATACGTTTTTTTTAGATAAATCATGTTTGTATATAGACAATATTTTATTTATATTGCTTAATGTTATCTTCGGGAATGCCTATTCGTATAAACCTATTAAGTAAATTGACTCACATTGAGTAATAAATAAATAATTAAGTGAATAATCGAAATGATAAAGACTAAATTTGTCAATGTGATAAATTACTGTCAATAGTCAAACGGGGTAAAACAGCGGTTTGTTATTTCGGAAATGAATCGGGTTTCGTAATAAGTTCGAAGTCAAAGCGGGTGGCGGCTTCGCGTAGCTTCAGCGAGAAGCATTGACTGCTTTTAAATTGAACTAATGCATTCGCATTTTACTAGTTAATATTGTGATGTTATTTACGTTATCGTTTTATTTATTATTATTGCAACACATCTTTGATGTTAAAGTTTACTGCATATGTGCAGAACAATCAGTATAGACGCCAAACAATATATCTCAAGTTTCTAGCCGTTTCGGGACCACAGTTTTGAATTTAAAAAATATATTGACTTTCAAACATGTTAAATTTTCTAAAAGTAGATTATAAGTTTTCCCTAAAGTTATATAGCTACTTATAATAGCTAGTTCAACTTTATCTAGATTCAAAATGTTATGTCAAATGTGTGTAAAATGTTGTGTTGGACCTTGTCCAGAGAGATAGCAATCAAAGACATGATCTTATTCTTTATATGCCACAAATCCTCACATGAGCCATGAATATTGCCTGAGTTAGATAATATTGAATAGGAACAAAAGGTTGCTAAAAAAATAATTATAAATTCTACCTTATTGTCTAACACGTTCTAAACACTGGACATTATATTTTTTTCGTCCTGTCACGGCAAAGTGACCACACTGCACCTAATTGTGAGCACAGGGCCGTCCAATTAGAGTATCGAGTAGCGAGAGACAATCTATCCCCCGCTACTCAACACAATCATGGCAGCCTGCTTTTTCACACTATGCCATAGTCAATAATTATTTTTCGTGTGTTTTAATTTTTCTTTATTTTATATGCGTATCGTACACTTTACGTATTAATTTCGTTGCGGATAAAAGACAGTTATGAAGCATTCCCAGAGACTCGCCGAGTTTCATTACTCGGTGTCGAAAAAATGCGTGCCATTGTTGATCCTGGCTAAACAGGAGTTACAATGGCGGGTGTGTGGGTGGGATAGTCAACTCCTTCATCTCAGACAGTGACATATAACTATTAGAATAATAAAAGAATAAATGTCACACATAACATGTCTGTTTAAAACTTACTTTTCAACTCGGTGCTTTTGCCAATAGATCTTCTTCGGGGTGACATCTCCCTGTCTCTGGCGAGAGAAAACTTAGATTAGAACTTGGAAACAAAGTAAAAACTTACAAGTAAGACAAGAACGTGTTACCTAGATCGAACTTGAGTGAGAGTTACCAAACGTTTCGGATATTCTAATTAGTCCCTTTTAGCTTAGTTTTATTTAAAACTAGACTAAAAGGGACTTACATATAAAGCAGATTCATATTTATATACCTTAGAAGTACATAAAATCAAACGCCAAACCCAAATTTTACAGGAAAGGCGAAAATGCGCGAAAAGCTTTAAATACAATATTGGGCTGGTTATTTATAACTTTTTGGAATAAACTAATAATTAGCATCTTAATTTAATGCTTTGTAGCATTTTGGATAACTTAGTTTTGCGATTTCATTAATGCTAAAAATAGTATTTTAAAATAAAACAAATAAATACACCTAAGAGTCACACAGTTCTGACCCCACACTAGGTAAAGCCTGTATCAACGAGGTACTACGGTCCCACAACACTCAGACCCGAAACAAATATCTGTTTGTCACACAAACATTTGTCTCGGTGCAGGAATCGAACCCACGGCCTCTAGTTTCACAGTCGATTACTCGCCCGCTGCGCCATGGAGGTTGTCATCTTGAAAAAAATTAAGTTACTATTGTGTAGGACCTCGGAATTAAAAATGTATTTTATAGAAAGCATATTCCGCCAATATAGTCAGTAAATCTTCTTGCATCGTCATAAAGGGACAAAAGTGCATAAATTTCTGTCACAGCTAATCTGCAGACGGTCCGTCGTTTGATTCCAGTGTGCAGCGTCGAAGAGTGATCGGATTAACGTCAGTGCACGTTGTACGGCCGCGCCACAGCTGCCTAGTTGCTGTACTCATGCAGAAAGATCTGTGCATTCCTACATTCTAACGATATTATGTTCTGAATGTTTGAATTCTATACTTGAATATCTTTGGACGTGCAGGTAAGCGAACCGATGTTTTCTTCATAAGAATACTTTAATATTTTTTTCGATACTAAAAGTGAAGAAGGGACATACATTAATTTTCTATTGATCTATCTAAAAAGATAGTTCATTAATGAAAAGAAAAATGTATTAACTAAACAATTAAAATAAGCCGACTGCGTAAAAATTATTGATTGGAAAGAGAAAAAAACGGGGATTAACCATAGATTTAAGATTTTACGCTACAATGGACAAAATAATGACTAAAATATGTTTGATGGTGATCTTTACTTGACAATCGATTAAATTTTAAAAACAAATATATTTTATGATTTTCGTTTTTTTTATGTTTTTTTCCGCCTACATCTAACATTCAATTGAAATAAAACTAATTTTACGGATTCTATCGCGGTTTATTTTACTTTTTTAGTCCTCACGTGTCAAAAGCTTTACACCCTTCATGGTCACGAAACGGACCATGAAGGGTGTAAAAATGTTGGGAGTGGATGGATGGATGTTTGTTACTCAATCACGTTACAACGGCTGGACGGATCTGGTTGAATTTGGCACAGAGATAGAGAGATAGCCTGGAATAGCACATAGGCTACTTTTTATCCCGGAAAAATGCAAGCTTCCTACGGGATAGCAAAATATAGAAAGGTGTAATAATAACTTAATATGCCTCCATGGATAGTATACAATTTTTCCAAAATTAACCTCCACGCGGGTGGAGCCGCAGGCAACATATAGTGTATAATATTCGCGTAAACATAAGAAACCAATATCTTTTTTTATTTTTTTTTCCCGCGGGAAAAATCCTTCTTACGGATACCTTCTGGTCCTCGGGGGAGGAGAGATGGTTATGCCGGACTCACCCTCCTTCCGACCCAGATCGCCCTAAGGACTACTAGGTCGGGACCCTAACCAATTTTCCTACGCCGGTGTACCGACTAAAAACCCCGCGGTAGCCTGCTGCAGCACATGTGGGACGATCCCGGGGGATCCTGAGTATACTCTGGATTGCTGCCGGAATCATCCCTGCGCCATGCCTTTACGGCCCGTCTCTTCTTGGGCTAAATGCCCTCCCCAATTTACAGCAGCAGCACGATGTTCGCGCCGCCACCCGTCTCAGGGTCGCACCATGAGAATATATATATATAAAAATATAAATATATAAAGGCCGCACATCCCCCGCTGTGCAGCCGCGACCCCCGTGATCCCTTTTAGTCGCCTCTTACGACAGGCAGGGTATACCGTGGTAGAATTCTTCAGGGCCCCCATTCCACAGGGCAGGAGGCGCCAATTAATCGTCAAACTCGGCGCCTCCTTCTCATTTGGTGACGAGCGGGATCGGTTCGTTCCCGATCCCGTTCGGCGCTCTCCTTCTGCGACATGACACGTTCGCAGAAGGAGGCCATCGCACGCCACGATCTTCGTCTGCCGACCATGGCAGCTACTACAGCCGGCAGAGAAAGGTCTCCATTGACAGCTGAGCTGAGAGCGCTGCGCTCCTCATCCCAGGCTGGACACTCCTCAAGGGTATGTTGGGCCGTGTCATTTCGACAGCTACCACAATGGTGGCACGCGGCAGACTCCTCTTTTCCGATCCGACACAGGAACGAACCGAAACATCCGTGACCCGACAGTACCTGTGTCAGACGGAATGTCGGTGCACCGTGGCGCCTGTCAAGCCATTGGCTAAAAACAGGACGCACTGCCTCGACAGTCCTCAAGCCTGCATTAGGAGTCTCCAGCCTGGCTAACCACTCATCCAAGACGGCTCTGCGTACGGAGGCCAGTCGGGCCTTGACCTCCCTGGGAGCCAATCTAACCCCGCGACGGGACGCCTCCTCCCGCCAGAAGAAAACTGACGAGAGCAACTTGGCGTCTAAGTCCCAAGGTAGAGTACCGGCTAATATGCACGCCGCCTCATGGGAGATCGTGCGGTAGCCCCTGACGATACGCTGCGCCACCAGACGCTGTGGTTTATGCAGTAATGCGACACAACGAGCGCTTAGGGACCCGGCCCAAACGGGGCAGCCGTAGAGGGCCATGGACCGCACGACTCCAGCGTACAAACTTCGGCAAGGGTTGCCAGGACCTTCCAGGTTCGGCAGCAGGCGTCCAAGCGCGCCCGCCGTCCGTACCAATTTCGGCGACAATATCTGGAAATGCGCGCGGAAATCCCACCGGCTATCCAGAGTCAGACCAAGGTACTTCATGTTTGAGCCGATGGGAAGAAACCAATATCTGACATTCAATGCTTATTTTTACTATCATAGTAAAATAATGTAAAAAATTATTCAATCAGGTTTTCATGGAGCATAATGATGAATGTTTGTTTCCTAACCCGGAATAACAATGTAATGTGAGACTAAATTGAACGTATTTGTAGTAACTATTTAAATGCCTCGGTGGCACAGTTGTAATTGTGCATGCGTTACGGCTGCTGTGCTGAGGTCTCGGGCTCGATCCCAGGGGTCGGGTAAAGTGATATTGGGTTTTTTATTGATATGGCGATAGGCTGGCCCCCTATTACATTATGGGACAGTAATAATTAAACCGTAGTGTATATGTATGTATGTGACTAAATATAGGTATGTACTTACTCATTTAAACCTAGTCGCAGTATGGGACCTGCCGATCTGAGCATGGCATGAGCATCAGCGTTGCTCATGCTTCTCGTGGGTCGACCATTTATGGATGAAATCACATCTCCTTCGCGAATTCCACCCAACGATGCTTTACGACCGGGATTCACCTGAAATGAAAATATAAATTTTATTTATCATTTTTAAATAAAGGAAAAATAATATATTTTTTATAAAAATAAATACACTGCTAATAAATACACAACACTATCCGATCTAATCAAACTCATTCAAAGAGAAAAATCACTACTACTTTAGTATAGTGTTGTGGTGCATCGAATATAAAAGTGCAACTTCGGAGCTACAAACCGCATTCGGTTGTTTTCGTCTAGTCGCCGGTGAACAGAACTTCAACATATTTCCTTCTTATAGACTCAGAGCCACCCCACCTCACTTGCACACACACACCCCAACCCCTCAAAACACACACGCACAGTACACAACGTTGTCAAAGGTCATTGCCGCGATATACACAAAAGCTTAGAACATAAAAGCACAAATTGTAGTATTTTTAATCATTCAACATGAAACACACAAATCACATGTAATAGAGCCGCGCGATGGACTAATGCAACATCTACATTTCTTCAAGGCGTTCGCCACGCGAACATCGTGAGCTATACTAAAAGCACAAAGGTAGACACGCGATGAAGCGGCCAATTTCATCGAAACATTAAATGGGCATTATACGAAAATGCATGCGCCGTGAGGGACGCACACCTATTGTCGGGGACCATCACTCGCCACGAATATTAATCTTGTTGAAGGCGAGTCGGAGTATCGTTCGATTCTGGTCGTGTGCGCGTGTCTTAGGAACCTCCATATATTCTTATTAGGACGATGAACCCTTATATTGTATGGAAATACAAAGAGATTACATTTTCTAATAAAAAAATATGTTTGTATTTTTCTGTAGATATTCCTATACGTTTAACTGTATGCAATTTTTATAAAAACGAATAATCCTGAAAATTAATATTATAAAATTCTTACAAATTTAGAAGTTATTAAACGACGATTTTTAAATTGTATGTATTTAGGAACAAAAATTACAATTATGTTTTTATTTAAGTGCTAACATCGATTTCTACCTAGAAGTTACCAACGAGTTGATCTCATATGATTTGTTTAAGATCTGATAACAGTACTCTGTTAAATTTACTCTTCCTACTGGAAGAGAAAATTTAAATGCCTTAATATTGTAGTAATCTTGACATTGTAGAAATTAAAAAAAATACTAAAACGGCCATAGAAATGAACACTAGAGAGATACAGAACATATTTTTGTAAGAGGCGGTATATTTCCATTAAACATAACATAGGCCGATCACCGTGCAAGTGTGTCACCTGATTTACCACCCATAAACATCCATAATACTCAAAGTATCATAATTTAAATGTCAAACAAAGAAAAGAAATGAGAAAAGGGGTACGGCTGATTTGAGTCTTCCGACCACTCAGTGTAATGCAACCAATATATTAGGTTAGGTTATGTTAGAAGCTGATAAGTAATTTAGCAATCTCAGTGTACATAATGGTTTCTTATACAACATACCACTCGATCTCAACGTAGTTAAATATAGTTTCAATCTTAGTATAGATTTACAGTATAAGAATTATCACATACAACACAAATAGTTTTTTTTAACCTGGCACGGTAAAGTGACCACACTGCAACTTATGGTAAGCACAGTGCCTTCCAATGAGAGTATCGAGTAGCGAGAGACAATCTATTCTCCTCTACTCAATACAATCATATCGGCCTATTTATTCACACTACAAGGCAAGAAGGTGAAGAAGTGATCGAGGGTCTAGGTTAGAGAACTCAGAAGGCCGCAAAACGACCAAACTTCGTACCCCGACTCTTGTACATTTTTGTACACAACAATGGTTTACAATAATATAAATAATACCTCAAGTAGGGCATATAAAAAAACAAAACGCTTCCAAGATACAAAAGAAATTCAAATTGCACGAAACCATTGTTCCAGAGCTGTGTAAGTCAGTGAGCAAAGAGCTTAAACGTGTAGGAAACGCTCGAGCTTAGTTACAGATTAATGGCTGTTCATCGAATATCGATACCTCAATTTCCATTTGAATGTTCAAAAGTACAAATGCTTTGAGATGAATGTGGGCAATATTTCTAGTTGAATATGTTCTATAGTTACCTTTAAGTAATATATTTTATTAACACTAATTAGAATGGCATTCAATGCAAAAACAAACCGAAGAAAATTGGCGTCATGCCTAATGAAATGTTCAAGAAAACGATAACTTCATCATCAGTTTTTAACTAAATTAACGTTAATCTTACTGGATACTAGAAGCAGTGTCATAAAGGTTCATATTTGGCGGAGATGTCACGTAATATACAATACAGAAAAATTAATAACCGCATTTTGAACTCGATTTAAAAAAAAATATACGTCTTAAGTATTACTAAAGTAAAGTTAAAAAAACTTCTAAAAATGGTGATGTACGAGTATTATACTCGTGTTTTGTACTCTTAGATTAGCAATATTACTTGTAGTACCACATGTACGCACTGCCATCTATGCACAGACTTGAGAGATAACTTCTTTTTTTTTTTTTTTAATTGTCGTTCTGTCCCTTTCTGTCATTCACATTTCAGTGCTCCGCCATTTCGCACGTATTTTTATTTCTGTTCCATATTATTTTTTAAAATATAGTAAAACGTCCGTATTATTTGAACTATTATTACAAGTGTATAGAAAATTGTGAAGTGAAGAAGTGAAAGTGAAGAAATTAAATCGGATGTTAAGGCGCCCCCGACAATAACATCGGACTTCTTCTTCACCATCATCATCGGAGTCAACAGTACTGTATTCAAAGAGCTCGGTTCGGCTTCATCCCGACCAAGATTATTTATATGCATGGGCCCTCGTTGGCCGCGCCGATATGCATTCAAGGTTAGAGAAACTACCCACAAGTGTTTGTTAAAAAATTATATTGCGGATATCCATTAGGGTTATCACTTTATTTATTAGACAAACAATAATTTGTTATATGCACGCGGGCCCTCATTGCCCGCGCCGATATGCATTCAAGGTTAGAGAAACTACCCACAAGTGTTTGTTAAAAAATAATATTGCGGGTATCCATTGGGGTTATCACTTTATTTATTAGACAAACAATAATTTGTTATATGCACGCGGGCCCTCATTGCCCGCGCCGATATGCATTCAAGGTTAGAGAAACTACCCACAAGTGTTTGTTAAAAAATAATATTGCGGGTATCCATTGGGGTTATCACTTTATTTATTAGACAAACAATAATTTGTGATGCGGGCAATCGTTTGGGTTGTCACTTCACAATATTAAAGATATTTATTATAAACGAGTGTACCAGCTTAGGAACAATGATTTTTTGTGTTGCGGGCAATCGTTGGGATTGTCACTTCACAACATATATAGCAATTAATTTGCGAGTATAGCAATGCGGGTATCTTTTGGGGATATCACTTTGCGCTACTCTTATAATGCTATAATCCTATATAATGGTACATACGTAAAAAATGCAATTATGATATTGCAGACGTCCTAATTCAGACAAACTGTACCCTTGCCGTCAGCCAAGCACCTGTCGTCAACTAGCAGTTAAATTACGAGCTTCTACGAAATACCAACATATATTGCTATTCGGCTTCAGCATATACTTCCGGGTTAATTAAGGAAATTACCTTACAAATGAGTTCTGAATTAACAAGAAATACACAACTGGTACATTTACTAATGAATAGTAGTAAGTTACGCTGTTGTCACAGGATCACTTGGATGTCTCCAGTACTAAGAATCCCTAACATGCAGAAACTTTGTGCTCTTTAACCTCAAGAGAGAGCTAAAAGATCAGGTTCAAGCTACTAAAGTTGATAAAATGCTCTTGAATTAAGTTTTACTCTCTTAAAGGAGCAAGAGCAATATCTAAATCTGAAGTGGATATGAGGATATTATCAACGAAAAACCTACAAAAATGATTCCAAAAATCACAGACAAATTTAAATTGGTAAGTTCCTTCCCTAAGTCAATCTAGGCAGAAGGTGAATCAGAGGACCACGGATCCTGCCTACCGGAATCGACACGAGACCGGTTCATCACGTCCAGTGCCATCGCTCGCAGCCTCCGCGCCGCCCCGCCGCCCCGCCGCCCCGCAGCCACACCACCCCGCCGCCGCGTCACGCACCGCTAGCCAGGGTAAAATATGCAGGCAGATTATTTTACTTTAGTATTTAATGATCTCTTGTAATACACGATAAAAACATGTTATCGTGGATTGAGGGTTACAAGATCCCATCTTCACGACAGGTGACACAATCCTTGCACCTTGTGAAAACATTTATACCTCTTCTGAAAATGAATTTAAAAAATCTATTTAAAATCTTGTAACGATAAAAACTATAATATAATAGTTGTCTGTAAAAATCTGTTTCTTTCCTCTATTGGTATGGTGCCAACGCTGAATGGAAGATCAAGACTTGTATTCAATAACTGAATACATTTATAAACACAAATTACGTTAAAGCTCGAAGATTTTGCCTACGAGCTTAAAACATATTTCCAAGGACTGTTTTATGAGTATGAGTGTTTTTAATACGCTTAAACGTTTATACTAAAAAGTTTCTTAACTTTTAATTTGTCAAAATGCTATATAAATTAAATGTTACCTTTTGGCTTAAACAGGGCATCCTTTATTTTTGAAAAAAAAAAAAAAAAAAATGGTATAAGCAGTAATCAGTTTGCTAAAGTCTTGTGAATCCTTATCAACGGTATATGTCGATGATGCTTTTTACTTATTTCAGACTCATTTAAGTCATGTTTAAATAATTTATCTGATACAATTCGACTTTCAGAATCCTTAGGTTTCATCGCAAACCGAACACCGGTTATAAATTTCTAGGATTTATGATTAATATGGAGACATATATGAATTAATAAATTAAAGCTGAAGTTAACTAATTCCGCAATGTAAGAAGTTGTAAAGTTGGGAAAGTCGCTAGCTCAGCAGGCTTACTTACCTCTGCTTGTCCAGCCGTGTAGTATGGCTGGCTTTGCACTAAAGAACCGGAGCGGTCCAAGTACTTGAACTTTTTAAACAATGTTAATTATGACAAGTATATGAGCGTATCCTCATAGGTTGTACCCGATCTCAAATGGTGGGCTAACGCAACTAATATTCTACTTCTATAATTAAACTCAAAGGTTTCAAATTTCAATAAATAAATATATAATTATGCCTCAACTATGGGATGGGTTTGCTGCCAGTGGCGAGGAACGAGCAAGTGGCCTATGGACGGACGATGAACGTCTGCGTCATATATTTAATTAGAAATTCTGGTTGCCTTTTTTGGCTTACAGATTTTTGCTAATACTTGTCACAAGTAACAAGTACTAGTTCACAGCCTCCGTGGCGCATTAGGCGAAAAGCCGGCTGTGAAACGAAAGGCCGTGGGTTCGATTCCCACGCCGGGACAAATATTTGTGTGTTAGACAGATATTTGTGTCCGGGGTCTGGGTGTTGTGAGACCGTGCGTCTCTCGTAGTCCCTGATACCTACAACACAAGACTCGTATCTTAGTGTGGGGTCAGGGCTATGTGTATGACTGTTGTGTGTTTTTTATTATTTATTACTACAGATGTACACCACAGCTATGTCATATACAGATCATTTAACATTTCGGGGTTCCTAGTAGGATTGACAAGAAATGTAGCAAGTACATTTCCTGTCACAGAAACCCCGACTCATATGTCATTGACGCATTTACGGTTTCATGGTCTGTTTTTTACTTTATAGCTTTTCACCTTTTGATGTAATTTTCAAAGGGTTAAGAAAAATTATTAACGACAATACTCAAGGGATCATAGTAGTACCATTATGGCTTACACAACCATGGTACCCATTATTTATGAGTCTCTTAATATCCGATCCTATTTTCTATCAGCCTTCTAAGAGTCTGATTATCTCTTATTCCAGCAATCGAGACACACATCAGAAAATTACTCTGGTTGCCGGACTATTATCAGGAAATCCTTCCTAAAAAGAAATGTTCCTCTATCTTCGATACCTGTAAGCTTCACTTACTGACAGTTTACTGAAACAGTATACTTGTCTTAAAATATGGTTTTTATTCCGCAGGAGTAATAATTTCGAATTGTATGAAGCTTTTGTATTATAACCTTTTAACTCAACTGTATAAGTCAGGCGCTCAGTATGACACCTTATATAGATGTCGATCAGCCTTGTTATTAATTCTTAGCATAGGTAACGATAAATGTATAACGCGTTTTTTAAAAGGCATCTTCAGACTTCGTCCTACGTTGCACAAATACAGTTATACTTGAGATACATATAACGTATTAAACTCTTGTTTTCCCAATGAAAGTCGAAACATAGAAAAAATGTTTAAGAATTAAGTTACTTTGTTGGCCCTGTCAACAACTCACAGGGTTCAAACATGTTCCAGGGTAAACGTTAATAACATAGAGCTATTTTCCATCGAAATTAGTACCATAATTTCCGATGTTACAAAGACGTCCCTTTGGGTTGCTATCTAGAGTTAACAAAATCATTACAAATCAATAATAATATTGTTATAAGTTTAAAAAAAAAAAAAAAAACGAGCCCTATAGGTCAATCACACCACCGTCTAGGCCGGTGTATAAAATCCATTTTAGCTGATTGTGGTATTGATGTGTCTATGTTCACTGCACATAGTATTAGGCACGTTTCTACGTCTAAAGCACATACTCTTAGAGTAAACATGGTAAACAAAAAAAAAAAAAAATATAAGAAACAGTTGGCTGGACTAATTATAAAACATATGAAAATTCAATAGAATTATAATATATGTATTACTGATTATCAGGGTGATTCATTTGATAGATGCATTTTGCATAATGATTAGTTATATAATTAATAACCATGCAATAGAAAGTTTTGATTTATTTCCATACCATTGTTGAAAGGGGATATTTTTACTAGATAGATTCTCTCAACATCTACAAGTAATATTGCTAATCTAAGAGTACAAAACACGAGTATAATTAGTGATTAAACGAACTTACCTTAAGTGAAGTTCTATCATAATTATACGAGGGTTTTGTACGAATTAGATTAGCAACCCACCCTCCCCAGATTCCTTACACCCTTAGTAAAAATATCAACGTGTCAGAGTTCCTGCAGCTCTAAACTAAATGATGACAGAAAGGGACAGAACGACAATTAAAAAAAAAAAAAAAGAAGTTATCTCTCAAGTCTGTGCATAGATGGCAGTGCGTACATGTGGTACTACAAGTAATATTGCTAATCTAATTCGTACAAAACCCTCGTATAATTATGATAGAACTTCACTTAAGGTAAGTTCGTTTAATCACTAATTATGAAGTGACCTTTATAACACTTAGAAGTGTTCCCATGTCTTAAAAGCAAAGGCCTTGAAGCTTAAACAACAAAATATATTTGGTCCCCGAGGAGCACTCACACTACAGTATAAACTACGAAGTAGCCGGTTTATAAAATAAATTTATAAGTTGATTAGCTTGATCATTTCTTGAGATTACTTGCTTTTGCTCGCAACTCTACCCGTGTGTAAATTCTGGTAATATTCTAACCCCCATTGCACACATTAGCGGTGGATTTTAAGAAAATTCGTTAGAATCTTTGTGAACAATTAGGAAGCTACGAGTACCCACAACATTTAGAGTTTATAAGTAAAAGTCTACACGAACTAAAAAATATAATAACCACCAGGGATGTCGTGTTTAATTAGCAAGTGAATGAAACGTATTTTATAACCACGACAAATAACGTAAATTCTTACGGTCTCAAAAACCGAAAATAAAATGAATTCTAAAATCATGTGAAGCGTATGATCAAGATAGTTAATTATTTACAGCACAGATAAACATAACTTACAGTAACGTGTGATATTACACTTCACGGCGCGAGCTTCTTGGCGTCGCCAATTGAATTAGACCCCTAGTACTTCTGCTTTCGCTGAACTTTCCTAAGTAGATACTATAGCGCGCTATATCCTCCCCCTCCAGGTCACAAACCCGACTCGGTTGTGACCTGGCCGGTCTACCCCGTTTCGGCTTCTGGATAATTTCACCTTTACCGTGATATGGTGTAAGAGCGCTGGTGTGATATTTCCCCATAGTTACCCCTTGACTATCTTGGAGTATAAAACTGGTAGGGCCTACTGCCTCAGCCACCACAAAAGGACCGTTACGACGGGGTGCAAACTTAGAAGTGAATCCTTTCGCCGTTTTACTTAACGCATGAGTATCCAATAGCACCAAATCTCCCACATTAATTGCGGGAGTAGGACGTCGATACTTATCTGCGGTCGCTTTTCGAATATCTTGCTGCTCCTCCACTCGATAACGAACGCGTGACAAAATATGCCCAAAATCACGCAAATAAGGTGTTATTTGTGGCACAAAATTCTCTTTGGCTACAATTGTTCGCATATCATGGTTCACATCAATCGGCGACCGTAAATTTCGTGCAAACATTAAATATGCCGCCGTCTCACCGGTACCAGAATTGTACGCGGTGTTCAGTGCAAAGCGGGTCTGTGAAAGCACCTCCGGCCACCGACGGTGCTCCGATCCTATTAACATCGCCAGTCTTTGCTTCATGTCTCTATTTTTGCGCTCGGCGGGATTCGCCTCAGGATGATAAGCAGGAATGAGACATTGACTGACACCCAAAACAACCATGGCCTTTTGCATTACAGCGGAGACGAATTGTGTTCCATTATCGGAAATAATTCGGCGCGGTACACCGTACCTCATAAATATCTCTTCAATTAAGATTTTGGCACAGTTTTCAGCATTAGCCTCAACCAGTGCAAACAATTCCACCCATCTTGTGGCGGTGTCCTCAATGAGAAATATCCACCGTTCTCCTTTTTTACCCTCTGGTAAGGGTCCAAATAAATCCATGGCTAGCACTTCAAATCTCTGTTGTGGCACTGGAGTTTGCAAAAGCCCTGCGGGCTTGAGATTCGCAGGTTTGTATTTAGCACAAATGTCACATGTCCTGACATAGTTTGTTACATAAGGCCTCATTCCGCGAAAGTAATAATGTTCCATCAACTTTCGTAACGAGCGCTCTACGCCCAGATGACCCGCTGTGGGTGCATCATGTAACTGTTTCATCACCTCCGCTCGCCAGGATCCAGGTAAGACTAATAATGGTTCTTCAACCTCTCCCTCAGGATCACATCGGTATAGTATACCCTGGGTCATATAATAGCCTCGATCCGTCCATTTTAGTGCTGAACTAGGATCTTGAGCCTCAAAGTCTTCCATGATCTTTTTACAGTCTGGGTCTTGTAGCTGTGCGGTGCGGACTTCTTCAGGTCCACGATGAGGTAGATCTACGACTACAGGGCAAACAGCACACGTTTCTTCGTTGGAAGTGCCTGTAGGCCTACTAAGCGTGTCCGCTATCACATTAGCCTTTCCCGGGCAATATTGTATATCTAAGTTGTATCCTTGAATTTTCATAGCCCATCGGGCCAATCGACCACTAGGGGTCTTGAGAGACATCAACCATCGTAATGGTTGATGATCGGTAGCAATATGTAACTCTGCACCCTCGATATACCCTCGAAATTTTTCTAAGGCCCACACTACGGCTAACGCTTCACGCTCTGTGGTGTTGTAATTTCGCTCAGCTGAAGTTAAGAGTCTACTGGCGTACTCTATGGGTCTTTCATCTTTTGGTTCACCACCTTGCAATAGTACAGCGCCCAATGCGTAGGCGCTAGCGTCCGTACGCAACACGAATTGTTCTTCAAAGTTGGGCTGTACTAGTATGGGAGCAGACGAGAGCTTCTGCTTCAACAGTTCGAAAGCTTGGATTTGTTCTGCCTCCCATGTCCACTTGTGATTCTTCCTGGTGAGTTCCGTTAGAGGGCGAGCCACGCCCGAAAAGTCAGGGATAAACTTCCGGAACCATGAACACGTCTGAAGAAAGGTTCGAAGTTCCTTCAAGTTCCTCGGTGCATTCCTGTCCAGGACAGCTTGGACTTTATTAGGATCAGGTTCGATTCCTGATGGAGAGATGACATGCCCTAGGTATGTCAACCGTTCTCGACCGAAAACACATTTATCTCTGTTTGCCCGTAGGTTAAACACTCTGAGACGATCGAAAACTTGTTTCAGATGAGTTAGGTGCGTTTTTAGGTCGTCGGAAATTATTAATATATCATCTAGATAACAAACTACTGTGACGTCCTTAAGGCCAGATCGAAAACGATCAATGAGCCTCTGGAACGTTGCCGGAGAATTTCGAAGACCAAAAGGCATCCGTCGAAATCGGAACGTTCCGAAGGGCGAGACGAAGGCTGTTTTGTCTCTATCTTCGGGAGCAACCTCTATTTGCCAATAGCCGGATTTCAAATCAATGGATGACATGACGCTGTTCCGTTTTGTCGATTGGAGTAACTCGTCGATTAGAGGCAATGGGTACTTATCGGCACGTGTGATTCGGTTCAGGTTTCTATAATCGACGCAGAACCTAATGGTCCCATTTTTCTTTGGCACCAACACGACTGGTGAGGTCCACTCCGAGTCTGCCTCCTCTATTACTCCTTCTGCAAGCATTTTGTCTATTTCTTTTCTCATTACTTCTTTTTTCTTTGGTGGAACGCGGTACGGTGGGACAGAGACTGGAGGGTGTTCACCGGTATCGATCCGGTGGACTGCAAAAGTTGTAGCAGCTCCCCCTGGCTCGAAGATATCCTTATTATCACCAAGAAGATTTGATAGCTCTACACGCTCCTGTAGTGATAAGAGCGAACCTTCATCCTCGCGTAATAAGTCCATAGCGGAGCAGCCGAGACGAGTCCCCTCAGTTTCATACTCCAACACAAAAGTACCAGGCTTAGTACCGAGAGACCACCGATCCCTACAAAAATCAAAAATCATACCCGCATCCCGTATGAAATTGATTCCCAGCAACGACTCCGTTGCTCCTGGCAAAACTATGAATTGCGTAGGTAGCACAATTTAACTATTGTTCAAACACAGTTCATAGTACACGGAACACTATCACATGTGTTTATTAGGTCCTCTAACTCATGCACTAAGTAAACCACGAAACTATGTAAGTTCTTAATGTTCGTACGCCGAACGTTGGGCAGCCATTTATCGGACTACCTATTTTGATGAAATAAATAATTATGAGTGAGTGCCTCGTCGGGGTAGGTGAAATGTAGTAAATAATACACTCGCGTTTAACTAAATATATAATGATCACACAATACACGATTTAACAATATATAAGTTACAATGGAAACGCGGAAGCCTTAGGGAACTAAGCCAAGGCGCACGTCCACCCCGGAAGACGCTTACAACGGCAACTCACTAGATGTGCGGGTGGACGGACGCGGACGCGGGCGCAGTTCGTAGGTTCGCGACCGTGGTAATAGGGCTGGCTGTACTTTATGTGGCCGCGTAATGATATCGCGCGCTATAATACAAGAATTTTGAAATAATTGAGGATCTCGGCCGGCTGGCCCAAAAGTTTATATAGTTGACATGCGTAACACGTAAGCCTCGTGACTCCACGACGCACGTGCGCGGCCTCGACGATCAAGGCCCCTATCTGTTACCATACTATGACCAATATATTCTTTTAATTTTTTAGCATTGTATATATTTTTTTCCTTACTGAAATAGGAAACTTCAATAGGGAACCGGGTTCCCTATTGAAAACCAGCGCTACAGTATGGGTTAGCCTGTACTGCAACATGCAGCTGAATTGGGGGGAGACCCTATTGGTCCGACAGACCAATTATTATTATTGTAATTTTTTCTAATTTTATTTGGGTTTTAACGTTCCTATAGAAAATCTACTTTTTTACTACTTTCTACATTAATCGTATGTTATTGGAAGGCCTAGGTAGAATAAACCTGGCAAATGCTGAGCCCATGGCCCTTTGCGTCATGCTTTAGACACAGGTGTTCCAAAATGAGGAGTAGCGAGTGTATTTACAGTTTATAAATGTTACTATTTAATACTACACCTTTATGTCTTTTCTTAATTAATCCTATTTGTATGTCATCTATAGTGTTAACCAAATAAAATTTATTTTGTTTCTTACTAATGATTCGTCAAATGCAAATCTAGTTAATTACAATGAATGATATCTATGCTTAAAATAAAACAGTAGAGTGTGCTGTCTGTCTAATAAAAGTTTTTTATTCATAAAAAGTACACCGACTACAATAAAAAACAAATTATCCGACACTATAAAATGTTAGACTGCCTCGGTGGCGCACTTGTAATTGCGCATGCGTTACGAGTGCTGCTGTGCTGAGGTCTCGGGTTCGATCCCCGGGTTGGGTAAAGTGATATTGGGTTTTTCTATCTAGCAATGCCTCAGTATTAGCCCGGAGTCTGGAAAATGTTCCCGGTATGGCGATAGGCTCGCCCCCTATCACATTATGGGACCGAAATTCGGCGAAAAGTGGGTGTACTAGTTACACCTCTGCCTACCCCTTCGGGGATTACAGGCGTGAGTGTATGTGTGTGTGTGTATAAAATGTTAGGGTTTCCCTAGATTTTTCTGAGATCCCATCATCAGATCCTGCCATGGTGCCAATGGGACTACCTGGGAAGTATACCCTTTTAAACAAAAAAAGAATTTCTCGAATCGGTCCAGGCGTCTTCTAGTAATCAGGTAACATACATAATAAAAGATTCCGACGAATTGTTAACCTCCTACTTTTTTGAAGTCGGTTAAAAACGGCTAAAGCTAAGTCGAGGTTTCACTATTATGTTAAACGAAACTTCTGGAAACAGAGACTATAAAAATACTACCCCGGAAAAAAACTATCCCGAGAGCAGAACCGCTAGGAAGAGCTTGTTTAATATAAAAATAATAACATAAGTTGGATATACAAAATACGTTCTTATATAATTTTCTATGAGGCATTCATCAATAACGTAGGCAAAGGACCTAATGAAGGTTGAGGATTGAATGGCCAGAGGTCAGTTAATCACTTAGATGAATCATCGTAGTGATCATTTACAACTACAAACTAAGCATACTGCTGTTATCACCACACGAGTGATATGACCGCGTCCATAACACGTGCTGCGTTGGTTTACAAAGATGATTCATTTAAGTAATTAAGTAACCTTTTGCAACTACGGCTGGCGTCTGAGATGGTATATAGTTAAGTATATATTCATATACACTTACGCCTGTAATCCCCGGGATAGGTAGAGGTGTAGCCAGTACACCCACTTCTCCCCGAAATCATTACGGTCCCATAATGTGATAGGGGGCGAGCCTATCCGCATATCAAGCACCTTACCCGACCCGGGGATCGAACCCGAGAACTATGCACAGCAGACGTAACGCATACGCAATTAAAACTGCGCCACCGAAGCAGTCTACATATAGTCCTTAAGTTTACAGATATAGGATACGAGTAACAACAATTTCAAAAACAAGCAAAATGTCATAGCATACTCGCTGTTTTCTCTTATCAAGAAGCAGAGTAATACCAGAAGCACAGATAACCATGCTTTTGTACTTGTTGGTTGTTAAAATTTAATTTGATCTAATTTTATGTAGCAACGCGCGAATATCGTAAAGTACCCACGTTCCCCGCGGTGCTTAAACGGATGTAATCGCGCAAGTTACATGACGATTTTCTAAACGAGCGCCTGTAATTGTCGAACGTGAGGCATAATTTACGCGCTGGCAAACGACAAAGTGCCGCCAACACTCGTAGCCTGCGTAATGATGTCTATAACACCCGTAACCTCGACTTCCAACGTCACTACGATCTAGATGTCACTCGCGCTTTGATCGCGCAAGTTGTAACTCACATTTTCCAACGGTGTACCACTTCACGCGTCGTCTATTGTATTTATCCAAGAGTTGCCAACCGTCCTGTTTTCCCAGGACGTGTCCTGGTTTTTAGAGCATCCTGAGGTGCCCTGAATGGTTTTTAAGCAGCGTCCTGGGTTTTTAAAGGCCCTGATAATGTGTGTTAAAATTCACACACCAATTTTGCAATTCTTACTTTAGGGGTGGCGTCTTGGCTCACAAGTGTGTACACTATTTTAAAAAAGTTGCGTCCTGTTTTTCAACTGAATTGTTCTGATTTTTCTAACTTCAAAACCTAGTATTTGAATTCCGGGGTTGGTAATCCTAATTTATCCTCATATTAACCTTAAAAAACTATTTAGAGCAAAACGCATGTGTATGGCGTATCTAAGTTAATCAATACTTATACCTGTAAATTACAACTGAAAAGCTTAAGAATGTTTTTAAATCATTTTAAGCTTAATATGAAAATAATTACGGAGAGATTGTGTTTGTTTAGCTTAGAATTACCTAGATACACTGTTATTTTAATAAACCATATTCCTTTCACATAAAAACTGCTATGTCGATTATTCAGCATATTAATATATTATTTACTTCTTATATAAACAAACATAATATGCCCGAAGTATTTTCATAGTAAACCTAAAACTACTTCTACAAAACATTAAAAATAATTTATATTTAAGTATCTTGGCACCTTAACATAGTAATTCATCCATCCTTTTATTTCTACAACTCTCATTGATTCGAAGTATAAATCCCTCACGATGTTCTAATACCCAAGTAATTAAGGCATGAGAACGACGCTCGCTAACTAAACTGAATACAATAATAAAGAGCCTTAATTTGGCCAATGTTCGATAGTTATTGGACCGTGAACAATAATCCGCACAGTAAAGCGGGGGGGTTGGGGGTCGGAGTCCATCGGATCTCTTGTTACATTCAATAGGGATCTTTCTGCCTGTCGACGACATCTTTTGATGACACGGATAAAAAATGAAGTAAGTAATAAAAAGCTCACTTACTCTATTTTTCGTAAATCCTACTAGTTACTTAGTAGATTTACGAAATTATATGAAATGGACCAATTTTTGTAATTATTTATATTCCTCAAGTTTGTTTTAAATAAATTTAGATAAGAAATACGAAAATTGGAATGTCTTCATATTAATAACAGCAAATCAAAGCCGTCCAAACAGACATACATGAAAGAAAATTAATAATAAATTAATAATTAATTGAGTATTTCTCAATAAAAAAGCGTCGCAAAAAAGAAAAATTATTTTTTTATATTGTTACACGACATCTCCGCGAAATATGATAGGATTATAAAAAATCCTTTATTTTCATCCTCACCTACAAACTCTTTATTACATTCAAATTATTTATGTCTGAATATATTATTCTTATAATTAGTTTGCATAGATATTAAACAAAAACATTATCAAAAAATCTTTGTATTATAGATCTTATTTTGGTTCAGTAATATTTTTTTAACGCAACCGGGTTGTTCGTTGTTAAATAATTTAGATCAACAACGCGGTGTGTGATTCATAAACAATTGTTTCGGGTCTGGGTGTTGTGGGACCGTAGTTTCTCGTAGTTCTTAATACCCACGACACAGGTTTGACCTAGTGCGGGGTCAGAACTATATGTATGACCGTTGTGTGTATTTATTTATTTACAATTGCTATTATCAGTCGATCAAACTCAGTATTTATTTTTATTAAAAGTATTACATCTACTTAGTACCATATCGACACTGAACGTATGCAAATTGCACTTGCAAAGCGTGAGTAACGAAGAGGATATGTGACAATAAAACGACAAACGAATATGGTAATGCCGCAAAAGAAGGTCAACACCGCACGGTGACAGTACAATCCACGAAGTAAACCTAAAATATTTGAAATCTTAAATAATAATACCACAGGAAGCTTTTTTTTCTTGGTAGGTAAACTTTTGTGCCTAATAAACCTCAGCCGATACTATTGCAGTTAAATCGATATATCTAGAAATAAAAAGTAATCATATTTGATAGTTGAAGTGATATCGGGATTTTCTATTTAGAAATTCTCAGTATTAGCCCGGCGTCTGGAATCTGTGCCGGGTATGGCGATAGGCTCGTCCCCTATCACATTATGGCACCGGAATTCGGCGAAAAGTGGGTGTACTGGTTACACCTCTGCCTAACCCTTCGGGAATTACAGGAATGAGTGTATGTGTGTGAGTGTATGTGTGTGAGTGTGTGTGTGTGTGTGTGTGTGTGTCATATTTGATGTTGAAACTCATTCTTATATTGAATAATATATCAAACTATTACATATTCATGCCTATCGCGTCAGCTCTTAGTTACGTGCGGGAAAAAGGTTAAAGATTTTATTAAGCACACACAAAACTTCGTCAGTGGAATTGATTTATTACATTATTGTTTGTTTAACAAACACACACATCTTACTCACATTGAGGGTGTGTTCTGGAGGGTCGCTGTAGCTCTGAAATTTAATTATTATTTAATTTATAACACATAATAATTATCAAAGAATATCCAGTAGTTTTATATATATATAACTCTGGGAAAGGTTTGTGTAGTATAGAACAAAAATATCACATATATCGAATAAAGCAAAATGTAAAATTTTTATGGTAATTAATATTTTGAATTAGATCATTAACTGATTATTTTTTAGTGTGAGGGCCACGCTATAAAATGTTGAGCTTACTGCACGAACGTACGTGGCGGACTAATGCCCCTTAAAAAATAGAGGAGTTCTGTGGCAAGCAGTAAGACGCTATACAATATGGGGCTGATATTACTACTAGCTTTTCACGCGAATTCGTCTGCGTTGAATGAGTTTATTGCTATCCCGTTGGACCGAAACAATGATTACTCCTGCCCCGGAAGTATATTAAACGAATTCTTTCAACCCCTATTTTAATGGAGGTTAGCCCCCTAAGATTTTATTTCTAAAGTTCTGAATTCCCTTGCAAAACTTTCATACCCTACGAAGTGATTCTAAAAAAAACCTATGTCCGTCCTCGGGGTTACAGGTATCCTAATAATAAATTTCATCAAATCGGTTCAGTGGTTTAGCCGTGAAAAAGTAACAGATAGAAACCTTTGAACACTTAGAGGTGAAATTTCTCCTTTATTTCTCCTTTTAGTGCCTAGTGTGAGGGCCACTAGTACACTTTATCAATGATGTCAAGTTTTCTAGGTCTAGTGGTAATTATCCGTTATTTAATTTTAATTGGCATATGTACTTTTATTTTGGGAAATAAAGATTATTATTATTAATATTATTTAAAAAACAACTATATTGAAATTAAACTTAGTATAATAGTCGATATAACCAGGAAGTGTAGGTGGCAGTTTTCCTTCTACTGCTCCACTACAATGCAATTCTCTTGACAAATTGTACAGTTGCCCACAAACAAAGTGCTCTCAACGAGAAACGAGATGTATTTCACTATTTACAACGAACTTTAATTGCGTAATTTGATATTACAGCTCTTAGCCATTCCGAAGCAAATTGCTTTCTTTTTGTTATTACTCGAAAGGGTATTAGAACGAATTACTCTGTCATTAAGTTCCTTATACCGTTCCAATTTCATACAACTCTTAAGTTTTTCTAAAGTTGTATAGATTTAATGATATTATAAGCTTTATAGTCAAAAAAACTTACAAAATAAGCTTATTATTTGCTTAAAAGCCAGTAGCGAACCTACGCGAGAGCTTTTCTGGTAATCACGCATGTTCAGTTTATTTTAATAGCATTAAACTGACTGAAAGACTGAAATAGTGGGAGACCGCGACTAAAAAAAGCCATTGCGAGTGATTAGAACCACCAGTCACCACATTACTTCTCGACGATTTCAGTCTGCACTGAACTAACGAATAACATTCGGGGGTTATTGTCACTCGCGTCCGTAGGCTTTACTCTAGTTCCCCTACACGTGACCCCTGGGTAGTGCTAAATGAGTGACACATCTTACTGGTGGTAGGCTTCGGCCGTGGCTAGTGACCACCCACCGGACAAAGCCGTGCCGCCAAACGGCTTGCCGTGTTCCGGCGCGATGTTCGGTGATGCCATTTAGGGAGACGGGTCGGAATAGTTGCTGAATGCAGTTGGGCTAATCTGACGCAATTTGATAACGCCGCATTGGGAGACTAGTCGTGGAGGGTAGCGGGATCCGAGGCACGGTGCACCGCTGGCCGACCGCAGGTAGTTGGGGGCCCAAGTAGTGTGCTAGCCACACACGAAAGGCTGCCCCGCCAACTGACGAAAAATCCCGGGATGCGCCATCGTGCCGGTCGGCGACCGAATGAGAGGGCCCGATGGACATCCCGGGGGGGCTCGGGCGTCCCCGCAGTCTCCAGACTAGTCCCCCTTCTGTGTGGTATTTCATCTTGTGTCTGAAGGTTAACAGCATTAAGTCTCGTTCCACTACCGTCTTCCTACCTTCATTCGCTCTTCCAAAAAACATGAAAACTACAAAGAATAAGAGAATGTTTCCACAGCGGCAGCACTCCCTCTCACTAAAAGTGCACCTTACCAACATCCGAGGATTGCACTCAAATCTCGTCGCGGTCCATCACCACCTGGAGACTGAAAGACCCGCTCTCTTATTCCTCTCAGAGACGCAGATAAGATGTCCGTCTGACGTGGCGTACCTTTCTTACCCAGGGTTTACTCTGGAGCACAATTTTAAGCCACATGCGGGTGTGTGCTTGTACGCCCGTGACGACATCTGTTGTCGGCGTCTCTGTAATCTTGAAGATCCCAGATTCTCTGTTATTTGAGTACTGGTGGATACAGGAATTGAGAAAATTCTTTATTCCTGTGTATACCGGTCGCACAGCGGAGATCAGGAGACGACTAGGCTCACAGAATACCTTAGTGAGGCGGCGGATGCGGCACAAAGGCGGTACCCTTGTGCACAACTAGTGCTACTGGGGGATTTTAATGCCCACCACCAAGAGTGGCTTTTCCCATACCAGTGCACCGACCATGCTGGGAGAGAAACGCGGAAGCTAGCGCTGACGCAAAATCTCACTCAGTTGGTCCAGGTGGCAACAAGGGTCCCGGATGTTGACACGCACACAGCCAATTGCTTGGACCTTCTGTTGACAACTGATCCAGACCACTACTCAGTGTCGGTTTCATCACCCTTGGGTAGCTCCGACCATTGTCTGGTGAAATCTGTATCTGTCTACTCACCGCCCGATTCCAGCCCTAGAGGCACCCGGCGGGTGTGGCGATACAAGTCAGCAGATTGGGATGAGATGCGAGCTTTCTTTGCATCATATCCTTGGCGCCCCACTTGCTTCTCTTCTGAAGACCCTTCAGCTTGCGCGGATGCTGTGACGGATGTGCTGCGTCAGGGTATGGAGTACTACATTCCATTCTCTGACGTAGCAACGTCAGGCGGGACTCGCCCATGGTTCGGGGCTGAGTGCGGACGCGCTGAAGCGCGGAAGCATGCGGCATACCTGGCATGGGTTGATGCTCGAAACCGCAAAGCAAAGGACTTGCGCTTAAAGAAGAGAGCATTTAACAAGGCTGCCAAATCCTGCAAGAAGACTCTACGGCAAGCTCGATTTGACCACATAAGCCAAATTGGGAAGAAACTAGCTTCATACCCAGCGGGCAGTAAAGCGTTTTGGTCCCTGGCAAAATCAGTTGAATCGAACATCCGTCGCCCCTCACTTCCTCCACTGCTGAGACCCGACGGGTCTTTGGCTCACTCTGCTGAAGAGAAAGCAAACTTGTTTGCTTCTCTTTTTGCTGAATCTTCGCGTTTAGACACTGCTGGCGAAGTCCCTCCTAGTCTACCAGTTTGCGAGACACATATGTCGGAAATTCGCATTCGTCAGACTGAGGTAAGAAGAACGCTGCGTAATCTGGACGTGAATAAAGCCAATGGCCCAGATGGGATTCCAGCAATTGTACTGAAAACTTGTGCGCCTGAGCTCTCTCCTATTCTGACTCGCCTGTTTCGTCTCTCTCTGGTCACTGGGCAAGTGCCTAAAGCCTGGAAGCAAGCTAACGTGCAACCCGTGCCCAAAAAAGGTAGTCGTGCTGAGCCTGCCAACTATAGGCCCATCTCGGTTACGTCCATACTTTGCAAAAGTATGGAACGTGTACTGAATGGCAGACTCATGGCATACCTAGAAGCGAATGACCTCCTAAGTGACCGACAATACGGATTTCGCCGAAACCGGTCAACTGGAGACCTTCTAGCGTATGCCACTCACATCTGGAGCGAGGCTGTCGAGAGGCATGGGGAAGCGCTTGCCGTTTCACTCGACATCTCGAAGGCCTTCGACAGAGTGTGGCACGATAGCCTCTTAAGCAAGCTTCCATCATATGGCTTGCCCGCTGGATTGTGTGCATGGATATCGGACTTCTTGAGGGAACGATTGATTCGAGTGGTCATTGATGGCTGCTCCTCCGATCTATTGGCTATCAATGCCGGGGTACCAGGGGTCGGTACTTTCTGCGACTCTATTCCTGCTGCATATCAATGATCTGCTTAAGCCCGGTACTTTTGGGTACGCAGACGACAGCACAGTGGTAGAAAGTTACATATCTAATGCACGAACCAGTGGAGTCCAAGTCCAGTCCCTCAGGGAGGCCTTGGTAGAACGCTTGAACTTGTCCTTAAAGGCAGTCTCCGATTGGGGCAATGCCAACCTGGTCAAGTTTAATGCCACTAAGACCCAGGCTTGTCTATTCTCTGCTAAACGGAGTCCCTTCCAACTGACTCCTACTTTCAGAGATGTGTCCGTACCGATAACTGACCACCTAGAGATTCTAGGCGTAACTTTGTCTCCAACTCTCAGTTTTGGCTCCTACATTGAGCATAAAGCTCAATTGGCTGCCAAGAAGCTGGCTATCCTTGCGAAGGTGAGACGGTACTTCACGCCGGGACAGCTGCTCGATCTGTATCAAGCCCAAGTCCGGTCGTGCATGGAGTACTGCTCTCATCTTTGGGATGGATCGGCCAAGTACCAGCTTGAGGCGTTGGAGGCCATCGAAAGACGCGCCAAGAGGCTCATAGGCAACGATTCCATAGTCGAGGCAAGGCTGCAAAGCCTTGAACACAGACGAAAAGTTGCTAGTTTATCGGTTTTCTACCGGATACATTTCGGCGAGTGTGCCTTGGAATTACACAATTTAATTCCCCCAACCCCTTTCTATCATCGGACGACAAGAGACTCGGCGAAGCGTCATCGATACATGGTTGATATTCCACCAGCGCGCACGAAGCGTTTTGCTAGTACATTTATCATGCGCACCGCTAGAGAGTGGAACTCTTTGCCGGAGTCTATATTTCCCGAAAATTATAATCTGGGTATCTTTAAGTCAAGAGTGAATAGGTATCTTCTAGGCAAGCGTGCTCCACCGTAGACCACATCATCACTTACCATCAGGCGAGATAGTGGTCAAACGCAAGCCTATTTAGGTAAAAAAAAAAAAAAAAAAAACATCCGGCTTAAGGAAGAGGTAGTCGAGCAGCGAAAAAGCAATATTAAAAGGTTCAACGAATGAAAAACCCATGAGAGCTTTTAAAAAATATACACATGAACTAACATTCCTATCTTACAGTGTGTATTTTTATAGCAGTGTATTAAAAGAGGTGTGGTTTGTAGGAACGTTCCGTACCCTTGATATCCTAAGTGGCTGGTTTTGATCGGCGCCGCCGTGCATGCGAAAGCCCCACGGAGCGCCGCCTGTCAGCTCTACCTCCCGTGCCGTCATCACTCCGGCTCATTCCATAGCTCTCCACGTTCACTATTCACGGTTCCACTTATAAAATAAAATGTTCGTATAACTTAAAATGTCTATCATAATGCAGTTAACATTAAAGCGTAATTTGGAAGCCCATTATTATTATCACAATTCAGTCTGTTTATGGTTAACGGCAGCTTCAACCTGAAACAAAAAATGGTTCTACATTACATGTTATACAAAATATAAAACTCCGGCACATATATTAGCTTTTCAAAATGAAACATGATTTTTTGTCCGAAATATTTGACTGAAGTTTCGTCGCTTAAATTTCGGAAGGCCGTAAAATATCCCAATCAGTTTCGTGTTACTCAATCACTCTAACGGTTCGGGTGGTTAATATATTACTATACATATTTAGCTCTGAGCGGTCTCCATGTCCGTTTAAATACCTCATAAAGTTTTAAATGCTCACCTAAATATCCCGAGAGTATAACAGATGTTTTTAAAGGGAGGTCGTTATGTGAATGAAATAGTTAACCTATTTTTGTTGTTGATTGTTAATGTTTCTAATCAATCACAAGTCACATTTAATCTATCTACATTTGAATGTGATTAAGTGCAAAACCAAGCCGATATTAATATGTTCAATTCTTACCTAAACATACAATACATATTTGTGTAGAATTAAGTACTTTAGAGTAGCGAAACTAGGTAAAGAGCGGCGTCGTAAACTAGAAATCGTTTTATTAATAGCGAGGTCAGTAGGTAATACTAACAGAATTATTTTCAGGGTATGATGCAGGATGATCCAAAATGAAGGTCGTCTTATACGTGGTCGGTGGAGAATGAATCATTTTTAGATTAGAACGTACCTACCGATAGGCAAACATGAAACCGTAGTGTCAAATGGTTCTGTAACTGAAATGTTGCGGTTTGTATCTGGCAGAGGACAGCTTGCACAGTGACAAATCTGTAAACATGTCCATGCCATTACCCGGACGATGTGGGACGTGCTGTGAGATTGTGGGAAATTCGCGCTAAATATATTGCCAGCTGGCAGCGTGGTATTCGTGATACTAGTGCATGACATAATTATACTACGTTTGTTTACATCCTTGCCACTAATTTATTTGAATCTTAGAATAGCTGGCCTACTTTACCGCAAAGCGATCAATTATGAATTTATGGAAATAATAATAATACCACCCAACAGTCATACACATAGCCCCATACTAAGATACTAGTCTTGTATTCTGGGTATCAGGGACTACGAGATACTTTCGGTCTCACAACACCCAGACCCCAGACACAAATATATGTCTGTCACACAATCATTTGTCTCGGTGTGGGAATCGAACCCACGGCCTCTGTTTCACAGCCAGCTACTCGCTTACTGCGCCACGGAGGCAGTCTCATGTAATGGAAACCTATAAATAATTGTATATTTATCATTTTAATTTGTTATTTAACTCCACACCTGACTTGAACAGGAAATAGGTACCTAATGGTTATTCACATATTCGAATTTGTTACCAACTATTGAAGAAAGTATAAGACTGTATTACTGACAAAGACAACTGGTAAGACATAGACAGCTATTTTATTTTACTTATTTATTTGCGTACAATTGATTCACAAAAGCTCTTTCCTTTTTATGCTCTTTAAAATAATACTTAAAGAGAACAGATATCAATATTGTTTCGAAAGAAAATTGGAAAGCAAAACAATATCAAACATACTCCGTGAATATAGCCGTACCATTAGTGTATAGATTTTGTATGAACGGTATAGTGTGAAGCAGCGAGCGAGCAGTCTCAATATGGCGGAAACGTGCAAATGACATCTGAATCAAACCTTCGCGCCGCACCTCTCCGTTTCAAAGATATAATACAGTGTGTATAAGGAATAAGTGTAGTAACTGTCGCGAGTGTCATAGCGAATTTCCATTTCAATAAGCCAATACGACGACTAAAGTTATATTATTATGTTTTATGCATATAACTGTGACATCTGAAGGGCAATTGCGACGCTATCACGAATTATTCACTTTCAGGGAATCTTGACCCCGATAACACAATACCCGAAGACAGCTTGTCGAGCAAGGTTCGAACATTGATTGTTCCCCACCGACTGGTGATGAAGTAATTCTCGCCATTCGGTCACTGAAAAACGTCAAAGCCACAGGAGCTGATCTTATAACAGCAGAAATGCTGAAGACGGATGCCGCTATAGCTGCAAATGTCCTTACGCCCCTACTACAGCGCATCTGGGAAGATGAAGAGTTACTGGAGTCCATACAATATAGAAAAAAAAATTAATATATTGTCATAGTTCCTACATATAAGCATATGAGATGAAACGCATTGAAGTTTCTAACAATCTTAGAGCGGGAACAATCGAATGGTAGGATGCTATCTGACATAAATAGATTAGCCAAGTGTCCGTTCAAAGAATAGCCAGCTTTTAATAACCCGTAGGTACCGATGACTCACTTCGCATTTGGTTAATCGAAGTTTAAATATAGATTTCGGTAATGTTACGCGCTGTTTATAAAAACTTACATGATTTAGTAAACGTCTGGCGAAACTTCTATTATTGGAAGATTACACGCAATATACAAACTGGACCAATCAGACACTTCAATAACTCCTAAACCAAAGAATGGCCTCAGTAGTTTTGTAGCAGTATACATAGATCGAGAGAACGGTGAATTTCTGGGCTCAAATACAATTCCGAATATTCACAATATGTGTATGTTTCCGATTTGAAAATTTACTTATGCGGTGCCAAGGATTAGAATGCGATGTCTCGATAGGCTGACCACCTATCACTTTAGGGGAAACAAGCTCAGCGAACCGTGGGTACCGTGTATAACATCTCTGCTAACCCCTTCGGAGATATAGGAATAATCGTTTTATCTTAACCGTTGCTTTAAAGAGATTTAAGGATATAATTAGCAGATTTATAATCGTTTGAGGACATAAGTTAAACGGCTAAATGTTTGGACTTCAAAACCGCAAATCTTGTGCTGACTGCACAAAATAACTAAACCTGAGTTGAATTAGTAGATGAAATTAGTACCTCATATGAAATGTCGGCAGTTTTAAATTTGTTTTGCTACATGTGAAATTAGAAACATAAACTTACATTATGTGCTGAATTTTCACACAAAAGCTATGTTACAGAAGGAGTTCAAGAACGCATATAACTCTACAACGCTTTACTTATATCATACTAGCTGTTGCTCGCGGCTCCGCCTGCGTGGAGGTTATATTCGGGAGCAGAAGTATACAATCCAAGGACTTGTCTTCTGTACTGAGGCACCTATAGCGATTTTTCAGCCTCTCAGGTGTTGTGCCTGAATCTTGAGATTGCATCTAAAGAATACCCCATAAGTTTAACCTCACTTTGCCCCTTTTAAGGATGATTATTCAAAAACGTTGAAACACGTATTTCTTTATTTCCTACCAAAAGCCTATATATGAATTTACAGATCCCTAAGTCGAGGAATTATGGATTTCCCATACAAATTTTGAACTCCTATTTGACCCCTTTCAAGGTTGATTTTTGAGAAAAAAGATAGCCTATGTCCTTCTCCAAGATATAATCTATTCCCTTACCAAATTTCATTACAATCCGTTCAGCCGTTTAGTCGTGAAGAGGTAACAAACAAACAAACAGAGTTACTTTCGCATTTATAGTATTAGTATGGATATCATAGCGACCAATATAAAATCTCATATTGCAGGATAACTCAACACAAGTAGAAATTACTACTATGTATAATTTATCTACATAGAGACACGTTTCGATATTCAATATACGAAAAGAATATCGGAATGCCATTTAACTTCAATACATACATATATACTCTCACGCCTGTAATCCCCGAAGGGGTAGGCAGAGGTATAAATAGTACACCAACATTTCGCCGAGCTTATTACCTTCCCATGATGTGATAGGGGGCGAGCCTATCGCTATACCGGGCACAATTCCAGAATCCGAGCTTATACTGAGCATTTCGTGATAGAAAACCCAATTTCACCTTACCCTACCCGGGGATCGAACCCAAGACGCACGGTAGCGCGTATGCAATTACAACTGTGCCACAAAGGCAGTCTAATAAATAACATACACCATACTTGATATAATAAATATGATCATCAAACGCAGTTGTACAATAAAATCCCGTAACAAAGGTGTAATAGGGCGAATGTCGTGGTTAACATAATTAATTAAATTGACCCTCACCCTTAGGCAGCGGCTAGTACCCAAACACACCATTAACGGACCTTATATGAATCCTGAATCTTGGTAATAAAGGTAATTTTGGCTAATAGTTGTCAAGAGTTTCACAGAAACGGGCAAGTATCCCTTGTTTTATTACTTTGGACGATATACTTACAGCCATTTGTGAAAAGACCCAAACGAGAAAGTTTATCCCTATTTATGATTATTTATTTTAACATACTATTAGGTTTTAATGTCCATTTTAAAATAAGCCTAAAGTGCTAGAGTTGTGTTTTAGCCAGTTTAATTTACAGAAAACAAATAGACGAAACGTCACATGTAGGTATGGTTATTGCTATTGGTTTTATCATTTAGTGTGCACTACCCCAATTCTGACTATCGCGATAATAACGGTATAAAAACAAGCAGCGTTTTTGATTAGAACTTAATTAACAAATATTGAGAATTGAAATTGAAAAATTGAATGTCTCAAAATAAAATATAGCCTATACTAGATGTTGCTGGCGGCTCCGCCCGCGTGGAGTTTATTTTTGGAAGGAAAGGTATACAATCCATGGAGGCATCTTAAGCTATTACACCTTTCTATATTTTGCTATCCCATAGGATGCTTGCATTTTTCCGGGATAAAAAGTGGCCTATGTGCTATTCCAGACTATAATCTATCTCTGTGCCAAATTTCAACCAGATCCGTCCAGCCGTTGTAGCGTGATTGAGTAACAAACATACATCCATCAATCTAAACATTCGCATTTATAATATTAGTAGGATTTGTCATAGATAGTGCAACTTTCTATGTGTGAATGAATTTCTAGAATCGGTTCAGTAGTTTCAGAAATGACACGGGTACATACAAACAAACAACACACAGACAGTTAACCTCTTTATATCTATAATAATATAGTTACCGAATACAAAACACTGTGAATTTGATATATTACTGCAAAAGCTAAGTTTACAGTTGTTAATAAAAAAAACATAGTAAATGAAATGTTTCACACCATTCGGTATTACTGGGCGTAAATTATTTAGGTCAATGTGATTGCACGAGTAAACCATGGTACGCAAATACCATTAGCCACAAATACTGGTGCAGAAACATCTGTATGCGTAGATTACAACATCGAATATATGTTACCCATTCAGAAGAAACCTGCAAATATTTTAAGTTCGGAACGTTCGCTTCTGTTGAAAAATGTGAGACGTAGCGATTTGTGAAAACATGAAAAAAACTTTTAAAATGGCTGTCTATATTGTATTAGCAGCGATAGCCTAGTTGGTTGTGGTACGGACTGTCAAGACGAAAGTCGTATGTTCGAAACCCAAATGGCATACAACTCTGACTTTTCTAAAGTTACGGGTGTATTAAATGTTAATTATCGCTTTTTTAACGGTGAAGGAAAACATCGTGAGTAAACCTGAGAATTCCCATAAGAATTTCGAAGGTATGTGAAGTCTACCAACGCACATTAGGCCAGCGTGGTGGACTAAGGCCTAACCCCTCTCATTAGTAGAGGAGGCCCGTGCCCAGCAGTGGGACAATGTTTAATACAGGGCTAGTATTATTATTATATTGTATAAAACACAAACATTGCTTTGATATTATATTATTTGTCTGAAAATAGTACAAACTATAGGATACCGGGGTGCCGTACAAAAACAATGCTTACATAATTATTTCGCAAATTTTGGCGAGATTTCAAAAATACTTACTCACCTGTACAGCGCCTTTATAATAGTGAGTAATAATGCCACTAGTCTCATGATGTCACCATTATCATTCGAACACGCAACATAAATACATTTATAACAAGTCCAAATTTTTCAAAATAAAGTGCACAAATAAAATCATCTGTAAGAATTTAATGCATCATAAAATACTTGAATTCTCTTCTGCCGACCTCATTAGGTAATAGGCTACCAGATACATCATTGCTTAGATAATAATACTTGCCCTGTATTAAACATTGTCCCACTGCTGGGCACGGGCCTCCTCTACTAATGAGAGGGGTTAGGCCGTAGTCCACCACGCTAGCCTAATGCGGGTTGGCAGACTTCTCATACATTCGAAAAATTCTCAGATATGCACTTCACTGTTAAAGCGAGCGATAATTAACATTTTAATACACACATAACTTTAGAAAAGTCAGATAGATTGCTTAGATACATATATAAAAATCTAATAAGACCTATATTGACTGCCTCGGTGGCGCAGTTGTAATTGCGCATGCGTTACGACTGCTGTTGTGCTGAGGTCTCGCGTTCGATCCCCGGGTCGGGTAAAGTGATATTGGGTTTTTCTATCTAGAAATTCTCAGTATTAGCCCGGAATCTGGAATCTGTGCCCTGTATGGCGATAGGCTCGCCCCCTATCACATTATGGAACTGAAATTCGGCGAAAAGTGGGTGTACTGGTTTCACCTCTGCCTACCCTTTCGGGGATTACAGGCGTGAGTGTATATGTATGTATGTATGTATTGAGTTGTTATAATGAGATAAATGTTTGTGTGACAGACAGATATTTGTTTCAGGTCTGGGTGTTGTGGGACCGTCGTCTCTTGTAGTTGTTGATACCCAAGATACAGGTTTGACCTAATGTAGGGTCAGAACTATGTGTGTTACTGTCGGTTGTATTTATTTATTTATATTATGATACTTAAATTTACGAAACGAAAATACTAATAATACATTACATTTATTACGATTTTTTTGTAGGTATGATCAACGCTTAAAAGTAAAATAATTAAAATGAACCAATTCAGAACATCGTGCAATAAACTCTCACAGCAATATTGCAGGTGATTCCAGCAGCGAATGCAAAATAAAAGCGCAGCTGCAATATATTTCGTTCATTATATACTGTGAGTTGAAATACTTTAACAAAAAAGTCGAAAATATGCACGCCGTGTATAGCAAAAACATGCTGGATGCAAATACAGGTAGATTTGTATACGTATCTGAATTGAGAACAATGGGTACACTTCATAAATATGAAAAAGTTTATTCCGAAAGTCACAAATACGAATTTCAAAATACCGATTTTCATAATTCCGAATGGTTCCTAATATAACAACTCCGATTTTTCATTCATCCTATTTTTATAATTCCGAAATTTCAATATTCCTATCGTTTATAATTACTATTCTCAAAATACTTAGTTTCAATAGATCGAATAATTATTTTGATTGATAACCAAAAAATAGAGCGAATCTGGCGCTCGCTGGCCGCTCCGGCGGCACGGTCACTTCGCTCGCTCGCTTTCGCGCTTTAATGGTCACTGTTCTAACATAACCTAACCCAAAGGATTCTACAACAGTAGATGTAGTTTTTCGGACCGAGAAACCCATCGAGCATTTGATTCTTCGGACTTATGAAAATCGGAAAACAAACAAATCGGATTTACGACTTTCGGTAAAATAAATTACGTGATTTTTAATAATAGACATTACAATTAGATATTATAAATTCGGACTTTTGAAACTCGGAATATCGAAAATTCGGAATAAAATATTTCAGAGTTTTTGGGTGTTCCCTAAAACAATATATCAGTTATTTAAACTTATTTAACTTGTGTACTATGTCTCTTTAGTCATTTATAGTTCTACTAAACCTTAGAAATGGTACATTAAAATGTTATTTGAACAAAATTTATTTTTTCTGCGTATATTCTTTCATATTTCAAGTCGCGTATCTCTGCGGATGGCTGGAAAAGCCCACAAAATGGTGCGCTAACGGATGCTCGTTCATTTGCTGCCTCTGAATTTATTGCTGTCGTACCACTAAATGCATATTCTCAAATTGCTAACATACTTTATAGCACGGCTTTCCGTCGGAAAATGTAAAACGCGACACATTTCATTTAGGTAACTACTAAGGTTTCTGCATAAGGATATTCTTTAGACATACAAGTAAATACGGAAAAAACCTTTTTTCTTTCAAAATCGTGATGACAAAAAAAAATTAAATAAGAATTAACTTTTATTACAGCCCATTTTAAGTAGGTACTGCTGTGTAACGAATACTTTCGTTTATCGGTACCTTAGGAGGCTGAGATCATATAAAGTACATTTTTTCCGTATAACATCATTACGATATCCGTCGCCATTCGATTTCACTGCCCTAAATCGGAATATTATGTAGGCTCGAGTTTTGTGAATACTTGTTGAATAAGGCAATTGATTAGATATTATAGTAGTTGATATATACAATATATAGACCGTAAACGCTTTGACGCCTTTGAGATGTGGTACTGGAGAAAGATGCTCCGTATCCCCTGGACAGCATTTCGGACTCTCCATATTGTGACCCAAAATCCCCCGCGGCTGTCATCCGAGTGTCTACGCAGAGTTCTCTAATACTTAGGACACATTGCAAGGAGACGGTGGCAACCTCGTGAAGCCCATTGTGACCGGCAAAGTAGATGGGAAAAAGCCTCGTGGACGCAGCCTAATACGTTGGTCTAACCAGATCCGCACTACTCTTGACTCTACAGTTCACAACGCCCTCAACACCGCCAGAGACACAAACAGATGGAGAATTATCGTACGAGAAAAATTGATAGAGAAGGGAGGTCACGACCCTCAATACTGAAGAATACGGCGCAAGAAAAGAAGATATATATTATAATCAAAAGGAATATATGCTCGTGTTGACGATAAACGATTTTCGTCTTTTTCGAAAATATTACATTCTATGCGAACACGTATTGATTATCACATAAAGGTAGGTATTTTTTTACAGACTACATGGTCGGTTGGACATTGATTGTATATTTGTACTACTTAATTCGTTACTATTTGTCTTTTTATGATAGCCTCAAAAAGTACACAGACTTCAATAAAAAAACATGCGTCCCTATAAAATTTGAGGGTTGCCCTCGATTTTTCTGAGATCCCATTATCAGATCCTGACTTGGTGCCAATGGGACCACCTGGGAAGTATATCCTTTTAAACAAAATAAGGATTTCTCGAATCACTCTAGGCGTCTTCGAGTGATCGGGGAAAATTAATAAAAAAAAGATTCAGACGAATTGAGAACCTCCTCCTTTTTTGAGGTTGCTTAAAAAATAAGGATTTCTGAAATAAATTTAATCGTAATGCGCATTTCTGACGATATTAAAAAGAAACTTATCATCGTACAGATTTTTTTATTACAAAAATAATATGTATAAAAATCAAAGGCGTAGACATAATCAGATAGCATTTCGCGGTATTAAACTACGCTTTCAGCTGTTCAGTGACAGGACGCATTGCTTTGCACAGATAATATTGTACAACGACGTACACGGTGTACCTACTTCGTCTTTCATACCACCACTGAGTGTTTTAAGTCGTAACAAACAAAGATGCTGTATTTTGTTTATAACCCTATAGTATAATATTATATATCTTAAAATAACATGCGTCGCATTTTAGTCTTGAAAAAAAGTAACCTTCATATAAATATTAGGAGTTAAGTATAAAGCTGGCTGTTTTACATTGAAGGTGAAATATTATATAAAATATATATTATTTGTATAATCAAAGTTTTTACGTTCACTCTATAAATTCCTGTCCTCATATATTTGGATATTATTTAAGATTTTACCATAGGACATTTGAGATCTGGACTCCATAACGTCTATGAAAGTATTTTGCATAACCTTTTGTTTTATACCAGTGGGTCAGTAAACGACTGTTTGCTGGGGGTAGGATATTCATATCCGCCCGGTTAGCGACCACCGTACACAGGGTGTAAAACCCGCCATAGTGGCACACGCAAGGGTGTCGCGTTCCGGTGTCAGCCACTGAACATGCGGTTTTTGTCGGGGGTTTAGAGTCGGGGTACGATATTTGGCTATTTTGCGGCCTTCTGAGTATTCTGACGATAGACCCTTGACCGCTTCTTCACCTTCTTGCCCAAGGCGTAGTGTAAAGAAGCAGGCCGGTATGATTGTGTTGAGTAGCGGGTAATGGATCGTCTCTCGCTACTCGATACTCTAATTGGACGGAATTGCACTTACCATCAGGTGCAGTGTGGTCAATTTGCCGTGCCAGAATATAAAAACTGCCCAGATGCTTATCTATGACACTAACCGATAAAAATGAAATTATTTTGTTGGGGTATCTTACAGCTACGAATGCTTACTGTAAATAGTCAAACAGATTTTTAATATTTACTTTATAAAGACACTATTTTTCACTATCATGATTTTGCAAGCAATACCCTGATAAATTATAAGCAGCACAAATAAAAGCAATTTATACAAAGGGTCTATAATTTATGTTTATAACGAATAAACATAAATAAAGAGATAACTATCACCATGAATCATGATATCATCTAGAGGGACGATCTTCGAGAGTCCAATACTATGCAGGAATGATAAGATTGTGTGAGTATTCAAAAAAGGCGTTTTATAGTATTTACAATATGTAGTGAAAATACAGGATAATTTATTTTTATTGAAGTAATACTGCTTTAGGCGTGTTATGAAAAAATGATGAGAGTGAAATTTTAAGATGCGCGCGCATAGCGTGACACAAAAGTAACACTCTGAAGTTGCCCTAAGTACCAGGCTGGCATGAAATGTAAGGAGATTTGATACCGTTTCATTTCTAGTGACTTCTAGGTAATAAAAATGCAAGGTTTGTTTGTTCCTAGATATTTATTGTTTATATACACTTATTTTCGCTATCAACATCGTTATGTATATAAAATAGTCTATTGTATTATAAGAAGAGCTTAAGCACCATCTGAATCCCCCTTTTTAACCGACTTCAAAAAAGGAGAAGGTTAACAATTCGTTGGAATCTTTTTTTTTATGTATGTTATCTGATTACTCGAAGACGCCTGGACCGATTCGAAAAATTATTTTTTTGTTTATAAGGGTATACTTCCCAGGTGGTCTCATTGGCACCAAGTCAGGATCTGATGATGGGATCTCAGAAAAATCAAGGACAACCCTCAAATTTTATAGTGATGCATAATAGTAAAACGCATATAGTTTTTTATTGAAGTCGGTGTACTTTTTATGATTAAAAAACTTTTATTAAATACACTCAACAGTCATACACGTAGTCTTGACACACACAGATGTGAAACTTGTGTTGTAGCATCAGAAATTACGAGAGACTATCGGTCTCACAACCTTATAAAAGTGTCCTTGACTTTGTTTTACACTCGGTATAGATATGTACATGGTTGTGTATGTACAAAAAATATCGATATGAAGCAATGGACTGTAGTCTAAGTGCCGAATATAGTGTAGGTTGCACGGTCAACTCTCGATAACTAGAGATCTGACAACAGATTTATAGCGGTACGTGAAGCTTACTGATTGCTATTTGGAAAAATGATATAGGTAATTTATATTTACAATAGGTACATATGCATTGTTTCTTTTACCAATATTTCCATTTACTTACAATGATCCTATATTATCTTTCCTACCTATTACAGCAAGTTACGTCATGTACGTTCCAGAAATTCGAAACTTATGACCCATAAAATATACCCAATGATGCACCCGAAATAAAAAGAAGTATGCACACACCAATAAATAATTTTTATTTATAAAAATATGTGCAATTTTTACAAAGTTATCTGTATATATAAAAGAAGAAACTGACTGACTGACTGACTGACTGACTGATCGATCAACGCACAGCCAAAACGGCTGGGGATAGAGACTTGAAATTTTGACAGTAGGTACCTTTTATGACATAGGCATCCACTAAGGGAGGGTTTTTGGAAATACCACCCCTAAGGGGGTAAAATAGGGGGTGATAGTTTGTATGAAAATCCGTCATTTCTGAAGTTAAACGCATGAAAATTGGTATTTGGCATTTTAGTTAAAAATAAAATATATATGTTTCAGGATTTTTGGAAATTCCGCCTCTAAGGGGGTAAAATAGGGGATGAAAGTTTGTATGAAAATCCATATTTTTTTAAGTTAAACGTATGAAAATTTATATTTTGTATTGTATACTTTTTCTCCCAAACATGACCTCCACGCGGGCGGAGCCGCGAGCAACAGCTATCTTCTATAAATAGCAAGAATTTTAGTGTCACACATCATATATTGTGATTGCGTATTATCTACTAGTTTTTTCTGACTCCAGATGGTAAGTAGATTGTTACAGCGCTATCCAAGATATTGTAGACTATGACCACAATAATGATCACCTATGTTTTATTATTATAATTAAATTAGGTTTACGAGACCGCACTTATCTCTGTGACAATTTGGCAAACGTCTGCTTCATAAGGTAGTATGTATAGAGTGACTTCACGAGGATATCAGCGTAAGTAGGTAATAGGTATATGATTCGCAGGAAAGTGGCAGTGAAAAGGGTTGGGGTCACCGATAGATAAGACCGGACAGTTGGCAACGTCATTGCCAGATCGTAAACCCGAGATGAGGGGTCCCATTTTATCGGAATATCTCGCAAAATTAAATTAAAACACATTTCTCTTTATATTCGTTCTCTATTGTATGTAATATTCAAGGTTGGATACTTACTTATGCGTTAGGTTTTTCTAAAGAGTTTTTTACACAAACAAATATATTAAATTAAATTATAGTTTACAAAATGTTACTTTAGCTTTAGAAAAATTAAAAACGTATTTTTAATCTAAACTACTTCAAAAATGATTACTAGAAACTCAGATATAATATAAATCTTAAGAACTTAAACGAAAACTAGTTTCGTGTATTTAAGGATTGAATGTCGGTACTGGTGTTTGTCAAAGAAATTTGTGCTAACTATTAAAACAATTGAGACGCTATGCTTCAGGAATGTAAATAAATATTACAGTGGGCATAATTCTTTTTTTTATCCTGGCTGAGATCGTCTATCCCCCGCTACTCAACATAATCATGCCTGCCTGTTTCTTCACACTACGCCATGGGCAATAAGGTAAAGAAACGGTCGAGGTTCTAGTGTCAGAGTACTCAGAAGGCCGCAAAACGGCCAAACATCGTACCCCAACCTAGACCTTCGACAAAAACCGGATGTACACGGGCTGATCCTGGAACACGACACACTTGCGTGTGCCACTATGGCGGGTTTTACACCCTGTGTACGGTGGTCGCTATCCGGGCGGATATGAATATCCTACCACTAGCAAAATTACCCGTCAATCGTAAGATTCTTAATGCATATTTAATACTAGCTGTTGCTCGCGGCTCCGCCCGCGTGGAGGTCATGTTTGGGAGAAAAAGTATACAATACAAAATACCAATATTCATGCGTTTAACTTAAAAATGACGGTTTTTCATACAAACTTTCATGCCCTATTTTACCACCTTAGGGGCGGAATTTCCAAAAATCCTGAAACATATATTTTTTATTTTCAACTAAAATGCCAAATACTAATTTTCATGAATTTAACTTCAAAATGACGGTTTTTCATACAAACTTTCATCCCCTATTTTACCCCCTTAGGGATGGTATTTTCAAAAACCCTTCCTTAGTGGATGCCTACGTAATAAAAGGTACCTACTGTCAAAATTTCAAGTCTCTAACCCCAGCCGTTTAGGCTGTGCGTTGATCGATCAGTCAGTCAGTCAGTCAGTCAGTCAGTTTCTTCTTTTATATATACAGATTATGAACACGAGAGATGAGAACAATTTTAGAGAATATGGACATGGAAGTACATGAGTTTGTGATGACACCAAACTTGCGAAATATTAAAGCCAAAAATACATTAAATACCCAGGTACTTAAACTTATTTTTTGTTGTACAAAATAAATTAATTAAATTTTCGATGTGGCAACTGCAAATATGAGATACCCGGATTTGCAAGTTGCAAAGCTGATTATCTGGTGGCTCAAATAAATAGATAAATAACACCCAAGAGCCACAGATTGACGCCACATTAAGATACGATTCTTGTGTCCTGGGTATCAGGAACTATGAGAAACTTACGGTCAGACAACACCCGGACCCGAACAAATATTAGTGGATCGCATAAACGGAATATGACTTAAATGCGACTATAGGTACATATACAACTATAACCTCGGTGGCGCAGTTGTAATTGCGCATGCGTTACGATTGCTGTGCTGAAGTCTCGGGTTCGATCCCCGGGTCGGGTAAAGTGATATTGGGTTTTTCTACCTAGAAATACTCAGTATTAACCCGGAGTCTGGAATGGTGTCCGGTGTGGCGATAGGCTCGCCCCCTATCACATTATGGGACCGAAATTCGGCGAAAAGTGGGTGTACTGGTTACACCTCTGCCTACCCCTTCGGGGATTACAGGCGTGAGTATGTATGTACAACTATAACCGAACTTCACATTCAATGAAGATGTTTTGCCATATTCTTTACACAATCTTTATTTGACTAATAAATTAAATTTTTAGTTGTTGTTGTTTATAAATAATTCCAAATTTGAAATCAATTTCAAAATAAAGAAAAATAAAAAATACTTAAACACCTACAGATACGCTGCGAGCGGTGTCATCGATTTCACTATGCCTAAATTTTACTTTGCACACATCGAATACGTCATATCCAAATTATTTGTGATCGTATAGATTACAGAAATTTATTTAAAATACATCAACGGTTACAACTTTTGAAAAAAAATATTAATTGCAAATATTACAAACCATTGTAGTGTCAGTTGACACATCTGCAACAGTAGACGAAAATTAACAAGTTATTACGATTAATTAAAACTAATTGGATCCAATAGAACGTAGTATGTACTTTTGGAATTGCTCGAACTATTCATTAAATAGATGAATCATTTCCTAAATAGATATTATAAGTATCTATATTATTGACACTTAATTCTTCACTTAAATCATTTTTGGCGCCTTAGATAAAAACCCCAACAAATACGTTTACCCAGTTATTAATAAGTCATCTATAATTTATAATATCGACTTATTGTAAAATATATTTTTTTCCGTGTCATTTTTTAAATTACGTTTATACCTCATTTAATGACTAATGTGTGAAAATATTTTACTTAGTTATGATAAAACAAACTTAATATTTTTTATTAGTAAATACAATACACTGTTGAAGAATAAATTTACAATATACTTTCTAAATCAATTATTCAAAATGTTATTATAACAACTTACCATCCATCGACAAAATTGAAGTAAAATATTCGTATTTATTCGTTAGTTGTCTTAAATTATTGTTTCGTTCGTAATGTTATAAATTATCACACTGCACTTTTGCCTGTAACAATTTCACTGTTCCCCATTCGAGGATATCGGGCCAGTCCACACTTCAGACGTCCGCAAGCGCTGAATTCGTGCTCACAAGTTTAATAGATTCATTCACCAATCGCGTCTTACTGAAAACACTCCGGGCTTCATAATACGAAGCTAGTAGCCTGCCGGTTCCAATATGTTGTCTTCCAATACATAAACAAACTGGCTAGCCAGGATGAACATAGTCACAGATGAAACGCCCGCACTGATGCTGTCTTATCGATATTTCACTAATTTTTAAGACTTAAAGCTTACCTACATTTTGAAATATTTGAATAGATCGAATTAGTGTTACATATAAATTCAATAGTTTACTGGAAACGATAAAAACAATACGGAAACATTATATACATTGAGTGAACCTAAGATTAGCGCTAGCGTGACGTATTTGGGAGCTTCCGCGTCTGCGTGATGGGGTCGAGCGATGCGTCGACACACGTAACACCATTTTAGACGCTATGTCATGGTATTACAGTCCACACTATAGAGCTTTGACACCCTCAGTTGCAGCTTCAGAACGTGACAAACTAGTTTCAACCATATTGCTTTATTCTCAAGATTTATATTCAGAAAGACGTAAGATTGCAGACATACGTATCACGTGCGTTAAAAAGGGCCAGATGATTGCAGTTTGGTGAACTCCCGCACCATGCCTCAACGCAATACGGTTTCAAATTAAATACAAAATAAATGATAGATTTCCATAGCCACCCACCCACCTTATCAATCGATAGTGAATTCATGGGCAACGCGACGTTACAAAGACTTATACGTTATCTTTCCTCCATTTTTATAATATGTGATAGTTTCGCGATAGTTATATTTTATGCGATGTATTTTGTGTTCTTATGGTGTTTGATTAATGCTTATTTTTTTTTTAATAATAATAAATTTGATTTATTTCCATAAACAAACACTTCAATAAATTGACAAATAAAATAGGCTATATTAATTTAGTCACCTAAAAATTTATAGCATCCTATGCCGAACTAGGTTAAAAACCTGTATCTCAGCATTTGGCGCCGCTTCACAAAGTTTATTTAAATTTACAGTAGCCTCTGTCTCAAAAATCTTGACTAATATGAAATTATAATAAAAATGAAATAAATTTGATATGGATATGGTAGACAATATTTATTGTATTGTGCCTCTCTGTGAAATTAATGAATGTGTAGGTGTATGTGTGTGAGAGGGTGTGTGATTATGTTTTTATACTTATGAATAACAAAACCCAAAGAATAATGCATACAGAATTATAAGTATAATAATATAACTTCATGGTTGATGCGATCATCTGTGAAGTGTATCTATACAGTTTGAGTGCCTAATTGCCTATACCACGCAATGAGTAGTTAAATAGAAAAAAATAGGTACTTATTACATAATTTTGGTATTAAAAAGTGGATAATTAACTAAATTAAATTTTCTTATGTTTGAGATCAACTAATATTAAACTACATAATCTAATTAAGAAAACAGCAAACCACACATCTGTATAAAACCTTATTTGTCGAAATTTAGTTACCACACCTGGGAACCTACCTAGGACTTCACTAATCTAAAGCGATCTACTACTAGACTCTTATAGATGCGTAACCTACCCAATATTGGTTTTTGTTTCGTCAGAAAATAATACCAAAATTGAAAGTTAGTTACAAGGCGAACTACTTAAATCATATTACTTATACGTGTAGATAAATTAACTTTTATTTAAATGAACATTCTCTGGGAGTAGAACTAGTGTTATCGACCTATAATATTACTTCTGATTTGAATTTTTTATTTAATTCAGCATCTGCGGAATAAGCAATTGATTTTTTATCAGATTGTGCAGGATACATTTTTCATTCATCTTATACTTAACATTTTTATTCCATGGATTTTCTTACTTATACGAAATACGGTAAACATAACAAATCCAATCTTATGACCTTTTTTAGTGTTATTAATGTATAAAAAGTACACCGACTTCAATAAAAAACAAATTATGCGTCACTATAAAATTTGAGGGTATAAAACATTATAAATCTGAGATCCCATTATCAGATCCTGACTTGGTGCCAATGGGACCACCTGGGAAGTATACCCTTTTAAACAAAAAAAGAATTTCTCGAATCGGTCCAGGCGTCTTCAAGTAATCAGGTAACATACATTAAAAAAAGATTCCGACGAATTGTTAACCTCCTCCTTGTTTGAAGTCGGTTAAAAATACTTACTTCATTTAAGTTTCTGCGATTACAGGTTTATTATAATAGGGATGTGGAAATTTTCGGTCAACATCTTTATCCATAAATTATGCATTTTAATCAAATGTTTAATAGAGATCAATTATTTCGCGCTCAATTTGAATCTACCTAAGTACTATAAAATTAATATAAGTATACATCAAAAGCTTTCGTATGAAATAGGTTTCATTGTTAGAGCAGTATACAAAAGCTCACATTGATTTACTGATAGTGTATGTGGGTAGGTGGTTTACCTAAACATACCAAAAAGCGGTGTGATCGCTTTTATCTGTATATATAAAAGAAGAAACTGACTGACTGACTGACTGATCGATCAACGCACAGCCTAAACGGCTGGGGTTAGAGACTTGAAATTTTGCCAGTAGGTACCTTTTATGACGTAGGCATCCACTAAGGAAGGGTTTTTGGATATACCACCCCTAAGGGGGTAAAATAAGGGTTGAAAGTTTGTATGAAAATCCGTCATTTTTGAAGTTAAATTCATGAAAATTAGTATTTGGCCTTTTAGTTAAAAATAAAAAATATATGTTTCAGGATTTTTGGAAATTCCGCCCCTAAGGGGGTAAAATAGGGGTTGAAAGTTTGTACGAAAATCCGTCATTTTTTAAGTTAAACGCATGAAAATTGGTATTTTGTATTGTATACTTTTTCTCCCAAACATGACCACCACGCGGGTGGAGCCGCGAGCATCAGCTAGTATCATATATGTAGTGTGTTGCTTCCCTAAAAAGCTATCTAAGCGATCAAGTAACCTCTTGACACTAACCGTGCCACCTGCGATAGGGCCTTGACCTTACTGAGTTATCGCTTTCCTTAACAACATAACCAATAGCTATGCCCATCGATCATTATTAAATAATTAATGAATATATAGCTTTTAAACGTGAACCAATATCGGCCAGTTTCATTAAGCAATCTTAATTCGCATCAACAGATAGATTCGGATTGAGACTGTTAATTCATACTAGTCGTATGTAGCATTTAGCTCGGTTTGGTTGGAATACGAATCTAGCCAAGTATTGCAATCAAGTCCGGCTGATTCGGTAATCCGTCTGATCCGGCATTATTCATCTGATCTCGATTGGAGCGGATAAAATTGAATCATCGCGACGCCAAACTTCTCTCGTCAGCGTTCTTCTGGTGGGAGGAGGCGTCCAGCCGCCGTCAGGAGAGACAGGCCCCGAGGGAGATAGTGGCTCGGGTTTACAGAACCGCCGTGGAGGAGTGGCATTCCAGGCTGGAGAGCCCGATTGCGGGCTTGAGAACCGTCGCGGCAGTGCGTCCTGTCTTAAAGAGATGGCTAGACAGGCGCTACGGTGCGCCAACGTTCCGCCTAACGCAGGTACTTACGGACCACCGGTGATTCGGTTCATTCCTGTGTCGGATCGGAAAGGTGTCCGCCGTGTGCCACCACTGTGGAACTGCCGCGAGGACACGGTCCAACACGCGTTGGAGGGATAAGTTGTCTCTCGCTACTTTACACTCTAACTGGACGGCACTGCGCTTCCCATCAGGTACAGTGTGATTACTTTGGCGAGTCAGGATAAAAAAAATTAAACACTTTCTTATAATTAGACTTTTAATACATTTAATATTTTATAATAATTGTTCATAAATTGACACAATATATCATACAAATGGCAGTTGGTCAGAGATAGTGGTTGGGACGTACTATTAAATAAATATATAGTCAAATTATAAAACCAATGAAAATGGAGGGTTAGTGTTTCAAGATAATTTGTTGTTGACATTATTCAATAATATTGTTGATGAGATGACCTTATTAATTTATATAATTTTGAAGTTATTTTAAGAATTAACGAGTACTTTTGATTAACTATTCAAAAGTTTTAATTAATCAGTATTATTAACGGCTTCAACTGTGATAAAGTATGGGAAGAGAGAAATTATTAACGAAGTCTATATAATACATATAAAGCTTTTAATAATGTTATTAAATATTTTTATAGTTACTTTGTGCAATAATCCAACACTCGTGCGTATCCAAACAATGATAAATATAAAATACCTAACATTCAATACAAATCTCAATTATTTTAAATTATTTTACGCAAGCATTAGCATTATTATCTCATAAGCGAGTATGAATATTATGCCTTAAGAGATCAATTCGTACATTTCATATGTACAATTGTATTCGCGATTAAAACATCAAATAGTTTGGAAGGATACTTCGTAAAGTTATTAAAAACGTAAATAAACATTTTCTTAAATATTATATATGTATAGTGTTAATAAAACAATTTTTGAAAGCAGCAAGTTCAATATGACTAAATATCATGTTAAAATCATAAATATTAATTGTTATTATACAAGGTACCAAGTTCAACATTGCTGCTCTCAAAATTGTTATTAAAAATGATGACTAGAATAATATACCCTGTACATTTACAATACGGAATGAATAACTGGGACTAAACTATATTTATCATCCACATCCACTCAACAAGATATGCAAAATTTATCTAAACATTGTATAAATTAATGTTTTTAGACTCGCTATTTGTATACATAACCTCAATTTAGGGAACGTTTCTTATTTTTTTTTTTTTTTATCCTAGCACGGCAAAGTGACCGCACTTCACCTGATGGTAAGCGCAGTACGGTCCAATTAGAGTATCGAGTAGCGAGAGACGATCTATCCTCCGCTACTCAACACAATCATGCCGGCCTGCTCCTTCACACTACGCCATGGGCAAGAAGGTGAAGAAGCGGTCGAGGGTCTATTGTCAAAGTACTTAGAAGGCCGCAAAATGGCCAACATTGTACCCCAACTCTAGACCCCCAAAAAACTTAACCATGCAATATTGAGAGGTATGAATATCTATTTATTTCCCATTTCAACCAGTCAACCTGTGACCACGGCTGTTGCTACTTGGTTGAAACCAGGTTTGCCAGAAAGAACAACTTATTTTATACCGCCATCTCTCTGACATTATACAAAATCAAAAGTCAGTATACAACGACCGTTAACAACCAATTCCATAAAAAAAGTCATCTTTGTCTGTCGTTCCATGATAGCTGAAGCCATGTGGAAAGTTTACTTTACACTTTAATTTTTATTTTTGTATCCTTTGTATTCATTTACACAAAGCGGTCTGTATATGTACTGGATACATAAGGCAACTAAATTATACACATTTTGTATCTATTTATACAATCTGGCAGCCCTGGTTGAAACATCAATAAATAGGTATTCATATAATTGAATATTGCGCCTTAAGATCCACTCTCTAATGTGATATTTAAGTCGTTAGTGAAAAATGAACAAAGCCTATAATATTAAATATAATAAAATATAAAAGCAATCTTTGTTTCCAAAACTAAATCAGTCTACATTTGTGAAGCAGGCCTAGTTCAGAATAAATATTAAACTAAATAATTACAGTAATGACTAGAATAACACAGTGTATATTTTATTTAAATATCACCGACATCATCATCTCCCTGCCCTTATCCCACAAATACATATTATGATATATTATAAACTTTAAGATAAAGATGTTGCTTTACATAAGTATATAAAAATATAGTAGATTAAGGAATGTATAAGTGTATAATCACAGATATTAATATAAGTAATCTAACATGAACAAAACTTTCGATCATGTTTGGCTTGGAGCTTCTGTAGGGACTGTCTGCGACGTCCGGACGCACACAACATTGCATATTCCACTGAATGCTCCATTCTGAAAAAAATATATTTTTTTATTACTAGCTTCGACAAAATATGTTAATGTCTTCAGTGTTTAATACAGTCTACTGCCGATCCAACTCCCACAGTTAATTATATTACTCATCGCACATAAGACATTGGCAGAATTATCGACATCGGCACCATTTGCCGTTCATCAAAAATTTAATTGTCTTTATAGTGGTTACCACACTCGATTTCTAGTCTAAGACTGCAAAGTAGGTAGTTGGGCAAAAATTAAAGAAATATTTGGCAATATAGGAAATTCAAATCTGAATTGACTTGATTTATAATGAAGACTGCTGTAAACCCTTTTAAAACAAAAGTTACTTTAGAGGCAATGATGGCAATCGTCCAAACCTCACAACCATAGTCGGCAATCTTTTGCTATCAATCAGAAGCGTCTCCCAAGTCACCAACTCAATTTCTTATGAAGACATTCAAAAATGACAAACTAGGCAAGAGTATTGCATTATATTTACTAGAGCAAATGCGCCAATTGTTCTAAATTCAAAACCAAACTCAGCAATCCAGAAATTTTAAAGCATTTTGGACAGTTAAGCTTATGCTTAATTTGATGAATTTTGTTCAATAAAATTGTCTTTCGACTTAACATAAGTTTTCATTTTTTTTTTAACCGCCAAAATGTAAATCTGCCCTAGTTTGCTGACTTTGGTTTTATATGACTCATATTATAGTTCTACAAAATACGTGCCACAATAAAATAATTCTCTTAGTAGTTATATTTATCGAACTTATCATGATCACTTACCTATACATAACTCTATCAAGCAATATATCTATTGCTCGATCTATGTTCTGTCCCGTTTTGGCACTGGTTTCCAAATATGGCAGGTTGTAGTTCTTTGCAAACTCTCTGGCACGATTTTGATTAACCAATCTTTTTTCTTGTAGATCACATTTGTGTCCACACAGTACTATGTCTGGCTCATCACTGAGACTGTGTGTCTAAAAACAAGTTGTTTTTTATTAAACTATCAAAGCAAAGAAGTGATGAAATACTACAATGTATTGAATAAATATATATTTTTTATAACACTGTGGTGGCAAATAAGCGTATGGCCTGCCTGATGTTAAGCAGTTACCGTAGCCTATACACTTGGAACACCAGGAGCATCACATACATATGCTGACCCTTCATAAACCTATTTACTCCCTTTTTGAAGAACCCCAAGAACACTGTAGTCCCCTTGGAAAACCTCAGCAGGGTGCTCATTTCCCAATTTGAGCATTAGCGGGAGGAAATTCCTCTGATTCCATGCTGTGTGTTACCATTTAGGTTCCAATGTGTGTGTATGAACTCTCTATCGATGGTAAGTGGTCCAATGGTATATAAAATCATATATTAAGATTCATAGATGTATACTACATATTGCTATTATACAATTTAATTTTGATAAATAAAGTTGAACCCTAATATTTTAAATAAGACAAAAAATAATGTAATAATGTAACTTCTTGCACTAAATGTTTTTATGTTTTGTTTAGGGTTAATTATTTTTCACTAACCAAATGCTCAAATGAAACCAAAAATATTATGAATTCATTTCATGTTTTGGTACATTACCTTTAACTGCTCAATCCAGTTGCGAACTTCAAGAAATGATGCCTCATTTGTTAAATCAAATAGTAGTAAGAATCCCATGGCATCTCTATAAAATGCTGTGGTTAAGCTGCGAAATCTAAGATACATAAAAAAATATGTAAAATATATGCAAATATAGGTTTGATGTAAGTAATCCGTAAAAAAAAACAAGATTTCTGAGTTTCAAATTTAAAGCTGTAAGGCAATAATAGACCATATTCCTGGAAATATCTAAGCACCTTAAAAAAATTTAGAGATACTTTTATTTTGTGAAGTTTACAAAGCAAATGGGATGCCATTTGCACTGCACATCCTGAAATACTCTAGTAAATAAGGGTGATTTTGAAGGCAAATTATTGACATATTACTTGTAAAGAATTAAATACTTACTGAAGTAGAGTAACATATCTATAAACTAAGTTATTAGTTTAGGTACTTTCAATCACTGGTGTTACTAAGTGCATCTATCAGCCTTTATTAATTTACCACAGGACATAGTCTTTTCCGAGACTGCATCACTTTTGAAAGCCTCCCTCCTTCTTTAAGCCACTTCAGAAAAAATAGCTTGAACTATATACTAATACACAATAAAATTAAAAACAAAAAAATGATTATATGATTGCCTAAATAATTGAATAATACTTTGGCCTAATAATGGATGACTTATCTTTGTTTTTTTTTTTATTTATTTATTTACATAGTATAGAATACTGGTTGCTCAGAAATGAATTACACTTCTCCAATAGCATGAAAACTAACTATTAGTTTATTAAACTAAGCTATATACTAATGTTAGATAATAACCTTTCCTGGCCTGCTGTATCCCACAGCTGTATGTGTATTCGATGTTGTCTTCCATTTTGCTGATAAATCTGAAAAATTATGAGTTTTAGTCATCAATGATATATATTTATGTGGTGCTTTTTTTTAACTAAGTTTTCTTCTACTTCATCTCTTTATCAAAAACACTAGAAACATTTTGTTAAGAAAAAAATAATAAAATTTCTATTACGAAATTCAGAAGTTTGTACTCACCACAGTCTTTTCTCTGAAGTCAATACCAACTGTTGATATGAACTGCGTGTGGAATACTCCATCAGTGTATTTGTACAGGAAACTGGTTTTACCAACTCCCGAATCGCCAACACACAACAGTTTTATGAGGTAATCGTAGTCCATATTGCACAAATATGATCACAAATCTTGGATCTAAAGCATTATAGTACGTACTTTAGACTACCTGAAACAGTTAAAAGCACAAAAATATAAGGTCAGTATATGAATTCGACACTTAAATAACTCGAAATTTTATGTTTTCTTTAAGTTACTAGAAATCAAACATTTAGATTAAAAAATCTAATTTTCAAATGCTTCTGGGATAAATTAAAAAACTCCGATATTATTACTTATTAGTAACTGACACTAGAGTGTAACTTCGATATTACCAGTATTTAAATTATCGACGGACTTATTACTTACCTACCACTATCTATATCAAAATATTGATCTATTTCTCAAAACATTTTGATTTTTTGTTCGCTCCATAAGGAACCGGCTAAGGTCTGAGACCATGCTGCCAAGTCATAAGTACAAAACATTCAATGAATGAAGTAGTGCCTACAGATAAGGATGTCAAAAAATAATAGATTTTTATATTAATCGATTATATATTCTTTTTTATTAAATTAATTATCCATTTTTTAAATATAACAGTAAATAAATAAATGTGGCGTTTAGGGGAGCTCAATGCTGCCAAAATTTACACATTTTAACAGATTTTTGTAAATACCGCTATCTTATTTTGATTGGATTTTATTTTGATACTAGTAAAATGTTAAATGGCACTGAACATTTGAAGCAATAATTATTACCCGACTACGGTAAAGCAAAAGGGAGGGTTATGTTTTTGACCGGTATGTGAGTATGTATGTAAGTATGTATGTATGTTCATCTGTTCCCTCATAACTTCTAAGCTACTTATCATAATTCGAAAAATGATATATCGTTGGAAGCGTCTCGTCTGTCCGCTGGTTATAGGCTGTGTGACGTCACATTAAATTGAATATGGCGCCGTGTAGGGGGCAAGAAGTCAAGAAAAAAAATGGGTGTGTGTACTTATGTACGCGCGTGAGAAGTTATACTTCTTTGGCCTCATTAAATAAAATATATATATATATATATATATGTCGGAGCGTGATGAATATGGATACTGAATTGAACTTGCTAATAACTTTATTTATTGTAAACTGTGGGTAGCGCCATTTGTTTTGCTATTTTGATGGTGGTTTCGACTTGTTTATCGAGTGATCTCACTCGCAGAGGAGTGGGTCACAACGAAAATCACAATATAAAAGAGCACCTCGTCTTTGGTGCGGCATTCGTGTATAATCATTGAAACAGTTAGCAACGTGTCGGTCGTAATGCCGAAATATTATTAATGTAGTAAGTTAACGTGATGTGATAGTGTTATTGTGTACCGAATATTGTAACGTAAACTGTGATGTGTTTAAAAGAGCAACCATGAGGGTTTCTTGCCAGCTCTTCCCCATGGATGACTGCATTCCGAACTGGTGGTAGCTTAAATAGACTGTGAAGTGTTAATCTCGTGTTTTATTACCGAACTATCATACGCTATGCATCCTGACCATATCTGGAGGTCAGAGAGGGACGTGTAAGCCCTCTCACTGCCTCGGCCGATGACCGCTCGACCCGTCATCAGAAGTGAGATAAAGGATCAACACCCACTATCGTGAATCAGGTGATGTAATAGTACACACAGTACCAAAGTGTTATTTTTGTTTTTTTTGACAGATTAGACAACATTGGTTGTTGGCTCTATGCGCGAACTTTATTGGGTTATCCAAAGAGACTCTATTAGAATTCTATTATCAAAATAGTGATGGTATAGGTTGCCTCAAGAGCACTGTAGTATTCTATAGTGTTGTACTTTGTAAAGAGTGCGCAATGCACTGTGGTCTACTGTAAATTTAAAAGTTAGGCGTTTTCAAATCAATTTGATGTTCTATGTTGACAAATTGTAATAAGTCTCTAATTAAAGTCGTGATTAAACGATCGTTATGAACAATCTGGAAAATATGAAGCGTTGATGATTACTGTGTTAATGATTTTGTGTTTAAATTCCATATGCGGTGGCTGAGCTGTGGCGGATCTGTGGCGCAACTGTATCGGTGTGGTTGAGGTGTACGAAGTGCAATGGCGTGTACATTGCGTGTTTACACATGTTGTGTGCGCGTGGATTTGTGAAATTTGGTGAGTCGCTTCTGGTTTTGTTTTTATACCCCCTGTTAAAGCGAGCAATTAATTGAGATGTTAATATGAGGGTTTAGTCTATACCTTGCGTCCGTAGCCTGGTTATTGTCTACTCAATGTATTTTGAGTGACCTCGGGTCCGCGGTCCGCGCTTAAGGTATATGAGGGAGGGTCTGTGTGAGGAGCCTATGTGGCAAAGGTCTGTGTGAGGAGCCTATGTGGCAAAGAGGTCTGTGTGAGGAGCCTATGTGGCAAAGAGGTCTGTGTGAGGAGCCTATGTGGCAAAGAGGTCTGTGTGAGGAGCCTATGTGGCAAAGGGGTCTGTGTGAGGGGTTCTATGTGCCGGGGTTCTATGTAGCAAAAGCCTATGTGGGTCCAATCTGTGTGGGTAATAAGATTAGGTCAGATATGGCCGAGCGTGAATGATACTGTGTGGTATTTTCTTTTCAGGTACATCACACTGGGACGTGTGAGCTGTCAGGACGGCCGTGTCGGAGCGTGATGAATATGGATACTGAATTGAACTTGCTAATAACTTTATTTATTGTAAACTGTGGGTAGCGCCATTTGTTTTGCTATTTTGAAGGTGGTTTCGACTTGTTTATCGAGTGATCTCACTCGCAGAGGAGTGGGTCACAACGAAAATCACAATATAAAAGAGCACCTCGTCTTTGGTGCGGCATTCGTGTATAATCATTGAAACAGTTAGCAACGTGTCGGTCGTAATGCCGAAATATTATTAATGTAGTAAGTTAACGTGATGTGATAGTGTTATTGTGTACCGAATATTGTAACGTAAACTGTGATGTGTTTAAAAGAGCAACCATGAGGGTTTCTTGCCAGCTCTTCCCCATGGATGACTGCATTCCGAACTGGTGGTAGCTTAAATAGACTGTGAAGTGTTAATCTCGTGTTTTATTACCGAACTATCATACGCTATGCATCCTGACCATATCTGGAGGTCAGAGAGGGACGTGTAAGCCCTCTCACTGCCTCGGCCGATGACCGCCCGACCCGTCATATATATATATATATATATATATATATATATATATATATATATAAAACGCGCCTATAGAAGTATAACTTCAATGAAAATGCAAGGTTTATCTACCTAGAAGTCACTAGAAATGAAACGGTATTAAATTTCTTTATATTTCATGCTAGCCTGGTACTTACGGCAATCATGTACCATAAGCTCGCCAGCGGTGCGTCAAACACTAGCCACTTTCGCCATTCTTACATGCTATTTTTAACTTTAATGTTATGGAAATAAAAATGATTTATACAAATCTCCTTACATTTCTTGCCAGCCTGTCTGTTTAATTAGTGATATTTACAAATATTATATAAAATGTCAGGAGAATATAGCATAAAAAACAGTCCGAAAATAAATGTTGAATACTGGTAAGTATTGTGTAAGTATGCAACTTTTAAATGGCTGACACCATGGCTAACAGAGTTAAAGTTCAAAAAAGTTTTCTTTTGTATTTTGGTTTTAAAACCAGAACGTTGTCGTTTTGGTTGTTTTATACTTATCATTTGATTTGAATTTTATTCTGATAAATATTTAATACTAGCTGTTGCCCGCGTGGTAGTTATTTTGAAAAAAAAAGGTATAAAATCCATGGAGTCCATCTTTCTAGATTATATATAGGAATATATTGGTACCGTGCCTTTTTCCGGGATAAATAGTAGCCTATGTCATTCTCTGATCCCTGATTGTAGTTCAGGGATCAGAGAACATAGGCTAATATGCAAAAAAACAAAAATCTATCCCGCGGGAACCTTAAATTTTTCCGGGATTAAAAGTAGCCTATGTGTTATTCCAGACTATAATCTATCTCTGTGCCAAATTTCAGCCAGATCCGTCCAGCCGTTGTAGCGTGATTGAGTGATAATCATCCATCCATCCAAACATTCGCATTTATAATATTAGTAGGATTAATCTCTTCGTTTTGTTACTATAGATAAATCATGCCGTTTTTCTTATTAGAAAAAATAGATTTATCCACAATTTGTTTTTTTCTTTAAACTAAAATCGATTTTTCTCTAATCAATTAATATTTAACTTTAATGTTATGGAAATAAAAATTATTTTGGCTTGTATTTTACTCCCTACTTTATTAATTTTTAATATCCTTTTGATACACCAGTGGTTAATCTTTTAATTTCCTTGGATGACGTTGAAGTTCTTCCCTCTGTAGGTAAGGATGTGCCATTTAGTGAAAAAAAAATGATTTTTCTCTTAAAAATAGCATGTAAGAACGGCGAAAGTGGCCAGTGTTTGACGCACCGCCGGCAAGTTTATGATACATGAGTGATGACACATGCAAACATTGACGTATATTATATGGACAGGATATTTGATCCGCGAAAGTGTGCCTATTTGATTTTCGCCATATTGGCGCTGATAGCAGTGCAGTCGAGCAGTGAGCGTCCGTGGAACTAACGATAGAGTTGAGACACGAAGGATGATATATCGACAATGATACACAACAGTCGATGGTTTACAAATCTTAAAAATAATAAAAACATCGCCTTAGCAAAACATATTTTCATTTTAGATCATATTTTTTAATGGGGTCTTAATTTACAATCGAATATATTATTATAACTAGGTTTGATGCTGTTTTGGGACTATAAATTATATTTAAAAAATAGCACGCTTTAATAGCTAGCCGAACTAAAAAGTAGAAAATAATAATAAGTTCATGGCAAAAAATTATAATTTAAAAAAACTAAAAAATATCACGTTTTAAGGTGTCGTCAAATATGATTCCAAGATCTTTGAATCTAATAAATTCATTGGCGCCCCGATTTACGAAGAAAGGATGTATGGCGTCAGGACCAGACCCTTAGACGAGTCAAAATTTTTAATAAAAATATCGATATTTTTTTCGGATATATCAAACTCCAATATTGATATATTTAAAAATATCGATATATCAAACTCTGATATTGATATATTTAAAAATATCGATATATCGGAAATCCGATATTTAAAAAAATATCAACATCCCTATTATATGTCAAATTTAGTTTCAAATACACTCGAGAGGGGCGCTTCAAATAGGTCAAGAAAATAGCTGTCATTTTGTATTAGATATCCTGTCCATATAATATACGTCAGTGCATGCAAAGATTCATAAAATAACAAAAACAAACAAAAAGGAGGAAAAAAAACAAAAAAGGTCTTTGGTAAGGAAGTTTGAAGTTGAATAATTAAGAATATAGAAGAGAAAAGACATATACGCGCTTTCCATCATTTATAGAACAGTCAATTCCTAAAAAAACGAAGGCATATAAGGTAATGTCTGTAATACAGTGATAAATATCAAATACATACGGAAAAGACGTGGGTTCGGCCGGGAAATTTTAAATTTGAAATAATTAAAATGAAGACTGACTGTCTCGGTGGCGCAGTTGTAATTGCGCATGCGTTACGACTGCTGTGCTGAGGTCTCGGGTTTGATCCCCGGGTCGGGTAAAGCGATATTGGGTTTTCTATCTAGAAATTCCTCAGTATTATCCCGGAGTCTCGAATCTGTGCCCGGTATGGCGATAGGCTCGTCCCCTATCACATTATTGGACCGAAATTCGGCGAACTTTTCGCCGAATTGTGTACTGGTTACACCACTGGTCACCTACCCCTTCAGGGATTACAGGCGTGAGTGTATATGTGTGTAAAATAAAGACTTGGGTAATGGGTTAGGCCTTACTACACTGAAAAATACTACTATCTATACTACTGTTGACAAGGCTGTATAGGCTTGAACCCTTTGCCTACCCATAAGGGAGAAAGAAAAAAATGACTGGTAATATTTGTAAATAAATAGATGTTCGTATGATTATTTAATTTGTGTTATTTTAATTAGTGATATTTACAAATATTATATAAAATGTCAGGAGAATATAGCATACAAAACAGTCCGAAAATAAATGTTGAATACTGGTAAGTATTGTGTAAGTATGCAACATTTAAATTTGAAACAACAGTACTTATGTTTTGTCGTGTAGTAATTTTCTGCCGTAATTATTTTTAATATAATTTATTTCTCAGCGGCGTTTGTGATTATGGAGGGCATTGTCTTGCCCTTGCACAAACTATACGTAAGAGTACCCCTGATGCCTTGGTATTCTGTAAAAGAGGACGTCAAGGTAAATAAATAACCTCTACACTGTTATATCAACTTATTCAGTTCAATATATTTCAATTTCAGTAATTGCTCCATGTTCTTGTTATCCATACATTTGAAATAGAAATAACAGCACCATGTGAAGTGGAATATGCGACTGGTACACAATGGGTGTTTTACAAAAACCTATACAAGCCTACAGCTGTTACACACCTGTTTCATCTTCGTCGGCGCACAGAACATATTAATATACTTAGTTGAGTAGCATAGTCGTATAGTCAATTATCACGCACACTGCATGTGCCGACTGGTAGGCAACCATGTTCACTGTGCAAGTGCGGCAAACACACATGTTGCAGCATGTTGTGAGGTGCAAGTATACTGAAACTCCAGAATTGTAAGGCCACAGATCCAAAAGCAATCGGACCCTGTTAAGCAGAAAAATCCAACCAACATTTTTTATGAAATCAAGTTAAATAGACAGCCATAATCATTTCAAATCTCATATAATTTCATAGGCAGTTTGATGACATTTACCTAAGAAATGTCATGTTTTATTACCCAACAAATTTTCAATAAGTTACTGCATAGTAAGTACTTTCTTATTTTGTATTTTTGTTTATAATATAAGAATAGAAAGAAGTATAGTTTGAATAGTTGTTTAAGTTCATTATTTCAACTGGCTGACGTCTGTACGTCACTTAAGGTGATCACTGAAAACCAGCGCTGTGTTGTGGTATATACTATGTACGTGCCACAGCACAGCAGTACGCTGAGTGGTCACCTACCTGTCACAGCTGCGACGCGCAGGTGCCAAATCTAGTTTTTATAAAAATATATGTATAATATGTGTGTGTTTGTTAATTGTGGTATGTGCGCGTTGCGAACTGTCACGAATAAATCGTTTTTCTTTATTTCTTACTTTTTTACTGTCAAACTGTATTTACTCAAAAGTATGAAACATCAGTTGGATCTTTTCTGCTTAATAAAGTCCAATTGACCATTATTTAAAAAAACAATTCTGACTTTGTCCAGCATAGTGACAAGGTTCTTTACTGAGTATTGAAGTAGTATATTCATTTATTTACAGGTTCCTTTGAGGTGGTTGTTAATGATAAATTAATATACTCAAAATTACAAACTATGGCATTGCCAGATTATGAAGAAGTAGCTGAGGTGGTAAAGGATGTATCTTATGGCGAGGAACCACAAGAAATAAAAGGGCAACAACCAGTAAACTGTGCAATTTCATAGTTTATTCTCATAATAATCCTCTTGCACCTATCTAGTCATAAATAAATCAAGTGCAACAACAATGTATATAGATATTTATTTATAATAGGTAAGTATGTAAATAATTATTCCCATTGCCCATTTGTTAATTAACATGCAAGATATGTAATGTTCAACATGATGCAATTCACCCTTATAGTAAACAACTTATGTAATGTATAAATAATAATGCATAGATACCTAAATTTATACTCTATTACAAGATTAACTTACTATAAAGTATATGAAAATCAGTCTGATTTTGAAAAAAACAGCCAAAATCTCTGGAATAAGTCTCGGTAAGTTATCACAACCTTTCAAAGTTAGTTTTTGTATACTTTTATTTCACACTAATTATATGAGAAAGTCTGCCAACCCGCATTAGGCCAGCGTGGTGGACTATGGCCTAACCCCTCTCATTAGTAAAGGAGGCCCGTGCCCAGCAGTGGGACAATGTTTAATACAGGGCTAGTATTATTATTATATTATATATATGAGAAAGGCCCCATAACAACTGAAAATATTTCAGTTGATAAATCAGATGTATCTTTTTATCTTTACATACATACATACATATACACTCACGCCTATAATCCCCGAAGGGGTAGGCATAGGTGTAACGAGTACAGCCACTTTTATCTTTAAAATGAGATAAAATAGTTGTGACAACATACAAAGAATATAAAAATGTACTTTGTTTTTAAACACTTTGCCTGTCTGCACTAAAGTTATCTAACAGCCAGTTTCAATGCATAATCTTAATCATGGTCTACATAATATTGTTTCCAGAAATGAGCCAATAAGAATAAAGTTGCAATGCCACACTATGTTCTATGAATTTACAATAAAGCAATATAATACTATTTGAATGCAGATTTTGTTAATAGTTATTGGCGGCTTTTTTTTTTTTTAGTGCCTGGATAAGCAGACGAGCAGACGGGCCACCTGATGGTAAGTAGTCACCGCCGCCCATAGACTTCTGCAATGCCAGAGCACAGCAGAGCCGCTGCCTACCGTTTCGAATTATTATTATTACTTTGATGTTTTGGTGACAGCTTTTGGTATAGTCCAAAGAGTGCTAAAGTATGTTCCATCATAATTGGTTTTCTATGTTTAAAACCCTAGATGAAACTATAATTTTGGTAATATGCAGAATATGTCAAAACCATTCTTGCACTCTGGTCCACTTGGCTACAATCAGCGTTTGAGGGTTCCCTATATTTTTAGCTAACCTTATTTTCAACCATAACTATATGATCGAAACTTTTCTGAAAGGCTTCCATAAATGTGTCATGGTAATTGGGATTCAAATCTGAATAATAATGTATATTTAGTCTGTACATGTTACATACACTTGTAGTTTTTTTATATCATGCTACTTGAAAATCTATATTAAACAATAATCAAGTGTGATGTTGGATGATATTCATCAGCAATAAGTCTTTCCTAGAGAGGGCTATACAATGATGCCTCTATCAGTCTTTGTCTGCTAAGTCAGGTATACTATTTCTCTTCAGCCGAGAGATTCGTAGACTACCTTAGACTCCATTAGAACCCAGCAAACATGCTGCCAATTCTAGATACTTGAAGTTTAAAAAAAAATTGTTTAATTGTTTTTCTTTAAACCATGTCACTGCACACATGCCGATAAAATAATCCACTCTTGAAAAGTCTTGCTAAGTCATACATACAAGCAGAATATCACTACAAAGGCTATAATGCTTGTTCACATAATGGTTTTTTAACATTCGCGTAAACAGCGTAAGAATCCGTAAAAATTAGTTTTATTTCAATATAATGCTTGTATGAATTGACGAAATCATTATTTACATACCTGATGTTTGAGATTGCGACTTATTTAAATATTTTTAGTTTTGACAGCTTGTATGTATGTAGTTGCTTAGCGCTAGTTGGAATACTGATGTAAAGTTTAAGACATGTCCTAAGCATTTAAGCAGCCGCTTATGTTTGGTGTAACGATATTTGATGGTTAACAGAGTTGGACATGAACTTACGCATTAACAAAGTGTAGTACAGAAAGGCGTAAGTGGCAAAAAGTTAACAATATAATTCGTTCGATAAAAAATGTATGTAAATGCTTAATAATATTAGGCCTGTACATGCATATTATCAGTATGTCATCCCTATTAGGGCTAATATATATACGTATATATTATACAACATATTAGATTTTTTATATGCCTCTACTATTCGAATTTGATTAGGTACTTCCAATATGTTCATCTGCTGATATCATCATCTGCTTTTGTTTTTATAGGTGCATAAACTTCCAAAACATTGTCATTTGATCCATCAACTGTGCCAGCATAACTCAAGTAGATTCCGAAACGTAACTTTCCCCCAAATTGCTCTGATATTGTCCTTAGTGGCTCGACAGTTTTTTCTCCAGTTTGCTGATCGATGCACACCATTTGGCATCTAGGGCACTGCCCCTCAACCTGCCATTGCACAGAAAGAAATTTAATTATTGAATTTGTAGCAATCTCAGTTATCATTATTAGAACTTAGGCTAAACAGGTTGCCGGTGGTAGGATATTCATATCCGCCCGGATAGCGACCACCGACCATTTACACAAAGTGTTAAACCCGCCATAATGGCACACGTAAGTGTGTCGCGTCCCAGTGTACATCCGGTTTTTGTCGGGGGTCTAGAGTTGGGGTACTATGTTTGCCGTTTTGCAGTCTTCTGAACACTGACACTAGAGCCTAGACCGCTTCTTCACCTTCTTGCCCATGGCGTGGTGTGAAGAAGCAAACCGGCATGACTGTGTTGAGTAGCGGAGGATAAATAGTCTCTCGCTACTCGATACTCTAATTGGACGGCACTGCGCTTACCATCAGGTGCGGTGTGGTCACTTTGATGTGCCAGGATAAAAAAAAACAACACGAGGCCCTGGATTCAATCCCAGGCTGAGAAGTCACAATTTGTTTCAGTCGACGAAGGAGATCTCTATTCCTTGTTGTCCTGCCTGTCGTAAGCGGCGATTTATAGGGGCCATTGGGGATCGTTGGCACTTAGTGGAGGGCTGTCGTAGCGCCCATATTGGTATGCAGAAATATTGTATAGTTTTTCCCTTTTATAGCGTCGGCACACTACCCGACCCCGGGATGGACGGGTGGTCGGGCTTATTGCGTCAGTGGTCGTTGAGGAGCGTCCTTCAGTGAGTGGGGGCTTGAGGCCCCCTTCCCCCGCCCCAAACACAGATGGGCTGCAAGGCGGCACCGCAGAAGAGCGGTTCCGGTTGAGGCCGGTACGCTTCTGGTCCAGAAAACCCTTGGGTTTTAGCACGACCTGTCGTGTTAATGTGTCGGCGAGGGCTACTGCGAGGCTTTTAATTGGTATTATACATGTACATGGTTTTAAGAACTCGGCCCAGCGGTCACTAATGAAAAATGTTACCTTAAATTCATGTTTTCCTATATATACTTTCTGCCAGTCTCTTTCTGCTAGTTCTTCATCCATTTCAATAATAAGGTTGCCTCTAAAGCGATCTGTCAACTTGTCTATATCATCTGTGAACATTGGGTCTTGTATATGTTTACTAAGCCATCTTACAGTGGCTTTATTAATGAGTAAGAATTGAGCCTGATTGCTTAAAGAAAGAAGTTTCTGTTCTTCACTGTTCTTTTTTTTCTGAGCTCTGTTATCTTCTCCTGCCTGTCTTATGAGGCGAAGAAACGATACTTCTAATGCTTCAGATATCCAATCGGCGACATCATCACCGCAATCATAACCCTTTACCATGTCCGTACAGACTTTACTGTGGCACAATGAGGTGTTTTTAAATTTTCCCTGAGTTGGAATATCCAGTGGTACTGAGATTGGTTCTCTTCCTAAAAAATAGAAAAGTTTGTTAGTGATAATATTTTTCACAACATTAAAAGTTCTAAGTCCATCTAAAGTTTACCTTGACAATTCAAAATCATTACTTTATGTTTCAAATCTATTTTCGGCTGTATCAAACACATACGCGGGTTTTGTTTTTGTGTTAAACACACCCCAGTATCTTTTATTATCATCCAGTCTCTGTCAAATTCAAAACCTTTAGGTCCAATTTTCCATGACGAATCAATTTTAAATGCACCACATGACTTAATTGGAAATATTGATACTTCTTGTAAAATGATCTTTGAGTCGGTTTGAGGAATATTTAATAAATTTTTGATGTCCCTGAAGTAAGACTGTTCATTTATGAGCCTATGGAAAATACTTTTATCTGTTTTATTTGGCTTTACATTCTTTGTCGTCATAGTTCCTTTGTATTCTGAATACCTCTTTGGTTTGATAATTGTTGTTTTAACAAAACATTTACATATCATATTTATTAAATTATCAACATCATCAAATGTATTATAATATCCAAATGAGACTCGGATAGCTCCGGTAGGTTTTCCATGAATCAAATCTACTTCATCACCACATCTATGCCCAGCTTTATACATTTCCTTCATATCTTTGTTTGTCATCATTAGATGCCTTTGACAAGATCCTGAGTTGCAGAAGCACCCGGTTCTGACACTTATGTTAAATAAATCGGCCATATGCTGAAACTGAATCAAGAAAGTTGAAGGAGATACTTATTTATTTATTTATTTATACTCTTTATTGTACACTGGAATACATGATATTAAACACACAAAAATAAAATTAAAAGTACAATTGGCGTTCTTATCGCTCTCGGCGATTTTTTCTAGACAACCATGGGATGGAAAATTTGTAAAGGGAAAAGAAAGATGGGAGGGCAGACTGTGTACATAATAGTTTTAAGGAAAAACAACATTAATAAAAATACGAACACAATATATATATATATATATATACTTGTAATGTTGATTAAGATTTTAAATTTTTTATGTTGTTAATTATTATGTTGTATGATCTGACTTATTGTTGTAAGATAGCTTACAGAAAAAGTATTATACCCTGTTATGAGGATCAAACTCAAAATAATACATACCTCTGTGTATCCTATGTATGTGCCATTTTCTCTAAACAAATTGAATGTCACTATGCTTCCTTGATTATTAACATCATTAAACTCGGTATCCATGTAGAGCATAGCAGCTTTTGTGCCATTATCATGTTTTAATAACAACAGCTGTTGATACAAATCCTTAGCTAAATGATATGAATGATGTGATATTGTATCCATGAGATCATTGTTAATCATTTTCGGAATCAATTTGTGTAAAATATCAAAACAATGTTTCAAAGCAAGTATTGATATGAACGATACAGTGCCATCTTCAAATCTGTAATAAAATTTTAGTATTTTATCATTGTGATAACATTACAGAGGCTCTCTCTTGCAGGGCAGTTTACTTTATTTTCTCTTACTCATTATGTTTGGTTGCCTGTAAATGATTACCCTAAGTGATAAGTCTGCCAATTATAATATGGATACTATGCTGTGCTCTATTTAATCTGCCTAGTGTACAATATATAATTTTATTAAGATGTTCGCGCCTAAGTCGAAAGGACGACAAGGGGGGACGAGAGACACGTGGCGTACACTGGAACGAGCCTATGCACTCGGACCGGCGACATGACGTAGAACCTATTAAATGGTGATCAAATGCACACAAGGCAATTTACATTATTAGAACTAATTGCAAATTTATATTCATGTTATGAAAAGTTTAATGCAAGGATTTATATACAAACAAGAATTCGTATTTATTTAATTACCATACAAAGATAAAATAAGAATATCAATAACAAGCAAATACCTTTCATGTAGTATTTCTCTTTTTATATGATAATCTTCATCACTTAATAGTGCATCAACTGTTCCTCCACCAAAATACCTTTTTTGACTCAAAACATTTCCACTGCTATTTTTAACTAACAGGGCACCCAAACCAGTTGGAAACCCAAATATTTTGTAGAAAGACAAACCAATGAAATCAGGCTGAATCTCAGATAAGTCCAATTTGTTTGTGGAGACGTAGGATGCTGCATCAAGTAGTATATACCAATTACAATTAATTTTGCACAAATGTTTCTTTACATAATGGTTTAGGCATCCATTCTTTATCTTGTCTACACAATCTATAGGGTATTTGTATCCATTGAAATTGCTTTGTGCGGGATATACCAGTAATGTGTTAGCATCATTGCTCTCTTTCCATGGTGTTGATTGTGTACTAGTAAGAGATTCTAGAAAATCATCATGAGATATGTGAATAATATCAGCATTTTTATCAGTTGCTATTTCTCTTAATCCAAGCACAGAAGTATGATTATCTCTTAAGTATACAAAGGAACCACACTCCAAATTGTCTTGCACACCAGAAAATTGAAATGATTCTGCAACCAACTTTAAAGATTGTGTTGTTCCTGAAGTAAATATCACACTATATGTTGATGGATCTGTATTGAAGTGTTTGAGAACCAAACACCTTATTTGTTCAATGCAGTCTTTTGTGTATTTATCTGTGTGAGGATTCAGATAGACATTATTGACTAAATCATTATTGATAGTATTTAATAAAATTGCTGGATATAATGTTGCTCCTGCATTGTCCAAGTAACATCTGTCTGAAATGGAAAATTTATATTAATAGAAAAATTATTTATAACATTTTTTTTATATTTTTTTTATATCTATATATAATTATTAGTAAAGGACCTAGGGTGTTTGATCATGAAATCGAGTAACCATGAATGAATTACATTAAACTAAGATAAATTATGTTTTTAGAAGTATATTGAGAATTACAAATGTAATTGTTGCTTGAGAGGATTGGATCCTGTGATTTACACATATTATTGTACACTTAGAATATAGAAACGCATAAAAAAATAATTAAACATACCACTGTTACTGAACTAGATGGAAGTTTTTATAACAATACTAGCTGTTGCCCGTGTGGTGGTTATTTTTGGAAGAAAGGGTGTGCAATCCATGGAGGCATCTTAAGCTATTACAACTATCTATCCCATAGGAACCATGCATTTTTCGATAAAAAGTAACATATGTCATTTTCTGTTCCCTAAACTGCCACTATGCAAAAAATCATGTCTATCCCTAGACATGATAAAAATAATAATAAAAATTCGTAGATATAAACGTCGATAAAAAGTAGCCTATGTGCTATTCCAGACTATAATCTGTCTCTGTGCAAAATATCAACCAGATCAGTTTAGCAGTTCTGGTGAGATTGAGTAACAAACATCCATCCATCTAAAAATTCGCATTTATAATAGTAGTAAGATTATTAATTTTATATTTTTTACCCCTTGTTTTACTACATTGAATGCGGTGTAACACCATTGACTATGGTGCAAAATAATACGATAAATTCTAGGTGTATTCTCGTGACACAATAAAGAAATGCGAGTTCGGAAAAACAATGACAATACTTCCATCAGCAATCTCAGTTAATATCAGGACACCCCAGCAAAGTACCATAAGCTCCGATTATCACTATGGGGTTTCGGTTGGTAGTGGCTTGAAAGGTGGTCATAGGGGGTAGGGATTCTGCCTAATGGAAGATGGTGGTGATCTGTGTGGATCACCATCTTTTAGGTAGTGGAGTGCTGGGTCATAAGACTAGAGATAGTTGAGTATCAATAATATGCTCTTCCAATGAAAAAAAATTAAAACAACATTCTATAATCCAATATGGGAGAGAAACTCATAAACAAAATATGGATAATTTAAGAAAAAAAACATATTTTACTAATACTTCATTCGGTACCTGACGGAAGTCATTTCTAAATAGGTATTTAAACAGTATTAATTCATTCGAACTTTCCATTTTCAAGTACTTGATAATAGTGCATAAAATAAATGTAATATACTTCCAAAAGAGTTTCCGATCAACCTAATGTTATTTCAGCTGGACATCAATTTAAATAAATGTATATAACTGTATTTATACAAGTGGCAAAATTCAACAAATAAGATAGTTTTGTGATAATTTGTGTATTTCATGTTCAAAATGAAATGAGTGGCAAAATAACTTATTTAATTGCTTGCAATTAGGAATTACTTCATTTAAATGTTGATAAGCCAATCTTATATGTAATACAATACCCTAATCGAAGTACTTCATACATACACTTTCACTTAATTAACAAGTTCTTAAAGTAGGTAACAATGGTGTCAAGTAAATAATAAATAATGTGTATATATGGTACCAATTAATATGAGAAGAGCATGTTAAAAACTTACCACCCAATCTTTGAAACTCTGATGTTATTTTTGTCATATGTTCATTATCTATTACTTGGCTCAAAACATTCATCTCGTCGGAGTCGGCGTGTCGGTCTGGTATATGATCTATAATATTAAAAAAAGAATAAGATTAGGTATGTTTAGCGTTAACAACAAATCAAATAACATTGGAGACGGAACGTTCGCTTGCCTTAGTGACGATATCATCACTGACAGTATCATTACGGCTGTATAACCTTGTGTACAGCCGGAACGGCATATTAATCTTTTTGAATACTGTTATTTGTACACGATAAATGCTTACAAAAAAATACATAGACGTAGGTAGTATGTTTACAAATAATTAATGTGACAACTAACCGGTGCTGCCAATGTAAAAATTTAAACAGGGCTACCTCACAAAAATATTTACTTACCCCTAAAGCTAAAGTCAAAATCCCCTAAAATCGTCACAACATGGAAATCGCACATAAAAAAAATTAAAAATAAATAATATTTACGCTTATATTTTTTATTTATAAGCTTGCATTGCTACTAATATTTTGTTTTACTATTGGTTCTGACTTTAAAGTAATACATTTCCTAGTTAAGCATAAATCATGCCCACTGACACTATCTACTTTTGCCCTTGCTAAAATATAATCTATAAATAATGTTAAACGAATCTTCTGTCATCACTTTAATATTGTATATGTATAGAGTAAATAAGAAAGCGCCATGAGGAATTCCTTAGCAGATTTTAAATCAATTTGTTATGGAGTTGAGTTTGCTCAGAGACTATCTCAATATTTAATATAAAATAAATAAATTTTGCAACATAGGTTGATGTTTCTGCCTTTAGAATACCAGAAAAGATTTAAATAAATATTGGGGTGTATCGTATGATGGGGACAACTCCTTGGATTGAATACTTTTTCTCCCAAAAATAAACTCCCCGCGGTTGAACCCGCGGGCAACAGCTAGTTATAATTAAAGGAAGGGTGAGGACTGGGTGACTGACGAAAAAGCTATTTAATTGGCAAAATTAAAAACTACTTTTTTTTTATCATAAACAAGGACTTATGAACAGTTTCTCTTCAATTATTTGAGTTATAATACATATATGATTATATAATAAATAATTATTATAAAGTAATAAAAGTGCAGAGCTAACATGGGACTGGAGTGGTCACGTCTATGGAATATACCCTGACAGGTGGGCGAAATTCGCTACTGTCGGTCGGCGAAGACGTGGAAGGTCAAGAATGCGATGGAGGGACGAACGGGGTGCTTTTTTAAGCAATGGCGCAATATGGTTGATGACAGAGAGACGTGGAAGAGGAAGAGGGAGGCCTTACCCCAGCAGTGGGACATAAAATAGGCTATAAAAAAAGTTTTTACCGTTATATTTTTCGTACTCCAACGGGATTTTCGTCATCTGTTCGAATCTCATTACATGGCTTAGTACACTCATCGTGAAAGTATCTGTAACAATTAGAAATGTTATTAAAAACATCTTAAAAAAACATGTAAAATGTATGCATCTTTTTTAACAGAAAGCTTGCAAATATGCAAGCAAGATAAAGTACGCAACATTAGTTTTATTCGTCGGAATTGCGATACTGTGTGTGCTGTTTACCACTCGCCTGATTGTAAGCTTTCCCTCCTTCCTATGATCCTGGGTCCTTTAGGCGTAATGTGAAGAAGCTAAACAGCAGGCCGGCATGATTGTGTTGAGTAGCGGGAGATAGACTGTCTCTCGCTACTTGATACTCTATCTGGACGGCACTGCGCTTACCATCAGGCGCAGTGTGGTCACCTTTGCCGCGCCAGAATAAAAAAAAAAGTGTTACGCCATACAAGCAAGTCATTTATGCTGTACAGTAGACAAAAGTGTTCTAGTCGTAAATAAATGGTTAAGATTCATTTGTTGAGCAGTGGTGACCTTATATTGTTGAAGTTTTAATTTAAATCACATTTTTAACTAAATTAATATTATAAGCGGTAGGCAGAGGTGTAACTAGTACACCCACTTTTCGCCTAATTTATTACCTTCCCATAATGTGATAGGGGGCGAGCCTATCGCCTTGGCAAATCACCGAATCCAACGGTGGATCCATCTATACTTATAATAAATCTGTAGAGAGGTCAATTCTGTACATGAAATATATTTCCAAAATAACTATCAGCGGGTGATTAGTGATCGATACTGACGCCAAAAATGCAATCAGCAAAATTTTTGTCTGTCTGTCTGTCTGTCTGTATGTTCGTTATAGAAACAAAAACCACTCGATGGATTTCAACAAAACTTGGTACAATTGTTCTTCATACTCCTGGGCAGGTTATAGTATACTTTTCATCACGCTACGATCAATAGGAGCAGAGCAGTGAAGGGAAATGTTGGGAAAACAGGAGAACTTACTCCATTTTTTAAGCTTCTGTCGCGTGTGCAGCCTTAATAGTTAAAGCTACACAGAAATCATGTATGACGGAAATGTTCTCCTTAAAACTATATAAAAAATATTCCACGACAGAAAATGTCTATATTTTATGGTTGACTCACAATAACACGTGTAACTCCCGATAGCTTAGCAGTTCAGAGATTTCTGATTATATTTGTCTACTCTTACGTTTATAACACTCTCAATCATCTCTAATTAATAAATGTTAACATTATTACCTATTTAATTAATTTAATAAAAAAAGAATTATAGAAATAGGTACAGAAACACCAAAGTTATACATGAAATACGCTAATAAGCCATCGCGCGTGAATACTGAATCATGCTATAAGTATTATTTTTGTGTAACCGTCGCGTCGGGTCGCCGCGGGAGGTATAAAAGGGCGGGGGATCCAAACGATGATGACCACAATCAGAGGGCTAAGCCCTGATATTGTAGCCACATGCACCTTCTGTGCATGTGATGAAGACCACAAGCAAGCGAACTTCATACAATATTTGGCTGTTGATGCGAGTAGACGTTCCGAGCATTGGACCTTATTGACAGGCAATATTATTTATCAGCGCGACTTTTAGTCTTTAAATTAATTTAGTTTTCTTTTGTTGTTATTTCATAAAATAGGTATTAGTTATTTTGGTAGCGTGTTATATTCGTTCAAATTACAAATTATTAATAGTTTATAAGTAAGTAAAAGCGTAGGTACTTTTATTAATTATAGGTATAGGTATTATTAATTATAGTAGTTATAGGTATTTAGTTTTAAGTGAAGTAGGTTTTATTATTAGACTAACAGACAACGCACAGCCGAAACAACTGGCAGTAGAAGGCTGAAATTTGGCATGTGTGTTTGTTGGGAGGAGTAGGCTACCACTAAGAGAGGATTATTAGAAATTCCCTCCCAACGGGGAGAAAAGGGGGATAAATTGTTTTTTTCCGGAAGTCATTATTCCACGCGGACGATGTCGCGGGCAAAAGCTAGTACGTAAATAAAAGAAGAAGAGCCTAATGCCATACCGGACACAATTCCAGACTCCAGGCTGATACTGAGTATTTCTAAATAGAAAACCCTAAAAAATATTTATACTAATTACTATTTTATAATCATGTTATGTTATAACGCTTGTTGAGATAATAATATATAAGATTTGATTACACCGCCTGTAAGTCTTAAAAAAAAAACACAAATAAGTAATTGGATGTCCAAGTACAATTTATAGGCTATACCTACGTATTTGAAGTTTTAATAAAAAGTTAGGGAAAGGAGTACAGTCAATGACATCGTTTTCTGATCACGGACAGTCCACATATCGTATATACTTTAGGTAAGCATCAACAGTAGCTGATCAGCTGCTCTGCTCTCACAACACGACGCGGTGACCGTGGTACGGTGACCGCCGATCAACGGCCTCAAACTTTTAAATGTCTGTGAATGTCGGAAACAAAATATGCTTAACACGCTTAAAAAAATCGATGAATTTTCGCATAATGTGAATACCTACTTCTTGTTCATGAACTTTTCTTAAGTAGAGGTGTTAATGACTGTGTTTGCCTCGTGATCATGAATGCTGTAGTTTTCTAAATATCGAGACTAAAAAGCAAATATAAAATCCGTAAACTTAGTTTTATTTCGATGAGTATAATTTCGCCACCATAAGGAACCACTCATGTACATTGCAAATTGTACGTACCTATTAAATACATAATTAATAATATATGAAATCAAATAGCAGCAATAGCCTAGTTGGTTGCGGTATTAAATCAAGACGAAAGTCGTATGTTCGAAACCCAATATGGCATACACCTCTGAGTTTTCTTAAGTTAAGTGTGTATTTATTGTTAATTATCGATTGTTTTAACGGTGAAGGCAAAAATCGTGAGGAAACCTGCATACCTGAGAATTCTTATAAGAATATCGAAGGTATGCGAAGTCTACCAACCCGCAATAGGCCAGCTGGTGGACTAAGGCCTAACCCCTCTCAATATTAAATACAGGGCTAGTATTATTATTATATGAACTCATGAAATTCTTAGATTTGCCTACATTGGACCGAAAGAAAAGGCGAAGAAATCGTAGGTGATATAGGTCGACCGTCTAGCGAAGGTAGGGATCCACCTTCACAGCATCGTCTTACTAAATTGCGTTACACCAATTTAATTATTGCTTTTATGGAGGGCTTTTAGTAGCTTTTAGTAGCAAGCGGCGGCATGATCGACTCCCCTTAAGTGAATTGACGTCCACGTTAGGCAGTAGGTACTTACTACTCTCTACACACGTCTGTTGCGGTTTTCACGTCTTCATAGATACGATAAATTATGTTTAATTGTTATTTACGAAGATAGATGTATTGAACATTTGAGCGCTGACTGCCCCATACAAAACGCAACTGAAGTGGAGGTTTCGGACAGTAAAAAGCAGTGTTTATTATACCTACTTTTAATTCTAAAGAATCAATTTTAGGATGCCTTTTAGTGTAGGAACGTCAATATAATTAAAAGTAAATTAAAAGTTAAGAATGATTTTCATTAAAATGTAAATCATTATTAACTTTTAATTTCATAATCATCAACAGTATCATTTGTATTTTTTTTACATTATTGAGACCAAATCACACATAACACACTGGTTTCATATTAAAGTAGCATTAAACATAGATATTTTTATAGGTATATATAGCAGATTTATCGGTAATTTCTTGAAACATGACGTAATTTTGACGGGTTGGGCAACGTACAGTCTTAATTCGATTAAAATTAAATTTTATAGTGTGTTGAACATATTGTAAACCAGTGTTTGAAAAGAGTAACGTTAGTGTTTCTTGCCCGTTCTTTTCTAGAGAAATTGCATTCTCTTATTCCCTCCCTAACTGCGTAAGCAAGACATCAGCACTAAAAAACTCAGTTGTGTAAAACTTTGACTCTGGCAAAGAACTTAAAAATAAAAAATAAATATCCATAAATTCTAGCCCTTTATTCATAACAAAATATCTATCCTTTATTATAGGTACTGTCCCACTCTCTGCACATACCTAGGTAATAAGGTACTAGGTCTCACCCACTAGTCTAATGCGAGTTGGTTACCTACTCTTAGGTTGGTACACTCGAAATTCTTAATGGAGAACTCTCAGGCATGCAAGTTTCCTCGATACGATAAGAAGAACATACGATGTTTATCTACGCATGAAGTAATTTTTGAATACACGTATAATTCCAAAAAGTCACGAGATATGTGCCTTGAGTTGATTTCGAACCTGCGCCATTCGTCTCTGCAGTCTGTTAATCCACGTTAAGTTATTTCCGCTTTAATAAATAGGTATGTTTACAAACTTACTTATGTAAACAAACCCTGACAAAAAACAAACACAGACCTTTATCTCTAACCCATACTCTGCACTCAGCGGATAACAAACCTAAATAATTATAATACCAGACTTGCATCTAACTGTTCCACTTTTGGACTCGGACCTCCATTACTTATGAGGATTGATAACTGAATGATAAATTTTATTTCATTAGTAATAAAACTTTTATTAATTATTTACCGAATAAAAAGAATATACAAAGCATAAATTATTTCTATATGTGTAGGTTCTCTTATTTTATATAGATATAAATTTATATTATATATTATGCACGCTGAGACCCTGATAGTGTACGTATGTGTGTCTTGATTGTTCACAGTTTATATGCAATAAATAAATCAATAAACAATTTTCTACGCATTTCGGAATAAATTAAGCACTAATAATTGTTCGTACACGTCTTTTCTAGATAAAACATTTTTAATACTCACTGTTCTCCTGCAAAGTCTTATCAAGAAGGCAAAGTGATGATAAAAAGCGACTATCTTGTCTATCGTCACGGTCTGGGTTCACGACTTGTTGACGCAATAGAAAATATGTAATACAAGTACGTAAGTTTTAACTTGGAACCCTCATTGAACTATTTTTTTCCGATAAAGAATGACTTCAATCACAGCAAACGCCTTTTATTATAGCCTCAGCCGATAAACGCTATTGTTTTACTGTTTTTGCGTCTAGGGTTCGCACAAACAATAGTTTCAAGCAAACTGGGTATCGCGGCAGTACTTCAATGAGCTAAATGTTTGGTTTATCTCGTTGACGACTTGAACCCTGATGTTTACGAAATAATTGGTCAATGTTATACAACAACGTATAATGTTCGTAAATAATAAACATTTGTGGAGTATTGTTACGTAAATATTTTCTGTTTTATACATAACGGTTATATTTTAAAATTTCAATTATTCATCTCGTGATTACGTTTTTCGTGATTTCGGTAAATGGGTACTTACTTTATATTTTAATTTTATTATTTATATGTACTTTGGTTGTGTTATTTAATACCTACTAAGAATGATTTGCAAATTCATTACTAGGCATACATTAAAATAAGTGTCACGAGACTATCCCGCCCACACACCCGCCATTGTAACTCCTGTTTAGCCAGGATCAACAATGGCACGCATTTTTTCGACACCGAGTAATGAAACTCGGCGAGTCTCTGGGAATGCTTCATAACTGTCTTTTATCCCGCAACGAAATTAATCAATTAGAAATATAGGGAGGAGTTTGAAATATAAATTGTCCACTTCCCTCCATAGCAAAGCGGGAGACAAATACTGAACTAAAGAGGTATTAACCTCAATAAAGGACATTTACGTCTGGAGAAGCCAGACGTAAAGCACCACGGAATTTACTTAACGGGTCCTATAATGCGAGCTGTTACGCTTGATTCCAATAATAGGTATGGCAAAAACGCCGGAAAGCACGGAAATTCCTCCTAGTCTCTACAAGGTCCATATAGTATACAACTCCAGATGTTATCTGCATACTGTCAAGCATAATGTTGCGCTCATTTTGCCAGAGACTACACTCCCAAAGAACATGATGCGCGGACTGTTCGTACTCACAGTTTGGTGTAGAACATGGGCACGCAGGCGAATCAACCAACCTAAATGAGAATAGTTTGCTCTTAAAGTTGCCATGACCGGTGATAAATTGTGACACACAGTGATCAATTTCCAGCCAAGTTTTTGTTAGACGATCGCGAACCAAAGGAAAATACTGATATAAATGCCGCCCTTTAATTGAATTATCCCATCGACATTGCCATTCGTTTAGCAGTTCGTTGCATATTTCGGAACGCTGTTTAAAAAGTCTACCGATTCTCGAGAGTTCACGCGACGTAACAAAGTTCTTGTCCATATCCTCTCTCGTAGAGTAATACATAGCGGCGCGACGCTGTGCCTCCAGATCGACTGGAAGTACACCCGCAAGGACAGGTAAAGCTTCAGCTTCAGTACTAACGGTTCTATACGCCTTACACAAGAATAAGTAATGTGGATTAAAATAAGTGCCTACACTCGAGGGTTGCAGGGAAAATTGGAAATTTAGGAGCGAGCCACCCTATTCATGCTGTAAACAAATGTTTACTGGGTGGCTGTATCTACCATTTAAAAAAAACTATTCATTTTTGCTTAAGAAGCACGATAACAGCTCTCACATTTCCTTCTTCTTCTCTTTAGCTCAGAGGAATTTCAAGTTTTATCGTATATCACATCAAATCATTTTTGTTTGAAAATTTCCTTATATGTTTATTAGTTACTACGCGTATTATGGTCGACCATCGCACTTTACATTGAAAGTCCACAGTGTAACCTTGTGTCGGTAAAAATATCGCTAATTCCAAGTTAAAATATCGCGGTCGCGACCTTAGTTGAAGTTACTAAACTTTAGTGTAGGTTTTTTTTAATAAATATCAAATTATCATACATATCTAAACTTACGACTGAAATCCCCGAAAGTTTGGGCAGAGTTGTAACCAGTGCAGAAACTTTTCGCCGAATTATTACGGTCCCATAATGTTATGGGGGCGAACCTATCGCCATACCGGGCACAATTCCAGACTCCGGGACGATACTGAGATACCCGTCCCGGGGATTGAATCCGAGACCTCACCACAGAAGTCGTAACGCAATTCCAACTGCGCCATCAAGGCAGTCCATTTCGTCTCGAAAATATTTTTATGGAGGATCTGGTACTCGCCTGATTGACTGCACTCATACTCCGAGACATGTGTTGTGTCTCATAATGACCAGTAATGTAGGATGTAGAAAGAAGAAATAATTTAATAAGTATTAAGCAAACGGACCTGGGGGAATTATACATTAGACACGATTATAGCTATTTATTTCGAAATGAAAAGCAACAAAAATAATAATTAGGTAAGTTTAAACACGTTTATCTGGTTTAATGAAACCTTGTGCTTATGGCATTTAATTACATAATATGCGTAGGTTATTACTATGTAGCGTTTGATTTTCATTGATGTCTATTAACAGAATTGTGAGTAGTTCATTATCATCTGAGGTCAGGTAACTGGTAGCTGATCCTGAGCGGCAAGTTTCCGTGCTTTGGCATTGACTGACATTATGTCTAAATCACATTGAACCAGCTCGTACGTGTCCATATTAATTTTGGATTTCGTTATAGTAAGACGTATTTTACAACTATGTTAATTGATCATCCTAATTTAATTTCCGGTGTTATTGTTTTGTTTTCTTTTAACTGTGTTCATAATATACGTCATACAAACAGTGCATATCTAGATGAAATTAGTGATCCTAACTCGGAAATTTATTTGGATTCGCTACAGTTATTATCAAAGTATGGATACCGTTCACAAAATCACACAGTGATAACAGAAGATGGATACAAATTGAATTTGATTCGCTTACCAAGTGCTGGACCACCAGTTTTATTAGTTCATGGAATCGGTGATAGCTCGGACTCATGGTTGGTTTTAGGCCCTACTGATTCGTTGGCGTATCAATTATCAGATCTCAACTATGATGTTTGGATATACAATGCAAGAGGAAATAAATATAGCAAAACACATGTTCGAAATATTCCTAATAAGCAATACTGGAACTTTAGCTATGAAGAGATGGGATCTCAAGATTTACCCGCAGTGATAGATTTCATACTCTTAACGACATCTCGCACACAGTTGTCTTATGTTGGATTTTCTCAGGGAACTACAGTGTTCTTCGTTTTGTGTAGTATGCGACCGGAATATAACGCAAAAATAAAAAATGCCGCTTTGCTAGCACCTATCACAACAATAAAAGGAGCCCAACATCCATTAATCGAAGTATTTACTCAGAATTTGGACTTCGTGACTAAGTTTTTTGACAGTATATGTGTTTATGATATTTTTGCTGATAATCATTTAGTTAATTTATATCATGCGAAGGTGTGCCGTGATGGTGTACCAGAGATTTTTTTCTGTGAATTGGAATACATGTTAAATTTTGGAATAAATAATTTAAGTAATCTATTTTCTCCTAAACTGCCTGTTCTGGCGAGTCATATGCCAGCTGGAGTGTCGACAAAAACTTTCATACATTATTTTCAAAGTTACGTCACCAAGCAATTCCTTCGATTTGATTATGGTCCAAAAATGAATATGTTAATGTATGAGTCTGTTCAACCACCAAAATATAATTTAAAATTAGTCACTGCGCCTGTTTATCTGTTTGTTAGTAACGCGGATTGGTTTAGTAGAGTTGATACCGTAGGGGAAATTTTTAAAGAGCTTCCTAATGTTTTAGGATATACGATTTTTAACAAATCATTAGATTTCACACACTTAGAGTTCGTTTATGGCGCTCGGGCCAAAAATTTGATAAACTTACCAGTAATTCGATTTATAAGTAATAACAGTACCTTGTTATACTAAGCTAATTTATTTCAAGCGTAGTTAAATATGACATTGACAATTAATAAATAGTCAATGTATAACGTTATCGTGTAGTTTGAGCAATAGCCAATGTGAGTTTTTTAACAAAATTTTATTGGTTGACTGTAACTATGATCACTCTATAATGTTATATTTAACTATTCACACAGACTTTAACGATAGTACAATTTGATTAAAAAAACTAAATCAATTTGCAACAATCAGAGCTGAGTATTTAGTACCAAGAATAAAAATTTAATCTTGGAAATGAATGCTTTGAACTATGAGGTAATCTATAAAACATTACCTCATAGTTCAAAGCTTCATTAAGCAACTAAGATATTCATAGTCGTAATTATACCAATTATACCACCTTTGTGTGTCCGGGTTTTAATTATTTAAATTAGTTGAATCTCATTTGCTATAATGCAGGTAAAACGTCCATCTAAGTTAAGGGTGTAAATATTTCATGAGGAATGCAGTCCCGAGGCCATGCTATACGCCAAACGGTCTAATTTCGCTTCGATCGACTATGCATGCAGCCTATATTGAACGGGTCATTGAGCACATAACCACACTATATGTTAAACTGTGATATTATCGATACTGCATATACAATAGGTATAATTTGTTTATGGAATAGTTATGTACAAATAATATGTAATTAAATAAGAACATACCATCTCTCTATTACTAAATGTGTCATTAAAAATATATTCGTTTGAATTGTTATTTTGTTTTTTGTTCTAGAAAGGTCTATGAGAGAAGATGCAACATGTACTAGTTCTACTTGATTTATATCATAAGCAAGAATATAAGAGTATATTATTAGTACCATGATGTGTTTTGCTTAATATAATAACGTTTAATATATTTGTTTAGAACTTACTTAATAAAAAAATATTGCCAATTCGAATAGCGACTAAGATACCCTGTATCGGACATTAATGTCAGTTTTTCTTTAAAAAAAATCAATTTTATTCAAAGGCTGGAATTATATTTGTATGTTTAAGACCGAGCACTTTGTATTATTAATTTTTTTATTCATTACTATTAACCATTTTATACCATAATTAAATAAATAGCAATTAAATAGGTAATTAAAATATGTACAACAAATAAAAAAAACCTTGAGTTTTTCACAAAGACAATGTCGTTGATGATAATTAGTTATACATAAAATAAACTCACGCCAGTGTACCGGAAGTGTCCAAATAGCGCAACCTCCGTTCGTCGAGCTTATTTCTGTTCCGCGATGTTATAGACAGCAACCTTATCGCCATTTCGGGCATTAGCATCAATCCCGCGCAACTAATGTTTCATTTTAGAATTGAATTTTTTTTTGTGGCTTCGCACTTCTTGTGCATTTAGCCAAAGACGAGTTGTATAATGTTGGTAAAATACGAAAAAGGTAGGGAAACAAGAAGCGAAGAAAAATTAATGAATATACAAAAGAACGCTAAACTACAAATATACAACAGTTTAAAAATCAGCTGATAGGTATTATTTACAACTTAATCAAATAAAATTAAAGAGCTTAGAAAAGTACGTCCACCACCATTCGAAGTTTTTCGAATTGAAAATTAAAACTAAAGTTGTGATTTCCCACTGTGAGATTGGAACGCACGGCCTCATCTAATTAAAATTAATTGTCAATTTAATTATCTATTGTTATAAAGGATACTTTTTGGAGCCGGTTTTCTATGTGACTTTTAAATTATATCTCTAATATTATAATAAATGTTTTAATTACAACAATATTATTAACAGCCTACTGGCAAGGCTCCGAGTTTTATTTTTTAACTGTCTTTGATTTGCCTGTAAATAAAGAGGCCATTAATTATTACTAAGACATATAGTTAGACATTTAGCCTTACCTAAACCATCTCATTAGTAGAGGAGGCCCGTGCCCAGCAGTGGGACAATGTTTTATACAGGGCTAGTATTATTTAAGACATTTAAACTACACAATTTAGAACAAAACATTTAAATACATAAAATCTAATTTGAAAACCAAAAAATTTGGTTTAGATGATAGAAAAAATATTCTGATTAGTTAGTTTTCAAAGTTCTTCACCAAATTTAAAAAGATACAGAAAGCCTTTGAAACAGTAAAATTTTGAATTTCACTCACTTTTTATCAATGCAATTGTATTATCACCATCATTGAACAATTTTGTATGTACTTTACTAGTGTCGACCTAGATGGCGAGCCGTATGGTTTTATTCGGTAGGTAGGTAAGTATAGATATTTCGGTTAATCTTTACGCGTATTGCTGTGAGTGGGATTGTAAATAAGTAGTTTTGTATGTCAGTGAGGCATGAGCCGTCATTATATACATTCAAGCATAGATTTAGTATCATTCAAGTCAATAGTGACGGGAACATTCAGCCATTGTCTCTTACAGACATAGTCATCATTTTTAACTGACTTCAAAGAAAGGAGGAGGTTCTCAATTCGTCGGAATCTTTTTTTATGTATGTTCCCAGATTACTCGAAGACGCCTGGACCGATTCGAGAAATTCTTTTTTTGTTTAAAAGGGTATATATACTTCCCAGGTGGTCCCATTGGCACCAAGTCAGGATCTGATGATGGTATCTCAGAAAAATCGAGGGCAACCCTCTAATTTTATTGGGACGCATAATTTGTTTTGTATTGAAGTCTGTGTACTTTTTTTCAAAAATATTTCAGCCACATCACTTAGCAAGACGTGCAAAGATGAACTGAAATATCTATACTTACGTACCAATAAAATATAATCTTATATATCACTAGTCTTCCATGTGGTAAACTGCAAACTAAAATTATCTCATGACAATTTTTAAAGATCTGTTAAAACATTGATTAAAAAATAATAACAGAAATTGTTTGACCATCTTATATAATATCTGAGTTGAAATTAAAAACAATGTGTATGTCGTAAACGTTGCCTCTTTTTTATCCTGGCACGGCAAGTGGACCACACTTGACGGCACTGCACCTGGTGCTAAGTGCAGTGCCGTCCAGATATAGTATTAATTAGCGAGAGACAATCTATCCCCCGCTACTCAATATAATTATGCCGGCCTGCTTCTTCACACCACGCCATGGGGCAAGGAGGTGAAGAAGCGATCGAGGGTATAGTATCAGAGTACTCAGGGCCACACCTCGGCAAAACATAGTACCCCAACTATAGATCCTCGACAAAATTACTTTTTTCTATCCTAGCACGGCTTAGTGACCACACTGCACATGATGGTAAACGCAGTGCCGTCCATTTAGAGTATCAACTAGCTAGAGACAATCTATCCCTCGCTACTCAACACAATCATGCTGGCCGTGTAGCTTCTTCACGTAGTGTGCAAGGCAAGAAGGTGAAGAAGCGGTCGAGAGTCTAGTGTCAGAGTACTCATATGGTCGCAACACGGCCAAATATCGTACCCCAACGCTAAATCCCCGACAAAAATCGGATGTACACTGGCTGATCCCGGAATGCGACACACTTGCGTGTGCTACTATGGCGGGTTTTACACCCTGTGTACGGTGGTCGCTATCCGGGAGGGTACGAATATATCCTACCACCAGTCTTTGTGTACTTTGCTGTTATCGCTGTGTCGTTAATTTTTCACGTTCCATATTACACATCAACAGTTTCAATCAGTAATCAATATTCCAATCCACGTGTTGAGAATATTCAATAGGTATGTCAGAAAACACTTTTTATAAATATCGCTGGCCGTCCGCACATAATTGAAAAGCGGCGTACAACGCACACCGGCACACACATGTGCAACTAAAAGTAAAACAAACACAATACGTGTTGGTGTGTACGTCCCCGTACGGAGGGTCAAAAATTAAAAACTCGGTCTGACCGAACCGGTGTCGCCAACAGGCGCCCTGTTCAAATTGCCTCTCTACACTCAATTTAACGTGAAAAACACTCTGCTTTATCCAGGTAATGAATGCTGCTACTAGGTCCGGTCAACAAGCTCTTCATTCCCAAACGCATCATTATCACCTCGAATAAATGAATTTATAACGTATTCAATATCACTTAATACGCCTTCTATAACTTGAAATATTTAATTTAGCAATACCTCCGTTTAGAAATATATGGTTTATGCAATATCAGTCTAGTCTTTACTATTGCACAAATGTGAAGAATTGCAATGTCAATTATTATATAGTAAGCAAGCGCAATGATTTAAGCATTTTAATATATAGCTAGCTGTTGCCCGCGGCTCTGCCCGCTTGGAAGTTATTATTGGGAGTAAAAGTATACTATCCAAGGAGTTGTCTCGTTTACTGACGCAGAAAATAATAAATAACCAATTTATTCACTACCTGCAGAATACGAGTGCGTTGATCACAAAAGATCAACGATGATGTTGATAAATATGAATTTTCAGACCCCTAACTTGAGGAATTACGAATTGCCCATACAAATTTTAAACTCCTATTTAACTTCCCTTTCAAGATATTTTTTAAGACCAAGAATAGCCAGAAAAACATAATAGATCTAGTAGCTCCCTACCTTACGGTAATTTTTAATAAGTGTATAGATACTGGTATCTTTCCAGATCTAATGAAATATAGTAATTTTTCCCTTTATATAAGGTTTGAAAAAGACCCGATCTCAATACTACCGACCTTTATTAAGATTATTGAAAAACTTATACTGAAGCAGTTGGTTAACCACTTCAAGGCAACCTCTTGCACGCCTTTGCCTACCCCTTCGTGGATTATAGGCGTGAGTGTATATGTATATGTATGTACATTTAGATCTCGGTTACAGGGCAAAATAAAATTTTAGGCTTTAGCTGTAAAATAAGCACTCGCTTGATGTAAATTGTTGTTTTCAATAGAGGACGCCACGCGTGCCCAGCAGTGGGTCGATGAATATGTACATAGTGTACGTATGTACATGACTACATTATTTTTATTATTATTAAGGTACTTGCGTAATATTCGATGTTTTTTTAATATAATTTGCTGTATACGAGTACAACTAAAACTATTTTTTTATCCTGGCACGTCAAAGTGACCACATTGCATCCGATAGTAAGCGCAGTGCTGTCCAAGTAGACTATCAAGTAGCGAGGACAAACATCCCTCGCAAAGTGACACAATCATTTCAGTCAGTCAGAAGCTTCTTTACAGTACGCTTAATAAACCCGGGAATACAGAAAGCAGGGAACACGTGCGCTGGCAAACTTTTGATGAACGCGTCCAAAACAAAAATAATCACGAATAGCCAAAGACTCCCTATAAGCTCAAACGGAAATAACATATAATACGTAGACAAATGCATATACCTGGGAATACAAGTAGGTATCTTTCAGTGCAACAAATAATTAAGAAGAAGTAGAGAGGAGATGTAAAATAACTTGGAACAAATTCTGGTCCCTAAAAGAAAATTTAAAAGGAGATTATACACTAAACATGAAAAAAACTGTAGTTGATACTTGTCTCCTGCCTTTTTTTTTGTTGTCGCGGGGAAAGCATTTTATTACTGCCGCCCGCTCCTGAGGGAAGCGGAATAAGAATAAAACGGGTATCCTGGACTAGCTGGTCTTACGACCCAGCACCCCCCTCGCACGGGTGATGGCTATCCGTGCTGCTGCTGGGCCGAGTCCCTAACCCCTATATACAACCCACCCGACACTACCAGCTAAAACCCCGCGGTGGCCTTCTTCGGCGCATATGGAGCGATCCCGGGGTATTCTAAGGAGTGCTAGAATTGCAGCCGGAATCGCCGCTCCGCGGTGCCGCGTACCAGCTAATCTCCATAGTAGGCTAAGGAGCCCCCACGCACCGAACAACGACAGCGAACTAGGCCTTACCACTCGCGCTGCCGTCCATCTCGAGGTCGCACGATGCTCCGCATTCGGGAGTGCATCGATTCGGGCTGACAGCCCTCCGCTGCGCGCCCGTGACCCTGATGGCCCCTATTAGTTGCCTCGTACGACAGGCAGGGCTTACCGTGGTGGAATTCAAACGCCCCCATTCCACAGGGCGGGAGACGCCGGTCAGTCGTCAACCCGGCGCCTCCTACGTCTTCTCTGGCGGCGGGAGGGATCATATCGTTTCCGATCCCTCTCAGCACTCATCTCGCAGAAGTGGGACACCGCACGCCAGGACCTCCGGCTGGCGACCATGGACGACACCACGGCCGGCAGCGAGAGGTCTCCTCCGACGACTGCTCTGAGAGCGCTGCGCTCTTCGTCCCAGGCTGGGCACTCTTCCAACGTATGTTGGGCCGTGTCTTCGCGGCAGTTGCTACAGTGGTGGCACACGGCGGGCACCTCCTTTCCGATCTGACACAGGAACGAACCGAAACACCCATGGTCCGTTAATATCTGTGTCAGTCTCCAATCTCCTTCGGGGCCAGTCTCTCCTGACAGCGGCTGGACGCCTCCTCCCACCAGAGGAACGCTGACGAGAGGAGTTTGGCATCCAACTCCCAAGGGAGTGTGCCGGCCAATACGCAGGCCGCCTCGTGGGAGACCGTGCGGTAGCCCCTAACTATTCGCTGCGCCACCAAACGCTGCGGTTTACGCAGCAGGGTGACGCAGCGGGCGTTCAGGGACTCGGCCTATACGGGACATCCGTACAGAGCCATTGACCGCACGACTCCGGCGTATAAACTTCGGCAAGGGCTATTAGGTCTCTCCAGGTTCGGCAGCAGGCTTCCGAGCGCACCTGCTGCCCGCACCAACTTCGGCGACAACTCCTCGAAATGGGCACGGAAATCCTATCGGCTGTCCAGAATCAATCCCAAGTACTTCATTTTACAGCCGATGGGAAACCGCACCCACTCCACACTTATGTGGGGCACTTGTCTCCTGCCTAGCCTATTGTATGGCTGTCAAATATAGACTTACACACAAAAGTAAAAGAAAAAGTAAGGACAGCACAGAGAGAAGAAGTACTCTTAATGTCAGGAAAATATATAAAACTAGCTGTTGCTCGCGGCTCCGCCCGCGTGGAGGTCATGTTTGGGAGAAAAAGTATACAATACAAAATACCAATATTCATGCGTTTAACATAAAAATGACGTATTTTCATACAAACTTTCATTCCCTATTTTACCCCCTTAGGGGCGGAATTTCCGAAAATCCTGAAACATATATTTTTTATCTATACTTATAATAAATCTGTAGAGAGGTCAATTCTGTACATGAAATATATTTCCAAAATAACTATCAGCGGGTGATTAGTGATCGATACTGACGCCAAAAATGCAATCAGCAAAATTTTTGTCTGTCTGTCTGTCTGTCTGTATGTTCGTTATAGAAACAAAAACCACTCGATGGATTTCAACAAAACTTGGTACAATTGTTCTTCATACTCCTGGGCAGGTTATAGTATACTTTTCATCACGCTACGATCAATAGGAGCAGAGCAGTGAAGGGAAATGTTGGGAAAACAGGAGAACTTACTCCATTTTTTAAGCTTCCGTCGCGTGTGCAGCCTTAATAGTTAAAGCTACACAGAAATCATGTATGACGGAAATGTTCTCCTTAAAACTATATAAAAAATATTCCACGACAGAAAATGTCTATATTTTATGGTTGACTCACAATAACACGTGTAACTCCCGATAGCTTAGCAGTTCAGAGATTTCTGATTATATTTGTCTACTCTTACGTTTATAACACTCTCAATCATCTCTAATTAATAAATGTTAACATTATTACCTATTTAATTAATTTAATAAAAAAAGAATTATAGAAATAGGTACAGAAACACCAAAGTTATACATGAAATACGCTAATAAGCCATCGCGCGTGAATACTGAATCATGCTATAAGTATTATTTTTGTGTAACCGTCGCGTCGGGTCGCCGCGGGAGGTATAAAAGGGCGGGGGATCCAAACGATGATGACCACAATCAGAGGGCTAAGCCCTGATATTGTAGCCACATGCACCTTCTGTGCATGTGATGAAGACCACAAGCAAGCGAACTTCATACAATATTTGGCTGTTGATGCGAGTAGACGTTCCGAGCATTGGACCTTATTGACAGGCAATATTATTTATCAGCGCGACTTTTAGTCTTTAAATTAATTTAGTTTTCTTTTGTTGTTATTTCATAAAATAGGTATTAGTTATTTTGGTAGCGTGTTATATTCGTTCAAATTACAAATTATTAATAGTTTATAAGTAAGTAAAAGCGTAGGTACTTTTATTAATTATAGGTATAGGTATTATTAATTATAGTAGTTATAGGTATTTAGTTTTAAGTGAAGTAGGTTTTATTATTAGACTAACAGACAACGCACAGCCGAAACAACTGGCAGTAGAGAGCTGAAATTTGGCATGTGTGTTTGTTGGGAGGAGTAGGCTACCACTAAGAGAGGATTATTGGAAATTCCCTCCCAACGGGGAGAAAAGGGGGATAAATTGTTTTTTTCCGGAAGTCATTATTCCACGCGGACGAAGTCGCGGGCAAAAGCTAGTTTTTAACTAAAATGCCAAATACTAATTTTCATGAATTTAACTTCAAAAATGACGGATTTTCATACAAACTTTCATCCCCTATTTGACCCCCTTAGGGGTGGTATTTCCAAAAACCCTTCCTTAGTGGATGCCTACGTGATAAAAGGTACCTACTGTCAAAATTTCAAGTCTCTAACCCCAGCCGTTTAGGCTGTGCGTTGATCGATCAGTCAGTCAGTCAGTCAGTCCGTCAGTTTCTTCTTTTATATATACAGATAAGGTCAGAAATTATCAGACAACAAACTAAAATAACTGATTCTTTAACACAGGCTATAAAATTAAAATGGCAATGGGCTGGTCATATCTCGAGGTACAAAGACAATAGATGGACCATAAAAGCGACACGCTGGAAAGAATTATCTAATTCTGGAAGGAGATAGATAATTCTGGAAGGAGAAACGGAAGGCCTTCACCCAAGCGGGATCCACATCACTAGAAGAAAAATAACTATACTAACACTAGATTTATAAGCTAAATGTAACTAACACGACTAACTTTGCAATGTAAAATATTTGATGTGGAAATAAAATGGGTTCTTAATATCTGATAATAATAATCTATATTAATTGTGTCTTACAATAAACTGAATTGCAATGAACTTTATTAAATGCGTTAATAAATAATTAACATTAACAAATGTCTTGTTTCGATACAGGGAGACATTTTTATGTGAACAGATATTTATATAGAAAGTGTTTAATAGCACTAATATGCCTTGATCTCGATTCGGGAGTATCGCTAGGTGCGAAGTGCAAAGTGGGAACAGTATTCATAACTTACATTGCACTTTTATTTTGACAATTACGCTTTATATATAACAAGTTTTAAGTATTAGTTTTTAGTTAACCCCATTAAACGACTAATTAACGATTAATAATTGTTATTAATTAATTGACAGGAGCAAGTTTTCCAAGTTATAATAAAATTGTTAACTGCCCGAAACCTGATTACCAATTAATTAATTAATTCGATAATATTATTTAATAATTCGATACTGTATACATAAACATAGTGCCATCTCTATCAAGCCAATATAAATTTATGTGCGTAAAAAATAGATAGCGATAGCTATATTTTACTTTATAACGTACTAACATTAACTGTATCCTTCTTTGAAAATACTTCGTTGCGGCAGGTTACCATCTATTTTTTGTGTGCGATTTTTTACATAGCCACTGTCAACACATTTTATTGTAATAATATTTTGGTAATAATATTAATTTATAACAGTAACATAGTTATATTACTTTAAAAACACGTGAAGTGTGTTTGTGAAAACATGCCTAATTGTAATATTATTGGTTGAGGCGTCAAAAGAAGTAGGAATCCTCCAAACTTAACATTGCACCGGCTCGTACCATATATATTTCTTATAAACTAGCACAAATTTTATGTTCATTTGAATTAAATTAGTCATTTATTGTGAAACGTAGGTATAATTAATTTACTTATTGTAACAAGTATTTTAATATATTTCATGAGAACTGTTATCTTTGAGTTATTTATTTTTTAGACGCCATTTAACGTCCTTAGTTGTCATTAGGTATACACGTTTTTTCCTTAGTTACACCAGAATCTTTATAAGGTTTTTTCGTCATTGGAGATGTGTGTCATATGTGATGACATTGATAATTATTGATAGATATCTATAATGCTCTTTGGATATCCTGTTTTTAAAACATCAATAAAATAGGTTGTTTTTGACTTTTTAAAATAATCAAATAAGAACTTCTTCAAATTCTTTAAAAAAAGTAAGATATCAACATTAAGGTAGTTGTCAAGTTTTTTTTATTAATTTAATCAACAAGTTATATTACCTAAAACCTATTATAAAAAGAATTTTATGAATCCGAACAAAAATAAGTAACTTAGACGCCATTCAAATAAGCTGGAAGAGGTAATTAAATGAAAGTAAAATGATATGTCCCGTGACGTCACGGTTCTCAGAAGAGCCATTACTGTCCGTTGTGCGAGGGAGATAGTGATAATCCCACTACGCAACCACTTTTGCTCATACCTACCAATATTTAAAATAAATATTGCGACCTCAATTTTCAAGCAATTTTCATTCTTTTTCACAAAAGGGTTTCTCTTGCGTATTATATTCGGTTGCATATCGAATAATGTACAAAATTAAGTAGAGGAAACTACCCTATTGAGAACGTTACGCCTCATAAATTAAGAAACAGGTGTTTACGTCGTTTATAAAAAAAGTTTTTTTTTTCTACAGAATAACTTGTCAATTTATCTTAAAAAGTTGATGTTCGATCGATTAATCTCCTCAAGATCCAATTACATTTACGCAGAAACGTTTGTCAATGAAAACAACTTAAAAACTTGTTTTTGTTGCATGTTTGCATGTTTTCCTGGTCGTATAATTTATTGTTACGTTATAATGGAGTTATTCACAACTGTGATGAAGTACTGACACTATTGTCATAATTGGTTATTATATCTAGATTAATATCATTAGCAGGGAAAAAAAACAATAAAACAAATAAAAAATAAAAATAATAATACAAATCAGTAAAACGAAAAATAGCATAACCAGGAGATTGTCCTATACTTTGTTTGACCTATACTTAGTGTATGTTTTCATATCAATGACTGCACTTTGCAAATCAAAGTTTGCGTGTTACCGAATATAAGATATATTTCTAAAACTACACAACATAATATGCTTCCGTATTTTTTTTAAGTAATACCACATTTAATTCACTGATGAATTTTTTGACTACCGACTGCCTGACTGCCTCGGTGGCGCAGTTGCAATTGCGCATGCGTTACGACTACTGTGCTGAGCTCTCGGGTTCGATCCCTGGGTCAGGTAACGTGATGTTGGGTTTTTATATCTAGAAATTCTCATTATTAGCCTGGAGTCTGGAACCTGTGCCCGGTATGGCGATAGGCTCGCCCCCTATCACTTTATGGGACCGAAATTCGGCGAAACGTGGGTGTACTGGGTACGCCTCTGTCTACCCCTTCGGGGCATACAGGCTTGTGTGTATATATGAAATCTTTGAATAACTATATTCTATATTATTAATTAAATCTATAACGCAGTTTTTTTCTCCAGGGTGCACACAGGGACGTGGTGCATATAACTTAGGGAACGTAACTTAGGGAATGACTGGTAGAAAATCACATTTTAAATAAGAATAAATTAATAACACCCAACAGTCACACACATAGCCCCGACCCCACACTAATATACGAGTCTTGTGTTGGGGGTATCAGGGACTACGTTAGACTTTCGGTCTCACAACATCCAGACCCCGGACAAAAATATCTGTCTGTCACACAAACATTTGTTCCGGTGTGGGAATCGAACCCACTGCCTCTCGTTTCACAGCCGGCTAATCGCCAACTGCGCCACGGAGGTTAATATTAACAATTTGTTTTAAACGATGATTATTTGTATTTATTTAGTTAATTATCAATAATATATTATACCACAATTAATTAGGTAATTGTAATTAATTACAATTTGTATAACAGGTAAATTATGACTCACTGAAAAATATAGTCTAGTTACAAATCAATAATACGAATAACCACAAGGTTTTTAATTAAAATTTAATTGCGGCTTATTTCAGTAAGGCATACAGTAATGCATCACGTTATAAATAATCATTAATTTAAATCTGGTTTTAAATAATAACCAGCTGATACCTGCAGCAATAAGCTGACGTATCTTAGAGTATAGTGCATTTACCTCAATTATTTACATCCATCGTTAAACAATAGTATCGTTATACAACTACTAGTTTAGTCTATTCCATTTTTTAATTAAATTTTGACAGACTCCGTGGGACACTGGTCAAGCAGTCTGCTGAGAATCGAGAACCCGTGAGTTCGTTTCTCGCATCGAGACTATGTTTGTGTGACAGATAGCGGTACGGTAGGTAGCTGCTGTGCCTACTTACCATCAGGTAGCCCGTCTGCTCGTCTGCCTATCGAGGCACTAAAAAATTTTGTTTCAGATTTGTGTGCTGTGAGATTGAATGACACTCGTAGCTTCCGATACCTACGACTCAAGGTAGTATATGTGATTGTTAAATGTTATAATTTATTTTATGAGTTGAGCAGTAGGGGACATCCTGCTAAAGATTATTAATGTTACAGCTCCAAGATGATAAATTCAAAGTGCTAATTGCATCGTTCCTACCCTGAGTCAATATAATATCTTAAAAATAAAATTATATTTCGTAATTACATAAAAACTAAATCTGCATTTGTTTAAAAAAATAATTATCGTTTGATTTATGGCATGACTTCTTATTAAATGCTACCTGGCCTCTACTCACCTCCAGCAGAAAAATACGAATGTCAGATGTAAAATAATAATTAAAGCAACACTTTGTATTAGGGTCAACAATTTATATTTTGAATATCTTAATATCTCAAAGATATGTCTCTTATAGTTCTTAAAAGGTTATTTTCTTAACGGGTCATGTTTAGGTATAGTATTGGTCCGTTGTCCTATTTGTATTTATAAATAATAAAACTAGCTCTATATTAAACATTGTCCCAATGCTGGGCATGGGCCTCCTATACTAATGAGGGGGGTTAGGCCTTAGTCCACTACGCTGGCCAAATGCGGGTTGGTAGACTTCACATACCTTTGAAATTCCTATGAGAATTCTCAGGTATGCAGGTTTCCTCACGATGTTTTCCTTCACCTTTATAGCAAGCGATAATTAACAATGAATATACACGTAACTTTAGAAAAGTCAGAGGTGTATATCATTTTGGCTGGTCTCGATCGTACGACCTCGTCTTGACAGTCCGTACCACAGCCAACTAGGCTATCGCTGCTTGTTATGTATTTATAGTTATATATTATTAAAATCATATCTTTATATAGGTACTACATATAAATCACAATTCATTTATCCTATTTATTTGTTCGTCTACTTCAGGTGAACCGACAGACGTTTTCCTTCATTATGCCACAAGACTTCCATTCGTAACAAATTATTAATTCAAGTTCCTATAGAATACAAGGTTTGATGATGACTTACACTCATATTTATAATCGAGAAAAAGATTTTACTTGAGTAAAAGTAATTACTTAAGCAAGGATTCTATTTTATAGTTACGATTTCTTAACCAAGTAAGAATCGTTTGACGTAAGATTGCCAGGCAAAGCATTAGCAGCGATGTTCGATGCTTGAGTAACGAAATTACTTACTTAAGTAATTGCTTGAGGCAAAGTAATGTCTTGTTTATAAATACGAGTAGTCAATTAAATTGTACTTTGAAAGGACTTATTGCTTTTTGCGATGAACAAGGAACTCGCATAGTAGTTTTAGACCCTAGTATTCTATAATGTCATTCAATACATTACTACACGGATAGACGGACATACAGACAGAGAAGTAATAAATCAATTATATCTTGCCTTGGCAATGTAGAAAAAGTTCATAAGAAACCTTGCGTATCTGAGAAATGTAATAAACTTTGTGAATTCTACGAAACCGTATTATGCTTCACCCCATTCATTAGTTGAGGAGGCCCGAGCCTAGCAGTAGAAAAGTATTATATTATCATTATCACAAGTCACTAAGCAGTATTTATATAAGTTTCCGTGATTGGATATCAAAAAAGACGTATAGTCAAACTTCCGTCCGCCCAGGCTGAAGTTATAATTTTTATTTTGGCACGACAATGTGACCACACTGCACCTGATGGTAAGTGCAGTGCTGTCCAATTAGAGTATGAAGTATTTTGTATGCTATTTATTTTATTAAATGAAAATCAGTAAACATTGCAAAAATATGTGCTTCCAATTAGTTGCAAACAATAAAGTATTTACCATTTGAAACAAACAAATCAATAAGAACATGTATGTACCAAAATATTTCTTATCAAACGGAAATCTCGTTATATTTTCCTTATCTGGAAAACATTTCAATGGGAAATTCTCCGAATTTTCTAAGAACTAATTTATTAGAAATAAATTCTAGTATTCCCAAATCCGATTGCGATGTGCTCTTTAACGAAAGAGTTATTTCTTAAAGTGTCTCCTTAAGATTGGGTAGCTACCTATATTTTACCTTTATTGGGTTAATTTTAGCTCACACTTAAAATACTCTTGAAAATAAAAACATTAATAAATCATCAGAAATTATTTAACCAGTAAGCGGCCAAAAATCATTAGTTAAAGTAATCTTAGCTTAAGAGAACTCAAACCCATGATGTCGTGTTCGGCAACGTTCATCTTTAGCTATCGATAATTAATGGTATTCAATACATAATCTAAAAGTACGTCATTAATTAATTATGGTTGGTATCATTAAATTATAATAATCGTAATAATTTTATATGATGCCGATATTAGGATTAGGACACCTAATATTGTTCGTGATTGCATAAAATAATTGTAAAGTTAATGTTTGATGTTTTGTATTTAGTTTCTTCTTAGACTAGTAAGAAATATAATGACACGTATATTTTATATTACTCAATTAACTTTATCTAAGTAAGGAAATAACAAGAATATTATTTTGTTAATATATAATGTACGTACCTGTAAGACACCTTAAGCTTACAGTCCCACGTCAAGGCACAAAACTCGACACACTGGTAAATATTTCTCATCATGTTTAAGACACTTGTTTTATATGAACATAAAAAGGGGATTGTTGGGTAAAGCGCACGTGCAATTAATTACAAACACGGTTGTATCGTTTTTTCCCAATACAATACAATATAAAACTCTATATTGTTTACACAGCAAAAAAAAATGCTATATAAAAAAAATACAAACAATCAAATTACAATTCCTATAGTTCGAGTAAGCCACTAATTATCTTTGAAACTTATAACTACCGTTTTATTATTGGTGTTATATCTATTTCTCTCTTAAGTTAACCGATTTGAAGGTAAAATAGACAATATCACTAATTGGGCCAATCCCTAATTGTTAAATAAGATACAGTAAGTAAACATTAGATAGATATGGGAGAGGCTAATAGTAATAAATGCACTATTAGGATTGTTTTTTGGTAAATATTTAAAAGATTGCTGAATTTTGTTTTGCATGAAAACATTCAATTTTTACAGTACTTGGCGGCTGAGAACAAATTATATGAATGAACTTTGTAATTTTTTAAGTTTTATCCACTTGGATGTGATCATTTACAATTAATTATACTGATAATATACCTAACTACATACTAGGATGGTAGGATGAATAAAAATCTTTTTATATAAAATTATATGTTCTTATTTTCCCCCTTCTCCTCATCGTCACTGTTTGACGTAAATAATATGAATGCATTAAAACAAAAAGATAACGTCAAAACATTTTTACAAATCCAAAAACAAAGCTTAGATATTGTTGTTTACTCGAAAATTAATTGTTTTCCTGCAAGTATTTTTTGTTTTATACATATGATTAGATATTTATTATGATATTTAAATTTCGTGATATTATTCTTAATATTATTGTTAGTATACTAGAGATCGTGTAATGGATGAAATTCGACCATAATTCATTATTTTTTTAAATTTGAACATATGTTATTTGGGGAAAATTATCTCTATATATTATTTCTCAAAGATGTTTATTCGAGGGAACGCCATAACTTTTATAATATTTCATCAAATTGATTGATTCAAATACAATTTTAAAGCTTATATTTGCTGCAGTTGACGAAAAATAGACAAATATATATATTTTGAAAATATATACTAAGATAATAATAATGATGTTGCTCCCTTGACGCTTTTTCTAACGATTATTTTGGGGGCCGTTTACGTGAGTTGGCGAGTCACCACCTGCCTATTTTATCCGTGTTATTAAAATTGATCAGGCAGGTGCCGTAGTCCTTTCGGATACGACTGGGTGCTCCGTGGTACCAATCCCCGAGGCGTCGCTGTCGTCTGTTATGCAGACGACACGCTAGTAACAGCGACAGCCAGGTCTTTCCAGGAGGCCACCCTGCTCGCCTCGTTCGCAACCGAACAGGTGGTGGGCAGGATTCGGCGACTGGGCCTTAAGGTGGCCCTGAACCAATCCGAGGCCCTTTACTTTCACGGTCCTCGGATTCGGCCACCTTTAATGCCCCACATCAATGTGGAGGGGGTGCGGATTCCCATCGGCTGTACAATGAAGTACTTGGGATTGATTCTGGACAGCCGGTGGGATTTCCGTGCCCATTTCAAGGAGTTGTCGCCGAAATTGGTGCGGGCGGCGGGCGCGCTCGGACGCCTGCTGCCGAACCTGGAGGGACCTAATAGCCCTTGCCGAAGTTTATACGCTGGAGTCGTGCGGTCAATGGCCCTGTACGGATGTCCCGTATGGGCCCAGTCCCTGAAACCCCGCTGCGTCGCCTTGCTGCGCAAACCGCAGCGTTTGTTGGCGCAGCGAATAGTAAGGGGCTACCGCACGGTCTCCCACGAGGCGGCCTGCGTATTGGCCGGCACCCTCCCTTGGGAGTTGGACGCAAAACTCCTCTCGTCCGCGTTCTTCTGGCGGGAGGAGGCGTCCAGTCGCCGTCAGGTGAGACTGGCCCCGAGGGAGATTGCGGCCCGATTTCGCAGAACCGCTGTGGAGGAGTGGCATACCAGGCTGGAAAGCCCAAGTGCGGGCTTGAGGACCGTCGCGGCAGTGCGTCCTGTCCTAAAGAGATGGCTAGACAGGCGCCACGGTGCGCCAACTTTCCGGCTGACGCAGGTACTGACGGACCACGGATGTTTCGGTTCGTTCCTGTGTCGGATCGGAAAGGAGGTGTCTGCCGTGTGCCACCATTGTGGCAACTGCCACGAGGACACGGCCCAACATACGTTGGAGGAGTGCCCAGCCTGGGACGAAGAGCGCAGCGCTCTCAGAGCAGTCGTCGGAGGAGACCTCTCGCTGCCGGCCGTGGTGTCGTCCATGGTCGCCAGCCGGAGGTCCTGGCGTGCGGTGGCCCACTTCTGCGAGAGCGTCATCTCGCAGAAGGAGAGTGCCGAGAGGGATCGGGAACGAAATGATCCCTCCCGCCGCCAGAGAAGACGTAGGAGGCGCCGGGTGGACGACTGACCGGCGTCTCCCGCCCTGTGGAACGGGGGCGTTTGAATTCCACCACGGTAACCCCTGCCTGTCGTACGAGGCGACTAATAGGGGCCATCGGGGGTCGCGGGCTCGCAGCGGGGGGCTGTCAGCCCGAATCGATGCACTCCCAGTTTTGGAGCATCGTGCGACTCCGAGATGGACGGCAGCGCGTGTGGTAAGGCCTCGTTCGCTGTCGTTGTTCGGTGCGCGGGGGCTCCTAAGCCCTCCCATGGAGATGAGCTGCTACGCAGCACCGCGCAGGGGCGGTTCCGGCAGCAATTCTAGCACTCCTTAGAATACCCCGGGATCGCTCCGTAAGCGCCGAAGAAGGCCACCGCGGGGTTTTAGCTGGTAGTGTCGGGTGGGGTGTACATAGGGGGTAGGGACTCGGCCCAGCGGCTGCCCGGATAGCCATCATCCGGGCGAGGGGGATGCTGGGTCGTAAGACCGGCTAGTCCAGCATAACCGTTTTATTCTTATTCCGCTTCCCCCCGGAGCGGGCGGTAGTAATAAAACGCTTTCCCCGCGACAACAAAAAAAAAAAAAAAAAAGGTGCCGTAGTCCTTCCTATAGACCCCATTACCCAATGCACTAACACTTCACCTCAATAAACCAACATAACGTTATATCCACCCATTCAATAGTCCTACACCAACCGGGGCTTGTCCTTGGGTGCAACTTGTATGGCATATGCAGGGATAACCGTCGGCTGGTGTAACATCACAATATTAGATTTAAATTGTTTAACGGGCTTCTACGTATTGGCATCAGCCCCACGCACGCCATCCAAAAGATCGGGACTCTATAGTCCTGTTATTGTGATACGACAAACAAAGTAATAATAATAATAGTAGCTCTGTATTGAACGTTTTCCCACTACTGGGCACGGGCCTCCTCTATTAATGAGAGGAGTTAGGCCTTAGTCCACCACGCTGGGCTAATGCGGGTTGGTAGACTTCACATACCTTTACCACATACTTTTATCACATACCTAATTCTTATGAGAATTCTCAGGTACGCAAGTTTCCTCACGATGTTTTCCTTCGCGGTTAAAGCAAGCGATAATTAACGATGAACATAAGGTACACGTAACTTTAGAAAAGTAGAAAGAAAGAAAATAAATTTTATTTGGTCACACAAAAGTCAGAAGTATATGCCATTTAGGCTGGTCTCGAACATACGGCTTTCGTCTTGACAGTCCGTACCACAGCCAAATAGGCTATCGCTGCTTAAAAAAATATAACTTAAAAAAAACGATGAAAAATGATCACTGCCATCTGTTGACAGTGTAATCAACTATGTTGTTAACAATAGTGTTAACTATTATCGATGTGAAGTATTCGCACGGGTCATCTAGGCCCTCTATATTTTTTTATTGTGTTGTATTTGTCATCAAAACTATACACAATTCTCTTTACGATACAAATAGCTTAAAAAAAACAAATTCAACAATATAACTTATTGTACCACACAATCTTAATTTTTTTTTTGGTTTCCAAAGCACGACATTCCACGATATAAAGTTGAACATTCAACAATCTACTTACGTATATAGTTTTTGTATCCAATTATTCAAGTATTAATAGTGTAAAATTATATAAAAATTAACAATATTCTTAGGAACTACAAATAACCACTTTTTTATGATGCTCGGGAATTCATTTAAGCCGAAAAAAGGAAATCCTAGGGGTAACGTTCATTACTTGAATGATGATTTTTTAAAAATATTTCTTGAAATTGTGTTTTTACATGCTTTATATTACCTTCACCCGTACCTATGGTACCTGTAGGTTTGTATGTCCCGGAATCTTTCAACATAATTTTCACCACCTTCCAGACGTAATTTTTTTATTCTGGCGAATTGACCACACTGCACCTGATGGTAAGCGCAGTGCTGTCCAATAAGATTATATTGTCTTAGAGACGTCTGATTTTCTTGAAACAATGAAACGATAACAAGACAATATTTTCATAACTTTGGCCTTATAAGAAATTCGATTGAGTAGGAAAGATTACGGCCCTCGGCCGGAATCTTTCATCTGGATTCACCTATTATACATATTTTTTAATTATAGATATTACCATTTTATAGTTAGGTGAATTTTTTAGTGTGGTTGTGTATTGTTGTGTCATGTGTCGCCAATGTTGAGGCTTCTACCGCGATGCGACTATGCCCTGTCGAATTTTCGAAGTTCTATTTCCGCTTGTCGCGTGGAAGTATGATACTGGCGTTTATATTTTATTTCCAATATTTCTGTAATCGAGATAGAATCATGTGTGATCCGTTTGTGAAACGTGCCAGGATACATCGGTACGGTGGGCCGCTCGCTGTTTTATCGCTCCACAATATTTTTCGCCACCGGTGTTTGGAAAGTAAAATTCAATGTTACTGCTAGTTTGTTACTCGTAGTAGATATATGAAGTATAACTATCTTTTTTGAATGTTTGTTGTGAGTAATAGGTAAAGCTTTTAATAGAATGAAAACCCCTTTGGTTCATTTGTACTTCAATGTTTTATTATTACAAAAAGTAGGTCCGTGACAATCTTATCTTTATATATATAATTCTAATGTACGTGTGTATGTCACTGAACTCCTCCTAGACGGCTGGACCGATTTGAACGTTTTTTTTCTATGCGTTTGGATGGCGCCCTGGATGGTTTAGATTCACTAATCAGCCCGGCAGATGGCGCTGCAGTTGGCATGGCGCTGCTTTTACGCGCAGGACGACGCGACGTCTGCCCGGCCCGCTAGTTGTTTATAATTTATTTGTACATTGCCTAAGAAGTTATTGTAAGCATATCACAGAGATGCCCTTATTACAAGCTTATAAATGGCTCGAATGTTAGTCAATTTGCGGTAATTTTTGCAAGTTTTAAAAAGCAACAAGAAACCAGTTTTTGTCAACATTTTAGTAGGTACATGTAGATACAAGTGCCGTACTTTGTTTTATTATAAGTCGTCATAATAATATTTTTTTTGCTCTTGTCGATTTATTTGGAGGGGTGCGGTATTTTAATACGCATTTAACGAGGTTTTTTTACGACGGTGTATGTTTATTTACCTGTAAATGTAACTATTGCATTGTTGTTTTACATTATTATCATATGCTGCTGGTAATATATTCATATCCACTCGGATAGCGACCAACGTATACAGGGTGTAAAGCCCACCATAGTGGCACACGTAAGTGTGTCGCGTTCCGGTATTAGCTTAGCTTTTTGTCGGGGACTAGAGGTGGGGTACGACGTTTGACCGTTTTGCGGCCTCCTAATCGTTAATAAGGCATCAGTTTCATATAACTTGGTCATTTAAACTTCTTATAATATTACTAGCGGGCCCAGCAGACGTCGTCCTGCCCGTAAAAGCAGCGCCACACCGACTGCAGCGCCATCTGCCGGGCCGTATGTGAATCTGAACCGTCCAGGGCGCCACCCAAACGCATACAAAAAAATTAATTCAAATCTGTCCAGCCGTTTAGGAGAAGTTCAGTGACATACACACGTACAGTAGAATTATACATATAAAGATAACTCTTTTGATAATAAGGCCCACAAGGTTGCATGCAATCTATACTCATAATATAATACAATATCTTTGTTCTTATAAAAATATTTGGTAGTAAATCACAAACTAAGAAGCCGAAACTTGAGTGTGCAAACGAAGGCGAGTAACATTATATTTTGCTACATGACCTAGAAGTTATCTTTACGGAAGACCTTAGAATAATATCAAAATTCATTCCAAAATTGCTTGATTCCGATTCAGTTTTTTTAGCGATGATTTTATTTGATTGACTTTGATTTGCCTCCGTGTCTCTGAGTGTAGTAGCGGCTTATGAAACAGGAGGCCCCGTTTTCGATTCTCACGCCTTATTAAATGTTTGTGTGATTAGCACATATTTATTTCGGATTTGTGTATTATGAGCACGAAAGTGTCTTGTAGTTCTTTAGTTGAAAGTATTTTGTTATTTCAGAGCATTTTAAATTCCACTCAGTTGAAACTAGACTGAAATACCGGTTTGACATCTGTAATTACTTTTGTAACAATGGCATAATAAAAAAAAGACTGCAATTACAATTGTGCATGCGTTAAGACTGCTGTGCTGAGGTCTCCCCGGGTCGGGTAAAGTGATATTAGGTTTTTCTATTTAGAAATACTCAATATCAACCCGGAGTCTGGAACTGTGCCCGGTATGGCGATAGGCTCGCCCCTATCACATTATCAGCGCGAGTAAATTCGGCGAAAAGTGGGTGTCCTGGATACACTTCTGCCTACCCCTTCGGGGATTACAGCCGTGAGTATATATATATCTATGTATGTACATAATAAAACGAATTAACTTGATTATTCTAATTAATTCTAATATATAATAATATTATACAATTTATATAATACTCCGGGCTGATACTAAGTATTTCTAAATAGAAAAACTCATTATCACTTTACCCGACCCGGGGATCGAACTCAAGACCCCATTATAGCAGTCGTAACGCATTCGCAATTACATCTGCGCCAGTGCCATCCGAGGCAGTCAAGTTACACGGTTAAATAAAAATAAAGTTTCAAGGAAATAGACAAGCAGGTGAGCTCTACAAATTGCAGTCACCTGAGCGAATGGCCTGTAAACATCTAGCTCTAAGTGTACTTTAATTTACTACGGTACGATTACTTCGAATGTTCTTCAAACAAACACATATATGTATGGCATATGCAGGGATAACCGTCGGCTGGTGTAACATCACAATATTAGATTTAAATTGTTTAACGGGCTTCTACGTATTGGCATCAGCCCCACGCACGCCATCCAAAAGATCGGGACTCTATAGTCCTGTTATTGTGATACGACAAACAAAGTAATAATAATAATAGTAGCTCTGTATTGAACGTTTTCCCACTACTGGGCACGGGCCTCCTCTATTAATGAGAGGAGTTAGGCCTTAGTCCACCACGCTGGGCTAATGCGGGTTGGTAGACTTCACATACCTTTACCACATACTTTTATCACATACCTAATTCTTATGAGAATTCTCAGGTACGCAAGTTTCCTCACGATGTTTTCCTTCGCGGTTAAAGCAAGCGATAATTAACGATGAACATAAGGTACACGTAACTTTAGAAAAGTAGAAAGAAAGAAAATAAATTTTATTTGGTCACACAAAAGTCAGAAGTATATGCCATTTAGGCTGGTCTCGAACATACGGCTTTCGTCTTGACAGTCCGTACCACAGCCAAATAGGCTATCGCTGCTTAAAAAAATATAACTTAAAAAAAACGATGAAAAATGATCACTGCCATCTGTTGACAGTGTAATCAACTATGTTGTTAACAATAGTGTTAACTATTATCGATGTGAAGTATTCGCACGGGTCATCTAGGCCCTCTATATTTTTTTATTGTGTTGTATTTGTCATCAAAACTATACACAATTCTCTTTACGATACAAATAGCTTAAAAAAAACAAATTCAACAATATAACTTATTGTACCACACAATCTTAATTTTTTTTTTGGTTTCCAAAGCACGACATTCCACGATATAAAGTTGAACATTCAACAATCTACTTACGTATATAGTTTTTGTATCCAATTATTCAAGTATTAATAGTGTAAAATTATATAAAAATTAACAATATTCTTAGGAACTACAAATAACCACTTTTTTATGATGCTCGGGAATTCATTTAAGCCGAAAAAAGGAAATCCTAGGGGTAACGTTCATTACTTGAATGATGATTTTTTAAAAATATTTCTTGAAATTGTGTTTTTACATGCTTTATATTACCTTCACCCGTACCTATGGTACCTGTAGGTTTGTATGTCCCGGAATCTTTCAACATAATTTTCACCACCTTCCAGACGTAATTTTTTTATTCTGGCGAATTGACCACACTGCACCTGATGGTAAGCGCAGTGCTGTCCAATAAGATTATATTGTCTTAGAGACGTCTGATTTTCTTGAAACAATGAAACGATAACAAGACAATATTTTCATAACTTTGGCCTTATAAGAAATTCGATTGAGTAGGAAAGATTACGGCCCTCGGCCGGAATCTTTCATCTGGATTCACCTATTATACATATTTTTTAATTATAGATATTACCATTTTATAGTTAGGTGAATTTTTTAGTGTGGTTGTGTATTGTTGTGTCATGTGTCGCCAATGTTGAGGCTTCTACCGCGATGCGACTATGCCCTGTCGAATTTTCGAAGTTCTATTTCCGCTTGTCGCGTGGAAGTATGATACTGGCGTTTATATTTTATTTCCAATATTTCTGTAATCGAGATAGAATCATGTGTGATCCGTTTGTGAAACGTGCCAGGATACATCGGTACGGTGGGCCGCTCGCTGTTTTATCGCTCCACAATATTTTTCGCCACCGGTGTTTGGAAAGTAAAATTCAATGTTACTGCTAGTTTGTTACTCGTAGTAGATATATGAAGTATAACTATCTTTTTTGAATGTTTGTTGTGAGTAATAGGTAAAGCTTTTAATAGAATGAAAACCCCTTTGGTTCATTTGTACTTCAATGTTTTATTATTACAAAAAGTAGGTCCGTGACAATCTTATCTTTATATATATAATTCTAATGTACGTGTGTATGTCACTGAACTCCTCCTAGACGGCTGGACCGATTTGAACGTTTTTTTTCTATGCGTTTGGATGGCGCCCTGGATGGTTTAGATTCACTAATCAGCCCGGCAGATGGCGCTGCAGTTGGCATGGCGCTGCTTTTACGCGCAGGACGACGCTACGTCTGCCCGGCCCGCTAGTTGTTTATAATTTATTTGTACATTGCCTAAGAAGTTATTGTAAGCATATCACAGAGATGCCCTTATTACAAGCTTATAAATGGCTCGAATGTTAGTCAATTTGCGGTAATTTTTGCAAGTTTTAAAAAGCAACAAGAAACCAGTTTTTGTCAACATTTTAGTAGGTACATGTAGATACAAGTGCCGTACTTTGTTTTATTATAAGTCGTCATAATAATATTTTTTTTGCTCTTGTCGATTTATTTGGAGGGGTGCGGTATTTTAATACGCATTTAACGAGGTTTTTTTACGACGGTGTATGTTTATTTACCTGTAAATGTAACTATTGCATTGTTGTTTTACATTATTATCATATGCTGCTGGTAATATATTCATATCCACTCGGATAGCGACCAACGTATACAGGGTGTAAAGCCCACCATAGTGGCACACGTAAGTGTGTCGCGTTCCGGTATTAGCTTAGCTTTTTGTCGGGGACTAGAGGTGGGGTACGACGTTTGACCGTTTTGCGGCCTCCTAATCGTTAATAAGGCATCAGTTTCATATAACTTGGTCATTTAAACTTCTTATAATATTACTAGCGGGCCCAGCAGACGTCGTCCTGCCCGTAAAAGCAGCGCCACACCGACTGCAGCGCCATCTGCCGGGCCGTATGTGAATCTGAACCGTCCAGGGCGCCACCCAAACGCATACAAAAAAATTAATTCAAATCTGTCCAGCCGTTTAGGAGAAGTTCAGTGACATACACACGTACAGTAGAATTATACATATAAAGATAACTCTTTTGATAATAAGGCCCACAAGGTTGCATGCAATCTATACTCATAATATAATACAATATCTTTGTTCTTATAAAAATATTTGGTAGTAAATCACAAACTAAGAAGCCGAAACTTGAGTGTGCAAACGAAGGCGAGTAACATTATATTTTGCTACATGACCTAGAAGTTATCTTTACGGAAGACCTTAGAATAATATCAAAATTCATTCCAAAATTGCTTGATTCCGATTCAGTTTTTTTAGCGATGATTTTATTTGATTGACTTTGATTTGCCTCCGTGTCTCTGAGTGTAGTAGCGGCTTATGAAACAGGAGGCCCCGTTTTCGATTCTCACGCCTTATTAAATGTTTGTGTGATTAGCACATATTTATTTCGGATTTGTGTATTATGAGCACGAAAGTGTCTTGTAGTTCTTTAGTTGAAAGTATTTTGTTATTTCAGAGCATTTTAAATTCCACTCAGTTGAAACTAGACTGAAATACCGGTTTGACATCTGTAATTACTTTTGTAACAATGGCATAATAAAAAAAAGACTGCAATTACAATTGTGCATGCGTTAAGACTGCTGTGCTGAGGTCTCCCCGGGTCGGGTAAAGTGATATTAGGTTTTTCTATTTAGAAATACTCAATATCAACCCGGAGTCTGGAACTGTGCCCGGTATGGCGATAGGCTCGCCCCTATCACATTATCAGCGCGAGTAAATTCGGCGAAAAGTGGGTGTCCTGGATACACTTCTGCCTACCCCTTCGGGGATTACAGGCGTGAGTATATATATATCTATGTATGTACATAATAAAACGAATTAACTTGATTATTCTAATTAATTCTAATATATAATAATATTATACAATTTATATAATACTCCGGGCTGATACTAAGTATTTCTAAATAGAAAAACTCATTATCACTTTACCCGACCCGGGGATCGAACTCAAGACCCCATTATAGCAGTCGTAACGCATTCGCAATTACATCTGCGCCAGTGCCATCCGAGGCAGTCAAGTTACACGGTTAAATAAAAATAAAGTTTCAAGGAAATAGACAAGCAGGTGAGCTCTACAAATTGCAGTCACCTGAGCGAATGGCCTGTAAACATCTAGCTCTAAGTGTACTTTAATTTACTACGGTACGATTACTTCGAATGTTCTTCAAACAAACACATATATGTATGGCATATGCAGGGATAACCGTCGGCTGGTGTAACATCACAATATTAGATTTAAATTGTTTAACGGGCTTCTACGTATTGGCATCAGCCCCACGCACGCCATCCAAAAGATCGGGACTCTATAGTCCTGTTATTGTGATACGACAAACAAAGTAATAATAATAATAGTAGCTCTGTATTGAACGTTTTCCCACTACTGGGCACGGGCCTCCTCTATTAATGAGAGGAGTTAGGCCTTAGTCCACCACGCTGGGCTAATGCGGGTTGGTAGACTTCACATACCTTTACCACATACTTTTATCACATACCTAATTCTTATGAGAATTCTCAGGTACGCAAGTTTCCTCACGATGTTTTCCTTCGCGGTTAAAGCAAGCGATAATTAACGATGAACATAAGGTACACGTAACTTTAGAAAAGTAGAAAGAAAGAAAATAAATTTTATTTGGTCACACAAAAGTCAGAAGTATATGCCATTTAGGCTGGTCTCGAACATACGGCTTTCGTCTTGACAGTCCGTACCACAGCCAAATAGGCTATCGCTGCTTAAAAAAATATAACTTAAAAAAAACGATGAAAAATGATCACTGCCATCTGTTGACAGTGTAATCAACTATGTTGTTAACAATAGTGTTAACTATTATCGATGTGAAGTATTCGCACGGGTCATCTAGGCCCTCTATATTTTTTTATTGTGTTGTATTTGTCATCAAAACTATACACAATTCTCTTTACGATACAAATAGCTTAAAAAAAACAAATTCAACAATATAACTTATTGTACCACACAATCTTAATTTTTTTTTTGGTTTCCAAAGCACGACATTCCACGATATAAAGTTGAACATTCAACAATCTACTTACGTATATAGTTTTTGTATCCAATTATTCAAGTATTAATAGTGTAAAATTATATAAAAATTAACAATATTCTTAGGAACTACAAATAACCACTTTTTTATGATGCTCGGGAATTCATTTAAGCCGAAAAAAGGAAATCCTAGGGGTAACGTTCATTACTTGAATGATGATTTTTTAAAAATATTTCTTGAAATTGTGTTTTTACATGCTTTATATTACCTTCACCCGTACCTATGGTACCTGTAGGTTTGTATGTCCCGGAATCTTTCAACATAATTTTCACCACCTTCCAGACGTAATTTTTTTATTCTGGCGAATTGACCACACTGCACCTGATGGTAAGCGCAGTGCTGTCCAATAAGATTATATTGTCTTAGAGACGTCTGATTTTCTTGAAACAATGAAACGATAACAAGACAATATTTTCATAACTTTGGCCTTATAAGAAATTCGATTGAGTAGGAAAGATTACGGCCCTCGGCCGGAATCTTTCATCTGGATTCACCTATTATACATATTTTTTAATTATAGATATTACCATTTTATAGTTAGGTGAATTTTTTAGTGTGGTTGTGTATTGTTGTGTCATGTGTCGCCAATGTTGAGGCTTCTACCGCGATGCGACTATGCCCTGTCGAATTTTCGAAGTTCTATTTCCGCTTGTCGCGTGGAAGTATGATACTGGCGTTTATATTTTATTTCCAATATTTCTGTAATCGAGATAGAATCATGTGTGATCCGTTTGTGAAACGTGCCAGGATACATCGGTACGGTGGGCCGCTCGCTGTTTTATCGCTCCACAATATTTTTCGCCACCGGTGTTTGGAAAGTAAAATTCAATGTTACTGCTAGTTTGTTACTCGTAGTAGATATATGAAGTATAACTATCTTTTTTGAATGTTTGTTGTGAGTAATAGGTAAAGCTTTTAATAGAATGAAAACCCCTTTGGTTCATTTGTACTTCAATGTTTTATTATTACAAAAAGTAGGTCCGTGACAATCTTATCTTTATATATATAATTCTAATGTACGTGTGTATGTCACTGAACTCCTCCTAGACGGCTGGACCGATTTGAATGTTTTTTTTCTATGCGTTTGGATGGCGCCCTGGATGGTTTAGATTCACTAATCAGCCCGGCAGATGGCGCTGCAGTGGGCATGGCGCTGCTTTTACGCGCAGGACGACGCGACGTCGGCCCGGCCCGCTAGTTGTTTATAATTTATTTGTACATTGCCTAAGAAGTTATTGTAAGCATATCACAGAGATGCCCTTATTACAAGCTTATAAATGGCTCGAATGTTAGTCAATTTGCGGTAATTTTTGCAAGTTTTAAAAAGCAACAAGAAACCAGTTTTTGTCAACATTTTAGTAGGTACATGTAGATACAAGTGCCGTACTTTGTTTTATTATAAGTCGTCATAATAATATTTTTTTTGCTCTTGTCGATTTATTTGGAGGGGTGCGGTATTTTAATACGCATTTAACGAGGTTTTTTACGACGGTGTATGTTTATTTACCTGTAAATGTAACTATTGCATTGTTGTTTTACATTTTTATCATATGCTGCTAAAAGAAGAAGGCTCAAAGTCACCCAAAGGGCAATGGAGAGGGCTATGCTGGGAGTCTCTCTGCGTGATCGCATCAGAAATGAGGCCATCCGCAGAAGAACCAAAGTAACCGATATAGCCCTCCGAATCGCTAAACTTAAGTGGCAGTGGGCGGGGCACATTGCGCGTAGAACCGATAGCCGTTGGGGCGGAAAGGTTCTCGAATGGCGACCACGTACCGGAAGGCGCAGCGTGGGTAGACCCCCCACAAGGTGGACTGATGACCTGGTAAAGGTCGCGGGAGTCCGCTGGATGCGGGTGGCGCAGGACCGGTCATAGTGGCACTCTTTGGGGGAGGCCTATGTCCAGCAGTGGACGTCCTTCGGCTGACATGATGATGATGATGATGATATGCTGCTGGTAATATATTCATATCCACTCAGATAGCGACCAACGTATACAGGGTGTAAAGCCCGCCATAGTGGCACACGTAAGTGTGTCGCGTTCCGGTATTACCTTAGTGTACATCCGGTTTTTGTCGGGGACTAGAGGTAGGGTACGACGTTTGACCGTTTTGCGGCCTCCTAATCGTTAATAAGGCATCAGTTTCATATAACTTGGAAATTTAAACTTTTTATAATATTACTAGCGGGCCCAGCAGACGTCGTCCTGCCCGTAAAAGCAGCGCCACACCGACTGCAGTGTCATCTGCCGGGCCGATATGTGAATCTGAACCATCCAGGGCGCCACCCAAACGCATACAAAAAAATTAATTCAAATCGGTCCAGCCGTTTAGGAGAAGTTCAGTGACATACACACGTACAGTAGAATTATATATATAAAGATAACTCTTTTGATAATAAGGCCCACAAGGTTGCATGCAATCTATACTAATAATATAATACAATATCTTTGTTCTTAAAAAAATATTTGGTAATAAATCACAAACTAAGAAGCCGAAACTTGAGTGTGCAAACGAAGACGAGTAACATTACAATTTGCTACATGACCTAGAAGTTATCTTTACGGAAGACCTTAGAATAATATCAACATTCATTCCAAAATGGCTTGATTCCGATTCAGTTTTTTGAGCGATGATTTTATTTGATTGACTTTGATTTGTCTCCGTGTCTCTGAGTGTATTAGCGGCTTGTGAAACAGTAGGCCCCGTTTTCGATTCTCACGCCTTATTAAATGTTTGTGTGATTGGCACATATTTATTTCGGATTTGTGTATCATGAGCAAGAGAGTGTCTTGTAGTTCTTTAGTTGAAAGTATTTTGTTATTTCAAAGCATTTTAAATTCCACTCAGTTGAAACTAGACTGAAATACCGGTTTGACATCTGTAATTACTTTGTATTTAGTTAGAGAATGTATCCATTCACCTTTTGTAACAATGTCATAATAAACAAATGACTGCAATTACAATTGTGCATGCGTTAAGACTGCTGTGCTGAGGTCTCCCCGGGTCGGGTAAAGTGATATTAGGTTTTTCTATTTAGAAATACTCAATATCAACCCGGAGTCTGGAACTGTGCCCGGTATGGCGATAGGCTCGCCCCTATCACATTATCAGCGCGAATAAATTCGGCGAAAAGTGGGTGTCCTGGTTACACTTCTGCCTACCCCTTCGGGGATTACAGGCGTGAGTATATACTCACGCCTTACATATATAGATACATATATATGTATCTATGTATGTACATAATAAAAACGAATTAACTTGATTATTCTAAAAATACAACCTATATATGTTATATAATTATAAAATATATAATAATATTATACAATTTATATAATACCCCGGGCTGATACTATGTACTTCTAAATAGAAAAACTCATTATCACTTCACCCGACCCGGGGATCGAACTCGAGACCCCATTATAGCAGTCGTAACGCATTCGCAATTGCATCTGCGCCACCGAGGCAGTCAAGTTACACGGTTAAAGAAAAATAAAGTTTCAAGGAAATAGACAAGCAGGTGAGCTCTACAAATTGCAGTCACCTGAGCGAATGGCCTGTAAACATCTAGCTCTAAGTGTACTTTAATTTACTACGGTACGATTACTTGGAATGTTCTTCAAACATACACATATACAGGATGGAGAGCTGACCTGTGCTCTGGATGAAAATATTGATATGTTTGCAATATTTACTCAAAGAAAATATTTAGGTATTTTTTAACCGTATTGAATCAAAAGTTATTTGTTTCAATCGGAACTGAAGACGACATTTACTGGATAAAATAACACTCGGGATTTTAAGCATCAATCGCTCTCGATTTTTCTTTGACCAGTATTAAAGATCAAATTACTAATACATTTGCGTTTAGATTTTCCTATACCTAGTCAGGTCATAAATTCTGTCACATGTTTAATATAAAATAATTGAAACAAGTTTATTCATTATGTAACCATTTATATACCAAAATGAACTTAACAAAACATAGATTCTTATGACACTAAAGTTTATTCAAAATGACCTCCGTGATTTTGAATACAGGCCTTCAATCTGCGCGGCCACTTGTCTATCGCAGCACGAACGAGGTCCATGTCAATATCGGCGGCTGCCTTAATCAAGGATGTCTTGAGTGACTCCAAATTGGGATGAGGCTTTGAGCACGCCTTTTCCTCCAAGTGTTGCCATATCTTGTAATCTAACGGATTCAAATCTGGACTGGAGGAGGGCCAGTCTTCGTGCCGGATGAAGTCGATTTCACGCGCCGCCAGCCAGTCTAGTGTGCTCTTCGCTCTATGAGCTGGCGCCGAATCTTGTTGGAATACCCAGTGCCTGTTATTGAACATGGTATGAGAAACAGGTTCCACAAGGTTCGTCAGGACTGTATTTTGATACACAACTGCATTCGTTTTTACACCTTTCTCACAAAAATGTACCTCTGTTAAGCCCCAATAAGAAACTCCCAACCATACCATGAGCGAGGATGGAAAATGACCTCGTTGGACACGCGGAATACGGTTGCTCATTTTATTTGTTGTAGCTCTCTTCTACGGTAAAAAATTTTTTCATCTGAAAAAAGAATTTCCCGATATTTTTTTCTCGCGTACCGCTTCAACAAAGCGCGGCATCTCTTCAGTCTCAGGTCCATTAGACGAGCATTCAAACGATGTCCTGTTTTTCTTCGATATGCCCGAAGCCCTAAGTCTTCATTTAACACCCTTTTCACCGTGGTTCTGCTTAACCCCATCTGAAGGGCCAACAGTTTCTGCTTACGTTTGGGATTTCTTTGAATTCGCGCCTTCACAGCTTTTATCACTGCTGGAGTCCTAACAGACCGAGAGCGACCACTTCTTGACCTGTCATCTACACTAGAGTCTTCATTGTATCGTTTGATGGTACGATAAACGAATCTTTTGGTTATATTCAAATTTTTCAGTATGTCAAAAATTTGAATTGGCGCGTAACCGCAACGATGCAACGCAATTACTGCAACACGGTCTTCTTTAAGCGTCCACTCCATATTTAAAAATGAGTAAAATTCTAAAAAGTATACATTTTTATTTTCATGAACAATTTGAAATTCGAATTCAATAAACTTTTTTGTGGCCAGTATTCTAAAATAAAAGTTTTTACTGTGTGACAATACTTATGACCTGACTAGGTATATTATTGTTATATATAGGAATATTGTGTTTTATGAAATCAGTTTGACTGCCTCCGTGGCGCAGTTGTAATTGCGCATGCGTTTACGACTGCTATGCTGAGGTCTCGGGTTTGATCCCCGGGTCGGGTAAAGTGATGTTGGGTTTTTCTATCCAGAAATTCCCAGTATTAGCCCGGAGTCTGGAATCAGTGCCCGGTATGGCGATAGGCTCGCCCCCTATCACATCATGGGACCGAAATTTGGCGAAAAGTGGGTGTACTAGTTACACCCACCCCTTCGGAGATTACAGGTGTGAGTGTATCAGTTGTACTAATTTTCGACATAAAGTTCGTAATTTTAATTATTTGATTTTTTAATGTTATTCGTTTATTATTGCATTTAGAAAAGACTTTATCGCATCGAGTTATGTCTCAGTTTCGTTTGTCATGAACGTTAAATTAAAGATGACTATTATTTACCTGAGTGTTAATTATTTTTGAAAAAAAAAATCGTCTATTAAAAAATTGCTGATATCGAGTCAGTCGCTTATTCTGAACAAACTACTTTCATAGTGTGCATTAATCATGTTACATATTGCATATGAAAAAATGCTTTACGAGGTTGTTTAATTTTGTGTACAACGGCTAAAAAGTTAGTAGGCTGTAATAGTTAGGCTTGAGGTGAAGTTAGCTATTTCAACTAGAGCCAAAATGAAACATAATCAAATGAGCCAATAATTTCAAATGACTTTAAAAGTTTAGTTTAGAAAATTAAAAAACACTTTTTACTATTCTGATAATAACTCTGCTTTTATAAACGGAAACCAATGAACTAATTTTAAAATTTTATGTCAAGCACCCCATACTTTTTTGAAATAAAATAATTTTCTAATTTTATTTCGGCTAGATATTAAAGCGTGTAATTTCAAATCAAGGCCATTTGAAAAAAAATACTATCCAAAATTACCATATTTGTTATTATCATGGTGATTCTGGTTAGGATATAAGGCTAAAGTTATGAAACTATTGTAAAATTTCACGTTTCTTACGTGGTGAAAATTACGTTGAACAATTTCGATATATACATACATAGATAGGTGAAGCTAATATAAAGCGTGTAATAATTCGATAAATAAATTAAAGATTATAAAACTAAAAAACACGAATTCATAGCTAACTGAACTAAAAAGTAGAGAATAATTTGACTGTAAAACCACGCTGCAAATTTTCAAGTAAATCGGACGTCTTGAAATTGGTGAAAATTACATTGAAAGATTCCGTTACATACATACATAGATGCAGGTGAAGCTAATAAAAAGGGTGCAAAAAGCCAGGCCAACAATCTCATAACACCCAGTCCCTAAATAAATATTTTTGGGTCACACAACCATTTGTCTAGGTATGGGAATCGAACCCGCGGTCTTTCGTTCTCAGCCGGCTGTTCGCCCGCTGAAGGATAAAGTCCTATAGGAGTTGTGTAACTCCTAGTCCTATATACTCGTATATAACCTAATTATATGAAGTAATACCATGGCCCAGTGTCCGCAGAAGGTAATAGGTACAAACAGATTTAAGGTTTATTCTACTGACATAATATTTTAACTCTTTTGGTGACAATTATTGCGGAAGCAGCATGAACTCTAACCTTGGCATTAACTTTTATATTTTTAACTTACGTGAGCATTGACATTTAAAAGTAAAACGATATAATGAACTCAACAGTAATATAAAGGACACAATGGTATTTCGTTATAATTCGCTCTGACACTGTAAATATCTTCTGACTCTAAAGGCAAACGCAGCTGATGTTTTAGTACTGTATCTGGCAACTAAGTCAGTTTATGTCTCTCTGTTAGTTTCAAAGCATTATTATGTGAATGTTTATATAATGTTTTACATGCGATAAATGCTAATGTAACATCGTTTACCGTATGGAACCAATATGCTGTTATTAATCATGTGGCTACACTTATGTGGTCTGACAATGTATGCTTGCAATTCTGCATCACACAGATAAAGAATTATGTCCCTTAAAGCCATTGAATTAAAGACTTGATTTCTTAAAACCTGCAGTATTATTATGTTTGTGCAGTTATAAATGGGTTCTTTGCTCAATAATACGTTCTAATTTGTCTAACGTGATCACTCGATCCAACGGCTGTGTGAATCTTTCACTTAATTAACCCTTTCAGAGAACTGCCCCACTTCAAAGCGAAGTATAAATAAAACCAAACATACCCTGGTGTGGTAAGGTGTTTAGTTGAGTAAATCATTTAGGTTAATATACCTTCAAACGACCTAGCACAACGTATTCGTGTCAAAAAAATGTACGTCAGGTAAGGTTTGTTGATTTATTAACTACGGAAGTATGATTCCTTTTATTTCAGTGTCACAAATGAGTAATTGTGTCGCATAGGTGAGCATTTTCCTCATAATTAACGCAAGTTCCATTCCAAGATTTCTTAGAATCTTATCATGTCACTAAAGGAGGAATTCGTTGATGACGAGATTTAGGACTCTACACGCATATTTGGAAGATAGCTAGACTAAGGGAGAGGTTCGTCATAATTAGAAGAAAATAGATTCCAATTGGGAGTCTGAAGTCACACGATAGGTATTAATTGGCATTTGCTATTTAAGTGGGTAACGACAAGTAATTTGAAAATAAAGTAAAGCGACTGAATCATATAGAGTCGGCGTCGCAAAAGTATTTTTTTTTAATCCTGGCACGGCAAAGTTCCAACACTGCACCTGATGGTAAGCGCAGTGCCGTCCAATTAGAGTATCGAGTAGCGAGAGACAATCTATCCCCCGCTACTCAACACAATCATGCCGGCCTGCTTCTTCACACTAAGCTATGGGCAAGAAGGTGAAGAAACGGTCGAGGGTCTATTGTCAGAGTACTCAGAAGGCTGCAAAATGGTCAAACATCGTACCCCAATTCTAGACCCCCGAGAAAAACCGGATGTACACTGGCTGATCCCAGAACGCGAGACACTTGCGTGTGCCACTATGGCGGGTTTTACACCCTGTGTACGGTGGTCGCTATCCGGGCAAACCAGCAAAGCAATTACATAGGTACATATATTTAATACATTTGGTTAAAGCTACGTATCTAACAATTATTTTATTTAGAATACACCGGATAGCTAAAACTAGTAAGGATTCTTATGAAAAGGAACACAATCACTTAAAATATTCTCAACAAATTCAAGTATGTATATGTATTGAGTACGCAAGTGTCAATCGATTTTGTGCACTTTCTGCCCACTTCATGCCAAATCATTTTTATTGAATTTATTTTAACAATTTTATCAGAAACAATACACATTGATATCTGAGTGTTTCAGAAACATTATCGGGCAAGCGAACTAATTGTTTTAAAAGCTTTTTCAGACAACAGCTTCATGCGGCGAAAATGAGTGCTCAACACTGCTATTAAATTAATTTTAACCTACCCATGGCCATGCCATTAAAAAAACATTCACTATTAAAATAAAAACTTAAATATTTTCTATCAAACTTGTAACTATTTTGTGGTGTTGATAATTTTATGAAAATTAAAATCTGTATCAATAACATTTTCACAATGGTTTCTCATGTAACCTCGAATATTACGTATTGAACAAACTAATTATTTATTTTTAATATCTATGTTTTGAAAACTTTACAACCTTCATGGTCACGGGATGTATAAAAAACGTTAAACAATAAAATCCGGAAAATTGTAGTTTTATATTTTTGTATATTGTAGTTTTATTTCAAAATAACATTATCATCACTTGGCTTATGAGATTTTCCTATTTTGATTCCAATAAAAATGGACACATTCCGTGGTTAAAAACTTTATATGCGGCAAACACTTGGGTAGAAACTATCCCGCCCACAACCTGCCATTGTAACTCCTGTTCAGGCAGGATCCACAATAGCACGCATTTTTTCGACACCGAGTAATGAAATTCGGCGAGTCTCTGGGAATGCTTAAAAACTCTCTTTTATCCCGCAACGAAATTAATCAAATAGAAATATAGGGCGGAGTTGGAAATATTAATTGTCCACTTCCTCCATAGCAAAGCGGGAGACAAATACTGAACTAAAGGGGTATTAACCTCCAATAAAGGACATTTACGTCTGGAGAAGCCACACGTAAAGCACCACGGAAGTTATTTAACGGGTCCTATCATGCGAGCTGTTACGCTTGATTCAAACAATAGGTATGGCGAAAACACCGGAAAGCACGGAAATTCCTCCTAGTCTCCACAAGGTCCATATAGTATACAACTCCAGATGTTATCGGCATACTGTCAAGCATAATGTTGCGCTCATTTTGCCAGAGACTACACTCCCAAAGAACATGATGCGCGGACTTTTCGTAAGAACTTAGGTAGTTGAGACGTCATGTTTTGTTATTTAATGGATAAGTTACTTTACCGCGAAAGCCATTATTTAAAAAAAATATACATCCGCCCGAAAATAAGGAAATTACACCTATTCAAATCGTGGGATTGCAAATGCCAAAAAATGATGCACGATATGAGATTTACGTCGCAGTTCAGGATTCATTAGGCTCACCCTTTATCACATTATGGAATGAAAATTAACTACGGACGGATCAACTTTTTGTAACTACTGCCCACTACAGTCCGTCGAGCTCATTTTCCTACCTCTACGAGGATACATACATGAGTTTATAAATAAATACGTATGTTATACTGTAAGACGGTCAATTGGCGTGACGCAGAATGTCCCTTTGGTTTTAACAGACATTCTGTTTATTTCGTACCTTGACCAATGACCATGCATTAATGAGTTTTATGAATGCTAGGATTACTGCCTCGGTGCCTCAGTTGTAATTGCGCATGCGTTACGACTGCTGTGCTGAGGTCTCGGGTTGGTTAAAGTGATATTGGGTTGTTCTATCTAGAAATTCTCAGTATTAGCCCGGAGTCTGGGATCTGTTCCCGGTATGGCGATAGGCTCACCCCCTCCCCCCTATCACATCATGGGACCGAAATTCGGCGAAAACTGGGTGTACTAGTTACAACTCTGCCTACCCCTTCGGAACAGGCGTGAGTGTATGTGTGAATGCTAGGATTACATCAGCCTTGTATGAAGGGCGCGTAAGTAATAGCCGGGTTAAGTATGGTGCGACGAGAGGCACGCCCTCAATACGTTCATGAATAATTAAAAAAAGTTACTGCCGATGAGATTCTGCGCTCCACCTTTATTGAGACCGCTTCGGGCCCTAAACTATAAGCTTAAATATCATTATTAAGGCGAAGCTAAAACATTTACAATCTAATACAATTTACCCATTTAAAAATAAATATTATTCCGATATTAAACAGCTCTAAATTTTCATTAGGTAAAGTTATTTCATGAGAATGAAGGTAGTAAACGTAACTCGTTGTTTCTGTATTATTGTATTATATAGCAATATACATTTTTGGTTTCATAGTATAACCAGAGCAAGACTCAACCAATAGCCCTTTTAAGCTCAAGAATACCCGATATCCTTATATTAACTAAAGATATGAATAAAAGTATACAAATGTAAATGAGGTATATACTATTAAAACACCGATAAACGTTATATAAAACGATGTTAAGTACGCAGCCATATTCCCCCAGTGCGCTGGTTACTCAACAGTGTGTGAAGTCGTTTTCTACAAACGTTAACCTGCAGCAATAACAGTTCCTTATGCCGAATGAGCTCTCGGAAGCTGGGAGTTATCTTGTAAGCAAAACTTCTAATTATAAAATCATATACGATAGATAATATATATGTATAGATAGTAACATTTCACAAAATCTCAGAAATGTTCCTACGAAAACTCAGAATCTTTTTTGATAGTTCCGTATGAGGTTTTGCACTTTTATTTAATCTGTTAAATTGTCTTTATTATTGAAGTTTAATTTAAAATTCTTAATTGTATTTATTATATCCTCATACCTTATAAGCTAACAATTATTTTTAAGAATTACAAAATTGCAACTAAAATGGTATTAACAATAAAATTAATAATTAATATATTAGAGCAGCTTAAGAAATGCGAGCTCAACTTTTGAAATGGCTAGCCCGACTAGGATTTTTTTAAATGTGAGCAGCTTAAGAAATGCTAGAGCTCAACTTTTGAAATGGCTAGGCCGACTAGGATTTTTTTAAATGTGAGCAGCTTAAGAAATGCTAGAGCTCAACTTTTGAAATGGCTAGGCCGACTAGGATTTTTTTAAATGTGAGCAGCTTAAGAAATGCTAGAGCTCAACTTTTGAAATGGCTAGGCCGACTAGGATTTTTTTAAATGTGAGCAGCTTCAGAAATGCTAGAGCTCAACTTTTGAAATGGCTAGGCTGACTAGGATTTTTTTAAATGTGAGCAGCTTAAGAAATGCTAGAGCTCAACTTTTGAAATGGCTAGGCTGACTAGGATTTTTTAAATGTGAGCAGCTTAAGAAATGCTAGAGCTCAACTTTTGAAATGGCTAGGCTGACTAGGATTTTTTTAAATGTGAGCAGCTTAAGAAATGCTAGAGCTCAACTTTTGAAATGGCTAGGCTGACTAGGATTTTTTTAAATGTTCATTATATGGCCAATAAGGAATTAATTAATAAAAAAAAATAGATTGGAATATCGAAAATTCTTGAAAATAAATGTAATCGCGCAACTGAAGCTGCAGGCAAAAGCTAGTTTATAATAATTATTATTATATCAACGATAAATATTATCTTGCGAAGCATGTACCTATTGCATAGGACCTCAATATCGTATAAATATGACAAGGCGATAATTTTCACACCCTAGAGAACTCTTAACAATATAAAATATATATAGTCCTACACCAACCGGGGTCGTCCTTGGGTTCACTTGTGTAGTGTATACAGAGGGAGTCGGCTGGTGTCACATCACAATACTAGATTAAAATTGTCTAACGGGCCTCTACGTGTTGGCTTCGGCCCCATACACGCCTTCCAAATGTCCGGGACTCTATAGTCCCGTGATTACGGTATAATAAAAATTAAATAAACATTGTATTATAATACTCTAAATGGACGGCATTGCAATTACAATCAGTGTGGTCACTTTGCTGTACCAAAATAAAAAAAACATATAACCATAACTCCTAAAGTTATGAGCTGTTTCTTAATCGTTTTTTATAGTTGCAATGTTAAAGGTGGCTGAACTGATCAATATCAACATACAACTTTGTATATATAACATAAAAAACTGAATCTCAAAGACCAAGAACAATTAGCATAAATGCAAAGTGCCTAATTTACTTCAGCTAAGTAAAAATATTATCACAATTTTACAACACACCTATTGAAACTCAAACATTAGTAGAGACACTGTAGACAATTTTGTCTTCAGCACGGTTAATTAAAATTTTCCCTCCCTCGACAATGTCCTGTCCTTTATTTAACCAGAACCTGTAATTGTTCTAGAGTTATGAGGGTCAAGAGGTGGTGTAAATCACTTAGCTTACTTTTGCTGGTGGTAGGATATTCATATCCGCCCGGATAGCGACCACCGTACACAGGGTGTAAAACCCGCTATAGTGGCACACGCAAGTGTGTTGCGTTCCGGGATCAGCCAGTGTACATCCGGTTTTTGTCGGGGGTCTATAGTTGGGGTACGATGTTTGGCCGTTTTGCGGCCTTCTGAGTACTCTGACAATAGACTCTCAACCGCTTCTTCACCTTCTTGGCCATGGCGTAGTGTGAAGAAGGCCGGCATGATTGTGTTGAGTAGCGGGGATAGATCGTCTCTCGCTACTCGATACTCTAATTGGACCGCATTGCGCTTAGGTACCATCAAGTGCAGTGTGGTAATTTTGCCGTGCCAGAATAAAAAAAAAGCATCAAAAGACCCACTTACTCATTTGCCGGCTTCTGCTATAAAAAATATAATAAACAATGAGTGTCAGATGTATGTAAAGTGAACCAGTGAAGCGCCACAATTGCTAACGCTCGATAAAATAGAGCACCCACATATTGTATTAACAATCGGGACGTAGTGTTGCGACTCGCGTGGCGTCCGCGTCGCGCAAAGGAAATAAGATGTCAGTCAAAACGCAGCGTAGAATGCGGACGCTCCATGCAGCCTGTCACCGGTCTCGCGTGACGTCATAACTAATGGTTTTTTAACGAATAAACTAAAATTGAAACGTTTAGGCTCAAAGTAAATTTTCTGGAAACATGCAGATTTTTTTGTATTTCATTTAACAGCAAAAATATTTTTCTCACAAGTTTCGTAGCCTTGAATCTTTTTTTCCATGAATCAGTAATCAACTTTTCTGTGTTAAGGCTGTAGTCCGCAACAATCACTACTCCAAACAACATATGGTTGTAGCGGAGATTACAAGCGTTCGAAATGCAGCATTTTTCTATTTAATTTTTTTATTAGGAACTTTGAAGTACTTTAAGTAAACTCGTTTTTCTACGCTTTCAGAACATTTCTATACTGTATAGAACAAACGTGACTAAAAATAATATGTTCTTTTATCATATTCTGTTTCTGTCTCTCTTCCATTCTCCTCTGCTCTCTGTTTTTAGAAATGCTGCAAAATTTCGATACAAAATAAAAAATAATTATTTTAATTTTATATATCTTACTTTATAAGTAACCCGAAGTCGTGAATATTATTCGTAATCAGAGGGCAGAAATGTGTCATGTTGTTTAGAGACACTCTGTAACACCGTACTCCACGCCACCCTCCTTTACAATTTGAACGCTTGACCATCTCATACAAACAGCGGCTAAAGTGGAGGTGACGAACGGAGCATATAGCGTTTTTAATGGTTTTTACCTATTTAATTTTTTTGTTAGGGTAGTTGTAAATGTAGCATGACCTGGTTTTTCAGGATGTCATGTATAGGATACTCTTGTATAGACTTTGTAGTTTACATTAAAAATCGGCAAAATTTACTATTATAAAATTTACAGAGAATCAACGATAGCCTAGTTGGTTGCGGTACGGACTGTCAAGACGAAAGTCGTATGTTCGAAACCCAAGTGGCATACACCTCTGACTTTTCTAAATTTACGTGTGTATTTAATGTTAATTATCGCATACTTAAACGGTGAACGAAAACATTGCGAGGAAACCTGCAACCTGAGAATTCTCATAAGAATTTCGAAGGTATGTGAAGTCTGCCAACCCGTATTGGGCCAGCGTGGTGGACTAAGGCCTAACCCCTCTCATTAGTAAAGGCCTGTGCCCAGCAGTGGGACAATGCTTTGTGGTCTATACGGCTTGATTATAATACAATATGAAATGTCGATAGCTTCCTCTCAGTTTGCTGGTGAAATATAAAGAGTAATATGTCACCAGCAAATATGGTGCCTGTTAATAAAATACAGAAGCGTATTATGTGAAAAAATATTTTCTATTAAGGATCAAATGAATCGAACCGCACTACTTACAGATTCGCATCTAAATATAAGAAAAAAATTACGTAATTGATTCGTAAATATACATTTAATTTAACAGGTTTTTTTAGTAATGACCTCCTTGATCTATACAAAAATATTTTTGATATGAGTATTATAACTGCGTCAGTAACGGCAAATCTTATCCTAAAGAAATAAATGAGTTTAATACAGTGTATGAAAATGTAATAACTTTATTGCAAAGAGAAAAGTGAGACGAGACTGTGTGTATCATGAGTAGAAGCTTACAGGATATCGTAATTGACATGTCATGACCAGTTGCGGACACAAAGGGACAAAGATTGTAGAAAATTTGCCGCGCTGATAATGTCGGTCCGGCAAATAGGTTTGAACGGCTCTGAGTGCGGTCGCCGAACCGCTCTGCTACTGAATGCAGATTTGTAACATTCATGACGTCGCCACTGTGTTATCAAACACAAAGGAGTGAAGTTATAGAATAAAATTATTAGTATAATTTGAATTTTAAGTGGCTAAAATGTTTCGTGACTGTTTGTAGAGTAACAACGGCTGATGGTTTGATTAGGATAAACTTAGGCTAGGTTCAATGAACCGAGCATCAGCTGATGTTTTACTGTCGTTACATTACTTTGTTAGAGAAATTATAATTTAAAGGACTATTTTAACGAATAATGGGTGAATTTAACTAGCACGATGTTGCTAAAAAGCAGGAAGATTTATCTCCCGATATTTTACTGGTATTGTGTTCATAATCACAATGGCAAATCAAATTGTCAGCCCACGTGGCGTAGCGCGTAGCCGGTTGTGAAACGGGATCGTTGTGGGTTCGATTCCCGCACCGAGACAAATGTTGGGGTGACAGACGGATATTTGTTTCGGGTAGTGGGTGTTGTGGGACCGTAGTCCCTCTTAGTTCTTTAGTCCCTCGTAGTTCATTAGTCCCTCGTAGTTCTTGATACCCAAGATACATGTTTTACCTAGTGTGGGGTCAGAACTATGAGTGCGACTGTTGGGTGTATCTATTTATTTAATTACTCTGTCGAAGTATTTATAGCGTATCAGTAGGTGTGGTGTCTACTACCACGGCCCGCCCGAATCAAGAGGTTCGCAAATTCGTATTTTTGCCGCACCATTAAGCTGTGGAACAGTTTACCAGCTACCGTGTTCCCTCCTTCCTATGATCCTGGGTCCTTTAGGCGTAGTGTGAAGAAGCTAAACAGCAGGCTGGCATGATTCCAGCCGACAGCGCTCCCCCTAGAGGAGCAGATGGAGATTGCCCATTAATATGGCGCAACGTTTCCTCCAGGCGAATATTAATCACTGCACCAGGGCCCAGGACCTGCCAATCCAGAGCATGGCGCAGTGGTCGATACAAGTGGCTGTGGTCGCCGAGCCTTATTTTGTTCCCCCCAGGGAAGACTGGGCAGGGGACCTTAACGGTTTGGTGGCCATCATCACTCGGGGCGCCGCCGGCTCCCCACCCTTCGAAAAAGTAGCGAAGGGATCGGGATGTGTGGCAGTTCTGTTGGGGGGGGGGGGGGTCTGGATTGTGGGTGTGTATTTCTCCCCCAATAGATCCCTGGCCGAGTTCGAGCACTTTCTCACTCGGCTAGGGGCTCTGGTGGTGCAAGGCAGTCAGCCTCGCCCCGTTCTCGTTGCCGGCGACTTCAACGCCAAGTCTCAGGCTTGGGGTTCGTCGGTCACCAGCAGGCGTGGCGAGGCCCTGGAGGAATGGGTGATCTCGGCCAACCTGGCCGTCGTGAATCGCTGGTCGGTTAACACGTGCGTGCGGCATACTGGCGGATCGGTGGTGGACCTCACGTTCGCCAGCCCAGCTATTGCCCACCGTGTCCGTGACTGGAGAGTTCTGGTGGATGAGGAGACGTTGTCGGATCACCGATATATTCGGTTCGACGTCGCCTTGTCCCCTAACCCCCAGTCCAGTGGAGGACCGACTGGCCCGCGGTCGGATGGCCCGCGTTGGTCGGTAAAACGCCTCGATGTTGAGGCCCTGAAGGAAGCCGCACTGGCCCAGGCGTGGCTCCCTGCACCGGAGGCACCGATGCAGGTCGAGCAGGAGGCGTCGTGGTTTGGTTTAATGATGTCGCGCGTCTGTGACGCGGCCATGCCCCGAGTCCGACGTCTTCCCGAAAAGCGTCAGGTGTTCTGGTGGTCGGCGGAACTTATGCGGTTACGTGTCTCCTGCGTTGCCGCCCTTCGTCGTCTCGCCAGGCACCGTCGTCGTCGGATCCGTTTTCCCGACGACGAGGACCAGGAGCGGCTGCTTCACGGCCTCCACAGGGAGCTCCTAAGAGAGCGCTGCGCGTGGCAATAACAAGGGCAAAGTCTGCGGCTCAGGAGGAGTTCCGGGGAACTCTCGATAACGACCCTTGGGGGCGTCCATATCGCGTGGCGATGAGGAGATATCGCCCGTGGGCGCCCCCACTGACGCAGAGTCTCCGGGGCGACCTAGTCGAAGAGGTCGTCGCAGCTTTGTTCCCTGCCACTGAAGATGTCACTCCCCCACCGATGGCGTCACATCCATCGACGCCATCGTCGTTGAGTTCGGCAAGGGTTATTTCGGAGGTTTCGCCCGAGGAATTTCGGGCGGTGGTGCTTCGGCTGCGGGGCAAGAAAACAGCCCCGGGCCTCGATGGTATCCCCGGACGTGCGTGGGTGTTAGCCGTCGAGCATCTGGGGACTAGACTCTGTGGCCTGTTCTCCGCGTGCCTGGAGCAGGGCCGTTTTCCATCTCAGTGGAAAACTGGGAAGTAGGTCCTGCTCAAGAAGGAGGGGCGGCCCGCAGAGTCGCCATCGGCCTACCGGCCCATCGTGTTGCTCGACGAGGTCTGTAAGCTCTTCGAGCGTATCATTCACGCTCGCCTCGTCGAGCATCTTGAAGGGGTCGGGCCGGACCTGGCACAGTGCCAGTACGGGTTCTGGCAAGGCCGATCGACAGTACACGCGATTTTGCGGGTCAAGGCACAAGCGGAGGATGCAGTGGCTCGGGGTGAAGTGGTGGTGGCGGTGTCTCTAGACATCGCCAACGCGTTTAACACCCTGCCCTGGGCCTGCATACTGGAAGCACTGCGGTACCACGTGGTGCCACCGTATCTCCGGCGTCTGGTGCGCTCGTATCTCTCAGACAGGTACATAGTGTATCCAGGCGCCGACAGGTGGCACCGAATAGCGATGGCCTGCGGTGTTCCACAGGGCTCAGTCCTGGGCCCTCTGCTGTGGAACATCGGCTACGATTGGGTGCTCCGTGGTACCAATCCCCGAGGCGTCGCTGTCGTCTGTTATGCAGACGACACGCTAGTAACAGCGACAGCCAGGTCTTTCCAGGAGGCCACCCTGCTCGCCTCGTTCGCAACCGAACAGGTGGTGGGCAGGATTCGGCGACTGGGCCTTAAGGTGGCCCTGAACAAAACCGAGGCCCTTTACTTTCACGGTCCTCGGATTCGGCCACCTTTAATGCCCCACATCAATGTGGAGGGGGTGCGGATTCCCATCGGCTGTACAATGAAGTACTTGGGATTGATTCTGGACAGCCGGTGGGATTTCCGTGCCCATTTCAAGGAGTTGTCGCCGAAATTGGTGCGGGCGGCGGGCGCGCTCGGACGCCTGCTGCCGAACCTGGAGGGACCTAATAGCCCTTGCCGAAGTTTATACGCTGGAGTCGTGCGGTCAATGGCCCTGTACGGATGTCCCGTATGGGCCCAGTCCCTGAAAGCCCGCTGCGTCGCCTTGCTGCGCAAACCGCAGCGTTTGTTGGCGCAGCGAATAGTAAGGGGCTACCGCACGATCTCCCACGAGGCGGCCTGCGTATTGGCAGGCACCCTCCCTTGGGAGTTGGACGCAAAACTCCTCTCGTCCGCGTTCTTCTGGCGGGAGGAGGCGTCCAGTCGCCGTCAGGTGAGACTGGCCCCGAGGGAGATTGTGGCCCGATTTCGCAGAACCGCTGTAGAGGAGTGGCATAACAGGCTGGAAAGCCCAAGTGCGGGTTTGAGGACCGCCGCGGCAGTATGTCCTGTCTTAAAGAGATGGCTAGTCAGGCGCCACGGTGCGCCATCTTTCCGGCTGACGCAGGTACTGACCACGGGTGTTTCGGTTCGTTCCTGTGTCGGATCGGAAAGGAGGTGTCTGCCGTGTGCCATCATTGTGGCAACTGCCACGAGGACACGGCCCAACACACGTTGGAGGAGTGCCCAGCCTGGGACGAAGAGCGCAGCGCTCTCAGAGCAGTCGTCGGAGGAGACCTCTCGCTGCCAGCCGTGGTGTCGTCCATGGTCGCCAGCCGGAGGTCCTGGCGTGCCGTGGCCCACTTCTGCGAGAGCGTCATCTCGCAGAAGGAGAGTGCCGAGACGGATCGGGAACGAAATGATCCCTCCCGCCGCCAGAGAAGACGTAGGAGGCGCCGGGTGGACGACTGACCGGCGTCTCCCGCCCTGTGGAACGGGGGCGTTTGAATTCCACCACGGTAACCCCTGCCTGTCGTACGAGGCGACTAATTGGGGCCATCGGGGGTCGCGGGCTCGCAGCGGGGGGCTGTCAGCCCGAATCGATGCACTCCCAGTTTCGGAGCATCGTGCGACCCCGAGATGGACGGCAGCACGTGTGGTAAGGCCTCGTTCGCTGTCGTTGTTCGGTGCGCGGGGGCTCCTAAGCCCTCCCATGGAGATGGGCTGCTACGCAGCACCGCGCAGGGGCGGTTCCGGCAGCAATTCTAGCACTCCTTAGAATACCCCGGGATCGCTCCGTAAGCGCCGAAGAAGGCCACCGCGGGGTTTTAGCTGGTAGTGTCGGGTGGGTGTACATAGGGGATAGGGACTCGGCCCAGCGGCTGCCCGGATAGCCATCATCCGGGCGAGGGGGATGCTGGGTCGTAAGTCCGGCTAGTCCAGCATAACCGTTTTATTCTTATTCCGCTTCCCCCCGGAGCGTGCGGTAGTAATAAAACGATTTCTCCGCGACAACAAAAAAAAAAAAGGCTGGCATGATTGTTTTGAGTAGCGAGGGATAGGCTGTCTCTCGCTACTTGATACTCTATCTGGACGGCACTGCGCTTACCATCAGGTGCAGTGTGGTCACTATGCCACGCCAGAATAAAAAAAAATGCAAAGTAAGACGATGAGATAATAGAAATGTATCTATATACAAATAATAACTTATAGTTAATTCAAATATCAAATAAATATGCAAAAACATATATTGTGTTGTTCAAGTATATTATATTAAAACTATAGCTAAGTTTCTTGGGGCTTCTTCTCAGACCATTGGACGTTTCCAAAGCACCGGCAGATTTGAATAAAATCCTGACTTGCAAAAGTTCTCCTCAGTGGCCTAATTTACTAAATAACTGATTTGATCCTAGCAGTCGTTAAATATATATCTTATACTAAAGGGGCCCGGCAGACGACGTCCTGCCCGGAAGAGCAGCGCCACATACAAACAAATTTGGTGACATACCGACAGTAGCGCCCGCCACCTACCGGGTCCAATTGTGTTTTCAAACCATCCAGGAACCCATTGAAATATACACACCAAATTTCATACAAATCGGTCAATCCGTTTTTGAGTTTTAGCGAGACTAACAAACTGTTACAGCCCCTAGATTCTTGACAGTTAAAGAAATGTCAGTATTTCTATATTGAATTGTAATTTCCATGTTCAAGTTTAATTTATTGCATTTTAAAATCAGTTACATTCTGGTACTCGCTCTTTTAGCGACCCGTTAAATTAAGAAATCGGGAATTCAATCTTTTGTGTGTGTACTGACAGGTTTTCCCAGTAAACACTTAAAGAATTAATTTATTGTACTCATTTATTTGTACAGTACTTTTTTTAAAAGACAAACAGGTTCGCCTAACAGAACGGCGATATATTTTCATATATAAGAATAGTTAATTGAAAAAAATGTTAACACGTAGCAAATAGTATTTGGGTAGAGTGCGTGGCACTAGTTGACTAGTGCACACATGAACGCCGTAACGCACCGGTGGAGCGCGGAAACAATCAAATACTGCGAACCCCGGCCACTCACTACTGCGAACAATTTTTATACGAATATTTTTGTTGTGCCATGTTTAAAGAGGTCGAATTTTTACATAGTCTGTTTTTCTTTGTAGTTGTTATTGCCGTGATGCGTATCATCAAATATCGTTTATAAGTTTCGTGTTTACATACTCGGAGGGCTGTTTTTTCTAATACTGAAAGGAAAGTAGTATATGAAATATTTAGTTCAAAAGTGATGTTCCTTTAAACTACATTACAAATTAACAAGGTTCATATCATTCTTATATGCTGTGATATTTGACGGTATATTATAATATTTATATTCTACCTATATATAAAAATCAATGTAAGTATGTTTGTTTTCTAGGGAATCCTAAACTATTCATCCGGTTATGATGAAACTTTGCTTAGTTGTTCTACATACGCCCGCGACCGTTCCTTGCCCGAAAAAATGAGAACTCGCTAGATGGCGCTGCAGAACATCAAATTCAATAACGTTCATCCGATCGCAATTAATCAAATTTACTTTACGTGAGGTTGCAACGCATGCTGGGTGCAGCTTGTCTAACTATAAAAATTGATGTGTGTATGCATGTTCCCTATGGACTCAAAAACGGCTGGAGCGATTATGATGAAATTTTGAGGCAATCTTCAGATCTTTGCGAGTGATCTTCTAAAGTTTGGTAGTGATCGAATCAACAGATTTTTTTTAGCTTTTTTAGTGCTACTACTTTGGCTACCAGTACAAAGCCGGGGCGAGTCGCTAGTATAGAACATAGTAGTCGATATAGAACAACATTCTTGCCATATTACTGAATATAAAAATGTTAGCAAACTTGGTAGTGTTTTGCAATAGCATGTTGGCGGACGGTGAAAGCAATATCTACGAACAATAGGTGAACTTAAAAGCCGATGTTAATTGAATTGGCTTCAGATTGCAGGACGCCGCCGTCGGTGCTCTGGTAATTGTGTTAGTACCAAACATGTCCGAGGGCTGAGAGCTTCTAACGGCGTCAATTCACGCCAGTTTTTTACGTACTCACTAATTTAGTACCGACTAACGCATAGTCTATTTTTTGTATGTATCTAAGTATTTTTTTTGTAGGTTATATAAAACAATGTTATTTATCTAGCTCATACGTATAAAATGTAATGTATGTTTTTGTTATGCTCACATCTACTTTTAATTTATTGGCCAAAGTTCACTTTACGCATGTTTACAGATATGAACATTTTTGAGTAATTGTCCACGATTTTTTTTTATTCTGGCACTGCAACGGTTATCAAGGTTGATAGAAGTGGTAGAGCCACGCTGTAGACATATTTGTCTACAGCATAAATTGGCCGGCTCGACCGGGGTAGTACCACTGTCTCACCAACGTAAAGTGACAGTTTACTGTCGCGTTTCCTATGGGAAGTGAGATATCCGGAGGCCCAGATTCCCTGTTCCCTTCCCTAATCCCTATTCCTGTCCTTTAAGGCCGACAGCGCATACATGATACTTTCGGTATTGTGGATGTTCATGGGCGGTGGAGATCACTTAACACCAGGTGATCCACTGGCTCGTTTGTCGGACTATGCTATAAAAAAATAGCTATTATTTTGTCCAAAAGAGACTGGAGATTAATAAGCACTTAACTAGGTGCTTTATATCTGTGGCAAGAACTTACCATACTTCTGGCAAACTGCAGTTCAAAATGTAAACTACGATCAATGCCTCGAGATATTTGCTAACCGTTGTCAGTAAGATTATTAAATAAATGTTTTCTTTTTATTTATTTAGAAATTAATCTTGAAATGTATTTTACGTGAATAAATCAAAAAATAATTAGGGAGTTTGAATAATATCCCATAAAATCATAATTGAGATAATGTCTTTCTAAACAGAAAAAAAGAATTGTTGCCGTTATCTAAGTATTGGAAGATATTGGGTTTTTCTCTTTATTCACTCGAATGGCGAGAACCAATTATAACTTGTAAGTAATCCTCTTATCTGAAACTCTGCGAGTTGACGGTACCCACCACTCTGAATATAATTCACTTTATCCATATTCAATATCAGATCGCGCGACGGCGAGCAAATAGACCGATTCAAGTGAGAATTATTATTGGATAAAGCTCGCCTCTTTCCTCCTTGTCTATTTTCAGTGTCCACTGGAGTGTGATAATTTACGTGTGGTATTCGATTTTGCTCGAGTAAGATGCCTTATTATATTCTGGTGCCTAGATTTGCTGATTTATATATTTTAACATATTATACTAATCAACAATTTATTTGTTTTGGTATAAAGGATTCGTGAAATAGGAAAATTATTACATAATACATAAAAAAAATATTTGTGATTATGCATTTTTTTTATTATTTTACTAGTTGTTACATGTTACAGCATTAACAAATGGATTCGGCCATCGTCTACATGGTTGAAAACCTGTTATAGTGTCGCATTTCGACATAGACAATTCACCTTCGTATTCAGTGTGTCCGTTTGCCGGCAAGCATAAAAAAAAGTTAATTTATTATTGTACAATTTCCGATTGCATCAGATAAAAATATTAAATATCTTTTTACACTATTGTTTGTTTTATAAATTTAATTTTTGTGCATTTATAATTAATTTAATTGTAATTAAAATATGTTGTATTAGTGTCCCGGACATTTGGAAGGCGTGCGTGTGCCGAAGCCAACACGTAGAGGCCCGTTAGACAATTTTAATTTAATTTTGTGATGTGACACCAGCCGACGGTTATCCCTGTATACACTATACAAGTGCACCCAAGGACAACCCCCGGTTGGTGTAGGACAATTGTATGGATGGATATAAACTTATGCTGGTGTTTGTATCTCTTACATTTTAACGTGATGCCAACTCAAAAATAAATTCAGCGAGATGTTGTTAGTTTTTAGAGAATTGTTTAAATAATACAAAAATTTGATTTACTAGCCATAATTTAATTTCATTATATTTCAATACAGTGCTTACACATACTTACTTATTTTCTATTCCATATTAATATTATATTTTGTATACAACAATACTAAAAATCGAACAACGTCGTATATGCTATTCTTATCAAACTTAAACATTACTGTTTTATTTCCGATTGGCTTGACGAAGCATGTTAAAAAACGAATAAGCTGAAGCCATTTTCTGAAAACATGAAGATCACAGTTAGGTATAAAGTTGCCACGGCCCATATGTTTTAATCATAAATTCTTGATCTATTCCATGGATTTCAAGTATAAAAGTAATTGCATTAGTAAATTTCCTTACATTAGAAAATGTTTGAATGGATACTTCTTCGAATCCAGGCGCTTCGAGCGAGAGGGGTCGAAGTGACCTTTGCATTATCAAAAGTAAATAAGGTCTTAGAACAACACCACCATTCCAAAACTGAATGCCCCAACAAGCGTCACACACTGAACTGACCTTTAAAATAAACTTTTTTAATTAATAGAAAACAAAAAGAAACATTGTTCGTGTAAAGTGTTCTTACCTTTAATCTTAAAAACGTGCATAAATGACTCGGTATAAAATACAACACGGTCGTAGCAACACACAGCAAAACCAGAATTAAATTTATTTCACCTTCATCTAATTTCTGAAAAATGTACATATTATATCCAAGAAATATATAATGTCTGCTATGTTCAGAATACATGTAGTAGTAGAAAGAAATTTCGTCATCAATTACTAATAATTCTCCTCAACTCATTCGTTAACTGCCAAGAGGTATGACTAGGCTAAGTGATAGCGATAGAGCAAAGTTACGTGAAACATTCCAATATAGCTTAGATCTTACAGGCCATATTTTATATCTCTCTAGCAAGATTATATGCATGTTTTATTTATAGACGATCAGGAGTACCTACCAATGTCTCACAGAAACCAACGTTAAGTAGTCATTTGGCGCTGCCTTTCGTAAGTTAAGTGATATTTGCAAAGGCGTTTCTCACTTGCCTCAAATATAACCAAGGTGCTCTGGATCCTTATGGGTTTATGGACATGAAATGTCTAATGAAATAAATAAATATTTGTTACCTCGGCAGCGCAATAAGCTGTTAGACAAATGACGGGTCCACAACCTTTTTGTTCAAACATTAAACATTTCTTATAAACATCAGAATATTTATCCATGAGGCTACGGTAAGAAGAAATATAAATTAATACACTTAGTGGTGCAATTGTGTAGAAACATAGACGTCACTACGACACATTTGTATATCTCACATAACTATCTAATTATTTTTATCATTATCTGTACCTATATTGAATAGAATAAAAATTATTATGTTGATTTAGTTCGTTACCTGTACATTGATTGGTGATGTTTCATAATTTCCTTCATGCGAGATTTTATTAACTTATCAAAATGTTTTCTTTGCGTTTCATCGCTGGTAGGGTGGATATCTTCTAGAAGGTCTTGGATGCTCCATATGACGATATCGGCTTTACTTGTTATATGTCTTATCCAGACTATTTGTGTTTGAATCATGACTGTCAAAATCAAATCAAAATCAAATATTTATTGAATCCATGAAATGTTTACATCATTTAGATTCAGTAAATTTTTTACTCTACTGCCAGTTCGGAATGCAGTTTCGCTAGAGAAGAACGGGCAAGAAACTCTAGCGTTGCTCTTTTCACACCGGTTAACAATATTTGGTCATACAATTAATATACGATTTCAGTTTAATTACACAAGATTAGAGCAGCTCAATGTATGTTAAGTTGCCTTATTGCAATATTGTGAATAAAAATCATTACAAGACCTAGTGCCGCACATGACCATCGTGAGTGATGAAAATCTCGATTTCACTGTGATGCCATGAAAACAAATGGAAATACATTTTTTTTATTAAAGATTTTCCTATCAACAGTTTTTGAATGATTAGCTTAAATTATGTATTATCTTTCACGTTTAAAAAATTTGGTGCAAAGAAGAAACCGATAAACTCTGATTTATGATGTTTAATAATAAGTTAAAAATAGAGAAGCACTTATTATTTTGTTAAAATGTAAACATGACATATGGTCTAAGAGCCCGTGAACCCCAGACCTACGTTATTTTATAAAAGCTGAAAGTTTGTCAGCGCATGCTCCCAACACAGGTAAGAACGATGGACCATTATGAAGTTTGGGTTACAGTGGCTTTGGCAGGTAAGAGTCACTAAAGGTGTGTAAAATACCGATCTAAATACATCAAATAATAAAGTGCGATTTTTTGGTATTACCTTTAGAATATTATTAGAAATCACGTTATTCATCGCCAGACACTTAGCATCGTGGCAACCCCTTGCCAGACACCCTTAATGGTCATGAAATTATAATTTTACTTACGTTATAGTATAAAAGCTGATTTTTATAAATAATACTTGGGTAATAAATAGATGATGTTTCCTCATTAGCCAGACACTTTTGATAGTTCCAACCCCTTGCCAGACAAGCATGTAGGGTAGCTGTAGGAGAGCGCGAGGCAGTATGCATATGGGTGAGATAGCGAGTTAAGTCTACCGCGGTCCCTCACTGCGTAGTTGTTATTTCTACTGATAGTCTATGTAAATTTTAAAAACATTTTAAGAAAATACATTCGATGCTACAACTACCTTAAATTGTTAAAAAAATAATTTATTATGTCAATAACAGGTTAAAATACAATGTAAATAATACAATGTAAAAATATTATTGTTGAAGGCCGGTTGTCGTTTTTGTTAATTATTTGACTGAATAAGTAAAAAGTGTAATTGTCAACTGATGTAAAAGTGATATGTTTAAAAGAGCAACTACAGGTTTTATTGCCGGCTTCTTTCCTAGTGGATAACTGCATTCCGAACCGGTGTAGCTTAATAAACAATGAACAGAAAGTGTGTTATTTCTACTGAACTGTCGTACGCTATGCATCCTGGTTATCTGAAGATCAAAGAAGGATGAATAACTCTCATAGTCATGACCTATGATGACGTCATGACCTCAGCCATTCTGACCACAACACATAGAACCCGGATATCAGAAGTGGGATTGAACTCGACATCCACTATCGTAAATCAGGTGATGTAAATCCTACAGTCTCGTAACATGTTATTTTTGTTGTTTGAGAGTTCGGAAAACATTAATCATTAGTTTTATGCACTTTTTTGGGTTGTGCAAAAAAGTGCATAAAACAAAAGGTTGTGCAAAAATTTATATATTATTGAAATTCTATCATCCGAAATAAAATAGTGATGGTAAAGTGTAATATGCTACCGCTTTACACGTGGTAAAATGTGCTCAATGGTACTGTAAATTTGCTAGTCTCCAGTAAATTTCTAGGTTGCGAATGTTGAGAATCATTTGGATGTGCTATGTTTATAAATTATAGTATAAGTCCCTTAAGTTTTGTAAATCATTTTGATTTATTTTATGTTCCAAACTAAATCGTTTAAACGATAATCAAAATTAAGTGTCAATGTTTACTGTGTTAATGATTTTGGTGTTAAAATTCCATTTGCTGTGGATGGTGTCCCCTGGCGCTGTTGAGTTGTTGAGGCGGTTCTCTGGTAGTGCAAGTACTGAGATAGCTGGTTGTTTGCCTGCCTACCTACATAGGTCATGTTCCTATGGATATATTTAAAATTTGGTGAGTCGCTTCTGGTTTTAAAATTTACAGGATGAGTTTTAATTTTGTTCATTCTGATAAACTAAACAATTCATTAAGTTAAAAATACCATGTTCTATTTCCTACCTTATTGATTTTTGTTTTAATTTCTGGTGTTAAAATCTGATGGTAATTCATCTTTTAGTTTTATTAAAACTGATGGTACTTTAATTAATATTTGAAGTTTTTGTTTAACTGCTAATTAGGCAGTGATATTATGGTAAGAGATTAAGTGTTTTTTTTTTTTTTTTTTCGCGGGGAAAACGATTTATCACTACCGCCCCGCTGGGGGGGTGGCGGGACGGTTATGTTGGGCTCGCCGGCCTTACGACCCAGCGTTAAGCCGCCCGGGAGAGATGTTGACATCCGGACGACCGCTGGGCCGAGTCCCTAACAAATACCCTACACCGGCAATACCAACTAAAAACCCCGCGGTGACCCTCTTCGGCGCATAAGAGACGGTCCCGGGCTCACGGAGCGGGAAGCACTCCATTTTCGACCGGAACCGCCCCTGCGCGGTGCCGCCTTGCGGCCCGTCTCCATGTGGGGGGGGGGCTCAGAAGCCCCCGCGCACCGAAGGACGCCCTCGGCGTCCACGGCAGCGACGAGGCCAACCACCCGTGCTGCCGTCATCCCGGGGTCGCCCGGTGTGCCGACGATGTATATACAAAATAGGACAATGTACAAACAAATTTCGACACACCGGAACGGGCGCTACGACAGCCCCCCGCTGCGCGCCCACGACCCCCGATGCCCCTATTAGTCGCCTCTTACGACAGGTAGGGGATACCGTGGTGGGATTCTCCAAACGCCCCCAAACCACAGGGCGGGAAGAGATTAAGTGTTGCTGTAACCACAAAAAAAAGTTTAAAATTTTCTCAAATTTACAATATAAAACAAATCTTAATAACTACTCTTAGTCAATACAGAAAGTTAATTATGTTGTAACACTTTGTAAATTATATTGCAGTTTAAATAATAGTTTATTTCAATAACATTGTGATTGTTAGTACTTATGTGTTCCTAGATCATAAACTGACAATTAATAATTAAACTGAAAATAATTGTGAATTTTAAATCAGTTATTGGCCTGTCTTTGTTGACTGGTTGATACCATCACAAACTACAAAATAGTAAGACTGTACAATCCATACTCGCGCTCTCCTACAGCTACCCTACATGCTTGTCTGGCAAGGGGTTGGAACTATCAAAAGTGTCTGGCTAATGAGGAAACATCATCTATTTATTACCCAAGTATTATTTATAAAAATCAGCTTTTATACTATAACGTAAGTAAAATTATAATTTCATGACCATTAAGGGTGTCTGGCAAGGGGTTGCCACGATGCTAAGTGTCTGGCGATGAATAACGTGATTTCTAATAATATTCTAAAGGTAATACCAAAAAATCGCACTTTATTATTTGATGTATTTAGATCGGTATTTTACACACCTTTAGTGACTCTTACCTGCCAAAGCCACTGTAACCCAAACTTCATAATGGTCCATCGTTCTTACCTGTGTTGGGAGCATGCGCTGACAAACTTTCAGCTTTTATAAAATAACGTAGGTCTGGGGTTCACGGGCTCTTCCTCTAATAGAAACGAATGAACAGAAATTTAAAAATACGGAATACTTTATTTTAAACTAGCTGTTGCTCGCGGCTCCGCCCGCGTGGAGGTCATGTTTGGGAGAAAAAGTATACAATACAAAATACCAATATTCATGCGTTTAACTTAAAAATGGCGGATTTTCATACAAACTTTCATTCCCTATTTTACCCCCTTAGGGGCGGAATTTCCAAAAATCCTGGAACATATATTTTTTATTTTTAACTAAAATGCCAAATACTAATTTTCATGAATTTAACTTCAAAAATGACGGATTTTCATACAAACTTTCATCCCCTATTTTACCCCTTTAGGAGTGGTATTTCCAAAAACCCTTCCTTAGTGGATGCCTACATCATAAAAGGTACCTACTGTCAAAATTTCAAGTCTCTAACCCTAGCCGTTTTGGCTGTGCGTTGATCGATCAGTCAGTCAGTCAGTCAGCTTCTTCTTTTATATATACAGATGATCAATGAGGTCTATTTTATGAATCTAAGCGCCTGTTTAGTAATGTTTACATTTTATCCGCCATTTTATACATTTCACGGTGAATTTAGGAAGTACTGGTTTGACGAGATCTTACTACAAAATTATGATAATATACAAAACTCATTCATCATCAGTTCATCATTGGTTGAGCGTCATCTCAATCATCTCGTCATAATGTTTAATTTTGGTTAACTTAGACATTATAAAAAAGATAGTAATACTTATTTTGTTAATATCTATATATTTTTTGTACTGGTAAAAAAAATTATTATAAGCACTGTATTGAATATATTAGTGAAACCAAATTACTTTACTAATGTATAAATTTAATTTATGTTCAACTTACATATATAATTGTAAGCGTAGGCCATTGCACAAAAGTCTGAATATATGAATGCTACTTCATAAACAGGTGATTTGCCGAAGTCAACATCTGGTAACCAAAAAGGGAACAGCAAAGGTCTGTTACCTTTGTCTTCAGGCTTGTGCGTCAACAGGTAATAAATAAGCGATGCGAAGGCAAATGCAACCATGCCAATAGAAATGCTAAATGTAAATACGAAGGAAAATAAACTGGCTTTCCACGTCACTAATTGGACTTCAAAATATCTTTTCCTGAAAAATAAGAAAACTCCTTTACATTGCGTTTAATAACACCTCAGGTTGACTGGTAGAGAATGCCTCCAGCATTAAGTCTGCCTATACTTAAACTAGCTGTTGCTCGCGGCTCCGCCCGCGTGAAGGTCATGTTTGGGAGAAAAAGTATACAATACAAAATACCAATATTCATGCGTTTAACTTAAAAATGGCGGATTTTCATACAAACTTTCATTCCCTATTTTACCCCCTTAGGGGCGGAATTTCCAAAAATCCTGGAACATATATTTTTTATTTTTAACTAAAATGCCAAATACTAATTTTCATGAATTTAACTTCAAAAATGACGGATTTTCATACAAACTTTCATCCCCTATTTTACCCCTTTAGGAGTGGTATTTCCAAAAACCCTTCCTTAGTGGATGCCTACATCATAAAAGGTACCTACTGTCAAAATTTCAAGTCTCTAACCCTAGCCGTTTTGGCTGTGCGTTGATCGATCAGTCAGTCAGTCAGTCAGTCAGTCAGCTTCTTCTTTTATATATACAGATGATCAATGAGGTCTATTTTATGAATCTAAGCGCCTGTTTAGTAATGTTTACATTTTATCCGCCATTTTATACATTTCACGGTGAATTTAGGAAGTACTGGTTTGACGAGATCTTACTACAAAATTATGATAATATACAAAACTCATTCATCATCAGTTCATCATTGGTTGAGCGTCATCTCAATCATCTCGTCATAATGTTTAATTTTGGTTAACTTAGACATTATAAAAAAGATAGTAATACTTATTTTGTTAATATCTATATATTTTTTGTACTGGTAAAAAAAATTATTATAAGCACTGTATTGAATATATTAGTGAAACCAAATTACTTTACTAATGTATAAATTTAATTTATGTTCAACTTACATATATAATTGTAAGCGTAGGCCATTGCACAAAAGTCTGAATATATGAATGCTACTTCATAAACAGGTGATTTGCCGAAGTCAACATCTGGTAACCAAAAAGGGAACAGCAAAGGTCTGTTACCTTTGTCTTCAGGCTTGTGCGTCAACAGGTAATAAATAAGCGATGCGAAGGCAAATGCAACCATGCCAATAGAAATGCTAAATGTAAATACGAAGGAAAATAAACTGGCTTTCCACGTCACTAATTGGACTTCAAAATATCTTTTCCTGAAAAATAAGAAAACTCCTTTACATTGCGTTTAATAACACCTCAGGTTGACTGGTAGAGAATGCCTCCAGCATTAAGTCTGCCTATACTTAAACTAGCTGTTGCTCGCGGCTCCGCCCGCGTGAAGGTCATGTTTGGGAGAAAAAGTATACAATACAAAATAGCAATATTCATGCGTTTAACTTAAAAATGACGGATTTTCATACAAACTTTAATTCCCTATTTTACCGCCTTAAGGGCGGAATTTCCAAAAATCCTGAAACATATATTTTTTATTTTTAACTAAAATGTCAAATACTAATTTTCATGAATTTAACTTCAAAAATGACGGATTTTCATATAAACTTTCATCCCCTATGTTACCCCCTTAGGGGTGGTATTTCCAAAAACCCTTCCTTAGTGGATGCCTACGTGATAAAAGGTACCTACTGTCAAAATTTCAAGTCTCTAACCCCAGCCGTTTTGGCTGTGCGTTGATCGATCAGTCAGTCAGTCAGTCAGTTTCTTCTTTTATATATACAGATGAATAAAGTGTGTTAATCAACAAAAGCAGTGATAGCCTAGTTGGTTGCGGTACGGAATGACGAAAGTCGTATGTTCGCTTAGAGTAGGCAACCAAAAGGAGACGGCATTACGCTCGAATCTTGAACAAAAAATTCAGCAATGTCGGTGGGGGGCTTCGTACAACTACAAATAAACATGTGCACACAAATGCAAAATGTAATCACGTCGCTACGCACGCACACTACACCATTTCATACAACACTGGCAAATTTATGCACACAGTTACAAATTTATCTTGTTGTGAAATATATTTACATTGTCATATATTGACAACTGTGTAAAAACAGTAGAGCGTAGCAATGTCGACACGAGGTATAGATAGCGTTGTCCTTATCTATCGATAGATAAAATAAAACAATTATAATTTATGAAATGTTTTAAGATTATTTTTTATGTGTATCATCTTTTCTATCGCTTTCTTGCAATCTCTGGGTGTGATTTCGTGAAAAGGGACGGAAGTAGAGAGGTATAGTTAAAAATAGTGTAAATTAATATTTCTAATTTAATCGAAATACTGTAAAGATATTAAAGGTAATGAGTACTGAGAAAAATACAAGCCAAATAAGCAAAAATAAAAACTTTATTTTTTAGATTTTTTTTTAAATAATACGCCTTTAATTTATTTAATCTATACTATTATATAAAGCTGAAGAGTTTGTTTGTTTTGAACGGGCTAATCACAGGAACTCCTGGTTATATATAACATCACGCTATCACCAATAGGAGCGGAGCAGCAATGAAAAATGTTGCAAAAACGGGAAAAATTTACTCCTTGTGAGAGCTTCCGTTGCGTACGCTGCGTTAACGGTTAAAGTTACATAACAATCATGTACGACGAAATTGTTCCTCTTAAAACGTTCTAATAAAAGTCCGCGATAGCATATGTTTATCTATTTCGGTTGGCTCACTATAACCTTTTTAATGGTTATCGAATTTGTTCTGAAACAATGTATTATTTGGAAAGGGGTTTTTATAAACATGGTATTAATCCTTATCCAAATAAATACTTTATTCATCACAAGTATTTAATTTTGAACAAATTTGCCCTTTACGTCATTTGATTTCAATGAATATCTTAGGAGATATTACAGTTTTAAAATATCTCCGCAGCAAAATTAATATTGTTGTTTGTATGTCTGTTTCTTATCTTTTCATGACTAAACGGGTGAACGAATCCTAATGAAATTCAGTAGAGGGATAGATTATATCCTAGGGAAGGACATAGGGTATCTTTTGTCTCAAAAAAATATCTTGAAAGGGGTGAAATAGAGGTTAAAAGTTTGTATGGGCAATCCGTAATACTTCAACTTAGGGATCTGAAAATTCATATTTAGGCATTAGGTAAAAAATAAAGAAATACGTGTTTCAACGTTTTTACCAAATCATCCCTTAAAGGGCGAAGTGAGGAGTTAACTTATGAGGTATTCTTTAAATGTAATCTCAAGCTTCAGGCACAACACTTTTTTTTTGTCGCAGGAAAAGCATTTTATTACTACCGTCCGCTTCGGGGGGAAGCGGAATGAGAATAAAACAGTTATGCTGGACTAGCCGGTCTTACGACCCAGCACCCCCTCGCCCGGATGATGGCTATCCGGGCTGCGGCTGGGCCGAGTCCCTACTACTTATGTACACCCAACCGGACACTACCAGCTAAAACCCCGCGGTGGCCTTCTTCGACACTTACGGAGTGATCCCGGGGTATTATAAGGAGTGCTAGAAGTTTAAGTTAGGAGTTGTGCCTGTCTAGCCATCTAGACAGTCACAACACCTGAGATTCAGGACGATCGCTATAGGTGTCTCAGTGCAGAAGACAACTCCTTGCATTGATACTTCTGCTCCCGAAAATAAACTCCACGGGGGCGGAGCCGCGAGCAACAGCTAGTATGGATATCCAGCTGTTGTTACATTACTTAGGACTAAGTTATAATGAGGTAACAATAATCTTACTATTAATTAACAACATTTTAAGAATACCACGGCATGCGTTAAGAAAAAAAAGTGACACCAGTATTCAATAAAAGTAAAAGGTTAATTAAATTTTCAAAAATAACAATGAGCATGACCAAATGAGAATTTAATTAATATATTAATAATAAAATATATATATTTGATATCTAAGTATAACAATATTATAGAATTGTAGCTATAAGAAAAAATGGTTAGCTATATGTAGAGCTAACCATTTTGCCACAACAGCTTTTTTGAATTTTGGCAATTTATCAACAAATACATCATACCTACATACATCGTTTCACAAATAGAGTTATATGATTTGGACAAACGGGATATGGCAGAGAATTGTTTTAGGTCGGTTCTGGTCTCTTGGTTTCTTATATAAGTAAACTCGTCTTCTTCTGTTTTCCTAATGAAAACACGACCTTGCTTACTTAATCTACACGAATTTGTACTCTTTTTCTTTGACGATCTGGCGAGCCGCTGCGTGTAATTTGTTTTTAGGTGAAAGGTGCTCAACAATGTAAAGCGGCGATTTATTACCTCCAATGCCTATGTGAGCAGTACTGAGCTTGTCGTTTGGATTTGCCTAATTAAAATTTATTGTTTTCGCTAAAATGTATCCCGAAGCCTAGAGGTAGCCAATTTAACAATGATTGAGCGAGGTCTCTTGTCGTCTCTGTTACTTTTTACCACACGAGTGCAATGATGAATGTCGGATTCTTTCAAGTTGCAGGATACCTTAGACAGCTGAGTAATTATAGATAGCAAGTTTTACTGTTTGTGCTCGGGGACACACTCTATCTCAAGATTGTTAGAACGGTTATGCTGCTCAGCAACCTGAAGCCTGATTTGCAGATCCTGTAACGTATATGTTAACTGAACGTTCTCTTTCTTTAGCTCTCCCAGTGTGTCTTGGTATTTGGCGATGGCGGATTTGGTGGTTTCATAATTTTCATTATTTCCTGTTTTATGAATTGATTTTCGAGATTGAAATTCGGTTCTCACCATCTGCTTAAGGGTTTGGTTAAGCTCCTGTGCTAAAGCCAATTTCATGACATTGCATTCTTCTCTTATTATTTCCCTAGCGTCTTTCTTTGTAATAACTGACACGGAAGAGTTTAAGCCGGAACTTCCACTAATTGCGCTAGTATCAACAGTGGCTTTTTTCGATGCGTAATATTGTCATTAAAAGGTAGCGAGTCATTATTGTTCCTTGACTTGCCGGGTGAGTCAATGGGACGTAAAGGTGTATTCCTGTTATCAGTTTTTGGTTGCTTTGCACATCATCCGTGACACTTCCATTTTTTTTTGGTCAACACTAATTGTAGAGTAGCGTTTTTCAGGTATGTCATCAGCACATGCAACACAACAATGACGGCCGTTGCAAATTATTTTAAAATGTTGATTACTCACTCGTTTTGAGGTATTCCGATTATACCTCAGCAAATATACCACCGGAAAGTACACAACACGACCTTTCCAATGGTATATAGTTTGTAAGAAAATGGAGTGTTCTGTTATTCCATAAAATTTCAAATTAAATAACGAATGCGATTAGCAAATGCTGTGAATGAAAGTATTGTATGTCATTGAGAGCGATTATCGCCTGTTTTGGTGTGGTAGCCGGCCGAAAAGACAAGTCATACCGGTAAACAAAAAAATTTAAAAAAATCTAAGTTGCTTGTTTTTAAAATTATAGGCATGGCCCGGTTTTTTCAAAGTATAATCCTAACTTTTTTAAATATAGGTACCGGATACATTTTTAGGATCACATTTTTTTGACAAATACTTTATTCTGGTTTTGGTATATTTTGTGACATTCCTAGTGTGATAGAACTATTTACATTAAAAGTATGTGTTTAGAAGACAGTCCAGATGGATTAGTAATTTTATCGATAACCTTTATAAGTTTATCTACAACACTATTTGAGTCTTGCATAAACGACAGTGTTACCACATAAACCACCCAAAATGCTACACTGGCATAAAGTTTATGAAATTGTAAACTTAGTCGATATGTCAACTCTCCTAATATTTATAAATTATAAATTAAGAAGCATAAATAAAGTAATCCTACTAATATTATAAATGCGTATGTTTGGATGGATGCATGGTTGTTTGATATCCAATCACGCTACAATGGCTGGACGGATCTACTTAAAATTTGGCACAGAGATAGATTATAGTCTGGAAAAGCACATAGGCTACTTTTTATCCCGGAGAAATGTACAGTTCCCATGGGATAGTTTAGTTTTTCACAGAGCAAAGGATCGACATGATTTTTTGCATAGTGGCAGTTTAGGGATCAGAAAATGACAAAGACCACTTTTAACTCGAAAAAATGCACGCTTCTTATGGGATAGCAAAATATAGAAGGTTAAAATGCTCCAAGACCTACACGCGGGCGGAGCCGCGGGCAACATTAGTTAAAAATGAATATTAAAAAAACAACTTGCGTTTAAGATATTAAATGCAAATAAATTTTACACTACTGTGGCTAAAAGATTAACCTGGCAACATTTATTACCCGATGATAATTTTTAGAAATTATATGTTTTGTTGCTTTTAAGGATAATATTACTTTAAAAAAATACGTCCAGGTGAAAAATAATGTTGTATTTTTGTAAGTTTGATGTGTCAGATCTATTTTTAGATGTTAATACCGCTACAGGCTCGCATTTTGAGGGAGCTCAATTCGCACGTGATGTCACTTTTTGAGTGGCGGATCACGAAGCGCAACTCGTTTTATAGAACATGTATGAGCACCGTGCTCTTACATTTGTCATACGGGGTAAGCGCTCAATGGCGTCTCCAGTATGTTCGAAACCCAAGTGGCATACACCTCTGACTTTTTTAAATTTATTTGTGTATTTAATGTTAATTATCGCTTGCTTTAACGGTGAAGGAAAACATCGTGAGGAAAAATGAGTTTCGAAGGTATATGAAGACAACCAAACCGCATTAGGCCAGCGTGGTAGACTAAGGCCTAACCACTCACATTAGTAGAGGAGGCCCGTGCCCAGCAGTGGGACAATGTTTAATACAGAGCTAGTATATATTCTTATTATTATATAATCAATAAAATAGTCTTGCATGCAATATTGCAATTATTAATCCTTTCCGAAACTTGCAAGAAATATTGTTTGATAATTATTTTATTTTATTTTCGTTGGGTGAGAATCTCGCTCAAGAAACTGTGTCTGGTATGAAACGATAATAATACGCTTTAGAAATGATAATAGTTTTGTTTTGTATGAAAAGTATGATGAACTAAAATGTTTAATGACTACTTTAGTATATATGAAATTAGTTTTCGATTCTGTGCTTTTTGACAGTTCGAGTTTCTCTAGTTTGATACTTTGTTAATAGTATTTTTAACGAATTCTTAAATTGTATCTACTAATTGTTTTTTTTTTCGATGACATTGTGTTTTGCTTTCTGATAACAGACTTTCAGAATTTGTGGAAGACTTTGATAACTACAATCCTAAAGTTATGCCCAAAGTTGTTTTCAACATAGAAATATTATCTTAAACCGTTGATATTTCCTGTCTTCTTATTAATTTTATATATTCACACGTCATGTGACGTATGACGTAATATGACATTCCGGAATTATCAAAAAAAAATCCAATTCATAGTTTTTCACACAAAATGTAGATAGTTAAGATTAAGAACAATAACAATGGTTTTGGTTTTTGTTTGCTTCCGTTATGAAGTTTACATTTTATGTCCAGAGCGTGAGAAACAAAACTCATGGAAGAACTTTATCTATTGCAAGCCTTCTTGGTTTTACTTTAGTCAATTTTGATCATTGCTAATTTTCTTTTTTAATATTTAATAATTGAAGTGATAGTAAAAGTGACTTGAAGATTATAACGATAGTCATACTTGACTACATTTGAAACAACAGTTCCTTTGTCATGCCTATAAATATATATTTTTTTAATTATTATTTATTTTAAAAGGGTGGTATTAAATACGCAAGGTTCATCAAATATCAATAATTTGTTTTTTATTGCCTCGATAGGCAGACGAGCAGACGGGCCACCTGATGGTAAGTAGTCACTGCCGCCCATAGACTTCTGCAATGCCAGGGCACAACAAAGTCGCTGCCTACCGTTTAATTTGCATTTTATCTTTGCAAACGGATGGCAGCTGAGATTCCCTAATGGCAATCGTGCGTGTAAACATTTGCTGATACTAGGTAGCGGGATTCTGGTTACATCGCCATCGCTACCAAGAGAGTGAGTTTATGGAAACAAAGATCAATTACAGTTTGATTTATAGATGTATGTCGATGGTAACCTTTGGAATATTAACACAAAGGTGTATCGCTACATAGCTAAAAGCAATATAATACAAGCCCTATAGTTTAATCCCACTGTTGGGTACGGACCTCATTTATTAGTGAGAGGGGTTAGGAGATATAAAGCAATACATGTTTTATAACAAAACGCTACCAGATAAGTAAGTGAGTCACCTGATGGTAAGTCATCAGAACGTATATGGCTAGAGGAATCGTGGATACATTGCCATTTAAGGTAAGAAATAAAACGATAATTCGGTTGCCAGTTCATATGGAAGTGGTAGAGCCACGCCGTAGACACATTTGTCTACAGCATGAATGGGCCGGCTCGACCGGGGTAGTACCACTGTCTCACAGAAAACCAACGTAAAGTGACAGTTTACTGTCGCGTTTCGTATGGTAAGTGAGATATCCGGAGGCCCAGATTCCCCCTTCCCTTCCCTTCCCTTCCCTTCCCTAATCCCTATTCCTGTCCTTTAAGGCCGACAGCGCATACATGATACTTTCGGTATTGTGGATGTTCATGGGCGGTGGAGATCACTTAACATCAGGTGACCCACTGGCTCGTTTGTCGGCCAATATTATATAAAAAAAAAAAAAATATTGTTTAATTTTCTATATTATTTTATATGACTGCCTCTGCTGCTTTACTGAGGTCTCGGGTTCGAACCCCGGGTCTGGTAAAGTGATATTTGTTTTTCTATTTAGAAATACTCAGTATCAGCCTGGAGTGTGGAGTTGTGCCCGGTATGGCTATAGGCTCGCCCTCTATCACATTATAGAAGCGTAATAAATTCGGTGAAAAGTTACACCTAGTACTGATTACACCTCTGCCTATCTCTTCGGTGATTACAGGTGTGAGTGTATATGTATGCATATAACGTTCTATATTTTTGTACATACCTGTATTTGTGTCCCGTGGAACATATGTATTTGAAATCTTCTTGCATCGACGTAAGAAGACATTGATATTCAGGTATATTGATTTTAGTGCACGATATTATAATCAGCGCGTACATCATTATAAGGACATATGCCCCCGCTTCAGTACTATGTGGTATGTCGGAAATGTATAAACCATGGCATAAGGAAATGAAGGATAATATCACAGCAGCTAACGCGGTTATGAATATCACGAAATTTTGATTGAAGAAACTGTAAATAAAATATATTAAATTAATTTTGCAGTCTATGAAATTGTCATTTATCTGTTAAAAATATTCGTCGCATAGCTCGTGAAAATTACTCAATGAAGAAGAAGACTAGAAATCCGCTGACCTCTAAACTCTATATATTTTTTTTTATACTGAATTTTGCACTGAATATGGAAAAAGCAGCGGTAGCCTAGTTGGTAGTAGTACGGACAATCGAGACGAAGACGACGTCGTATTTTCGAAACCAGCCCAAAAGGCATACACCTCTAACTTTTCTAAAGTTACGTGTATATTAATTGCTGATAAGCAAGCAACAATTAATATACACGTAACTTTACCGCGGAGGAAAAAATCGAGGAAACCTGCATACCTGAGAATTCTCATAGGAATTTAAAATGTATGCGAAGTCTACCAACCTGCATTAGGCCAGCGACGTGGTGGACTAAGACCTAACGTAAAGACGAAAATGAGTTGGTCATTAGTATAGAGAGCCCTTGCCAAGCAGTGGGACAATGTTTAATACAGGGCCAGTATTATTATTATTTGATGGCTTCATTACGAAACGGTCAATTCAGTTTCAATGGAGTTCCAATGGAGTTTCAATGAAGTTTCAAATGTTTACAAGTTAGCCTATTCGCGCTACCATTTGACTAAAGAGGCAATATACATTATTATTGGAAGCTGTATACTACTAAAAAATATGACAGGCAATGGAAATATGGGTCAAAATCAGAGAGCTGAGCATTATGCGTTTTCAAATATCTGAAAAATTAAGTTTGCTTCTGAATAAATCTAACACAATATTTTGGTAGCTCTAAATGTTACGAAACTTTCCTGAGAAGAGACACGCAAAAAAATAAAAATTTCCGAAGTTCTGGCGGCCCATGGAAATTTTGGTAGAGTCGTAAATCATTTCGGGATCATTTTTCTAATTAATTTAAAATAATACATATTCAATTTAATACAAAAACGATTTAAGAAAACTGTATTAAGCATGTTTCTTAATCGGAAAATATAGTGATTTACTACATTTTTGCAATTAAGACATTACTTTTTTAAATGTTCGTCGTTATTTTGTAATTTGTTTGATTTCTGATACATAATTTCAATTTATTTTTTCTATTAATAGACTATGTGATTTAATGATAACATAACCAAATAATAGGAGCGATATTTATTTTTCTGTATGCAAATATTTCAAGAAAAAATATTAATTATTGATTTAATTGCAATTTTAGTGACGTTCCCGAAAATGACGAGAATGTTCTCGAAATGACAGTTTAATTCAATAAACTACATTGGCGTTCCGTAAATGATCGAAACGCGCTATCTACATATTAATTAATACAAGTTCTCAATACTATAGGTTTTATTTACACTTCAGAATGGATGTCGAAGTTTAAACTTATAATCTAATTACAATAAACTTTATATACACATAAATGTAAACACAGGCCGGCATGATTGAGTTGAGTAGCGGGGGATAGATTGTCTCTCACTACTCGATACTCTAATTGGACCAGGCTGCGCTTACCATCAGGTGCTGTGTAGTCACTTTGCCAAGGTAAAAAAAAACTAGACTCCGGGTTTATACTGAGTATTTCTAAATAAAAAACCTATATCACTTTACCGGACCCCGGGATCGAACCCAAGACCTCAGCACAGCAGTCGTAACGCATGAGCAATTACAACTGCTCCATTAAGGCAGGCATAAATAGCTCGCGTTAGCTTTTCAGGTGGTTTATTCTAAGCTGCACTATCTTCGTTTATCCACTTTTTAGACTCCTTTTTCTCTTTACTTTTGTCACCATTCATGTTACTTTTATTGTATTAATACCTTAAAGCAAATTTACACTTACATAAGCTATTGAGATGCATTTCATACACAAGTTGTCATTTCGAGAAAGCCTGTTATACACGAAAACGTTCCCGGAATGACCGTTCCCGGAATGACTATTTGACTTGTATTTGCATGTCACGCATCATGCCGTCACTTTGGATGCCAGTTTTAGGGGTCATAAACAAGTGAACCGCAATATTTATTAGAATTTCACTAAAAACACATACTTTTTCGAAAATCCAACAACAAAACTACGTTCCCGGAATGACAGCGAATTAAGATACGCTCAATATGTATCGAATTAAACGGTATTTACCAGCAAAATCAACCGAAAACACATAGACCACTGTTTACTTCAACTTGCGGGCTCCACACTGTTGCTCATTATTGCCATCTTTTTTTTTATTTTTTTTTAGTTCCTCGATTGGCAGACGAGCAGACGGGCCACCTGATGGTAAGTAGTCACCGTCGCCCATAGACTTCTGCAATACCAGGACTAAAAAAAAAAAACTATACGGTTTAAATTTTATCTTTGTTTACTTTTTTGGAACATCTGAATTACAAAATATCGTTTAAGGACACGTTCCCGAAAAAATATTAATTATTGATTTAATTGCAATTTTAGTGACGTTCCCGAAAATGACGAGAATGTTCTCGAAATGACAGTTTAATTCAATAAACTACATTGGCGTTCCGTAAATGATCGAAACGCGCTATCTACATATTAATTAATACAATTTAATTAATACAAGTTCTCAATACTATAAATTTTATTTACACTTCAGAATGGATGTCGAAGTTTAAACTTATAATCTAATTACAATAAACTTTATATACACATAAATGTAAACACAGGCCGGCATGATTGAGTTGAGTAGCGGGGGATAGATTGTCTCTCACTACTCGATACTCTAATTGGACCAGGCTGCGCTTACCATCAGGTGCTGTGTAGTCACTTTGCCAAGGTAAAAAAAAACTAGACTCCGGGTTTATACTGAGTATTTCTAAATAAAAAACCTATATCACTTTACCGGACCCCGGGATCGAACCCAAGACCTCAGCACAGCAGTCGTAACGCATGAGCAATTACAACTGCTCCATTAAGGCAGGCATAAATAGCTCGCGTTAGCTTTTCAGGTTGTTTATTCTAAGCTGCACTATCTTCGTTTATCCACTTTTTAGACTCCTTTTTCTCTTTACTTTTGTCACCATTCATGTTACTTTTATTGTATTAATACCTTAAAGCAAATTTACACTTACATAAGCTATTGAGATGCATTTCATACACAAGTTGTCATTTCGAGAAAGCCTGTTATACACGAAAACGTTCCCGGAATGACCGTTCCCGGAATGACTATTTGACTTGTATTTGCATGTCACGCATCATGCCGTCACTTTGGATGCCAGTTTTAGGGGTCATAAACAAGTGAACCGCAATATTTATTAGAATTTCACTAAAAACACATACTTTTTCGAAAATCCAACAACAAAACTACGTTCCCGGAATGACAGCGAATTAAGATACGCTCAATATGTATCGAATTAAACGGTATTTACCAGCAAAATCAACCGAAAACACATAGACCACTGTTTACTTTAACTTGCGGGCTCCACACTGTTGCTCATTATTGCCATCTTTTTTTTTATTTTTTTTTAGTTCCTCGATTGGCAGACGAGCAGACGGGCCACCTGATGGTAAGTAGTCACCGCCGCCCATAGACTTCTGCAATACCAGGACTAAAAAAAAAAACTATACGGTTTAAATTTTATCTTTGTTTACTTTTTTGAAACATCTGAATTACAAAATATCGTTTAAGGACACGTTCCCGAAAAAATATTAATTATTGATTTAATTGCAATTTTAGTGACGTTCCCGAAAATGACGAGAATGTTCTCGAAATGACAGTTTAATTCAATAAACTACATTGGCGTTCCGTAAATGATCGAAACGCGCTATCTACATATTAATTAATACAATTTAATTAATACAAGTTCTCAATACTATAAATTTTATTTACACTTCAGAATGGATGTCGAAGTTTAAACTTATAATCTAATTACAATAAACTTTATATACACATAAATGTAAACACAGGCCGGCATGATTGAGTTGAGTAGCGGGGGATAGATTGTCTCTCACTACTCGATACTCTAATTGGACCAGTCTGCGCTTACCATCAGGTGCTGTGTAGTCACTTTGCCAAGGTAAAAAAAAACTAGACTCCGGGTTTATACTGAGTATTTCTAAATAAAAAACCTATATCACTTTACCGGACCCCGGGATCGAACCCAAGACCTCAGCACAGCAGTCGTAACGCATGAGCAATTACAACTGCTCCATTAAGGCAGGCATAAATAGCTCGCGTTAGCTTTTCAGGTTGTTTATTCTAAGCTGCACTATCTTCGTTTATCCACTTTTTAGACTCCTTTTTCTCTTTACTTTTGTCACCATTCATGTTACTTTTATTGTATTAATACCTTAAAGCAAATTTACACTTACATAAGCTATTGAGATGCATTTCATACACAAGTTGTCATTTCGAGAAAGCCTGTTATACACGAAAACGTTCCCGGAATGACCGTTCCCGGAATGACTATTTGACTTGTATTTGCATGTCACGCATCATGCCGTCACTTTGGATGCCAGTTTTAGGGGTCATAAACAAGTGAACCGCAATATTTATTAGAATTTCACTAAAAACACATACTTTTTCGAAAATCCAACAACAAAACTACGTTCCCGGAATGACAGCGAATTAAGATACGCTCAATATGTATCGAATTAAACGGTATTTACCAGCAAAATCAACCGAAAACACATAGACCACTGTTTACTTTAACTTGCGGGCTCCACACTGTTGCTCATTATTGCCATCTTTTTTTTTATTTTTTTTTTAGTTCCTCGATTGGCAGACGAGCAGACGGGCCACCTGATGGTAAGTAGTCACCGCCGCCCATAGACTTCTGCAATACCAGGACTAAAAAAAAAAACTATACGGTTTAAATTTTATCTTTGTTTACTTTTTTGAAACATCTGAATTACAAAATATCGTTTAAGGACACGTTCCCGAAATTTCGGCATATTTTTGTTTAAAAACCAACTAAAAGATTATTAATTTAAAATAAAGACGCCAAGTACATATACCTGTGTACGTCAGTAGTATATTTAAATAAGTATGTTATTATTGTAATTAGATTTTTGATACAAAAACTTTTTCCGAAGCAAAATGTTCACCTCTCTGATTTTGACCCATATGCCTTTCGATGTTACAGTAACATTACAAATTCCGATCCAAAAAAAATATTATGAATGTAATATTGTGTAACATTTTATATTGAAGAACAATGGTCTTTATAAAAACAATACATAGTAGCACTTTGCCGTTTTTAGTATTTCCTGTTTCTGGTATTTTATTGCCTGTGACTGCTTCGGTAGCGCAGTTGTAATTGCGCATGCGTTGCGACTGCTGTGCTGAGGTCTCGGGTTTGATCCCCGGGTCGGGTAAAGTTATATTGAGTTTTCCTATCTAGAAACCTGTGCCCAATATGGCGATAGGCTCGCCCTCTATCACATTATGGGACCGAAATTCGGCGAAAAGTGGGTGTACTGGTTTCACCTCTGCCTACCCCTTCGGGGATTACAGGCGTGAGTGTATATGTCGGATATTTTATTATTACATATTTTTGAGGCGTATATACACAGTCAGGTCATAACTATTGTCACACAGTAAAAACTTTTATTTTAGAATGCTGGCCACAAAAAAGTTTATTGAATTCGAATTTCAAATTGTTCATGAAAATAAAAATGTATACTTTTTAGAATTTTACTCATTTTTAAATATGGAGTGGACGCTTAAAGAAGACCGTGTTGCAGTAATTGCGTTGCATCGTTGCGGTTACGCGCCAATTCAAATTTTTGACATACTGAAAAATTTGAATATAACCAAAAGATTCGTTTATCGTACCATCAAACGATACAATGAAGACTCTAGTGTAGATGACAGGTCAAGAAGTGGTCGCCCTCGGTCTGTTAGGACTCCAGCAGTGATAAAAGCTGTGAAGGCGCGAATTCAAAGAAATCCCAAACGTAAGCAGAAACTGTTGGCCCTTCAGATGGGGTTAAGCAGAACCACGGTGAAAAGGGTGTTAAATGAAGACTTAGGGCTTCGGGCATATCGAAGAAAAACAGGACATCGTTTGAATGCTCGTCTAATGGACCTGAGACTGAAGAGATGCCGCGCTTTGTTGAAGCGGTACGCGGGAAAAAAATATCGGGAAATTCTTTTTTCAGATGAAAAAATTTTTACCGTAGAAGAGAGCTACAACAAACAAAATGATAAGGTGTACGCACACAGTAGTGAAGAAGCGAGCAACCGTATTCCGCGTGTCCAACGAGGTCATTTTCCATCCTCGCTCATGGTATGGTTTGGAGTTTCTTATTGGGGCTTAACAGAGGTATATTTTTGTGAGAAAGGTGTAAAAACGAATGCAGTTGTGTATCAAAATACAGTCCTGACGAACCTTGTGGAACCTGTTTCTCATACCATGTTCAATAACAGGCACTGGGTATTCCAACAAGATTCGGCGCCAGCTCATAGAGCGAAGAGCACACAAGACTGGCTGGCGGCGCGTGAAATCGACTTCATCCGGCACGAAGACTGGCCCTCCTCCAGTCCAGATTTGAATCCGCTAGATTACAAGATATGGCAACACTTGGAGGAAAAGGCGTGCTCAAAGCCTCATCCCAATTTGGAGTCACTCAAGACATCCTTGATTAAGGCAGCCGCCGATATTGACATGGACCTCGTTCGTGCTGCGATAGACAACTGGCCGCGCAGATTGAAGGCCTGTATTCAAAATCACGGAGGTCATTTTGAATAAACTTTAGTGTCATAAGAATCTATGTTTTGTTAAGTTCATTTTGGTATATAAATGGTTACATAATGAATAAACTTGTTTCAATTATTTTATATTAAACATGTGACAGAATTTATGACCTGACTAGGTATATATATATATATATTTGTAAAATAGCTGTTGCCTGTGGCTCCGCTCGCGTGGTAGTTCACTTATACTATTTATAAAATCATTTCATCTCTCACGACAACTTTTCTCAAAATAAAGATATTCGTTTAAACAGGTATAACTTTTCATTGAATGCAACTATTTAAATGAAATAAAGACTAAATGTTACCTCGAGATGCACTCTATGATTTTACTGACGATTAATTTGTCGTAATACAGTACTTTGGACGTGATGCCTTGACATACAGACAATAATTCCAAAAACAATAGTTTTGGGTTTTATATCGATAATATAACAGGTTATAACTAAAATTTAGCAAAAACGTTTGATACACAGGCAAAGTGCCTCTTCAGCTTTATTATAGTACAGATTTTATTATTTATCCATAATTTACAAATTTCATCTTTTTTTTCTTTTTCCAATACCTGTGTCAAGTGAAAATACTTATGTTGTTACTCATTTGACACTTCTATGATAATTTCTGGGCCAATTTTAGAATTTAATTAAAACTGTGGGTGTATATTTATCGAAATGAGATTTGATTATGAATGACCTTACAATTTGAATTTATAGGTATTCTATTAGATATATTTCCAATACCATTTTAATACAATACCACGATGGATGTAGTATGCCAATTGTGATATTCTTGACAATAATCCTACTTCACCCCAAATATTTTTTAAATATGATAATTTTATTGAATTTTATATATTTTACATAAAATCTGTTTTGCGTTTTGCAATTCATTTTCACGTTGCTTTTGCATCCGTTGTCTACTAGGCGATTATTTTGTGATAACGACCATTTTTATTTTACGATCATCGCTATTCTGCATAGATCTACATCTAGACTCTATAACTGTTCATAGAGGACTCTGTTATGCTTTACGATTTAGATATTACGATGCAGTGAACAGTTTCTGATGTGGTGGCTGGGTAAGGCAGAAGAGAACATGCTAGCATGCGTCATTTCTTAATAATGTGCTGGTGTCTAGAATCTAGAGAACATAATTTTTTATACATGTCTCCTTTATGTTTTAATTAATTTATGTAGGAACAATAAAATAATTAGTTTGTTTTAATATAAGTTTTATTCATTGCAATTCTCATAGAGTAAAAACAAATAGCAATAATATTTATATACTATTACTAAGTAATTAAATAAAAAACAGAATGAAAGATGGTTTAGATTATGCGTGCAATAAAACGATAATAAAAGTTTTTGAATTCATAAAAAGTACACCGACTTCAATAAAAACAAATGATGCGTCACTATAAAATTTATGGTTGCCCTCGATTTTTCTGAGATCCCATCATCAGATCCTGACTTGGTGGGGACACACCAATGGGACCATATGGGAAGTATACCCTTTTAAACAAAAAAAGAATTTCTCGAATCGGTCCAGGCGTCTTCGAGTAATCAGGCAACATACATAAAAAAAGATACCGACGAAACTCCTCCTTTTTTGAAGTCGGTTAAAAATCTCCTGTAGTTGTTCTTTTCTGGTTTTAAGGCTAATAAACTTCAAATTACTTGTAAATAAAATCTGGATATTTATGTAGTTACTAATAAAACTGATATTAGAATAAAAAAAGTTGCCAACTTTATTATTTGCTTGTGATTAAATCCGATTGACTTCACAATCTATATTATTTGACGGTTTACTGACACCTCCGAAATCAAAATAATGTCAATTATTTACATGAAAGATTTTTAAATGCGTAATGACATATTCTAATTTTCAGTGAATTTTATTTTTAATCTTTGAAGAAACTTATTAAGTTCAAGTAACTTTACTTTTCATAAAAAGCGTCGATGTCACATAATCAACTTTTCAGTATTGTTTATATATTTTCTGGTGCTAAAATAAGTAAAACATAGAAGTAGAAATACTTTCATATAGTCTACCCGTAGAGTTCTTTTACAATAATAGGTAGGTACAGGGCATTAATAAATTTGTCATACTGTCAATTCCTGACCTTTAGAATTCACTTACCTTGATTTAGTTTTGTCGAGCTCCGCGACTCTAAACGATTTCAGTAAATAGTAAAAAGTTTTATGATATTCAAATGGATCGACATATCCTTCAGAGTAGTCGCAGTTAGATTTATTGTAGATGTCTTTTAATTTTTGTATCATTGCTGATAGCCGTCTAACTTATTTCATATCAAGAGACCTTTTAAACCAGCATGGTAAATATCTGATCCATATAGACGATAATTTAATAAGAAGCTTCACTATTCCAAGTAATAAGTCGTTACATAAAATATTCTTTTTATCCTGGCCACTAATCTTTGCGAACCAAATAACAAGGTGATGGCGGCCCTTGAATTTCTGCCACAGGCAACGTTATATAAAAGCTATTAGAATATTATTGCATTTCATAGCGAGACTTACAGAACTTGCTGTTTTAAGGCTGCTTTCAATAAACCTTCTTTAAATCTCTAAAATAAAATAAATAATGGACCAGTGGGCATTTCCGAAGCACCAGTAGACCTTAACATTATTATGACATGTAAAAAGTGCCCATAGTGGCCTAATTTACAAAATAAATGATTTGATTTGATTTGATAATCTAAAACTTTTTTGTTTCTTTCCTTTTTTCTCACAAGTTTTGAATTACAACAATATCTGCTTTATATTATTTACTGTCCCATATATGGGCACGGGCTTTCCCTATTAGTCAGAGAGATTGGGAACTAGACTAATATGCTGGTTTAATGCAGTTTGGTAGACTTCATATACCTTCGAATTTCTCAAATAATGTTACAAGTAGATTAGCTTTATTTATTTACTTTACTTTACTACAAATTCTTGTTACCTTTTCCTATATTAAAATAAGTATTTTGGCAATCAAAACATTTTTAGATTTTGCAACACTTCTCACAACTGAAACTCGTTAGTCTAGCTATAATTTCAACGTTCTTAATGAAAAATTTAATATCAATTTAATATAAAAATTAAATATACCCAACAGTCACACAAATAGTTTTAACCTCACACTAGGTCAAATCTGAGTCGTGGGTATCAAAGAACTACCAAGAAACAATAGTTTGTCTCGGCACAGGAATCGAACCCAGGGCCTCTCGTTAGACAGCCAGCTACTCAGCCGCTGTCTTTTGTATAGGTTTATTAGCACCAAAATTAAATACGATAAATCCCCTAACAACTAATAAATTATTTTCATTTTTCTTCATCTAAAGTTTAGTAAAGTGAAATTAATAAATTAATAGCAAATATTATTTTTATAGCTGAATTATTAATAGACTGTTGAAGGAAAATTAGTTAGAATATCTTGAAGCCGTAGGTAGTGAGGCAAACCGCAGGACCTCAAACTTTTGTTCAAACATTAATAATTGCTTATGAACCCCTGGTACGGTTTTCTATTAAATTGAGTTAAATCATTCAAAGTAAATTACATGGCTAACATACCGTCAAATATTGGCCGTACTGTTTGTCTCTGTAAATCTAACAAAAATGTTGCACAGAATTAATATGTTTTTAGTTTCATATAACTAGGCATGCTAGTTCATATCACTACTTTAAGCAGCGATAGCCTAGTTGGTTGCAGTACGGACTGTCAAGACGAAAGTCGTATGTTCGAAACCCAGGTCGCATTCACCTCTGACTTTTCTAAAGTTATATGTTAATTATCGCTTGCTTTAACGGTGAAGGAAAACATCGTGAGGAAACCCGCATACCTGAGAATTCAAATAAGGATTTCGAAGGTATGTGAAGTCTACCAACCCGCATTAAGCCAGCGTGGTGGACTAAGGCCTAACCTTATAAGTTAAGGCCTAATCTCATAAGTTGAGGAGGCCTGTGCCCAGCAGCGGGACATTGTTTAATACAGGGCTAGTATTATTATTATTTTTATAACTAGTCATAAAAAAAGTCATAAAACACCCGGATATCTGTCTTAAACAAAATACGGGACAGGTTATTCTTTACACAAACTGCTTTGTATTAAATTCGATACGCCTATATCATCCTATTTAGTTTTCTGTGTAGGTTGGTGGCCAATAATTTATAAATAATATAAAGTTTCAGCGCATATTAGCGCATAGAGACAGCCTCCGTGGCAGAGCGGGCGTGTAGCCGATTGTGAAACGAGAGGTCGTGGGTTCGATTCCCGCACCGAGACAAATGTTTGTGTGACAGACAGATAATTGTTTCGGGTCTGGGTGTTGTGGGACCGTTGTCCCTCGTAGTTGGTGATACCCACGATATAGGTTTGACCTAGTGTGGGGTCGGAACTGTGTGTGTGACTGTGAGGTGTATTTATTATTATTATATAGAAACCTCTAAATCCTGTAATTTTGTAGCCGGTCATCTTTAAATAATCCCAATCGAATATTGGATACAGTAAAAAAACAAGAAATTCGGAAATGGGGATCAATAAAGGTAATAAATAATAAGTAGTAATATTATAAAATCGACAGGCGCCCGAGTTACAATTAAACTGTAACCTATAAAATTCAACATGAAACCTTTTTACTTCGATATCATTGTACGGTGAGACATTATTGTATTATATTGCACAATTTTTCTGGCAGAGGGCTAATGCTACAGCACTGCAAGACTATGGCATTTTTTAATTTTTTTTTTAATTCGAGTAACTTAAACTGAACTGGACTTCTTTTGACAAATATGCTAGATGGAATTATTTCATAGTTAAGCGGTAATACAGTATACGTCTTTGGGAAGTCGGTACTGGTGCAAATTAATTAAAATTCAGTCGACTCCTAAAGACTTCAACTCACTATCGTTTAAGCAAATAACTGCGTTTTGTATATATTTTATCTGATTTAAAAAATAGGTTTTCAAATAAAATATACTTAGTGATTTCCACTGCATGAAAATTCCTATATAACATTCTACTTACGACATGTGTGCCGTTATTCGAATATATTTTAATTTTTTACTTCATATTCCGTCATCAGATCTTAATCAAATTTATATAGGACCACAATGCAGACAATCCAAACAATCTAAATATGCCTAAAATTTAATAGGACCAACTTCGAGTTATAATATTATTATGTATTCCATAGAATAAAACGTCTGTTATATAGAGGTTTGTTATTAGCAATAGGGTAGTTGTAGGGTAGGTAGGGTAGACTCGATTTTTTTATTGATTTAATCATAATTTACACTACCTAAAACCGAAAGAATTTTATGAATCCGAAAAAAAATAACTAAATTAGACGTCATTCAAATCTACTGGAAGGGGTAATTAAATTAGCAAATGACAGTAAATGTATGTATGATATGTACCATGATGTCACGGTACTCAGAATGGCCATTACTGTGCCGGTGTGCGAGGGAGATAGCAATATATTCCCAATACACAACTATTTTCGCTCATGCCTGTGAGTATTTGCTCATACCAATATTTAAAATAAATATTGAGACCAAATTTTTCAAGCAATTTTGATTCTGTTTTCGCTAAAGAGTTTCTTTTGCGTATTATATTCGCTTGCATCTTTGCATATATAGAATAATGTACAAAATTAAACACAGGAAACTACCCTATTATTGTTATCCAATAGAACTATTCTTGTGTTTATGAGTCTGTAAGCATTTTTCAAAATAAAAAATAAATATAATTCACTAACAAAAACGTTGCATCCAAGTCAGAATCTCTTTATTTTCGTCGGTTAGATAGTACCTCATATTGCACATAACTTAATTCCACGCCGGGACCCTTCAGAAACTACTGATTGTAATTATGTTCGGGTAGCCCGACGGCTCTAGTTAAACTAAGACCTAACTACAACTGAAATGTTTCCAGCGCGGAGTTGCCAGACGTCCCGTTTTTGGCGGGACGTCCCGCTTTTTAACAGACTTCCAAAAAGGAGGAGGTTCTCAATTCCTCGGAATCTTTTATTTTATGTATGTTCCCCGATTATTGGAAGATGCCTGAACCGATTCGAGAAATTCTTTTTTTGTTTAAAAGGGTATACTTCCTGTTAGGAACATCAACAAAACTGTACAAGATGTAAAATTTAAAAGGCACAAATATAAAGTTTATAATGTATTGATTGATTTACACGGCACTGTTACACATCTCAGTGCTTAATATTAACACACACGCATGTCAGGATTCACTTAAGGCTTCTCTTTATAATTAATCTACCAGCATTACCCTTTTAAACTGAACAACGCCATTGAACCGTTTACAATTACTTACTGCCCGGCGAACGAACCACGAATGTTCTCACTACCAACTCACTGCTACACCACTAGTCTTCTGAACTGAACAACTCAACTGAACTCGCGCGGAAGGCACTCTGTTTTATATTAAACATTTACTAGTCCTACTTTACTTGTCATTATTAACTACCCCCAACTAGTCTCCTAAATACCTCCGTTATATCTTCGGTATTTCTAATAATAGTAAATACCCTGTTAGCAACATCAACAAATCTATGCAAAATGGATATTTAAAAGGCACAAATACAATGTTTATAATTTATTGATTGATTTACACGACACTGTTACACATCTCAGTGCTTAATATCAACACACACGCATGTCAGGATTCACTTTAAGGCTTCTCTTTAGAATTAATCTACTAGCATTACCCTTTTAAACTGAACAACGCCATTGAACCGATTACCATTATAATTACCATTTACCCTTACTACACCAAACCACGAATATACTGGCTATCGTCTTGTCTTCCACTCAACTAAACTGAACTGAACCAACTGAACACTGGAGCGCGGAAGGCACTCTGTTTTATATTAAACATTTACTACTCCCACTTTGGTTGTCATTATTAACTACCCCCAACTAGTCTCCTAAATACCTCAGTTATACCTTCGGTATTTCTAATAATAGTAAATACGCTAATACGGCCTCTCCTGACATGTGATCGTCCCGAGCACACTTTCTTTTAACAGACAGCACCCAAAAATCCCGTTCAACAGCTGACTCGAGCTTCTCATCGATATTCACCATTCTCCATTGAGCATTCACCTCTCAGTTTTTTTTTATTATTCATCTAAATCTGGGAACAGATTATTCATTAGTCACGCCGATTTTTTTACACAACACTCGGCCTATCCTGCATTTGTAACTATTGTCAATTTATAGAACTCTTTTAGACTTTCCTTTGATCCTAGGAAATCCTAGAGAACCATAAATGGACTTCCTTTTTGAACTAGATGGTCACAATCCGGGAGTAAACTAACAAAAACTCGCACAATAGTCCGTTCATTCCCAATTTTTTTGCCCTAGTGCCTGTTGCAGTCACTCCTTTAGACTTAGGATGACCTTGTGTCAGCTCACTTGCTTAAATCTGGGTAGAACATTTTTCATCTAGTTTTAATACTTGACCATCCAGTTAACAAAAATACAACTCAAAAGTTTAGTTTCCTGCATCTCAAGTGATTTTAAAAATCTAAAGTATATTTCACAATGTCAATGAGCTATTAAATATTACACTCGTCTTCAATATAATACCACCTTGTTGCCCTATCAACACAGGTTATCAAACTCAACTCAATGATTTTAAAAATCATTTCCCAAAATTAACGAGCTATTTAATATAATACTCGTTTTTTTATTATACTATCACCTTGTTGCCTTATCAACACAGGTTATCAAACGTAACTCTCAAATGATTTTAAAAATCGTAAGATATTTTCCCAATACTCACAAGCTATTAAATGTTACACTGGGCCTTTTTTAATATATCACCTTGTTGCCTTACCAACACAGGTTCTCAAACATAAATCTCAAATGATTTTAACTATCCTTTATTTGTCTAAAACTCAACGGGCTATTTAAATATTACACTAGTTTTTAATATACGTCCACCTTGTTGCCCTTATCAACACAGGTTATGAAACAGAACTCTCGAATGATTTTTAAAAATCAAAGATTATTTTGTCCAACTTAATGAGCTATTTAATATACCTCATTTCCAATATAAATATCACATTGTTACTTTATCAACACACGTTATCAAAAACAACTCACACGATTTTTAAAAAATCAAATATACTTTGTCAAATTCAATGAGCTTTATATTGCTCATTTTTATACTATCACAACGTTACTTTATTATATTACTCTTTTTATAATATCAGAACATTACTTTATCACCACATTTTATCGAAACGAACTCAAATGATTTTAATAATCACATATTTTTGTCAAACACAATGAGCTGTTATATACTACTCACTTTAATAATATCACAATGTTACCTTACCAGAGAACAGGTCATCAAGCACAATTCTTACAAAATTATTCGTTACCTCAACCGTCAATTTTACTCCACGGTTTTATATTTTCCGTCGTAAGGTCTAATGCACTTTCACTACATTTCACGACTCTAATTTCGCGTTCTTTTTATGACAACACGTTGCTTTAGTATAACAACGTTTACAACACAATTGTAACCAATTCAATTTTATCGCGTTTACTAATATTCACACTGTGGGTATTTTTTTTTTATTACAAATCAAGAAGCCAATGCTAAGACTGTGGAGCCAATCCCACTTCTGATGTTAACAACATCAACAAATCTATGCAAAATGGATATTTAAAAGGCACAAATACAATGTTTATAATTTATTGATTGATTTACACGACACTGTTACACATCTCAGTGCTTAATATCAACACACACGCATGTCAGGATTCACTTTAAGGCTTCTCTTTATAATTAATCTACTAGCATTACCCTTTTAAACTGAACAACGCCATTGAACTGATTACCATTTACCCTTACTACACCAAACCACGAATATACTGGCAATCGTCTTGTCTTCCACTCAACTAAACTGAACTGAACCAACTGAACACTGGAGCGCGGAAGGCACTCTGTTTTATATTAAACATTTACTACTCCCACTTTGGTTGTCATTATTAACTACCCCCAACTAGTCTCCTAAATACCTCAGTTATACCTTCGGTATTTCTAATAATAGTAAATACGCTAATAACCCTAATATTCCCATCTCAGAAAAATCGAGGGCAACCTTCAAATTTTATAGGGACGCATAATTTGTTTTTTATTGAAGTCAGTGTACTTTTTATGAATTAAAAAACGTTTACTTATAAAGTCTAAAATAGAATGTCCTGCGCGGGACGATGAGTACATTTTTTTTATTATTATTACACCCAACTATCATACAGATAGTTCTAACCCCACATTATGTAAAACTAGTGGGTATCAAGAACTAGGAGGGACTACGGTCCCACAACACACAGACCCGAAACAAATATCTATCTGCCACACAAATATTTGTCACTGTACACTGTATATACCAATGAGACGATCTGAATATGTTAAAATATATTTCATACATAAATGTGTCTTTGTTTATTAATTCGTTGTTTTCAAGCATAGTATTTCAGGTTACATAGAACTAACATTAAATACAGTGTTGCAAAAAGGTTGAGCGATAGAGTTAAGTTAAGGATTAGTAACTTACTGTGAAAGTACATACATACATACATACATATACACTCACGCCCGTAATCCCCGAAGGGGTAGGCAGAGGTGTAATCAGTACACCCACTTTTCGCCGAATTTCGGTCCCATAATGTGATAGGGGGCGAGCCTATCGCCATACCGGGCACAGGTTCCAGACTCCGGGCTAATACTGTCTAGATAGAAAAACCCAATATCACTTTACCCGACCCGGGGATCGAACCCGAGACCTCAGCAAAGCAGCAGTCGTAACGCATGCGCAATTACAACTGCGCCACCGAGGCAGTCTGTACGTACGTCTGTGTAAGTACTGTGAAAGTAAAAAATTAAAAGACTGCGATTTTATTGTGAGTTTAGAATCACTTGATAACGTGTCGACCAAACACGCTGGTGGTAGGATATTTATATCCGCCCGGATAGCGACCACTGTGCACAGGATATAAAACCCGCCGTGGCAAACGCACGCGTTCCGGGATCAGCCAGTGTACATCCAGTTTTTGTCGGGGGTCTAGAGTTGGGGTACGATGTTTGGCCGTGTTGCGGCCTTCTGGGACTTTGACACTAGACCCTCGACCGCTTCTTCACCTTGTTGCCTATGGCGTAGCGTGAAGAAGCAGGCCGGCATGTTGAGTAGCGGGGGATAGATTGTCTCTCGCTAGTCAATACTCTAATTGGACGGCACTGCGCTTACCATCAGGTGCAGTGTGGTCACTTTGCCGTGCCAGTATATAAAAAAAAACATAACTATTACAAATTCTGACAAACTCCAAAATTTCTTATAAATGCTTTGTATCTTTTATCAGCGGTACAAGTATTATAAAATGGATGACTTCATACAAATTTAAAATTTCAATTATATTCTAATTATATTCTATCTATTAGCTTAAGATATTCACAAAAAGAAAACAGTCGCCCTTCCTTTACGTAGTATTATTGTGATACATAATAAATACCATCTTTAAACAATACTATGTATTATTTTAAATTTAAGTACAAATGTAGGGCAACGACAAGTGTCTTTACAAAACACAGATCTGATAGAGTCGACAAATTTGTTCGTACTTAATCTATTTAAATACTAATTTCGGCATGAGTTAAAACAAATCGTCTTTAGAGTAGACTTGAACGACAGAGCGAACGTTTACAACTCCCGAGACACAGCTGGTTGCATTTAAACCGTGGCTTTATGTTACCGCCGCTTCTATTAGACGTTATTATTACTCTTACCTACGAATTTGTAGCAATTTAATCTGGTATATTAACTACGGGAACTGAGTAAGAGCAGTCTACTACATAGTTTATAAATTCGCGTCACATTTTATGAAATTCGGGATACAGTACATTTATTTAGTATTTCTGCTGCAATCACACATTTTTATAACATTTAGTCACAAAATTCACAAATCTTTCCTATAGATCTTAGGAAGAGATACTCCCTCTTGTAATGCTTTTGTATTGTTAAAACTATAAGTATAAAAAGACTGGTTTTAATAATAATTAAAAAAATTATATATATCTATTTGAATAATTGAAGTCGATTCAGGCTTAGTCTTAAAAAACTACTTTCAGGTTGTGTGTTTACTTTGTTACACGCTGTATAAACTAACATCGCAACAATTGCCTACATCATGCTTTGGGCCTTTTTGCAGCCAGATTAAGCCACAGTTTAAGTTTCGTACTTCCTATTATTCACGCCATTTAAACCACAGAGGATGCAATAAATCTTATTAATATGATAAAAGTGATAAAGATTATTGTAGTGTTTGCGTAGATCCCTTTCATTAGAAATACCAAAGGTATATCCAAAGTATTTTAGGAAATAACTCTGGTAGATTAATAAGTTTATAGATTGAGCGGGGTGAAGGTTTGCAATGTAATAAAAGAGACCGCTCGCGGCGTACCGGTCTTCAGTTCGTGTTCAATTCTGTGCATTAAAGTTTGTGACCAGTGGAGTCGTATAGTCGTTGATAGTCTGTTTAGTTCACGTCGGCCTATACCCTTTAGTCTGGTTGTAGATCAGCTTAGAGCGTCATGCTGTCCGAACTCCTAGATATTTGTTACAAAGCCGTATTTAGTACATCCTGACATGGGTTGGTAACGATAAGCACTAAATTGTGCAACAGTGATAGTTAAATAAATCATTGATTAGTAATCTTGGTTTATGTGCCTTTAAAAATATCCACTTTACATAGCGACTCAGTCATATGTTGCTAAAAGTAGAAAGCAGTATTTTCTAAATCTAATAATGGATGAAGATAATTTCTAGGACTTTTTAGTTTTCTTTTGCAAATTATTTTACGACATAAATACAGATCTAGCTTTAATGTTAGATACTTTATTATTAAGCCTAACAAGCCGACGCCGCTGGATATAATCCAATGTGGACATTAGTTGCACTTTGTTCAATGAAATTATATAAGTCCCAGTCAGCTTGAAACATTCTTTAATCTCGGAATGAATGTCCATGCTAAATATACTCTCAGATTACTTTAGAGTTCAGAATAAGCCTATTGGTATACGTCAAGTGAACTATTTTCTTCTAGTCTAGTAACTTTATGTCTTCATTACTTTTGTTCTTGTTTCGTTTTTATCGATATTAACAAGTTTAAGTTATATTTTTCTCCTAATTGTGATATGTTGAGTGTTTAGGCTCATTCTTTAATTTATTCCAATGATAAAATCTATTTTATAATTGAACAAGTTAAATCGGGTGTAAAAATAGGTCAGCTCTTAGTAATTAGTGGTTAGAAGCTCTATGAAATATATATATAAATACAAGCATTTGGTCGGGGCTTTGCCCGCGTAAAATATACAGACTGGAGAGGAAACAGGATTTTAAAAAATAAAGTCTGTCCTCGAAGTTGTAGGTATCTAATACTAAATATTATTAAAACCGGTTCATTGGTTTACCCGTGAAAATGTAACAGACAGAAAACTTTTGACCCCTTATTCAAGCATTTAGGGTTCAACTTTGAAAAACGCCGTTACACATGTACATTTATTTCTAACCAGAAGCACGTATTACCTCTACGAATTTTCGTGCTCCTTACTTTGAAAGTGATGGACTTCCATACAACCGTTTTTCTCTTATTTTACCCCCTTAGGGGTGAAATTATCAAAAATCCTTTCTTAGTAGATGTTACGGCATAAAAGGCATCGACTGTTAAAATTTCACGTTTGTAGCACCAGTGGTTTAGCCTCTACGTTGATGAATCACTCAGTCAGGCAAGTAGTCCTTAAACGGTTGGCAGCGGCTCTGTTGTCCCCGGCATTGCAGAAGTCTATGGGCGGCGGTGAATACCTTCCATCAGGTGGCCCGTCTGCTCGTCTGCCTATCCAGGCACTAAAATAAAATAAAAAAAAGTAATTATATATGTACAGATATATATACTTATGTCTTTAGTTTCATTTTATATTGGGATATTGTATTAGGTGTTTGTTTATAATGGCATTTAAGTTCATCGTACCCTTAAATTACACAGTCCATTTAAATGTTTTTTATAGGTTTAATGATATGCTCTTATTGTATGTTTTTATTTGCTTGAATAACATTCCGAGCAGGTTGCTCGCCATTTGACGGCAATAAAAATATTTATTATATTAGATGTTAAGTTAAAATTATATTATTTAGCAATTGCACCGGACACCATGACGCTCAAAATAAAAAATACAGTATCTACCTAAACTCTGATTTTTAATTAGGTAGACTAAACTGACAGGTGCAATCGACCTATTTTTTTTTAAACTTGTAAGCGTAGAGCATAGTTTTTGTTAGTAGGTGTGTGTATTAGTTCTATTGCCTGTGTAGAATTTTACTAATAGTATTCATATGGTAACAATGGTAGAGATCCGCTATTTTGTGCATCAGTGGTCTTCCTTCTTCGCTCGCGATTGATTGTACGAATATTCCTTGCGCTCTTAACGCATCGGTTTTTCATTTACTGCTCAACGGAAATTCAAACGAATACTTTATATATAATTTATGTTAAAAGAAAAGGAATCCAGTCTTCCGATTTTCGATCGAAATACTCGATAACTCAGGGTACAACACTATTTTACTTTACGATAACGTGGCAACCCACCAATTGTCATTTTAGTCTATCTAATAAAAAATCAGAGTATAGTTGGAATCTCGTATATGAGAGACAATTTTAATAATTTTAATATTTTAACATGGAACTAACAACACTCCATAATCATAAACATAATTATGCTTATACTTAATTGAAACTCCGTTTAAACTAACTGAATCTATAAAGCGAGAATAAAATTAGGATATTAAGGTGTATTTAATTATTCGGTATCAACATTAGCGCATAAAATATGCCTGATGGGTCATTGCCCAGTATACAGCAGAGGTGGAAAAGCTCAATTATATGTCGGGAACCGGATGTGAAAAATTAATGTGTTCCGTAATGGCGCCGAGACCGTGTCCGGTAGCCGATGGCAGAGACCGATCGGCGCGGTCGTATCCGCATCCATTTTACCAGCAATTATAATCAGAGCGGACACACGTGATCCTATTATGACGTGACACCTTTTAAAAGCCTAATTTTCTAGAGGTATTTAGAAATACTACAGGCCGCTCAGTGGTAGAAATTAGAGAGTGATTTGTAACATATAAACATAATTTTAGCTTTTTGCAATCTTTTCTCCATATAAACTTTCACTATGCCACAATCTCACACCTATGTTCGCGCGATATGCTATAAACGTTTTCTATTCACACATTATGTTTAAATAATTTAATTTACAACTATCTAACTCATTATTTCATTTACAATTTGTAAATTATTTTTTAATGGTAGTGTAACCCTAACTAAATGATATCGTATAAGAGCATATATCTGTGTAATGTAACAATGCATAAATTCTCAAATGAATGATATAAATAATAATAATAATACTAGCCCTGTATTAAACATTGTCCCACTGCTGGACACGGGCCTCCTCTACTAATGAGAGGGGTTAGGCCTTAGTCCACCACGCTGGCCTAATGCGGGTTGGCAGACTTCTCATACTTTCGAAAAACTCTCAGATATGCAGGTTTCCTCACGATGTTTTCCTTCACCGTTAAAGCAAGCGATAATTAACATTTTAATACACACATAACTTTAGAAAAGTCAGAGGTGTATGCCACTTGGGTTTCGAACCTACGACTTTCGTCTTGACAGTCCGTACCGCAACCAACTAGGCTATCACTGCTACCATATATGAATGATATATTATAAATGTATTAGAGCTCGACAAAAAATTAATATTTTTATTTAAATATATCAGCAGCGATAGCCTAGTTGGTTGCGGTACGGACTGCCAAGACGAAAGTCGTAGGTTCGAAACCCAAGTGGCATACACCTCTGACTTTTCTAAAGTTATGTGTGTATTAAAATGTTAATTATCGCTTGCTTTAACGGTGAAGGAAAACATCGTGAGGAAACCTGCATATCTGAGATTTTTTCGAAGGTATGAGAAGTCTGCCAACCCGTATTGGGCCAGCGTGGTGGACTACGGCCTAACCCCTCTCATAGTAGAGGAGGCCCGTGCCCAGCAGTGGGACAATGTTTAATACAGGGCTAGTATTATTTAAATACATCATATAAAATGGTTATACGTTGTGCATGTAGTTCAACTTTAAAAAATATTTGTGCCTCGATATTGCTACATATCATAAAGTATTCAAAACAAAATAACAGTTATATTTGTAAATATTTATTTTCAGCGTGTTTCTATTATTTGTTCAATACCTACCTATGCCGATGCCGCGTTTGAATATAAAATGCATGAGGAATTTTAAACTATTGTTCGTGAAAATCATTGCCAATCTAGCGATGTATTTAAATAGAACATGTTGAGATGTAGTACGAGTAGATTTCCTCTTCATCATAATAACACTTGCCGCAGTAGTGGGACCGGATCATCCAAACTTAGAGTAATGAATACGTGACTTATCTTTAAGAGGCAGGCTGAAATGGCAAAGCTTATACGTGAGTACTTGTACGTTTACAGCCAATGGACGGCGCTACGAGGGTCTACATGAGTGTCATCATCGTGTACAACTCCTTAATATTCACATTTAAAATATGTTTTTAGTTTAAAGTTTATTATTTGTTTAAGTTTAACAGCAGCGATAGCCTAGTTGGTTGCAGTACGGACTGTCAAGACGAAAGTCGTATGTTCGAAACCCAGGTCGCATTCACCTCTGACTTTTCTAAAGTTATATGTTAATTATCGCTTGCTTTAACGGTGAAGGAAAACATCGTGAGGAAACCTGCATACCTGAGAATTCTCGTAATAATTTCGAAGGTAGCCGAAGTCTACCAACCCGGATTAGGCCAGCTTGGTGGACTAAGGGCTAACCCCTCTCATTAGTAGAGGAGGCCAGTGCCCAGGAGTGGGACAATGTTTAATACAGGGCTAGTATTATTATTATTTGTTTAGGTATCCGGATATCAATAGATGCACTCGTGTCACTCAAGATGAGCTTGACACAAAGGTTTTGTATTTCCAATTACTATTAAATATATTGATATTGGTGTTCACTACAATAATATTAACGCATTTACGACTGAAAATATTCAAATATTATACGGAGATAAAAAATCTAATATTATACCTATTACATACTATTTATATGACAGCCTCTGTGACGCAGCGGGCGAGTATGGCGGGCGAGAGACCGTGGGTTCGAAAAAATGATTGTTTTACAGACATATATTTGTTTCGGGTCTGGTTGTTGTGGGATCATAGTCCCTCGTAGTTATTGGTACCAACGATACAAGTTTTACCTAGTGTGGGGTCAGAAATATATGTGTGTTTTGGGTGTATTTATTTTATTACAATTATACTATATATTACATGCTAAATGATGCAGTATAATGAAAACTTTTAATGGAACATTTTCAAATATTATGTTCAATCATTATTTACATGAATTTTCATAGCATATGATTTCTTCTGCAACGTTGTATATATTTATAAAATTAAACAAAAGTTTATTGTTATTCCATATCATTTAACGGTAGGCAGCGGCTTTGCTGTGCCCTGGCATTGCAGAAGTCTATGGGCGGCGGTGACTACTTACCATCAGGTGGCCCGTCTGCTCGTCTGCCTATCGAGGCACTAAAAAAAAATGGAACCCATGCAACTTTTTTATATAAATTATTCAAATTATTTCACATACAGTTAAGGACAGTTATGCGCCATTAATTAATGCGTGAACGCCATTTGTTGCCCCTAAAAATTGAGTACCTAATTGGTTCTTCGAAGGGGTAGAAATTAATTATTTATATTAAACGTTATACATCATCTCCGCTGCTTGTGATATAACAAATGTAATGAGTAATCGGATTACAGAATTCAATTAATGTTATATCGTTTATCGATATAAGCCAACAGTGAAGTGTTTTCTGATACAAAGACAGCGACTTTGTAGCGACTTGTTACAAACCGGATAAGATCCTCTAAAAGCACAAACCACTTAAACCAACAGATGCACGTAGAGCTATTTTTGTTTGCAAAGTAATGAAAAATTACTACCTCGGTGGCGCTGTTGTAATTGCGCATGCGTTACGACTTCTATGCTGAGGTCTCGGGTTCGATCCCCGGGTCTGGTAAAGTGATATTGGGTTTTCCTATCTAGAAATTCTTCAGTATTAGCCCGGAGTCTGAAAACTGCGCACGGTATCGCGATTGGCTCGCCCCCTTTCAAAGTGGGTATACTGGTTACACCGTCGCCTACCCCTCCGGTGATTACAGGCGTGAGTGTATATGTATGAATGTGTATCTAATGAAAAATCTCTTATATTCTTTTTCTGAGTTAAGCAGCAAAAAGTATTTTTAAGTAATTCTACCATTTTGTTATTAGAGATTTGGATATCGTAACTAAGTCTAGGCACGCGATAACAAAAATGGAGAAACACTAAAACAACACAACAACTCTAAGCGAGAATAACTTACCGTTTTTTTACTTAAAATACGCAAGCAATATGAAATAAACTTAATGTTTTGTTAAAATACTTACCAACTTAGCTTCCATGAATGTTGTATCCAAAGAAAATCATCTTGAAAATCTGTTCAGAGCTCGTTGTCATTTGAGTCACGTGCCACTAGATCTAACCGTCCCGATATAAGCCAACAAATTGATATTTTTCAGATACCCACTACTTTAACAAACAAACTTCTCTATCTCTATCTTTAGTTGTGTGTGGGTTTTTTTGAAGGCGATTTTATATTTATTTAAAAAGTATTAATTTATTTTTTGCTTTTTAGTGGTACAAATATAAAATAGGTACGTTGGATAGAGTAAAGTAGCAAAATTCGCAGTTTCGTATATTCGGACAACATATTTTTTCAAGTTATTAAAAAACAAACTACTCAACCGATTTTGATGAAAATTCTATGGGACCAATCTAGAAGCATATTCTCTGTAATAAAAGAATTTTCCAAATCGGTCTATAAATGACGGAGTTTTGAGGTAACAAACATAAAAAAAACATACACGTCGAATTGAGATCCTCCTCCTTTTTTTTGAAGTCGGTTAAAAACTACATAAGAACACGGATATTTTGTGTAATGGAATTCAAATGTTGATTTATTGGCAAAATGAAATAAAGGGAACAAACGGGCCATTTGTGCAGAAAACAAATATTTTTAGTACTTATCTAAGTTATATTTTAACTATGCTAGACTCTATATATGGTGCTTTAACTAGTACCACCCTTTTGCAATATAATAAATTTACAGGGTATATTTTATTATTTCATGTATATTATTTTAAATATTTAAGATATATTTACCTCTATATATAGGTAAAATAAACCTCTATTCTAGTAACTTTAATTAATTTACATAAGTAAATAATAATAATAATAATACTAGCCCTGTATTAAACATTGTCCCACTGCTGGGCACGGGCCTCCTCTACTAATGAGAGGGGTTAGGCCTTCGTCCACCACGCTGGCCTAATGCGGGTTGGCAGACTTCTCATACCTTCGAAAAACTCTCAGATATGCAGGTTTCCTCACGATGTTTTCCTTCACCGTTAAAGCAAGCGATAATTAACATTTTAATACACACATTACTTTAGAAAAGTCAGAGGTGTATGCCACTTGGGTTTCGAACCTACGACTTTCGTCTTGACAGTCCGTACCGCAACCAACTAGGCTATCGCTGCTATCTATATATAAGTAAATAGTAATATATAAATATTCCCGCTAGTTTCTTGTTGTCCCATTATGAAAATTGTATTATCTATGCCATATTAAAATAATAATATAATACCCATTGCACATGCAACATGAAAATATTGGCTCTAACAGGCAGAATTTATGTACTTAAGATAACAGTTGATTCAACCAATATAAATTACAAGAATATGATAAGTCATATTAATAATCTACTAGTTAATATTTTTTTATTATTTATTTACAATATAAAATATGTGCATCTGTGTCTGAACTAGATTCCGAATCTGTATTTCAGACATCAGCCGCTCTTCCGTAATACAACAATTTAAGTCATTAAAGCAAATAAAATAAAACAATAAAAGAAAAGACAAATGTAACTTATAGCAAACGTTTTACTCCACTCTCTTTGAATGCAGCAGGTTTAAGAAGGCAATAATCGTTAATAATAATAATTTACAATCGTTAATGCTTATAGAAAACTAAAACATGAATGAGTATGTCATATGTCAATAGAAAGTCCCGTAGTCAAAATAAACGAATAGGTCGTAGGCAAGGTTGTTAGTTATTCGTTTGGTACCAGAAAATGGAATATAAGTATTTCTACAATGCAAGAAGTAAGGAAGGCAGCTAAGTTAAGTTTTAATAAAAGTTTTTATTCATAAAAATTACACCGACTTCAATAAGAAACAAATTATGCGTCACTATAAAATTTGAGGGTTGCCCTTGATTTTTCGGAGATCCCATCATCAGATCCTGATTTGGTGCCAATGGGACTACCTGGGAAGTATACCCTTTTAAACAAAGAAAGAATTTCTCGAATCGGTCCAGGCGTCTTCGAGTAATCGGGTAACATACATAAAAAAAAAGATTGCGACGAATTGTTAACCTCCTCCTTTTTTGAAGTCGGTTAATAAAAAGTGTCAACGAGATGATGTCGCAATTATGAATTTAAAATAAAATAAAAGAAATATCATAAGTTTTTTAGTAAAGGAAAAGACCGATCGTGCGTTAATCAATGAAGGAATGTATTAAACACTGTCTCTCGAGGACTAGGCCGTAGTCCACCACGCTGGTCTCATGCATGTAGGTAGATTTCACATACGTTTGATGTTCTTATATTCTTCTCAGATATTCAGGTTTCACGGGGTTTTTCTTCGCCTTTAAATAATAAACACGTAACTTTAGCAAAGATAAATGAATTTAATCTGTAATTAATGTATAGAGACAATTTCCAAAAGCGCACAAATGTTTGAGATTCAGGTGAGTTCAAATTGGTGATGTATTCGAACCATCTGTTTAGACAAGCGCTAACCGTCGGTGTGTACTCAGTACCGACAGTTTTCCCCGCCTTAAATTGATCACGTATCACTTTCAAGCTCACGTGGGTTAGCGTTTGAAATTAATTTGATGTATAATGCCTCGTTTCCAGGAGCAATCAAACCAAGACTCTAATCTGTATATCAACGTTTGTTATTATCTGTTTCTAGAATAACATTAGTATTCTGAACTAAAGGTTTATCCGGTTTGAAGAGGATATTTAAATCTATTTATTATTATTTAGCTTTCAAATTATGAAATCCGTTTATTTATTTATTATTATTTAGCTTTCAAATGATTTATAATTAGTGCTTAAGTATATTGAATAAATTAAATCATGTAATTAAATTAGTGCATGGAATAGTTCATATTCATACAATTTGATACTAGTCCTGTATTAAACATTGCCCCACTGCTGGACACGGGCCTCCTGTACTAATGTGAGTGGTTAGGCCTTAGTCCACCACGCTGGTCTAATGAGGGTTGGGAGCCTTCACATACCTTTGAAATACGTATAAGAATTCTCAGGCATGCAGGTTTCCTCACGATGTTTTCCTTCACCGTTAAAGCACGCGATAATTAATTAACAATGAATACACACGTAACTTTAGAAAAGTCAGAGGTGTATGCCGTTTGTGCTGGTTTCGAACATACGACTTTCGTCTCGACAGTTCATACCACTACCAACCATATAGGCTATAAAAATATATAAAATTGAAATGGATTTTAATTATTATGCATGATTGAGTTGGCACATAAGTAATATCTCCAGGTTTTTTATTGATAATAAATATTTTGTTATTAATATTATTTATTATAAACTATACTTACTTTTCTATTTTGAAACACAATTTTTTACGTATATTTTACACAGAGATTTGACAAGAGCACCGAATGTGATATAGAATATTTATCCGAATTGTAGAAACTATTATAATATTTATGAAACTTGCTTGATCGGAGGGGAAATAAGATCGGATAAAATCATAATAATAGCAATTATATGTTGTTTTTAATAATGAAACGAGAACATCTGGACCGATTTGGTGCCATCTTTGAAATGTTCATAAAAGGCTTAATAATATTATATGGGGGAAAAAATCAATAAAATTGCGGAAAAAATGGAAAACTTCGGAAAAACTGAAAATGCTCTTTTTTGTGGACTGCAGTCTCCTACGGTTCTGATAAATGTGATCTAGTTGCTGCTTACAAAAAAAAACTTAATTTTTTATACTCTTTTTTAATTAAAATTTTAGTTTTATTTCTAGGTATCGTTGTTTGTTAGTGTCGCCAAGACACAGGATAGATTAGATGTGTGTAGAGCGATATATTATGTGCTACTAGCTACGAGCTCGCCCGCGTGGTTGTTATTTTTTAAAGAAAAGTTATAAAATCCTTGGAGACTATGCTATCCCATAGGAACCGTGCATGTCTAGGATAAAAAGCAGCCTATGTAATTCTCAGATCCCTTAACTAACACTATGCAAAAAATCACGTCGATGCGTTGCTCTGTGTAAAACAGAGGTTTTTCCAGAAAAACATATAGCCTGTATGCTATTCCAGACTATAATCTATCTCTGTGCAAAATTTCAGCCAGATCCGTTCAGCCGCTCTGGCGCGATTGAGTAACAAACATCGATCCAAACAATCGCATTTATAATATTAGTAAGATTTCTAAATTTATTCCAAATGGTTTTCCAATTTTAGTCTTTATTAATTAAACATAATCTACTATATCATCAGTCTAATTTTTTTTTATACTGGCACGGCAATGTGACTACACTGCACCTGATGGTAAGCGCAGTGCGGTCCAATTAGAGTATCTAGTAGTGAGAGACAATCTATCCCCCGCTACTCAACACAATTATGCCGGCCTGCTTCTTCACACTACGCCATGGGCAAGAAGGTGAAGAAGAGGTCGAGGGTCTATTGTCAGAGTACTCAGAAGGCCGCAAAACGGCCAAACAAGGTACCACCCAACTCTAGACCCCCGACAAAAACCGGATGTACACTGGCTGATCCCGGAACGCGACACACTTGCGTGTGCCACTTTGGCGGGTTTTACACCCTGTGTACGGTGGTCGCTATCCGGGCGGATATGATTATCCTACCACCAGCTAATTATTTGGTATTGTTCAACATTCGGTGAGACGATTATTGCATCGTCAAAGCTTTCCGATATTGCTTGAATACTGTAAGTCTGTTTGCATTTACAGTACGTTCAAATTACTAATGTTTAACGGATTTAATCTGTAGGCAGCGGCTCTGCTGTGCCCTGGCATTGCAGAAGTCTATGCCCGTCTGCTCGTCTTCCTATTCAGGCATTAAAAAAAAGAAATGTTTACCTTAGCATTTTTGTGAAAAACACGTGTACTGGCGTGTGACCTTTATAGCACGTTTTAATAGAAAAACAGTGAATTGCCAAACGTGCGGTGTGAACTCGTGTGAAACGCGTGACGTATGAATAGGGCCACGAGAAAACGCGTTATGAAACAATAATTAACTAATGAATTTCTTAGGCACCAGCACACAATAATTTTCACAATGGATGTAATTTATTGATTTACTTTAATAACGAGTAGAATATGCGCTAGATGGTATACACCAAGCCTGCCTATAAATAGTTCAACATCTTAAGCTTTGAAATACAATGTACTATGACACTGCACTGGAATCATCCTGAGACATATGGAAGATTCCAGCGTGTAATCGGAACACGACAGTGCTCTCATACTGGCTACCCAGACGGACTCTTGCATACAAGAAAGCGTTAAACTTATGAAAGTAAATTTATTTATAATGTCTCATTACGTCTCAATGAGTTTGACCTAATATTGTATTAGACAGTACTTAGAGGCAAACATAGCCTAGTTGGAAGTGATACAAACTGCCGAGATGGAAGTTGCGGGTTCGAAGCAAGCCTATATCTGACTTTTTGAACTTACACGTGTATTCATTGTTACCCTCCGCTTGCTTAAACGGTGAATGAAAGCATCGTAAGAAAACCTGCGTGCCTGATAATTCTAAATAAGATAAGTGAACTAAGGCTTAAACCCTTAAGAGGCCCGTGCCCAACAGTGACACAGTGTATAACACAGGGCTGGAATAATTATTATTTATTGTATTACTGTTGTATGTTTCATAAAATCCAAATTTTCCTTATATATACGTATTTCAATTTTTATAAAAGTATGGATCATTCGAGCAGAAAGTAGCACTAAAATAGGCTTTTCTGTTATATAATTGTTTTTTTTATTGTAACCAGATGAATTGTTGTATACTCGTACAAAATGACACACAAGTTACAAAAATAATTTGAAACTCCTGAAAGAAAGAGTAAATACTAGGATAAGAAAGATCACGTATAAAACTTTTAATAAAGTTGTAAGAGTACGTTTGCTTCCAAGATATCGTTATGACTTTCAGGTTACCGTGTAAACTGAGTGAAGCCGAGAATTGAATACTTCTAGAAAAATATTAGTTTACATTGCATCACTTGTGTGCGTATACAAATCAATACTTGCACATTTTATTCAAACAAGATCATACTAATATTATAAACGCGAAAGTTCTTAAGTATGGATGGATGTTTATTACTCTTTCACGCTACAACGGCTGGACGGATCTGGTTGAAATTTGGCACAGAGATAGGTTATAGTTTGGAATAGCACATAAGCTTTATATCCCGGAAAAATGTACAGTTCCCATGGGATACTATAGTTTTTCAAAAAGCAAGGGATTGACATGATTTTTTGCATAGTGGAAGTTTAGGGATCAGAAAATGACATAGGCTACTTTTTATCCCGGAAAAATGGACACTTGCCATGGGATAGCAAAATATAGAAACGTGTAATAGCTAAAGATGCCTCCATGGATTGTATACCTTTTCTTTCAAAAATAGCCTCCAAGCGGGCGGAGCCGCGGGCAACATCTAGTTCAAAAATAAAACAAACAAATGATTTATTTATAATATGGAAAATTTAATCGGGGGTCTAGATTTGGGGTACGATGTTTGGTCGTTTTGCGGCTTTCTGAGTACTCAGACACTCGACCGCATCTTCACCTTCTTGTCCATGGCGTAGTATGAAGAAGGCGGCTGGCATGATTGTGTTCAGTAGCGGGGGATAGATAGTCTCTCGATACTCGATATTCTAATTGGATGGCACTGCGCTTACCATCAGGTGCAGTGTGGTCACTTTGCCGTGCCAGGATAAAAAAAAATGCATCTTACATTATTCTTAATAATAATATATAATATGCGATTCGTACTTACGTGGTATGTGGTAAAACTTCAGTACCTAAGATTCCGTCTAGGTAGAGGCCATTGCGTTGTCTATTTCTATCGAAAAGCAGCCAGTGTGCAACCGGTGCTATGTTCCGGATGGAAAGTTATTAAAGTCATTAAAGTTATTGCGCTTTAATGGGCTTTCGCTTTTGAACCATAATAGGTATATATGAGATCATAGAATATACATAATTAGGGCACACTCCCTATTTTTTTTTAATCAAAATAGGTTTGCGTTTTATCACTATCTCGCCTGAAGGTAAGTGATGATGTGGTCTACGGTGGAGCACGCTTGCCTAGAAGATACCTATTCACTCTTGACTTGAAGATACCCAGGTTATAACTTTCGGGAAATATAGACTCCGACAAAGGGTTCCACTCTCTAGCGGTGCGCATAATGAATGTACTAGCAAAACGCTTCGTGCGCACTGGTGGAATATCAATCAATATCATTATCAGACAATAAGAATTTAAGGAGGTCATCTGGCCAAAAACATGCGTTTTTAAAGTTTGTTGTAATAAATAAATAACACCCAACAGTCACACGAATAGTTCTGACCCATACAAAGATACGAGTCTTGAATCGTGGGAATTAAGAACTAAGAGCGACTACGATCCCACAGCACCCAGACCCGAAACAAATATCTGTCTGTCACACAAACATTTGTCGCGATGCGGAAATCGAACCCACGGCCTCTAGTATACAGCCGCTGCTCCACGGTCGCTGTCAATGTAAAAATAATAACTAAAAGCTACAAACTTGCTGTGACTATTGTTCAAAGCGGTTAGGTCAGGGTGGTTGCTGGGCAGCAAAACGACACTTTTCGTAGTATATTTTATATTTATAATAACCGACAGAGATTCCTTCCAGTTTGACGGTTACAAAACAACTAACTCGTCCGTCCATTTCAACGGCCTTTTATACATTTCTTCATTGTAATATTTTTAGGAATCACCGTCAATGAACATAGTGATTGTTAATCATTAATTGCTTTACAACTCGTAATAGTGTTAATTAATAATTATCAATAAAAACCTTAATCAATAATCAATTGAGAATAATTGTTTGACATGAATCTTATAATTACATTGGGTTCGCCGGAAGCTGACAAGCGGATGGCGTCTTTATTTCTTACTTAATTGTTCTCTATAAAATTGAAATATAATACAGTAAATGTGTTCTAATTTTGTAGTTAGTTTATCTGCTAAAAATAATTAGTCGAGCTGGTATATCCAGGACCGGAAGTCGATAACACTCGGCCATCCTGAGTTTGCCGTGTCTCACGGCGATCGGCTATATCACTTGCTCAGAGTCCTTGGCTGGGTTGCAGTATCTGAAATTGAAATAGTACCAGCAGTATATTTGTCATAACAGTTCAGGCAATATAGTATGTTCAAGCAATAACTTTTTTGCATAATATACCACATGGCTTTTATTTATAAGGGCTCACACAGATTTATATAGGATCACAGCTTTATATAGGGGCACACAGCTTTATATATTCAGCTATTAATTCTAAAGACATAAAATGTATACTGTACGTTTTTATGGAAATAAATTATTATTATTATATAGGATATAGGATCACTCAACATTATATAGGATATAGGATCACTCAACATTATATAGGATATAGGATCACTCAACATTATATAGGATATAGGATCACTCAACATTATATAGGATATAGGATCACTCAACATTATATAGGATATAGGATCACTCAACATTATATAGGATATAGGATCACTCAACATTATATAGGATATAGGATCACTCAACATTATATAGGATATAGGATCACTCAACATTATATAGGATATAGGATCACTCAACATTATATAGGATATAGGATCACTCAACATTATATAGGATATAGGATCACTCAACATTATATAGGATATAGGATCACTCAACATTATATAGGATATAGGATCACTCAACATTATATAGGATATAGGATCACTCAACATTATATAGGATATAGGATCACTCAACATTATATAGGATATAGGATCACTCAACATTATATAGGATATAGGATCACTCAACATTATATAGGATATAGGATCACTCAACATTATATAGGATATAGGATCACTCAACATTATATAGGATATAGGATCACTCAACATTATATAGGATATAGGATCACTCAACATTATATAGGATATAGGATCACTCAACATTATATAGGATATAGGATCACTCAACATTATATAGGATATAGGATCACTCAACATTATATAGGATATAGGATCACTCAACATTATATAGGATATAGGATCACTCAACATTATATAGGATATAGGATCACTCAACATTATATAGGATATAGGATCACTCAACATTATATAGGATATAGGATCACTCAACATTATATAGGATATAGGATCACTCAACATTATATAGGATATAGGATCACTCAACATTATATAGGATATAGGATCACTCAACATTATATAGGATATAGGATCACTCAACATTATATAGGATATAGGATCACTCAACATTATATAGGATATAGGATCACTCAACATTATATAGGATCACTCAACATTATATAGGATCACTCAACATTATATAGGATCACTCAACATTATATAGGATCACTCAACATTATATAGGATCACTCAACATTATATAGGATCACTCAACATTATATAGGATCACTCAACATTATATAGGATCACTCAACATTATATAGGATCACTCAACATTATATAGGATCACTCAACATTATATAGGATCACTCAACATTATATAGGATCACTCAACATTATATAGGATCACTCAACATTATATAGGATCACTCAACATTATATAGGATCACTCAACATTATATAGGATCACTCAACATTATATAGGATCACTCAACATTATATAGGATCACTCAACATTATATAGGATCACTCAACATTATATAGGATCACTCAACATTATATAGGATCACTCAACATTATATAGGATCACTCAACATTATATAGGATCACTCAACATTATATAGGATCACTCAACATTATATAGGATCACTCAACATTATATAGGATCACTCAACATTATATAGGATCACTCAACATTATATAGGATCACTCAACATTATATAGGATCACTCAACATTATATAGGATCACTCAACATTATATAGGATCACTCAACATTATATAGGATCACTCAACATTATATAGGATCACTCAACATTATATAGGATCACTCAACATTATATAGGATCACTCAACATTATATAGGATCACTCAACATTATATAGGATCACTCAACATTATATAGGATCACTCAACATTATATAGGATCACTCAACATTATATAGGATCACTCAACATTATATAGGATCACTCAACATTATATAGGATCACTCAACATTATATAGGATCACTCAACATTATATAGGATCACTCAACATTATATAGGATCACTCAACATTATATAGGATCACTCAACATTATATAGGATCACTCAACATTATATAGGATCACTCAACATTATATAGGATCACTCAACATTATATAGGATCACTCAACATTATATAGGATCACTCAACATTATATAGGATCACTCAGCTATGTATAGGTTCACACAGCTATGTATAGGTTCACACAGCTATGTATAGGTTCACACAGCTATGTATAGGTTCACACAGCTATGTATAGGTTCACACAGCTATGTATAGGTTCACACAGCTATGTATAGGTTCACACAGCTATGTATAGGTTCACACAGCTATGTATAGGTTCACACAGCTATGTATAGGTTCACACAGCTATGTATAGGTTCACACAGCCATGTATAGGTTCACACAGCTTTGTATAGGTTCACACAGCTTTGTATAGGTTCACCCAGCTTTGTATAGGTTCACACAGCTTTGTATAGGTTCACACAGCTTTGTATAGGTTCACACAGCTTTGTATAGGTTCACACAGCTTTGTATAGGTTCACACAGCTTTGTATAGGTTCACACAGCTTTGTATAGGTTCACACAGCTTTGTATAGGTTCACACAGCTTTGTATAGGTTCACACAGCTTTGTATAGGTTCACACAGCTTTGTATAGGTACACACAGCTTTGTATAGGTACACACAGCTTTGTATAGGTACACACAGCTTTGTATAGGTACACACAGCTTTGTATAGGTACACACAGCTTTGTATAGGAACACATAGCTTTGTATAGGAACACATGTTTTAGTTACACTTAGAATATTCAGGTTACTACCTGTATCTATCTATATCATCTATATATGCGATAAGACTGTTCATTAACCACTACCACTGTTTTTATATAGATCCACAAAATTATTGTATGTTGTAACAAATTATTACAAAATATTACTGACCTTTGGGGACTGATGTCGAGAAGAACCAGCGGCATACCAGCAGTTAGAGACTGTGTGGCCAGGACGATGACACATCTCGCACCGCGGAACTCTGCAGTCTTTTGCTTCATGTCCTTGTCTTCTACAGGCGTAACATTTTTTTGGTAGACAGTCATTTTCCTACAGAGTCGAATTTATGTTACCGCCTCTCTTCCAAGTCATACTAGGTTGATTGGAGCAATCTCGTGCAGAACTTCGAAGACGTATCTGCATGATGAACTGTCGATCCTTATTATCCCAGTTATACACATCACCTAACTGGTCTATTTTATGCAACCACCCTTTCACATTGCTGGTCTTTTCATCCGGTCGAAACGTCGGGATTACTTCAGCATCTGTTTGAGTAACTCGTCGCTTTTTCTGGCAGTGGTATTTGCAAGCAGAATCTTCGCCTTCCAAGAAAAAATCACTGTTTTCGTCGTCACTCCAGGACAAAGATTTTTCATACCTCCTTTTTTTTGCGCCGATGCCATTGATATATGGGCCTGACATAATCCCACTTCTGAAGTGTTCAAAGCGGTTAGGTCAGGGTGGTTGCTGGGCAGCAAAACGACACTTTTCGTAGTATATTTTATATTTATAATAACCGACAGAGATTCCTTCCAGTTTGACGGTTACAAAACAACTAACTCGTCCGTCCATTTCAACGGCCTTTTATACATTTCTTCATTGTAATATTTTTAGGAATCACCGTCAATGAACATAGTGATTGTTAATCATTAATTGCTTTACAACTCGTAATAGTGTTAATTAATAATTATCAATAAAAACCTTAATCAATTGAGAATAATTGTTTGACATGCATCTTATAATTACATTGGGTTCGCCGGAAGCTGACAAGCGGATGGCGTCTTTATTTCTTACTTAATTGTTCTCTATAAAATTGAAATATAATACAGTAAATGTGTTCTAATTTTGTAGTTAGTTTATCTGCTAAAAATAATTAGTCGAGCTGGTATATCCAGGACCGGAAGTCGATAACACTATAGTGTATTTATGATTGTTCCAAACATTTCGTTATACTAATCTATATAAATAAAAATTAATCGCTGAAATGTATGTACGCGCATAACTTCCGAACAACTGCACCAAATTAGATAATTCTTTTTTTTTTGTATTCGTTATTGTCAGGACAAGGTTTGTATAAAAGAAAATTTTAAATATCGAACAGTTTTTTTAAGACTGTGAGAGATCTTCAATATATTGTTAAAAATTGAAACATTGAAAGTCAGTTGTTAGCAAGAGATCGACAAGATTTTTTGCATAGTGGTAGTTTAGGAATCAGAGAAAGACATAGGCTACTTTTTATCCCGGAAAAATGTAATGTTCCAGCGGGATAGTTTTTTATTTTGCACAGAGCAAAGGATCGACATGATTTTTTGCATAGTGGTAGTTTAGGGGTAAGAGAATGACATAGGCTATATTTTCTCGGAAAAATGAACGGGTCCTATAGTACAGCAAAATATAGGAAGATGTAATAGCTAAACATGATTTATACCTTTTCTTAAACAAATAACTACCATGCGGGCGGAGCCGCGGGCAACAGCTAGTAAGTAAATAAAACTATGTAATGAGTAAAATACTTGAAATGTAAACAATAAGTTTATATAGTCATTATTTATAGAGCACAAACCAAAGCCGTTATTGAACTACCTTAGTTTCTAAGATATCGATCTACAGATACAAATTGAGAAGTCGAAGCCAAGTCAAATATCTTTGAGCTGCGCTATTAAACCTTAAAGCACTTAGTTCGTGCTCCGTCAAGTTATTCAGCAACTGTGGAGCATTCGACCCGTCAGGCGTCTTTGTGTCATGTACTACTGCACAGGCACTCGACTTTTGAACAGTTCGAGCATGACATGTGCGCTATCCAGATAACGCACAAAGCAAAGTCAACCTTCGCTACCTAGACCGAATAGTTAATTATGTGATGAAAATATATCTTCATGACAAGATATTATCAGGTGATAGTTTCAGATTAGACAGACACTGACGGATTAGACAGACTGGGCTTTATTCCAGTTACAGGCTTAGGCCGGCTAACTTGTAAGCGGGTCACTTCACTATACCCTCTAATGCCCACGGACACCCACAATATCTAAAGAAGCATTGCTGCGTTGCTGGCCTTAAAGTTATAAGGAAATAAATAAGCCTTAATATGGCCTTAGAAAATCTCTCATAAACGTAACATTAAGTTGTTATTTCATGTCGGATTTTTTAAATATTGGACCTAACCCGGCCCATGAATGCTGTAAACACAACTGTCTATAGCATAGCTCTCTACCACTTTAACATATTTGGAGGTTTGTTGTGATGTTAATTGTTCCTTGTAGACTGCCTCGGTGGCGCAGTTGTACTTGCGCATACGTTACGACTGCTGTGCTGAGGTCTCGAGTTCGATCCCCAGGTCGGGTATAGTGATATTGGGTTTTTCTATTTAGAATCCTGGGTCCTTTAGGCGTAGTGTGAAGAAGCTAAACAGCAGGCTTAACAGCATGATTGTGTTGAGTAGCGAGGGATAGACTGTCTCTTGCTACTTGATACTCTATCTGGACAGCACTGCGCTTACCATCGGGTGCAGTGTGGTCACTTTGCCGCGCCAGAATAAAAAAAAATAGAAATACTCGCTATTACCCAGGAGTCTGATATTGTGCCAGGTATGACTATAGGCTTTTGGGTATCATATTGTGGGACCGTTATAAATATGGCGTAAAGGTGGTTTTGTACTGGTTACACCTTCGCCTACCCCTTCGAGAATTACAGGCGTGAGCGTATATATGTATGTTAATTGTTATTTATAACATTTTTATGGTTATCTCAAGTAATATACCAATGGAAACTCATTCTATAGTTCTTTACTCAGCCAGACACCACGTCACAAATTATCTTGCCATACGCACCAGAACAAAAAGTAGTAAAATTATCACCTGTGAACACATTAGTTAGATTTGTGTATTACAAAACTAATAACCGTTCGGACGTTAATGATACTAGCGACTGAGCTTTCTCTTCTTTGAGTACTTGAAATTCAACCCCGTCACCCCTTTATTCAGTTTATTTCTACATAGGAGACCGACTCTCCTAATGCTTGTAGTTTGCTCATTATTGTTGCAACATGTGCAGCTGTGTTTTGAATTGCAATGTTCATCTACATATTACCTTTAGATTAATAAGCGAAGAGAAAACTATGTATACCTTTTTAAATAAACTCGCACAGAGAATTGTGAGATTTGGCATTGATAAGTTTATATGGAATGCCGAAAGTTAAAATGATTACTATTATATTAATATTATTAATACAAATGTATGGATGGATGTTTGTTACTTAATCACGCTACAACGGCTGAACAGGTCGAAGAATCTGGTTGAAAATTGGCACAGAGATAGATTATAGTCTGGAATAACACATTTGCTACTTTTTATCCCGGAAAAATGTACAATTCCCGTGGGATAGTTAAGTTTTTCATGAAGCAAAGGTTCGACATGTTTTTTTGCATAGTGGCAGTTTAGGGATCAAAAAATGACAGGTTACTTTTAAAAATGCACGCTTCCTATGGGATAGCATAATATAGAAAGGTGCAATCGCTTAAGATGCCTCCATGGATTGTATACCTTTTCTTCCAAAAATAACCTCAACGCGGACGGAGGCGCGCAACATCTAGTATAAAATATGTGAAACATTGTTTGTAGACGTATCGAGAATGCCTGGAGAAGCTTTTGGTTGTAGAAGACTCACCTAATGGAAGGCACTCTGGCACTATCTTTGAAGAGAAAACTCATGGACATGTGTATTCATGCATCCACATAAATGGATCACAGACATGGCCTTTGACGGCATGTCAGAGGTCAGCACTAGGTTGGTAAGAGGACCATGGAGCGTATTATTCTGGGCGTGAAGCTCACGGATCGTGTGCGAAACTCCGTACTGCGCTCTTGGACAAGAATCACCGACGTAACTGAGAAGGCGGCCATGCTCAAATGGGATTGGGCAGGACATGTTTGCCGCATGCCGGAGAGGCTTTGGGCCAAAATTACTTTAGATTGGGTCCCAGATAGATAAGACATGTCGCGGCAGACCCAGAAGAAGATGGCGGGATGACCTTGATTACCCTTTAAATGACTGGAGATCTCTGGCAAAGGACGAGACAAATGGAAAGGGAGTAGAGAGGCCTTTGCCCAGCAGTGGGACACATCAGGCTTATAATAATATTGTTTTCACCAATAGACGAAGTGATTCATGCGAAGGTTTAGATATATCATTAATTACAGTTTTGTGTAAATTGTCTGAAATATGAAAATTACTATTGAAGATGTAGGAAAAATCATGCCGTCTGTGAGCTTGAAGACTGCAACATCTAAACATAAATATTTCGTTTTTACCCCAAAACCGAAGTTATTAAGTAAAAAATAGTATTATTAAATTAAGTTATACAAGTTATAAAGTTATATTGTATACAAAGAAATATTTTAGTTTGTTTGTTTATGTATTAATAATCTTTACTTTTAAAACATTTGTAGGATTGGAAATCAAATACATTAATACTACTACAACTAGTATGAATATCATTTACATTTTAATCTAACCAACAAACTCGAACTTAATAGGCTGGTACAATAACGAAAAAATGTTTAAAAACATGCCGTTTATGCTCTAAGCCGGGGCTCTATTTTATATGTGTAAATGTTGTTTTTCTCCAATGAACCACTTTTCAATTTAACTGTTTATTTAAAGTGTTCAAATATATTTATTTCTCAGAATATTGCAGTTTGTTACCGTTGTTTATAGCCTCGTTCAAAACGAGTGATGCGTCCTTCACTAAATCACACCCCACATCAAATTATATAAAGCAATGTGCGAGCATTGGATGAATTTTGAACTTGGAATAAACTTGCAATCTAAATTCATAGGACGGTATACCGGACTCTGCTGGTCCGTGGCCGGTTTTACTTCGTTGAACATTTACACTACGTTTGTTTACTATTTGTGTACGAAAATATTGTGGCTGGCATCCTACGTGACTTTATTCCAGCGAACTAATGAAAATTTTATCGCTTCGATTAGCTCATCCTTTTAAATGGAGTAATTGATGAAGAGGATGAAATGGAGATTGTAAGTTAAATTAAAATACTATTGTGTTTCGAATTTTAATAGTATAATAGTGCCGATGTCGTTTCCTAGAATCAGTCAACTTACTTTATTGAAATATTGTGTAGAAATTCACTGAAACTTAAAAATTTTTATACCATTATTTCACAAATAATAGTAACTTGATGACACTTTATTATTTCTAGTTAGAGAAAACAGACTTGGGTTTGGCTGCATGTAAGACTACATTAATTCTGTTTACTGACTATCAAATAGTTTACAGGAGCTGTTCTGATAAAATGATATAAATATTGACAAAATACGGTGACAATAGCATTGTTATCTTATTGTAACGTGATGTGCGAAGCATGGCACGCGTGATTGGGCCTCGTTCGAACGTAAACATGGGCCCCTACCACGTGTGGCTGCTGTAATAATGTTTAAAAATATAGGAAAATTATTGTTTCAAGACTTTCACGATTTGCCTGTCTGTTCTTGATATTTCAACCGAGTTGCACCGAGTGACCGCGCGATTAAGACCCGTTCTCTAATTTTATAAATAATTATACCCAACAGTCGCAAACAGAGTCCTGACTCCACACTAGGTCAAATCTTTATCGTGGGTATCAAGAAGTACGAGGGACTACAGTCCCACAACACACAGACCCGAAACAAATATATATCTGTCACAATGTATCACAATAGGAACATTATTGTCAAAACAACTGTTTAAAAGTATTAATTATTGATTCCATTTATGAGAATGAAATGTCGCTTTCAATTAATTAATAAAATAATTAACTTAAATTCAGCATAAACACTCAACATTAAGTAGTAGTTTAATTATTATATAAATCTGGAAGTGTAATGAAACCATAAACGGATTCCGTGTGTAAGTTTGTTTTTTACAATGGATAAAGCAATTTGGATGCAGTTTTCAGCTATTTATTGTGAAACTTATCAGGATATTATGCAGCGTTAGTTTCATTGAAATCAATTACTAATGTATAAAGATAAGTTAATTTGAGTGCTATGTATAGGCCATCATAGTACGTGCAGCTTTATATCATATGATTTCCTCTTGCTAACTGACCCTTTAAAATATGGACAGTGGACAAAAGTTAATATACAATTAACCACCTAGTAAGTACCATCTAATGGAAACACTCAGGTTTCAAAGGTAATTTGACTTAGTTGGGCATAAGAACATGCCAAAGCCGGAGTATGTACCAAATATATCTTGCTGATCCTATGAAGCTATGAGGCTAATTTTGATGTATTTAATAAAGCAAGTAACCCTGTGTCCAATAATTAGTCTTAATTCATCTTATCCATAGTCAATCTTAATTTGATAACAATAGTAAGGCCTTTGAACACTCAGGTGAATAACATGATAACACTTCGCTTGAAAAATCTGTAAAGCATTCGTTTTTGTAGTCCATATTTATAAATATTTTGTTGAAATTCCACATGATTTCATAATAATATTTATTTACCTCTGTATATAAAATTGAAAAACTTATTCCAAAGCTTATGGAATTCTTGGCCGGCATGATTGTGTTAAGTAGCGAGGGATAGACTGTCTCTTGCTACTTGATACTCTATCTGGACGGCACTGCGCTTACCATCAGGTGCAGTGTGGTCACTTTGCCGCGCCAGAATAAAAAAAAAAACTTATTTATAAAACGATTTTTTTATAAACCAGTCTGTGAGACATATAAATTAATGTGGAGATTTAAACAGCCAGCGTGTGTCGTTCGATATTTCGAAATTTAAGTTTGAAGATACTCTTTATTTTGGGTGGAAAATCTTTATTATTTAAATTTTACATGTTTCATAGTAACGCATTAATACACTGAGTAGCGGGAGATTGATTGTCTATTGCTACTCGATACTCTAATTCGACGGCACTGCGCTTACCATCAGGTGCAGTGGGGTCAATTTGCCGTGCCAGGATAACAAAAAACTGCTATATTCTTTTTATTATTTATGTTTGTCCACCGTAATCACGGGACTATAGAGTCCCGGACATTTGGAAGGCGTGCGTGGGGCAGAAACCAACACTTAGAGGCCCGTTAGACTATTTTAATTTAATTTTGTGATGTGACACCAGCCGACGCTTATCCCTGTATACACTATACAAGTACACCCAAAGACAACCCCCGGTTGATGTAGGACTATTGTATGGATGGATAAGTGATAAGTTATGCTGGTTTATTGAGTTGTGGTGTTAGTGGATTGGGTAATTGGGTCTATGGGAAGGACTATGGTACCTGCCTGACCTTTGTTAATAACACGGATAAAATAGGCAGGTGGTGACTCGCCAACTCAGGTAAATGGGCTCCACAAAATAGTGGTTAGAAAAAGCGACAAAGGAGCAACATCATTTTAGCGCCTAAAGGGTGGAGAGGTGTCACTGGACTTTAAACAACGATTATTTGCTCCCTTAGTTTTACATCCATCCTCCGAGCGTAAAGCTCTGGCGACTCCACTCTGACCGGCCGGTGAAGGCAAGCCGAGACGGGGAATCTGTTCCTCGTGATAGTTCACTCTAGCCAGCCGGTAAAGGCAAGCTAGAGATGAAGAACAGGGCCTTCCCCCGGGAGCACTCACCTGAGTGGTCACGTACCTACGAGGGATCGCTAATTCCCAACAGCTCGCCACAAGCTGCCCTGCGGGCTTTATATTATAATTATTATAATTATTATAACTGCTATATTATAAAGTATATGCTTTATAAACAAAACAGGTTGTATTTGTTGTTCTTATAAACATTTTTTGTCGTTATACTTTAATATTCTCATATCTCGACTTGTAATGCTATCACGGTAGTATTATAAATACTTGTTTGTAACTAGCTTATTGGTAATTTTGCTCAAGTTTGAGTATTACAGTATTTCAAAACTCTATCAGCTAGTTTTCGATAGTTGGCCGAAAATAGCACTTGTGTTTAAGGTTAAACAATGAGTTTGTTAACAAATTTTCAGCGACGACCAGAAACATAAAGGAAATGCGATTACACCGGAGGCGGAAGTTAGTTTAACTTTAGCGCGTAGAGCATCCGCGTCGCATCCGCCTTCTGTGGACATACGCCGAACTCCATTATTATTATGGCTTTACAATATTAACTGTTATTTTCATTTCAATAAGATTCATTCCTTCATTTGTATTTATTTTTCCAAAGATATCACTTTTTGATGAGACAGAGTGTGTTGGATTGTTAAATCGACGCTAATGCAATGCAACATTGATTTAGATATCTTATAGATCTGGAAAAAACACTGAGTGTGTGTACTATGTATCCTAATTATAATTTTGTATTGGTAGTAGAACCCGATATAGTAGAATGGTCGATAGTATCAAATTTTATTGAATATATTTTGAAATTTTCCATCTAAACCAATGGATTCCTTGGAATTCTCTTGCAAGCTTATCCATAGCACTGTACTATGTGAGATACAGATACAGCAAGCCGCCTGGTTGCGGGCGGATACTGAGAGGAGACGCGAGGATCTTGTCGTTGAGCTCAACCAGACTTTGGATCTCATCTCATCATAGGGTACCAGGAATCGGGTTGAGTTTAATGCCAAGAAAACCCAGGTGTGCGCGTTTTCGTGCAAGAAGTCTCCGTTTTCTCCCATCCCCGTTCTTCAGGGTGTTCCACTCGCAATGCGGAATGACCTTAGTGTCCTAGGTATGGATATCCGCTGCGATCTTAATCCAAGGAGTCACATCGAGGGCGTAATATCCGCCACTTCACGCAGGGTCGGAATCCTGAACAGGGTGCGGCGGTTTTTCACGCCTGGTCAGCTCTACCGCTTATATAAAGCGCAGGTGCGGCCGGGAATGGAATACTGCTCGCACCTCTGGGACGGTTCCGCAAGGTACCTTCTCGATGCCTTGGATGGGTTACAGCGGCGGGCCATCCGCATTGTGAATGATGCAGACATGAGTAACAGCCTGGAGCCGCTACAGCTGCGTAGGGATATTTCCTCGCTTAGCGTGTTCTACCGTCTGTATCATGGCGAATGCTCTGAAGAATTGTTTGATCTTATCCCATCCTCCCCCTTCCATACCAGAACCACGCGTACTGGATTGCGGAGCCACAGCTTCGTGGTATCTACTACCCCGGCCCGAACCAAAAGGTTCGCAAACTCGTATTTTTGCCGCACCATCAAGCTGTGGAACAGTTTGCCAGCTACCGTGTTCCCTCCTTCCTATGATCCTGGGTCCTTTAGGCGTAATGTGAAGAAGCTAAACAGCAGGCCGGCATGATTCTACTTGATACTCTATCTGGACGGCACTGCGCTTACCATCAGGCGCAGTGTGGTCACTTTGCTGCGCCAGAATAAAAAAAAAGATCGAGATGATAATTTTTTATGCTGATAAATATACTAGATATTCAATTAAAGATATCTGTGATTCTCAGGTACTATTTGCTAAATTAATTCTCTATGAGCTAATAAATACATTGTATATCCTAGTATATATGTTGCCTATAACATCTAAAATTAGTTCGGCAGTACTGCTATGCTGTAATCAAGTAGACAACAGGATGTAACAAACGTCGCGGGCATCCGCTGTACCTGAACTGCACAAACCACAAGATACTACGAGAATGCACACGGTGGAAGACTTCAGGCTCATTTATAATTTTATTTATTTATTTATTTATTATTTATTCGGAAAACTTACAGCTAGCATTTACAATATAAAAACATAATATTAGACACAAAAAGGCCATTTAAAAGTTTCCACAAATAGTTAAAATTATTTAAAAGTTGTGTTGGTCGGCTAAGGCACATAAAACATTGGATGAAATACGAGTACACTAACTGGTAATCATTTAAGGTGTTGAAATATTTTATTGTCAGCATTTTTTTAAGTTGAGAGACACTGGTATGAAACAAGTCCAAATCAATCTCACCAGAGAGTTGGTTGTATGTTCTACATGCACGTATAGTAAAGCAGTTCTGCCTATATGTGGAGTGCACCGCAGGGGTGTGGAGCAGTCTCGGCTTGCGCAGCGGTATGGGTTGTGTAACTAGTCCTAGGTTGCCTAGCAGCTCCGGACAGTCAATGGAACCATGTGCAACTTTAAAAAGGTATATTAAGTCTGCTATGCGCCTGCGTTCGTATAATGGCAATATATGAAATTTTTTACATCGTGCTTCGTAGTCGGCTAAGTATATTTTAGTTTTAAATTGCAAAAACTAATACTAATATAATACTTACTTCTTTATTTGACGTCGTCTCTTGTAATTTATTGTTCCCACCTTATTTGTTTATTGCATAAATCCTTCTATTTTTAAAGCAATAATTGTTAATACTAGAACTTTAAATCCTTGTAGACATCAATATTAATAGTAGACATAATTGTAGATTGTCTTCTTTTATTATGAAAATACTAGACAAAGCATTTGTTGGACTTATAGTTTGCAAAATTAATGACGATAAAATTTACTCAAAACAGCGACTAAATGAGCGGCCCACCTCAAAATATCATCGTCCAAAAGATAAAAAAATGCAATCCCTGCCTACCCACAATCAACATTTTACGTTTTATTAGATTTCACATACAGTACAATTAAATTATGCATGTAATTTTTTTTATAATAATTATATTTAAAAAAATGTTAACCTGTGCTTATATTTAAAGGTTATTTAGATTAAAATTGTATGATGATTGATTCATTCCTGCTGATAAATCTGATATAAATTTTGGAATTATCTTATTAAAGACTGAAGTGGATGATCGTGAATCAGGTCCATCAATCATGCAGGGAGGAATTGCGTGGAGATCGATTTGTGGCGTATCGGCATACGCGAGACATATTGAAAAGTGTCATGCGAAGTCACGCCTGCTGTCAGTCTCTTCCAAACGCTAAACAAGCCTATATTAGTAAGCTGTAATAAGCTGATTAATTGACTTTATATAGCTTTTGTATAGCATTATAACATCAAACATGTAACATGGCCTTATATCAGTAGAAATAAGGTGTTAGGATCTTAAGTTTTTTGTTTATCCTGGCACGGCAAAGTGACCGCACTGCACCTGATGGTAAGCGCAGTGCGGTCCAATTAGAGTATCGAGTAGCGAGAGACGATCTATCCCCCGCTACTCAACACAATCATGCCGGCCTGCTTCTTCACACTACGCCATGGGCAAGAAGGTGAAGAAGCGGTCGAGGGTCTATTGTCAGAGTACTCAAAAGGCCGCAAAATGGCCAAACATTGTACCCTAACTCTAGACCCCGAAAAACCGGATGTACACTGGCTGATCCCGGAACGCGACACACTTGCATGCCACTAGGGCGGGTTTGTAAGTACGGTAAGTACTTTGTAATTTCTGATACTAACTTGATTAAATACGAACTAGATTTGTATTAGACGAGGTCAGGATTATGAGTGAGAATGTGTTTATTATTAATATTAAGTTGGTGCTTTGGTGACGTAGTTGTAATTAAGCGATACAGCTGCTATGTTGAGGTCTCGGGTTCGATCGCTGGGGGTAAAATATATTGGGTTTTTCATGATATCTGTATCAGTCTGCAGTCTGAATGGCGTTCGGTATGGCGATAGGCTCGCTCCATATCACATCATGGTACGGTAATAAGCTCAGCGAATTTTGGGTATACTGGTTACACCTCTACCTACCTCTTTCAGGGATTACAGGCGTGAGTGCGTACGTATGTATATCTTAAGTCGGTTGAAAAATAGGATGCCTTAATCTATAGAAGTTACTAGACCTAACCCGACAAGACCCAAAGGTATAAGAATTTGTGTGAGTTTGTTAAGTTTTACTCTTTATTAAGTTTTGCGTTACGTATGAAATGCGAATTATAATATTAGTAGGATATGAAAAATTGTAATAGGATAGAAGTTCAAGATCGAGAATCTGTAGGTTCAACTTTGTGTTGCGATGTATTTTTTTATATAAAAAAAAGCAACTAACTTGTCAGCTCATTTGCTTTGACTAAATCGTTAGCCATTAATTATTTACTTACAATCGTGTGGTTATTTAAATGAGGCTGTGCTAATGTTTATTTATGGTACAAGATTCCATTAAGTGTTATTAAACTTCAACGTTAGACGGTTTCTCAGATGTTCGGAAATGTATTGTGATGTTTATCAAAGTTTTGATGAGTTTATTTGTCTTATGTTGTATAGATCAAATCTCATATTAAGATATACATAACGGACTTAATCGTGCATTTCAAATTAATATATGTTTAATGACTTGAAAAATAGTTATTAATATTTATTCTTACAATCAATGGCTCTAAAGATATTTTCAAAGTATTTATTTTCGACAGAATGGTTAGGTTAGATTTTCAAAAAACGATAACAGTTAAAGTGATGTATCAGATTGTATTTTTTTACCCTGGCACGGCAAATTGACCACACTGCACTAATTGGTAAGTGCAGTGCTGTCCAGTTAGAGTAACAAGTAGCGAGAAACAATCTATCCCTCGCTACTCAACAGAATCATGCCGGCCTGCTGTGTAGCTTCTTCACACTACACCATGGGGAAAGAAGGTGAAGAAGCGGTCGAGGGTCTAGTGTCGGAGTACTCAGTACGCAACACGACCAAACATCGTACGCCAATTCTAGACCATTTTTTTTTGTCTCGTTGAAAGCGTTTTATTACTACCGCCCGCTCCGGGGGGAAGCGGAATAAGAATAAAACGGTTATGCTGGACTAGCCGGTCTTACGACCCAGCATCCCCTTCGCCCGGATGATGGCTATCCGGGCAGCCGCTGGGCCGAGTCCCTACCCCCTATGTACACCCCACCCGACACTACGAGCTAAAACCCCGCGGTGGCCTTCTTCGGCGCTTACGGAGCGATCCCGGGGTATTCTAAGGAGTGCTAGAATTGCTGCCGGAATCGCCCCTGCGCGGTGCTGCGTAGCAGCCCATCTCCATGGGAGGGCTTAGGAGCCCCTGCGCACCGAACAACGACAGCGAGCGAGGCCTTACCACCCGCGCTGCCGTCCATCTCGGGGTCGCACGATGCTCCAAAACTGGGAGTGCATCGATTCGGGCTGACAGCCCCCCGCTGCAAGCCCGCGAGCCCCGATGGCCCCAATTAGTCGCCTCGTACGACAGGCAGGGGTTACCGTGGAGGAATTCAAACGCCCCCGTTCCACAGGGCGGGAGACACCAGTCAGTCGTCCACCCGGCGCCTCCTACGTCTTCTCTGGCGGCGGGAGGGATCATTTCGTTCCCGATCCCTCTCAGACAAAAACCGGATGTACACTGGCTGACCCCGGATCGCGACACATTTGCGTGTGCCACTATAGCAGGTTTTACACCCTGTGTACAGTGGTCGCTATCGGGCCGGATATAAATATCCTACCACCAGCAAACTAAAGAGATGTATGAGATTGTCACCTGTCAAAATCAAAATGATGATTTGTAAATTAATAAAACATAATTATTTATACACCGTATATTTTTCACCGGGTCTGAGTGTTATGGAACTGTAGTCCTCCCAGTTCTTGTTTCCCACGCTAAAGGTTTGACCTAGTGTGGGGTCAGGTCTATGTGTGTATAAGTATACCTACTAGTACCTGTCGAACTATTTCACTTTTGGTTGGTAGTTTTTGCAAATTGATATTAATATAAGGTTACTATAAAATCTATATTAAATAAACAGGCATTAAGTCAGTTAAGGCCAGTTTCTTCTCGTTTCACTGAACATGGTAGTCTCAAGTGTAGTGCATTTAGCATGCAGAATGTTTGTAATAGTGAATACGTTAATTTTGTAGCAATGCTGGCTTGAGGAATATTAGCACGAGTGCATGGGAATAGCTTCAGGCTAATCGAGTCACTACAGTTGATTTGATAGCGAATTGCACATAGGTATACATTTCGAGCATTTAGCAAGTCAGCTGCAAGTGGTCGTATTCATCGTTTAAATTGCTGTTGGTTTCTGTTTGCAGATTTATTAAGACGGCGGTATACGCCAGGTTTTGAACCTATGACTTTCATATCAGCAGTCCGTGCCACTACGCTATAAAGTTTCTTACAAATAATAGGGAAAATAAAAAATTTATGTGAATTTAATTAACACACAAAAAATGTAATGTAGCCTACATGGATGCTAATTTCAAATTTTGTTTATAGGTTACACATTTCTCGTTTCGTTGCAACTTTCAAGTCCAGTCGATGCATATTTAAATACTTCCCTTATGTATCTTTATAACGATCAAATTATATGTTTCTATACATACATTTTTGAAGCTTGCTTTCTTTCTTTCTTTAGAAAATACAATTTCCAAGGCGATGGTAAAATTTGTTTTATCACAGAAAATGAAGATGAGTTTTATTGATACACTTTGGTAATATTTAATATAAATGTTTCCTTGGAATTCAAAGGAAGGGCTATTAGACTACTCTATAAGATCGAAAAATATTACCGCGGGCGAAGACAGGAGCAAATGCTAGTCTGAACAGGAGATCGTCTTTGTATCGCCATAGCTCTTTCGATTATTGCTCTCTAATAGTCCTGGTAATACGTTCTCACCGACCGCGACGTGAAGTCTTTTTATTTTATTTTACCATCGGAGAGTGCACTTTTGACCTCCACATTTTAGTTCTTGTTTTCTTTTCACAACTGAATCTTCAATACTTAGACTTTAAGTTATTGAATTGTTTGCAATTTTCTCTGCGCTTAAATGTGTTTCTGTCATGTCATGTACACATTTGTGATATCTGATAATATAATGAATCCGTTGCAGCTTACTTAATGCAGGTTATAATACCTATATATACAAATGAATAAGTATATACAAATGAATAAGTATATAAAAATAAAGAAACAAAGATAGCAGCGATAGCCTAGTTGGTTGCGGTACGGACTGCCAAGGCGCAAGTCGTAGGTTCGAAACCCAAGTGGCATACTCCTTTGACTTTTCTGAAGTTATGTGTGTATTAAAATGTTAATTATCGCTTGCTTTAACGGTGAAGGAAAACATCGTGAGGACACCTGCATATCTGAGATATTTTCGAAGGTATGAGAAGTCTGCCAACCCGCATTAGGCCAGCGTGGTGGACTACGGCCTAACCCCTCTCATTAGTAGAGGAGGCCCGTGCCCAGCAGTGGGACAATGTTTAATACAGGGCTAGTATTATTTATTATTATACAAATAAACGAAGTAATAGAATAAATTCAATTAGCTTAATGAAATTTCAAATTATAATAAATGTTTAAAACATTAATAATATACTTGAAAATAAAACATTAAATAAATAAAAATAATTAAATGACGAATATTGAGTGGAAAAATTGCATTGCATATAATAATATTATTGTGACAGGTACAGATAACGTATCAAAAATAAGGCCACTAAGTTTAATTTGTTGTATTTTCATGACTAGGTCACCGCGTAGCATACGGTCGGTAAGTTAGCTGCTGCATTTTGTCGCCGGTTCATTTCAGGTTCATAGGGATACGGTGGTAGTTCAAAACATGCGATCTTTCTGACGTAACCATGGGTCATGTGAACTCTCGTTAAACACTCATTATTAGACTTTCTATTACTTTAAAAGATTTATCTTTTAAAACACGAAAATTATATTAGGTATGTATTAAAGTAAACCATATAATTACATTGTATAACATTCTGCGTAAAGTCTAATTATTGATGATGATATTGTTTTTGTCTTTTGATTTATAATATTTTTTTTTATTTAAAACGTATTTCCAATTTATCATACGAGTATGTTTTTTGTCTTATGTCTAATATTTTGTTTGTTGCTCATATCAAAATGTTTTACCCTTAACCTATATGTTCACTCAACCGGCACTAAACAAAAGTAGGATACGCTCTTAATTGATTGATGTAATGATTAACTATATAGTTGCGTTCCATATGTACCGAGCCTCGCAAAACTTACTACAACTAGACATAATATATCCCTTAAGGAAGTTCTGTCGTGGTTTTGGAAGTAATTAAGGTAATATGGTAAAACAGACAAGGATTTTTTTGAAATTAAGACAATCCTTGTGAAAAATAATACAGCAATGTAATTTTATAAAGCACGCGAACTGACTGAAAGTTCGCTCGGAGGATCAGAAAATTTGAAAGTGCACAATGCAAGCTGTAACGTTGCATAATATGGCGCGTATTCAGCCAAAGTATTCGTTATGGTATTTGCTACACCTAGCCAACGAGGGCATACGTTTTTCAATATGACGCCGAACGTCAGGTGTTCATCTAATGACCTAAATATCAAAATCTATTTTAAAATTACAGCTTTAAGTTTCAAATAGGATCGGGACGAATGATGTTATTTGAGTCGTTTTCAAATGGAGGAGGTGCGAGCCCTCCCTCACGGTGCGAGCGTTGCCAACGGCGGAGAGCACTTGAGACTCTGGTGAACAGATCTGAACGGCGATATTCGCGAGCCGAGGGGTTCACTCGCTGCATCCCTTTTGCTCGCAGCAGCGAGCGGCGCTAGGCGGGCGGGAGGCATCCGGTCGGGGCCGCTAGCGTCACTCACGTCGTCTCGGTCTCCTCGGTCGTGTGTCCGAACCTCTCCTGTCCGCGACGTACGTTCTCTCCGAACCCTACCAGTACTTACACGAGCGTGTTGCGACTGACGCGCTGCCCAGAAAACAACTCATATCGCGAAATATCCTTAAACATTTGATCTGTTGATCTCTTATTCATATTAGTTCACTTTCCGTTACATATCATTAATTTTCTTTCGGAAACATACTTCTAAATATTTGGAAAGTCTGTTCCGCGTATGAACTTTTAAACTCGGTACGAAAAAGGATTGTTAAGAGTGTGGAAGCTGCCAGCATTCTTCCAGCCGCTTTGCCTAATTTTCAATCACCAGGCATTTGGTGAGTACCCTAGTATCTTTGAATAACAAAATCACTGCATTTTTAAATTTTCTCAATGTGATTTTTCTCGGGTACTCTTAATTTTCACAGTCTATAAACAAACAGGTGGAGATTTTTTTCCAATTTATATTTTTAGTAATCTCATGTTTAAGAAAATTGCGACTGCGGGATACTGATACTGTTTTAGGCAAACTAAAATTTTTAATTAATGTTAATTATCATATAATTAAATTATCTCGTAAAATTAATTTGTTTATTGATTTTTATGCAATAAACTTGTTTTTATTTATTTATTATTTATCTTAGTACAGGAAACAAACAGTATTAAGTATATTAATAATTAAAGATACATATAACTAAATCTTGGACCAATAAAGTTTCCAACAATAAAATGTATTTATACAAGTCGAATAAAACATACCATGTTTTATTTTTAATAGATTTTCGAACTATAAGAATATAATTTATTGTGTGTTCATTATTGTTTTATTGGTATGTTACAAATTCTTACCATGATTAAAATAAACCCGATAAAGATCTGTTAATGTCGAAATGTCTTGAGAAGGCATTAGGGAAGTTAATTGCCTTTCGTAGGAGGAATGGGATAAGATTATTCCGAGTCGTACTTAGTACCTTTTATGTCCTATTACGGCATTTATTACAGTAAACCCTTGTTAATATATTGAGCCAAACATCATTCTTATAATTATATATATTTTACATGTACTTTGTAGACCGCATGTTTAAGTACAAGTAAAACTAACGGAAGGATGATCTTTTCTTTGTAATTAAGTGATTAAGTTGTCTAATTTGTAAACTTGTGAAAGCAAAGTTTCTAATATAGGAATGGTCCTTTGGCATATCGCTCACAAATACTTGGTAGATTGAAGATCGCAGCTATGTGTTTAAGTCCCGCCAAAACTAAGTTTCGCCTTTGATCTCAAGCAATAGGCGGCATTTTGATGTTAGGGACCAGATAGTAAAGTAGTTTATTGTCAAAATTTGTGTTTAATTAGTATACTTACTATTAAGTTTAGTTTTAGTTATCACCATTGTTTAAACTGTTGAATTTAAATATCGTTGAAGTTTTGTCTGTATGTCCATTATAAAATTACCACATTATGTCAGCTATATTCGCAATAACTTATGCTGAATATTTAAAAAAAAAATTGTTCAGTCTGACTGTTGCTCAGAAAACGCACTTAAATGTCAAGTGTCTTCGTCGTAGAATATTAAGTGTAGTTTTAGTTGATTACGGCTTTAACCGTAACTAAACTCTTTATAAAGTTTTTTTTATAGTTAAATATAAAATCATCGCATAGTTCCAACTATAGTCACACTTAACTTATGTGGCTATTTATTATAAAATAGAAAACAATCAAGTCTGACTATGGCTAAAACAAACTATGAACTTATTTTTAATTACCTTAATCTTCCTTTGACTAAGGAAATTGACTTTACTAATAGTTAAAATTGACTACGACTGTAACAACACGGTTAAGACTGCTAACTAATAGTTTTATTTGAGGACGATTTTATACGAAAAAATAAATAAACTGTCATATTTACCAAAATCGGACCTCTTAATAATTTAATAGACGCTTGTTTATGGTTTCAAGCGATTTTCGGATTGGATAAAGCCTGCATCTTGATTTGACCGTGGAGGCAGTTTTATAGAATTATTTGATTTTAAATTTTTTACGAGATAAATTGAAAATGTCAGTAGCGAAACTTATTTTATCAGGATACCACAGCATTATAGGTTACATTCTAAACCTAAGCATAGCATCTGTTTTTTTTATTTTATATAATTTAATCCTATCAGACTAAACGTTCCGAAATGTATCCATAGAAATCACATATATTTTTTATATAGCAATGACTGGAAAGGGCTGTTCAGGAAATTCATAAAACTGTAATTGTTTTTTACGATTCACCATAAGTTATCTCCTTAAGTAAATACTTAAAAAAAAATATTTATATTACTTTGAATATAAAAATAAATATTAGAGAAATAAAAATTCAAATAGTATAAACAACTAAATTTTACAACCATCAACAAAGTTATAAACATGTTTCTGCGCATAAAACAAATACGTTGCAAACTTTCCCCTTTTAGACTCTTTATAGTCTAAATTATATACGCTTGGGGGCAAAAATGGAGATATATACCACTATTGGGACTCAAAAGTTATCGCAACTCATGACCGCGACGGGACATTATATTATTTTCATACTTCATATTCCATTACATAGTGGAAACGTATGTTTCAGCGCGCTGTGACCGCAATAATTTTTATAAAGGTACATTCCTCAATTCAATATATAACCGGTGTGAAGAAAAATTACTTCTTTATGAGATAGGTTTTTCTTTTACGCACGAATGGGTAGAGCAGCCGTGATGTATGTTCAAGGACTTAATGGTATCTGCGTAGTTGTTTTCAAGTCTTTTAGGTGATAAGTACATACTATAATAAATTATTGTCTAATCTTCAGTAATACGGTTATGTGATAGTATTATATATGTGATAGAATTTTGTCTAAAATTGGAGTATATTACGTAATTTATTTTAGGACAGGTATTTCTGATACTTCGATAGTTCTTCGCAACAATTTTAATATAATTTTTTAGCCAGCAATTACAAACTAACTAGATAAGCCATCATTTTTAATTAATTAATGTATAGTTAATGACGATCAGTTCCAAAAAACATAACTACTCAGTTCTTTATATGTTATTATTAGGTAATAACATGATTTGGTTCCATGACGCTTAAAGATACAACAAAGTTATTTGAATGAATATCATCCCCATTACTATCTATATTCATAATGTTTATCAATATTATCTGTTACATTTTAAAGATATTTAGAATATAAATCAAAATATAATATCAGAATATAAAGTTCTTTTTAAACAGAATTTAACGTATGTATTCTGTGTTTATAATTTCGTTGAGTACATTTATCTTCCCTACAGACTTATTTTACACTTACACTGACACTTACTTTGATTTCTCGGCTGGCATAATCCTTAACTAGCTGAGCATCTGCCTCGTAAATAGCAATGTCAGGGCTAGAATAACTGGTGTGGCGAGTCAAGCCATGGTGAAACTCGCTACCGTGAAACGAAAGTCTAGTAAGATGCGAACATCTAATAGTTGTTTGAAGTCGGTAAACTTTTATACAAGATGCAAGTCCCGACGCTACTTCGGGTAAGATAGCAAATGATGCATCATTTAATCTTGAGATTTGATTTGAAAAGGTTTAATGTATTACTTAAATAGACGTTTAATGTATTATTTCAACGGTAGGCAGCGGGTTTGCTGTGCCCTGGTATTGCAGAAGTCTATGGGCGGCGGTGACTACTTACTATCAGGTGGCCCGTCTGCTCGTCTGCCTATCGAGGCACTAAAAAAAAAAAAAGATACTTTGTGGTGTTCCACTGCCTCACTACTCATTATTCTGTTTGAAGGTAGACTTTTGGACTATTAATAAAACCAGTATTTACAGCTTGCCAAAGTCTCATTCATCGTCAGTAAAGAATAATCAGCAATAAGGTCTTGTAATAAGTTTTAATTAACTATTTTACAAGAAGGCAACTTAATCATAGATCAGCTCAATGTATGTTACATTGAGCTGATCTAATCTAATGCAATCAAATCAAATTAAATTGTATTTAAATTGTATAACCAAATATGGTTAACCGGTGTTCGAAAAGATCAACGCTAGAGTTTCTTGCCCGTTCTTCTCTAACGAAACTGCATTTGAACTGGCGATGGCGGTAGAGTAAAAATTGACTGAATCTGAATCTGAAACTGAATACCATTTCGTGGATTCAATAAATATTTGATTTTGATCATGGACATTTGGGGATTGGCTTGGGTCAGAAAACAAGTTGTTTAGATCCCTTGAGGGCATTTTTTTTCACCTTGATGGCATTTTTTATGATTCACTATTATAGTAATAAGGTTTTTCATAGTTCATTCTAGAAAACATTTATAGGGTTCAGTTGTTTTTATTTCCTTATGTAATACTATATGGAAATGAAATATACTTGCTTACTGAAAGTTAAGAAATTATTAAATTATAACATGTTTTTCGGATGACCTGAAACCAAATTTCAATGAGTCACTTTCCATCTTATTAAATATTCTTATTATATTATATATAGCAGCGATAGCCTAGTTGGTTGCGGTACGGACTGCCAAGACGAAAGTCGTAGGTTCGAAACCCAAATGGCATACATCTCTGACTTTTCTAAAGTTATGTGTGTATTAAAATGTTAATTATCGCTTGCTTTAACGGTGAAGGAAAACATACATACATATACATATACACTCACGCCCGTATCCCATGGGGGTAGGCAGAGACTATTGACTGCCACAAGCTACGATCCTGACACACTTCTTTCGCCTCTTCCACATTCATACATCTTCTCATACATTTTCGGCGGTTGGAGGTACTCCTGATTTGCCCTTTTAGGAGAATATCGTTAATTTGATTAGAATAAATTCTCCTCGGGCGCCCTCTACCCACTCTTCCAGTCACATTCGCACGATAAATACCTTTCGTAAATCGCCTTTCATCCATCCTCTCCATATGGCCAAACCATCTCAGCATACCTCTTTCTATCTTAGTCACCACATCATTCTTCAACTCACAACGATCTCTTATCACGCTATTCCTCATACGATCAGCAAGGGTGACTCCACACATACTCCGTAGGGAACGCATCTCCACCGCATTTACACGACTTTCATGCTTCTTCTGCCACACCCAACATTCACTTCCATACATAAGTGTCGGTACCAGCACACCATTATGAACAGCCATTCGCGCCTTTTGTGACACCGCCTGGCTGCTCATTATCGCGCGCAAGGCACCATTCACTTTATTACCTGCCATCACTCTCCTTTCAATATCCTCCTCATATTTCCCATCTCTCGTTATCACGCTTCCCAAATACACAAACTCTCTCACTTGTTCCACTCTCTCACCATCTATAGTTATGCTACACTCGGTAGCGTCTTCCTCTCTTTCTATCACCATAACTTTCGTCTTACTTCCATTTATTTTCATTCCCTTCTCTTTAAATGACTCATTCACTACATTTAACATGTCTTGTAGCTCCCCCACCGATGACGCAAGCAATACCTGGTCATCGGCGTAGAGAAGACACTTGACATGCAACTCATTCATTTCCAGTCCACATTCCATATCTTTCAAAACTGTCAAACAGCTGTAAATATAAAGATTAAAGAGCCATGGAGACGCAACACATCCCTGCCTAACACCTCTAGAGATGTTAAACCAGTCTGAGTGCGCTCCATTTACCCGTATACAGGCTTTTGAGTCCTTGTAAAAAGACCTCAAAGCACTCACTAGGCGGCTCTCAATCCCATATGTCAGTGACAGTGTTGACCATAGTTCATCCCTCGGCACACGATCATAAGCCTTTTCCAAGTCTACGAAGGCACAGTACACCTTTTTAGACTTAGCTAAGTGTTTTTCTACAATGCACCTTATGGAAAAGACTTGATCAGTGCAACCCATTCCTCTTCTAAATCCTGCTTGTACATCCCATATTTTTTCTTCACTTTCATTCATCACTCGTGTGATCAATATCTTTGCATACAATTTACCGACAACGCTGAGAAGACTTATGCCTCGATAGTTTTTGCATTCTTGCTGTGACCCTTTGCCTTTATAAAGTGGAACAATGACGGCTCTACACCAGTCCTCTGGCACTCGACCATTACTCCAACACATATTAAAAAGTAGCCACAACAATTTTGCCACTATACTTTTGCCGCTTCTCAACATTTCAACAGTAACCCTGTCATACCCTGCAGCCTTGCCTATCTTCATATAATTCAACGCATTCATTATTTCATCTTCCGTAATCACCTTGTCTGCATCGCCTTTTGAATGAGCCGAGTCTATAGCATCCTGTATATTAGCTACGCTCTCATCGCCATGCTCAAAAAGATTTTTAAAATAAACTTTCCAGCGATGCAAGACTTCTCTTTCATTGCTCAACATTCTACCATCCTCACTCCTAATCACGCCTAACTTTGACGCCCCTGATGATCCCCTAGCCAACCGTACCTGTTTCCAGAACAGTTTGATATTTGCTTTGAAATCACCATAAAGCTTTTTGTCAAGCGTTTCTTTCTTACTTTCTTTCTTTCTATCAACTACTTTCTTAACTCTCTTTTTCGCTTCAGCATAAATACCCTCTGCTTTTATCCTTTGTGGATCTGCGTCCCCTATGACATTCAAAAATCCTTTCGCTTTTATAGCTAGTTAATCTAGCCATGCCTTTTTCTTCTCTTCCACGACCTCTTTCACTTCATTATCCCACCATTTATCATTAATCAGTCTTTCCTTCCTCTTTGCTTTGCAAAGGAAGGAAATCTTTGCTTTGTGAAGGAAAACATCGTGAGGAAACCTGCATATCTGAGAATTTTTCGAAGGTATGAGAAGTCTGCCAACCCGCATTAGGCCATCGTGGTGGACTTAAGGCCTAACCCCTCTCATTAGTAGAGGAGGCCCGTGCCCAGCAGCAGGACAATGTTTAATACAGGGCTAGTATTATTATGTACTATATTATTACCATTATAATTAACAACAAGTGCTGCAAGAACTATTGTTACTATTGAAATACTAACTAACTTTTGCCTGTAGCTTCACATGGTTCTGCTATTATGTTTATCACTTCTTGGACTATGTTTGTTACGAAAACGACACTTTCAGTATTTTAAATGTTTTACCCCTGAAACCTTAAACAGATGATGGCAAACATTGAAAAAAATAACAAAATTGGTTTAGCCGTTCTCAAGTGGCACGCTCACTAAAAATAGCATTAAATTTAATTATTTTTAAGGTAACCCAAGAGTTCTTTGCTCGATTTCTCTGGGTTATTTGTTTTCCTATTATAGGTCTATACTTCAAAAAAAATCTATAGAAAGGATCATTAAATAAGTCTCAGTCCCTAAACATTTTTATTCTCGCGGAGAGCCATTCTTATTTTACTTTACGCAAAAATCATAAAGGTAGACAATTGGAATTTGTAATATACCACTAAAACAGATAAAAACTCCGACTTTTTAGAATATAATATTTTATGTTTTATATTTAAATTATTGACAAAACCTTACATACATAAATTGTGTGTTCATCCGATCCGAACGATCCGAAAGGTGTACGTTTTTTAAAAATTCAATAGAATTTTAAAATCGGAATACGGAATTAGAGTATATATACATACCCTTGGCATGGGTGGCAAGCAGGTGTTCACGACTTTCATCAAAACGTTATTTTGGTAATGATTACCATGATTTATTCAAGCGTGATTTTATTGAAAACAAATTACCATTTTACGTTGAGGGCATTTAGAATTAATTTAAAAGCCCCTTTGAAAAACGATGAGGGTTTAAAATGTGCTTTTAGTTGATCTGCAGTATTAAATGACCTATATGCATATTTTTATTAATTAACATAGCGATTTATAAAACACGCAACATTATCCTTGTGAAGCCTTTTCGGTTATATTCCTTATGATAATCATTTAATAATGTAATATATTGAAACAAAGCCATAGAATAAAATCACGAGACTTTTAAACTGTATGCAGAAAGGAGCACGTGAGATATAGATAGCCCAATAGAAAGCTCCAGAACATTAACCTCGCAAAACATGCACTGCGTTCGTCATCCTGGCCATGTTTTAAATCTCGCAATATCCGCTAATTTCATTGGCTAGAACGTGTTTTAAACTGTCTTAAAACACAACACTGCTCTTGGCGGCAAAAATTGACAAAGCGGTTGATATCTATCCAGACCAACTGTCCCATAAAATAAACTCTGAGAGGATACTAGTGTATTTTATATTTTATTTAATCCCGAAGGTGTGAAGTTTGAAGTGCAAATAGTTCACCCAAACACGTCAACCTTATTTTCGTATCATGATGCGATAATCGGCAAACCATATCAGGCATAAATTCCGATAGCGGGCAACTCATGTGCTATTTTTCGTATCGAATATTTAAATAATAATTGCGATTGCTTGACCTGAGAATCGAATCTAGGACTTCACCGGTTACTCTGCCTATTCACATCTTTATTCAAAACTGTAATTGTACAGTAGAAACTCAGTTTTATAAATCGACATCATTTTATTTATTGGTTTATCAACAGTTAATACAATAATACATGCTTATTAAAAGTTATGCTATTTATATATAGTATCTATATACATAGTTATTAAATAAATTTGTACTACTAATTAAGATAAACACGCCTTACTATGTGTCGACAGATTTAACAATAACGCACCTTCTAAAAGTTTAGAACTCAAGTTTGCCATTACATTGTTGTTTGCAACAGAAGATGCCAGATGAACTTAGCTTTCCATAACTGTATCGATACAGTTTGCTAGTGTCAACAACCTGGCCTAGCGAGGGCTTCCTGAACAGGTTCCCGAGTCCCGACGCGCTGCGGTGAAGATGGGAGGGGGCGTAATCCTTGCGAGCAAAGACCCTATCCCGTTACTTAGATATTAATGTTGAATACACGGCGTAAGCTGACGATCTATCAATATTTACATACATTATTTAGGTTTAATTATTTCTTGATTAAATATGAGTTTTGTGATTATTTTGTAAATGATGAGGTGTTAGAGCATATTAATAGTACATAATAGACTTTGAAAATAATAATACAGCAATCTAGCGGTACTAGTAGTGTTTATACATACATATACACTCACGCCTGTAAACCCCGAAGAGGTAGGAGGGGTAACCACCCACTTTTCGCCGAATTTATTGCGGTCCATAATGTCATAAGGGGCGAGCCTATCACCATACCGGGCACAATTCTAGACTCCGGGCTGAAACGGAGTATTTCTAAACAGAAAAACCCAAAATCACTTTCCCGACCTAGGGATCGAACCGTAGACCTCAGCACAGCAGTCGTAACGCAATAACAACTGCGCTACCGAGGTAGTACATTTTATAATATTAATTGTCGTACTAAACATAGCTGCAACATATTTATTATTTAACTCCGTGTCTTACCATAAACATTTTACCCAAATATTATTAAGATACAATCCAAGGGACCCCAAAATGTCAGTTAATTGTTAATGGAAAGCGAAACAGATTGATGTTATCCATCACGAAATTAAACAATACAACAAAGTTTAGTATTCGGGACGTTGCAGAGGGTACCTACGCATGCTGCAAAGGAATCACGACACCAAAGCTATCGTCTGTAAAGCTCACGGTATGATACATCAAACCACTCGCCGCCACATCCGGTTGTTGACGAGAATCAACTTTCAGAGGAAAACATGTCGAAACCATTTGTGATATGGCGCACTGATTTGATTTAAGACAACAGGATTCGCAACAATTTCATGGAATAATTCGACATTTTTCTAACCGAGCCATAACGATTAAAATAATATGTTAAAGCAAACAAAGGGTTGTGTGATCGCCAGAGCGTTGATACGTGTTTATAACGATTCGAGTCGTGGAATGGAATTTAATAGCGTTTTAATGTTATTTATAGAATAATACTTTTCGCTAATGTATTGCATATTATAATTATCTTGCTACCTACTGAAGTTTTAAGTATTACAGATGAGAACGATAATTAAATGTTTTAATTATTAATTAACAAAATAAGGTTACCTATATTATCCCGTGTTACGCTGCTTTTAAAAAACAAAGGCAGCCATGGGGACCAGCTACAGTAACGAAAACTTAAAACTTTGAAATTACTGTGTTCTTTTTTGAAATAGACTCCATGAAGTGTGAACTTTTTTTGTTTATGATTGTTTGTCAATAATTATAGAAACAGCACTAACAGTGCTTTTTCCATCCCAATAGTACCCAACGTGTCTGTAAAGGTCTCACTTCAAAAAATCTATATCTCACATGATTTATTGTTTACCATAAATAATGTATAATTTTATCAAATACATGGTTTTATATTCATAGAGGCATATACTTATTCAATGAACGTCAGTTTTTATAGTAAAAATAGGCAAAAGAACGAGTGAGTTTTTTAGTAACTCTCGCTACTTGATACTCTAATTGGACGGCACTGCGCTTACCATCAGTGTTTTGCTGTGACAGGATAAAAAAATGTGATAATAAGCTAGTCGAGCCGATCCATTCATGACTTCATGACTGTCCACAGCGTGGCTCTATCACTTAAGAAAGCACATTTCTTTATTGGCTTATTTGAAACACATTCAATATGTGACTGTGGCTGTATTCTTTATTATATGGAAATTATACAAACCGGTTCATTCAATTTTAGAAATAAAATTTATCTGTGATGCGTGTGATGGGTCCGACAATGCATTCAATGACCACACTCGGCATTATGAAAATGTGGCGCCGTCGAAATCATTGTCCGCAATATTCCGGATAAAAACTCCGATTGAAAATAACCGTGTTTCCGCATGGACAAGGCGAATATTGCATTTTCGCTCGGATGACGTGTCAACTGCATTTTAAATAACTTAGTGGGCTTCGGGCTGGTATGGCATCCCGTATTGATTTGAGGTATTTTCGGTAAGTGGAACTTTTTGGTGTGTGTCTGCTGACACTATTGCGCGATATATGTCCTTAGTAATTGTTATTACTTACAGTATTTTGTTTTATTTATTTACAAATATATAAACAAAATACAAAATAAAGCTAAAAAGTTGAATTCATAAAAAAATATCTTATTAATGCGAGTAGCACAATGCATTGATAAATTATTACATTTGAAATGAAACAAACATTATTCTATTCGAAATTCAAGCAGAGTCCTTTCAAATAATACAAGATCAGGTTATCTCAAAAATAAATAGCTTTATTGTTCCTTTGTAGCAGAACCGGCTTCACAGAAAAACGCTTACTTCTTTCATGAGATGAGATTTGATTTAAACAGGGAGCCCATTAACGTAATTTGAAAATTATATTGGCATATTTCCTTTTTGTTTAACATAGTATAAATAGGTGTAATGTCATATTTTTCATTTATTCGCATTTGGATACTTCACCACAAAATAAATTAAAAAAAATATGGTATAAAAATCGAAATTTTGTTCATCAATATTATATTAGATTTATGATAGCTTAAATTAATGTAAATAATCTTACAGTATTCAAAATCTAGTAAAAAGTTTTCACTCAAACAAAGTTAGCAATCTCGTTTCATAAACTACAACTTTCAAATATAATCGGACGCCGTAAATTGAACACAAACACAAATGTTATTGTTTATTTTAACCGTTTTAACCTCATCTCTGATAGCGAAGAGTATAATATTCAATGTTCTACAGTTTAATGATCTTTGTTTGTGGTTTATTACATTTTTTTTCCTGGCACGGCTAAGTGACTACACTGCATATAAGCACAGCGCCTTCCAATTAGAGTAAAGTAGAGAGAGACAATCAATCCCCCTCTACTCAACACAATCATGCCTGCTTCTTCACACTACGCCATGGGCAAGAAGGTGAAGAAGCAGTCGAGGGTACTCAGAAGGCCGCAACACGGCCAAACATCGTACCCCAACTCTAGACCCTCGATAAAAACCGGATGTACACTGGCTGATCCCGGAACGCGGCACACTTGCGTGTGCCACTATGGTGACACCCTGTGTACGGTGGTCGATATCCGGGCGGATATGTATATCCTACCACCAGCAAATTGAGATTTATTAGAACAGCATTCAAATTAGTCGTGGTAAAACAAGTATATTCGTTAGTTTTCAATCAGTTACGCGTGACTGGATCTCCCTTCAAAACGAGGCCCTAGTTTGCGCATCACTGCCATGTTGCGATCGAATTTGCCTGCAAGCGATATAACTGCAAATACATATTTTGTTAAATATATTACGATTTAAAATAATATTTTTGATGTAGGCGAAGGTGTATGCATATTTGTGGCGTATCGACGTACCGAGAATCCCTGGCCGTCACACATTACTTGCTTGAGGTTTTGTGACATTGCACGCACTTTTTTTTTGTCGCGGGGAAAGCGTTTTATTACTGCCGCCCGCTCCGGGGGAAGCGGAATAAGAATAAAACGGGTATGCTAGACTAGCCGGTCTTACGACCCAGCATCCCCCTCGCTCGGATGATGGCTATCCGAGCTGCCACTGGGCCGAGTACCTACCCCCTATGTACACCCCACCCGACACTACCAGCTAAAACCCCGCGGTGACCTTCTTCGGCGCTTACGGAGCGATCCCGGGGTATTCTAAGGAGAACATTGCACACACTTGCGTGTGCTACTATGGCAGGTTTTACACCCTCGGTACAGTGGTCGCTATCCAGGCGGATATGAATATCCTACCACCAGCTATAATTTATGGGCATTTATTTCTCTAATATGTTAACAATTAGACAACGCGACAAATTAAAATAAGCTGCTAATGACGCTCTTTTAATACAGATAGATAGCCATATTTCACAAAAATGGTAGATTGCCTTTGATTCAATACGACTCATATAAAATGCGACGTGAGGCCAGCACACGTAAAAAGACATGGATGGTTGCTTTCACTCAGACAAGTACATTTAAGAAACCAACAGATCGTGACATGTGTTTTTCAGGTGTGACAAATAACAAAAGCTACTTAAGATTTTTGTACGTGCATCTCACGCCAAAAATCTATGAAACGGCAAAATTTGTTAGTTTTAAGGCTTTTTAATGAATAGCTATGGTTTATAAAGTCATATCATTTGTCCGTGTTACAATAACCATCCACATTTGTGTCTTTACCACACACGTGTTTGACATGGTTAAGGGGTCTGCGTGCGTCGCTATATCCCAAATTTGGACCCACTCTATCACTATTAATCGTTTAATATTTATTCATGTAGTTCCAGTTTATATATTTATACTTTTAAATAAATTATACGTACATATACACTCACGCCTGTAATCCCCGAAGGGATAGGCAGAGGTGTAACCAGTGCACCTACTTTATGCCGAATTTATTACGATCCCATAATGTGATAGGGGGACGAAGCCTATCGCCATACCGGGCTAAATTTCAGACTCTGGGCTAATACTGAGTATTTCTAAATAGACCCAATATCATTTTACCCGACCCGGGGATCGAACCCATGACCTCAGCACAGCAGTCGTAACGCATGCGCAATTACAAGGTAGACAGTAAATAAATTATAGGAACTAAAAAGTACTTTGAAATATAGTTTTGAAATTCTTATTACCTGATCCAATCGACATTATTGAACCACATGAGTCTATGACAGATCCCGCTGTGCCGCTCACGGCGACCCGGCAAGATCCCTTTTAAAACCAAGCGCGTCGAATCTCAATGCCTTTTGAAACTTAATACTCACAAAGCTTTGTAGCTTGATTGAGTATTTTAGATTACACACGCTATAGTACCTTTGACAGACTGTATTTCTACTTAATTTTTTTTCAAAATTCATTAAAAATCCTAGCTCTTGAGTTCTGGTAAATACTCTTGACTTATTATGCCTCATAGTGCCCTGCTTTAGCCAGAGTACCCACGACCGCCTTTCTCATAGTATGTAAATATTACAAGTAAAAATGTATTGTAATTTAGTTTATCAATTGTAAACTGGAATAGCAGCGATAGCCTAGTTGGTTGCGGTACGGACTGTTAAGACGAAAGTTGTATGTTCGAAACCCAAGTGGCACACACCTCTGACTTTTCTAAAGTTATGTGTGTATTCTTTGCTTTAACGGCGAAGGAAAACATCGTGAGGAAACCTGCATACCTGAGAATTCTCAAAAAGAATTGAAGTCTACCAACCCGCAATAGGCCAGCGTGGTGGACCTTAAAGTGGTGGACCTTTAAGGCCTTTTTTTTTTTTTTTTTTTTTGTCGCGGGGAAAGCGTTTTATTACTGCCGCCCGCTCCGGAGGGAAGCGGATTTAGAATAAAACGGGTATGCTGGACTAGCCGGTCTTACGACCCAGCATCCCCCTCGCACGGATGATGACTATCCGTGCTGCCGCTGGGCCGAGTCCCTAACCCCTATGTACACCCCACCCGACACTACCAGCTAAAACCCCGCGGTGGCCTTCTTCGGCGCTTGCGGAGCGATCCCGGGGTATTCTAAGGAGTGCTAGAATTGCAGCCGGAAACGCCCCTGCGCGGTGCTGCGTAGCAGCCCATCTCCATGGAGGGCTAAGGAGCCCCCGCGCACCGAACAACGACAGCGAAAGAGGCCTTACCACCCACGCTGCCGTCCATCTCGGGGTCGCACGATGCTCCGAATTTGGGAGTGCATCGATACGGGCTGACAGCCCTCCGCTGCGCGCCCGCGACCCCCGATGGCCCCTATTAGTCGCCTCGTACGACAGGCAGGGGTTACCGTGGTGGAATTCAAACGCCCCCATGCCACAGGGCGGGAGACGCCGGTCAGTCGTCCACCCGGCGCCTCCTACGTCTTCTCTGGCGGCGGGAGGGATCATTTCGTTCCCGATCCCTCTCAGCACTCTCCTTCTGCGAGATGACGTTCTCGCAGAAGTGGGCCACCGCACGCCAGGACCTCCGGCTGGCGACCATGGACGACACCACGGCCGGCAGCGAGAGGTCTCCTCCAACGACTGCTCTGAGAGCGCTGCGCTCTTCATCCCAGGCTGGGCACTCCTCCAATGTATGCTGGGCCGTGTCCTCGCGGCAGTTGCCACAGTGGTGGCACACGGCGGACACCTCCTTCCCGATCCGACACAGGAACGAACCGAAACACCCATGGTCCGTTAATACCTGTGTCAGTCGGAACGTAGGCGCCCCGTGGCGCCTGTCTAGCCATCTCTTTAGGACAGGACGCACTGCTGCGACAGTCCTCAAGCCCGCAGTTGGGCTCTCCAGCCTGGTATGCCACTCCTCCACGGCGGTTCTGCGAAACCGGGCCGCAATCTCCCTCGGGGCCAATCTCTCTTGATGGCGACTGGACGCCTCCTCCCGCCAGAAGAACGCTGACGAGAGGAGTTTTGCGTCCAACTCCCAAGGGAGTGTGCCGGCCAATACGCAGGCCGCCTCGTGGGAGACCGTGCGGTAGCCCCTTACTATTCGCTGCGCCACCAAACGCTGTGGTTTGCGCAGCAAGGCGATGCAGCGGGGTTTTAGGGACTCGGCCCATACGGGACATCCGTACAGGGCCATTGACCGCACGACTCCGGCGTATAAACTTCGGCAAGGGTTACCAGGTCCCTCCAGGTTCGGCAGCAGGCGTCCGAGCGCGCCCGCCGCCCGCACCAATTTCGGCGACAACTCCTCGAAATGGGCTCGGAAATCCCACCGGCTGTCCAGAATCAATCCCAAGTACTTCATTTTACAGCCGATGGGAATCCGCAACCCCTCCAAATCGATGTGGGGCCCTAAAGGTGGCCGAATCCGAGGCCTGTGAAAGCAAAGGGCCTCGGTTTTGTTCAGGGCCACCTTAAGGCCCAGTCGCCGAATCCTGCCCACCACCTGTTCAGTTGCGAACGAGGCGAGCAGAGTGGCCTCCTGGAAAGACCTGGCTGTCGCTGTTACTAGCGTGTCGTCAGCATAACAGACGACAGCGACGCCTCGGGGGTTCGTACCACGGAGCACCCAATCGTAACCGATGTTCCACAGGAGAGGGCCCAGGACTGAGCCCTGTGGAACACCGCATGCCATCGCTCTTCGGTGCCACCTGTCGGCGCCCGGATACACTATGTACCTATCTGACAGATACGAGCGCACCAGACGCCGGAGATACAGTGGCACCACATGGTACCGTAGTGCTTCCATTATGCAGGCCCAAGGCAATGTGTTGAACGCGTTGGCGATGTCTAGAGACACCGCCACCACCACTTCACCCCGAGCCACTGCATCCTCCGCTTGTGCCTTGACCCGCAAAATCGCGTGTACTGTAGATCGGCCTTGCCGGAACCCATACTGGCACTGTGCCAAGTTCGGCCCGACCCCTTCAAGATGCTCGACGAGGCGAGCGTGAATGATACGCTCGAAGAGCTTGCAGACCTCGTCGAGCAACACGATGGGCCGGTAGGCCGATGGCGACTCTGCGGGCCGCCCCTCCTTCTTGAGCAGGACCAACTTCCCAGTTTTCCACTGAGACGGAAAACGGCCCTGCTCCAGGCACGCGGAGAACAGGCCACGGAGCCTAGTCCCCAGATGCTCGACGGCTAATACCCACGCACGTCCGGGTATACCGTCGAGACCCGGGGCTGTTTTCTTGCCCCGCAGCCGAAGCACCACCGCCCGAAATTCCTCGGGCGAAACCTCCGAAATAACCCTTGCCGAACTCAACGACGATGGCGTCGATGGATGTGACGCCATCGGTGGGGGAGTGACATCTTCAGTGGCAGGGAACAAAGCTGCGACGACCTCCTCGACTAGGTCGCCCCGGAGACTCTGCGTCAGTGGGGGCGCCCACGGGCGATATCTCCTCATCGCCACGCGATATGGACGCCCCCAAGGGTCGTTATCGAGAGTTCCCCGGAACTCCTTCTGAGCTGCAGACTTTGCCCTAGCTATAGCCACGCGCAGCGCTCTCTTCGCCTCCCTGTGGAGGCCGTGAAGCAACCGCTCCTGGTCCTCGTCACCGGGAAGACGGATCCGGCGACGACGATGTCTGGCGAGACGACGGAGGGCGGCCACGCAGGAGACACGTAACCGCATGAGTTCCGCCGACCACCAGAACACCTGGCGCTTCTCGGGAAGACGTCGAACTCGGGGCATGGCTGCGTCGCAGACGCGCGACATCGCTGCCCCGAACCACGACGCCTCCTGCTCGACCTGCATCGGTCCCTCTGGTGCAGGGAGCCACGCCTGGGCCAGAGCGGCTTCCTTCAGGGCCTCAACATCGAGGCGTTTTACTGACCAACGCGGGCCGTCCGACCGCGAGCCGGTCGGTTCTCCACTGGACTGGGTGTTAGGGGACAAGGCGACGTCGAACCGAATGTATCGGTGATCCGACAACGTCTCCTCGTCCACAAGAACTCTCCAGTCACGGACACGGCGGGCAATAGCTGGGGTGGCGAACGTGAGGTCCACCACCGATCCGCCATTATGCCGCACGCACGTGTTGACCGACCCGCGATTCACGACGGCCAGGTTGGCCGAGATCGCCCATTCCTCCAGGGCCTCGCCACGCCTGCTGGTCACCGACGAACCCCAAGCCAGAGACTTGGCGTTGAAGTCACCGGCAACGAGAACGGGGCGAGGCTGACTGTCTTGCACCACCAGGGCCCCCAGCCGAGTGAGAAAGAGCTCGAACTCGGCCAGGGATCTATTGGGGGAGAAATACACACCCACAATCCAGATCCCCCCCAACAGAACCGCCACACATCCCGACCCCTTCGCTACTTTTTCGAAGGGCGGGGAGCCGGCAGCGCCCCGAGTGATGACGGCCACCAAACCGTTAAGGTCCCCTGCCCAGTCTTCCCTGGGGGGAACAAAATAAGGCTCGGCGACCACAGCCACTTGTATCGACCACTGCGCCATGCTCTGGACTAGCAGGTCCTGGGCCCTGGCGCAGTGATTAATGTTCGCCTGGAGGAAACGTTGCGCCATATTAATGGGCAATCTCCATCTGCTCCTCTACGGGGAGCGCTGTTGGCTGGGTCACAACCGCCGTTCCCCGACCACGATTTGCGTGACGGGGGCGGGAGGAGGCGACGCATGCCTTGGCGCCCACCTGGTGCCCCGCGGGTTTACCAGCATCTGCGCAAACTGCGCAATGCGGCTCCGCGGAGCACCCCTTGGCCTTGTGGCCCAGTTGACCGCAACGGTAGCAGATGCCGCTGCGGTCACACTCTTCGGTGCACCGCATCCGCACATGGCCCTTGTGCAGGCAGCGGTAGCACCGCATGGGCCTAGGCTCAAGGAGCTGGACGCGTGCAGCTACCCAGCCGATCAGCACTCGGCCCGAACTTAAAATTTTGTCGGCAGCCTTGGCGGGGCACCGCACCCACGCCGCACCAAGGCCCGAACGGTCAGGGCGGATCTCCCCGACCTTAAAATCTTCCGCTGCATTACACCCCGCTTTTGCGAGGGCCGCAGCGACCATATCCGGGTCGGCAGACGCGTCCAACCCGGATACTCGAAGTTCCGCGGTCTTGAACGGGCGGGAAACACGGACATCATCCGCCAGTTCCGTCCCGCGGAACACCTCCCTTACTTTCTCCGCAAGGGAGTCTGCTTTCAGTTCGGACTCTGGGCCGGGTACCTCGTACAGGTACCCGCCCGTTGCCATGAGGCGCGCCCGCGTCTCGGCAATACCGAGGCCGGCCAAGTCCACGCGTAGCTGGACGACACGCAACACATTGGCATACGTGACGCCCCGCGCCAACCCCTCTGGCGTTACCGTCAACGAGACGGCTGCCTTGCGGGGCAGACGGATTCGTGGCCCTGGCCGACGCGGCTGCGGCGGAGCGGAAGCCGCAGCACTCAGCATGGGCTCAGGACGTTTCTTCCCTTTCTTGGCCACTACGTTCCACCCCTCTTCCATCGATGTAGGGGCGGGGGGTAGTGGCCGCGGCTCTCTTGGCAGTATAGCAGCGGGAGTGCCGCTTCTTTTCTTTATTTTCTCCCTTTTTCTTTTCCCCCCCCTACGGGATTCACGTTGAGGGGGATTTGGGGACACCACAGATGCTGCCGGCAGAGCAACTATGACAGGCTTAGGTTGGGGACGGGAAGCGTCAACAGGGGTAAACCTGTCATTGCTACGTCCCTTGCCCAAACCCTTTCCCTTCGGGGTGACCGGCAGATCGGCAACATCTGGTGGGGCTTTTGAGGGCCCGGGTAATAAACCTGGCCTAGATGGCCCGGCGACGGCGTATGGCAGCTGTGATGCCGCTCCAGCTCTGGCCCTATCAGCCGCCAAAGGGGGCCGAATTATGGGCTCCGGGGGCAATCTAGAGCGTATGTCGTCCAGGCGCGCGTCTATTATATTTAAGACACGGCGCTCGAACTGCTCGAGGCGATCTCCTCCTTCTGAGGTCCCAGGTTGGGCCACCGACTGCGACTGACTCAGAGCTTGCACAGTCGACAACATTTCATCGAGTGCCTGCTGCTGAGCTGCGAGGGAGGCCTTCAGGACGGCAATTTCTTTAGACATTGCCGTCTTTTCAGCCTCTAGCCTAACCACCTGAGCGGATGCAGATTCCTCGGCCCGCTCTAACAACTGATTGGCCACCAGGTTCAGCTTCCTCTGCTCTGCCCCTTTGAGGTTCCGGGACTTTGCCACGTCCCGGGTAATGGCTGACAGCTGTAAGCGCCAATCCTGGGCATCAGTTGTCACCTCCATATTCGCGGTGTCATCCTCTGACATCATCGCCGGCGCCGCTGAGAGGGCAAGCACTTTTTGGGCCGGCTCGACGTCACTGTCGCTTGTAGGTGCGTCCAGTTGTCGATCTCTTAGAGCCCTCTTTGAGCGCGTCATTACGCCGCTCGTTCCGGCCCTAACTCCGGAAGCCGAGGTAATTAAAACAGCCCCGACATTCGTCTTTTTGGGCTTAAGCCCAGCGCCATCCATTCGAGGGTCGCTAACGTCCCCTAGGATAGGCAGTTTCTCCACATCATCTTCATTAGTTATTTGTGATTTTTTCATAATTAAACCCACGAGTATGGGGGAAATAAACCGTCCGCCCAGGCAGAGCCCCCTGTACCTGGGTAAGCCTGAAGTATCACGCACGGAGGGGCAGCAGGTACTCCGGCGGCGTGGTTCGCACTAGAGACCGAACTACCCATCGGCCATGCATCCCCTCGCGGTGCGCCGCCGCTTGGGATTCGGGGTGACTTTTTATAGAGGGTTTCTACCTCGCGGCCCAGGCGGTTAAGCCAAGACCCTCGGTCCAGTCGGAGCGCGAGACGTGACCACAGACCTCCAGACCGGATTACGATGCACGACGGTGACAGCAGGAGAGAGCACCCCCCCACTGCCCACTCGGCGGCGGGGTGAGCGCACACCGAGCCCGCCGACACCCCCGAGATAAAACTCGGGAGTAGCCCGAACATCGAGCAAGGGCCGTCACAAAAGCGACAACCATCAACCACCTTTTATCAGGAAATTGGCCGTTGGTCAACATGACCACCGTTGCCCAGGGTGCACCACGTGGAGGTTTCCTGACTTCGCACCCCGTGGACTAAGGCCTAACACCTCTCATTAGTAGAGGAGGCCCGTGCCCAGCAGTGGGACAATGTTTAATACAGGGCTGGTATTATTATATTTATATTATAAACTGGAATGAAACAATATTAAAGAAATATGATGATTGTTGTTTATACGTGCATACACACAGGTTGTTATTTAGTTGGTTATAAATGTTCAATTCAGGACAATCGGAAGCTCGCAATCACAGGGGAGTTTTTATTAACTGTTAACAAACTATGGCTTTTAGAGAGAGATTACAGCACTCACAATAAATGCTTTAACGGACAAAACGGATTCCGAACTGATTCAATATTTTGATGTTCGCCACGGCAGCGCTTTTACAATGATTACTATTTTGTACGGCCTTGTATGAAATCATAACAATCTGATACATTTATATTATTACGATGCGGTTGAATAGTCATAATAATGTTTATTTATATTATTTTCAACGATCCTATTGTCCTTTTGATAGCTATACAAGCATACATGTTTATAATGAAAAAAAAACTATGGAAACTGTTCTGAATGTATTAATTGTTCCAAAAATTAAACTGTATATAAAATGTGTATAAAATTAGTTTACTTCGAAAACATTTTATTTAAGAATATATCAATCATATTTATGGCATTTCACGTGAAACGGACAACGTAAAAAAGTGAGATTCTGAAATTCGTTCATATTAGACACTAGCTGTTGCTCGCGGCTCCGCCCGCGTGGAGACCATATTTGGGAGAAAAATGACGGATTTTCATACAAACTTCCATTCCCTATTTTACCCCCTTAGGGGTGGAATTTCCAAAAATCCTGAAACATATATTTTTTATTTTTAACTAAAATGCCAAATACTAATTTTCATGAATTTAACTTCAAAAATGACGGATTTTCATACAAACTTTCATCCCCTATTTTACCCCCTTAGGGGTGGTATTTCCAAAAACCCTTCCTTAGTGGATGCCTACGTGATAAAAGGTACCTACTGTCAAAATTTCAAGTCTCTAACCCCAGCCGTTTAGGCTGTGCGTTGATCGATCAGTCAGTCAGTCAGTCAATCAGTCAGTCAGTCAGTCAGTCAGTTTCTTCTTTTATATATACAGATAGTAATACTTCTAGGTCATATGAACGTGTACACATAGTATTACTATGACTGGTCTATACATTCAATAATAACTTATATGCTTGTAGATCCCACTGAATAAAGTACAATACTCACTGCTAATGTATCAGTGGGTATTTTTCGTGTCCCGTTTTGACTGATCTGTGATAAAATTAGAAGATCTCTATCGCTCAACACACATCGAACTAATTATAGTTATAATAACTAATATGAATGATCACCAGCATTACTACTTATTAATGATAACATACTAGTGGTCATAGCAAAAAAGCTTTGAAAAAATTACCAATAATTTTGTATACATCATTTTGTTAATAACACTGTATACATCTTTTTGAAACTTTACGTGGATACAACATTATGGAACGTCAGTGTGTACATCTTTATGACCGCCTGTCAGTGTATACATCTTTTTGGTTGCGGCCGTACATAATATTTAAAAAAAGCAAATCAACATATAAAAAAACCGTAAAAAACCGTTTTTCCCTATGCATTTTCATACTATTTATCCAATTGGTACAAAACTTTGGAGAGTTATTGTCACATATAAATAATTTTTAAAGCCTCTAGAGCAGAGGTCCCCAAACTTTTTGTCTCGTAGACCCCTTGCCAAGTTTTTCAGTTTTGTGTTTTGTATATTGCATTTTGAAAATTCATAAACTTCAAATGTGTTTTGACTGATGTGTAACTGTAGTAAGATGTAGAAGAAAAAAGCATGAATTTTTATATACATATTTATTGATAATACCGAAATTAAAGTAATCAAAATAAAATTAAGTACCTACGTATTACATAAAATTAATAAGTAAAAAGATCGACTATCGTGGACCCCCGTTTACATCCCACAGGCCCATAGTTCTATTTTCACATGGACCCCTTGTAGATCGTCGACGCCCTCTGGGGGTCGATATAGACGATTAGACATATAAAACACTTTGAGTATCATCGCTCTAGAGTCTAGAGTCTAGACTTTGTTTTTTTTATCTTAGCACGACAAAGTTACCGCACTGCACCTGATGCAAGCTACTAGCTAAGCACACTGCGGTCCAATTAGAGTATCGAGTAACGAGAGACGATTTATCCCCCACTACTCAACACAATCATGCCGGCCTGCTCCTTCACACAACGCCATGAGCAAGAAGGTGAAGAAGTGGTCGAGGGTCTATTGTCAGAGTATTCAGAAGGCCGCAAAATGGCCAAACATTGTACCCCAACTCTAGACCCCCGAGAAAAACCGTATGTACACTGGCTGATCCCGGAACGCGACATATTTGCGTGTGCCACTATGGCGGGTTTTTCACGGTGTACGGTGGTCGCTATCCGGGCGGATATGAATATCCTACCACCAGTAGCAGACTTTTGTTTAATGTCAAATTTTTTGCCTCTGAATTAAGTTTATTATTAAGTTCTATACGTTGTTTTATATACAACACTCTTAGTAGTACTTAGATAGTGTTACTCAAAATAACAAACTCGAGGGCGTAAAAATTATTACGAATTCTCAATGTACGAATATACACGATAAAAATAAATGTTGTGCAAAGACATGATTTTCGTCATGTTTAATTTATATTTGAATTTGAATGGGGCGACAAAAATGCTCCCACTTACGTACAAGTTCTTTACGATTTGAAGCGGAAGATTAAAGGGCTGGTAACTTTTACGATGTATTCATATGAAATGAGCTCACCTGAGTTCCCATTGATATTAAAATGATGGAAAATACATGAAATGTTTGCTGTTTGTTTAAGTTCTTATATCGATTTTATGTTTTATAATATAACATGGAAAGAATAAGTTAAAGTAATATTAACCGCGATAAAATCTCTCTCATTAGAAGAGTAGGCCCATGCCCAGCAGTGGGACAAGTTTAATATAGGGCTGATATTATTAACTAAATTAAGGACATAAAACTCATCCAGCTGCATAGGACATTAATTCAAGATTTTTCTTCATGCTTTCTATTTAAGGCGGCCAATAATAGTACTATTTTTATTGACAAAAAATTCAATAGTGAAAAAATAAAACAGTTCAAATTGGACGTGAAACGTATGGAGTCTAGACAAAGTTAGAAGACATTGTTAACTCTGAGGTGTTTAGTTTCAGGAACTAAACAATTAGTTTACCAACCAATCCATATAACAACATATGTACTTGTTTCTCACACATTGTACTTACGTGTTTAAATTACATAACTTTGTTATGAATCGGGAGTTTCCAATTAAATACAGTGCAGACGCTTTGGTACAGGATTAACCGCGTAGGTATGTGTTTAAACTATTATTAGCTTCTTCCTAAGTCGCATGGTCTACATGTAGAGTTGTATTAATTAACTATTTATCATGCGATTCCAATGGAGATAATAATATGATTAATTAACATTAACATATATTGTATCCATCCATTTGGAATTCATTTAGGAAATGCTACGTGTAATATTGTAAAATACACATTTTCTACAGTAATAATAAAGTTTTTTGCCTTTATGATTTCGTCAATAAATCAAGTTGTAAAAGAATGTCTCTAAAAATATGGGTCATGGTATTGGTCATAGAAACTTATTAATTGACGACAAGTATACATATTACACATTTTATATTTTATTTTTTGTTTTTATCCGTCTCATTAGTCCGATTACGACGAAATTGGATAAGTAGTCGAGGAGAGTCCGCCCGAGTAGGTTTGAAGCAAAAATAAAACAATAAATCGGTATACTCATATATTGAGCAGGGCCCAGTATGGTACCGATAAACCTAATCACATAAGTAAAATAATAAGAAATGCGACAAAAGTTGATTCAAAATAAAAAGATAAAAGCATTATAATAGCCTCAAAAAGTACACCTACTTAAAAAAAAAACGCAATTTGCGTCTATATAATTTGAGGATTTTCCTCGATTTTTCTGAGTTCCCATCGTCAGATCCTGACTTAGTGCCAATGGGACCATCTGGAAAGTATATTCTTTTAAACGAAAAAATAAATTCTCGAATCGGTACAGGCGCCTTCGAGTAATCGGGGAGCATAGATAAAAAAAAGATTCCGACGAATTGAGATCCTCCTCCTTTTTTTAAGTCGGTTAAAAAGGCGTTTCTACTTCTTAACAGTTGACACTATTATTGCAGTAGATTCTAATGTCAATATTCAGCGACTGTGGCTTGTCTTGGTGGAGATCTCAATATCAGAGGGAGTGAGTGACGAGCGTCCGGGCGCGTCGCGTCGGGTTCTGTGTCACCGTTGCACCATTGCACCGTTGTCGTCACCATGTCGAGTGGATTTCATTGTTTCCTAATGCCGCCGCGCTGCGACTTTGTTCAAAAGCTTTGTTAAAATATTTTCATTCAAATTGAAAAATCATACTGACTTTGTTAAATAAAATGCGATTAAGATGGTTATTAAATTTGCTTTTGTATAAAACAATGCTTTTAAAAATAATTTTATAACAACGACAGGAACATAATCTATAAATATAATTAAACACTAAAGTCCCTGATGTTTTTATATGTGTTAATTTGATCGTGCATCACATAAAACAAAACTCCAGAAAACATATCTATACTAATATTATAAAGAGGAAAAATTTGTATGTATATTTGTAACGACTTGGCTCAAAAAGTAGTGAACCGATTTTAAAAATTCTTTCACCATTTGAATGCTACATTATCACTGATATATGCTACTTTAATTGCAAGAAAAAAAATAAGGATCCCTACTTAAACTACAATAATGTTAACCAAGTTGTAAATAAAAAACGCGGGTGGAGCCGCGAGCAACAGCTAGTACACTATAAAACACTACAATTATATTAAGTTACAGACACTTTATTCGCATTATTATAATTTATCTTTAATGTAATTAGGTCGAATCTTCCATAGTCTCAGGTAACACTAGAGTATGAAAATTTAATTTATAATACTTAGACGGCAGTAGACTAGAGTGGTTCGATGAATTTCTAGAAAATTCGAATTTAAACTATCAAAGCCAAATATTTATTGACATAGAAATCAAAAAATTGAATACTCAAATTGCAATTATTATTTTATGGTAGCCATACATTATTGTCTATTATGTCATAGTGTTTAAAAACTAACCACTTTATTTCAAAATATGGCTTAATTTCATTGAACTGATGATAAAATTACGTTTTAAGGTTATACCTTTGATGACATTGCATTCTAGATTTTCAATCGATAAATGGTTTATCATTAGGCTTTGATAGTTTAAATTCAGATTTAAATTCGAATTTTCTAGAAATTAATTGAACCACTCTATTCGAATGACAGGAGACGACCGCTTCTCTGTCGAGTGTCTGAATTCGAATTAAATCGAGCCATCCAATGACATGGCTGATGTTTTGATGCAAATAATATAATTGAATAACTAATAAATCAAACTTCTTCAATATAAGTCAATAAATATTGTACAATCTCTATTTCTATAATAATATTTATGTATCAATGAAAATACGAAAATGATTCTTTTTATATATACGTCAATATAAAGTTACTGAAATATTCATACAAAAGCATATTTCATATGTATTTCAAAAGCTTATATAAACTTATTATTTATTTAACTTTCATTCTGGCTTTATGTAATAAAAATTCCGATTTCAAGATGTTTCTACTATTTTCTTTTTTTAGGTATAAGAATAATAAATTGCTTACATGTAGCAGGATGCTCTTGCGATCGATAGAGAGAAGTACATTGGGTGCCTTCGTTATACCAAGTGGTTAATGCTTCACTTGTTCCATCGCGTCGCTTGGATTTATTTTGATATGAAATGTGAAGACGATAGACGTCAATTGGGATGGGATGGGATTATCGCTGTTAAAGCATCTATTTCTATTATACTATTCAAACGAGTAAACAATCGTGTTTGAATTATCTATAATAGTAATTTAGCAGTTGGGCTTAGGCAAATATATTATCAATGCCAGCACAACCAAAATTATTTTTGATGTTGCTTGGGTGACTCTTGATAGAGGTCTTTTTATAACGACAAACTATGTATATATGCGATTCAAATTGAATATAATTGAAATACTAGCTTTTGGCCGCTACTTGGCATGTGGTTTATCTGTTCATGGGTATCGAAAGAGACTGAAATCCCATAGAGAAAAAACACTGTCAGTTATTCCGAATTTTCCAATTTTCTGGGCCATTTATGCCAATGTTTTTTTAAATATCGAAGTCGGTCTAGCCTTTCTCAAGTGATGAGCTTACCAACGAATAGAATTTATTTTGTATTCATATAAATAAATACATTTTGTTTTTTTTACAGAAGAAAACTTTACTCATATGAAATGTTTGATTAGAATATAATATTATGAATGTTAATAAAAACAAACACACGTTTTAAATAAATTTTCGATTATCGTCAAGCGAGAAACACGCGCGTTAATATGGCACACTTCTGTCCAGTCCCTACTAAAAATGTCAACGACACATGAGTCACGTTTTAGCAGGAGTTGGACAAAAGAGTGCGTTATAGACGCGCGCGTTTATTTCATGCATTGAATAAATTACTGACTTTTTCTGTACAATTGAAAAAGTAACAGAAGTTTAACCTTTAACTAGTGACATGACAAATTTATTACACTATAAGGGACATGACGTCTGACAGACTACACCCTTTCAAAGTCAATTTTTGTTACAAAAATATATTTGGATGTTTCAATATTCTATTGATATTTAACTATGGGTATGTAATAAAAACATATACGTAAAATTAAATAACTTTAGTTATCAAATCAAATACTTTAAAAAAACGAGAATTAGCACTTAGTGGTACTTTTCAACCTTAATTATCATGATATCAGTTTTATACCATTTTAATAAACCTTATACAAATAATATGATGAATTTAACACTTTTTACTGAAAATATAATTAATAAAAAAACAAAAATATATAATAGAAACCTATAAAATCAAAAAAAAAAAATCTGACTACTCAATTTTGGTAAATTATTGGCAATTTTTACACAAGAACATTGCAAGTGTATTCTGTGATTCTATGCAATTTAGGTGTATAAATACTGCATACCCTTCGTTTGGCTTGACTAGTTTCATGGCTTTGGACAGCTTCCATGTCGTCACCCAGAACTCGCTTTATCACTAACCGTAACTCCCTTGGTAAATAATTGCAGACTATACGTCTTTGTATATGGGGGAGCACTACCAAATGGGCTAAAATTTTTAAAAAGTCTCCTCTATTTGTAACCTTCGGTTGATGCAAGTTATACAAATCCAGAATACGGTAAAACACCACCTTTGACCATCTTCTTGTTCGTATAATATCTTCAAAATATTTTGTATGGCAACTAGGGACATGTAGCCTGAGAGGCTACACCCGATTTTTGGATAAGTGTTACTCACGTGTTTTACTGCTAAAACAAAAGCTACCAAGACGCGGGGGTGCGTCAGGCGCCGGGAAGTGGGCAATTCTAAAAAATTGCAAAACGCGCGACGCCTGTGAGACTCCATGTCACTAGTTAAAGGTTAATAAAACAGCAATTTAAACAAAAATATCGAGTCAGCTTATTATGTTTACAAATGGCATTAAACCATCTTATTTAAATATATTTAATACATTTATTGGGATATGAAGAGCTTTGGCACTCAGTTTTAGCGTTTGCGCAGTCTATTTGGGTCATATAAAAATTAAGCAGAATGATTTGTCATTTATAAATTCTAGACTAATCAAACTAAGAAGCTGCTAAGCTAAGCTGCATGAAGTGGTCATCATCAGGCGAGTGAATTGCTTGTCCCGTCACTCATTTATATAAAAAATATATTATACATATGTGAGCGTGTGTTACGTATATTAATTTGACCACCACATTTTCAGGTGGTCTGTCCATCGTGCAGCTAGGCGTCCAATAAGTAACACACGCTCGCATATGTATAATATATGTTTTATATAAATGAGTGACGGGACAAGCAAGTGGGTAGGGGATGGCTGCGGACTACCAAAAACCGGGATGGTTGGAGCCCACTCTGCTAGCTTACGTCCAGTAGTGGATGGTATATATAATCACGAAGAGCATAATAAAGTCCCCAGATCCAACAGCGAGATAATATTTATACTATTACTACGTAAGTCATAAAATGTTGGTAACAAGTTTACTACGTCTTACAGATAAATAACAACGAGTTTCTCCAACATTAATTTCAAACAGACGATTAAAATGTCCAATAAAACTGACAATCACAGAACAAAATTAGCAAACAACATTAATTTTGATTCCATTACGTACAATGTTTTGATAGACGACATTAATAAGCCCTGTCATAATAACTCCTCCGAGTTTCGTGAATTTGTAACATTGGATAAATTTGTGCTGGAACGATTTAGTTTATACCAGTTATTAACACGCTGCATTTGATGTTTCGTGAAGATAATAAATAACTGATCCCTAACCTTCAACCGTGGGTATGTTCAAGTTATAAGTAATTTTTTTTTATAGTGTATTTTGGGTAATCTATATACATATATATAAAACACAAAAATTGTTTCTAAGTATGTCCGTTATAGACTTTTTTTTATTCTGGCGCGGTAAAGTGACCACACTGCACCTGATGGTAAGCGCTGTGCCGTCCAGATAGAGTATCAAGTAGCGAGAACAGTAACAGTCTATCCCTCGCTACTCAACACAATCATGCCGGCCTGCTTTAAAATCACTCAACCGATTTCAATGAAAATATGTTTATGCGTGTTGTCGGTTCCAACTTTAATGATGGGTTATTTTAAGATCCGATAAGTGGCGTTTTTGTTGAGTTCTGAATTTCTTATTTTTTCAGACATTGTTTTATACAGAGAAGGCGGTTTTTGGCAGGACAACGTCTAACCGGGACCACTAGAAATTATATATATAGTATAACTTGACTAATGGCCGTATGCACAAGGAACACGTGAGCTTTTTGCTATACGTTGATTTCTGTATTAGTAATTTGCCAATATTATTTTGGCGCTAACAGTGAACTAATGACTTTCACAGTAAATTTATAGACTATCTACGGTTATTTTTCTTGAATACGGGTAGTAGAGTACTAACCATATTTAGCATTCATTGATATTTATACGATATGGAACACTTATAATATTCTACACATATACGACGTTTAGTGTGTTATTTACGTAGGTATGTGTTGTACATAGAGGGGACCATGCTATTTATTTTAAGTTATGTTAACAATGTAAAATTGCATTGAGATTAATTTATGCTTTACATGATGTTTTCTGTAATTGCCACTTAACTCTGTATTTTTGTTGCAATAAGTTTTTTTTATTATTATTATATTAGGTTTCCAAAAAGTTCAGTATTAACATCGCTTTATTTAATAAACAGAATGATGGCAGGTGAACTGTTTCAGCCGACCCATATCATTCGCTAACTTGCAGATGACGTGGAATTAAAAATAAATTAACGTGCTCCCTTTAATATTAAATAAGATAAGTTGAGGGCATCACCCAGTTACCTTGCGGTGACTAATGAACTCTTGAGATCTCCAGAGAGCTCGCCACTTCACATGTAGTCCGGTCATTTTAGACATAAAAATAGTGATCAAATAAAGAAAATTCCGACAGAGCCAAATCTTCGTAGAGACCTTAGGTTTACCACAAGGAATAAAGTGTCAAAAGTCCCCATCAGTCCCATGTGAGCTTAGGGACTTATTCGGGGCCCAAGGTAAAAATTTTAGGTTTTTTGGATTTTTCTCGAAAACGGTAAGTTTTATCGAAAAAGTACCTCAGAGCAAAGTTGTAGATCTTAAAATTCTCTATAAAAATGGTCTCTATGATTTTTTCTCTAAGACCCACTATTTCCCAGATATTACGCTTGTAAGAATCACGTTCTACATAATATGCACACATTTCCACACCACCTGTAAGGTAGTGTACTCGGCGCGTTTTTTTTAACGTGGTATCCCCGGTAGGCCTATTCCACGAACCTTTATGACGTTATTTTCAGGAACAATAATTATTTAATAGTATGAAGATTATTGATATGGGTTACTGAGTTTAACTGTCGTTCTAACTTTTTTTTATTACTTTAATCTGACTCATACTCTTCATATTCAACTTCAACAATCATGTTTTCTTCAATTTCTTCTTGTTCTTCTTCTTCTCCTTCCTGTTGATGAACGCTTAGAAATTGTTCAAATGAAGATGAATCAGTTGTCTCTTCATTAAAATCACATGAATTTTCCTCTCTTGTATTTAATTGAACATTTGAGCAAGAGACACCTTGGCAATTGGTACACGCTGGAGAACACTGCAACCCTACTTTTTTACAGCCACATTTGGCACTACAACCTTTCTTGCAATTGCAAAAAATAGTGTTAAGAAGTTTTTCTGGAGCAGGGGGCAGTAAAGTTCGAATCGGTTCCAAAGTATTATTTATCAATTTCCAACCCCAGTCTTCAGGGTTCCAGGAGGGAAAATTTCCTCCATTGCAGAGTTTATAGCCTCACTTTGAGGACGGCCAATTTTACCGCCAGTATTAGGTCTCAGGAAGGATTTGTAACAACTGTCATGGTATTTAGCGTCAGCAGCAACTAAATCATACTGAAAATTAATACGCGCAAAGACAGCTTTTGACACATCATCAGAACGATCTTTAGCTAATTTTAAAATGGAATCTTTGAATGTAAGTGTAGAAACTTTATGAATTTTTCGGCGATAAATCTTCACTTTCTTCTTTTCTGCTTCTTCATCCGCTTCATCGCCACAAAATAAGCAGTGGTTTTTAAAACAAAAGCTGGATTCACTTATTCGCGCTCTAGTATGAGGTGGACTTACTTTTGAAGTACTGGCCTGTTCTTCCTCACGTTGTCTTTTTGATGCAGAGATTGAAGTTTTCCGGGTGTATGATTTTCTGCAATCCACGTGAATTGTAACGGACTTTTGGCTTCTTAAATAATCAGCAAACTCATCACTTCTCGCGGCACTTGCATCGATTAAAGTTGGCATTCCACGACTGACCACAACAGTTTCATCTTCAGTCAAAAGTTTATTACAAATAAAGCAAAATTGTGACATTTTTTTTTAAATATTAATCAGCACTAACTTCAATAGTAGACGCTTGTAATAAATACGTATAGTCACTCGAACTGCTCGTTCAACACTAAAAGAAGCAGGTATACGTGAACGACACCACATGGACAAAAGAATAGGCAGATGTTTTTCAAGGCCAGATGTTATTCAAGTAGAGGGGATTCGGTAAGGGACCGGCGGTGATTTTAGAGTAAATTTTCTTAGAATAGTATAATGTATACATAAAAGAGACACGAGTAGGCATTTTTGCTTGCTTGAGTACCTAAATATGTATATACGTGGCATATGTGTGCATACTATGTAGAACGTGATTCTTACAAGCGTAATATCTGGGAAATAGTGGGTCTTAGAGAAAAAATCATAGAGACCATTTTTATAGAGAATTTTAAGATCTACAACTTTGCTCTGAGGTACTTTTTCGATAAAACTTACCGTTTTCGAGAAAAATCCAAAAAACCTAAATTTTTTACCTTGGGCCCCGAATAAGTCCCTAAGCTCACATGGGACTGATGGGGACTTTTGACACTTTATTCCTTGTGGTAAACCTAAGGTCTCTACGAAGATTTGGCTCTGTCGGAATTTTCTTTATTTCAATTGTCTAAAATGACCGGACTAATGTATATGAAGGCGTTTTATAGGTCTTCCTGTCAGCACAAAATAAAAAGCTTAACGATCTTAGGGAATTTTCCTCGTTAATAATTTTTAGGTCTTGACGTTATTAGACATATCATATTATGTCACATATTATGTTAACATAATGGTTAATATGATAAAAATAATGCCTTATTTATAGAAACTAAAGCATTATAATAAAAACAATTTAATTTCATAGTATATCATGTTTATCGCATTAGGATTAGGATCTATAAGTGGTAAAGCCGTGCTGTAGACATATTTGTCTACAGCATGAATGGGCCAGCTCGACCGGGGTTTTACCACTGTCTCACAGAAAGCCAACGTAAAGTGACAGTTCACTGTCGCGTTTCGTATGGTAAGTGAGATATCCGGAGGCCCAGATTCCCCCTTCCCTTCCCTAATCCCTATTCCTGTCCTTTAAGGCCGACAGCGCATACATGATACTTTCGGTATTGTGGATGTTCATGTGCGGTGGGAGATCACTTAACATCAGGTGACCCACTGGCTCGTTTGTCGGACTATGATATATAAAAAAAAAAGATTAATTATTACCTGTAGGATAAATAAAAGTTCACAAAACACAGTAGCGATGCTATATACAGTTTTATCTACAGACCTTTTTCAGCCGGCTCGACCGGAGCAGTACCTATCGGTGGTCTAGAGTTGGGTTACGATGTTTGGCCGTGTTGCGGCCTTCTGAGTACTCTGACACTAGACCCTGGATCGTTTCTTCACCTTCTTGCCCATGGCTTAATGTGAAGAAACTACAGGCCGGCATGATTGTGTTGAGTAGCGAGGGATAGATTGTCTCTTGCTACTCGATACACTAATTTGACGGCACTTACCATCAGGTGCAGTGTGGTCACTTTACCGAGACAGAATAAAAAAAAAACGTAGCACTAGCTCAAAAAAACTGATGTGAAGCAACAGCTTGATTTGCGCTTCGTTTCTTTTCATTTTGAGTGCAATTCCTGGAGGCCCTGATCCACCTAAACTTCCAGATCCTTATTCCTTTCCTTTAAAGATGGGAGCGCACCCATGCTACTGGCATTGAAGGTGTTCATGAACGTCAGAGTATGGTCTGTATGGTAACCATTAGGTGACCCACTTACCTGTGTATCAGGCTCTGCTATTAAAAAACTCAAGTACAATATTCCATGCAAATCCTCGTATTTATGATTGATATTATAATCATGCCTGAGATTATTCTTGTCTCAACCGATTGCTCTTTAGATGATCCAGATAATCCTTATTTCTTGATATTGAATTGTTAATATAGTAGATATTAACATATCAAATCAAAACAAATCAAAAATACATTTGATACTGATAGAATATTTATGAAAAGCCCCAATGGGCATAAGGGAGGACTTTTCCCGTGTCACATTTATAAATTCACTTTCTAGTATGAATATTCGTGAAATGGCCGTTTTCATACGTTATGTGCCCTAACTGCTAACAACATTTGCAATATTAATTATGCGAGCAGGGCAAGCTTGATGTTCCCGGTAATAACAGACAATTCTGGATGGGATTAAACAATATGTCCACCACCACTATTTAATGAGAACTGCGGTAGACCATATCACAGTTAGTATTTAAAATATTATTATACGTGCAGTCATTTCACTAAACCATCAATTACTTTTTGCTAATTGAAAGCATACATTTTGATACATTAATAACCGGCGTTAGATACAACGAAAGTTCTTTAAAAATAACTGCTCCTAAAGTTTGATTTCGATATTTTAATTTTGTTAATGTGCATATTTTTATGTTTAATTAACTAAGGAACATCGTCTATACAACATGCTCACAAAATGTAAGAATGAGATACATCTCCAACCACTGTTAAAAGGAGCACCTATATAGCTCTTATTAAGTATAAGCAATTAATTAAGCTTTTTTAAAGCGAAACACGTTGAATTTACATTACCCGACCCAGGAATATAACTATCTGCGTATACATTGCGAAACCAATGGGGCGCACAACATTGGCAATAATGTTCTTCCCAATTTTTCTATGAAAAAGAGAATAATACCCAAAAATCAAGATACACTTCATCAATTTTGGAGTAAATACAAAGTAAATTACTTACTTTGAGCGGAGACACATTAATCAATAGAGGATGATTAATGATAGCCAACACACGAACGCGATCGTTTGATGGATTAACGCCCATATGGTTCTGCATAATTTGCTAAGTGTACCACCTGTGTCCTTGTTTGTTTTACCTAAACTTTTATCAAAGTGTTAGTTTGTTGTGTAGTTGCTCTGAGTTGAGCCTCCAGGTGCAAAAGTTTGCGACTATTCATATATAGTTTTTATAAAGTTGTACAAAAATAAGCAACTTACTAACCGAACGAGATTCCTCGTATTGCTGCGACATTTCTGATGTTCCGTAGGAGATTTCTGGCCTTCCGTACTATGTATGAAGATACTGTAATTCTCATACAACTTAGTACGAGATTTTGATATAGCGAAGAAGTCTCTCTACTCTAGCTTTCTCCATAATAACAAAGCAAGGGTGAGCCAATAAAACTTGTCTCGTATTTAGTTTTATCATTCTTTCGATGAATATCCGTAGATTTGATGATTACATCCAAACAACGATATGTTTACCTGATTCCGTGTTGGAGAAAATAGTTCCATGGTTGTTAACTAAAACAAATTAGAGAAAGTTGTTCCAGTCTAAATTTATCTTTTTAACCGACTTCAAAAAAGGAGAAGGTTAACAAGAAGACGCCTGGACCGATTCGAGAAATTCTTTTTTTGTTAAAAAGGGTATACTTCCCAGGTGGTCCCATTGGCACCAAGTCAGGATCTGATGATGGGATCTCAGACAAATCAAGGGCAACCCTCAAATTTTATAGTGACGCATAATTTGTATTTCTTTGAAGTCGGTGTACTTTTTATGAATATAAAAACTTTTACTTATACACTAGAATTATTTCTATCCACGGACTGATATTATTTGACTTATTTAAAGATTTTACATTCTCATTGTTTCGACATTTAGATAACAATATATATATATAAATAAATACACCCAACAGTCACACATATAGACCTGATCCTACGCTAGATCAAACCTGTGTCGTAGTTATCAAGAACTACGAGGGACTAAGGTTTCATAACTACCAAACGCGAAACAAATATTTGTGGATTACACAAACATTTGTCTCGGTGCGGGAATCGAACCCGCGGTCCCTCGTTTCACGGCTACTCGCTTGTCAAGTTTGACATTTGATAACCCAAATAAAAATTATTTGTCCCCGTTTTCATTTTTATTCTCCTTTAGAAATGTGTTAACAAGAAATAAATAGGACCTTTTTATCCGGTCGAAGTATTCAGTTGCCTGCAGCGGTTACGCTGGTACAGATTGGCAACTCCCAAATCCGCCCAAATCCCTCCTGACAAAGCCTTACTTCGGAATAAACACAAATATATCAAAATATCGGCGAAAAAATAGAAAACGCTACCTCGTTAGACATTTATCAATACTTACAACACTGTATAGCCTTTTCTGATACGTTCATTGGTACCAGAGTTTGCCGGACTGCTCTTTTTAAAATCTTACTCTAATCACTACTAAATTTTGATTGCCTATTTAGTTGGAGTTATTTATATGTAATATTATTAATAATGTATAGTTATAGTTGTTGTTAGTTAGTTTGTTCTTTATGTATAGTTTTAAATGTGAATCATGGCGCACGCTGTTGTATGTAGGAAGCGGTTTTGTGCCCGTGAATTCACCATACGGCCCAACGGAAGATCAACACTGGTAATTTATACCAGTACACGCTGAGTTGAGGCCGTATTTGTTATAAGCATGTTTTTTTATTAGTTTTGTTGTTTAGTTTTAATTTAATTTAATTTACCCACTAGGTACTGCCTATAATGAATAAATATTTCTTTCTTTCTTAATATAATATTGAAACGTGGATCGAAGTCTCTTCAGCTATTTTACGTGCTGCATGAGAGAATTCACAAACCCTCAGATTAGCTAAGAACTATTGATTTACATATATACATATACACTCACGCCCGCATCCCATGGGGGTAGGCAGAGACTATTGACTGCCACAAGCTACGATGCTGACACACTTCTTTCGCCTCTTCCACATTCATACATCTTCTCATACATTTTCGACGGTTGGAGGTACTTCTTATTTGCCCTTTTAGGAGAAGATCGTTTGGAATAAGTTCTCCTCGGGCACCCTCTACCCACTCTTCCAGTCACATTCGCACGATAAATACCTTTCGTAAATCGCCTTTTATCCATCCTCTCCATGTGGCCAAACCATCTCAGCATACCTCTTTCTATCTTAGTCACCACATCATTCTTCAACTCACAACGATCTCTTGTCACTATTGATTTATTATAAATATATTTAATTGTTTCGTTTTAATGTTAATTTTAATCTGTATTATTTGTATTTTATAGCTCAGTAATATAGGCCATACCTGTTTAAAAATACTCCTTTTTTCAAGGTAAATATTTTCCCAAGAGCTTAGCCGCGAGCAAAAGCTGCACTTTAAATAATAAATCAATAACGCCCAACAGTCACACAAATAGCCCCGACCCCACACTAAGATACGAGTCTTGTGTTGTGGGTATCAGGGACTATGAGAGACTTTCGGTCTCACAACACCCAGACCCCGGATACAAATATCTGTTTGTCACACAAACATTTGTCCCGGTGTGGGAATCGAACCCACGGCCTCTCGTTTCGCAGCCGGCTTCTCGCCAACTGCGCCACGGAGGTTGTCAAAATGAAATGAAAAGACATTTTGGAAGTGGTAGAGCCACGCTGTAGACATATTTGTCTATAGCATGAATGGGCCGGCTCGACCGGGGTAGTACCACTGTCTCACAGAAAACCAACGTAAAGTGATAGTTTACTGTCGCGTTTCGTATGGTAAGTAAGATATCCGGAGGCCCAGATTCCCCCTTCCCTTCCCTAATCCCTATTCCTGTCCTTTAAGGCCGACAGCGCATATATGATACTTTCGGTATTGTGGATGTTCATGGGCGGTGGAGATCACTTAACATCAGGTGACCCACAGGCTCGTTTGTCGGGAAAACATAGATCTACGTTGAAATCGATTGTAACTTATGGAAGTAGATATATTATAATCGGTGTTGAAATCTATGTATACCGGACCAAAGCAGCTCGATATTTATTCAGTTATAGACAATGGAACAGGCATCCATCTCCTGTCGGGTCCCGTAGGAAAACAATAGAATGCACTCGTCGTCGCTACTCGGAATGAGTATGAAAGCGTACAACATAAAATTCCTTCCGACTTTATGACGTTTGCAACATTGTAATTACGCTTTTGTATGGTTTGATGTTATGGTTTTTGTTGGTTTGTTTGACTGTTTATGCTGGTGCAATTTCAAGTGCTTTAAACCTGCGTGTCTTAAATAATTACGTCTAAGTTTCATTCACTTATACATAGAAGAAAGTGACACTGAAGCGTTTCTTAAAGAAAATAGTTAATTTTCAAACTTTCACCGATGAGCAGAAATAAAATAATGATGTTTGGCAACTAATTTACAGCTTCCGCGGCCTAATACGTCTTGTTTAATCATCTTAAACTTAAAAGCCTCTGAAATAAAGCTTGCCGTAGAAATATTTACATTACGATAGGTTCACATAGTAACTGGAACAAGCATCTTAGCAAAGCAAAAGTTGCATTTATTGTCTTTGTGTCCCATGCGGCATATTGCGGCATAAAGCGGCCGGTTCATGCCAATTATTTTTCTAAAGTGGCCGGTCCTGTTTGTTATCTTGTGAGTCGCGATGTATAGTAAAATTACCATTTTATATACACGAAACGAAAAAATGAAGCGAAAGGTAATTTTCTTTGCTCTATTCAAAGAAATATATATACCTAGGAGTATAAATGTCTGAAATGCATTACATGGTATCAATGATTTTTGTAATATGAGAATTCACGCGTGTATTCATTGTTAAGTATCGCTTGATTTAACAGTGAAGGAAAACATCGTAAAAACCAGCATACTTTAGAATTCGCAAAAGAAATTTAAGGGTATTTATAGAGTAAAACCTACCAACCCGCATTAAGCCAGCGTAGTGGACTAAGGCCTAACCGCTCGCAATAAAGTCACATGCACAGTATTCATACAGAGGGAAAATATTCAATACAGTGCTGGTAATATTATTATAGCATGATTTCGTCACAAATGCGGCCAATTCATTTCAGAAAATTATTTACACAAATAAGCATGTGTACATAGGTTTAATGGATAGTTCTTAGCCATTCGCGGGCGGGATTACGGCGGGTAGTGTTTATGTAATTGTTATTGGGTGGTTAGAGGCTGAAAGCAGTCTTGGACGCTGTAATTGTGCATATGTGGCGGCCCGCTTAACCTCTTGTTTAATTTTGCAAATGTTATTGGGTTAAAAGACTGGGACGTAAGGAGACAGGAACGGCGTTAAGTGTACGGCTTGATAAACAACCGCAACTACCTAACGCACCTAATTATACGACCGACATGACCAGCGAGCCCAATATTAACAGCTAATCCGGTCTGATTATCGAACCGGTTAGGGCTCGGCGTACTGCAATGGAAATTAAACGTATCACATGTCGCTACTGTTCCAATTTTTTATTTCCCATATCATAATTTGAAAATGGAAAACGCTGATGCGTCCGTTTTATTATATTTTTGGCGAAAGCCTGAAAGCCTCTTAACTATCTATGTTCCAAACGTCTAAGTTTGATGCTAATGATAACAATAAAGTAAAATTGATTGAATCATTGGCACCATCTTTCAATGTTTCTTTGTCACTTAAAGCGAACGAAAAGATAAAGTAAATATAATTATCTGATTTTATTCATAAACTTAAGGTTATTGGTAAACAAAAGTGTGTTACGAAAAGCAAGTAAAAGACTAATAGTTGTTAGGAATATAAAAATAGATAGTATAAAGAAGCACAAAAGTTGACCAAAGTAACATATTGTTACCGATTGAGATAGAAACTATAACTGTAAGTGACTCTACACATAATAGAAACCCATTCGTAATAAGTAAAATGCTATTTTCGTTGTAACCGAAATGTAATTAAACCACAACTATTTGGTCATACAAGAACATCTCGAGATCATAGTAGGCGCGAAATTGAAGTCCGTTTGACGTAGGTAGGTACCCTCTGACCACACTTGAACCCAATCTTAAGCGAGCCGAATCGGTGATCGGGCTTTGGAGATAACTTAGGGATTAGTTTCCACAAACAATCTTCTATTGTTAAGCTATTTACCACAATACCTTGACGGTAGATAGTATAGATCTAAACATTCCCATTTACCTTATAGGTATGTTTTGTTATTATATACACTAGAACCCTAATTGTTTCGTGGAGGGCCTACTAACTGCAACACAGTTTTTAACTAATGCAGTTATTATGGTGCATTTATTACCATTGTACAGATTTGTGTTACAAGTTCCGAAATAAAGATTTTTTAATTTTAATTTTTATATCACAGTTTGATCATCATCATCATAGACCGGAAAATGCACGCTTCCTATGGGATAGCAAAATATAGAAAGGTGTAATTGCTTCAAATGTCTTCATGCATTGTATACCTTTTCTTCTAAAAATAACCTCCACGCGGACGGAGCCACGGGCAACATCTAGTATATATATATATTTATAGATCATGGAAGCCTTAATTATTTGACGATTCAAACTCGTTTCGAAAAGTGCTTTCATCATTCTTTAAAACTTTTGCCAGCGCAAAAGAGAGCGAAACCATAAAAATGAAGCTTATGAAACATTTAATTAACTGTATTTAAAGCCATATTCGAGTTCGACGCAATATTTAACCCGACACCGTTCAAAGTTTCTTTTACAAACCGATTCAATAAGTTATTCGACTTGTTCTATAAAACAGCAATATCTTGCTTGCTCTCACTGCATTCAACTTCTGTGTGAAAACTTTTAATTCGTTTCGATGCCGAAACACATTCTGTATGGACATGGTTTTATTTGTACATGTACATTATTGCAAAAAACTATTCTTTATCTAACATAATATGCGTGGCAATAAAGTACTTGACATAAAGGCTTATTTATTCCGAAAGGCGCCTCATTTCCTTTGTTCCACGTAGGGTGTGTAACTGTGAAGAGTTCCCATTTCCGTAGTAATTTGAGGTCTTAATTGAGAGGTGGAAAATCAAAGATGTATTAGGCATGCATTTATAATGTAAGTGTAAACATGTGACAGTGTAATATTTTTAAAGCCTATTTGAAATAGTCCTATAAATGTTAATATTATCATTAAAAAAAAATTGTTAGCGTTTCTATATCTCCAATTTTATCCACTCATCAAAATGAAAATACCATTCTGAATGTTTTCCTTTGTTTGTTTGTCCGATCAATACGCGCTAAACCTATTGCACCTGAATAAAATTAAAGCTATAGAGTTATGCTGTGGACAGTTTTGTCTACAGAAGAACGGGCCTGCTTAACTGGGTCACGTCGATTTATGTTGGACCAACGTTTGGTAGGTAGTTGGTAGTTACCAACATACGCCAAGTAGTCCTCTACACGTTTGTCCAACATGCTGGCCCAGCACCTTTTTTTTTTTTTTTTTTTTTGTCGCGGGGAAAGCGTTTTATTACTGCCGCCCGCTCCAGAGGGAAGCGGATTAAGAATAAAACGGGTATGCTGGACTAGCCGGTCTTACGACCCAGCATCCCCCTCGCACGGATGATGGCTATCCGTGCTGCCGCTGGGCCGAGTCCCTAACCCCTATATACAACCCACCCGACACTACCAGCTAAAACCCCGCGGTGGCCTTCTTCGGCGCTTACGGAGCGATCCCGGGGTATTCTAAGGAGTGCTAGAATTGCAGCCGGAATCGCCCCTGCGCGGTGCTGCGTAGCAGCCCATCTCCATGGAGGGTTAAGGAGCCCCCGCGCACCGAACAACGACAGCGAACGAGGCCTTACCACCCACGCTGCCGTCCATCTCGGGGTCGCACGATGCTCCGAATTTGGGAGTGCATCGATACGGGCTGACAGCCCTCCGCTGCGCGCCCGCGACCCCCGATGGCCCCTATTAGTCGCCTCGTACGACAGGCAGGGGTTACCGTGGTGGAATTCAAACGCCCCCATTCCACAGGGCGGGAGACGCCGGTCAGTCGTCCACCCGGCGCCTCCTACGTCTTCTCTGGCGGCGGGAGGGATCATATCGTTCCCGATCCCTCTCAGCACTCTCCTTCTGCGAGATGACGTTCTCGCAGAAGTGGGCCACCGCACGCCAGGACCTCCGGCTGGCGACCATGGACGACACCACGGCCGGCAGCGAGAGGTCGCCTCCGACGACTGCTCTGAGAGCGCTGCGCTCTTCGTCCCAGGCTGGGCACTCCTCCAACGTATGTTGGGCCGTGTCTTCGCGGCAGTTGCCACAGTGGTGGCACACGGCGGACACCTCCTTTCCGATCCGACACAGGAACGAACCGAAACACCCATGGTCCGTTAATACCTGTGTCAGTCGGAACGTAGGCGCCCCGTGGCGCCTGTCTAGCCATCTCTTTAGGACAGGACGCACTGCCGCGACAGTCCTCAAGCCCGCAGTCGGGCTCTCCAGCCTGGTATGCCACTCCTCCACGGCGGTTCTGCGAAACCGGGCCGCAATCTCCCTCGGGGCCAGTCTCTCCTGACGGCGGCTGGACGCCTCCTCCCGCCAGAGGAACGCTGACGAGAGGAGTTTGGCGTCCAACTCCCAAGGGAGTATGCCGGCCAATACGCAGGCCGCCTCGTGGGAGACCGTGCGGTAGCCCCTTACTATTCGCTGCGCCACCAAACGCTGCGGCTTGCGCAGCAGGGCGACGCAGCGGGCGTTCAGGGACTCGGCCCATACGGGACATCCGTACAGGGCCATTGACCGCACGACTCCGGCGTATAAACTTCGGCAAGGGTTACTAGGTCCCTCCAGGTTCGGCAGCAGGCGTCCGAGCGCGCCTGCCGCCCGCACCAATTTCGGCGACAACTCCTCGAAATGGGCTCGGAAATCCCACCGGCTGTCCAGAATCAATCCCAAGTATTTCATTTTACAGCCGATGGGAATCCGCAACCCCTCCACATCGATGTGGGGTCCTAAAGGTGGCCGAATCCGAGGCCTGTGAAAGCAAAGGGCCTCGGTTTTGTTCAGGGCCACCTTAAGGCCCAGTCGCCGAATCCTGCCCACCACCTGTTCGGTTGAGAACGAGGCGAGCAGGGTGGCCTCCTGGAAAGACCTGGCTGTCGCTGTTACTAGTGTGTCGTCTGCATAACAGACGACAGCGACGCCTCGGGGGTTAGTACCACGGAGCACCCAATCGTAACCGATGTTCCACAGGAGAGGGCCCAGGACTGAGCCCTGTGGAACACCGCATGCCATCGCTCTTCGGTGCCACCTGTCGGCGCCTGGATACACTATGTACCTATCTGACAGATACGAGCGCACCAGACGCCGGAGATACGGTGGCACCACATGGTACCGCAGTGCTTCCATTATGCAGGCCCAGGGCAATGTATTGAACGCGTTGGCGATGTCTAGAGACACCGCCACAACCACTTCACCCCGAGCCACTGCATCCTCCGCTTGTGCCTTGACCCGCAAAATCGCGTGCACTGTCGATCGGCCTTGCCGGAACCCGTACTGGCACTGTGCCAAGTCCGGCCCGACCCCTTCAAGATGCTCGACGAGGCGAGCGTGAATGATACGCTCGAAGAGCTTGCAAACCTCGTCGAGCAACACAATGGGCCGGTAGGCCGATGGCGACTCTGCAGGCCGCCCCTCCTTCTTGAGCAGGACCAACTTCCCAGTTTTCCACTGAGACGGAAAACGGCCCTGCTCCAGGCACGCGGAGAACAGGCCACGGAGCCTTGTCCCCAGATGCTCGACGGCTAACACCCACGCACGTCCGGGGATACCGTCGAGACCTGGGGCTGTTTTCTTGCCCCGCAGCCGAAGCACCACCGCCCGAAATTCCTCGGGCGAAACCTCCGAAATAACCCTTGCCGAACTCAACGACGATGGCGTCGATGGTTGTGACGCCATCGGTGGGGGAGTGACATCTTCAGTGGCAGGGAACAAAGCTGCGACGACCTCCTCGACTAGGTCGCCCCGGAGACTCTGCGTCAGTGGGGGCGCCCACGGGCGATATCTCCTCATCGCCACGCGATATGGACGCCCCCAAGGGTCGTTATCAAGAGTTCCCCGGAACTCCTCCTGAGCAGCAGACTTTGCCCTAGCTATTGCCACGCGCAGCGCTCTCTTAGCCTCTCTGTGGAAGCCCCGAAGCCACCGCTCCTGGTCCTCGTCGCCGGGAAGACGGATCCGACGACGACGGTGTCTGGCGAGACGACGAAGGGCGGCCACGCAGGAGACACGTAACCGCGTGAGTTCCGCCGACCACCAGAACACCTGGCGCTTCTCAGGAAGACGTCGGACTCGGGGCATGGCTGCGTCGCAGACGTGCGACATCGCGGCCCCGAACCACGCCGCCTCCTGCTCGACCTGCATCGGTGCTTCCGGTGCAGGGAGCCACGCCTGGGCCAGAGCGGCCTCCTTCAGGGCCTCAACGTCGAGGCGTTTTGCTGACCAACGTGGGCCGTCTGACCGCGGGCCGGTCGGTCCACCACTGGACTGGGTGTTAGGGGACAAGGCGACGTCGAACCGAATGTATCGGTGATCCGACAACGTCTCCTCGTCCACCAGAACTCGCCAGTCACGGACACGGCGGGCAATAGCTGGGGTGGCGAACGTGAGGTCCACCACCGATCCGCCATTATGCCGCACGCACGTGTTAACCGACCCGCGATTCACGACGGCCAGGTTGGCCAAGATCGCCCATTCCTCCAGGGCCCCGCCGCGCCTGTTGGTCACCGACGAACCCCAAGCCCGAGACTTGGCGTTGAAGTCGCCGGCAACGAGAACGGGGCGAGGCTGACTGCCTTGCACCACCAGAGCCCCCAGCCGAGTGAGAAAGTGCTCGAACTCGGCCAGGGATCTATTGGGGGAGAAATACACGCCCACAATCCAGACCCCCCCCAACAGAACCGCCACACATCCCGACCCCTTCGCTACTTTTTCGAAGGGCGGGGAGCCGGCGGCGCCCCGAGTGATGATGGCCAAACCGTTAAGGTCCCCTGCCCAGTCTTCCTTGGGGGGAACAAAATAAGGCTCGGCGACCACAGCCACTTGTATCGACCACTGCACCATGCTCTGGACTAGCAGGTCCTGAGCCCTGGCGCAGTGATTAATGTTCGCCTGGAGGAAACGTTGCGCCATATTAATGGGCGATTTCCATTTGCTCCTCTACGGGGAGCGCGGTCGGCTGGGTCACAACCCCCGTCCTTCGACCACGATTTGCGTGGCGAGGGCGGGAGGAGGCGACGCATGCCTTGGCGCCCACCTGGTGCCCCGCGGGTTTACCTGCATCTGCGCAGACTGCGCAATGCGGCTCCGCGGAGCACTTCTTGGCCTTGTGGCCCAGTTTACCGCAGCGGCAGCAGATGCCGCTGCGGTCACACTCGTCGGTGCACCGCACCCGCACATGTCCCCTGTGCAGGCAGCGGTAGCACCTCATGGGCCTCGGCTCAAGGAGCTGGACGCGTGCAGCTACCCAGCCGATCAGCACTCGGCCTGAACTTAAAATTTTGTCGGCCACCTTGGCGGGGCAGCGCACCCACGCCGCACCAAGGCCCGACCGGTCGGGGCGGATCTCCCCGACCTTAAATTCTTCCGCCGCGTTACTCCCCGCTTTTGCAAGGGCCGCAGCGACCATCTCCGGGTCGGCAGATGCGTCTAGTCCGGATACTCGCAGTTCTGCGGTCTTGCACGGGCGGGAAACACGGACATCGTTTTCCAGTTCCGTCCCGCGGAACACCTCCCTTACTTTGCTGGCGAGGGAGTCGGCCCTCGCTTCGGACTCCGGGCCGGGCACCTCGTACAGGTATCCGCCCGTCGCCATTAGACGAGCTCGCATCTCGGCGATGCCGAGACCAGCCAAATCCACGGATCGTTGGACCTCACGCAGCACATGGGCATACGTGATGCCCCGCGCCAACCCCTCTGGTGTCACCGTCAATGTGACGGCTGCCTTGCGGGGCAGGTGAATCCGTGGCCTAGGTCGACCCGGCTGTGGCTTCGGTGCGGAAGCAGCAGCATTTGGCAAGGGCCGGGGATTCTTTTTCCCCTTTTTAGCCACAACATTCCACCCCTCCTCCATTGATGCGGGGGCGGGGGGTAGTGGCCGGGGCTCACAGGGTGTTTGAGCCCGTGGAGCGACACGCCCTCTTTTGTTCCTCTTTCCCCCCCTGCGGGACTTACTCAGGAAGTTGGGTCGTGGCGGACGTTGATGGTACAGGCCCAGCCACAACAGCAGGCATGTTTCGAGGACCATCATTAGGGGTGGGCTGGGCGTTGCTTTTGCCCTTTCCCAGCCCCTTGCCCTTCGGAGTGGTCACTGGACCAGCAACAACAGGCTGGGCCTTCAAGGGTCCAGCGACAGCATCCGGCGGCTGCACGGTCGCCCCAACTTTTGCCCGGTCAGCAGCCAACGGGGGGCGCATGATGGGTTCTGGAGGCAGCCTCAAGCTTATCGCCCCCAAGCGCGCGTCTATAATACTTATTAGACGGCACTCGAGTTGCTTGTAGTGTTCACCTTCGCATGAAGAAGTACTCGATTGGGTCGCCGGCTGCGACTGTCCAAGTGACTGGACAGTCGCTAGCATTTCTGCCATTAACCTCTCTTGGGCTGCCAGGGAGGCCTTCAGAAGTACTATCTGCTGCGCCATTACCGCCTTTTCGGCCTCTAACCTACCTACTTCTATAGAGGCTGACTCCTCAGCCCTATCGAGGAGCTCATTCGCAGCGATGTCCATGCTGGCCCAGCACCTTGGCCCAATGTGTAAGCGGGCATAACGACGTGAAGACCCAACTTGTTACGTCACAGTCAAGGAGATTTAAATTTCATTCAATTTCCTTAAAACTTCCTCCCATTCCCAATCACAATTTCTCCTTTATAAAGCCAGCAGACCTATCATTTTTCTGGTAGGTATTGTGATTCTTTATATAAAGATATTTATGATAAGATCGTTTGCAGGCTTCTGCTTTATAATTGTTACACATATATCTGTATAGCTTGGAAACTTGTAACATTATTTATCCTCGTAGTGGGTTTGATGTTCGTCATAGAAACAATATTTTTACGAAGAAAATTTTTAGGTGAACTTATTTGTTGTTTGCAGTCCTCTAGTGTACCGATAAACTTAATCAGGAAAAGGGAGCTGCGGGTAGTTATTTGCAGAACGCCTGTTGTTTTCAAAGTTGATTTTGACGTTGAGTTATTCGTTAATTAGTAGGACATTCATAATTATCTTTGTGTTTAGGAAACGAAGTATTTTCTTACACATTGATTGTGTGGAATGTTAAGTACATTCTTATATTTTAAATAGCCTTTGCCCGTGGCTCCACCCGCCTGTTAGTTATTTTTGGAAGATAATGTATAAATCCATGTAGTCATCATAGGCTATTACATTACTATAACATGTTTCTATATTTTGCGAGCTGTCAAACGACTGACAGTTATGTCAAACGCGCTAAGGTTACATTAGAAAAGTTTATATAGTCTGAAATAAAACGAATTTTAAAGCAGTTTATTTTACTTTTTTAACCCTACGTTTCGAATGCCTTACAGTCTTTATGGTCACAGGGTAGACTGAGTTGTATGTCGTCACGAAAGTATAGTGCAATGTTTCTACCCTCCATATAGTTAACTAGCTGTTGCTCACGGCTCCACCAGCGTGGAGGTTATTTTCACACAGTTTTTTACACCTTGGGTAAAATTATTGTAGTTTTAGAAGGGATCCTAATTTTTTCTTGCAATTAAAATAGCCTATATTAATCAGTGATAATGTAGCATTCAAATGGTGAAAGAATTTTTAAAATCGGTCCGGTCGGTACTTTTTGAGCCAATACGTTACAAACATACATACAAATCTTTCCTCTTTATAATATTGTTATAAGTATAGATAATAAATTTATACTTTCGTGACTTTCGTTTTGCTTCAATGTATAATATTCGCGTGAATATAAGAAATAATTAAAGTTTATATAGTAGTTAAGTTTTCTTAAATTTTTCAAATTTTCTGTGCCACCTTTTTAATTTTTTCCCCATAAAATCCTTCTCCTGACAATAACAAATACAACAAAAAAGAATTACCGTAATCAGTCCAGCCGTCCACGCGTGATGCCGTGACCAAGGGAAATAGGGATTCTTTTTTTATATTTTTTTTTTTATCCTAGCACGGCAAAGTGACCGCACTTCACCTGATGGTAAGCGCAGTACGGTCCAATTAGAGTATCGAGTAGCGAGAGACGATCTATCCCCCGCTACTCAACACAATCATGCCGGCCTGCACCTTCACACTACGCCATGGGCAAGAAGGTGAAGAAGCGGTCGAGGGTCTATTGTCAGAGTACTTAGAAGGCCGCAAAATGGCCAACATTGTACCCCAACTCTAGACCCCCAAAAAAATATATCAAATATATAGATATTGATAATGTTAAAAGAAATATTTAGTCTATATTTATATCTAGTATGTGTGACCCTTGTCTCTACTAGCCACACCGCCTGCTGCGTTATGAAGATCGTCACTGATAGAATAACTCAAATATGTTACCTTACAATCTTGGAGGAAATAAATCGTCGGCAGGATATAAATATTAATGTTATTCAATTTCCTCCTAATATAAACTTCTCGTAACGTTAGTAAGTGTGAAAATATCATGATACTATTAATACGGCGCCACCGGTGACTAATTTGTTCTTGCTAGATGATCAGTGTGACCTAAATTTACAGTCATTTTATATAAATCTATTTTGTGTATGAACTATGGAACAATAATAATATTACATACATATATACATACGTACCGAAGGGGTAGGCAGAGGTGTAACCAGAACAACCACTTTTCACAGGTCCCAAAATGTGATAGGGGACGAGCCTATCGCCATATCGGGCTCAATTCTAGACTCCGTGATATTGACTATTTCTAAATAGAAAAAACCAATATCACTTTATCCGAGGGTCGAACCCAAGACCTTAGCATGGCTGTCGTAACGCATGACCAAGTACAACTGCGCCACCGAGGCAGTAATAACAATACCGACCCTGTAATACATTGTCCCAATGTTGGGCAAGGGCCTCCCCTAATAATGAGAAGAGGTATGCCATAGTCAACCACGCTGACCTACAGCGGGTTGGCAGATGAGACATGCCTTCAATATTTTTATTCAGAATTATCAGGCGTACAGGTTTTTAACAAACGATAAATTAACAAGGAATATACACGTAACTTCAAAAAGTCAAAGATTTATGACATTTGGTTTGGTTTTGAACCAGCGACTCTCTTATTAGCAGTCCGTACCAGTTCCAACTAGGCTATCACTGAGGTATTTGTATCGCTATATAGAAGAAAAGTTGTAATTGTTTTAATTTCTACAATAAACGCCACGCGAAACAAGAAACCAATTTGTCCTGAACTTAGTCCAATTGATCTCAGAGCGTAATTTAAGTGTCAAATACTGTCGGTAATGTTCGTATTATTTTGCGTTTACATTTTCTTATACGTAACGATGTAATTTGGAATTTTATAATGTCATGTCACGTGATTCGCAATAATTCACATTACTACTGAACTATGGAATGAATTTATATATTCTTAATGTTCTCTTAAATGAATATAAAAATACTTTAGATAAGTCAACGTTATTGTAGTTTTTAATAGGTGTAAGCGTATATAAATTTACTAGATTTTTCCCGCGGCTCCGCCCGCGTGGACGCTATATTTGGAAGAAAAGGTATAGTACAATCCATGAAGACATCTTTAGCTATTACACCTTTCTATATTTTGTTATCCCATAGGAAGCATGCATTTTTCCGGGATAAAAAGTGGCCTATGTCATTTTGGGATCTCTAAACTGCCACTATGCAAAAAATTATGTCGATCCCTTGCCCTCTGACTGAAACTAAACTATCCCACGGGAACTGTATATTTTTCCAGGATAAAAAGTAGCCAATGTGCTATTCCATAGATATATTATCATTCCATAGATAGTTATCTATCTGTGTGCCAAATTTCAACCAGATCCAGTCGTTGTAGCGTGATTGTGTAACAAACATCCATCCATCCAAACTTTTGCATTTAAACTATTAGTAGGATTATCTTCTTATTATGTTTACAAGTAAAATATTTCTTCTCAACACAATTTCAACTTTACATCAATTACATTATTCACAAAAACAATCATATCCATATAGTGTTACTTTTAAATAAATTAAAGACAAATTTTGTAAATACATTTCACAGTTTCCACGTACTTTTGATCTCAAATTAATATTAATGAATTAGGAAACTCTATTTCATACTTCTACTCAAACAATGCATAATTCTTATTTATTTTTAGGATGAATTTTTGAAGTGAGATTGAGTGTCACATAGTTGCGACGAGGTTTTATGGTCAAGTACCGTTAAGTTTGCCTGTGAATCACATGTCTGAGAGAATGGATGGCATGCTAGCTTTAATTATAGCAACAGACAGACAGGAACAAACAAACATTGTGCTATATAACGAAACCGCTGCGGGCCATTATAAATATTATTTGTGAATAATTAAACCGTCATTGAGTATTTGCTTTAAATGCGAATTTACTATTGGTTTATTGTTGTTATTCAATGCGCATTATTATTCCACTGTCAGCGTCATGTCCACGGGCAGAGGCTGTGAGAGGGCTTACACGTCCCTCTCCGATCTCCAGATACTGTCAGGATGCTCACCGTATGATAGTTCGGAAGTAAAACACGTGATTAACACTTCAGAGTTTAATAAAGTTACCACCAGTTCGGAACGCAGTCATCCATGGGGAAGAGCTGGCAAGAAACCCTCATGGTTGCTCTTTTAAATACAGCACTTTGAATTACAATTAATGTTGGTACATCGACCACTTTCCCAAACCACTGATGATGTTCCCAATCCTGGCAATACCCACAACTACTCGAAACTACGACGCAACCAAGGCAGTGCAGCCCGGATCACAGAGCCCCTTCGATCTACAACCCAGAGCGTACACTCTGGTCGTAACCCGGACAACTGTATCCCTTTGGCTCACTCCCTGGCCTACGTCAATTAATAGCCCGGTTAAGAACTTCCTTTTGACTATCTCTCTACGCACTAAACCACATTACCACCTTATCCAGGATTGAGCACACCATACAGCCCACGCAACTTCTTTGAACAATAAGAGTTACTCTAAACTAAGTAGACACCGTCTTTCAAATCGTAATCCGGCATTACGACCTCTAAAGCTGCTAACTGTTCAACGACTACTTTACAATTGCTTCTCAAATGGCGAGGCGCTCTTTTATATTGTGATTTTCGTTGCGCCCCACTCCGTGAGTGAGATCATACGATAAACAACTAATAACCACCCTCAAAATAGCAAAGCAAGTGACGGTGCCCACATTTTACAATAACTAAAGCTATTTGCAAGTTCAATTCAGTGTCCGTATTCATGACGCCCCGACACGGCCTTCCTGACAGCTCACACGTCCTCGTGTGTACCTGAAAAGGAGAAGAAACTCACACAGTAAATCCGTTCATCCGCTCGGCCAATCTCTGACCGAATGATAAGCAAACACAAATTTCGATGTCCAATTATCATGCAAACTTAAATACTCTCTGCACAATCACAATTACTCTACTATACCTCAGTCATACATCACTCACACACCATTAACTGAACCGGACAACTGCCTTAGGCATCCCTTCGACCAGCTATCATCTCAATATGACAACCTGGACCGGATAACCCGTCAGCGCCCATTCGAACAGTTACTACACTCACACACACTATTAACTGAACCGGACAACTGCCTTAGGCATCCCTTCGACCAGTTATCATCTCAATATGACAACATGGACCGGATAACCCGTCAGCGCCCCTTCGATCAGTTATCACACCAGCACACACACCATTAACTGAACCGGACAACTGCCTTAGGCATCCCTTCGACCAGTTATCATCTCAATATGACAACGTGGACCGGATAACCCGTCAGCGCCCCTTCGATCAGTTACTATACCATCACACACACACCGTAGGCGTCCCTTCGACCAGTTATCACCTCAATATGATAAAATGGACCGGACAACCCTTCAAAATCTCCCTCTTCAATCACATCGCTTTACACTCACAGCCTTACAAACCAGACTAACAGTAAAGTGATCTGGAACCTCGGCTCTCATAAGCCAGTCATAAATCACTTTAGAATAACCACACACATTAGACATTCAACATCTTCCCATGCAATCACAATACTTTACGCTCATACCCTTACAAACCAGATAAGTGATCCGGAACTTCGGCCCCGATAAGCCAGTTCCTTAGATCACTTAAATCCAGACTTTTTTTGTCGCGGGGGAAGCGCTCTACCACTGCCGCCCACTCCGGAGGAAGTAGAGCAAGACCAAAACGGGTTTGCTGGACCAGCCGGTTCCACGACCCAACATCCCCCTCGCATTGATGGCCATCCGTGCTGCCGCTGGGCAGAGTCCCCAACCCCCATATACAACCCACCCGATACTATCAGCCAAAACCCAGCGGCGGCCCCCCCTGGGCGCTTACGGAGCGATCCCGGGGCACTCCAAGGACCGCCAGAATTGCAGCCGGAATCGCCCCCGCGTACCAGCTCATCTCCACAGGAGGCCTAGGAGCCCCCGCGCACCGAACAACGACAGCGAACGAGGCCCCACCACCCGCGCTGCCGTCCATCTCGGGGTCGCTCGACGCTCCAAATTTGGGAGCGCATCGATAGGGGCCGACAGCCCCCTCCCCCCCCCCCCGTCAGTCGTTCACCCGGCGCCTCCCACGTCTTCTCTGGAGACGGGAGGGATCATATCGTTCCCGATCCCTCCCAGCACTCTCCCTCTGCGAGATGACGCTCTCGCAGAAGTGGGCCACCGCACGCCAGAACCTCCAGCTGGCGACCATGGACGACACCACGGCCGGCAGCGAGAGGTCCCCCTCGACGACTGCTCCGAGAGCACAGCGCTCCTCGTCCCAGGCCGGGCACCCCTCCAACGTATGTTAGGCCGCGTTCTCGCGGCAGTCGCCACAGTGGTGGCACATTGCGGACACCTCCTTTCCGATGCGACACAGGAACGAACCGAAACACCCATGGTCCGCCAATACCTGCGTCAGTTGGAACGTAGGCGCCCCGCGGCGCCTGTCTAGCCATCGTCTAGGACAGGAGGCACTGCTGCGACAGTCCTCAAGCGCGCAGTTTGGGTCTCCAGCCTGGTATGCCACTCCTCCATGGCGGTTCTGCGAAACCGGGCCGCAATTACCAGATACCTTAAGCGCGGACCGCTCACCCGTGGTCACCCAATAGATATTGAGAAGACAATAACCAGGCTATGGACGCAAGCTATCAACAATTCTATGAACCATCGGCTTAAGCAGAAACCCTCATATCTTCACCTCAACTAATTGCTCACTTTTATAGAGGGCACAAAACAAAACCAGAAGAGACTCACCGAATCCAGATTCCATCCATGAACAGAAGACACGTATAGGCGTGTAATCAGCGCTCTTTCGCACTACTTGTGCTGTCAGAGCACGGCCACAGCCACAGCCGTACCACAGCCGCGTCACAGCCGCGTCACAGCCGCGTCACAGCCTCGTCACAGCCTCGTCACAGCCGCGGGAAACCATCCACAGCACATGGAATTAGAAAACAAAAATCATTAACACAGTAATCTTCGCCGCTTCATATTTTCCACATTTTTCATAACGAACGTTAAATAAAGACTAACAGAGACTTATTACAATTCGTGAACATAGCACATGAAAATGATTCGAACACTCCTAACCTTTAAATGTACAGTACACCATAGTGCATTGCGCACTCTTTACCACGTACAACACGATAGAATACTACAGTGCTCTTGGGGTACCCTATATCATAACTATTATTTTGATAATAGAATTCTAATCATCGGTAGCTCTTTGGAGAACCTAACAAAGTTCACACATAAAGCCAACAACCAATATTCTCTTATCTCTTAAACAACATAAAATAACACAGTACCAAACTATTACATCACCTGATTCACGGTAGTGGGCGTTGTCCTTTATCCCACTTCTGATGTCAGCGTCATGTCCACGGGCAGAGGCTGTGAGAGGGCTTACACGTCCCTCTCCGATCTCCAGATACTGTCAGGATGCTCACCGTATGATAGTTCGGAAGTAAAACACGTGATTAACACTTCAGAGTTTAATAAAGTTACCACCAGTTCGGAACGCAGTCATCCATGGGGAAGAGCTGGCAAGAAACCCTCATGGTTGCTCTTTTAAATACAGCACTTTGAATTACAATTAATGTTGGTACATCGACCACTTTCCCAAACCACTGATGATGTTCCCAATCCTGGCAATACCCACAACTACTCGAAACTACGACGCAACCAAGGCAGTGCAGCCCGGATCACAGAGCCCCTTCGATCTACAACCCAGAGCGTACACTCTGGTCGTAACCCGGACAACTGTATCCCTTTGGCTCACTCCCTGGCCTACGTCAATTAATAGCCCGGTTAAGAACTTCCTTTTGACTATGTCTCTACGCACTAAACCACATTACCACCTTATCCAGGATTGAACACACCATACAGCCCACGCAACTTCTTTGAACAATAAGAGTTACTCTAAACTAAGTAGACACCGTCTTTCAAATCGTAATCCGGCATTACGACCTCTAAAGCTGCTAACTGTTCAACGACTACTTTACAATTGCTTCTCAAATGGCGAGGCGCTCTTTTATATTGTGATTTTCGTTGCGCCCCACTCCGTGAGTGAGATCATACGATAAACAACTAATAACCACCCTCAAAATAGCAAAGCAAGTGACGGTGCCCACATTTTACAATAACTAAAGCTATTTGCAAGTTCAATTCAGTGTCCGTATTCATGACGCCCCGACACCACTATTCCAGTGCTTCAGCTATATTGTCCTAAAATGTTGTTTACGTATGTATTTGATTGGAAAATATTGAGGTATTACGCGTAATAAAAATATTATAATAATATATAATAAATTATTATATTTTTATTGACTAGCCTCGGTGGCGCAGTTGTAATTGCGCATGCGTTACGACTGCTGTGCTGAGGTCTCGGGTTCGATCCCCGGGTCGGGTAAAGTGATATTGGGTTTTTCTATCTAGAAATGCCTCAGTATTAGCCCGGAGTCTGGAAAATGTGCCCGGTATGGCGATAGGCTCGCCCCCTATCACATTATGGGACCGAAATTTGGCGAAAAGTGGGTGTACTAGTTACACCTCTGCCTACCCCTTCGGGGATTACAGGCGTGAGTGTATGTGTGTGTGATGTATATTTTTATTACGCGTGTTTACATTTTCGGGTAGCGATCTCTATCAATTGCAATGAAAAAACTTCAGCTATATTGCCCTAAATGCACAAAATGTTGTTTGCGGATGTATTTTATTAATATTGTGGTAATGTTTTTAATTTCGCCCGATTAACCCTTGTTGTAACGGTATCTATCGCTTACAATGAAAACATATTTATATTTGAATGATTGATACAAGATACATAAGTATTTATTTTACACATAAACTAAAACGCAAATCAAGATCTGTATGTTCAAATTACCGGGTATCATTGTATATTGTTACAGTAAGATATATTTAGTATATATAAGGATTTATATGTAAACTAAAAAGCAAATAAAATCTGTATGTCATCGAAAGCCATTAAACATACAAACAGACCTCAACTTCTATAATAAAATGTTTATTAAAGTAACAAAGACATCATGTATAAAAATAACATGCTATCAGATAAAAAGAAGAGCCATCGGAGCGGAATCACATCATTTATTTTCTGTTTGCTTAACTTTGTACGTTCGTTGTAGTTCAATGTGTTTTCTGTTTCTTTGATTTGATGTATTCCCTGTGTTATTCAATATTTTTTTTCATTCTTTACAAAATAAATAACACTTTTTGTCCTCCCGTATTGACATGGACCACAACTAAAACTTGAAGTATAAACACAAAACAAAACACTGTCATATTGCTATTAAGGCTAATGAAAGAAGACGAAGTCTGAGTTGAAATAAATTTGCTTTAGTTTTAACACTATTGTGTAACACAAAACAACGAGGATCATGATTATTTTCTTAGCCGGAATTATTAGCTGTTCGAAGGCTCTTTTTCCCACGTTTGCGTTCCCGGGAAATCCCGGGAAGTCAGGTGCGGATTTGGAAATAAACTAATAGTAAATCAAATGAAGCCGATCGTGTCATGTCATCAAGTAGAATATACCAAAATGTAAAATTTGCAATCCAGAGTAAAACAAACAAATTTTAGATATAAAAATTTATTTAAATACTAAATCTAAAATTTGTTGGTTTGTTTAGTCATTTAAGTGATTATCTTTCTTACTCAGTGCAGTGCATTATTACTTATCATAAATATCACAGGTACCTGCTTACAGATTTATAATAGTTGTGTTTTATAATAAACAGAATGACAGTGGAACAATTAGGGTCATTGATATATTGGGTTTAGTTTAGCTGTATGTATGTCATACAGTAATACAATATAAGGCTTCCATATAACGCGTAAATACACCATATGAATATCTTCAGCCAAACGAGTCTATCAGATAGAGCTGAGGGCAAAAGCTGTGTAACATGCGTTCAGCTGAGGGTTATACGTTGCTTAAGTACCTAAAAATATAATTTATCCGTGGCTTAGTGGGTGAGCAGTTGGAAAACGAGGGGTCACGCGTTCGATTCTTGCACCTAGACAGATGTTTGTGTGATATATATTTGTTCCTGTCAGGGTGTTGTGAGACCAAAGTGTTTGGTAGTTCCCGTGACTCACGACTAGTATGTTAATATAGGAACAGGGCTATGTGTGTGACAGTGGGGTTATTCATTTATGTAATGGGATTTCTCAGGCCGTGACCATTTTTCACGCGGCCGAGAATCTGAAAATCCAAAGCCATACGTGTTACTGTATATTGGGTGTAGTCTAAAACGTTCACAAACAGTTTTCATTCTCAGCTTTGCTTAGCTTAGCAAATTACAAGGCTTAATATAAACTTGGTCCATAATGGGTTTATAAATATGAAATGAAGGTTCAATTGTGACTATATAAGTTAGTTAAATGGGCCGTGCCTAAAGTAAATCATAACACACGAATGATTGTCAATAGAAAAACCCCAAAGTACACTTTGAGTGAAGGGTTAGTATCTCAAACAAATATAGGAGTAACGGATTATGATCACATTTTCTTTTATAACCCTGCCGTAGCTTTTCCACACTAGATAATATATTGTACGGAGAGGGTTGAAAGAGCCTTTTCACATTTATTTTTTAAATAAAAGGGACTAGGTAGGTGTAGACAATATTATAGGTTAGAATAACTGTACCACTGTAGTAAATAATATACCAATTCACATATCGATTAAGTCTTATGATAAATAACTGTGGCTTTTTTATATAATTAAATAAATTAAGATGGTAAAGTCGCTACTGGGAGGTTAATTCGACACGTTATGTAGTTTCAATTAAACAAAAACTATAAGAATAGTTTGCTGTAGTTTATTTTGGCTCTTTTATGTTTCGATTTTAATTATATATTGACGCCGCAGAAAAATAATTTATCTGCAGAGTGTGGTATTAAATATTATTTATTAATTACTGTATTATCATACAGTTTTAAATGAATAAAAGTCAGTTACGCTTGAGAGGCAATAGCCATTAACTTCCACATAAATTACAATCGAAAATTCATCTTTGTTTAAATCAAAGCGAAATTTATATCTTTCAGGCAACATACCTATGTCGTTTAATATTAGAAATTTTGGGAGCCAATTACAATACGTATTTTTAAAATAAGAGCTTGATGAAACAACGGCTCACCTGGTCTCCGTCACCCATGATTACCAAAAATGCTAAAGTGATCGTAAGTGGTTTTTAAATTACAGTGAAAAAAATTAGAGAGCGGAGAAGGCTTATGTTTAAGGGCTACAAAGTGATTTTATAGTCCATTAAAAAAAATTGTTCTATGATGGAAATTAAACAGGCATCAGAAGGTTGTTTACCCAGTATCACAGGGATTCAATCAATAACAACATACAAACATTAACGCATTCACGTCAGTAAATGCGTTGATTGATGTTACCTCTCGAAGTTGGGCAGGTAGCAGTGTAGCCAGTAAATCCACATTTGACCGGGCTTATCCCCGCCCCATGATGCGACAGGGGGCGAGCCTATCGCAATACCAGGAACAATTCCAGACTCCGGAATGATAATGAGAATTTAGTTAGAAAAACCCAATATCACTTTTAACTGACCCGGGGATCGAATCCGAGACCACAGCATAGCATTCCTACCACGTACGCATTTAAAACTGCGCCGCCGAGACAGTTAATATAACTAATACAAATACAATAAAACATAAAGTTTTCATCATTGCCATTGTGCGGTCATCCGTCCATGTTAAGAGTCTCCGATATCTGTGTTATATGTATATCGTACATACATAGAGTTGTGGGCTTGCGGTCTGCGGTCATTACCACAGGCTATCGGAGGCAATACGATGCCTAATGCTGCTTTTATAGAGAAAACAAGGCTTAGAAGGTAATCCAATATACGACACGGTAAACTTTACGTAACTATGAGCGTGTGAAAGCTACAAAGACGGTTATATTTTGACAAGTTTCCACATTTGGTAAATAGTGCCTTCCATCCAATGCCAGAGCTATATTAGAACTCGATTTCAAATAAATTACAAGGGTTTTGAGTTTCATCATTTAGCGTGAACCGTTATTGGATTCCGAGGAATCGTAAATTTCAAATTAAATTTTATGTTTAGAGAAGCTCGAAAACACTTATCTTAATGTGATGGTTCGGATGTAAAGGCAACGTTAACAGTTTAAAGTGTTATATTCGGAGTGGGTTTATATGGAGATAAGTACGTCATTAACTGCGTCGGTTTTTTATTCAATATAAACAGATTCCACGTAGATACGAGGGTTGTTTTTATAAAGAATGACGTCAGAACCCCAACCCATGTGAGGTATTTCAGAGGATAGGTTTTCAAAGAAAATACGCTTAGCAGATCCCGTTTACTGCTGGGATGCGGGCTGGGTACGTTAGAGCGCGAGGGGACGAAGGTAAAGATTATAGTTGTTTTTGTTTAGTAAATCTTTTCCCTTAGCTTTTTTATACATAGGCTTAAGGGGGCTATGCGTGGTATTGGTAATATGGAATTAGGGCCAATGTTTACATAACATGAATATACCTTGCCATTATTTTACCGTTTTATACCTATATATAAAATATATTGTGATTAGAACGTATATAAATTTATAAAAGCCCAGCAATAAAATAAATTAACATTTTAAAGTATGGTGATCATTGTTTAATTGTTAACTTATTACAGGCATTACATCCAAAATCACACTCATATGCGTATTTGTATATGTGTAACTTACGGGCACGTAAATAATTCTAAGTCAGAATGATTAATGCACAAAATTGACCGAAACAGCAGGGTAAATGCCGCGTTAATGGCCACCAACTTACATTATACCTCACTTACTGTACGTGTGTTCTCTCACTGTCTTTAATAGTTGTTTTTCCTACAACATCACGGTAAGCACAATTTATATTAATGTCATCATATTTTCGCGTTGGTTACCCGTGTTTTCATATTAACCGTGGTCCCTGCTCCCATGATAACGTGAGGGTCTCACCTACGTCATTTGTATGCGAGCTGATTAAATTTACACAGCTAATGTTCTGGTTCGTTAAATTAATTCCTTCACACATTTTACTTAATGTCTGACTTTTTTCACATTAGAAACGACAGATAACATTCATGGCCAGTATGTATCAGTGTATATTATTACCATCCTAAATTATTTTGGGTATAATAAAAATATATAATACAAAGTATAGGATATCATTTCTATCACATTTTTTTGGTTAAGCTGTTGAAGCTGAGGTATAAAAACTTAATTAACCAATGATAAAAAGCTGTTTAAAAATAGTATATACAGCTATAGCTTGTTTTAAGTCTATATTTATGACTAAAAAAGTAATATATTTACATATTTATTAATATTTGTAAGTACTAGTGTAAACAATTGTTGGTGGCCAAATAAGTAATAAAAAAAATATATCTATTTGAATCGTTTATTGGATGCGCCTAATGGCAGTGTTAGCAATGTTGGAATTTTGTAGTTCTTTGAAAACAAAGGTCGTTTTTCTATTTTCACCATAAGGTGAAAAATGTGAGCAATTCATAAGAATTGCTCACATTTTCAGATTGTTCCATTGCATTTATTACGTATATGTACTTCGAATGAAATAACTATTTGGATAATGGATAACATTGAGCGAATATCAGAAGAGGGGTAATTATTGTTAACTCTAAATGCATAATATACGTTATATAAGTGACTGTCTCTATAACTTTTAATTATTCTATTATTCTCATCATTAAAAATGTTATCCGTATTTAATATGAAAGTAACTAAAAGCATAGTAACAACATTTATAAGTGGTAGAGATATGGTAGACAATTTCTTGAAAATGAAAATTGACAATTCATGTATCCGTTTTTTTTATATAATGGCACGGCAAACTGATGACACTGCACCTGATGGTAAGACCAGTGCCGTCCAACTAGAGTATCAATTAGCGAGAGACACTCTCAACTCAACACAATCATGCCGGCCTGCTGTGTAGTTCCTTCGCACTGCGCCTAAAAGATCTAGGATCATAAGAAGGAGGGAACACGGTACGGAACACCTTCCTTCCTTTTTGTGGTCTCCCTATTTTCTCCCTTTCCAGTCCCGTCCTCGTTGTATCCTTCCTTGCCTACCAGTCCTTTCTAAGTTCCCATGACGTTAGACATAATAATTATTCCGTATGGTGAATTTCCATCTGTGTTTTGACCTGTCATAAGTGCCTTTTATATGCCTACGTGATCAATAAAGTTTTTTTTTTGACAAATTGTTCCACAGCTTAATGGCGGAGTAGTATCTCTGTCTCGCAAAAAAAAACGACGTGAGGTCCTTTCTATTGTGTTTCGTACAGTTAGTGACAGTGATGAGATTCGTCATGTGGAGAAAACTGTCGACGTCGTGGTACATACCAGTACAACTATTTTCTTCTAGTTATTTGAGCTTAGACGTGCAAATGTTATCAAGTCAATAATATCAGGGAGTAAGTAAATTACTCCCAAGATATTCATTGAGCATTTATTGAAAAGTCGAGAGCGCGGAAAACTTCTCAAAAGGCACGCTTGAATAACTACGTGACGAAACTCGACTTGCCTCTAGTTTACACAATACGCATTTTCTACTCGACTCATAAATATTTTTATTTAATCCAATATAATAATATAAGCCCTGTATTAAACATTGTCCCACAGCTGGGCACGGGCCTCCTCTACTAATGAGAGCGGTTAGGCCTTAGTCCACCACGCTGGCCTAATGCGGGTTGGTAGACTTCACATACCTTCGAAATTCTCAGGTATGCAGGTTTCCTCACGATGTTTCCTTCACCGTTAAAGCAAGCGATAATTAACATTTAATACACACATAACTTTAGAAAAGTCAGAGGTGTGTGCCACTTGGGTTTGAACAAACGAATTTCGTCATCACAGTCCATACCGCAACCAACTAGGCTATCGCTGCTGTCCAATAAAATTTTATTTAATCCAAACTACATAAAAAAGTCTTTGCAGTCGGTGTCCAAAGGAAAAAAGTTGTACCTTAATTCTTAAAATAACAGCATTGTAATATATTTTTCTACATGTATATACACTGACACCTGTAATCCCCGAAGGGGTAGGCAGAGGTGTAAGCAGTACACCCGCTTTTCGCCGAATTCATTTCGGTCCCATAATGTGATGTGCGAGCCTATCGCCATACCGGGCACAAATTCTAGACTCCGGGCTAATACTGAGAATTTCTAAATAGAAAAACCCAATATCACTATATATTTTTCTGTCGCTTTTTATAATAAAACTGAGTTACATTTTACTTGATATTTAATTAATCAAGAAGTACGCTATGCATTTTTTCCGTTCATAATAAATATTTAGTTTGGCTATTCGAAATTAATTATTAAATAAGTGAGATATGAGTTGGGAAATAGTTGAAGAGGTTTTCGTCGTCGCGTGAGAACGGTCCTTTAAGAACATTCTTTCATGGCTCAAAAGTACAACGTTTTATAGCTGAAAATTAATTCAAGTTAGACTTTTATAGCGTGAAACAAGAAAATTACCCCTTTATTATGTATTTTTTGTTTAAAAGAATCTTGACTGAAAAGTTTATTAGAGGCAAAAGAGACGCTTTTCGAAATATAAGGAAATCTCGCCTTCTGTAAAAGTGTTTTGTGAAAAAGTATTTGAAGCGACATACTTTGAAAGAACAATTTATGGTATTTTTTACTTTTATTTTTATTTACAGTAAAATTCCGAGAATACCGAACGAAATATAAGAGTTTTTCAACGTTCACATTTCTAGGTCTTTCTTGGTTTTCTTCCAATGTACGGTATAGAACGCTTTAGTAAAATTTTCGAGTTGTTTGTTTAGTGATAATGTACAATGGTTTTTACTTATTTCAAATGCCACATTATAAACCAGAACAGATGTTCTTATCTGTACAAACCCCGTTAGAAATTCGGCCAGCTATTAACATCCACGCCGCAAACTTCGCAAATGTTGCAAGCAACACTAAATAATTACGTTTATTAACCATTACGCTCCTCTTACACGCTCATTCCCAGAAGGTCATATACGGACCCCTAAAACTGCCTAATTTATGTGACGATACTCATTAACCTAGACCGGATTTGTAGTGATTTTTAGATGATGCCTTTCGTTAAATATTATTTAATAAAAATGACACACATTTATTATTAAAATGAAATTCATATAAATGTTAAAGTAAGATCGTGCTCTTCTAAATTTGTCTAACAGAGCATTTAATTTAGTGAAAATATTAATATAAATATACTCCTTATTTATAACTAAATATTTTGTAAATTTGTAACCTACTTGACGTCTATATTAATTCATATATCTCTTATATTTATTTGCATTACGTTTCGAGGCATATACTACCATTTAATAGAGTTTCGCCAACAACCTTGGCGATATGAACGCTGAACGCGATTAGTTTAGCATTAAGTTAGAAGCATAATATTGTAACCATTAAAAATACTGTGTAATTTTTGAGAGATGGTAACTGGGAGCCATGTTGGGTGCAGTTCATTACCCACGGCGCTGCAGCACGTACAACCCGCCACCATTAGCGGTAAACTACGAACAGCGAACTTATTAACACCACCACGCACTTCTGCAACATGCCACCATATTTCACATTTACACCTACATTTAGAAATATCAAAAGATTAAATTACGCGCGCAATGTTTTATAAACATAATAAGAATAGCCCTGCATTAAATACGTCACACTGCTGGGCACGGCCTCCTTTACTAATGAGGGGTTAGGACTAAAGGTCCAATAAGCAATCTCAATCTGCATTGTCAGATCGAACCAGAAAATAAACCATTCAAACTTTGTCATCTGTAGGTTTGGCATTCAAACGTAATTCTTACTGGTTCATTTTTCGGAAGGGTATATAGTTTCGGATTTAGATCGTTTATTGAAATTGGTCGTTAGTCTGACAGAATGTCCAAATGCAAATTAGTAGACTTTACATACTTTCGAAATTCTTATTTATATTTTTATTTATATAATTCGTTTCTTACTTTAATAAAATCAAGAATAATGAGTATATGCCAAGGCCCAAGTGTCAGTCATCTTAAATTATGAATAAAAGGAAAAAAATCCTCACGATGTTTTCCTTCGTCTGTTAAGTGTAATATAATTAACGCGGAATAAAAACGTAACTTCGAAAATTTTGCGGTGCTTGCCCTGAGGCTGGTTTCAATCCTGCGAGATTCCTCTTAACGTATTGCTGCTTAAAATCATTACAAAGGTAATAAGGTTTTTTAAAAGGTATTTCGGAATGTGTATTTGATTATTTTGTAGCCTATTTTTCATTTATAACAGATAATCGACAAATATTGTCGGGGGTCTAGAGTTAGGGCCTAGAGTTAGAGTTGCGGCCTTCCGAGTACTCTGACACTAGACCCTCGACCGCGTCTTCACCTTTTTGCCCATGGCGTAGTGTGAAGAAGCAGGCCGGCATGATTGTGTTGAGTAGCGAGGGATTGATTGTCTCTCGCTGCTCGATACTCTAATTGGACGGCACGGCGCTTACCATCAGGTACAGTGTGGTTACTTTGCAGTGCCAATATGGGCAAAAAGGTGAAGAAGCGGTGGAGGGTCTATTGTCAGAGTACTCAGAAGGCCGCGAAATGGCCAAACATCTTACCCCAACTCTAGACCCCCGACAAAAACTGTATGTACACTGGCTGATCCCGGAACGCGCCATACTTGCGTTTGCCACTATGGCGGGTTTGACACCCTGTGTACGGTGGTCGCTATACGGGCGGATATGAATTTCCTACCACCACCAAATTAGTAAGTGTATATGCATTTTTTTAAATATTTTATGACCGAATTTGATGGGTGTATATTGGGTTCAACTATAGAAGTAGTTAAGCATATGTAACAAATGGTATAAATATCTTAATCGTGTTTACAGCTAACCTAAATACTTTTGATTTAAAATTCCTAGTCTTACTTTATTCCTAAAGTAAATAATTAAATGTGCTGCAGTTTCAGACCGCTACTATTTTGGAAGCAAACTGTAGTTAAATTAATTTGCACACTATTTGCACCCCATCAACAGGGTTTCTAACTTGGTTTAATGCCCTCGGCCATTAAAAACAACCGAAACAGACAGCTTTACGTGAATTCCGAACGACGTAGAACCTAGATTAGGCACTAAAGTGTGGTTAAAGCCGATTCGAAATTCAAAATCAAATAGCTTTAACGCATTTGTTGTGTGTCCAAGTTTAAGTTGTGTTAAGAGGTAATGCTTTACCTATTGTAAATATATTATATAGACCAATAAAGAAGCGGAGCATTCGTCTCCAGTCTGCGATACCAACACGAACAAATATTTGGTTTTATTTTTGTCTATCTTTGAACTCTATAAAATTGGTCCTTAGCTGTTACCCACAGTTTTGTTTGCGTGATTAGTTTATTGGTACCCGGGAGAACTTTCAAGATAATATAAAGCTGTTTTAATACTTTTCTCAATTAAAACTATTAGCCGCGCGAGATTTGAACCCACAACTGGGATAGAAGTACTTAGCAAGCTAATTTTTATAAGTCACAACATCCACAATTTTTGTAGTCATATGTATTTCAAAAACTGCTTCGGTGGCGCATTTGTCATTGTGCATGCGTTTCGACTGCTGTGCATAATAAATGATAATAATAATAATAAAATCAGTTTATTGCCTTATTATCACATTAACAATTGCATGAGGTCTCGGGTTCAATCCCGGGGTCGGGTAAAATGGTATTAGGTTTATATATTTAGAAATGATCAGTATCAGCCCGGATCCTGGTATTGTGCCCGGTACATGCGTGAATGTATTACATATACATTCACGCATGTACTATGTATTAATTAGTAATCTGATATCTTGAGCGGTGCCAATCATTTTCCGTCTTTGATCAGTTTATTCCTTTGCCTCCTGTTTTATAAAAAATAACTATGTAACATAAAAAACCTGAACACAAAAATAAGGTTAAAATGATTTATAATATTGGTAGAAAATTTCCTACATAACTAAATATAGTGCTTTTTGCAGTCAGAGCCAATCCTGTACAACATAAAATCACCATTAACTACTTAATAAAAAAGTGTATATTGTTATAGACGTCCTCTGTATAGCATACAACCTAAATAGCGAACAGTTTTTCCTAGACTATTTTAAATATGGGCAAATGTGATTTATTATTTATGTTAAATTCAAGCGCACTGACGGGTGTGCGCAGAAATGGAATATTAAATAGAGGACTGTAAGCATGAAACTGTACCTTCATGCGGAATTGAATCAGATTTATTGAATAAGTGTGCTGCGACATACGACGTTGGAGCTTACATGGGACTAGAACATAACTAGAAATGACATTTAAATAATAAGAAATAAATACTTAAGAATTTGATTCTGTTAATCTCTTCTGAATAATAAATTATTGGATGTACTACACAAAATGGTAAAATTTTCTGCATGACGTTCACGCTATTTGTTAGGCTCCATAGATAGATTATCTTATTAAACGTTTGATAGATGACACAGTTGTGGTTTATTTAGGTACTACTTATTTTGATACCAAATTTATTGGCAAGATTGAAACGCCTTAAAACAACAACTCTTATTCTCTCGCTACTTGATATTCTAATTGGACGGTACTGCGCTTACCATCAGGTGCAGTGTGGTCACTTTGCCGTGCAATAATAAAAAAAATGAACAAAAATGATAAGTGTACACTCATATGCTGAGCTCTTTGCTATGCGTTGATTTCTGTATATGTGATTAGTCAGTGTTAGTTTTAGTTTAGAGAGACTATCCCGCCCACACACCCGCCATTGTAACTCTTGATTAGCCAGGATCGCCAATGGCATGCATTTTTCAACACCGAGTAATGAAACTTGGCGGGTTTCTGGGAATGCTTAACTGTCTTTTATCCCGCAACGAAATTAATCAAATAGAAATATAGGGAGGAGTTGGAAATACTAGTATAAGTTGTCCATTTCCCTCCATAGCAAAGTGGGAGACAAATAATTAACTAAAGAGGACTTTATCTCCAATAAAGGACTTTTACGTCCTTAATATATAGATATCCACGCATAGTGAAGCTCATTTATGTATCGTTCTTGAGTACGAATGACAATGTCCAAATACATAAGTATTGATTTCGGCTCAACTATAATTGTACTGAATGTCATATCCAGCAGACGTTGCTTCGATGACCTTTGGCCAGATAATCCAGTTAGTGTACAGACTGGTTTGCAGTAAACGAGAGTTACATGCCCTGACGATTTTTGTCGTGATGTTCCCAACTCATTTTGATGTAAAGGCAAAAGCTATATTTTTTACGATATCTTGCACCAGTATTCTTAAAACCACTTTATCCTCTCCGTGGTTGACATAACTTTAAAAGTGAAATTGACGTAACATTTAATATTTGACGGTCCAGATTATTGCAGAAATCATATACAATATCTATACCGAGCGCCACAGTACACATCGTCTTGACTAAACTAATAAACAATTTCCTAATTCGTTGTCAATTAATATTCATTGCTTACGAGTGTCTACGTGTTGGGAACATGGAAACAGAATTTTAAAATAGTCAACTCATTTTTAATTTCAGCCCATGCGTTATCTAATTTCCTATTAATTAAATCCTCTCATGAAGGGACTTAATCCGTTTTGCAGCTTGTTAATTCGCAGAGATGTTAAAATACGACCCACGTCTGCATTTTGACACAGGTACATTTTACAGTTGAATACGAATTTATTTACGCGTGATTATGACGAATTACAGCTGAAGTGAAAAAAATAAACAATGTTACCTGCAACAAATTAGGTTGCTTTCATAAATTTGAGACTTTCATATAATACACTCACACCTGTAATCGCCGAAGGGGTAGGCATAGGTGTAAACGGTACACCCATCGCCGAATTTCGGTCCCATAATGTGATAGGGGGCGAGCCCATCACCATACCGAGCACAGATTCCACATTCCGGGCTAATACTGAGAATTTCTAGATAGAAAGACCCAATATAGCTTTACCCGGGAATCGAACCCGAGACCTCAGCACAGCAGTCTTAACACATGCGCAATTACATCTGCGTCACCAGGCAGTCGAGACTTTCGTTATATTATTATTAAAATATTTGCTGATTGAAACTAGCTAATTCAGTACAGGGGTGGTAGGTATCGTTCCGGTATTTACCGAAACGGTAGCGACATTATGAGACTTTACCTCTTAGGTTCGAAGTAGTGAAGGCAGTGCAGTGCCTTGTTTTCATTCAAAAAAATGTACTCTAAATTATTATTAGCCTCAGACCAAAAGACGAAATCCGCGCGTCTTCTGATATACACAGTGGCATTACACCTGGGACAAAAAATTAATACTATCTTTTATTTTATCTTTTGTGATACAATACAAAATATTATATGAAAGAAAAAGAAAGAAAGAAAAAGATTTTATTGACAGAACAAATACAAGGGGAAAAAATACAAAATAATACATAGAACTATAAAAATTAACTATTTGCTCCGACACCGACTGCCTTGGTGGCGCAGTTGTAATTGCGCATGCGTTACAACCGCTGTGCTGAGGTCTCGGGTTCGATCCCCGGGTCGGGTAAAGTGATATTGGGTTTTTCTATCTAGAAATTCTCAGTATTAGCCCGGAGTCTGGAACCTGTGCCCGGTATGGCGATAGGCTCGCCCCCTATCACATTATGGGACCGAAATTCGGCGAAAAGTGGGTGGGTGGTTACACCTCTAAGTTCCCTTCGGTGATTATAGGCGTGAGTGTATATGTATGTGGATTGCTCCGACAACAGGGCCCCTCATTCAGCTATGCTTCAGTATATGATATACGATTAAAAAATACTAATAGTAAGTAAGTAAAGGAGATTTAATTTTGGACTGAAAATAAAACACAAAAAAAATCTTATAACGTTTCTTGCTAAAAATACAATAAAGGCGAATGGCACTTAATTTATTCACACTGAAAATGTAATCTTCAAAGACTTTGTTGGAATACTGACTTTTAGTTTACAAATAAACAATAACTATATTGATTACATAATACTAAAACAGTACACCAAATACGTATTGTCATTTCACTGAATGGACTTAATTGAAACATGTTCAATTTCGCTGGGAATACCCTATACACTGAAATATCGTTAGCACATGTTGAAACTTGTGCGGTTGTAATACAAATTTATGACTTATTACTGTTGGGAACTGAACATTGCCATCCGAACGAAGGGCTATCGACTACACGCTATAAATAAGACCTGTTTTTTTACCCCAGTTTATGTAAATTATTTGCATATGGAAAATTGAATTTTAGAACATTTGTATTGTAAATACACTCAACAGTCCCACACATAGTTCTGATCCCATACTAGGTAACACCTGTATCCTGGGTATCAAGAACTACGAGGGACTACGGTCCCACAACACTCAGACCCGAAACAATTATCTGTCTGGCACACAAACATTTTGTCTCGGTATGGGAATCGAATCCACGGCCTCTCGTCTCACAGCCGGCTACTCGCCCACTGTGCCACAGAGGCTGTCAAATTGGTTTAATAAACGTTCCAGTTATGTATAAACTATATGATTTTACAATTATTGATTTGAAAAACTATATGATTATCAACAGTACATGTACTGATTCAAAGAAACCGAGTAAAATGTTCAATATTATTTAATGATTGTGGTAATCATTAAATAATAATTACCACACATACATAAAAACAGCTTAAAGGTAAACTAAAACGTGTGATAGATTAGTTTACATTATTGTATGCGTAGTCGAGTAAGGATTACACAGTGGTATATACTAATGTATACCTGTTTATACTGGTAAGATAACATGCATCACACACGTACGGCAAGGGGTCAAGAGGCAGGCAACAACACGTGTCCCGTCGGGTGAAATGTATACCATCAATATTAGATGAATAAACCGCACGGCGCGACGTGCACACCATGTAAATGGAACACGCGTTTTTTATATTTTAGCAAAAACACGCGTTAATAAAATAAAACGAAATATACAACGTAATGTCGGCGTAATGTTATTCAAAAAATTATGACTTTTTAAATAAAAATAAAACCGTCTTCAAAAAACCCAGACACAACTAAAAACCAAATAATAATTGGTTACATTTACATCAATTAATTACATACAATTTAAATCAATTATTTTTGGAGTCGGTGCCGGTGTTGTTTTCTTTACTTTTAGATTCATAAAAACCAAGTATATTTTTTGTATTATTCTGTTTTTTCCATGTTTTGGCTGGTATTGATGTAAATGTAACCAATTATTATTTGGTTTTTAGTTGTGTCTGGGTTTTTTGAAGACGGTTTTATTTTTATTTAAAAAGTAATAAATTATTTTTTGCTTTTTAGTGGTACAAATATAAAATAGGTACGTTGGATAGCGTACCAAAAGAAAACACCACTGGAAATGTCACAGAAAAGCAAAATTCGCAGTTTCGTATATTCGGACAACATATTTTTTCAAGTTATTTCGGTTTTAAAACCAAACTACTCAACCAATTTTGATAAAAATTCTATGGGACCAATCTGGAAGTATATTCTCTGTAATAAAAGAAGAATTTTCAAAATCGGTCAATAAATGACGGAGTTCTGAGGTAACAAACATAAAAATAAATACACGTCGAATTGAGAACCTCCTCCTTTTTTAACCGACTTCAAAAAAAGGAGGAGGTTCTCAATTCGACTGTATGTTGCTTTTTTTTTTTTTTTTTTTTTTTATGTTTGTTACCTCGTTTCTCTGTACTGTGTGAACCGATTTCGACCATTCCTTCTTTGATTGAAAGCTGGTGCTTGTCATTTGGTCCCATAAAAATATGGTGAAGATCTGATGAATATCTTCGGAGCTGGAGAGGGTAACTCCTTAAAATTAAGTAGTATTCCAGTGGTTCTTTTTGCATTACGTTCATTATAAAAGTTAAGTTTCAGTGAGAGATGGTAAAAGGGGTGGGGGTGAGGGAGGGGGGTGATAAAATTAAAATACACGTAAATTCTAATATCTTCAGCAGCTTTTAACCGATTTTATATAATTTACCACTAAAAAGCAAAAAATAAATTATTACTTTTTAAATAAAAATTAAACCGCCTTCAAAAAAACCCAGACACAACTAAAAAGCAAAAAATAATTGGTTACATTTAAATCAATTAGTTATATGCAATTTAAATCAATTATTTGGAGTCGGTGCCAGCCAAAACATGGAAAAAACAGAATAATCAGGCATACAAAAAAATATAAAATAGATCCAGACTTGGTTTTTATAAATCTAAAAGTAAAGAAAACAACACCGGCACCGACTCCAAAAATAATTGATTTAAATTGCATATAACTAATTGATTTAAATGTAACCAATTATTTTTTGCTTTTTAGTTGTGTCTGGGTTTTTTTGAAGGCGGTTTAATTTTTATTTAAAAAGTAATAATTTATTTTGAAGTCGGTTGAAAAGAAAAAAAATGTATGCGTGTACTTATGTATGCGCCTGAGAAGTTATACTTCATTGGCATCATTAAAAAATAGTTTTTCATTGCATGCAAATGTTAATAACTTTAATAATTAATATTAATAATATTATAATTTATATTTGACTGCCTCGGTGTCGCAGTTGTAATTGCGCATGCGCTACGACTGATGTGCTGAGGTCTCGGGTTCGATCCCCGGGTCGGGTAAAGTGATATTGGGTTTTTCTATCTAGAAATTCCTCAGTATTAGCCCGGAGTCTGGAATTTGTGCCCGGTATGGCGATAGGCTCGCCCCCTATCACATTATGGGACCAAAATTCGGCGAAAAGTGGGTGTACTCGTTACACCTCTGCCTACCCCTTCGGGGATTACAGGCGTCAGTGTATGTGTGTGTGTTTAATTTATATCAATAAATAATACATACGGTTAGTTCATAGTGCTCGCGCATCTTAAAATTTCACTATCATCATTTTTTTCATAACGGTGTTACTTTTGTGTCACGGTATGCGCGCGCATCTTAAAATTTCACTCTCATAATTTTTTTCATAACGGTGTTACTTTTGTGTCACGGTATGCGCGCGCATCTTAAAATTTCACTATCATCATTTTTTTCATAACGGTGTTACTTTTGTGTCACGGTATGCGCGCGCATCTTAAAATTTCACTCTCATCATTTTTTCATAACGCGCCTAAAGAAGTATAACTTCAAAAGTATTTGCTAGTATTCATGTTCTGCAACACTCAAAGCAATGATGCGTCAGTTTTCGATGGTGCAAAAGGCTGCATCTGCGGATACTAGCTGCCGCTGAAATTTTGCTATCCATATTTGATCGGATTTACCCAACAACACTTACTCCAACTACAAACTCGCACCAGTGCTTTATATATCGAAAAATTCTCTTTGGCTGCTCTATATTTATTGGATGCTAACTTGAGGATTTTGTTTGTGCTGCCTCCAAATTTGGCAATCTCATTGTGTTGCATTTGCGTTGTGTTTATAAAAATTTATGATATTTATGATAAATTTTACTTAATATTAAAACAGCAGCAATAACTTATCGTTACAGACTATCGAGAGCAAAACGTATGTTGGATACCAGCCCAAATGGCATACAACTCTGACATTTCTAAAGTTACGTATGTATTCATTGTTAATTATCGCTTGCTTTAACGGTGATGGTAATGGTGCCGCATTAGGGCCGCGTGCTGGACTAAGACCTAACTCCTCTCATTAGCAGAGGAGGCCCGTGACCAGCAGTGGGAAAATGTTTAATATAGAGCTAGTATTATTATTATGATTTTTTTATTGTACAAGATAAAACTAAATTATTTAATTATGTTATTTCATACATTGTTTTACAATATTAACATGCAATAAAAACATTTTAACCGACGCAAAAAGATAGAGACTATTAATTCGTCACATGTATTTTTTTGGCAGTGTAAATAATGGGTGAGCAGCTGCTTATAGGTATATCTCGTTTATTTACACTACTGGAATAATACATCAATTTTACGTATTACAACCGAGTAAACGTCACGCCACTATTTTGTTCGTAAGCAGTGGGACAAGTACCTTAGTCCCAATGCTAACTTACCATAACTATCTGCACAAGACGAGTTCAGCGCGGGGTCTGGTGTATACTGAACCGCACCGTTACACCGAGTTAACGAATTCCGTTATAATACCAAACGGTTTTACACTATATACAAATACAGTTTTATTAGCCGTGAAAACGTAACAAAACCATTCCGTTTAATCCTTACAGCTAAATATAAAAATCAAAGTTAAAAGCTTTGAGTTTCCGGCCGCAATCTCCAAAAGGTCTCAATACAATTTCTTTATTTGTGATTTGTACTAATTAAGCTTGTTTTCTTTTAATTATCTCCTTGAATATTCACCGGCCAAAATCACTTGACCTCAAAATTGTTAGAGATATTGTTTGTTTACTCTCGAGAGGCCACGGCCGAGAACAATGAACACTTTTTGTGAACAAACGGCGATGGAAGCAGGTAATGAATATGCTGAAACAAAGAGCCCAATGCAGAGCCTCATTAGCTATTCAGTCGTTGTGCCTGCCTTAAAAATCATTTACAAAAAGTCTTGATGAATGTGAGTCCTGTTTAATTTAACAGTCTGCTTTTCAACACGGAAAATTATTTTACATTTTATTAATGATAACAAACTAGGCGGAGGTGTTCTTCTGTAATAATTAAAGAATACTATGTTCTACATAAATATGTTTATTGGTCCGGAAGTTTCATATGTCGGGTGTCCAATGTTGTCAACATTAATGTATTTTTTATACTCATTACTTATATTTTTAGTACGCAAATGTAGTTCTAGAACTACTAATTTGCCCAAAAACTTAGAATAAAAATAATCACATTACTAATAGTGTATCATTTTTATTTGATTCTCTATACTGAAAATTCTTGTTTAATAAATATTATGCTATCGCATAAGATTTAAATAAGGAAATATTCCTCGGTATTTTAATGAAGGTTATTGAACCAATATATTTAAAGTTTAAAAATGTTTGTAAAGAAAAATAGTAGTACATTTTTGCCTTTTCATGTAATATTTATGCACACTCAATGTGTACATAAATAATAATAAATATAAATAAACATATAAGAAATGAATAAACATATAGACAAGACATAGAACTTCTTATGGGCAGCACAGCGCAAAAGCAACTAGGAATAAATAATACTTAGTTTGTATATTAGAAACATCAAAATTGGATGCCTAAGATGGACAGGACATATCGTTAGGATGGGCGAAACCAGAATGCCGAGACAATTACTATACGGCAAACCGGATGGCCGCAGAAGTCGTGGCAGGCCCAAACTCAGATGGTTAGATGGCGTTGAACTGGACCTCAAAGTAATTGGTGTCAGAAGCTGGAAAGAGAAAGCCATGAACCGATCTGTCTGGAAAAAGATACTAGACCAGGTTAAGGGCGCTCACCCTGGGCTGTAAGGCCTATGATGATGATGATGTATGTTTATTACAAGGATTTTGAGTTAGAATTCTATGTTAAAAAAATACATAAAAAACCGCTCTTATCCAAATTTTGCGTTGTCATAAGCTCTACATTTAAACTATATTACATATATATATTTAATATGCAATTTTCTCAAAACCCATTTTTATCGTTCAGCATAAAATAGTATATAATGTAACGAGATCAGGGTCCCTGGCGAACAACTGAGTAAGTTATGGGCGAAAGCTTGTACAACATTAAAATCATTTCGTATAAAACATTTCCCAAAAAGCAAACAACGGCATAAAATGTATTAGCAAGTCCCTAACCTTCTGCGAATAATACTTCCATTGTAGAGCCATTACAATATCTTTTAAATTAGTTTGCATGATGTTCAGAATTCTGTTTGCACAAATTAACTCTTAGCTTTTCACTGCTAAGTTTTTTACATAATTTACGTAGGTAAATAAAATTCAACTTCTGAATGCAATCAGCTGAAAAGTTTTTCGCTGCTTCAACATTATCGACCAACAAATATTATGAATGTACACTTTTTTGCATATTTTGTGGCGTCGATATGTGAATAATCTTATATATTTAAATGAGCAACTCTTGTATACATATTATATATGTATATGAATATATTTGTTCCGCATATTCCAGAAACGGCTCTAACGATTGGAATGAAAATTCACTCGTACACTCGTACATTTCCGAGGCACATGCATTGTTGCTATCAGACGTTAGATTTTTTTTTCTGGCTCAGCATAGTGACCTCACTGTACCTGAAGGTAAGCGCAGTGCCGTTCAATTAGGGTATCGAATAGCGAGAGAAAATCTATCCCTCGCTACTCAACACAATCATGCCGGCCTGCATCTTCACACGGTACGCACGGACAAGAAGGTGAAGAAGCGGTCGAGGGTCTAGTGTTAGAGTACTCTGAAGGCCGAAACACGGCTTTAACGATTGGGATGAATATTCATATTTTGTTAATAAAACGTTAACAAAATATGAATATTCATTGCATTTCAAAATAAATATATTCTCCGGAAAAACACGATATTATTACAAAAAATACGAGCGCAGGTCGGTCGTCCAAGTCCTGATTAATAATATTAATATCATTTACTTTTGTTGGTAACAACGATAAACCTGATTACGTAGGCGACTAAAAACCCATAGAAAAAAGGAAATTCAGTTTTGCCCGACACTCAATTTTTCGTTTCCTAAAACTTTATTCAGACAAACGTAGAAAAATATCCCAAGCGGTTAAATAATGTACTTCTTACTAAATCTCAAATCGCAAAATACATCACGTGCAAATTTATAATTGAAATGTTCTTAATTATATTCCTTTTGTACACTGTTTATTAAGTACTACCGAATCATGTCTTTCTTGAAGTGTCAACTTAATTCGAATTAATTAGCAATTAGCATTCAAACAGGGATTATTGTTCCAATGAGTCGCGAGTAGAATTTCTTATAAATAAAATTCAAAGACTATTTCAGAGTCTTTATTGAGTTATAAAAGTTCTTTGTCGTGTTTAGCGAACGAATATTATAAATCAGGATGCTGGGCGGGCAGAACTGTAGAAATATTTTTCTTGTAAAAATGAGGTACGCTAGAACTTATATAGGCACCTCTTGATCATAAAAATGGAGGGTTAGCGACAAAGAGAGGTCGCGGATATACCCAGCCTTATGCAAATGTAACGATAACACGCCTTTAGGGTCAATAAACTGTTACCTACTCACTTTTACGACATGATAAGTATATTGCTTGTCTTTTATACCTTTGTTCCCTATTAGTTTTTAGGTCACGTCTGTCTGATCTGAGTGATGTAATGTGTGTTATTCCGTTGCAGATTGGAAAACTTGGGTTCTGCTAGAAAGGTAAGTCGTCCTAATCTTCGTAGATTCTACTTTCACCGAACTGTCGTGAATAAATATTTTTTCGTTATTCATAGTAATGATATCCGTTTGATAAATTTTAGCATCTACGCCATTGTAACCCAGTGACATAACTAGAATTAGGTATACCTAATATATTAGATAACGTACAAAGTAGTACATATTAAGTTGAAGCGGGCAGTGGGAATCATATGAATAACCCTGATATTAAATGACCATGCTCGGATTGTGGCTTCTCTATTTGTTACATGACTTTGTGTTTGTGAATATTACGGCATCCATCCTAAAACAGTTGGAATTTGATTGGATAAACTAAACCAAAATTCATTAAACTAAAGAGTAATGGTAATAAAATATGGGTGGACTACTGTGTAAAATATTTCCCGCGTCATAACTGTAACTATTGTAAAGCTGTTGCTAATAAAACAAATTTCAATTTTAAGCTAAAAATAAACATTTCAAATAAGTTTGGATCCACTTCAAATAGTGATATAAGCGAACTGCACTTATATTATTGAAACGGTACAACCTTTAACACAGCATAGGTATCTTATTAATACGACAATATCAATAATGTCTGCACGAAGAAGCTCGTGTAATGGATGGTTAGACACTGTTAGACACCCGCTAGTCCGTAAAGTGAGGTTATGTCAAACGACAGAAGTTCAGTGTGAGTTTGTCGGAACGTGTTGCTCAATAGATAGATAGAAAATTATAAGAGGTTTATTTAGAGCGATAAAACACACTAACAAGATAAAAGGATTATATTAATAGTAATAATACTAGCCCTGTTATATACATATTATTCCCACTGCTGGTAAGGGTCGGCTCTATTAATGAGAGGGGTTGGGGCTTAGTTCACTACGCTGGTCTACTAGACATACCTTCAAAATTTTTATTCAGAATTCTCAGACATACAGGTTTCCTCACAATGTTTTCCTTCAACGTTTAAAGCAAGCAATAATTAACAATGAATTCACACGTAAGTCGTAACTCCGAAAAGTCAGAGAGGTATGCCTTTTAGGTTGGTTTCAAACTAGCGACTCTCGTCTTGGCAGTCCGTACTACTTCTAGCTAGGCTATCGCTGCTGTTAAAAGGATTATTTTCACTAACGAATATTATTACAAATATAAAATAAAGATATGTTTGAGTAAGTATGTGCACTAAATAGGGACGAATTTAGCATAAGGTAGGCTGGGGGCCTACCGCGGTTCCCATTTCGAATAGCTCCCATAATGTTCATTTACTTTTGAGCAAACATAGTCATTTGCCGTGTCCCTACTGAAATGCAATTGAATTTGATTGACATCTACTCTGGAGCATCTACTACTCTCTCTATCATCGCGCAGGGATGGTTCCGGGAGAAATCCAGAGATTCTCAGGACCCCCAGAACCATGCCACACAAAGCCACCGTGGAAGTTTTTAGTCGTTACACCGGCTTAGGATATTTGGTTAGCGCCCCGATCTAGTAGTCCCTCGGGTGAACTGGGTCGGAAGGTTGGTGAGTCCGACATAACCTCGGGGGCTCCTCCCCCGAGGTTGAGAAGGTATCCGTAAGATGTTTTTTTTTTCATGTTATTGATAAATGAGTTTCACATTTTTGGGATTTAAAGTAAATGGACACCTAAACGCGCTGCAAGAGCTACTACAGGTATCGAATTTTAGGAATTATTTGTAAGAAGTTCCTTGCAGCCTCGCGCACCTGTGCGCGCCACACGAGTCGCATTTCTGCAATTCGATGACTTGATGCGTTCGGTTCTTGGAGCGAGTTTGGGTATGTTTTTGCAATTATTATTCGATTTAGAAATAGTGCAGGTTCTTTATACAACGTGTATTTTATCTCTTTTTTTGCACGGACACAGAATTTTTCACCGAGCTTAGATACATTTTTATGGGTTTTTTTATGGTTTATGCACCATATTTGTTTATGATTTAATGATGAAGAACTAAGTAAAAAAAATGAAACTTCCTAAAGACACTTTTCATAAAAAGTAGGTTTTTAAGTTTAAGTTGAACTTATTTGTAAGTATTCTATTCTGTCATAATTTCAATGAACATAACTATTTAGGGCATACACATATATACACAATATTATAATAGTATATGTATAAATTACTATATCTATGAAAAAAGTTTGTGTCGGTTAGCGGTTAATTGTTTATTATAGCTTGCCTTTCGACAAACCTCCTCTCAACATTTCAATGTTGTGTTTCTGATTTCGTTCTCCGATCTTTTCGTCCCTCCGCTTCTTTTTCCATCTCTTGGGTACCATTCACTGATTATTTTAGTAAATTTCTCTCTTTATTCTATTTCAACATATTCCATGTCCATTACCATTTTAGTTGTTTATAGAATGTAGACCGTTATAATATTTTTAAATTTTATATGAGATTTAACGTGACTAAAACTGCTCTACACAAATAAATTACCACATGTTATTAATTATGGCGTAGTGTGAAGAAACAGGCTGGCATGATTGTGTTGAGTAGCGAGGGATATATTGTCTCTTGCTACTCGATACTCTAAACGGACGGCACTGTGATTACCGTCAGGTGCAGTGTGGTCACATTGCCGTGCTAGTATAAAAAAAACGCGGACATAAAAAACATATTACTATACTTACGCGTATAATCTTTGATTCAAAACGTACCTTGCCATTATCCTTTTTTTCAAGAAAAGCTGTGGGTACATCTACATAATACACTGTTTGCTGGAAGGAGTTCCTATAAATACTTTTGAAATGAACATGAAAACGATATTAATTTTACGGCAACCGTGATTTTAATACCGATTTAAATTTCTGAGTATTTGTTATTCTGCCGCTATTTTGTATTGTGTAATCCGTCTTATCAAAGTCCATAGAGTGGAGAACATCACAGAGACAAACGATCCAATATTGCAAATTACGCTTGAGTGAAGTCTTTTAATTAAGGCGGGTGGGTACACGTCTGCGTCAGTGTGGGCGTTTAGAACACCCCATCAATTTCTGCTTGACTTCTGATTGTTTGTACCAACCTCGTTAGCAGGCGAGGTAACCGACGTCCTGAACCCCATCGACTACGACGTCATATTCAACCTTAACTGATCCATCTACAATGTACTAATCGTACGTGATTTAAAAATCAGAAAATGATTATTTCACTAATAAATTGTAGGTCATCTTTCCACCGGTTACAAAACTATATAACTAGAGAGTGTAAGTCAGCAAAATTAGATCAGTGTATAACAAGTTTTATTTATTTATTGGTTTACTAGCTATTGCCCGCGGCTCCGCCCGCGTGGATGTCATGTTTGAGACAAAAAGTATACACTACAAAATACCAATTTTAATTCATTTAACTTCAAAAATGAAGGATTTTCATACACACTTTGTGGAATTTCCAAATATCCTGAAATATATATTTTTTATTTTTGACTAAAACGCCAAATACTAATTTTCATAAACTTAACTTCAAAAATGACGGATTTTCATACAAACTATCATCCCCTATTTTACCCCCTTAGGGGTGGTATTTCCAAAAACCCTTCCTTAGTGGATGCCTACGTCATAAAAGGTACCTACTGTCAAAATTTCAAGTCTCTAACCCCAGCCGTTTAGGCTGTGCGTTGATCGATCAGTCAGTCAGTCAGTTTCTTCTTTTATATATTATTATACAGATCAACAGTTGTTACAATAATACATGCTTATTAAAGATAATACTACTAGTAGTAGTTTGCAGGCTCTATACTCTACAAAAATGATCTGCAACATCTACATTATCAGATTGCTAAAACTCTATTCAGGAATTTGTGCGGTTTGTTATTCTCAGGCTTATGTCATTCCGCTACCACGCTTTTTTTAAATTCAATAAATATATTATAGTGATTGAGTTTTTATTTTTTTATCCTGGCGAGGCAAAGTGACCGCACGACATCTCATGGTAAGCGCAGTGCCGTCCAGTATTAAGTAGCAAGAGGCAACTCTACTTCGCAACTTGACTCGGCCTGCTAATGCACACCATATAGGTAGTCACTCCATTAGCATCAAGATACCCTTTAAGTACCCTTTAGTTATCTATCAAAAGGATGGAAGCTTTTGAGTACTACTGAGTCATTCTTAAAGTTTACTTATTCTATTTGTTAGTTAAACGCTCACAAAAACGCTGTCAATTTTATTTATAAAATAGTTTTGAATATTTGTAAAAGGAATTTTGGTAAATCATTAAACGAACAAAAAAAACAAGGCTGTCAAAGGCCACAAGTCTGCCATTCGTCACAAGCTGAAATTTATTATTTTGCTTTTCTACATTTATAAATTGTCTGTTAAGGACTGACGAGGTCTTAGAGAGGGACAAGATTTGAAATTAAAAGAAAATATTTAATAATGTTTCTTGTGAATCAAGAATAATTAGTAAGTAAGGTATTAGAAATTCAAAGAGCCTCCGTTAAGATTAATTAGAGATCATTTGTTTAGTTCCCGCGTTTAGACTGAGAAATGTTTGCGTTATGCAAATATTTGGTTAATAAATATATACACCCAACAGACACACACATAGTCCTGACCCCACAGTAGATACAACCTGTATCATGGGTCCAAGAACCATGAGAGACTAAGGTCCCACAACCAGACCCGAAGCAAATATCTGTCTGTCACAAAAACATTCGTCTCAGTGCGCGAACCGAACCTACGGTCTTTTGTTTCACATCGCAAGCGCTTTGTAGTATTGTGTAACTAAAATCATTAGTTACCAATATAACAACGAAAACAAATGGCAGGAAAATGATGATATGATTTTCTTGGTTTCTTTTTCAATTGTCTATTAATAAATTATTTCTGGCTAGAAACACGCTAAGGGCAAAGTAGCTTCGATTCGTGTGTGTACCCTCAGATGTTATTGTTTAGCTAATATATAATGCAGAAGATTGAGTTTGGTAACTGTGACCGTCTAATCTCTTTACCTTATAAAAGTTGCATACTTCAATATACGTCAAGGTGAGTTTGACGAAACTTTACTTTGTATGTCGGTTAAAAATACAAGCTATTTTATTGGTTTGTATTTCGGCGATATTCTGGCTGTAGCATGGACTACCAGAAAATATGCTGGTTTAGAAAGTCGCGGGTTCGACCCAGCCTCAAGTGCACATTTTGTTTATTTTTTTTTTAATTTCCTTTTTTTTTCTGACTGCCTCGGTGGCGCAGTTGTAATTGCGCATGCGTTACGATTGCTGTGCTGAGGTCTCGGGTTCGATCCCCGGGTCGGGTAAAGTGATATTGGGTTTTTCTACCTATAAATACTCAGTATTAACCCGGAGTCTGGAATGGTGCCCGGTGTGGCGATAGGCTCGCCCCCTATCACATTATGGGACCGAAATTCGGCGAAAAGTGGGTGTACTGGTTACACCTCTGCCTACCCCTTCGGGGATTACAGGCGTGAGTGTATATGTATGTATGTTTTTTTTTCTATCACCGTAAAATTATCCGCTGCACCTTAAAGTTCTGAGTAGAAAGATACAAATATACCTCGCTACCAAACACAATCATGCCGGTCTGCTGAGTAGCTTCTTCACACTACGTTTAAAGGACCAAGGTTCACAGGAATCCTTCTTGATGCATAATACCTTGCATAGCAACAATCATGTACTTACATTGTAGATCATAGATCGTGCCAGATGCGTTTCGAAGTATATATCCAGTTATCTCAGACTGGCATAATTCTGGCGGCCGTTGAGAGTTTTTTTTTATCCTGGCATAATATATATAATAATCAAGTACTAGAATTATCCTTGGCTACTTGACATACCAGCCTGCTGGGTAGCTTCTTCAGACTACGTTTAAAGGACCAAGATTCACAGGAATCCTTCTTGATGCATGTTGTTAAAAAGCCCGCCATAGCTCCTGCTAGTTGCGTTTCGAAGTGAGACACTATATATTCTGTTATCTCAAGCTGCCATAATTCTGACGGCCGTTTAGAGTTTTTTTTTATCCTGGCATAGCGATGTGATCACACTACACCTGATGGTAAACGCAGTGCCGTCCAGGTTGAGTATCAAGTACTACAATTATTCCTCGCTACTCGACAAACCAGCCTGCTGGGTAGCTTCTTCACGCGACGCTTAAACGACGTAACGTTTTTAGACAGACAACATTACATTTCAAGTGTGCACCAGCAGGTACAGCGTTAAATTTTAGTGCCAGGTTAAAAAAGGATCGTCTTTACAAGCCGATTATATAAAATTAATTTACTACAAAATTAATATATAAAAAAATATTTGTCGTTTAAATTTTATCTAAATAAATACATTGCAAATTTTACCGTACCTTGATCATCGAATATCTTATTAAACAGCTGTGATAAGAATGCTTAAGCGATCCTCTCTACCCGCCGAACACCCTTTTATACTTATAAGCCGACTGAAACGCTGATCTTACGACTTTCCTCTCAAGAAAATAATTTTTGAGAGATGTATTTTTAATCAGGAATTTTCTGTTACAATTTTCTGCCTGCTCACAACTTCCATTAAGTTATTTCGGCTCATATCTGAATAAGACATGGCTGACACGTCTCATGAAACGCTTTACCAATTCGTATTCAGGTTTTTATTCTCTTTTGTTCAATTACGTAAATCGTTATGCACAACCACACAACGGGAACACTCTTATATGATTATGTGCGCTGTTTATTATCTGTTTTTATGTCTGGTAATATGTTTATGAGGCACACAGTATCATTTATATGGTTTGAAGCGTAGCTACTAAAGTATTTGTTTAATAATTATTTTAATCAATTCACCTACTTTAATCACTAGTGCGATTTTCGTTATGTCCCACAATAAAGTTAAATATAATTATATACATACATATACACTCACGCCTGTAATCCCCGGAGGGGTAGGCATAGGTGTAACCAACCCACTTTTCGCCAAGTTTATTACGGTCCCATAATATGCAGGCGAGTCTATCGCCATACTGGTCGCAATTGCAGACTCCGAGCTGATACTAAGTACTTATAAACTGAAAAACCCAATATCACTTTACCCGACCTGGGGATTAAACTCGGGACCTCAGCACAGCAGTCATAACCCATGCGCAATTAAAACTGCGCTACCGAGGCAGAAATATAATTATTTGTGTAATAATTTGTTCGTTAATAATGATAATACACCCAACAGTCACACATATAATCCTGACCCCACACTAGGTCAAACCTGTATCGTAGGTATAAAAAAATACAATAGACTGTGGTCCCACAACACCCAGCCGAAACAAATATCTGTCTGTCACAAAAACATTCGTCTCGGTGCGGGAATCGAACCTACGGTCTTTTGTTTCACATCTGGCTGCCCATCCGCTACGCCACGGAGACTGTCAAAAAATAAAAAATAAATATCTGTTTATTAAATAAAAACTTAATGAGTTAAAAACTAACGTTTAGGAAATTGTAACTTGAAACAGAGGAACGAGCTTATATTTTGTGGAATAAATATCCTACACCGGAAATACGGCCACCAAATAACAGAAGGAATTCCAATATTGGAATTTGATATTACTTGATGGAAATATGATATCTGCGTTCTATCAAAGCAGTGCATATTAATTGTTCCTGACAACATATTCTCATACACTATTTACTGACAAAAGCAAACCGAATTCACGTATTAATAACTAAAAAATCCCTATCAACAATAAAAATATTCATTAAAATTGGTTGGCGATGTATAATATAATTTTAATTATGTCGTGATCGTTATCATGATCTGCGTGTTTCGGCCCCTCTTGTTATGACCCAAGAGCGCTCTCCTGACCCCGATCCACGGCTTTCATTTAGGTGCTGCGAGATAATACTAGCGCGAGCACTCACAGCACGCCATTCATTTCATAATTTTATCATACACGAAATATAAAACAATTAGTAAATTCAGTAAACAAAATTAAAACATTTATATATGACTAGACGGACAGACGTTGTCCTGCCATAAACTGCCTTCTCTGTGGACCGAATTTTCGTTGAAAAAATAATAAATTCAGATCTCGACAACAGCGCCACTTATCGGTTCTAAAATTATCCTATCTTTTAAGTTGGACCCAACCACGCACATACACAAAATTTCATTGAAATCGGTGATGAGTGGTTTCAAAGTCTATAATGGACATAGTAGAAACAATTTTTGTGTTTTGATATGCAGGGTGTCCCTGGAAGTCTGGATCAAATCGAATAGGGGCATGGGCATGGCCATTTCCAAATGTTTAACCCTGATAATGTTGATGCAATTTTCTACGGTTCAAAAGTTATGTCAATTTAAAAATACGACGTCCTTGTAAATAAAATACTGTAACTTTTAAACTAATTAGAAAATCGAAGTGGTTCATACCTCCAAATAATCTTTATGACTTGAACAAGTTTCTCAATACGCATTCACCTTTCCCTAGTGTAACTATATCCCATGAAAATTGTTCGAAATTTTTTCCTTATTGAACACATGTTTTCTAGCTGCGTAAAATATTACGTCAGGAAGACCCGCTCTTGTACAACGTTCTCAAAATTATATTGATAGCTCTGATAGTTTATTTTTTATGATGTTTTTCTTTGAGCACTGTGAATTGATTGAAAAATACAAAAATGGTCATAACTTTTGAATCGTAAAAAATTGCACCAACATTCATTGGGTTAAAAATTTGAAAATGACCTTGCCCATGCTCCTATTTGATTTGATCCAACTTCCAGGGACACCCTGTATAGATTACAATATCAGAAATATTTTCCCGTAATAAAGCCATGTTACGACAGTTATCTTCTAATTTAATAATAATAGTCATTGCACTTATATTACATAGACTCACATCTTGGGGATATTATTAACCTTAGTGCTAATGAACCTCATCATCATGGTGTCTTGAAGTGAATTAGTTAAGTTAATTAGTTAGAGTAGCTAGAAATGTAGCCTATTAATATATTCAAATACGTATTAGTCTTTTTAGACTCTCGCGATTTGAATACATATTATAAAATTAGGAACGGGTCTTAATCGCGCAATATTTTAATGGTATAAATACCACAATTATTTCCCGACGTTTCAGCTGTCAGCCCGTGACCACGGCCGATGCAACTCGGTCGAAACGTCGGGAAATAATTGTGGTATTTATACCATTAAAATATTGCGCGATTAAGACCCGTTCCTAATTTTATAATACGTATTAGTCTATCAGAACAGCACTACTAAAAGCTTTCTCAAACTGCAATTAGTGAGAGCACAATACCGAGTAATATTAGGTGTATACGATCAATCACGTCATGTCAGGCACAATATTATCCTCTTCGTATATATCGTGCAATCGACCCACAAAACTAGTTCATGTTAATAAATATCTCGTAACAAACGCTGATTCAATCGTCACACTGCCTGACTGGCACGGTGGCGCACTTGTAATTTCGCGTGCATTACGACTGCTGTGCTGAGGTCTCGGGTCAGGTAAAGTGATATTGGGTTCTTCTATTTAGAAATACTCAGTATCAGCCGAAGTCTGGAATTGTGTCCTATGACATTATGTGATCGTAATAAATTCGTGGGTGTACTGGTTACACCTCTGCCTACCTCCTTACAGACGCGAGTGTATATGTATGTCAATCATCACAATATAGAAGTGCGTTAAAGTTGTGTATTATATATACCTCACCCGGCTCCTTACGCGTCAATCACAAAGTTAAAGGGCTGTTTAAGCTACATAACAACATCGATTAATGTATACTTATCCTCTGCCTGAACCGTTCGTTGTATTATTAAATAAATAACTATAGGTGATAGTTTTCTGTTGACACTAATCTCTTTGGAACATTATCGTCTTGGTTATCGCCGGTACTCGCACACACAGTTTGTACTAGTGTCTCCATCGAAGTCGTTGCATTTCTAAGATTTCTTTCTATTATCTCATTAGCTTCCAGTGTGTTGTTTCTAGTATGTGTACACGTTATTCTATGTCTTACTTAGTGCAATCATGATGTCGCTTTTTTTTCCTAGAACATTTTATACATGTCATTACAGAATTCACTAAATAGTAAGTAAGTTGAATGTGAGAGTTACCTATTTCAGCTGCCATGCAGCAATGTGTAAGTACTGTGTTGATGGACAATTAAGCCATATAACTGGACTCTATGAGACTTAAAATCAAATGTAAAGCTGACAAATAGCAGCCTCCATGGCCTGGGGGATTACCCAACAGTGAAACGAAAGGCCGTGGTTTCGATTCCCACACCGACAGAAACGTTTGTGTGATAGGCATTTATTTATTAATATAAAAGCAGTGCACATTGCCATTGTAACTCAATGTTCAAGGTTCTACTGTTTATGACTTGGTTAGATGAGGCACTTACCATCGGGTGATCGTCTCTTTATTTAGTTGTTTAGATGCATGCTATTTCAATTAGAGGAGACAATAATTTACACTACGAAAACTCAGTTTCATAAAATATTATTATCTTGATTCTTAGTTATACATTATAATAACCGGTTCTTTGCAATGTGCAGAATTTACATACAAACCAGATGTACCCAATTTTTTCGAGTGTAGGTGATATGTGGATAAGGTGCACAATAAGCTTACAACCGCAAGTGCGGTTGCAATTGCAAGCTAAAAAAAATAACAGCAAACGAACATGTTCAGGCAAGTGCAAATATCCAATGCATTCCGGACCATTAAGCTACTTACAGCCGTTAGTTGGAATCTCACGCACGGAAAAACCCTGTTCGAATCTTGATCACGACCCTTTCAAGTCAAGCAGCAGGGACAGCGTCCTCACGTTTCTTAGATACGAGTACTGTTATTCCCTGCACCTGTTTTAATGTCTGTCACTTATAAATGCGAAAATCTTATAGTTTTTGCAACTTTAACCGTTATGAGTGAGGTGTCTTCCAGTTTGTAGTACTGTTAATCTCTGGATATATTGATTCCAATTGGTTGCGTTTGTGAAAAATATATTACTTAGGTAAAAGTATGTCTTGCAATTAAGTTAAGTTATCAAATTCAAATATAATTAATACTATGAATATAAATATCAACAAAACACTTCAAAAAGGTGTTTATTTGCTATTTATAATACCTACTCTAAATATTGATAGGTTATTTATACAAATAGATACAAATGTACAAAAGCATTATAAAAAATACTGCAGGGAAAATTCAACGTTAAAATTCCTCCCCGGTATATAAACACGGTCAAGCTACTCGAACAGTTCAAACAGGCACTAATACCTTAAAATACTAGTCTTAATCGGCTCTACACTAATGGTTGTTTTCCTATTTTCTCTTTACAGCCTTACGTATTTTAGGTATGTTGTGTAAACGAGACATAAAATGTAAGTTTTTGTTCGATTACATTTGTATACGTTTACATAGTATAGTTCAGTTGCATTGATTGTAGGTTTAAAAAAATACTTTTTATGACGGCCAAGGCGCCAACATAATATGTACATAGATTTAATCTAAATAGACATACGGAAATACTTCGACCTAAAGGAAATCTAGCATGTAACGTTTTTAGTAACTATTGCAACACATTTCAAAAGCAAGTGGTAGAGCCACGCCGCAGTATGTATTGGCTGGCTCAATTCGGGAAATACTACTATCTGTATAAAACGAGACTTAAAGTGGTAGTTTGCTTTTGTGTTTTAAGCGGTGAATGAGATTTCAGTTTCATTAAATTTGTTTAAATCTCTCTTCCATTCCCAAACCTCGTTCTTCCCTTATAAAGCCGGCAACGTACATACAATTCATCTGGTATAGTGAACGTTCATCAGCAATGGAGATTTATTTTACCATCAGGTATACCACATGGTGAGTAGCCACCATATACTATAAAAATGTTGTAAGTGTTGTAACGAATACGAGACATCTTAAATCATTATTAATACAATAATATTTTATACAATGGTATACCATTAAAAGTACGCGATAATTTAAAATTATGTTAAAAGTGGAGCAATTTATTGCAATACGCAAATAGGTAAATCAATGTTTTTTTTTTATATATTGCGTTTTAATATTTAAATGTCATATGACTATAAAAAAATCCAAATGCGTCGTCAGCGGGATAATTACATTTTCCTCCTTGCCATTTACTGAATAAAAGACATAATACAACAAAGTATGTCTGTGTCAGGTAATATTAAAGTAATATAATTTGTTTTGTATTTTCCAAACAAAAAGTATGATGTTGACGAAGAATAAGGAACAAATTACTGGATCAAGTTCCGGGCAATGTCCGGGACGTCGTCCTCGCTTTCATTTTGATAATAGCTTGTGATTCAGAAACTTGCCACAAGTAATTAAGATTGATAGAGTCCTTCGCTGATATTTAGTTGTTTTCGTAGGATTTAGGTATACTTATTTGCCATTTTACTATTATCAATTGTAGAGCTTAATAAATAAGATTCTTAACAATACGTAATATTAGGAATAATAAAATTCTGTATACAATATATGGCTAAGGAAGCTTAATATTATGTGACCAATTGAATATATGTGTAAAATAGGTTTTATCTTTTCTTGATATCTGATTTTATAAAGTCAACATAAATTACCATAACGTTAATTTTATAAACGAAATGCTATGAACTAGTATTTTATACTTTCATAATAATTTAAAATTGAAAGAATTTTTGATTCCATCATTTTAAAACGGCTAAAGGGGCAATCGCCCAATGACCTGCGGCAACAAAATGGAAAAAATCCGGCACTGCTTTCAAATAATTGATGTTTAATCTCGCAATTCAATTTAGTCGCTCCAAGTTATTCCTTTAGGTTTCGGTATGTCGACATAATATAATAACCTCGGTTATTCAATGTCGGGTTTTGACCTTTATAATTTAATATAGCTTATGGCTACATAATATAGTAATGGGATGATTTGCTTAAATGAGAATGCTACATCGATGAAGCGAATATTCTGTGAGTGAAGAGGGCAATAATATTGAACCCTCTCATAACTTACATTTGTTGTTTATGCTGGTGGGCACAGGTGTTAGGCCTTAGTCCACCATGCTGGCCTAATGCCATTTGGTAGCCTTTATACCTTTGTAATTCTTATGATAATTCTTAGGTATGCACTCACATTATTTTTTTCAGCGTTAAGGAAAATAAATTTTAGAAGTAAGATATGAATGTCATTGTCAATTTCAACCTACGACTTTTGTCTTGACGGTCCGTACCACTAAAGAAAAGGTTTATTAATTATTATTTATTAATTAGTTTATTAGGAAACCTGCATACCTGAGAATTTTTCGAAGGTATGAGAAGTCTGCCAACCCGCATTAGGCCAGCGTGGTGGACTAAGGCCTAACCCCTCTCATTAGTAGAGGAGGCCCGTGCCCAGCAGTGGGACAATGTTTAATACAGGGCTAGTATTATTATTATTATTATTATTAATTAGTAGCTTTTCGGCGGGCAAAAGGTAGCAATTAATAAATACACCCAATAGTACACAACACACATAGTTCTGATCATAAACTAGGTAAAATCTGTAATCTGGGTATCCAGTACTACGAGGGACTACGGTCCCACAACACCCAGACTCGAAACAGATATCTGTCTGTCACACAAACATTTGTCTCGGTGCGGGAATCGAACCCACGGCCTTCCTTCCGTTTCACAATCGACTACTCGCCCGCTACGCCACTGAGGCTATCGAAAGATATATAGAAGACAAGTTGTAATATATTATTTACACAATAAACGCCACGCGAAACAAGAAACCAATTTGTCCTGAACTTAGTCCAATTGATCTCAGAGCGTAATTTAAGTGTTAAGTACTGTCGGTAATGTTCGTATTATCAAAATTACTTAATTGTGCGTTTACATTTTCTCATACGTAACGACGTGATTGAGAATTCTATAATGTTATGTCACATGATCCACAATAATTCACATTCCTACGATGGTTTCATACAAAACAGACGTAATTGTTATAAAAAAAATATTAAACGTAATGTAAATAATACTCGATAATATTGCTTTACGTTTATTTTATTACTTCGCGGTTATACTTCCATTATTGTAAAAACATGTTTGATATAATCAAAGATTTATATTCAATAAATAAATATATAACACCCAACAGTCACACACATAGCCCCGACCCCACACTATGATACGAGTCTTGTGTTGTGGGTATCAGGGACTACGAGAGACGCACCCTCTCACAACACCCAGACCCCGGACACAAATATCTGTCAGTCACACAAACATTTGTGCCAGTGTGGGAATCGAACCCACGGCCTCTCGTTTCACAGCCGGCTACTTGCCTACTGCGCCACGGAGGCGGCCGTATATATCCAGTTTCAACTTTCAATGCTTTAAATTGTTAATATTTTATTTTTAGCTGTTAATTCAATCACTACCATAAATAAGACTCGTCAAACAGCGGTTAATGTATCCAGTCAGTAGCGATTTTGCTAATGTTTGAGAGTAGGGTCTCGAAATCGGTAACTTTGCCTTTAACCGACCGTTTTGGCGTTGATTAATGACTTACGGCTTGGAGTGCAACAATTATGTCTTTTTCAACTTAGACGGTTGGTATCACACTGCTGTTGCATGATTGTTTTCAAGCTAATACGCGCGGGTGTCGCGGTGAATAAATTCAGCAGTACGCCACGAACCGTCTAAATTGAAGAGGTATGATATTATAATAGCTGTATAGAGTTTAGAGTACGATCATATTTTGGTGGCTTACATTCATACTGACTTATTCTCGCCAAGCGATTAGAATATTCGATAGCTCCTAAGTATAATGAGTCTGTTTTAAAAGAAAACCGGATTTTTATTATTTGTAATCGCAGTTTCTGCGCTGCTGTTTCTTTCAAAGTTTTTGTTTTATTATTGATAGATTTTGTGTTTTTTCTTCAATGGTTTTAAAATACGAAGTAAGTTAATACGACTTTTAGTGATATTGTATTTACGATATTTTTGTTTGTTTGTTTAGGAATAACACAAATAAACTTTGTAGAAATCGTATCGAATATATGACTTATACTTTTTCGACATATTTAGTTGAAAAAAAAATTGTACTATAAAATAAAAATCTTTATTCATCATGTAGGCATATAAAAGGCACTTATGACAGGTCAAAATACAAATGGAAATTCTCCATACGGAATGAGTAATATGGTTAGTCGCGTAGGAACTTGGAATCTACCATCAAGGGCTGGTAGGCAGGGATACAACGCCGAGGATAGGACTGGAAAAGGAGAAAAGAGGATGACCGGAAAATGAAAGGAAACATGATCGTCGGTAAAGGAAGTGACGGAAGATGATCAGGAGAAGGACAGGAACGGGACGGGAGAAGTTGAAAGGAAACAGGACGGATTTGGAAGGAAAGTAAACCCTAGTCTAGCTAACCTACCAGCCTTTCACTAACTATCTAAGCGATGACGACCCGAAGAAAAGAGGCAGAAACAAACTCCGGGCTTATTTTTTTTGTCATCAATTGTAATATTTTTTTTCTCATTATAAAAAATGTATAAATATATTGTATCGATATATGGATTAATGCATACATAGTATTAATGCATACAGGCATATACTTCGATAATACATGTTTTACACGTATGATGCATATTCGAAAGAAGTTTAGAAGTGCATACACACTTCCCATATCTAACTCAGACCATATACAAAGGCTTCGCACAGCCGGGCATTAATCCTCTGTAAATGCCTATAATAGACACTACGGTAGTTTACGGCGTATGCTCAAATAACAATAATATTACATGCGGATAAACTAATATTTAAATAAGTTTATATTTTATTAATAAGGACGGTAGTAAGTAATTTTTTTATTACAAATCATGAAAAACATGAAAGTAAATCATCATTTTTCCCGGCGTCGGGACGTGACGACCCCATCGCCCGCTGGTGGGATAATCTTGTGACAGAGATTATTCCACCAGTGCAATCAGTCAACCCAACTAGTGGTAGTGCCATGCTGCGCACTTTCGGGTAGCAGCCGAATGGGCCGGCACGCCCGGGGAAGAACCACTCTCTCACAGAAAACCGGCGTCAAGTGGCAGCTATGCTGTCGCGTTTCGTTTGGTCTGTGAGAGTCCCGGAGGCCCACTCCCCATCCCTCCCCCACACCACTAAATAACATGGCAGTGCGAGATTTGGTTGATCTACCCCAGGAGGGTACCACCAGCGTACATCGCGGTGGAGAATCCCTCTCTGGGCGTCCACGCCCAGATCGTACACCACCTGTGCGTGGATGCCCAGGCTGCCCTCCGTATTCTGGGGGGGGCAATTTTGCACGTGTACGAGGCAAACGGAGCAGGCAACATAAGGCCACCCCTTCCACGCTTGCTGTGGATTTTTGCAACATAAGGGGGCTGAATTCCAACTTGAACGCCGTCCACTTCCATCTTGAGACGGCGAAGCCGGCCTTGCTATTCCTTACCGAGACGCAGATATCTTCTCCGGCTGACACCTCTTTCCTCTCCTACCCGGGGTACAAACTGGAACATTCCTTTGTACCGCGGGCTGGGGTGTGCGTGTACATTAGAGAGGATATCTGCTCTCGTCGCCTCGGCAGCCTTGAAGGGCGGGACCTATCCAACCTCTGGCTGCGCATAGACTGCGACGACCATCCGCGAATCTACGCATGCCTGTATAGGTCCCATAGCGGTAATGCCGAAACTGACCGACTTGTTGAGCACATGCAAATGGCTACAGACTCCGTGCTGCAGCAGATCCCATCCGCAGAGATCGTGATTCTCGGTGACTTTAACGCCCACCACGCCGAATGGCTTAGATCACGCACCACCGATCATGCGGGGAGATCTGTTCACGATTTCGCATTAGCATATGATTTGACACAACTGGTCACCTCGCCAACGCGAATCCCAGATGTGGAGGATCATACACCTTCCCTGTTGGACCTTCTGCTGACCTCTCATCCGGAAGGCTACCTGGTATCCGTCGATCCTCCTCTTGGTTCGTCGGACCACTGTCTTGTCCGGAGTACAGTGCCAGTCACGCACTCAACACGGCCTCGCTTTGCGGGCTGCCGCCGCGTGTGGCACTATAGGTCAGCGGATTGGGACGGAATGCGGTCATTCTTTGCGTCCTACCCATGGGGGCAGATTTGCTTCTCGCCGGATGATCCTGACGTCGTTGCTGACTCTATCACTGATGTGGTACTTCAGGGTATGGAACTCTTTATTCCGTTCTCTGCAGTGCCCATCGGAGGCAAATCCCAGCCTTGGTTTGGTCGCTCCTGCAAGACGGCATTACGCCGAAAGCGGGAATGCTACCAAGCCTGGGCTGTCGCGTCGGCGTCCAGTGATGTAAACACCGGCGCATTTAAAAAGGAGTTTAACTTTGCCTCTAGGTCTTTCAAAAGCGCCATTGCTAAGGCGAAGTCGGAGCACATTGGCAGAATTGGCGAGAGACTGGCACGTCTCCCGTCGGGAACACGTGCGTTTTGGTCTCTCGCCAAGGCTGTCTTAGGAAATTTCTGTCAGCCATCTTTTCCACCCCTGCACACGGAGGATGACTCGCTGGCCCATGCCGCGAAGGTGAAAGCCTGAAAAATTTTGATTTAAAAGGGAGCTAATGTAATCTTCACATGTTGAGTTCGACACAGTAAGTAAAACTTTAATTTAATTATAAAATCTTCTGTTCGAATCATCTATAATTCGATAATTCAGTATGTTTTAATATGTCATGGTCACAATGCTGTTTATTACTGTACTACGAGACAACCCCGTCTAAACACCCGGCACTATAACTCCTGTATCTATCAACAATGGCACACAATTTTCGACACCCAGCAGTAAAGTTCGGGGAGTCTTTAGGAATTCTTTACATTCTTTATCCAACAAAAAGACATTAATCAAATAAAAATATTAATTATCCATTTCCTTCCATTGCAAAAAAATAATAATCTAAAAAGGTATTAACCTCAAACATTAGGAAATAAGTATTTGGAGAAACCAAAGTATAATAATACAAGCCCTGTATATTAAAAATTGTCCCACTGCTGGGCACGGGCCTCCTCTACTAATGAGAGGGATTAGGCCTTAGTCCACCACGCTGGCCCAATGCGGGTTGGTAGATTTCACCTACCTTTGAAATTCTTATGAGAATTCTCAGGTATGCAGGTTTCCTCACGATGTTTTCTTCACCGTTAAAGCAAGCGATAACTAGCAATTAATACACACATAACTTTAGAAAAGTCAGAGGTGTATGCCATTTGAGTTTCGAACATACGACTTTCGTCTCGACAGTCGTACCGCAACCTACTAGGCTATAGCTCCAATACAACTAAAATATAAACAAAAATGAGATTTAGAAATCAATTGCTACGTAATATATACAACCAAATTGTTCCCTAAATATGTTTGAATATTTCCACTGGCGTGCTCTATAATGTTTGCAGTAAAACGAATACCACGTCCCTTTGAAAAGAGCTCTGACATGTTCAATTTGGTCTGATTGACTTGACGGCAACACTCGACACTCGATACTTGCTGATTGAAATCTCGATTCCGACGATAAACTCAATTTTGTGTTTGATCCTATCTATAACTAAAAACGAGGGATAAAATTAGTCAATTTCACGTCCTCGCGTTTAACTTCGTTAGGTTGCGTAATCGTATATAAGGGGTGTTTATTTAGAAAATGAATTAATGTGGTCAAATATTTTAAATGAATTTGTTGAAGAAGATTATGTTACCGATCTTATTATTAATATTAAATACGCTATAGACGGTATTATATACAAAACATGTAACTCGTCTGGGGTGTCAATGGTATCTTAAAAAATCGAGATTACATAAAACCTTGCTGTTGTGTTTCGTATGATGAGTGAGATTCCAAGAGACTCTGTCCACCATCCTTACCCATATTTTTTTAAAGCTTGATAAAGTATCCATAATCCTTCCAGTTTTATAGATTACCATAAGAGAATCCTCTGGCTCGTCTTTAGGCAATAACTATTAAAAACATACAGTAATCTGCAAAAAATATAATAGTATCTTAAACATCTTAGATAACAATGAAGTTAACGTGATTCTTGATATTCCTTAAATACTCATTCGTGTTTTGAAGTAACTGTGGAAATGTTAACTGAATCAATTTTGCTTCTAAACAATGGGCAGAGTTTTCTTCATTTTAATGAAGAAATGCTGGCTTTGAAATTTAACCCTTCCTACTTGCAATCGCAACTTCTTCACAGTTAAAATCACCGAAAGTATTGTAATTAAGAGTTTGAAAATTTCGTCTTTGTTGAATCGATTTTGGAATCCATTGAAACAGCACCCATACTTTTAGTAGAATAAATTTATTTGTATATTATCTGTGTCCCCATTATCTCCATTCTGCAGGTAACGAAAGCGTTTTCGCCCGAGGCACTCCTGTCTCTCACAGACAATATTTCGTTAAACTCATGCGAATGTGTAATGATACCTTTCGTAAATTTGTGAAATGATATTTAATGTTCTGCAAGGGTACACGATTTAGTGTGTTTGTAAATAGTTTGGTGTGAAATACGCGTCTATTGTACAGATATCATAACAACATTAAAGAAGAACTATTCTGTAAGGTACATAGTTCCGTGAGCGCCAATCATGCCATGTATAAAAATACTTTTAATTCAGAATAGGCTTAAATGTTTACAAGACAGTCTGAGAATTGACAATAATCTAAATTTTAGAAATAACTATAACGACGTATTAGGTAGTTTTAAGGATAGATAATATTTTAGTGTTTTAAGTTTAGCCACATGACATATAATATTTAAACTTTACACGACTCTATAAGTCTTATGTGTAAGACTTATAATATCCTTGTAATAACATAGATGTTATTAATTTTACGAAGTTAACAATTTCTATTACCGCTTAGAAAATGCTCTTAATTCTTACTAACCCATTGAGGGAAAATCGTGAAAGCATACCTTGGTGATTACTTAACATTGATTGGTGTATTCGCCTTCGGCTTCTTTAGTTTATTGGAAATATTTTGGCCATTGTCCTTAAGAAATTGTAAGTATTTGAAAAGCAAAATTGATTTTAGTCGGTTGTATAAGACATAGTCTATATGGATTTATATATAATATAAAGTTTGCTTACATTCATACAAAAGAATGAAGTCGGGATGTAATTAATATTCAATTAATAATTTCATCCTAATCGCCGTTGGCTAACTTGGTGACTTTTCTAAATAATTAAAGTATAACATGAATGACAAGATTTGTGCGTTTTTTATCAATCTCAGAGGCATGCCGCGAAATCCGGGAACACGTTCTAAATCGTACGCGTCTTCATTTTTCAGTATTCTCGTGGCTCATTGGACTCACTAAAAATGTTCGACAAAGACATAAATCGTCACAAACGCAAGCTCCAGTAAATTGAATAAAAAGTATTTGTGTACAAAGTGAGCCGATAATCGATGTTGTTGAATATTTCAAACAGACGAAACGTGATCAAAATAAAATATTCCGATAGCTACGTTGGAAGATTCATTCACGTGTATCTTCGCGCGCTTCTATTTCAATGAACATTTTGCATCAAATATTAGATTGGTTTTCATTTCCTGGGTTGATTGTATGGAAATAAAATCAAATACTGTACAACTACATATGTATAAAATGAACATACATACATATACACTAACGTCTGTAATCCCCGAAGGGGTAGGCAGAGGTGTAACCAGTACACCCACTTTTCGCCGAATTTTTACGATTCCATAATGTGGTAGAGGCGAGCCTACCGTCATACCGGGCACAAATCCAGACTCCGGGCTGATACTGAGTATTTCTAAATAGAAAAACCCAATATCACTTTACCCGACCCAGGGATCGAACCCGAGACCTCAGCACAGCAGTCGTAACGCATGCGCAATTATAACTCCGCCACCGAGTATAAAATGAACATATCTATAATATATATGTATACATGTCTATATATATCGAGATGTAATATGTATATTAACGTTTATTAGTAAGCCCGTCAGTCACTGCCATAACAGACATTGTGTGCATTATTCTCTGAACTTGTTCCATAAAGGATTATTAATTATGAAACACAGAGACAATGTGAAATTCTATTACAAAATTAATGTTTATGTATTGCCTGCACTCGATATTATATGTAATTTATGACGAAGTTATTATAGGTTTTAAGTTAAATTGATATTTAAGATAAGTGTACCTTGAATAATTATTTAGTTGACTAACTTTCGACTTATACTATATGTATGTAATGATGTGTAAATACATTAGGGTAGCCCAAAAAAAACTTTTTTTTCGAGTCTCTTGTGAAAATATGTTATTTTATTACGTCAATAGATCAACTCGAATAAAAAATTAGAGTCACTCAAGATTTGTAAAAAGTTCCAAAATTGCCAACAATTGATTTTTTTATCTCGTCTCAATATTATTTTCTAGGTTGAAAATAATAAAGAATCTGAAAGCTTCAAATCGATATTTGAAACTTTCAGATTCCCAAGTTGCGTTGAGGTCACGTGACGTGGAATTGCGACATATAGTTAATCAAATCATTTATTTTGTACATTAGGCCACTAGGGGCACTTTTTACATGTCATAATAATGTTAAAATCTAAGTCTACCGGTGCTTCGGAAATGCGCACTGGTCTGAGAAGAAGCACCAAGAAACTCAGCCATAGGTCATATATATATATTGTTATATGCATACTGGCTAGTATGCATATAACATATAGTATACTGATATAATAAACTAGTTTCCCTTAATGTATTTGTTTTTAAAGTGTAGAATAATACAAAAAAAACATAAGATAAGGAAGTATAACGTGATACAATAAATTATTTACATTTATGAAATAATTTAATTCGAGATGTGACAGTAAATTTGTAACCGTGTCAGGTATAAATAACAGACATAAACTCAGAGTTAATTTATTTTTATTTTTGTTGAATTTATTATATGAATCTGGTATTCATTTTTATTTTTTTGTATTCTTGTTAGTTTTCTGTTCAACCTTTTTCTATTTGTATAACTGTAAGTTCTGTCCTTCATCCGACTTTTGCTTTACTTGACATTGGCAAAATCACTGAACTTATACGGTGGAGGCATTTATAAAAAAGAAGGACATTTATTTAATTGTATCGCCAGTGGGTACAACACATATTGTACATATTACATACATACAGTACATTATAGATAAAATATGCCTGCCTCGGTGGCGCAGTTGTAATTGCGCATGCGTTACAACTGCTGTGCTGAGGTCTTTGGTTCGATCACCGGGTCGCGTAAAGTGATATTAGGTTTTTCTATTTAGAAATACTCACTATCAGCCCAGAGCCTGGAATTGTGCTCGGTGTAGCGATAGGCTCGCCCCCTATCAAATTATAGGAATAATATGAATTCGGCGGAAACAGGTTGTACTGGTTACACTTCTGCCTACCTCTTCAGGAATTGCAGCCGTGAGTGTATATGTATGGTCAATGCTACCCAGGCAACAACAAATACTAAGGTTATGACATACCTAATGAGTAATGACATAAACAAACAAGTCGCACGCCACTTCAGAAAATGTTTGATCTGCTCTATAAAACTTTTAAACATATAACGTTATTCATTTGGATTTTAAATTAGGATAAGAGTTTTTTTTAGAAATTAAACCACATTTTTTATAATTATATACGCAACTTATTCACTGTTTATTAAATGGATATCTGGTCAAATAAATTCATTGCCATCCATTTACTGAGCCTAAAAGGCTTAAGAAATGTATCTCAATCATAGTTGTCATATATTATAATCCATTTTTTTTTATTTTAGGTACATTGTATACTTAGAGTATTTAACATCTCTAAGATTGTACATAATAAATGGGTCCATAGGTCAGTTGGCAATAAACAGCTTATGCGTCCATCACGCTTCAATGACCGAAGTTCGAAAATCAAATTCACAGCTTCCACACGTTCATTGATTAAAATGTAGTCATTATGTGCCCCGGAATACACGTTAAGCCGGCCCTGAGTATCGGACCACGGCAATTGTTAAGCTAAATTAGAAAACCTTATACGTATTGTGAAAATTCCGAACTAGCCCGACTAGCAATCTGAAATTCAATCGGACCTGACTTTTGATTTTGGGCTCGTATACGGAGTATTAAAAAAATATGCTAGTGGCATATTACTACGCCTTGTAATGCTTATAGTGTACATATCTGTATATATAAAAGAAGAAACTGACTGACTGACTGATCGATCAACGCACAGCTAAAACGGCTGGGGTTAGAGACTTGAAATTTTGACAGTAGGTACCTTTTATGACGTAGGCATCCACTAAGGAAGGGTTTATGGAAATACCACCCCTAAGGGGGTTAAATATGGGATGAAAGTTTGTATTAAAATCCGTCATTTTTGAAGTTAAATTGATGAAAATTAGTATTTGGCATTTTAGTCAAAATTAAAAAATATATGTTTCAGGATTATCGGAAATTCTGCCCTTAAGGGGGTAAAATAGGGGATGAAAGTTTGTATAAAAAAAATTTGATGACCGCCACGCGTGCGGAGCCGTGAGCAACAGCTAGTACCTCATATGGATATGAACGCCTCGGTGGTGCAGTTGTAATTGCGCATGCCTTACGACTGCTGTGTAAGGTCTCGGGTTTGATCTCCGGGTCCGGTAAAGTGATAATGAGTTTTTCTATCTTGAAATACTCAGTATCAGCGGGTAATTGGAATTGTGCCCGGTATGGCGATAGGCTCAGCCCCTATCACATTATCGCCGTACCGGGCACAGATTCCAGATTCCGAGCTGATACTGAGAATCTCTAGATAGAAAAACCCAATATCACTTGACCCGACCCGGGGATCGAACCCGAGACCTCAGCACAGCAGTTATAACGCATACAATTACAACTACGCCACCGAGGCAGCTTTTTGATCTTAATTATTTAACATGCTAGTTTGTGTGGATCAAAAAATCATTGCGACTTTTGTACGCACATAAACGAATGCCATCCTTTCAACGCCGGGAGCGAATGGATGCGACCGCATTTACTCCTGCGCACGTTGGAGGCCAACAACAAAATTTATTGATATTCATTATAATTTTTATTTATTCGAAATACTTACAGCTTTTTACTCTTTATCAAAATGTACAGGCGCACTTAATGTCGTAGGCATAATCTGATAGTGAACCTATAGGTGTACAGTTTCTGTACAGAAATGCAGGAAAGCCGGTGCAAAAAGTTTAATGTAAAAAAAATGACTTCCACTTTACTTGTGTTTGTGTAATAACAAAAATAGCTCAATCAATATATATATATATATATATATATATATATATATATATATATATATATATATATATATATACAATATAGACAGCCTCCGTGGTGCAGTTGACGAGTAGTCGGCTGTGAAACGAGAGGCCGTGGGTTCGATTCCCACACCGGGACAAATGTTTGTGTGCGAGACAGATATTTGTGTCCGGGGTCTGGGTGTTGTGAGAACGAAAATCTCTCGTGTTCCCTGATACCCACAACACAAGACTCGTATCTTAGTGTGGGGTCGGGGCTATGTGTGTGACTGTTGGGTGTTATTTATTTATTAATATAGGTTTCGTTAAATGTTACATATATTTTTTACCTAATCCACCACTATTATTAGGAAGCAACTTGACCTTAGTGAAGACGCGCATAAGTGGCACTGTGACCACACTGCATCTGAGGGTAAGCGCAGTGCCGTCCAATTAGAGTATCGAGTAGCGAGAGACGATCTATCCCCCGTTACTTAACACAATCATGCCGGCCTGCTTCATCACACGACGCCATGGGCAAGAAGGTGAAGAAGTGTTCAAGGGTCTAGTGCCAGAGTACTCAGAAAGCCGCAAAACGGCTAAACATGTACCCGAACTCTAGATCCCCGACAAAAACCGGATGTACACTGGCTGACTCCGGAACGTGACACACATGCGTGTGCCACTATGGCGGGTTTTACACCCTGTATATGGTGGTCGCTATCCGTGTCCACCAGCAATGGCGCACTTTTCTGTCAAAAGTTCTTCAGTTGTCTTATTTAATATCATTCTTCAACTCTGCTTTGTATCTTAGTCAAGCTTGCAATAAGCTAGATCATTACTAAATAAACCTTAAGTACCCTTTTAGAAATTATTAATTTATTAATATGGAAATGAAACTAAGTATTTTTATTTCAATGTGTAATACTCATATTCGCGTAAACAGAAGAAACCATTACCCTCATTAACTTTTAATATAGTAAAGTGATAAAAATGTTAAATATTTTCCGACTAAGTAATATTTTTACAAGCTTTCATTTTACTTGAAAAGTTTGTTTAGTACCTACCAAAAGACAGAATAGTCTGAAATTTGGTATTCATGCATAAACCTGATGACGATTGATGCTGCTGCCAGGGCTACCTTTTTTTTGTTGTCGCGGGGAAAGCGAGACCACTTAACTTTTTAATTCTATATAACTTGAACTTAATTTCTTTTACGTCCGAACAATATAAATATAGCCATTGAAATCAAAATAACTGAAATGTAACTAATATAACTATATATATGATATAATATTACAATATATATTTTTTACCATAAAAACAAGTAAAAGCGATAACGCAACCGCTTAAATGTTTGGACCATGGCGCCCCGGCCGGGTGCCCGCCCGCCTTATAATTTCTAAACAGAGCAAGCCAGCCTCCCGTCAAAATATCGTCTGCGGATGCTAACGCTGTGTGACGTACCGACACACAAACACGCCCAAGTGTGAGTGCACCGGGTTATTGATTCATGGCGCTGGAATTTATGCCTGCTCTCTTACACTTAATCAAAACTGCGTTGAGTAAAAGGGATGGCGGTGTACCTGCCATAAAACTACTCAGGTGCTTCAAATTCCGGTGCATACAGAACTTATCCTGTTATTCCGGATGCCAACCAGCAATTAATATAGTAATAACATTTTTGATTAAAATTAGTACTACGTCAATTTAATTTTTAATTTGGTTACAAACATACGGGCGCAAAATTTCGTTCTTCCCTAAACTTTAAATTCAAATATTTATGTATGACAGGAAAAACACAAAACTTTTATTGGTTTTAAAGTCATGTTTGAATAATTTCAAATTAAAATATATATTTGGAGAAATTATCAAACAAGAAAAACATATCTGTATATATTGTTTCTCAAGTTTGTATGTATTATAAATTTTATGTTTGCCTCTATTAACGATTTTTTTAATTATAGGTTATGCCGAAAAAGATGAAAAATTCACAATGCCATCTGTTGACAATACCAGTAACTGATTTCTTGTATAGTTAATTTTGGATTACGTGCATAGATGAAGATTTTAAGAAACGCCATCTATTTTCGTATAAGACTAATTTCGTTACTATTTTGTAGTTTAAGATATTCAAAATAATTAATTTTTATAATAACTTATTACGTAACTGACGAATATCGTTGCGAAGTATTCCCATGGGATATCTAAACATAAACATAAATGAACTATTAAAATAATATTCTATTATTACTGTGTTTTTACATACAGTTTTTTTTATCCAAACCCATAGAAATAATAAAAACCCAGAGGTATGCGATTTTTATCAATAACTAGCTGTTGCTCGCGGCTCCGCCCGCGTGGAGGTCCTGTTTGGGAGAAAAAGTATACAATACAAAATACCAATATTCATGCGTTTAACTTAAAAATGACGGATTTTCATACAAACTTTCATTCCCTATTTTACCCCCTTAGGGACGGAATTTCCAAAAATCCTGAAACATATAATTTTTATTTTTAACTAAAATGCCAAATACTAATTTTCATGAATTTTACTTCAAAAATGACGGATTTTCATTCAAACTTTCATCCCTTATTTTACCCCCTTAGGGGTGGTATTTCCAAAAACCCTTCCTTAGTGGATGCCTACGTGATAAAAGGTACCTACTGTCAAAATTTCAAGTCTCTAACCCCAGCCGTTTTGGCTGTGCGTTGATCGATCAGTCAGTCAGTCAGTCAGTCAGTCAGTCAGTCAGTCAGTTTCTTCTTTTATATATACAGATACAAATCACAAGGCAATGTTGTAGGCACAAGCATAAAAATATTATAAAAGCTTAACGAGAATATTTTACAGTACTTAATTACTAAAGAAATAACTCCTATTAAGATTGATATATGACGCTTATCCTTATAAATACGTACAATACAACGTGCAAACAGCTACTTTTGGAACAATGGCTTGTACTTAACTGATATACATGTACCAATGTTCTCATTAAGGCCGTGCACTGTTCAGGAATGCCCGGAGGTGACAAAGCAATCACGGTACTAAAGTAAATAGTCTAAACGGGTAATTAGTTTGTTCTTCCGTCGGAGAGCACGTTCAGTTACACTCCTCAACCCCTGTGACTACAACTAGGGCATTTAAAGATATCCGTTAAGAAAATGTAATGACTCGAAGAGATCTCAAGTGTCGTGCTTTTAACTCTTCTTGTTAAGGCCGTTCCTCGGGAAAATAATAAAAATTGTGTTATATAATAAATATTAGTGAGATTATTTTTATAATTGTTATTATTGATATTACTATAAATTACTGAGAAGTCCGCTGAACCACTTGCTAAATAAAAAATAGTTTTGTTCAGAAACTTCTTATCCCAATAAAAATGTAAACGTGGTCTTAGAAAATCTTAAAAATTAGATGGTTCTGATATTTTTTTATTTTTTTTATTTTTATTTATTTGGGAATTTTACGGCTACATTTACAAATTAGGTTAAATATATAAGTAGATATATGCCAATTACAAGCTACCACATGTAATAAATGCAAGTGTCCGGAAAACTGTAAACACTATTCACGTATATCCTATACTCTTGTGTTAAGTGTTATTATAGAAACCGGCCTATCTGCTTTATCAACTTTACTAACAAAAAAATAAAAATCGAATAAAAAACATAAATAACGCTACATCTCGAGTCCTAAAACCTACGTTGCAGCCGTTGTTTGTATGAGACGGCTAGCGTTTAAATCGCCAAGGTCATTAGCGTGGGGTACAGTCTTAAATATCCACTAAGAAACTGTATTGACACAGAGAACTCAAGCTTTTATCTCTTCTTATGAAATAACTTATTAGAAATGTTCTTGGAATATATTAAACGTATTCAGGGGGTTCAGTAAAGTTTGTTGAATAATCTTGGTGATGATAGAGCAAGGTTTCAGACAGTTTTGACCGCCTCCGTGGCAGAAAGGGTGACAAGACAAATGTGAAACTATGCCATGGATTCGATTCCCGCACTGAGGCAAATGTTTGTGTGACAGACAGATATTTTTTTTGGGTCTGGGTGTTGTGGGACAGTGTATACAGGTTTGACCTAGTGTGGGGTCAGGAATATGTGTGTGACTGTTGGGTGTATTTATTTCGTTTTGTATTCTCCACGAATGGGCAGACTTGGCCAGGGTAGTTCCCAAACAGAAAACTTGTGCTAGCTTGCTACTGTATTTTACAAGGTGATTGAAATTTCATAAGGTACCCCACTGTACAATCCCACCCCAACGCATTTCCATTACCTATAGACATTCTTGCATTATATGTATTCATGGACAGTGGAAATCACTCTCTTTTAGGTGACCCATACATGTTTACCACCTCTGATAAAAACAATCTGATTTGAATGAGTCCCAATATTTTTTCATTATTGAAGTTGCATTACTTCCTTCTTATAATAATTATATTCTAAGTTTTACTGTTTAATAAATATTTCAAAACAGACATCGATTTTTACTGAGCGTTAATATTTTTGAAGACCTCCTGCCCTCTTGTAAATAAATATATTTAAACGATGTTCTATTCGTAAAGGGGTTACTTATTTTTTAATTTTCGTAGAAATCCAAAGGAAAAATTCAATTCCATAAATTTGCAACTTCCCATTAATTCGAGTTCAAGAATTAAAAAATCGCTCGCCTCATTGTGGAAGCGTATACAGTCTGAGAAATCACTGAGTTAGTAAATTCAAATCATCATTTTATTTAAATTATCCATTCGATAAAACACATAAATCGGCACGTCACATATAACACCATAGGACGGAAATATGCACGGCGAATCGTCACCATGTTTAGATGTCGACTTTAAGGGAAAGAACGGAAAAAATGCAAATAATTAGTTAATTGTAATAACTTTGAAACAACCTGTCTAATATTCTATTTATAGTTTTACTACGCTCATTTTTGCCTTTCCTGTAAATTTTGATTTTTTGTCGTTTGATGTTATGTACCTCTAAGGTTCCGAATTATATATAAATGCTTTAATATATACCCTAACAAATATTTAAAGCTCATATAAGAACGGTTATAAGTTATGACGGACCTCATTAGAAATTCGTAACAAATTAGCTATTCTCAGTGTTGGCTTCATTTCTCAAATTCCTTATTCTCGTAAGTTCTCAAGAGCATTAAATTTTCACGAAATTGCTTTCAAACTTTTCCTCTCTCAATAAACTCAATTTCTAAGGCATAGTTTTGTCCACATAGTCGCTGTTATATATTCGTTTACCTTGTTACATTGTATGAGTAAGCAGCGATAGCCTAATTCGTTGCGGTATGGACTGTCAAGACGAAAGTCGTATGTTCGAAACCCAAATGGCATTCACCTTTGAGTTTTCTAAAGTTATGTCTGTATTCATTCTTAATTATCGCTTGCGCTTAACGGCAAAGGAAAACATCGTGAGGAAACCTGCATACTTGAGAATTCTCATAAAGAATTTCGAAGGTATGTGGACTCTACCAAGCCGCATTAGTCCAGCGTGGTGGACGAAGGCCTAACCCCTCTCATAAGTAGAGGGGGCCCATGCCCAGCAGTGGGACAATGTTTAATACAGGGCAAGTATTATTATTGTATGAGTTAGTGTTAAATACTCTTAGGTTATAACATTCAACAACATGAGCAAAAATCGTTTATGTACCAACGCTCGTACACATTTGAAAGTTTTTTTTTGTTTTAGCCATTGCCCAGTGTAGCTTATATTCATTCGCCGACCACTTTATCCGGGTGTCAGAATTGAAAATGAGCCGGGCTCCGTAAACGGTGCAATATGTATATACATAGGCAAGGTCCTATATTCAGACGTCGACTGCCGGCAGTACGAATATAGAGCCAGCCAGAGATGCCTTAATAATTCAACAGTGCAATGCTTTTACAAAACCTGTCGGCGTCAATCCTAATTTAACGTCGCCGATCGAGTCGCTTTCCGAAAGTGTCGCTAGATAAATGTAATGGAACTCTCCTGTTTTAGCAATAACAACCCATTTCGCAATTCATTGAAACGTTTGCCCATTCGTTGGTAAATTATTTTAACCATTGAAAGTTCGTGACATACACGTTTGAATTATTGGTTGGTTAACTAGATACTAATAAAAATATAGAAAATTAGGTAACAAATATGAACTAACAAAGACATTTTATCTTAGGTATGTTTTATGTAAATTCAGACTTATTAGTCCGCAGCTACACCATCTAAATGATTTTGTTGAATATATGCATAAAAAACCAAGAGAAATAGGAAAAAAATATAAATAAATGAGCGAAAAAATTGATTTTTGTTCTAGTTATGTTCATAATATTTTTACATAGATTATTAAAATATAATATTTGTTTGACCCACCAACTGCTATAATGAGCTGAATAAGAAACATGTAATGACTAACATGTTTTGACTTTAATTTCAATCACATTACAAACATAAACAATAATATAACAAGCACAACACTTCTATATTCTCTTTTATAAAATACCTTTTCGTTAATTAGAGGTGCCTTGTTGTCTCTGAGCATTCAAGGGACCAACCCTTTGATTGTCCCTTTAGACGAACCTTTAATATTTGCCTTAGACAATTCGAAACCCCATTTGTAGGTAACTATAATAGTATCTCAACGTTGATGTTTTGGTGCCAAGTGTTTTTTTCTTATAGAATAGGAGAGTAAATGTTCAAAGTCTTGTAACTAATATGCTAAAGTTATTTTTACATGAATTACAATTTAACGCGTTTTTGACAGCCTCGGTGGCGCAACGGGCAATTAGCTAGTTCCAAAACGAGAGGCCGTGGGTTCGACTCCCGCACCGAAACAAATGTTTGTGTGACAGATAAATATTTGTTTCGGGTCTGGTTGTTGTGGGACCGTAGTCTCTCGTAGGGTTTGATACCCACGTTACTGTACCTAGTCTGGGATCAGAACTAAGTGTGTGACTGTTGGGTGTATTTATTAACAAGTAAAGATCTGTTTGAAATGGATATATTTTGCACGATTTTCATAATCATGCTCAAATAAGACTCTGTGTAAGTAGTCTGTGGTTTCATAAAAGTGTATTAACACGACTTATAAACTTAGTAACCTTACTTTTGAAACTAAACCAACTAGTTTCTAGTATTTATGTAATTATGCAAACCGATCATCCTATTTTACTGTTAATCTATAGTTAAACTAATGTATTATAATATAAACTAATGGACACCCATTACAATATTTATCTGCAAAGTTTAACCGTCGTTGTACCAAATAAATCTCTTATAATAAATTATTATTGTCTGTCATTATTTAATTAAAAGTTGCTTTAAAGTGTCTAAACTCTGCATAATAAATGCTATTCAAGACGCCATTTATTAGAACAATGAGTGAACTGTTGTAATTAGCTTGCTGTTTGCCTTATTTAAATTGATAACAAACACCGGAATTAATCGACAATAGGTTTTCAATAATCACTTTGAGATATTTAGGCTAATTGTAACGTCGTAACAATACATACTTCCTACAATTATGCTAACGGTAATTATAATTAATTCATAGACAGAGATAAAAGGGCTTACTGTGCGACTAGTTATTTGTTTATGATTCTACAGTAACACGAAATATATGTATTATACAATAAAGGAATTGAAAATAACAATTATAAAATAAATCACATTAAATTATTTGATTTGCCAATATTTAATATGCCACCTAAATCACTAATTTTATAAATTAATCTTGTTGAGTGTCCCAATTATACGTTGGTAATTTAAATACAGTTATTCTTTAATTTAGCATTAACAGACCTCGTAATACCTCGTTTTTGGTTGCAAAAAGTTGCTTAGTTACGACTTGATTATGACTAATGTGTCAATATCATCCTTATCATCAAACCAAGACTATATAAAACAAACCTCTTGCACACATAGAAAGATGAACAAAAACGAAGCGATGTATCTTTATAACTATTTATCACTGGCAGCCGAAGAGCAATGCGCTCGAATTCAGTGACATGTCACAAGTTAATGTAAATGAACTCGGGTGTAAGCCCAGGTGAAGGTGCATTTAGTTTAAGCAATCTCGTCGACGCGACGGCACTCTTAACAATATGTCCCACTACTGTCAGTATTTTGTTGATAATCTACTGGGATTACAAAGTCTAGAAAGTTGGGTGGATATTTCTAACTATTTAACTCTTACTTTCTAAATATTGTTTATCACAATATATTACTAAGAAACATATCAGAAAGAAAATATGTTAACTAAACACTTGGTTTTCCTAGGTTGTTTTTTTTATTAACTAGAACAAAAATAAATGAAATCTTTATAAGAAAATTGCATCGTATTATAAACATATGACATGTTATTATTTCCGTAAGATTATAGACATGAGCTAAGTAGATTTGTTTTCTTTTCAAATGAAAATAGTAGCACGGTTTCATGGAATGTGTTCCAATATCATTTGTGATGTGAAAGTAGGTGAGGTTTAGACGCCCTTCAAAGGTCTTTCTGGCCTTTGTACGTGTCGGTTTTTCCTAAATAAGGGCTATTATCCCTTGACGTTTACTTTAGGTGTGTTAAATGTAGTGCCGCGTCGACCCCTGCCCTGACGCCATTAATAATCAGATTGCGCAATCTAGATTTAACCGCGCAAATTAAAAATCAATACCACTCTGAAATGCTGAGAGCAAAATAAAATTGTTAGACGTGTTGTTTGCACACGGATATTTTGGTTTTAAAATTTCCCAAAAAGAATTCTAATAAATATTCATATGCTTGAGTAATATTTGGTATAATAATAAAAAAACGAATTTATATGCGACGGTACGACGTTTATAAAAATGTTTTATTTAAGTAGGTATACATAAATCCATCTCAATTAACAGCAGATAATAATAATCCGATAGCAGCGATAGCCTAGTTGGTTGCGGTACGGACTGCCAAGACGAAAGTTTTATGTTCGAAACCCAAGTGGCATGTACACCTCTGACTTTTCTAAAGTTATGTGTGTATTAAATGTTAATTATCGCTTGCTTTAACGGTGAAGGAAAACATCGTTAGGAAACCTGCATACCTGAGAATTCTTATAAGAATTTCGAAGGTATGTGAAGTCTACCAACCCGCATTAGGCCAGCGTAGTGGACTAAGGCCTATATCTCATTAGTACAAGAGGCCCGTGCCCAGCAGTGAGGCAATCTTTAATACAGGGCTAGTATTATTATTATTAATAATAATCCGGAATGTAATATATTATCATAGACTAAGAGTATTGTCAACGATTCTTTTAAATCATGACGAATTTTAACTAATTAAATTCTATGCCTATTATTTCATGTTTCTTATAGTTTTGGGTTGAAGGATTTTTGTTATCCTGGCACGGCAAAGTGACCACACTGCACGTGATGGTAAGCGCAGTGCCGTCCAGGTAGAGTGTCAAGTAGCAAGAGACTACCCTTACCCTTGCTACTCGACATAAGTATGTCGGCTTGCTGAGTAGCTTTTTTACACTACGCTTAAAGGACCCAGGGTGATAGGAAGGGGAAATACGTTGGTGGCAAACTTTTCCCCAGTTTGATGGCGCGGCAAAAAAACGAATTAACGTCTTGGTTCAGGCCATAGTCGTAGACACTACGTAGCTGCGGAAACTTATTATATTTATTTACATTCTTTATACTTTTATACTTGTAATTAGTTTTTAACATTTTTAATAACAATAGTAGAATGATTATTGTAAATGAATAAAACTTTCAAATAACTAACTTTATAATCAATAAATAAATTCAGTGAAAAGTGGGTGTACTGGTTATACTGCCTACCACTTCGGTGATTACAGACGTGAATGTATATGTATAATAAATAAATACATCCAATAGTCACACAAATAGTTCTGTATAAAGACGTTCGAGGGACTATGCTCCCACAACCCAGACCCGGAATAAACATGTCTCTTTCACACAAACAGTCTCGGTGTAGGAATCGAACCCACACCCGTTTCACAATCGGCTACTCGCCCGCTGCGCCATGAAGGCTGTCATAATAAATAAATATGAACCCATTATAGCAACAGCTCAAGTAAAATTTGGTTAGTTATCCAATTTACATTCTCGATCAACAAATCCCGATTTATTGCTGAATATTTCACTAGGACCTAATCTTAATATTCCAGTAAATTTTATCGCAGAATGTCCAATCTCGAATATATCTTGTATGTTATTTATATCGTTGCGAGTTCGTCATCTACAAAAGCAAGTATGAATATAATATTTGAATAAACGAAATGTAGATCATAAAAGTGAAATGAAGAAAAAATAAATTCTATCATTCGCCAGGGCATCTGAAGTACAAGAAGGGCGGAGATCAAAAAGTTCACCCTGTTTGATTTCTTTTGATATTGTATGTTTGTACTTACACGCTACCCCTGCCAGTTTTCAATTAGGTAGGCGGGGTAGGTGTGCTACTGAGCTGGGTTATTTGGAAAATAACCTTGCAGGAATGATGTCGCCCGTAACCCTTAGTTGATTAATAATATTATAATACATTTTCTGTAACGTATTCCATGTTTTTTATATAGAGTTTTACCTACGAACTCTGTGATTCACGGCTATTATGGAAAATTACAGCGTAATAAGTTAAGCATGTTTGTCTATGGCACTTTGTTTAAAAGAAACAAACCCACAGTTTTTGTAGTGCGCCCTTTCTATCAGTTCGGTTATACTTTTAAAGTATTAAAGCTGCTAAGTCAAAAAAAAGAATAAACACACATATACACTCACACCTGTAATTCTCGAAGGGGTGGGCAGAGGTGTAACCTGTACACCCACTTTTCGCGGTATTTATTATGGCCCCATAATGTGTTAGGGGGCGTGCCTAGCGCCATACCGGCCATACCTACCACAATTCCAGACTCCGGGCGGATACTAAGTATTTTCTAAATAGAAAAACCCAATCGGACTTTACCTGACTCAGGATCGAACCCGAGACCTCAGTAAAGCAGTCGTAACACATGCGCAATTACAACTGCGCCACCGAGGAGTCTATAGAATAAATCATAAACAAATTCTGTCGGGAATTCGCATGGGAATATTTCTTATTTTGAAAGTCAATATGTCTTTTTGCAAAACTTAAATCTTCGCACTAGAAAACTTTAGCGCATATCAAATCCAGCTTCCGAAAATTATTTCTAGATTGAAACTCAGAACTTAATAACTTTATGAAGCGATTATCCAACTCATTCCACTTCATGCATGTAAGTCTAGAAACTTTGCATTCTCATTACAATATTGGGAATATGGAAAATATGCTAAGTTGAGCTTAACTTATCATCCAATTAAGCTTTTATGAAACAAGCTGGAGAGGTATTACATACATAATTAGAATTTTAGCAGCTCTTTGATCCAGTTTCTTGCTTATTTGTAATACTTTTGAAGGTACATTTTACTACACGAACTTTATAATATTTTCGTAACTGTTATATTATATAACTCCTTCGCACCTTTAGACAAATTTAACATTTAATTATCATATTACATTGAAATATACCTTACATATTGTTTATGTACATAAATTCAACGGTGTACCGGAATCGTGTTGTGTTGTAAAAATCAACGAAATGTACAAACGTTGTAAAGAACCATTTATCCTACCGTACCATAAATGTTGAAGGGATGTAAAAGCACTTGTAAATATGTGGCAAGCCACGAAGTACCGTTCACATATTCGTCGAGCTTCTAAAAATCTTTTACTGAGATGTAATATAGTAATGAGTGGATGTTTAATTACATACTTACGCGTAGAGGCAAAAGTATTATTTGAATAACTAATTTAGAAGTTTTTTTCTTTTCTTCGGAATTATGTATATTTTATTATAGCAGCGATAGCCTAGTTGGTTGCGGTACGGACTGTCAAGACGAAAGTCGTAGGTTCGAAACCCAAGTGGCATACACCTCTGACTTTTCTAAAGTTATGTGTGTATTAAAATGTTAATTATCTTGCTTTAACGGTGAAGGAAAACATCGTGAGGAAACCTGCATATCTGAGAGTTTTTCGAAGGTATGAGAAGTCTGCCAACCCGCATTAGGCCAGCGTGGTGGACTAAGGCCTAACCCCTCTCATTAGTAGAGGAGGCCCGTGCCCAGCAGTGGGACAATGTTTAATACAGGGCTAGTATTATTATTTATTATTATTATGTATATTTACATAAAAGAACAGACAATTATTTAATCTTGAAAGCCTCTGTGACGTAGCGGACGAGTAGCCGACTGTGAAACAAGAGCCCGTGGATTCCCGTCCCGAGACAAAAGTTTGTATGACAGACAGATATTTCTTTCGTGTCTGGGTGTTGTGAGACCGTAGTCCCTCGTAGTTCTTGATACCCACAATACATACATATACATATATACTCACGCCTATAATCCCCGAAGGGGTAGGCAGAGATGTAACCAGTACACCCACTTTTCGCCGAATTTCGGTCCCATAATGTGATAGGGGGCGAGCCTATCTCCATACCGGGCACAGGTTCCAGACTCCGGGCTAATACTGAGAATTTCTAGATAGAAAAACCCAATATCACTTTACCCGACCCGGGGGTCGAACCCGAGACCTCAGCACAGCGGTTGTAACGCATGCGCAATTACAACTGCGCCACCAAGGCAGTCAATACATGTTTTACCTAATATGGTGACAGAGCTATGTGTGTGACTGTTGAGTGTATTTATTCATTTATTTAACAGTATACATAATACATACGTTATGAAGCTATTATAATTTCAATTAGTAAATACAATGGCATTTTGTTTATTACTTTTTTAGTGCCTTGGTAGGCAGACGAGCAGACGGGCCACCTGATGGTAAGTATTCACCGCCGCCCATAGACTTCTGCAATGCCAGAGCACAGCAGAGCCGCTGCCTACCGTCGATTACTATACCTATACCGTTGTTACATATACATACATATATTTACCACTACCGGAGTGAATGTTTACCACATATTGATTCCATTAGCGTTTATTTTAGTATAGTGAAATTGAATATGATGTTATTTTTCGTACTATTGTGTGATTTAAGTTATTCGTAGCAAGTATAAATAGTTAATTATTAGTTAATAAATAGTTTAACAATAATAATGATGTTATTCGCTGTACTAGCTAATTGTAAGTTATTTATATAAGTATGTTAAAACATAAGTTTAATTTCCGCCTCCAGTGACTCATACCAAACAAGATGTTATTAGTGCATAATGTTATTAAATGCAGGTGAGAAGGCAGTGTGTACCTTAGTACCGGAATAAGGTTACTTCATAGTTCTACCAATGGTCGGAGACGTGGTACGCGCAAATTGCTTTTAGTGCTATTGATCTACATACGTAACCATAAACGCATTACCTTCCATGGCGAAATCAACCATACACTCTAAAATTCTAATGGGGTAAATTATAATCGATGAATTTTTAGTAATAATAATAATAGTCCTAGTTTTGACGGGGGTGTAGAGTTGGGGTACGATGTTTGGCCGTTTTCCGTCCTTCTGAGTAGTTTGAAACTAGATCCTCGACCGCTTTTTCATCTTCTTGCCCATGGCGTAGTGTGAAGAAGTAGGCCGGCTTGATTGTGTTGATTAGCGGGGGATAGATTACTCGCTACTCGATACTCTAATTGGACTGCACTGTGCTGCATGATAAAAAAAATAGACACAGTTAGGTAAGGGCCGTCTCCTACTAATGAAAGAGATTATGCATTAGTCCATCACGCTAGCCTAGTGTGGGTTGGTTTGAAATTCGTATGCAGAATTCGCAGGTGTACATATGTTCGTTTATTTCCTTACCGTTAAAGTAAGCGCTCATTAACAATGAATATACACGTAACTTTGAAAAGTCAGAGGTATGTGCCATTTGGCCTGGTTTCAAACCTAAGATTTTAAACTATCAGTCTATTGAAACCACACTTAGATAGGATAACTTCTTTTATGCAATGATAATTCACACTGAAAATATTGAAAAGAATGATAATGATGTGTCAATTTATTTAGGTGTCAAATAATGATAATGTTATTGTGGTAATATATAAGAGGTGGGTTTCTATCCACAGTCTATATGGCATGACTGTGTAGTCACTTTGTCGTAGCAGGATAATAAAATAGTATTAAATTTAATATTCCTGTTTGATGAAACCATTTTCCCTGTAATTTAATCATATTACCTAGAGCCTACTTCCATTATTATATACATTTATATTAGGTAAACAACACCCAATATGTACAGAAATTAATTGACTATTTATTTACAGCAAGTAGATTGAATTCTTCTATTACCGTTGCCATAAATTTATAAAGTGACAGCCTCCGTGGCGCAGTAGGCGAGCTGGCTGTGAAACGAGGGGTCGTGGGTGCGATTCCCACACCGGGACAAATGTTTGTGTGTCAGACAGATATTTGTGTCCGGGATTTGGGCGCTGTCCGAATGTCTCTCGTAGTCTCTAATACCTACAACACAAGACTCGTTTCTTAGTCGGGGCTACGTGTGTGACTGTTGGATGTTTAAAAAAAGTCCATATCTGCTGACGCATTACACTTATTGCTTTTTCGTTCAGAAAGTACATAACCAAGGAATATAGTAGTATTGTGTATAACAACAATTCATGGGGTATGAATGTTGTTAGCAGCCTTGGACATCAAAATTAAATTATAGGTAGAAAACGTTTATTTCATTTTGTATTGCGAACAGTTTCTTAAATATAATAATTTAATTGTCTTCTATATATATATATACAAGATAAGTTGTTGTATACCATAAAGCCGAAAAACCCAAATTAGATTTTGGTATAAAAGATCAGATAAATATATGACATAATAATAATAAGGACAACTCACGCAGTGACATGCAAAAATAATTATCCCGTTTCTTGATGCGAACGATGCGTGGGCATACGCGCGCCGCGCGCTTCTTTTTGTTTCCCGCCAAAGTGTTATTTATTTATTTATTCTTTATTCAACACACACAGTCATTACAGGATATACCCAATTCGAACTGGCGGGACTATAAAACAAATCTAGAAAAAAAAATAACAAAAACTTACAACTATATACTCTAACTATTTATAAAAACAAATTATATTACATAAATTAAACTAAGTATAACAAATAACATATAACAACATTTTTGCGAGCTCATCCCAGTTACATGCACCACATTTATAGTTTTAATAGCTCGAGTGAGAGGCGTCTTGGCCAAGAGGTTAGTCCTGGCCGTCGGCACCGCCAGCAGCGGCAGTTATGTAGGTATAGGTGAACGACCGACACGCGCTGCATTTTTATTATGTAATAAACAAGGTAACCAGGTTGACGAAAATTTTTATATGTTTTTGGGATACCAATATAACACGTTAAAAATTAGTGCAATGGATTGTGCTACTGATTCTCAACAAACTACTTTCGGCTTTGTAGTATACTGAAAATAATGTTGTATATAATATAAAATAAAGTCACCCTATGCGTCTGTCTGTTTATTCGCGAACTCTTTCTAACGCACGCAACGGATTTTGAAACGGTTTTACCATCATGTACATATTTTTTTCTGGAAGATTTATATTAGGGCATGCATTACCGGTTTCCCGGTTTCGGTTTTTACCGGTAAACCACCCATTTTGAGAGACAAAAAATTACCGGTAAAAAATTTTGATACCGGTATGCAAAAAGATCTGTAAAATATGTTTTTTTTTATCCTAGCACGGCAAAGTGACCACACTGCACCTGATGGTAAGCGCAGTGCGGTCCAATTAGAGTATCGAGTAGCGAGAGACAATCTATCCCCCGCTACTCAACACAATTATGCCGGCCTGCTTCTTCACACTACGCCATGGGCAAGAAGGTGAAGAAGAGGTCGAGGGTCTATTGTCAGAGTACTCAGAAGGCCGCAAAATGGCCAAACAATGTACTCCAACTCTAGACCCTCGAGAAAAACCGGATGTACACTGGCTGATCCCGGAACGCGACACACTTGCGTGTGCCACTATGGCGGGTTTTACACCCTGTGTACGGTGGTCGCTATCCGGGCGGATATGAATATCCTACCACCAGCAATATCCTACCACCAGCATATATTAAATAATGAATATTATATATACTAGAATGTTAAATAAAATACGATACTGTTTTCCAATATGTGTATATGTCATCTTAATGAAAATTTCGTATCTGTAAATAATAAAGATATTTCAGAACAGTCGTGAAAAAATTTACTTACGTAGGCTAAGCCATCAGACATAACCCATACAAATATCCTTATGAAAATTATTTTTTTAAAATCTACAGAATATTTTCTTATTAAGTAGTTCGCAATGTTTTAATCTATTTTGCACCCGTGTGACGTCAGGCCAGGTCCCTAGTACCTTATTATTGTAGAGCTATGTTCACAGTTTCAAATATTATAATATTTTTTATTTTGAACGTAAGAAGGTGCTATGCCATCTTGTGAGTAAACGTTTTTCCGGCAACTAGAAAACTTCGGCTTCCACGGACATCATAACTGAATATTTAAAATGGTTCTTGTTTTATAATGATGGGAAGAAGTGCTCTTCTGCATCTTTTAGTAAAACTAAGTGTTTTCGTGAATATATCGCACCTTTAGAGAATAAATATTATCAAGTCAACAACGCAGTTAGCTAAATCAGGATGTGCTTAATCTGTTTTTATCACAATTATTTTGAAAATGCATATTATTCACATCCTTCATTTAAAAATTAAACAATTTCAAGAAACAAGCTTACTTATACCATCACCGCATTAAATTTTGATTGCTTTAAAGCGGGTTTTAGTTTACCTTAGTCTTTAACTTTATCTTGGTTATCCATTATAGGTAAAAGACATTTTTCTTTGTTTATTATAGGTTTACCAATATAAAAATTACCTTTAGGCCCGCTAACGAGCAAATGGATCACTTGCTGCTAAGTGAGCTTCAGCGCTTATGAACAACCACAATACCAAATTGAGGCACAGGTACGCTCCTGCCTTAAAGGAAAGGAATAGGAATTGTGAATTTGCGGGTACTTCGTCGTTTCGCCCCACGAAAGGTTTCGCCAGGTTTTCAGACCATGGTGAGATTTGACCAATGCTTATTCTCCAACCATTCCGCTATAGTGCGAATCCCACCATCTGTGTGGTGGTCTAAGACCTAAACTAATTAGAAGAAAAGGCCGATGCCGAGCAGTAAAATAATTAACAAATGTTAAAAAAATATATATATTTAACGGTTGTGTCAAAAACAGCCTGTAACGTTTTCGAAACCTGACAGCCCTAATATCCGTTAATGTTGGAAAATGTTTAATGTTTCATCTTTTGAGGCGAGGGGTTGACATCTTGTTAAGCTGGAAAGTTACTCAACTATGAGCTTAATTGTGACAAAAAGGAATATCTTTCAAAATTAATTATTTAAGTCATTTATAAGCCCTTGTGTACTAAAAGGAAGACGAGGCTACATTTAATAAATTATTAATTGTAGCCATACTATGCTCCGCAGGGCAAAGACCACCCTCAATTTTAGCATAAAACTATAACTATATAATATTTTTCAAATTAACTCTATATATTCTTAATATATGAAAGTACGTTTCACGACGTGGGTACCCGCTAATATCCCAAAGCGCCTCACCTATTTTAATGAAATTTTCTGAATGTATTTGGCTGATTACATATTATAAGATAGTTTTGCATCCAATAAGTAGCGTTTTTGTCAGGATCTAAACTTTTTTGTTTTTCAACGAGAATTTGATCTAAATAGAAGACGGTTTGTAGTAGGATAATGTCCGAGGCCACTAGTCTTTTATTTAATACCAGCATTAATACATATACATATATACAGGACTAGGCATTCTATACGCAGGTTAAATTTAAGCAGTACTTAAAAAACTAGTAAAAACAAATTCAAAATTGGTCTCATTAGCCATTAACAATTCACGCCTGTGCTTGGCCGTGTTTGTGTATAATACTAATCTGTGACTAATTCCCAGACGTAGCCCACAGTTAGTGTAGGAAGTTTCCGTACGCTGCATCTTTAAACAACGCTACCCCTCGTCAGATGTTCAACTGAACGTAAAAGGCACATATGGAAATGCTTCCAGTGTTTGTTATATAAGTTCTCAATGTTACCACTGCTACTACTGATAATTTATGTTTAGTTATTTCTAGTCTAACAGATAAAAGTCAGGTAAATGATGACGAACTTGCTTTTGCTTGCAACTCTTCCCGCGCGTTAGAGTATTACTTACAAAACTTACTTCCAAAAGCTCTATCCCCCATCACCCATTAGAGATTGAATTTAATAATCACCGAAATACTTGTTTTATTAACATTTTGTTAGAGCATAAATACAAAAAAAAATATATTTTCCATTAAAATTTTGCTAAAACTTTTCACTCTATTGTGATGAAATATAAAAAAATCTTACAGTGGTTACCTATGACATTATAGATGTGTGTTAACAAACTTTAAACATGTCTGAATCAATCGGGGCATGTTGTTTACTTACGGCTAATTTCAATAAACGATCCTAATCTTAAACTACAGATAGTTTCGACAAATGAGCCAGTAAGAATTAAGTTTGAATGCCCGCCCTACGAATGACATAGTTTTTTTATTGGTTTGGTGTTTGATTGGTTTAGTGCCTAAGTTTAATTCCCAGTTTAACGTAACGGTAGGCAGCAGCTTTGCTGTGCCCTGGCATTGCAGAAGTCTATGGGCGGCGATGACTACTTACCATCAGGTGGCCCGTCTTCTCGTCTGCCTATCAAGGCACAAAAAAAAAGTTCTATCTGGAAATGCAGATTGAGATTGCTTATTGACATTGACCAATAGTCATACGTACATATATTGTAAAATTGCAGGTATTATGAGAACTTATTAAGCAAGTACATTAGTAAAGGGAAGGAGGTAGTAAAATAAGGGAATCCATTTGTCTGAACAAGGAATATATACAATTTCAATTTATAAATAAATAAGTTTTTTTTATCAAAAAATGTTTTCTATCGCTGTTTCCTTATTTTTTAAAATTCAATACAAACCACTTAGTTCAGACATGATTAGATGTAATCGAACGGATAAATTTTGTACAAAGAGTTTCTGGTACGCTTTATTCAGTTTCGTAGTCCGTTTCCAAGTGATCAAAGTTTAAACTTCTTTTAAATAAGTATTTTCGACGGAACTTTAAATGATAAACAATTTGTTTACGTCATGTCATAGCTAAAGGAGCAGATGATAATATGACATAAACAAACCTGACCACAAAAAAAAATTTATAATGACAGCTTTCGTGAAATGGACGAGAGAAAAAAATATTTCAAATACTCTTTAGGTAAAACCTTATTGAGTGCTTTCCTACTTTGATGTTAGGGTGATGGAATGAGGGTTGACACTTTTCAATAAGCCCACTGAAGCTAATGCTCGGTAATTATTTACCATTCACATTAAATAAACCTGGTGACCCTTTTGACAAACTTTTATCAAAACCTATACAGTAGCTACTATATAGCATTTTCATGTTATTCCTTCTGGATAAATTCTATTCGATCTATACATTAAAATTCTCAGAAATGTTAGCTCATTTAAATTTATGCTCACGCTTGTATGTTTTTGACTGCCTCAGCGGCGCAGTTGTATTTGCGCATGTGTTACGACTGCTGTGCTGAGGTCTTGGGTTCGATCCACGGGTCGGGTAAAGTGATATTGGGTTTTTCTATCTAGAAATTCCTCAGTATTAGCCCGGAGTCTTGAATCTGTGCCCGGTATGGCGATAAGCTCGTCTCCTATCACATCATGGGACCGAAATTCGCCGAAAAGACGATTTACTGGTAACACCTCTGCCTACCCTTCGGGGATTACAGGCGTGACTGTATGTGTGCTCACTCTTGTATTCTTGAAATACTGTACTAAGTTGTTTTCGACACAGCATTGAAATAAAAAATGCAGTCATGTGGACTACCGACAGGAGTGAAAACTGAAATCATTGGAATTACTGTGTCTTTTTTTAAACATTGTTAATGAAGTAGTAACTTTTTGTTTATGATTGCTTGTCAATAATTATAGAGCTTCATATGCGTGCTTATATCAAAAGTAAAATAATCTGAGCGTGACGTTCACGCGAGTTTAGTGGTCTTTTCCCCGTCCCAAAAGTTCACAACGTGCCTAATGAAGTATTCAGTTCAAAAATGTAATTTCTAGAAACATCGAAATAGGAATATTGAAGCAATTAAATTAAATTATGTTTATTGTAATGTTTTCTAAGAGAACGACACAATAGAATGATACAAGTCAATGTAGATATTCGACGCTGTGTCAAGTGCAGCTACGTTGAATGTAGGTGAAACGGCAAGAGGGCTCGGTGTACAAATGTTCTGAGCTCCCGGCACCACTCCACGAAACATCCTCAGCTACAACAACTACATATATAAACCTACTGGATTTGTTACTGCGTTGTGTGCACTGTGTTATATTCACAGGTCTATGCTGTGAAAGCTACACGCTAATGATCTCAGAGACTGCTCTGATCCTGATTAAACAATAAATTCTAGATATGTTTGCATTTGTAATACTAAGGTAAATAAATCAACGTATTAAAGTCATAATTTAACTTGCAGTAAACTTGTAGAGAAGGGTAAAAGCTAGTATATTAAGGTAGGTATAGCTATGTATCCGGAAGTGTAGCGCCAACAGACATTTTTTTTATTGCCTGAATAGGCAGACGAGCACTCGGGCCACCTGATGGTAAGTAACCGCTGCCCATAGACTTCTGCAATGCTAGGGCACAGCAGAGCCGCTGCCTACCACAGCGTACATATCACAAACTTCGTCATGTTTGGGAAAAAATACCCCGGGCTGTTTCTTACTCGTAAAAGATGTGAGAATTTAACTATTTACATATTGTAACCTAAGATTAAATAATCCTTCTTGTATTTCGTCTGTTAATTGCTTTTTCGCATCATTTTATGATTGCGTATTGAAAATCAGCAATTTAAAAATAAAAAATTAACATAATTCAGATTTACAACAATCCGACTTAAATCACTTAATGACTGTAGTGCACGATGTTTTATTATCCAATACATTCACAAGCTCATTTCAGTCAGTCTTTTTTGCATGCTCCAACGAAGTAATTTCGAATAATTTAAATCTATTAGGGTAATTTATGTTTACTTCCGCTATACAATACGTATCTAGTATAATATTCTGCAATAGGTTTTTATAATTATTCAAGACACTTAATTAGTCATTAATACATAATGAGGAGCTTAAAATTGAACTGAATCAAAATAATATTCTGACAGAAATAGAATTATACACTCACGTATACACTCACGCCTGTAATACCCGAAGGGGTATCCCAATATCACTTTACCCGACCCGGGGGTTGAACCCGAGACCTCAGCATAGCAGTCGTAACGCATGCGCGATTACAACTGCGCCACCGAGGCAGTCAGAAATAGAATTATAGGTGTATTTTGTAAATAAATATGTAAACTGTTTATTTCATTTATATACGAAAGCCGAAAATTTTGCAGGCCGGCAGGATTGTGTCGAGTAGCGAGATATAATTGTCTCTCGCTTTGATTCTTTTACTGGATGACACTGCGCTTACCATCAGGGGCAGTGTGGTCACTTGAACGTGCCGGGAATAAATAATATATATACTATAAATATAATAATATGGCAATAAAAAATAAGGTAGTACCTTCTCAAAGGAAAATGTAATATACAATAATTGCATATCAAAGGAACCATATATTAGTATCTTATTTACAAAAGTATTAACGATAACATTTAAAGTAGAACACGACTGAAATAGATCCTCTCCAAAATCTAATGAACATAATCCTTATATTTGAGAGGTGAACAATGGTTTACATAAATAATACCACATCTATTGATATAGCAGCCTTCACTAAATGTTAAACTGTAAACGGTGGCAGTGTAGATAGATACCTTAATCAACAAACCTGTTCATGTATATAAGTAATCCAAATATTAACTCGAGATAGCCGGGGTTGTATTAGAGGTAGACTGTAGCTGCTTGTTATGTTCTTGTTTTAATAACAACAATGCTCAAAACACTATTTATAGTATTTAATAAATCAATGCTTATCTAGCTAATATTGCTGCAAAAGTAAAAGTTTTATTGTTATAGCCTGAAGTTTGCTGGTGGTAGGATATTTAATCCGCCCGGATAGCGACCACCGTACATAGGGTGTAAAACCTGCCATAGTGGCAACACAAATGTGTCGCGTTCAGGGATCAGCCAGTGTGCAACCGGTCTAGATTTGGGGTACGATGTTTGGCCGTGTTGCGATCTTCTGGGTACTCTGACACTAGATTCTCGACCGCTTCATCACCTTCTGGCCCATGCCGTAGTGTGAAGAAGCAGGTCGGCATGATTGTGTTGAGTAGCGGAGGATAGATTGTCACTCGCTACTTGATACTCTAATTGGACGGACTGTGCTTACCATCAGAAGTGGTCACTTTGCAGTGCCAGGAAAAATAGTGTCTACGGTGTTAATGATTATTATATGAAGTCACTTTGATTTAAATAATTTGTTATAAACAAGTCTTCAAAATAAATTTAACAGTGATATTTTAAATATGCACCAAACTCAGTGAGGCGGGGTTAGGTAAACGAGGTTGCACTCATACCTGACGCTCGTGAAGTGATTTTAAAGGCAACGAGGCCGCGCTGCCGCCCTCGGTCGGAGCTCGCAGGCGGAAGCGTATTGTTTGCGGCACGACCACAACACGACTCCACACGTTCGAATATCCAACCAATCACTGGAAATACTACCGAAATGTACTTACCTCCTGAATTTTATACACAAATATTATTTGTATATAACATTCAAAACGAACATGAATTCTGTGGATTTGCATTCGAAAACTAATGTAAATTACCTGGAAATCTCTGAAATGTAGTCGAAACGAAAGAATAGGCTTTTTCGTCATTGGGTCCATCATATGTGTATATAGTATATAATGGAATATAGCATTTGTGCTTTTACATATTTAATACTAGGCCACTGTATTATATACTGTCCCACTGCTGGGTAAGGACCTCTTATAATGATAGGAGTTAGTCCACCAGGCTGCCCTAATGCGAATTGGTAGACTTCACAAACCTTCGAAACTCGGATTTATAATTCTCAGGTATGCTGATTTCCTCAGAAGATTTTCTCTCACTATTTAAGCAAGCGATAATTATAAATAACAACGAGTAGGTACACACGTAATTACATGCAAAGACTGCCGGTGGCGCAGTTGTAATTGCGCATGCGTTACAACTGCTGTGCTGAGGTCTCGGGTTCGATCCCTGGGTCGGGTAATATGATATTGGATTTTTCTATCTAGAAATTCTCAGTAATAGCTCGAAGTCTGGAATCAGTGCCCGGTATGACGATTGGCTCACCCCTTATCACATTATGGGACCGAAATTCGGCGAAAATTGGGTGTACTGGTTATACCTCTGCCTACCCCTTCGGAGTTAAAGCGTGAGTGTATATGTGTGCGTAAACACGTAATTTCGAAAACTCTGTGAGTGGTTTTTGATTCCGCTACTTTCGTCTCGCCAGTTTGTACCACTCCAACTAGACCATCGCTGCTTTTTTTTATAGAAATGCTTTATGATTCCTAAAAAAATATTATTTCTTAGTAAAACTTATAATGTTCATAACTAATATTTGACCAGAATCAATTTATATTTATAGAATTTTCTGGACAGACTCATGTCAAAAATGATATTCACGAACACAAAAGAACATCGTCCTAAATATGAAAGTAGTAGTTCAATAATAGACTTAATGAATTCCTAATGCTATTTCGGTAGGCAGCCGTTGGCAACGCGGAGCCAAAGTGTGGGGACTGGGGAACGGGAAGTAGGGAGCATGTAACGTCTGAAAACATAATATCATATTATTGCCAAAATAATAATGCTGAGTAGACAACGCCGCATCTTCCCCATTAGGGTTACTTCCAACTGGAATATGGAACTACAAATTTTAAATGTTTTATTGGATTTTGTATTATTGGCAACTCATAAAACAATTTTTAAGAGTATCTTCCTTATTTTTATAATAAGATGAAATGATGATAGTAAAATAGTCAGTCAGACAGATGCTTATATCTGAGTTTATACTTCCAATATCAATGTATCTACGGTCCCTCTAATGTTAATATACTACGTGTAACGAGAATAACGCACATCCTCAGACACCCCAATTTAAAAATATTATTACAATCATAATTCATGTATTGAAATCAGAATGTGATGAATATAAATATTGTTTTTTATGAAATTAGTTGTACTAATTTTCTACATAAAGTTCGTAATTTTAATTATTTGATTTTTTAAAGTGTTCGTTTATTATTGCATTTATAAAAGACTTTATCCCATCGAGTTATGTCTCTGTTTCGATTGTCTTGAACGGTAAATTAAAGGGTGACTATTATTTACCTGAGTGTTAATTATTTTTGGAGAAAAAAATCGTCTGTTAAAAAATTATTGATATCGATTCTGTCGCTTATTCTGAACAAACTACTTTTAGAGTGTGCATTAATCATGTTTCATGAGGTCTGTATCACCTCTAAAATGAATAATTTTCCAAAGATTTAAAATGCCACGGTGACATACGAGTATTTACTAAAAACATCATAATTCATATTAAATTAGTTCTTCCGCAGTTTCGTTTTTCTGAAATAATTTGAGATAAAATGTAGTGCTTGATCTTCAGTAAACTAAACAGACAATCAGGCCTTTTTTTATCCATAAAAAATATTCATCTCCAAATAAAAGATTGCAGTATTACAACCCTATAGATCGAGTAGGGAATCAAACCCGGTATCAGCCAAAATTTAATTGTTAGACAGGTGTGTATGACATGGCCTCGATGCCAGAGCTGCTCTCGCATTGGATTCTATTTATTGCCCTTAGCTTTATAAACGATTAATGCACCACGTCAGCACCTAGATAATAAATAACCGATTTATCGATATCGATATCGATTTACGATTACGCCAACTCACTCTACCAAACGGTATTAGGCCAGCGTGGTGGACTAGGGCCTAAACCCTGACTACAAGGGTTTCCCTGCTCAGAAGTATACACAGTATATTTAAGAAGTATATACAGATGTCACCCAAGGCAATAATGTCCTTTATAATCTGCGTTTCTAGTCTAGATACGTGTGGTAAGAAAACACAAAAAACTAGCATACCAAAATCAATTTTTCGTTTCAATCAAGTTTGATTGAAATTGCGTACTGTTCCGTAGTACGGAACCGTTACGAGTACGAGTACGGTACCGTTTTATTTTGTTACTTTTTCAAAATAATATGAATGTATAATATACTTAATTAGCTGTCTAGTTTAATGTTAGAGAAGTTTACTAAGACAATTGAATTAAAATATTTCTAGTAAAATAGAGATAAATAGAGATTTCGCACAAATCATTTTTCATCATAAATATAATCTTAATGAATATTAAACCGACTACATAATTTATGAAACATGTTCAAAACAGACGTTGTTTAAGCCGGTCTTAAGTTTGATGTAACTCGCATCTTAGCCGTGACACGTAATATAAACATTTTAACCGTTCACGTCAAAACAGAGTTGACGCGCCTCATTCTGCGACTTCCCGGCTTGTCGGACACAAAATGGAGCGGAGGCAGAGCCTTTTGTACTTGTAGGCTTTGTGTGAAAAGTAAGCTTCCTACCGAAGCATCTGTGCGATGATGAAACTTGCCAGACACCGCTTTTAAGCACGCTTTATGTCGCGAATTAAAACTTTTGAGAAGGAAATTAAACGTCAAAAAATACTGAACTCATACTTACCGGAGAATCGGTACGGTAATATTCTCGTACGAAGACAAATGTGAACAGGAGTGCTGGAACTTTGGAGCTGCTTGGCTAGAGTTTACATTATGAAAATGGAATTTATAAAATAGGATGGTATGAATGGAACAGCTCAGCTGGGTTGGTACCCTTGTCTCACAGAAAACTGATATAAGGTGGAAGTTTGCTGTTGCATATCGAAAGTTGAATGAAATTTCCATAGGTTCAATATCACTCCTCCACCTTCTGAATCCCCATTCCTTCCCTATAATCTCCGCAACACATAAATGACCTTTAGGTAGTGTAGGTATTCACGACCGTATTCATGATAGTAAGTATTCTACACGACGGTAGAATACTTACTATCATGATCAGAATCGCTTAAAAGTATGTTGGGTGTGATTTTGATTACATACATACATTAAGATTTATCTATGTAGTTATAAATATTTATTTTTTACTAAGATACATTTATATAAAACTGCTAGCACCATCAAGCAGTTAATTAAAATATTATATTAAAATAAAATATTGTTAATTAAAATATTATCCGTTTTTTAGTGTTTATTTTATTTTATTTATCTTTAGCATACCAACACAATCACTACCAGTTAAAATTACATATTACTAGGTATATTTGATTATACATTTTTAATCCGACATATTAGAAAACACAACGTTTAGAAAAACCACAAGAATAGAGAGTGTCATATGCACTATAAAGAAACAAAAAAGGAAGTGGACAGACCACACGCAATGTGGAATAGAAAAGTCGAACATAATATTATAAACTGAGCGGTATCTTAGAGACAAGAAGATGAATTGTGGAAGACAATTCAGAAGATGGGAAGCCAAAATTAAAGCTAAAACTGGACCAACATGACCAAAAAGAACTGGAGAAAGGGACGAATGGAATAAATTGGGGGACCCTTTTGCCAACACTGGGCAAACAGATAAAGTTGTCGACTTTGCAGTGAAGTAGACTATATACGTTATAAAAATCTATATCTAAATGATAGAGATTCCGTATCAGATAAAAACACTACTAACTACCACTAGAAACAAACAATATAACAATATCGAGAAAAAAATCAGAGTTTAAATAATCAATCCTTATTCTATGTAATTAGATCATAATGTCTCAACAGGTTTAAACTTTAAAACCTATACTTACGGCAAGAGTTATTTGGATATTCTTTACCTAATACATTATTTTAGTCATCCACCAGGAACTAACATAATTTCTGTTAATTGACATATTCTAGCTTAGACATTGCAAGTAAGCTTTTAGGTCCAAAAACCGTATGTATTAGGGTTGTAATACAGTTCAAAATATGACGATGAAGGACTAAACCGACTTACGAATTAAGCTAAGCCGATGATGGGAAAGGGAACGTCTTAAATATTGATGCGCCAGCTGGGAACCTTTGATACATTATGAATAAATAAATCAAAGAGTAAGTGAAAACAAAAATTGGATAACGCGTCATGGGATCAAGTATATTGATACTGGCGTGTATACATCTACGTTAAATCTATATTCATAAGCTGTCATGGATACTTATTTAATACAGATTCCGGTAATGGAACAAGTGAGTAATTTTAGGATATGTGTTTTCCATCACACATGAACATCGGCAATGTAATATACTCGTTTAAAATTATTTTATTTATATACTATACTAATCTATTGATTAATAATATCAGTTCATTCATTTTCTAAGACTTCTCTATTAAGGCTCGCCTAGCTTAAAACCACTGATTATATGTTATAATATGTACTACAATTTTATGCTTAAATAAAAAAAACCATAAGAACGCGTGCGGTGTCAAACTGAAAAGGAAAAGAATAAGGATATGGGAATCGGAGGGCGTTAAACACCGTCAGCACCGCTCATATAAGTTCAAAAGCATACTAAATAAAATAATACTTAAAATATTTGCTAAAGAAAATCTCCTATCTCGATATATACCTGATTTCCGCTCCCTCATGCAGAACAAATGCCAGTTGTCAAAATGTTCACGCTATGTTCATGGGAATCACAAAGCGAGACGTTTACAAAGAACCGTACTAACAAATTGTGCCGTCAAGCGCCGTGTTTGTGTAATACGCGGTCGGTCGAGATATACTATCAAGTGTGATATTACGTATACATTTTCACCATATGTGAAATATTCAGAAGCATGCGTTCTTGCCAATGTTGACATTTATTTTTATTTAAAAAGTAATAATTTATTTTTTGCTTTTTAGTGGTACAAATATAAAATAGGTACGTTGGATAGAGTACCATTAGAAAACACCACTGAAAAAGACACAGAAAAGCTAAATTCGCAGTTTCGTATATTCGGACAACATATTTTTTCAAGTTATTTCGGTTTTAAAACCAAACTACTCAACCGATTTTGATAAAAATTCTATGGGACCAATCTGGAAGTACTCTGTAATAAAAGAAGAATTTTCCAAATCGGTTAATAAATGACGTAGGTAACAAACATTAAAAAAAAATACACGTCGAATTGAGGACCTCCTCCTTCCTTTGGAAGTCGGTTGAAAGTTTTAAATAGTTGCAAAAATTAGTTCTAGTCTACTATTTAAAGATGTCTTTCTTCCTTTATTTCTATATTATACATACCTTGTTGTGCTAGAATACAGGCGTAGGCCTTCCTCGTTGCATTCCAAGACTATAAGTGATAGTAATTTACATCTCTTATTTTATTTCTCTCCTATAACCTGATTTCCTATAGCCAATCATAAATTTAAAGTAGTACTTTACAAATTATAAAGATGTTTCGAACCTAAAAATACCTTTTACTTACAAATTAAATCACAAAGATGGCTACTATTTCGTGGTAGCCATCCTATTATTAGTCCGAGCAGCAGTGAAAGTTTCCTCATTAGAAATGTTTCACCTACTCAAACTATGAAATGAAACTTAATTTTCTAACGATATTTTAATGAAAATAGTTCAAGAATTTTTACTTACACATACCTTACATATATAAGTATATTTTATTAATTTATAGTTTTATCTACATCTTGTACCAATCAACGTATTAAAAGTTACAATAATTGATGCATTCTAATAATTCCAGCATAACATTTCAATTATAATCTTATAATTTTCATTAATCACTAAGAATTTGGTACAAAACAGTTTAGTGTGCGCTCAGTCCGTCGTCTGACGTCACATTTTCTTCTACGTGAAGATTAAACCTATTGTTCTGTCACTCAGGGAATCGCGTTTCTGACAGTTTTTCTTCTCGTAATGTGAACTGTGTAACCTGAGTTTTGTTCGTCCTTTTACCTATTTATTTAGCCCATTTCCATCGTGACAGCAAACAGATCTTGATATAAACTAATGGGTCATTGAGATATACGACGCGATGACATTAGAACGAGTTGATGCGCTCGTATTTTCGTCATTCTGCGAACACTGTTTGCGTTGTTCGAAATTCCAAATCGTATTCGTGACATTTATCTATTGTTTTTTTATAAACTAATATTTTTTAGGGATGCCAGTAACATAATAAATAATTATAGGCTATTTTACTAATGTAACCTCGAATTTATATTACAATAACACATTATTTTTTTTAAATACATTTCCTGTAATTAGTCCAATAAATATAGTTAATCTGTTGTAAAATTACGGTCCACCACTCAACATTGTAATAGTTGTACGCTTAAACAAACCGTAAATTCGGATATATTACCCATGACTATGGTGCTTTTTTACAATCAAGCTTTAACTAATTTATGTCTTCGATAATGGTTAAATGTTTCAGTTTACGTAAATTAATCCACACCAATTTTTATTTTAGAAGCAATCAAACAGTAGCCTAATAAACTGGAAATAAGTTCTTTATCTGACTTACATTAAATCAAACATAACTCACAGACCTGCCCTGCAATCCTTTTTGAATAAATTATCAACTTGACCTTTTAGTACGACTCGAGGCGTTCTTCTACAAACTGTGGCCTGACGAAACGATATTATTTCACTTAGGTCTCTTTTAATTTGCTTTGGCTAACTTACTCCGAGATGGTACGACCACCTCGGCGATTATTACAAAAGAATAACTAATCATGTTTTAATAGTTAAAACGGAATGAATAGATTTCTTTTTATACAAGAATATTTAAGTATAAAGTAATTTTACATTGTTAGTAAGTAAATGTTGGGTGAAAGTCTGACTGTTCTCATAAATACGATAGTGAGATAACCGGAGTCCCAGATTCCCCCTTCCCTTCCCTAATTCCTATTCCTGTCCTTTAAGGCCGACAACGCATACATGATACTTTCGGCATTGTGGATGATCATGGGCGGTGGAGATCACTTAACATCAGGTGACCCACTGGCTCGTTTGTCGGACTATACTATAAAAAAAAAGTTGTAAATTTTGCAAGTATTTTGTTTTGTAGTTTGGGTATATTGGTTTCACCGTATTATATGAAATAAGTCGTAATTTTACTATTGAACAATTTTAGACTGCCTCGGTGGCACAGTTGTAATTGCGCATGCGTTACGACTGCTGTGCTGAGGTCTCGGGTTCGATCCCCGGATCGGGTAAAGTGATATTGGGTTTTTCTACCCAGAAATACTCAGTATTAACCCGGAGTCTAGAATGGTGCCCAGTGTGGCGATAGGCTCGCCCCCTATCACATTATGGGACCGAAGTTCGGCAAAAAGTGGGTGTACTGGTTACACCTCTGCCTACCCCTTCGGGGAGTAATCCCCGTGATAAGGCGTGAGTGTATATGTAATTTTATTATTATATTAACCTGATATTGGATGATGTTTAATATAATTTTCCGCACCATTAACCATATTTTAATCACCATGCTCGCCGTGTTCAAGCTTCCTTTACATGAATTTGACATGAAAATTAATTATAGCACTTGTTATTTGTCTGAAAATATTGTTGTAAGTACATATTAACTTATAAAGACCCATACCATCGGTGTAGTGTGGCCACATTGCCGTGGCAGTCGGAATTGGTACTAACCGCATTTCCCACATCCGTACTTCAACATCTCGTCAACGGTTGCCATTATCACAGATTAACATTTATGACAATTTTTTTTGTTTTTAAGCGGACATCGCTACCCAAATTACAGGATGGACCGAGTGTGAAGAGCATTATGTGTGCGAACTGTTGGGTGTATCTATTACATTATGAAAGTGGGTAAGATTGTAGAGCTTGTAGTGATAGAGCCAAGCTATAGATCATTATAATGGCTGCATTTATACCAACTATTTTATTATTATATGTTTATAGGGTGGCCCAAGAAGTAAATAATTTTCACGTCACATATTTTCATATACATATGAAAATATGTGACGTGAAAATCAATATCATATACATATTTTCACGTATTGTGAAAATATGTAACTTTTCATATTTTAAGAGACTTGTCACAAGGTCAGCACGATTAAAAAATTATTTGGGGTCGCTAAAAATATCTTCGAAAAATGTTTTTATTTCATTTATTTTCTCGCCTCGATATTATTTTCTAGTTTGAAACTAATAAAGAATCTGAAAAATTCAAATCGATATTTTGATTTCAAAATATTGCTCATTATTTTTAAACATTCAAAGTAGAATACTTACATTTTTTCGAGCGACCTCGTGATTATCGCTATTTAAAACAGTGCACGACGTAGAAGAAAGATTAAAATATATTTTTTGACATTTATGTTTGATAATCAATAATCTGATAATATTTATATCTAACCACTTCCAATGAAATAAAACTTAAACTGTAAAATAATAACAAATAATAAAGTGCACGCTTAACATGTTATTTATAGTATCAATAAAAGAGGAGGTAATATCTCTAATAAAAACAATAAATGAAAAGGACATAAAAAGGAAGATACTGTTATGGAAGAAAAACTCTCGGCATTTGAAAATAGTACGAGGTTTGTGCTACTGCTAAGTGATTTGTCGTGTTGTGGTCAATCGCACTTAGTGAGCTTTCTTCGAGTTCCTAACACAGAAGTCATTCAGAAACTTCGAAGTCACTGGATTACTATAGTGGTTTGAGAATAACATTTGGGATCCTTTAAAGCTACAAATTAAAGTAAACTTATTTATTTTCCTGAAAATTATCATAGTAATATATATAATAATAATAATACTAGTCCTGTATTAAACATTGTCCCACTGCTGGGCATGGGCCTCCAATAGATAAAAATAAACAAATAATAGAAGATTCCGTTAAAAATATAATATAAGTATCATTTCATTCTAATTTGAATATTATATTTTTATAATATTCAAATTAACATGAAAGAAACCAGAAAGTAAATAGAATAAAATAACTTTCCAAAGGGCCACGGCACGCTTTTAAACAAAGACCGCCGTTTTCCTTTTATTAGAAGTTGTTTGAGACTAATCGTAAACAATTTTGTACCTAGCAATTAACCTTAGCTTCCGTCTCGGTATTGTCCCTCTTTGATTGTGGCGTTAATAATTCCCTTAATAAACAGTTATTGAGGAGATTTCATTTATTTATTATGATTTTACAACGGAGAATACACATCACATTCACAGATTACAATATTATAGTATAGACAATAGTGCTTCTCCAATTATAGTAAACTACAGCATTCATACATTATATAAAAAGAAACACAATTTAACCTAAATATCTAAAACAAATATCTAACAGCAGCGATAGCGTAGTTGGTTGCGGTACGGACTGCCAAGACGAAAGTCGTAGGTTCGAAACCCAAGTGGCATACACCTCTGACTTTTCTAAAGTTATGTGTGTATTAAAATGTTAATTATCGCTTGCTTTAACGGTGAAGGAAAACATCGTGAAGAAACCTGCATATCTGAGATTTTTGCGAAGGTATGAGAAGTCTGCCAACCCGCATTAGGCCAGCGTGGTAGATTTAGGCCTTAACCCCCTCTCATTAGTAGAGGAGGCCCGTGCCCAGCAGTGGAACAATGTTTAATACAGGCTAGTATTATTTTTATTATTATCTAAATTAATGTGGTTAGTAAATTAGTAATTGAACTTATTAATAAACACAAAAATAACAAAAAGCGGGTTAAACAATAACAACAACATTTTGTATGTTTGAAGTCAGCAGTAGGTAATTAAATTTGGACATGCTGTTGTTATAATTCCTTCATGTTCATAATTCCTAATGACATAGATTTTTAATTAAGCAGAATCAATTTATGAACACAACAATCTTATTTGTATTATGATGGCGTTGCATACAATATATTTTATACATCAATAGCATGCAGTGATGAAGGGAAAAAATTCAGCTACCCTAGGTAAAACCTGTATCGTGGGTATCAAGAACTACGAGTGATTACGGTCCCATAACACCCAGACCCGAAACAAATATCTGTCTGTAACATTTGTGTCGGTGTGGGAATTGAACCCACAGCCTCTCGTTTCACAGCCGACCCCTAACCAGTGTTAATATAATTATGATTTTTTTAATTGTAGGGTTTTGTAATTTACACTAGCTCAGATATTTTAAAAGGCACCCAAAAACATCGTGTTGTATGTAGCCTTCATTAATAATAGCTCATATTCCAAACCTTTTGAACTATATTTTTAAACCTACATATTCTTTAAGGTCCATAGGAACATACAACTAACTATTTGCCAGTGTACGAACAGAGGCCCAACGCCCGTAAACAAAGAAAACGGATAATTAAAGCCAAGCAATGAGAAAGAGATTTTTAATGAACCTCGACGTTTGCCGCGTAATAAGTCTTTATTATAACCATGAAATATACCATAATTAAATAATAAAGACTACGAGAAAAATATCCTCGTATCTCGTTTCATCGCACGAAATTCAGGTATTTACCGGCTTCGCAATATTTTATGAACAGAAGGTAAACTTTTTAAAGGTTGTGCATATTACAAAGTTCAACCTACGTAAAGTCAAAATCCAGTAAAAAATGCGGAGCTTGGAGAATTTTCACAAAATGTTAACTTCATTTAATAAGTTATTAAAATATCCGTAAGATTAGCATTGATGTTTCTGAAGCTGTTATTCTACTTAACGAAGTAATACAAAGAAATCGTTATAGATGTATAAAATAGTTACAAAGTATATTTTATTCGCAAAAAAATCCAGAGTAATACTTAAAAATCGATTAATGTTATACTGTAATATGTATAGAGATTTTTATCGCGAATAGATATACTATCTCATTTTAATTGTTAAGGAAAACTAATAGAATTTTTGAAGTGCCAACGGCGTGATCGTATCTCAAAGGCGGCCTGTTTCGCATATAAATTGACGAATTTGCCTCCATTTACACCTTGCTGTCATGCAGGTGGGCTCAGTCGTGCTTAAATTCGTTAGCAATTTGTAATAGCTTCAAATTATTCCCGTAAACGGTTTCCATCTAATTCCACAACAAATAAATATTACATTTAAACTTCAATCTGTAAGCTATATGATTTGAATAAGTATAATGTATACATAGTGCATACTTTCCAAGTTTGAGGCCTATTTTTAATTAACCGACTTCAAAAAAGTTTAACAATTCGTCGAAATCTTTTTTTTTAATGTATGTTACCCGATTACTCGAAGACGCCTGGACCGATTCGAGAAATTCTTTTTTTGTTTAAAAGGGTTTTATTTCCCAGTTGGTCCCATTGGCACCAAGTCAGTATCTGATGATGGGATCTCAGAAAAATCAAGGGAAACCCTCAAATTTTATAGTGACGCATAATTTGTTTTTTATTGAAGTCGGTGTACTTTTTATGAATTAAAAAACTTTTTTTCGAGTATACACTTGGCTTGATCTAAATATTTTAATAATTCATTTCTCAAGTATAAACTTGGCATAATTATCTAAATATTTTAATAATTTATATATCGTTAGGTTGATTTATGTATTCATTTGGTAATTTTCTGTATTTCTAGCAAATTATGTAATGAACAATGCAATTACGGTTAATTTTATAAGTTATTGACTCAACTGATGTTATGCATTTAGTTTTTAACACATATTGACAACCTCCGTATCGCAGTTGGCGAGCAGCCGGCTGTGAAACGAGAGGCCGTGGGTTCGATTCCCACTCCGGGTCAAATGTTTGTGTGACAGACAGATATTTGTGTCCGGGGTCTGGGTGTTGTGAGACCGAAAGTCTCTCGTAGTCCCTGATACCCACAACACAAGACTTGAATCTTAGTGTGGGGTCGGGGCTATGTGTGTGACTGTTGGGGTGTTATTTATTTATATTAGAATAATATATTATTGATCTTACGTTTTTATTTAAATCAATCCATAGCTCCACAATAAAAGTGAAATAAGTTGTATTATCAATCATTATCATACATTTTTCGAACTGACTCTCTGCATTAGAAGCCCACTATTATAATTAATTTAAAGTCGATATAGATACTATCGATTTTCGATGAAAATTGAAATTATACGAATGGCAAAATAAAGGGCCGCTGAAGATTGTGGCAAGCAAACGTGTTTAAGTATCAGGTCGTGCAAACTCATAATAGAGGGTCCAACGGGGTGGCTCCAGCACACGACCGCGCCCTTCTCTTATCTTCTAATCAAAAAATCTCCAATTTACTTTTTTTTACCCGCTTTCAAAAAAGGAGGAGGATAACAATTCGTCGCAATCTTTTTTTTTATATATGTTCGCCGATTACTCGAAGTCGCCTGGATCGATTCGAGAAATTCTTTTTTTGTTTCAAAGAGTATACTTCCCAGGTGGTCCCATTGGAACCGAGTCAGGATCTGATGATGGGATCTCAGAAAAATCAAGGTCGACCCACAAATTTTATAGTGACGCATAATTTGTTTTTTTATTGAAGTCGGTGTACTTTTTATGAATTAAAAAACTTTTACTTATTTTACCTTCGACATCTCATTGCGAAATGTATTAGACCATTACAGGAGCTCTGAGTGGTTTGTGTCTAGACACTGTGTTTATTTAAATGAAAAGCAATATCCAGTTAGTAATTGAGACGAGTGCAGATTGCTATTTTGTACTGCATACGAATTTCAGTATATAGTTTATATTAAAGGCCGGCAACGCATTTGCAAGCCCTCTGGTGTTGCAGATGTTCATAGGCGGCGGTGATCACTTTCCATCAGGTGAGCCTCCTGCCCGTTTGTCCCCTTTTAACATAAAAAAAGAACTATATTCACAAAAATACTTTCGTCTAGAGAGTAGGTTTTTTGTTCGTTATTAGATTGTTTTTTATCCACAGTAATGAAGAGAAGAACATATTCCTTGCCGAATTATAAGCCCACGCCTGTCAATAAACCGTAGCAGAACTACTAAACACGTTGAATTACAAAGTATTGCAAGGCACAGAGTTCGAAAGGCACAAGGCACAGCGAGAAAAGATTTTGAGCATGTGATGTATGTGTGAGTAATCAGTATGACAGCCCCTATGGCGCAGCGAGTGAATAGTCAGTTGTAAAAGTGGCCGTGGGTTCGAGTCCCGCACCGAGATAAGTCTTTTGTGTGACAGACAGATATTTGTTTCGGGTCTGGGTGTTGTGGGACCGTATTCCCTCATAGTTTTTGATACCCATGATAAAGATTTGACCTACTGTGGTTCAATACTATGCGTGTGACTGCTGAATGTATTTATTTATTATTTATTATGTCCAGTAATTTCACTGGTTTCGATATCCTTCAAACTCAAACATGACTTGCACACAGTTTTACTTGACAGCAGAAATAGACAAAACGGAGTTACCTATCAAGATGAGAGACCTATCTATACAACTTATATATAAAAACAAGAAAACTCCATACTTTCAATTGTTTTTAAATAATAATTTTACTGAATACTGAGTAGATATAAAAAAATGATTTACACTTTCCCATATATATCATAAAAACGATGAGTCGATATCACATATAGTCATCGTTTTTCAAAATAAAATTTATTAAAATCATGCTCTAAACCAATCTTATGCTGTATAACCAAATCTGCACTCACAAACAATAGAATGTTTGATGTAACCATCGCGAGAACAAAAAAAAACAATTAAAACACCGTTTTTCTGAAAACTCCATTCAATATTTCGATTAACCGATAGAGATTTCAATTTCCTTTAGTCACGTGCGCGGGAATATCGGATCCCGCGGTTGGCTCAGTCGGTAATGAGCGAGCGGATGGCAATTTAGCTAGATGGGCTTTTGGTTACAGGGGAAGCCCGTTTTTATGTCAATGTGCTTTTAATATGTCTACCTTACTTGTGTCATGGGACTTGAAAGATATTGCATTTTATCGACTTCCGCCGCGGCACTCTGTTTTTGAATCACGTATGTATCTGTAAAATACGTGTGGTGTGTGTATCTTATTTGTGTTGTATAAAATCTATGTTTTTGCTATAATTCTCTCTAATTACATACCTATTTAACGCATTAAGCTATTTAAGTATTTGCTGACGACCCGCATATTATATACTATCTAGCTATACTAGTTTATTTCTCACTTGTATTGTTTTTGCGGTGCATTATAAATGCTGGAATGTAGCTGCGATAGCCTAGTTGGCTTTGGTACGGACTGTCTAGGCAAAAGTGGTATGTTCGAAACCCAAGTCGCATATACCTCTGAATTTACGTGTATATTCATTGTTAGTTATCGCTTGCTTTAACGGTGAAGGAAAACGAGGAAACCTGCATACCTTAAAATTCTCAAAAAAAATGGAAGGTGTGTGAGTCTACCAACCCGCAATAGGCCAGCGTGGTGGACTAAAGCCTAACCCCTCCCATTAGAGGAGCAGTGCAACAATGTTGAATGAGTTAATTTTAGCACTTCGTAGTACATAATTCTTATACTTAATCGTCTTGGTATATTTCTACTGTAAGCTTTCGTATTAATTGACAGAGCCACGCTGTAGACATATTTGTCTACAGCATAAATGGGCCGGCTCGGCCGGGGTAGTACCACTGTCTCAAAGAAAACCAACGTAAAGTGACAGTTTAATGTCGCGTTTCCTATAGTAAGTGAGATATCCGGAGGCACAGATTCCCCCTTCCCTTCCCTAATTCCTATTCCTGTCCTTCAAGGCCGACAGCTCACACGTGATACTTTCGGTATTGTGTATGTTCATGGGCGGAGGAGATCACTTAACATCAGGTGATCCACTTGCTCGTTTGTCGGACTATGCTATAAAAAAAATTATAAAAATACAGGGCTAGTATTATCATATTTATATTTTATCTTATCTCCCTGTGAAGAGGTGAAAAGATCACCAGTGCGGGCCTAGGCCAAGCACTACAGGTTTTATATGTAGTATGTGGATGATGATAAGAATTTTCAAGTGATACGGATCGTGTTGAGTATCGTAGCTTTTTGGAGAAAATGTAGTACATGTTACATATTACCAGCATTCAATTTAAAATTATTTCAAATTCAAATATTAACTTATAATGTGAACGATTCTCAAAAAACACAAAAATTTACTTCTCAAAGTTTTCGGTCACATTTTCAACCTGATTCAAAACACGCTAAATATTTCAAAGACGTGAAATGTATCTACGCTGAAAAACTACCTTGGGCGGTCCCACAGGATTTTTACAGGCAGATACTGCGAGCCCAAAAATGGTCTGCAGACACTACCTACTAAATTGAGTTGGTCATGAAATATGCAAATGATAAACTGTTAGGTTTGTGAAAAAATAAACACTTTTAAGGTTCTGTACACAATGGAGCCTTTATAAGATAACTCTTGTGTATGTATACATATGTATTTTAACGGTAGGTAGCGGCTTTGCTGTGGCCTGGTATTGCAGAAGTCTATGGGCGGCGGTGACTACTTACCATCAGGTGGCCCGTCTGCTCGTCTGCCTCTCGAGGCAAAAAAAATGTATATTACACTTTATTTCTTGAATTATCCGCACGAGAAAAGTTGAGAACTTATTCTATTATATTAAGCTAGACACAATTACGGAAGTATAGCAACATATAAATGGAGGAATTCTGATTTATATATAAAAGTTTTTTCAAGTACATCTTGTGATATATCAAATCAAAGAGAACTCGTAGAAAAATACCACTTTTACATATATCCGAAACGAATAATTTTTCACCCGCTTGTCTCCCAAACTGCTGTAGTAGAGCCGAAGTATAGGACCACACTCGTAGTGAACAGGGAAGTCCTAAGTCTATACTTCTAAGTTTTTATTAGAAATGAAATAGCGCGGAACCCTTTGTACGTGAATCTATCGCACACTTGACCGGTTTGTTTGAACACTCCCTTAATGTTATTGTGCTGCCCCTGACCGAATGTATTATTTCGTGTAATCGGTCTTTAGATGACACTGGTGTAAACATTGTCTTTTGAACACTGCAATGTTAATAAAAGAACTTTAAGAAAACAATGAAAGGTTTGCTGAGATGTATGTTTTTGTTGTTGTTTAAAAAAAGAATAAATAAATACACAATCACATACATAGATCTCATCCCACACTAGGTCAAACCTCTATCATGGGTATCAAGAACTACGAGGGACTACGGTCCTACAACACCCAAACCCGAAACAAAATCTGTCTGTCACACAAACGTTTGTCTCGGTGCAGGCATCGCACCCAGGCCACGACCTCCCGTTTCACAACCGCTGCACCACGGAGGCTGTCTTTAACTATCATTCTAACGTAAAACAGATTTTTGATTATTCCTATGATCGTTTCAAGATTTATTTTTATTAATGATTCCATAATCATAATAAATTTTTTTTTTGTTAGTTTTTACTTTATAATTGGTATTATTATGCCGGTGTCGAATCTTTACCCAAGAACATTCCACAAAAGTATCAACACGTCTAAGATCAAAACATCTAAGTCTATGAATATTAACTTTAGTTGTAGCGTGATGATTAATGCTCGTTAATTAACGGTACTTGTAATGAATGTCCTATTCTGGAAGTATACTTGAAACGAAATAATTCAGCTTTATTACAATTTTAGAAACTGTTATATTAAAAAAGATTAGAAATACTATTACTTAATACGATAAGCAAATTCTAGATATTATTGCGTTTGTCACATTTTATGATATTCTGGTAGAATAACCAATTCCAAAACGTGCTTTTGAATCTATCTCTTCGCAGTAAATATTATAGTAGTAAAGCCACGCTATAGATAATTTTACCGCATGAATGAGCCGTCTCAACCGGCGAAGTACCACTGTACTATAAACAATATGAAGTCATATTTTGCTGTTGAGATCGGTACTGTTAGCATTACCAATATTATTATGATATAAGTGTCGTCCTTGTTTATATATCGGGAGTCTTTACGAAATAAATCGGGTACATTGAAAAGTTGTAGACTCAGAGCGGGAAAATTGCTAAAAGAGAGCGACTCGGCGTTCTCGAGTTTGTATAGCGGAGTCTAGTTGAGTATATACCACGTGCCCAATTCAAGTTTTTTTCCACACCATTAAGCTGTGGAACAATCTGCAAGCTACCGTGTTCCATCCTTCGAATGATCCTGGGTCCTTTAGGCGTAGTGTGAAGAAGCTACACAGCAGGCCGGCATGATTGTGTTGAGTAGCACGGGATAGATTGTCTCTCACTACTTGATACTCTAACTGGACGGCTTACCATCAGGTGCAGTGTGGTCACATTGCTGTGCCAGAATAATAAAATAAGTAACCCGTTTGTAGTTCAATCAATGTGCGTACGTAAAGTTGTTTTTAGTAAAATGTGTGTTAAGCCTTTGCAAAGAGAATGATGAGTGAAATTTCTGCATGTCCAAACCCTCTCCGCTGCCCATTCTCCATTCCCTTTCTTTAAGGTCGACAACGCATCCGTTAATGTAATTTTTATTTAATATGGGTCGACATATTTGCCACTTAATTTTAAGCTACTGTGTGACTAATGTGAATTTATATGACATCTTGATTTGACATTTAATTATCTAATATTAAATCAACTTATTATAATTTTGTTATCTCATTTTATTGTTAAATTATTTTGAGTCACACTTGTATGCCAATTATGAGGCTGATCATATAGCATTTAGTCTTAGTATTATGTCAACAATGTAACCATTGTGTATCACAACTGAATAAATGATTATGATTATGTGATATTATTAGCATACATGGGCGGTGAAGATCACTTACCATGAGATTATCACTTGATCATCGACCTTCTTTATTATTAAAAAAAACTTACTGCACTATATTTTTATAATATGCAAACTTGGAATCAAGTTTTCGCAAAACCACTTATTATTTGAAAAGTTTTAAAGTGATTTTATTCGTCCAGTCCTTTTCCATTACATCATGATAAATGTTTCAATTTCATTTATACGTATTTTTTATCGAAAACACCCCTGAGGAAAAAGGAAAGAGCGTTGTAATATCTTTGAATGATTGTAGCAATAATACGCCACTCAGGTATTATACGCACCTTGTATTTTTTTTAAATAACAAAATGTTGATAACCGTGTAAAGATTTATTACTAATATTGGCTAGGATCATAATTTTCATTTTCCGGATGACACCGTCAATAAAAATAATATTTTTTAGTAAAATGCAGGTAGACCACTTGACGGTAGGTAGGGTTTCAAACCGTGATCACTTCAATGCCAGTGGGTTTGTGAATACTCTGTATTTTAAGGAAAATAATCGGTATTGAGAATAACTGCGTTATATTTTGGGCATGCGATGATCTTATTGACCTATGAATCCCTGTAATAAAAACGTTTTTAACCGACTTCAAAAAAGGAGGAGGTTAACAATTCGTCGGAATCTTTTTTTTTATATATGTTACCTGATAACTCGAAGACCCCTGGACCGATTCGAGAAATTCTTTTTTTGTTTAAAAGGGTATACTTCCCAGGTGGTCCCATGGTATCACACATTGGCACCAAGTCAGGATCTGATGATGGGATCTCAGACAAATCAAGGGTAACCCTCAAATGTTATAGTGACGCATAATTTGTTTTTTATTGAAGTCGGTGTACTTTTTATGAATAAAAAAAACTTTTATTACATTAATAATCCATTGTTATCTTTTCTTCAAGTATGTTTTTTTCAATTAAGGATTACATTCAAAAGTTCTTAAGTATTAATAGTTTTCGAGTTAAGTAGTAGTTGTAGAGTATTAACGAAATACTAAATATATATTTTTTCATCTTATTTTGTTAATAACAATCACAATGTTTTATGTACTAATTAATAATGCTTGAGTTACATTTTTCTAGATGTCATTCTGAACCCAATGAACTACCATTTAACTAACTAGCATTTTACGGAGCTGAAACAAGAGTTAAACCCTTTTTTAATTTGTTGACTGGACTTGACTTTCGAATAATATGTTTATGGATTTAGCCCAAACATACATTATGTAATCAACTGCGACATATCGTACATAATTCAGCAATGTTCTCTGATGATTGACGTGACATTCCATTTGTATATTAACAATCGATTTAGATACGCTCAATGAGATATACATTGCTGCAGTACTGTATATAGACACATTGTACACCTGCAGCACATTAAACAAAGTAGAGGAGCGGCGCGTGGTAATCGAATTGGAAAATAACACCGTCTACATCTGAATATGTTTACGTTACGACCATTCCAATAGCATTTGTTCATTTACTAACGCGTGTTGGTAAAAAAAATTCGACGATATCAAATCTTGTTTACACGATATTCTCGGAGCACCGTACACAGGGTTTAAAACCCGCGCCGTACTGGCAAGTATGTCGCGTTCCAGGATTAGCCAGTGTACATCCGGTTTTTGTAGGGGTCTAGAGTTGTGTTACAATGTTTGCCCGTTACACTAAACCCTCGATAGCTTCTTCACCTTCTTGCCCATGGCGTAGTGTGAAGAAATAGTCCGGCATGATTGTGTTGAGTAGGGGGATAGATTGTCTCGCTACTCGATACCCTAACTGGACGGCACTGCGGTTACCATCAGGTGCAGTGTGGTCCCTTTGCCGTACCAGGAAAAAAAGGTAGTTGGTTCCTGGTCGGTTCATTCTGTAGACAAAATTGCCTATAGGGTTGCTGTACCATTATAATAATAATACTAGCCCTGTATTAAACAATGTCCCACTGCTGGGCACCCTCCACCACCACCACCAGGGCTGCCTCCTCTACTAATGAGAGGTGTTAGGTCTTAGTCCACCACGCTGGCCTAATGCGGGTTGGTAGACTTCACATACCTTCGCAATTTCTATGAGAATTTTCAGGTATGCCGGTTTCCTTACGATGTTTTCCTTCACCGTTAAAGCAAGCGATAATTAACATTTAATACACACATAACTTTAGAAAAGTCAGAGGTGTATGCCACTTGGGTTTCGAACATACGACTTTCGTCTTGACAGTCCGTACTGCAACCAACTAGGCTATCGCTGCAATTCTGCTGTACCATTGTTAAATATAAAATTATTTTTATTGTATAATTGGATCCTGATGACTTTAAGTCATTATGTGCTATTTATTCGATACTAAGTTATATGCTGCCGTAATTATCATTACTAACAAAAATCAACTCTAGGTATCGAATATCAGACGCCAATGCTGATCAACGCAACGAAAACTACCCAATTAACACGTAGGTTTTGTTGCTTGAACCACTATTCCATCTACTCAAAATTAAAATATTAATTTTAATTGGCGCTCATTAATTTACGCCATCTCAATTACGTTAAATATTTTTTATAACTACACATTTAATTCAAATAATACAGGTTTTTAAACTGGCATGGTCATTAACACAATCTTTAGTTATTAAAACGGGATATTTACCATGTTTTTTATTTGATGTGAGTTCCCTATATTTCGGCACTATTGCAAGCGCCATGATCACGGGTAAACTGAAGTTTTTGCGGGTGGATATTTATGAGCAGACAAAACTCACATCAAATAAAAAACATGGTAAATATCCCGTTTTAATAACTAAAGATTGTTGAAATAATACAAATTTTACTGCTTTTATGACGGTTTATTTTAACTTTTTAAACCAACGTTGCATTATAATTTTGTCACAACTCAGTCCGCCCCGTGACCATGAAAGCTGTAAAGATTTCGAAATGCCGGACTAAAAAAGTAAAATAAACCGTGATACTATCCGTAAAAATCATTTTATTTAATTGTGTAATATTCGCGTAAATATAAGAAACCATTACACTTTGTAACTCAATTAAATTATACACACGCATTTATAAAATATTAAAAATACCTAGTTTATTATTCTGACACTTTCTGACATTAACAATTGGCATGAACTCGAAAACTACAGCACATAATAAAATAATAATAGTGTAAAATGTATAATATAATAATAATGTAGTGTAAAATCACTATTAATTTACTATCTGAATAAGCGAATTAAACAATATATTTTTAAATCCAATATCTATTCTAATATTTTAAATCTGAAGAGTTTGATTGTTTGTTTGAAAGCGCTAATATCAGGAATCTACTGGTTCGAATTGAATAATGATTTTAGTGTTGGAAGTTGCATTTATTAAGGAAGGCTATATAAAATCACGCTATGACCAACAGGAGTTGTGCTTCAATGAAAAATGATGAAAACACGGGGAAAATTTATTCCTTTTGAGAGCTTCTGTCGCGTACGCTGCGTAAAGGGGATTGGACGACGCGATGTTCGTGTATTGTCTGACCGGTCACCGTTTATAATAATAATTATAATGTTTATTAGCAAGTACCAGTGACTCATAATGTTAGTAACAAAGGGCTTATATACTATGTTATATTTGACAATTTTGGTCTAAACTATACCTATTACTTATTCTTAGCGCGGTGCATATTAAGCCAACACTGAAAGTAAGGTCCAGTTAGATCATTCGCAATGGTAGCTAAAATTGAATTACTACTTTTTCCAGCCGTGCCCAAAATTAAGCAATGCGAGCTCTAATAATAGCATAAAAGTCGGCAACCCGAGCCTCGGCAAACATAGTCGACGCACTGCAGAAGCGCGGATGCTTTAGCGATATGCGAAATGCATCATTGTACTGTACCCTTAGCGTGTTATACGAACGTTTAGTATATTGCATCCATAACTGACAGGTGTAGAAACTCTGACAAACAGAGATTTTAGAGATTCGGCTGCATGTTGGTTTCTCTCTATGATTCAGGCACAACACCTGTCTCTGATCGGTACGGGTGCGTCAGTGCAGGAGACAACTCCTTGGATTTCTCCAAAAAATAACCTCCACGCGGGCACCAGCTATTCATATATAAATCATCTATAACAATGGCGCATGTGTACATTTTTCGATAACAGTTGCATCATCTACATTTAAGAATATGTATGAAAGTAATTCGTTTTCAATAAGGTCCGCTAAAGGTACTGTATTGGTCTCCAGTTATGTAGTTTCGAATACGGCTGACGCAACCTACCTATATGAAAACACGCACTCTAAAGACACGGGTAATCATATTTTTAAACAAAAATAAAATAATGTAGTATGGAGCAAAAAAATAAGGCCTTTAACTTTTGTTTATATATCATAATAGAAATGAATTTGACCGTGAATTTAATTAAACAAGTTTATACACCAAAAATAAGTAAGAATAATTGTTTAGAAATATGATTCGTCAGTCCTTCGCTCATATTTCTCGACAATTATCCCTAAATAAGTTTGGGTAAACTCATTTCACGCTAAATTGCCTCGCCGCGAAGTATCTTTCCTATTAAATTAATAAGAAAAGTTTCGGCGGGTACCTGCGTATTGAAATTATATTTAAAATAATCTTTTATTTACTCATTAGGTTTCGGCTACTGAAGTTTGTGTGAATAGGTGAACAAAGCTTTCAGAGATTTGTATATTTACGATACAGCAATTTTATAAGAAATATTAATTCAATAAAATTATAAAGAATTCGGTTAATGAGATATACGACTGTCACTTTATGAAATTTCTGATATCAGTCCACAATAAAAAATATATTTATAGTGCTCAGTCTGTGTGCACTATATTATTACCAAATTATATTTACCAAATTTATACGGTCTGATTGACTCTTTAATTAAGCGTAAAATACAATATTTGATAAATAGAAATCACATTTCAGAAGTGTTACATTTTTCAAATTGTTTTCCAATTCCAAAAATGAGAAAATTTTTTTGTTTTCATTATACCCATTTACCAAAATACTTATATTTGTAATACTGCTTACTTGACAGTCTCCGTGGCGCAGTTGGCGAGTAGCCGGCTGTGAAACGAGAGGCCGTGGGTTCGATTCCCGCACCGGGACAAATGTTTGTGTGACAGACAGATATTTGTGTCCGGAGTCTGGGTGTTGTGAGACCGAAAGTCTCTCGTAGTCCCTGATACCCACGACACAAGACTCGTATCTTAGTGTGGGGTCGGGGCTATGTGTGTGACAGTTGGGTGTTATTTTATTTACTTTGTTGTTGTTGGCGTTGAATTTTTTATATCGTGTATTTTATATCTGTGTAACAAGTGATACCTATAAAAATACAAATTACAAATAAATAAAAGTTAAACTCAATATCTGTGGCAATATTTCGTTAAAATTTTAAAAGCATATTCATGGACATTTGGTCCAGAATTACTTTCTACTAGCGACCCGCCCCGGTTTCACACGGATAGCAGAGAGAAGAATCTGATACATATCTAACTTATTTTGCAAAATACATGCTATTAAAGGCAATCCCTTTATGCATTCATTAGTTTTGAGGAAATACTAAATTATTTCTGTCAGTTAGTCCAACCTTATGATTGTCTGATGTTATCTGATGTCGGCTTCGATCGATATTGAGTTTTTCCATTTTGAAATACTTAATATCTGCCCGGATTCGGGATTTGTGCCCGGTATGGCGATAGGATCGCCCAGGTATCACATTATGGGACCTTAATAAATTCGGTGAAAAGTGGGTACTGGTTACACCCCTTCGGCGATTAAAGCGCGAGTGTACATATATGTATATAATTATATAGTCACGAATTAAAATTATTTAAATGAAATCATATTTTTTCCGTACAAAGAAGTATCCATATATAGAAATATAAATAGTAAAAAGGCAGAAGCCCACTCAATGGTGATTTCGTTAATAGATTCCTTGTTCAGGTGAAGTAATGGTTCGCAAACCTCCTCCCGGCAAACTGTTATGCCGGAAACTCATTATCGTTCAAACCGACCAAGAAATCTTATAATCTCTCCTTTCAAAATTGAAAATCTTGAATAATTGAATATTAAAATTATGAATCTGGTATTAAGCGAGGAAACCCATTTGCATTTTGCAACGATACAAGCAATTCTTTTTAATTGGTAGTGAAAGCACTATTGATAAAATAAATTCTAAAGGACGGGAAGTTAAGTAAACCTTAATGTATCCCAAATATAATGAATATAAGATTGCACAGTTAAATAAACAAGGGATGTACCAAAATTAAATAACAACCGGTCAAGTGCGAATAGAATTCCACGACTGATGTGTGTGACATTACCATTTTATTATAACCTATAACTCTATTATCGACTATCAAATTTGGTTTTATACAAAAATAGATAGTAGTCAAATATATCTACTTGAATTTTACATACATATGAAATATAATTTGTTTTATTTTACATTTGAAATTTTATCAATATTGAATTGAAAAATTTCAATTTTCGTGTCCAACACGACCAGGTTCCTTTACTTTATTTGCCCATTCCAAACTCTCTTAACAAAAATGTTGTAAAGAAACCCTAACCCTAAACCCCGTGCTCAACAATAATATAGTAAATGCTTGTTCATAACATTACAAGCTCAAAGTCACCTGCTTAAACATCACTGAGAAATTGTGGTTTTACCTTTTGAGGAACCCTAAAAAGCAGCTTGTGTCGCGTTTTCCCTAAATTGAATATAAAATATACCGCTCTCTCGCGGTGGTTCGCTGTTGGACACTTTCCAGTGGCCAATTTTAGGCCCCACCTGTCTTACGTCACATCGAATTTATGAGATAATAATTCTATGTAGATGCAGCCTTCGGCTCATATTGAATGATATATTGATTGTTATATTAACTCAGAAGACCTATAGACATTATCGTTACAGTACTTTATGTTCAGTGCTTATTAATCTATTTTCTATATGCTTAATTATTTTTCTTTGTTAAGAGAATATTACTGGAAATATAATTATTCTTTTTATAGATAAATAAATAAAGCATCAAATCATGTTCGCTTATCCTGCTATTTCAACTGCGAGAAATTTTATTTCCTGTATCCGGATATGGCTTTTGTTAGTGCCAAGCATATGTAATACACATATGCTTGGCGCTAACAAATAGTTGTTACGGTAATAACTGCATAAAAAATGGTGTTCCCAGTATTGAAGTTTAAATATTATTATATATTATAGAATATAACAAAAAACAACCAGATAAATCTGCAGTGACACAGTTTTAGTGTCTGTGACACTAAAACGAGGAACGAAAGATAATATTAGAAAATAATTTTCAGTTAGATTCTTGAAACTTCTCTCCAATACCTTACTGAAATTATATACTGAATTTCAGATTTTGTTAGTAACAAACAAACAAGAAGTATAGAAATATTCATCCTACATCTTACTTCAAATAGAATAAAAAGAGAAGGCTATTATATATCATTACATTCAGCAATTGTAGCTTGTAAGATGGAAGCTAAAAAGCGCAAACTAAAGCGTGCTATTGAATACATGTTTCTTGGAAATATACTATAAATCAGGCGAGTCAAACTTTAGCATTTACCTTCATCTATTGTCTCTTTATGATTAAAATTTACCCGGGGTGAGGGAGTTTTAAAATGAGACCCCAAACTTACGCTCCGAAGTTCGAAGCCAGGTTTGAAGGCACGAAACAAATAGACTCCGGTTATACGGCTAATGTAAAAAGTTGTACGAGTTGGTGTTGCTGTTTTGTTTACACCCAAAATATCAGCAAACTCAACTATCAATGAGGAGCAGTGACGATACTCTTTTATTGTCAAAACTCTCTTTGTACCGTTTCGTCTTTTATCTACAAATGTTCAGTAAGCCTTATAAATTCCGTGAAAGTACTGGAACATTCCAACGCGTTAAATTTTTGTATCTACGTCGAAACAGTAACATTGAGTTTAAATAAGAAAAATTTTATCAAGATTCTTGGATCAAAGAAAAATTAACCTTTTAAAATACTTCTCATTTTCGGAATTTAAATAAAAGCTTATTTGCACTATTTAGAAATGTATTATATTTTTAATAAACTTTTACTAAAAGAAAAAGTCTTTTCAATTACCAGGAAAATTAAACCTATTATTAAAGAGAAATGCATGAGTTAAAATAAATTAAATTCACAAAAATAGTGAGGTTATTATTCAGTACGCTCAGCTACTAACAAGGAGCTGTGCTCACAGCTCTTTGTTATAAGTATTTATTATTTCTTTAAAATGAATATACAAGACTTTTCGTAGGTTTTGTCTTTTGGAGAGCAGCCAACGGCTCGCGAGATGGTAATATTTTTTAAATTCAATTTCGTTGAAGCCACAGTGCTGTATCCAGTGCGCTTAATGTACACCTGGTGAACATTTAAATGAGATACTACGGGACTATTTACTTATTTATACAGGATTTTATTACCCTAAAAACATATATGCAAAAGAGTGAGTCGAAAGTAGATTGTCTCTAAATCCAACTTTTCTAGTCTCTTTCACTTCACAACAAACATTTGATTTCTTTTCTTTGTAGCATGTCGTATCGGAAACATTTTCAACTTCTAAAGAACACAGATAGTAAGATAATATTATGTATATAAGATTGTTTCAATTGAATACGTTTTCTGTAAAAATATAATGCCATGTTAAAAAATATCTACCGGGTAGTGATAATAAATATTAGTATACGAAGTGCGGTAGCATTAAAATAAAGATAATATAACACGCCATTCATGGCATGTAAAGGCGAGGGAATAATCCCTTAATAACTTGCGGGTGCATCCGTGGCTTCATTAGACCGGTTAAGCCGCCCACCTGTGAGGGTGTTCTGCGTTAGTTCATGAAAAAATATTATATTGTAATAAACCAGGACTACAGGAACAATACTCGTGCCACATTTCTGAAGGAAAATGTTAAATATATAGGTTAGTTAGTAATAAGATTTTTAAGAGCATCAAAAGCTTGTAGGTTATTTGGTAGAGTGTTAGCTGCAACAAAAGTATGGATTCAATTTATACCTCATTTATAAACAGCAGGTTTATAAAATCTGGTTTGTTAATTATAATATAAGGTTTCATAACCTAAATGCAGTACTTTATCTATGGCATTATACAAATAATTGAACTGTATTTGTACACCACACGGCACACCGCAGTCTATTTTAAAAATAAACATTACCAGCATAGAGTGTCTACTTAGAAAACGCTGACAAACACCTTTATTCTACCATTGCATTGTACGGAAACTAAACTATCGTGTTTGACATAAATACAATATGATTAAGTTTTAAGACTGCCTCGGTAGCGTTGTAATTAATTACGGCGCAGTTAGAATCACGCATGCGTTACGACTACTGTGCTGAGGTCCCGGGTTCGATTCCCGGGTCGGGTAAAGTGATATTGGGTTTTTCTATTTTTAAATAATTTGTATAATTCCGGAGTCTGGAATTGTGCCCTGTATAGCGATAGGCTAGCCCCTATCACATTATGGGACCGTAATAAATTCGGCGAAAAGTGTGTGTACTTACTGATTACACCTCTGCCTACTTCCTCGGGGATTACAAGCGTGAGTGTATGTGTATGTATGTACGATAAGGTTTCTTAAACAAATACTGTTATTACTAAACAAACTACAAATTACACACATATATATATATATATTAATAACCAGCTCTCGCAAGTGTTTCAAATCATAGACCTTCTGATTTCCATAACCGCCTATTATATTTATTATAAACTTTATCGAATAAAATAGTTGTAGCTAAAAGTTAACATCGTAACATTCTCTTAAAATCTTAAATTCTTTAAGTTACCGCCATCTCTGTTAAGTTCATGCGCCATTTTCTTCCGAACTTTGTGTTTATGTTTCCCTCAAGTAATTTGAGCCTGTTCGAAAGGAAGTTTACTTACCATTTCGCGCAAGAAGAATCTGGCACCAGCCCGCAGCGAGCCAAAATAAATAACTTCAGTCATGAGTAGGAAATTATGTTAATTAATGTTTACTTGCTTTTTTGTTAACATCGAAAGAATAAAAGAAAAATCTTTAAAATACGCGTAGGTATACGAAATCTGAAACAGTGCATACTCATAACACGCCGACTGCCTTAGTGGCGCATTTGTAATTGTTCATGCGTTACGATTTCTGTGTTGAGGTCTCGAGTTCAATCCCTGGGTCGGGTAAAGTGATATTGGGTTTTTCTATTTAGAAATACTCAGTATCAGCCCTGAGTCTGGAATTGTGTCCGGTATGGTGATAGGCTCGCCCCATATCACATTATGGGACCGTAATAAATTCGGCGAAAAGTGGGTGTACTGGTTACACCTCTGCCTACCTCCTTCGGGGATTACAGGTGTAAGTGTATATATACATATATATATGTGTATGTATGTGGTATTACTCGTATAAATGAACCAATAAAACAGCTATATTTTATTTCACGTGTAATGTCACATACCCTCATATTCCCATCACTGCGGGCGACAATACGAGCTTAGCAAGTTGGGTGTTAATACGATTTACTTTTATTAAAGTTGTGTCGTTGTTTGTTTGCTGTCGTCGCGAGCTCGTTCCCGGCACCAGATATTAGTGTCAACCTCAAATGTAATAATGGGAATTATTGCGCTTTCAGTTGCAATTCCAAAAGATTAATTTTATTTTCATTAAGTACTTATGAGTGTTGTATAAGGTAAAAATAAAGGTGTAAGATAATTTCATTTTTAACAGCCCTGGCGCAGTTGCAGCTGTGAAACGAGAGGCCGTGGGTTCGATTGCCACACCGGGACAAATGTTTGTGTGTCGGGTTTGGGTGTTGTGAGACCGAAAGTCTCTCGTAGTCCCTGATGCCCACAACACAAAACTCGTATCTTAGTGTGGGATCGGGGCTATGTGTGTGGCCAATTCCCACACGTGTTACATTCTTGCACATTGTATGCGTGATGTATTTGTTCAGACACAAAGACTCTTAGGTACTTGTATGCCAATAAAATACGACGATGGCTAGTATATCATTGTCACACAAATGAAAACTATATATTTACAAGATCGAGAATATGTATAGAGACGTGTACTGAATAAACTGAAATATATATCCCTATTGATGGGCAGATAGTCATTGTGTCTATATACAATTTTTTTTATCCTGGCTCGGCAAAGTGGGCACACTGCACCTGATGGCAGGCGCAGTGGCGTCCAATTAGAGTAGCGAGTAGCGAGAGACAAGCTATTCCTCGCTAATCAACATAATCATGCCAGCCTGCTTCATCACACTACGCAATGGGCAAGAAGGTGAAGAAGCGGTCGAGGGTTTAAGTCTAATGTCAGAGTACTCAGAAGGCTCCAAAACGGCCAATCATCGTACCCAACTCTAGACCCTGACAAAATCACGCACTCATAGCAAAATGTATAAAAATAAGTTAATTTATCTATAGGTACTACGTTTATTTTTACAACTCAGAGCGACGAAATCCAAGCTAAATTAGCATTTGATAAAAAGGCGATAAAGTGGCCAGAAAACTTCGACGCAATTACATCACCTTTTTTGGATTAGTTGGTATTCAATCAGAGAAAAAAAGTCAATTTTTTTATTTATTTATTCAGCTAGTAGACAAATCAATGGTTGTAGAATACTAATAAATCCACGGTGATTTGAAAGCCTGGACATTTTGAATACAACACAATGGCGCTAGTTCAGCTACTGCTAAAGTTTGCTTAAAACGTGGACTCATTCGCTTCCATCAATCCCTTGCTGCCATTATTTGTTTACAGCACAAACGTTGGAAGGTAATATCCACTTGCGTAAATAATACATTCTAAACCTTAAACTACAGAGCTTAAGCCTCAATACACAGCTCGCAAACAATGACTTCTAACGTAAGTATTTTGCATATCGAAAGGCAATGGTCTGTAAATTTAAGGAAACGTCTTTAATTTTATAAAGCTGTGAGAGAGCAATTGTTTACAAAGTTTTAGTATAACAAACTTAGGCAAATGTTATTCGATATAAATATGGGTTTTCAATAGAGTCAGGAAGGCGGTCACTGGTGTGTGGTTATTGTGGACCACAAGTTTTAAATCAAATGTTATTATACTGGATAGTATAGACATAGAGACTGGCATGTGCGATAGTGGTTAATCCAAACTTCAATTAAATTTTCGTAATACCTTTCGTCGAGCGTCCTCGCCTGGGAGAGTTCACAAATTAATACCTACTACCGGGAATATGTTTTAATTTCGATATATCATTGTAGTAGCTGATGAATTTCATTCATTCGATATTCTTTGAGTAAACATTTCACTGTTAATTACTATATGACAGAAAGTCGACGTGTCAAGTGAACAAATATTAATCATTGGCAAATTGAATCCGTAGTAAAATTATTTTCGATCCTTAAAGCAAACAGTTTCTGCAGAGTCTATATTTAAGATACGATAACAATACGTTCTTTTAGCTGGACAAAATTAAAGAATGCAGGCTAAGCTTTATCCTTTTCATTCTTATAAATGATCACAGTAGGAAACTTTGTTAATACTAACAAACGGGTAGTAAAGGCGCCAACTCTGGCGCTTCACGCCATTCGTCTCCGGCAGTAACTAGTGCCGAGGTAATGGGGTCCCAGCCAAACCAACGTAATTTAGAAAAATGGTTCTTAAGATAGACCACTACACATTAAAATATCGGGAACTTACTGTTTCCGCAATTTATTTCTTAGCTTGAAACAAGGATAATTCATTCTTCAAACATTGTTATTATATGACTGTTTAATAAAATATCGTTCCGTATAAATTTGGAAAGTTCTGGGTTTTACGAAAGAACATCATTTTCATTCGCCTTAGCGTTCTTATGCTAAGTAAAAGTAAAGTAAGAAAACGATCAAATACTAAGTAGGAATTTAAAAAATTTGTGTACGATTTGGAAATCACATACATTTTTCAAGATCGGTTGTAATATGCCAATAAGATCGGCCGCTATCAGACAATTCACGAAATAAGGTTGAGGTACTGGAGCTAAAACTTTTATTAAACCTTTGCCTAGCGCTTCGAAAGTAAGTGTGTGATTTAAATATTATTATATAATAATACATTAAATACTCTGCTTAATAATATCGGATATAAGAGTTTGATGTAATTTATTTCTAAACGAGCCAGATATTAATCAAAAGTACTGAATAGTATTCAGTCGCCACTAACAATACAGTCGCCAGTGAGAAAATAAATCTCCTTTGGTTTTATTGGTTGGGGAACAAACAGCCATGGAAACAAGTAGTTTACTTAGGACTGGCGATCGAAGATACAAACGAATCGACAGCTAGATTAACCACTTTACTATCAAGTTGCGAGCTACTGACTCGTATCATGTTACCAAATATATTTTGTACGACTAATTCAACACTAAATGTTCCAACGTTAGGTTTTTATACTAGACTAGCTGTTGCTCGCGGCTCCGCCCGCGTGGAGGTCATGTTTGAGACAAAAAGTATACACTATAAAATACCAATTTTCATGCATTTAACTTCAAAAATGAAGGATTTTCATACAAACTTTCTTACCCTATTTAACCCCCTTAGGGGTGGAATTTACAAAAACCCTGAAATATGTGTTTTTAATTTTTAACTGTAAGGCCAAATACCAAATTTCATGCGTTTAACTGCAAAAATGACGGATTTTCATACAAACTTTCTTCCCCTATTTTACCCCCTTCGGGGTGGAATTTCCACAAATCCCAATAATATATATTTTTTATTTTTGACTAAAAGGCCAAATACTAATTTTCATAAACTTAACTTAAAAAATGACGGATTTTCATACAAACTATCATCCCCTATTTTACCCCCTTAGGGGTGGTATTTCCAAAAACCCTTCCTTAGTGGATGCCTACGTCATAAAAGGTACCTACTGTAAAAATTTCAAGTCTCTAACCCCAGCCGTTTTGGCTGTGCGTTGATCGATCAGTCAGTCAGTCAGTTTCTTCTTTTATATATACAGATACTACATTTGTTATGTATATTCACTAATGATTAGAATCTTTAAACCATATGTCTTTTCAAATCGACAAATTCAACACAATCTTGAAACATAGTTGATTTTTACCTATGACTGTGATCACATGGTGATTTTTTATTATAATTAACACATGATTGATCATGTTTTAACCATAATTTATAGAGAGTATATCTTAATAAAATGTATATTATTTATATATTTTAAATACCATAAGGTAGCATCACTTACCTAATATAAATACGCATAGACCATTTTGCTTACCTCTTGAAGATATTAAAATAATTTGTCTCAATTAAATAATTATTAGCCTACAGGTTTATTATTAATTTCATAAAAAAACCTGTGCTTAAGTAGAAACTATAATTTCAGATAAAAAATAAAACAAAAATAATGATATTATAAATTTCAAACAAGTAAAAAATACAAATTATAACAGTTATTAAGTTGTTCTTGAATTTTTTCAATTTCTTCTCTGTTCTTTGAGCTATTTACATTACCTACATTAAATCTGGAAAATTAGAAATTTCAAACTGTATTATTCAAATTGAAATACCATTGCTAAATTCTTTGATCAGTTATAAGAATTCATTAAAAGTTTATTTTCACCGCAGAGTTATTGCGCTGAGTTTGGTTCGATAGAAATTTTGAATTCATGACGAAATTGTGTTATTTATTGGATAATCACATAATAAATGAAGGTAATTAGGACTCTGAATAACACATTGAAGGTAATAATTATTGAATTGTAATTGTTTATATGAAAAGGCTTCAATTGTCAAAACTTCATCTTATAAATATAAAATTAATATTTAGTAATCTAAAACCCTTACAAGTCTAAAACCTTATCAAACAAGATATTTGAATTATATTTTTAATCTAACTATCATATTTTTTATGAAATATATTTTATTTTTATGATAGATATTGTTAAACGTAGAATGATTTTATTTTTTTAAAACGCGACAATTGACCAAAGGGTACTTCCCTGGCTACTACTAATGGCTAATTTATCGACATAGAGGTCATAGAGCACACCCTTCATCATCATCATCATCATCATCATGTCAGCCGAAGGACGTCCAGTGCTGGACATAGGCCTCCCCCAAAGAGTGCCACAATGACCTTCTATGTCTTTAAATTATATGTATCTATTCTTATTTATAACACGTGTTGTTTATTTATTAAATAAATATCACGGTGAAGGAAAACATCGTAAGGAAACGTAAACCGTAAAAAGTATATGAACTACACCAATCCGGTTTAGACCAGCCTCGCATTGGTAAAATAAGGTCTGTGCCCAACATTGGAATTTACAGACCTGGTTACCAAAAATACTCAAATAATAATAACCTAATGAAGTCGTTTAAAAAATAGATACACATGAAAAATAATAAGCAGATATTATAAACTAACTGACCTGGCTTAACGAAACTTACGGCGAGATCCGCTCAGTCGACTATTCCATAATATTAGCGTCGCAGATGTTGAGTTAACGGATTAAGATGCGAACATGAAAGCCATTAATATCGTAATTCAGTATTTTATACTTCAATTAAGCGAAAGTCAATTTTATATTTCAGAGCATGCTTGATAAAATTTTTGAATTAAACACATTAGGTAATCAATCAATAAACAAAAAAATAAGTATCAATTATGATACGGTTCGAGTACGTTCAAAATTATTCAGTTCAGCTAAAATAAACTAAGTGCTCGAATTTTCATCGAGTGTTGGAGATTAATCCAATGAAATTATAACCCATATCAAAGTATGGGACTCTACTTATACTTACCATATTAGTGAGGTCTAGTGTTAGTTCGATGTAAGTACGTATCCTAAGATGCTGTTAGAATATTGCAAGCTATCTATCCGAAACTAAATTACATAATATGTTTATAATAAAAAAATATCGAGTTATTTATTCGTCTACTTAATAAAAAAAGTTTTTTATTCATAAAAAGTGCACCGACTTCGTTAAGAAACAAATTATGCGTCACTATAAAATTTGGGGGTTGCCCTTGATTTTTCGGAGATCCCATCATCAGATCCTGACTTGGTGCCAATGGGACCACCTGGGAAGTATACCCTTTTAAACAAAGAAAGAATTTCTCGAATCGGTCCAGGCGTCTTCGAGTAATTGGGTAACATACATAAAAAAAAAAGATTCCGACGAATTGTTAACCTCCTCCTTTTTTGAAGTCGGTTAAAAACGTGAAAAAGCGGTAAGGAGTGCTCAAATCACAGATCAGGCAATCATAGTTTGTTTTAGTTCAAAAATGTTCACATGTGTTTCAGTGATGCATCACGATTACATCATATTTATGCCCCATATGACGACAAGCTCGCCACCTATCACATCATGGAATGAAAGATAGTTTACCGAGCCGTGGTAGCTCTTTGCGCATACAAGCGTGGATTTTGTTCTGTATATACGTAAAGTTAAAGAGATGAAGTTTTATTTTTACTTTTACTTGCAGAATACAGAAACAAGTTTAGGAACAAATTCTGGGTAATACGTACCGCGTTTTGTTCCTTTTGCCACATTCAATGAGTTAAACAGTTTGTTCAAATCAGACTGATGTTAGTTTCTGTGACTTTACTTGTACCACGTATTTTGTAGTTGTAGGTGCGTTTGCTCCCTACGCTTTGTTCTATTTAGATTTTGATCTTATACCACACAACAGGCGAATATATAATGCTCTACTCTCATTAGTCAATATATTACGAGACAATGTGTATGTGAGATATAGTTCGAAATGTACGTCATCTTCTCAAAATACAACCACGAATATACAACCAATCAAGCTGAACTGTAACAAGGGACTGCTATAACATTTAGGCATTGCGGATCATCAAAACATAAGTCTGGTAGCGGCTAGCGGCTGGTGGCTGGGCGTTTGGTATCCAGTACATTTCAGTTCGAACGAGAAGACATCAATTATTTCGAGGCCAGTACAACGCAAGCACGGCCCGCCAGTTGTTCTATCGAAATGCACGAAGTTATCTTGCTTTGAATTTGGAAATTGTTGTTACGAAATGCCACAGTCAATAAAAACAATATTTTTTCAGAGAAAAGCACACTTTAAATATATACGTAATAATATTCAAATAGCATATCATATATTTATAGATAGGTAATCAGAGGCTAATAAATATGTCATAAGTTATTTAATGACCGAATGGGTAGATGAGCAAGAGGTTTATTTTAGGCACTCGGCAATACTAGTTGCACACCGCAAAGCTAATCCACTATTAAATAAAAAAATATTTATAATAATATAGCACTCGGAGAACACCTAGGTAGAGTTTATCTTAGAACTAGGACGTGCATTTTGTAATTAGCTTGAAATCAACTTATCTGACGTGCAGTTACACTTGTTGCCAATTCAATACACACAGCTTACAATAAAATTTTGATCATGGTATTTGCACAATTATATTCAATAACAAAGCTAACTGCCTAAAATAGCGTCATGCCTATGTAATTTGTTATGTTATTAAATGTGTTTCACACTGATTAATTCTTCTTTTATGGTGTTACCGATTGTTGTGAACCATATTTAAAAACTACAAAAATATTCACTTTAAAAGCCGTCTTTAGTACAACCACGTTTATAATACTAGCCCTGTATTAAACATTGTCCCACTGCTGGGCACGGGCCTCCTCTACTAATGAGAGGGGTTAGGCCTTAGTCCACCACGCTGGCCTAATGCGGGTTGGCAGACTTCTCATACCTTTGAAAAATTCTCAGGTATGCAGGTTTCCTCACGATGTTTTCCTTCACCGTTAAAGCAAGCGATAATTAACATTTTAATACACACATAACTTTAAAAAAGTCAGAGGTGTATGCCACTTGGGTTTCGAACCTACGACTTTCGTATTTCGACTTTATTATCTTCATATACCTATTATTGGCACTATTGTTGTACCTTTACAAAGAATTTCATTCAGGGCATATGCATTTGCGAATAAAAAAGAATGTACGATTGAAGCGAGGCACTAATGACACTGGACTTGCCTCATTAAAATACTGAAAGGAATCCGACCCAATTTTCAGACATTATGCACGTTTTAGTAAAACACAATACGGAAAGTGTACAATAAAGCATAAGTACAAAGTTTACTATGGTCAAACTTATTCACAAGGATGCAGCACATGGCGACACTAAAACCCACTTTACCTCTACGTAACTTTGTCGCTTAAACAACTTATCAAGCCACCAAACAAACATTTATAATTTTGTTAAATAAATAACTGAAGCAAATGTATACTGAGCATACATTATGAACAATTAGGGTTTGGGAACAAAATACAGTGCTAGTTGCTGTAATTCAAATTTAACATACTGCAAACTATTCGTACAAATCGGATTACATCATTATTAGATTAAATAATTAACTGTCGTTTATTTATATACGATAATATACTCAAATATAAACGTTTAGCGAACTTTTAATATTTAAGTATATTTCAAAAAGCAATTAGACTATTAAAGAACTTTACCTACATTTGATGTAAAAATTTCAACGAAATCCCAAGCTACAAATAAATTGCAAGCGGTTTAATTGGCGTAAAAATAACGATGTAATTGATATTTGCGCGTTGTTGAAAATAACACACACCCTGGTAATTATGTGCAAGTTAAAAAAACAATATTTTTAACAAAGGACTTTTAATGGAAGAAATATTTCATTAAAAACACTATGTGTTAATAAAAAAAACTTAAATTAAGCTTACGTTAGACGTTTCTAGTATTCAATGTAAATTTAACTATTTGTATAATTATGCTCAAATACCTTATATGTTTTTTTGTTAATAATAATATTCTATGAAAATTCAAACAGTTATACAAAGAAGCTTCAATTTAATTCAGACTAAATAAATGAATGTAAAATATATACATACACTCTCTTGCATGCATCCCACAGGATAATGAGGGACTATTGAGAGCCTCATGCTACGATCCTGAAAAACCTCTTGTCTCCTTTTCGTGACTGGAAGAGTCAGAATCCTTCCAGTTATATTTACATGTTAAATACCCGTGAGTTTTTCGTATCGCTTTTCATCCATCGTCTGTATACGTACAAGTCATTTCGGCATACCTTTACATTAATTATCACTTATCAAATTATTCCTCATCCGATCACAGATGACTCCACACAAACTCCAAAGGGATTCACTACCAAGAATACTTCCATTCTTCGTCTGCCATATTCTATGCCAGCTAGTAATGTGAAGAAGCTACACAGTATGCCGGCATGACTATGTTAACTAGCGAGGGATAGATTGTCTCTCTACTGGATACTTTAACTAGACAGCACTGCACTTACCATCAGATGCAGTGTGGTCACTTTGCCGTGCCAGGATAAAAAAAACTTACCATTGTGAATAACTATTTGAGCCTTTTACGAGGTGCTCGTTATCGCGTGGAAGGCACCATGCACTTTGTTACCTGCATAAATGAGCAAGTCATAAAATTAAGTCTGTACCTACTTGTATATATGTAGTAAATGAATTTCCAGATATTTCATTAAAAAACAAAGCATAATGTGGTTTATGACACGTATTTTATGTGAGAACATAATAATGGTACTAAACTATGCTGTATATATGCAGTAACATAAAGCAGTTACGTCGTGATATTGAATAGTAAAACTTCCCGGGAACGTTCATATAAATGAGAATATTAGTAGGAATATTTTATGTGGTCATTGTTGGATGGAACTTAAGCAAGATTTCCCTCGGTACTACAATTTATAATCAGCACCATGTTTCATTAATATCCGATGTTTTTTCCGATAAAACACGCGAGCTCACAATCCAGTATAGAAAAGAGCGATAGCTATATCTATATAATAGGTAAATCGAGCTAGGCAATTGGCTGATATACGCAATAAAAGCTATATTATTTAAAAAAATATTTTTTATTGTAAAACATTAAATAGTAGGACTGTAAATATAACGAGGTATACACAATAATTTTAAGCATACTGTATAAGGCTAGAAATACCATAATTCCATATTATTATGGGTCCTATATGTTCTATATGTATGTGTATATAATTTAATGAAAAAAAAAATAGTGCAATGTGAAACCCATCATATTGCAGTTAATTTCATTACAACTATTTTCAAAACCCTTATCAACGCTTACTTCACAAGAATCTACATTATATCAAACAGGACGCAAAGAAGACGCGAGGGAATGCCACTATTTAATGGTCTAAATTAAAAATTGTGGCAGAATATTACTTTGCGTATGCGATGTCAACAACGTGACGTAAAATTTTTGTAATAAGAAAATGTTTGAAGTGACTTCCGGAAAATAATGTTCAAAAATATTGTAAGTAAAGTTTTATCATATTTTGATAAGCTCGTACAAAAATTGGAGTAACACAGTCTGCCGATACAGTGACAGTTGTTAAAATATTTATGAGGGTGCCCTTTTCTCGTAGCTTTTATACCGGTATAATGTGAAGTATTCACTACTTCGAACCTTTAATGTAATTAAATGTACAAAATTGTTTGGATACCACACATATTTTGTATACGATCATACAATATTTTTCATATATAACTTTGTTTAGTTCCAACCTTTCCGTAAAACAGATTTTTGACGATTAATTAAACATTAAATAGTACTTACCCATCTGTGGCTTTATTGTGAACTAGCTGTTGCTCGCGGCTCCGCCCGCGTGGAGGTCATGTTTGGCAGAAAAAGTATACAATACAAAATACAAATTTTCATGCGTTTAACTTAAAAAACGACGGCTTTTTATACAATCTTTCTACCCCTATTTTACCCCTTTAGGGGTGGAATTTCCAAAAATCCTGAAATATATATTTTTTATTTTTAACTAAAAGGCCAAATACTAATTTTTATGAATTTAACTTCAAAAATGACGGATTTTCATACAAACTATCATCCCCTATTTTACCCCCTTAGGGGTGGAATTTCCAAAAACCCTTCCTTAGTGGATGCCTACGTCATAAAAGGTACCTACTGTCAAAATTTCAAGTCTCTAACCCCAGCCGTTTAGGCTGTGCGTTGATCGATCAGTCAGTCAGTCAGTTTCTTCTTTTATATATACAGATGTGTACTTATTGGAATGAATTAATAACGTTTACAAAAGTCATTTGGTTAATAAATTATGTTAATTTTAAAATTAGATACACATTCAAGAGAATAAAATTACTATAACAGCGGCATCTGTAGTAGTTCTGTATATTACTGTCATCAACAGCATTCACGCACTACTGGGTATATAGTATACACTTTTGGTTTTGCACGTGACGTCAAACGATCATGTGTATGTCAATAAGAAATTCCCACATGTGCTATTTGCCTTACAAATTAATCTGGCCATCAGGCTGAGAGACTGCCCAACACATCCGCCACTATAACTCCTAGAAGTCAAGATCAACAATAGCACCAATTTATTGTGCAGCTTGGCGAATCTCTGCGAGTTTTTGACTTTCTTTATCCCAGAATAAAGTCAATTAAATCGAAATATAAAGAGAAGTTGAAAGTATTAACTTTCTATCGGGCTGCTGATCTGTCCCTAGATATGTTTTACCCGGCCACCATATAGATATATTCAAACATTTCAAACCAAAAACTGCAAATTCTATCAAAGCTACTAACAGTGGTTTCGGCCACTTTATTTTTTGGCGATGTCAATGTCAATGAGGTAAGTGTAGCATTGCGAATATCGTAACGACGCGACGAAATGAAAAACCGACTGAGCCATTTAGCAAGTTTCTTAATTTTCCAGCCTATTTCCTAACTAGGTAGAAGGTAATTATTTTAATGGTTCATTAATTACGCAATTTTAAAATTCTGTAACAACGACTATCTCGCCCACACACCCGCGATTGTAGCTCCTACCCAGGATCGACAATGGCACAAATTTTTTTTCGAGAGAAAATTGAGCAACAGTAATAATCACAGGAGGAAACGCTTGAGAAAAAAATTACCCTTAGAATTGCTAATTTAAAAATAGCAAGTGATATACACCAGTATAGACCAAGTAGCATATTTTAACATTTTTTTTTTATTGCCTTGATAGGCAGACGAGCAGACGGGCCACCTGATGGTAAGTAGTCACCGCCGCCCATAGACTTCTGCAATACCAGGGCACAGCAAAGCCGCTGCCTACCGTTAAACATAGATACAAAATAACTCAATCATACAGTCACTTCAATTAGTGACACTCACAAAGCAAAATTTTCATTTGTTGTTACGGGATAACGTCATGGTACATCGTTTTTAACACGAGACTACGTTTTATGAAAACAGATCCAATGCAAAATGAAAAGGCAATTGAATATTCATACGGCAACATAGCTGAAAATTGACGGAAAGCAACATGACGGTACACACAAAATTATTTACGTGTAAAGAGCTTAACGTTCCCTGTTTCTCAAATAAATAATAATCTATCTGAGTGTTTGATAAAGTTACTACGCCCTTGGGGGTAAGTGTTTAAGATGAGCAATTATTAAAGGTGTTTTGGGAGCGGGTTTTCAAACTTGATAATTTGAATATTAATAATATTAATAGGCGATTAAATATATTTGTTTCAAATGATTATGTTTGCAACGCCTTTACTATTACTAATTTATAATAACACTAGCTGTTGCCCGCGGCGCCGCCTGCGTAAAGGTAATTGACTTATGTAAAAACATAGTCCAATATGGAACAAAATTATAAACCAATTTGACAAAAAAAAGGGTACCACTCGACTTAAATTACAGCATGCATAAATAAAAACAAACAAAATAGTTACTATTAACTACTACAAAGGACTAATTACTACAAAGGAAGCAATTATATGTAACTACTCAAACAAAAACACCACTTAAAATATTGGATTAGAAACAAAAACCCAGTTCCTGGCCTTAAACCGCGCTAGCGTTTTGTTATTTTTAATTATCTCAATAATTATGATCCAAATAATTGTATGCTGTAAATAAACGGCAAATATTATCTACATAAAATTACCTTGGTGATAGCATACTTTATTTTTTTCCGCGCAGGGGCGATTCCGGCTGCAATTCTAGCTCTCCTTAGAATACCCCGGGATCGCTCCGTAAGCGCCGAAGAAGGCCACCGCGGGGTTTTAGCTGGTAGTGTCGGGTGGGTTGTATATAGGGGTTAGGGACTCGGCCCAGCGGCAGCACGGATAGCCATCATCCGTGCGAGGGGGATGCTGGGTCGTAAGACCGGCTAGTCCAGCATACCCGTTTTATTCTTAATCCGCTTCCCTCCGGAGCGGGCGGCAGTAATAAAACGCTTACCCCGCGACAAAAAAAAAAAAAAAAAAAAAAAAAAAAAAAAAAAAAAAAAAAAAAAGGGTCCATAGACTGTGGGTGTGACAGTGGGTCTAAAAAAAATGCCTCATAATTTTAACCCCTTACATTTAGGGATGATTTTGTAAAAAAGAAAGGTATATTTTATTTAAAAACTTGGTCTTGTTTTATTTTTATGTTATTTTACACTGTTTATTTCAAAACTAACCTAAAGATAAAACGAGAGTATAAGTTTCAAACAATCTCCTCCTAATAAATCTGTATATATAAAAGAAGAAACTGACTGACTGATCGATCAACGCACAGCCAAAACGGCTAGGGTTAGAGACTTGAAATTTTGACAGTAGGTACCTTTTATCACGTAGGCATCCACTAAGGAAGGGTTTTTGGAAATACCACCCCTAAGGGGGTAAAATAGGGGATGCAAGTTTGTATGAAAATCCGTCATTTTTGAAGTTAAATTCATGAAAATTAGTATTTGGCATTTTAGTTAAAAATAAAAAATATATGTTTCAGGATTTTCGGAAATTCCGCCCCTAAGGGGGTAAAATAGGGAATGAAAGTTTGTATGAAAATCCGTCATTTTTAAGTTAAACGCATGAATATTGGTATTTTGTATTGTATACTTTTTCTCCCAAACATGACCTCCACGCGGGCGGAGCCGCGAGCAACAGCTAGTAAATAGATAAATACACGCAACGGTCACACACATAGACCTGAACCCACACTGGGTCAAAGCGGCATCGTGGGTATCAAAAACTACGACGCTCTCACAACACCCAGATACGAAATAAATATGAAACACGTGTGGTCCGATGTCCAACCCGCGGCCTTGCGTTTCACACCCTGCTCGTGGCCCGCTGCGCTACAGGAGCTAAAAATAAAGGGTTCGCGGTTGTAAGTCAACTTTTAATGATAAGTGATCACCCGCGTATGAACACGCATGATATTGGGAAAATTAATGGGAAATAAACTAATCAAACGTAATAGCAAAGCTTCAACTTCATAATCATTTTCTGAGACACAGTTTAACACAAACACGTTTGAGACAAAATAAATACCTTAAAATACCAACTAAATTACATCAACCATCAAAATTATTAATACTAAAACAATGTTTGTTATATTATAATTCATAAAAAGTACACCGACTTCAATAAAAAACAAATTATGCGTCCCTATAAAATTTGAAGGTTGCTCTCGATTTTTCTGAGATCCCATCATCGGATCCTGACTTGGTGCCAATGGGACCGCCTGGGAAGCATACCCTTTTAAACAAAAAATAATTTCTCGAATCGGTCCAGGCGTCTTCGAGTAATCGGGGAACATACATAAAAAAAGACTCTGACGAATTCAGAACCTCCTTCTGTTTTTGAAGTCGGTTAACAATGTTTTTATTCAACAAACCATTATTTATCACCGTTTCTCTGATCTTAACCACTATAAGAAATCACAGCGTCACCGCCATCGTCGTGTTGAGGCGCGAACTCATCGAGGCGTCTCTAACGTCGCGGACGTTGGGATAATCTCATTGAAAGATTTGATTTTCTGCTAAATTAGATATAAGTAAGGAAACCCTTCCCAAAGATTTAGCTAAGTGCACCTAAACATTGAGGAAAGTTTATGGAACACAAATCGATCTACTTACATGGGAATAACCATGGTAACAAATTATAATATTGATACACGTGGAAAAAGTATTTTATTTATAAAAAAGCAATTGTTTATCGGTTTTTTTACACACACACCTGGTAGCTAGTACAATATAATTATAATAGACTAGCTGTTGCTCGCGGCTCCACCCGCGTGGATTTTTATTTTCACCTTGGGTAATATTATTTTGTTTTAGTAGGGATACTTATTTTTTCTTGCAATTAAAATAGCCTATATTAATCAGTGAATGTAGCATTCAAATGGTGAAAGAATTTTTAAAATTGGTCCAGTCCTTTTTGAGCCAATTTGTTACACACATACATACAAATCTTTCCTCTTTATAATATTAGTATAGATATGATGTCGATCGGCGAGGGAAGTCTTATCTCTCGATAGTCGCCAGAATTACGCCGGCCTAAAATAAGTGCATTTGCCCATTTATGAAATATTTTTGCTTTCCGTTCATTTGTATAATGCCAAAAATAATTACCGAGCTTTGTTGGATTTGTATTCTAAAATGAAAGCTTTTAGATATTCATTATAATTGTTTACATTTAATTGAAATGAAACTTTTCTTATCGTTTCACAATTACTTGACATAATATGTGTATAAGTTTATACTTACTTGTTCGCAACAATATAATTCCGCGAGATTAACAACTTGTTGAAGTTGCTGAATTACTCAACTTCCTTCAAAGATAACCTCAGTATTAATTTAATATTAATTTACCGAAACAATAGTAGTAACTTAAACATTTCGTTACTACGGAGCAATGACTTATAAGTGGAGTGTTTCACAGTTTAAGCGAGATATCGCCCTCTCATCCAGGCGGCACTCACTCTCGCTAGGGTATATTCCGTGCCTCTTATTCAATTTGTGAGCGAATCAGTTCCGCCAACCCGATTATCTTTCACGTCCGGATTTATATGCTTACAGAAGAGGTTTTCAGAGGTTTGCCTTGAGGATGTATCAAAATATTCTTTTGTAAAATTCTTATTATGTCAATTTTTGTACATATTGCTTTGTTATCGATAATTACACTTTACCATTAATCCATTATTATTTAACGAGGTATCCTAATAAACTAAAGCAGCTTCAATGGCCACTACGATTCGAGCTATTTGCTATTAATCTCGCTTTATTGGCTCATTGTGTTGCAGCAGGGAGTTCGTGAGAAAGCAACTAGTACTTTTCTGTAATGGCAAAGTATTTGGCACATGCACAGTGCAGAGAGCAAGAGGCCACTCGACTCGGTAAACATTTGCCCAATAATTGCGAGTCCTCAGTTACGCCGTAGGAATAAATATTCGTTTCCCCCGTGGGGAACGCCTTACATTCTTTTAATTCAAAGCATTTCTTTATTGGACAAAAGTCACGAGCTTATATTGTTTTATTAACGAATAACTCGGAACGTTTGCGTCTTCCTTTTTATAGAATACATATTTGCACATAAGTTATGAGGTTATGAACAAATGACAAACAATTCAATTGTCTTTGTATAGAATTTACCTTTTGATTTTTAGCTAATTGTTTTAAAGATATATAAATTAAGATTTTTTTTAACTGACGAGAATTTTATTTCCATAGGCTTATTTTCTGTATAAATGTTGTAGCACTGAATGTTGGACCGTAGCAATTACTCTGGTACGAGTAATAAGTGCTTATGTACAAAATATGTGTAAATCTGAATAGCACATTTTTATACACTTATCGAGTTTCTGACGCGATAAAACGACTACCAATATCCGAACGGCTAAAGGTGTTCTCTAAGCCATAGCCAAAGTAAATATTTTGGTCACTAAACGTGATCGATCCCCATGCGAGAATTGTTCACTCTACCGCACTGTTCCCATATATTTAATAATAGCTTAAGCATACGGATATGCCTGCTTAATAGTACTTAACAGTTAGATGAGAAGTTTAAAATTTCGCCCTCAAAGGGATATAAAGTATACAGTAAAATCTTTAGGTACTGACGCATTATGAAAAAATACTATCTCTCGTGTTTTGAAGCTTTATAATTCCTAAGTTTTCGTGAATATTGATTAATAAGTGAGTCAGTGGTTTTTCGTACAAACATTATAAATATCGATTTAAGCTTAGCAACACCTTGGGCCTTATTAAACGTAAACTAAATTTAAGCCATGTTTATATAAATTTGTTACTATGGTTTACTTTATAACTCAATGCCGTAATTATATCGTTTTAGTGACGGTCTCTCTCAGAAACAAAATTTGATCGTTACTTCACTTAAAATACATATTTTGAGGATGAATAGTGTGTAGAACTCGTCAAGGTTTATCGGTAGTGCCTACGTGTTGTATCAAAGAACTCAATAAATGTGATTATTACCCACTTGAAAATTTACATTTTCGAAATTTCTACGGTTACTAAGGAGGAATTCCTTCCTAACTCTCATTCAATAACAACAGGCATGAAAGTTTTCACCCACTGTGGCCATCTAATAAACTGTTTATTCTTTCTAGTCATAATAGTTTCAAATACGGTAAAACGAAGCAAAAAGGCAACTCATGGCACAAACCGGGCTGACACAAGAAAAGGTATCCCTCAGGAAAAATATAAATATACAGTTATAATATATATATGTACATTATATTAAAACTTCTTGTAATAATGCTACAGGAAATTTTATTAAGGAATATCAAATCAAATCGCACTCGAGTTTAATAAAAATGGGGTTAGCAGCTATATACATTATTTGCAAAATAATATTACCTTTTACTGCCTCGGTGGCGCAGTTGTAATTGCGCATGCGTTACGACTGCTGTGCTGAGGTCTCGGGTTCGATCCCCGGGTCGGGTAAAGTGATATTGGGTTTTTCTATCTAGAAATTCCTCAGTATTAGCCCGGAGTCTGGAATTTGTGCCCGGTATGGCGATAGGCTCGCCCCCTATCATGGGACATTATGGGACCGAAATTCGGCGAAAAGTGGGTGTACTGGTTACACCTCTGCCTACCCCTTCGGGGATTACAGGCGTGAGTGTATATGTATGTATGTATGTATGTATGTATGTATTACCTTTTAGTAGTACAATTTTTTTTTATAAAAAATACTTCCTGGTTCAATTGCTCCTACTTCATGTTTATTTATTAGACCCTTGAAAGGATGCGGTTAATAATATGCCCCGCTTAAAGGATCTGCATCACTAATTTTGTATTTAATGGCGACCCATTCAGATGTTTCCCGATACGAAGTTGGTGTAACAAAATCAATAGATCTTTGCGGATTTTGGGGATTTTAGACAAGTATTCAATTAGTAAGTTTTTATTACAAATAGGCGCTTAATTATCTTTTAAATATTTTCAATGAAGTGACTTATTACTCAGATAGTAGGTATAGAAAACAAATTCCTTAGGCCCACTTGCGCGAACATGGGTTAACGTATTTAACTCGGTGTTAACAGCTAACACAGGGTTAAATAAATAATTGATCTTACGCCATCAACATTTTCGAGCAAACCTAGGGTTTAACTTCTAAATATTTAACCCACCGATTTGGGAAGGTTAAGTCGCTAAACCTGCGGTTAGTCTTTTTGTTGATAGGTATTGTGTAATCTATTTTGTGGTTTTTAGTTAAAATATCACTACAATGATCATGAATTGTTATTCTCTGACGATGAAGATGAAGTCATTGAATATATAAGCTCAAATTTTTATGACAAAAGGGTTACAAAACGGTCAGAATATTATAATACACATAGAGGGGCAATGTTTGAATTTTTCAACTATTTACATAAAAGCATATTATCATTTATCGTGAAATAGGGAGCACATAATCGAGGTTTCTTCTTCATTACACTGACTTTCTGAATTCAACAAATAAATAAAACACCACAAAACATCAAATAACACGAATTTGACAATCTTAAAACAAACAAATTAAAAAGTTATCAACCGTCATAGAATGAAGGACACACAAATACGCATCTCTATATAGTTTGCTGTAGTGTAAAAGAGACAGAAATATTGTTTCGTTTTTATGTATATTCATTCATCCTTGGACGGACTACAACAGATGTGCATCGACATTTCAGTGTTTCCAGCTAAAATAAAAGAAATGTCGGGTTAGCTAACCCAGCGTCAGTTTTTAGTGGTGCAATGTGAAATGAGAGTTAACATTTTAACATTCTAACCTGGGTTAATAAACACTAAATTTATTTATTTAACCCTAATTTGCGTGCAAGTGGGCCTTAGTATAATAAAATTTTTATGTTTATTTTTCACATATTTAAAAAAGTATACATTATACACTCACGCCTGTAATGTCAGAATGGGTAAGCAGAGGTGTAACCAGTACACCCACTTTTCGCCGAATTTATTGCAGTCTCATAATGTCATAGGGGGCGAACCTATCGGCATGCCGGGCCCAATTCCAGACTCTAGGCTGATAGAGTATTTCTAAATAAAAAAACCAAATATAACTTTACCCGACTCGGGGATCGAACCCAAGACCTCAGCACAGCAGTCGTAACGGACGCGCAATTGCGCAAAACTGCGCCACCGAGGCAGTCCATATTTTCTATAAAAATAAATAATGTGAACAAAGATACGGATAGGACTAAGGTCTAACCCCTCTCATTAGGAGAGGAGTCCTGTGCCCAGCAGTGGGACAATGTTTAATACAGGGCTAGTATTATTATTTCATGAATCAAAGGTAGGTTTGTAAGAATCACAAACATTGGCCCACTTCGTACTTGCGTTTGATGCAAAGGTCAAATTTCACACTGTACAGAGAACAAGAGACTAAACAAACAGTAGAATAATCCTAGACGTGTACAACGTCCACATTGTAGAAGGGTGGTGTAATGTCCATATTATGTCAGTAATACAACAACATTTATCTGAACGGGCTTCCTCTTTGCCTTCTGACAGTGACAAGTGCTTCCGTGAGTGTCGGCCGTTATACCTAACAATGGCTACCCTACATCTGTTCAGACCACTATCGCATTACCAGTCTCTTTCTATGCGATTTGTAAAGGTTTCCTCTTGTTCCAGTTATCATATTGTGTCGTGTTACCGTTTTCAATCATTGATGTTGTCATGTCAAACTGTTCTATATAGACCTCGTTTAGATCCCGGCCTTCTGTATCAGATAACTTCTTGTTAGCAACTGTTTAAATAATGAGTGTGTCAGAGTCATGTTCTACACGGGGCCAAGTTTGCGAACTGTCAAATAAACCCATATTATATATTGATTATCTATGTGAGGCTTGAGGTCACAGTGTTTTACATTAGCGGTCGAAGTATATGCGAACAAGAATATTAAGTTGTCTTATTTAATCAACATATTGATTATTTTATTGTAAACTCGCTAAAGTAGTTTTCGGAAAAGTTACTTATACACTGAACTAGCTGTTGCTCGCGGCTCCGCCCGCGTGGAGGTCATGTTTGAGACAAAAAGTATACACTACAAAATACCAATTTTCATGCATTTAACTTCAAAAATGAAGGATGTGAGGATGAACCCTGAAATATGTGTTTTTAATTTTTAACTGTAAGGCCAAATACGCATATGACCTTAGAGTATTTAACACATATGACAGATTTTAATACAAACTTTCTTCCCCTATTTTACCCTCTTCGGGGTGGAATTTCCAAAAATCCTGAAATATATATTTTTTATTTTTGACTAACAGGCCAAATACTAATTTTCATAAACTTAACTACAAAATTGACGGATTTTCATACAAACTATCATCCCCTATTTTACCCCCTTAGGGGTGGTATTTCCAAAAACCCTTCCTTAGTGGATGCCTACGTGATAAAAGGTACCTGCTGTCACAATTTCAAGTCTCTAACCCCAACCGTTTAGGCTGTGCGTTGATCGATCAGTCAGTCAGTCAGTCAGTTTCTTCTTTTATATATACAGATAACCAAAACACGTTTTTTGCATACAGCAGACACGAGCAAGTACGTTACCGAAGGGTAAGTGGTTGCTGGTCACCCAAGGGCGGGTGGTCGTTGGTCTTCCCTGGTCATGGACTCCATAAATATCTTAAGGGTTAAGGGTGCATTGCTAGCCTTCAACGGTAATAGGCAGAGCAGGTAAGAGGAATTTTATCTGGCAAATGCACTGACAATATGACGTGTCTACATCAAACAACAGCAAAATTGCCATTCCACGTCGGTTCTTAGTGGCATAGTCTTAGTACGACCCCGGTCGAACTGGCTCCTTGCTATAGGTTTCACACTCTTTGTAAGTCGTATCCAAATTACCACCAACTGAATTGGGTGTTCGAGATATCCAAAAATAGGTATTTAAGTCACTAGTATTTTTACTTTCAAAACCATTTTATGCAAACAAAAATATTATATTTAAACTAAACAAGTAATTATTTTTAACGTAAACTATGAGGTTGGTGCATCACCGAGCAATATAAGTCACGAATGAATGTAACAAATAATTTTAAAGTTGCAAGAGACAAAGTTTTCTCATCGCGCCAAACGAACAACTTCATAATTATTTGTTAGCCTCAACACGAGCTGCTGTAGAGTTTTAATTGAAACAAACAAAATGTGAATTGCGCCTGACCTTGTCTGAGAAGTTAATTAGTGCCGCCTTATTATGATTACATTATAACCCTCTCTTGATGGGTTAGTGCGAAATTGCCATGGTAACGGAAACAGTTGTGATCAAGTATGGACAATTAATTAACTATTCCTACGGTTTTATTTCCAGGAAATATACATTTAAGTATGGATCAGTTGATTTTGCATTTAGTAGACGGCGTCGGTGCCGCAGTTGTCATTGTGAACGCGATACGACTCTGTTCGATCTCCGGGTCGAGGAAAGTTATATTGGATTTTGCTATCACGAAATACTCAGTATTAGCCTAGAGTATGGAAATGTGCTTGGTATGGCGATAGTCTTTTTTTATAGCATAGTCCGACAAACGAGCCAGTGGGTCACCTGATGTTACGTGATCTCCACCGCCCATGAACATCCACAATACCGAAAGTATCATGTATGGGCTGTCTGCCTTTAAGGACAGGGATAGGGATTACGGAAGGGAAGGGGGAATCTGGGCCCCCGGCTATCTCACTTACCATACGAAACGCGACAGTAAACTGTCACTTTACGTTGGTTTTCTGTGAGACAGTGGTACAACCCCGGTCGAGCCGACCCATTCATGCTGTAGACAAATATGTCTTCAACGTGGCTCTACCACTATGTCTCACCTCCTATCGTAACATGGAACGGTAACAAGATCGGCTAAATGTGGGTGTACTGGTTACACCTCACCTCTACCTCTACCTACCTTTTTAAGGATTACAGGTGTGGGTGTGTATGTATGACCTTGAGTTCTGACTACGTAAAGTAACTGCAAGTACTTAATAATATTGGTAACTAGAACATTTAATCTGAATCACCCAGACCTCAAACAATTATTGGAATGGCTTACTGATAATGCCGCTTAAATACTAATAGAAGTCAAAACCACAATCTGTTTTTCAGCTGCCTGCATGATTTTTCGTAATCCGTAGTCAAATTTTGAATTATAGCGAAATTATGGGTTTGTAATCAAACTTAGACTACGTTATCATTGGGAAACAACAAGGTAATTCTGTTGGACAATATTAAATAACTGTGTAAAACTAGGACGTCACAATAAATCGTATACAGATACCACATACAATGTAGAAATCAGCTATTATATCGTTAGCAAAACCTATAGAAATAAAATATTATCGGAAGATCATAAATGAATTGTATTGAGGGCCGATATAATTGTTATCATAATAATATCACCGCCCACTTTTATAAGTAATTGCTCGCGGCTCCGTCCGCGTGGAGGTCATGTGTGAGACAAAAAGTATACACTACAAAATACCAATTTTCAGGCATTTAACTTCAAAAATGAAGGATTTTCATTCAAACTTTCTTACCCTACTTTAGCCCCTTAGGGGTGGTATTTCCAAAAACCCTTCCTTAGTGGATGCCTACGTGATAAAAGGTACCTACTGTCAAAATTTCAAGTCTCTAACCCCAGCCGTTTAGGCTGTGCGTTGATCGATCAGTCAGTCAGTCAGTCAGTCAGTCAGTCAGCTTCTTCTTTTACATATACAGATGCCACGGTAAAGTTATCTATTAACATTACCGTGGTAATAGTGTCAATACGGGTCTAAGAAGGAAGGTACTTGGATAATTTAAATGCTGTGAAATCAATCAGAAACCTTGTCATAATTTTCCAATCAGAAACCTAGGCATACGTTTCGCATAATCTAACTATAATATTTGGTCGAAAACTAAAATATCAAAGTACTTTGACATTGGCAAAATCACTGTTAGTAAACGGTGCAGCCATTTTATTCTAAAAAAGAAGTAGAAGAACTATAATATTTATTTCCAGAAATAAATTTTACATGGTATACAATATTCAAAACTCTCCACACAAGGCTAAGCCTGTCTCGTAACTATGTAGGCATTATTATTTTGAAAGGCAAAGGTAACATGTTAGTTCGCAAGTTGTCTATGTGGCGGAATTAGTACCTGCCGGGCTCCGGCCAAGCCGCTGACTCTGTCAAACTACTGAAAATTAGTTTCCGAATTCTGATGAAAACTTTAATTGGTTCTTCAAAGTCAATATGTGACTGCGCCTGTTAGTTCAATATAAAAGTCAATGTTAGAAATTTACCGAATTCAGGTAAACTTTGGTGATGGTATTTAACGAGTTTGTTTCAGCTACCAATTATCGTTGTAAGCAAACACTTAAGACTGCCATTTATCGCATTGGTTCGAAACTGAGATGCATTCAAACACGATTGTGTTGTTTCTATGGCCTCCTCCCGCAAATACATCCTCTCACATATTTACAACTCCAACAGTTAAATTATCGCGATATATACAAAATACTTTTGGTAACAACATTTGGGGGGAAGTGTTATGTTAGCGCGATGTTATTGTTTGCTGTGCCTTTCTTCTTAGCCTTGGCGTCTGCTCCCTGGAATCTGATTAATAGCAGCAATATTCGGGCCCGCACCTCGTACGACTTACGAACCACAAGAATTGTTCTCCGAATAACCTGCTGCAGTTCGTGTTTCTATTCATAATTTAGCGCTACTGCTAACGACATTATTATTTAATTATAATGAGATACCGTTTTAAGAGACAAAATAATATGTTAATGCTTATGCCTTCAAGGATAGGTTGACGTGAGACTCGAAGGTACAATGGTTACTGTTGCCATAGACATCACGAAAGTCAGAGTAAAAGGCCTGTTTTTAAAGTTTTGTTTGAAGAAGAACTTTTTCTTATCTTAGCACTGAGTGAACACCTGCAACCTGCAAGTGAGTAAATTACCGTTGGAACCGCAGTGTATTCAATGGGGCCACGTTTCCCAGGTACAATGAAGAAACTTTCCTCCAGTGATGAGTAGTGCAATTGTAGATAGGAGGTGTCATAATTATTAGTAATTAATAAAATCATACTATCTGCCTCGGTTCGATCCCCGGGTCGGGTAAAGTGATATTGGGTTTTTCTGTCTAGAAATTCCTCAGTATTAGCCCGGAGTCTGGAATCTGTGCCCGGTATGGCGATAGACCCGCCCCCTATCACATTCTGGGACCGAAATTCGGCGAAAAGTGGGTGTACTGGTTACACCTCTGCCTACCCCTTCGGGGATTACAGGCGTCAGTGTATGTGTGTTTGTAAAATCATAATATCATTAAATATTTGCTAAACATGTCTTACAAAAGCGGAAAAGACCTAACCAAAATTCCACAATGAACTGTTTTATTCCGGCCATAGAATATTATCTTTCGATCGGAAAATTGACGAGTAATGGTAAATTGAAAATGAGCCCTTATTTTATTCGTTCGTTTATTTTGTGGCATTACTCTGGTCTCGAACATTGATAGCTTATTCGTCAATTTGCATTATTAATGTTCATGATAATACTTTCATTATATTATATTTTGATCATTCGAATAATCATATAGAGACGTGTTCATTGTTATGTACCACGAATGATTGATTGCATATTAATTATATTTACTATTTTATCTTCTGAAACTTGAATATCTACTGCATTCTCTGTTTCTTACTTTAGTACGATAACAACCATAAACAATAAATCCACCCAACAGTCACACATATAGTTCTTACCCCACACTGGGTTAAAACTGTATCGTACCAAGAACTACGCGGGCTACGGTCCTACAACACCCAAACGCGAAACAAATATTAGTCTGTCACACAAACATTTGTCTCGGTATAGGAATCGAAACCACGGCCTCTTGTTTCACAGTCGGCTACTCGCCCGCTGCGCCACGGAGGCTTCCTATATTTATTATTACTAGCTGTTGCTCGCGGCTCCGCCCGCGTGGAGTTCATGTTTGGGTCAGAAAAAGTATACAATACAAAATACCAATATTCATGCGTTGAACTTAAAAATGACGGATTTTCATACAAACTTTCATCCCCTATTTTACCCCCTTAGGGGTGGTATTTCCAAAAACCCTTCCTTAGTGGATGCCTACGTGATAAAAGGTACCTACTGTCAAAATTTCAACTCTCTAACCCCAGCCGTTTAGGCTGTGCGTTGATCGATCAGTCAGTCAGTCAGTTTCTTCTTTTATATATACAGATTCCTCCAATATTCGTAAAAATATTATTTATTAATTTAAATCATATATTAAATTGGCTTTTTCTTGCGGTTCCGCTTGTAAGTCCTAGTTTATGGAATGTTCGGAATTTAATGATAGTTATGAATTCATACAAACAACAAATTTTTAATAATTTTGAATATGTATCGATTCAAAATACGTAAGATGTCCTGTATTGTATTTTTTGACCATGTCGCACCAGGGGATGATTATGAGCTTAGCAGAAATATTTGCATCTCTACCTACCCCTTTGGGTATAAAGACGAGTACTTATATTATCATTACTTTCATAGTATAGAATTAGTAATATTTTATATTACTAATTCTACAGCATGAATGGGCCAGCTCGACCGGGGTAGTACCACTGTCTCACAGAAAACCAACGTAAAGTGACAGTTTACTGTCGCGTTTCGTATGGTAAGTGAGATATCCGGAGGCCCCGATTCCCCCTTCCCTTCCCTAATCCCTATCCCTATCCTTTAAGGCCGACAGCGCATACGTGATACTTTCGGTATTGTGGATGTTCATGGGAGGTGGAGATCACTTAACATCAGGTGACCCACTGGCTCGTCCACTGTCTCGTATATTGGGAGAAAAAAATATTATGAACTATGTTACTTTTCAAACCTTAATTATGCCAGGCTATCTGCAAAAACATTTTCTTGCTTTATAAGCAAACACACATTCCCTCACCAATTTAATTGGCTAATCCGAACATTCTGGCCAATAAGTTAATGTGGTTAGAGTTTCTAGGGAAGTTTGGGAACAGTAGGTGTTTGCTCAGCTGTCTCATTATTTGCCTCAATTTATATGTACGTTTAAAATCAATTATTCATTTCAATTATGGAAGACGATATCTTCGTCATTAGTTTGAAATCCATGTAAAACATGATCCTACTATCAAGCTGAAGCTTCGTTCTACTTTGATAACACGTAAATTTACTTTTAAATTATAAAAATAAATAACAATATTTTGAGGATCAATCAAAATAAAAGGTTTTTTATATTTAACAAAATGTTTGTTTAAAAACATTTTTTTAAATGGTTTTGGTTTATATAATTAATTTGACTGCCTCTGTGGCATAGTTGTTTCTATCACGAAATACTTAGTATCAGCCCGGAGTCTGGTATAGTACCCGGTATCGCTCGTCCCTATCACTCCATGTGACGGTACTATTCATCATCATCATCATCATCAGCCGGTGTCAGTCCACTGTTGGACGTAGGCCTCTCCCAAGATGCGCCACTGAGCCCGATCTTCAGCTCTTCTTTTCCAGTGACTGCCCACCGCTTTGCGTATGTCGTCGCTCCACCTGGTCACAGGACGTCCTACGCTACGTTTGCCGATTCGTGGTCTCCACTCTAGGACAAGTCTACCCCAACGGTTATCAGTCCTGCGGCAGATATGACCGGCCCAGTGCCACTTCAACTTGCCAATCCGTTGAGCTATGTCGATAACGTTAGTTCTCTGGCGAATAACTTCGTTCCGGACTCGATCCCGCAGAGAAACACCGAGCATAGCTCTCTCCATAGCTCGTTGAGTGACTTTGAATTGGTGGACCAGTCGAGCTGTGAGTGTCCACGTCTCGGCTCCGTATGTCAACACGGGCAGAACGCACTGGTCAAAGACTTTCGTCTTTAGACACTGCAGTATAGGCGACGAGAAGACTCGACGGAGTTTTCCGAATGCTGCCCAGCCCAGCTGAATTCTTCTCTGGATTCCCTTCTCGTCTCATCTTAAACATATCTTCCAAGGCGTTAGTGAACAGTTTCGGGGATATGACATCCCCCTGTCTCACTCCTCGACGCAGGTTGATATGTTTAGTACGCCGGTTCTGTACTTGTACAGTCATCGTTGCGGCATTGTACAGACATCTCATCACTTCGATATATCGCCAGTCAACTTGGCAGCGCTGCAGGGACTCCAGAACAGACCAGGTTTCGATTGAGTCAAAGGCCTTCTCATAGTCCACAAATGCTAAGCACAGGGGCCGATTGTACTCTTCGGTCTTCTGTACAATCTGCCGCACTGTGTGGATGTGGTCTATGGTGCCGTAACCGCTTCGAAACCCGGCTTGTTCCGGTGGTTGGAACTCGTCAAGTCTTCGCGCAAGACGGTTCGTGATGACCCTTGAAAACAGCTTGTAGACATGACTCAGAAGCGAAATCGGGCGGTAGTTTTTCAAGAGGGTTTTGTCTCCTTTTTTGAAAAACAGAACCACCATGCTTCTGTTCCATGCCTGTGGAGTTCTCCCAGTGAGAAGAACGGAATTAAAGAGCTGTTGAAGATGTTGAACAGCTGGAGCTCCCCCGGCTGTTAAAAAGCTCTGTTGTGATTCCGTCTTCTTCTGGGGCTTTTCCACTTTTGAGCTGTTTAAGGGCCATCACGATCTCGTCTCGGCTAATTTCGGGCAGATCTTCTGAGAAGTGGCGGGTTAAGGTGGCTCTAAGATCCTCAGTATCGGGTACGGGCCTTGAAGCATGCGATGCGTAGAGCTTGCCGTAGAAGTCTTCAACTTCCGACAGGATCTCCGACTTGGATGCGGCGACTAGTCCAGTTGATGTTGTCAGCTTTGTTAGGTGGCTTCTACCCAGAGGCTGGAAGAACACCTTAGACCCCCGATTTTGCTCGATTGATTTTTTAATCAAGAGCGTGTTAGAGGATCGGAGGTCGCGTCGTACCAGCTTCCTTATGGTTTTATTGCGCACCTGGTTTGCTGACAAAGCTGACAAAGGGTCTGTTCGTCTCTCTTCCATTAGCCGAAGTGTTTCTGCCGAAAGTTTGGACTTTTTTCCCATACGCTTGGCCTCGCAAAACTTCGTCCCTTCATCCCTGAGGATTTCCACCACTTCTTCGAGTTTCCGGTCTACGTCATCTGTGGTTTCCAAGGCAGCGAATCGATTTTCCAATTTTAATTGGAATGTTTCGGACCCAACGACGGTTTGGAGTAGGTTTGGTCTGAGCGTGGACTTCATCAATCGGAATCTCTCGGCTTTGAAGTCGATATCCAGAGAGCCTCGCACAAGTCGGTGATCACTTCCAGTATTAAACCTAGTGATCACTGAGACGTCTCTGAATATGCGCCGTTTGTCCGTAATGATGAAGTCAATCTCGTTTTTTGTCACAGTGTCGGGGCTTTGCCACGTCCACTTCCTTTGGGGCTTTTTCTTGAAGAACGAGTTCATCAAGAAAAGCCCCTCTTTCTCGAGGAAATTGACGAGCATTTGCCCCCTGTGATTCCTACTCCCAAATCCGTTTGGTCCTATTGTCGATTCTCTGCATGCCTGTACTCCCACTTTGGCGTTGAAGTCCCCCATGACAACATTGTAGTGAGCCTTGGAGGTGGTGTGTAAAGCTCTGGAGATATGTTCAAACATACTCTCCACCTCATCATCCAAGTGTGTCGAGGTCGGTGCGTAGACCTGGATAACCTTGAGGCTGTACCTCTCGGTTAACTTTATTATGAGTTACGCTACCCTGCTCGACACACTGGAGATTTCTACAACATTGTCACTGAGAGCCTTGTTGACCAGAAACCCGACGCCGCCTTGGGATGGCTGATCTCCTTCTCTATAGTACATAAGATGGCCTGATTCTAAGGTTATGGTGTCCTCTCCCTGTCTTCGGACTTCACATAACCCCAGGATGTGCCATCTTATGTGTTTTCAACTCCGCTTCCAGCTGCGCCAGATGATCGTCCAGCCGAATCGTTCGTCCATTATACGTTGCGAGGGTCAGTTTATTTTGGCGGCCTACCGTAGCCCGGGGATTCTTAGCACCCCCTGCCCTGCCGTTACCGTGACCGCCGCCGTGGTCAGGAATAGCAGGGCGGCCGGGAACTGGGGGCCTTGGCATTGTGGGACTTTTCATGGGAGGGTTTGCCCTAATCGCCACGCTGGGCAGGCGGGTTGGCGATCGCAGGATTATGACGGTACTATTATCAGCGGTCAACGGTCAGGGAAATGAGAGTGTACTGGTTACACCTGCCTACCTCTTTGGGGTTACAGGCGTGAATGCGTATGGTATGTACGTTTTCTAAACTCGGACAATACATAAAAAAATAATGAAACTATCAGAACTGAAATTGAATTGTATTGAAGTGTACACTATATACGAGCAAACTCAATCAGGTCAAATGCATGTGTGACTTAATCTAAATACAAGCATAGAAAACAAGTTTTCCTACTGTAAGTTCTACATACAAATTACACACAATCATACACTAAAGCCTGTAATCCCCGAAGAGGTAGGCAGAGGTGTAACCAGTACACCCACTTTTCGCCGAATTTCGGTCCCATAATGTGATAGGGTGCGAGCCTATCGCCATAACGGGCACAGATTCCAGACTCCGGGCTAATACTGAGGAACTTCTAGATAGAAAAACCCAATATCACTTTACCCGACCCGGGGATCGAACCCGAGGCTTCAGCACAGCAGTCATAACGCATGCGCAATTACCACTACGCCACCGAGGCAGTCAAGTCAGTCAGTATATACAAATTATAGCATTATAAACGTGTTAATAGTTGCCGGATGAAACTTATGCCGACATCGCTGACATTAAGTTGGATTAAGCGTGTTGGCGGATAGGTCCACAGCAGCCATTGGAAACGATCGCCACGTTGAGGGTACGTGTGTATTTAGCGGTCCCACGGGAACCAGGTCTGCGGCCAACGATAGCTTATTTGCTAATTTGCATCATTAATGTAGCTGTACTTAATTGATTTAATATGTAAATATGGCCGTAAAATTTTGTTGGCCTTTTATGTATTTCATTAATAGCGAGGCTATGGTTGTTTGATGAACATCGATATTGTAAAGATTTTTTTACAATAAAATTTAATTCACCTCAAATAAGTCAGGAATATAAATTACTTATGGTACTTTTATTAGTATTAACATAATATCTGATCCTACTTATAATATAACTTAGACTTATGAAACTAACAGAATAATGAAACTAAAGCGTCACACTATCTTGATATATATCATTTTTCTGTACGTGTGTTTGTCACCTAACTCCTCCTAAACGACTGGACCGATTTGAATGTAAATTTTGTGTAATACAATAGGTTCCTGGACGATAGGTTGCGCGGTTGTCGGTGTGGCGCTGCTTTTACAGGACGACTTCTGCTGGGCCCTCTAGTTAACACATATAATTGTAGGGTGTACGTTGCGCAAATAGTAAAAATTACAATAAGATTTAAGAAAATCCAAAGAATCTGTAAACACAATTGCTATATATATAAGAATGTATCATTTTATTAATTATGGCTTCAGTGCGTAACTTTAAGACCCCAAAGAGTAATTCCTTTGCCAGACTATGCTATAAAAAACAGGGCTAATATTACATAGGCGTATAATTTAAATTCAATAGCAACTCAAATCTTACTTGATATAAGTAAATATTTTGTACAAAGAAGTTAAAGGTAAATACAAAGCTAGAATAATGTTAAAATGAAAACTATAAGCTCAGATTTTCTTGTATGTTTCTGCAAGATGGCTTTTCTTTTCTGGTGCACGGAAAATGTTTGCGATTGTTCCAAAGTTGGCGTGGAATTAGCATTTATCGTCTATAGACTGGATTAAAAAGCACCGCGAACTGAAATTTTTGTGCGGTAACCTGGTCTATGTGGGAAAGTTTCATTTTATTGACTATATTATCGTTTCTTAGTGCACACCTGTTATTATAGTTCAGAATGTTTTTAATTCCTATGATCCTGGGTCCTTTAGGCGTAGAGTGAAGAAGCTAACAGCAAGCCGGCATGATTGTGTTGACTAGCGAAGGATAGAGTCTCTCGCTACTTGATACTCTATCTGGACGGCACTGCGCTTACCATCAGATGCAGCGTAGTGACTCTGCCGCGCCAGATAAAAAAAATAGTAAATCTATAAGTTGTGCTTGCAATGTCATTCACACAGAAAATTGATTCTCTACACTGATAAATATGAAGTTTGGAAGAGCGTTAATAATTATAACTTTTAGCTTCTTTTTTCATTATTTATCATCTATTTTATAAGCCTAAGTTATGTAGTATAGTGTTATGTGTATAATATAGCATGTATTACGTATTTATCATTCGTGTGACCCTTATAGTATTCTTGATAAGTAGAAATGGTAGGTATCATGGCCGTAGACAGACGGACAAGTGTCGTGTCTGAGTGTTGTGAGACCAAAAGTCTCTCGTAGTCCCTGATACTCACGACACAAGATTTGTATCTTAGTATGGGATCGGGGCTAAGTGTGTGACTGTTGGGTGTTATTTATTTATTTATCATTTATTTATTTTACTAGTTGACTACCATGAGTTCCTAAGGCTTTTGTCCTAGACAAGACCTACTAAGTAACTATACAGGCAGTCCTTTGATAACACACTTTACATTAAAATAATCGAGGTACAAGAACAATGGCAACCTCACTCAAGCTAACAAAATGGTTGTACTTAGTTATCCATAGTTTACAATAGTTGACACCATTTGTAAGTTTCATTCAGTACATGGGTACCGAGGGCACCTGCCCCCCTCTTCCCTTACGACTTGAATTGTCACTTATCTTGGAGCCCCAAATAGAAGGTTTCTGCTGCTATAATTTGTATATACTGACTGACTTGACTGCCTGTGGCGCAGTTGTAATTGCGCATGCGTCACGGCTGCTATGCTGAGGTCTCGAGTTCGATCCCCCGGTCGGGTAAAGTGATATTGGGTTTTTCTATTTAGAAATACATAGTATCAGCCCAGAGTCTGGAATTGTGTCCAGTATGGCGATAGGCTCGCCCCTAACACTTTATAGGACCGTAATAAATTTGGCGAAAATCGTATTCATCATATTCGATTTGATAAACTTATATGTGTAAATAAACTAAACACCAAAACAGTTACCAAATGCATAAATTCTATTTATCAAGAATTAAGAATATTGAGATTGTTATACCTATATATAAGTACGAGCTTATACCTGTGATAAATCCATTTCGAAAGCATTCCTAGTATTCATTTAGGAAGGGCGTATAAATGTATTTCAATAGACGGTTGAAAGCCTTTCATAACTCGATTCCACATCTCTCCACGTATCGCGTTTTACATTATGAAGAGCGCACAATACAATATAGAAGACTTTCGATTTTGTAAATATTTTTTGTACATGAACGCCTGCTCCATTTGTCCATATATTATGCCTTCTGGCTTTTATATCAATCTAATTTATGTGTTCGTATATCAACAAAAAGGTAAGAAATAGAATAAAATACCACGTACAATGGAACAACTGTCATGACAAATAAACAAAGTTATATACATTTTAATGGATACTTTGATTTACTATATAATTATATAATAAAAAATACTTTTTAATAGAACAAGCAAATGAGTGAGGCTATTTGATGTCCTCCGGTTGGACCTCTAACCATCTCACTGACCTTAGAAAATTGTAAAACTTATTAATTCGTGTCAGTTTCTATATTAAGCTATTTGTTGGAAAAACTAGGTACACCTCGGCTCTTTCACTTGAAAATAACGTAAATTATCATCCCTGAAAGATACGTGATGTTTGTACGTAAGAACTCCTGTCGAGCACTTACTTATATTTCGTTGTTTTGTGATTTAAAAGTCGAAGCATTATATAACCCTGCATGCTAGATACACTTTTACATGTAGCTATTAGGTAAAAGCTACAAGTTTTTAATCGTAGCTGCGTTCACCGGACGCTGTTTATATATTCATATTCATTCTTTATACAATTAAGGCAACCTGTATTTTGATTGAAAAAATTATCTAATAACTTCTGAGTAAATTTTATAGTTAAATAAAAATAAATAAATAAATAACACCCAACAGTCACACACATAGCCCCGACCGATAATAAGTTGATTGAATCTCGGCAATATAATTAAAACTAACGCTATCCGTTAGTAAGCGCATCACTTGTGAAAGGCTGGGCCAATTTGGCATTTTTTTTTAAATCTTCATAATAGCATAAGGTTCTCAAGGAAAGAAAAATTTGGTCGAAAAATCGAAACATTAAAGATACTGAAAGACTTTGCTTAAAGAGATTTCAGTCTCCTTCGGTACCGATACATATAATCGCGCGTGCGAAGCTGCGGACAAGAGCTAGTATGTAATGAAGTCCACACAATGCTATGAATTGTATCATAGGTGTCAGGAGAAACGAGAGATTTTCCGTCTCACAATATTCAGACCCTGAAAAAGTATTGGTGGATCTCACAAGTTGTCTCGGTGCGGGGATCGAATCCGCAGCCTATTCATAACCGGAAGCTGTCAATTAATTGTAATTTGTATGATGTCAACAAGAAACATCAATGAATGCATTATAATCTTCACAAACAATTACAAGTCAAATATTATTTACAAGCATTCCTAACACTACACAGTTGCTAAAATTTATACATTCTTTATATAATTAATTCTAACCACTGTTAAAAAGAAAGTCAAACAATATAAAAATTAACAATTAAGTTTTCAAAAGTTTAATCTTATTCAAAACGATACTTACAATCACAAGTAGCAACACTTAGGAAAGAGTAAACTTTTCTATTTCGCAATTTCTTTTATTCTAGAGACATCTGTCTTGTTTCCAGACCCTACTCGTACCCTTGTCGATTCCCTATTAACTGTCACTGTCTTCATAGTTTATTGTCACTATCCTTTTTAGAGTTCCGTACCTAAATGTCAAAAATGGAATCCTTATGATTTCGATATGTCTGTCTGCCCGTCTGTGCGTCTCGCCATCTATCCGATAAAGGTGAGAAGTGTCACTAGTGTAAAAAGTGTGTCCCTGCCTTAATTGCAAAAAAACATCAAACAACAAAAAACTATCATCGAAAATTAAATTAATTTAAAATTTGGTTATAGTTATTACAATAACTGCCTCGGTGGCGCAGTTGTAATTGCGCTTGCGTTACTGCTGAGGTATGCCCGGGTCGGGTAAAGTGATATTGGTTTTTCCTAGTTAGAAATACTCAGTATAAGCCCGGAGTCTGGAATTAAGCGCGGTATGGCGATAGTCTCGCCCCCTATCACATTATGGGACCGTAATAAATTCGGCGAAAAGTGGGTGTACTTGTTACACCTCTGCCTACCCCTTCAGGGATTACAGGCAGGAGTTTATATGTGCGTTATTCCAATAACATAGGTTATGCAGTTTTAGGGCTATGGAATATTTTACATTACTATTGACTCGTCATTTCAACCGTCATTGTTCATTCCGATTACGGAACCGTTCACTGTACATGTTCCGACACACTGTTTACCGGTTTTGAATATTTAACTTAGGGCAAAAGTAATCTTAAATAGTAGTTTGAAGCTATTTTAAGGTTAGCTGTCGTCTCATAATTAAAATATCTTTAAAATTCTATTATTTTAAAGCAATTATGTTGTTGCAACGGCCTCTGATATAACTAACTATTCTAAAAATAAGTTTTGAATTTTAAAATGATAAAATATTCAGTCTTATACAAATTTCACAGACACGTGAAATCTGCCATCCCGCATTAGACCAGCGTGGTGGACTAAGGCCTATTGCCTCATATTAACAGAGAAGGCCCATGCCCAGCAGTGTTTAAAAAAGGCCTCGAATTAACATTATTAAAATATTCATGAAAGAACTAAATCGAGTAACTGAGTTCGTTTCAAACAAATATCAGTTTAATCCTATAACTTTAGACGATTTCAGAATATGAAACGGCGTTTGACAGGAGTAAACTTAATTTGACTGATTATTTTGTAAAAAATGTCAAATCCAAATATTTGTTTGTCTCTCTTATTACCCACTAAAACCCGCGGTGTTCCGCTCTCTCTTATGTCGAAACCCACGTGCTATGCAGTTGCATGCAGCCGCAGCCTTCACTAGGGTCGACCCTTGTAAAGGGCAATCGCGTTATGAGGAATGGATTCCTCAGACGGAGCACGGGGAATACTTGTGTGTTTCGCCACTCGGGCGTCTCTCGTCTCTCGTCATCTCGGCCGTAAAGACGATATTACCCAAAGCCATTGCAACCGGATCTATGATCATGATACATCTACGCATATAAAGCAATTTAAAAAAAAATACCTAACAGTCACACATAGTCTTAATCCCACATTAGGTCAAACCTGTAGCGTATCAATTAGGGTATCAAGAACTATGAGGGACTACGGTCCTACAACACCCAGACGCAAAACAAATATTTGTGGATAATACAAACATTTGTCTCGGTACGGGAATCGAACCCGCGGTCTTCCGTTTCACGCGCTAAGCCACGGAGGCTGTTAAAGATGTAATTGTTTATTTGCAAAATATTACTATACCTACCTAAGACTTATGGCAACTTATGACTTATATCAACTTATGGCAACAAAGACATAAAAATAAATTAAACTCCGACAAACTAAGTGAGTATTCAGGATAGTAAAATTCCATTTTACAACTGGGCATAAACATTTAGTTTAGTACGAGATTCAATTATTTCAACAATAAACTCGCTATAAAACTACACAGAATGTAGTATTCATTGATAACATTTTAAGACTTGTAACATCTGCGAATTTTATTTAAATAGTTTAAACAACTCTTTACAATGAAATCAATATTACTAACAAACATACATATACACTCACGCCTGTAAACCCCGCAGGGGTAGAGACTATCCAGGCAGAGGTGTAACCAGTACACCCACTTTTCGGAAAATTTATTACGGTCCCATAATGTGATGGGGGGCGAGCCTATCGCCATACTGGGCACAATTCCAGACTTCTGGCTGATACTGAGTATTTCTGAATAGAAAAACCCAATATCACTTTACCCGACCCGGGATCGAACAGACCTCAGCACAGCAGTCGTAACGCATGCGCAATTACAACTACGCCACCGAGGCAGTCACATAAATAAATATTACTAAATACAAACTAATAACTAAAATATCATAACTAATTCCTAATTATACATACAAGCTTATATCGATAACTAATTCACACTTCACGCATCAGCCTTTTGGGTTGAGTAGTTAATTACCTGCTCATCGGCAAGGCCGTAATTCAATCGACATGTTGATCACTTAGGAGATAGGTATGCGATGTTATCGATTATCCGTTCACATATTCATTATTCATATTGAATAGATAGTTGACAATCGGATATCTATAATTTATACGTATATGGTTTGGACCAATTAGACAATTTAGGTAAAAGATATGGTACTATAAAATATAATGTTTCGTGATAAACATATTAATAAATTAATGTTTGTCAGATAAATTTTAATAACTGAAAATGTGTGTAAAGTGACACTAATATTATAAATGGGAAAGTTTGTGTGTATGTTAATAATTTTTCCACTGAAACTACTCAACAAAAATATTTTCATGAAAGGAAATGTTGAGAGGACCTATTTATTGTGTTAAGTATCCCCTACGGCACCGATCAACTTAATCAAGCATGCGAAGCTGCGGGCTAAAGTTAGCTTCAACACTAAACCTTAAAATAGTAAAGTGTTTTTTTAGAAAGAACAAAAAAATCTTTCATAAATTGTATCATCATAAATGAGCAGTCACGAAGTTTACAATCAAGTTTTGAGCATTTACTTCGCACATAATTAAGTAAAATGAAATAAATATGAGTTTTTTGGAGAGACTTTTTTAAAACAACAATAACATCGCTCCGGATACACGTTTATATACTTAAAGTATTGTAGATAAAATTATTTCTAATTAAAATTTTACACAAATAACGGTTTCAAGAGATAAAGAAGCTTTTTATCTGAGAAACCATAAATGTTTCGCATTATATTGCATGATATAAATGATAACGTTCATAGGGCCTAATCCGTCTCGTAGTGAAAGTCCGTGCCCAGCAGCAAGACAATATAGTTTTTATTGTCTCAATTATTTTAAGTAAAGACAATAATTATTAAGTAGCTACCGGTTGCTCAAATATATACGAATCTTGTGACGTGGGTATCAGGGACTATGTGTCTCACTTTCGGTCTCACAACACCCAGACACCGGACACAAATATCTGTCTGTCACACAAACATTTGTCACGGTGTGAGAATCGAACCCACGGCCTCTCGTTTCACAGCCGGCTACTCGCCTACTGCCGTGGTGTAGGCTATCAATCAAATTTAAACACGAGCAGCACACCAGCTCTGCACCCATAATAGAGCTTCAAATACCGACTCATTATTTTCCTTTCAAATAACTTTATACTCAACTCAAAAACTCATAAACAGACCTTAAACACGCTTCTCCTATAAATATTTCATAGCACACAATTCAACGATAAAATTCTATGGATTAAATAATTCTTTACATTACCTGGGAACAAAGACGTATTGATATTTCAATTCTTCTCTGCGCGGTTTTATGTTCTTTTGATTTTTTTACTTGGGTGAAAGTATAGTGTGTTTTTCTAGAGAATTTTAAATAATTCAGAACAGAAGTGCATTTCGAACATAAAGCACACAATTTAATGGGCTAGTTAACACCTCCTAACTAGGCGTTTTAATTAAATTTCAGTCTACATTGTTACAATTTAACACCCTCCGTGTTATAAAAAGTAATGTTAATAAGATCCGGCCTCGGGTTTTACGTAGGCCGTAAATCAGGCCTCTTTTCATTTTAGCAAAGGTGTCTGTCCATTTCTTTTCCGCTTTAGGAGGAATTAAACTTGTCTATGGGCAATTGAGAATTTCCTCGGAGCTGCCAAAATTAATATAGTATTATGCTCCCGCCAACATGAACTGGCATTTATAGTCAACCCCAGAAAAATTAAATTATTTTTGAATTTTAATAAATTTTTAACGAACTATGTACATACTATTTCGGAATACTATTTTTTTGCAATGTCCACATAATTTTAATCTAACTATTTGTGATAACTTGTAACTCCAAGAAATTCTGTGACATCTGCTGATATACTGAAGTCGAATTTGTATAAGAACGCTCAACTTATGTAAAAAGAGTTTTGATTACTTGCTATTTCCAATCTCTGAAACAATGCTTATAAACATAAAAAATCTGGCGATGGAATTAAAATCTCATTTTTTATAGATGCTCAGAGCTCAAGTCGATACATTTATTGGCGGGCTCTAAACTTCAAAACGTCTCATTCAATCGAGACTTTCACACGGGCAAAGCCGCAAGTGAAAGTTACAATTTACATGTGAAATGTCCTAACGTCACCACACAATATCACTGCCTCTATATCTTTCCTATCACCTAACTTGGGTCACAACTCAATTTTACGACCGCAATCTGTAACATTTGTAAAGGATTTGATAAAAACATCACGATAATACTTCTTAGAGAAAGGTTTTAACGTTATTGAATCCCCAAAGTATAGTATGAGTACTTGAAATAGAAACTACTTATAGATCAAATTTTTAGATTTGAAGAAACTTCATATTTTTGCAGGCTAATACTGTAAGACTTCTATTAGGTACATAAAATTATTTTTCTCCTATATTGAAAATTAGAACCATGAAATATGGTAAACCATATTCAAGCTAATAATAAGTTGTTAATTTCAGTTTACTCGTACCTCAAAAATATATTCTTAATTGAAGTCATTTTTCATAAATCATTTTCTTGAGCGCACCCGTATTTTCATATTAAGTTCAAAATAATTGCAGTAAGGTTTAAATCTAATAAAATCTTGTTCACTCACCAAGTCGTTATTTCATATAAGCTTTGTTACCTACAGGTACAACACACACACGTTCACAGGCGTGCCTTCATGTTGTTCGACTGAAATTAAATTCTCTCAAGTTTCACATAAGATTCTTCCCAAAAGACACGGAGCTAATATTACACAATTTCATAACTTAGAAGTGTAACTGATAGGAATTCCGAAACTTGTCAACGACCACCAAACCACAGTGACACATACACACTACGCAATCCTGTATTACAACTTGTAGACATTTTAATTAACCACATTAATATAACTTCACAAAGTATGAATACGACGATACGATATATACGAATATATTATGGCACCTCAAACCAGGCTCACCATCCGTAAAAGGAACCCCTGCTGCGGCAATAGCAAATTCACAAACCCTGATTGGCCAGCGTAGTAAGATCATAGTTCAATTCTCTAGATTAAAATACCAAGGCATATGAACATACTGATTGTTAGTTTATTATTTTCTAAAGTAATTAGTAAGTACATACGTCATTCTGGAAATGCAACATGTAGGCCATTATTAAAACTAGTGGACGCCTAGTAGTGGAAATTCGAATTTATGAAAAAAAAACAAATTATTTTTTATTGGTAATGCTCGTAATAGCCACTAAATAAGAAGTAAATAGGTTGACAATAAAAGAGAAAAGAGTAATTAAACGTTTTATTTTTGCCTATTTATATATAGAAGATATGATTGCAACTGAAGTTAATAGAACATATTGGCTACATACACTCCGATCCTCAACATGTTAAGTAAAGGCAGCTTAAGCGCATCGAGATACCTGCCTAATCGGATTACTTCACTCTGCAATATTAGGGAGCTTCCACATGGGAAATATGTCTAAACACTACAATCTGTGACTCACTGCAGCTCAAGGGGAACGTATGAGTGTAGTAGACAGAATAAACTGTGGTTTTATTCTATTGTTTTTATTTAACAATACATATAATTTTTTAATAATATTTCACGTATTTTTAAACGATTGAAACGCGTTTTTAACGTATGCGTTGGCAAGGAAACCTTTTGAAATATAATTTGCAAAATATATTTTTGAAAATAATACATATTCTCCAAGATCCACAATTAATGTACTAATAACAAAATATTTATGTCTGTTTTCCAAACAAGATCTGAGAGCATTCAACTATTTCGGTACTGGCGATAAAATTGATGCAGAACCCAAAACAAAAAGTGTAAAATAAAATGAATTTACGAAACTAAAACTTAAATATTAACTTTTGTTAAGTTCACTTTAAATATCAAACAATGTTTCATCACACATTTCATAACCAGCGGTTCACATTTTTGCGAAGAAAATATATAGAAAAAAATAAAAAGGCAAAAAGAAGGATTTATTACCTGTGGAATTGAGAAACTCTTAATTTTTGCAGTGAGCTATAAACCCATAGATATAGTATATACAACCATAGATGAGGCATAGGCGTGCACCCGAAAGGGACAGATGAACTCTATGGGGTTACCAACTAACATTAGTTTACCCAGTTCTTGAAATCTTAAAATTATGAGGTATAGACATAATATATAAAATAAATCATGCCCAGTACTAATCATTGTCCCACTGCTGGGCACGGGCCTCTTCTACTAATAAGAGGGATTAGGCCTTTGTCCACCAAGCTGGCCTAATGCGGGTTGGTACGAGTATACATAATATAAGAATAGTAATAACTTCTTGAAACAAAAACTCACAGTTACATAATAGGCATAATAACTTTATTAACAATGAACAATTCAAAACAAGTAAATATTACTGTTCTTTAAATAAAATTAATTTTGTATATAGGTTTCTTCTAATATTGTCTTTTTTATCTACGTAAGATTTTCCAGCATAGTGGGGCCTGACATTTACATAGCTTTGACAAATACTTTTGATGACCATTACGTAGTGGTTAACAAAAGAGAATGAAGAATCACAAGGAACTGCTGCAAATAATAGACGACCAACACATTCCTGCGACCTGCATTCTTATAGGAGAAGATTAGCGAGTCGTAGAGTTTATAGACTACCCACCCCATCTGCCAACACCAGATTTGCACAAAGGTTTGGCAAATTTATAAGAGTGCATGTTTATAACAGTCTTGCCAAATAATCACAAGATATAAAAAATAACCCCAATACTGTTATATTTATTTATTCAGTTGAATGTTTTTTTTCCATAGTTATCCATAAATTTTAAATATAATAACAACATCGCGAGGGATAAAACGACAAAGAAAGCGAAAAGATTCACTAACTTATGACAATACTGAAGATGTATTAAATATTCCATGTTAAGTGTACTACTACGCATAATAAACACATATACATATAAACTCACGCCTGTAATCTTCTAAGGGGTAGGCAGAGGTGTAACTAGTATATCCACATTTCGCCGAGCATATTACCGTCCCATGATGTGATAGTGGGTAGCCTATCGCCATACTGTGCATAATTCCAGACTCCGGGCTAATACTGAGCATTTCGTGATAGAAAAATCCAATATCACTTGGCTCGACCCGGGGATCGAACCTGAGACCTCAGACCAGCAGTCGTTTCACTTACGCAATTACAACTGTGGTACCGAGGCATAAGAAAATACATACTGATAATTATATAAAATTCATTCATTACATATACATATTTAAATAACATAATGTGTACCTGCACCCGATTTTATTTTCAATAGAAAAGTGCCAATACAATAACAATTTCAATATTTTATAATGTAATTTTCTGATATTAATTAGTTCAACTGTTCACTTTTATTTTGTTAGTTAAACTGTATTATTTTTTATTAAACTCTTGGGAAACGCTGAGACATTATCCATAAATAAGAGGTAATTAAATGTCGTAAACGCTGGTATCCCTATAATGTGTATTATGCAGCCATATTAAATTTACCTAAAATTGGCATGGACAGCTAAAGATGTAAAAAGCGGCAAATGACATTTAAACAATTTCCGAATTTGACTACGTAATACATGAAATTTTAAATTGGTTTTACATGAATTTATTTATCTTCTGCAGCAAGGAATGCCTAGAAGATGGTATACTGTCAATATTTTACAATTATTTTTCAGAAACTTGATAAATAGTAACGTAAAATTGCTACTTACGAATAAAACATTATATTTTCATATTTTCGCTTACTTAGGCTTTTACAGCCAAGAACACTGCAATGTACCATATTCAACACGTTCTAAACACTTAAATACGACGCGAAATGTATTTTCCAACACAATTTATAATTATATATTTCCACAATCACGGATATATTTCGGATATATATTTCGTTGACATTCAGACTATCTGGCCAACAAAAAAGGCCAAATCAAAAAGTTGTGAAACTCAGATAGTGACAGCCAATAGTATGTCTATTCCTATTGCTCTTAGCTTTTTCGTAATAAGTGCATCCTCCTCTTTCTGGGAATTATAAAAGGAATGTCAGCCCTGTGTATAAACCCTTCTAAATAGGTGATTTATTAAAAAATGATTATAAAAATATTGAAGTATCTGTATTAAAGTAATAAATTTCAGTAGTATTATAACTCTTTCTGGAATGCTTTAGTTAAAGAGCATTATAATACTACTGAAAACTTTAGTTGAGAACTCACATTACAAGGAATAGGTAACAAAGCGAAGACATATAATAATCGAAGTTTTTTTAGATAAGTATTGACTAGATAATAATATCACATAATAAAGGTGAATCTTGCATTAAATAAGTTGAGTAATTTAATAAATTGCTACACAATATATAAGCAGCGATAGCCTAGCGAGGAGTGCTGCTCTATATCAACACAGTAGTCACGGGTTTGAAACTAACTCTGAAGTACACACTTCTTACTTTTAACCTATGTATTGACAGGTTCCAAGGGCGGGTGAGTAAGTAGCTGCCTGTGAAACATGAAGGCCGTGGCTGCGATTCCCGCACTTAGTCAAATGCTTGCTTTATACAAAAAAAAATCTTTTGGTCTGGGTGTTCTGAGGCTGCCATCCCTGATAATACTAGAGTATATTTTTTATTCGTATTTAATTATCACCTGCTTTACAGATAAAATAATACATTGAAAGAAAATATGCATAATTATTAAGAATTTCGAAGTCTACAAAGTTTTATTTTTAAGTTTACCAACCCAGGATAAAGTGGAGTAAAACTTTAACCCTCATTAGTTGAGAAGGCCCTTGTCCAGCAGAGGAACATTCTATAAATATTACGGGGTTAATATTATTATTAATATTTTTTTCTATACCTTCACCATTTTACAACATACAAATGTCATGACAAACTAACTAAGGCCCACGTCTCGTAGGGTATAGCATTCATAATTGTCGACAAAACACAGGAGCCCTGTAACTGTTATGTACGGGACACACATAATCCCTGGACGCAGACGTAAACCGTCCACCGTTCAACATGCAAAGATTAATTACCTCCTAGAGGTCCGGAGCCACAGTCAATGCGAAAATACAAAAATAGTGTTTTTATATACTGTTTTATTCGTTCGTTTTAAGAAATAAAACTGGGTGATAAGCCAAGAATCTTTCAATATTTTGTCAGCAAATATCGTAGTCATGACAAACCAAGATACTCCTCTACAATTGAGATTGGTCAAGCCATATTCCCCTACGGGAGCCTAATGCGGGTTAGTAAACTTATCTCAATATTTTTATGGATAATTTTAATATGCAGGTTTCCTCACAAGGTTTTCCTATACCCCTTAAGCAAGTGATAATTAACAATGAATATAAACGCAGCTTCGAAAAGTCTAAAGTGTATATCCGCTATGCTATCCGACTCGACCTTTCATCTGAGCACTCCGTAACAGATAGGCTATCTCCACAACTTTAAGAAACTTACCTTCTTTATTATTATTAAAGATAAAACTATCAATAGTTATGCATTAAATGAGTATTCTGTGTTCAATCACGCTTACCTAAATCTAGCAATTCTGACTCTCATCTTGCCATATTCAAAGCAAAATGAAACTTCTTCTACCTTAGCCCATTCATTTCTACTTAGCCAAATATGTCTTGTGATATATAGATATTTGTAGAAAAATCTATTTAACCCCCATTAACTAAGGCTTAACCCCTCTCATTAGTACAGGAGGCCCGTGCCCAGTTGTGGGACATGTTTAATACAGGGCTAGTATTATTATACATTATTATAACGTCCATTAAGGAGATCAGCGTAAGCTTTGAAAAATCTTTAAAAGAATGAAAAAAGGATATGGGATACTTTACTATTTTTCAGATGGTAAAATACACCCCGATATCCCCGAGGGCAAGAACCGGAAAGGTAGCAACGAAGTTAGGTTTTATGGGTAAAAAAATAAACAGCATTACACTGACATAGGAATAGTTATAGATGCAACTATATTCCACTAATGGTTTTCAATTTTCAACGTAATACTTGGAGCCGAATCCCTGGGGGGAATTTACTCAATGTTCACCACCTAAGTTTCATTAATTTAGGCAAAATAACTGGATATTCAAATATATCATCAATTTATAAAATTAAAAAAATCAAATATGAATACCGCAATCACCTAATCAACTGGATGTTAATGCTCCATATTATAAAATCACACAAGTTACAAAAGCGGTTTATTTCTATCTAAAGCGTTTCCCAGTATACGTCAAGGTATTCCGATTGAAAAGACGTTGTCGTTAGTCGTTGTGAATTTTTGCAAGGGAACACAAACTTTGCGTTGCATCTCTTTTACAAGAGTAGGTAAGTTCTTTTATGAGACGGCGGGATTCAGACACCGTGAATGACGGGCGCACGAGTCACACGAAGCAATTAAAACTTGCGAGCTGGTACTGTGTTGGAAAACTGCTGCAAACATAATTAGGTAACATATAATGTTGTGTTGTTTTGCTTGCATTGTGATTAGCTGGCGCATGCCACATTCACGTTCACCTATATAATTACACTCATAATATATCCAATTAGAACATTATTTCGGCAAAATAATTGACTGAGTGATCTACATTTAAATATAACTGGATTCGCTTGGTGGCTCCCCGAAATTAGCATTCGACGTGGGCAGTATCTGGGTAGAATTGTTCAATTAACCTACTTGGTGCAAACTAAAAATAATACCTGCTTGGTATCTACCCTCTATGCCATGCTGCATTGTTTTAAAATATCCTCATCATCAGTTCTTTGCCTAGCAAATCATCTTCAGTTATTTTTTTGGATACCTAACTGCTACAGAGTTTTGATCTCAGTCTGCTAAACGTCATTGGAAGTGTGACCTGGCTCTGGGCTGCAGGTTGATGAGGCATATTCATTTCTACTGACAGATATCTTTGTAAAGCTCATTTTTGAGTAGACACATTTGCTTCCTGCTCAACCGAGCCCCTCGGCTCAACTTAGGCTTGAGCTATTTACACACACAGCCAATATGTTAGGTATCCGTAAGCAACTTTGGTGCGTGTATTTTTATCTCCCACTATAATGAATCGAAACAAAAAAAAAATTAATTTCTAACTTGATTATTTAGGTATTGAAATAACAACAATTTTACGGATTTTATCATAGTTTATTTTTATTTTTTATTTCTGATGTTTCGAAAGCTTTTCAGTCTTTATTTTATGTGTTATATTCGCGTGACATAAGAAACCATTATGAAGTAAGTATGTATTTAATTGAGCATTCCATGTCTAGAAAACCTATAACCAATGAATAGGGAAAAACATCTACTGCCACAGTCCACACAACGTCATGACCTTATCGGTAGTCAGTATGAGGGACCATTAGCTTTTGTATCTACTATGTATACAGTAGCGCACAGTTGCCTCCTGAAAACGAAACAGGCTATATATTCTGTAGATACACCGGCTGTCGAAAGGTAAATACAAACAAACTATTCCAATATTGTTGAACGCTACTCTACAACGGCTTTGCGCGTTATGGTCCAGCGAGCACACAATAAATAATATAGGTACTTTCTCTACGGTATAATTGCTTTCACCGAACATAAGTGACCTGAGGCATGAATTGCGTATTTCCAAAACGGAATGAGTTCCATGAGTTTTGTATATTTTGCACAAAGCTGTTTTTCTCTGTCACGTCTGTACCTGTTTGAATAATTAACTGCAAATGAACACTCACAAAAGAGATCGCGGTAACATGTAAGGCGGTATGAGGAAAATAATATTAATTCAATGTAAATGTGGCATTAAAATAAACTAGATTATTATAAATGAGCTTTTATACATGACTTTATTTGCGTAAAACATTAACTTTTTAAATTTTGTAATTGAAATTGTGTATCCGTTACGCCAACATTCAATGCGTCTCATGTTATATTGCCTCCGTGACGCTGCGGACGAGTAGCTGTAAAACGTGAGTTAGCGGGTTCGATTCTCGCTTCGAGACAATTTTTTGTGTGATGCACAAATATTTGCCTCGTGTCTGGGTGTTGTGAGATTTTTTTTTCTTGTTATATCGGGTGAAATCCATTTATCGGTTATGTTGGGCTCACGGTTCTTACGATGCAGTGTTGAGCCACCTGGGAGAGATGGCAAACATCTGGATGGCCGCTGGGCCATATCCCTAATACTATAAACCCTACACTCTACTCTTCGGCGCATTTGGGGCGGCCCTGAATTCCAGGGACGAGAAGCACCCCAGTTTCAGCCTGAACCGCCTATCTGCGCGATGCCATCATGCCGCCTGTCTATATGTGTGGGTTGGCTCAGAAACCCCGCGCTTAAGGACGCCCTCGCCGTCAACCACAGCAACGAGACCGACATCCTGTGCTGTCCATCCCAAAATCGCACGGTTCGACCATATATACACGAAATATACAAATATTCAGCACTAAGTGTTGCGGGACCACAGTCCCTGAAATTGATACTGTGATACAAGTTTAACCTAGCGTGGAGTTAGGACTATGTGTGTGTATTTATTTATCTTCATTTTCTCTTTTTCTTTGCAGCTAAACTTATTTCAGCTTTATAATTAGTGAGTTAGATAAATGATCATGATCACTTAGTTTACGTTTATCCCGCAATTCTTGTGAAGAATATTAAAAAATCTGTACACATCGAAAATATTATAATTATGGTACGTACATACAACTTCTATGTATGTAACGATACTATGTATCTTATGCCAGACTTTTTAACACACGCATAATCTAAATGGTAGGTAGGTCTTTCATCTTCGATAGTATGTTTGGTATGCGAGAGCGCGTCTGGATAGCTATCATCACATTATCTATTTTTGGCTCTAAGATCTATGTAATAGCGTGTTTAAGTACCGGTTGTGTCCCGGTTCGATAGACATTGTTTTACAAAAGACATACAATCTTTTCTTTCGTGAGCACGATTGTAATGTCATACAGTATCTGCTTTGTAAATCAAAGGTCATGAGACAAACGAGAAGTTCGTCTCGTCATTCAGGCGAATAAAAACAAAAACTGCTACAAACTTTATTTTGATCTAGTGAAAGTTTGTTTTATGATAATATTTGTTTACTCGTATAACCCTTACCCTTAAAACAATATATTGGAGTTTAATTTAGTAACATTTATTCCAAAAACCTTTCGGAACATGTATCTGACAATAAGAGAGTAATCAATTACTACTAACACAACTTCTTTAAAAGTATTAACGAAATATGAGATGATATTCCGTTACTTTTTCATTTAACTTTCCCGAGAATCCATCCATCAATCTTTATTTCTAAATGACATCCGATTTGGGAGTTATATTCTTGGCTTTGGCACAGTTATCAAAGTAGAAGAGCGATCCATGCAGAAAGAAATAAATACACTTATCTTCGGTTTATTTAAGTTTAAGGAAATGAACATAAATAATCTTATACAGATAAATCTTCTCCATGGTCTTCTGATATCGAACTTAGGCTGACAAACCAGTAATATCCTGAATTTCAGTTCCACGCCAGGCACATCACAGTTTGTTTAGTTTTAGTTTCGAAGATACATACATACATGAATCTCCACCTATCACTTTATGAGAAGAAAATAAGCTAGGCAAGTAAACTGCTAGAAGCGCGCATAGCATCACAGTAGATATACCCTTATTTCACCCTCTTGTAAGCCGTGCATTGTCCCTGGTGGATGAAAGGTTATAGTGCAGGTTCACTCTATTCATACCTCTAGGAATTAATTAAGATACGCAGTTACCGTAACGAATATCCTTACAATGAAGCTAGCAGATAGGATAAATTGTTACAGTGTAACTAATTCCAAAAGGTTTATTAATTTTACAGACCTAACTAAATACAGTCCTGTATAGAAGGCTGTATATTATATTGTTTCGTACTATTTGTATAAAGCCTTAGATTAGCTCATAAAAAAGTAATCACAGTGAGTGTGCACGCACCAAAACAATTTGAAATAGTAAATAACACATATATAGCCCGTTGTATATATTAACATACTTTCATAATAATAATCATAGACACCATAGACATAAGGTTTAAATAGACATCGCAAATATTACAATCTGTATAAAACCAGGCGTGGCACATTTTTTTGTGCTAGTTGTAACGTCACAAGAGTAATTTAGTGACGACAAACACCCTTTAAACACCTAGGAATTCATTTTAACAATACTTTACAGCATGAAAATGCAATTTTCATGGGGGTATCAAATGTCTTGCAGTGGTACCGTCGAATGCATATTAAATCACATGTTCTTGATCACATCTCATATGTCGCACGCACTAGTAAGTATCCAAAGTAGCTACACTTGTGACGTCTATTTGTATAATGTAATTATGTCTATGATACATACCTACAATGTTCGTTAATGCCCGTATCGAAGTGGATTCGGTTGGTATGCGAGATATCAATACAATAGTACTGCTCACACGAATACCTGCGGCTAAAACAATGGGTTAGCAATAGCGAACAGACGTAGTCTTACTTAATACATGTATAGTGCATTCATTACGTGACTACGATTCTGGCATTTAGATTAGCTAATCGTCACATAATTACAGATGTAAATTATTTCATAATTATTTTGATGGTAAATAGGAGAGCTGTACAATGCACTAAAATGGCAATAAAAAATAATTGTAAAATCCTGGATCAAACCTCGTTAATTTTATTTTAGAATCAATATATATTATATTATATCTTCCCATATCTCAAGGCTTTAGAAATCCCTTTCAAAAGTTTTTATGAGGCCGAAGATAGAGGCCCGTAGAAAATTTCTATTTCTGTGAGCACCAATGTATTGTATCTGCCTAAGGACAACGCTTAAATGATCTAGAATTATAGGAGAGATGTATAGCCTATTAAAATTTCTATTACCGCCTCATCGGTTTCGTGGCAGTGTATTTAGGCTGAGAAAACGAGACGGCGAGGGCATGAGTTTAAATCCCAATGACTTAGATAAGTTAATTTAAAGTTACACAAGACTTGTCAGGGATCGGAATTTGTGTCCGATATAGACATAAGCGATCTAGACACATATTACATCTTGAGATGGTAATAAAGTCTACACAACGAGTGGGTTTTGCAGAGGGAATTTAATTATATTTGTCAGTCTGTGTGTCTATTTGTTTGTTTTATCTAACATAAAAATGTGTGTCATTGAAAATACAATGGAAATAAATCATATAATGTAACAAGAAAGTAAAAAACATCTGATTTTGTTAGGTGATCTATGGTATATTGCTCATTTTTATTGCAATATCCTCAACCACGTCAACTTATAATTCAATACATCCGTCCATGTAGATAAAGTAACAAAATCTGAGGACTTCATTTGGAAGCGGCCGTTTTATTTCATAGGGATTATTAACTTTAATTGGTTTTCAGAACCTGCTGCAAAATGAACCGTATTGGACTTCCCGCCAGTTTGCTATCCCTCTTCTATCAGTAGGCACATTTTAATTAAAATTATAAGTTTTCTTGTGGAGATAATATCTAATTTTAATCTGTTAAGGTCATTTTGAGATTCACATTTAATAAGGTTATGTGTAAAAGAGAAATATAATAGTGACTCATAAAGATTTCTAAAACTTATTAACTTAGTAGGTACAATATTATTCTCATTATAAGGATTTCCTTAATAAACAACATCAATGTTTTGAGTTTTATGCAACAGAGTTGCTTGAACTTGGGGCTTATAGCCGATATAAGCCAAGCCTGGGGGTAGAATTTTTATTTGTAAGTGTAAATTTTTTTAGAGGAACAATATAGCTTAAACCGAGTAATTTTTTGATATGCCACAGTAGTTTTTTAGTATATGTACACGCAAATTGTGTCTACAAAATTAAAGACAAACAGAGAAAATCCATAATCCATTATTTATTATCTTAACCCATTAAAACGTATCGTAGGTTATTTTTATAAATACTAACACAAAAATATCTCGAGAAATAAAGTTCCTTAACGAAGCCATGTTACATATTTTTATACGGAATTTACTTGAAAGAGTTGTAAGGAAAATCTTAACCTCATTTTACTATTAAGCAAATTATTGTCTTACAGCCTTAAAGAGAATATCCTACATTTATCTAAAGCTTAATAAAATTGCAGTGCGTTTGTCTTTTTTTTTAGGAGTTTTCTCATTTTTAACACAATAGGAAAGTGACTATAGCTGAAACTATCCGATGACGTTATATTTGGGTATGAAAAACATTTTATCAATAATCATCAGTTTAGCATGCAAATGATGACTATTGATAAGGCATTGTGTTTGACAACATTAAAGTTAATGGGATTTGTGGTGGCCTAATTTTCCCTCTTCTTCCTTTATACTAACAAGACGGCAACGCAAGAATGATGCTGTCGACCACTAGCTTCTTTGCCATCTTGCCGTTTGCTGGTGGTAGGATATTAATATTTGCACGGATAGCGACCACCGTACACAGGGTGTTAAACCCACCGTAGTGGCACACGCAAGTGTGTTGTGTTCCAGGATCAGCCAGTGGTCATCCGGTTTTTGTCTTTGGGGTTTTTGGTAGAGTTGGGGTTACGATGTTTGGCCGTTTTGCGGCCTTCTGAGTACTCTGACACTAGACCCTCGACCGCTTCTTCGCCTTCTTGCCCATGGCGTAGTGTGAAGAAGCAGGCTAGCATGATTGTGTGAGTAGCGAGGAATATATCGTCTCTGGATACTCGATACTCTAATTGGACGGCATTTCGCTTACGATCCGGTGTAGTGAGGTCACTTTGCCAGACCATGATAAAAAAATCTGCATTAAAGAATCAAAATAAAGTAAAAAATCAAAATAAAGAATGAATCAATAAACACTCCCCAGATAATAGGATGACCCATAAGCCTCACAACCCCTACTCTTGTTCTAGCCAGTGAAATTATCTAGACTAATGAGATTTATTTTCTAAGATATGAAGTGAAAACCAAATCAAAGTTATTTAATATAGCTTCGCTTCTAACAGCACTACAAAATACTTGTAGGTACTTTTGAAATGCCTATAGACATACATAACAACCTGCCTACTTGATCCTTCCTAATTGGATCTCAAAATATGAATAGGCTACCAAATTACCGACACAATTTTCCATAATAAAAATCAGTGTTGTGAAAAGCGGCTATTTACTGATCATAATATTATAGCAATTACTCAGCAAGAATGTTCCCACTTAGGCATTAATTCCATTTTCTCCTTGTTTCAGATCCTGTAAAGGAGGATAACTAGCTGCTGAACTCGCTATACAAGATATAAAACGTTTTGGTAAATTGTAAGTACGCAACCATAATTATGTATCATATCTACTTGTACACATATATACATACCGATACACACCGATACACTCATGCCTATATCCCATGGGGGTAGGCAGAGGCTATTGAGTGCCACAAGCTACGATCCTGACACACTTCTTTCTCCTCTTCCACATTCATACATCGTCTTATATATTTTCGACGGTTAGAGGTAATCCTAAATCCGGTTTTAATAGAAGTTTTTTTTTATTCTGGCGCGGCAAAGCGACCACACTGCACCTGATGGTAAGCGCAGTGCCGTCCTGATAGAGTATCAAGTAGCGAGAGACAGTCTATCCCTCACTACTCAACACAATCATGCCAGCCTGCTGTTTAGCTTCTTCACACTACGCCTCAAGGACCCAGGATCATAGGAAGGAGGGAACACGGTAGCTGGCAAACTGTTCCACAGCTTGATGGTGCGGCAAAAATACGAGTTTGCGAACCTCTGCGTTCGGGCCGGGGTAGTAGACACCACAAAGTTGTGGCTCCGCAATCGAGTACGCGTGGTTCTGGTATGGTAGGGACACAGCACATCATTATGAATAGCCATTCGCGCCTCTTGTGACACCGTCTAGCTATTCATTATCGCGTGTAAGGCACCATTTACTTTACTACCTGCCATCATTCTCATTTCTATATCCCCCTCATATTTCCCATCTCTCGTTATCACGTTTCCCAAATAAACAAACTCTTTCACTTGTTCTACTCTCTCACCATCAAACAAAACATGATAGGATAGGATGCAATGATAGATACTTATAAATTAAAGTTTCCAAGGACACTAACATTAAAGGCAAATGCTAATATAACGTGTTGAATATTAGTTTATGACCCTGCGGGCAAAACCCACACAGACTTTGGTCTCCAATCTCTCTTTAGTTCATAATGAAGATTATTTAGTTCAGCTTTATTTATATTAGTCCCAAACACAATGAGAACATTTTTACAACATGGATTTCCTAATAAAATAAAATAAATGAAAATAAAATAAATAAATAAATGGAAATAACCAATTTGACTGATTATGGGTAAACCCGATTGCTAAGGGTTTTAGTATTGAGTAAAATATTATTCTTTACTAAAAACAAAGGTAGTTGGTTAGATATACTTGCTGATTAAGTAAGTGTACGTCATGATTCAGTTGTTTTATTATATTTTTTCAATAAGGTTTTCACGGTTCCCCAATTTTCCTCTAATATATAATAAAACCTCGATTCCCTGAAATGTTTGTTCATGGTTAAGCAATAGATTATAAGCCAAATATTATAGAGCCCACTTAAGCTGACTCATCGACGTAGGATTATTCATGTCCCTCCTTCACAAAACTCTTGATACGTAAAGATTCATGTAATAAAATATCATTACTTTATGTATGTAAAACATATTTATGCTACGCATCGCTAGAGAATGATTTATAGGCGATGGTACACTTAGTATTTAAATTCACTTCGTATATAATTACAAATTAACCGATGTTATCTAAATATAACACGCAAAACTACGTCGTAAATATCACACAGGTACTCTAGATCGTTGACGTCATGCGTCATGCCAAGCTTTCTCTGTGAATAAATTGATGTCCACAACGCTAACCGCTGTCACGGGATTATGCGCTCACTTCGTTGTAATACATATATCTTTACGTTATTTATATCATAATACTTCGTACCAACGCGTAAAATACTGTGATTGTACTGGAGACGAGCATTTTGCCCGACTCCTGGTAAATACTCATAGTCGCCACCGCTCTTCAACATCGACAATCCATACTGATACTATAAATGCGAAAGTAACTCTGTTTGTTTGTTTGTTACCTTTTCACGTCTAAACGGCTGACCTGATTGTGATGAAATTTGGCAAGGATATTGATTATATCCTGGAAAAGGACATAGACTATGTATTATCTCAAAAAACAACCTTGAAAGGGGTCAAATAGGAGTTCAAAATTTGTATGGGAAATCCATTATTCATCGACTTAGGGATCTGAAAATTCATATTTTTGAGCCGATTGAGCCGCGAGCAACGGCTAGTACTAGATATATAGCGGAAGTGCTGGCTACTATTTATTTACACATTATGATGTATGTCTACTATGTAATATTTTTATGTGATAAACACACGAGTTGATTAAAGCATAATTAATTTAAATCGTAGGGTCATTGCAATTTTATTCGTCCTAAATGTAGCGAAATGTAATTTACTCTAACAAGTGACAACTAGACATATATATAAAGGAAATATCGATACACCATTAAATGTTTTCGATGAGAGAACAGAAGTTGTTGTGCATAAAAGTTTAGTTGGATTTTCGTTCGCAACGTTCGTTAGGTACACTGCACCTCGCTTGTCATCTTACAGAGCGTACGAACAAGATATGAAGCAGTCCATTAGTGTTGAAAATAGTGGGCAAAAACTATATTTTTATGTATTCGTGAGGCGCTTACAGAAGACGAAAATAAATTATACAGGTACATTACACGATAAATATAATCATTTCTATATTTATATTAATAACACTTGTTTGTGGGATTCGTAAATATTTATGTACCCAGGGATGTAAGTAATGCAAAACCTCTCTTGCCTTTCGATATTTTGATACGATATATACCTTGATTCTAAGAGCAAAAATAGATACTCAAAAAAGTCCGTATCTATAATATCTATACTTCTATTAACTAATTATTATTTATATTATCTGTATTTTTAAAACTATTATCATTTTATAAAAAACTAGTTATTGCCTGTAGCTTCGCATGAGTTATTATGTTTATCGATACTGTAGGAGATAGTGATCTCATAGAAAACAGCACTTTTAGTTTTTCCAAATTTCCAATTTTGCGGCAACTTTTCGAATTATTTGTTCCATAAAAATCTCAAGTGAGTAACATGACCTTTAAATTTTTTTAACAATCGGTCCTACCACTCTATTAACATAAAATATCGTATTTCATTAAATTAAATACTTTTGCATTAGTATGAACTAATTATTTAATTAGATATTATTAATATTAACTCATGTTCTTATACATCATAAACAATATCCAACAATCACACACATCCTCCTAACTGCCCTGCACTGATACAATTATGTTGTGTTGTAGGTAACGGGACTTCCGAGAGACTTTAAGTCTCACAAAATCCAAGCCCAAAATAAATATTTGTATTTAATGCAAATATTTAAAGACCTACGGACTGCCAAGACGAAAGTCGTAGGTTCGAAACCCAAGTGGCATACACCTCTGACTTTTCTAAAGTTATGTGTGTATTAAATGTTAATTATCGCTTGCTTTAACGGTGAAGGAAAACATCGTGAGGAAACCTGCATATCTGAGAATTCTTATACGAATTTCGAAGGTATGTGAAGTCTATCAACCCGCATTAGGCCAGCGTGGTGGACTAAGGCCTAACCCCTCTCATTAGTAGAGGAGGCCTGTGCCCAGCAGTGGGACAATGTTTAATACAGGGCTAGTATTATTATTATTATTATTTAAAGACCAAAATTAATGGTGCTAATTTCATATGAGTGACTTTCTAGTTCGTCTCATATAAAAGACATTAACTAATACTCCAATTAACTAATAATAACGCAAAAAAACATGTATGAACGTACTTCGCCCACGAAGAGAAATAATAATATTATACAAAATGTCGTCGTTACCTAAAATACATAATAATTAATTATCAATTACCCAATATTATAATTTGAATAATAAACACACCCAACAGTCACACACATAGTCCTGACCCCTCACTAGGTCAAACCTGTATCGTAGGTATCAAGAACTACGAGGGTCTACAATCCGAAAACACCCAGACCTGAAAAAATATCTGTCACACAAACATTTGTCTCGGTGCGGGAATCGAACCCACGGCCTCTTGTTTCACAGCCGGCTACTCGCCCGCTACGCTACGGAGGCTGTCAATGTAAGAGCAATCAGAGTCAGTGGTAGAGCCTTGGTGAAGACCGTTTTTTTTAATAGGTATGAATATACCAGCTCAACCAGGCTGACACTATTGTCTCACAAATAACCAACATGAACTAGTATTTCACGCCAGCTATGCAGCTGTGTGTTATAACAAACTTATATGATAAAACCATTATGATTGTCTCAAAAAGTACACCGACTTCAATAAAAAGGAACTTCGTTCCAAAAAACACATTATGCGTCCCTATAAAATTTGAGGGTTGCTCTCGATTTTTCTGGGATCCCAACATCGGATCCTGATTTGGTGCCAACGGGACCACCTGGGCAGTATACCCTTTTAAACAAAAAAATAAATTCTCGAATCGGTCCAGGCGTCTTCGAAAAATCGGGGAACATACATAAAATAAAAATATTCCGACGATTTGAGAACCTCCTCCATTTTTTGAAGTCGGTTAAAAAAATAAAGAATGAGATCAACGGCACATAACGTACATAGTTCGAAGAAACTCGCAGATAATTGCAACAATTAACGCGTTTCATGCAATGAGCAGGTCGTTCAAGTCGTGATTGTAAACAGATAGATTAAACAACGCAGAATAAAACTGCTATTATTTACGCCGCATTTGAACATTGTTTTACAGAAGAGCGAGAGCGTTTTCCCCTGCTATACTGTATTTATACGCTACACTTAGCAGCAAGAATTTGGATAGCTATTCCGCTAGCTTAACTGAAGTCTGCCGTATATTTTAATTTATTAACATTGTAAATTTCTCATTACATAGGAGATATTGATAAAAGTGAAAACAGTAAGCAGTTTTTTTAGCTCGGTAAGATGACGATGATTTAAAAATGGCTAATTCACGGGACTTGTTCGGCTCAGATTAGTTGGTAATTCCACTGCCTCACATAAAACCGTCTTGGTAAAACAGGTTGCTGTTTCGTTTTGTACGAGATTAAATTATTTGTCTGAGGTCCAAATCCTCTTCCCAATACCCATTCCTTTTTTCCATAAGACTTCTGGTATAGTAGAAGTAACCGAATAAAACGAAAGTAACCGAAAAACCGAACCGGTCGAATCAGTACCTACGTATACATACACAGTCAGGTCATAAGTATTGTCACACAGTAAAAACTTTTATTTTAGAATGCTGGCCACAAAAAAGTTTATTGAATTCGAATTTCAAATTGTTCATGAAAATAAAAATGTATACTTTTTAGAATTTTACTCATTTTTAAATATGGAGTGGACGCTTAAAGAAGACCGTGTTGCAGTAATTGCGTTGCATCGTTGCGGTTACGCGCCAATTCAAATTTTTGACATACTGAAAAATTTTAATATAACCAAAAGATACGTTTATCGTACCATCAAACGATACAATGAAGACTCTAGTGTAGATGACAGGTCAAGAAGTGGTCGCCCTCGGTCTGTTAGGACTCCAGCAGTGATAAAAGCTGTGAAGGCGCCAATTCAAAGAAATCCCAAACGTAAGCAGAAACTGTTGGCCCTTCAGATGGGGTTAAGCAGAACCACGGTGAAAAGGGTGTTAAATGAAGACTTAGGGCTTCGGGCATATCGAAGAAAAACAGGACATCGTTTGAATGCTCGTCTAATGGACCTGAGACTGAAGAGATGCCGCGCTTTGTTGAAGCGGTACGCGGGAAAAAAATATCGGGAAATTCTTTTTTTAGATGAAAAAAATTTTACCGTAGCAGAGACCTACAACAAACAAAATGATAAGGTGTACGCACACAGTAGTGAAGAAGCGAGCAACCGTATTCCGCGTGTCCAACGAGGTCATTTTCCATCCTCGCTCATGTTATGGTTGGGAGTTTCTTATTGGGGCTTAACAGAGGTACATTTTTGTGAGAAAGGTGTAAAAACGAATGCAGTTGTGTATCAAAATACAGTCCTGACGAACCTTGTGGAACCTGTTTCTCATACTATGTTCAATAACAGGCACTGGGTATTCCAACAAGATTCGGCGCCAGCTCATAGAGCGAAGAGCACACAAGACTGGCTGGCGGCGCGTGAAATCGACTTCATCCGGCACGAAGACTGGCCAGATTTCCAGTCCAGATTTGAATCCGTTAGATTACAAGATATGGCAACACTTGGAGAAAAAGGCGTGCTCAAAGCCTCATCCCAATTTGGAGTCACTCAAGACATCCTTGATTAAGGCAGCCGCCGATATTGACATGGACCTCGTTCGTGCTGCGATAGACAACTGGCCGCGCAGATTGAAGGCCTGTATTCAAAATCAAGGAGGTCATTTTGAATAAACTTTAGTGTCATAAGAATCTATGTTTTGTTAAGTTCATTTTGGTATATAAATGGTTACATAATGAATAAACTTGCTTCAATTATTTTATATTAAACATGTGACAGAATTTATGGCCTGACTAGGTATAATAAAAAAATGTAAATATCAGGCAAATAATATTTAATCAATTTTATAATAAAACCTTAAAATAATCCAGGGTACTCAAAGCTTATATTATCTTCAAAGCGTACCTATCTCAAAATATCGCTCTATATTCTACGGTAGGTGAAAGGTACTTATAAAAACCCAACCAAAACCAGTGTCAGTAAAGATCATGTATACACAGTCAGGTCATAAGTATTGTCACACAGTAAAAACTTTTATTTTAGAATGCTGGCCACAAAAAAGTTTATTGAATTCGAATTTCAAATTGTTCATAAAAATAAAAATGTATACTTTTTAGAATTTTACTCATTTTTAAATATGGAGTGGACGCTTAAAGAAGACCGTGTTGCAGTAATTGCGTTGCATCGTTGCGGTTACGCGCCAATTCAAATTTTTGACATACTGAAAAATTTGAATATAACCAAAAGATTCGTTTATTGTACCATCAAACGATACAATGAAGACTTTAGTGTAGATGACAGGTCAAGAAGTGGTCGCCCTCGGTCTGTTAGGACTCCAGCAGTGATAAAAGCTGTGAAGGCGCGAATTCAAAGAAATCCCAAACGTAAGCAGAAACTGTTGGCCCTTCAGATGGGGTTAAGCAGAACCACGGTGAAAAGGGTGTTAAATGAAGACTTAGGGCTTCGGGCATATCGAAGAAAAACAGGACATCGTTTGAATGCTCGTCTAATGGACCTGAGACTGAAGAGATGCCGCGCTTTGTTGAAGCGGTACGCGGGAATAAAATATCGGGAAATTCTTTTTTCAGATGAAAAAATTTTTACCGTAGAAGAGAGCTAGAACAAACAAAATGATAAGGTGTACGCACACAGTAGTGAAGAAGCGAGCAACCGTATTCCGCTATCCAACGAGGTCATTTACCATCCTCGCTCATGGTATGGTTGGGAGTTTCTTATTGGGGCTTAACAGAGGTACATTTTTGTGAGAAAGGTGTAAAAACGAATGCAGTTGTGTATCAAAATACAGTCCTGACGAACCTTGTGGAACCTGTTTCTCATACCATGTTCAATAACAGGCACTGGGTATTCCAACAAGATTCGGCGCAAGCTCATAGAGCGAAGAGCACACAAGACTGGCTGGCGGCGCGTGAAATCAACTTCATCCGGCACGAAGACTGGCCCTCCTCCAGTCCAGATTTGAATCCGTTAGATTACAAGATATGGCAACACTTGGAGCAAAAGGCGTGCTCAAAGCCTCATCCCAATTTGGAGTCACTCAAGACATCCTTGATGAAGGCAGACGCCGATATTGACATGGACCTCGTTCGTGCTGCGATAGACAACTGGCCGCGCAGATTGAAGGCCTGTATTCAAAATCACGGATGTCATTTTGAATAAACTTTAGTGTCATAAGAATCTATGTTTTGTTAAGTTCATTTTGGTATATAAATGGTTACATAATGAATAAACTTGTTTCAATTATTTTATATTAAACATGTGACTGAATTTATGACCTGACTAGGTATATATAAATTTAAATTGTACATGTCTGAAAATAAATTAATAAATTTAATATGTCTTAAATTTTACTCACGCTAAAACATGACTGTATGTATTATTTTATTGAGTCAATAAACATTACTGCACACCGCTGATGAGTTTTAATTCCCATGAGAAATTTATTTTACTTTCTGTATTCGTTATGATAACTTCGCCGAATATGGTTTAAAAACAAGCATTTGTTATGATTGATTTTCATAACATGCATCTCTGTTTAAAACTGTTCTGATAAAAAAACATATGTAAAAAAGAAGATTGGTATGAATTAGAATTTCATTACAATAATTTATTACAAAACAGCGTATGTGCCTACCTAATTGAAAACAATTGACTGCCAGTATAAATAAAAATGAATAAAGTCAAATTTCAACCTGTCCACTTAGAAAAATCTTTATTGTACTCCGTCTTAGAGTAGGCAACCAAAAGGAGACGGCATTACGCTCGAATCTTGAACAAAAAATTCAGCAATGTCGGTGGGGGGCTTCGTACAACTACAAATAAACATGTGCACACAAATGCAAAATGTAATCACGTCGCTACGCACGCACACTACACCATTTCATACAACACTGGGAAATTTATGCACACAGTTACAAATTTATCTTGTTGTGAAATATATTTACAGTGTCATATATTGACAACTGTGTAAAAACAGTAGAGCGTAGCAATGTCGACACGAGGTATAGATAGCGTTGTCCTTATCTATCGATAGATAAAATAAAACAATTATAATTTATTAAATGTTTTAAGATATTTTTTTATGTGTATCATCTTTTATATCGCTTTCTTGCAATCTCTGGGTGTGATTTCGTGAAAAGGGACGGAAGTAGAGAGGTATAGTTAAAAATAGTGTAAATTAATATTTCTAATTTAATCGAAATACTGAAAAGATAATAAAGGTAATGAGTACTGAGAAAAATACAAGCCAAATAAGCAAAAATAAAAACTTTATTTTTTAGTTTTTTATTTAAATAATACGCCTTTAATTTATTTAATCTATACTATTATATAAAGCTGAAGAGTTTGTTTGTTTATTTGAACGGGCTAATCTCAGGAACTACTGGTTCGAATTGAAAAAATCTTTTAGTTTTGGATAGCCCATTTATCGAGGAGCACTATAGGGTATATAACATTACGCTATCACCAATAGGAGCGGAGCAGCAATGAAAAATGTTGCAAAAACGGGGAAAATTGATTCCTTTTGAGAGCTTCCGTTGCGTACGCTGCGTTAACGGTTAAAGTTACATAACGATCATGTACGACGAAATTGTTCCTCCTAATATATGTCTATATATTTCGGTTGGCTCACTATAACCTTTTTAATGGTTATCGAATTTGTTCTGAAACAATGTATTATTTGGAAAGGGGTTTTTATAAACATGGTATTAGTCCTTATCCAAATAAATACTTTATTCATCACAAGTATTTAATTTTGAACAAAGTTGCCCTTTACGTAATTTGATTTCAATGAATATCTTAGGAGATATTACAGTTTTAAAATATCTCCGCAGCAAAATTAATATTGTTGTTTGTATGTCTGTTTCTTACCTTTTCATGACTAAACGGGTGAACAAATCCTAATGAAATTCAGTAGAGGGATAGATTATATCCTAGGGAAGGACATAGGGTATCTTTTGTCTCAAAAAAATATCTTGAAAGGGGTGAAATAGAGGTTAAAAGTTTGTATGGGCAATCCGTAATACTTCAACTTAGGGATCTGAAAATTCCTAAATATGAATTATGCTTTAGGTAAAAAATAAAGAAATACGTGTTTCAACGTTTTTACCAAATCATCCCTTAAAGGGCGAAGTGAGGAGTTAACTTATGAGGTATTCTTTAAATGTAATCTCAAGCTTCAGGCACAACACTTTTTTTTTGTCGCGGGGAAAGCATTTTGTTACTGCCGTCCGCTTCGGGGGGAAGCGGAATGAGATTAAAACGGTTATGCTGGACTAGCCGGTCTTACGACCCAGCACCCCCTCGCCCGGATGATGGCTATCCGGGCTGCGGCTGGGCCGAGTCCCTACTACTTATGTACACCCAACCGGACACTACCAGCTAAAACCCCGCGGTGGCCTTCTTCGACACTTACGGATTGATCCCGGGGTATTATAAGTTTAAGTTAGGAGTTGTGCCTGTCTAGCCATCTAGACAGTCACAACACCTGAGATTCAGGACGATCGCTATAGGTGTCTCAGTGCAGAAGACAACTCCTTGCATTGATACTTCTGCTCCCGAAAATAAACTCCACGGGGGCGGAGCCGCGAGCAACAGCTAGTATGGATATGGCAGAGAATTGTTTTAGGTCGGTTCTGGTCTCTTGGTTTCTTATATAAGTAAACTCGTCTTCTTCTGTTTTCCTAATGAAAACACGACCTTGCTTAATCTACACGAATTTGTACTCTTTTTCTTTGACGATCTGGCGAGCCGCTGCGTGTAATTTTTAGGTGAAAGGTGCTCAACAATGTAAAGTGGCGATTTATTACCTCCAATGCCTATGTGAGCAGTACTGAGCTTGTCGTTTGGATTTGCCTTATTAAAATTTATTGTTTTCGCTAAAATGTATCCCGAAGCCTAGAGGTAGCCAATTTAACAATGATTGAGCGAGGTCTCTTGTCTTCTCTGTTACTTTTTACCACACGAGTGCAATGATGAATGTCGGATTCTTTCAAGTTGCAGGATACCTTAGACAGCTGAGTAATTATAGATAGCAAGTTTTACTGTTTGTGCTCGGGGACACACTCTATCTCAAGATTGTTAGAACGGTTATGCTGCTCAGCAACCTGAAGCCTGATTTACAGACCCTGTAACGTATATGTTAACTGAACGTTCTATTTCTTTAGCTCTCCCAGTGTGTCTTGGTATTTGGCGATGGCGGATTTGGTGGTTTCATAATTTTCATTCAGAAACAAACATTATTATCCAAAGCAGTTATTTCCTGTTTTATGAATTGATTTTCGAGATTGAAATTCGGTTCTCACCATCTGCTTAAGTGTTTGGTTAAGCTCCTGTGCTAAAGCCAATTTCATGACATTGAATTCTTCTCTTATTATTTCCCTAGCGTCTATCTTTGTAATAACTGACGCGGAAGAGTTTAAGCCGGAACTTCCACTAATTGCGCTAGTATCAACAGTGGCTTTTTTCGATGCGTAATATTGTCATTAAAAGGTAGCGAGTCATTATTGTTCCTCGACTTCCCGGGTGAGTCAATGGGACGTAAAGGTGTATTACTGTTATCAGTTTTTGGTTGCTTTGCACATCATCCGTGACACTTCCATTTTTTTTTGGTCAACACTAATTGTAGAGTAGCGTTTTTCAGGTATGTCAGCACATGCAACACAACAATGACGGCCGTTGCAAATTATTTTAAAATGTTGATTACTCACTCGTTTTGAGGTATTCCGATTATACCTCAGCAAATATACCACCGGAAAGTACACAACACGACCTTTCCAATGGTATATAGTTTGTAAGAAAATGAAGTGTTCTGTTATTCCATAAAATTTCAAATTAAATAAGCGGAGCCAAGAAATACAGTGTTACTGGTAACGAATGCGATTAGCAAATGCTGTGAATGAAATTATTGTATGTCATTGAGAGCGATTATCGCCTGTTTTGGTGTGGTAGCCGGCTAACGGCTATCTATTATGAAGAGCATTTAAAAAGGGCTTGAGATCTCGACATGAATACAGGGTGTCCCAAAAGTCGACGTCAAGCCGGAACCGGGTGAAAAGGCAAGTCATACCGGTTAACAAAAAAAATTAAAAAAATCTAAGTTGCTTGTTTTTAAAATTATAGGCATGGCCCGCGTTTTTTCAAAGTATAATCATAACTATGCGCATTTGTGTGATCTTACGTAAGAACTATTAAGACTCCCTCCCACCCCTTGTAAGAAAAAATAAGACATGATCGACTCCCCCCCTACATCATCTTACGTAATAAATGAATGGCGCCAAAATTCATACCTAAATAAACAATTTTAGGATAAACAATTTTAAAAAAATTGTTTATCCTAAATCACTTTTTTTGACAAAAACTTTATTCTGGTTTTGTCATATTTTGTGACATTCCTAGTGTGTTAGAACTATTTACATTAAAAGTATGTGTTTAGAAGACAGCCCAGATGGATTAGTAATTTTATCGATAACCTTTATAAGTTTATCTACAACACTATTTGAGTCTTGCATAAACGACAGTGTTACCACATAAACCACCCAAAATGCTACACTGGCATAAAGTTTATGAAATTGTAAACTTAGTCGATATGTCAACTCTCCTAATATTTTTAAATTATAAATTAAGAAGCATAAATAAAGTAATACTACTAATATTATAAATGTGTATGTTTGGATGGATGCATGGTTGTTTGATATCCAATCACGCTACAACGGCTGGACGGATCTACTGAAAATTTGGCACAGAGATAGATTATAGTCTGGAAAAGCACATAGACTACTTTTTATCCCGGAGAAATGTACAGTTCCCATGGGATAGTTTAGTTTTTCACAGAGCAAAGGATCGACATGATTTTTTGCATAGTGGCAGTTTAGGGATCAGAAAATGACAAAGACCACTTTTAACTCGAAAAAATGCACGCTTCTTATGGGATAGCAAAATATAGAAGGTTAAAATGCTCCAAGACCTACACGCGGGCGGAGCCGCGGGCAACATTAGTTAAAAATGAATATTAAAAAAACAACATGCGTTTAAGATATTGAATGCAAATAAATTTTGCACTACTGTGGCTAAAAGTTTAATATGGCAACATTTATTACCCGATGATAATTTTTAGAGATTATATGTTTTGTTGCTTTTAATGATAATATTACTTTAAAAAAATATGTCCAGGTGAAAAATAATTTTGTATTTTTGTAAGTTTGATGTGTCAGATCTATTTTTACATGTTAATACCGCTACAGGCTCGCGTTTTCAGGGAGCTCCATTCGCACGTGATGTCACTTTTTTAGTGGCGGATCACGAAGCGCAACTCGCTTTATAGAACGTGTATGAGCACCGTGCTCTTACATTTGTCATACGGGGTAAGCGCTCAATGGCGTCTCCAGTGTTAAATACTCTAAGTACTCCGTAGATGCATTTGTTACCTCGAGAAGGATTCTGTCGGATAGCAATAAATCGAGCGAATTTGCATGGGACAGAGCGTCCAACTTTAATATAGACGTGTAGGGCCCAACAGCAAAAGGATTTTATTTTATCAGGAGACTATTTTGACTGCAGCGAATGTTTACATTTTACTATATTGTTTTTGTCATTTAACAGTCGGGAACTCTACATTTCTGCACCTATGACATTATACACCTATAATATTATATATAATTTATCGCCTTATAATAGTAATAAGACCGCGGTAAGTATTTCTTCATGAAAGATTCAAACTTCCATACCCGTTGCTTCAAACGATATTTGAATTTCGTAAATAAATAAGAATTCTAATATAAGTTTACCTATATAAAAATTTATAGCCGCGATAAGCAGCAGCGATAGCCTCGTTGGTTGCGGTATGGACTGTGAAGACAAAAGTCGTATGTTCAAAACCCAAGTGGCACACACCTCTGAATTTTCTAAAAGTTACGTGTGTATTAAATGTTAATTATCGTTTGCTTTAACGGTGAAGGTAAACATCGTGAGGAAACCTGCATACCTGAGAAGTTCGAAGGTATGTGAAGTCTACCAACCCGCATTAGGCCAGCGTGGTGGACTTAAGGCCCAACCCCTCTCATTAGTAGAGGAGGACCGTGCCCAGCATTGGGATAATGTTTAATATAGGGCTTATATTATTATTATTATAAATAAAATTGACGATGCAATTTCATTAAAATGAATCCAGCACCAAACAAAAGATAGAAGAACTGTGCTATCACTATCGGTTAAAAACATATTACAGTTAGAAGTAGAATTGACTTACTCAGTAAGTTACAAAATAACAACATATGTACACAAATCTACATGGACAACGTAAGTACTTCAATCTGTATAAAAAGTATGAAGACATTTTAACAGTTTATACAATAGTTTAAGGTGCATTCAGGGCAGTTCTTGTGTTTTTTGTTGATGCTCTACTGCGGCAACGACCAGAGCAGACTAGGGCAAAAAACTCTAATCTAGTAAGTTTAATAAAATAATAGTAATAGCTCTTGGCTCTCTATAAAAAAGATTCATCCATACCTAGATTAACACTCTTATTAATTAAGCCGTATTGGCAAAGCTACACTGTTATAGCTTTCTGGAAATGGTTTCGGGATTATAGTACATTTTCTTGAAAAATCATTTTTTCATAGTACAATACGTCCTCGGCGATGTTAACGTCTACAAAACAAAAATACGTTCTATCCGAATTTACAGGTCAAAGTAAAATAATTTATGCTTTTAGTCAAGAAATTCAAAAAAATAGTGTGTAAAAGTTACTTGAAATATATAGCATTTGTATTTGCCGCGTTCAGTTTAGTTTTGTTTATTGCTCTTGGAGTTAACTTCAGTCCGTACAATTTGTCAAATTGAGATATCGAGTAACCGCTAGAGGCGCTGAAGTCAACACACGGCTCTTCTGTCTATGACAGCCACAAGTTACAGACCGACGCGTCATCGTCGGGTTTTATTTTAATTTTTTTAATTACAATATAAGCGACAAAGAAAATTGTGATAAGTGTGATTTTATACACATCTCGGTGATAATATTAGTGTTAAGAGTTGTTATGTTGTTGTTGCACAGTGGAAACCTAAACGAGGTAAGGTAGATATTGCGATTTCACGTAGCGGCAATATTGTTTGGGTTTTGCGGGATCGATAACCTGGACGGCTAGCCATGAGGCGCGACGCTAAGGTTATGTCGCGAGCCGCGAACAGGTACCGGAGTTCAACTAACGGTCCCACCAGACCAAGCTGTGCGACTTGCATTACAGCCACACAATCCGGTTACACTGACATTAGTCGGTTCATAATAGCGTCTCAATCCTTATTTGCCGCCCTTCTTCCGTTACGCTTGTATCTGATCGGCACTGTAAATAAATAATCGGTAATCGGCTTCGCTTTAAACGGTGATGAAAGCCCTCACCCCGAACCTTTAGATCGCTCGACACCTGACAACATTCCTGTTGAGATGTGCGCCTGTTTTCCAGCTTACCTTGCCTGCAGTGCGTGCCAAGAGCCCCAGAGTCCCAGCCATTAGATTGCGTGGAGTGTTCCCTGTGTCCGCCCACACGTAGCCCCGTACGCAGCCAACATTCCGCGCGACACCACGGACACATCCTCCAGCATGGACCTGGAGAAAGCCCCCACTCTCCACGAGGAAGACTCCAAAGTGACCCTCACTATCAGACTGATTATGCAGGGGAAGGTAAGACTATAAACACTTGACATACTTGATTTGCACAATTGGCACTTTTTATTCAATTCATATTACGATGCAATTCAAACTGTGAAAGTGTATACTTTACCTTCTTCTTATTTTCATATTTAGTGTAAGTTTCTTTTATTTTCTATATTATAGACCCTTTTTTCTTGTTATTAAATTCCTGTTAAAAAAATATATGCTACCTCTTTTGTGTATTAGATTTTACTTTTATGTAGTGATCCATTCCTCTTTAACATATAATTCCTTCATAGTAAAAGCATAAGTTGTTCATCTATAAATTCATTGCTTTGGTAAAATATGATAAACAAGGTAAAACTAAATTCTGACAACATATACAAAAATACACAAACACAAGTTGACTAGAGAAATTGGAATAGAAACCTACTTGTCAACTAATTAGATTAATTTAAAACTTTGTTAATGTGACATTCTCTTGTAAAGAGTTGTCTTTGTTTGCACATAATAGGGTAATTTAATATGACTTTGGTATTTCAATCTTGTTACGGTGCACACTTGTATGGATGCTCAACATTATATCCTGTTTGTTACTTGTCAACTATGCTTTCATTATAAAACATGCAAATGATGTAGGTATGTCACCCGTAATTATGTATTGGAGTTATTTTTCATAAACATACAAGTATATAAGATGCTATTATATTTATCTGGTTCACTGCTGTTGTGTTGTCTGACTATGCCAGTAAATAATTATTTTATTTATATTCCTATTGCCCAACTACAATGCTAATTTAGCACACCTAGATGTGACTAGATCCCCTGACATGCAAGATGTATTAATGCCATCCACCTATACCCACTCCTACATGTAGGTACTTTTAATTGGCTGTAATCCAATACAAAGTACATTTGGCACCTGGCCAAGTATTGGCACTCGTACAATTCATCAAACATGTCGATTTGTACCTTTTTCCAATCGAAATAATGTGAATGTATCTACTTGCACTGCACTTCCTTGTTGTATAAAGCATCTTTACATTGCATTCACAAATAAATGTTGATGTAACCTAAACAACTCTACAATTTCACCAGATATAAGCAGGGACAGTGTATAGTTGTTAATAAGCCGGTACATTGCTTTCGTCAGTGAATAAGATATAATTGTATTCACTTTGAATAATTTATGAAATTCTTTTTAATTTATAAATTATTTATTTATTATATAAGTAAGAGTCAAAAGATGTTTCCACTTTGAGGACATGCTTAGCAATTTTTATTTACTAATATCTAACTGCGAAAGATAATTCTTTATCACAATACATCCATTATTGTTAAATAAACTTTCTACTTTAATGCTAAAGTTTTATTTTTTCAATTTCACGTATATTATAGATTTAGTAATAGTATTGGTCACATACTGCTGAAGTCAATAAGCCCTGTACATTTGGCACCTGTTGCCAGAAACTAACAGAGATACTTCAACTCTAAAACTGTCTTGATACATCCCCAATACATCTGAGTGGTGCAAACAATCAATGTGGTAACTATTATTGGTTGGCAGGCAGGAAATGTTTTGTGCCCATTATAAATATCTTTGAAGCTGAATTTATTACATTGGCTCTTGTGACCACATACTTACCAATTTTATAAGATGTTGATGCAAAATAAATATTCATGTTTTTATGTTGCAGGAAGTTGGCAGTATTATTGGGAAAAAAGGAGAGATTGTTAAAAGATTTAGAGAAGAGGTATGTGTGGGAAAAAACTAGATTTATGGTTTTTTGTTTTAAATAAATATATTGTGATATACATATTTATTATACTTAAAAAAACATCATAGTAAATACAAATCTCATAGTTATAAGATAAAAAAAATATATTAAGAATACCCAGAATTTACGTACTTTAATTTTGAGTTGCATTTCTACTGGGTATTTGTTTGGCTTCTGTTGCGAAAATACCTGTATTTACATTATATTATTTGTCTCTTTCAGTCTGGAGCTAAAATTAATATATCTGATGGATCATGTCCAGAGCGCATTGTCACTGTCACTGGCAACACAAGTGCAATATTTAAAGCATTCACACTCATATGCAAGAAATTTGAAGAGGTTTGTATCAAGTGTAAATATATCACATATTGAATTTTTATAAATACTTTAGACAGTAAACAATTTCATTTCAACAACTCTTTCATAATGACCTTTTGTAGAATAAAAACAGTAGTTTCTCCATCCATATAAATAATTTAAATTTATCACCAGCAGAATATATAATTAAAATTTTCGAAAGTCCTACATAATTAAAAAAAAATGATTGAGAACAATATAAATGTTCTATTAAGATAGAAACTTTCGTAATGAAGACACACATAACAAAAAAAATAGATTACTAGACTTAGACATTTCTAGGAACTCTATGTAATTTTTACGATATCCAACATACAATCATAAGCGATATAGCAATTATGAAGCCATCAAAAATTAAAACAAAATGATCTAGGAAGTTTTAATGAGGTCATTAAAAATTAACTAATGTTGTTTTAAGTGAAACAAATATATTTTTTCCTATTATCTTCTAATGTTTTGTTAGTCTCTTAAGGCCTTATGATAGATTCTTATAATATTATTTATCTATTGGCATATAAGAAAAACAAATTGAGTAGCTTCTGCTGCTCTGCAAATTTGATTATGTTTTCGGTAATTTAGTTCTGCACAGAGTATAAATGGTCAGTGAGACATGGAGATGATCCCTAAGTGAGAAGTAAATACACATAACACTCATAGTCCAGGAAGGTTGCTCTTGACACTCAATTTCAATTTAAAATTGGGATTGGGTTCAAAAACTGTACAATAGACACTCTTGAACGCAACACCAGCGCACGATGTTACTGAATACGGCGGTTTTTTTTGTAACTAAATGTAATAGAGTATTTACGATCGCTAGTTCGTAAATATTCTAATTCATTTAGTTGAGTGAGTTAGAGTTTCAATATCTTCTAGATTGGAATTGTAAGTGTATCGAGTTCGAGATTGGAATTGATTTCAAGAGTAGGCCTACTGATCCCACACTAGCTCAAAACTGTAATGTGTAATGTTGTAGGTATTGAGAGCTATGAAGGTCTGAAACAAATAAGTATTTGTAGATAATACAAACTTAGACTTCTGCAATGCCAGGGCACAGCAAAGCCGCTGCCTACCGTTAGCCGAGAGTAAACACATTCAGTGTATCAGTTATGTGTGTATAGTGTGATTGTTTGTTGGTTGCAGTGGTGCTCGCAGTTCAATGAAGGTGGTGGCGGAGGGTCTCGCGCGCCCATCACGCTGCGGCTCATCGTACCCGCCTCGCAGTGCGGCTCGCTCATCGGCAAGGGCGGCTCCAAAATCAAGGAGATACGTGACGTCACCGGAGCAAACATACAGGTGAACATGTCAACCATGCAACTATTCAGACTGAAATAGTTACCACATTCATTATACACCACGAGATTGTTAATGATGTAGATCTGATGTACTACCCTATAATCTCGTGTCACAGTTCTGGGCTGAACACACTGTGTCTTGGGTTACTGGTTACACCCATATAACCCAAAACTTTTTACAAGGTTAGTCAGAAAGGGTGTACTAAACTGTAGCAAACTTAAAGTATCACAAATACTGATTCCAAACCATGAATATAAATAAATAAGACCCAATAGCCCCAATCCCACACTAAGACTTGAGTATTGGGTATCTGGGACTACTAGAGACTGCGGTCTCACAACGCCCAGACCCCAGTGTCCCAGTGTGGGAATCGAACCCACGGCCTCTTGTTCCACAGCCGGCTACTGCGCCACGGAGGCTATCGAATATAATTTAATAAAAATACATTCTAATTTTCATATTAAAATTAAATATTGTGCATTTTTATTAGTACATTTGTTTAATATATATAGAAAAATTGCTTATATTTATTAGTACTTTTATATGTGTCTTTTATATCAGAACACCCTCTCTGCCTATCCTTATATATTAATTTATGTTGTGTATTCCTTCAAATTGAAGTTTCTGTGTTTGTCACATATTTTGTCGGGGGTCTGGTGTTGGGGTACAATGGCCATTTTACGGCCTTCTTAGTACTCTGACACTAGACCCTCGACCCCTTCTTCACCTTCTTGCCCATGGCATAGTGTGAAGAAGCAGGCCGGTATGAGTGTGTTGAGTAGCGGGGATAGATCGTCTCTCGCTACTCAGTACTCTATTTGGACCGCACTGCGCTTACCATCAGGTACAGTGCGGTCACATTGCCATGCCAGGATAAAAAAAAAAAAATATTAAGTACTCAAACTTTAATTCAGCTACATTCACACACACACAAGATAATATAATCTCTAATGTATTTTTTTTAGGTTGCAAGTGAAATGTTGCCAAATTCAACAGAACGTGCGGTAACAATCAGTGGGACCTGTGATGCGATCACACAGTGCATTTATCACATTTGCTGTGTCATGTTAGAGGTAAGATTTAGCCTTATTACTAAAAAAAGCCAAAACAAAAACCTATAAAAAACAACACAGTAACGGTAGGCAGCAGCTGTGTGCCCTGGCATTGCAGAAGTCTATGGGCGGCGGTGACTACTTACCATCAGGCCCGTCTGCTCGCCTGCCTATAGAGGCACTTAAAAAAACGACTAAATAAAACCTTTTTCCAGAGCCCACCGAAAGGAGCAACAATTCCATACAGACCAAAGCCAAATGTATCTGGACCGGTAATCCTCGCTGGAGGGCAAGCTTACACTATTCAAGGGAACTATGCAGTACCAGCACAAGATGTAAGTTTAACAAATAATAACATTAATTCACAAGGCACTGATTTGTTCCTCTTGTCAAGGACTATTAGCGTTATTACGATAAAAAAATATTGGGTAATATGAAATTTAAAAAAATCATGTCTTAAAATATAAGTAAGTTTTGAAAGAAATGACAATGATCAAAGAAACAGGAAATATACGTACGTATAATATGTTTATTTAGTGGCTGTTTTTGGCTGTAACTTGGCGCCTATACAAAGACACCATGAAGTGGAGGTATCGCGTGGCTAAAGTCTAGCCTAGTAGCAGTTACTATAGATTTATTTTATTATATACATAAATATAAAATTAAATTGAAAATTATGACATAAAGTCAAAAAAAACTTTAAGTTGTCCAAGTCGTTTACCCTGTTCTATTTATTGAAAAAGCTGGGATAAGCTGCATAGACTTGATAAAAAAAATTACCTCTGCTTCAACTGTTTTTAATGAGTTGTGACAGTCAGCGCTCGCGTCAATGTCATTGGCGCGGTACAAACCTTAAAAATGTCACCACTTTTTTGACCATAGGACACATGGTAGTATGATTTGTTCGAAAGATCAATTAAACATTATCAAAACTAAAGTTCCATAATAAAACTATAATTTACAAATACTTTTATACAACTATCACTGTCAAGGTCGTTCCGAGAAATTCTTGCACCATGTATTGCACCTAAATCAAATGGATGTAGGAGAATGTACCGGCTGACTGGTTGAACAAAAGACATTCGCAGAAACATAATAGTTCATTGACTCATGTAAATATAAAAAATTCAAAGAAAACTTTAACGAGACATCTATACTTATAATAAATCTGTAGAGAGGTCAATTCTGTACATGAAATATATTTCCAAAATAACTATCAGCGGGTGATTAGTGATCGATACTGACGCCAAAAATGCAATCAGTAAAATTTTTGTCTGTCTGTCTGTCTGTATGTTCGTTATAGAAACAAAAACCACTCGACGGATTTCAACAAAACTTGGTACAATTGTTCTTCATACTCCTGGGCAGGTTATAGTATACTTTTCATCACGCTACGATCAATAGGAGCAGAGCAGTGAAGGGAAATGTTGGGAAAACAGGAGAACTTACTCCATTTTTTAAGCTTCCGTCGCGTGTGCAGCCTTAATAGTTAAAGCTACACAGAAATCATGTATGACGGAAATGTTCTCCTTAAAATTATATAAAAAATATTCCCCGACAGCAAATGTCCATATTTTATGGTTGACTCACAATAACCTTTTTAATGGTTATCGAATTTGTTCTGAAACAATGCATGATTTGGGGAGGGTTTTTATAAACATGGTATTAATTCTTATCCAAATAAATACTTTATTTATCACAAGTATTTAATTTGAACAAAGTTGCTCTCATCTGAAAATTCATATTTAGGCTTTTGGTAAGAAATAAAAAAATACGTATTTCAACGTTTTTAACAAATCATCCCTAAAAGGGGCGAAGTGAGTGGTTAACTTATGAGTTGGATTATATACTTCTGCTCCCGAAAGCAACCTCCACGCGGGCGGAGCCGCGAGCAAAAGCTAGTATGGAATAAAATTCTGAAAGTGTTGTAAAAGCACGCGCCACGCCACAGCGGCGCCTTGTTTATGGGAACGGGGTTAATGACCGTTGATAGGGCTAGGAGGCATATTCTTTTATTTCATTCATACATCATACCATGACATAATATTCTTAATAACATACACAACACATACACTCACGCCTGTAATCCCTGAAGGGGTAGGCAGAGGTGTAACCAGTGCCCCAACTTTTCGCCGAATTTGTTACGGTCCCATAAGGTGATAGGGGGCGAGCCTATCGCCATACCAAGCTCAATTCCAGACACCGGGCTGATACTGAGTATTTCTGAAATATAAAATATTTTTAATATTATGCAAATAAACGGACAGCAGTATGTATCAACCTACCTGACTAACTTTTGCACTGCACTTCGCTCGCTGTCATTTGCCGTGTGTATGCACGAACCATCTCCCAATATTCTTCATTTGATTAATAATGTTTGCCAATCAATGATCACTGTTAAGATTAGAAATAGGCGAAACGCAGAAATAATAAACAAGCTATGGAATGAACGGCGCGCGCGCGACAGCGACTGGAGCCAACACGTGGTGCAAGTAGGGAGGTACCTCTTGCTGGCTCGTCTGTAAATTGTTCGTCATACGTCTGTAAACACACACACACACACACAAAAATGACATTCGAGTACCAAGTACCCTCTATCAGTATATGCGTTGTCTTACCAGTCAGTCTGTATAAAAAGGAACATACGTTTTTAAGTGACATTGACATTCAAATTATTCATTATGTTACATGTGAAAAAACGATTAACAGTTATTATTATTATTTGAATTTATAAAAATATCATCATGTGGTCAGTTATTATTAATCCGTACATTGTTAATAATAACCTGACCGTAAGGGAGTTCGTTCGTTTTTGGATTGCATTAAAACTTACCACTCAAATTTAGTCGTTTCGTAACGGCAAGAGGAAATGTAAATTTAGTAATAAAAGAAACAAAAATATAAGAAAAAAGCATTCTCCCGTCGACGCTAGAGCAGCAGAGGCTCGGAGGTTGCGGTAGGTATGAGAGCTAGGGTGGGCGCTGTGTGGCAGGCGGTGTGCGCGCCCGTGTTCCCGATGATGGAGGTGAAGCCGCCGCTCGTGGGCGCACTGCCGCCTCTCGTTGGAGCACTGCCGCATCCGGCGCATCCCGCGCATCACGCGCTGCACGAACATCACCACCTCGTGAGTGCGCTCGAACACCACTCACCTCATACTTTCCAGAACACTCCACCACTCCCCAACACTCCCCATCACTCTCCACCACTCCCCATCACTCTCCACCACTCCCCATCACTCTCCACCACTCCCCATCACTCTCCACCACTCCCCATCACTCCCCATCACTCTCCACCACTCCCCATCACTCTCCACCACTCCCCATCACTCTCCACTACTCCCCACCACTCTCCACCACTCCCCACTACTCTCCACCACTCCCCACTACTCTCTTCCACTCACCAAAACTCCCCACCACTCTCCAACATTCCCCATCACTCTCCACCACTCCCCACACTCCTACTGGGCACGGGTCTCCTCCAGTAACGCGAAAGGTTAGGCCATGGTCCATCAAGTTGGTCTAGTGTGGGTTGTTAGACTCCACATATACTTTCGTCGTTTTTATATCTTTTTCTCAGATATGCAGGTCTTCTCACGTGAAAAGTTCACGTTAGAAGACCTGCATATCTTTAATGTTCTTGTATAATTATAAAATTTTAACTGTAGGTATAATATCAGAAATAATACATTGCTAGCGTTTCAATTTCTATGGTCGTTGTTTTAATTGATTGGCCACATTCAAACTTTATCCTAACCGGCCAATAAATCTGGCAACCAAGTCGCATTTATTTCATTGATCAAAAATAAAACTGAAGCAGTAACCAAAAGATATTACAATTATGTATATTATGATTGCAACATATACCAGTCTTTTCGCTGTTGGTAATTTAAACCCTTGATTATGTGAGTCGTCGCCCTTTATTTTCCAGTAACTCATTTACCTGTATTACCTATATTACCTTTGGTCCTAAATTTCCTGTATGAGGTTTGTGTGGTGTAAGAGCGGTAATATGATTGGTGCTGCCCCAAATTCCTTTCGGTTTGAATGTGTGACGTCAAACCCCGTAGTGGTCATGAATAATGTAAATAATAGACATCCATTAACGTGAACTTAGTACGGAATGACTTATAACTTTTATTTTGCATTCGTTATACCTTACGCTTTAGAATCATAGATAGACAATACTTCTTATTTGCACGTATTCCCCATACAAATTAGTAGTAATTATAAAACAATAGTATTGCACAATCCTCCGAACCTTAGTTTTAGTAATTAGTATAATGGCACATTTAATCACATGAATTTATTAAATATGTTTACATATAAAATATTCACATTAAAAGCTTTATCTGTTTGTTTTCTGGCATTGCCGAAAAACGAGCTTTAATATTACTATGCTTACAAAGCTCACACGCGTATCAATAATGCAAAGAGTTAATATCGAATATTCCCCAATTGCACCTTTCCTAGTTTTGCCTATGCCTTGCCTTTTCCGTCGGATTATACTATTTTTGTTGTCGTTTTGTTATTTCTTAAAAGATTCATATTAACCATGGAAGCGCATGGCTTAATACAACTTTTTGTATGTAACATACAGTAAAAAATTCGCCTATCTATGTATTTAAAGGTGCATTTCATTCAAGGGCAGCACCATTCAGAACTCACAATGTGGTTTTTTTTTTATAGTAATGTACTAAGCAAATTCGCAGAAACTTTTCTGAACACATTAGTAATAACGCTTGTGTAGTTAATAATATATTATGCTTAAATTAGATACCTACCTTACTAAAACTTTTACTAGCTTTCCAGATCTGATGGTTGAAACAAAACGTATTGATGTTATTTGCGAATTTTCTTAGTTTAGTGATGACGGTTTTCTAAATCTAATTTCTACCCAGGTTACCCTATCCAGCGTTCCTATGTCCCGGCCATGTCAGAGGAGAAAAACAAGCAGCTGGAGCTATTTATATAAATGCATATGTTATGTAACAAGGTCTTGTGTGTTGTGTTATGATTATTGTGAATTGATAAGTATTTAAGGATGGTAGCCCACGACCAAAAACGATCTGTCATCGTTTAACAACCAAAAGCATATAAAATTATTATATAATAGGCTAGTTGACTGTTTATGGGAAACCGTTTTATTTTATTCTTCATAGTCTATATTATTAAAATATATAATTAATAAACATAAAACATAAGTTTTTTAAGATTTTATTTATATTTTTATAAACTAACTATATTTTTCCCACTAAAACGCTACCAACTGTCATGGCCTCTCGTGTGACTCGACCATCCGCTAAACTAATCGACGTTTGGCTCAGCGTTTAATAGATGTTTCATACGGTGTCATGCATGACTGATTTGTGTTTCATGTCACGTGATAAAAGCTTTATTTTTACATATATGTTTCTTGAAAATATGAAATAATTACATATAAATTGACAAATTGGTTTAATTTTCGATATTTTTAGACTAAAATATGTTATACAAAATAAAAATTCTATCAGGTTTTCACTTACTGTTATCTACCCTATTGGATCAGGCAAACAATAAAGGCGGGCTGTTTAGTTTGTTGTAACGACACTCACTATATTGGCCATAAACTATTATTTTTATGATTGCAGTTTGGAAAATTTGATTTTTTTAACAGAGATGTAGGGCACATTTGAGGCGAAAATAATCAGAAAAAAGGTGTTTTTTGGTTTATGCTAAATAAGTCATATATTTTGGTCGTGGACCCTCCTATAAGATTATATTATATTACCTTGGACTGTGAAAATATTGCAAGATACTTATCTGTGCTTTAGTAGTGCATATGAATGTTTGGAGTTTACAAATTCGTGTTTATAGGGTCGATATTTAATTATGATGTATATATCCTCATACTTCCAGACAACAACCATGTGGAGGGCTTTATTGCCTCGAGCTTGTGCCTATAATAGCTAATTAATAAACTATAAAACTGTGTTTTTACATAATTTTCAAATCAAACTTATGTTTGTCCCAAATTATAATACAATATTATTTCATTTAACTAGTTTATCTCTTAGTTTATCTAAAATAATTATGGCACTAGCGTACGAGCCCCTATAGAGTGATGCCAAATATATTCAATCCTTGGGTATCGGGGATCTTGTACTTAAATTAAGATAAACATACTTATTTTGTTTTCATAGATGGGAGGTCTGGCAAAGTCACCCTTGGCTGGACTCGCTGCTTTGGGACTCGGTGGTCTGGGACCTGGTAATGCTGCCGGTCTGAACCCTGCAGGTAAGAATAATATTTTGTGAACAAAAATAAATATCGCTTATTTGGTGCTAGTGGCATACATGCGAAACCGGAAAGTCCTGTGTTCAAATCCCAGGTCAGGAAATTGAAATTGAAGTGTGTGAATTGAAAAAATCACATGTGACATGAGTTGCCCAAGATTGGAATTTGTGCCCGACGAGGTGTTAGTGTCGCCATCTATTTGTTAGTAGCACTTCTAATACCTCTTCGGGGATATAGACGCGATGCGCAACTAACCGTTTTAATAAGACCTATCAAATGGAAAAAAAATAAACGTATTGATTAAAAATTCGAAAGCGAGTCTATGAAAAAAGACATGGCACCAAATATCAATTAATGATGTAAATTGACATAAGTGGCTGCCGTTTTGTTTCTTTATTTTAAGGATGATGACTTTAAAATAGATATCTGTGGTGTCCTGTGCTCATATATGATATATCAATATTTGAATTGAGAAAACCGATACTTCATTTTGAATTTATTGGTTTCAAAATCCATATAATGTGTCTCTGTTTTCAAAAAAAGAAATCATATTAAAAAAATGCTTCAAATATGTTTTTGTTCGATTCAAAACAGATGGACTTAAAAATCAATATCCATAAATTAAATTAAATAAAAAAGTTTTACAAATCAATGCTTTGTTATTATAAATATAACTTGATATTAATATAGTATTAAATACACTCAATAGTCACACATAGTCCCCACAATAGGTTAAACCTGTATGTAGGGTCTGGGCGTTATGGGATTATATTCCCACAACACCCAGATTCAAGAAAAAAAGTATTTGTATATACCCACGGCCTTGTTCCATCGGGTTAGTCGCCCGCTTCAGCCGCTTCGACCGCTGTGGAACGAGGTCGTATTGTGATACGTATAAACATATACTCTGATTTTTAAACTGTCGTGACAGGAGGATATGCCGGCGGCGCAACTAAACAGGCGAAAGTCGCCCTTATTGACGAGTGATTTTGAATTGTATATTTATCGAAATAAAATTCATTTTTGATTGTATTTTACTCACTACTTTTTACCATAAATATTTTGGAAGCCTTGCCAACCAAATAAAGTAAGATGCATATATGCCAATATCAAAAAATAATAATTGCGACAACTTTAGTGTTTGCGCCGCGCGGCCATTGATCGGGAGTGATTTTATTGTGTATTTCTTGTGATTTTGTGTGTTTTGTGTTGTGATTACAAGGTGAGTTGAACTATAATAATTGGTTAGTCGATCCATGCAATAAATGTAAATAAATATATTGGTTTTCGAGTAAATTTTGCATCTCGAAAACGAGACTATGTGACTCGTAATTTTCGGTTATTTACAATTAGTTTGTACATAATAACGTTGAAATAAGCTTTATAATCATATACAGTGATTGTTTTAGTAAATATCTGCATGTAATTTTGATAAAACTTGTAAAATTATTTTCAATAATATCGGTTGGTGAAATTCAAAATACGACGCATCGGCACGAAAATGTTGTTGCATATAACTTTGAGCTGTATTGCTATGAAGTTAGGGACCGTTTTCTTTTTAGCGAAGCATTCAACCGGTTTAGGTAACGTGTTTCTAATAGTGCTGTTCTAGAATATTTACCGTTGTACGATACGATATTGTTATTTGTACTTCGAAGTCGGCATTCGTTTATAAATTGCTCGGAATTATAATTTATGGCTAATATGGCGAAATGGACCTATTAGATTGTACAGAAAAAATAACCATTTTTGAAGTTATTACAGTTGCAATTTTTGTTTTTATATTACAGTACCGTGTCTCGACCGTGGAGAATCAACGACGGGCCGCCATCGTCGCGCTTTCTGGAGGAGCTGTTTGGGGAGGATGAGACGGACTCTGAGGAGCTCACGGACTCCGAAGACCAGACCGATAGTGACGAGGTATTTGCAATTGATTGTTACTGATGTTTATGTAAGGTATAATTTTTAGAAAAGCATCTAAAAATATGTATACCAGATGTTTACACCTTGCAGAATCTTCACAAGAAGTATCTAATGTTTATCTAAGAGCTTTGGTGCTGTGGAATTTATCTACCTTGGTTTAATTTTTTGACTCATGCATGAAGTATCTTTCAAGAATTCACCCTATTTTTGATGTGGTTATTTGTATGTCTCAATGTAAATTGTAAACTCATTTGTAGCAAACTTTGGTTATTTATTTTATAGTACGAGACACCGGACCCGCATCCTCCCCCGCTCTGCACCAGAAGATCTTCGGAGCGGCGAGACGGCGACGATGCGGACGTCAATAGGTCCCGGTCGAGATCTCTACCGCTGTCTCGCCAGTCAAATTCGTAAGCTTTATATTTTTCATCCACATACCTTCAGAACACATTTAGAGTTTTATTGTAGCTAAAATTTCTTTACTGTATACGAAGCGTTTGCTTTGTCTCGAAATATTTATACCGCTCTCTCAATATTCTATCTATTACACCTAATTACGAAAGTAAGTAAATTTCAACAGGAGACAACTGCAATTTTTTTTTATTCAATTTTTATGTGTCTCTCTATTATTTTTCAGATCACCGGGGTCTCCAAGCAGTTGGCTACTTCTAGAAGATGAGGATGATGTGATTCTGCTCATCGTGGCAGAAGATACGCCGGCGCTTGGAGACCAGGAAGAGTTTTATGACCCGGACGCTCATGTCCTGAATGCAAGGGATGAAAGAATGAGTCGTATGCCAGGCCGTATGACTGATGCCCGAGTGGGCGTGGGCGAGGGCGTCCGGGTCGTGGTTTACGGGGTGGACGTCGTCATCGAGTAGGTGGTGACCAACGTGGTCCTCACACTGGCCTAAATATATAATTACAGATAGTGGGCCGGTGAGGAATCGCCAAGTCAGGAAGAAATGTTTCATGTGCGTGCGGGCGGGGCACAGAAACAAAACGACACCATTCCAATGTGAGTCTTGCCATGTACCGCTGTGTGCGGTAAATTGTTTCAAGGCTTACCATTCCTAGTCCAACGGCGCAGAGAGGATTTAGCTAGTTTTTACAAGCTGCTTGGCAATAGGTATCCTTTATGCAGATTGTTTTTGTTGCGTTTATTTTTTTTTGTTTTTAGTAATATTCTGTATTTTCAACTCAAGACATTATATGTTGCCACTATGTACATGTTTCAAATTATGTAAACCTGTGTAATTGATGTAAGGCACTATTTGGGAACACGAATTGAAACAAACTTTCCGTTCTCAACATCTATTTATTCATTTACAACAACAAAAAATGTTAATAAAATAATATACACAACGACTCTGTTTTTTATTTTGTACAAAATAATAATAAAGTTACACCTAAACTTTTTTCTGATTTATCGATAAGCATCGATAAGACACTTGGGCAGCAGCGGCACATTACTAGTCGTAAATAAAGTACGTGTTCGAAGAAAATCTATATTTTTATTTTCAACGATTTAGTTATTTATTCTAAGTGTAAATTATAGCAATTTACTATAAATATACTATATTGAGTATTTATCATGAAAATATAATGTTTACGTAAAGTATGTAGGTAGCTTAGGCCTTGAAAATAGACATTTGAAATTGTCATAATTTATCCGTTTTTACTTAGTAAATGTTGATAATTCTTTCACAACTATAGAAAACAATGTCAAATAATGGTCTCTTGTTTGATTATTAGGGTCGGTCCCCGCTCGCAATATAACAAAAAAATGTTTACAAATCGTAAACACTTGACGTAATCTGAGACTGAGTGGTTGTTTCAAGGCCCTTTTTTTGCTCACATAACCCGAGCAAGACAAAAGAAAGGTTTGTTTTTTCGTTAGCGTGTCTTTTGTACATGAAATCAATAAGACTATTCATAAAAAATATAGTTATAATTTTATATTATTCCAACAACAAGTCGCTCAACACACGATTACGCAATTCCGAAATTTTCGCAATTTACTAAAAGTCGTAATGTCGAGTTTGTTTTGTGGGTATCACAATACAATGTAGTTAGTAATACCCTTCAGTTTTCTTATGCCGTTTAGAGAACGAAGTTTCATACAGTATAACTTGTTTATGGATTATGTACCATAATCCTGCCTCCGAAGTTTGAGATTCCCGCGTTTTACGCTTACGTCATCTATGGTACATATTTAGATTGTCAAAATTTGCCTCCCGGCTGGAGGGGTTAAACTGTCGTGACAGGAGGATATGCCGGCGGCGCAACTAAACAGGCGAAAGTCGCCCTTATTGACGAGTGATTTTGAATTGTATATTTATCGAAATAAAATTCATTTTTGATTGTATTTTACTCACTACTTTTTACCATAAATATTTTGGAAGCCTTGCCAACCAAATAAAGTAAGATGCATATATGCCAATATCAAAAAATAATAATTGCGACAACTTTAGTGTTTGCGCCGCGCGGCCATTGACCGGGAGTGATTTTATTGTGTATTTCTTGTGATTTTGTGTGTTTTGTGTTGTGATTACAAGGTGAGTTGAACTATAATAATTGGTTAGTCGATCCATGCAATAAATGTAAATAAATATATTGGTTTTCGAGTAAATTTTGCATCTCGAAAACGAGACTATGTGACTCGTAATTTTCGGTTATTTACAATTAGTTTGTACATAATAACGTTGAAATAAGCTTTATAATCATATACAGTGATTGTTTTAGTAAATATCTGCATGTAATTTTGATAAAACTTGTAAAATTATTTTCAATAATATCGGTTGGTGAAATTCAAAATACGACGCATCGGCACGAAAATGTTGTTGCATATAACTTTGAGCTGTATTGCTATGAAGTTAGGGACCGTTTTCTTTTTAGCGAAGCATTCAACCGGTTTAGGTAACGTGTTTCTAATAGTGCTGTTCTAGAATATTTACCGTTGTACGATACGATATTGTTATTTGTACTTCGAAGTCGGCATTCGTTTATAAATTGCTCGGAATTATAATTTATGGCTAATATGGCGAAATGGACCTATTAGATTGTACAGGAAAAATAACCATTTTTGAAGTTATTACAGTTGCAATTTTTGTTTTTATATTACAGTACCGTGTCTCGACCGTGGAGAATCAACGACGGGCCGCCATCGTCGCGCTTTCTGGAGGAGCTGTTTGGGGAGGATGAGACGGACTCTGAGGAGCTCACGGACTCCGAAGACCAGACCGATAGTGACGAGGTATTTGCAATTGATTGTTACTGATGTTTATGTAAGGTATAATTTTAAGAAAAGCATCTAAAAATATGTATACCAGATGTTTACACCTTGCAGAATCTTCACAAGAAGTATCTAATGTTTATCTAAGAGCTTTGGTGCTGTGGAATTTATCTACCTTGGTTTAATTTTTTGACTCATGCATGAAGTATCTTTCAAGAATTCACCCTATTCTTGATGTGGTTATTTGTATGTCTCAATGTAAATTGTAAACTCATTTGTAGCAAACTTTGGTTATTTATTTTATAGTACGAGACACCGGACCCGCATCCTCCCCCGCTCTGCACCAGAAGATCTTCGGAGCGGCGAGACGGCGACGATGCGGGCGTCAATAGGTTCCGGTCGAGATCTCTACCGCTGTCTCGCCAGTCAAATTCGTAAGCTTTATATTTTTCATCCACATACCTTCAGAACACATTTAGAGTTTTATTGTAGCTAAAATTTCTTTACTGTATACGAAGCGTTTGCTTTGTCTCGAAATATTTATACCGCTCTCTCAATATTCTATCTATTACACCTAATTACGAAAGTAAGTAAATTTCAACAGGAGACAACTGCAATTTTTTTTTATTCAATTTTTATGTGTCTCTTCTATTATTTTTCAGATCACCGGGGTCTCCAAGCAGTTGGCTACTTCTAGAAGATGAGGATGATGTGATTCTGCTCATCGTGGCAGAAGATACGCCGGCGCTTGGAGACCAGGAAGAGTTTTATGACCCGGACGCTCATGTCCTGAATGCAAGGGATGAAAGAATGAGTCGTATGCCAGGCCGTATGACTGATGCCCGAGTGGGCGTGGGCGAGGGCGTCCGGGTCGTGGTTTACGGGGTGGACGTCGTCATCGAGTAGGTGGTGACCAACGTGGTCCTCACACTGGCCTAAATATATAATTACAGATAGTGGGCCGGTGAGGAATCGCCAAGTCAGGAAGAAATGTTTCATGTGCGTGCGGGCGGGGCACAGAAACAAAACGACACCATTCCAATGTGAGTCTTGCCATGTACCGCTGTGTGCGGTAAATTGTTTCAAGGCTTACCATTCCTAGTCCAACGGCGCAGAGAGGATTTAGCTAGTTTTTACAAGCTGCTTGGCAATAGGTATCCTTTATGCAGATTGTTTTTGTTGCGTTTATTTTTTTTTGTTTTTAGTAATATTCTGTATTTTCAACTCAAGACATTATATGTTGCCACTATGTACATGTTTCAAATTATGTAAACCTGTGTAATTGATGTAAGGCACTATTTGGGAACACGAATTGAAACAAACTTTCCGTTCTCAACATCTATTTATTCATTTACAACAACAAAAAATGTTAATAAAATAATATACACAACGACTCTGTTTTTTATTTTGTACAAAATAATAATAAAGTTACACCTAAACTTTTTTCTGATTTATCGATAAGCATCGATAAGACACTTGGGCAGCAGCGGCACATTACTAGTCGTAAATAAAGTACGTGTTCGAAGAAAATCCTTATTTTTATTTTCAACGATTTAGTTATTTATTCTAAGTGTAAATTATAGCAATTTACTATAAATATACTATATTGAGTATTTATCATGAAAATATAATGTTTACGTAAAGTATGTAGGTAGCTTAGGCCTTGAAAATAGACATTTGAAATTGTCATAATTTATCCGTTTTTACTTAGTAAATGTTGATAATTCTTTCACAACTATAGAAAACAATGTCAAATAATGGTCTCTTGTTTGATTATTAGGGTCGGTCCCCGCTCGCAATATAACAAAAAAATGTTTACAAATCGTAAACACTTGACGTAATCTGAGACTGAGTGGTTGTTTCAAGGCCCTTTTTTTGCTCACATAACCCGAGCAAGACAAAAGAAAGGTTTGTTTTTTCGTTAGCGTGTCTTTTGTACATGAAATCAATAAGACTATTCATAAAAAATATAGTTATAATTTTATATTATTCCAACAACAAGTCGCTCAACACACGATTACGCAATTCCGAAATTTTCGCAATTTACTAAAAGTCGTAATGTCGAGTTTGTTTTGTGGGTATCACAATACAATGTAGTTAGTAATACCCTTCAGTTTTCTTATGCCGTTTAGAGAACGAAGTTTCATACAGTATAACTTGTTTATGGATTATGTACCATAATACTGCCTCCGAAGTTTGAGATTCCCGCGTTTTACGCTTACGTCATCTATGGTACATATTTAGATTGTCAAAATTTGCCTCCCGGCTGGAGGGGTTAATAAGATAGACTAAAATGACATTTGGTGGGTTGCCATGTTATCGTAAAGTAAAAATAGTGTTGTATCCTGAGTGATCGAGTATGTCGATCGAAAATCGGAACATTGTGATTTACTTTCTTTTACAATAAATTGTTTAAGTGTTCGTTTGAATTTGCATTGATCAGTAAATGAAAAACCGAACTTGCTTAAGTTTTGTTGCGTTAAGAGCGCAAGGTATATTCGTACAACCAATCGCGAACTAAGAAGGAAGACGAATGACGCTCAAAATGGCGGATGCCTACCATTTTTAACCATATAAGTAAATTTCTACACAGGCAATAGAATAAATACACATACCTACTAACAAAATAGTAAATAATGAACAAAATTCTGTCGACCGCATTTATTTATTGTTAAATAAACATAAATTATTAATTTTATTATATTTATTTTATTACTTTTATATTTACTAAACATTTAATAACATCAATTAGTAAAATTAAATCGAAAGGTCATGTCACAACAGGTCGATGAATCATTCATAATCAGCCATACTACACTATGCTCTCTACGCTTGCAACATTAATCACTATTTTATTTTAAAAAAAGTAGGGAGTAAAATACAAGCCAAAATCATTTTTATTTCCATAATATTAATGTTAATAATAGCATGTAAGAACGGCGAAACTGGTCAGTATTTGAACGCACCGCGGCACCGCCGGCAAGCTTATGAGTCAGACTGGTTAATCACTCGAGTCTCGAAGGATATTAAAATAAAAGTAAGGAGTACAATACAAGCTTTTATTTCCATAGCATTAAAGTTAAAAATAGCATGGAAGAACGGCGAGTGTTGCTAGTGTTGACGCACCGCCGGCGAGCTTATGAGTCATGACTGGATAAAAAGAAAAGGTCGCTCGCAGCTGTCATTTTAGTCTACCTAATTAAAAATATAGGTGATATGAATGTGTAATATGTAATGTGTAACGAGCTCGGTGGTTGGTGTTCATTAACGGTGTGTGTGTAAGTGTGCGCTCTCCCAGCGTTGGCTGCGCTGGCGGGCTCGCAGCTGCGCACCACCAACCAGTCGCGCAACCAGCCGCAGACCAACCAGCAGTCGCACGAGATGACCGTGCCCAACGAACTCATAGGATGCATCATTGGAAAGGTATGTACTATATAGGATGTTGCAAAATAGAACATTCTGTACTCGAACTCATGAAAGCACCATGTATAGAGTTGGTGATTTGTAACATATCAATATAATTCAATAAAAATTGCTGGTGGTAGGATATCATATCCGCCCGTATAACGACCACCGTACACAGGGTGTAAAACCCACCATAGTGGCACACGCAAGTGTTTCGCGTTGCGGGATCATTCTGTGTATATCCGGTTTTTTTGTCGGGGGTTTAGAGTCAGGGTATGCTGTTTGGCCGTTTTACAGCCTTCTAGGTACTCTGACATTAGACCCTCGACCGCTTCTTCACCTTCTTGCCCATGGCGTAGTGAGTTGAGTAGCGGAGGATAGATTGTTTCTTGCTCCTCGATACTCTAATTGGACGGCACTGCGCTTACCATCAGATTCAGTGTGATCATTTTGCCGTGCCAGGATAGAAAAAAACGTAAACCTCATCTTATCTGAGTAATTGTAATATGATTTTTTTATGCAATCATTCGTTTTATGATCCCTGAAGCCAATGATAAACACTAACGAACTATTTTTGCAGGGCCTAAGTATATTTAATGCTTGAATATCGGTTGCCACCAAAAAGTTTAAAAGTAACGATTAATTACATTTTAAGCTCGTGTTACAAAAATGCCTAGAAAAAAAAACAAACTGCATTTTTGTTTTTACGTACTTACTAATAAGTTTCTAATCATCGACTCTATACATGGTGCTTTCATTAGTACTCTCCTTTTGCAACACCCGGTATACTATACACGGTGATTTTATTATAATATACAGTGTAAACTCTATATAGCGAACTTCTATTTAACAAAAAATCCTTATAACATAGAAAACATAAAAACATTGATTATTCATTAAAATAATCATTTAAGATATATTTTTTCTAAAAACTTAATGTAATAATAATAAAAAGTCAGCTGATCGGTTCAATGACCGCGCGATGAACCAAGCATCAACGTGAGCAATAAATTTTAATATTGTTAGGTGCCATCAAATATACTCGACGAGCTAAAAAAATCCTAGAAAACTACTGCACTGGTTAGTTACGTCGTATTTTTAATTAAAATAAAAATAAGGCTTTACATCAGTTGCTCTGGTAGTCTGGTAGGCTTGGCCCGGCATTTCAACTGCCCCTTGCCACACCTCGCGGTTTTTAAACGCACATAACACATACATAAAAACCTTTCAATTTGTTCATTATAGGGCGGCACCAAGATCGCTGAAATCCGCCAAATCTCCGGCGCTATGATTCGGATATCTAATTGTGAAGAGCGCGAGGGAGGCAGCACTGATCGTACCATCACCATATCCGGGAACCCAGACTCCGTGGCTCTCGCTCAGTATCTCATCAACATGAGGTGAGTTGTAATATAATTCATTCATAAAGTAACAGGTGTGCTACTAAATATCCTCCACAAGTCCTCCAGAAGTCCAACAGACAATTTGTTTGCCCATTCTAGTCCACAGTTGATCACACCTAAGCCCACCTCTGAGATCGATTTACTTGATATCCCATGATTATCCTTCAATCTATCTACCTTTACGGACCATTCGAAGTCGGTTTCATACCAAAAAAATTGAATGGCGTCTGACTCGAGATACTTGTACAATTGCATAGACGTGATATTTTTTTTATATTTAACTACATTTTCAATTAAATATGTTCTAGAGTGATTCGCAAAATCAATTATATTTTGACCTTTTCATCAGCGGTTTAACCTCTATATTTAATTATTTCTCCAAAGATGAAAAAAAAACATTTTTCATTGCGTTCTATATAAATTGTTCTTTTTCTGTGTACATGACAATAGCACACATGCACTCATATGAATCATCCAACTGAAAAATATATATAATAATGATCAGAAATATGCTCTACTTCATTGTTGACTAGTTGTTGCTAGTGCAACCATTTGCAAACAGTTTAGTGGATTACCAGCTCGGAACTGTGGGTGTGATACCAACCTTTAAACAAAAATATTGGGGTCTCTAACGCGGTGTCTAATTTTTAGGGTCAATCATCTTAAATACAACATAATGTGATTGCAAGTTGCCATATTACCTTGATATTTAATGAAATAGTACTAGATCCTTTCATGGTGTAGACATTATTCAACGTTTTCATTAGCTATAATATATAACTTGTTTCTGGTGTTAATACTGGATATAATAAATTGATACTTGGTGACCGGGCTAGCATCGTATATTTCATTGTCAGCATTTTGAGTACCGCGGCGGTTATTAGCTATTCATTTAATTCGTACGCAATTGATTATCACCCGTGTCGCGTGTACTTACAGCAAGCTAATTTATTATTATTCTCATCTAGTTATTATATCTACATTAGACATAGTTATACGTTCAATAAAATAAAAAAATCAATATAATCTTAAAATAAACTCGCGATCTCGAGTCAGCGCCAAGTCGATCTCTCCCGCTCCTTCGAACCGGTCCACTTCGTCGCCTGACCCTATACAAGCGTCCTATCCCGGTCCCGCAGCGTGGAGCTGCAGAAGGCGAATCTGGAGGGTAGCTCGTCGGCGGGCGGGGCTGGCGGGGCGAGCGGGACGGGTGGCGGGGCTGGAGGGGCGAGCGGGACGGGTGGAGGGGCGGGGGCAGGGGGGGCACTCGCCTCCGCCATCCCGCTGGCGCAGCTGCTCAGCAAGAGTGGCGCGCTCGGGGCACTCAGCTCGCTGTCAGCACTGGGCGGTCTCGGCGAGCTGCTGAGCGGCGCCGCGCCCGCGCCCACGCACACCACCGGCGTGCATCGCTCGCACAAGTTCGGCGCGAGACAGAGGGACGACGACGCGCCCGCCAAGACTTCCAAGGAGCGCGCCAAGTATAACCCCTACTAGGGCACTCCCTAGTCCCTACTGAACCACCTTGCCGTTTAGAAACGAGTTGATAGAGTAGATTGTACGTGTACCGCGCCGCGCCGTAACAGACAGGTCGCGTGTGACGAGAGACCATCGCTCCACGGCTGTACGGCGTATTGTAATGCTGTATCCTACAATAAACTTGACAGAATCGTCGCTCGTTTTCAAAATATAAATGGTAGGCACGTTAATCAATAATTTGACATCGAAAGATTGATCGGTTGTCTTTTGACGATGAATTGATATCTCCATACGTCGGTTTATTAGTACAAAACGTTATCTCGAATTATTGATGATGTACCCCTTTACTCATAAATAATTATAAAAGAGGCATTCTGACTATCGCATGTCCCTTATCATTCTTGTAGCATACAACATAAGATAAATAAATAAAGCAAAATATTGAATCGTCTATGAATAAGGGGGTAAATGTCGAATGGTTTCTATAAAAGTAAAATCAAAATGTAACGTGACTAACGACAACATAAATTTTGACAATAGTAGGAGGTACGTAGAAGCTAAAAGGCTGTAGATTACAGAGTGCTTCGCGTTTGTGTAAGATATCAGTAAACTAAAATACAGGGTGTTCAGAGAATACATCAAACTTTACTTCATGTGTTTAATATAATATAATTATAGCAAGGTCACCTTCTTAAGACAATATCATTAAAGATAGATCAATTTTGTATTCATTGAATTAATTTAAAATATCCCTTTAAATAAATTCATTGTCTTAAGGATTTTTCCTTGCTGTAATATTTAATATGAGGAAACTTTTAGATAAGATTCACAATGTAACATAGTTGTGTTACGATAAGTAAGTGTAAATGCTTGGTTCTTTATTGTCATGTTTATGATTAATGTTAGAAAGTGTATTATAGCACATCGGATATCAATCAGCTGGTCACACTCGTGTTATTAATTTTCGAAAACCAATGATTCTATCCTAGAATCGCGATTTTGTTCTTTGTTGTTAAAATAGAACAAAATTGCGATTCTGCTAGACGACCAACAAAGCTAATAATTTAACCTCTAGGTATAGATAGATCATCGACTAATTTATTTATTTATTTGGGAAACAACAGAAGCAATAATACGAAGTTGTGCTCTAACTCTAGAAACTGTACTGAACTGAAGTTAGGTCATAGCGCAGCTATATCTTGTACAGTATCCAGAAATTTGAAATTAGGCGGATTACTAAACAATTACCAGGAAAAAAAATTGAATCACTATTTATAATATATCGAGAAAAAATATTAATGTATAATTTGTAATTGCGCAGAGTTTGCAGCAATCAATATATAACAAAGTTTATTTTTCTTGAATTGAAAATTGGAATAAAAACAATATTTTGTATCTGGAATCCACAAAACCTTTAAAAAGGTTCTTGGATTTCTCGGAAACAAAAATCTGTTAACATCCTTGGTTTTAATAGAACGAGTTAACGTATCTTCATATAAATCATTTTACATTTCCATACAAGTATTCACGTTAAACCGCTTTGCCCCATTACTGGACATTAAATTGTTAATCGTTTCATAGAAGAAAAAAAACACTTTAATCACACACAACCTGATATTACGCTAAATTAAATTAAACTATGAGGAATCTCACACAACCCAGGTGGAAACAAATAATTAGGAATCAACAACTTCTTGCAAATTTAATTAATTTCAGTAAAGAAAAGCAGAGAGAACCGTGTGTAGTTTTCGAATCTAAAAGCACAATTATTTAAATCCACTCATCAATTAAATTATTAGAAAAAAAAATGGGTGTGTTTATGTACGCGCGTGAGAAGTTATACTTCTTTTTAGCCTCACTAAAAATAGGCGCGAATTATACAATGTGGTCATTAAAATGCCATAAATGACGTAAGTGTAATGAAAACAATGGAACGCATATATTTTAAACTTAAAATATCACGGCCAGCATGTGAAAGTATTATGAAAGACCGAAATAATAAAAAGAATAACAACAAAATATTTTTAATGCTCAGTACTTTATAGTATCATGTAAGACCTAAATAATATTACTGTATAGTACTTATTCGGTCTTCCATAACGTACTGGCCACATTTAAATGATTAATTTAAATTTTATAATTCAGACCGAAGCTTCTAGCTCTTAAGGAGGTCAATATTATATCAGTTGTATAAAAACCTGTATCAAATCAAATTTCTGCTAGCCTGGTACTTAGGGCAACTTCAGAGGTGTTACTTTTGTGTCACGCGCATCTTAAAATTTCACTCTCATCATTTTTAATAACGCTTCTAAAGAAGTATAACTTCAAAAATTGTACTATAAAACTCTAGGGTTAGTAATCGAACCATGTCGCATTGTGGTCAGGGTTTTATTTGATGAAAGTCAACAGTCTGAATTAAACATTTAAACTATAATGAAGTATTGTTTGATGGTAGCAGCTCTGTGTGACGCATGAAGTTAGATCATTTTTTTATATAAAGTAAAATTATCATCATAGTTGCTAGTCGATTTTTAATCGAAGGTTTTATTTCATGACATTCGTTTTTATGTTTTATTTAATATATTGAATGTCATGTTGTCTGCACGTCGTGTTATGGACTTAAACTCTCGTGTAAGGTGTTTTGAAGTTTAATTATTTGCATATTATTCGTACACGAATTATCAATATTATATAATGTAACTCTTGCAACGTTTGATCAAATCAGTAAAATATATTGCCGTTGCCAACCTGTTAACAGATTTCAATTGGAATGTATCTTTGCTACGTTTTTTATAACTTCCACTTAGAAAATAAATCATTTAAACTTTTTTTATAAATAATATTAAGCTAAAATGTAATTAGATTTTTTTTACATTACAATTCTCACCATAGAAACACTTGGGCTGTAACGTATATAGGTATAGTTGAACAGTAGAGACGGAACGCGTAAGTACTGGCGTAGTTAGTGAAGTGTGTTCTAAATAGAACGGTATGCGGTACTGACGCATTTCGTCTCTACGTTGTCTATTAATTAGTGTGAATTCAAAATTGAGGTCCAATTCGTATGTTTCTAAAATTAGCTCCATAGGAGAAGGGACAGTATAATTTTTATTTGTAATATAAATCATGTTAATTTAAGGTTACATTTCGTATCTTTTCAGGAATATTATTACGCGCTAGATCCGTTAAGCAAAAGTGTATTGTTAAGTACATACTTAATAAAATGATAATTGTAGACGTGTTATTTTATTACCTTGAAACTATTTAGCTTTTAACATGTTTACGGTCCAAACGTTAAGTGCAGGTAAATATATCATAAATGGTCCGAACTATTGTGCTTCCTCAAGAACCCACATCATTATCCTGCCCAACCCGTTACCTGACACGCTGAACTTTGGCCTATCGAGTACCTACATCCTACAGTTCACCGGATCATCCACTACCCCGGTAAGAAATTTCCTTTACAATTATATATGTCTCCTAGTACGTCCATACAGTACGAAGTATCACAACATAATGCTTGACGAAACTTTATTTGTGTACTGTTTCCCGTCAACACCACATCCAAGCGATCCAGACGAAACATCCATTCATACGTATTCGTCGTAACTTTACTCGTGAATAGATATGTTGAATGTACAGTACAGTGTAGTATGCGACAGCTTGACATGGCAATTTTCTAGTGTTGTGGCAAAATGTAGCAGGTAGTTTATATCGATATTTATTTTATTGCATTGCAAGAAAATAAGACTAAAATTAATTAAATTAGGTTTATTATAAGTAACATATTTTATAATAATATTTTATTTATCACAATTAATATCAACTATGGGCGATTTTAATTGTTTATTGGGTCTGCTAATTTCGATTCATATTCTATTCTGGGTAAAGTTCTATAAAGCCGGTGTAAAACGCACCCATATCCAATGTCTGATTGACAGAGTGATTATAATAATTGTCTTTCCGTTTAATGTCACAATTTTCTAATACTTTTAGATTAGTTCTCGTGCTTAAGAATGAATTATTGGTTTTTTGTTTTAACGCGTGACGAGGAAGCGAACGAAGTCATTGTAATACACAACGACAAACAATGTGAGCGATATCGATAAACGCGGTCGACGCGAACTCGTGCGTCGTGCAGTGCTACGACTAAAACGATGTGGGATGACCCCCTCCCCCGCGCCTCACCTCATACCCCGATTGCCATGTCGACCTGTCGCGAACAATACGTACAGTGACTGCATGTGGTGTGTGGTGTTGTGTTGCAGGATCACCATGGAGACGGCGGGGCTTCCCCTGCCCGGGTACCACTACATCGCGCCCAACCACATCGTCAAGGCGCCGATACATTGAATGGGGCTGCGTGGAGTGGCCGCCACCTGCCCTACCCACCGGCCGGGCGCCCGCGACCTGCCTCCACTATACTTCTTCAACGTGAACGCCCATCTCTAGCGAGCGACGAGGACCCACCATGGTGACCATTCATGGTGTCTGCTGAGCATAATAATATGTTTACATTTGTTACGAGTTTATAAGTATTTTAGATATTCTTATATTTATTCTCCACTGTATTTGATTGATTGAATAATATTGTGTCGGTAATTAATAAATTAGATAAAAAAGGAACAGATGGGACCGACTGGAAAAATTCTATATCGGTGATGTTGAAAACGACTGACGTTGTATATTATTGATCGATCCGTGTTCGGTGAACGTCGGTCGGCTGCGGCCTTACGGGACACACTTATTTTGAATAGTGAACGATTTGATAATATTTTCGCATAGTTCAGCGTTCACGGATCATGGATTTCTGAAAATGTATGCAGGAGTTAGCTAAGCTGATCGAATTTACTATGGATTTAAGCGGTTGAGTATTTCAATTATCTATCTATTCTTTATTTGATTGGGTTCGATACTGATCACGTGATCACAAATGATAATGTTCAAAATAAAAATGGAGCGTCGGCGAACAGTAGCTGTAGATGGTGTATAAGGTGTAGAAGGTATAGATGCGTTACAATCGACCTCGGGCCCGCTGACGTAGCGTAGTATTAGTTTAGCGAACAGAGTGAGAGGGTTAAAGACAATATTTGTACATAAAATAATCGTAATGACCTGGACAATTAGGTGTTACAGTAACAAGTAACAAGGCAGCGGCGAGAGTCGCGGCGATACGAAACCGATGGGATCAAATCCTTTAAGAAATTTACATTAAACGGAACGCATTACAGAGGCGGAGCGTACATTTCATTTAATGTCGTCTGTAATCACAAAACAAAAGACGTTAGTTGTATAAACATAGTTTTGCTAAATGTGATAGTCTTGTAATTTATTTTACATTTGAACGAATGAGATCTCTAACATATACACAATGTGTGCAATGTGCAATGTGCATCGGCTACTGGAAATTTAAGTCGACTAAATAATATTGGTCTAGGGATCAAGCCAAAGATTGTTAAAATTTGTTTAACATTAATAATGTTGTGGATTTATGCTAAATTATTCTGAGAGTAGGTAATGTTTAGTGAAGTAATGTAGGATGACTTAATTAATTATTTTATTACCCTCTCCAGACTGCTCATTGTTTTTAGGCGTAGACTTAAAGATAATAGATATTACTGTGGTTATCTACATATTTCGCAAAAAAAAACTAAAAAAAAAACACATAGTCTAAGGTAGGTTAAGGTAATTATAGGACCATTGTTCTTGAAAGCTTTCCAGTGAATATTATTTTATTTGCATAGAAAAAGACTAGTGCCACGAGACAACAAAAATCGAGTGCCAAACAAATTGTATTTGTAATTCATAAAACTTGTCGTGTATTAAGTATGTTGTATTTTAAAACACTTCTAAATCTAGTAACAAATGTTAAGCTATTGTAAGTTACGGAAGTTAATTTTGCACTCTAGTTGTAAGATTACGGAATTAGATCCAAGATATTATTATATAGGTTCCAAACATATCCCGACGACATATTAAGTCTCCCCGTGTCTTCCCCCAACTATATCAGTACTAAAGGTATGATTGTGCCAAAGTTGTGTTAAAAAATGTGTGAATGAAGAATTTGAAGCGAATGTCGAGTTGAAGGTGTTGAATTATTTAGATTGATGGTTTTATTTCGTTGGTATTATTTTTGTATTATTACACTAGTCAAATTGTTCTGAAAAAAAATAGAAATTTCTTTTTTCAATGCTAGTCAAAAAATTATCCCATTGGTTTGCTCAATTTAAAACAAAGTGTTTATTTATTTTATTTTGTTTCTTATTTGACAAATTGTTTATTGTTTGTGTGGTGTCGCTTAAATGAAATTACTTAGCAATAACATTTTTGATAAAATCAATTATTTATAGTCTAAACAATTTGCAATTAAGAAAATGTATAGAGCTTTGTAAACTAAGTACCACACAGGTAAAATAGCGTTAATTCTTAGAGATAGGTAACTATGAAATGATAAGTTTGAAAAATAGAAACTACTAAAGAGAAGAGATTTCATAGCTGTGATTAATGTTCGAAGGGCACTTTTGTGCAATTGCTACGTCAGGTAATGGACGCCGTACGATGTAGACGATATAGGCAGAGTGGCGACTCGTCGGCTACACGTAGCTACACATAGCTACACGTAACTACACATAGCTACACGTAACTACACATAGCTACACGTCGGCTTGTAGTGTTAGTGCACGCTTTTAGTTGGTGACAACCGACTGGTGACGCGACATGCACACTCGACACTCGACAAACGACCAGAAGGAAACGAGCAATCTATATTTTATATATATATTGCATGCAACAAGGCAATTGTAACGCAAATACTTTATAATTATTAAGTATTAGATGATTGGTGTTGTCGTCAATATTTAGTACAATGCAATTTGAATTACTAGTAGGTAAATAACTATTTAGTGTTAATTTGTCACGTGTCATTACGTTCATTTATATTTTATGAAGATACTCAAGACAATCAATATAATCTTTATTATACTCGTATTTAGAGTAGATATTATTATAATATACTGTTGTTATTTTGATTTGCTCAATTTTTTGACTATTATTATAAGCTAAGCTTCAAAATTTATATTAAGTTTGTATCTTATTTAATGAACAAGCAATATTAAAGATTGATGTGAATAAGACATATCTCGCAGGCGTGCGCCATGCAGGAATGTATTGAACTGCGAAAATATTATTATTGTGTAGGTTAATATTTTTTATCTAAACTTGATGCTAAATCATGTTAGATTGAGGCGGCGATGAGTATTGTAACTTGATAATTTAATCCGCTTATTTGATTTATTTTATTTATAACAAGAAATAACCTATCTATGATCGTTCGTGTTTGGCGCTGACTTTTACAGGCTGCAAAGAAAAGGGCCCATAGATAGTAGATTTTTTCCCCAGCGCCCCTTACTTTATTAAATAACCGAATTGCGCTGCCATATTTATATTGTATACCAAAATTTTACATTTCTTAATAAATGTAATGTCCTGAAAGATTCAAATATGTGCCATCTGTTTTCAAGTTAACTTCGAAGTAATACTCCAATCAAACAACAAGGATTATATATCATTTGAAATATAACAACAGCGCACTTGTCTCAGGGGGTTAAAATTTCTTTCAATATACCTATATTTTATTTGAATGTTATAAAGTGTATTAGCCTTTATTGACAGGGTCAGACTGCGTTGTATAATAGTATAATTAAATTCAATTTTAGCAAATAAAAGTAAATGTAATAGTAATTTTTTTTAACATTTTCATGTTATAGCACCTGAATTTGAGATATGCACCATTTTTAATGTCCTATTTATCGGATTTTGTGGCGATTCGATTGATAAAATTATCTATTTGTTCGGATATTTTGTATGAAATCCTTTTGATGCATATATATACGAGCAAGGATTTACACGAAATCTATAAATACTAAATTGCGATATACAAAAATATTTTACTACGACATAAATATGTATATCATATTACAGGTTTCAGACGATTGGGTAAGAAGGGTTGTGTAATTTGTTAAGCATATACAGTATTCAATATTATATCTGCTTGGATCCTTCTTATATCTAAATAAAGAACTACAAACTCATCATTATTGTAGTTAATCAGGGTATAAACAAATATGATAGAGATGGTATCACAATAATTTCATCTAACAATCTTATAGTTCAAATAAATCTATGCTTATGTGAATAAATAATTACAGCACATTGATGTGTGTGTATTTGCAGCAATTCTAAATTGTTATATTGTCATTCAATCACATGAATGCAATTCAAATTGAATTCGACGTTAACGAACGTTTAAACAAGCGTTCAACATTATGTCGGATTGTTTATTTTCGGTCCTATTATTCTGTATGTTTATGTCTATGCCTCGTATTTCAAGTTCGGTGTTTGCATAATGTAGTATTAAATTTTTATAGTAATTATCGACTGAGTATAGTTAAGAATCAATATCAAAATCCAATAAAACCAATCGGGTGTGTTGATTCACTGCTGCAATTTCAATAAGCATTTAATTTTTAATTTAATTATAGAGAGCATTGTATGAGCTTTCTGGAATGTCTTATTCTCAGAAACGATGATTCAAGTATGGTTTAAATAAACATTTAATCAGAATTTGTTATATTTATAAATTCAATTGTAAACTAGTATTAATAAGATATTATAAATGATTTTGATGGACACAAACGAGGCGGCTATTGTTTAGGAAGTATTTATGTATGTACTTAAATCAGTTTGACGTTTGTTCATAAACTGACTGAAATGTACTTTACTTCTTTCTGAATCTTTAAAATCCCAAAAACATTTGAAAGACCTAATTATTTTTATTCGCTGATACGTTTGTGTGCAATCAAAATAAAAATTAAATCTTTGTCTTTCGTCACAGACTAGATGTTCACTTGTCATATCTTTCAAATATTGTAATTGTCGAAATATCTAATCGTTTCAAATTGATTAATGTTATGAATATAAATGTTGTACTTACGGTAACAGTATACTGTCATTGAGGTTCATTTAATATATTATTAATTGATGTTTGTTTTTATTATGTTAATTCAATAAAGTGTGTAAATAAAAAGGAATTTTATTCTACCCATATACACGTAATATAAGTATAAAATATATGTCGGAGTATAATGAATACAGAGACTGAATTGACTTACAAATAATTTTATATTTTGTACATTTTGGGTACCGTCGGTTGTTTTACTATTTTGAAGGTAGTTTCGAGTTGTTTATTGGATGATCTCATTCGTAGTGGGGCACAACGAAAATCACAATATTAAAGTGCCTCGTCATTTGGCAAAGCATTCAGGAATAATTATTAGACGAGTCAATATCCTATCTCGAATAGTTTAGTAATTTAGAGGTCGTAATGCCCAAGTACTGTTTAACTGATCGTTGCCTACAATTAAAGTAAAGATCTAACGCGTCTCAGTGCAAAGTGTAATTGTAAACCATGGTTTTTCTTGCAAATACTTCTTTCCATGGATTATTGTATTCCGAACTGGCAGTAGCTTAATAAACTGTAAAGTGTTCAACTCGTATTATTTCTACGAATCTATCATACGATGTGCATCCTGTCTATATCTGGAGATCGGAGAGAGATGTATAAACCCTCTTCCAGCCTCGTCACATGGTGACCTGTGACTTCATGACCCATCACCTGGACATATATACGCTTATTATAGTAATAGCACTATAAAAATCTTCAGGTTTAAACAGCATTACGCTTGCAATAAGCCAGAAAATTTGTAAAATTGAAGTATCTAATACTATCAAACATGAAAAATTCGAATTAAATTGTAGGGTACCTAGAAAATGAAGTTATTATTAGCAAAATATTTATAGGCTGCATTGATAAATTGTCATGAGAACTATGTCACAGAACACACACCAAGCAGCCTTTTCCAAGGACTATGTTCAAAATCGATAAATTTTTCAATAGTGACTGGCTATATCCGGCTAAATCAACGAGCCTATTAATTTAACTACTTACCTGTTTTAAGACATTCGATACATTGAATAAATCGAACGTATTTTTAAGTAGTCATTTTTTAATTTATGAATATGTACTTGGTACTAGTAAATAAAAGAAATCTAAAATAATATTTGATACCTACGTATTAAAAATCATTATGTATTATTAAAATCTTTTATTAATTATAAAATATATTTTACCCACTCAATCAAATCACAACGATTCTAAAGAAGTTTCACTTCAAAAAAATATAGCACAGAGATTATGGAACGACAGAAATATAAATAAATAAAGAAGCCAGAGTGACGCCGTAACGCGTTACGTTACAAAGCGGTTTACCCTCGCATAAGAAGTTATCACTTCAATAATAGGTAGTTATAAAAACAAATAAGAACGAACTGCATTTTTAATATTTTTATACGTAATTTACTTTTACATAGTAACGCTATTAAGAATTAGGCAGGTAAAGTTTTGTAGAAACCATTTCTGACATTTATTTTTTGTAAGGATTGGGTCAGCAGATAAGTTAGAAATTTCTCGCAACTTGACCACATTTATACAAAAGGCGTAATGTATGAGTTAAGTACAAAGTTTATAAAAAACAGTAGATTCACATTGGACTTGAAAGTCGTCAAGGGTTCTACAGAGATATGAGATAGAGGCTGCACTGATCACAATCAATGTGAACTAACTTGAATGTAATTAGGTAGACACTGGTAAGAAAACATATCAGCTAAACAAGAATTTTCAATAAATACATCAAAACTCATTAACTCTCGCACCCATAAATTCATGCGGAGGCAGAGGTGCAACCACTGCGCCTACCGTCAGGCAAAGTAAATTTCGTCCCATCATATGATAAGTTACCCCTCTCTATTAGTAGAGGCGGCCGGTGCCCAGCAGTGGGACAAAGATTAATACAGGGCTAGTATTATTATAGGTATTAGGTATATGATAAGTGGCGAGCATTTTGCCATATCGGGCACAAACTCCAAAGCGGGAAATGATGTTAATAGAATACATATTATATATTTTTTAAACAGGTGCTGTGTACACTTTTAACATTGGCACTTTATCGTCATGATTGCAAATCGGGTCAGAATTAAATGAAAAGGTTCTAGGCATTTTTTATAAAACTATAATGTTAGTAAAAAACGGAATGGATTCTAGTAAAACCATACTGTATACATGTAGAGCATCAAAGAAACTTGAACAAATACCAACATACATTATTTGGGCAGGTCGTTATGAATAGAGTTGTCTGCATAGAATATTCTTGTAACGTGTAATTTAGTATTAGTTAAACTTTCATACAGTAAAGTCGTTTTTTTTATTTTTCAAAAACGTTCCGAGCAGCGCTCCAAACTTATCTAGGTACATGTAGTTTCTCACATAATATTGTTGCGCTGATCATTGATAAGTTGGTTTTGTTTCATCTACATAAAAGAGAACTAACTTAGTAACTAGGTACCTACTTTGAATAATAAAATGTTATGCACTTTACTTTGTCTAAATCGTTTAGAGATATCGAAATAATGATAACTGTTATTTTAGTTGGCTCCAAAAGTAGGTAGGTATCTCTAATTATTATTAAGACAGCGGCACATCTATACTTATATATAAAGCTGAAGAGTTTGTTTGTTTATTTGAACGCGCTAATCTCGGGAACTACTGGTTCGAATTGAAAAATTCTTTTGTGTTGGATAGCCCATTTATCGAGGAGCGCTATAGGCTATATAACATCACGTTATGACCAATAGGAACTGAGCAGCAATGAAAAATGTTGCAATAACGGGGAAAATTCATTCCTTCTGAGAGCTTCCGTTGCGTGTGCTGCGTTAACGGTTTAAGTTACAAAACAATCATGTATAACGGAATTGTTCCTCTTGAAAAGTTCTAAAAAAAAGTCCGCGATATGTCTATCTTTTTCGGTTGGCTCACTATAACCTTTTTAATGGTTATCGGATTTGTTCTGAAACAATGCATTATTTGGAAAGTGGTTTGGCATTAATCCTTTTCCTAATAAACACTTTATTATGTTACATTTTCATGACTAAACGGGTGAACGAATCCTAATGAAATTCAGCAGAGGGATAGATTATATCCTGAGAAAGGACATAGGGTATCTTTTGTCTCAAAGAAATATCTTGAAGGAGGTGAAATAGGGGTTGCAAGTTTGTATAGGCAATCCGTCATACCTCAACTTAGGGATCTGAAAATTCATAATTAGGCTTTTAGTAAAAAATAAAGAAATACGTGTTTTTACCAAATCATCCCTAAAAGGGGCGAAGTGAGGGGTTAACTTATGAGGTATTCTTTAAATGTAATCTCAAGCTTCAGGCACAACACCTGAGAGTCAGGACGATCGCTATAGGCGCCTCAGTGCAGAAGACAACTCCTCGCATTGTATACTTCTGCTCCCGAAAATAACCACGCGGGCGGAGCCGCGAGCAACAGCTAATAATATATAACTAGCTTGGAATTGAAACTGTATCGAGTTCGAGATTGGAATTGATTTCAAGAGTAGGCCTACTGGATTTTTCTGTTAGTTTCTCGTTAATTTGTTTAGTAAATAATTTATACGCGCTTTTGTTAAGATTACATACACACCTCGCTATCAGTTTCAAAATCTAAGAAGATTACAGTGGGTATATTTGATAAATAGTTCTCAACTAAGAACCAACAAGGACAAAAACTGTTCGCTTATTGACTAAAATGACCGTTTTCTAGACTCGCACGCAACCTTAACTAACCCGCTTTGGACTACCTTACCCTACTGACAACAAATCTTATTAGTAGTATTAGCGACTTACGGTTTACAACATTCTTCGGTTATGAAGTAAATTTTATCACACGGTTTGGGGCCTCATTTCTTGCATGCCTTTGCGAGATGACAATTAACAACCTGCAAATATTTGTGATAAGTAAGGTGTTAAGAATATTTAGAAACTTAGGATCTCACAGTAGGAAAACGCGTTGAATATATTTTTTATTAAGACAATTTAAGTAAATGCTTTAGTATGTATGCAGCTCAGTGCTAATGCCCAATTCAATTATCTTAGAAATTGCTTCCTGAAGAGTTGGGACCCTTCTCTCTGTTCTCGGTTGCCAAAGGCCCCTAAATGGCCTAATAACATCTGCAGCTATAATTTACTAATTATAAAAAAGTTGGTAGCTGTCGAAGATATCTCGTAATTAGATTCATAGATACCAGGTTCTGATGATGAATTTTATATTAAAGTATTACAGGAGGAGTTAGTTTTATTAAATTCAGTCTCGCAGACATATCGAGTTTGGACTCGTATAAGTCACAGCGTACTCAAAATACTAATATTTCAACAACATAATACAGTAGAAAAAAAACAAAACCACCATTACTTAAAATTAATAAATCAAAAGCCTACAATGTTCATCCAACTGCAGAAAGCAGCTATCTAAGTATTTGTAGAATATTGAAACCCTCAATTATTACTTTTTAAATAAAAATTAAACCGCCTTCAAAAAAACCCAGACACAACTAAAAAGCAAAAAATAATTGGTTACATTTAAATCAATTAGTTATATGCAATTTAAATCAATTATTTTTGGAGTCGGTGCCGGTGTTGTTTTCTTTACTTTTAGATTTATAAAAACCAAGTCTGGATCTATTTTATATTTTTTTGTATGCCTGATTATTCTGTTTTTTCCATGTTTTGGCTGGCACCGACTCCAAATAATTGATTTAAATTGCATATAACTAATTGATTTAAATGTAACCAATTATTTTTTGCTTTTTAGTTGTGTCTGGGTTTTTTTGAAGGCGGTTTAATTTTTATTTAAAAAGTAATAATTTATTTTTTGCTTTTTAGTGGTAAATTATATAAAATCGGTTAAAAGCTGCTGAAGATATTAGAATTTACGTGTATTTTAATTTTATCACCCCCCTCCCTCACCCCCACCCCTTTTACCCTCTCTCACTGAAACTTAACTTTTATAATGAACGTAATGCAAAAAGAACCACTGGAATACTACTTAATTTTAAGGAGTTACCCTCTCCAGCTCCGAAGATATTCATCAGATCTTCACCATATTTTTATGGGACCAAATGACAAGCACCAGCTTTCAATCAAAGAAAGAATGGTCGAAATCGGTTCACACAGTACAGAGAAACGAGGTAACAAACATAAAAAAAAAAGCAACATACAGTCGAATTGAGAACCTCCTCCTTTTTTTGAAGTCGGTTAATAAAAAATAAAAAAAGCAACATACAGTCGAATTGAGAACCTCCTCCTTTTTTTGAAGTCGGTTAAAAATATAATACAACGCTGTACTGGCATTGATCTATGAACATGAACAGGACGATTGTAACCAATAAGCCTGATATTGTAGTAGTACATCAGTTAACGCGCTGGGCAATAGGTACTTTTTGATGTCACTATTCAACATGTCATTTCGAACAATGGGCTGATACTAAAGAACTCCGATATACATCTTCAGAAAGCCTCAAGTGGTCGTTGGATTTAGAACCAGATGTAGAAAGCCGTAATGAACACGGATGTATAGTCAGATGGTTCCTCACACAGGCGTCCTAACCACCGGTAGCTTGATTTCCAGACCTTGCCATTTAAGGTTTCAGTTTTTAATATATAAGTTCCAAAATATATATATACGTACATAATATAGAAACGACGACGACAGAAATTTATATTTAGTTAACAGTTATTGCTTTGCATGATTATCGAAAATAAGTATATTCTCCGAAAAAACGCAGAACAAAGCTCAGTCGCCCAGGTATTAATAATGTATGAATATAATTAATTGGCGCAACGTGCGAGTAGCCGGCTGTGAAACGAGAGGCCGTGGGTTCGATTTCCGCACCGAGACAAATATTTGTGTGACAGATAGATATTTGTTTTAAGTCTGCGTGTTGTGAGACCGTAGTCCCTAGTAGTTCTTGATACCCATGATACAGGTTTAACGTAGTGTGGGTCAGAACTATGTGTGTGACTATTGGGCGTATTTCTTATTACCTATTTATTATTAATTAAGAGGTCATGAATAAAAAAAACAAACGAAATGATAGTTATAACTGATGAGCAGAAAACAAATTACTAGGCATTGTACGGTAACAATCCCTTGAACAACAAAAAAAAACACTTCTCTATTGACTCTATTAACACATATTTATAATACAATACTAGTTTGGTACTTATTATTTTTTACTTTTCATAAGTGCCTATTAGTTATTTCTTTTACATTTAATTTCTGCCACATAGTATAGCTATATTATGTGGCAGAAATAAAAAAAATGGTTTATGTAGTTACTTCTTCTAGTGAAGATATGATTTTTTAAAATGAAAGGGACAGTAGGAATATCATTAGGTAAAGAAATCATAAGAACAAGCTTACGCTAACTGGAAAATTAACGTAAGCTAGTTGCGATATGAAACGAGGCTGATTTGTTACTTCAAGAGTTTTTTACAAATTAGATATTTGTAATGTCTTTATTGACCTCCCTACAATATTTTGTTCTCAACGTTAAAATGGGAATTAAAACAAATGACTGTTGGTGTACGTAACAAGTCTTAGTAAAAGCAAGTGAATAGGCAATTTAGCAATGATTAAAGAAGACGCATTTATGCCATTCCAAGCTTCTACGACCTCGCATCCTTCTCTATACAAAAAGAATGACTGGTAAAAAGTAAGGAAAAATTTATGACGGGGTGGATTGAACGGGCGACAGCAGGCGGCAGAGCGACGCGGCGATTGCCAGTGCGCATGCCCGCCACTGCGCCACTAGGCGGCGCGCTGCCCCCTGGCGGACTAGCGTCGCAGTGAATTGCGTAACAAAAGCACACTCGCCTTCTAACGCTACGCTGAAAACTTTCGCCCGGTCCGCGCCTATGGGATGGAGGAGCGAAAAACGAAATAAAACTTTCCCGCGGTGTGCGCCCTAAACGCCCTTCGCGGTGTGAAAAATCGTTTCTTTTCACGCTGGATACTTTTGGAGTCGTATGGACTACAGCATCTGCCTTTTTTTTGAGTTGTTAAAGTTTTTTTGGTAAAGTTGACTGTGGCGAAAAGTGACTTCGTGCAGGTACCACCGACCACCATTAAAATAGTGTGGACGTTCTGAGTGCGTTGTGCTATTTTCTTTGTTTTGCTTTGCTGATCGACGGCCGTTGGCCGATGGCACCGCGCTGGTGGTAGGAATCGATACTGCGGTGGGAGCGGCGAAGGTAAATCTTTAATACTATTTCTATTCAATGCGTATGTATATATTTATGAAAAATATATACATACGCATATATATATTATATATGTATGTAAACATGCAAGAATTACGTCGTCAATAGATTGATAAACTAGTGCCAATAGATTCTAAATATTTATATACATACTTACTTACGTATATATAAAAAATTGGGGTAATCATAGTTCAAAAACCGCTGAATTTTAAAAAGGTAAGAGCGTTTTCTACTAATATTATGACTTGCGCGGTACGAACTGTACATTTAAAATGACTTCCAAGATCACACCGCCTTATGTAAAAAAAAACAAAAACGAATATTTAGTCCAAGTTCTTTGAAAATGCTTACATAAGAGGCATACATTCTTTTCGATGTACCTACATTTTAGTTTTTCTAGTAAGCAGTCTTCCGTTATAGATCACGTAATATTTTTAAAAATTAAACTGTAACGGATTTTGACAAAGGGATCTAGGTCAAATAAACACGTCTAAAACTTTGTACAAAATATTTTACGTCACATTGAAGTTATCGTTTCGTGAGTGCACCCAACCCCCTGTAAATTACAAAAAGTTTTATAAATGCTACTAATATACTGACTTCATAATTTTTTTTTTTTATCCAAAACCTAATTCTATGAAACAAGTTAAGTGGTCTAAACATTAAAATTAAACAGTTAGGCATTTCTATCGTCCGTGAAATTTTCAACTTACTTTATGGTAGTTCACAAACTAAAAACGTAGATACCTAACAGTCTTAACAATAATTATAAGCCCCGTACTATATACTGCCCCATTGGCCTTCTCTACTGTGTGGGGATAGAAAAGGTCCAGTAGGTACCTACACAATTATCAATAAGGTAACATTTACCCCTGTTGAAAGTAAATATTTAAATAGCTATATAACGGTCTAACATTCTAAAAACGAATTTCATAAATTCGTCAACAATTTTATAATTAAGATAAAACATTACTTGTTTGTATTAAATTTTACCAGAATAACGTCTCTTTACTCCGATGTTGTTATAGGCCGAATTTCTTACTTGATGAGGACAGTGAGTCGTAAAAATGAAAGTAGTTCGTAGAACGAGATCATAACATTGTTGTATCGGGATTACTGCTGTCCACTGCAGACTTTTTTTGTCTTACACTATTTGATTTACCGATATTTACAGGTTTACGGTATTTACGATCAAAACTAAAAAAAAATATGTAAACCAGATAACATACATTAATTTAAAGTTGGATATAATATTTGTTTTATGAAAAGTTATTGCATTAGATATACCGACAAGTATTGAGCTTCCCTCCGTAGGTACCTATAACAAAGACTTCTAAGACCGGGTAAAGTAGGAGGCACGTTTTATTCCCGATGTACCGACTTCATTAATAAAGAGATCCGGATTAATTTAACAACAGGATTTTTCCTGTTATTAAATCATTGTGACATCAGACTATCGTTAAACTCTGTAGTCGTAGTTAAATAAAAAGTCATATAATATGTTTTAGATACGGTCACACTTATTGCGACTCTTTGTTACATAATAAGAATTGTCAAGTCTTTTCTATAGCTGAAACAAGGCGAGGCTGTCAAATTTGCCTGTTAACATAGAATTTTAACAATAGGCCTATTGGAATACAGACTGTTGTAGTAATATGCCTAGATACTTGCTAGTGGTCGGATATTCATAGCTATCTAGCTACCACCGTACACAGGGTGTCAAACCCGCCATAGTGGTACACGCAAGTGTGTCGCGTTCCGGGGTTAGCCAGTATACATCCGGTTTTTATCGGAGTTCTAGAGTTGGGGTACGATGTTTGGCCGTGTTGCAGCCTTCTGAGTGCTCTGACACTAGACTGCTTCTTCACCTCCTTGCTCTATAGCGTAGTGTAAAGATGCTATACAGCAGGCCGGCACGGTGTTGAGTAGCGAGGGATATATTGTTTCTCGCTACTTGATACTCTGATTGTACGGCACTGCGCTTACCATCAGGTGGAGTGTGGTTACTTTGCCAAGCCAGGATAAAATAAAAATAAACCCTTAACCGGCGTTGCCGAAATTCGAACTGATTTAGCTACTACTTTTCATATACACTTTCATTATAACATTAGAATTAAACAATTTCTACCGGATGATTGTTGATCAATATTCAAAAGAATTTCTTGAGCATTCGGAAACTGTTTTAATGATATGATATTTTTATTCCCAGTCTTTTAACACGCACAAGCTTACTATAACCTATAATTGAACTGTGTAAACAATGTAAATAACGTTTACCACACTGGTCAAGGGGCACGGCTACTCTGACATCAATAACTCAATGTTTTTGCAACGCATATAATAACTACAAAGCACAGACGCTTTTATGGCATTCATATTCCAAGCTTTTATGTTTAAATAATAATTCAATGTCGTAAGTGATTTCTTGTGATATTTTACATACCTAATTCACAAATTATGAATTTTATAATTTACATATTTACTTATGGTGTCATTGGTTTCTTATGTTTAAGCGAATATTATACATTGTAATAAAACGAAATTTACGGATTCTATCGCGGTTTATTTTACTTTTTTAACCCCGTGACCATGAAGGCTGTAAAGCCTTCGAAACGTCGGGTTAAAAAAGTAAAATAAACCGCGATAGAATCCGTAAATTTCGTTTTATTACAATATGGTGTCATTTTTAAAATTACATCTTTAATTATTAAAACAGTTTTCATATTTTACTGTTGTTATTTTGACATTCTTAAATATTTTTTTATGTTTTAAGTAAACATGAATTAGCAATACCTATTAATTAATGAGGGAAATGTTTTCATAAAATATGATAAATATATCAGATAAGTAAATTTCTTGATTAGGTAACCAGTAGGAATTTTTGCTCCCTTCTTAACATCCATAGTGACAGAAGACGCTTAAATATGCGAAAAATATATAATTTGTATTTATTTAGTTTCTTTTATTACCTATGAATTAATTAGGTAGCAATTACGCAACGATAGAATATTAAAAGCTAATTAATATTTTAAAACTACTCAAATACCAAACACGATATACACATGTTTGCCTTTAATTGTACGTACTCGTGCTTTTTGTTCGAATATGGTAATAACACATATGTATATAATATAGATTTTATAGATTAAATAAGTACGCTGTTAGATATATTACCGTGGATTTGGACAACCTAATTCCAAGACATTATGAATATTATATGAAAGGTTAATTATTATTAGCGCATTTAATTAAAAGTGCTAAAAATAGTTTCACTATGGGACTCTCTTTCGAAACTATTTCCGAGAGATTTATAGCTTCAATTTCTGTACTTTTAGTACATATAACACCCACAGTAGTATAACACCACATAGCCCCGATCCAACACTAAGATACGAGTCTTGTGTTGTGGGTATCAGGGACTACGAGAGACTTTCGGTCTCACAACACCCAGACCACGGATACAAATATCTGTCTGTCACACAAACATATGTCCCGGTATGGGAAGCGAACCCACGGCCTCTCGTTTCACAGCCGGCTACGCGCCAACTGCGCCACGGAGTCTGTCAAACATATACATTAATTTTTCCTTGTCTGGAGTCTGAATATCACATGAAACGTATTAATATTCTGTTCATTGAGATGGTCACTCATCAACACAAGTCAAAAGTGTGCTATGATCTAAGATTAGATACGATGACCACAGTGTAAACGATGCCCTTGACTGTAATATTCCATGGTACGATAAGTACCTGCTAGATACAATTTTATTGGTTTTTAAATTGCTTTGACAATAATCAAATATAGTTTAACAACATGGCTGCAGAATATATTCAGGATTATTTTGAGCACTGTGCATATATAACGATATAGTAAAGATTTATTAACCTTCCCAATGTAGATCCTTTATTATTTTTTCCTATATTATGACATCTATACTAATATTATAAAGAGGAAAGATTTGTATATAAGTATGTTAGTAACGAATTGACTCAAAAAGTACTGGACCGATTTTAAAAATTCTTTCACCGTTTGAATGCTACATTATCACTGATTAATATATGCTATTTTAATTGCAAGAAAAAAAATACTTCTGCTCCCGAAAATAACTTCCACGCGGGTGGAGCCGCGAGCAACAGCTAGTTCTTTATAAAACATAGTTTCTCACACAAAACAATCTTCATCGAGCGGCTGGTAAGTGGGAATAATAAATATATTGATCAATTTTATACGACCCTCAACGAAGCCATGAAAATAGCCCATAAAGAAATCTTAGTCATGGGGTAAGTGGGAATAGTTGAATGATATAGCTCAAGTGTCTGTTTGAATTACCGTCCCAATAAAAATACTCAATACGACCAATTTTTAAAGGAAAATTCAACTTAGTCTAACACATTCATTCAACACATTCACATCAATCAAGTCTGAACGAACAGTGCTGACTCAGGCTCCTCGTGAGTTCAACTCACATTGACGGTGATGTTATCATGACATTACCGTGACATTAGTTTCAAAACTAATTTCGTAGTGTTCTTTTTTATTTTTCTTCCATAACTTCCTTTACAGTTTTAATTAAAATGTTTATAGCCTAATATTGGATGGCTACTGGGGGTCGTGTACGGTAATAAGTTCCGTATTTTTTATATCATAAGACAACTTGGCTCTTTTAGTGGACCGGCGCTTGTTGCGGCCTTCTGATTACTCTGACACTAGACCCTCGACCGCTTCTTCACATCCTCCCCCCATAACTCCATGACAGTGCCTATAAAGAGAACAGGACCTACAGCGGTGCGTAACCCCACCACCGCTTTCACAATGGAGTTCGCTAACATCCGCGGACTCCATTCGAACCTTAATGCCGTCCACCACCATCTTGAGACGGCCCGGCCTGCTCTTCTCTTCCTGACGGAGACGCAGATTTGTAGTCGCAAGAGCAGGCCGATTTACTGGCAAACCTCTTCGCGGCTAATTCGAGACTCGAAGACTGCAATGCTCCTTTACCACCTACGCTGCCCGGTTGCGGTCACACAATGCCTGATATCCGTATCAGGCATTGTGATGTGCGGCGTGAGCTGCAGTCTCTCGACGTCCGGAAGGCCAGTGGTCCGGATGGTATCCCAGCGCTTGTTCTCAAAAAGTGTGCAGCGGAGTTGTCTCCTGCACTGACGCGCCTATACCGATCGTCCTACCTCTCAGGTGTTGTGGCTGAATCGTGGAGGGAGGCCAATGTGCAGCCGATCCCCAAAAAGGGTGATCGGTCAGACCCTAACAATTACCGCCCAATCGCCATCACCTCAGTGATCTGTAAAGTCATGGAGCGACTAATTAACAGCCAATTAGTTCGTTACCTGGAGGATCACTCGTTGATCAGTGACAGACAATATGGTTTCCGCCATAACCGATCAACGGGTGATCTTCTAGCGTTTGTATTGCATCACTGGGGCGAGGCGATTGACAGGCATGGCGAGGCTCTGGCTGTGAGTCTCGACATAGCCAAGGCGTTTGATAGGGTCTGGCACCGTGGCCTTCTCTCCAAGCTCCCGGCATACGGTCTGCCCGACAACCTGTGCAAGTGGATTTCCGGCTTTCTGCATGAGCGTAGAATGCGTGTCCTCGTTGATGGACACGCTTCGCAGTTCATGTCAGTAAATGCCGGAGTACCACAAGGTTCTGTGATTTCGCCCACCTTGTTTCTTCTGCATATCAATGATATGTTGTCGCTTGGCAACATTCATTGCTATGCAGACGACAGCACGGTTCATGGGCGTTATTGCAGCAAGCCTCCTGGTTGCCGGGTGGATACTGAGAGGAGACGCGAGGATCTTGTCATGGAGCTCAACCAGGCCTTGGATCTCATATCATCATGGGGTACCAGGAATCGGGTTGAGTTTAATGCCAAGAAAACCCAGGTGTGCGCGTTCTCGTGCAAGAAGTCTCCGTTTTCTCCAATCCCCGTTCTTCAGGGTGTTCCACTCGCAATGCGGAATGACCTTAGTGTCCTAGGTATGGATATCCGCTGCGATCTTAATCCAAGGAGTCACATCGAGGGCGTAATATCCGCCACTTCCCGCAGGGTCGGAATCCTGAACAGGGTGCGGCGGTTTTTCACGCCCGGTCAGCTCTACCGCTTATATAAAGCACAGGTGCGACCGGGAATGGAATACTGCTCGCACCTCTGGGACGGTTCCGCAAAATACCTCGTCGATGCCTTGGACGGGTTGCAGCGGCGGGCCATCCGCATTGTGAATGATGCAGACGTGAGTAACAGCCTGGAGCCGCTACAGCTGCGTAGGGATATTTCCTCGCTTAGCGTGTTCTACCGTCTGTATCATGGTGAATGCTCTGAAGAATTGTTTGATCTTATCCCATCCTCTCCCTTCCATACCAGAACCACGCGTACTGGATTGCGGAGCCACAGCTTTGTGGTGTCTACTACCCCGGCCCGAACTAAGAGGTTCGCAAACTCGTACTTTTGCCGCACCATCAAGCTGTGGAACAGTTTGCCAGCTACCGTGTTCCCTCCTTCCTATGATCCTGGGTCCTTTAGGCGTAGTGTGAAGAAGCTACACAGCAGGCCGGCATGATTGTATAGAGTAGCGAGTGATAATCTATCCCTCGCTACTTGATACTATAACTGGACGGCACTGCACTTACCATCAGGTGCAGTGTGGTCACTTTGCCGAGTAACGATAAAAAAAAAAAAAAAAAAAAACTTAATTAACATACATTTAGCTGCCCTAATTTAATTTAATCCAATTTAAATTGTTTTCTATTTGTATGTCCAGATAATTATTGTTAACCAGCGTTCGTAAAGACCATGTTAGAGTTTCTTACGCCTTCTTCTCTAGACAAACTGAATTCCAAATTGGCGTTAAAGTAAAAAATATTGACTTAACTTTAATAATGCGTTATATTTCATGGACTCAATAAATACGCGGCAAGAGCACAAACATCGTAAAATGAACATTAACTAACGATTGAACCGAATATTTTCGCTCGAACACAAGCTTTTAAGTAATCCGTTCAAACAGAGTGGAGTGGAATATTTTGTTTGAGTCTCATATTACTGTATCACTGATATGTTTGGAGATGGAAAACTGTATATTTTGTCTAAATACACAGTCAGGTCATAAGTATTGTGACACATTAAAAACTTTTATTTTAGAATGCTGGCCACGAAAAAGTTTATTGAATTCAAATTTCAAATTGTTCATGAAAATAAAAATGTATACTTTTTAGAATTTTACTCATTTTTAAATATGGAGTGGACGCTTAAAGAAGACCGTATAAGATATCTTCATCCTGAATTTCGCTCAAATCCGTTGAGCCGTTACAGCCTGAAAAGTAACAAATAATATTCACACGTCTGCTTATTATATAATATTCATTATAAAACACGGTTATTGCGTAGGGTGCTCACCACTCGGTTGAGGCGCGCGACATAGCACCTCGCTTATATTCGTCTTCATAGTTCGACACTGCTCGGTAATGCCGAGATCTCGTTGGACAGCCAACTGCAAAACCCCTAGCTAAGCCACACGGCCCGCCCCCGTTACTTCATTCCCGCTTAGATTTTTGACATACACTTTGTTTTATAATTGCTTCGATCCTAAGGGTCATAGCAGTTAGATAGCCTACAAGCTCCTTCAATAAATAAGCTATAAAGTACGTAGTACATATAGATCGCTGGCTATAAATGACAAAAATATTTTTTCAAATGTAGTAGTTTCAGATATTACCGTGTTCAAACAAATACAAAACCCTGGAGGGGTTTAACAAAAACAAAACCCTTCAGTTTTATAATAATAAGTGAAGATAAGTCACTTAGTTTAGGTTTCCAGTTTAGGTAAATGCTAATAAATATCTAAGGAAATAAAATGATCTGTAACAACCAGAAATTGTATAAACAACCATAAACAGAAACTACGAACACTGTTGAAAGCGTAAACTACATATTAAGCATTGAGTAACGTCTTAATTAGACAAACCAAACAATTGTTGTCACCCGTATGTTTAACGATCACGTCATACGAAAGCAGACCAGAGATATTATTTCATTTTATTTGCGGACATAAAGATATATATTTACGGAATGATTTTTCTTCGATCATCCCTCCATAATCAAATAAATCTATATTTGAATACGAAAAGTTATTGCCTTGCTATAACCTTCTCGATGAAAGGGAAATCTTTGACTTACAAATAAACTTATAATATATAGGCTGAGAATATAAAAGATAACAGACATATAAGTAAAATTGAAATTCCCCAAATTGTATCCTTTTGCGTGCTTCAAAATTCCCTAAATAAAGAAAAGGATACTTTCGGTGGTATGTAATTTTCCTGTGTCGTAAGAAAATCTTAAAATTATAATGCTATTCTTTATCCTTAACATATTGTGATGGTGGATATCATCACTTTAATTTATCGCTATTTTACTTAGCGCAGTCTTTCTCGTGCTTTATTTTTCGAAATTACCACTATGAAAGCGATTAAACAAAAATCGAAATACATAAATAAAATAAAAATCTGATTTCATATAAAATGGAAAAGACAAAAACAAGTTCAATAAGCTCTAAAATATAACTTAAATAGGAATTTTTCAAGGTATCGCAGGCGGGGCCAATAAATTCGTAGGTGTATGTTTGTATATTGTGTTAAATGTAAATGAAAAAGTTAATGTTTATAATTGAAAGAAAAGTCATTTTTTTTTCAGTTTTGATCGTCGTGTCAAAAGGTTTTTAGTACTCTGGAACTTCATAAATTATATACAGATTTAATTTTCGTCTAAATTGGTCAATGCATTAAATTTTTTATTTTATACCAGAATTCTAGTCCAAAATCGAAAATTCTTGTATGATTTTGATACGCTTAATAAAAAAACCTCGCATATTATAAGCAACGATAGCCTAGATGACAGTAAAGACTACGGACCTACGGACTGTAGACGATCAACTAGTTTCAAAACCAGCCCAAATGACAGACACCTCTGACTTCTCCAAAATACATACTGTTATATATTAATTATCGCTTGCTACAACGGTGAAGGAAAACACCGTGAGGAAACCTACATATCATTGCGCAAACCACAAAGAACGATGGCTCTCAGGGCAGTCAGAGGATACCGTACGATCTCCTACGAGGCGGCTTCCTTCTTGGCCGGCTTCCCCCCTGGAATTTGGAAGCCAAAAGCCTCGCATCATTATTTATATGGCGCGAGGAAGCGCTAGAACGGGGCCTGCGACCCGTGCCCCAAGAAATAGACTCGATGCAGATCCCAGCTCTACCAAGTGCTGGAGACTGAGTGGAAACGACGTCTAGAGCACCCTAGATCTGGCGTGGCGACAATAGAGGCTATCCGGCCTATGCTGGCGGAATGGCTTCATAGACGGCATGGCATCTTAACGTTCAGGGTGACGCAGGTGCTCTCGGGACATGGTTGTTTTGGGAAGTACTGCTGTGCCGCATTCGTCGAGAGCCGACACCTGAGTGCCATCACTGCTGTTGTGTTGAGGACTCCGTGCAGCATACAGTGGCCGCTTGTCCCGCATAGGACTTGTTGCGCCGTGACTTAATCGCAGTTGTCGGCAACAATCTGTCGCTCTCATCATTGGTAGTGACCATGAGCGAGAGCGAGGACGAGTGGAACTCAGTTGCTTCATTTTGCGAGCACGTCATGTCCGCAATGAAGCAGCCGAGAGAAACCACTCAACCGAAATCGGTTGAGTGGTTTCAAAGTCTATAGAGGACTTAGGTAGAAAAAAATGTGTTTTATATATATAGAGAGATTCATTTACCAAATGTATTCACATTCACATTAAAGTATTGTGCATAAACAAATATTTAGATTAAAATTGAATTTTTGGTATGGCCTTCCCAATTGGTAAAGTTTGCAGTGGCGTCGTCGCGTAAGTTTTCGCTTTTGAAAAAACAAAATCCAAAACATTTCTGCATCAGTTTGAATTTTGAACCAATTTTTTTAAAGTATAATAAGATGATAGTTATAGTTTTAGGGTTTCAGCGTATAAGTCTCTGAGGACTTGGCTTTTTTTTACGCGGAAGTTTCATCTGCTCGAAATATAAAGCTTTAGGGTTTTTAATTGTGTAATAGGAAAGTTTAAAATGTAGCTGGACCCGTTCTATAGCTGTATCTAATCGAGGCAATTATATTATAGTAGATTGTATAATTTATGAGATATAGGATACCTACTAAGCAATGCGCCTAATTTATTATAAACATTTAATTCCAATTGTAACCTTTCATCCCGACTACAGAACCCTTTACTGTACGTGATCTGACATGCACTTGCCTATTCTTTGTTGTTAGATTCGGTTCATGTGCGATTTGTTGGCCTGATCACTTGTTAATTGTATTAAAAGAACAGTCCCAAGATCTATTGCGTTATACATTTTATACGATGGTCTAGCGGAGAATAAAACAAGGTACAGAACCAAAGGTCTAGGCTTTACATATGACACAGCTGTACAGGAATGCTCTAATAATAATTTAACATTAAATTACATTATCGCAAAATATATTTATATCATTTAATCCATGGCGCCTATTTACCTTATTCAGGATAAATACATTTTTTTATAGCATAGTCCGACAAACGAGCCAGTCGGTCACCTGATGTTAAGTGATCTCCACCGCCTATGAACATCTACAATACTCAAAGTATCATGTATGCGCTGGCGGAACAGGAACAGAACTGGCTTAATGGACAGGAATAGGGATTAGGGAAGGGAAGGGAAGGGGGAATCTGGGCCTCCGGATATCTCACTTACCATACGAAACGCGACGGTAAACTGTCACTTTACGTTGGTTTTCTGTGAGAAAGTGGTACTACCCCAGTCGAGCCGGCCCATTCATGCTGTAGACAAATATGTCTACAGCGTGGCTCTACCACTATTAAAACACACACCATAACATCCTTGTACTTCTAACCCTTTTCCTAACCAGCGGCATATAATTATTTAAGTAATAACAATACTTGGACATGCAAACACTAGGCGCTTTGTGTGATTTAGTGTGTTTTTACGACCTCGTGTAACGCAATCAGATGAATATAAGTTATACTTACTTTATTAAATTAATATAATATTATGGCTCAGTGTGAGGTCGTATAATAGATGTATTGAATATAACTAAAGATTATAATTCTAATGTCACATGGGGATATTTATAGTTGTTTGAAATTCCGCTCTGCGTGATATATTTTTTTTTTCTAATTATTTTATTTATAGAAACGTAAATATGTATAAATCGATTTCTATTTTGTCTAAGGATTTCTGAACCTAATATATAAATATCCGTATTGTATGCCGATATTATCACGGATACTAACATATCATGTTTAAGAACAGATATATGTAGCACACTTCTATGCTTACAAAACAAAATAATTGCGCACATATGCTGAGAAAATCAAAACAGGGATTTCTCTGTGTATCATGTTCTTTAGTATTCCATTCACATAAATGATCGCGCTCACGCACCCTAATTCGCAGGACTTCAATATTGCCCCATGTGATATGTCATTCTATACATTGCGGACATATCAAACCGTTGAAATATTATTTACACGTTGTAAGCATACATCTATACGTATACCAGATTTATTTAATTTTCAACTATAAAAGAAAATTGTATTTGTAGAAATTGCATGTAACCTGTTCTGCCACGAAATTATGGTATATTGAGTATAAATAAAGAAAGAGAGAGTTTATTAGGCTTTTAAGCAAAAAAAATATAGAAGGTTAGTTATATACACAGACTGTAATCCCCGACGGGGTTGGCAGAGGTGTATCCAGTACCAGTACATCCACTTTTCGCCGTATTTATTAAGGTCCCAAAATGTGATAGGGGGCACGCCTATCGACATATCGAAGGTTATAAACGCGTATAAAAGTAATGCCTATTAAATTGCCTTTTACGATGAAACACTTGTATCACTGAAAGAAATTGCCTCACGTGTAAGTGTAATAAGACTTTCCTCATGGCTTTTAAAAAAATATGCATAAATGGTCATCTTTATAGGTATCTATTCGTCGTGAAGGGTGCGGTCAAGCAACATCCGCCAATTTGTACCCGTCCATAAAAATATACTTATTTCCGACTATATGTTTTATTTACCAAACCAAATTCAGCATTCTACGAAATATTATTGAGTGAACGTTGAATGCTAACATGACTGGGATTTTTTCTTGGGTTTTATAAGGCTGGGAGCGTTTGTTATGTTTGTTTAGTAATTAGAATTTTATGTTCTTAATGACTGATTACTGCTATGTAACATTTGAATTTGAATCATAGTTTCAAAAATATCTGAGTCATTTTTTTTTATCCTGGCACGGCAAAGTGACGACACGGTACCGGATGGTAAGCGCTGTGCCGTCCAATTAGAGTTTGGAGTAGCGAGATACAATCTATCCCCCGCTACTCAACACAATCATGTCGGCCTGTGTCAGAATACTCAGAAGGCCGCAACACGGCCAAACATTGTACCCAACTCTAGACCCCTGACAAAACCCGGATGTACACTGGGTGATCCCGGAACTCGACACACTTGCGTGTGCCACGATGGCGGGTTTTACACTCTGTGTACGGTGGTCACTATCCGGGCGGAGATGAATATCCTACCACCAGCAAATGGTGATTCCTTTTGTATATAACAGAAGCCTTAGTGTTACCTATCATAACATATTGCAGTTATCAAAAGAAACGAAATTATGTCAAGTTTATATACAAAAACCACATCCAATAACCTCACACTAGGCAACAGCCCACAACAGCCAGACCCAAAATAAATATTTGTGGATCAAGCAAATATTTGTCTCTAATCCAAACTTCTCGTTTCACAGCTATTATATACCACGGAGGCGTTCAGTAGTATTGTGTATATTTATGCTTAGCTATGCACAACGATTCAAAAGTGTTGTAATAAAATTATTCAGAAAGAGCGTGAGGACGAAACATCGTGGCCGTTACGCGCACCCAAAATGTGAGAAAATAGGACATTGTAAGCCACACGTCATACAATATCCTTGTAGCGTCTTCATATTCTCTAGAAAAACGTGAACAATTTGCGTACACAAGAAAATATCCCAGCGGCAAAACTTATTATAGATACTCGTATTTTCTTGTTTGGGCTCATATTCTTTCTTCTATTATTTTTATCTACTGTCTCTAAGAATTCACAACCTTATGTGATTATAGGACGATTTATCCATGAATCATATAAATTATTCATAGGTCTATCTGTATAATAAAGCATGAACACTAGTTCTAAATCCAAGGATCTTAAGCAAAAATAAATTCATAATTGATTTAAATTAAATTAAATATGTGTTGATTTTTTCGAAGGTATGAGAAGTCTGCCAACCCGCATTAGGCCAGCGTGGTGGACTAAGGCCTAACCCCTCTCATTAGTAGAGGAGGCCCGTGCCCAGCAGTGGGACAATGTTTAATACAGGGCTAGTATTATTATTTTTTTATGTGTTATATTAGAGCTTTTTTTGAGGACATTTTACGGGTTCCTTCACTCGTCGCCACCCTGACCCACTCCAAGAGAAAAAATAATGCAAATATAATTTTATTCGGTTGATGAGAAAAAAGAAAACATCGGTTTATCTCCCTCTTTTTTCCTTTATTAATTTTATATGCAAATGGATATTTAAAAGAAAACATACTTTAGTACAGAACCCTTTAAGAGCGAGTACTGTTATTTAGTTGGTTCATTCTGTTCAAAAGTGTTTTCACTAGCAGACGTTCTTTTATTAAAATATACATAAGAAGCAGTCTGAATAAGGCATAACGAGCCGCGTCGTGTCTCTGATGAAAGGACACTTTGATACCGACCTAATGAATAATAATTATAATTGTCGGTAGTAGAGAATTACAGCAAGTCATTTTATAAGAATATCAAGATTTTTCCATATTTAAAATGTATATTTTGTTATATAATAGGCACCTCACGTTTTTCGCTTCTTCAATTAGTAGCATCTAGAAAGATTATGTTTGTTTCAATGCCTACGAATATTATTTTAAGAATAATGTTTATATTCATTTAAGAAAATCAAAACTTCGCAATAATGTAAGAAATCATTAAAAATATTATTGGCAACAAACAAAATTGTCTTCTCTAACGTAGTAGGTATACCTTACATTCGGCAAAAAATACACAAATCTCATAACTATGTGCTATACACATAGAAAATTTCAAATACAGAAAGTATTGATTATAAGTGATCCCAAATAGAAATAAAACATGGATATTCTATTTTCATTTTTAACAAATCAATACTGAAAGATGAATACGTATAGTAAAAGTATATTAATAATAGTTGTTATGTTGAGAACAAGAAAACGGGATTTAATTTATAGTGATACATTTAGAAAAATGTACAGCACTTTTTATTCAAAAACGGTTTTTTTTTAATTTCAAAATTCTACATGTCAAAAACCTCGTGAGCCAGATCTAAATATTTAGACATTTAAAAATAGATCATTGTGAAACAAGTGCGACAAGTTGTCGATTGCCCACGAAAGCGAAGTTGAACGCACGAGCGAAGCGAGTCCCTCAAAACAAATAAAAAGTTTTAAAAGAAGAAAAAAATATATTTTAAACAATAAATAAAATTTTTTTTAAAAGGACGAAGCCTTTTCGGACCAGAAATAATAGCTGAAAAATTAAGCATTCAAAAAAGTATCAATTAATTACAAATAAATATAAATTTATTTGATCAGAACAAAAAATAACAAGAACAACAACAGCAACATAAATAAGTTACTTTTTTTCAGTGTCATTTAAAAGAACTGTAATGTTTGTGCAGTTCGTAAATGTAATATTCAAATTCATGGCGTTTTTAGATGAAACCTGCTCTAAAATTTCGGATCTTTCATTTTCTTGATGCATCAATTTTATCTAAATTTGCGTGTGCCAAGAATAATTTGAGTGCGACAAGTAAACTTGTCGCACTCGTCGGCAAACGGTTCTTTTTCAAACGTAACAGCGAGCGTCAAGATACTACTTTTCCCGCATGAGTAATACAAAATATATTATTGATGTTCTTAATTATTAACCAACACGATATAATTTTACAACTGTAGCCAACACAGATCAATATTCAGTTCTATTTCAAATGATACTGGATATAAATTCTATCTGCGCCGCAGTGTCTGAATTTAACCTGGTAAGTCTGTCTAACTTAAGCTAAATGTTGATTCTAAAAGTTCCGCTTACTTAAAAATGGATAAAGTTGTGTGTGCTTTAAACTGAACTCATACACTAAGTGAGAGTCACAAATTATTGCGTAATACGACAAATAGTTTAGGAAAAGAATTCTAAACATCATCAGACTGTGTCAGTGGCGCAGTTGTAATTTGATTCGATCCCCGGGTCGGGTAAAGTGATATTGGGTTTTCTATCTAGAAATTCTCAGTATTAGCTCGGAGTCTGGCAATTTTGCCCGGTATGGGGATAGACTCGCCACTTATCACATTAAGGGACCGAAATAAATTCGGCGAAAAGTGGGAGTACTGGTTACACCTCTGCCTATCCCTTCGGGGATTACAGGCGTGAGTGTTTATGTATGTAAATAATTCTAAACATCATCTGTAAAGATCAACGTCCTTATGTCATCGTTTAAAAGCTCCAAAATATTCCGCTACGGTAGACACAAAGGTAGAGTTTGTGAGGTAGGTATGTGTGTCCATTAAAGGCAGTATTTAAACTTTGTTCGCATGTAATAGCAATACGTTTAGTTTCAACTCCAAAACTAAACTACGATTCCTGGACATTAAGTTTTTTAAAATGTCTAAATATAAATTTTATTTTAGCTATATACTTATATAGGTACAGGTGCCCGGAACTCAACATCCAGCCAGTATAGGGCGAAAGTGGAGTATACCAGTTCTGGGAATAAATCTACATTACTCAGTTGAGTGATAATCAACATACATTTAAGAATGTTTGAAATATACATCATCTCGATCATATTATTAGGTACTGTGACCACAATTTTCAAATTGTTGATTTTTGGAATTTCGGGGCACCTATATACATAAAGTTACATGTACGATAGTCTAACCGATTCTTTATCGCCGAGACCAAAACTTAACTAGGATTGTGACAGCGTAATCCTATATAACCACTAAGGAAGATTTTTTTATATTTCATCGCTATGGGAGTGAATGTTTATGAAAAATAATATATTTCTCGTTAAATTTACTTGAAACTTCGTATTAAGTAATGCTCATCAACTACATTATTGAAACATGTATTTAGGCATTTCTCTAATTTCAATCTTTAACACAAAAAGGGGCTGCAAAATTTACCTAGTCAGGTCATAAATTCTGTCACATGTTTAATATAAAATAATTGAAACAAGTTTATTCATTATGTAACCATTTATATACCAAAATGAACTTAACAAAACATAGATTCTTATGACACTAAAGTTTATTCAAAATGACCGCCGTGATTTTGAATACAGGCCTTCAATCTGCGCGGCCAGTTGTCTATCGCAGCACGAACGAGGTCCATGTCAATATCGGCGGCTGCCTTAATCAAGGATGTCTTGAGTGACTCCAAATTGGGATGAGGCTTTGAGCACGCCTTTTCCTCCAAGTGTTGCCATATCTTGTAATCTAACGGATTCAAATCTGGACTGGAGGAGGGCCAGTCTTCGTGCCGGATGAAGTCGATTTCACGCGCCGCCAGCCAGTCTTGTGTGCTCTTCGCTCTATGAGCTGGCGCCGAATCTTGTTGGAATACCCAGTGCCTGTTATTGAACATGGTATGAGAAACAGGTTCCACAAGGTTCGTCAGGACTGTATTTTGATACACAACTGCATTCGTTTTTACACCTTTCTCACAAAAATGTACCTCTGTTAAGCCCCAATAAGAAACTCCCAACCATACCATGAGCGAGGATGGAAAATGACCTCGAAAAAATTTATTTTCATCTGAAAAAAGAATTTCCCGATATTTTTTTCCCGCGTACCGCTTCAACAAAGCGCGGCATCTCTTCAGTCTCAGGTCCATTAGACGAGCATTCAAACGATGTCCTGCTTTTCTTCGATATGCCCGAAGCCCTAAGTCTTCATTTAACACCCTTTTCACCGTGGTTCTGCTTAACCCCATCTGAAGGGCCAACAGTTTCTGCTTACGTTTGGGATTTCTTTGAATTCGCGCCTTCACAGCTTTTATCACTGCTGGAGTCCTAACAGACCGAGGGCGACCACTTCTTGACCTGTCATCTACACTAGAGTCTTCATTGTATCGTTTGATGGTACGATAAACGAATCTTTTGGTTATATTCAAATTTTTCAGTATGTCAAAAATTTGAATTGGCGCGTAACCGCAACGATGCAACGCAATTACTGCAACACGGTCTTCTTTAAGCGTCCACTCCATATTTATAAATGAGTAAAATTCTAAAAAGTATACATTTTATTTTCATGAACAATTTGAAATTCGAATTCAATAAACTTTTTTGTGGCCAGCATTCTAAAATAAAAAAATTTACTGTGTGACAATACTTATGACCTGACTATGTATATGGGAAATATGTTATAAGAGTCTGGTCAGAATCAGGTCAATTTTATATCAACGTTCTTGAAATATATAATAATAATACCAGCCCTGTATTAAACATTGTCCCACTGCTGGGCACGGGCCTCCTCTACTAATGACAGGGGTTAGGCCATAGTCCACCACGCTGACCTAATGCGGGTTGGTAGACTTCACATACCTTCGAAATTCGTATAAGAATTCTCAAGTATGCAGGTTTCCTCACGATGTTTTTCTTCACCGTTAAAGCAAGCGATTATTAACATTTAATACACACATAACTTTAGAAAAGTCAGAGGTGTATGCCACTTGGGTTTCGAACATACGACTTTCGTCTTGGCAGTCCGTACCGCAACCAACTAGGCTATCGCTGCTTGAAATATATATTTTGCTAAAATACATAAACTGGTTTTGATCCAAGCGATGGATTTTCGGCACGTATGTTTGGAGCTAGAAGTATAAAAAAGAAGAAAGCTGTTAATATTCTAAGAGAGGATTAATTTAAAAGCAAAAATCAAGACAATTTATGAGTATTGCTTAATTAAAATTATAGGATTAATATTCTTATCCCTGCTCATATAAAAACCCCGAAAAATTACTTCATCCACACAATTTAAACGTAGTAAGCTAAAAGCACATTTCATTTAGTTTGTTTTGTTTTACGGAATAATATTTTTACTCCATTACAACAAGCACATTAACGAGCGGCAGAGATGAGGTCAGGAAAACAAACGCCGAAGCCATTTACTGGTGAGATGTTACATGTTGTGACTAATGTAGTATTTTAGTGACCAAAATATAAATAACCGAATATTTTTTTTGATAGATTAATTTGATAACCTAGTTACTATTCGTAAATATTATCTGGTGTATGATACTACGCGTGTGCTATTTACTCTAATCTTTAAAATATTAATTCCACCAGAGGACACAGCTAAAAAATTCTGGTACTCAATGAAAGACGTTGTTGTTGAAGATAAATACGAACATAGGGCAGGATTCTATAGTTTATTAAAAAATATAACACCCGTACTCAGAGAGCTTTGTTAAAGTTGCTTTAAGAAACCACTATAGCAGCGATAGCCTAGTTGGTTGCGGTACGGACTGTCAAGACGAAAGTCGTAGGTTCCAAACCCAAGTGGCATACACCTCTGACTTTTCTAAAGTTATGTGTGTATTAAAATGTTAATTATCGCTTGCTTTAACGGTGAAGGAAAACATCGTGAGGAAACCTGCATATCTGAGATTTTTTCGAAGGTATGAGAAGTCTGCCAACCCGCATTAGGCCAGCGTGGTGGACTAAGGCCTAACCCCTCTCATTAGTAGAGGAGGCCCGTGCCCAGCAGTGGGACAATGTTTAATACAGGGCTAGTATTATTATTATTTATTATTATAAGAAACCACTAGTCAATAGTCATTAATGTAACGATCACTCTCAGCTAGTCGAAATTTAATATTTACCTCACTAATGACAGATTAAGGGATAAATAGTGTATGGAAGTGTTATCGTAACATTCAACGTATATTTGAAAGTTACTAAATACATATACATTCAAGCCTGCAATCCCCGAAGGGGTAGGCAGAGGTGCAACCACTACCCCACTTTTCGCTGAATTTCGGTCCCATAATGTAATAGGGGCGAGCCTATCGCCATACCGGGCACAATTCCATACTCCGGGCCATTACTGATAATTTCTAGATAGAAAAACCCAATATCACTTTACCCGACCCGGGGATCGAACCCGAGAACTCAGCACAGCAGTTGTAACGCAATTACAACTGCGTCACTGCAGTCAAAGTTACTAGTTGAAAGTTACTACTAATAATAGTACTAGCCCTGTATTAAACATTGTCCCACTGCTGGGCACGGGCCTCCTCTACTAATGAGAGGGGTTAGGCCTTAGTCCACCACGCTGGCCTAATGCGGGTTGGCAGACTTCTCATACCTTTGAAAAATTCTCAGATATGCAGGTTTCCTCACGATGCCCGCAGAGCCGTCTTGGATGAGTGGTTAGCCAGGCTGGAGACTCCGAATGCAGGCTTGAGGACTGTTGAGGCAGTGCGTCCTGTTTTTAGCCAATGGCTTGACAGGCGCCACGGTGCACCGACATTCCGTCTGACACAGGTACTGTCGGGTCACGGATGTTTCGGTTCGTTCCTGTGTCGGATCGGAAAAGAGGAGTCTGCCGTGTGCCACCATTGTGGTAGCTGTCGAAATGACACGGCCCAACATACCCTTGCGGAGTGTCCAGCTTGGGATGAAGAGCGCAGCGCTCTCACGTTAGCTGTCAATGGAGACCTTTCTCTGCCGGCTGTGGTATCTGCCATGGTCGGCAGACGAAGGTCGTGGCGCGCGATGGCCTCCTTCTGCGAACGTGTTATGTTGCAGAAGGAGAGCGCCGAACGGGATCGGCAACGAACCGATCCCGCTCGTCACCAAACGAGAAGGAGGCGCCGAGTTTGACGATTGACTGGCGCCTCCCGCCCTGTGGAATGGGGGCCCTGAAGAATTCTACCACGGTATACCCTGCCTGTCGTAAGAGGCGACTAAAAGGGATCACAGGGGTCGCGGCTGCACAGCGGGGGATGTGCGGCCTTTACATATATATCTGCATGGTGCGACCCTGAGGCGGTTGGCGGCGCGAAATATCGCGCTGCTACTGTAAATTGTGGGGGGCATCTAGCCCAAGAGACGGGCCGTAAAGGTACGGCACAGGGATGGTTCCGGCAGCAATCCAGGGTAAACTCAGGATCCCCCGGGATTGTCCCACATGTGCTGCAGAAGGCTACCGCGGGGTTTTTAGTCGGTACACCGGCGTAGGAAAATTGATTAGGGTCCCGATCTAGTAGTCCTTCGGGCGAACTGGGTCGGAAGGTCGGTGAGTCCGGCATAACCATCTCTCCTCCCCCGAGGACCAGAAGGTATCCGTAAGATGGATTTTCCCCGCGGGAAAAAAAAAAAAAAAAAAAAGGTTTCCTCACGATGTTTTCCTTCACCGTTAAAGCAAGCGATAATTAACATTTTAATACACACATAACTTTAGAAAAGTCAGAGGTGTATGCCACTTGGGTTTCGAACCTACGACTTTCGTCTTGACAGTCCGTACCGCAACCAACTAGGCTATCGCTGCTGGAAGTTACTAGTTTAGAAATATTTATGATGAAATTTGATGTTTAATATTGTACCAAATACCTCAGTGTATGTATTTGATATTTAGTAGGTACAATATTAAATATCAAATATTGCTGGGGATACATATATACCGTAAACAATTGAAATTTTGCAAGTTTGGCGCTATGCCTCAGAGTGCTGACCTCATTGCGAGGGTAAACTCCTGACTTAAATATTGGCTCCACAATTAATAATCCAACCTATAAACTGGACATAATTTAGACTGTGTAAATTTATTAACATGTTTCAAATTAATGACGACATTAAGATACTGTCCATTTTTTATTTATTTACGTAGTAATTGTGAAGATGTATTTAAATAAATAGAGTTAACTCTAAAATCAATAATTCCTAATAACCCGTTTTATTATGCATATTTTCTTCAGGCACATATTATTTTAGGAAAGCTTTTTACACCCAACATCGATGTTGTATTTGGAAATCCGTTTGATATTATTTATATATTTAAATAATCTCATTTATAATAGCTCTGGTTCTAATAAATTGTATGTACTTTTAGAACTTTTTTTCTATTTACTTTTTTTTAAATAAAATATCACAAAATGATATCATAAAGTATTATAAAAATTAAATTAATTATTATTAATTAGATGTTAATATTTAAAAGTACGAGGCCCGAGTATCAGAGGCACTTCAATCTTAATTACAAACAAATCAGAGCTTATGTCGTAAATTTTTCACTTTGTAAATAAAATAATTTTGGCCATTGTTACAGGAAGGTAAAATTTTACCAACTAATATTTTCATTATACTTTTAAATATTTGCATTAATTCAGACATATATACTGGTTAATAAGTATACTTATGACTCTTAACGTATTTTTAATCCTAAATAATGAGTTCTACGAAATTTCTGAGAAAACTGCTGACTCAATGGCTATTTAAAAATATATGTGCAATATAACTTCATTATGAAATGTTTGCATCATTCATATCAGTGACTCGCAGTTGTAATTGCGTACGCAGTTCAACTGCTGTGCTGAGGTCTGGGGTTCGATCCCCGGGTCGGGTAAAGGTGATTTTGCATCTTTCTATCACGAAATACTCAGTATCAGCCCGAAGTCTGGGGTTGTGCCCGGTATGGTGATAGGCTCGCCCTCTATCACATCATAGGACGGTAAGCTCGACGAAATACCTACCCTTTATTTAAGAAAGTCGAAAAACGTGTACCAGCCGAAAACGGCTTGTACTTTGCTATGTATGTACTTACCAATCTTATGATACAGCGGACGTTGAAGAGATCACGAGGTTGTGATTCCGCCACCAACAGGCATAGTTATGTGAAGGCAAGGTTATGTTTTTAAAGTTTTATCAACATTTTAATTAAAGATAAAGAAATACTTCATTTAACAATTAATTAAATGACTACTTACAAAAAAGATAGCAATTGAATAAAGTCATACAATTCTTCAGGGTATGCACTAACATGCATAGAGTAGAACAAACTGAGCAGGGCAATATATGCAGCTATACTGGCTCTAAGTTTTTAGTGACGGTTGCATCGTTCACAATGCGGACAGGCTCCATTATACAATTAAAGTTTTGAATAGTTTATTAATAATTATAATTTAAATGTTGATTTTATCACACAATTAGTTTCTACAGTTTTAAAAGTGTTTCTTTTACTGTAAATCCATACTAATACTATAAATGCGAAAGTAACTCTATTTGTTTGTTTGTTACCTCTTCACGACTAAACGGCTGAACGGATTGTAATGAAATTTGGTAAGGGAATAGATTATATCCTGGAGAAGGACATAGGCTATCTTTTTTCTCAAAAAACTATCTTAAAAGGTGTCAAATAGGAGTTCAACATTTGTATCGGAAATCCATCATTCCTCAAGTTAGGGATCTGAAAATTGATATTTAGGCTTTTGGTAGAAAATAAGGAAATGCGTGTTTCAACATTTTTGAAAAATCATCCCTGAAAGGGGCAAAGTGAGGTTAAACTTATGAGGTATTCTTCAGATGCAATCTCAACATTCAGCCACAACACCTGAGAGGCTGGACAATCGCTACAGGTGCCTCAGTGCAGAAGACAACTCCTTGGATTGTATACTTCTGCTCCCGAATATAACCTCCACGCAGGCAGAGCCGCGAGCAACAGCTAGTTGTATATACAGTAAACCTTCTTCTAAACATTTGCACAGTCATGCCGCGAGTATGTAACTGCTTATAGTAAGCTTAATGGTTTTATGTACCCACATTCGTGCAAATAAATTTTTATTGTCATTGTTATTGCAGAACCATCTCCCTATCCAGCTATTTTAATTGTTCCTAAATTCAAATTGCGGCTACTATCCATGCTTGACATATTTAAACGCTATTTTCTATGGCGGATGAAATGCTCAGATGATTAACATATGAGATAACAATTTATTTTGTAACCATATTGCATAAGTTAACATTTTCACTTTTCAGGTGGCTTCTTATTAGACTACCTTGGTGGTATTTTATTAGGGTATTACGTTAAATGACACCGGAATTAGAAAACGAGTAAATTTTTTGTGTCTCCGGGACGTTTTAGACGAGCAGACGGGACACCTGATGTTAAGTAGACATCGCCGCACATAGACTTCTGCGATGCCAGGGTACAGCAAAGACGCTGCCTATTGTTGAAGGACTACTCTTCTTAAGCCTCGTTCTTGTAGTTACACGTAAACTCAAATCGGGTTGTATGGTACCTTATCTACTGCTGTCCGTAGCCCTTGTGAAAGCTATCTGTGTCATGACATTTAAGTGTTTATATTGCACGCATTAAACGCCTAAGTCCTGCCGCACACTCGATATTTTTTCATTGTGTGTAAACATGCGAAACCTGTAGTAAGAATTGAATGCGCAAACGTCTACATTATATGAGAAAAGAAAATTCGAAATCTATTATGCTTAACCAATATCACCTATATTAGTTGTAATCTTGAGATTTATTGACGATGAAGATACAGTTATAATTTAAATATGTATATTAAAATAACATCCAAATTTGACGGCGGAATAACAAGCGCGTGCGTTACTGAATCATCGTACGAAAAAAAACAATCTGCACTCGGCTTAATATTTTTCGCAATTTATAAATTCACAAGATAATAGTGTATGAGGATGTTTTGTGGTGTTATAAAAGTAAACGCTCAAAAGCAATTCGCAGACTGCATCAGCTATATTACATGTTCTGCCGTTCGTTTACTTTAAGGCCGTTAAGTGAATAAATATAATTTTGGGATATTGTTAAAAACAGGAATCTGCCAAGAAATTATGTAATTAGTATGAGCGTAGTATTTCGATCTCTTAACTTACTCTAATTAAAAATATATGACCTAGAATTATCTATAGAATAAAAAAAGTTGCTTTATTATACAGGGTGTCCCTGGAGGTATGGATCAAATCGAATAGGGGCATGGGCAAGGTCATTTCCAAATTTTTTACCCTGAAAATGTTGGTGCAATTTTTTACGGTTCAAAAGTTATGACCAATTTATGTATTTTTCGCAGTGCTCAAAGAAAAACATCATAAAAATAAACTATCAGTGCTAACAGTGTAATTTTTTTTGAGAACGTTGTTCAAGAGTGTGCCTTCCTGACGTAATACTTTTGCGCAGCTAAAAAACACGTGTTCAATAAGAAAAAATATTTACTGCAAGTTTCGGTCTGGCACAAATTTAACTCAATTTCCGAGCGATTTTCATGGGAAATAGTTACACTAGCGAAAGAACGTATTGAGAGACTTGTCCAAGTCATAAAGATTATTTGGAGGTATGAATCACTGGGATATTCTCATTAGTTTGAAAGTTACAGAATTTTATTTACAAGGACGTCGCATTTTTAAATTGGTCATAATTTTAGACCGTAGAAAATTGCACCAACATTCTTAGGGTTAAACATTTGGAAATGACCTTGCCCATGCCCCTATTCGATTTGATCCTTACTTCCAGGGACACCCTGTATAGGTAAATACAAAAATACACCCAACAGTCACACACATAGTCCTGACCCAATACTAGGTCAAACCTGTGTCGTGGGTACCAAGAACTACGAGGGACTACCGTCCCACAACACCCAGACCAGAAACAAATATCTGTCTGTTACACAAACATTTCTCTAGTTGCATGAATCGAACCCACGGCCTCTCGTTTCACAGGCGGTCACTGGCTTCACTTATTTCATCGTAACTTAGTTCAATTTAATTTAGTGACATTTTAGTAGACGGACGGCAGTATTGTAATTATCCAACAGACAATAATTTATTCAGGAAACATATATAGGTCTGCCTCGGTGGCGCAATTATAAATGCGCATGCGTTACGACTGCTATGCTGAGGTCTCTGTTTCGATCCCCGGGTGGGGTAAAGTGATATTGGGTTTATCTATCTAGAAATTCTCAATATTAGCCCGGACTCTGGAATTTGTAGCCGGTATGGCGATAGGCTCGCATCGCTCACATCACATTATGGGACCGAAATTCGGCGAAAAGTGGGTGTACTGGTTAAACCTTTACCTACCTCTTTGGGGTTTAGAGATGTGAGTGTATATGTATGTAGGAAACATATATTAGGGCGTAGATATTATTACAAGACGATTGGAGAACACGGATCGATATAATTAACCAGGCAAGTCGCTTGCCAAGTTGGCCAGACCGCCCGTGACCGACTTATATCCATACATAAAATGTCATTACAACTGGCGATGGCTTCTTTTCACTCCATATCACAGACTTTTTATTGCTTCTCTAGGGATACAGATTTGTCTGAGCAGTAAAGAATAGAACTAAATAATGTCAGCTAAAGAATTTATCGTGGTCGTGGATCCTTATACCCTTCTCTGCCACCTTAAAAAAAAGTCAAAGTCGTGACTCTCGAAGATACGTTTGTATGAACAATATAGAAGCAGTGGGCTTAAAAAACTTGATTGTGAATATCCAAGTGATTAAACTTTAGCGTTCAATAATGGTATCAATTTTCGATATTTACATGATTTTACACACTTTCGTCAATCCGCCTATATTTAATATTACATAAGTAAAGAATCTCTATTAAAATATTCATGTATAAAGATTATCTAAACTTCAATATATCGTCGTATACAAATATTTGCAATTAGAAATAGTACAGTTCCACAAGGGAACATGGTAGGGGTGCATACTACGGAACTGTACAGAAAACTGAAGAGAAAAATTCACTGGGGAGCCAAAACTACTAACAAAACTCAAGTCCCCCTTAGCTCACAACATTACAAAAGAGTATTCTGTATGTGTACCTGTATGTTTAAGAAATATACGTAAATTTAAGTGTGTTATGAAGTAGCTTGAATCGATGAAATAAGCATTACCCAGTGCCAGGGTGTCTGGATTCTATTGCACCTCCCGTTACAGTTATTGCTTTGCTCTGCAGGATTCTTATTATATGTTAACGATAATGAAGCCTCTACTTTGTAGTCATGAAATTGTGTATTTAGTGTACATTTATAAATATCTTTCAAAAAGATAGCTTACGCTAAACAGTCGTATAAATTACTCATAACTCGCACTTTATTTCGATAATTCATGTTTTTGATGATGGAACTGTTAGTATAGTATTCTACATGCTATAAATTACTGTCCATATTGTCCTCGGTTGCCTTTTCATATTTTAAACTACCCTGAATTTATTATAAATTTTTTTACACGTCCGAAATCAAAATAAACATAAATTGTACTGCGACGAGAAACTGAGGATAAACTTTTCAGAAAACAAGAATATAAACAGATGTTCAATACACACACATACACTCACGCCTGTAATCCCCGAAGGGATAGGCAGAGGTGTATAACCAGTACACCCACTTTTCGCCGAATTTAGGTCCCATAATGTGATAGGGGGGCACAGATTCCAGACTCCGGGCTAATACTAAGGAATTTCTAGATAGACAAACCCAATATCACTTTACCCGACCCGGGGATCGAACCCGAGACCTCAGCACAGCAGTCGTAACGCATGCGCAATTACAACTGCGCCACCGAGGCAGTCAATCAGATGTCCAATATTAGACGGAAAAGGACAGATTTTTAACATGTATGAATATCCTCTCACGACATAGTGTTTACACCAAACATTACGCCCACACACATGAAATAAAACAGTGAATCATTGTGAAAACGATTACTAAATGAAAACGTAAATTGTTCAATACGTCATACTTGTGTAAATATCATGATTTTAAAACCTATACACACACCTTTTATAATTTATTTCAAACTTTAATACATGTAGACATTATAGTTGTAAGCTATTCTCAGTTACACATAATACGTTTATGGCGTAAGGTAATTCAGTTTATATCTTATAAACACATAACATCATCTCTTTTTAGTAAAGTTAGAAAAACACAGACAGAAGTGTAAACATAAAATTTTGAAGTTACTGTGTTCTTTTTTGAAACAGTGTCCATGAAGTATCATACCTTTTTTGTTTATGATTGCTTGTCAATAATATAATTTTAGAACTTCATAGGCGTGCTTATGTCAAAAGTAAAATTATCTAATCGTGATGGTCACAGTCACAGTTCAATGCTTTTTCTCTATCCCAAAAGTGCCCAACTTGCCTAAAGAAGTTTTCACTTTAAAATGTGTGTGGGCTGGCTAACACCAGTGCTTAATAATATATGTAAGTTAATTAAGCTAAGTAGGTGTACATCGCCGCCCAAGAACATCCACAATCCCAACTTTGTCATTGTCACTGGTGGTGACAACTACACTGTATCGTGATGAAGCCTACACACAAGTCATAGCACAGCTCTCCCTTTAAATATTGTTATTTGTTTCGAAGAGCAATATTTATTTGCTTCTGCATGTTTTGAACAAGTACTAGTTTTTATAATCTATATTTTTGCTGAGGCTTTTCTCAACATAACGAAACCTACCTATATCCAAATCTAGTTGTTTCTAGGTAGAAAATCTACTGTTTTACTACAATGTGTATAGATTAATAAATAATAACAATATCAGCCTTATACTTCACACCATCCCACTACTCTATGCCGAATATTCAAAAGAGTCCAATGACTAATGTGTTTAAATATTACTTCTTTTTCTATTACGTTTCATTGCTAGTTTATTTTTATGTTCATCTAAAAATAGATGTATGTCATGATGACTAGTAGCCCATTGCGAAATAATTTCGCAAATGAATGTGTACTGTTATTATATATGTACTAATTACGTGTCTAGTGTTTTAAAGTTTAAAAACTACAGAGAACAAGCATTTGCTCGCGGCTTCGCCTGTTTAATATAAAAAATACTAAACCTTTAAATTTTCATTGGTTTATTCGTGAAAACGTTACAGACGGAAAACTTTAAACCCCCAATTCACCCACTTAGGAGCAAAGCTTTAGAACACGCCGATATACGTGTACATTTATTTCTAACCAAAAGCACGTATCCAAATTTTCATACTTCTTACTATGAAAATAACGAACTTCCATACAACCGTTTTTCCAATATCTTACCCCCCTAGGGGTGAAATTTTCGAAAATCCCTTCTTAGTGGATACTTACAACATTAAAGGCATCAACTACCAAAATATAAAGTTTGTAGCCCCAACGGTTCTGCGTTGATGAATCAGTCAGTCAGTCAGGTTCCATTTTCACAATTTTTTTTTTCTTTTTATTAACAAAAATTAAAAACTTACATGCTATATCGCCAAACTGTACAAACGCGCCCTAGGCGCCCTTATAAGTAGCAAGCAACTTCCAACAAAGAAAAAAAAATATATATATAGTTACAACAATTATAAATATATATAATTATTGTTACCATCTATATATTTATTATATATATGTATTATTATAAATATATATATATACATACAATAAATGAGCTTAACAGGCATTTTAAATTAATTAGCGAGTCCAGAAACAAAAACAAAGCTATCACACCCGTATTAATAAGTCAGATTCTACAATAGTAATCTAGTCGATAAAAATTAATTCTTTAGTCTTTTCTTCAGAAGTGTGATATTAAGGTGTTGAGTAACATTTCTCAGAAAATCTATTTTGTTAAATATTACTGGAGTTAAATAGTTTCGTGTTCTTTTACCGTAATAGTTTCTGACAGACGGTATCACATATTTTCCCTGCTTAACCTGTCTGGTACAATATTTATGAGTTATAGGTTCTTTGTATTTGTTTATATAGTACTGTTCTATAGCTACATTGTTTCATTTCGTTACGTAACCTCAATAATTTCGAAAAATTAAGTTCCAAATGAGAACCTCAATAGAAACCTTAATGAGAGCCCTGCTTTGTAATCTATATAAGGGTAGTTTATTAGGATTGCATACAGCAGGCACTTTTGTTCGATGAACCGTTCCGATGCACTGAATCGTAAACAAAGTAGTTTCAATGTTTTCCGATGGAACTTGTACTGAATGCATAATATGCTTGCTAGAACAGCGCTTTACATCGCTTGAATAGCTAAAATATGTATGTTAACACCTCATTCCAGATTTGTAGTTTCCATTCTTCTATTTATTACTACGTATTCGAACGCGACACCTAGATATTATATTGTCATAGTTCTTTTTATGGGGGTATATTCTAGTTTATAGTTTACACATACACTTATTTGTAGGCACTGCAAAACACAATAGTAGGTAATAAAATAACAATATATCTATGTGCTACTTATTTTCTAAACTTACACATATAAAACAAGAAAACTTGTCTGCATAAACTTTAAAATCATAATAATTTTATTTATATTATTAAAGTCACATTTCCAAACATCTGAGGTTTAGGCATTTTAGTATAGAAAAACAAAAAATGCCTCAATTTTCTTTCCCTGTTCTACGTGCTTGTTTGCCAAACATTTCGCCTAAGTGGAAATAACTGACATGCGCGTTGATTAGTGGTAAACAACATTCGGTATTCTGCGGTTGGATTATTCGCCTTCACAATAGGGCACGTATAATCCATATTCTCACATCTCACAGTATCGTGTTCACTAAAACGTGTTTAATTAAAGCTTTGTTCGTACTCAAACTAGATACACTATTACATTTGATTAGACAAGCGCCTGAGGTATGTTATTAACAGGCTGTCGAGAAACGACTATAAAAACTAGATGATAAGTGATCGCAACTAGAATGATTATAACTAGATGGTGAGTGATAACATCTAGATGGTAAGTGATAACAACTAGATGGTGAGTGATAACATCTAGATGGTAAGTGATAACAACTAGCTGGTAAGTGCTCACAACTAGATGGTAAGTGCTGACAACTAGATGGTAAGTGATGACAACTAGATGGTGAATGATCACAATTGCCAATGAACACGTCCAGGCGAATCGAGGCTTTCTTTTCCAGGTAATGATATGGATCAGTCCATAGTCTTAGTCAACCTCACTAGTTGTAGCGGATGCATCAGCAAACTGCCATTTCTTTAGTTTTATATGAGAAGATGATACCACACCACCGCTGGTCGAGCAGTCCCATTCCTATAGAATAAACTAAGTTTAAATATATCAACAAATCTATCAGTTAAACTTGATTCGTTGACTTGTGTTTAAAAAAAACTTTTGAACAAAATTAATACCAGGCGGAGCTTTCAAGTTACTTTAATTAATGAACAAAGCATCGCGCTAATGCCAACCCCTTAGATCCCGCCGGAGTTAACATCGTTGTAATAAAAACTGCGGGTCAAAATAAAAGCAATTAACCGTTACACGTAACATGCGCAAAGTTGTACTGTGTAATTGACTCGTTTAAAAAATGTATACTCTGAGGGCAGTGAGTAGAGAGATACATATTATATACCACAGGAACTGAAACATAAACTTACAATCATCTGTATATATAAAAGAAGAAACTGACTGACTGACTGACTGATCGATCAACGCACAGCCAAAACGGCTGGGGTTAGAGACTTGAAATTTTGACAGTAGGTACCTTTTATGACGTAGGCATCCACTAAGGAAGGGTTTTTAGAAATACCACCTCTAAGGGGGTAAAATAGGGGATGATAGTTTGTATGAAAATCCGTCATTTTTGAAGTTAAGTTTATGAAAATTAGTATTTGGCCTTTTAGTCAAAAATAAAAAATATATATTTCAGGATTTTTGTAAATTCCACCCTGAAGGGGGGTAAAATAGGGGAAGAAAGTTTGTATGAAAATCTGTAATTTTTGTAGTTAAACGCATGAAATTTGGTATTTGGCCTTACAGTTAAAAATTAAAAACACATATTTCAGGGTTTTTGGAAATTCCACCCCTAAGGGGGTTAAATAAGGTAAGAAAGTTTGAATGAAAATCCTTCATTTTTGAAGTTAAATGCATGAAAATTGGTATTTTGTAGTGTATACTTTTTGTCTCAAACATGACCTCCACGCGGGCGGAGCCGCGAGCAACAGCTAGTAGTACATACACTGAAATTATACTCTGATGAATTTAAGTATTGCTTACGCATTTGGAACTGTATTTCCTTCAATATAGACTTCATTTTATTTGATAGCCTATTTCGTTTATTGTTGCATTTTAAAAAGGTTTTAAGAGAATTTATGTTTCAATTTCGTTTGTTTCTGATTTTCAAATGGTGACTATTATTTACTTGGTTCTAATTATTTGTAGGAAAATATTCCAATAATGTACGCAGTAGCCCATTATAACTAATTACTATCAGGATAGGTGGGTATCAGGCGTTTATTGAGATACATCTATATCTATACTAATATATAAAGAGGAAAGTTTGTGAGTTTGGATGTTCAGGGTAATCTCCGGTACTATTCATCCAATTTTAATTTTTTTTTCACTGTGTGAAAGGTATAATATCCCTGAGTACTATAGACTACTTTTTATTTTGGTAAAAAAATTACCTCCACGCGGACGGAGCCGCGGGCAACAGCTAGTGTTGTAGATAGAACAATAGAGTTGGGTAGCGCAATGTTACATTGACGTGGCAGGCTCATCAGACGCAAGGAGGGTTGTCAAAGTGTAAGTAGCCGAGTAAATTATTCAGCGCATCTGTTCTGTCCCCATTCTCTGGGGATGACTTTCGCAAAATCTCCTTTTGGTATGTAAATTCATGCTTTTATCACAAGAAAATCTACCTAAAATCATAATAAGAGCACCAACATTTTGACACGAGCTCTCTGATGACGTGAATTTACTTTAATGTCATGATTTACTTACGTCAAAACATTGCTTAGTTAAGGCCTTATTATTATAGTGCAAAATAATGATAGTTTTATATTATAATAATTTTATATAATTGTTAAGATTATTTATCTACAGGTCGACTTATTGATCTACATGTTCGGGGATACAAAGATAGCGATTCCATTAATATACAGGCAAATACATAGAATAAAAGAAATATTATATTATTAATGATTATTTTGAAATAAAACGAAGTTTACGGATTATATCGCGGTTTATTTTACTTTTTTAACCCGACGTTTCGAAGACTTTACAGCCTTCATGGTCACGGGGGAGACTGAGTTGTATGTCATCTCGAAAGTGTAGTGCAATGTTTCTACCCTCAATGTAGTTGATATTACATTTTTATTTTGATGTAGTCCGATCTACGCAGAAAGAGCTCATAGTGTCATGAGGTCTGGCGGTTTGTCTTTTGGGTTCCGATTTAATTAAATGTATAATTGGATCCCAGGCTGGTGCTAGCTTCCAACCATCTTCTCTATTGAAATTAGGATGTTTTTTAATTTCAATAGCCTCGCGAAGCATCCTAGGTAGGAATCGGTGTTCTTTGGCAAGGATTTGTGGTTTATCAAATCGAAGATAATGTTTGGAGCCTTTTTCTGAATGGTCAACAACTGCAGACTTCGTTTTATTTTAATGTATAATATTCGCGTAAATATAAGAAACCAGAATATTAATGATTATTACCAGTAATAAAAATATTACGTAAGTCATAGAAGTAATTTTAAATACTTTCAAAATGTTTTATATCAGTGACTATAGAATTATCTAGCGCATCATTCTTTGACTTGAAATCGGAATACAAACTAAGTTAGTACGAAGTTATAAGTAGGTGGACTACATATTACTTCGGACTTACAGGATGTATATTATAACGGTGGCAGCGGTTTTCTGTGTCCTGTGCCGAAGTCTATGGGCGGCGGTGACTACTTACCATCAGGTGGCCCGTCTGCTCGTCTGCCTATCGAGGCACTAAAAAAACATTGACGCGATCACAGCGGTGACCAAAAGCTAGTAATTAATCAGATCGGTTTTTTACCGGATACATTTCGGCGAGTGTACCTTGGAATTACATAATTTAATTCCCCCAACCCCTTTCCATCATCAGACGACAAGAGACTCGGCGAAGCGTCATCAATACATGGTTGATATTCCACCTGTGCGCACGAAGCGTTCTGCTAGTACATTCATCATGCGCACCGCTAGAGAGTGGAACTCTTTGCCGGAGTCTATATTTCCCGAAAATTATAACCTTCAAGTCAAGAGTGAATAGGTATCTTCTAGGCAAGTGTGCTCCACCGTAGATCACATCATCACTTACCATCACGCGAAATAGTGGTCAAAAGCAAGCCTATTTCGATTTAAAAAAAATGAGAAATCTTCGAAGTAACTATACTTTATTGTTTTTATTTTGAATTTCTTAAATGTTATTATCAAAAATGCGTTTGGAAACCTGATGCAAAAACTTTTTATTATTAATATAAAATATTTCATTATTCATTTTTATTATTCTGTTTCAAAGTTGAATATGTCATAATCCCACCTAATCATGGTCATTATTTCCTAATGTGATCATTAACAATTACATTCATTTGCTTTTATTGTTTTTTCGACAAGTTTAAAACACAATGCGGCAGTGCGGCGCACGCAACTTGAAAGACAAACAAAACAAACCCCTGCAAATAAAACAGCCGTTCGAAGAGATTTTCTTCGCCCTTGGCTTTTTAAAGGTCTTATAGCGTTCTTGTGCCCAATATTATTAATTTCAAAGTAAAATCTAGTACTTTCTATTTATTAAAAAAATGTTATTTAGTGACGAACATGATTGTCATGTTTTCTGGGAATTAGAAATAATATTTTATTGCTTATCCTACTATCAGTAAATGAAAATAAGTGAATTAGATCTGGGTTGTAGATGTAAATTGATATATTATATTGATATGTATATTTTGTATATATTTATATGTGTTTATATAAGTATATGTAATAGAATGTATTTCATATTTATGTTTTATATATATATATTATGTATTGTATTTTACAATATATTGTATTCGGATATATTTATTTATATAGAGCTTAATAATATTTTTTTTTTACCTTCTTCCTGTATATTTTTATGCACCTACCTTGTTCATCTCTGCATCACCCTAAGGTTGACTGGGAGAGAATGCCTTTGGCATTAAGTCCGCCTATATACATTGTATATGAAGTGTATAAATAAATAAATGTTCTTAATATCTATTTAACATTATTGTCTCCTGCTCTGATATAAAGGAAAGTGGATAATTAACATTTCCATCTCTTTCCAATATTTCTATTTGATTAATTTCTTTGTAGGATAAATACAGTTAAGCATTTCCAGAGACTGGCCGAGTTTCACTGTTGTAGAAATGATAGATAAAATGCGTGCTATTGGCGATCCTAGCTCACAAGAGTTATAGTGGCTAGTATGTGGCGGGATAGTCTTTCATATAGCTAATTGAATATCAAAAGATTATATGGATACAAATCTTCCTCTTTATTATCTTTTCGCTCTTTTGCAATGCCATACATAATTATTAGATTCTGCTTGCAGGCTCGGTGGATTTAGATACCTTACACACGCATAATTTTTTTTAATAGGTTTACCGATTAAATAGAAAATACTAAAGGATATATCCTTACACCGGCACTACTGACTAAAACCCTTCTTCTGCACCTATGGAACGGTCCCGGGATATCCTTAGACAAACTAGGTTTCCTGCTGGAACCGCTCATGTGGGATACATTCTTGCGGCCCGTATCATTGGCAAGGGAATTCAGCAATGCAGCAGGATTGATATATTTCCATTCACCCGTGTGAAACCGTGAACAGAAGTAGGTAGAATATAAATAATAGAGGAATCGACCGCGTGACCTCACCGGCCGCGGCTCGCCGACCACATCACATTCAATCGATAACGCCCCACACTGCGAAATAAAGGTGCCACCTATCACCTAACATAAATATGTAAAAAAAAAACAATACAAATATTTAAAACTGCAATGGAATTGATATTTTCAATGCCTCTGATACTAGTGTCATAAGTATTATTTTTCCATTGTTTTTAATATAATCAAATTAACCCCAATAAACTCTTTGTTTTAATTTATATCTATAAAATAGCAACCGAAACAGACTTTTTTGTTGAAAAATAAAAATTATGAATTCTCGATAATAACGCGATAATATCTTAAATAATAATACTTGATCCGACAATGGGATTCCCTATTCAGCTACATGCTGCAGTACAGGCTAACCCATACTGCAGCGTTGGTTTTCAATAGGGAACCCAGCCAGTGACGTACACATGTTACAAAAAAAACACATGATAATAATGCATTTTATATTGGACGTATTTATTGTTGTCAATCATTTGGAAGTGTTCGGTAAAGGTTTTCCGAAGTTCCCTTCTCCAGAAACTGAGATTAGCTTGAAAACGGATCTGTAATAAAACGAAGCAGAAAATGTTGTTAGATCTACATTCGTAACATTTGTGCATAATATTGTATCTCTATTAATATCTCAAATTACATAAAAGTCCTAGTTTTCAGTAAGAACCCCTGTAGTAGGTATCATCCATACTAATACTATAAATGCGAAAGTAACTCTGTTTGTTTGTTACCTCTTCACGACAAAACAGCTGAACGGATTGTAATGAAATTTGGCAAAGGAATAGATTATATCCTGGAAAAGGACATAGGCTATCTTTTTTCTCAAAAAACAACCTTGAAAGGGGTCAAATAGGAGTTCAAAATTTGTATGGGAAATCCATAATTCCTCGACTTAGGGATCTGTAAATTCATATTTAGGCTTTTGGTAGGAAATAAAGAAATACGTGTTTCAACGTTTTTGAGGTTAAACTTATGGGGTATGCTTTAGATGCAATCTCAAGATTCAGGCAGTTCACATGAGAGGCTGGACCATCGGTACAGGTGCCTCAGTACAGAAAACAACTCCTTGGATTGTATACTTCTGCTCCCGAATATAACCTCCACGCAGGCGGAGCCGCGAGCAACAGCTAGTATGATTATAAATCGTTTTCTTTTTATCGTTGACCAATGCAGAATCAAAATCAAAATCAAATATTTATTGAATCCATGAAATGTTATACATTATTTAGATTCAGTAAATTTTTTACTCTACCGCCAGTTCGGAATGCAGTTTCGCTAGAGAAGAACGGGCAAGAAACTTTAGCGTTGCTCTTTTTCAACATTGGTTAACAATATTTGGTAATACAATTATTATACAATTTTAATTTAATTACATTAGATTAGAGCAGTTCAATGTGTGTTAAGCTGCCTTATTGCAAGATTGTGAAATAAAACTCATTACAGCACCTAGTGCCGCACATGACCATCGTGAGAGTGAAATCTCGATTTCTTAAAGCAGTTGGTCCTTACTGAAATAGTCTGAGCAGACCAGTCCACACGAGCCGCACCCGATCACGAGTAGTGACGCATGTGTCAGCCATCAGCCTCCTCAACCATGTTACAGGGAAGAGACCGACCTGGCACATGGCGCCGCAGCAAGCACAGACATTTAGCGAGCATGACATACCCAGACTAAATACAACAATTAAATAGTAAGATAATAATATCAAGTAAAGTCATGTAAGGCATATAAGTTCGCAATGTTAAGCAAATAAAATATTAAAATATATAAATGAATAATCTACTACACACACTAGCAATACTGTAGTACATACATAGCATACTAGCAATCTATATACTAGATATTATAATTTTGTTTGAAATTCTAACAGAATTACAAACAGTAATTTCAGCGATCCGAGGATTAAAACGAAAAACATCAAAATCCTTCATCTAAGTAAAATTACTAAGTGATAAAGTCCATGATAAAAATGTAGATTAAGACACAAAAACAATGTCTACTAAACTTAACCTAGATTAAAATGAGATGGAACAAATCCTATTCTGTTAAGTTGCGGCAAAAAATAAATCATACTTTACATAATGTTGGGCGATCTTCCTTTGTTTGTTTTCCGTTGGCATTCTTTATGTCATTTTGTCAAAAAAGATTTATGGTCTTATTTATCAAGATTTTATTACATTATGCGGGAAGGAAGTATTACCAAAACAAATATAACAGTCGCTTAGATCAGCGGTTATCTACCCCGGGTAGGGTAGTCTACCCGAACTTAGTATATATGTATACTAAGTTCGGGTAGACACCCGCCACTGTAACTCCTGTAAAGTAGGATCGATAATGGCACATTTTAGACCTCAAGCATTAACGCTTAATGAGTCTCTCGAAATAGGTCTATATCCCAAATAACTTAATCAAATGGAAATAAATATAGGGAGGATTTAAAAAAAAACACTTGTAAAGAGCGGAAGACAAAGCAATGAACTGAAGTGATAAATTATGCACAATTGTAACAAGAAAAACACAAAACTATTTACGACTCACGGGTAATACATATTTAGGGCTGGTACAAACTACGAACTCTATTGCAAAATCATAACATCATTTACGAGCTATCACTATACTCAGCTTCACCAAGACGTTACAAAAAAGCTAACCAGTGAAGCAGATATAGGCAGACCTCAATCTTGTAACGTGCTTAGCTAACCCGAGAGTTGATTATCTTGTTTCGTGAATTACTGAATAAAGCTCACATATGTCCATAGACAACTTCATATAAAAATTTGCTTGTTTTATACTTTATTGCACTTCCGCACTCTAGATTGCATTACCAATAATGCGTTTCAATGGATAATTTCGATAGCTTGTGATGTGCAGTCCTTATATTAAAGAGTGTGAGAATTATAGTTAAGCAGTATTTTATTTAACAGAGCCCGAAATTAGAACTCGTGAAGGCGTAGGAAGTTACTTTGAAATTTATTCGATTTTTAATTTAATATACTTTTCGAAAATATAACATTTAAAATATATTTAATTACAAGGATATTAGATTTTAAGTAAAATACTGCCCGTGCGTAGTTTTTTTAGAATACCAAACAAAAGATTAATTTCATTCACATTCCTTTCGAAACAACAACAAGGTAGATAATTCTAACGAGGATATTTGTTTTACACACGGAAAAATATTTGAAACATTACTTATGAAATGATATGACAACAGTAACGCCCATGGTTGGTTCGCCGAACTAATTTCCTTCCCATAATATGATGTTGAAGTTGCCGGACTTGGGACATGATCATCTCAACTACATAGCCGACCAAAAAACAAATATTGTTTTCTTGTCCCAACATCGTATCATTCATATTGAAGCAGTCAACGACATTACAAATTATTATTTATATTCAGTATTCCCTGGGGAACAATACGCTATTTTCATATTACCGACACGCATGATGGATTTCGCCCCTTCACATATTATATCTTTCACTTTTACGATGAAGTTAAAGCTGCGACAGCGTATTTCATAATTTCTTTGTTATTTTATACTTTTACCGTTTTTTATAATATGCGAAATACAAAATGCTTTACAATTGCATATGTAGATAACTCTTTATTACACACTATTAGCTGAATAGTATCAATCAAAACAAATTTGTTTCTAGTCATTGATGGCAATTATATCAGTTTTTAACATACATAAGTAAATAATAATCTTAATGACAGACAGAAAGCCTCCATGTCGCAGTTGTCGAGTAGCCGGCTGTGAACCGAGAGGCCGTGGGTTCGATTCCCACACAGGGACAAATGTTAGTGTGACAGACATTATTCGTGTCCGGGGTCTGGGTTTTGTGAGACCGAAAGTCTCTCGTAGTTCTTGATACCCACAACACAAGAATCATATCTTAGTGTGGGGTCGGGGCTATGTGTGTGACTGTTGGGTGGGTGTTATTTATTTAAATTTGTGAAAAGTTGTAAAATGAAAATAAGTTTCATAAGCTATATCAATTTAATAACCTATATTCTAATTTATAATAAGTTGGTTTAAGTTTGAGATGGGCACAGACCTTATTATATTGCTGTCTACCATCATCATGCAAAAATATTGCTTACAAACAAACATTAAGTTCGTGCACCTAAGGGTCCAGAAGACTAATCTGGAAGTATAATATAGTATTTAATGTCCAAATGATATAGGTATCTTCATTCACAAAACACAATCTTACTTATATGAAATATTTGTAAATTATAAGTGGATCAGGTATATCACATAACTCCGGGCTAATACCTACGTGAAAGCATCCTCTTTATATAGCTATATAAAATATCCCAAGGGGTTGTTATTACTCGGGTGAGACCGTAAAGGAATAAAATTAGGGTCGACCTGGTTTAACATTCACATAGGAACAAATTGTGCGCAAAAGTTACAACTGAGGTTTGGTCAAACACAAAATAACCAAGTTATTTTATATAAAGGAGTATATGTATGGTTAGATATAAAATGTAGACAAGTACAAACTATAAATTACATTATTTTTGTCACGTTAAATGCAATCTCTGCGTTTACAAACAACTCTTACGTGTTACTCTAAGTATGCACTGCAGACGGTTGTTGAACAGCTGAAAATGTTGACACAATGACTGATTTCGTAGTCGAAGTCTCTATAAATTCGATGAATGTAACACGCATATTGTATCGACTGCTCTCAAAAAACCACACTCACCAACCACGATGCATGGATGCCATGGGATTATATTATGCAACACAAAATTTGGGCGTTATCCAATCGCAGGTCAAAATGTAGCACAATACGTCTTACAAAATCACAGAAGAAAAACTGCTAAGGTAATGCTTGAGAAAAAGAGCATGGAGACGTAGCATGTTATGTCAGTTTAAAACTGGCTGCTTTTAAGCAGTGCGTGGTAAGAATTGCTTATTATTTTGATTCCAACCTGTTTATTTAAATGATAACAAAGAAAATAGAGTCACGCGATCTGTCATTATTCACGCGGTATTTATTATGTTAATATTCCGGCTTGTATTATAATTTGTGCTAGAACTATTGTCAAAATACGGATAAAGTTTCAGCAGAAGAGCTCTTTGTACAAAGATAAGACGTTTGTTAAGAGGCCTCTCAGACGGAAGAGCCGCTCTTATAAAGCTAGTTGTGTCGAGAGAAACTGCTCGTTGTCATAGTGGGAGTAGTCTTTTAGTCTTTTCGTGATTAGAAATAGTTTTAAAGCTGACTGAATGTATAGATGAGTTATTAGGTCTGAATTGAACATTGATTTTACTGTACCTTCAATAACACCAGTATTTTTACAAGAAACGTATGTTAGCATTCAGAATAATCCTTGTCATAAAAGTATATTTAAATACTTTAATGGCCTTAAAGAAATTTATAACATTTCACACACTCCCAAAATTTTAAATTATTATCCATTAAAACGAATTGTAAGAACACTTCAATAGTACCTACTTCGTAAGTAATGAAAACATCCGTATTAAATAAAATATATTTTAGGGAGCCAAAACATTTTAAGAGCAACTGACTTTATGTTCTGTTATAACTTATATCTCGTTTATAAATCTTATCCCAATAAAAATATTATATGTAACTTCTTAAGTGATACGTCTAAATTAATAAAAAATTGTGCTCAAAAAATAATATAGAAAAAATTTAAAATGTATGTTGAGTTTTTCGATCTGGAAGACATACATTCTTTGCCGAGGATTCATATTTATGCCTGATACTGCCATGCGCTCTACACTAAAAATGACAACCTTTTTCGACGATTTATGAAATTTAGCACCAATTGCTTCGAAAAGACGTGTTGCAACAAGCTGCTCTAAATCCTGATCCTAAAACGTAATGATTACAGGTGGTTATTGAAACCCTACTAATATTATAAATGCGAAGGTTTGTATGGATGAATGGTTACTCAATCACGCTGCAACGGCACGACAGATCTGGTTAAGATTTGGCACAGAGATAGATTATAGTTTGGAATAGCACACTGACAAATTTTTATCCCGGAAGAAATTACAGTTCCCTTGGGATAGTTTAGTTTTTCTCAGAGCAAGATACGACATGATTTTTTGCATAATGGCAGTTTAGGGATCAGTTAATGACATAGGCCACTACTACTTTATTTTTGAGATTGCATGAAAGACTTTTACTATGATAAAAAATATCCCACGTACTCCTACGTCCACGAAGTTTAAAGTACATTTTTATGAAATATTATCGATCGTTTCAACGGTTTAACCGTAAAACAAACAAACCCATTCACTTGCGTGTTTATAACATATAAATGAATAAAATAATATTTAAAAGAGCATTTGTGCTTTTACCAATTCCTATTAGTGTATTATACAAAGCATAGCGAAGTTCAACCGACCCGACGCTTTGTACATAGACAAAGAAATGGATCGATAGCGAAACGTTCGTAATAGGTTTATAGGTACCTACTGCTCAAATGTTCGCAATACAGTAGCTGGTCGTTGAACTTGGCTGCAATTCTGACCTTTGTACTCAATCACACGCGCTTTATGTAGGTTACACTTTGAGACAGTGTCCTTTGATGGTCAAATACGTTTTTATGGTTTTAAATCTTTTTAGGCTGAAATATCAGAGTATTATGATATAATAAGAAGTTAAAATAATATTGTTACGGTACTATTAGAAAGTTAAAGTTTTACCTACTATAATAACCTTGAAGGTTTGACACTGTGTGCCTATAAAGCTACCAACACGATCGCGTAGCAATGCGACAGCAGTTTAAGGCCATTCGTCGCGCAAACCGTGAAAATCCATTGAATTTCAAGAAAAGCGTTCTTTAAAGGTACAAAAAATCTTTAAAATGTTGATGGTCAGATTACTACAAAACGTCTATTAAACCTTTTTGTGTGTATTCTTTAATAAAAAATAATTATGGAAGCCTGAGGAAACGTATCCTACTTTCAATTTTAAAATATGTGCCACCGACACATAAACGAAGACAACTCCGTTGCCATGGATTAATTTTAAATATCCAATACATACCTATATGTGTAACAACAAATCCACATATCAAAGAAACAAAATACTGATCATATTCTAATTAAAAAACACAAAACGAAATTATTAAAAACAAAAAACCTTATAAAATAAATTGCTGAAAATAAACAAGCACATGTAGTGCTCTGAAATATGACTATAATGATATAAAGTGTCGCAGACGGTAACAATCAAATATTTCTTGCAGTTGGGTAAGTATATTTTATAAAAAATTAAAGGATGTTAAGTAAACTCCGTCACCGCACATATTTTGGTTGCAATTGGCGTGCAATCCCAAGTCAATGGTTTGTTTCCGCATACTACATGTTGTAACATTCAAATTCAACCAAGACAATTAGATTATAAAATGAGCAAGCGAATGCTATATAGACTATTTAAAATAATTGACACCGAATTGAATTCGAATTTCCTAGATCTTTTACACTCGCTAAACTGTATTTTGAGCCGCTTCATCTGCAATGGAGAACCAACTGTAACCAGTAACCTACTATTTTTTTTCATGTCCCTATAGGCAGACGAGCAGACGGGCCGCCTGATGGTAAGTAGTCACCGCCGCCCATAGACTTCTGCAATTCCAGGGCACAGCAAAGCCGCTGCCTACCGTACATACCTAGAAAGCACATATATACACACAGGATCAAGTCTGTATCCCCTATGGGTTAGGCAGAGGCGTAAATAATGCATCCACGGTTCGCCGAGCTTATTTCTGTCCTTCCCATGATTTGATAAGTGGCGAGCTGCCGTTATATCGGACACTCAGAGGTTTGAAAACAGGAGAATCAGTTAGTACCTAAGTATGCAATCACTACTCCACTGAAACAGACGCAAATAAAATGTAAATTACTTTTATCAACAATCGCGTGAAAGAAAACTATTTTTATAAAATAATTAATCCATTATCATCATGAATAATACTCATGGTAATTATTTACTTATTTTCCTTTGTTCACTATTAAGTATTCTGAAAACTCAATAGCAATCTTGAACGAATGAAGAATATAAAAAAAAACAAAAAGAATGACATGTGATTCAGTGTGGCAGTCTATTTAAGACTGCCTCGATGACGCAGTTGTAATTACGCATGCGTTACATGCATGCTATGCTGAGGTCTCGGGTTCGATACCCCAGTCGGGTAAAGTGATATTGGGATTTTCTATTTAATACTCAGCATCAGAGAAACATTATGCACTTTCTAAATATTATTTATTAAACAGAGTTATTCTTACATAGTCCCGTCACTAGGCAAGCATGTATCGAGGGGCCCCAGGCTGTTTATTTTAACATTGCACTTTAAACAAGTAATATAGTTTCTAATAAACATAAGACACATCCATAGATTTTATTTTATGATATTGATTTAAATATACCTATATCGCAATCTCGTCAATTGGTTCTACAATTAAAAGTAATTTATAACATGTGTGCGATACCTACTCTGATTATTCTAAGCTTATTTTTTTACATATTAGAAACATGACTGAGTTTTAAGCGCTTAGTAAACCAATACCCTAATAGGCTTAAATATACTAGGCATATTATGACTAAGGTTGCGGCAAACGAAAAAAATTTACAGACAATATTATAAATTATCTCGTTTTAAAATTCTCCTTAATTAGTGTAGCTATTGTCCAATTTCGTTATATAAAAATAATATAGTATATAGACTTTGTTTTCGTATTTTAATATACATACCTATTATAGGTTTGCACACATTCACAATGGTTATTTTTAACCAAAGAATATTTATAATTAAATAGCATTTACAATATTAAATTATGAGAAATAGAAATTGGAATTAACAATCAAGGACATAATTTATATAGTATATAATCCTCCTAGGATTATTATCTTGTATGTAAAGAGAGTAATACTCAAGCCTTAATTTATTATTAAGGGAATAAATAATTAAACAGTTAGTGAAGTTTAAAATAAAAAAAGAAAGAAAATCTTTTAGTAAATAATTGTAAACAGTGTCGGCGCATGTGTCGCCTTACTACATTATAAATAATTGAATAGTTTCCATTTACGCAACAAATACATTGCATTAAATCCGAATATTAGTTTAAATCTTACTATAGTCCCTTAAACATAATGAAAATCATAACTTACTGATAAAACTTTCCACATTTCACATGAAATATGAAATAAAATTCTATGGCGAAAGCTGAATAAAGAATATTGAAACAATCTTTGCATTCTAGATATTAATATAAATATTTGTTTTAAATACTCTAAGAAAATTAATGTCCATACTTTGGCTGGTAATCGCCGCGAACATGAAAATGCATGCTAGATAAAATCATTAATGACCTCTATATAACGCATTAAACATTTTATTTTAAAACTATGTAAATGCTTATGAATACAAAAGAAGTAAAAAAATTGTTATCAACAAAACATCTTGGAGTCCTATGCGCCCTCCATGGAAAATATGCCATGACTAGTTCAGTTTACGTTTCCGTAAAAAGAAATGATAGAGAAAAGTTTGTTAGTGAAACGTGAATATTAATGTGGCTCGTGGAAGTCACGCTACCCACTACACGCGTTTATTTTTAGCACAAGCTGCAGTGTAATTAGCGAACTTTGTAAAAAAACATCAACCCTTATTAAGCAGAAATAAAAGCAACGAATACGCGCTACGTTGTAATAATGCTGAACCTTGCTGGTGGTGGGGTATTCATATCCGCCCGGATAGCGACCACTATACACAGGGTGTAAAACCCGCCATAGTGGCACACGCAAGTGTGTCGCGTTCCGGGATCAGCCAGTGTACATCCGGTTTCTGTCGGGGTCTAGAGTTGGGGTACGGTGTTTGACCGTGTTGCGGCCTTCTGAGTACTCTGACACTAGACCCTCGACCGTGACTTCACCTTCTTGCCCATAGCGTAGTGTGAAAAAGCAGGCCAACATAATGGTGTTGAGTAGCGGGAATAGATCGTCTCTCGCTACTCGATACTCTAATCGGCCGGCACTGCGCTTACCATCAGATGGAGTGTGGTCACTTTGCCATGCCAGGATAAAAAAAAGAAACCTCCAGTACTATGGAAGCCTGTAAAATCAGTGGCAATAGTTTACTTTGTGGTAGATCTTTCCTATATAAGATTCCTCTGGGTACCACCGCCGTGAATATTTCTATAAGCTGCAGTATATTGGTGGGCACTGTTATGGTCCTGCTTCAAAGATATTGAAGCCAGTGTAAAGGCATTGTGAGACTTAACATCTTATCTGTGTAGTTTTTGAGTATTTATACCGACGGTCATGTAGCGTATTTTGCTTACATCGTATCGAATCAAAACCATTTATTTTGCATTTTTTATCGTAAGCTAAGTACAAAGCATATTTTTTTTTGGCTAATACTGATATGAGAGGATATCATAGAAGTTTGGACTCTATTATTGTGCCTAAAATCAATGTCTCCACAATGCTCAATTTATCACAATGCAATTAAATTATTAGCGTACATCTTTTTTATATTAGGTGTCAAATATCTAGTTGTCTGACCAGTTAATAATAAATTATTAACGTTGAACCACCGTACTATTTTTATGAGGGTGCTGTTGACACGGTTTTGTTTTTTTTCACAGCTGGTGGTCAATTTGATTCATATTTTAACAACAGGCGTTCTATCGCAAAGTGTAGATGGTAAATGGTAGTGTAAACCATTACACTTTATTACATAATAGCATTTCTGATATTGAGTTCTCTGTATGCATTAACTTAGAATACATTAAATAGGATTATCTTACTATATTGTAGCAGGAGGTCGACAAACCTAACGAGTACCTTGGAGTAACTTGGTCAATGATCACTACCAGCCATAAACATTTACAGTTCTTCACACTACGCCATGGGACAAGAAGGTGAAGAAGCGGTTGAGACTCTAGAGATAGAGTACACAGAAGGCCGCAACACGGCCAAACATTGTACCTTAATTCTAGACCCCCGACAAAAACCGGATGTACACTGACTGACCCCGGAATGCGACACTCTTGCGTGTACCACAGGCTACTATGACAGGTTTTACACCCTGTGTACAGTGGTCGCTATCCGAGCGGATATGAATATCCTACCACCAGCCAAATTAGTCAGTGATACTAAATAACAACTGAAATGCGTTCGGGTTTTCATTTATAAAGGTATCTTCTTCATCTAAAAACTAGATAGCTCCACCGAACAGTGATTGACCAGTGTCAAGTACTATTAATTTATATTTCCAACCTTAATAAAATAAACTATTGATATTATCGACCCAGAGTTTATGAAGTCAAATTACTTCTAAATATTGGTTGTAATAAAACTGATGATGGATTAATGTATACAAAGCTAACAGTCCTTGGGAGCACTTGTATAGTGTATACAGGGATAACCGTCGGATGGTGTCACAACACAATATTATATTAAATTGTCTAACGGGCCTCTACGTGTTAGCTTCGGCCCCACGCACGCCTTCTAAAAGACCAGGACTCTACAGTCCCGTGATTATGGTATGATACTCTCCATACATACTTCATACAAACTAACGATAGCAGGGGAACGAACTGACGATACATATGTCACGGGTCCAATATCAGGACAAATAACTCGAATTTTCGAAGTAAAGTGTGCATTCATTGTGTATTCAACGCCCGCTTTAGCAATGAAAAGAAATTCCCTAAGGAAACCTGTATATCACAGAATTCTAAATGGGAATTTCAAAGGTATAAGTCTACCTATCCGCATTACGAGCCTATCCCACCCACACTGCACACACCCGCTACTGTTACTCCTGTAATTCAGGATCGACAAACGCACACATTTCACTATTAGAGCAGGCCGTGACCAGCAGTAGGACGCTATAAGACAGGGCTGATAACAACTCTTCAATCATTAGATTAAAGTTATCACTCCTCCGTGGCGCAGCGGGCGAGTAGCCAGCTGTGAAACGGGGTTCGATTCCCGCACCGAGACAAATATTTGTGTGACAGACATAGTTACTTCGGGTCTGAGTGTTGACCGTAGTCCCTCCTAGTTATTGATACCCATGACACAGGTTTTATCTAGAGTGGGGTCAGAACTATGTGTGTGACTATTGGGTGTATTAATATACTAAAAAAAATATATTAATGTTTTAATTTTGTTACTGAGTAATATATTCAAGGACATCTAGTTACCCAAGGTCTCTTACGCGCCATTCCTACTTGGTACGCGTTTTAGACTATGCTAGTTAAATTATAGAAACATTTAATAAGTCTAAGGTCACTTGTCAATCGAACGTAGATACATATTTACTACATTTGGAAATTCAATTGGCTTTTCAAGACATTACAAAAGATCAACAACACACCTCGCTCTAGTTAATTAAGTAGCATAATGCTTAAAACAATTATACTGATGCTCAGATACGAGTAGAGTCATAGTTTTATTTTAGCTTCGATTTGTAAATCTCGATTTACTATTGTACCTAACTGATCTTTGGGTATATTACTCAGTTAATAATATTCCCCACCGTATCTACGATTGTGGACAAACTATTTTTAACGATAAGTTTCGAATATCAATTAGGATTTTAAAGAATGCTTTGACATCCTAATTATTAAGTGCAAAACATAGAAAGGTGAAAATTAAAGTGAAGTCGATTGTAGATAAAATGTCGATGTAGATAAAACGTTATCAATCGTACTAAATATTGCAATAACATTATATAGACAGATGACAATGCTGGTATTCATATCCGCCTGGATAGCGACAACCGTACACAGGGTGTAAAACCCGCCATACTGGCACACGCAAGTGTGTCGCGTTCCGGGATCAGTTGGGGTACAATGTTTGCCCTTTTTGCGGCCTTCTGAGTACTCTGACACTAGACCCTCGACCGCCTCTTAGTATGTGTGAAGAAGCACGCCGGCATGATTGTATTGAGTAGCAGGGGATAGATCGTCCATTGCTGCGCAAACCGCAGCGTTTGGTGGCGCAGCGAATAGTAAGGGGCTACCGCACGGTCTCCCACGAGGCGGCCTGCGTATTGGCCGGCACACTCCCTTGGGAGTTGGACGCAAAACTCCTTTCGTCAGCGTTCTTCTGGCGGGAGGAGGCGTCCAGCGGCCGTCAGGAGAGACTGGCCCCGAGGGAGATTGCGGCTCGGTTTCGCAGAACCGCCGTGGAGGAGTGGCATACCAGGCTGGAAAGCCCAAGTGCGGGCTTGAGGACCGTCGCGGCAGTGCGTCCTGTCCTAAAAAGAAGGCTAGACAGGCGCCACGGTGCGCCTACGTTCCGGCTGACGCAGGTACTGACGGACCACGGGTGTTTCGGTTCGTTCCTGTGTCGGATTGGAAAGGAGGTGTCTGCCGTGTGTCACCATTGTGGCAACTGCCGTGAGGATACGGCCCAACACACGTTGGAGGAGTGCCCAGCCTGGGACGAAGAGCGCAGCGCTCTCAGAGCAGTCTTCGGAGGAGACCTCTCGCTGCCGGCCGTGGTGTCGTCCATGGTCGCCAGCCGGAGGTCCTGGCGTGCGGTGGCCCACTTCTGCGAGAGCGTCATCTCGCAGAAGGAGAGTGCCGAGAGGGATCGGGAACGATATGATCCCTCCCGCCGCCAGAGAAGAAGTAGGAGGCGCCGGGTGGACGACTGACCGGCGTCTCCCGCCCTGTGGAATGGGGGCGTTTGAGAATTTCACCACGGTAACCCCTGCCTGTCGTACGAGGCGACTAATTGGGGCCATCGGGGGTCGCGGGCGCGCAGCGGGGGGCTGTTAGCCCATATCGATGCATTCCAGTTTCGGTGCATCGTGCCACCCCGAGATGGACGGCAGCGCGGGTGGTAAGGCCTCGTTAGCTGTCGTTGTTCGGTGCGCGGGGGCTCCTAAGCCCCACATGGAGATGGGCCCGTACAAGGCACCGCGCAGGGGCGGTTCCGGCAGCAATTCTAGCACTCCTTAGAATACCCCGGGATCGCTCCGTAAGCGCCGAAGAAGGCCACCGCGGGGTTTTAGCTGGTAGTGTTGGGTGAGGTGTACATAGGGGGTAGGGACTCGGCCCAGAGGCAGCACGGATAGCCATCATCCGTGCGAGGGGGACGCTGGGTCGTAAGACCGGCTAGTCCAGCATAACCGTTTTATTCTTATTCCGCTTCCCCACGGAGCGGGCGGCAGTAATAAAACGCTTTCCCCGCGACAACAACAAAAAAGGGGATAGATCGTCTCTTGCCACTCGATACTCTAATTGGACGGCACTGCGCTTACCATCAGGTGCAGTGTGATCACTTTGCCGTGCCAGAATAAAAAAAATATACTTCCAAATAAATACAGCTCAGAGAGTATTGAAATTTCATAAGAAATACCTGCATATTTTAATTCCAGATATTCAAGGCGACATGACGTATTGGCGGTCACGAGGAGAGCGTGCGGTTTGATGCACCACTCCACATGCCGAAAACACTCCGCAGTCAGCAGAAAGGTACATATCATCATATAAGTGTATCTATATATGTGTAGCTGTGAAACGAGACAAATGTTTGTGTGACAGTCAACTATTTGTTTCGGGTATGAGTGTTATGGGACCGTAGTCCCTCGTAGTTCTTGATACCCACGATACAGTTTTGTCTGTTTGTTTTGTTTAAACTGATGTAGATATTTGAGTTCCATACATTCGTTTTGTTTCGGTACATCCAGTAAACACAAATGCTTTTTAACCGACTACACAAAAGAAGAGGTTTCGAACCAAGCGCATTTTTTTCTATATTACTTGATATATAAGATAATTGTTTTTGTAGTCGAACGGGACGGTTCTTATTTACATATACATAATACACTCACGCCTGTAATCCCCGAAGGGCCTACCCCCCGTGGTGTGTAACCAGTACACCCACTTTTCGCCGAATTTCGGTCCCATAAATGGACACAGATTCCAGACTCCGGGCAAATAATGAGAATTTCTAGATTAAAAAAACCAATATCACTTTACCCAACCCGGGGTTCGAACCCCAGACAGCACAGTAGCCGTCACGCATGCGCTATTACAACTGCGCCACCGAGGCAGTCCTAAATTATAATTTGTTAAAATCTGATGACGTACGAGGAAAAATTTGAAACCCCCTACATGAAGCTAATTATTCGCATGTGTCAAGTGTTATTATTTACGTCATAACAAAACTTTGTAAGTAGGTCATGTATGTAATTCCCAGCTAACAGCAAAATATACTGAGTGGAGTCGACCTTGTTACACTCTAGTTACATTACAGATGGCTACACTTCTCATTACTAATGTGTTTCAAATGCGACGCATTAAATTAAAAAAAACATGCATATAATAAAATTGTATGTACTTCGTGTCTGTTCAATATCTTAGTGAAAAAATGGTGGGGGCTAAGAATAAGTGATTAAACAAATTTCTTTAATATTAACCATTGTCTGTCTATTTCTGTTTGTGTGTCAACGAACCATCTCTTAAATACTAAGTTTACGTAGAAGAGTGAGAAAGAAAATCATCAGACTTCGAGTAACATATTTGTTTCATAAAATCGGTATACTCAATAACCACTGTTTTCTATCTAGCAATTCTCAGTATTAGCCTGGAGTCTGGAATATGTGCCCGGTATAGCGATAGGCTTGTCCCCTATCACATCATAGGACCGAATTTCGGCGAAAAGTGGGTGTACTGGTTACACCTCTGCTTACCCCTTCGGAGATTACATGCTGACGCATGTATGTGTATTTTTATTATAAATACGAAAATGTTCAATGGAGGTGTCGAGAAGAGCGTTTCAGAGTCTTAAAAGCATTTCATCCACAAATATCTATTTCGGGTCCGCGTGTCGCGAGACTAATACTCTTTCGTAGTACCTGATACCAACACAAGGCTCGTGTCTTAATGTGGGGTTAGGACAATGTGTGAGACTGTTGGGAGTCTTTTTTTAATATATAAGATAGGCTCACATGGTATGTTCTGGTTGTTATTATACAAAGTTTGCTAATTATTATATTATATATTATGGCCATGAATTTTATTATTGATGTTTTTTTATCCTGGCACGGCAAAGTGACCGCACTGCACCTGATGGTAAGCGCAGTGCGGTCCAATTAGAGTATCGAGTAGCGAGAGACGTTCTATCCCCCACTACTCAACACAATCATGCCGGCCTGCCTCTTCACACTACGCCAGGGGCAAGAAGGTGAAGAAGCGGTCGAGGGTCTATTGTCAGAGTACTCAGAAGGCCGCAAAATGGCCAAACATTGTACCCCAACTCTAGACCCCCGAGAAAAACCGGATGTACACTGGCTGATCCCGGAAAGGCGGCACACTTGCGTGTGCCACTATGGCGGGTAATAAAAGTGTCTTTATAATACATACGTTAAACAGAAACATGTCTAGTATAATCTAATTTTCATATAAATAAATAAATAACACCCAACAATCATACACATGCCCCGACCCCACACTAAGATACGAGTCTTGTGTTGTGGGTATCAGTGACTACGAGGGACTTTCGGTCTCACAACACCCAGACCCCGGACACAGATATCTGTCACACAAACATTTGTCCCGGTGTGGGAATCGAACCCACGGCCTCTCGTTTCACATCCAGCTACTCGCCAACTGCGGCAAGGAGGATGTCATTGTCAAATATGTATTGCCATTCAGTTTTCTGAACGATACAAGATTTAAGTACAAGTAAGAAGGATCTGATGCGTATCAACTGTCGCTGGTATTCCATTTTCAAGTTTATGTAACGGAATTTTTGAAAACGGAACATAGGATACGTTTAATACTCTTCAGTTCCTTCGTAATATGGCTGTGACTTTAGAATATTCTTTATACACTATGAAGGAAAGTTGCGTCACGAATTCAGGCCATTGACACATTATGTAAGCTTATATTTATCGATCGAAATTCTGTTACTTCTTGTTACATGCCCTTGGAGCATAGTTGTGAATCAGTAGCAAATGGTAAAGAGGTTACGCCATTTCCTCTAAATTAAAGTACCCAGAAAATAGTTTCTAAAAGACTTGTAACATAGTCTTATAAATTATTAGATTTATTTATTATTTAAATAGATTGATTTTTTAAATATAAAGATATTTTGTAACCTAGGTTAATATAAGTATATGGTTTATCCTCAATCCTCACATACAGTTATTCATTAATTATATAGACACGGTATAATTTACGAGTCATCATTATGAACGTCGTCGAACTAAATTCATTAAATGTATCAAAATTCCATGGCAAGGTTATTAATTTAAAGTGTGTTATTCCAGATGTCCTAATATGGGTTGGTCATGCGTCGTGGCACGCGCCGTGGCCTTCTTACTGATGCTCAGCAGGGTATCTACTCTCACATCCGACATGTAAGCAAACAAACAGTTTAAATATATTTAAACGTCAACGTGCTAACCATAGTAGGTACAGCACGAGTCATTGGTACTAATATGGGGGAAGAATACAAAGCAACAGCTCTGGTTGCATTTAAAGGCTTTCTTGAAAACATTATACAAATTGCTTTAAGTTTTTGTATGCAAAACTCAAAAAAAGTGGACACAATACAATTTCACAGACGATATTATTAAAAATATCAATCTCAAAAGCACATTCAAAAGCAAAGTCATGAAGACACAAAAACTTTCTTTGATAAATAAATAAATTAATGTACTTTGTTTTAGGAAACTTTTAATTTTTTGACAACTTAGAAGTGATCAATATGCTGTAATATGCAATATATACGCGGACAACCCTATTTAAAATTTAGCTGTTTAAAATGACTATAATTGATCAGTGAACGTATAATACGAAGAATATGTGTGAGCAGCGGTCGGTAGGTGCTCAAGCGGACGTAACACGCTGGCCGGTACGCGGCCGACGAACTGTGAACTTCGTCGCTCCATTTAGACTCCGCGACATCATAGAGCCATTCGTACATTTTGAGATTTGTATGAAGGGAATAATAATTTGTGTAACCTATAATACATTTTTACACTAAGAATATTTTCATATTTCTTGTTAACGTTGGTAATTCCGTTACAAATGTATCATTATGAGTATTTGTACAAATCACTTATGGGTTTAACATAAAGTGACCATAAGTCCTGCGGTCCCGTTGACCGCCCCTATTTTCGGTTATACTCAAACAAAGCTCCGGGACGCAAAATAGTTCCGTATTCCAAAACCGTTCGAAAATTATGGAGCCCAAAAAGCCTAAAACCCAGTTACAGCTATCAGTTCTGAAGGCGATGTTGCTAACTAAGGTGAATATACAAAAACGTGCCAAAAATGTTATTCTTATTTGAAATCATCACCAACTGTATTAAAACAATTTTTTTGTTCCAAATTTGACTAATATAAATACAACAAAAATTTTCATCTTCCATAATTATTTTTTATTTTTAAATAACTTTTTCTAAATAAAGATCATATTTTTTTTATTAAGAACCTGCAAAAGGACATAACAAACCGATGTCCCGTTTTCAGTAAAAAAACAAATGGTCACGTTAGTTACACACCAAACCATGTTTATTAAACAAAGTATTTTCCAGAAACTTCCATTGTGCTTTGTTCTTATTAATAACAAGCGTTATACAATATATTTTAATAAATTTTATACCACAAAAAATTATATTGTGAAGTTCCGGGCTTGTTAATTAGAAATACCTGCTATACATACATATACACTCACGCCTGTAATCCCCGAAGGGGTAGGCAGGGGTGTTGTAACCAGTACACCCACTTTTCGCCGAATTTTGGTCCCATAATGTGATAGGGGGCGAGCCTATCGCCATAACGGGCACAAGTTCCAGACTCCGGGCTAATACTGAGAATTTCTAGATAGAAAAACCCAATATCACTTTACCCGACCCGGGAATCGAACCCGAGACCTCAGGACAGCAGTCGTAACGCATGCGCAATTACAACTGCGCCACCGAGGCAGTTAAATACCTGCTATAATGTAAAGTGAATCATAAATATCAAAAAAATATCATGTCTATTTGAGTATTTTCATATTTTTTTATAAAATGCCCACAATACGCGAGTAAAGACAAATTACAGTACTTTTATCGTTGGATTTTTTAAATTCGCAGTTTTGCAGCGGGAAAGTCGGACAAAGAGATATTAGACAACCTATTGAAAAATACCCGCTACGACAAAAGACTGCTTCCGCCAGTAGATGGTAAGTGTGGTAGCACCGATGTATCTTTAACATTTGTTTAAAATATCCATTAATAAAAGACATCATTAGCTTCTCACTTGCTAGGACTTGTGAAAAATGAATGTAACATTGCAGATCCAGAATTCTGTTGTGGTCTAACATCGCCTAACGACTCTTTCGCAGAAAGTAAGGTCGGATTTCCTTCGCTCCGGCCTCGATCGCACAATCGTGGTGCGTTGTGTTGTATGTTTATGAAAAGAGAAATTCCTCAATGTTTGGCATTTTGTGTAAAAAGTAGAAGTTATTATTGTTTCTTAAACAGCGCATGCTAAAATGTTACGTTCTATTTCACGCAGCTGAGCTTTAGTTATATGTTATACCCACCTTTAGAGTTATATAATTTATTCCCTTTCTCTGATGCACTACGTCATGATAATTGTAGATAATAGACCACAACATAAGTACTTGTACAGTACTGTTAGTATATTTTAATACACACATAAATGTATACGCCGCAGATTTATAAAATAATCATCACAAAATCAAGTACTATGTAACAAATTTTCTTTTATATCATGCTTTTTTCATCAATGTTTTTCTCTTTTCACAAACACCAAACACGTAGTAATAAATTACATATTATGTTTTACAAAAATAATAATCCATTATCATCTTTCAAAGTAATACCGGATCTGCAAAATTTCTTATACACATTATAAATTAAGACATTAATGCCCGTTTGCACTAAATTTTTACATCGCCAAACTCCTAGGATGAAAAATGCGTTGCACCAATCAAAAATTAAAGATAAACATGCCATTTAGCACATTGTTTACGTAGTTCCTAGGTAAGATCCGACTTACAAACTTTAGTGCAGGCGGGCATAAGTTGAAAACTATTCACTGTCCTTAACTTTATGATTTGGCCTCAAAGCATATTTCCTTTACATAATTTCAATACTATGAAACAATTTTCACAATGATTACAAATATTACTTGATATAATGTATACTACCATGATGATACACTGAAAAGCATGAATTTCACTCTGTCCGTTTCTGTGTTTTGTAAACTACATAGATATACGTTCTGCAACTATAAACTATACAAAATTAGTTTTGTATTATTTTACTTTTCAGGTGTTCTCACCGTTAATGTTAGCGTGCTTCTTCTTAGCTTAGCATCTCCAGACGAATCTAGTCTTGTGAGTATACACACGTTCTATACAAAGTTTCCCTTATTTCTGCATTTTGCTCGAATTAATCTATATAATAATCCACAAATAAGTCCTTGGGTAAGTTGACTATATTGAAACCAAATTGAACCTTACAGAAATACGAGGTGGAATTTTTACTTCAGCAGCAGTGGTATGATCCGCGGTTACGTTACTCGAATCAATCTCATTACGATTACCTGAACGCTATCCATCACCACGAAGATATTTGGCTGCCCGACACATATTTCATCATGCACGGAGATTTTAAGGTCAGTTTGCGTCGTAATTTTATTTGTTTTATTAATATAGGTACTAACCTTTACAACTAATTTTATACAAAATTATTTCCGCCATGCTTTCTATTGAAGGAGTATTCTGAACATTCACGGGTAACTGCACAAAATGCTTCCTCAATGTCAATGGACCATAAAAGCTGGCACTGTCATGTTTGCTATTTTCATTTGTAAAAGTACTTTATAGACTTTGCATAATACTTAATTCCAGTATGAGCAAATAAACAAAAATTCAATATTTTTTATCGAACGTTGTAATAACAAAATGTAGGATAATAGTCGTAGTAGATGCTTTTAAAGAGTAAACTTACTTTATTTAATAATCTACACTTGAGTATAATTTTCAGGATCCAATAATACCAATGCACTTCGCGTTGCGTATTTATCGTAATGGAACTATTAACTATTTAATGCGACGGCATCTCATCTTATCCTGTCAAGGACGACTCAACATCTTTCCATTTGATGATCCATTGTGTTCATTTGCCTTAGAAAGTAGTAAGTAAACGTTTGTAATGTAAACTACACTTATTATCACCATCATTTTTTATATATAATTATGTTATGGTCTGTGAAAATCGTACGTTTACTTTATAAACATTTTTTTTCAGTATCTTACGAGCAATCAGCTATAACATACGTCTGGAAGAATGATGAAGATACTCTTCGAAAATCGCCATCTTTAACTACTCTAAATGCATATCTCATTCAAAATCAAACCATCCCGTGCCCTATCAAGGCTAGTTGGAGAGGTAACAAACTATTGTTAATTTTACTTAGCAATACACATCATACCAGTGACGCTTCCAACGTCGACTTTATTAACAATGATTTTGGTTTTTTTCGGGCCTCAAAGGAAATAAGTAGATAGAAGCAGAATTCTTTTTTGTTTCAAGCACATCCTTATACTTTGCACAGAGATAAATTAACGATCATTTCGTAAATAAATTCAAATTCTGATTAACTCTTTTCAGCTTGGTCTTGATTTCCGTAAGGTTAAGTTTAAAGTTTGATTTGTGTGTCATCAACAACTAGTAGAAGCTTATTTAGTGTGTGTAATGTGCTCATGATGTGATTAAAGTTAAATTATTTAGAGTATTTATAGCCAGATTACGCATGCTCATTAGTTTGATTATTACTGTGTGAAACCCCAGTTTTGTTTATACTCAACTTAACACTAATCAAAGTAGGAAGTAGACTAAATGTTATGTGAATGTTGTTTAGTGGAGAAATGACCAACGTAGTATGTAAGAATTTGTTAACGTCTTTGCAAGCAGCTGAGGGTAATTCACTTTACGAAGAAGACGAAGAGCTGACATGTAATCTTTGCCAGAGACGCTTTGAGGAGCAAGGTATTTGAGTCGCGCCGGACGCGATAAAGTCCGGTGACGTCGCATTTAAAATAAATTTTACTTATGTGTGAGTAAATGCGTCTTTGTGTTATCATACGAATGAGATTCAAGGTCAGCCGTCAAAAGGTACTTCGAAGGTGCATTTCCTGAAATAATCATTTTCACTTACCATATCATATGAATCATCGTAATGTTCCATTTCCATGCATGTGTAAGTGAATGTTACAGCACGCGCATAGTACCTAAGTTGTTTTGTATTTATGTTTGTTACCACTGTATAACACAACACGCGTTACTCATACATACGGATTACGGACTGTAGCTAGTTTATTAGATGACCTTAGTTTGTGTAATTGTAATAAATATTTTTATTCCACAAGGCCTCTGAATGGAGTTACTTGGAATTTTATATCCACGTCGACCCCAGATTTGGGTTTATTTTTTTTATTTTGTATATTTACGACACTGATATAATGAAAACGAAATGCACTACGTGTGTGACATTCAAAATTTACCTAACAATATTACTTCACAGGTAACTACAGCTGTCTAAAGGTCGACTTAATCTTTACTAGAGACCGAGCCTTCTACTTTACAACAGTTTTTATCCCTGGAATTATTCTGGTGACCTCCTCATTCATCACGTTTTGGCTGGAGTGGAACGCGGTGCCAGCCCGTTCCATGATAGGTAAAATATATGGCTGGCAATCGAATGCCCTCGGTCTTGCATCTTGCATCATATTATCTGGTCGTAGTTGTAGCTGGGGCTGTCTATACATCACGCTATTTTTTCGCAGGTTTCGCTTCTTGGCAATTAATCGTAGGCGATGTAAATAACACGCTGAATATGAACGGTTCTTGCCAAGAAGGCTATTTCACGAAATCATTTTATTTCAATGTTTTATTTTTAGATTTTTGCTTAATATTTTTAGGTAATTACAGCTGCCTGAAAGTGGATCTTATCTTCACGCGGGATAGATCTTTTTACTTCACCACAGTTTTCATTCCGGGGATTATTTTGGTGACATCATCGTTTATTACTTTTTGGCTGGAATGGAATGCAGTGCCTGCTAGAGTTATGATAGGTTGGTGTAACTAATTGATTTGTTTGCTCGCCTTATTTGTTTATGTTCATTCAGACAATGAATATCATCATGTTTTATTTAGCAATAATTTATGTTTCTGCTCCTCACTGGTGGATTTCAGTTTCAAATCGCATGTTCTCCTGACGCATGTCTTTGGATCAGAGTACACTTGCAATCTGTGCGGTGGGTAGATTTTCAGTACCGTATTTATTACGTCGTTTTGACAAATACACCACAAGCATGCAAAAGGGATAAATGCAAATTGAAGATGAACGTATATGAGTGGGGACAGTTGTAGTTATACAAAATGAAAAGATACAATAAGTGTTTTTTTATATAATAATGTAGAATCGTTGCGAAGGCTTCATGGGGCTTAAATCTAAAATGTTCTAGCATATATCACAAATGGCTTTAGATATATGTTAAGAAACTTGCATGAAATAAACATTTCAGTTTCTGATGTGATAACAATAGTAGTGTGATGCATTTGCTAACAGTAATGTCAAATTAACAACTACGATAAAACGTTGGCTGAAGTTTGTTAAATTTTCGGAAAGATACCAAAAACACATCGTCTTAATTCATTTATTTAGCCATTCATGGTTTTTCAAAAGTTTAAATACGACACCGTGTTGTAATTTGACATTATAATATTCAGCTAGCTAGTTTGACTTTTCCTGATATTAATCAATTCTATCGCTGGTGTGGCAGAGCAACTGATGTCCGTAGTTAGAGTTTATTTGACGTATTCCAGTTTTTAGGAAACCGTGGGAAATTAAAAGTATCTTATCCTTGTAAATTAGTGCTGGAAAATCCAGAGAATTAGGGTACGAAACGAAGTAAAAATTTAAATAAACCACCTTTTACCACTGACCATATCAAGTAGTCAAAATTCATAATTAGATCATCTCATGAGTAAGGATTATATAAAATGTGTTAAATAAATAATTATACACCAGATAGTCACATACATAGTCAAACGAGCAGACTAGGGCAAACCTTTAACGTTGGTATCAATCAAGAACTAACAGGGACTAAGGTCCCACAACACTCAGGTACCCAAAACAAATAATTGTTGATCACATAAACATTTGACTCGGTGCGGATGCTGATCCCGTAACTTTTAGACTTAAAGCCGGATACTCAGCAGAGTACCATGGTGACTGTCAAAATATTGTACTTAACTAGTTAAAAACTGTTTTTCTATAATAGAATATGTATGCTAGGAGTATCGTTTCAAATTTCCACATTCATATTGCCCCAAATGAATAAAACTAATTTGCAATGCACAAAAGTTTTTTTATTCATAAAAGTACACCGACTTCAATAGCAAAACAAATTATGCGTTACTATAAAATTTGAGGGTTGCCCTTGATTTGTCTGAGATCCCATCATCAGATCCTGACTTGGTGCCAATGGGACCACCTGGGAAGTATACCCTTTTAAACAAAAAAAGAATTTCTCGAATCGGTCCAGGCGTCTTCGAGTTATCAGGTAACATACATAAAAAAAAAAGATTCCAACTAATTGTTAACCTCCTCCTTTATTGAAGTCGGTTAAAAAGACATACCAGACGTGTTATTTAGGGCATTAGTATAGATTATTATTAGTCTTTGAACTGTTTGAACTTTATATTCAGTCTTCCGACCATAAAAAGGTAGCACTTCAATACTCTGTAAGTAGATATAATAAGAAGTTAATTTTGTCACAGGTGTAACTACAATGTTGAACTTTTTCACAACATCAAACGGATTCCGATCCACATTGCCAGTAGTTTCGAACTTGACTGCGATGAACGTGTGGGACGGTGTGTGTATGTGTTTCATTTACGCCTCGCTCTTGGAGTTCGTCTGCGTGAACTACGTGGGCAGAAAACGGCCTCTACACAACGTCGTCTACAGGCCTGGGGAGAATCCAGTAACACAGGTAAATAGATACCATCACAACAACGCTTGTCAGTTTTACTTATCGAACCACTGCTGCACCGTTTCTACAGATATCCCGTGGTGCTTCGATTGGACATATTGATTATTCATATGATTATATATACAGTTTTATGTTTGAAATAAATGTAACTAATTGATGTTGTTCTTCGTAGCACCACAATATACCTAGTCAGGTCATAAGTATTGTCACACAGTAAAAACTTTTATTTTAGAATGCTGGCCACAAAAAAGTTTATTGAATTCGAATTTCAAATTGTTCATGAAAATAAAAATGTATACTTTTTAAAATTTTACTCATTTTTAAATATGGAGTGGACGCTTAAAGAAGACCGTGTTGCAGTCATTGCGTTGCATCGTTGCGGTTACGCGCCAATTCAAATTTTTGACATACTAAAAAATTTGAATATAACCAAAAGATTCGTTTATCGTACCATCAAACGATACAATGAAGACTCTAGTGTAGATGACAGGTCAAGAAGTGGTCGCCCTCGGTCTGTTAGGACTCCAGCAGTGATAAAAGCTGTGAAGGCGCGAATTCAAAGAAATCCCAAACGTAAGCAGAAACTTTGGCCCTTCAGATGGGGTTAAGCAGAACCACGGTGAAAAGGGTGTTAAATGAAGACTTAGGGCTTCGGGCATATCGAAGAAAAACAGGACATCGTTTGAATGCTCGTCTAATGGACCTGAGACTGAAGAGATGCCGTGCTTTGTTGAAGCGGTACGCGGGAAAAAAAAATCGGGAAATTCTTTTTTCAGATGAAAAAAATTTTACCGTAGAAGAGAGCTACAACAAACAAAATGATAAGGTGTACGCACACAGTAGTGAAGAAGCGAGCAAACGTATTCCGCGTGTCCAACGAGGTCATTTTCCATCCTCGCTCATGGTATGGTTGGGAGTTTCTTATTGGGGCTTAACAGAGGTACATTTTTGTGAGAAAGGTGTAAAAACGAATGCAGTTGTGTATCAAAATACAGTCCTGACGAACCTTGTGGAACCTGTTTCTCATACCATGTTCAATAACAGGCACTGGGTATTCCAACAAGATTCGGCGCCAGCTCATAGAGCGAAGAGCACACAAGACTGGCTGGCGGCGCGTGAAATCGACTTCATCCGGCACGAAGACTGTCCCTCCTCCAGTCCAGATTTGAATCCGTTAGATTACAAGATATGGCAACACTTGGAGGAAAAGGCGTGCTCAAAGCCACATCCCAATTTGGAGTCACTCAAGACATCCTTGATTAAGGCAGCCGCCGATATTGACATGGACCTCGTTCGTGCTGCGATAGACAACTAGCCGCGCAGATTGAAGGCCTGTATTCAAAATCACGGAGGTCATTTTGAATAAACTTTAGTGTCATAAGAATCTATGTTTTCTTAAGTTCATTTTGGTATATAAATGGTTACATAATGAATAAACTTGTTTCAATTATTTTATATTAAACATGTGACAGAATTTATGACCTGACTAGGTAATGACCCGATCTACACTAATACTATTGCTCACCTGTGTTAATCTTGTTATCAATGTTAGTGCAACTTAAACTAATATTATCAGAGCAACAATTATACCATAAGCCCTATGGCTACATCACTATATTACTCCGTCATAATTAATATCTACATAATAATAATAACTAACTTAACTGAGCTATAGGCGGCTGTACTGTATAACGACGCCTGTGTTCAGAATAAATTCACTACATTGATGTAGCCAACAACTAACGCTAATTAAAAGCGCTAAACATTTTTTTAGTATCGGAGGAACCCCTTACCGAGTTATCATCTAATGTCTAATGCCATTAGTATGTATAAGTATTAGTAACGTCGTTAAATTGCGTTAAAATAAACGCGTTCATTTGCCTACGTCTGCTTAATTATGCAGCATAATGTTCCTTTCCACCTGCGTAACGCACATAATATTGTATTTATAATAATTATTCAGCAAATATAGAGATCTTTTAAAGCTCTTATTGCTAACGACATTACTAATAGTATTAGACATAAAAGGATAACTAGGTTGCCGGTTTGCCTTACTCCCATACGAATTACAATAAAACTGAGTATATATGCTATTCAAAATATCCGAACACGTAAATTCAATTCATGTTTATAGGCATTAACGTGTACATTACTTAATGTATTTGTATATACACTCACTTTACGCGATTCAGTTAATATGTCCGCATTGAAAATGCTGAAAATATTACCATTTAAGTTACATAACAAAATGAGCACAGTCATTCCTCAAGGAAGTTGGGTAAATAACCTACAATCTATAAATATTCACGAAAGAGAAGTTAAATCAAATAACTACTATCTTTACGGATCCGAAAGTACTTACGCGGTTTAATTGAAGCCGTCAGCGCAAAAGTGGCCTTTTTTTTTTGTCGCCGGGAAAGCGTTTTATTACTACCGCCCGCTCCGGGGGGAAGCGGAATAAGAATAAAACGGTTATGCTGGACTAGCCGGTCTTACGACCCAGCACCCCCCTCGCCCGGATGATGGCTATCCGGGCAGCCGCTGGGCCGAGTCCCTACCCCCTATGTACACCCCACCCGACACTACCAGCTAAAACCCCGCGGTGGCCTTCTTCGGCGCTTACGGAACGATCCCAGGGTATTCTAAGGAGTGCTAGAATTGCTGCCGGAACCGCCCCTGCGCGGTGCTGCGTAGCAGCCCATCTCCATGGGAGGGCTTAGGAGCCCCCGCGCACCGAACAATGACAGCGAACGAGGCCTTACCACACGCGCTGCCGTCCATCTCGGGGTCGCACGATGCTCCGAAACTGGGAGTGCATCGATTCGGGCTGACAGCCCCCTGCTGCGAGCCCGCGACCCCCGATGGCCCCAATTAGTCGCCTCGTACGACAGGCAGGGGTTACCGTGGTGGAATTCAAACGCCCCCGTGCCACAGGGCGGGAGACGGCGGTCAGTCGTCCACCCGGCGCCTCCTACGTCTTCTCTGGCGGCGGGAGGGATCATTTCGTTCCCGATCCCTCTCGGCACTCTCCTTCTGCAAGATGACGCTCTCGGAGAAGTGGGCCACCGCACGCCAGGTCCTCCGGCTGGCGACTATGGACACCACGGCCGGCAGCGAGAGGTCTCCTCCGACGACTGCTCTGAGAGCGCTGCGCTCTTCGTCCCAGGCTGGGCACTTCTCCAACGTGTGTTGGGCCGTGTCCTCGTGGCAGTTGCCACAATGGTGGCACACGGCAGACACCTCCTTTCCGATCCGACACAGGAACGAACCGAAACATCCGTGGTCCGTCAGTACCTGCGTCAGACGGAAAGTTGGCGCACCGTGGCGCCTGTCTAGCCATCTCGGCGCAAAAGTGGCCTAAGCTTGAGACTATGAGTATGAAACTAATGGGGTTTGTATATTCATGAATTTTAAATCAATGTACATAAATGCAATTTTTGCAATACCATCTTGTTGTCATAATATTGGCAATTGGTGAAACTAGAGATAGGCCGGTTTTGCATTAAATTTTCGCACATTTTAAATGATTTGTAGTACATAGGTCAGATTATGAAAAATTGAGGGTTAGGCCACTTTTACACTGACAGCCTCAATTATCCTTAGAATAATGATAAGTAATGTACATACGTAAAATAGCAATATCTACTGTATTCTATTTAATCTGCAGAATTCCTTCGTGAATAGTTATTTTTTCGATATTTTACTCTTTGCAATGTTTTCTTATTATTGTAACAACAAGACATGGCAGTTAGTAAACATTCTAATTGTAAACTACAAAAGCAATGTCATGTTGTTAACTTTCTATTTTCTCAGCATGCTTCACCTTTATAAAATTAAAATATTTACTGCATGTACTTTGCTCTATATGAAACATTAGGTAAACGATAATTCATGAATAAATCATATCATCACACGATCGTAACACCCCATCACACAGACTGCTTCGTGTGGCCATTAAATTCTTATTCCCTAGTCCCTTTTTTCCAGATTGTCTTCATATATTAGTTACCATTAAAATATAATCCATACTGTTGTCCTCGTTGTGAAAAAAGAAAACATTGCAAAGATATAATAATGAAATCATAACGACCTTTCTAATTATGTGGCCACAACAAGCTAGTCTCCGTTCACGATTGCACTTCTTTAGACCATCTGTCACGAGTGAACAAACTGTGTGTGTGATGTGTTCACAGCGACTGCCCGCAGTCCTGAGCAGGATAGGCATTATACTGGCCAGCCCCTTGGTAAGAACGTTCGCCACATTCATTGGCACTGATCCGAACATACACTGTTGTATTTCTTTTTTAATGAGTTTACGAGACTGACGATTAGACAACTAAAACTCTTACTCAAACATTTGATGATGCTTGTTTTATATACATATCTAAGCAAATGCAACTTTTATTATAGCAGTTTTTGATACATAACAAATTGCAATATTTTTTTAGGAATTAGTACTTACACATTTAAAATTAAAAAGAAATATAAACAGGCACTTTCGGTATTACGGCACGGTTTTAATTGCATGTAAGCCCAATCTCTTCCAGCTTTAGTAGACTTGAAAGCTTTGTAGCCGTAGTATAAATATATAGTACTGATAAATTCATTTTTTAAATCAAAGCTTTTTATTTAAAGGTTGAAATTAAAATACCTACGCGTTTGTAAGCATGCTCCCAAATAATATATAATTTATTTAAATATAAAATCTTGCGCTTCGATCTGACTGAAGTGGATACCAAAAACAGACAAATATTTTACATTTAAGGTAGTTTTTTTACCTGATAGATGACTTTTTGCCGTGTTCAAAAGCGGTAGAGAGACTGACATTTGGAAGCTATGTGGAGTCAGTTCATATGCATATTGTACTAAAAACTAAATACGTATAAGTAAAAGACTTTGATTTATATTGTTTGATTATACCAGCTACAATATACATTTGTCAACGAAAGTAGTATCAGTCAGTTTTATTAAGTATCATAAAATGCTTTAAATACAATAATTTTGTAGGATTTATAGATCGCAATCTTTTATTGGCAAGGCAAGCCAATACGATACAACTTGCTCCAAAGTGCTTTTTTAAAAATTTTTAGGTAGGCATATAATTATTGTAGACACCTACATCGTACATTATAACATACTGCTTGTTGGAAGACACAGCGTTTCTAAGTGAATTTTCCATTCCACAATCTTTATCACGCTTCGGCTTAACCGATATCCATTTACATAGGAGGCGGTGGCATTACTCCAATGGACAAAATCAAAGAGTCCACAACCGGAATGTAGCGGCGCTGTAAGTGATGTCACTGAAACATCCAAACAAACCATTCGAACCTCATCATCATCCGATTCTGATATCACGAAAACTAACGCATCATTTTATTTAACGCTGCTTCGGATTACTTCAGCCTGTGAGTATATTATATCATAGAATAAGTATCGTCATACATTTTGAATCAGATAAATTCGGTGGTGAAGCTTATCCAGTTAGTGACGTTACCATGCTTTTTGTAATGTTTTATATCAATACGGATGTCTGACGCTGCGTAAACGTGTGTATTAATCTCCCAACAAACTAAGGGACTAAATATATATTCTAAAGACTAAATGATTATGGTATATCGTGTTATAGGGCGACAAAAAGCGGGAGTCAACTGGTGCAGCAGATTTAGTTTCGTGTACTGCTTGTACCGGGGCTCCTGGCTCATGTACGCACACTACAAATAATGGCGGTGTCACAGAGGTAACTAATTTCTAATTCTTTAAACGCCTGAATCGTTACCATGTATGTGTCACATAATTAAAATCACTCATTAAGCTTGCATAGATACCACCACTTCTGATATCATTTTGGAAATGTGTTGAACATTGAATCCACTTATAAAATATGATAAAGGAGCAATAATTCGGCACAATTTATTTCGTTGCACATAAAATGATGTATTTATGAAATACCTCAATGTGCATTTATATAAATAGTATACGCAGTACTTGTTATAACTCATTACTACAAATACATCACAGTATAGGCTTACGGAATCATCATTCAATTGCAAAATAATTTCTTTCAGCCATGTTTCGTCCAGGTCCGCAAAAAAGAGCCACCGCATCCAATTCGAGTGGCAAAGACGATCGACGTCATCGCCAGAATCACGTTTCCCACAGCTTACGCCGTGTTCCTCATCTTCTTCTTCATTCACTACAAGGCATTCTCTTAATGCTGCCTCTGCATTGACTGCTGCTGTTGGCTGCTTTGTGTGACCAGACGTTTATTGTGTCTTTTTTATACTTCGTATTTTCTTACATCAACAACAATCTTGTTTTACCGATGTTTTGTATTGCGTAAATACCTGCAATGTTTAAATAAGTCCAATATTTATCAATAAATTTGTGGTTGAGAAATTATAGTGATTGTACTCACGGATATAGCATATTCTGTGTATGATTAAGGATTATGATGCGCTGTGAAGAAGCTGTCGCCGTAGCTGTAGAAGATAAAGCGTGCGAATTTCTATGGGTTTTGAAATAGATTTCAATGTTTAAAGTATTTTACCTAAACCGTATACAGTTCGCAATTAAAACTATTTGCATAATAATATAATCTGTAAATACATGATAAAACGGATAATATGTATTTAATAAGTCGAAGAGAGATCAATAATTAAATAATGTAAAGAAAGTCGCGGTATCAGTTGTCGTAAGTTCGGTAGTAAGACAGCAGATGTCTTAGTCAAGTCTCTCTGAATCAAGGAAATTTATTTCAAACCTAGAGATAGTCCAGTTGTATTTATTGCTTTTAAATTTAATACAATATCAGATAAAAAGACATGGTTTTTATATTATTTAGATCTAATCACGATAGTTCTTAGTTCATTATTGTCACTTACACATGCATTGGTACATACATAATTTATGAGATAATAATAAAATGTTCGCATTATGCCGCTTACAAACTAATTAAAACATGGAGAGGCTACTGGCCCCCATAGGTAGTGTCCACGTTGTTCTGATTTATAACTTTAAGTTGAATGATCGTATTGTAAAAAAATATAGGTACATAGATGCGTAGGAAAAGCTCAAGTCGTTATAATTTGTTTTAAATCTAACATAATTATTAATGCCATGTGAGTTGTCATTGTATTTAAAAGTGTATATTGTTCAAATAATACCTATTATATTGTTCATTTATTGTAGTTATAATATGTTTACATTATACAGATTGTGTGAACATCGTACCACGAACATGCCTTCTATTTGTGAAATTATTATTTTTGCCTGGATAAAATCTAGTTGGTAAAACTGTAATTGGTGGACTATGTATACACCGCCGGCTGTAAATATTTGTTATGAAATACATTGATACGGAACGTATTGACCTGTTTACCTAAATTAAGTTATAAAGTGAGACTCATATGAGTATAGTAAATATTGTGCTGTGAAACCATACCGTCACCATATATGTTGCGTAGGTAGATGATCGACGATAAGTTAATTGTAATTATGTAATGTTAATCCTTATCTCACCATAATAATGAGACCTACATATTTGCGTAAAGATATCTATTGTATAGAATTTTATATATGTATTATGGTAAACGCTAAGCTCTCAGTCTGTCCGTATGTTGTTACTCTGATCACAATTGTATTATAGGTTTGTTTTTTTTATCCTGGCACGGCAAAGTGACGACACTGCTCCTGATGGTAAGCACTGTGCCGTAGAGTTAGAGTATCAAGTAGCGAGAGTAAAGTATTCATTTTTCGAGTTTATTTACGCATTCATGCCAATTTATATTCGAAACTCATTCGATATTTTCTTATATAAATATTGTCATCGACAGTATGCCTTTTGCTTGTTAAATGAGTGGACCAAGGAGTCAAATGTTTTGGAGATTAGATTTTATATAATATACGATAGCTTTTAAGAAAACACATTTTGGCTGTGCTTAAAACACAAAATTATTACTAAAATATATATACGCATTAAGCACCAAGTAAATAGGTACCTCACTACCTAGTGTGCAATTATGTTTAGAGCGTCAAAGTTGACATCAAGAAAATATGCGCATCCATTAAAACCTTTTCTAATAACATCTACTTCATATTTTTTGCCTATGAAATGACGTGATTATTTTTAGGTGTATTATTCGTATACGTAGTTTAATTAAATAAATCCTAGAGGAATGTCTGAATGACTCTTGTACATTTAGTTAACTAACTTGTCAATTTTACCTAATATTATTAGGAGTTTAAATTCAAATGGTGCGTTTCTATGAGCTAAGTTATTTATAAAAATCACTTATATTCATGTATACATAGTACATGAGTCAGCCCGTGACCACGGCCGATGCAACTCGGTCGAAACTTCGGGAAATAATTGTGGTATTTATACCATTAAAATATTGCGCGATTAAGACCCGTTCCTAATTTTATAATATGTATACATAGTACCTTTAAATTATATACTTAGTTAACCGTTTTCTAATTTCAGATGAAATGTGTATTATTTTATTTAATATGATCTAAATATTGACAAGGAAGGTATCTGCATTAGAAAAATAAATGTTAAATTGAAAATAATTTAAAACTATTAACTAAAGCAATGCCAAGACCACAATATAAAAAAGATCTTAGTGTAGTCACTCAAATCAAAAATTATTTTACAATAATCATATCAACGATATCTGACCTGATTTGGATTAAAAGGGACAAAGGCGGCGTCAAAGACAGCTCTGATGCTGCTCTCACCTAGATATTGCCTAAATAAGATATTTGTATTGTTATAAAAAAAACATAACAAGATAGAATATATTTACTACAGGTTAACATAAAAAATAAACCAACCATTATTATTGTAGATAATAAAAATTGAATGAAAGCATTACATGGCCGGATATTTGATAGACAGAAACACAATAAACTAAGGCTATTTTATAATTGTTTGTTTTTAATTATGTCACACATAATGTTTAAACCAGAATATTAAGAGGCTATCACATCTCTCATACTCAAGTAGCGTTTGAACTCTGATCATTCAAAACTAGTTTTAAGTTTTGAATCAAACTCAGCTGAATCTAGACTCAAGTATAGATCTGACATCTAATACATTGTCTTTGGCTACAAGTATGTTCCCCTTTACCATCTTTTACTTGATTCGTGACTGCGTATCGTTCTGTAATACGGGCCTTAATACCGGAGAATCGTCGGTGTGTCGCCAATATTTAAAATACTGTAGACAACGAACATTGAATAGACCTTAGGGGATGGTAGAGACTAACGCATATAATAATAATACTAGCCCTGTATTAAACATTGTCCCACTGCTGGCCACGGGCCTCCTCTACTAATGAGAGGGGGTAGGCTTTAGTCCACCACACAGGCCTAATGCAGGTTGGTAGACTTCACATACCTTCGAAATTCGTATAACAATTCTCAGATATGCAGTTTTCCTCACGATGTTTCCTTCACCGTTTAAAGCAAGCAATAATTAACATTTAATACACACATAACTTTAGAAAAGTCAGAGGGGTATGCCACTTGGGTTTCGAACATACGACTTTCGTCTTGGCAGTCCGTACCGCAACCAACTAGGCTATCGCTGCTACTAACGCATATGGAAGACAATAATTTCGCCACCAGCGGTCAGCTAGACACAGGACAATTTTTACATGTAAACTGTTAAATGTCATCCTAACACTAACCACAATCATATAAAGATAAATTGACATAAAGATGCGGGATTGGGATATAATTTCGTTACATTAGCGGCTCTAATGTTTTTTTACGGACGGAGTGTGATCAATGTATTTAACCCGTTGTATAGTGTGGTTTAGTATGCATAACTCAGACGTCGAAAAGTTCGCAATTCGACGCACGCTTGCGCACGCTATGTTCGCCATATAGTAGAGCCGGCCCTGTCTGATTATTGAAGCTTGCTAGAATATCTACAACTAACATTATCTCGAGCTATAAAATATCAGTCATATTGTACTACCAATGTTTGTTGTATCTAGTGTACCGTAAATTATAATTTGAGAAACTTAAAATGTAGATATGTTTTAAAACAAATATGTCAAAGAGCCTTCTTTGTATTTCTTGCTCTTTATCGTTTCGCCAATAACTAAATAATCCTTATAACTAAACAATTATTTTTATCTATAATGCCTCAATAATGTGGAAATAACGCAATGAGAAAATTAAATCAAACTATGTACCTTTTATTACTTTTACTTACTCCAATAAATTTACTGTTATATTTGACTATAAAGAGATAAACTAAATTAAATATTTTCCGGGTCTAGTAAACTTTTTATATTAATAAACAAAATATGTCTTGTTGAATTATGTGTACCTACATTACACTACGTAACTTCCAAAAAGCACAGGACGTCGTCTGCCATGTCAGCTAGTTATATTTAAATATTTTATAATAACTATAAAATTAAATATTTATAACAACATATCATTAGCTTTACAATGTGCATTTTTGTAGGTAAATATAAATTAAATGATCCTATTGAACAAGTTTAAGTTACATTCTATAATAACTGAAAAATATTATTTAGTACATAATAAATAATATTATATTATCGAGTTTAGTATATGTATATGATCCAATATTATATATACCGCTCTGATATGATTATTTTCTAAATGACTGACTAATCCGCAAATTTCTGTCAATAGAAACTTAACACACATAGACATTGACATAACTACTCATAATTAATCATTACTTTCGTTTTGGGCTATAAACCTACGAAATTAATGATGTCGCCAGAAATGGTTGATTTTTTTAAAGTAAGTAATAATAATATTGGTCCCAAAAGTCACACAAATAGTCGCGAGCACACAGTAGGTCAAACCTGTATCGTGGGTATGAAGGACGAAGGACTACAACCCGACAACTCTAGACCGAAACAAATATTTAAGATAGGTGCCTACTTTACGGTAGTGCAAAGTATATTATGCCAGTTGTATTAGCAAATCATCGGACTATAAAAGAACTAGTCATTCCTGGAAACAACGGAGAGCACATCGGCTTCTTAAATATTGGCTCGACTTAAAGTAACCAATTTATCCTCACCGTAATTGGTTAGATAAGCTGTCATAACAATTCAGTATTTTTTCAACATAAAATTTATGTCATAAATGAATGAATAAACACAAAAATATAATATGTCTAAAAGTGTTTGTATTCCAGGCATACCTTATATTCAGAAAGTTAATTTTTAATCACGTTGTTAACCTTTAAATATTTCTAATTGTCGTTATGGTATATCATTATATATTTACTGTTGTTATCTGCTTATAGTTCCTATTGCATAATTTATTATATGAAAATATTTCTTCATTAACTATTTTCTACATAATTATCAATATCTAAACTGATGGTTCTCAAAACATTCATTATTCTTGAATGGTACACTTAAGTATGAATAGATTAGAAATGCATCAGTTGACATTAAAATCTCATATGACATTATATACCTTATTTAAATAAGTACTGGCTCATATGCCGAACTCTTAAATCTTGTAAAGTGATTTAGACAAGTAATCACTAAAACTAATAGTCACTAAACAAGTTTTCACAGATGAAAAGATATTGATAGCAACTTTAAAATATCTTGCGACGAGTTGAGAGTTGAGCAAAACTGAAATTCAGCACAAGTCTATCATCAATATTGTCAGAGATAATACCAATCACATATGAAGCAATGCATAAAGTTCAGCCGAACCGTCGAACACATATTTTTGAAGTGAGAATAAAATAAAATCATAAAGCGTAGTGAGTTTGCTTATTCGCTCGACAGTTGTAGATACTATTTTTTATTACACCTCCCTTTGTTAGTATTGATTGAAACACATGATTGTGTTTTTGTTGTTTTAAATAGTTCATATTTCGTATAAAATGCACATGCTAACTAATAACAAAACTTAAGGTTACGTACGTACTTAGGTACAAATTGCAATTGAATGACACCCGTATTATTGTTTAATGTGGCATTAATGTTTAACAAGAGAGATACATTAGTAAATTGTCCATTTATAGGATAAATTAGTGGTAAAATAGGCAATATATCTATAGCTTGTTAAATATGCATAGTTAAAATTTATTCAAGATATTAAAATTAATAATAAAAGCCATAAAGCGTTGTATCAGCGGCACGGTAGTAATCCACATTGCATAGCTCATAATAGTGTTATAGTACAAATTTTCTACACAATCAAGAGGGAATCATAAAATGTCATAGCGAGTAATTAATGAAATATACTTTTGATGAGTAAACACATAAAAAGAAACATACAAATATGTACTTAAAAACTTTCAGTCTATTAAAATATTAGCACTACTATCATATCTCACATGATAGTGATAGTTTCACTGTATATAATATGTCAAATCTTCTATTTTTATTTTTTGACAATTTATTTATCACTCAGTTTGTGGTGTGTTCATTACCAAATCACAGTCTGTTTTGCTTACATGTCGCTAGGATTCTTCTAATAGTACATACATATACACTCACGCCTGTAGTCCCTGAAGGGGTAGGCAGAGGTGTAACCAGTACACCCACATTTCGCCGAGCTTATAACCGTCCCATAATGTGATAGGGGGCGAGCATATCGCCATACCGGGCACAAATTCCAGACTCCGGGCTAATACTGAGAATTTCTAGATAGAAAAACCCAATATCACTTTACCCGACCCGGGGATCGAACCCGAGACCTCAGCACAGCAGTCGTAACGCATGCGCAATTACAACTGCGCCACCGAGGCAGTGACTTCTTCTAATAGTCTTATCATTTTTTCCTATTTTTTAGTAAAATCTTAGCATAGTATTATAGACAGCGATGCGCACCTTGTTGGAGTAGAGATTATTGACCTACGAACTTAAAGTTCCTAATTGCTCTTTAATTTCTAAATTAATTGTAAACATTGATTGAGAAGTGGTTGGTAGTGACAGTGATGCTATAACACAAAAAAATTGCGAATTAAATCAACTTGTTTGTTAGTTTTCAAGCAACATTACGTTAGATAAATAAATTATTCATTAAAATAAAATAAATATTATATATTTTTTTAATAACACAATGTTCCGATCATAAGAAATCAGCTGATGCTCGGTCAATCGACCTGCGTGATTCCGGCAACGTCGTTGGGCACCTTTTATGTCACCGCACTTCAGTCAAGTTCAGTCCCCTACTCCCCTTTCGTTGGCTTGCGCGCTCACTCATTTTGATTAAAGGGCGTAATATTATCGCAACCTTGTTTTATTTCCTGGCCTTCTGAGTAGACTGACACCAGAACCTTGACCGCTTCTCCATCTCCTTGCCCTATGACGTAGTGTGAAGAAGCTACACAGCAGGCCGGCATGATTGTGTCGAGTAGCGAGGAATAGATTGTCTCTCGCTACTTCATACTCTAACTGGACGGCACTGCGGTTACCATCAGGTGCAGTATGGTCAGTTTGCCGTGCCAGGATAAAAAAATGTTATACCCTGTGGCTAATGTTTAGTGATTTTCATGTCACGTGATATTTCTAATTATAGTAGAGGCAAACACATATTGCATTTAAGATAACGAAAACATTAAATGCATGATGAGACATTAGTGAGAACAGTTAATTATAGAATGTTACTTGATAAGATTTTTTAAAGCCGTTACATATTTATATTATTTTACGTATTTGTCTTATGTTCCATACATCTTCTGTAATACTCCGACTGAATGTTCCGTTCATACTCACCACTAGTAAATCGTGCTTTGATTTTAATATTAAGAGTTATACAATAAATATAAAAAAACTACATTACCAAAACGACTCATTTATTCAAGGTTATAAAATATTAATTTAAATAAAAATTAATAATAGTAGCTGAATGCAAAATAATATAAAACACTATGGTGATGTCTGCTATTTTGATCTGAATGCAGATCAACTCAACAAACTTGACCGACTTCTCAATAACTGCATTCGATTCATTTTTAATCTCCGTAAATATGACCATATTTCTTCTTATCGTTCCCAATTAAAATGGCTACCCATTCGCCAGCGACGATCAATGCGAGCTCTTACTACTCTCTATGCTTTACTAACTTCTCCTACACCTCCTTCTTATTTATCTTCTCACTTTATCTATCTTACTGATACACACGATAGAAACCTCCGTTCATCCAGCAACCTTCTTCTTAAGTGCCCTTCTCACCGCTCTGACTTCACTCACTCTTCTTTCGCCATTCAATCTATACTTCTCTGGAATTCACTCCCCCTCGAAATCAGGTCGTGCACCACCAAGTCGGCTTTCAAATGGAGAGTTCGGCAATTACTTCTGGACGGAGTTGCAGAATCACCTCGTTAATTCATAGTATATTATATTTATTTTATACTTACTTTATATTATGTATATATTTATGTATCTATATATGTTTATTTATGGATGTATATATATTTATTTATCAATATTATTATATTTATTATGGATGTATATATATTTATTTATCAATATTATTATATTTATTATGTATGTATGTAGTCTATTTAAGTATGTCCATCCTTATTTGATTTTAATGTTTTTTTATTCGTTAGCTTTATGCACCTACCCTACTTATCTCTGCACCACCTTAAGGTTGACTGGTAGAGAATGCCTTTGGCATTAAGTCCGCCTATATACGATGTATATGAAGTGTATAAATAAAATAAAATAAATAAATAAATAAAAATGTATAATTTTAAAATTACCTACGTTACTTTAGATTAATTCTTCTTTCTTTTACCTAAACATTTGATAACCCAAACCATCAATTATTTTTCAAGGTGAACGAATTACGTAGATGTGGTGTTATTTTTTGCTTTAAGAGCACGTTTCCCTATTTTCAACAATTATTGCTTGACTTTCGAAGACACTTTACGCCAAAAATCAAAAAGATGCGACAATTCTACATCCAGAGAACGTTGACATTCAACGCAATACTTTGAAACGCTACACTTGACTGAAATCAAACGAAGATTAACTTAATTGAGCAACAGACTTGGAGTTAACATACTTTAATATAAATTGGTACTAAAAGTAAAACGGGTATGGTAATTCTCCGGACTATATTTACTTTTCGACTGAAATTACCGGATAAAAGCTTTCGAACTCAGAGAAACTCTGAATATCCGATAATAAATAATTACCTCACTTAAGTGGCGACGTGTCACACTCGTATTCAAGAATGCTATATAAGTGATGTCTTAGCTCCGCGTATATTTCTGTATATATCATTGGTGATTTTTAGCGACTACAGAAATCAATGCATAGCAAAAGCTCGCTTAATAGTCCATGGTTCCTTGATATTACAAGATTGTTCATTAATTTAGCCTGGTGATAGATATATTGAATGGCCATATTCAGCACGTACTAGCCCTTGTTCTGCCAGGTTTTGCTTGCCTTACTAGGCTAGTAAGTGATTGTTGGTTGGTGATAAACGCAGGGCAGGACGGGTAATAGCGATTCACGTCACGGCTGATCCATGACCATATCATAATTATGCTATGATATTCGAAATGTGTGTATCACGCGTGACCAGAAAGCAAGTATGTATTTATAAGTCAATTAAATCTCAAAAATACTTTAGAATAATGTTTAATAGTGGGTGACACCACGTGACAATTGTCATTAACGTGTGACATTATAAAAAATTCTGCCATCTACACTTGTTGCAATGGGGAAGACCACTATCAAAATATGATTAAGATATTTTGGCGCTGTGCAAGCAAGGATTTATAGAATATACCTATGTCAACACAAAGATCTTTTTAATAAAAGAAATAATAATAGGTATACCTAGTAAATTCTTAAATGGCATTTTATATTCTTTGTTATGTGAGAATCTATACAGAACAGACTCTAATATTATTTAGATTTTTTTCTTTTTGTTTGTGAACTTTTATTAATTGCTGAATCTAGCTCATTATTATACTGGGTTTCCATGTTTTAATGCAATTTTTTCGACTTCGTCGACTTGCTTTTCTTGAAACAAAGCACTATTTATTTTAAAACTATCTTTTAATTTGGCTATTCGTTGCATATAACGTATTGCCAATTACTGTAAGGAATAACTTATCAATTATTCAAATAGTATACAATAAAGCTTATTTTGATGAACATGGTTATACCACAAATTTTAATAAACAGAAAAGTAAAAACAGCGCTTTCCGACGGCATAGCTTAAAGTAATCTTCCCTATTGTCAAGTGTTGATATATTTTCATGTCATGACATAAATCTACCAAATGTTTTTGGTCTCCTTGAATGCTGTGAACGTCCCGCCATAATATATAAAAAACCGCTCACACTTGTATTTATAACACGTTTAACTGTCACGGTCAAAGAGTTCGGATCCGTATAAATTTTATAAATGTAGACCCCCTCCCCCTCCCCTAAGGTTTAAGGTATATAGGCAGACAGCTTAGACAGAGACGCCCGGCACACGGTCTGCACCGCCTCGCCTAAACGGATGGGGTTAGAGACTTGAAATTTTGACAGTGGGTACCTTTTATCACGTAGGCATCCACTAAGGAAGGGTTTTTGGAAATACCACCCCTAAAGGGGTAAAATAGGGGATGAAAGTTTGTATGAAAATCCGTCATTTTTGAAGTTAAATTCATGAAAATTAGTATTTTAGTCAAAAATAAAAAAATATATGTTTCAGGATTTTTGGAAATTCCGCCCCTAAGGGGGTAAAATAGGGAACGAAAGTTTGTATGAAAATCCGTCATTTTTAAGTTAAACGCATGAATATTGGTATTTTGTATTGTATACTTTTTCTCCCAAACATGACCTCCACGCGGGCGGAGCCGCGAGCAACACCTAGTTCTTTATATGGACCTTTATGGATATGCGCTCACTACATCAACTCCGTAGGGTCACCGGAACGCCTCGGTCGTAAGCCGTACACGCGTTGACCACTCGGTGACAACTCGCTGCTCGCATGCTTGCCTTGCATTGCACAAGCCCCATGAGTCGCGACGCGACGTTTACTAGTGACATAGCGGCGTCCACCAGTCCACCTGCCGACAACGAGTGGACGCCGAGCGACGACTCGGGTGCCGGGTGGCTCTAATGAGTTGTGACCTTTAGATTTGAGGATTTATACTGCGTTTAGCTGGAAATAATGTTATGTAATTATTGATAAGTAATTTTATACGTGATAGGTATTTGCTATAATTATATATTTTACCGCTCTTTAGTGCCACTAGGCCGTAGCTAAAATACCTACGATGCGAAGGGTGCCTTGCAACTACATTTACCGAGCTACTTAGACAAATCAAAAAAGACGCTTCTTATTTATTGTAATTAAATTATAAAACTCGTAAAAAGCAATTGATTAGATATTAAACTAGATAAGGATATCGTATTTCGTGAATATTTTCATAATAACAAATCCGTCATGGCAAAATTAATAAATTACAAACTATTTGTATAGATAAGAACAGAATAAAATAACAATTGTGAAATTTAATATGAATATAGGTATCCATTATTTTATAGAACCTTTTAGTGTAATATAAAAATATATTGTACTTAATATCAAATATTAATTTTATTTTGTTTTATATAGATAAAGCTTCACAATACAATGGTGTTAATTGTAAGTAGGTACCTACCTACGCTTCGTTCACCGATGTCACGACTACAAATAAGCAGGTAACCAGTGTGTTATTTGTTTCTTTAAAAGCATCGGAATGGTTGCAATTTCGCCTATATATAAGTTACCTAGGTTTTAAATTTAATCCAACATTGCCTTTGTAAATATGATTAAGGTCAACGCGCTAACAATTATTTCTATTGTACGCCATTGTAAATAATTTTATTGTTAAATTTATGAATTACAATTTTCATCAAATTAAACACAAATTCGACTTATACTTAATCGTTTATTTTATTTCTTAAGACTAAGGATTTCAATATAAAACTGTGTATAAAATTTATGTCAGACCCGTATCCAAGATGGTGGGTAATACAATCAAGAAGGAAGTTGGAAAACAGTATTTTTTGTACCTAAGTAAAATGCCAAAAAAAATAATCTATAGGTACTAATACTAGCTTTTAGCTCCTTTTAGCTTTTTACATATTATCTGTCAACACGACTTGTTGGGATTTTGTAATTTATAAAATGCCGGAATCGGTCATGAAAGACACTGAACTGGTATATTTGCTGGTGGTAGGATATTCATATCCGCTCGGTTAGCGACCACCGTACACAGGGTGTAAAACCCGCCATAGTGGCACACGCAAGTGTGTCGCGTTCCGGGATCAGCCAGTGTACATCCGGTTTTTCTCGGGGGTCTAGAGTTGGGGTACAATGTTTGGCCATTTTGCGGCCTTCTGAGTACTCTGACAATAGATCCTCGACCGCTTCTCGCTACTCTAATTGGACCGCACTGCGATTAACATCAGGTGCAGTGCGGTCACTTTGCCGTGCTAGGATAAAAAAAAATATTCAGTATTTGTTTAAATACCTAAAATTCCTATTTTATTTGAATGAAATGAGTAATTTAATTATGATTTGCGAAATTTGTTGGTTCGGGCGGAGATAGTATATCTGCTATCTCCCACCTATCTGCTACCACAGCTTCGTGGTGTCCCACGAAGCTGTGGTTCTGGTGTAGAAGGGAGAGGATGGGATAAGATCTAACAATTCTTTAGAGCATACGCCATGATACGGTAAAACATGCTAAGCGCGGAAATATCCCTTCGAAGCTGTAGCGGGTCTAGGCTGTCACGTCTGCGTCATCCACAATGCGGATGGCCTGCCGCTGCAACCCATCCAAGGGATACCTTGCTTGCGATACCTCGATAGAGTAGGTATTTGGACATACTAAACTTATCCAATATTGTGTTAATGTAAACACTTTGGTCTAATGTGTTTTTATCATAATATCTAGTTATTTTAATACTAATAAATAATTTTATTTCATTTATATCATGCATTGAACTCATAAGATAACTTTTAAATGAATTCATTTTATGAGTATATAAAATATATTAAAATAAAACAAACTAAAACCAAATCATCTACATATAGCAGCACATAAATATTTTTACCAATATCAATATTATCTAAAACATATATTCACCGATCCACTAATAAGTTTTAAAACCCCTTTTCTTTCTATAAGAGACTGCTGAAATATCTATACCAATATCTAGCTGTTTTAACCCATATAAGGCTTTATTTAATTTACAGACATAATTATTTTTATTAACAACACCTTCGGGAACTATCATATAAATTTCTTCTTTTAGTACACAAAATAAAAGCAGTTCTAAAATCCAACTGCAATCTGCACAACTATTGACAAACTCTGTGTCTTCCATTCCAACTTAGCTTGTATTGAAATAAATTATATGTGGCTTATGTTACTTTTGGTATAAATCTAATGGTGAATTATTAAAAACGGTTCAGCAGTTTAAAGGATTTATCAAAAAATAAACAAACTATTCCTATAATTAAGTATAATGTGTTCATATCTGAACATGTAAACGTAAACACGAATGTAAACACTTGTGTGTAAGTACCTACGGTGTGGCGGATCATCCTTCCCCACAATAGTTATAAGTCAAGTTCAGTAGGTACATGTTTAATTCACGACCCTGCCTCAGGTGACAATAGCAGTAGTATTATAATGCTCTTTGTAAAATAGGCAAATAACATTTTTATCAGCTTCATAGATTTCTGAAATGTCAAATAGATCATAACCTCAAAATCTTTAAATTGAAATATCTTTAGTATTAGACCTTTTTCATCAGAAATCCCTAATACATTATTGTTTAGGAATAGCTGCTGAATTTTTTGATATTTTTTTCACTTCTAAACGCTACATATTTATGTCAACTAATTTCATGTATGGGAACCTGCCATTGTCCTTTGTCTAATACAGTAACCATATACAGTAGGAGTAGGTATAGCTGATTGCCTTGTTTAATTAATTGGAGACAAACATCGATCTATATGTACTACGTACTAGACGCGGCGACCAGAACAAACATTATGTTCCACCGAGTTGAGGTGTATACTCTGTATATACACCGACGTTAGTATGCTTCATGCTTAGAGCATTTAACACTGGAGACGCCATTGAGCGCTTACCCCGTATGACAAATGTAAGAGCACGGTGCTCATACACGTTCTATAAAACGAGTTGCGCTTCGTGATCCGCCACTAAAAAAGTGACATCACGTGCGAATGGAGCTCCCTGAAAACGCGAGCCTGTAGCGGTATTAACATGTAAAAATAGATCTGACACATCAAACTTACAAAAATACAAAATTATTTTTCACCTGGACATATTTTTTTAAAGTAATATTATCATTAAAAGCAACAAAACATATAATCTCTAAAAATTATCATCGGGTTATAAATGTTGCCATATTAAACTTTTAGCCACAGTAGTGCAAAATTTATTTGCATTCAATATCTTAAACGCAAGTTGTTTTTTTAATATTCATTTTTAACTAATGTTGCCCGCGGCTCCGCCCGCGTGTAGGTCTTGGAGCATTTTAACCTTCTATATTTTGCTATCCCATAAGAAGCGTGCATTTTTTCGAGTTAAAAGTGGTCTCTCTATCTCTATCTCTGTGCCAAATTTTCAGTAGATCCGTCCAGCCGTTGTAGCGTGATTGGATATCAAACAACCATGCATCCATCCAAACATACGCATTTATAATATTAGTAGGATTACTTTATGTATGCTTCTTAATTTATAATTTAAAAATATTAGGAGAGTTGACATATCGACTAAGTTTACAATTTCATAAACTTTATGCCAGTGTAGCATTTTGGGTGGTTTATGTGGTAACACTGTCGTTTATGCAAGACTCAAATAGTGTTGTAGATAAACTTATAAAGGTTATCGATAAAATTACTAATCCATCTGGACTGCCTTCTAAACACATACTTTTAATGTAAATAGTTCTAACACACTAGGAATGTCACAAAATGTGACAAAACCAGAATAAAGTTTTTGTCAAAAAAAGTGATCCTTAAATTGTATCCGGTATATTTAAAAAATATTTAGGTATGAATTTTGGCGCCATTCATTTATTACGTAAGATGATGTAGGGGGGGAGTCGATCATGTCTTATTTTTTCTTACAAGGGGTGGGAGGGAGTCTTAATAGTTCTTACGTAAGATCACACAAATGCGCAAAGTTAGGATTATACTTTGAAAAAACGCGGGCCATGCCTATAATTTTAAAAACAAGCAACTTAGATTTTTTAAATTTTTTTTGTTAACCGGTATGACTTGCCTTTTCACCCGGTTCCGGCTTGACGTCGACTTTTGGGACACCCTGTATTCATGTCGAGATCTCAAGCCCTTTTTAAATGCTCTTCATAATAGATAGCCGTTAGCCGGCTACCACACCAAAACAGGCGATAATCGCTCTCAATGACATACAATAATTTCATTCACAGCATTTGCTAATCGCATTCGTTACCAGTAACACTGTATTTCTTGGCTCCGCTTATTTAATTTGAAATTTTATGGAACACTCCATTTTCTTACAAACTATATACCATTGGAAAGGTCGTGTTGTGTACTTTCCGGTGGTATATTTGCTGAGGTATAATCGGAATACCTCAAAACGAGTGAGTAATCAACATTTTAAAATAATTTGCAACGGCCGTCATTGTTGTGTTGCATGTGCTGACATACCTGAAAATCGCGACTCTACAATTAGTGTTGACCAAAAAAAAAATGGAAGTGTCACGAATGATGTGCAAAGCAACCAAAAACTGATAAAAGTAATACACCTTTACATCCCATTGACTTACCCGGGAAGTCGAGGAACAATAATGACTCGCTACCTTTTAATGACAATATTACGCATCGAAAAAAGCCACTGTTGATACTAGCGCAATTAGTGGAAGTTCCGGCTTAAACTCTTCCGCGTCAGTTATTACAAAGATAGACCCTAGGGAAATAATAAGAGAAGAATTCACTGTCATGAAATTGGCTTTAGCACAGGAGCTTAACCAAACACTTAAGCAGATGGTGAGAACCGAATTTCAATCTCGAAAATCAATTCATAAAACAGGAAATAACTGCTTTGGATAATAATGTTTGTTTCTGAATGAAAATTATGAAACCACCAAATCGGCCATCGCCAAATACCAAGACACACTGGGAGAGCTAAAGAAATAGAACGTTCAGTTAACATATACGTTACAGGATCTGCAAATCAGGCTTCAGGTTGCTGAGCAGCATAACCGTTCTAACAATCTTGAGATAGAGTGTGTCCCCGAGCACAAACAGTAAAACTTGCTATCTATAATTACTCAGCTGTCTAAGGCAACTTGAAAGAATCCGACATTCATCATTGCACTCGTGTGGTAAAAAGTAACAGAGACGACAAGAGACCTCGCTCTACTACTACTACTAGCCCTGTATTAAACATTGTCCCACTGCTGGGCACGGGCCTCCTCTACTAATGAGAGGGGTTAGGCCTTAGTCCACCACGCTGGCCTAATGCGGGTTGGCAGACTTCTCATACATTCGAAACATTCTCAGATATGCAGGTTTCCTCACGATGTTTTCCTTCACCGTTAAAGCAAGCGATAATTAACATTTTAATACACACATAACTAGAAAAGTCAGAGGTGTATGCCACTTGGGTTTCGAACCTACGACTTTCGTCTTGACAGTCCGTACCGCAACCAACTAGGCTATCGCTGCTATCTGAGACCTCGCTCAATCATTGTTAAATTGGCTACCTCTAGGCTTCGGGATACATTTTAGCGAAAACAATAAATTTTAATAAGGCAAATCCAAACGACAAGCTCAGTACTGCTCACATAGGCATTGGAGGTAATAAATCGCCGCTTTACATTGTTGAGCACCTTTCACCTAAAAACAAATTACACGCAGCGGCTCGCCAGATCGTCAAAGAAAAAGAGTAAAAATTCGTGTAGATTAAGCAAGGTCGTGTTTTCATTAGGAAAACAGAAGAAGACGAGTTTACTTATATAAGAAACCAAGAGACCAGAACCGACCTAAAAAAAATCTCTGCCATATCCATACTAGCTGTTGCTCGCGGCTCCGCTCCCGTGGAGTTTATTTTCGGGAGCAGAAGTATCAATCCTAGGAGTTGTCTTCTGCACTGAGACACCTATAGCGATCGTCCTGAATCTCAGGTGTTGTGACTGTCTAGATGGCTAGACAGGCACAACTCCTAACTTAAACTTCTAGCACTCCTTATAATACCCCGGGATCACTCCGTAAGTGTCGAAGAAGGCCACCGCGGGGTTTTAGCTGGTAGTGTCCGGTTGGGTGTACAATAGGGGGTAGGGACTCGGCCCAGCGGCAGCCCGGATAGCCATCATCCGGGCGAGGGGGTGCTGGGTCGTAAGACCGGCTAGTCCAGCATAACCGTTTTATTCTCATTCCGCTTCCCCCCGAAGCGGACGGCATTAATAAAATGCTTTCCCCGCGACAAAAAAAAATTGTGCCTGAAGCCTGAGATTACATTTAAAGAAGACCTCATAAGTTAACTCCTCACTTCGCCCTTTAAGGGATGATTTGGTAAAAACGTTGAAACACGTATTTCTTTATTTTTTACCAAAAGCCTAAATATGAATTTTCAGATCCCTAAGTTGAAGTATTACGGATTGCCCATACAAACTTTTAACCTCTATTTCACCCCTTTCAAGATATTTTTTTGAGACAAAAGATACCCTATGTCCTTCCTATAATCTATCCCTCTACTGAATTTCATTAGGATTTGTTCACCCGTTTAGTCATGAAAAGGTAAGAAACAGACATACAAACAACAATATTAATTTTGCTGCGGAGATATTTTAAAACTGTAATATCTCCTAAGATATTCATTGAAATCAAATGACGTAAAGGGCAACTTTGTTCAAAATTAAATACTTGTGATGAATAAAGTATTTATTTGGATAAGGGTTAATACCATGTTTATAAAAACCCCTTTCCAAATAATACATTGTTTCAGAACAAATTCGATAACCATTAAAAAGGTTATAGTGAGCCAACCGAAATAGATAGACATATGCTATTGCGGACTTTTTTTATAACTTTTTAAGACGAACAATTTCGTCGTACATGATTGTTATGTAACTTTAACCGTTAACGCAGCGTACGCAACGGAAGCTCTCAAAAGGAATCAATTTTCCCCGTTTTTGCAACATTTTTCATTGCTGCTCCGCTCCTATTGGTGATAGTGTGATGTTATATAGTCTATAGCGCTCCTCGATAAATGGGCTATCCAACACTAAACGATTTTTTCAATTCGAACCAGTAGTTCTTGAGATTAGCCCGTTCAAATAAACAAACAAACTCTTCAGCTTTATATAATAGTATAGATTAAATAAATTAAAGGCGTATTATTTAAAAAAAAAATCTAAAAAATAAAGTTTTTATTTTTGCTTATTTGGCTTGTATTTTTCTCAGTACTCATTACCTTTATTATCTTTACAGTATTTCGAATAAATTAGAAATATTAATTTACACTATTTTTATTTACTCTACTTCCGTCCCTTTTCACGAAATCACACCCAGAGATTGCAAGAAAGTGATAGAAAAGATGATACACATAAAAAATTATCTTAAAACATTTAATAAATTATAATTGTTTTATTTTATCTATCGATAGATAAGGACAACGCAATCTATACCTCGTGTCGACATTGCTACGCTCTACTGTTTTTACACAGTTGTCAATATATGACACTGTAAATATATTTCACAACAAGATAAATTTGTAACTGTGTGCATAAATTTGCCAGTGTTGTATGAAATGGTGTAGTGTGCGTGCGTAGCGACGTGATTACATTTTGCATTTGTGTGCACATGTTTATTTGTAGTTGTACGAAGCCCCCCACCGACATTGCTGAATTTTTTGTTCAAGATTCGAGCGTAATGCCGTCTCCTTTTGGTTGCCTACTCTAAGGCTTCATGCCACCTACGAATGCACACCAGTTAATTTGAGTTATTTGTAGCGACATTCCCGAACAAATCTGCCTTAAATTGATTTACAATGAAACTGTTAATGGTATATAAGGTAAATAACATAATTTCATAACGTTTAGAATCTTTCAATTCTGAATACGGGAATATAGACTATATTTCACAACAAATGCATAGTATATATATAGTTTGTCCCGTTTTAGCGCGCGGAAAGTCTTGTTCGAGAGACAGTGACGGGAGTTATAACTTCCAAATAGTTCTTAGTAAAATGATAGATGGCATTAGTGAGCGGACAAGGTTTTCGGAGATCTTTTTTGTTCGACAGTTCTATTCTATAGAATATAAGTCAATGGAGACAAAAATATTTTTTTTATAAAATTACAATACTTATTTTTTTGCATTCAAGGTAAGACAAAATGATAAAAAAAATAGTAATTATATTTGTTACAGATAATTTAACAATAGTTTTGTTAGTTTGTTTATTGGGATTCGATTTTGTATTACTTCAGAAAGATAGCGGTATAAAATAAGTTGTTGCTTCTGGCAGCCCTGATTTTGGACAGTAGTCATGACAACAAAACTATAACAGTTGATTTTATACTCAGATAATTTCATCGATCTAATATGACTAACATTTATATAAAAATAACGAAAAATACGTAAAATGATAGTGTTTAATCTTTGGTCGATACTACAGTGGTATTTACGTCCTTTAATTAAATGGTTATTGAGAAAAACGACGAAACTTTGCGAACTTCAAAGAATATGCTACGGTGACAAAGCTGGTGCTGCAAGAGCTAGTAATGTAGAAAAATCGTTAATTTTATCTCGAACCAGAGACGTCAAAGAAGTTGTATCTTTCTTAGACGATGTAGTTTTAGAAAAAAGATTTGTCCCGCAGAATTTTCGGAACATTCTTGACCCTTCTGTATCTATCATATTAAGGGTCAAAAAGATAAATCCAAAACTACATGGTTCCTTCGTAGTTTCATTTAGACGTTGTTTGGAACAAATTTGGAGTTATAAAGGACTAGTAAATGAAATAGAAGAATTAAGAAAAACACAATTTGACAGTAACAATGTTGAACATGAAGAGAAATTGTTGGCATTGTGGTCACTTTTAGTTCCTGGAGAGCCGTTAGAATCCCGTGTCACAAAACAATGGCAATATATTGGTTTCCAGGTATGTTATAATATATAATTTTAAGCGTATGTGGCACATTGGGCGAGAAGCCGGCTGTGAAACGAGAGGCAGTGGGTTTGATTCCTGCACTGAGACAAATGTTTTGTGACAGACAAAAATTTGTTTCGTGTCTGGGTGTTGTGGGACCGTAGTCCCTCATAGTTGTTGATACTCACAATACAAGTTTTACCTAGTGTATGGTCAGAACTATGTGTGACTGTTGGGTGTATTGAAAAATTATTGACAGCCTTTGAAGTGCAGTGGGTGAATATCAGGCCGTGAAACAATATAAATGTTTGTCATATTCAAATATAATTTTTAGCTATATGGGACCATAAGTCACTATGTGTTTCTTATATCCACATCATTGGTTACCTTAGGTCAGAACTATCTATAATTGTTGTTTGTATTTATTGTTAAAACAAAACTATAGAATCTTGGTCCCTGAATAAGATTTCATACAATCCCTACAGGCAAAGAATTAAGAAAAACACTTTTTACAGATTTATTATAGTAGTATATAAGGCATGTGAACCATTTTTAAGGCTCATTTAATATTATCAATTTACAAAATTGTCTGTAATAAAAATAAAAAAAAAGTGTTTTTTGTTGTTATACAAATAATGTCAAGTCGCTGACATTTCAGTACAATTGTGAAGACATACCAAAATAATGATATGGAAATGTTGTCCTGCAGTATTTGATGTACTTTTTTTATATGAAGTGATAACTATCATAACTGGTAGCCATCATGTAGAATCACAGATATAGAATTGATGACTAAGTACTTTTTTTTTTTTTTTTTTTTTTTTTTAATCTTTATTTATTGAAGGAGGTTTGTTCAAATTTGAACATGTCACCCCCATAAAAACACATATAATACTATAAAGTATCTATCTATCTATTTTTGGAACTGCTATGAATATTATTAATGCTTAATGAATAATATTGTGGTGAGAACAAAAAAAAGGTATTATTATCACATCCCTGTTAACAAACCAAAAATAATCATATTCATTTATTTGCAGGGAGATGATCCAAAGACTGATTTTCGTGGTATGGGACTTCTTGGATTAGAAAACTTGTTATTCTTTGCAACAGAATATCCACAAGCATCAACTCATGTGCTCAGTCATTCACAGCACCCAAAATATGGTTATACATTTGCGATTGTTGGCATTAATCTTACATCAATGGCATATTATCTGTTGAAAGATGGTTCTGCTAAAACATACATGTTTAATGATAAGCATTGTCTCCCTAGTGTAACACTATTCCATAAATTCTACTGTTACCTTTTTTATGAGTTTGATAAAATGTGGATAGAATCTAAACCTCAAAATATTATGGAGTTTTCTATAATATTTAAAAAATTCGAAAATGCTATTAGAAATGAGTTAGCTGATCCTGCTTCAGTGTTTAGAATAAATATAGAAATAGATACGGTGTGATAATAGTCAAATTATAAATAAATTAAAAATGCTTAAATTAAAATTGTGTTCTAAGCTGATGCATTGCTAGTATTAGGTATTATTATTTAATATATTATATACATATAAGCAAATTCATGATATATTAAAATTAAACATATAACTTGGACAAAAAACTACTACATGGATAAAGTGTAGATATTATTGTATACAAGATTTTTTTACTACTATGAAAATTTTGCTTAAAATAATAAGATACATATTGATGAGCATTTGGCATCATCTAACTAAAACTGAACCCTAAGTTATTGATTTTCAAAATATATAATATGATGTGGATATTATTTACGGTGGTGGACTGCCTCGGTGGCGCAGTTGTAATTGCGCATGCGTTACAACTGCCGTGCTGAGGTCTCGGGTTCGATCCACGGGTCGGGTAAAGTGATATTGGGTTTTTCTATCTAGAAATTCTCAGTATTAGCCCGGAATCTGGAACTTGTGCCCAGTATGGCGATAGGCTCGCCCCCTATCACATTATGGGATCGAAATTCGGCGAAAAGTGGGTGTACTGGTTACACCTCTGCCTACCCCTTCGGGGATTACAAGCGTGAGTGTATATGTATGATATTATTATCCTGAAATAATTTAGCAAAAATATATAATATGCTAGCATCATATTTAGATATATAAATAAACTGATTGTTTAACGATTATTATGTTTTTACTCTTATAAAAATCTACTTTCTCGTTTAGATAATATACCTAGTCAGGTCATAAATTCTGTCACATGTTTAATATAAAATAATGGAAAGAAGTTTATTCATTATGTAACCATTTATATACCAAAATGAACTTAACAAAACATAGATTCTTATGACACTAAAGTTTATTCAAAATGACCTCCGTGATTTTAAATACAGGCCTTCAATCTGCGCGGCCAGTTGTCTATCGCAGCACGAACGAGGTCCATGTCAATATCGGCGGCTGCCTTAATCAAGGATGTCTTGAGTGACTCCAAATTGGGATGAGGCTTTGAGCACGCCTTTTCCTCCAAGTGTTGCTATATCTTGTAATCTAACGGATTCAAATCTGGACTGGAGGAGGGCCAGTCTTCGTGCCGGATGAAGTCGATTTCACGCGCCGCCAGCCAGTCTTGTGTGCTCTTCGCTCTATGAGCTGGCGCCGAATCTTGTTGGAATACCCAGTGCCTGTTATTGAACATGGTATGAGAAACAGGTTCCACAAGGTTCGTCAGGACTGTATTTTGATACACAACTGCATTCGTTTTTACACCTTTCTCACAAAAATGTACCTCTGTTAAGCCCCAATAAGAAACTCCCAACCATACCATGAGCGAGGATGGAAAATGACCTCGTTGGACACGCGGAATACGGTTGCTCGCTTCGTCACTACTGTGTGCGTACACCTTATCATTTTGTTTGTTGTAGCTCTCTTCTACGGTAAAAAATTTTTCATCTGAAAAAAGAATTTCCCGATATTTTTTTCCCGCGTACCGCTTCAACAAAGCGCGGCATCTCTTCAGTCTCAGGTCCATTAGACGAGCATTAAAACGATGTCCTGTTTTTCTTCGATATGCCCGAAGCCCTAAGTCTTCATTTAACACCCTTTTCACCGTGGTTCTGCTTAACCCCATCTGAAGGGCCAACAGTTTCTGCTTACGTTTGGGATTTCTTTGAATTCGCGCCTTCACAGCTTTTATCACTGCTGGAGTCCTTACAGGCCGAGGGCGACCACTTCTTGACCTGTCATCTACACTAGAGTCTTCATTGTATCGTTTGATGGTACGATAAACGAATCTTTTGGTTATATTCAAATTTTTCAGTATGTCAAAAATTTGAATTGGCGCGTAACCGCAACGATGCAACGCAATTACTGCAACACGGTCTTCTTTAAGCGTCCACTCCATATTTAAAAATGAGTAAAATTCTAAAAAGTATACATTTTTATTTTCATGAACAATTTGAAATTCGAATTCAATAAACTTTTTTGTGGCCAGCATTCTAAAATAAAAGTTTTTACTGTGTGACAATACTTATGACCTGACTAGGTATAATGTATTAGTGTATCTTATGTATTATTTCGTTTTAGTTAGATGTCATAGACCAATTTCAATAAAAAAAACCCTTAAATGATATTCCTATAAACAATATTCGACCCCCGAAAATTCCTGTATACACACCACGTCACAGGAGGGTGTGGTCGTATTTAAGTATTGTTACATAGACATGACATTAATTTAATCACAATATCATTAACACTATGTCACATCATTATAATTTCTAGTAACAATCTCGGTACGATCTAATCACTACGCGCCTAGTTACTTAGGGGCACACAACTGCTGTGTTTTTGAATAATGTATAAGCGGCCGAAACTCGCTAGCAGCTTTACACGGATGGGGCCCTCACACACATTTTGTGTTTTCTACGGCGTCCTGCACACACCATGTGTTGGGCTGCAGGCTCGTAACGACATCTTTAGGAGCGTTGCGTGTGCCGCCCAATATGCGTTCGTATGCGCTACACAAAGAGTCACCAGCAGCAAGACTACTTAAACGGTAGACTGGTAGACAGCGGCTTTGCTGTGCCCTGGCATTGCAGAAGTCTATGAGCGGCGGTGACTACTTACCATCGCTCGTCCCGTCTGCTCGTCTGCCTATCGAGGCATTAAAAAAATGCATTATTAAAGGGATAACAGTCAAACTGTTATAAGTAAGAGAAAAACACAAATTTACCCACGACGCATACTTACTTATAAATGTGTTAGATACTGTGAGGTCAGGACTATGTGTGTCACTGTTAGAAGTTATGTATTTATATATTCTTATCTATTTAAGAACTAGTTATATACTTGCCAAATTGCCAGAATACATTGGTCACGTTATTCCCTTCCGCGCATATTCATGCGCGCTCGTATAGTCAATGCGGTGATATTAACCTTCCTATACAATTATACCGCAATACTGTTAAATAGCACCTCCGTGGCGCAACAGGAGAGTGAAACGGGTGGCTGTAGGTTCGATTCCAACAAACAGGCAGATATTTGTTTCGGATCTACGTGTTCTGGGACCGTATTTCTTGATACCCACGGTACAGGTTTGACTTAGTGTGGGGTCAAGTCTTAAGTGTGTGACTGTTGAGTATATTTATTTATGAAATATATAATTTTATGAACTAACCACTTTTGGATAATTTTGAGACAAATTGAATTAAAACCATTTCTATATTATGTAATTGAAATTACAATGTAAATGAAAAATAATACATATAAATCACTGTATAATGTAATTTTATTGATCTTTACTCCATCCTTACCATAAACTCCTTGTCCGATAACACTTAAGTGAATAAAAAACACTAAATGAAGTATTTACTTTTTTTTCTCTTTTTTGACATCCTTGGCAGATTTAGACTTTCCTGCCTTCAGCAATGCTATAAGTGCAGTAATGGCAACCAAACCAAAACCCGCTAAACCAATTTGCCAAATCCAAGGATATTTTGCGAGTATGTCCAATCCAAATGCTATGCTGAATTTGATCATTTCAACAGACCAGTCAACAACATCATCACTAAAAAGAATAAGATTATGTAAACAACTGATATTGTGATATTATTTAAAGATTTCATAAAATATACTACTTACAATGGTGAAGCAAGTAATGGTACTGGTGTACCTTTAGAATTTTTGTACCAATCTTGTGCAAATGTTACAAATGACTTCACATCTCGCTTTGGTATATCGTATTTGTAAACTTTACCAAGACGGAAGCTGGAAACAAATAATATCATAGTATTCGCCTTATTGGTCTAGTGATAGCGTATATTATTTTTTATCCTTTCATTGGAAAGTGACCACACTGCAGTACTGCATCTGATGTTAAGTGCAGTGCCGTCCAATTAGAGTATCGAGTCGCGAGAGAAGAAGCGGTCGAGGGTCTAGTCACTCTAGTGTCAGAGAACTCAGAAGGCCGCAAAACGGCCAAACATCGTAGGTACCCCAAATCCAGATCCAGAAAAAAACCGAATGTACACTGGCTGATTCTGGAACGCGACATACTTGCGTGTGCCCTTATTACACAGGGTTTTACACACTGTGTACGGTGGTCGCTATCCGGCGGATATGAATATCCTACCACCAGCAAAGGCTGTTAAACATGAGTTCTTGGTGACGTTTGTGGTAGATCTGAAATCCCAGAACTCTAGCATTAGCAACTAGAGCATTGTGTGAGCACACTGATCAGGTAATCTCGTGCCCAGTAAAAATAAATTACCTACGCCACTAAACTGCAGTGTAAAATTATTTATTGCATTTTGTTTATTTAGTAACTTTACTGGATCTATAGAATATGATTAGCCTTTTATGTTCAATAATAAAGTTATTTAATAATATGGATGTATAACTTACATGACCTGTGAGGGTTGAGTATGGAGAAACATATACTGATTTTTACACAACAGTCTATTTTTTTCGTAAATCAAATTTACAACTTACAACAGAAAAGCTGGCAATGATGAAACTTGAAACCGTTTTGCGGTATTAATACCCGCTAAATTTGCGTCCATGCGAGCAACATTAATTCGAGCCCGAAGAGTTGCCCCCACACTTTCCCACACTGCATGTAATCTTTGACATTCCACACAGGATGCCCCATAACTGGAAATAAATGGTCATGTTATTATTCAACATATATAACATAATATATTTTAGTCATTAATTATTAAAATAATGCTAAGTACAAATTAGTTGAGCAGACAACCAAGGATCAGTTGATATAAAAAGACTGTTGTAAGCAGCATAGATGTCTAGCTCATATTTAGGAATTCAAGATGTTCAATGGTCATATCATAGAGATATACCTATTGCTGCTCACCCTCGAAAAGCGATAGCTAATGATATTCGTAAGTATGCTAGAAGGATGTATTTTAACATTATGTGCTGAATTTATTAATAATATATTCTGTCCATCTATTTTCTGAATGCTTCTTTACTTAACATTCTTCAAAAAGATTAATGTTAGCAATACGCGTGGAAATATTATTACAGTCCAAATCAAATATATAGTAGTGGGAAGTAAATCTTCACATGGAAATTCTTACACATAGAAATGTGTGTAAAATTGGCTCTTCACCACATATGGCAGTGGGGCTTTAAAACTGTTGTTTGAAGGGTTGTAGATAGTCCTTATAAAAACTCGTCATAGCAAAAGGCATTGATTACCAAGACTTATTTCACTTAACAATGCCAGGGACATTGTGGGTATGTTGTTTACCTGTCAAATAAGGAATGGAATTTGCTGGTTTTAGGTCTGCAATAATGCAATTGTCTATATAGTGTATAGTGTACAAACTACAAGAATCTAATAAGCTGCCTGCTTTCTGATATACTGTGGCATAATCACAATGAAAGCCAACAATTCATATTGTGGCAGATACAGGCTAGGCAGGATAAAGTATAATCAGTTATGAACCCTGTCGTATGGTAATAAGAGCAGTGTTCATATTTTTATTACTTACTTATTTAAGAGTTTATTTAAATAAAACGAAACAGAGTCCTATGGGTTTGACATGGATTTTGACCAACCGGCCTAAGATGCATGCCACGACATATATGTCGTTAGACAAATTGTCGTAGTCGATTAATATCTCGATTTCCTAACATGCGCGCTACGATCGACAAGTTTCTCGTTGAAGACATAAGTCTAATCTAATAAATGAAATTACTTTATTCAATGTTTACTTCTCTACATACAAAATATCGACGTCAAATATCTCTGTTACATGTGTTAAAAATCCATAAAATTGTTTAGTCAAGGTTTGTAGATAAAAATACCCACAAATAACTAAAAATTACTATTATCTCTACTTTCGATAAAACAAATCGAGAAAAATGAGCCCGCATGTTAACGTCGGTAGACTATAGACATAGGTGACTTTTTGTCGTGTCCAAAACACGACAAAATTTTACCGACGCGCGCACAAAAGACACTAAAAATTCAAAAAAAATATATATATATATTTTTGTTACTTACAACATAACAAACCAGTCTCCTGTAGTGGAGCCAGTAGCAGCCTGAGTCATGTGCTCAAATATTTTGTCACTAAGCTCTTTGACTGCTGGTGATTGATTTTTTTCAAAGAAACCATATATCTCATAATCATTAGGTTCACCTGAGGATATGATACATTAAAAAAAATATTAATATGAGTTTGTAGGGGCTAATATGGTAAATTCATACATTATCCACCTTAATAATAAATGTGATAAAGTTATCTTATAGTTACAGCGAGTTTACGTTTTTATTAAACCACTTATTATTGTCCCTATTCAAATCCACTCCAGTGTTCTATCTTCACTAGAACCTCAATAACTGCTCAGATGTTAAAACACACATTTATAACATACATGTATTATAACAGTTATATTTGGAATTGGCCATTTAATAGTTTTTATTTGAGAATATGAGTAATATATTATAATATAAAATTATTTATAAAATCAATTTTTTACCCTCCGCCCTAGGAAAGTCCAGTAAAGAATTTACCTCTTCCGATGATTCTAGTAGGAAGACTTGGTTTTCTGTAAATCTTGTGACTTAATTTGCTATTGAGGTTTAGAACATTATCTTTTGTAGTTAAAATTTTAGAATATGATTTTCATGACTGCTGCCAATGTGTAAAATTTAATTGCAAACTATATTGTTTGATTGCCTTTATTTGGATCCAGACCATATGATTATTATAAATGCATTTCTTTTTAAATAAATAAATACACTCAACAGTCACACACATAGTTCTGACCCCACACTAGGCAAAACCTGTATTGTGGGTATCAAGAACTATGAGGGACTACGGTCCCACAACACCCAGACCCGAAACAAATATCTATCTGTCACACAAATATTTGTCTCAGTGCGGGAATCGAACCCACGGCCTCTCGTTTCACAGCTGGCTGCTCGCCCGCTGCGCCACGGAGGCTGTCGTATATATGTTTTATTTGATTACAATTCAGTTTGCTCATCCTTTCATATTTATATTCTTGTGTTGCATTCCCACCCCTTTTTTTTGTAATTTAAAGTTTTGTTTTACTATATAATTTATTTAAATGTGACTGCCTCGGTGGGGCAGTTGTAATAGCTGCTGTGCTAAGACCTCAGGTTCAACCCCAGGTCAGGTAAACTGATATTGGGTTTGTCTATTTAAATATACTGAGTATCAGCCCAGAGTCTGGAGTTGTGCCCAGCATGGCGATAGTATCACATTATGTGGGTCTACTGGTACCGCCTACCCCTTTGGGGATTACAGGTATGAGTGTATGTGTATGTATTATTTATTTAAATAAAGATACAATCTAAAATCTATGGCCAAAATATCACTCAACATCATTGTTTACTCCCCTTAGAAATGAACTCCAGATATGGGAATGAATAAACAAAGTCTAACTATGCCAAACTTACCATTATATAGTAATGGCACACCATGTCTAAAGAACACTACTGCAGGTTCTTTTTCTGGGTTATACAATCTAGCCATATGACTGTTAACTACTTTTACACTAACTGCATTCATTTCTTTCTTAAAATCATCTTGCAAATTATCCAAATGTTCTTCATATTTTTTACATGTTTCACAATTAGGTTTTGCTGAAAAAAAAGTAAAATAAACGTGTGTGAGCCTAAGAGATTTAGACACATATATCTATAGAAGAATTCTCCTAAAAGCCTGTGTCACAATAGGGTAAAGAAAAAAATTGATTGTAAATATTCTGCACAGATGGTTGTGTATGGTAAAAATTAGAAGGAACTTTCTTATCACAAAAATCTTCATATGCAGTTAGGGCAGTAAGGAATTAATAGATGAGTATAAAAGAGGATGAAATTAATTTATTGGACACATATTATCTAAAATCATGTTTTAAAGAGACCAATCAATCATAAAAGTATATCAATAACAAAGGGTAATTGTTTTTAAGCAATGTTATATAAAAAATATTGTGCCGTGAGTATGTCTATTGGGACAATTGAAATAAAACACTTACTGAAGAAAACAATTAGTTTTTCTTTATCTTTTATTAATTCTAATAGATCGTCATCGCTAACACTCTGCAAACTTTGACCACGATCATTCAAGCAAACAAAAAGTAGAATGATAGTAATTTTTATCTTCATTTTTATTAATTCAACTCTTTTAATACTTTACTATTAGGTTTATAGACTGGAAAATAATTTAACTGGAATTAAATTTTCATTATAACCTAAATATAATTATTGTTTTATCAAAAACGAAGGAAACCCACAGGAAACCGTAGATAGAGTATCTATAGAAATCAGTACAGTGAACGTAAGCACTCGTTGAATGTTATTGTTATCTATTTCAGACCAATATTAAAATTCATTGTATCTATGTTTAAAAGACGGTTCGCTCGATAGTTGCGGCAGTTTATCATTAATTTTTTACATAATTACTGTCGTAACATCTTTTTGAGAATTCAAAATTATTAGGTAAAAATCAAAATTCTATTTTGGAATAAATAAAATAGTTCTTTTCACCTTCAAATTCCTACACGGGGTTTGGTCTGGCAAGTAAATCGACGATAGTTAGCCACACTGTTCAGTGCTCATGTCATTCAAATTTCAATCACTCATTCATCAAATGTCAATCGACAATCATAAGTTTAGTGAATTATCTGTGGATCAAAGAGCATTATAATACTACTGAAATAGAGTACCTACTTGTACGTTTTTTATGCCAATCGTTAAATGTCAAATGACAGAACATTTATCCCGGTCAACAGTAGGTGCCACTGGTGATGTTTTATTGCTAGAAAAATCCTGCAGGTGGCGCTACTACCAATTGTTTAATATTTTGGTTTCCAGTGATTGTTAATATACTGCAAAATAAGGGTTCTAAAAGTACATAACGTGACGATAAGCCCAATTCACAAAAATATTTCAATATCTGTCGTCGCAATGTAATCTTTTAGACCCTTTTTTAGCAGTATACAACAATCACCAATCACTTAGTATTATTATAGTGACAGTGTGGTGATAATTAGAAAAACCTTAATAATCACAATATGGATTTATTACAATACAATTTTATAATATAATAACAATGTATGTACAAAACCTAACATAAAAATAACAACATCCATTAACACAAAATAAATATATAATATTAGGTACTTAAATATATTTCAGAACTTTCCAGATATTTTTGAAGGCTTGCTTTAGAAACTTATTATAGAACATATTCCTCGAATATTCTATTAAAAGCTGAAAACATCTGGAATATTCCAGAGAAGTCATAATCCTCACTATGTCATACACATATACACTTAACGTCATTCATCACAACCTCGAGTTTATATAAGTCATGCAATATGTTAGAAAAAGATAGAAACTTTCCAAAAAACATTATTGCCACCAACACCCACTTGCATCCACAATTCAAGTACAGCTAGCTCCCTACCATATAATACATGCTAGCATAACACAGATAAAAGAAATCATATTATCTTTGTCCTTATTAACACACATAGTGATTACAATGTTATATCCTTCTATTCGAATATCATTATTTATAAATTTTATTTCGCTACCTATTGATATCAATCAGAGTATTTTGCAGAGCTAAGTAAATCAGATTAATCTATGAAATAAACCACATGAGCATTAAAACTTTGAAAACTCTTTGAAATTAAAAAGAAATTGAGACCGATTGTACAGTCTTCCACCATGCGTGGTTTTCATAATGTTTTGATGAAAAACTTGTTTTTATGCATCTAACACATTAATTAACAATAAATTATAAGATACACTAAATAATATTAAGAACTGCTTGAAACAGGTCTATGAAGATTAGAATTTAACAAGAAGCTACACAGCAGTCTGCCATGATTGTGTTGAGTAGCGAGGAATAGATTGTGTCTCGCTACTCGATACTCTAATTGGACAGCACGGCGCTTACCATCAGATACAGTGTGGTCACTTTGCCGCGCTAGGATTAAAAAAAAACATAAAACATCACAATAGGCTTGCGGTACTAATTGCCAATAAAATATTATACAATAACAGAGTAGTTCATAATCTAAAGTAAATATTTATAGATAGTAGCATTTGAACAATAATCGTATTAAACATACATATACACTCACGCCTGTAATCCCCGAAGGGGTAGGCAGAGATGTAACCAGTACACCCACTTTTCGCCGAATTTCGGTCCCATAATGTGATAGGGGGCGAGCCTATCGCCACACCGGGCACCATTCCAGATTCCGGGTTAATACTGAGTATTTCTAGGTAGAAAAACCCAATATCACTTTACCCGACCCGGGGATCGAACCCGAGACCTCAGCACAGCAATCGTAACGCATGCGCAATTACAACTGCGCCACCGAGGCACCTTTAATAATCGTATGAAAGGCTATAATAATTTCGCCATTACATACATAATATTATCTTTTTAATAAATGGCATATTAAATACTAATAAAGTTCGGATCCCAACAGACAGTAAATACCTAATTATATTCTTAAATACCTTTATCGCAGGTAAGTTATACAGAAAAGACACTTGAAATAATTATAAACATAAATATATAAAAACCCTTCAAACTACTGAAGCACAGTAATAACGAATCGTATCGCATTATGCATTTATTAGGCCCTGTGTATATACTATATAGCCTGATGTGTGTATGTATTGTACAAAGATTGCATAATACATTTTTGTGGAATTATATTGAGTCGTTTTTATCACTTAACTAAGTAATTGCAGTGAAACAATTGGGTCTACAGTGATCATACTTTTAAGTCCTTTATACAGTGAGCCTATCGTATCGCCATGTTAATACATTGTAAACTTAGAACTTTAAACGGCTCTAAAATAACACTACCTGCAATCATGAAAATAAACTCTCCAATTTTATTTAGGCTTGCAGCGGAACATCATATTTAAAAAAAAATGGAATAACTCAGCTCTAACGCTATCTATCAAACGCTACATGTAATGCTTGCTTGCTTCAATTCTCCATATGATTTATCTGCTTTTAACACCAATTGATAATATTCCCACTATTGCTGCTAAATCGATCATTGTTTTCTTTTTTCTTAATTTGGCTATTATAATATATATTTTATTAATTATAGTTTTTATTCCTGGAGTTAACTTAGTTTGGATTAATAGCCGTTTCATCGTTCTTGATGATGGCAGAGTGAAAACATTTGCTTAAAAATCTGTAATACTTCGGACTCTTTTTAACACTACTTACAATGATAAAAATCTTCCCTTTGCTTTCTTTTCTGTCTGTATGTTAGCAAAGAACTGTGCTGGTTTTGTCATAATTTTCGTAAATTTCTGAAATGCCACATTATCACACAACTTTCCGGCATATTGCGGTTGTTGTTTAAATTGTCCTCTTTTACGCAATCTAGGTACATATCTCCCTGCGTGTTTTATATTTTTTTGGAATAATCTAATTTTGTGGTGTATACCGCGTTTCGTCTAGGTCTACTTGTGACACTATTATAATGTTCTTTTTGTATATGAGCCCGAACTGAAAAATAAGAAATAAAAATAATTTGAAAATAAAAGCTAACAAATAAAATAATTTATAGTATCCTGATTTTATATATATATAAAAAATATCTACAAGCATATAAAAATGTTTCAATATTGGACATTGAACATACAATTTTCAATGAGACAGTGCGCGGCGACAATTTACGCCGCCTTACATAAAAATTCAACCTACTTTAACAATGTATAATAAGCAAAAGTGAGAGCGTATAATTATTTTCATTTATTCCGCTTATCACCGCACTGTCTATTTGACCACTAAGCAACATCACGCCAAATCTGTGTTTCTGTTTGAAGGAATTGTAATTAAAAAGGTGGTTTATGTTGTTGTGGCATTTATCATCAGGCGAATGGATTTTTGTTTTATCTATACTAACTAGCTGTTGCTCGCGGCTCCGCCCCCGTGGAGGTTATTTTCGGGAGCAGAAGTATCAATGCAAGGAGTTGTCTTCTGCACTGAGACACCTATAGCGATCGTCCTGAATCTCAGGTGTTGTGACTGTCTAGATGGCTAGACAGGCACAACTCCTAACTTAAACTTCTAGCACTCCTTATAATACCCCGGGATCACTCCGTAAGTGTCGAAGAAGGCCACCGCGGGGTTTTAGCTGGTAGTGTCCGGTTGGGTGTACATAAGTAGTAGGAACTCGGCCCAGCCGCAGCCCGGATAGCCATCATCCGGGCGAGGTGCTGGGTCGTAAGACCGGCTAGTACAGCATAACCGTTTTACTCTCATTCCGCTTCCCCCCAAGGCGGACGGCAATAATAAAATCTTGTTGTGCCTGAAGCTTAAGATTACATTTAAAGAATACCTCACAAGTTAACATAACTTCTCACTTCGCCCTTTAAGGGATGATTTGATAAAAACGTTGAAACACGTATTTCTTATTTTTTTACCAAAAGCCTAAATATGAATTTTCAGATCCCTAAGTTGAAGTATTACGGATTGCCCATACAAACTTTTAACCTCTATTTCACCCCTTTCAAGATAATTTTTTGAGACAAAAGATACCCTTTGTCCTTCCCTCGGATATAATCTATCCCTCTACTGAATTTCATTAGGATTCGTTCACCCGTTTAGTCATGAAAAGTTAAGAAACAGACATACAAACAACAATATTAATTTTGCTGCGGAGATATTGTAAAACTGTTATATCTCCTAAGATATTCATTGAAATCAAATGACGTAAAGGGCAACTTTATTCAAAATTAAATACTTGTGATGAATAAAGTATTTATTTGGATAAGGATTAATACCATGTTTATAAAAACCCCTTTCCAAATAATGCATTGTTTCAGAACGAATTCGATAACCATAAAAAGGTTATAGCGAGCCAACCGAAATATATAGACATATGCTATCGCGGACTTTTTTTAGAACTTTTTAAGAGGAATAATTTCGTCCTACATGATTGTTATGTAACTTTGACCGTTAACGCAGCGTACGCAACGGAAGTTCTCAAAAGGAATCAATTTTACCCGCTTTTGACACATTTTCATTGCTGCTCCGCTCCTATTGGTCATAGCGTGATATTATATAGCCTATAGCGCTCCTCGATAAATGGGCTATCCAACACTAAAAGATTTTTTCAATTCGAACCAGTACTTCCTAAGATTAGCCCGTTCAAATAAACAAATAAACAAACAAACAAAGCAAACAAACTCTTCAGCTTTATATAATAGTATAGATATTATAAAGAGGAAATATTTGTATGTAAGTATGTTTGTAACGAATTGGCTCAAAAAGTACTGGACCGATTTTAATAATTCATATGTATAAAAGGTATAACAAGAAATAAAATATATTACGTACTTATAACATTAGCAACTGGATGATATAGGCAGCTTGCGGCGTCCTCTGATGTTGGGGAAAAGTTACTGAATTGTTCTGGAATGCAATTCAATTTTATGTAGGATGAACGTACAAAGGACTGACAGTTGGGATGGGTGGTGTGAACTGCTGCTGCAGTGCTCTGTTATTTACAATAAGTGATTATTGTGGCATCTCCAATCGCGTAAAAAACTGTTCCCGGAGTAAAAGGCCTACTGTATAATGTATGCAGTGTAATAAAAATAGCCCTTGTTTTTTCTCATAGTTCAAGCTTACTTCGAGTGTGTATTTGTGCGATATACGCACGTACAACAAAAAATCACCCTGTGTAAACAATCGCAGCTACGTGAGACAGTAGCTTGCGATTCTCGTATGGCATATTATCGCATTCGAATTTTTAGTTCCTGCATGCGTTTAGAAGTTATGATTTAATAATTTCCTGGTGAGTATTGCTTGCGTAAATTGTTTTCCTCTAAATAGATCTATCCATCTAGAAATCTTTAGGGGAGGGCTATGTTCAGCAATGGACTTACTTTGGCTGATGATAAAACACTTATTATTACACGGCTACCTATCATATTATGTACATCATATAGAAAATATGCTTAGCAGTGTTCAATGATAGGACTGCGTTTCTTGTGAGTAATCCACTGGGTGATACATACATACATGCCCTTAAAATGCTTTGAGCAAAACGAACATTTCCTTTTATATATTTTTCCGCCTTTTTTTCAACACTGTTTGATCAAGGACTTTTATCCAAATTACTAAATTTTTCACCTAAAAGTAACTGCACTGGGAAAGTAGTGAATTGGGCCTGAAATACAAAACAGTAAAGTAATATTTATTATTTAAATAATATTACCTAAATACTATAACACTAATGAGCGCTAGGAACCGACCTCCTCCACAAAAAAAACATACATAACGACTTTTATCCCTGAAGGGGTAGGCAGAAGTGCAACTAGGGCACCTACTCTTTGCTGTGTGTGTTCCGTACCATAATGTGATAGGGCTATCACTATATCTGCAAAAATTCCACGTAGAGAAAAAAAACCCAATATCACTTTACCCGACTCGGGAATCGATCGCGGGACTTCAAATTGCTGGTCTTACCGGGCACTCTATACAACTACCTTACAAAGGCAGTCCATTCCTTCTCCTCCATAACTGAGAGAGTTCACATAATACCTTCTAAACTATTTTTTAAAAATCTTAACTATGTAGATTTCTTCATGAAATAAGTAATTGAATAGGGAAGAACATAGCTAGTTTAACTGACACCAGTTTTCAACAATAATCTAATTTCTTACTTACCGTCAACAACACAGCCAAAATAACATTTGCGTTTATTTTTCGGCATATTCATAATCCAAAATTCGTTTGAATATCCAAGTGTCTCCGAAAAGCAATCAAACCAAAACCAAGTCCGAGCCAGGGGTCAAATAAAATAACTAGAGTACAGAAGTCCGAAAATCAATCCAAGTCGCCACGTAATAATAAAGAAGTCGTTCAACACAATACACAAAAATTGCAAAGATAAATTTAAAATATGGCAACCAGATAACGGAAACACGACGATATTACCACTTAATTATTCTACATGGTACTATGAGATATATTATTCAGCTATTGGATAGCATAGCATAGATAACTTATTTTAAAATTCTGTGACTCTACATTTTTATATCGTTTATCCAGAAAATGATTTAATTCATTCATTATAAAGATCTACGTAACTTTTATGTAACACGTTAATAAGAATAATAATATACCGTTTTAATTCATTCTATTAGTATGGCAAGCTAACCAGGCACACTTCAATTTGACTTATAGTAGGTAACCACGACGATGAAAATAACTGACATTTGACTTCATCTACATAGTTCAGAAATTGGGTTTAGTTCAGTTTAATTATGATTTCTGTACATTTCTAGACGTCATTACATTCTCTTTGGATCTCAGAGTCCTCTAGAGAGTTGAAAGAAGAAACTACACTTAAATTAAGAACATTAACCACCTATGTTACGGAGTGATACGACCCTGTCTGTGGATAAAACGAAAGTAAACAGGAGACGACTATAGATTTAAAAGTTTAACAACTCAGGTATCTACCTAGTTAAATAAATAGCTAGGTATTTATTCATGCTTAATAATTTTACCGTATTACCGTACTTAATAATATTGTGTTATGAGTAACAGAGTCAAATAGACTGTTTAAAGTTACAGCAAAAAGAGGTGAAGGCCATGCAATTATTTATTATGTTACTTTTTTCCAAATGTACTTACGAAAACAAGTTTGTGAAAGTTCGATCAAACAACGATATCGTAATTTGCATCACATTGTTATTTATATGTTTGGGCTGGGGCTGCTATGCCATCATATGTATAAAAGTGCGAGCTATGAGTCATCGTCGGTCCCTACCTACCTAATCTATTAAATGCAGTTTCTTTTTTTTCACAGAATTAAAATCTAATACAATGACGGATATAGAGGAAAAAGTAATAATGACGCCAAAATGTAAAACTGAAAATTCTACTACCTTGGTTGTGGAACGGAATGCTGTGGAACCAGAGGCAAGTGACAAGATACATGTAGCTGGTGGTGATCACACTGGTATCATAATTAACAAAGAAAAACTTTATGGTAAGCTGTGACATCTAATATTATCTTTTTTTATGAATAATTTCTGTCCCATCTTTCTAATAATAATAGTGTAATGTTATAAATGTCTTTATGCAAGAGTTGAATTGCCTTATCAGATCAATACATTGTCTCCTGCTTTTGTCAGGTTTTCTCTTTGATTATTTCTAATAAGGAATAAAAACCACTTGGCAATCCTAGAGGCTTGCTAAGCTTCCATGATTGGTACAAACAACATGTATGCCATGGCTAGGGCTACCACCTATTTTCTGAGAAATATATTTATTTTTTCAAAAAGTTGTAAACATATAACATGTAAGTATTTTTGAAAATCAGGATTTTTAATAATTATTTTTATTTCTTGTGTATTAGTTATTGCTTTTCTCTTGAGCCCTCAAGACTGTTATTTTTAAAATAATTCAATAAATCTTAGTTATTCAAAATTATATTAAAATAAATTAACAATAAATTTATTCACCAATAGCCTAGTTTATAGTGTTACTAACTGTTATGACAAAAGTCATATGTTCGAAACAAGCCCAAATGGAATGCACCTCTTACATTTCTATACATGTATATTCATTGTTAATTATCGCTTGCTTTAATTGTGAAGGAAAACATTATTAGGAATCCATACCTAAGAATTCTTATATGAATTTCAAAGGAGTGTGAAGTCTACCAACCTCCGTCAGGCCAGGATGGTGGACCTTACCCCTCTCATCAGTAGAGGAGGCCCATGCCCAGTAGTGAGACAATGTTTAATACAGTATACAGCTAGTATTATTATCATACAATTTTTAATGAAAGTAATAAATGTTTCCATTTTTTCTTCTCACCATTTTATATTCATAATGGAAAAAAATCATTCCATGAAAATGGAAGTTGCAGAACGAAATTCTTTTTTATGCTTTAGAAAAGCATTTAGTATTATTTGACAGCAGAAGTAAGTAAGTTAGAAGTATGTATTTCAATAATAAATCTGTATAATTTTATATAAAATCCCCGCTTTATGTAGATGACATACCAGAAAATATGTTTAGAAAATTAATATGTTCCTATGACCAGTGGCTACTATGATATCAAGCAACAATAGAGATGGGATATTTGTCACACAGTTCCTGCTTGTACCCTGCAAGCTACAAGCAGTCAGCTTATGTATTCAATTTAGGTAAAAAATTGAACAAACAAATAACTGAACATGGCATTAATAATGGAAAGTGCAAATTGGATATAGTAAAATAAAAAAAATACAAAATAAATGTTTATAATATTTACAAAAATCATAATAACAATAAACTTAAAAATAATGAAATATTAAACATTAACCACATTGACTGCGGCCCGAAATAAGACAATCAATCCAATATACGGCTCGCGACGTGATATGACAAAACTAGTTCGGAAAAACAACACGCTAGGAACGTGTGCCACAGTGAAAGTATTTTATACACAGAATGCAAATATGTGAAAAATAAAGAAAATATATTATATGGGAGTTGGCAATTTATAATATACGACAGGTAATTTTTTCTAGGTTAGAGAATATGGAGCCAAAACAAGCTTATTAAGTTTGATATATTTGCTGAATCTTGTACGGACTAAGGACTGGGTTCTCGCCACGTAGTGCGTAGTGAAACAGTAAGGCCGCTGAGTTTGTTTTGCTGCGTCGCGTCTTAGCTATCCGACGGTAGTTTCAAAACATGCGACGTTTCGGAAATACCCAAAATTAATTTCGTACCCCCTTAAAAATGATAAGTATTAGACTTTGTTTTCCTTTAAGTATAAAAATATAGTAATATTATGTAAATAGTATAGATTTCATTTGATATAACATATTAGCCACTGTATCCTGTATTGATTTGTCATAAAAACTATTATTGCCTACATGTTCAATAAACGATTTTATTACATACAATTCTTATTTTTGTTATCCTTGCATAATTAATATTAGTTTTAGCCCGTGCTATACACACGTCAGGTGTATAAAGCCGCATACTCATACCTCTTAATTTGTATGCGCTCTGAGTGTGCCGCTGCATAGATGTCTATGTTCGCTCCGCGAATATAATAAACACGCTTAGCGTGTAGCATGCTAGACTAGTATGAATAGTCTAGATACTATTCATACTAGCTATTTTCCGCAGATCCGCATGCATTATTACGTTTATCGGTATCTTAGCGGGGAAAAAAATATTTTTTTTTTCAAAAAAAAAATTAAGTTTACTTTTATATTTTGTTTCTCCATAAAAAGGTGATTGTATTACGCACTACTAACTATTACTATTACGAATATTTAAAATAGCCATATTGATCCAGCTGCTCTGAAGTAATCCGTTTAGCAACCAACAGCATTTAATTTTTGTATTTGTGTAGTGAAATTGTTTTAACCCATTGGTGGTTCGAAATTGATGTATCAAGATTACGACCACAGGTATATCCGTTATTTAAATTAAAGGTTTACTCATTGCTCCTTGTGGTTTCACTTAATTAATTAATATTCTCAATTGCTCAGGTTAACCGCAATAAAACTTGTTAACGTGGCTCTTGTGTGAGTAATACGCAATGACAGACATGTTAATGGTCAAGCCAAAACCTACCTTATTGCAGTAGAGGGAGCCCAACGCACATTGCTTAAGGTTTTAATGTAATTGCCTTTTAGGCATCCCGCATCCAACGTATATAATGATAAGGTGAACGTACCGTCTGTTACAAGGACATTTATATATGCGATGCTAAGAAGATACCACATAAAGGTCGTATTAGCCATCATCTATTAAACACAAACTAAACTGAAAACAACTGTACGCACACTGATTAAAACCGAGCAACTATCCGGTAGTTTCGTATAGACTGCTCCCGCGAGCGTTGATGCTTTCCTTTTTATAACAAATCTTCCCCACCGAGTATCCAATCTACCCACAAATATTTCGTAAGTGACCCCCAATATTTCCATAAAAATCTAAAGTACCCTTACAGCTCGGCCATCCTGCTTCAAGCGAGTCCCTTCGCGTTGTATATCAGCATCAACATAAACATTATCACTCGACGAATCACCAGATTCATTATCAATTCTGTCCCTATATATTTAATGCAATCACTAATTGGCCCTTTACCGCGAGCACAATCACTGATGGTATCTTGCTCTCGGGCAAACTCATTAGTTGGCCCTTAACCTCGGGCGCAACTACTGATTAACCGTTAAACCCTGGACCTCGGGTACGTCAACTCAGAAGCCCTTAACGTCGGGCACAATCATCCACAAGGCCTTAACGCCGGGCACAATCATCCACAAGCCCTTAACGCCGGGCACAATCATCCACAAGCTCCTAACGCCGGGCACACTCATCCACAAGCCCTTAACGCCGGGCACACTCATCCACAAGCCCTTAACCCCGGGCACACTCATCCACAAGCCCTTAACCCCGGGCACACATCCACAAGGCCTTAACCCCGAGCACAATCATCCACAAGCCCTTAACCTCGGGCACAATCTTCCACAAGCCCTAAACCCCGGGCACAATCTTCCACAAGCCCTAAACCCCGGGCACAATCTTCCACAAGCCCTAAACCCCGGGCACAATCTTCCCCAAGCCCTTAACATCGGGCATCATCATCTCAAGCACATTCAATCGCAAGTCATTCACTCCGTTCATCCTGCCGACTTCCAATTGATCCATTCATCCATCCATCCAATTTCCATTAATCATATTCATTGTCAATCTTTGCATCCAAATCAAGTTCAATTCGCGTCAACATAGTCATAATATAAATGCTATCATTTATATCAACTTACCAACCATCACTCCATTGTGTTTTGCATACTGCGTAATTGGGTTACCGCCCTCCTGTATATGCAAACACTCCAATCTGTGTAACCATCAGATACTTCGCAAGTTGACCATCACACACATCTTCACAATGACCATAAGCCACTCCTCAGACAATGGCCTATAGACCTCCTGCGCTTCCGATAATCCCCATTAAAAAAATACAATCAATGATACTAGTCAATTCAATAGTCAAATCATTACAAAACATTAAAAAATTATCAAAGAATCCATTATATGAAATAAAGTTACCTAATTATTAAATTTTTTATTCCTAATTATATTTTTCAATATCGAGATCATTTTCTTTGTCACTTCGTTCTACAGCCAAATCATTAGTCGAATACAAAGGTCATCATCGCTATCAATCACTTTATACATATACACTCACCTGCAATACCCGAAGGGGTAGGCAAAGGTGCAACCAGCACACCCACCCCTCGGCGAACCCATCACGATCCCATAATGCGATAGGGGCGAACCCATCGCCACACCGGGCCAGCTCCAGACCCTGCGCCGACCCCATGCACTTACAAATTTTCCTGAGTCATTCCCGAATACCAATAATAATCGTAAAGCTTTACAGTAGTCAAACTAGGCCACTTGGCCCAATCGCATGGTCTCCTGTTTCCACACTAATTGCGTCTTTCCAGATATAAACCAAAGCTAGAGTAGTTATTCACAAATAATTGCAATATCATTTACTGAGGATTACAACATGATTCAACAGGCAAATTACGATTCCTTACATTGGAACTTGAAACAATTTTAAACTGTTTCGCGGTCACAGTAACAGAAAATCTCTGCAATAATATTTTCCCACCATATAATATCACAACGTGGATAAAAGTTAAGCAAAACATGATCTTGATCAAATCACTATAAAATTTAATTTAAGACTGTATCCCTTCCAATCCCTTTAAAGTAACCAAGTTATGTTAAAGTTTACAACAACACTTGGATCTACCACTTTCTTTAATCAATAAAAACTAACTGAATATAATCGGATTAATTACGTATTATTAATTTATCACAATCACTTAAGTTTCTCATATAGCCTAAGCACGGACTGCTAACTCACTGTCGACCAAAAGGCAAAAGGCAAAAAGCCAAAAACCAAACCATATTCTCACCTTGACTAATTGCACAGTTTAACTTAACTGTTATAAAATTCATTATACCGGGTGTCCAAGAAAATGGCGCACTTGCTTCCCTGGATGCAAGGGCATAATATTAATATGCTATTAAAAAAATATTTTTTGAAAAAACCATATCTGTTTTGGAGTTATAACTGTTTAAAGTTTCAATTATTATCTCAACTATTCCGCATAAAACCAGTTAGAATGGTTAAAGTAAGTCATTTTAAGGTAAACATATTTTTTAATTCCGTCATAGATTAAATCGTTAATGAAAAAATCCATGAAAACTTTTTTCACCAGCAACGAAATTTTAATAGACTTCCCTTTAAATTATGTCAGGTCATGAACTTTCAGCTGTATACTTTTATCTTTCTCTAGCTTCACGAAATAATATTTTTTGTTTCATATGAAATTCATACAATAGTTGAACAGGGACGTACTTAGATTTATAGCGGCAACAAACCAAGATAATATTTTTATTTTGCGTATTTTGTATCGTGTATTGATAGATTACTTTGTCATCATTTTGATCATTCAGTAAGTTACCGAAAAGTCACATCAAATCATGTAATTTTATTTAGCCAATAAGAACAGGCATTATTACCAATAAATAACATTTAAATTTACAGTCATCGAAAAAAATCTGTCACTGTGGAAATCCTTGAGGGAGACCCATGTTCAACAGTCGACTTCTTGTAGCTGAAGAAAGAGCAAAATAAGATCAAACCGTTTACGACAAAATACTTGTGAATAAAAAATATGATATTAGAAATAATTCCCTAGTCTGACCCTGTTGCGGTGCCTTCGAGCGGCTCGTTTGATGCAAGCCGCTTCCGAAAGGCATTTAATCCCCTTGTAGGTCTATTTAGTCACGCCGCCAATAGTGACCGTTAATTCTAAAGACATGTTTACAGTTCACACTTATTGACATTAATTTGGTTAAGTACTTGGGTACTGCGAGTTACGTAAAACGAAGATCATAATTCATAATGGACTGATAGGATGATCTTAGTAAGATCTCCAGAGAGATTAATTAATTGTATTGAAATGCAACGATTTTACAAGTAAAAAGCGATTAAAGGACTTAAGTAATCCTCTCCAGTCAGAAGTTTGTCTTTTTTTATTTTATTTTAATTAACAGTAATTATAATGTTTCTTTAAATGATACAAATTGTACAAGCATTTAATGGCTAGAGAAAGTTTTGACAATCGTTGTAACCCAATAAATGATATTTACTTATGAATTGCATATGAAAATCTAGTGAGATAAAATCAGTAAACATGCGTACCAATAATGCAAATAAATTATTATAAACTAAAATAGGTATGAATATGTGTATCTAATATGAACAGACCTTTATCTATTTTTTCATCATGGCGAATTTCATAATTTTTTCATTAGTTGGATTCGGATTGCAATCGCGTGTGCATGTGTATTTGTCGTATGCATATTATTGTGAACTCGTTTTCTTTTATTTTCATTGAGTTGTATTAATTTCAATGCCGTGTTCCCTAGTACACCGACATGGTTTTGGCGTATGGAATGGTCTATAGTAATTCCGGTGAAGCCTTACTTTTCTATTTGGACTATTCCGGGCATCGCAATGATGAGCACGTGCTTACAAGCGGTAAAACACTTATGCGAGTGGTGCAACTGTTGGGGGAATGTGGAAGTTTTATTTTATTATGCAATACAGATGCCGACGGCAATGTTAATTTCGATATTCGCAAGTGATGTGAGCTACCAAATTGTGACAGTGTTATCGTGCAGGAATTTGGTGGATCCTTTACTTTCCTCCTTAACCACTAAGAAAATAACAGCTTCAATTACAAGGTCAGTTAATTGTTTTTGTAGTCATTAGTAGCAAGTAAACAGTGCATTTGAATCCATGTAGATCTTCTTCCAAAGTTCTTTAAATGACATATCCTGCGGTTCTTAAAATGTTAAACACATATCACATAACTATGGTCACAGAGTGCACAGTAGGCAATAACGCGATTTACACACAACGCTACTTATGTGTTGCTAAGTATCTACCGTGAGTTAAGAGGGAGCATATTTCATGTTATTGTTGTTTTTCTCAGTATCTTTGTTATTATTAAAGTACGCTACAAAAATGAGTCTTAATCAAGATGCATTCCCGTTATACTATAATGTATATAAGCAGCTGCGCGATTTTCTTGGACACCCGGTATACTGGGTAGAACGAATTAAAACTCAAACTCTAATATATAATTACCACCGGCATAAATATAAATATTCCTTACGTACTGGAATCGAACCAGAGCCAATTCAATTTTATCAAGAAATCCTACGCATTATGCGTTGCACATTTTCACTACCAACTAATATTGGTATCTTATTTAAAGGTACAAAAATAAAACCAGAAGCGACTCACCGAATTTCTAATAAATCCATGCAGCATCGTTGTTCCAAACATCGGGTTTTCATATTATTCACTATTGTGGGTGTTGATTCACTATCTCACTTCTGAACTATTAGCCATCATCTATTAAACACAAACTAAACTGAAAACAACTGTACGCACACTGATTAAAACCGAGCAACATATCCGGTAGTTTCGTATAGACTGCTCCCGCGAGCGTTGATGCTTTCCTTTTTATAACAAATCTTTCCCACCGAGTATCCAATCTACCCACAAATATTTCGTAAGTGACCCCCAATATTTCCATAAAAATCTAAAGTACCCTTACAGTCGTAACTACTATGCTACCACGTCAAAATGATTGTCCAATCCCTTGTGCACAATCTTCTTTTGCACAAAGACACTATGATATTCTGGCTCCAAATATTTTAATATAGCAGTTAAGTAATATAAAGAAAATATTGTAAAAATAACTGTTTACTACAATGGCTTAGACGGTATAGGTATGATATAGATAACCAAGTTTCACACATAAACTGTAAAACGCTCGTGCGCATGTTCACACACATGTTCCTGTGTTTTATTTTATCTCGCCTCATTCCGTTTTTTAACGCGACGCGATGGCGGCAAATAAGCTTACAGCACGCCTGATCGTAAGCAGTTACCGACGACTACCGTTTATTTGAAACATGTATTTTAATTAATTGGGGAAGACCCTGGGTCTTGAGATGCAGCTAGCGCTAGTTCAGGAGCTAGGGAATGAACCTTAAACTTTTAAATTATGCAAATAAACGATTTTATTATTATTTATAATCTGACTTGTGATACAGCTAAATCGTGAAATGCGTTTAGAATACGGATCAAGATTGTAAGGATTTCCTCTTGCTTAATTAAGTCAAAAAATGGAATTATTATATTGCAAATATTTACATATAAAATAATATTGTAAATTCTAAATTCAAATATATATATCCACCCACCAAGGCTCCATAAATAATAATTACCAGTACCGTTGAAGTAAAAATTTTGTTTGAAATTAAAGTTGAGTGACAAATACATTTATGTAACCTCAGCCCACCATTACTCACCCTCTCTCTCTCCTCTGCACCTGCTGCCTTCTCCCTTCTCTTCGTCTCTCTACTTCTCTCTGCCTCCCTTACCATTTCTCACGTAATTGCCTGTACCAACTATTGCGAAAAAAGGAAAGATACAATTTAAGACATCTTTTCACACACGATCATTTACAGGGAGTGCTAAAACTATATCATCGTTTAGGCACTGAGCTGTTTGTTAAACGTCTCAAAGACGATACAAGGACCCGCCAATAAAATCAAATTTTCTACAAGTAAGCTTCGCAACTTGTGTTTTTTGTCAAAGGACAATGGGCGAATTTGTATGAGCCCTGTCCCCACCCACCAACGGACACCATACATATACGTTATTATTAAGTGTACTATAAAAACTCTTACCACATCATTTAAATTTAATAAATCAATGGAGATTCCTTACAAAATAATAAAACATAAATTAAAAATGTTCTTAGTAAACTGCTATTTTACTGCATTTTTTTACTATTTTGACATACTTTTCATAAATATATAAAGAAATATGGTCGCGTAACATTTTGTTACATTTGATAGGCAATTTCACCAGGAACTGTTCGCCAAGTAACTAAACCTTAGGAACTACCAATAGCTGAAACAGCCTGTTTGAATATTTGAGCTTAGAACCTTTGGCATATTTATAGTACAAAATCTGATGCTGATCTGATGATGCTAGGGAAAGGAAAGATAAATTGGATCTTGAAAAATGTAATAGTTGGAGACATCTTGTTTGATCGTATATGTTTAGTACTCTGTGTAATTGCAGAAGTTAAAATCTTTCCACAACAGTAGGCCTACTCTTGAAATCAATTCCAATCTCGAACTCGATACAGTTTCAATTCCAATCTAGAAGATGTTGGAACTCTAAACCCACTCCACTAAATTAGATAGAATATTTACGAACTAGCCATCGTAAATACTCCATTTCATTTAGTTACTAAACATTCCGCCGCATTCAGTTAAATAGTGCACTGGTGTTGCGTTCAAGAGTGCCAATTGTACAATTTTCGAACCTAATCCCAATTTTAAATTGGAATCGAGTGTCAAGAGTAACCCTCCAGATGATAGCAATAGCAAAAATATTATCGGAGCTCGTGAACTACATTAGTTAAACGTCCCGTTTGGACATCAACGTTTAAAAACCTAGGCAATAACAGAAACACCCTACATACGTGGTGCAACACCACCGCCATTCATAGCATGGATGGCATGAATACTTTATTCATGTAGTACTTTGTTTTTACAAATATCAAAAGAGATTTAAAATAAAGATTGTCTTATGAAAAACTATTCATTTATGGTTGTTCTTATTTTTTTGCATATATTTTTAAAATAATGATGTCAGACGAATTAAAAACATAATACTATTTTATTATAATATTTACTAACGACCCCCCGGGTTTGCACGATTGTTGTCAACCTTTGGAGACAGGTACATGTCAATGTGAACTCTTTCTAGCTCATTTTAAAATCATAGTGCATTATTTTGATTAACCCTTATGGTTTAGCCGGAGTTAGTTTTTTTTTGGCGCAGTAATGTGACCACACTGCACCTGGTGGTAAGCGCAGTGCCGTCCAGATAGTGTATCAACATCAAGTAGCGAGAGACAGTAATGTAATCACCCGAAAATATAATTAGACGATACGATTATCAAACGTTGACTTTACTGAACATTCTACAAATATAATATGTAAGTATTAGGTATACATTTAAACCTTCGGGAAAATTATACAAATGATAATTATCATGTCGAGGCTGTCGAGAGGGCTTATACATCCCTCTCCGATCTTCAGATATAGTATCACAATGCAATCGTGTGATAGTTCAGTAGAAATAACACAAGTTATTTAACAGAGTTAACAGAGTTAAATAACTTTTAATAACTTCAGAGTTTATTAAACTACTGCCAGTTCCGAATGCAGTTATCCTATGGAGAAGAACTGGCCAGAAACTCCATGGTCGCGTTTTCGTGCAAGAAATCCCCGTTTTCTCCCATCCCCGTTCTTCAGGGTGTTCCACTCGCAATGCAGAATGACCTTAGTGTCCTAGGTATGGATATCCGCTGCGATCTTAATCCAAGGAGTCACATCGAGGGCGTAATATCGGCCACCTCCCGCAGGGTCGGAATCCTGAACAGGGTGCGGCGGTTTTTCACGCCCGGTCAGCTCTACCGCTTATATAAAGCGCAGGTGCGGCCGGGAATGGAATACTGTTCGCACCTCTGGGACGGTTCCGCAAAATACCTTCTTGATGCCTTGGGTTGCAGCGGCGGGCCACCCGCATTGTGAATGATGCAGACGTGAGTAACAGTCTGGAGCCACTACAGCTGCGTAGGGATATTTCCTCGCTTAGCGTGTTCTACCGTCTGTATCATGGCGAATGCTCTGAAGAATTGTTTGATCTTATCCCATCCTCTCCCTTCCCTACCAGAACCACGCGTACTGGATTGAAAGAAAGAAAAGATTTTTTATTGTCGGAACGTTAAAACACATTAAAAAAAATGCAAAAATTACAATAATAATAATTGATCCGATAATGGGGGTCCCTATTCAGCTGCATGCTGTAGTACATGCTAACCCATACTGCAGCGCTGGTTTTCGATAGAACTCAACCAGTGACGTACACATGTTATACAAAATAAAAACTCTTAAAAACTAGCCAGTATTAAATATAACCTAGTAACAAAAATAAACCTGAATTAAGCGTAATATTGCGGAGCCACAGCTTCGTGGTATCTACTACCCCGGCCCGAACCAGGAGGTTCGCAAACTCGTATTTTTGCCGCACCATCAAGCTGTGGAACAGTTTGCCAGCTACCGTGTTCCCTCCTTCCTATGATCCTGGGTCCTTTAGGCGTAGTGTGAAGAAGCTAAACAGCAGGCTGGCATGATTATGTTGAGTAGCGATAGATAGACTGTCTCTTGCTACTCTATCTGGAGGTGAAGTGTGGTAACTTTGCCGCGCCAACATAAAAAAAAAAGTTGACGAACCATTCGTTAGGTCCCCCGTAGTCTCGTTGAGAACGCGAGTCGGTACCGCAAAACTGCAACCTTGACAGTTTTATGTAAGACAGCGGTAACATACCATTGAGGTAGGCCATTCAAGCTGTAGAAAAAAAATGATCATAATGTAGCTCTACCATCTATATATTGTGTTATAGCACGGCGTAATATAATAAAATCAGCAATAATTTAATTTTCTGTATAAAACAAAAATGTGAATAAAAAAAAAACTCTATACTTTTCGTTGTTGTCGTCATACCAAAAAATCATCACCTTGCTAAGATTAATCGATTGAGACCAATTTCAAACCTGTTGACGGGTGGGGACACTTGACCCATTGTCCTTTCTCAAATCAGTCTCCTAAACGATATAAATAGTTTGACTCAAACCAAAATCTACTTGTCTGAATAAAACCGTTGGCCTGCCTTGGAGGACCTTAACAACTACCATTGTGTAACAAATAATTTTACTCACACAATGACTGTACCGACTAGGTTGCAACGAATAAAATTATGCTATCGCATTTTAAAATTTAACTCAGTAGACATTTACATACATACATATACACTCACCCCTGTAATCCCCAAAGAGGTAGCCAGAGATGTAACCAGTACACCCACTTTCGCCGAATTTATTTCGGTCTGATAATGTGATAGGTGGCGGGCCTATCGCCATACCGGCACAAATTCCAGACTCCGGGCTAATACTGAGAATATCTAGATAGAAAAACCCAATATCACTTTACCCGGAGGTCTCCGATTTGACTGGGGATCAAACCGGAGACCTCCGCTCAGCTCATGACGCATGCGCAATTTAAATTGTAGATATTTGATTGAGTAATTGCTGCAGAATTTATCCGAGTTTTACACGTGAAAATCTTTCAAATATTCAATATAGATAATTGAACAAAAGCAAGTTTGACTATGTTACCTAAATGATAATAAGGATATATTATTTGAACATGCCACATCCTTAGGCACTGTGATCACAAATTTCCCAAATTGGCTGTATTTTTTTAAACATGGTCCTAAATAACGAATGTTCTGCTGGTCGGTGTTCCAAGAAACAATTAATGTTGTTAGTTTAACATTAAAGTGAACACACTGCACCTGATGGCAAGCGCAGTGCATTACCCTACAGTTAGAGTACCAAGCAGCGAGAGTCAATCTATCCCTCGCTACCCTACACAATCATGCCGGCCTGCTGTGTAGCTTCATCATACTACGCCATGGGGAAAGGAGGTGAAGAAGCGGTCGAGGGTCTAGTGTCACAGTACTCAGAAGGCCGCAACACGGTCAAACATCTTACCCCCAACTCTAGACCCCTGACAAAAACCGGATCTACACTGGCTGAGCCGGAACGTGACACACTTGCGTGTGCCACTATGGCGGGTTTTACACCCTGTGTACAGTGGTCGCTATCCTCGCGGATATGAACATCCCACCACCAGCAAACTACTGTTAAATACATAAAAAATAATAGCGAATATTAAATACATAAAAATGCTTAAATCATTATTTTCTTTGTATTTCAGAGAATGGGGTTACAGAACCTTGCCACGCTCAGCTAGAATTTTACGTATATTTAGTATCAGGAGCGACAGGCACTCACACAAGAGAAGCACGTGCGTTACGTTTTTGGTTCAAACCACAATTACCACCAAGTGAACGACCGTATGAAGCCCAGGCGTTCTTCCGGGAGCTTGTCAGTCCACAAGATTTTCCTAAAGGTTTTGTATAATATATATTAGAAAATCTTTTGCTATCCAATAGGACTAGACCACTTGACTATTTGCGCCGGTATTTTATGACCCATACACCTACACTGGTTCCACCCCGGTCTCCTCTGGGGGAAAACTATTCAAAGAGTGGCACTATAAAATGTACGCATCACAATGACACATAATTAAGACTCACTAAAATATTAAAATGAATGCCTTACACCCTGAAACCCCTTCGGGGATTCAGGCGTGAGTGTGTATGTTTGTATGTATGTAAAGAAACAAAGAAATGTGTTATTTGTGTAATATAAAGGCACTTGAAATTTATTTTAGTACCATTAGTAACGTAATATAATCAACTTTGTGAATAGTATAAAAATATAGTAGTGAAATTATATACATTAATAGTTGAAAATATTGCATGCATTTTTAATAGGAAGCAAATAAAATTTTAACAATATTTTTTATTTACAGATTATGTGGGATTTATAAAGAAAATAATGAAACTAATGCAGCACAAATTTTACCAGCTAAAATTATTAGAAGTTGAGTTACGACAAGAAGATTGTGGTCCCCCACCTCCAGGTAAGGTTAATGTACAGATGAATCATAATTACAACATTTTATCCCTCTGTGAAATATTTTTTAAGATTGGATTAGTTCTGTCGCATTATAATACACTAGTTGTTGCTCGCGGCTCCGCCCGCGTGGAAGTCATGTTTGGGAGAAAAAGTAGTATACAATACAAAATATCAATTTTCATGCGTTTAACTTCAAAATGACTGATTTTCATACAAGCTTTCATCCCCTATTTTATCCCCTTAGGGATGGAATTTCCAAAAATCCCTAGTAGATGCCTACGTGATAAAATGTATCTACTGTCAAAATTTCAAGTCTCTAACCTCAGCCGTTTTGGCTGTGCGTTGATCGATCAGTCAGTCAGTTTCTTCTTTTATATATACAGATAAGATCTACAATAGGATATAATAGTGTTTAAACTATCATTACGATTCATTATTTTCATTAGTATTTATTTTATTATTTAGAACAAAATATTCAGCAAAAAGAATAATGATTTTACAGTATTTGAATTAAAGTATATATTTTTATTATTACACAGAAGCAAATGGCGTTATAACCAGTAAGAAAGTTATATACAACTATAGTAATGGGTGTATGTATATTTAAATATGTACGAGTACTTTTTGCATGTTGTGTTTTCAAATTACATTAGTATCATCATCAACAGTTATCGATCTTGTAAAAATTCTTTATTTTTATTCTATTTATATAGATTGACGCCTCATAAGTTAACCTTGTATAGTAGTAATTTAATTGTGATCCACATTCAATATCTATTATAAATTTTACATAAATTATTTTAACCTTAGAAACTAAAGTTAGTTCATTTTACTATGTAGGAATAGGTGATGGCCTTTGAAAAAATCTCGGCCTAAACAAGAAATCTGAAACTTGATGTAAAAGTATACATGTAGATATGTTTTTCTACATACTCTCTTTTTCCATTTCCTTTTCCGTTCCATTTCTTCGACTGTTGAGTGTTATTATTTTATCATGAATCATGTTTTTAAGCAAATGCTTAATCACTGCTTAAAATTTGTTTTTCTCCATACACAGTAACAGATGGCTTAATTCGAAAGTCTTATGTGATGTACCTAATCAATTTAACAGTGTAACATTTTTGATTGTTCATGTCATACTATTAGGTATAACATTTTTATTTAGAGTACTCTCATTAATAGATAAGCTAGGAAACTTTCAATGACCACTTGTATTTTTTCATATGGGTATTATACTAGGTAGGTATCCAATTAGATATCTTATTATTATTTAAACAGAAATGATAGCTAAAATGCATGTTACTGTATAAAGTCTGTATATACACACTTAATATTATTATGCTAGAATTAAGATAGTTTTTAGATATTAGATATGTAAAAAATAGAACATTATCACACAACATTTATTCTACAACATAATATAATGGAGTTGCAAAGAACTATCACACAATTTAAAAAAATACCCCCCAAATATAACAATTTAAAATCATAATCAATAACTTCAACATTTTAATGCAAATACTAATAATGGCTCCATTAACGCAACAAACCTATGCATTTTCGTGAGCTGTAAAATGGCTTGATTATTCTGTTTTTTATGCCTAGCATTTTTTTTTTAAATAATCATAATTATTATTTTTATTTTAGCATATATTGAAGACAGTATTGTTAATCAAACATCTGTTATATCAGAACAAAGAGTCTTGGACATGATAGAAAACGCATATCCAAATGCATTAACCGTTGAAGATTTTGTCAGGTAAGTTTATCATTAATTCGGAAATTACCACTACAAACTTTTTTAATTTTAAAATATAGAGATTAACGGTCTTATTCATAATGAGTTATGGGAGTTTATACGGCCGTTAATAGCAGCTTGTTAAAAAATGTTATTCATAATGACTCAATAGAGATAAAACGCTCAACATTTTTTAACAAGCTCCTATTAACGGCATTATAAACCTCCAATAACTCATTGTGAATAAGACCGTAAGTATTTTGCAGCCTTTGCAAAGGCTACGACCGGGTGACAATGGGTGGCAAAAAAATTGTAGTATACATAAAAACTACATAAAGAGGGAGGGCGATTAGTAATTTTAAACCTCATCGTGCCAGAGTAATTGGGTTTTGAAATTGGTATGGAATCATTCGTTTTATGATCCCACACGCCACTGATAGTTGCTAAGCGGTTATTGCAGTCTCTATATATATTTAATTCTTAGATAATCGGTTGACACTTTTTCAATAGTGACAATACAATTTTATGATCGCACTCTAAAAAAATTCCCAAGAAAAATGTCGGATTACAATTTTAATTTTTTCACTCTACTAAAAAGTTGCTTATCGCTAACTCTGTACCTTTTATTAGTACCACCGTTCTGTAACACATTCTATATAGGTAATTGAAAAACTACGATAGTGCAAAATTGACGAAAATAGACGTTCTTAATTCTTACTGTCGGAAATAATTTTTCACTCAATACTGAATACGGAAGACTTTGTGATGTAGAGGAACGGTTGCTAGTGTTTCTCTAGCAAAGCTCATCAACCGTTCATACACGGAGTTTGTATTTATTTTACACGTCCCTCAAACTTAACTACCGCGTTCCAGGTTGGCGTCTTTGCTATACATCGGTGTGAGGCGCTGTGTGACGTCACAGTGACAACAGAATCGACACTAATTATTTTTGTTTGTTACAGCGTAGGAAAATGGTCAAAAGTGGAAGTCAAGGATGCTTTAGAAGCCTTGGAAGAAAAAGGCCTAACTCGTACCATGTCTGAAGGTCTCTACATTCGTCAACATAGTGTTGATACACAGGTATAGTAATATTATTGACATGTGAATTGAATTGAATATATTTGACAGCCTCCGTGGCGCAGTAAGCGAGGCTGGCTGTGAAACGAGAGGCCGTTGGTTCGATTCTCACACCCGGACAAATGTTTGTGTGACAGACATATTTGTGTCCGGGATCTGGGCGTTGTGAGAACGAAAATCTCTCGTAGTCTCTGATACGCACAACACAAGACTCGTATCTTAGTGTGGGATCGGGGCTATGTGTGTGACTGTTGGGTGTTATTTATTATTATCAGTCTGCACTACGAAAGCGATTAAGTTAAGCACAGTTTGTTCACTAGTTGTTTCCTTTCTGAATACAGAATTTATATTGCGAGCTGTATCTGCAATATCAGTTGCATGTCGGAACCTATATTCCAAACATAATGTAATTTTCAGTCTATCCATGTTGCATTCAGGGACGGTTCTCGCAAGATTTTCAGGTGGTGCGAGAGAATTCCTTAAAGTTTGGAGTCAAATCCCAAAATGTGAAACTATATTTACTAAATAAAAGAACTCGTTTTTTGCCAGCTTTACTTTTCTTCTCTTTCTACCAGGGGTTACCCTAGCGATTAGGCTAGCGCTACGACAACCCAGGGTCCGCCTTTCTTCTTACATCTCTATTTCGCTTGGTCTTGAGCATCATCCGGGGGATAATTGGTTCTCCTTCCTCTTATTCATTAAATCAGTGTTTTTTGACTCATTCGAGAGATCATCTGTTACGACTCTTCCTAATGACAAATTACAAAAGACCTACGGCTGAGTTTCTTGTTGCTTCTTCTCAGACCAGTGGGAATTTCCGAAGCATCAGTAGACTTTAATATTATTATGACATGTAAAAAGTGCCCCTAGCTGCTTAATTACCAAAATAAATGAATTGATTTGACTTCGTTCTCCTACGGTTACCTCGTAATACGAACATACAGAGGAATTTATCTGTCATGTCATGGACACTAGGGTTGTTGCGGATGTATTCGATACGTGTACGATCTAATCGTGTCGTGCTCATCCATTGCAGCAATTTTATCTACGCAACGTTGATCCCTTAATATGACGCTCAAATGCCATGTTTTAGACTTGCACTTACTTGATGAGATTTAATTCAGCATTTTTAGGTTGTAACCTCATAGCTCAAGCGGCGCCCATACAGGCTGAGGCCTGACGTTGAAATCGTTGTCACTGGAATCGTGTAGTACGAACCCGAAAGTACTTCGACTTGTCAAAGATTGTTCCCTATTCAGATATTATACAAGTCTGTACCGCCGTAGGCCATATAGTAGTTTTTTGTCACATTTAGTTACAGACCGCCATTTTGGATTGTCTTCATGTTCTTTCCCTTTCTTCTATACGCCCTTTGTCCTGATCTTATAGTACTATATCCTTGGCATACATGAGCGACAATGGCTGCTCCCGATATACGAGTAAATATAATATTAAAATAAAATACTAATAGCAAGCTGAGTTATTATAGTAGGTAATCGTTATGGCTGTTACGGCTGATGGTTTTTATTGTTTACACAGATGTTCTATCTTTGCATTTTCGGCGCCCCCCTCAATGTTTGCACCCGGTATAGTCACAACGTTCTTACCACCTTGAGACAGACCCTGGTTGCACTTAACGAAAAAATATAGATACAATTATAAGTCAAACTGGCCAGTATATTAAAACGGCAATATACTTTAAACTATATATGACTATCTCGGTGGCGTAGTTGTAATTGCGCACGCGGTGCAACTGCTGTGTTGAGGTCTCCCTCTATCCCCTAGTCGGGTAAAGTGATATTGGCTTTTTCTATCCCGAAAATCACAGTATTTGCCCGGAGTCTGGAATTGTGCCCGGTATGGCGATAGGCTCGGCACCTACCACATCATGGGACGGTAATAAGCTCGGCGAAATGTGTAATGGGTGTACTAGTTACGCCTCTGCCTACCCCTTCGGGGATTACAGTCGTGAGTGTATATGTATGTATGTAAAATATGTACCTACTCTTATTTCAGAAACAGTCCGTCAGGTCATAAAATAACGTGATTCATTATACTACTACTATGATTCTTATTGAACACGAACTTCAGTGATAGCCCCATATCACTATTATTGAAACAATAGGGCCTAATACGTGACACTTAAATTTGTCATTGGTCCATATAAAGGTATTAATTACATATTTCTAATTGTTGTGTAATAGGTAGTGAAGCAAATGCCGACGTTATGTTCCTCACGTCAACCTAGCATAGCTGTTATAACAGCTTTGTACTGTGAAAAGCAAGCTGTTGACGCCATGATGGACAATCAGGAAACGTATGTACGCTACACAACAGTCGGTGAGTGCATATTTTTTTATTATAGGTACAGCGGGTCACCATCGTGTACTACTTGAATATTTTATTTCTTTATGTGATTTGCTAACCACATTAACGACAGACAAGGCTGCATGGTGGAAAACCTTTGCCTTCTCTTTTATAGAGAATGAAATAAAAAAAAATCAAATAACTATCTGCTAGAGTTGCCTAACTATCTATAGTTTGGCCATCGATAGTATCGATACTATCGATACCATCGATATCACGAACTAACTAATACTATTGATTGGAAGCAACAGTATCGATAGAATCGATACTATTACATGATAATACTATCAATAGTATCGATTTTTTTAAGTAATACTATTGATACTATTGATAGTATCGTTGTATTAAATCAAAAAACTATCAATACTATCGTAATATATATTTACTAGCTATATAATTGATTATTGGAAGGCAATACTATCGCAATTTATTAAACTATTGATAGTGTGAGCTATCGATACTATCAATACTATCGATAGTATTACTTCAAAACATATACCGGTCTTCGATAGTATCGATAATATTGATACTATCGGAGCTAATACTATTGATACTCTTTTTGTATATCAATACTATTGCCCTGTATCATACTATCAATAGTGTCGATACTATTGATAATATCGATACTATCGATAAGCTATCGATACTATTGGTATGACGTCAAATATCGATAGACTATCGATAGTTTAGCGATAGTCGACTATCGATAGGCAACTCTACTATCTGCATATGTTATGGAATTAAGTCTGCATATGCACATGCATGGATCTATTAAAAATTATCTGTAATATTTGCTTTCTATAACTAAAATAGGGCCCGCTGAATAAGACTACACCAACCGAACCCACATGTTTAATGTACATTTTTGTTCGATGTTTATCGAGTGTTCCGAATTTACCAGGACTCGGATTGACTTATAATTTATTTTTTGTTCGACAATGATAACTACTATACCGATTTAGTCCACTATTGTGCCTTATTCGCAGCGGATATGCTCCGTAAATATGCCGCGAATACAGAAGTCGTGAATATTTCTATCTATGCAAGTTTCTGCGCTGTTTTCTTACTGTTAAAACTAACTTTCACTAACAATAAATATCTAGACATATCTGAAAAAGTTATATGTGTGTAACTTATGGTTTTGGGATCAAACTCTTGACCACTGTCTCGGTAGTCCGTTTCGTTTCTCGTTAGGATATCACCACCACAAAGTTATTTGTAGACAACTTTGTATTTATTCAGGAAAAACCAACGAGGAAAATAATATTATTATCTATCATTCATGTAATTACATTTACGTCATTATATAATACAATAACATTACCTCTATATAATATTATTAAACTGTTTTAAGTTTCCTAGAATATCATGGTAGCTGACTTGGTGGATTTTGAGGACCGTTATTACAATATATATCATAGCTGTTGCTCGCGGCTCCGCCCGCGTGGAGGTCATGTTTGGGAGAAAAAGTATACAATACAAAATACCAATTTTCACGCGTTTAACTTAAAAAATTACGGATTTTCATACAAACTTTCATCCCCTATTTTACCCCTTTACGGATGGTATTTCCAAAAACCCTTCCTTAGTGGATGCCTACGTCATAAAATGTACCTACTGTCAAATTTTCAAGTCCCTAACCCCAGCCGTTTTGGCTGTGCGTTGATCGATCAGTCAGTCAGTCAGTCAGTCAGTCAGTCAGTTTCTTCTTTTATATATACAGATATATCATATAAGAAAACTAGCTGTTGCCCGCGGCTCCGCGCGCGTGGAGGTTATTTTTGCGAGAAAAAGTATTAATTCCAAGGAGTTGTCTCCGTCACTGTTTCACCTGTACAGATCGCCCTGCCTCTCAGGTGTTCCTCTGCTTATATAGAAACAGTGGGCGCGGCGCGTGTGTGATTGCATCAAGCGAGATCCGCCATCGGTGTGACAATCGCACTTTAATTTATTTTCGCGCGCGTTAACTTTTTGCGATAACTCCTAGGATATTCATTTACATTGTATGGTATAAAAGATTATAATAATGTGCATGAAATTCTTAAGTTAACTAACGTATTAAGTTGATAAGAATTAGTACCGTATCCGTCTAAATAGCTTTCTAATTACTGCATTATTAAACGTGACCATTTTTAAATAAGATAGAATGGGTATAGTAAGTTATCCTTTTTTTTCTTTTTATTTAAAGCATACATAGGTATATGTCAGTCCTATAAACAAGCAATCTTAAAATACTTTTGTAAATATTTATTAACTAATTTTATTATCCTATTTAGGAAAATAAAATTAGGGCTTCATCGGAATTAGGTTGCGACAGTATATCATGTGATACACCAACATGCAGCCTATTCAAGCCTAGATCTTCCACCATCTAATTCCGATTGATACCAGATACATTCCATCAACTGTGGTGTACGTCGTCAATTATTCAACAACCGTTGCAGTTTGGAGAGGATGATTTTTCCATCAAAAATTAAATTTGTTACCCGGAAAAGCTATCCTTAAAAGATAGATATATGCTATCGCTATATTTTTTGTAGATCTATAAAAGAGGAATACCCCACCGAGCATTGTTTTATTATATCAAAGAGATAAGGCAGCGTTTTCGATGAAAGCTCTCAAGCGGCTTGACTTTTCCGCCACTTCCAACAATTGTTATCATATTTCCACCAATTTACACAAAACCTTGACAAATTATATATTGTTATGGAGCGGTCAGTCATTTTCAAGACACTTCAGAAGCTAGTTTTCAGTCGTATGTTTGTTTATCGTACTATTAATACGTAAAGAACAGATCGGGTGACCATTAGAACTGGAAAGCACTTTGTTGTGGCCATCCCTAACTATTAGATGATCCTCTTGGTCGATTCCTGGATTCTGCTATAAAAAATAGCGAAAAATATGCACTAAAAAGTAATTTTATCTTGATTGATTTTGGTAGACACTATTAATTAATGTGGAATATCTTAACTAAAACAACATAGTTTTAAGGACGAGTATTTAATAAACAATATATTTTAATTATAGTATTATACATGATTAAGTAGGTATATTTTATAAAATATCAATGCATTATTCAATAAATAAAAAATATTATAAACTCTTAACCTAAAAGTAGGTATAATTAATTTTAAAATAATATGGCCTAATTTTAAAATATTTCGAAACATTCATTGCGTTATTAGTAGAGATGAAACGGTATTCGATAATATTCGACGATTATGACATTGATGTATTAACAAAGCGTCGTGTCGTAGAGTCCCATATAAATTTTATGAAAAAAAAGTATCCTGACTCTTAAGTTATTAAAAAGATGGTACACACATCTGTGATTTTCTATACTATTATAAAAATATAAATAAATAATTTATTACATAAAACTCCCATAATACAACCAAGATTTAAAAAAATGCTTCCTTTTTACATTAGGTATTATTGAAGAGTACCTACTAAGTACATATTTGAAGTACCAACCATAGGGGCCGCCAGAATTACTTCCAGAGAGGTGCATCTGCATCTACGTTATACTATTAACTATATAAAATATAGAACTACACATGTTTATTATGTGGATGAATGTAAACTCAAATTAAAATCTCGCGGGTATTTGATTTAATATATTTTCCTCATGGATAATTTTTTCTATGTATTATATTTCATTTCCTGACAGGGGGGTGCAAGTGCACCCTGCTACCAGCGCCCTTGGTATCAACAACAAAGTTTCACCAACACAATTTTATAGGCATTTAGAAACATTTGTCGTTTATGGGGTGCAAATACGTTGTTATTTGCACCCCATAAACGACTATCTTTAAATTATCCGGCGGTTGGAGATCATGTTATCTGGCGTAGGTGCCCACTGAATACAAGGTATCTGGCCAGATTACTACCCTTTCATCTCTAATAATCACACATTATAACAACTATATAATATGTTGTGTATATTATTATTAATAATACTCATCTTTGAAATAGCAAACACAGGGCAACAAACATTTCTGCGTTAATGATATACTCATGTATAAGTAATTTATTTACTGACTCAATAATCAACAGTATTATTTTTATTGGTTTACCTATTTAATGTATGTAACCAAGTGAAGTTTCTTTTAATCATAAAAATGTGATTCATTTTATTTTATCATTTTTTGTTCTCACGATTATGAGTTTTTTCGGACAAATAGAATGTTATGTAATCCCGACCACAACTTCTGCTATTTTTAGGTTAATGTTCACAAAAGCAACAAATGGTCAATAATTTGTACTTAAAACAAATTCATCAAGCTTATTTTGAAAAAATATATTTTAATTTTGAATACGGGAAACATAAATATATGCTTTTGAGCATGGCCGTCTTCGACTAATGAAAGGGGTCATAAGGAATGAAAGGGATCTTAGTCCACACTAGCCTAACGTGAGTGGTATTTGAGTCAAATCAAATCGATACAAGTACTTTTCTTTTGATACCGAGAACGTATCAAAGAATGATGAGATAATAAAAGTACTCCATATCAAGTAATTACTAGTATTTTCTTGCATCGAAATTACTACATAATAGGGTGTTTGACTGGTGTAACCAAAAAATATAAAACTGCACTAGGTGAAAGGATAGTGGGCAAACATATTTATTAAATACATTTTTTTATTTTAAATGTATTATAAACATTTTATTTTCGTCATTAAAATTTAGAATTTTTAATCTGTATCACTCGGTGCCAAAAACGTAGCAATACCGGCCGCCATTACTCGTGACGACATCGCACATAAACATTGCATCCTACGACAAATAAAATTGTAAGGAAGAACATATTTTTCGTTGTGTAAACGTGTGGAAACGTGTTAATTTCGTCTATAAGATATAATATATTCTATAAGAATGGAAGAAGGCATTACAAGGGCTGATAGTCGAAATCTGCCACTTCTTTCTTAAAACTTTGGATTTTGGCACATGGATGAACAATTTATCGGGATTTAGTGTCGAGTTTTTACATAAAGGCATTGAACAATATTTATATGCTGGCTCATTCATTTTTGTGGAATAACTAACAGATAAATGCAAATAATTTGCTATGTTGTTAGGTGTCACGAATGTTTGTATATGTGCGATGACGTCACATAGAGATAATGTCACGTGACAACGCGTTTTAGCGCGAAATTATATGTGAAAAAATTTAATCACGGATTTTATATAAATTGAGTATATTTCAATAATAAAAATATTACGGGGGCTATAAGTGAAGAGTCCTCTATCGATGTCCATCAATTTTCAAAAATTGTCAAATACCCTATTATTATATCTAATACTAATTAGGCTCTATAAAGTGCCGGTTTTAACAAAAAAACAACTATATTTTGTAGATAATTTTATTGTGTATTAATAAATTATTAAGTAAATTTTTTTATTATTAACAAAGTGGTTCTTGTTTAGAAATACCAGTATAGAATACATACGTTTGTTATTAGTATAAATTGATTACCTATCTTTATATTAAAATGTAGGTCATTCAGAAAATTTGTTATTTTTACAATATGGGAAACCAAAGTTATCCAAAGATAACTGCTAAATCTGGGCCCGCAGAAATAATGTTCCCTTGTGTACCATTGGACATATTTAAGAACTCTAACAAAAAATTATAACAAGAACTACAATTATTACTATACACATACTATACAAAACCTAACAAGATGACAGTCATATTTAGTATAATAATAAATGGGATATGGTGGGATGAAAATGACTAACAAACTTTACTCTGATTTTTAATTAAATGTTTAATAAGTATAAAACTATAAAATGAATATCTCAATTCATCAATGAATATGACAATAACTTAAGTTATCAATTTTGTTATATTACATAAATTTGACTTGTAATAAATAAGAAACCAACAATAAAATAAACGCGATCGATAGAATTTAGTTTATTTTTTTATATTAAGTAGGTATGTGTATTAGTTTTATTGCCTGAGTTGAATTTTACCATTGTTATTAGTACGGTAACAATGGTAGGCATCCGCCATTTTGTGCGTCATTCATCTTCCTTCTTCACTCGCGATTGGTTGTACGAATATTCCTTGCGCTCTTAAAGCAACATAACTTTAAAAGATCGGTTTTTTATTTACTAATCAACGCAAATTCAAAAGAATACTTTAAACAATTTGTTGTAAATGGGAAAGAAAATGAATCACAATGTTCCGATTTTCTATCGAAATACTCGATAACTCAGGATACAACACTATTTTTACTTTACGATAAGGTGGCAACCCACCAGATGTCATTTTAGTCTATCTAATTAAAAATCAGAGTATAATAACAATATGTAGTAGACCTATACACATAGATAACAACTGTAAACAAGGTAAATATTTATTATGTTGCTCTTCAATAGCATTGAATGTCAATACTGATAAAAGCAATATTCCTAAGGCTCTATTAATACGTTGACTATGGCGTTGAAATCCTGCTTTTTAGTGCGTAAAACTATACAAGAATACGCAACACGCCACACGTGTTTAAAAATCTATACACGGCTGCGGCTCTCACACCTGTTGTTTTCGTCAGCGCTTAGAACATTGCATATATGTTGGACCGCAAGCTCGTAGCGCCAATTTTCATGGGCCCTGCGTGTGGAAACACATCTAGCGTGTTGCGAGCCGCAAGTATAGTTAAAAAATCCATTATTTTAGGGACCACAGTCAAACTATTAATAATCGTTATATATTTGACATAGTTGACACAGTAGCCTATTTTATTATACTTAACAAGCCACTGTACATACAACATACGGATAACTATTAAAGGTACGATTTTTAATATTTAACCCACATTACATGTTATATATTTAAAACATTAAAGATATTATACACACCCTATTTATATACCGGAAATCCATATACAAATCTGCCAAGCTGAAGCTCTATTTTCAGTAGGTATGTCGGTCTGTCCTTGCGGCCTAGACTGTCCTACCAACTTATCACCTTATACTATAAATCCTTTAATACTTTTCAGCTGCCATAATACACAAGATGCTTCTTTTCACAAGCAATATCTTTCTATACATATATATAACATACACTCTAGCAACTAATACATATTCATAGTCAAAATTAACGAAAACATAATTTAGTGTAATTTTATAATTAATGTTGGTTTATTCAATTTAAAAGTTTTTTATGTCACAAATATAATATTTGTTGCCATTATGTATAATTCAATACAAAATACGTATAAATAGTTTGATAACTACAAAATACATATATAAAATGCAACAATAGGATCTCTACAATCTATGAAAAATCATATTCAAACTTTTTTACTTTAACATCTCCATTCACAACTAGATATCTAATATCATTAACATAATGTTTCAATTGTATTTTGTCCAGAAATGCTGATCCGACATAAATATTTAAGTAATTTTGATTGCTCACTCTGAATGTCACTGTAAATTCTGAAATAAAAACATTATCATTAATATTTATTACTTATAAATCTTTGGAAAATAAACAAATTGTCTATTAAGTTTGGTGATCATAGATATTCAATATTTTATTTGATATATATAACTCATTGGCTCCACATGAAGAGTTTTCAAAATATTTGAGATATTAAAGAAAAAGGCAATCTATTCTAAAAATAATATGCTAAACTGTATCTACAAAGTTGGTTTTGAACTTGCATATTTTATATTATTTATTATATATTTAATAAAACTGTTAGTACTAGGACCAGCTGTTACATGAAATTTACAATAAGAAAACCCAAATTGTTATTTATATTTAATATTTTGTATTTAACTATTTTTGCCCCTTCCCTATCATTAAATCAAATTAAAGACCCTTACCCTATTGAAAACAAAAATATTATGAAACTTGGTTTAAATTGGAGTCTCTGTTGGAATTAAACTGAGACTTTCTTTTTTCTCAAAGTCTCAGTTTATTTTAATAAGTTGTTGGTCTTTGGAGTAAAATATGTTGATTCTGATATTTTAGCTACTTTAAACCTATGCATTTCTACTCTGATTATCTTATCAGCATCATCAAACTTTAGCTGTATACAATATTTTAATACATGTTATTAAATATTTACCTTCACCTAAATTAAAGAATTCTGTAGCTTGGAAAGTATCATTCATAAGCTCATGGTTGCCATTTTGTATTAATTTTATTGCTATACTATTTGCACCATTTGATGGGAAATTCACCTCCAATTGGCATGCAACATTTTGATGATCAGGTTCACTTGTACCTGTCACTAAGCCAATAGTCATACTAAAACAAAAATATTCACATGTCAAAATAATGAAATATCATTATATAATTATAACACCAGTAAAGAGCCACTAAAAACTGTATTGCCAGTTAGAGAACAGAATTTCAGAAGAATCGAGGGTTCTCTGCCAAACTTCAATATTGGCGAGATAGGCAGAGATGGTTCACTAGGTGGTAGGTCTCTTGTAGTATCTATTTAGACAGACTGATGTCAGTCAGATGCTACAGGTTGTCTATTTCTGGCACCAAGTGTGTAAGCCTGGCTGTGTTCCCATTGCAAGGACATAAAAACCAGTATATTGACTACAGACTTACATATAATGTCTCAATGTAATATGTACAGTACAATGGCATGCACAGCTTTCTAATTTAAAAAAGTAAACAAGAGTCACACACCTAGCCCTGACCTAGAAGATACAAGTTTTGTGTTGTGAGTATTGGTACTGGAAACATCGGACCATACAACAATCATATTGGTAAATATTTGCAGAACTCTGATACATTTGTCATGATTTGGAGATTGAGCCCATACCATTTTGCTTTACAGTCGGCCATACACCCACTGCACCACCAAGCCCACCATTAAAGCAAATTAAAAAGGATGTTTATTTTTTTATATTTTAAATTTTTTACTTACATTTTGGCATCTCCTTCTAAATTTCCAGTCAAAACCACAACATCACCAGTCTCAAGTCTCTGTGGTAACAACAACATTTTTTCTTTTTCGTCTCGCGGTCGAGGCCACGGCGGAGCACGATGTATATCCCCGGTCAATTGAGTACCATACGGCGATTCAGAATGCGTCCGGTCTCTTGAATGAAACGAAACGCTTTAGTTTCTCTTGGGTTCAATTATATAATATGTCATAGAAACACGATAATTCATGTATTGTCCATATTTTATTAATTTAGTTTCAAGTCTTTCAAGGCTTTACTTTACGGTATAACTGTAAAACAAATGACCAAATGTTTAATAGCGTTGCCCCTTCAACAATGAATTCTAATTATAACTTAGCCTTCACGATTCGTAAGACATTGATAATTTTACTGATTCGTGGTTTTACAATTTACTTATTTTATTATGGTTACGATAAAAATAACATACATCTAAAGGCTCTCGTAGTCTACTAATCATTTTGACAATTGACAATTTCGTTCAAAAACGACAATTTGCATCATAAAAGTGACATTGAGATAATGCGTTCGGAAAAGACAAAAATGGTTTTTGTTATCATAATAAGTAAACCGACGTACTATGTGTAGATAGGTAGATGGGGATGTAGATAAGTGTTAACATGTAGGTACACGTTTATAGCATTGCAGAAACTTGTTCGAATAAAGACACTTGGTTGTTCTAAACTAAGTTATTTAAAATCATACCCTGCTATGCAATCCAAACAGGCTTTCAACATTATTGGTTTTTATACACTTCAATTGATCTAGCACGTACGCGGTAACTACCATCCATCAGAGATTCGTTTCGACTAACTGTAAACTGACGACCGAGCCGACGCAAGATTGAGGCATTGGCTTTGTGATGACGTAATGATGAAAACAAGCACTCTGAGAATACGCCTTAACGCCTTAGTAGCGAAGGAACGTCTTATTTATGGAGATATTTCATAACATTCACACTACGCGATTTCACATTGTGTGCTTCTAGATCAGTTTAACACATATGCCTACAAATCGTTACTTTATTGATTTAAATTTAAACAGGGCCTCCTAGAAGTCTTGTATTCAGGTATGGTTACTTCCACAATAAAACAATTCTGACATTGAAGGTATATGCACACCTGTCCGTATTTTTTACGACGCTTGGTAGTTGGTAGGTATTTTTATTCAGTACCACATTTAAGTAATGGCACGTGGCATTGATTATGTTAATATGACGTATCATATGTCCATAAAAAATATTATTATATACGTAAATATATATCAAACTAAATAGATAACACCTACACTAAGTTATAGAGCGCGTTTCTTATTTTAATATAGGTACTAACTAAAATGCGTGCTTTAAATATTTCGTAACCTTGATACAAATAAACACCTTTTTATCTATGATATTACTGATTTTAGTTTCTAATGTATATTTGATTTATTATACCTATTTCTTAATTTTATATGTTTATTTTACTAGCTGTTACCCGCGGCTCTGCCCGCTTTGATGTTATTTATAGAAGAAAAAGTATTAAATCCAAGGAGTTGTCTCCTGCACTACCGCAACTTTACCGGTCGCCAAGATCAACCTACTTCCCAGGTGTCGTGCTCGGCTTTTATAGATACAGTGCGAAAGCTCTTGAATTTTTTTTGGCTTGCGTTAATTTTTTGCGATAACTCCTAAGATATTCATTAAAATTATATTAAAATATTATAATAATGTGCATGGAATGCTTAAGGTAACGTATTTAAGTTGATAAGGATAAATAAATACACCCAACAGTCACACGCATAGTTCTGACCCCACACTAAGACAAAACTGTATCGTATGTATTAAGAACCAGGGGGGGACTACGGTCCCACAACACCCAGTCCCGAAACAAATATCTATCAGTCACACAAATATTTGTCTCGGTGCGGGAATCGAACCCACGGCCTCTCGTTTCACAGCCGGCTACTCGCCTACTGCGCCACGGAGGCTGATTAATACTTTATCCGTCTAACTAGCTTTCCAATTACCGCATCGTTGTGACCATTTTTTTTTGAAGATAGAATGGGTGCGTATAGTAAGATATGCTTAAAAAATAAATATGTCATTTTGGACTTTTTTGTAGATCTATTTTAAAGAGAAATATCCCACCATACATTGTTTTAGAAAGAATATATTTATTAGGCCATTGTCTTTGGACCAGATGGCAGTAAGTAGTAGTTCAGTAGTAGGTACATACAGATTCGGAGTACACATTATTTTTTTTTATTATATCTCAAATGGATACGGCAGCGTTTTTGATAAAAAAAACTATCTTGCCCAATTGCAAGAGCCACTGTAACTTTTGTAAGCCAGGACCGACAATGGCATTTCGAACCCGAACAGTGAAGTCCGGCGAATGCTGTAACTTTCTTAATCGTGAAATGAAATTAATTTAAATGGAAAATAACGAAGTTCGAACAGAATAGTTTATTTAATTTTAATTTGGCCCACATGTGCAACCTTTCAACTAAAATCTTTTGCAACTAAAATGTATGTATAGGTTAATTTCATAAGTTTCTAGTTGAAGGAAGTCAGATATGCGCTGAATATTGAGCTTCAAAGGTGTCAAATCTAAGGTCTATCTAATACGTATAAGCTATAGATTTATGACAGATCATTGACAAATTAATGCATCAAAATGAAAATAATTAGTAATTAATAATGTAATTCTGACTTCACACATTGAGCGAGACGTTTCTTCAAATATATTGTGAGGAACCTAGAAGTTCTGGGCCGGAACGATGTAATTTATTGTCATTAACCGTCACGTCGCAGTGGCTTCGTAACTACTACTTAAGTTAAAGTCTGGTCTACAAAAACTTTTTTTTTTTTGTAAGGTTTGTTACCTATATTATATTTAAAATTCGAACACTTATTGCATACTATTTGTTGGATTACAGGTTTTGTTAATTTCCCACCAACTTGTTTCATATAAGTAATGATGACTTGCTGGGTAATATGATTCTATTGAATTATTGTGTAAAAACTGAATCATAAAAATATGAGCAAAGCGGTCAGGCAAACGTCATAGGGGTCCTAATAACGCAAATGTATCGTCACAGAAATGTGTAATCCCTTCGATGTCGGGGATCGACCTGGCGTGTGAATTTTATTGTGATCAATAATTATTACTTTTAGTCACTTAAAATTTCGATTCAGTTTCCTATTTATTCATCTGGCACCTATAAATAAATTACATCCACTTCTAAATTACATCACTTACTCGTTGGCTCTCGCAAATGAGAATTTAATTAACCTGTGCCCTCATCCATTAACGGCACGTCTGAACCAAAGAACATGCCATGATAAAAAGATTTAAAAAGAAAAAAATTTGGAATGGTAATATTGATTTTGTAGTTTTTAAGTAATGGCTATCCTATATTTTTTAGGTACCTTGTGAGATAATCATTTTTTTACTCCACTATCTATCACTATACAATTCTTCAAGATTATATTTTTGAGGTCTCAAATTTTCACAAACACATTTAATACACATTTTATACTTTTGAAAATGTTCATGATTATGAGATCAACGCAAGTCGTTTCATTTCATGAAATATGTGTCAAAATATAGGTGTAAAAATAGATTCCTAAAATAAAATTCAAATAAAAAGTCATCTTTTCTTTCAAAGTCTATGACATAATTTAAAGTAGGTACTGCTAAACGAGAAACTACGATATCTAACGATAATTAGAATAAATAAACGAGGTAGGTACTTCCCTATTCATCATCTAATGTAGAAGCTGGCATTATGTAAAAAAAATGTGTTTCACAACCAGGTCTTGCAGGATCTGGGACATAATTCTCTAAGTCCTTACAAACGCATAACAAGGCGCGTTACGTTAACTGCACGTTATTCGCATGTAATTCCTTTCCATGCGAGTAACATGAAGTTAAAGTATCACACTTCGTTACGCGCTTATAGGGACATTGAGAATATTGCTCCTGAATTATGAGCTAGGGGTGTTGTTCGGATAGATCCATTTTACTGATTTTATATAGGGCTTATGAAATATTTTAATCAATACACTTTGCCGAACTCATTACCGTATCACTTTATCGCTAGTTGACGTTTCCTAAATCGCATGTTCGCCTCAAATATGTGGAACATTCCAGAAAAAAACTACTAATCCATAATTTTTTTTTGTTTTTCGGGCAACATGTAATTTTTCTAAGGTAACACCAGGATATTGCATTATACTTATACAAGCATGCGCACATCACGCCAAGTGCGTAAAAAAAATACAGAGGTTTTCGCTTGCGCTCCGCACACACCAGCATGGTTACTCTTGACACTCGATTCCAATTTAAAATTGCGATTGGGTTCGATAACTGTACAATTGGAACTCTTGAAGGCAACACCAGCGCATGATTTAACTGAATACGGAGAAATTTTTAGTAACTAAATAAAATAGACACTTCAATAACACACTTGATTGTGTCAAGAGTTACAATATATTCTAGACTGGAATTGAAACTGTATCGAGTTACATTGGAATTGATTTCAAGAGTAGGGCTACACTTGAAAAATTTCACACGCCTTCCGTGTGCGCCAGAAATTATGTATAATTAAAATTCATTATTGTAGTCCGCAGTCTTACTGAAATATTATAAGGACCACAATCAAACTGTTAACATACAAATAGTAATAATTATTTTTGAGGTTTTTTTAAATAACTTATGATTGCATACCCATCAGGTAAAATGCTCGTGTTCTCGCTTCCAGAGGGACGCGCGGCACACATAGACACATATAAACAAGACACTATCACAGTTAACAGAGAAGAGTAACACATTTCAAATTTGTTGTTTGTTTATAATCAACTATATATAACGTCTATTTATACAAATGTGCTCGTCGTTTATCAAAAACTGATTGACTTTTAATTTATGTCACAATAAACGTTTTAAAGGTCTTCCCAATTATAGTACTATATCATAATGCAGTTGAATTATACTAACAAATTATTATGGTTAGCCTGTTATTATAAACAAAAATATGACTCACCCCTGGACGTCACGCTTATGTTTCTATTCCATTCACAATTTTCAAATTATCCTTATTGGGAGTTCCCTGGTAAGCGACTTCAGAATCAATCGGGATAAAACACCATGTTGTTTAATTAACCAGCTATTTCCTTCCTGTGCGGCAAAATATATTAATTCATAAATTACATTTACAATATAACTTATGTAATTCATTATAATTATCCGGTAAAAATAGACCTGTTCACTATGTTTTCCTTTCGTTGGTATACAAAATATAGTGTTGATCAGTGTATATCAAGAGTATCAGCTTTTATTTTCATCTTTGAAGTGATTACATTGGGAATTTAAATAACACCCACATGCCCGACCTTACCCTAAGATACGAGACTTGTGTCGTGGGTATTGGAGACTATGAGAAACACCTAGACGGTGACCACACTGCACCTGATGGTAAGCGCAGATCCTTCCAGTTAGAGTATCAAGTAGCGAGAGATAATCTATCCCTCGCTTCTCAATACAATCATGCCGGCCTGCTGTGTAGCTTCTTTACACTACGCCATGAGGCAAGGTAAAGAAGCGGTCGAGAGTCTAGTGTCAGAGTATTCAGAAGGCAGTAACACGGCCAAACATCGTACCCCCGATAAAAACCAGATGTACACTGGCTGACCCCGGCACGCGATACTCTTGCGTGTGCCACTATGGTGTGGGTGGTATGGGTTTTACACCTTATGTACAGTGGTCGCTATCTGGGCGGATATGAATATAGTTCCACCGGCAAAAAAAAATTACCAATCAAGTCTAAATTAATACAAGAATATTCATGTATTACACGTGTGACCACTTCTGTTTTAATATGTGTATGAATTGTTTTTTTTTAAAGCGCAGATCCATCATCTACTATTCCATTTATTTGCAGGAGAATCCAATGTGTATACGTTAGGAACTATAGGTGCTCACCGCGTGGTAACAACGAAACTTCCATCGGTGGGACGGACACGGGAAGCGATGACAGCTGCCGGGAACACCACTACCAGGCTCCTTGGGATTTTCCAAAAGGTTCACTTTTTTAATTTATTTCAATACCATATCTTTCCTGTTATCTATGTGTATAAGAAATTGTTTGTTTTTTAATCGCCGCGGCACGTTTCGAGTGGCTAAAACGGAAATTACCACTGCTTATGAACGTACTCGTCGATTGCAGAAATATATTTAAAGAAATATAAATAGTTTTGCTGTCTACCACTTATATTTATAACCAGACCCTGAATTAGGTATATTTTTAGATAAAAAAATTATCGTGGGCAGGTTTTAGCGCATTTAATTTTATTTCCAGTCGTTTCGTGATAGTAAATTATACTTGACAATGATTATTATATAGTTTAAGCATTGACTATGCCGCATAGTTTCACATATCCAACCGCAAAAAGACTACTAAAACATAAAGAATGTTAGTGTCATCTGTTACCTGCGTCAAGAGCTGTAATGTCGCAATGAATGACTATTTGAAGGGTTTTTCAAAGGTCAAAATCCATTTTCTTTTAGGTTATACGATGATGAATCAAAACGTTCTGAGTAACTTATATCGAAAGAACTTGTTTGGGGGTAGTTTAATATATTTAAAGAGTAATTACACATGTTGATGGATATTTTCATTTGTCATACTGTTCTTTACATGCTTAATTAATAAATGATATTGTGCAATGTTATTAAAACACTTAATATGGCAATAAGCGAGTTATAAAGTAGGTAAACGTGATTAACAAGACTGCCTCGGTGGCGCAGTATTAATTGCGCATGCGTTACGACTGCTGTGATGTGGTCTCGGGATCGATCCCCGGGTCGGGTAAAGTGATATTGGGTTTTTCTATCTATAAATTCTCAGTACTAGCCCGGAGTCTGGAACTTGTGCCCGGTATGGCGATAGGCTCGCCCCCTATGACATTATGGGTCCGAAATTCGGCGAAAAGTGGGTGTACTGGTTATACCTCTGCGTACCCCTTCGGGGATTACAGGCGTGAGTGTATATATGTAGAATTAAATTGACAGATATTAAGGAATGATGCTTTATCGTATCAAAAGTTTGCTTACTTGGTCTTGAATTTAAAAGTGTTAGTACCTGAAGCTGTGAAGATGATCGTCGTTCTGTGGCTTTCAACCACCATTATGGATGAAAATGTCAAAAAACTTTAGAATTGGTTTTAGAAAATAACTATAAAACATTCAGCTGATAATAAATATTATATTTGGAATTCATTTAAATTGGCTCACCCGACCGTAAAAAGAGTTTCGGCCAGATGTGTACCATGAATGTTACCCAAAGCAAATAAAACGAAAAATAAATATTCTAAAATTTCAAAGCGCAGTCTCGAAATGATGCAGTGTAATCCAAATTCAATTTGTCGTTGTGTTGTCACCATGGATGAAAAGGTGTTCTAACATCATGATCTCTAAACTAACACCCGTATTTAACAACGATACTTACTGAATTAATTAAAAGTTACGTGATGTCCTTGCATGCGGGTGTGAGAGACAATAAAGCATTTTTTTTAATTCTGGTACGGCAAAGTGACCACACTGCACCTGATGATAAGCGCAGTGCCGTCCAATTAGAGTATCAAGTAGCGAGTGACAATCTATCCCTCGCTACTCAACACAATTATGCCGGCCTGTACCTCCTTTACACTACGCCATGGGGCAAGAAGGTGAAGTAGCGGTCGAGGGTCTAGTGTCGAGATATTTGAGAAAGCCGTAACACGGCCAAATATCGTACTCCAACTTTAAACCCAAGACAGAAACTTGAGTACACTTGGGCACACTTGAGTGTGCCCCTATGGCAGGTTTTACACGTTCTTTAGGGTGTCGCTATCCGAGCGGATTCGATTATCCTACCACAAGCCACATATCTTGAAAATAACCAGCTCATGTTAATACATCCTCTCGTGCCACCTTTACTAAGTCATTGATCCTTCGTGCAACCGGGCCTACTTTGCCACGTTAATTGACTAAGAGCGGCTTCCAGTTTAAAATGTGTTTGCGTCATAGTCAGCCCACTAAATCCTCGTGCTACTGTTGCGGGCAAAGTCGATAATCTGGATTCTCTAACGAATGACTTCATTTCTAATTCTATACCAAATTTTGTAAAGCACCTGCTCTATACTAGGCTGAGCGAATTTAAACTTGTAACTTTTCTTACGACATTTTACTTTACCATGTACTTTACTGTTAAAGCGAGAGATAATTGACAATGAATACATACACAACTTTGAAGAGTTAAGAGATGTGGCCCGTGGGTAGTGGATGGGTTGGTTAAAAAAATAAAAAGAGTTGGTATGGAACCCCCCTACCTCGGCAGTACGTTAACTTCTCGGTTAAGGTAATATTCCTTAATAATATAATATAATATATAAAATAATAATGAAGATTCATAGGCGTCGATCGTTACACCCTGAATGATCCTCCTGATCCCTGATCACCGTCTGTAAGCCAATTACTGATCAAAATATATTCAACGAGCCCAAACACGATATATCTGCTATAAATTTTTAGGTGACTTAATTAATATAGCCTATTTTATTTGTCAATTTATTGAAGTGTTTGTTTATGGAAATAAATCAAATTTATTATTATTATTATTATCTGCTATTTATACGAAGACTGCAAAGTTGCAACAGAGTAAGATCACGTCAACTTCACAATGAACTGACTGTATTTAAATTCCAGGACAAAGTGATAAATCAGGGGTCCACTTGACGTGATCTTACCCAACAACAAGTCCAGATAACCTAGATAATAACGCTTTCGATTAAACTACAGCATATAAAGAAAAGCACATCCAAATCGGTATATTCGTTTAGGCGCTATGATGTCCAAGACAGACAAAGACATCAAACTAAAAATTTACAACGCCTATTTCTTAGTCGGTAAAGCTATTATGTTCTTACACAACATTGCACATAAATCATTTGGAAGTTTGAGTTGTTTGTGTCAATAAAAATAGTCACGCTGAATGTTCCTTACTAATTAGTCACCATTGCTTACATCTATATCTATTTTATAACTTCAGTGCCAGGTTTTAGACAAGGACTAAACTGAAAAAATCTGATGTTATTAAATTATTATTATCAACTAGAAGGTAGAAGCAGCCCTCATTAGTATCCATAATGAATATACAACTATTTATTAGCATTTCATTTACTGTTATTTCATAGTTCTATCTGGCTTTTTTGTAAATATTAATATGTGGACTAGCACTTGTAATTATAGCAATATTGTTACTTAATTATGAAACTTTAAAATGTGTTAATATGGGCTAATCTCGTTAGTAGATACTTACTCGACGTCTTTGATTGTATGGAATCAATATGAAAATGACCCTGATGCTCGATGCTTGTTAGGAACATTACGGACGAATTTAGCACACTGGAAATATAGTAGATATCGTCGGAGTTTGTTGCCATATGGCCGCGAAACTATGCGGCCGATGGAATTCGTCTATTATGAGAGAACGATACATTCAATAGCATTCACCATGTTTATTAATATATTAAAACATTGTAGTTTATTTATTATATGTTTAATAAATAAGCTAGTCATTCGAAAATAGCCAAACCATTTCCATGGGCTTAGTTTTAGCACTGGCTGTTGTAACAGTACCTTAATATACAGCTGAAATTTCAAGGCTTGTAAATATTAATTTGCATAAAAAGGCGTGGCATAGTTAGATAATGTCTGTGTGATTATTTTCCATGATCATTTAAAAAATAAACTAAATCAAAAGCATTACATTGATCGACTTAAGGGGAAAGAAATATCACAAATATATGTGAAAACACAGGCGAAAGAAAAACGTGTACGAAAAACGTAAAGGTAGGCTGCGGCTCTGCTGTGCTGTGGCAGATTGCAGAAGCCTCTATAGCCGTCGCCATCATAATAATATAGTCTAACCATCAGGTGGCCCGTCTGTTCGTCTGCCGATAAAGGAACAAAAAAAACGTGTCTCAATCAAAATCAATACCAATTTTACAGTGGCGTAGCTAGGCGTGCGGAGTGGGCCCTCGCCCACTGCCTCGCGAAGCCCCTATAAATGCGATGCCCCCAGACTTTACAACGTCACAAAAAGTGTCCGCGCATTTATACTTTTTCACTATTATAAGTTAGTCGTTCAAAGCAAGTTTAGTAGGATAGATCTACTAGGTAGATCTTGAGAACGAAAGAAAAGGGGCCTCGCTATGCGACTTCGCCCACGTTTATATTATCCCAAGCTACGCCTCTGAATTTTATTATTATTGTACGTCCTAACGTGAATCGAACATACTGCAGTAAATAATGGTCGTATCGTTTTATGCCACTATGTCCAGATTTATTATTCAAGATTTCCAATACTCGAGTACTTAGTTAAAAAAAAAAACAGAAAATTTACTGCGACGATTTGAATAAACTTATTCAGTATGTTCCACGAATTATAGACAGAATGCATTATTCATCCGAGCTGCAAATGCACTAAATACATTAGTAGAACACTCAGGCTTTGATTTATTCAATTCCAAACCTAATCTATTTAAAAAGACTGTAGCTAGGTATTGGTTCTTAAATTGTTAAGCAATGTTATTATTAGATATATATTAATTTTGTAGGTTGTATTGTGCGCGTACTTTATTTTATATTTATTGTGTACCTCTTCAAAATTTTCTATTTTATTTCTATCTGTGGAAACATGTAATTAGTGTATAGATTTACACGGTAGGCGGCTTTGCTGTGCCCTGGCTTTGCAGAAGCCTATGGACGGCGGTGACTACTTACCATCAGCTTACCTTACCAAAAAAAAAAGTGTTTGTTTGGTTGTTTTTTCTGTAACACTATTTATTTCCTTAAAATAAATAAATGTCTAATGTATTGCAGGTAGAGTATGTGTTTCTGGTAGGCGTGGGCGGCGGAGTGCCTCACTACACGGACTATGCGCGACACGTGCGTCTCGGTGACGTAGTCGTCTCCACGCCGGCGCCAGACTTGCCAGACAAGTACGTATACTTAAAAGTTTATGTCTATTGTCTGTATCTAATTCGCTAGTCGCTCGTTTGTCTCATACATATAAATGTGGAGAAAGATCGTGATTGTTTAGGTAATATTGATATGTAGTAAGAGTATATGTATATGGATATTTTATTATTCGACTGCCTCAGTGGCGCAGTTGTAATTGACAACATTACAAAATCTAAACTAGCGTAAAATAAAAATACCGTTTCTCAGGTTTTCTATTCTTAGTTCAAATATATATTATATATTTTTTTAATACTTGAGTTTCGAAGAAAAAAATATAAAACCGATAAATGCTTGATGACGTCATACATACGGTTGAATGAAATAGTTTCTTGGCTCACCTTACTATTTATTTAAAAAATCAATACATTGTCATTTGTTAAATGTCAATGTCACAAAACGTCATTAATTCGCCAACCAAAATACAGAAGTTTGAGTTGTGACAACTCACATCTGTCACTTGTTTTTTTTTTTTGAAAGCAAATGTCATTCATTACGTTTTCAGTCGTATATATGACGTCATTTGGTGCTTACGGCGATTTAGAATAAAACAAAATTCAAAGTGAAAATCATGAATGAAAATATCTGAATATTGAAAAAAGAAAAAATATGGGTCTCATAATTTTAGTTCAAGTTTCATATAGTATACAAATTGGAGTATGTTAGAAAAATGAAATGTTGTCCTTTGCGCATGCGTTACGACTGCTGTGCTGATGTCTCGGGTTCGATCCCTGGGTCAGGTAAAGTTGTATTGGGTTTTTCTATCTACAAATTCTCAGTAGGTATTAGCCCGAAGTCTGGAATTTGTGCCCGGTATGGCGATAGGCTCGCCCGCTCACATTATGGGACCGAAATAAATTTGGCGAAAAGTAGGTGTACTGGTTGCACCTCTGCCTACCCCTTCGGGGATTACAGACGTGAGTGTATATGCATATTTTAAAAGATACGTATAAGAGTACTATCTGTTGTCATGATTGCAGTTAAATAAGATCTCTAACACAGGAAATAAATGTTCCCCAAGTGTTAATAAAGGTATTATTTGATGTAATACTTTTGTTTAAATACTAAACCAATAATAATTACAAACATTAGGATTATAGGAAAAGTGTGGGTAAATGCCGATGTGTTTGCCGTGTGAATTTTAATGAGTCACTTGCCAACAAATTGAAATGAATGTTTTCTATAAAGCTTTTGTATTCGACGTGTCTTGCCTAACTCGTAGTTTTTTCCATTGATTCAAAATATCAGAATCTGTTAGAATAAGTTTATAATTTTTCCACAAATGAGTATATAATTTATTTTCCATATAAGAAAGAATACTTAGTATATGTATCATTATACTAACTAAATTTTTAATCATGTCGAATAACAAACTTAAGCTCTATTCGGCGAATGAGTGCGAAGGGCGTGGACAGCAAGATATGAATAGAAAATACCGCTGAAAAAGAATAAGATTAAATTATTTACCATTAATAGGTAGTGTTATATTTAAGGATATTATAATGGTATGCAATTACAACTGAATTAAATAAATCTACTTTAGTTTACAGTACGGCTTTATACTATCGTAAGGAAAAAATACTGAACACACATTATACTGATATGCACGCACACTAATTAAACTGTAATCGGATTACTTGAACTGTGCAAAAATCAGGCTAGACCGGGTTTTGGTATGCCGAGACGCTGTCCTTTTAACCGATTTCAAAAAAAGGAGGAGTTTCTCAATTCGTCGGAATCTTTTTAATGTATGTTCCCTGATTACTCGACGACGCCTGGACCGATTCGAGAAATTCATTTTTTGTTTAAAAGGGTTATAGTTCTATTGTAAACCTTCACCCCGCTCAGTCTATAAATTATCAATCTCTCGAACTTATTTTATAAGAGACCTCCTGTATTTGTAATAAACAAGGACTACCCTATCACTATTATATAAAGCTGTAAAATTTGTTTGTTTGGGGTGATCTCTGGTATTACTGAACCGATTCTAAAAATTCTTTCACTAATAGGGAGCTGCACTATCCCTGACTAATAGAGGGTGTATTTTATTTTGATACATACATTTTCTGTTTTAATCTGTATATATAAAAGAAGAAACTGACTGACTGACTGACTGATCGATCAACGCACAGCCTAAACGGCTGGGGTTAGAGACTAGAAATTTTGACAGTAGGTACCTTTTATTACGTAGGCATCCACTAAGGAAGGGTTTTTGGAAATACCATCCCTAAGGGGGTAAAATAGGGGATGAAAGTTTGTATGAAAAACCGTCATTTTTGAAGTTAAATTCATGAAAATTAGTATTTGGCATTTTAGTTGAAAATAAAAAATATATGTTTCAGGATTTTTGAAAATTCCGCCCCTAAGGTGGTAAAATAGGGCATGAAAGTTTGTATGAAAATCCGTAATTTTTAAGTTAAACGCATGAATATTGGTATTTTGTATTGTATACTTTTTCTCCCAAACATGACCTCCACGCGGGCGGAGCCGCGAGCAACAGCTATTTTCTATAATTATCAATCAAGACGGTAGAAAAAACGCTGTTTGGCTGTTACAACTGCGTGCGCTATTCAAATAGTGGGCAATACGTGAAAATAAAGTATTACAAATATTTTAGTCATGAGATCTATAAAAAGTTACCATAGACAACGCTACATTTTATATTTGAATTATCGAAGTATGTGATATAAAGTATTTTCGTGAACTTTATTGTTCTCATAAATTATAGAGTGGAATAAAATTGCCTGAAATAAAGTTCAATACATTTTTTATGCGGGTGACAACCGTTACTGTGCTGATCACTATCGATTTAAATATTTTCCGCGCGAGAATCGATATGCTATATAAATTAACCATCCAGGTTCCCTGTACAAACCTTCCCTATTTTGCCACCTTAAGGGGAAATTATTTATTACTTATTAAAATAATAATCATGATTTTTTATATCTTTAACCAGAGATATGATGAGTTCCCCATATAAACGTTCATCGCCCATTTCCATTTTTAAAGTTTTTTTTTCTTTGAAGATTAAGGCATTAAGTTCAAGCCAAGTTTTTTCGTAACAAATTTCATAACAATCTGTTCAGTTTAGCCGTGAAAACGTAACAAACAGACAACCTACGTCTTTAATTATACTATATATATATGGATTTATCATTTACATACTTATCTATATTTACCAACAGATACGTTTATGTATTCTGCGAAAAAGCTGAGAAAAATGACAAAGGTGGATGGGATTATGAAGTGAAACCGTACAAACCTACGAACTTCCTCCTTCAAGAGATTGCGCTGCGTCTGGCTAAAACTAAAGCACACTGGGACTCGTATGTCAATGAAGGTATTATTTCCATATTATTAAGTTACATAATGTAAAGATAATGTTTATGCAACATTTACAATTACATATCATATAGAATAATAAATACACCCAACAGTCACACACGGCACGGCAGTCACATATCCTGGCACGGCAAAGTGACCACACTGCACCTGATGGTAAGCGTAGTGCCGTCCAATTAGAGTATGGAGTAGCGAGAGACAATTTGTCCACCGCTACTCAACACAATCATGCTGGACTGCTTCTTCACACTACGCCATGGGCAAGAAGGTGAAGAAGAGGTCGAGGGTCTAGTGTCAGAGTACTCAGAAGATCGCAAAACATCGTACTATTACATCGTACTATTCTAGACCCGCGACAAAAACCGGATGTACACTGGCTGATCTCGAAACGCGACATACTTGCGTGTGCCATTATGGCGGGTTTTACACCCTGTGTACGGTGGTCGCTATCCGGGCGGATATGAATATACTACCACCTACAAAAGGTTCAATAACGTACAAAGTTAGTTTGATGTCTTACTGTCGAATTTCGACTACTGTCAATCACTATATATATGCCATTGTGTCAGGTCTGGAGCGCCTGCGCGGCGTGCCGGGGCGGTGGGAGGCGCCGGCGCGCGCCACGGACCGGCTGTGCGTCGAGCTCGGCCACGGCGCCTATATCGAGGTGTCACACCCCGCGCCGCATCCCGACCAAGTGTAAGTATAACTACGTCGTTCACTGTAAAGATTATTTAATCTGTCCGGAATAGCACATAGGCTATTTTTTATCCCGGAAAAATGTACAGTTCCCGTAGGATATTTAAGTTTTTCACAGAGCAAGGGGTTGGTTGGGGTGGGGTCGACATGAGTTTTGTAATGAGAAAATGACATAGGCCACTTTTTGTCCCAGAAAAATGCACACTTCCTATGGGATAGCAAAAATATAGAAAGGTGTAATAGCTTAAGATGTTTCCATGGATTGTGTATAGCTTTTCTTCCAAAAATACCTCCACGCGGGCGGAGCCGCAGGCAATATCTAGTATAATATAAAAGGTTTTTAATTTTAAAATTAAAAATACAACTATATGGAGGGTAGAAACATTGCACTATACTTGCGTGACGACATACAACTCAGTCCGCCTCGTGACCATGAAGGCTGTAAAGCTTTCGAAACGTCGGGATTAAAAAGTTTAATAAATCGCGATAGAATCAGGAAATCTTTTAAACAAAAAAGGATTTCTTGAATCGGTCCAGGAGTCTTCGAGTAATCGGGGAACATACATAAAAAAAAGATTAAGACTAATTGAGAACCTCCTCCTTTGTTTGAAGTCGGTTAAAAAGAAGAAACTGACTGACATATCAATGCACGGCCTAAAGAGCTGGGGTTAGAGACTTGAAATTTTGACAGTAGGCACCTTTTATGACGTAGGCATTCACTAAGGAAGGGTTTTTGGAAATGCCACCCCTAAGGGGGTAAAATAGGGTATAGGTAAAATGAATAAAATATAAATTTTTGATAATCCGTCATTTATGAATTTGCATGAAAATTGGTATTTTTGTATATGGGTATGAATAACTACGAGGGACTACGGTCCCACAACACCCAGACACGAAACAAATATCTGTCTGTTACACAAACATTTGTTTCGGTGCGGGAATCGAACCGCCTCTCGTTTCACAGCCGGCTACTCGTCCGCTGAGCCACGGAAGCTGTCGATGCTATTTAACGGTCCCATTATATTCCATACAGGTAATTCGATTCGACACTGAAGGCCAGGCGTCTCAAATTAAACAGTGCTCTATAGAAATGTGTACAAATACACCTACTGTTATAGACATTTGAGTTCGTCCTTGCATTATGTTTTTTGTCTGTATAGCCAATCGCTCATCTTCATGAATAATTAAGGTTGCACGTTCAGCCAATCGTAAACACAATAGCCACTGTCGAGAAATTGCTGAGAAGTTACCGACCGCGCGAGACGAATCTACAAGCATGGGCTAATTAATATTATTTAAAAAATAAAACATAATGGTGAGCCAATAGGGCAGTTTCCTGTGTTAAATTTTGTACATTTTTCTAAAGCAACCGAATATAATACGCAAAAGAAACTTTTTGCGAAAATAGAATCAAAATTGTTTGAAAAATTAGGTCACAATATTTATTTTAAATATTGATAGGAGCAATATTTCACAGACATGAGCGAAAATGGTTGCGTATTGGGCACATATTGCCATCTCCCTCGCACAACGGCACAGTTATCGGGATTCTGAGTACCGTGACGTCATGGTACATATCATGCTTCCTTTTGCTGCCATTTGACAATTACCCCTTCCAGCAGATTTGAATGGCGTCTAATTTACTTATTTTTGTTCGGATTCATAAAATTCTTTCGACTCTATCTACACTACCTAAACCTATGTTTTAGATAGAGTAAATTGTTGATAAAATTAATAAAAAAAAATCTAGTCAATTACCCTATTAAATAAAAAGAAGACAGGTAGACAGATATCCCGCGGAGTTTGCCGATGAATATGTTTGGTCATTCTAACTAATGTACATTGGATTTTCATTCCTTGATACGTCAACTAAACCAGTTGTATGTTGCTATTTAGTTTGTTACTTATATACCTAACTATCAGCCATATGTCCAATAACGTAGATTTGAGTTTTATTGCTATCAAAACCAGTATCTTCGCCGATACTCCATACATTAACGCTAAGTATAAATACAGACATATCACATTCACATAGGTGACTATTATATTACCTACGAGATTATTTCAATTAATCATACGTGCCATAACGGATGAAATTAAATTTACTATAAATTTACCTTATAATAATAATACTAGCCCTGTATTAAACATTGTCCCACTCAGTCCCACTGCTGGGCACGGGCCTCCTCTACTAATGAGAGGGGTTAGGCCTTAGTCCACCACGCTGGCCTAATGCGGGTTGGCAGACTTCTCACACCTTCGAAAAACTCTCAGATATGCAGGTTTCCTCACGATGTTTTCCTTCACCGTTAAAGCAAGCGATAATTAACATTTTAATACACACATAAATTTAGAAAAGTCTGAGGTGTATGCCACTTGGGTTTCGAACCTACGACTTTCGTCTTGACAGTCCGTACCGCAACCAACTAGGCTATCGCTGCTATTTATCTTATTAATGCTGATAATCGAATATAATAAAATAAGTATCCTGGTAGTAGTAAAGCTGGTGGTAGGATATTTATATCCGCCCGGATAGCAACCACCGTACTAAAACCTGCTATAGTGGCACACGCAAGTGTGTCGCGTTCCGCGATCAGCAAGTGTACATCCGGTTTTTGTCATGGGTATAGGAGTTGGGGTACGATGATTGGCCGTTCTGCGGCCTTCTGAATACTCTGACACTAGACCTTCGGCTCCTTCTTCAACTTCTTGCCCATGGCGCAGTGTGAGGAAGCAGGCCGGCATGATTGTGTTGAGTAGCGAGGGATAAATTGTGTCTCGCTACTCGATACTCTAATTGGACGGCACTGCGCCTACCATCAGGTGCAGTGTGGACAATAACATGGAAATCCCATTCACATGACCATTTAATTTAAGCAATGATTATGACTAATGCCAATAGAGTAACTACTTTCAATCAATTGCAGGCATAATATAAATAAGCTATTTAAATAGAAACAAATGGTCATTATCTAAGTTAGAAAGTGTTTTAAAACAAGGAAGCATGTGAAAATCGATATAATCTAATCGTCATATCTTTTCCGGAAATGTTAACAAATACGTAAGTGTTCCGAAGAATTCCTTTGTTAAGAAATAATCGGAAAATGGGTAGGTTTTATTTACTTTTTGGCGATTAGATATACATACGTTCATAATGTTCGCATGGTTCGGAAACAAACAAAACGAAATAGAATCATAAAAATAGGCTTTAGGTACCTCAGATTGTCTATCTCAACAAAAAGGTCATAGATAAAACAAGAGATTGGAATTGTTTTTTACTAAAAAACCTAGGTGTTGCCCGCGGCTCCGCCCGCATGGAAGTTATTTTTGGGAGAAAAGGTACCACAGGTCTCACTCACTTACTTTTGATATTATAAGACTAAAAAAAACCGTCCGTATTTTTATTTTCTTTTATACAAACGTTGTCCTGATAATAATGAAACAAAAGAATCATCCAATTTAGTGCAGTCTTTCGAAAGTGCGTGCATACATTTCGGCGATTCATTTTTATTTGAATAGTTAGAGAAACTAGTTGTGTAAAAATAATTTTACTAAAAAGTATGTATGATAAGGTGAATATATAGCTGTTTATAATTTAAATGGTATAAGATATTGCAGACGGAGACAAACCATAGAGGCCTAGGAATTTTAAAATTTATTTTAATATATTTAATTGGTAGTGGTCTTTGCTTGACAGTTCATTTAAATTGCCACAACAAATATATTGTGTAATTTTCAAGTTCATTTATTGAGCTTGTTTTTCAATAGGGTAGTTGACAGTAATTGAAAACCTAATAGAATCTTGTTTTTTATAATAGATTTTAGTCTAAAAATATAGAAAATTAAACCAATTTCTTACCTTATATGTGATTATTTAATATTTTCCAGGCACAAATATGTAAAAATAAAACATTTTCTCACGTGACATGCTACACCCATCAGTCAAGCATAACGTCACCGTACGAAACATCTAAAACGCTGAGCCAAACGTCTATTAGTTTTGCAGATAGTCACGTCACACAAGATGCCATGGCATGACAGTTAGTAGCGTTTTGGTGGGAAAAAATAAAATTGGTTTATAAAACTGCAAATTAAATCTTGAAAACTTTGAAGAATAAAATAAAACTGTTTCCCAATAACAGTCAATTAGCCTATTACAATTTAGCAGTCGGGTTCTGGTTTCCTAACAATTTGGTTTTTACGGATAATGTTATTCGTACCTGATGGAAATTCAGCAGTATAGTATTTGTTAATAAAATGTGAATCACTTTGTGTTGGAAAATTATTGTACGTCATAAATTTCCGCGGCGTATTCATAACTAACATAGGTACTAGCAGCCCGATCACGTACACATCTATTAAACCCTCTGACAATAGGAAAATAAAACCATAACCATAAATAGCTAATGTTAGCGTTACATTGATGTAGTCACATAAATTACCATGTCGTTCAATGATTGCGCCAAAATTCGTCAGGTAGAGAGCGTTGCCAATATATTTTACATTGATAAATTAGTCAAGTAAAGAATTAAATTAGTAAGTCTGGCTTTACTCGCAATTAATTAATTGACTTGACGTAGACTATACGTGACATACCTGTCATGACCTACGGTGTTGAGACGTGGACACTCACAGTACGGCTGGTCCACCAGTTCAAAGTCGCTCAGCGAGCTATGGAACGTGCTATGCTCGGAGTTTCTATGAAGGATAAAATTCGTAACGAGGTTATCCGACAGAGAACCCAAGTCATCGACATAGCACACAGGATTAGCAAGCTGAAATGGCAGTGGGCTGGCTATATCTGTCAAAGGACCGACAACCGCTGGGGTAAACGAGTTCTTGAGTGGAAACCGCGATTCGGCAAGCGTAGTGTAGGACGCCCTCCAGCTAGGTGGAGTGACTCGTCGAGTCGTATATTCAAAATCATTTCTAAAGATTTTTCCAAGAAGCCTTTTCTAAAGTTACGTGTGTATTAAATGTTAATTATTGTTTGCTTTAACGGTGAAGGAAAACATCGTCAGGAAACCTGCATACCTGAGAATTCTCATACGAATGTCGAAGGTATTTTAAGTCTACCGAACCGCATAAGGCCAGCGTGGTGGACTAAGGCCTAACCCCTCTCGTTAGTAGAGGTGGCCCGTACCCAGCAGTGGGACAATGTCTTATACAGGGCTATTATTATTATTATATTAATGTAATTATCTTGTATTATTTCCTGTATAGAGACTCTAGTGCGTCTGATGAGTTGCGCGTGCACTGCGCGCCGGTGGCGGGGGGTCGTGCGGTGGCGGGTGCCGGGGAGGCGCGCGCCGCGTTCGCGTCTCACGCACGTGCGCTCGCGTACGACTGCGAGCTTGACGCCGTCCTCGACAGTGTCGTCGGGAACTGCAAAGACTGCTTCGTCTCTGTCCGAGGTAAACACCACCGTTCTTATTTTTTTTTGTGGGACGCTTAGCCCTACTCTCCTTCCCCTAACGCCTTAAAGCTAGGGTCTTTATTATCGCTCCCTGTTTTCCTACTCTCCTTTATTTTATACTCTGTCCTCACATGCACTCTTTTTCCTACTCTAAGATTTATTTATTTTCAATTTTTTACAAGTTTAGCTTATTCTTCTTCTTCAGCCTTTGGACGCCCAGTTCTGAACATAGGCCTCCGTTAAAGATTTTGTTCAAAGGGGGGGATTTACCATGGTGGAAGTTAGCAGGTTTTTTATATTTCCAAAATACAAGTCGGCACTACTTTGCCGTGCATACGTTATTGTAATGTAAAGTGTGTTGTGTTAAAAAAAATACCATGGGGTTTCTTCCAGGACTTCCCGTAGGATAACTACGTTCCGAACTGCCAGTAGCTGAATAAACTATGAACTTGTGTTATTCAGACCGAAACCCCTGTCTTCTGACATATACATTATACATCACATTAGTTCAAAAAGAACATCCCGCTGGAATTTTGCTTACTATCTCGAGCATTCCTGTATTATGTGAAATCTTCCTGATTCTTCTAGTTTTACAGCCTCCGTGGCGCAGTTGACGAGTAGTCGGCTGTGAAACGAGAGGCCGTGGGTTCGATTCCCACACCGGGACAAATGTTTGTGTGACTGGATGTATGGGTGTTGTGAGACCGAAAGTCTTTTGTAGTCCTTGATACCCACAACACAAGACTCGTATCTCAGTGCGGGGTCAGGAGGGTTACTTTTGACACTCGATTTAAATTTAAAATTGGGATTGGATTCGAAAACTGTACAGTTGGCAGTCTCGAACGCAAAACCAGCGCACGAATTAACCGAACACGGCGGATTTTTCAATAACTAAATGAAATAGAGTATTTATTTTCTAGATTAGAATTAAAACTGTATCGAGTTCGAGATTGGAATTGATTTCAAAAGTAGGCCTACAGGGCTATGTGTGTGACTGTTACGTGTTATTTATTTGTAAACCGATGTTGTATGCTTTGTTTTGAAGGTATCTCGGACTACCGCGACGGCACCCGCGGCAAGGAGTGGCAGCCTCGCGCCGCGCTCTGTGCCGCTGCTGTTATGAAAGCCATCGTCTCTGCCATGGATCCGCCTACTGACTAAACTTAACGATATGTCGACAAATCATTTCTCACGTACACACGTAGCGTTATATCTAGTACCTACAACGCTAATGTTGATTCATTACCACATAACACACTGTATTTGGACCTTAAAATTATTATACCTTTTACGTATAAAAATTTCTATATGACATCACGTTTCAATAGAAATTATATTAGATAGGACAGATTCGTAAAAACTTATAAATTTGAAAGTTATCTACATATTTATTAAGAACATTTCAAATGATAATTAGAATGTTGACATAAAAAACATTATTTCATAATAAGATCCTTTAGCGTAGTTAGTTTGAAATAGATAATTTATTTACAAGTTAACTTGCCTTAAAAATGTGTTATTAAAAAGTAAACATTTATCTTGACTGAGAGTTATTTACAATGTTTATCGACTTCGGTAGTGAAGTGAAATATAATCTTATTTGTGATATAGACTAAAAGTTTCCTGAAACCTACATAGTCTAAGCCTGAAACATATATTGAGTAAGATTGCCTAATCTTTTGAGTAATTTTATTATGGTAGACAACATATCAAATATACAGGCTCAAAATATCTTCCCACTTGCGAGGCCAAATAACTTCTAAATATCCAAATGCTGGCTGTTTGGTCACGTTCCAAGTGTTCTCTATACTAACTTATAGATTTTGTTTTCGTTAGCAAGTAGAATAAAGTACACAATATAATAATTTATTATAATATACCAGAACCTACAATATACCTTAGTCATTAGATTAACACATTTATATTATTATACTAAACTACTGCCACTATGGCCTGAACATATAAATTATTAACATATTGTATTGGACAAAGTTGTTACTGTTGTGAGTTAAATTTAAAACCAAAGTTTAGACTTTTGGATGTTTTTTTGAACACCAAGTCTAGTCGCCTAAAAGTAAACACGTTGTTGACCATTTTATTGTAAAATCGCATGGGTTTATAATCTTTGTTTATTTATACATTATTGCAATATGTAGGTGCATGTTTATTCATTAAGCGAGTAATATACCCCTTTGTAATGATGTATCGTTGCTAGACAATCTAACTTGCATTTAAGTATGTCACAATTTTATTTATTTATTGAGCCTTGTTTAAAATAATTTATATTTAAAATATTTGTATATTTGTGAAAGTAAGCGAGTAACACACATTAGCATTATTTTGTCTTTTGCACAAATAAACAAATAAAAGAAAAATATCGTATTATTACCACCTTTTAGCCCGCGAGGTTTTTTTTGTAAGAAAACTTGTACAATCCAGAAACCTGTACATATTATGCATGTATCATACATATAAACCTTCCTCTTGAATCACTCTATCTATTAAAAAAGCGCTTCAAAATCCGTTGCGTAGTTTTGAAGATTTAAGCATACATAGGGACGGACAGCGACAGCGACTTTGTTTTATACTATGTTAAGATACGTGAAAAGAATACTTATAAGGATCATACTTATTGCCCGCAGTGAGGAGTGAGAGCTTTGGCATAGTTATATGGAGAAGGACTGCAGAAATATTAATATATGTTTTACAAAACATAGCACATACGCTATTAGTTATTTTCTTGTTTTTGACAAAAGAACTTCTAACTAACTATATAGCAGCGATAGCCTAGTTGGTTGCGGAACGGACTGCCAAGATGAAAGTCGTATGTTCGAAACCCAAGTGGCATACACCTCTGACTTTATTTTAAGTTATGTGTGTATTAAATGTTAATTATCGCTTGCTTTAACGGTGAAGGAAAACATCGTGAGGAAACCTGCATACCTGAGAATTCATATAAGAACTTCGAAGGTATGTGAAGTCTACCAACCCACATTAGGCCAGCGTGGTGGACTAAGGCCTAACCCCTCTCATTAGTAGAGGAGGCCCGTGCCCAGCAGTGGGACAATTTTTAATACAGGGCTCATATTATTATTATAATTGACAAAATAACTTCAATATCGTTCAAACTTAAAATATGCATTACGCTCCAATTTTGACCACCGAGCTACTACTTGTTGGTATGTAATAGGCTATCGGACAGGTTTTTGATTTTTACAAAATCAAGTTTAGTGAGTAACGCAAATACCTACTAGATGCCTTAAATAGATTGCAGCGGCAGTAATCTGTATTGTCTCTCGCTACTTGATACTCTATCTTAAAGGCACAATGCTTACAGTCACGTGCGGGCTGGTCACTTTTCCGTAGAAAAAAAATATCTTCAAAGGTTCTCCAAAAGTAATAGATTATTCAGAACCTTAAGAGTTTATTTCGGGTTCCAATTACTTACTTGTTGGAACTGGTTCTTTGTGGATCAAATATTATTTATTTCACGGAAAGCAGTGTGTTAATAATTCATAAATTTAACATTCATGTGCGAACGCCTGCACCTTAAACATTAAAATAATTTTATGGCTTGTTATTTTTTTCATTAAATTATTATTTTGCAGTTAGATTTTATGATTTTTAATAATTTATTTTTAACTAAATAATTATATATGAGTTAAGTTATATAAGGATTCTTTGGGCGGGTATATCCTAGGTGTAGATATATGTGCGTGTATATCAAGATGTTAAAATTAGTAAATTTTTATCATTTCTATACCTAGTACCAGTAACTCAACAATTAAAACTATTGAACTTTGTATAGTGAAATAAAACAATTTATAAACATTTCATCCTTTTAATAGTTGATATCATACTTAGTAGTCGTCACCCATTATACTTAAAAGCTAACAGATTTTTTTTTAACCAACTTCATAAAAATTCACTTACTCTATAGGAATGTCAGCTTATTAAAACTGATAACGTGATTCTTCATGCAATATTCTGGAACCGAAATGCTTATTCTGCAAATAAAACGTAACATAAACTTTAAAGTTCATAAAAGCACATTTAAGAAGCTGTCATAATTACTAAATTTTATACCCGTTTTCACTTTGGTTGACTGCTAGATTTTTTGTGTAGACTATATTTTTTTAATAACTAACAATGCATTTTTTTTATTCTAACGAGTAGAAATAAAAACTGGTATATACATTATCTAGGTGGTGAATAATATGTTTATGGGAGGGAAATCTTTAGTATTTATTTATTGTGTAGAGCCTCTGCAATACTGATGATTTTAAGTTCTAAGGACAATGGCTAGCTGTTAAAAAAATATTTATAATGAATTCTAAATAAATAATATTATTTTTAGACTGCCTTGGTGGCGCAGTTGTAATTGCGCATGCGTTACAACCGCTGTGCTGAGGTCTCGGGTTCGATCCCCGGTCGGGTAAAGTGATATTGGGTTTTTCTATCTAGAAATTCTCAGTATTTGCCCGGAGTCTGGAACCTGTGCCCGGTATGGCGATAGGCTCGCCCCCTATCACATTATGGGACCGAAATTTGGCGAAAAGTGGGTGTACTGGTTACACCTCTGCCTACCCCTTCGGGGATTATAGGCGTGAGTGAGTGTATATGTATGTATGTATGTAATTATATTAATATGGCTGTGATATCATATTTGATATCACTCATGAATAATTTTGGTTTTTGTCAGTTCAGTTGATCAAAATTGTATCTGAGGTATCTTAAAAATTTCGAAACAAATCAATAGATTATTTCAAGACAAATAGAATAATACTTAGTTTTTTTTATATGGGTTGTTAAAAGATTCACGTGAATAGTTAAGATGAGATTTATATTTAAGAGCAAATAGAAAGGGTTTAATAAAAAAAACTACTCAAATTAGACCAATAGTTTAATTAGAATAAAATTCTTACAAAATAAATGTCTACATTTATTTTCTTTGTAAATATTGTATCACTCTTTATATTAAATTTTTACTGTCACACAAATGTACTTTTAAAAACTTAGAAGTAGAGTATTCTCCTTTAATAATATTTTCTTAGGATATGTCTTAGTTTATCCACTTTTTGCTGAAGTTTCTAGCACATTTAATAAAAAGCTAGTCTTAATAGGTACTTATTAGTTATTACGTTGACTATAGCACAACGCATCTGCTGTGTTTTTAAATGCGCGCTGTATATGCAGCTTGCGTTATAGATTTTCGTATTGAACAAATAGTGATGCTAAATCAAAGGTGGACCTCGGCAACATCAGCTTTGCGAGGTTTCTTTTATATCCAGTCAGGACGAAAACATTCAATTAAATAAGGTGAATTATACACTAATGTATGAAAGATGAATGATTGCAAATCAAATGCCGACAAATATTACACAAATTAAAATAGACGAACTTTTCTGTTTTTATCCTTACTGAATTTTTTCAATCAAATTAAAATTCATTACAAGACCTGAGAGTTATTAAAATATACTTCATGTTAACTTTGTGCAGGATTAATACATGTAACAGAGTATTTAAGGGCAGAAGTACCTTACATATCCTACTACTAAATTATGATGCCATGATATATTCTAGTGTTTTAATTCATGTGACCTAAGGTCAAAAATAAAAAATCTGATATTACGGCTAATATTCTGCAGGAAATTATTGAAAATCCTTTGATGTGGTATAATCATTTGGAATGCTATTATAAATATCATTTTTTTTACAGTTGAATACCCTAATGATGTGCCGTATTTAACTAACCATGAGTGAATATTATATGATGTGTGATTGTATTAGCACAAAAATGGGCTTAAGCATTCACCACGACCAAAAAATGCACATTAACGTTTATTAAAATCATGGATAAGTCACACAGTTTAAACAGAAAATATAATTAAGTTTTTCATTGCAAGCCACATAAGGTACTTACTATGTGATCTTAATACAAATAGGAAATTCAATGATGTTAATGTGTCTCTTGAAAATGATTTATATATATTTGTAATTTTTTTATTCTATTATTTTATACTATTATATTTTGATGTTAAAAATGTATCTATTAAGATAATATGCAGAGATATCATTATTGAGTGACAAGTCATTCCTATTCTTATTTAGATTGCATAGTAATAGTGTGCATACACAAAAGCAGTGTTTCATAAACAAATCATGTTACTTGCATCAGTCTAGAAGCATGGCGTCTGTTGTTTGGCATGGTCACATTGTTACTGTTGATCTTCTATAATTTCAAAACAATATTATTCAGAATAGCAATTTTATTCATAAAAATATCAAATTCACTGCAGGCAGTTGATGTTATGTAAAATGTTTTAAAGTCTTTCCACAATATGTATAAACATGCCACATAGCTACTTACCAACATATTTAACTTCATCGAATGCTTTTCTAGCTTTCTTGAGCTCTTCATTCATAGTAAGTAAGTCTTTGACACGGGCATATTTGCGTGGATCCTTACGTACTAAAAATATTATATCTTCAACTTGTACTCGACCAGTTCTACCTACTTCCATTGCTCTATAAAGAACAAATACACTAATAGTACATACAAACAAAAGTATTTTATAATCTAAACTGCGAATATTAATTCATTCCAGGATGTAGTATACCAAAAAAAATTTGCTTACCTATGTGTTGTTTCAGTGATGAACTCTATAACTAAATCTTCTAAAAAGTCCACACTCTCTGTATATGGGTTCCGATCATCTCCGAATCCGTACATCATACATCGCAATTCTTTACTAAAAAGTCTTTTCCGGCCAGATGCTGTTGCCCCTAGTTGCTGTTCGGTGTCATCGTCATCGAACTGTAGCCAAACAACAAAAATATGGTATTAATTTATATTCGAGTAAAACTTTTACCGTATATTATTCCAAACTCTTATGGACTAATTTACCTGGTCGTAATTATCTGCAATATCAGGAGTTGGAGTAGTCATTATAAATTTCTCTTTCTTACAATTACAACTACTTATATATATTTTGAAGTAGAAGGCACCACAGAACAATTTTACGTAATAAATTGAACCCGATTATTCTAAAATGTCTCAGTCATACTTTTATTATTTACCATTTTTTTCTTTGTTTTTTATTCGTCCGAAAGACAGGCTATAGTAAATCGACCATACTGCCTAGTCTTACGTTTATTAAATAAATTATACACATTTTGTATTCAATTCACAGGGCTGACATTCCTTTTATAATTCCCAAAAGAGCAGGATGCACTTATTACGAAAAAGCTAAGAGCAATAGAAATAGACATACTATTTGCCGTCACTATCTGAGTTTCACATTTTTTTGATTGACTTTTGTTATTCTTGGTCAGATAGTCTGAATGTCAACAAAATATATATCCGTGATTGTAGAAATATATACATAATTATATTTATTTATTTATTTATGCTTTATTGTACACCAGAATACAAATATTAACAGTACATTGCAATAAACTTAAAATAGAATGTACAAACGGCGGTCTTATCGCTAACTGCGATCTCTTCCAGACAACCTTTACATGGATTCGATCTGAAGAGACACAAAAGTAATGGGTAGTCATCGTAGGGAAATAGACATACTATGATGTACAGCAAAATACATAGACATAACATACATACTTATACTTCATACTATAATATACTACATAAATTAAATATCTTATTATAAATTGTGTTTGAATCATAGATTTAGTATATATATAGATGAGGCATAGGCGTACACCCGAAAGGGACAGGTGAACTCTATGGGGCTACCAACTAACATTATTTTACCCAGTTCATGAAATCTCAGGTGTGCGTGTTTCATGTTAAGATAAAATTTAAAATTTTATGAGACATAGACATAATATTATAATTTCTTGAAAAGGAAACTCACAGTTACATAATAGGCACAATAACTTTACTAACAGTGAAAAATTAATTTTGTATATAGGTACCCAGTGAACACATGATCTTGATATGATATAACAGATAAGTCATAGTTAGATAATGTCACGTTTATGTAATTTTCACGTATAAGTAACATCCTTTATTGGTATTATTTATGATATAATTCTGACATCATAACTATATAATATTAATATCCTTTTCTACGTACATTTGACGTAGCAATGATTTGACAGGTTAATTTTCTCACGCAAAACTAATGTTTTAAGACATAATTATTCTAAACTTAATATGTTTTTAGGTAACGTCAGTCAAACATTATTTCGGTATTACGACCTAAGTTACTAACTGCCCGATAATAATTATACCTAAATGTTTCAATTATTATTCCACATTTATTCGTGCATTATTAAACTTTATCTCTGATCATCTGCTGAATCCTCCGCTTAGACAAATTATTTAGCATAAGGTTGGGCATGCTGATATTTTTAATTAACCCCGGAAAAAAATTAAAACCTTAATATATTTTGTTTTTAACAGTTTGTTGCAGAACTTTTTTAAAAGAAGCTACTAAGCCGTTCGATAAACGTGATCTTTATTTATAAATATAACTAATAAATTGTCGGCTCGAAAATAACTTATTAAAATTACAAGAATGAAATCATATTTTCATTAATAATCAAAATATGTATTATGATGTAATGACTTGGATTTATTAATAAAAGTAATAATATGCACGGGAAAATATTGACATAAGACGTTATAAATGAATTTCTAGCATTAAAGAAATAGTTTAATACTTACTTTAATAAAATAATGTTAATTTTACAACAATTTTAAATAAAACGAAGACTGGGCTTAGGCTTTACTGCAAATAATTCCATGTTAAATATACTACGTTTGATGAGGCTGTATGATTTGAACCCTTTGCCTTCAAATTTGGCGCGCACACCGCTCAATGATGGCGCCATTTTCACTGAACATAGACGAGCGAGTGTCTTGGATAATAATTACAAATGATTTTTTACATCGCTTAATAAGTTTTTAACATAACGACAAATTTTACTTTATTATTGGCTATTTGTAATATCACCTGGGAATAAGTATATCCTTATAATTTTTAATTTAAAATTGTGACTGTTAATAATAATATATTTAGACGTGTCTGTTTTAGATAATGAGAAATTTATAGTATAATCATTTTCAGATCAAACTTATACTGCAAATCGGTGAGTCTAACGGAAAAGAGTATATGGACAGAATATTTAAGAAAATATTTTCACCGTTTGCCAAATGGCAGAACGGGATGGGAGAATCTCAAAATATCCTGTTAAAGATTTGACTCTGAAAAATATAAATCAAGGTACAGACACTATACATTTTTTTTTAAATTTATTATTAAAATTAAAATGAAGCTAACAATTTTTCCATTCCAGAAACTATATTGACGAAATTTCCTTTTTGGGGTTCTGCCGAATTTGGAAAAAATCGCTGGTAACCAACTTGGATTTCAACTTACGACTTGGTAACCGACGCGCAGTGGAACAACTCGGTCAACAAAAAAAAGCTAAACTGTAGCAAACAACAGTCAATAATTTTATTCTTATATATTATTTGGTTGGTTATTATCCAGAAATTGTAACAGATTTCTTATGTTATGTATAAATACTTGTGAAATAAAAAATAAGAAATAATTTGTTGTTTTAATTAGTTAAAAATCAATAATTTAATAAAAATAAAAAGCTACATCAATGTAATTTCTAAATAAATGAAGCGTCATTATTCCGTCAGTAGTACGTAAAACTGAGTATATGAGGATGTCAGGTTGTCATCATCATTATGTCACGTGACTTACGTCACTATCTGACGTCACTAAGTTCGAAATAATGAGTCATTTATGAGTCAGTCCTTAGTCTTATGTTATGTAAAGCATGATATTGAACGACATCATACTGATGTCATATTTACATAAACGTGTTCACTGGGTATTGTGAATGCTCATATTTTTAGCAAGTCATTAACGGTCAAGGGTCCATCCTGTTGTCACCGACTAAGGAATAAGTAACAAACTAGGAATATTCGAAATTTTAGTTTATTTGGCATGCATGATTAGTATATGATTGTGTTTGAAATATTGGTAGTAGTGCATAGCTTAAATTGTTATTTTTAGTTCCTTTGCAAATTCTTGCGGGAACAGTTTATACTTTTTTTTTTCTCTTAATATCATAACTAACCAGGTAGAAAATAGTTTAACTAAATGTGGTGTGATGTAGGTAACAGCACGTGCGACCCTGTGACGGGCAAGTACTCGTGCCCCAGCGGGTACACGGGCGTCACATGCGAGTACCCGTGCCCGCTCGGCACCTACGGACTCGACTGCGGACTCAAGTGCAACTGTAAGAACGGCGCCGACTGTCACCATGTCACCGGTAAGTGCACTCACTCTATAACATGGGGTGTGATGTAGGTAACAGCACGTGCGATCCTGTGACGGGCAAGTACTCGTGCCCCAGCGGGTACCCGTGCCCGCTCGGCACCTACGGACTCGACTGCGGACTCAAGTGCAACTGTAAGAACGGCGCCGACTGTCACCATGTCACCGGTAAGTGCACTCACTCTATAACATGGGGTGTGATGTAGGTAACAGCACGTGCGATCCTGTGACGGGCAAGTACTCGTGCCCCAGCGGGTACCCGTGCCCGCTCGGCACCTACGGACTCGACTGCGGACTCAAGTGCAACTGTAAGAACGGCGCCGACTGTCACCATGTCACCGGTAAGTGCACTCACTCTATAACATGGGGTGTGATGTAGGTAACAGCACGTGCGATCCTGTGACGGGCAAGTACTCGTGCCCCAGCGGGTACCCGTGCCCGCTCGGCACCTACGGACTCGACTGCGGACTCAAGTGCAACTGTAAGAACGGCGCCGACTGTCACCATGTCACCGGTAAGTGCACTCACTCTATAACATGGGGTGTGATGTAGGTAACAGCACGTGCGATCCTGTGACGGGCAAGTACTCGTGCCCCAGCGGGTACCCGTGCCCGCTCGGCACCTACGGACTCGACTGCGGACTCAAGTGCAACTGTAAGAACGGCGCCGACTGTCACCATGTCACTGGTAAGTGCACTCACTCTATAACATGGGGTGTGATGTAGGTAACAGCACGTGCGATCCTGTGACGGGCAAGTACTCGTGCCCCAGCGGGTACCCGTGCCCGCTCGGCACCTACGGACTCGACTGCGGACTCAAGTGCAACTGTAAGAACGGCGCCGACTGTCACCATGTCACCGGTAAGTGCACTCACTCTATAACATGGGGTGTGATGTAGGTAACAGCACGTGCGATCCTGTGACGGGCAAGTACTCGTGCCCCAGCGGGTACCCGTGCCCGCTCGGCACCTACGGACTCGACTGCGGACTCAAGTGCAACTGTAAGAACGGCGCCGACTGTCACCATGTCACCGGTAAGTGCACTCACTCTATAACATGGGGTGTGATGTAGGTAACAGCACGTGCGATCCTGTGACGGGCAAGTACTCGTGCCCCAGCGGGTACCCGTGCCCGCTCGGCACCTACGGACTCGACTGCGGACTCAAGTGCAACTGTAAGAACGGCGCCGACTGTCACCATGTCACCGGTAAGTGCACTCACTCTATAACATGGGGTGTGATGTAGGTAACAGCACGTGCGATCCTGTGACGGGCAAGTACTCGTGCCCCAGCGGGTACCCGTGCCCGCTCGGCACCTACGGACTCGACTGCGGACTCAAGTGCAACTGTAAGAACGGCGCCGACTGTCACCATGTCACCGGTAAGTGCACTCACTCTATAACATGGGGTGTGATGTAGGTAACAGCACGTGCGATCCTGTGACGGGCAAGTACTCGTGCCCCAGCGGGTACCCGTGCCCGCTCGGCACCTACGGACTCGACTGCGGACTCAAGTGCAACTGTAAGAACGGCGCCGACTGTCACCATGTCACCGGTAAGTGCACTCACTCTATAACATGTGGTGTGATGTAGGTAACAGCACGTGCGACCCTGTGACGGGCAAGTACTCGTGCCCCAGCGGGTACACGGGCGTCACGTGCGAGTACTCGTGCCCTCTCGTTACGTACGTTTTAACTATAAGACCACCTATTAAACATTGATCACCAGATCAATGAATTCTTTAATTAATATTTTTTTGTTACGATTATTGTGGCTATTATGTGTTTGTTTGTTGCAGGGGTGTGTCAGTGCCTGCCGGGGTGGCGCGGGTCGCGGTGCACGGAGGCGTGCGGTGCGGGGTGGTGGGGCGCGGGGTGCTCGCAGCCGTGCCGCTGTGCGCACGCCGCCGCCTGCCGACCCAACGACGGATACTGTCGCTGTCCGCCCGGATACACCGGACACTACTGCACGCAGTGTCAGTACCAACTGTACACCACACAAACCCACACCACACTACACTTTAGTCACAGCATTGAACAGTTGTACGATTCCTTGGTCAATCATATACAAATTTTTATGATAATGCTGTGAATATACTGATGAATAAAGATGAGGACAACCTCTATGGCGGGCGAGTAGCTGGCTGTGAAACGAGAGGCCATGGGTTCCATTCCCGCACCGAGACAATTTTTTTGTGACAGACAGATGTTTGTTTCGGGTCTGGGTGTTGTGGGCCCGTAGTTTCTCGCAGTTGTTCATATCCACGATACAAGTTTTACCTAGTGTGGGCTTAGAACTATGTGTGTGACGGTTCAGTGTTCTGTTCTGAAATATTCAAAATGAATAGGATAAACTTGACAATGTCCTTGCTAAATTAATAATATGATAGAGTGCGCGCAGCCCTTGATTGTTCAACGCAAACTGAACTGTTAAAATGAACTTAAAGTAATTGTGTACGCGCCGCATATAAAAGCTGACCTAAAAAAATGTGCGGTTACTCCGTACAGCAGTTATTATTATAATGATATAATATTTTAAAAAAGTATGGTCTATAACTATCCCCCATTGTATCTTATTATCAAAAGCGACCGGAAAAATAAGTCATAATATTATTGTTTGAACGTTGTTTTTTTTTTATTATATTATTTTTATAATGATGTGTGTCGTGTGGCGTGCAGTCTGTCCGGAAGGCTACTTCGGCGACCACTGCATGTCGGCGTGTAACTGTTCGTCGACGGGCAGCTGGACGTGCGACCCCGTGCAGGGCTGCGTGTGCACGCGCGGGTACATCGGGGAACAATGTTACGTGCATGCCATTGGCGCCATCGTCAACGGAGAAAACGCCGGTCAGTCTTCACTATGCCACACTATACACACAAACACATATATACACATACACATACATACACAAATACAAATATTCACATATACAGATACACATATACACCTATACTCATTGGTCTAATGGCTCAGAAACCGGCCAGATTTTAGGATCTAATATTAGGTCCGGCAATCACAGTGTGACGATAGGTTGCGTATCATATTATATGATGGCATTAACCTTGGCGAAGTATGAGTGTACTCGTTGCAATTTCGCGTGAGTTAAACAGGGTTGTCAATGTTTCTTTGCATATCTTTGTGTTTTAATTACTTGAGATGCAAAAACTAAAATGAGAAAGTTATTGTTGAAAATTTATTGTAATACCATAGGAGACGTAGGAACAATTCGAGTGCTCGGTTAGAACTCTTGATTGTGTAACACACTATAACCTTATACACAAAACTAAGTCTAGTTACACACTTCACCTTTTATTTTGGAAAAATATAATATATATATATATTTTTTATTCTGACGCGGCAAAGTGACCACACTGCACCTGATGGTAAGCGCAGTGCCGTCCAGATAGAGTATCAAGTAGCGAGAGACAGTCTATCCCTCGCTACTAAACACAATCATGCCGGACTGCTGTTTAGCGTCTTCACATTACGCCGAAAGGACCCAGGATCATAGCAGGGAGGGAACACGGAACACTCAATTACATGTTGATATAATATACAGAAATTGTTATCTTTATCTTTATATATATAATTCTACTGTATGTATGTATGTATGTCACTGAACTCCTTCTAAACGGCTGGACCGATTTGAATGTTTTTTTTTGTATGCATTTGGGTGGCGCCCTGGATGGTTTAGATTGACAAATCAGCCCGGCAGATGGCGCTGCAGTCGGTGTGGCGCTGCTTTTATGGGCAGAACGAAGTCTGCTGGGCCCGCTAGTGTGTATATATGTGTAATGTATATGTGTGTTTGTGCGTGCGCAGGCTCCCCGAGCCGCGGCGTGGTGGCGCTGCTGGTGGTGCTGTCGCTGGCGTGCGCCATTGGCGCCGTGCTGGTGCTGCTCTACTACCGCACGCGCGTGCGACATCTCAAGCGGGAGATCGCGCACGTGCACTACACAGCCGATCCCAACTTGCAGCCAGGTAGGACTGGCCGTTAGAATCAACGAACCGTTTTTAAACTGTTTTTCTACTGTTAAGGAGTCAACCGTTTTCTCTTTACCGTAAAACTAGTTGAATTTATCAACCTGTTTCATTCAACGTCGTTGAATCAACGGCAGACGCTAACAAAACGGTACATTAACGTATAGATCTATTTCTGCAAACCAGTTAAAAAGTCAACTGGTTTTTAACCAGTTGACCGTTTATAGGAAACGTTTTCATTTCGTTATCGAAAAACGGTCAACGACCCACCTATACAGCCACAGACACACACACACACGTAAAAAAAAAACATTAGTAAATTTCTGGAAAACTGACAGCGCGTTTTCTATGAATTTAGTCTTGCATACCGATAAATGTAATCACGCATGCGAAGCTGCAAGCTATAAGAAATTACAAATAAACAGAGTTAAGAATTCAGCAAAGCAGATTTTTTATGAGAGAAGAAAAGCTAAAACCATTGGATAAAAAAATTGTAATCTATGAAAGCGTCTCAACTCTGATGCGTTGAATTTAAAATCTGCGTTTAATATTGTGCATTTCTCAATCGAAATTAGTACCTGCTATAGATACGTATTTTTTTATTTTTTTAATAGAGCAACAGCACTTCGACAATCCTGTGTACTCCTTCCAAAATTCGACACGTAGTGACGATTCAGCAACGTTACTCAACAACGCAACACAGTTCGTGAACAACCTTGGTCCCTCGAGTAAACTGAGCAACACAACCATGGAGAAGTTGAGAATGCAATCATCGAGCTCTAGCGATAGTAAGTGTTCTTTTATTATATTCTCTCGTAAATAAAAGTAATTATTTAGAGCACATTTGTACAATCTCTGTATATTATTTCTCAAGGGGTTATTTGTTGCTAGGCCATAACTTCCATACTTCTTCACTGAATATAATGGTTCCAACATCCTTTTCAAGCTTATTTTATTAATAACGCAAGTAACATAAAATAAAAATGTTTAAAAATTATAGGTTTTGCAAAAAAAAGGTGAATAGATAACCGTGTCATCTGTTGACAAGAGAATTAACTAATATGTTGTATTGTAAATTTAGGATTACACGCATAGACAAATTTAGAAAGCGCCATCTATTATCGTATTAGACCAATTTCGTTACTATTTTGTAGATTAAAATATTTAAATTAATAAATATCAACATTATTTATTTCTACTTTATTATATTACGTAAGTGACCACTATCGTTTTTTTTATCTTGGCACGGCAAAGTGCAGCTGATGCAGTGCCGTCCAGTTAGAGTATCAAGTAGCGAGCGACAGTGTAGGTGCGAAGTATTCGCACAGGTCGGCTAGTATAATCTTTATTTAAGAATGTAATTTGCTTTGAATATGTGATTGTGATTGCTTTGAATGGTGATGCAATATTTTCAATCCTTTATTGGAGCTAAAAGCTATAAAACTTAGTCTTATGTTACCTAATTAAGTATTATTATATTGTTAGGTAAAACGACTGACCACATATTATATTTAATATATTATATATACTGAAGACAACTGACACTAACTACACGCACACTAATTGAACTGCAATCGGATTACTTGAGCTGGGCACAAATAGGGCTAGACTGCGGCTCTGGTATACTGAGGCGCTGTCTTTTATTGTAAACCTTCACCCCGCTCAGTCTATAACACATCAATCAATCAATCTACCCGAACTTATTTCATAAAATACCCCCAGTGTTTCTATAAACAGGGACTACCCTAAATGTATTATTTATTCTTACAGCTTATGACCCACTATCATCGCTGAAGAATAAAGATGCTGATGCAAATAACCCCAACTTGTATCAGTATGTTGACGACAACAAACTGGATCACGTATATGACGAAATTAAACATAAAGAGGGATATGGTAATGTATTTAATACCTTTACATAGATAACTATTTATACATAAGAAATGTGGTCATGTAAACTGTATATTGAATAGTGAAACTATGATTATTATTAGTATTTAGTAAAACCATAGAAACCATACAAATGGAAAGTGTGTGATAAAATATGCCACAATTTTTGTGTTGGACAGGGGTGTAACATATATAAAAGAATGTATGTAACAAACAAGTCGCCCAAGATGTTGACCTGAGAAGTAGAATACACAATTTTTTGTCAGTAGGAGTCAATGGACTCTGTGGCGCAGAGGGCCAGTATCCGGTTGTGAACAAATATTTGTCCCGGGTCCAGACTTAAAGTACTACGACGACACAAAGCTTTTGTGGCGTTAAGGCTTTGTTTGTGATTGCTGGGTGTATTTATTTAATTATCTATTGTACAGTGACATTAGATAGCTCGGTGGAGTAGTGGTGTGAGTAGTTGTTGCGAGTCCCGGGGTTCAATAAATGTAAACTTGTAGTAGTAGCAATCACTGATTTATTGTTAAATCACAACCGTTAGCGATTATTACTCTGGTGCGAGACGAGTGTTGGGGTCAGCGTTTGATATTGCACATACGATGTATTAGAAACGTTCGATACAAGTAAATTGCCGAGTTGGCTAAAATGCTTATTAACGCAGGTCACAACAGGGCGTCCCCTAATGCGAATTATTAGAAATGTTTGTCGTGCAGAAAAGTTGTATCAGCACAAACTGTTGGTAACAAAGTTCACTGTACGAAACCGTACATCTATAGTCATTTATCTTTTCTGTTATATCGAGCCCATCGCCGCGCTCTAGGGACACATTGTCAACTCGATATATTAACATGAATTGTTTAATTTGCAGAAATGGAGTATGATCATTTGAACTACACACCGCCTGCCAACAAGTGGAAGCCGCACTACCACAGGATGGCGAACGGGTTCACGACTCCCAACACACAGTCGACGTCCGCGTCGCGGGACGACTCTTCCTCTCCCTCATGATGGATCATGCCTGTCACTATTCACTAAAATGGATAAGAACGATATTGGGTGCTTAATTGTTTAAGCTTACGCACATATTGTAATACATAATGAGAAATGAACTGAAATATCTATATCCGTTTATAAACAGAGCTTTAATTTGGCATCTGTACAAAAGAGAAAGTGTGAAAATCTCATTATTTTTATGGAACTTTTAGTAACAAACATAATAGAGTATTTTATAATAAAATATTATCCCTATTACACTGAGCTCTAATTTAATTTTTTATTGGTATAATTGGCATTTTTATTTCAGTTTTTCGTTTTAGCAGTTTTATGCATTTTTTTTTGTATAAACTATTCGTCAATTAATATTATTTTAAGGTCTCTCTGTAATTATATTGTATTACGTATGAATGGAGTGGATGATGAGAGTTGTACAAATCAAGGTTGTAAAAATGTAATTTAGTAAGCAATATCTTGTACCACATATAAAAAAACACTTTTTGCATATCTAAGATCGGTGTTAGAGAGAATAAGTGTAAAATCTGCATCTTGTATTTACAAAATTTTTATAGATATTTATTTATTGTAATGTGATTTTAAGAATAATGAAACAATGTACAAAAATTAAATAACAATTGGACAATATTTTTTCTAGTACTCCGAAATGTAATAATCGTACTAACCATATAGTTACGAATAAATAAATTTTGCGAAATGATATAAATTCACCAAAATCACATCACCAATATATATTTTTATTGCCATCGTTTTACAAAAATAAGTGTATATGTTCTAATTATAATTTATAATATGAATATTAACGCCATTCATGTGTCTTTAGAAAATTTAACATTTTATTATTTTCCTTTAAGGTATTTTTTTTTTGTTATAGGAATATAAATGCTCACTGCCATGTAATTCAAAATTGCATATAAATTCTAACATAGTGGAAGCGCATATTACATTCCACTAATTTTTTAACTTATGTATATTCAATGTATCTGGGTGTTTATCATTTGTAATATTTTACTTGTTGTTGAATTATTTACATTTTATTTTGGAATCGTTATTTAAACCTACAATATTTTATTTTTAGATAGTTTGATGTATACTAAAATCCAATCAATCAATTATTTGAGTACTAGTACAGTAAATAAGCAAATAAAGTAACTATGTGGGAAAACATATTGAAGTTATATAACCAGAATTAATTTTATATTGCATGATAATTATAAAAGTTGCTCAAAAGTGCCAAATATTTAAAATCCTTTTTTAATGCATGATAGAGAGGTTTCTTAACTGCTCGAGTGACTCAATTGTATTGTGATAATATAAAATCGAATATTGCTATAATATTGGCAAAAAGATACAGTAACATAGTGCGCAAGATACTAATTACAGTAATAAGGCATTTCAGTAGCGGGTTTGAAAAATATATTTTACCACTACTGTGAATTGAGGACTTGTCTTACAAATCGATACTTTAAAAATACACTTGTTTCTTTATTGCAAATGCTTTGGGTCTTTTGCTAGAATCTTAACTGGACTAAAGTTCAGTTTCTTCAATTCTATTAAGTTATTTTTATAGAATACACTTTTTGGGATCTAAATAAAAATGATAACTAATGTAAATAATTAAGAACGTCAATGACCTCGGTCTATCTATTGTCACTTGGAAAGTAATGTTTTTATTATAAGGAAAGTTATTTTACATACATAGGGATTTTTCTATTGTTTCCTTATACATAACCTATGAAATTTAGCACCGCTCTTAAGCTAAGGCAGTAGTTAGCAAGCTAACACGTCACTATATGAACGCATAATTCCTGTTCTCATTTGGATGCCATAGTATAAGATTTGTATATGGATTGCGGGACAGTTTAGGACACTGGTTCATAATTACTGTATCACTTTGACACTTGTTATTATTAAAACTTTACTTAATATTTGTAATCGCCATAACTTCGTTTAATGATATTTTCCAAGATCTGTCCGATGGTCTGTAATAACTTATTGCATTTTCTTTTACAAATTTAAGTATTTGTTCAATAATTGTTTTGTTAATTTTACTTAAAACATTGGAAATTTATTTACAAATCATCCCGCGTATTTACAACTTTTATCACCATATACTAGTATTCGGATGAAGTAAATTATCTGTCAATATTTTTTTACTATTTATATTGAGGCGTATTAGCAATAACATCTAAGGAATGGATGTACAATATAAATGAAATTGAAATATTGATATACGTAGCTTTTTATTATTTGGCACTTTGCAAGTGTTTTATGAAGTTAAGAGAAATACTTGTGATATATTTTAAAGATGAGAAATGTAATAAATTTAGTTTTAAAATTACTACTACCGCTATTTTTATTTCATACAATGAAGGGTTTTATGTTATTATGGATTTACGGAACATCTCTGATAAATGACGGGGCCAAAAACTTATTCCCCTAGATTCCGAATGGACGCGGTGTTGCTCCCACGTGGGTGTTGGAACCTTCACGGATGTGTCAGCTGATCCAAAGGATCATTAGGAAGCAGGGGCTTGAGCCAGTCAAGAAAGGCGGCGCGCCGTGTCCTATTATATATATTTACACCCTACACTGATATGCTGATTAAATACAATAAACATATTTTGACAGCCTCTATGGCGGACTAGTCACCCGTGAGTAGCCATCTGAGGAAGATCTTCATCTTTCTCCCGCCCCCGTTCTTCAGGGTGTTCCACTCGCAATGCGGAATGACCTTAGCATTCTAGGTATGGATATCCGCTGTGATCTGAATCCAAGGAGTCACATCGAGGGCGTAATATCCATCACTTCCTGCAGGGTAGGAATCCTGAACAGGGTGCGGCGGTTTTTCACGCCCGGTCAGCTCTACCGCCTTGTATGGGTTGAAGCGGCGGGCCATCCGCATTGTGAATGATGCAGACGTGACCAATAGCCTGGAGCCGCTACAGCTGCGAAAGGATATTTCCGCTTAGCGTATTATACCGTCTGTATCATGGCGAATGCTCTGAAGAGTTGTTTGATCTTATCCCATCCTTTCTCTTTCACACCAGAACCACGCGCACTGGCTTGCGGAGCCACAGTTTCGTAGTGTCTACTACCACGGCCCGAACCAAGTGGTTTGAAAATTCGTTTTTTGCCGCACCATCAAGCTGTGGAACAGTTTGCCAGCTACCGTGTTCCCTCCTTCCTATGATCCCGGGTCCTTTAGGCGTAGTGTGAAGAAGCTAAACAGTAGGCCGGCATGATTGTGTTGAGTAGCGAGGGATAGACTGTCTCTCGCTACTTGATACTCAATCTGGACGGTACTGCGCTTACCATCAGGTGCAGTGTGGTCACTATGCCGCGCCAGAATAAAAAAAAGAAGTGGCATAGGGTTCGATCTCCGCACTGAGGCAATTTTTTATGTGTGTGGACCGTAGTTGTTGATGCCCAGAGACATAAGACTCTTTTCGTAGTGTGGGGTCACGACTTTGTGTGACTTAAGTGTTATTTTTATTTTAAATTAAATGTCCGTATGAACCTAGAACCCACTCTTGATTTTTAAAGGAATATCACTCCCTCACAGTCAACTGAAATAATAGACCGCGGTTTAGATCTTCGCACTAGGACAAATGTTGGTGCGGTTAATAGTAGCGTTTTACCTTCAAATAAAACGCTTGTTGTGTCCGGAGACTCATTCGGGGTCATATAAACATAATTTGAGTAAGCATCTTCCGTTTACTCAAATTATTCCTGACCGCACGATGACGTATTTCCGCTTGCGTTCACCAGGTGCCGCTGCGCGCTGTATCGCTCATTGTGGCTTTAAAAATCTAAAACTTACTAGAAACGCATATAACCAGGCAGTTTTAATTATCAAGATTAACATCAATTTGGATCAACAATACAACTAGATAACGGGTCACATATAAACTCAAAGCTAAAATCTGTCCGCGTGAATATTACACAGCTATATTTTTTTACTAACGAACTGAGATAAAAGTTTTAAAAGCGTTAGTATTAAAGTTACAAATCTTTAAAATATTATCTTATATATACTTACGATAATTCATCGCAAAACAATAAATTACTTAGAAATGAAAAGACATTGGTTAAATAACATTTATTGTGAAATCAACCTAAGACGGCAAAATTAAAGTGCCCTTTTCTGTAATTGTCTTGCGAGTTACGTCGTTTTGTTTCGTATCTGTTTGCTTCTTCGAATTTTACGACAGGAGGTATGGAGCACGATCCCGAAGCACAGCACTTCATTTCTTGATAAATCCTTCACAGTGTATGCTGCTCGTCTGTGGAACGATTTACCAGTAGCTATACAACAAGCTGAATCTTTAGCTATTTTCAAAAAACGCCTTCGAATTCTTTATTCGTCACTTCAATGATATAATACTATCTACTGATATTTTATTTTTCTTCCAGTTTCTGTACTTGTAAGTATATATAATATATATCATATGGTAGTGTATGTAGTATATAAAGATATTTAATTTATGTAGTATATTATAGTATGAAGTATAAGTATGTATGTTATGTCTATGTATTTTGCTGTACATCATAGTATGTCTATTTCCCTACTATGACCACCCATTACTTTTGTTTCTCTTCAGATCGAATCCATGTAAAGGTTGTCTGGAAGAGATCGCAGTTAGCGAAAAGACCGCCGTTTTTACATTCTATTTTAAGTTTATTGCAATGTACTGTGTTAATATTTGTATTCTGGTGTATAATAAAGCATAAATAAATAAATATGGAGCCGCATTGAACTCTAAAATAATATAAGTACATACTTAGTACGTCAAAGATTTATTGAGATTTTTTTGTTTATTGCATCTATGTTTGTTAATATACATTTTTTGGCTTGGTTGTTCTGAGGGACTTCAACACACACCATGAGTTGTTGTTGGGCTCCTCCAGAACTGACCATGCTGGTATAACTGCTCATACATTCGCTTTGACTCATGGCTTGACACAACTGGTGAACCAGCCTACCAGGATCCCAGATGTGGCGAGTCATGCGCCCTCTTTGCTGGACCATTTGTTGACGAGTCATCCGATCGGGTGTAAAGTAGCGGTTGGTGCTCCTCTGGGGACCTCTGATCACTGCCTGGTTGGGAAGTCGGTACCTCGTGCTTTGCTTCCACGTCCCGTGAAGGTCAAGCGCAGGTCTGGCACTACTCGTCGGTAAATTGGGATGGTATGTGGGATTATTTCGCATTCATTCCTTAGTGGCGGCGCTGCTTTGAAAAAAAAGGATCTTTCTGTGACTGTGCCGACGCCATTGCTTTCGAGATCAGACTATAAATTAAAAAAACAGATTATGAATGTGCCAACCTGTAATTTGGGAAGTGCTGTTTTAACCAATCGACGTCGGTTAGTATTTTCGGATATATCCAATTTATCAAATTTATCCGAAACATGTAACCGAATTCTTGTCTGGCTTATATCTCTTCTTTCTCTGGCGACAATCGATATCCATTTTCCATTCCATTCATTCCACATTCCATTCATTTATGTGTGTAGGGTACACACATAAATGAATTGCTAGGAAAGCTAAAAAGTAAATATCAAATTACTTTTCTTTATCCTGGCACGGCAAACTGACCACATTGCACCTGATGGTAAGTGCAGTGCCGTCCAGTTAGAGTATCAAGTAACGAGAGTCAATCTATCCCCCGCTACTCAACACAATCATGCCGGCCTGCTTCCTCACACTACGCCATGGGCAAGAAGGTGAAGAAGCGGTCGAGGGTCTAGTGTCAGAGTACTCAGAAGGTCGTAAACGGCCAAACATCGTACCCCAGCTTTAGACCCCCGACAAAAACTGGACGAGGACTGTCGATACAAAAGTCGTGTATTTAAAACCAACCAAACGACACCTCTGACTTTTCTAGTTACGTGTGTATTCATTGTCAATTATCGCTTACTTTAACAAAATGAAAATATCGTGACCTGCATACATGAGAATTTTCATAAGAATTTCATAGGTATGTGAATTCTTCTAACCCGTATTAGGCCAGCGTGGTGGGCTATCTCACCCCTCTTGTAAGCAGAGGCCCGTGCCCAGCAGTGGGACAATATAATATACAGGGCTGGTATTAATATTATTACATGTTTAAAAGGCTTATGTTACCAGAGTGAACTAGTTTTTTGTTTTGTTGTATGTTTCCTTCGTGTGTAGCGTTTACAAGACCTTATATATATGCTCTTGGTTTGGTGCTTCCCCAAGGTTAAAAGTCAATGTATTGCTAGGTACTGGACTGTTCGTATCGTCCCTGGGGTCATTTAGATATTATTCATTATGCAATAGCAGTATTTAAAAAATAATATACATACATATACACTCATGCCGGGTTAGGCAGAGGTGCAACCAGTACACCCACCCTTCACTGAGCCCATTACCGTCCCATGATGTGATAGGAGGCAAGCCTATCGCTATACCGGGCGAAATTTCAGACTCCGAGCGGATACTGAGCATTTCGTCATAGAAAAACCCAATATAACTTTACCCGACCCAGGGATCGATCCCGAGACCTAGGCACAGCAGTCGTATCACGTACGCAATTACAACTACGCCGCCGAGGCAGTCGATATTTACTAAAACAGCGCAAAAAAAAAACTTGGAAATTAACAAATAACGGCAAATGCAGCTAAAGTCGGTTAACAAGCTGAACAAACCTTTATTTAAGATATTTTAACGTACACGCCGAAATAAAGTATTTTATGTAGATGATCACAGGACAGCAGTAAGACAAAACGTTTGATTTCGGTAAAATTTTGTGAAGTGCATAATTATAAAATAGTTTTTATTCGTGTTGCCAATATATATAGTTTATTTTAATAAAATACAAGAACAATAAGACACTGCATTTATAATTTTTTATATCAAACATATTATTATTGTGAGCTTTTCGGAGGTTTTGGGAGTCGTCACGGTCGTCCCAACTGTAACAATTAACAAGAACAATTAAGATGACCCCACAATACCATTGTTTCCTATGTTTAATTTTGTACAATATTTGGTATGCAATCATAAATAATATTTGTAATGCGTGTCCCACCACACGATTGTAATACGTTATATAATTAATTGCGCTTTAGAAAATGAATATCCTACCACCAGCAAAAACTTCGTAGTGCGTGCCAAATATTTCTACTGTCTCGTGTAATAATTGCCATAAAATTGTAGCTACTTACTTTACGCACTTGCCATGATGAAATATCTGATATTCATCTCGACATATTTTACTGCGGAACACTGATTTGTTTGGAACTGGGTTCGATAGTGCGCTCGTCAGAAAGACACATCCAAACAATATTAAGTATAACTTGAAACCCATTTTTATATAAGTGAGGTAAGGCAGCTTCTCGCGCTGTAGTGTAGACAGTCTGGAGCAGAATGTGCGGAGATTTGTTTCCACGAGGCTTATAATTACCAGCCGGCTAATTTTAGTGTTTTAAGAGATAAGAAAATGAGATAAGTCATATTTATTTCGCAGAAAGATTATATTATGCGAGTGATAAATTTAATAATTTCTAATATAGGGACGGGACATTATGCGCTGCAATAAATAGGCATAAGACTGGGAAGCTTTCGGAATTCTGAAATTGTGTGTATACAAGGATCACATTCGCCTTCTTGCTATAAAAAAATGACATTCCTATTTTATTAAACTTCTTAAAAAATCATCTTTCTCTTGTTCTCCTTCCTAATCTCTTTTATTGGCCTTATGTTACAAATAATGCTCTAAATAACATAAATAAGACGAGCATACAATACAATTTTAATTACCATCTAAACGTTCCTTAGATGGTAATTAAAATTGTAGTTAAAGATCTTTATTTCTCACTAGGTTTTGCCCGCGGCTCCGCCCGCGTGGAAGTTTTGGGAGAAAAGGTATATGTCGGAGTATAATGAATACGGAGACTGAATTGACCTTGCACATAATTTTATCTTTTGTAAATTGTGCTTACCGTCAGTTGTTTTACTATTTTGAAGGCAGGTTCGAGTTGTTTATTGCATGATCTCATTCGTAGTGGGGCACAACGAAAATCACAATATAAAAGAGTGTCTCGTCATTTGGCGGAGCATTCAGGAATAATTATTAGACGAGTCAATATCCTATTTCGAATAGTTTAGTAATTTAGAGGTCGTAATGCCCAAGTGCTGTTTAACTGATCGTTGCCTACAATTAAAGCGATGATTCAACGCGATGTACGTCTCAGTGCAAAGTGTAGTTGTAAACCATGTTTTCCATGGATTATTGTATTCGGAACTGGCAGTAGCTTAATAAACTGTGAAGTGTTCAACTCGAGTTCTACGAATCTATCATACGATGTGCATCCTGTCTATATCTGCAGATCTGAGAGGGATGTATAAGCCCTCTTCCAGCCTCTTCATATGGTGACCTGTGACTTCATGACCTTTCATCTGGACATTAGAAGTGGGATCTACCCGTGGATTTATGTGAAATTTGGTGAGTCGTTTTCAGTTTTTAAATTTACAGGCCGATTTTTAATTTTGATCGTTCTGCTAAACTTATGGATTTATTTAGTTGGAAATACGAGGATTTGTTTCCTACCTCATAGATTTTTGTTTTTTCGGATTTAAAACTGATGGTAATTAACGACTATTAAGTTTGATCTTTCTGCTAATCTAAACAATCAAGTGCAAAATAGTATGGTTTGTTTCCAACCTCATTGATTATTTCTTTATTTTAATTTGTACGGTTACAAAGTGACCATACTGCACCTGATGGTAAGTGCATCCTAACCTACACCTTCAGGGATTACAGTTGTGAGTGTGTATGTATGTGAAAATACGTAACAGTTGACGCGTGTGATGTTTGATTATTTAATGAACCTTGAATTTGATGTGGTTCATATCTAACATGTATGAGGGTTGCAAAACATTTACTCTTATAACTAGTGTTAAAAAAAAACTATAATCAAAGGTACCCCTCAATCCTATGTTTTTACTGTTATGAAAAAATTGCATTGAATGAATAATTCAGTAATTTGATGATTATTAATATAATATTAATATTGATATCTGAATTGTTTTACGGGTCTAGTTTTTATAAAAGTTTCAGAACTAATAATCGATAATCAAGTTAGTCAAGTATAACCATTTAATTTTTTTATTTTAGTGTTTGTATTGGTGGTGACTGATAGTTCTGGTTTTAATTTCTACCCGGTAATAAATTAATTTTATATTCATCGTTACGCTAAACTGTGCAATTAATTGAGGTAAAAATGAGTGTTTGTGTCTATGCCAATGGTTCCTAACATTGTTGATGGCTTTCGTTCGTAGCCTGGTTATTGTCTTCTCAAGATCTCTTGGGTGACTACGGATGAGCGGTCCGCGCTTAAGGTATCCGATAGTCTTAGTGATCGTGTTAAGTTAATTATCCGTAAATAAATTAATTATCTTCTGGTAGTAATATTAAAGAAAGTGTTACATTCAAGTTTTGTGGAAAACTTGAACATGACATAGTTACCTTAAAGCAATGATACCCAAAGTAGTCTTATCGACCCCCTGGGGCCGATGACGAGGGGCCCAAGTGAGCGAAAAAAAGAATAGAATTAGGGGTCCATAAAGTTGAATCGAAATATTGAAAATTTATTAACAAAGCCTCAGGTTCGCACCTCCCACTAGAAGGCGTTTACTTTACTTATTGCTTTTATGTAATACATAGGGTACTTTATTAATTTTGGTATATTTAATTTCGGTTTCTTCTATATCTCATTAAGGTCTAAGGTTTAAAGAAATTTATTCTCAATAAGACAAAACAATGTCACTTCCTTGAGAACAATACTAAACATACGTAATAAGTAACAAGTTGTCAGTCACATATACAGATTTATTATTATATTACCCAATTAATACATTCATGTTTTGGCCAAAAGAGATTTATCTGCTATTTATTTGCTATTTATGTGCTTTTAGGAGCAAAGCATTATGTTGAGCTGGGGCCTAATTTCGGCTGCAATGTAATATAACATTTTGTATATGCATTGTTGCCTTAATAAACTTTGTATCTATCTATAAGATATTTAGCTAGCTGTGTCTTATATGTTTTAAATGGGTGTACATTTTTTATTTTTATAGGTATTTTATTATAAAGCTGTGCTCCCTCAAACATTAGGCTGGTGTCTTTGATAAGTACTTTCGAATGAAAATAGATGTTATAAATATATTATTAATATATTACATATTATATATGTTATATATATATATATGTATATATATATATATATATATAATTAATTGATATTCTGAATATCTTAGTTTCATTATAGATTTTATTGGTTGATGTCAGGTATGAGCAATTAAAAAGCAGTTTCATAATTTTATTTTGGGCAATTTGAACATCTGCTACTTTAGTTTTAGAGGCACTACCCAAGATTGCAATAAGATACATGTCTTGACTAGTGCGTTATAGATGGTGTAGCGTAGTCTTCAGGATACATGCGACAATATTACGAAGGGAACCAAGCAGTGATGATAACTTATTTTTGGCTTTAAATAATTTATAAGATGTTTTAGAGATATTTATTAAGAGATTATATTGAAATCATGCAGAGTATATTTAAGTCGTCTTGATCTTGTGAAATTATTTCGTCGTTAGAAGAACCAAAATAGAATAGGCATGAAATCCGGATTATGCAGGTTGTTAATATAGATCGGAAACAACAAGGGACCAAGTATTGAACCCTGCGGTACTCCGCATGTTAATGGTGATGCGTCACTACGATGGTTGCCAATTTTAATAAGATTCTGAACATTTTGTGGGCACTTCCAGTTATATTTATTGATTTAAATTTTTTAGAAGCAGTTTATGACATACTGTATCAATCTCCTTCTTTAGGTCAATAAATATTCCCATAACTATATTTTTATGGTCTATGCTATGTTTTATCTTAGTGACAATATCAACTGTGGCGGTAAGAATTACATTCAGGCCTAAAGCCATATTGGCGATCTGAAATAATATTTTTCGAGCTCAAGTATTCGTTTAACCGGTTGTGTAAGATTTTTTCAAGTATTTTCGATAATACAGGTAAAACCGATATGTGTCGGTAATTGCCTGGGTCTGTTGTGGGTCTGGATTTATATATGGGTGTAACTTTTGCCAACTTTAGAGTATCGGGGAAATGACCATCTAATAATTTATTGAAGCATTTACTCATCGTGTTTGCCACCAAATGTTTAATGCATTTTATTACTTTTGTGTTAATTTCATCCACTGCTACAAATTGAATCAAGATTTGAGATTATTTTTATTATTTCTTCAGGACACCAAGGATTGACGGTGGATAACGGAGAGTTTTGAGCCAGAACTTTTGGTAATGCTCGCGTGTGATTGCCATGAAATTTATTAGGTATTGCTTTCGCTAAAATTGGTCCTATTGTTGAAAAATATTTATTAAATAGTTCACATACACTTCTTGGATCAGTATCTAACATACACTGAGTCGACAAGTAGTTTTGGAGAAGCACACCTTTGTTTGATATTATTATTTGCTAAAGAGTCAATTAGACCCCTTATTTTTTTAAGTTTATTAATACAATTTGTGAATTCTTTATAGTGACTTTTCTGCTCTCGAGATAGCTATATATGACCCTTCTGATGTTAACTGGACATCTTTCAGGCAGGTTTTCGGAGGAGTAGACCGTTGCCGTGGCCAAGTTCTAGGCATTTGTTTGCCAGTGATAGGTACAATTTTGGGTACTTATTTATTGCTTGCTTACAGATATCGGCCGTTAGACCGTATGCTCCCGGGGTTTTCTTTGGGTTGAAGCTATTTACAACCACACTTAGTTACTGGTTACTGGTTATTGGTGGGTGGTACTCAGCATTGACTTTGTCATTTACTCGTTCGGCTGTTTTCCTCATCTGCTGGTATTCTGCATTGTCTTCTTCCTCTTTGTCATCTGGATAAAATGTTTCTGCCAAGAATTTTGCCGACTCCTTCGTACTTGGGCTCTCCATTTCTAGTTAATGGCAGGTCTTTTTGTCCTTTCTGATCACTATATACCCCTTCGCATATGTATTCCTTGTCCAGTGTCATATCTTTCTTTTGATTGCAGGTACTCATCGACTACCTTGGCTCTCCGGATTGGCGCTGTGCATCGGATTCTCCTCCTCCGGGTGATGACCTTCTGATTCATCGTGACAAGTTACCCGGACCAATTTTGGGTACTTATTTATTGCTTGCTTAGAGATATCGGCCGTTAGACCGTATGCTCCCGGGGTTTTCTTTGGGTTGAAGCTATTTACAACCACACTTAGTTACTGGTTACTGGTTATTGGTGGGTGGTACTCAGCATTGACTTGGTCATTTACTCGTTCGGCTGTTTTCCTCATCTGCTGGTATTCTGCATTGTCTTCTTCCTCTTTGTCATCTGGATAAAATGTTTCTGCCAAGAATTTTGCCGACTCCTTCGTACTTGGGGCTCTCCATTTCTAGTTAATGGCAGGTCTTTTTGTCCTTTCTGATCACTATATACCCCTTCCCATATGTATTCCTTGTCCAGGCTGCATTCTCATATCTTTCTTTTGATTGCAGGTACTCATCGACTACCTTGGTTCCCCGGATTGGCGCTGTGCATCGGATTCTCCTCCTCCGGGTGATGACCTTCTGATTCATCGTGACAAGTTACCCGGACCAATTTTGGGTACTTATTTATTGCTTGCTTACAGATATCGGCCGTTAGACCGTATGCTCCCGGGGTTTTCTTTGGGTTGAAGCTATTTACAACCACACTTAGTTACTGGTTACTGGTTAATGGTGGGTGGTACTCGGCATTGACTTTGTCATTTACTCGTTCGGCTGTTTTCCTCATCTCCTGGTATTCTGCATTGTCTTCTTCCTCTTTGTCATCTGGATAAAATGTTTCTGCCAAGAATTTTGCCGACTCCTTCGTACTTGGGGCTCTCCATTTCTAGTTAATGGCAGGTCTTTTTGTCCTTTCTGATCACTATATACCCCTTCCCATATGTATTCCTTGTCCAGGCTTCATTATCATATCTTTCTTTTGATTGCAGGTACTCATCGACTACCTTGGCTCTCCGGTTTGGCGCTGTGCATCGGATTCTCCTCCTCCGGGTGATGACCTTCTGATTCATCGTGACAAGTTACCCGGACCAATTTTTTGTACTTATTTATTGCTTGCTTACAGATATCGGCCGTTAGACCGTATGCTCCCGGGGTTTTTTTTGGGTTGAAGCTATTTACAACCACACTTAGTTACTGGTTACTGGTTAATGGTGGGTGGTACTCGGCATTGACTTTGTCATTTACTCGTTCGGCTGTTTTCCTCATCTGCTGGTATTCTGCATTGTCTTCTTCCTGTTTGTCATCTGGATAAAATGTTTCTGCCAAGAATTTTGCCGACTCCTTCGTACTTGGGGCTCTCTATTTCTAGTTAATGGCAGGTCTTTTTGTCCTTTCTGATCACTATATACCCCTTCCCATATGTATTCCTTGTCCAGGCTTCATTCTCATATCTTTCTTTTGATTGCAGGTACTCATCGACTACCTTGGCTCTCCGGATTGGCGCTGTGCATCGGTTTCTGCTCCTCCGGGTGATGACCTTCTGATTCATCGTGACAAGTTACCCGGACCAATTTTGGGTACTTATTTATTGCTTGCTTAGAGATATCGGCCGTTAGACCGTATGCTCCCGGGGTTTTCTTTGGGTTGAAGCTATTTACAACCACACTTAGTTACTGGTTACTGGTTATTGGTGGGTGGTACTCAGCATTGACTTGGTCATTTACTCGTTCGGCTGTTTTCCTCATCTGCTGGTATTCTGCATTGTCTTCTTCCTCTTTGTCATCTGGATAAAATGTTTCTGCCAAGAATTTTGCCGACTCCTTCGTACTTGGGGCTCTCCATTTCTAGTTAATGGCAGGTCTTTTTGTCCTTTCTGATCACTATATACCCCTTCCCATATGTATTCCTTGTCCAGGCTGCATTCTCATATCTTTCTTTTGATTGCAGGTACTCATCGACTACCTTGGTTCCCCGGATTGGCGCTGTGCATCGGATTCTCCTCCTCCGGGTGATGACCTTCTGATTCATCGTGACAAGTTACCCGGATCAATTTTGGGTACTTATTTATTGCTTGCTTACAGATATCTGCCGTTAGACCGTATGCTCCCGGGGTTTTCTTTGGGTTGAAGCTATTTACAACCACACTTAGTTACTGGTTACTGGTTAATGGTGGGTGGTACTCGGCATTGACTTTGTCATTTACTCGTTCGGCTGTTTTCCTCATCTGCTGGTATTCTGCATTATCTTCTTCCTCTTTGTCATCTGGATAAAATGTTTCTGCCAAGAATTTTGCCGACTCCTTCGTACTTGGGGCTCTCCATTTCTAGTTAATGGCAGGTCTTTTTGTCCTTTCTGATCACTATATACCCCTTCCCATATGTATTCCTTGTCCAGGCTGCATTCTCATATCTTTCTTTTGATTGCAGGTACTCATCGACTACCTTGGTTCCCCGGATTGGCGCTGTGCATCGGATTCTCCTCCTCCGGGTGATGACCTTCTGATTCATCGTGACAAGTTACCCGGACCAATTTTGGGTACTTATTTATTGCTTGCTTACAGATATCGGCCGTTAGACCGTATGCTCCCGGGGTTTCTTTGGATTGAAGCTATTTACAACCACACTTAGTTACTGGTTACTGGTTAATGGTGGGTGGTACTCGGCATTGACTTTGTCATTTACTCGTTCGGCTGTTTTCCTCATCTGCTGGTATTCTGCATTATCTTCTTCCTCTTTGTCATCTGGATAAAATGTTTCTGCCAAGAATTTTGCAGACTCCTTCGTACTTAGGGCTCTCCATTTATAGTTAATGGCAGGTCTCTTTGTCCTTTCTGATCACTATATACCCCTTCCCATATGTATTCCTTGTCCAGTGTCATATCTTTCTTTTGATTGCAGGTACTCATCGACTACCTTGGCTCTCCGGATTGGCGCTGTGCATCGGATTCTTCTCCTCCGGGTGATGACCTTCTGATTCATCGTGACAAGTTACCCGGACCAATTTGTGGGTACTTATTTTTTGCTTGCTTACAGATATCGGCCGTTAGACCGTATGCTCCCGGGGTTTCTTTGGATTGAAGCTATTTACAACCACACTTAGTTACTGGTTACTGGTTAATGGTGGGTGGTACTCGGCATTGACTTTGTCATTTAGTCGTTCGGCTGTTTTCCTCATCTGCTGGTATTCTGCATTATCTTCTTCCTCTTTGTCATCTGGATAAAATGTTTCTGCCAAGAATTTTGCCGACTCCTTCGTACTTGGGGCTCTCCATTTCTAGTTAATGGCAGGTCTTTTTGTCCTTTCTGATCACTATATACCCCTTCCCATATGTATTCCTTGTCCAGGCTGCATTCTCATATCTTTCTTTTGATTGCAGGTACTCATCGACTACCTTGGCTCTCCGGATTGGCGCTGTGCATCGGATTCTCCTCCTCCGGGTGATGACCTTCTGATTCATCGTGACAAGTTACCCGGACCAATTTTGGGTTCTTTTTTATTGCTTGCTTACAGATATCGGCCGTTAGACCGTATGCTCCCGGGGTTTTCTTTGGATTGAAGCTATTTACAACCACACTAAGTTACTGGTTAATGGTAGGTGGTACTCGGCATTGACTTTGTCATTTACTCATTCGGCTGTTTTCCTTATCTGCTGGTATTCTGCATTGTCTTCTTCCTCTTTGTCATCTGGATAAAATGTTTCTGCCAACAATTTTGCCGACTCCTTCGTACTTAGGGCTCTCCATTTGTAGTTAACGGCAGGTATTTTTGTCCTTTCTGATCACTATATACCCCTTCCCATATGTATTCCTTGTCCAGGCTTCATTATCATATATTTCTATTGATTGCAGGTACTCATCGACTACCTTGTCTCTCCGGATTGGCGCTGTGCATCGGATTCTCCTCCTCCGGGTGATGACCTTCTGATTCATCGTGACAAGTTACCCGGACCAATTTTGGGTACTTATTTATTGCTTGCTTACAGATATCGGCCGTTAGACCGTATGCTCCCGGGGTTTTCTTTGGGTTGAAGCTATTTACAACCACACTTAGTTACTGGTTACTGGTTAATGGTGGGTGGTACTCGGCATTGACTTTGTCATTTACTCGTTCGGCTGTTTTCCTCATCTGCTGGTATTCTGCATTATCTTCTTCCTCTTTGTCATCTGGATAAAATGTTTCTGCCAAGAATTTTGCCGACTCCTTCGTACTTGGGGCTCTCCATTTCTAGTTAATGGCAGGTCTTTTTGTCCTTTCTGATCACTATATACCCCTTCCCATATGTATTCCTTGTCCAGGCTGCATTCTCATATCTTTCTTTTGATTGCAGGTACTCATCGACTACCTTGGTTCCCCGGATTGGCGCTGTGCATCGGATTCTCCTCCTCCGGGTGATGACCTTCTGATTCATCGTGACAAGTTACCCGGACCAATTTTGGGTACTTATTTATTGCTTGCTTACAGATATCGGCCGTTAGACCGTATGCTCCCGGGGTTTCTTTGGATTGAAGCTATTTACAACCACACTTAGTTACTGGTTACTGGTTAATGGTGGGTGGTACTCGGCATTGACTTTGTCATTTACTCGTTCGGCTGTTTTCCTCATCTGCTGGTATTCTGCATTATCTTCTTCCTCTTTGTCATCTGGATAAAATGTTTCTGCCAAGAATTTTGCAGACTCCTTCGTACTTAGGGCTCTCCATTTCTAGTTAATGGCAGGTCTCTTTGTCCTTTCTGATCACTATATACCCCTTCCCATATGTATTCCTTGTCCAGTGTCATATCTTTCTTTTGATTGCAGGTACTCATCGACTACCTTGGCTCTCCGGATTGGCGCTGTGCATCGGATTCTTCTCCTCCGGGTGATGACCTTCTGATTCATCGTGACAAGTTACCCGGACCAATTTGTGGGTACTTATTTTTTGCTTGCTTACAGATATCGGCCGTTAGACCGTATGCTCCCGGGGTTTCTTTGGATTGAAGCTATTTACAACCACACTTAGTTACTGGTTACTGGTTAATGGTGGGTGGTACTCGGCATTGACTTTGTCATTTAGTCGTTCGGCTGTTTTCCTCATCTGCTGGTATTCTGCATTATCTTCTTCCTCTTTGTCATCTGGATAAAATGTTTCTGCCAAGAATTTTGCCGACTCCTTCGTACTTGGGGCTCTCCATTTCTAGTTAATGGCAGGTCTTTTTGTCCTTTCTGATCACTATATACCCCTTCCCATATGTATTCCTTGTCCAGGCTTCATTCTCATATCTTTCTTTTGATTGCAGGTACTCATCGACTACCTTGGCTCTCCGGATTGGCGCTGTGCATCGGATTCTCCTCCTCCGGGTGATGACCTTCTGATTCATCGTGACAAGTTACCCGGACCAATTTTGGGTACTTATTTATTGCTTGCTTACAGATATCGGCCGTTAGACCGTATGCTCCCGGGGTTTTCTTTGGATTGAAGCTATTTACAACCACACTAAGTTACTGGTTAATGGTAGGTGGTACTCGGCATTGACTTTGTCATTTACTCATTCGGCTGTTTTCCTTATCTGCTGGTATTCTGCATTGTCTTCTTCCTCTTTGTCATCTGGATAAAATGTTTCTGCCAAGAATTTTGCCGACTCCTTCGTACTTGGGGCTCTCCATTTCTAGTTAATGGCAGGTCTTTTTGTCCTTTCTGATCACTATATACCCCTTCCCATATGTATTCCTTGTCCAGGCTTCATTCTCATATCTTTCTTTTGATTGCAGTTACTCATCGACTACCTTGGCTCTCCGGATTGGCGCTGTGCATCGGATTCTCCTCCTCCGGGTGATGACCTTCTGATTCATCCTGGCAAGTTACCCGGACCAATTTTGGGTGCTTATTTATTGCTTGCTTACAGATATCGGCCGTTAGACCGTATGCTCCCGGGGTTTTCTTTGGGTTGAAGCTATTTACAACCACACTTAGTTACTGGTTACTGGTTAATGGTGGGTGGTACTCGGCATTGACTTTGTCATTTACTCGTTCTGCTGTTTTCCTCATCTGCTGGTATTCTGCATTGTCTTCTTCCTCTTTGTCATCTGGATAAAATGTTTCTGCCAAGAATTTTGCAGACTCCTTCGTACTTAGGGCTCTCCATTTCTAGTTAATGGCAGGTCTCTTTGTCCTTTCTGATCACTATATACCCCTTCCCATATGTATTCCTTGTCCAGTGTCATATCTTTCTTTTGATTGCAGGTACTCATCGACTACCTTGTCTCTCCGGATTGGCGCTGTGCATCGGATTCTTCTCCTCCGGGTGATGACCTTCTGATTCATCGTGACAAGTTACCCGGACCAATTTGTGGGTACTTATTTTTTGCTTGCTTACAGATATCGGCCGTTAGACCGTATGCTCCCGGGGTTTCTTTGGATTGAAGTTATTTACAACCACACTTAGTTACTGGTTACTGGTTAATGGTGGGTGGTACTCGGCATTGACTTTGTCATTTAGTCGTTCGGCTGTTTTCCTCATCTGCTGGTATTCTGCATTATCTTCTTCCTCTTTGTCATCTGGATAAAATGTTTCTGCCAAGAATTTTGCCGACTCCTTCGTACTTGGGGCTCTCCATTTCTAGTTAATGGCAGGTCTTTTTGTCCTTTCTGATCACTATATACCCCTTCCCATATGTATTCCTTGTCCAGGCTTCATTCTCATATCTTTCTTTTGATTGCAGGTACTCATCGACTACCTTGGCTCTCCGGATTGGCGCTGTGCATCGGATTCTCCTCCTCCGGGTGATGACCTTCTGATTCATCGTGACAAGTTACCCGGACCAATTTTGGGTACTTATTTATTGCTTGCTTACAGATATCGGCCGTTAGACCGTATGCTCCCGGGGTTTTCTTTGGGTTGAAGCTATTTACAACGACACTTAGTTACTGGTTACTGTTTAATGGTGGGTGGTACTCGGCATTGACTTTGTCATTTACTCGTTCTGCTGTTTTCCTCATCTGCTGGTATTCTGCATTGTCTTCTTCCTCTTTGTCATCTGGATAAAATGTTTCTGCCAAGAATTTAGCCGACTCCTTCGTACTTGGGGCTCTACATTTCTAGTTAATGGCGGGTCTTTTTGTCCTTTCTGATCACTTTATACCCCTTCCCATATGTATTCCTTGTCCAGGCTTCATTATCAGATCTTTCTTTTGATTGCAGGTACTCATCGACTACCTTGGCTCTCCGGATTGGCGCTGTGCATCGGATTTTCCTCATCCGGGTGATGACTTTCTTATTCATCTCGGCGAGTTTCCCGGACCACCAGGGTCGTATCATAATGGAATCGTATCATTTTATTTTATCTGTTTTTATAATAGTATCTGTATACCAATAAATAAAACAGACAGACAGACAGACAGACAGACAGACAGACAGACAGACAGACAGACAGACAGACAGACAGACAGACAGACAGACAGACAGACAGACAGACAGACAGACAGACAGACAGACAGACAGACAGACAGACAGACAGACAGACAGACAGACAGACAGACAGACAGACAGACAGACAGACAGACAGACAGACAGACAGACAGACAGACAGACAGACAGACAGACAGACAGACAGACAGACAGACAGACAGACAGACAGACAGACAGACAGACAGACAGACAGACAGACAGACAGACAGACAGACAGACAGACAGACAGACAGACAGACAGACAGACAGACAGACAGACAGACAGACAGACAGACAGACAGACAGACAGACAGACAGACAGACAGACAGACAGACAGACAGACAGACAGACAGACAGACAGACAGACAGACAGACAGACAGACAGACAGACAGACAGACAGACAGACAGACAGACAGACAGACAGACAGACAGACAGACAGACAGACAGACAGACAGACAGACAGACAGACAGACAGACAGACAGACAGACAGACAGACAGACAGACAGACAGACAGACAGACAGACAGACAGACAGACAGACAGACAGACAGACAGACAGACAGACAGACAGACAGACAGACAGACAGACAGACAGACAGACAGACAGACAGACAGACAGACAGACAGACAGACAGACAGACAGACAGACAGACAGACAGACAGACAGACAGACAGACAGACAGACAGACAGACAGACAGACAGACAGACAGACAGACAGACAGACAGACAGACAGACAGACAGACAGACAGACAGACAGACAGACAGACAGACAGACAGACAGACAGACAGACAGACAGACAGACAGACAGACAGACAGACAGACAGACAGACAGACAGACAGACAGACAGACAGACAGACAGACAGACAGACAGACAGACAGACAGACAGACAGACAGACAGACAGACAGACAGACAGACAGACAGACAGACAGACAGACAGACAGACAGACAGACAGACAGACAGACAGACAGACAGACAGACAGACAGACAGACAGACAGACAGACAGACAGACAGACAGACAGACAGACAGACAGACAGACAGACAGACAGACAGACAGACAGACAGACAGACAGACAGACAGACAGACAGACAGACAGACAGACAGACAGACAGACAGACAGACAGACAGACAGACAGACAGACAGACAGACAGACAGACAGACAGACAGACAGACAGACAGACAGACAGACAGACAGACAGACAGACAGACAGACAGACAGACAGACAGACAGACAGACAGACAGACAGACAGACAGACAGACAGACAGACAGACAGACAGACAGACAGACAGACAGACAGACAGACAGACAGACAGACAGACAGACAGACAGACAGACAGACAGACAGACAGACAGACAGACAGACAGACAGACAGACAGACAGACAGACAGACAGACAGACAGACAGACAGACAGACAGACAGACAGACAGACAGACAGACAGACAGACAGACAGACAGACAGACAGACAGACAGACAGACAGACAGACAGACAGACAGACAGACAGACAGACAGACAGACAGACAGACAGACAGACAGACAGACAGACAGACAGACAGACAGACAGACAGACAGACAGACAGACAGACAGACAGACAGACAGACAGACAGACAGACAGACAGACAGACAGACAGACAGACAGACAGACAGACAGACAGACAGACAGACAGACAGACAGACAGACAGACAGACAGACAGACAGACAGACAGACAGACAGACAGACAGACAGACAGACAGACAGACAGACAGACAGACAGACAGACAGACAGACAGACAGACAGACAGACAGACAGACAGACAGACAGACAGACAGACAGACAGACAGACAGACAGACAGACAGACAGACAGACAGACAGACAGACAGACAGACAGACAGACAGACAGACAGACAGACAGACAGACAGACAGACAGACAGACAGACAGACAGACAGACAGACAGACAGACAGACAGACAGACAGACAGACAGACAGACAGACAGACAGACAGACAGACAGACAGACAGACAGACAGACAGACAGACAGACAGACAGACAGACAGACAGACAGACAGACAGACAGACAGACAGACAGACAGACAGACAGACAGACAGACAGACAGACAGACAGACAGACAGACAGACAGACAGACAGACAGACAGACAGACAGACAGACAGACAGACAGACAGACAGACAGACAGACAGACAGACAGACAGACAGACAGACAGACAGACAGACAGACAGACAGACAGACAGACAGACAGACAGACAGACAGACAGACAGACAGACAGACAGACAGACAGACAGACAGACAGACAGACAGACAGACAGACAGACAGACAGACAGACAGACAGACAGACAGACAGACAGACAGACAGACAGACAGACAGACAGACAGACAGACAGACAGACAGACAGACAGACAGACAGACAGACAGACAGACAGACAGACAGACAGACAGACAGACAGACAGACAGACAGACAGACAGACAGACAGACAGACAGACAGACAGACAGACAGACAGACAGACAGACAGACAGACAGACAGACAGACAGACAGACAGACAGACAGACAGACAGACAGACAGACAGACAGACAGACAGACAGACAGACAGACAGACAGACAGACAGACAGACAGACAGACAGACAGACAGACAGACAGACAGACAGACAGACAGACAGACAGACAGACAGACAGACAGACAGACAGACAGACAGACAGACAGACAGACAGACAGACAGACAGACAGACAGACAGACAGACAGACAGACAGACAGACAGACAGACAGACAGACAGACAGACAGACAGACAGACAGACAGACAGACAGACAGACAGACAGACAGACAGACAGACAGACAGACAGACAGACAGACAGACAGACAGACAGACAGACAGACAGACAGACAGACAGACAGACAGACAGACAGACAGACAGACAGACAGACAGACAGACAGACAGACAGACAGACAGACAGACAGACAGACAGACAGACAGACAGACAGACAGACAGACAGACAGACAGACAGACAGACAGACAGACAGACAGACAGACAGACAGACAGACAGACAGACAGACAGACAGACAGACAGACAGACAGACAGACAGACAGACAGACAGACAGACAGACAGACAGACAGACAGACAGACAGACAGACAGACAGACAGACAGACAGACAGACAGACAGACAGACAGACAGACAGACAGACAGACAGACAGACAGACAGACAGACAGACAGACAGACAGACAGACAGACAGACAGACAGACAGACAGACAGACAGACAGACAGACAGACAGACAGACAGACAGACAGACAGACAGACAGACAGACAGACAGACAGACAGACAGACAGACAGACAGACAGACAGACAGACAGACAGACAGACAGACAGACAGACAGACAGACAGACAGACAGACAGACAGACAGACAGACAGACAGACAGACAGACAGACAGACAGACAGACAGACAGACAGACAGACAGACAGACAGACAGACAGACAGACAGACAGACAGACAGACAGACAGACAGACAGACAGACAGACAGACAGACAGACAGACAGACAGACAGACAGACAGACAGACAGACAGACAGACAGACAGACAGACAGACAGACAGACAGACAGACAGACAGACAGACAGACAGACAGACAGACAGACAGACAGACAGACAGACAGACAGACAGACAGACAGACAGACAGACAGACAGACAGACAGACAGACAGACAGACAGACAGACAGACAGACAGACAGACAGACAGACAGACAGACAGACAGACAGACAGACAGACAGACAGACAGACAGACAGACAGACAGACAGACAGACAGACAGACAGACAGACAGACAGACAGACAGACAGACAGACAGACAGACAGACAGACAGACAGACAGACAGACAGACAGACAGACAGACAGACAGACAGACAGACAGACAGACAGACAGACAGACAGACAGACAGACAGACAGACAGACAGACAGACAGACAGACAGACAGACAGACAGACAGACAGACAGACAGACAGACAGACAGACAGACAGACAGACAGACAGACAGACAGACAGACAGACAGACAGACAGACAGACAGACAGACAGACAGACAGACAGACAGACAGACAGACAGACAGACAGACAGACAGACAGACAGACAGACAGACAGACAGACAGACAGACAGACAGACAGACAGACAGACAGACAGACAGACAGACAGACAGACAGACAGACAGACAGACAGACAGACAGACAGACAGACAGACAGACAGACAGACAGACAGACAGACAGACAGACAGACAGACAGACAGACAGACAGACAGACAGACAGACAGACAGACAGACAGACAGACAGACAGACAGACAGACAGACAGACAGACAGACAGACAGACAGACAGACAGACAGACAGACAGACAGACAGACAGACAGACAGACAGACAGACAGACAGACAGACAGACAGACAGACAGACAGACAGACAGACAGACAGACAGACAGACAGACAGACAGACAGACAGACAGACAGACAGACAGACAGACAGACAGACAGACAGACAGACAGACAGACAGACAGACAGACAGACAGACAGACAGACAGACAGACAGACAGACAGACAGACAGACAGACAGACAGACAGACAGACAGACAGACAGACAGACGGTTACATAATGAATAAACTTGTTTTAATTATTTTATATTAAACATGTGACAGAATTTATGACCTGACTAGGTATATTATGCGTAGTAGTACACTTAACAGGAATATTTAATACAGTTCTTCAGTTAAGTCATAAGTTAGTGAATCTTTTCGCTTTCTTTGTCGTTTTATCCCTCGCGATGTTCTTATTATATTTAAAATTTATGGATAACTATCGAGAAAAACACTCAACTGAATAAATAAATATAACAGTATTGGGGTTATTTTTTATATCTTGTGATTATTTGGCAAGACTGTTATAAACATGCACTCTTATAAATTTGTAGTCTATAAACTCTGCGACTGGCTAATCTTCTCCTACAAGAATGCAGGAATATGTTGGGTGTCTATTATTTGCAGGAGTTTCTCGCGATTCTTCATTCTCTCTAGTATTTGACAAAGCTATTTAAATATGAGGCCCCACTATGTTGGAAAATCTTACGCAGATAAAAAAGACAATATTTGAAGAAACCTATATACAAAATTAATTGTATTTAAAGGACAGTAATAATTACTTGTTTTGAATATTTAATTATTAATAAAGTTATTATGCATATTATGTAACTGAGTTTTGCCAGCGTGGTCGACACAAGGCCTAACCCGTCTCACTAGTAGAGGAGGCCCATGCCCAGCAGTGGGACAATGTTTAATACAGGGCTAGTATTATTTTATATATTATGTCTATACCTAATAATTATTAATTTTTATCATATTGAAAGACGCACGCCTAAGATTTCAAGAACTGGGTAAACTAATGTTAGTTGGTAACCCCATAGAGTTCATCTGTCCCTTTCGGGTGCACGCACTGACGTATATTATATGGACAGGATATCTAATACAAAATGACAGCTATTTTCTTGACTTATTTGAAGCGCCCCTCTCGAGTGTATTTGAAACTAAATTTGACATATAATAGGGATGTTGATATTTTTTAAAATATCGGATTTCCGATATATCGATATTTTTAAATATATCAATATCGGAGTTTGATATATCGATATTTTAAATATATCAATATTGGAATTTGATATATCCGAAAAAAATATCGATATTTTTATTAAAAATTTTGACTCGTCTAAGGGTCTGGTCCTGACGCCATACATCCTCTCTTCGTGAATCGGGGCGCCAATGAATTTATTAGATTCAAAGATCTTGGAATCATATTTGACGACACCTTAAAACGTGATATTTTTTAGTTTTTTTAAATTATAATTTTTTGCCATGAACTTAATATTATTTTCTACTTTTAGTTCGGCTAGCTATTAAAGCGTGCTATTTTTTAAATATAATTTATAGTCCCAAAACAGCATCAAACCTAGTTATAATAAAATATTCGATTGTAAATTAAGACCCCATTAAAAATATGATCTAAAATGATACCTTATATTTTTTATTATCTTGGTGATCCTATAGATCATAGGTCCTTGATACGTGTGTAAATTTTCAAGTAAATCGGATGTCTTGAAGGTGGTGAACATTGCGTTGAAAGATTCCGTTACATATATACTTAGTCTACTTAGATACAATTGTAGCTAATATAAAGTGCGTAAAGACAATCATAATGGTAATGAGCTACAAAATTATTTAGCTACACAGTTTATAATCCACTATATTTATTATAAAAATTTAAGTGAATACTATACTAAGCAACTAAATTAAATAGGGAAAGAGGAAACACATATTATAGTGTAACTAAAGTACCGTAGATTAAGTTGAGGATGATTTAGTAGTTTGAATAATTTACGAGTATAAATATCTATCTCCGATATCTATATTTCAATATCAAAATATCGATATATCGTCCAAAAAATATTAGTAATAAATATCGATATTTCTAAATCATAATATCGATATTTTATCAACATTCCTAACATATATATGGCCGTTTTATTGTTTCGAGTGCGTCTGTCTTGACAGTGGCTTTTAACTGATTATTGCGTTGAAGACCTGAATTTTAAGAATTATTTGTGTGTGGTTTTTGTTAATAAACCATGAGAGTTTGTGTTTTTTGTATGACCCGTTACCAAACGGGAAGTGGAGTAACATTTCACAAGTTAGTAAACTTGCATCATGTTTTAGCTATGTATATTTTAACTAGTCATTAATAGCAAATCTGTATATATAAAAGAAGAAACTGACTGACTGACTGACTGACTGATCGATCAACGCACAGCCTAAACGGCTGGGGTTAGAGACTTGAAATTTTGACAGTAGGTACCTTTTATGACGTAGGCATCCACTAAGGAAGGGTTTTTGGAAATACCACCCCTAAGGTGGTAAAATAGGGGATGAAAGTTTGTATGAAAATTCGTCATTTTTGAAGTTAAACGTACGAAAATTGGTATTTGGCCTTTTAGTTAAAAACAAAAAATATATATTTCAGGATTTTTCGAAAATCTACCCCTAAGGGGGTAAAATAGGGGTTGAAAGTTTGTATAACCATCCATAATTTTTTCCCAAATATGGTATCCACGCGGGCGGAGCCGCGAGCAATCTGTATATATAAAAGAAGAAACTGACTGTCTGATCGATCAACGCACAGCCTAAACGGCTGGGGTTAGAGACTTGAAATTTTGACAGTAGGTACCTTTTATCACGTAGGCATCCACTAAGGAAGGGTTTTTGGAAATACCACCCCTAAGGGGGTAAAATAGGGGATGATAGTTTGTATGAAAATCCGTCATTTCTGAAGTTAAAGGCATGAAAATTGGTATTTGGTCTTTCAGTTAAAAATAAAAAATATATGTTTCAGGATTTTTGGAAATTCCACCCCTAACGTGGTAAAATAGGGGAAGAAAGTTTGTATGAAAATCCGTAATTTTTTAAGTTAAACGCATGAATATTTTGTATTGTATACTTTTTTCCCAAACATGACCTCCAGGCGGGCGGAGCCGCGAGCAACAGCTAGTTTATATATAAATTATATCTAGGTAGGGTTGCCCAAGTTTAATTTCGCCAATACATATCGATATATTCTGTCTAAGGAATAGGAAATATTCATTTCAAATCATAAAATTACATTATAAAATTTCCATTATAGGTTTCCAACTGACTCGGTGATACAAAAACTATGGCTGAGAAACATGAATGTTGAAAATTTGTTTCCAAACATAAATAGCTATTTATGTTCTAAACATTTTATGGAAGATTGTTTTATTAGACATGTTTCACGGACCCAGTAAAAAAAAGGGCAGTGTGCCCACAATATTTTCCGGTGGGTTTAATATTATATTAAGCGTTTTAAACATAATATAGTAGATTAAAATATGTTTTGCTAAGGCGATGTTTTTATTATTTTTAAGATTTGTAAACCATCGACTGTTGTGTATCATTGTCGATATATCATCCTTCGTGTCTCAACTCTATCGTTAGTTCCGCGGACGCTCACTGCTCGACTGCACTGCTATCAGCGCCAATATGGCGAAAATCAAATAGGCACACTTTCGCGGATCAAATATCCTGTCCATATAATATACGTCAGTGGGTGCACGCCTATGCCTCATCAGTTGTATATACTATATATCTATGATTCAATACAATCTGGCAGCTCTGCTGGTGTATTTTTTAATTATTATTATTAGCCTTATGGATCTTAAAAAGTTGCCATGCTATAAAAAAATCCCAAATCCATGTTGAAAAAAATTATGACAGAGGAGAATAAACTAAACTACTGTCTACCACTCTATTGTTATATTTGTTTATCCCAATGACGAAATAATATACAAGGACTTGAAGTGTTTAGCTATAGAATCCTTAGGTTATACAAATATATAATAAATCTATATCGTATACATATACATAGTGCCATCTCTATCAAGCCAATATAAATTTATGTGCGTAAAAAAGGATAGCTATATTTTACTTTATAACGTTCTTTCAACATTTACTTTTACATTATTACTTTAAAAATACGTGAATTGTGTTTGAGAAAACATGCTTAATTGTATCAATATTGATTGGGGTGTCAAAAGAAGTAGGAATTGTGCAAACTTATACGTATATTTTCAATGGACACGTTGATAACCAATATAGATCTCACAAATATAATTTTCGCAAGTATAGAAACTATAGGTAAACCTAAACGTAACTTTAATCCTTCTCATTTAAAGACTATTTGTTGTGAATACTTAAACCGTAAAGTATACATCATTTTATAAAAAATTTACAGACGGATCCAAAAATGGTTCGAATATAGGAGCTGCCTTTTACGACCCACAACAAAAACAAAGTGTAAAATTCCAAATCAATGCTAAAATATCTATCATGGAAGCTGAACATATAGCCATTGCAGAAGCTTTATCATATAATCAGTTAACTAATTCTAATAAAATTGTAGTTCTTACCGATACTAAGAGTTCATTGCAGCACTTGGCTCGGTGTACCTCGAAGTTTTGAGGTACACCGATAGCCTATACTATTCTAGGCCTGATCTGTAAACTACCAGAAATGAATATTTCAATTGCTCTCCAATGGATCCCATCTCATATAAGTCTAGAAGAAAATGAGATAGTTGACTGTTTAGCCAAACAAGCCGCAAGTGATGGTTGCCTTATCAATTTTCTGCCTTATTTCACTAACTACATTTTCACACTAAAAACTCAGTGTTTCAATCTATTCAAATTATACTGTAAGGTCTCGCGAGAAAGGAATCTGGTACCGAACGATCCAGCCTCAGCCTATGCATAATACATGGATAGAAAATGTATCACTCAATAGGACAGACAATATTTCTGCTCTAAGACTTCGGGCCGGACACATTCTATGTAATAAATTCGCCTTTTTAATGAACAAGACCGCATCACCTAATTGCCCTGATTGCAATGTGATTCACGACATATATCACATCCTTATGGAATGTGTCCGTAACAAGGATATTCGAATTCAGTGCAGACTCAATGTACTTCAACTGGGAGCTCTGCATTCTGGCAGAGCCTCATACAGATTCGGCCAGAATGTTATACCAATTAATTTATTAATTATAATATCTGTGTTATAAGTTCATGTACGTATTTATATGTATCTTTACCAGGGCGACATATTCACTAAGTGAAAAAGCCCTTAAATAAAGAATAAAAAAAAATAAAAAAATGATAACATTAAGTCTAAACGCACCTTTAAGATACCTCTACCATCCATTAAAACCACATTCGCAGAAAGATTCACATCGTACAGCCATCCATCCATATACAATAATACCAGCGAACACGTTTATGTAAATATGACATCAGTATGATGTCGTTCAATATCATGCTTTACATAACATAAGACTAAGGACTGACTCATAAATGACTCATTATTTCGCACTGAGTGACGTCAGATAGTGACGTAAGTGACGTGACATAATGATGATGTCAACCTGACATCCTCATATACTCAGTTTTACGTACTACTGACGAAATATTGACGCTTCATTTATTTAGAAATTACATTGATGTCGCTTTTTATTTTTATTAAATTATTGATTTTTAACTAATTAAACAACAAATTATTTCTTATTTTTTATTTCACAAGTATTTATACATTACATAAGAAATCTGTTACAACTTCTGGATTATAACTAACCAAATAATATATTAGAATAAAATTATTGACTCCTCACTTTGGCTGTTGTTTGCTACAGTTTAGCTTTTTTTTGTTGACCAAGTTGTTCCACTGCGCGTCGGTTACCAAGTCGTAAGTTGAAAGCCAAGTTGGTTACCAGCGATTTTTGCCAAATTCGGCAGAACCCCAAAAAGGAAATTTCGTCAATATAGTTTCTGGAATGGAAAAATTGTTAGCTTCATTTTAATTTTAATAATAAATAAAAAAAAATGGAATAGTGTCTGTGCCTTGATTTATATTTATCAGAGTCAAATCTTTAACAGGATATTTTGAGATTCTCCCATCCCGTTCTCCCATTTGGCAAACAGTGAAAATATTTTCTTAAATATTCTGTCCATATACTCTTTTCCGTTAGACTCAGCGATTTGCAGTATAAGTTTGATCTGAAAATGATTATACTATAAATTTCTCATTATCTAAAACCTTAGAGTATAAAACAGACACGTCTAAATATATTATTATTAACAGTCACAATTTTAAATTAAAAATAATAATGATATACTTATTCCCAGGTGATATTACAAATAGCCAATAATTAAATAAAATTTTTCGTTATGTTAAAAACTTATTATGCGATGTAAAAAATCATTAACCAAGACACTCGCTCGTCTATGTTCAGTGAAAATGGCGCCATCATTGATCGGCGTGCGCGCCAAATTTGAAGGCAAAGGGTTCAATTCATACAGCCTCATCAATCGTAGTATATTTAACATGGAATTATTTGCAGTAAAGCCTAAGCCCAGTCTTCGTTTTATTTAAAATTGTTGTAAAATTAACATTATTTTATTAAAGTAAGTATTAAACTATTTCTTTAATGCTATAAATTCAGTTAAAACGTCTTATGTCAATATTTTCCCGTGCATATTATTACTTTTATTAATAAATCCAAGTCATTAATAATATTTTCATTATTAATGAAAATATGACTTCACTTTATGATTTAATTCTTGTAATTTTAATAAGTTATTTTCGAGCCGACAATTTATTAGTTATATTTATAAATAAAGATCACGTTTATCGAACGGCTTAGTAGCTTCTTTTAAAAAAGTTCTGCAACAAACAAACTATTAAAAACAAAATATATTTTTTAAATTAAGGTTTTAATTTTTTTTTCGGGGTTAATTAAATATCAGCATGCCCAACCTTATGCTAAATAATTTGTCTAAGCGGAGGATTCAGCAGATGATCAGAGATAAAGTTTAATAATGCACGAATAAATGTGGAATAATAATTGAAACATTTAGGTGTAATTATTATCGGGCAGTTAGTAACTTAGGTCGTAATTCCGAAATAATGTTTGACTGACGTTACCTAAAAACATATTAAGTTTAGAATAATTATGTCTTAAAACATTAGTTTTGCGTGAGAAAATTAACATCATTGCTACGTCAAATGTTCGTAGAAAAGGATATTAATATTATATCATTATGATGTCAGAATTATATCATAAATAATACCAATAAAGGATGTTACTTATACGTTAAAATTACATAAACGTGACATTATCTAACTATGACTTATCTGTTATATCATATCAAGGTCATGTGTTCACTGGGATCTGATTAACTTTCTAGTAGGCCTGGATTACATCGAGACAGAGGGGTTAATATCTGGGTACGGATCACTAGTGCTGGGATAATGATAACATTATTTTATTATATTTTTAGTTACTTTTTTTATATCCTTTTAGTTTAATTTAAATTTTAGACAAGTAATTTTGAAAAATGTATCCTGTAAGCGTCAAATTCTATTCTTGTAATTTGTATTATGGCAGCCCAAGATACAAGCGTAGCTTAGTTTGGGTGCCACTAGCAAATATTGTAAAATTTATTGTACGTGTATTTTACTTGAATAAATTACTTACTTACTCAGACACATTGACTTATATTCTATAGACACGAACTGACGAACATAAAAGATGTTCCGATAACCTTGTCCGCCCACTAATGCCATCGATCATTTTACTAAGAACTATTTGGAAGTAAAACTCTCATCACTGTCTCTCGAACGGGACTTTCCGCGCGCTAAAACGGGATAAACTATATAATATATTTTATTGCGAAAATGCCATCTATTCATTTTACTAAGAACTATCTCGAATTCAGAATTGAAATTAATTAATATTTATTGATATTACGTTCTAACCGTTATGAAATTATGTTATTTACCTTATATACTATTAACAGTTTCACTGTAAATCGATTTAAGGCAGATTTGTTCGGGAATGTCGCTACAAATAACTCAAATTAAACTGGTGTGCATTCGTAGGTGGCATGAAGCATACTAACGTTGGTGTGGAGTATACACCTCAACTCTGTGGAACATAATGTACGCATCTAGTAAGTAGTACATATAGATAGCTGCTCAGACAGCACTAAGACTCCATTTAACTGCCTCGGTTTTCATTAGGTATACACGTTTTTTCCCTAGTTACGCCAGGTCCTTTATTAGGTTTTTTCGTCTAAGGTTTAACCTCTCAAGCCCGGCCTGGCTAAATATGGTTGGACCGAAACAGGCGAAAGTCGCCCTTAATCACATAAATGTGGCCATATTCACCGGGGCGGGGCCTGAAAGGTTTAAATATCGACAATGTATGTTATATCGATTATTTTCTGAAATAATATCAATTTTTTTTGCCCAGATTTGAAAAAAATAACGACAGACAAGACTGTATGGTGGAGAACCACGGCCTTCTCTTTTATATAAAAAAGAGAGAATGAAACAAAAAAATAGTTCGCTCACTTTTTTAAAACTGAAACGTAAGAGATTATTTCAGACATGGCTTCGGCTTATAAATGGATAAAAACTACAGTTAAGGCTTTGGCCTTATAAAAACCAGAGAAGAAGATTTTCAATTTTAACCTAGATTCAGAAAAATAAGGCTGCATCGTGGAAAACCTTTGCCTTCTCTTTTATGGAGAGAATGAAATAAAAAAATACATTATAATTTAAAATACCTACTTATATACTGAAAAAATAAGAAAATCCTGTTGGCTAATGAGAAGCTTTCTTTGATTAACTATGCACAAATGCGTTGCAAAAACACTTGATTATAGTTAATTTTAATGCCAGCCAAGAAAAAAGAAATCCTCTCAACCCAGAGACACATTGCAAAAAAGAACATCGTTGTGTTGAATGTAGTGTGGATTGTGAAGAATAATTAACTGGAGCAATTCAGTATTTATTTCTAGTACCTGAATAAAAATATCTAATAAAAATGAATCCCATGACGTGAGTATTTGTTTAATTTCTGTTTTTTATATTATACATTTGCACTCTTATATACCTTTTGCGTCTATGAAAGGCACATAAATACATGAATAAGTTTTGAAGTCACCTCACAGTACCTCTAGAAATCTACTTAGATGTGTTTCTATTAAATGATAATTAAACGGGTACTATTAAGCCAAATGTAGTCTATATTCTATTGGTGCAAATATTTTTAACTGTATTTATTGTGACAAAAAATATTAAATAAATACTTAATTTACAGAAATGTTAAAAATGTTCTAAAACTCAGTGAACGAGAGCTGACAAATAATTCCAAAAGTTCTTGGCATGACCAGTATAAGGATAGTGCCTGGATATTTATAGGCGGTTTACCTTACGATTTAACTGAAGGGGACATTATTTGTGTATTTTCACAGTAAGTACATATTTTCAGTATGGTAACAGAGTAAAGATTGTGATTTTTTGGGGTAGTGTGAAGAAACTACGCACATATATGCATGATTGAGTTGAGTAGTAAGGTATAGTTGTCTGTTTGCTACTGATTCTAAATACATGACACTGCTCACTATCAGGTCCTGTGTTGTCACTTTGCCATGCCAGGAAAATAAAATAGCACTAGTGTAATAAAAAAAAACACTATTAGGAAGTATTTGTACACCAAATTTATACTATGTTACACACCCCAATTATATAAATCCTTAAATACTTTTGTAAATTAAAAAAACATCAACAAACTCAATAAGTGCAGCCAGCATTCCCACAATACATTTCTTTTATTTTTGGTATTTAAAATTGAATCATGGTACTTTATGGTATTACAGGTATGGTGAAATAGTTAACATAAATATGGTAAGAGATAAAGCAACTGGAAAACCACGAGGATTTGCATTCCTTTGTTATGAAGATCAGCGTTCAACAATTCTTGCAGTTGATAATTTAAATGGAATCAAAGTAAGAACAACAATTATTTTTCCATTTGAACTAATAGCATTTTATCTATGGCCCCGACAATAATGGATTTTAACTATCTTTGTAACACTATATATCTATTTCTTACATTTACATATTGCTCATATATGAATCCGGATTTGGTGTTTTATGCAAGGCATGTAAAGATTGGTGCTACAAGCATACTACCTAACACACTTAGTGTGTGGGTAGCACTAATGAAAACATAGGTGTCAAAATCATTTTCATGCACCTGTCATATTTGCACCACATGCTTGTATGGTTTTTTGGTAATATACTCCTCTGTATTTCTGGCCACATATAAGACAATGAATACTGTAAGTAATGTTTAATGGATTTATTCCAATTGTACACCCATTAACTATTTCCAAGATTTAGATTGTAGTGGTGTATGTATTTATTCAACCATTTATAAATCCAGTATGTTAGTAAATCTGTAATCTTGTAATACTGAGAAAAAAAATGACAACAATAGGCTAGTTGACTGTTTTCAGGAAACCGTTTTATATTATACTTCATGGTCTATATTATTAAAATATTATCATTAATAAACATAAGTTTCAAGATTTCATTTGCATTTTTATAAACAAACTTTATTTTCCCCACCAAAATTACCAACTGTCATGGCCTCTCATGTGACGTGACCATCCGCATAACTAATAGACGTTTGGCCCCGCATTAGTATATGTTTCGAATGGTGACGTCATGCATGACTGATTGGTGTTTTATGTCATGTGACAAAACCTTTATTTTTACATATTTGTGTATTGAAAATATTAAATAATCACAAATAAATTAACAAATTGGTTTAATTTTCGATATTTTTAGGCTAAAATCTATTATAAAAATCAAAATTCTATCAGGTTCTCGCTTACTGTCAACTACCCTACAAACAAAAAATCAAGTCCAGTTTCTTCCAGTATTTTTTCTGAGAGTCATCATCACTTAGCTGAAAGGCTGGTAGGTTAGCTAGACTAGGGATTACACTCTTCCTTTCCAAATCTGTCCAGTTAACTCTCGATTTATCCCCTAAAATTCCGGTCCCTTCTCCTGATCATCTCCCATCATTTCTTTTACTGAAGATTCCCTGATTTACTGACTGATTCTTTTTAAGCCCTATGCTCAGAAAGAAGTTGCATCATTGCTTACTAGGCTTTGATGGTGGTTTCTAAGTTCTCAAGCGTAACTGTAATTGTTCATTCCATATAGTAAATTTCCGTGTGTTTTGACCTGTCATAAGTGCCTTTTATATGTCTACATGATCAATAAATATTTTTATGCCTTCTAGATTTTAGGCAGAACATTGCGTGTGGATCATTGCGAACAATACAAAGCACCAAATGCTGATATGAGTAAAGTTGATGATATAACTGCATCAGTTAGAACAGAAGGCTGTGCACCACCTATGCTGTGCACTAAAACTGAACCAGTTGTTAAAAAGGTATCAATAATCTGAGTTATTACCCAAGATTATATTTTGTCCTACAGCTATGAATGCAACTTAATGTACAGGGAGACTATAATAATAGGCTACCAGACTTATTATTTTTTATTAACTGATAAAAGTTAACTATAAATAGAACCAATCACTGAGGATAATATTGAAATGTGAAAAGTAAGGAAATATTACCATAATGTGTTACTAGACTGAGAGCTTACTATTCTTACAAATTATGTATCTTGTCACTATACCATACAAATGTTATATTGACACACTTTTGTATGAAACACAGAACATGCCATTCAAAATTTATCAGAACATGCCATTCAAAATTTATCAAAATCTTTAAACACAAACTGTACTGAAAACAACTATACGCACACTGATTGAACTACATGTGGATTACTTGAACTGGGTACAAACTGGGATAGACAGAGTTCTAGTATGCAGAGGCACTGTCTTTGGTTGTAAACCTATACCCTATAGATCGCTCTTAGCGCTAAGACCGCCTTTTGTAACATTGTGTAGTTTTAAGGTTTCTTGTTTGTAATTTGTTATGTTGGTGTGCAATAAAGTGTTATCTATCTATCTACCCTGCTCAGTCTACAATTTATCAATCTACCCAAACTTATTTTATAAGAGACCCCCAGTATTTATAATAAGCAGGGTCTATCCTACCAATAGTTTAATTTACAACATATGAATTTTAAAATTATATTTTATGATGCCAGGAGGAGAAAGTGAAAAGTGGCAAAGTAAAGAAGAAGAAACACAAAGAAAAGAAAAGTAAAAAGAAGAGAAAAAAGAGAAGCAGAAGTTCAAGTTCTGATTCTAGTTCTAATGAAGATTAAAATGATATTCAGTAATTTATAGGAAATAAAGAAGATGAATTTAGCATAAATTTATTTATTACTTTCACATTACACATTGAATTACTTTCTAAACACACACAGATGTGCCAGCCGAATTTACAATACGCATTTAAAAACAGCAGGTGTGGTATGCACAATGAACACACTAGCAAAATAAATCAAAATACCAATTATATTTGATCAAATTAGTTAACATTTTCACCACAACTCATGCCAATTTTTTTATTGCATACCGTGTATGACTGTATGCCACCTTCACATGTATTTCCGAACTCCCTTAACTCGATGCAAGCCGCATAAGTGAATTGATCTTATTATTATGCGCCGCAGTGAAAGTGTTAAGATATAATTTACATAGGTACATTCTTTGAGATTATTTTTATTCTTATTGCTAAAGACTAGACAGTAGAGATAACACTTATAATTAAGATGTATACTGTATTTGAAAATGTAAGGAATAAAAAATAAATAAATCTCAGGTCTACAAAGGTCCGCACCCACCTTGCTTACTGATGGGCAGTTTACTCCGAAAAATGCCCATAGTTATCCCAATCACCAATACCTTAGAAATTTTCAAGTTATTAATAATTTTGTTTTTCTATATCTAGATTAATGCAGTCGAGCTTCATTTCTTTAATAGTTCAATTTACTAACTAACATTTTATATAACTTTTATATAATAAAGATTACCCAACGGAATAATATGGAATATTCAAATATACCTATAGTAACTCACAGCCAAGACTAATCTATATCTTTTTTTTTAAATCAATCAAGCTGTAGTGTTACATGATAAAATATATAGTAATACACAGTAATGGCTTTTGAAACAGACTGACTTTAATTTCTTCCTTTTAACCGTTAATAGACAATATTACAAGTATGTATAAAGGTATAATATAATGATATAAAAAGTACCGATAGATGGCGTTAATGTTCTATCTATATTATTTTGTTATACAAAACTAATATTACAAAGAAAGAGACATACAATTACTTTAAAAACTACACTCCTCACTGGGACAGTTAGTAAAAAGACTTGTCATGGGCACAGAAAATATTTGGAATGTTTAAATTGCTCAACATAATTTTATATCTTACTCTGGATATACTAACATTCAATAGGAATTATGATAAAAATCCTTTTAACTTATTAAAAACGCATATATCAGTATATGCTAAAATTCCATCAACATTGCAATACAATTGTGTGTCACTTTCAGATGGATCATTATAAGTAATTGGAGTGAATGTATTGTAAGAAACTATATCTCCTCCCTTAGCCTTTAGTATGGCATGAGGAGCACAAGTATCCCATTTGAAAGTCGTGCCTTTTGAAACAAGGTACGCTGCAGCTTCACCTAAAAATTCAATATTTTTTTTATGTATATGTAAAATAAATGGCACTACTTTACATACTATAAAAAAATTATAAATACTTATAACATCACTAAGGCTTACCCAATGCAACTTTTAAGAGCTTATGGCCAGCTCCTGGTACAGATTTAACATCCCAACCAGAACTCTTTATTTTCTCTGCAATTTCCAATTTTTCTGCACTACTCATAAGTACAATATTACTATCTTTGGTTTCTTCAATTGCATCTCCACCCCACTCTTGAATTCCATTGTAACTGATACCCCATATTACTCTACCTTTTCCTCTAAAAAGATACAGGGAATGAATTTGTTGAAGTGGCTCAAATGAAATTGTGAATTAGGATTTGTCTACAATAGGAATAAGCCAACTTGACTGGCACTGTTCCATAGAAAGTCAAAGCTTGCTGTTGTATTTATATGGTAAATGAGATTTCTCCATGCCCAAATACCCTCCCCTTCCATTGGGGATTGCCACAAAGGAATCAATACCAAATAAATATGATGGTGCAGACTTTCTGTTAGGTGATCACAATGTTTTTGTTATATGTACTATTCCTGTATACCATTATGAAGGGAAAATTAAAATATAATTAGATGCAAATATAAACCTATAATGTGTAATTAATTTATGAAAAGCAAGTATTTGTGTCATCTTGCTTCTCTTTTGTTTAAAAGTACTGACAGTGATTGTTGAGCACTGCTGGACTATGTCATTTTCCACTCAGTAATCAGACCCCACACTAGGTCAAGAACTACAAGGGACTACAATCTTACAAATATTATCACTAATTTAAAACAGACAGTATAATTTCAGAACAAAGGTGTGGTCTATAGTCACATATTGTAATTTTCAGTCAGTGTTAAGTCATAAATTATTACAGCAGTAAGTGAGCAACTTTGTACAACTCGGTTTACTGCTTAGACTACTGTAAAATTGGATTAATTTTCAACAATCCATGTGACACGAAGTAATGATCAATGGTTTAGTTTATTCAAATTTAGTTATTAGTCATAGATAAATTGAAATTTTTGGTGAAGTGAAGAAGAAGTGAAGAAATGGTGTGTGTGGACAATAATTTTTGTATGATTTATAAGGCCTTATTTGTTTACCTACGAATACAAAAAAAAGAAACATACCCATCCCAAAAAGGTTGATTAATAACTCCCATGACAGGCTCACCAGTAGATTTTGAAAATGCTCCAATAAGAACTGTTACACATGGCAGACCTTGGTTGGCATTAGCTTTATGTTGCACTCCAGCTATAAACTCTGCTGTTGCATCTATAAAAAAGTTTTTTAATTCATAAAAAGTACACCGACTTCAATAAAAAAACAAATTATGCGTCACACAAAATTTGAGGGTTGCCCTTGATTTTTCAGAGATCCCATCATCAGATCCTGACTTGGTGCCAATGGGACCACTTGAGAAGTATACCCTTTTAAACAAAAAAAGAATTTCTTGAATCAGTCCAGACAGCTTCGAGTAATCAGGGAACATACATAAAAAAGATTCTGACGAATTGTTAACCTTTTTTTGAAGTCGGTAAAAAAAATATATCAGTAATATTGCTTTAAGCTATAAAACCTTTAAATGTCTTATAACACACATGCATTGTAGTCTTCGTTAATAACAGATAATAAATAAAAGATTAGCTAATTGTCTCAGTAAAGAGGTTGTCTTATTTACACTGATGGGTCAGACTGAGATTTTAGTGCCTGCAAAATTGAATCACATGAGAATAATTATGGCAAACCAAGTTGTGTGAGAACAGCTGTAACTTACCTATAGGATCAATCCATACACCTAGATCCATCAAGTTTATGTCTGAAATATTTACATTTATTTTATCACACACTTCAGATTGTATCTCACAGTGAGCAGCCTCAGCCATTCTCTTAGCTGCTGTGGGCGTAACTAACAAAGAAAGTAAATCAGCTGTCTCTTCTGCATCTTTTTTCAAAGATATGTTAACTCCGTTTATTTCAGAGCATTCTTCACCTCTTACACAGTTTGCTAATTCAGGGAAATGTTTTGCTATTTCAGTTTTAGCTGATTCTTGTGCTAAAACATCAGCAATCGTTTTAAAGTCATGCTCAAAACGTGAATTCGCTTCTCCTTCATTTTTTTCAGCAACCAATAATATTTCTTTACTGGATTCAGGAACGCAGCAGGATCGAGCAATACACGCAGCTCTTTCTGATGCTCTTACAAGAGTTTTTAATAAATTATTATCTGCCATTCTAAATTATGGAAGCCATCAACCTAGAAGATTCTACTTAAAATCAATATTCCATGAATGAATTGTAAGGCAGTTAATTTATAAAATTAAATTAAGTTTATTCTTCCCCTTTCGGTAGATAATTCTATGTTTGTTGTTCTTTCCGTATCTATTTCCGTACTCTTTCTACTGCCTCGCAGTCAAATAATTTTAACTTTGAACACAGATTTTTAGAATCTAGAGCTATCTTTGAATAAAAAATTATTTGAAAATGAAATCTAATAATTTTTTTTTTATTATCTTTTTCCCTTGCAATAGGAAGGCAAAGGGTTCTAGCCCATACAGCCTCGTCAATCGTGTAAAGATATCATGTTTTTTTTCCAGTAAGGTTCAGTCTTAGAGTTTGGTTGCCTACTCTAAGGGTTCAGTAGAAACTAGACAGGCAACGGAATTTATTTATTTATTTCTATCGTTTTTAACAATTTTTATAAAAAAGGATATACAAGTTTAATCTGATTTCGTTTCCTGCCACCGAAAAATCTGTAAAGTATTATTTATTTATTATAAGGTCTTTTATATCGTGTTTTGTCTTAGGTTTTTTGCCAAATGAAGGGCCCTACCCAATAGAAGTGGGTCGTTGACGGTTTTTATTTTTTTTCGAAATGAAACCTTTTCCTTTAAACGGTCAACTAGTTGACCGTTGACTTATCTGTGCGCCCATTTTGTTCGCGTCTGTCGTTGATTCAACGACGTTGAATGAAACAGGTTGATAAATTCAACTAGTTTATCTTTGCGCCCGTTTTGTTCGCGTCTGTCGTTGATTCAACGACCTTGAACGAAACAGGTTGATATATTCAACTAGTTTTGCGGTAAAGAGAAAATGGTGGACTCGTTAACAGTAAAAAACAGTTTAAAAAACGGTTCGTTGATTCAACCCCCACTCCTACTACCCAATAGACTATTTTGGTAATGGTTAACTCATTTCATATATTTTGGCAATTGAGCTCTTTCCGTTTAAACTACCACTAATTGGGAGACGATATTTGCAAAGAGAATGTATCCTATATATTTAGCATAATACATATTAATTCATAACTAAAACAAACTTCAAATAGGTATCTACTTGCACATAATATAAAGTTGATTTGGCATGAAATTCATAAGTCAACATGGGTCACATTAAGTGTGGTGGAGTATAACTGTATACACCTTTAAATTAATTTGGTAAAAGTTACTTCAAGGTCTCGAAATATCGGTGAATGCTTAAATGCTACTCAAACTTGAACGCTGATTCTTTGTTATTGGTGTTGCACCACATATAGTTTATGAGTCTTTGAAATCGATTTTAAAACGATCTTAAATAATGGATCGATCCTGCGAATCGATTTCATACACTCGAAAATTGGGTTGTATTTGTTTTTATTTCGGAAGTGCGAATTTTGCATTTTGTGAAACAGGATGCATTTAATAAGAAAAGGCTAAGAACAACAGAAATACACATAGTATTTTTTGTCACTGTGAGTAAGTATCATTTTGTATTGTTTGGCGTATCTTTAGTTTTAGTCAAATAGTCTAAACGTCAACAACGTTTATATTCGTAATTGTGAAAATATATCATCATAAACTTGTGTTAAATTTGGTACATTCCGATGTTTATGGCCGTAAAAGGCGAACAAAATAAAACATTAGTTTTCATTCGTAAGTAGACTCTGGCACGCGAATTCGGTCAAAAGAGAAAAGCGGCATATAAAAAAATATCGCTCGTGCAAGAAATCCCTGTTTACTCTCATCCCCATTCTTCAGGGTTTTCCAATCTCAATGCGGAAAAACCTTAGTATCCTAGGTATGGATATCCGCTGTGATCTTAATACAGGAGTCACATCGAGGGCGTAATATCCGTCACTTCCCACAGGGTCGGAATCCTGAACAGGGTGCGGCGGTTTTTCATGCCCAGTCAGCTCTACCGCTTATATAAAGCGCAGGTGCGGCCGGGAATGAAATACTGCTCGCACTTCTGGGACGGTTCCTCAAAATACCTTCTCGATGCCTTCGACGGGTTGCAGCGGCGGGCCATCTGCATTGTGAATGATGCAGACGTGAGTAAAAACCTGAACCCGCTACAGCTGCGTAGAGATATTTCCTCGCTTAGTGTGTTCTACCGTCTGTATCATGGCGAATGCTCTGAAGAATTGTTTGATCTTATCTCATCCTCTCCCTTCCACACCAGAACCACGCGTATTGGGTTGCGGAGCCACAGCTTCGTGGTGTCTACTACCCCGGCCCGAACCGAGAGGTCCACAAATTCGTATTGTTGCCGTACCAGCAAGCTGTGGGATAGTTTGTCAGCTACCGTGTTCTTTCCTTCATATGATCTTGGGTCCTTTAGGCGTAATGTGAAGAAGTTACACAGCAGGCCGGCATGATTGTGCTGAGTAGCGACGGATAGATTGTCTCTCGCTACTTGATACTCTAACTGGACGGCACTACACTTACCATCAGGTGCAGTGTGGTGGCAGGATAAAAAAAACTATTATTTTCTGAAAACTTTACCATATTTTGATATTTCTATTTTGTTTACCCATTCCTATGTTAAAGATAACGTTTAAAAATGAATTGTATAAGAATTTTTCTTTAGCCTCCATGAAATTATAAGAATACTGTCTCATGTTACTTTAATTTATTTATTTGGCCAACCAGTATTAGTTACAATTTAACTTAATTCTTAAAAAAGCTATATTAACTAATGTAAATGTACAACCTTTTAAGGTGCCACAGCATGCAAGATAAGTAACGCTAACATCAATAAGTAACTGCGAAAGCAAATAATAATAAAATGTATTTGAGTTATGCCACTAGGGTAGTTTCCTGTTTCCTTCTATTTTTTTTTATTCTTTCCAAAAAATAGTATGGAAAAGAAACCCTTTTGCGAAATATAATCGAAATTGATTCAAATATGATACCGCAATTATTATCTTAAATATTGTTAAGAGCAAAGGTGGAGAGGTAGTGGGAATGTCTCACCGGCTTCCTCACTAGACTGTATAGCAACGGTCACTCTTAGCGGTGCATGGGGACTTCATGAATTATATGGTACATACAACCTTTTTCTGTCTTGAGAGAACCACTTCTTCCACAATATTTGAATGGCTTCATGTCATGTATTTCTTTATTTATAAATACGTATAGTTTCTTTTAATATGTATAATTTAATTTTATTTAACTTAAGTAATTGAAAATTGTTGATAGCTTTTTGTGTTAATATGTTTTCAATAAAATCTCAAAAAAGAGAGGCTAAATGTAGAATCTTTATATTTATTATTTAGATTCCGATCTGAATCGATTCGAAAATCAATTTATTGGTAAAATTGCCATCCCTATTCTTAATGTGCGTGGCTGACCTTTGCAGCTCGCGCGTGCCAATCGGCGATCGCTCTATTTATATTAAATAAACACAAAATGCACCCAGGTACTTATATCGAGATATATTTATCCTTGAACTACAGAATATTTCTCTAAGTCGTTCAAGAACACGAAAATAATAGTCTTTCTTATTTAATACAACGGAGCGCCGCGCCGCGTCGTGGCGCCGTGCCGTGCTAACTTAGTTCATTGAAGTAATTGAGTTGATTAGTATTAAAAGCGGTATTTTTAATGAATAATACAGGTACTAATAAATATATTCCTACTGCTGGCCACGGACCTCCTGTACTGACACAGTCCGCTATGTGGTCCTAATGCGCCATGGCAGATGTCACATACATTTGTATTCTCGGGTATGCAGATTTCCTCACAATGTTTTCCTTCGCCGTTAAAGCAAGCGGTAATAACTAATGTATACACAGGTAATTTTAAAAAGTCAGAGGTGTATGGTAGTGGGTTAGTTTCGATAACTGCAGTTGCGTCCCGCAGTCGCCTATTTTAAACTAAGATAAACTTAGTTTAAATACCTATAAGTTCATTTTATTAAAATTATAATTGGCCGCGTGTGAACCTACCTTCATATTATTAATTAAATGTACCTACCTATAGTACCTAAACAATCCATATTAATACTATAAATGCGAAAGTAACTCTGTTTGTTACCTTTTCACGTCTAAACGGCTGACCAGATTATGATGACTTTTGGCAAGGAGATAGATTATATCCTGAAGAAGGACATAGGCTATCTTTTTTCTCAAAAAACCACCTTGAAAGGGGTCAAATAGGAGTTCAAAATTTGTATGGGAAATCCATAATTCCTCGACTTAGGGATCTGGAAATGCATAGGCTTTTGGTAGGAAATAAAGAAATACATATTTCAGCGTTTTTGAAAAATCATCCCTAAAAGGGGCAAAGTGAGGGTAAACTTATGAGGTATTCTTTAGATGCAATCTCAAGATGCAGGCTTAACACCTGAGAGGCTAGGCAATCGCTACAGGTGCCTCAGTGCAGAAGAAAACTCCTTAGATTGTATACTCCTGCTCCCGAAAATAACCTCCACGCGGGCGGAGCCGCGAGCAACAGCTAGTGTGCAATAAAACATTTTACACGAAAAAAAGCCTCATCTGGTCCGTCACTTGGTCATTCGATTTTAAGTAACTTAATGATTATAAATGTCCTTCGGACTACAAAGGTACCATTAAATGGTCTTGTGGTAATACTAATTACTTATGTTATTTCCTTTACATGATCACGACTAAAGAGTTTTTAGAGTATACAATATCGCGTGTATCCAACAAATAATGAGGTTATTGTTACATGCTTGTTAGTGACTTCCTGGTTAACTTATCTAAAATCTAATATAGGAAAGCTGGAATAATAGTAACATTGCAAGCATTTTTTTATTCATGACCTACATATTTTGTGTAAGAGGTCTATAAAGAGGACCTTGCTTAATGTTAGCTTTAAAGGGAGAGTTAAAGAAAGCATTAAGAAATAAAAGAGAGATAATAACTACAACAGTACTGCTAACTATTAGAACTCTGTGCCAATTATTATTTGTTTTTATCCTGGCTAAGTGACCACACTGCACCTGATGGTAAGCGCAGTGCCGCCCAATTAAAGTATAGAGTAGCAATAGACAATTTATCCCCCGCTTCTCAACACAATCATGCCGGCTTGCTTCTTCACACTACGCCATGGGCAAGGTGAAGAAGCGGTCTAGGGTCTAGTGTCAGAGTACTCAGAAGGCCGCATAACATACAATAACATTTGCAGTGCAGTCATTTATAATTTTAATTTGAACGTTTTTATCCGAAGAGTGTGTCAATTGTGTGTTTGTAACGTGCTCTTACTTTTCAACTCATTGTGTATTTCGCTATAAAACAGTTTCGTAATTATTGGCATATTAGGTAATTGAAATACAACTAATTTTACGGATTTTATCGCGGTTTATTTAAATTTTTTAACCGGACGGTTTGAAGGCTTTACAGTATTCATGGTCACGAGGTGGAGTGATTTGTATGTCGTCACAAAAGTATAGTGCAATGTTTCTAGTGTTTCTACCCTCCATAAAGTTGATTTTTAATTAAAGCCTTCGAAACGTTAAACAAGTAAAATAAACCGCGATAAAATTAGTTTTATTTCAATGTGTGAGATTAGCGTAAATATAAGAAATCATCGCGCCGCTATTATTAGAAAAAGGTGCGATTCTCTAATTGTCCATGTCCGCGGCAGAACCAGCACTATCTTGGGTGTATATGCAAATAGGTGGGAGTCTCCCAGAGGCGTAGCGTGGGCTAATATAGACGTGGACGAAATCGCATCAGTGAGGCCCCTTTTCTTTCGTTCCCAAGATGTATCCAATAGATCCATCCATCCTACCAAACATGCATTGACACGACTTACCTGCTCATGATAGTGAAAAAATATAAATGCGCGGAGACGCTTTTAAATTCGTGACGTTGTTTTTCGAGCGTAAAAGTGATGAAAATAATTAGTAAATGGTGGTAAAGTCTGGGGTCATCGCATTTAAAGGGGGTTCGCGAGGCCACGCTAAGTGCGAGGCCGTGGGCGAGGGCCCACTTCGCCCACGCCTAGCTACGCCACTGGAGTCTGCGATGCTGCGGAGATGGATGCAGCTTCATACAGATTTATGAATCTTGCATTCTAACACTAGTTACCAAGCAAATTGTTACTAACACCCTATTGACTTTTTGTATGAAATAAAATAAATATTATTATTATTAATATCACCCAATTTAATAAAACTATATAATATGAAATAAACAGTCAAAAATAATTCGATAAATATAAATAAGAATAATTAATTATAGCAGTGATAGCCTAGTTGGTTGCGATACGGACTGTGAAAACGAAAGTCGTGTATGTTCGAAACCCAAATGGCATACAACTCTGACTTTTCTAAAGTTATGTGTGTATTAAAATGTTACTTATCGCTTGCTTTAACGGTGAAGGAAAACATCGTGAGGAAACCTGCATACCTGAGAATTCTCATACGAGTTTCGAAGGTATGTGAAGTCTACCAAACCGCATTAGGCCAGCGTGTTGGACTAAGGCCTAACCCCTCTCATTAGTAGAGGAGGGCCGCGTGCCAAAAATGTTTGACACAGGGATAGTAGTATTATTTATTATAAGAATAATAATACATCTTTGACAGCCTCCGTGGCGCAGTGAGCAAATAGTCGGGTGTAAACTCTAGCCAACGGCTTCGTAACCCGCATCGAAACAAACATTTCTGTGGTCCACAAGTATTTGTTTCGATAGATTGTCTCTGGATACTTGATACAGTAATTGGACGGCACTGCACTTACCATCAATGTGGTCACTATGCCGCGCCAGATAAAACTAAAAGAAGTATTTTTTTAGATACCTGCTAGGATTTGACAGCCTCCGTGGCGCAGTTGCCGAGTAGCCGGTTGTGAAACAAGAGACTGTGGGTTCAATTCCCACACCGAGACAAATGTTTGTGTGACACATAGATATTTGTGTCCGGGGTCCGGCGTTGTGAGACCGTGCGTCTCTCGTAGTCCCTGATACCCACAAGACTCGTATCTTAGTGTAGTGTTGGGGCTATGTGTGTAAATGTTGGGTGTTATTTATTTATTTTTATCTCGTTTAGCCTCTGAGCTCTTAAATGACGTGGCGAAGTGTACATCACACACTTTTTACGTAAGGGTGGTAGAACCCATACCTATGATTCAACTACATCGTTGGCGTTGTACAACAATATGTATATTTTCTTAGTTGCTTATACGGTAAAAGTGGTGTTAGAGTGCTATTATGTGTTCCGTTATATTAGTCCTTTCTCTCTTCTGGTAATTTTTCACAAGATCTATGTCGTAACATGTTTTCTTTGAGGCCTTGTAAAAGTTGCAAATGCGATACTTGGCCATAGCTGTTTACACATAATGTTGGAATTGTGTAATTTTAAATGAAACAAGACCACAATTTAAAGTTTCGTCTTATACTTAAGATAGTGATAATGGGCCAGCACATAATACAGGATTTAATTTTACTTAACTAGGAAAAAATTTAGTTCTTCCGTGATGTTATTGTAGAGATTAATTTTATATATTTAAATTCAATTTAGCTTTTTTTTTCTGACGTACTTTATGTATAAAGATTAAACATTGCTGAATAGTCCAAATTATTAATACTCATGGTAGGTAACTTTTTAATAAAATTGAAGACTATTAAGATAAGATATTATGAAACTTACCTATTAGTTGTGTTACGTAAAGTTTTTAGTTTTGTTATTTTTTTTTTATTTCCAATTTTTTGCTGTTTTTGGTGTTGTTTCTTTTTTTTATCATTGCCTTTTTTTTAGTTAAGTTTTAATTAATGTTATGTTTGGCGCTGTGTTTTGTTTGCTCAAACTGGTGTATGTGGTGCCTAACTTTAAGTGGTTGCTATACTTACACAGAGATTTATGTATGTTGTTATTGTGTGTTCTAGTGTAAGCAATTGTTGGTGGCCAAATAAATAAATAAATAGAAACTTTATGATGATAACACTATTAATGTCTATTATGTAAATGTATTTTAGTAGTATCGTAAACAGTTAACACAAAAGTATATAATACGCATTGTGATGTGCCAAATCATTAATATCATTCTATGTCATCTTATTTACATTAGTAAGTATTTTAGCAGGTAGATAGAACAAGTTGTTAATTAGATAACTCAAAGTATCTACCTCATACAATTACCTATTGCGTGCAGAGGTTGTAATGACACGTAAAACGAGATTTTCTAAGGGGACAAGGACAATGCATTGTTTTATTTTAATGGAATGCCACTGAGATTTTTATTGGTCAATAACAACCTAAAGTCATCTTCAGCTAGGATATCAATTCCTTGTTTTGGCTTTTAATGCGGCATCTTAAAATAACGTAAAGAATTGTTGGCAACGAATTATAGTTCGAAGTAGAAATGCTAAATGGTATTTCTAGCACTATTTGTCGTACGATCGTGTACCCGTGTGATTATGCTGAGATTTGATGCACCAGGCTTAACATTTGTAAGATCATAAATTAAGGAAGGTCCTACGCCAATGACCTTGACGATTTGGACAATGACCTTATCATACAACGACCGACGTACTAGTATGTTAAAAGTGTCGCTAGATTCGTCTTGGTTATGGGAGTGACATAGGGTATGGTAATTTAATATGGCGTCTGCGATTGTGAATCAGAAGATAAGATAAATAGCAATTATTATATAACTATAATAATTATATATTATTATAACAAAGAAAGCTAGTAAAACACACACCTATGTATAATAAAACATTTATGCTAGCATTTAGGTACTAACTACAAAATGTACTTTTAACGTAAGGACAGTATGTTTTTTGGGCTATCTGGATAATCGTATGTACAAAACTAATATTTTTGAGTTTTAAGTTACAATTCATTGTTTACGATTTGCACAGCGTACGCCTTAAAGATACCTATTTGAAAAATATATTTCATTATAGTTATACATTTTTTTTAATATTTTCTACTTTTTACGATGCGCTTATTCGTTGCCAAATTCATCATTGTTATTTTTAGAATAAGTTTTAGTTTTCTCTTTAAATAGGAAGGTTTTCTAATGTTTTCATATCCTAAAAATGTAGAACACATTTTGACAGCGTCCACGGCGAAGCGAGAGAGTAGCCGGCTGTGAAACGAGAGGCCGTGTGTTTGATTCCGGCACCGAGACAAATGTTGTGTGACAGACAAATATTTGTTTCGTGTCTGGGTGTTGTAGGACCGCAGTCCCTCCTTGTTGTTAATATCTACGATAAAGGTTTTACTAGTGTGGGGTCAGAACTATGTGTGTGTGTTGGGTGTATCTATTTTTTTTTTATCCTAGTTTATCCCACGGCAAAGTGACCGCACTGTACCTTATGGTAAGCGCAATGCCGTCCAATTAGAGTATCGAATCGCGAAAGTCAATCTATCCCCCGCTACTCAACACAATCATGCCGGCGGCAAGGTGAAGAAGCGGTCGAGGGTCTAGTGTCAGAGTACTCAGAAGGCCGCAAAACGGCCAAGCATCGTAATCCAACTCTAGACCTCCGACAGAAATCGGATGTACACTGAATGATACGACCGCTACCAAACTTCACAGGAGCACCGACCGGAATAATCTGTAGATTGCCTGAAAATTTCATCAAAATCGCTCCAGCCGTTTTGGAGTCCATAGGGAATATACCCACACAAATCGATTTTTATATGTATAGATTTTATATGTGTCTGAAAATAATACGATAAAGAAACCTGGGTTACTGATTTGTGGGATGTGGACTTGACGATCATTGCCTCAATAGGTATTTCGGGAAATCTATCCACCAAAGAGCGACGACTTCGACGGCTCCTAATTAGTGGTTGGATCAAGAGCTAGATAAAGGGCATTAATGCTGGGCACAGTATGGTTTGTGAGCACGTTCCTAACTCTTGGGCCTGGCAATTAGAGTAAGACATTGTTTTTTGGTTTATAATGAATAAAACTATTAAAAAAATATATATAATAATACTAGCCCTGTATTAGACATTGTCCGACTGCTGGGCACGGGCCTACTCTACTAATAAGAGGGGTTAGGCCTTAGTCCACAACCCTGGCCTTATGCGGGTTGGTAGACTTCGCATACCTTCGAAATTCTTCGAGAATTCCCAGGAATGTAGGTTTCCTCACGATGTTTTCCTTCACCGTTAAAACAAGCGATAATTAACAATTAATACACACATAACTTTAGAAAAGTTAGAGGTGTATGCCATATGGGTTTCGAACATACGACTTTCATCTTGACAGTCCGTGCCGCAACCACCTAGGCTATCGTTGCTAGCTATTAAAAATAATGCAATAAAAATACTAAGACTTCTCGGTGGCGTAGTTGTAATTGCGCTTGCGTTACGATTGCTGTGCTGAGGTCTCGGGTTCGATCCCCGGGTCGGGTAAAGTGATGTTGGGTTTTTCTACCTAGAAATACTCAGTATTAACCCGGAGTCTGGAATGGTGCCCGGTGTTGCGATAGGCTCGCCCCCTATCACATTATGGGACCGAAATTCGGCGAAAAGTGGGTGTACTGGTTACACCTCTGCCTACCCCTTCGGGGATTACAGGCGTGAGTGTATATGTATGTATATATATGCAATATAAATGTAAAAATCTTCTATATAATTTTTTTTTTTTAAATATAAAGTATATTTCTATCGATTTGTTTAGTTCACCAGATATCAGAAACAAATTCTAGTCAGCTTGGAGAGAAATGCGTTCTTGATTATTTTCGCTGTGCTTTGCAAAAAGCACACGCATTTCTATTTTAGGGTTAATTTATGTTTACGCCACAATTATATTAAAAACATATTCTGTACAATTTACTTCGTAAGGTTTTTCACATATCGCGCTCTAATGGTGATATAGAACGTTATAAGGAAATGAAAACGATACTACCGTGTCAGCAATACTGGAATATTACTGTCGAAATCTCAATGACCCATAAAATACACTTTAAATACCAGCTATATTACTCTAATGATTCGTTATTTGAGATGTACAAACGCACAGAATTACACAAAAAATAATTGTATTTCAATTAAAGTTTAAAAAGTAAACTAAATGGTTGTGCAATAGCAATAGTATACACTTGACTTTTTTTTATCCTGGCACGGCAAAGTGACCACACTGCACCTGATGGTAAGCGCAGTGCGGTCCAATTAGAGTATCGAGTAGCGAGAGACGATGTATCCCCCGCTACTCAACACAATCATGCCGGCCTGCTTCTTCACACTACGCCATGGGCAAGAAGGTCAAAAAGCGGTCGAGGGTCTATTGTACTCAGAAGGCCGGACAACGGCCAATCATCGTACCCCAACTCTAGGTTCCCGACAAAAACCGGATGTACACTGGCTGATCCCGGAACGCGACACACTTGCGTGTGCCACTATGGCGGGTTTTACACCCTGTATACGGTGGTCGCTAACCGGGCGGATATGAATATCCTACCACCAGCAAAACTTGCTTATTGTTAAGGATAAGTATGTAGACCCTCGTAATTTTCACCTTACCTGTAGTCACTCACGTATTTATGAGTTCCGGGCCACTGGTTTTACCATGCTCTTGCAAAATTATCTTTTATTACGACAATATTAAAAAAATTGCTTAGCGTTGCCGAAATAAAAATTGGTGATGTTATGTATCTTTTAAAGCTATTATTATTGTAATGATTTTCGTATTGGGCACACACGATGTAGTTGAAATGCTTTAAGTGTTGCATGTAATGAAGTCTTAAACTGTAGCAACATCATGCGACATTGCGGTGTGCCACAAGGCCGCATGCTACAATAATTAAAAATGCCGCACATGTAGCAGGAATCTTGTAACATGTAACATCACTTTGTGCCATGTAGCAGCAGACTGTCGTATCACTTACCCGATGTTCAAACCCATTGGATTTAATTTAGATGCATAACGGCAATTTTTTATATTTAAACTAAACGACTAAGCTTCTGCTAAGTTAATTCATTAGCCTAGACAGTCTCGCGTAGTAGGCGAGTAGCCGGCTGTGAAACGAGAGGCCGTGGGTTCGATTCCCACACTGAGACAAATGTTTGTGTGACAGGCAGATATTTGTGTCCGGGGTCTGGGTGTTGTGAGACCGGAAGTCTCTCGTAGTCCCTGATACTCACGACACAAGACTCGTACCTTAGTGTGGGATTGTGGCTTTGTATGTGACTGTTGGGTGTTATTTATTATTATTATATTTACCTAGGGTCTCGCAATCGATGAAGTATATAAAAAAATATTCAAATACTTACAGTACGATATATATGTCTCTGCGTAAAAAATCTGTCACATGCTGCTTATACTCGCCAATGGTTCCATTTGGAGCATACCGCATGACGATTCACGCCACAAATGTTGTAACGTATTGCTCCGGCTTAAGTGGGGTTTAACTCTATAGTGATAGAGTTACAATTATTAAATTTTATTTGTCTATTAGGCCGGTTTTGGGTAAACTCTTGGAAAAAAATATACTAGATAGGATGCGCGCTTATCTACCAAAAGTTATTCCTCAACATCAGTTTGACTGCCTTGGTGGCGCAGTTGTAATTGCGCATGCGTTACGACTACTGTGCTGATATCTCGGGTTCGATCCCCGGGTCGGGTAAAGTGATATTGGGTTTTTCTACTTAGAAATACTCAGTATTAACCCGGAGTCTGGAATGGTGCCCGGTGTGGCGATAGGCTCGCCCCCTATCACATTAAGGGACCGAAATTCGGCGAAAAGTGGGTGTACTGGTTACACCTCTGCCTACCCCTTCGTGGATTACAGGCGTGAGTGTATATGTATGTATCAGTTTGTTTTCCGAGAGCAACATGGAACTATAGAACAGATTCACCGCATTACGGACATTACGGACTATAAGTTGTGACTTACTGACTGGCAGAACAGAATTTTTTGCACTCTAAGGTATGCCTTAAGGTGCAAAAAATTCTGTTCTGCCATATTCTAGATATCAGCCAAGAATTTGATAGAGTGTGGCACGAAGGACTACTTTTCAAACTTAAAAGGCTGTTGCCTCACTCCTTCTTTCCGATTTTACGATCATATCTCCGCAAGAGATGTTTCGAGGTGAAATTTACCAATATCACCACTCCCATACACGAAATTCTCTCAAGAGTGCCACTAGGAAGTATATTGGGCCCCGTACTATACTTGTTATTTACTGCAGATCTGCCAACGCACGCAGATACCATAACAAACAAATGGCGTATTAAGACTAATCAGGGAAAATCCACCCACGTGACCTTTATCCTCAGAAGGTAAACATTCCCCCCAGTAAAACTTCATAACGAAGAAATCCCTCAGGCTGAAGACGCCAAATATTTGGGTATCCATCTAGATCGAAGACTCACTTGGAGAAAGCATATCTGGATCAAACGCAAACAACTCGATACGAAACTGAGGTCAATTCATTGGCTGATAGGTCGTAAATCAAGACTGACACCTGAAAGCAAAATAGCTATTTACAAAATTATCCTCAAACCAATTTGGACATACGGAATCCAGCTATGGAGTACTGCTAGCAATAGCAATGTAGAGATTCTTGAAAGATTTCAGAGCAAGACACTGATACTCATGCTAGACATACCTACCCTATTACGTGAGTAACAAATCCATACAAGAAGATCTAAAGAGCAACACAGTTAAACAAGAGATTGCTAGATGTAGTAAGAGCTATCAGACGAAAATATCAACTCACGTCAATGAACTGGCATCAAAACTAGTAGGCACAGGAAGTGTCACATATTCCTGTTTAAAGCGGCATAGTGTCCCTACGCTAACGCTTGTGCTTGCTTATAAGACATAAAACATGAAACATCAACTGAATGGCTTATTGTGTTAACACAGATCGCCAAGTTACAGAATTAGAAATAAAAAAAAATAGGGCGTGTTTTTGAAACCGTAGTAGTAAGTCTTTTTGAAGCTAATTTAGAAGACCATCGCGTTATTTCAGCAATAGTTAGACTTGAATATTCTTTGTTTCAACAACACAATGAACTCATCATAACAATCTTTGGTAGTCTCGACATTTTAAAATATAGATTATTAACGGTATCATAACGCATTGGTAATCAATATATTAATTACGGTGGATGTCTTTGCTGTCTATGATGAGTTTGTTATGTCATACCGACGGCATTCGTTTGTTAGGTGAGCGTAACGTATGTCGATGACTGCAGGCCCAGGGCCTGAAAGGAACATGGGCGTTTTCTCCTGCGTCACGACGAGCTAAATTTAGATGAGTATTGTCGACGTATAGAATAAAATAAAAGTCGATAGTAAATTTAAAATGTCCAAGTCAATATCAGCAATATCTAACAATTCTTTGGTAATTAATGGGCTAATATTATCAAGTGTTACAAGAAAACGAGGACAAAGCTATAATATGTTGGCTAGTTGTGTTAGATACGTGCACAAGTGTTGACAAAATGTTTCCCTCAGTTTGACATAACTACACCAATACTAATGTTTAGTGGCACAAGGTCCGTTTCAATGCTTTGTTATCGAATGCTTGTCGTTACCTACAAAAGCATGTTAGGTAATTTGGTCGGTTTAAACGTTATTCAATTTTAGAACTTTCGCAAACACGACGCGCGGTGGCAAACACAACTACATTATAACTCTTAATACTTTGCTTTTAATCAAGGCATACCTATTTTTTTAGCACCGAAAATTTGTATACCTGAAAGAATGGAACTAATTTAATATAGTTAATTATATGGATCCGTACTAATATTATAAATGCGAAAGTTAATCTGTATGTTACCTTCTTTTGGAAACACCGATGAACCTGTTTTGTGGGAATTGATGTTTGAATAACCAAGGAAAATGTAAGGATATTTATGCAATTTCATATCCTTCGAAAAGTTTTTAGTGCAGAACTGTGAGAAAATGTTACGCAGTAATCTGTGTATGTAATAAGAAACTGACTGACTGACTGACTGATCCATCAACGCACAGCCTAAACGGGTGGGGTTAGAAACATGTTAGGTACCTTTTATGACGGAGGCATCCACTAAGGATGGGTTTTTGGAAATACCACCCCTAAGGGGGTAAAATAGGGGATGAAAGTTTGTATGAAAATCCGTAAATATCGAAGTTAAATTCATGCAAATTAGTATTTGGCTTTTTAGCTAAAAATAAAAAATACGTCTTTCAGGGTTTTTGGAAATTCCACCCCTAAGGGGGTAAAATAGGGGATGAAAGTTTGTATGAAAATTCTTCATTCTTGTAGTTAAAAGGATGAAAATTGGTATTTTGTATTGTATACTTTTTCTCCCAATCATGACCACCACGTGCAACAGCTAGTTAAGAATAAAAATAATATAATATCTGTGTTGTACCTATTTAGAAAAAACATTCCCGTATTGCTAGTACTAGCTATTATATTATGTTTATAGCATGTTCATGACAATATGTGCACGGGAAAAGCTACTGTACGTGAAAAACAGTATATCAATGAAAATAGATGTTTAACAGAATTAGATAATAAAATATGAAATTGTGTCATATTTGTAGAAAAAGATTGCCTCAGTGGCGCAGTTGTAATTGCGCATGCGTAACGACTGCTGTGCTGAGGTCTCGGGTTCCATCCCCGAGTCGGGTAAAGTGATATTGGGTTTTTCTATTTAGCAATACCCAGTATTAGCCCGGGGTCTGGAATTGTGCCGGGTATGGCGTTAGGCTAACGGTAGGAAGCGGCTTTGCTGTGCCCTGGCATTATGGGCGGCGGTGACTATTTACCATCAGGTGGTCCGTCTGCTCGTCTGCCTATAAAGGCACTAAAAAAAAAGACTCGCCCCTTATCACACTAGGGGACCGTAATAAATTCGGCCAAACGTGGGTGTACTGGTTACACCTCTGCCTACCCCTACGGGAATTACAGGCGTGAGTGTATATTTATATGTATGTATTTGTAGAAAACTAAAATCATTATGTGAAGAACAGTAGCGCACATCTGTAACGCACATAGAATATTTTTTTTTTATGAATTCTGATATAGCAATTAAACTAATTTGGAAATGCTGGTACTAAGCAAATCCGCGGGAATGAATTCGTGTCGTCGCAACTCACGCATTTCATTCACCCGAATTCATTATCGCGGCCTTCAATATTACCCCAATGGCTATTGGCGATCCGAAAGCATTTTTCAATAGAATACAGCCTACAGTACATTTCAGAGTATTGTACATGTTGTACGCTCGCGTAGTATAGACCTCTGTGTACCGACCGAACGGTTGCAGTTCTAAATCAGTGCCTTTGTTCGCAAACAAATAGTTAGTGTACGTTTGTAATAAATTGGTTCACTGGACAAAATGTTGCAACACAATTTTATTTGGTAAGTCCATTAAATATAGTAAAATGTAATTTTATGACATAAAACTCGATGTTTTTTTTTAAATTGACGTAAGATTTAATAAACAAGCACAATACTAACATTATGTAGCACCAATATTGCATGTTAACAGTTACCTAAAATAACGAACGATAAATTTACGCTTTATCTTAAATTGGATACGGCATGACAAACATTTCCGAAATAAATCGTGACTCAGTAGGTATTTATTTTTAAAAAGGCACGTGCTTTTAAAATCTAGTTTACGTTTAATTACCTCGGTATTTATATCCAACTAAATTTTCAGTTATTTTTATTGTTTTAATTTGTACTGAGCTGTATTATTCGATGTTTTATATCATATAGTACAGGGCTTCCCAAACTTATTTGTACTGCGACGCCCTTGAGAATTTGACATTTGTTACCGACCCCCCCCCCCTCTGCGGGCCAAAAATACCACATTTATAATTTTTATTAGAAAATAAGAACAAAACCAAATTGTAAGCAAATAATGAAGAGATATTAATTTACTTTGCCTTGTTGACTGGCTGCTAATGAGACGGATGTGCTTGCTTTGGTTTGTTTGGACGCGGCTTTGGTTTGGAAAATTGGAAATTGCCTCTCTCATTTGTTTCTCTATGTCTATTTTTGATCTGTACTTGTTCTTTATCCATACTCTGAGTGCGTAATTAAACAAAATGTCAGACTTTGGCATGCGCCCGGCGCTCACTCGACTCGGCCGCATCGACACACGACGCCCCTGGGACAGTGCTGCGACGCCCCAGGGCGTCGCGACGCACTGTTTGGGAAGCCCTGATATAGTATATATATAGTATGCATTTAATACACTAAATTCTCTAGACAAATTTCGATGCAAACGTTTTACTTTTTTCGGGTTTCTTGTAAAGATCCCAGGTTTATTGTAAATATCCCATCCTCTCCCTTCCACACCACAACCACGGGTGCTGGCTTGCGGAGCCACAGCTTCGTGGTGTTTACTACCCCGGCCCAACAAATTACCTAAACAAATTATTTGTATTTTTGCCGCACAATCAAGCTGTGGAACAGTTTGTTACCGTGTTCAGCTTCCCATGGTCCTGGGTCCTTTAGGCGTAGGGTGAAGAAGCTACACAGCAGGGCGGCATGATTGTGTTGAGTAGCGAGGGGTAGATTGTCTCTCGCTACTTGATACTCTAACTGGACTGCACTGCAACTACCATCCGGTGCAGTATAAAAAAAGTAACATATTCTCTATTAAACTAAAATATTATATATAAATATATATGTGCTAAAAAATCTACTGTAATCGATAAGTAAGAAATTCTCGTTTTATTGGGTTAATTTTTGGAGTTACTTTTTAAGCTTTACACTACTTTGGACAATGTTTTATTTGGCACCGATGAGAATTGGGTACTGCTATTTAAAAAAACTTCAATACAGTACGCAATCGTTACGTGTGTGATGTTTTTCAGTGAGGAGTTTGATTTTTACTTCATTCTTCGAAATCAGGTCTTTATCAAAGTTGTATAATACATATTATAAGTAAATCGTCAAATTGAGTATCTCCTTTGTTGAAGTCGGTTAAAAAGCAATTTTTCGTCTGGAATTACACAATCCGAGACTTTCCGTTGTTTGAACTATGGTTATAGAAGTGGAACAATTTACAGGAAGTATCTCGGATTTAAGTAATTAACAAGAAATGTCGTTATTAACTTGAGAATGATATGATTCGGTCGGACAATAAAAAAATATGGGTGTATTTCTGTATCGGGAAATAAATTTGCTCTACCTGTGGTTAGCGTTAAATAACTGTGCATATGCCAAAGCTTAAGATCGATCTCTATAATTTGATTCGGTCGGACAATCAAAAAATATACCTACTTGTATTTCTCTATCGGAAAACACATTTGCTCCACCTGTGGTTAGCGTTAAATAATTGTGCATATGCCATAGATTGAGATTGATCTCTTTAGTTTGATTCGGTCGGACAAACAAAAAATATGGGTGAATTTCTCTATTGGAAAACAGAGTTCCTCTACCCGTGCTGGGCGTTAAATAACTGTGCATATGCGCCATAGCTTGAGATTGATCTCTTTAGTTTGATTCGGTCGGACAATCAAAAAATATGGGTGAATTTCTCTATTGGAAAACAGAGTTCCTCTACCCGTGCTGGGCGTCAATTAACTGTGCATATGCGCCATAGCATGAGATTGATCTCTTTAGTTTGATTCGGTCGGACAAACAAAAAATATGGGTGAATTTCTCTATCGGGAAACACATTGCATCTACCTGTGGTTTGCCATGGTAACAGGCCTGCTCTCTATCATAACATAGGTCGGGCATGCTCAGCGAACTGTAACTGCAGTATTGACACTGTCACCTTTACCTCGTAGTATACAAAAGTGTCGGTATGGATGTATATATAAGATTTATGATCATAAGTGAAGAAGTGTTTATTAATTTAGCCTTGGCACTAATTCTATGACTTAGCTTACTATATCTTCCTGTAAAAATTATGTTGGTAATGTGATTGATGTATTATATTTTGTTGCAGGATGCGATGCTGGTCACTCTTTGTGATTGTAGCCGTTTCTGCTCACCCTCGGCCGTTATCAAATATCGTCTTTATAATGGTTGATGATATGGTAAATATTAAAGATAATTTTTTAACATTATTTTTAAATATCGTAACATAACTCTTTGATGGTCTATTAACAAAAAAATGTGTATTAAATAATAATGTAAAGAGCGGCGACACCTTAGCCACGTTAAAAGGACTGCCGAAACAGAGATAAATTGTTCGATGCCAGACTCCAGGGCACACATCTTTGAATGTATTGATTGTTTAATAATCGGTAGCAACAACTAGAAGGAATTATTAAAATAATCTAAATCAGTCAGCATGAAACCATCGCAACGTGAGTAGAAGATACCGGTGCCCAGCAGTGGTATAATATAATTTAGTGCTGGTTTTATTCTTGTATGCAATCTATGCATTTTATTTCCGAGCAAACGTATTGCAACTGCGATTTATAAGTGTAATTAAAGCACGATGTTTGACTCCATACATAAATATTGAATGTCTAAATCATAATTCCGGTCCATTTACATTTTATTTATTATTACAAATGAAAAAAATTGGTTCGCTGGATGGATACTTGAAAAGATTTCTAAAATGTTTATTTTCGATTATAGTTTACTAGCTGTTGCCCGCGTGTAGGTCATGTTTGGGAGAAAAAGTATACAATACAAAATACCAATTTTCATGCGTTCTTCAAATATAACGATATTTCTTACAAATTTTCTTCCCCTATTATACTCCCGTAGGGGTGAAATTTTCAAATATCCTGAAATATATATATTTTTTTATTTTGAACTAAAAGGCCAAATACAAAAATTTTCATGAATTTAACTTCAAAAATGACGGATCTTCATACAAACTGTCATCCTCTATTTTACCCCCTTAGGGGTGGTATTTCCAAAAACCTTTCCTTAGTGGATGCCGTTTAGGCTGGACGTTGATCCGTAATTGTGTGAAAAGTTAAGTTCATGAAAATGAGTATTTGGCCTTTTAGTTAAAAATAAAAAATATATATTACAGGATTTTTGAAAATTTCACCTCCAAGGGGGTAAAATAGGCGATGAAAGTTTATATTAACTCTTTTATCGGGGGTTTATAATGGGGGTGAATATTTGGATGGATGGATGTTTGTTAATCAATCAGCCTACAACGGCTCGACGGATCTGGTTGAAATTTGGCACAGAGATAGATACGCTACGTTAATCCCGGAAAAATGTACCGTTTCCGTGGGATAGTTTTGGTTTTGTTTTAGACAGAGCAAGGGATCCACATGATTTTTTGCATAGTGTTTGTTAAGGGGCTACTTTTTATACCAGAAAATGCACGGTTCCTACGGGGTAGCATAATGCAGAAAGATGTAGCTTAAGAGGTCTCCATGGATTTTATATTTTATATACCTTTTCTTTCAAAAATAACCACACCGCGGGCGTAGCCGCGGGCAAAAGCTAGTTAGGTATATAAGTAAACTGTATCATATGTAGTGCGCATGTCAAAACACTATCTAAATTGAAAATAATTTTGGATGGTCTTTTACAAGCAAACGTAAAATATTAGAATGTATTAGGCTATTAGTAGTTTGTTGGCATTTATTCTATAATGAGATTCGTATTCAAAGCGTTGTCCGTGTTTTATTGTTCATGACGTATAGGTACCTTAATTGTTTCGCGTAAGATATCTTTAAGATATTTATAAAATACTTAAATGTCTGGGATTTCCTGTGTGGTTTTTCAAGTCAAGTTTTGCGTCACACACTGTTTTACGTTTCTCGAGATGTAGTTAAACTTGACATACTCTCTAATTGAATCTGGGTAAAAGTTTATTACCTGCCTCTATATATATATTTTTTTATAGGGATAATGACCCATAGTATACTCGGTTTATAGTATAGTTTCTTAGTAACATTAATTTTTAATGTAGACATTAACGACCAATATCATATTATATTTTTATTCATATTACAATAGCTTAAATGTAAATTGCCTATTAATGTCAATGTAATTTGCAGACTTGACTGTCAGAAGCGTGTTAGGTAGTATTATTTACTGCGTGAAAGGCTCGGCCGTGTTCTTGGAACATTCAGGCTATAGGTTCTCTCTCATAAAAAACCTACGCAAAGTAATAGCGTAGTTGTTGCATTTCCTACAATCGATGATATTTTCGGTGGCTCATAACTGACCTATTCTTACCTCCCTAATAAATGCCATTAATATGCGTTCACGATTTGTATTGTGTCACTTTTGGCATAAAAATGTATGTAATGTAAACGTACTTAAGCCCAGGCTCGACTTATGACCATCTTAATAAAATAATACCTCAACAACTAATATGTTATTCAGCTAGTATACATCTGTATTAGTAAGTTTTGGGATGTTCAAATGCTTCAATTTCCAGTATTTTTAATTAGGACACCTAGGTATGTATGTGTAGGTACCTAAGTGGCTGTGTGGTGTTTTTTAAGTCACTACTGATTTACAAAAACACTTTAAAAGGACTTTTAAGAAGGCTTGTTAATTTTATTCAAATATTCTATATACCCATTTCCTATATACATATGTATGTTATAGGCGCTTTACTTTTTCAAACGAACAAGCACCCTTGTGTTGTTTTGAATCATAATGTTTTCTCTGCTATACAAAAATATGGTTGTCTCATCGATGACACTGGCCGCGGCGTGGTGAGGTCATGTTTTGATTTTCAGATTGGGAAATCCATTATGGTGCATTTTAAAAATTAAAAAAATATATATCGATTTGTATGTATTTGTGTGTAGTATGGCGATAGGCGATAGCAAATAGTATTTATTAACCGTGGCTGCGCCAGTTGTAACTCTGCCTTTGCTTTCGAGGATAAAGGTGGAGGTAATATAGTGTTTTTGTAAGCACTAAATACTTTAAGAAATCGAGCATTTCATCACCCTCAAGAGGGTCATGTACTGCAATAGGTCTTGTAATAAGTTTTATTTCACTACATTAAAATAAGGCAACTTAATTAACATACATTGAGCTGCTCTAATCTACTGTAATCAAATTTAAATCGTATTTTAATTGTATTACAAAATTTTGTTAACTGGTGTTCGAAAAGAGCAACGCTACTTACCCGTTCTCCTCTGCTGCTGCATTGCGAACTGGCGGTAAAGTCAAATTACTGAATCTAAATAGTGTATAAAATTTCATGGATTCAATAAATATTTGATTTTGATTTTTGAATATAGTATTTTTATAATTCTTATTACAATTTTGATCACCTTTTATATCATTTTATTATTTATGTAAATAAAGAAATTCTTATAAGGTAATGTTACTTACTATACGGATACTACTTAATTTATTTTTAACAGTTCTATCCTCATTACCCAGCCGGGACTTTTTCGCTTTAGTGCGTGCCATACAGTTCAGGTTTTGAGTGTGATTTTTATATAGGCGTCATGCTTACTACCTATCAGACGGCGAGTAATCTGTTCTTCACGTCTTACATTTATATTATAAAAATATATTTTGTAAGAGGTTTAAATTTTTATACGAATTATTCATATACGCATGTACAATATTTTAACTTTGTAGTAAGTATAATGGATTTTTACGCAAATATTACACATTGAAATAAAACTAATTTTACGGATTTTATCGCGTTTATATTAAATTTGTATTAAGTATATTAGTAAAATCTGATATTACGGAATATATATATATTTTAAGTACTGACTTTGAGAACAAAATAATTAACTAGAATCAATAGACAAGTAATCTATTAATTTTTTTTGGGATTATGTATACAACATGAATGTATAAATAAATAAATAAAATACACCCAACAACCACACACGTAGTCCTGACCCTGCACTAGGTCAAACCTGTATCGTGGGTATCAAGAACTACGAGGGACTACGGTCCCACAACACCCACCCACACCCGAAACAAACATCTGTCTGTCTTACAAACATTTGTCTCGGTACGAGAATTGAACCTACGACCTCTCGTTTCATAGCCGGCTACTCGCTCGCAGCGCCACGGAGGGCGTAGATGTATGATAAATTTTAAGAATAAAGTTACTTACACTGTAGTCAAGGTATTAAACGAAATTTTATCATTAAGTATCTATAGCAACTTAGTGTGCAACAAAATATCTACGCTATTGTTTGTGACATTAAAATGTTTGATATTCATCAAACGAGATATTAGTACATAGTTTAACGATAGCTCTACGGCATAATGAGCGAGAAGCCGGCTTTGACACGAGAGGCCTCGGGTTTGATTCCCGCACCAACTCAAATGTTTCTGTTACACAAATATTTGTTTCGGGTCTGGGTGTTGAGACCATAGTCTCAAATAATTCTAGGTACCCAGGTGTACCCTTGGTGTACTTTTTTGTACGTCTGCCGTCTCACACAGGATCTATTAAGTGTTAACTGTCAACATAATATATTTTTTCTAATAATTACTATATCATATTGTTTTGTTACTTGCTGTAGGTATTTAATAACAAATATTAATTATATTAACGGCCGGCAGCGGCTCTGCTGTGCCCTGGCATTGCAGAAGTCTATGGGCGGCGGTGACTACTTACCATCAGGTGACCAGTCTGGTCGTATGCCAGCCCAGACACAAAAAAATATTAGTTTGCATAAATGTTGTGTAACATATACATAAGTAAATCGTGGGAAAACACACTTAAATTATTCTTGTATGGACGTCCATACAAGAATTATTTAAGTGTGTGTGTGTGTGTCCACCTTAGGTACGTAACTAAGGTAACTAACTGTATTCTCTCTTTAAACGGGTGTTTTGTTCCAGGGCTGGAATGATATATCCTTCCATGGATCCAATCAGATTCTGACGCCTAATATCGACAATTTGGCCTACCAGGGCGTCATACTGCAGCAGTACTACAGTGAAGCTATTTGTACTCCAGCGAGAACCGCACTTCTCACTGGAAAATATCCCATGAGATTAGGTAAAGTTAATTCATTTACCATTAACATTTAAATATCGCATAATTGAGTAGGTAATTCTATTGAATCTGCAATTGACTTCATATTTAGGTTTATTGTCTTCGTGTTTTATAATTGCGATGATGTGTTAAAACCTTGGTTTATTTTCATAGCTTGGAATTGTTGCTTGTATTATCTTACTTTCAGTAGTATGGTAAATTATAATAAGTACATTATTTGAGTATATACTAAGTGATACCTTGCCCGAATTACAATTGTAATTTATGTAATTTTTTCGTTGGTATATTATATTGCATATGAAATTATTTTTTTTTAAACCTTAATAAATGAGGATGTGACGTAAAGTTAAAACAATTCATAAAATTATTTAATCATTTTTTTATTATTCGTTAATATATTTTTTTATACCACGATGGTGCAAACATTCTTACAGCCTGTCAGATGGTAAATAATTTGCCATATTTCTATTAAGCTTTATGTTATGAGCTTTAGTATAATTACAAAATCCTGGGTTTCCCATGGAAAACAATGACGGGAAAACAATAAGTAATAAAATTATTTGATAAATTTGAAATTTGAAACATTAAATATTAAACACTAAACATAATATATTTTTGTTTCACAGGAATGCACGGTAGTCCTTTGTTCAACTCAGAAGACCGAGGCATTCCTTTAACAGAACGTCTATTACCGTCCTACTTAAAGGAGTTGGGGTACTCAACTCATTTGGTGGGCAAATGGCACGTCGGAATGTCTAGAGAAGAGTATCTACCGACGTCACGGGGATATGACTCGCATTATGGGATGAGAGGGGGCTACATTGATTACTATACGTACAACAAAGTGGAAACGGTAAGCAAAATGTTATTATTTTTCAAAATAAACCGCGATTCAGCCTTTATTTGTAACTCATTAACTGATCAACGTAAATTTGTAATGGCAATTTGTGTATATAGGAATATATATGAAAAATCTTGTTTCTGGAAATTTTAGGAATTACCGTAAATATGGTTTAAAACTCTCCATAGTAACTTGTACTATGAGAGTACTCATGAGTTGCATTCTGGGATCACTCAGTTCCGTGGTGTTACCATGCTTCCGATGGTCTCCATTATTTTTTACTATAACCTTCTTATCATCAGGAGTAATTACCGGGCCAGTATTAGAAAAAAATCCTGTGACGGGGTTTAAACATTTGTCGTTTGTATATTAAAGATCACTTTACTCCTGCTGCTAGGCAGGATTAATGCGTTTAACAATTCTCATCGTTTATGTGCCTAGTATGTATTTCGTAATTAAGATTTATTTTAAAAATTCCACCGAAGGTCTTGATTAATGGTAACAAGGCAATTTCTTTGAAGCTGTCATGTCATATGTCGAAACGAATTCTTACCATACAGGTAATTCGTCTAAAGAGGGCTCAAAAAGTGAATGTAGTTTTTGATTTTTATCTGGAAATTACAGTGATAGTCATTTATTTTTATTCACTTGCGTGACGTCAGCAGGTTCGTAAATAAACCTATGAATGAAGTTATCTTTTTAAAAAGAGCTTTATTTCGAAAAAAAAATTGAATTTGAATGTGAATAAACTCACATTCAAATTCAATAATGGACATACATTGAAATATATACTATACTTTACATTTTAATTTAATTTTGAATATTTTAACTAAATTTTGTTTATTTTATTACTTTCACGTTGGTCAATAAAAAAATATGTTTCAGTGGCCAAGCGGACGTCAGATGTTTGGATTGGATTTATTCGACAACGCTATACCTCAAGTTAAGGAAGACCGTTATATAGTAGATGCATTGACTGACAAAGCTGTAAAAAGTAAGTCAACATACGAGCACCTATACGAATAGCTGGAGAAAATACATACAAATTAATTTACATTCCGCGTCCTAGAACAAACCTTGACCGTTACACTGCTGTTCCTAAGCTCTGTGGGCTATTGAACACGCTTTCTACAAACAATGAAGTTGATATTCGTAATGTCCAGCATGGACATTGGGCATACTCATGGAGTGGGGGGCACACAGTGCACCCTGATTTGATGATGTATAATAAGTAACACAATTAGTTACTCATTTAATAAAATTCAAAATTACTGCTCGAACCTTCGTATATCTATCGATGAAGGGGGTTTTGCAAACACAATAAGTATGAAAACGAAAATTTTACCATATTTCGCAACAACACTAGCAGGTTATTATTGAAATACTAGGGAGATTCAACACATAAAAAAAAAACATTTTTAAATTACTACTACTTATCGAATTTTTACGCCACCCCTGAGCAAATGCTGTGAACGCACATGATGCCCAGGCGAGTACAAAAAGGCCTTATGTTCAAAAGTGTTGTTTATGTTTTCACTTACTTTTCTCATTTATCAATTGACTTAATTTATTCTTAAGTTATGTTTTAATTATAATAATAAATAATATGTAGTTCTTCAAATGAATTATAAGTTTATGTATGACAACTTTATATATCCGTTAATTTTTACTTATTAAAGCTGCGGTTTCTTAACATTTTAACATCTCTATTTTTAATAGTTCTATCCTAGATTACGCTAGACAACATTCTTTACCAGAAATTATCATATCTAAACAATCACTTTTCTTTTTGATTTAATTGATTTCTGCTCGTTGAGTACTTTTCAATACAAATAATTAGAAGATTATTATAGGCGGGTACCGCACGGAATAACAGACTGATTGCAGACTACTTTCTAATTAGTCTGTTGATAAACATATCAAAGTTATTCTTACATTCTTTAAAATAAATTATAATTTATTATCTATAAATAGCAGCGATAGCTCTCATAAAAATTTCGAACCAACCCGCTTTTTTTGTTGCTTTAACGGTCAAGGAAAACATCGTAAGGAAACCTGAGGATTCTCATAAGAATTTCGAAGGTATGTGAAGTCTACCAACTCGCATTAGAGGAGTAGAGGAGGCGCGTGCCCAGCAGTGGGACAATGTTTAATACAGGGCTAGCATTATTATTATTATATTATTAACCGACCCGTATTAGGCCAGCGTGGTGGACTAAAGCTTAACTCTTCTCATTAGCAGAATAAGCCCGTGCCCAGCAGTGGGATAATATTTAGTAAAGGACTAGTAATTATCACATAATTTATTATTACAATACTAAATAATTTTTAATAATATTTTCAGTAATCCATCATCATAATACATCACGTCCTCTATTTTTGCACATGACGCACAATGCTCCACATGCTGGGAACAGTGGTGGAGCTCTACAACCGCCTTTGCACTCCACTGTCAAGCATAGGCACATCGCCAACTCTAATAGAAGGCTTTATGCAGGTAATTATATGCACCATTATTTCTAAAGCAGAGGTAATAAACAGGTTATTGATAATATATGTATGTTGCATCCTGAAAATTCCATCCGATTGTAATGAAAGTATTGTGTTGTACACTTGTATAGTTCCCGATATAAAAAAATAAAATTGCATTACAAACAACGCCGACCAGTATTAAAAAACGTGTTATTATTAAACTGTACTCAACTACATGGAAAATTATAGATAGACACATTCATTTATTTTTCTCACTTTTGTGCGAAGAAACTAATCTTGAATACATATTTTTTTCATTATATATATGGAATATCATATACTGTATAATTATACAGATTGAATGTTAACGTAATGTCTATATGTATAATAATTAATAACCAAAGTTATTCGTTCCTAATAGTTTATACAATGTATTGTGAAGTTTCATGAGGTCAAATCAAGTGATTGTTATTTTGTAGGTACGAATCATACAAGGATATTCTATTTTAATCATAATATGTTGATTGCTTTTACTATTTCAGAAATAGTTACGCAAATTGATCGCAGCGTAGGACGAATAGTGGCAGCACTAGCAGAAAAGTTTATTTTGCATGATACTATCCTTGTTTTCGCATCTGACAATGGATCACCAACTGTTGGAGGCCTCAGAAATTGGGGCGTGAACTTACCATTTAGAGGAACAAAGTGGACCCCATGGGAAGGTGGAGTGCGTGTACCAGCTTTCGTATGGCATTCATCTTTCAAACCGAGGGTTTGGAACGGTTTGATGCACATCACTGACTGGCTTCCCACTTTAACTGCTGCAGCAGGTGGAAAACTAGACAAAGAAGTAGACGGTGTAAACCAATGGGATGCTATCGTAGAAGATGGTGATTCTAAACGTAAAGAAGTATTAATAGCTGTTGAAGACAATAACGCTAATATGTATGCAGCTTACAGAGCGGGAGATTACAAAGTTATCGTCGGCAACTTAACAGGATTAAACAATAATCACTATGGAGCCGAGTTACTCATTAACAAGGCGCAACCGCCAGCGTATTATCCTGCATTAAGATCTTGTGCAGTATCAAAAATTTTCGATTTAATGGGGCTTTATCTAGATGAACAACATGTTCAGGCGACTAGGAAAGCAGCCACGATACAGCAGTTGGATCAAGTCAGAGATCAAAATCTTTGTATACCAACAGCCAGTGAGTATTTGTCTATTAACAATAGCAATAAATTTAACATGTTTGATTTTTTTTCCTTTTTAACCGACTTCAAAAAAGGAGGAGGTTAACAATTCGTCGGAATCTTTTTTTTATGTATGTTACCCGATTACTCGAAAACGCCTGGACCGATTCGAGAAATTCTTTTTTTGTTTAAGGGTATACTTCCCAGGTGGTCCCATTGACACAGGGTCACGATCTGATGATGGGATCTCAGAAAAATCAAGGGAAACCCTCAAATTTTATAGTGACGCATAATTTGTTTGTTATTGAAGTCGGTGTACTTTTTATGAATTAAAAAAACTTTTACTTATAAGTCATATAAACGATTTTCTGTACTTATAAATTTAAATTAAACTGTAGCATATTTAGAATTACTCAGTATCAGCCTGGAGTCTGGATTTGATCCCGGTATGGCGATAGGCTCGCCCACTACCACGTTATGGGACCGTAATAAATTCGGCGAAAAGTGGGTGTACTGGTTACACCGCTGCCTACCCCTTCAGGGATTACAGGCGTGTATATGTGTGTATAATTGCTTTTGCGATGTCATATCCTTGCAACAAATAATGATAAGCGACAGCTTTGTTTGGTAACAACGGCAGTAAAGTTTCCAATATTTGGATAAAACTGTTAAACTCACGAGTATGCTATAAATGGCAGCGCAGTAATAACGGTATGTGTTACTCAGCAACAAATTGTAGAAATCTTAGTCCACCGCGTTGGCATAATGTGGATTTTTTAACTTCGTATTCCTTTAGAATTCTTATAGATAATTATTAGGTATGCAAGTTTCCTCGGATTTTTTTCTCATCGTTAATGCGAATGAATACGTACATAGAAATGTCAGAGGTATGTGCTCTGGGGTTGCGATCAAAATCACGACCTGCTTTGTGGTAGCCTCCCCGAATAATTTGCCACTTACTTACTTAATACTTAATTAAAACGTCATTTAAGTTTTGATATACTTTCGAACGTTGCGAAAGTATTTCGTATATTGTACGTCGGTGATACGTAGGCTTAAATTTTATATGAAACAAGAGCGGGTTTGTAATAAAACCCAGTTAAACTGGCGCATGATTAATCTGTGAGATTGTGAAAATGTAAGGCGCATTGACGCAACTACAAGCAGATTCGGTTTAGGTATCAAATTATTGATTTAATTTTAATTATTTCGGGCGCATTATGTTCCCCAAATCGTTCATATAATTTAGGAACAATATTGAAATAGTTGTAATATAATAAGTAAAACCTACCACGTTGACTACCAAAGAAATACAAAGAACAAGTACAACGTGGAACACAATACATTTTCGAGATAAAATCATTTGTAATACTATAAATAAATAAGATAACACCCAACAGTCACACACATAGTCCTGATAGGTATCAGGGCTACGAGGTCTCACAACACCCAGACCCCGGGCACAAATATCTGTCTGTCACACAAACATTTGTGCCGGTGTGGGAATCGAACCCACGGCCTCTCGTTTCACAGCCCACTCGCCTACTGCGTTACGGAAGCGGAGGCTGTCAGTTTGTCAACGGTGTTTATAATACTAATTCTGTTTCAGCTCGTGGTTGCCTTTTCAATGTACGCCAAGACCCTGCCGAGAGTCATGATTTATGGAATCGTGCTGACAAAATTGCTGTTTTGCTGACAAGCAGGCTCAGAGGGTTGTGGTCCATGCAAACGAGGAGAAGTCCTCCGAATTTAAGAAACGAATCTGACCCCGCCAACTTCGAATACGTATGGACGCCTTGGATCAAATCTAACAAAGTCAATGATGTGCCACTATTGTCTTTTGGTGGAAATGAAGAATTCAATTTCTCGTTCAACTTAAGTCAGAACAAAACTACAAAAAAGGACAACATAACGAAAGCAGTTGTTATCAATTGTGATGGTACGACGGGCATAAAAAACTTTTTATGTTTATTAAAAAGTGTTTTCTAATTTAATAATAATTTAATTTTATAACCAAACATCCTAGATAACACAAATAATAAATTGAGAAATGCTGTTTATCCTGGAAAAAATATTCATAGATTTGTATATTGGATAAAATGTTAAAATGCCTTACTTCATTCATTAAACCATGTTCAATAGAAAATAATGTCTAACTGCTTCTTAAAGGACTTTATTTCGTTTAGATTATATTTTTAATATTCATATGTCGATATGGCTACGAATTCAGTATATGAGTTCTTCCTCTAAGATATTTTTCATCTAATCAAAATTTATACCCACAAGCACCACCGAACTAATAACGAAACCTGTTTATTTAATAATCTTTATTCATAAACGCTTATATTTTAACTATTCAACGTCATTTGTTATATCGTTATTTTTATTCAAGAATGACAGATCCGACCTGACCGAACTGCATAAGACGTCATTATATATCATTATATTGAAAAAAAATATGTGAAAATCGGTGACAAATAGATGACCCCGTAAACAATAACTGTTACAGGGTTACAACGTAACTAAAATATTGTTGGATCAATGACCTTATAAAGCAAAAAATGCCCCAAGTACATCTTGGTAAACAATATGCTCGTATCTATGTTCACGCTTTGTTAATAGTACCTTTAAGAGTATTTTAAATAGTACAAATAAATAGCAAAATTATTTTATCCATTTCATTCTTTGGTATATTTAACACTTCTTGTTTAAATAAAAAAATTGGTTTATTTCGACTTTTTAGTAAACTATTATAATAATGTTATTAAAATGTTTGTAATTTTTTTAAACGGCCAAATAATAAAGTCTTTCCAACAAATACTTTTAATCGATGATTAATCTAATCATCGGCATGTCTGTTTCACTCTTCAAAATCGATATAAGGAAGGAAGGAAGAAAACAGGGATGATTCAAAACATTTATTTACAACGATTATAGGTATGGAATTAAATAGGTAAGGCGTAGGTTATTTTCAGGTATTTAGCGATAAACATTGTTAATTGTTGTTAGATGACCTTTTACGACAACATTGTGATATTTGTAATAAGATTTTGAATATATTTTTACTCTTAATAGTGTGTTTTATTTTGATTTCTATATATTATAATATATGTTGGTAATACACATTCAATCTATTATTACGGTGAACCGGAATAATAACACGGGTGATATTAATAATATATAATTCATACAATAGTCTATTTAGTTGCGGTACGGACTGTTAAGGCGAAAGTCGTATGTTCGAAACCCAAATGGCATACACCTCTGACTTTTCTAAAGTTATGTGTGTATTATTTTTTTTTATCCTGGCACGGCAAAGTGACCGCACTGTACCTGATGGTAAGCGCAGTGCGGTCCAAATAGAGTACTGAGTAGCGAGAGACGATCTATCCCCGCTACTCAACACACTCATGCCGGCCAGTAGTATAGGGATTCGACGATTCCTGAGCACAAATCTAGGCCCGATCTAGGTCGAGCTAGGGAGCTAGGGTCCCTAGACTTGCTCCAGAATCCAGGTACCCTACTACCCGCGAATAGGTTCCCGAACAGGACTCGGCAGCCGCGAATTAAATTTATATCAACCGCGAATTAAATTTATACCAACCGCGAATTAAATTTATATCAACCGCGAATTTTATTCATATCAACCGCGAATTTAATTAATATCAGCCGCGAATAAAATTGATATCACACGCGAATTTGATATATATCAAAGGAGATTTTATACCTGTCTCGAATTTTATTTATATTTAAAAATTTTACGTTTATTTTGCACGTTTGTCAGCCAGCTTGGTCTCATCTTTGTTTGTATGCAGGTATGAATCCCTTTTTCTATGAAGTTACGCTTGTCTTCCTACGGTAATAGTCATGTCTCAACGTGTCTGTATAATTTCTTAGTAGTAGTCTTGCCTGCGTTTCAAAGCTTCATTGTTCATAAGGGAAAGCTATTAAAATTAGTGACGGTATCTATTCTTTGAATATAACAATAGACCACACGGTGCTATTCATGTGAGTCTCTATAAGTTTTAGGTAGCCATTGTCCATAAGAGAAATCGGGTAATTTATTAGGTACATCAATCAAATGTAATGACAAAGCAGTATTACCTATTTTCAAAGCTTCATTGTTCATATGGGCAAGCGGTGTTAAAATTAATTACGGTACACGTATTGTTTGAATATACCAACGGACCACATGGGGTTGTTAATGTCACCCTTAAGCAATGAGTTTTGGGAACCCATTGTCCATAAGAGAAATCGAATACCGGTCTATCGTATCAGTTTTTGCTTTTGCTACAGCAAAATGACCCTTAGCTGCCGTATAAAAGCGATGACAAAAATTATACTACACCGTATTCCACAGTGTGCTCTTCACCACAAATGAACTCCGGTTGTTTGTATAGTGAATTTTTAAATAGTGACTCTGCTGCAAAATGAATGTAAGTACCTATGTATAATTCGATGTAATATAATATTAATTATGTTTTATTTACTGTTAATATTGTGTTTTGACCTCAGATTGTTTTAATCAATTGTTGATGATGTATATATTTTTATGTATCCCATATTGCTACACTCCTCTCTATGCCAATACTTATAATAGTTTACTTTTTGTTTCAGTTCGCTGATAATGCTTTCAAAAACTATTATTATGCAGATAACGACGATGATGGTCAGCTCAGCGACGAGGAAGGCACCCTGGCATACAAAGTTAAAAAAGCAATAGCAAAGAGATCAAATTGCATCGACGACTTCTTCGAAAAACCTAAGAAGAAAAAGAAGGTGGCAAAAAAGTCGTCAAGTGTCGGTCGCTCTTCCAGTGGTGGAGTTTCATACATCACGTCGAATAAGGACGACATCGCCGATGCATCTCATCTTATAAAGATTGAGATATATGATGTCAACAAGATAAAAAATATCGCTCCGATGGAACACTGGAAACATGCTGAGGTGCGTGTTAAATATTACGCAGAAGCCGACGCAGACAAAAACTTGCAGTCAGTGAGAGATACAATATTTAATATCACCAAGCACTTGGCTACGAAAGAGGACTGTGTGAAATATTTTATAGACACTGATAAATAAGATAGTGCGTAAGCTTATGTGTAAGTGAGTGTTTAAGGACGTTGAGTTATTGTAGTATAAGTTATTATAACTCATTGTGCATGTTAATACTAATTTAGAATATTAATATTTTGTCATGATCATAATTTGGATTTTAATTAATTGTAAACATTTAGTGTTGTAAGTGAGTGTTTAAGGTCATTGTGTTATTGTAGTATAAGTTATTATAACTCATTGTGCATGTTAATACTAATCTAGAAAATTAATATTTGGTCATGATCATAATTTGGATTGTAAATTAATTGTAAACATTTAAGAATTATTTGTAAGAATTTGTATATATGATTAAGTAAGGTTATTAGTAATGAATAAAAGATATAATAAACTCTTTATTCGTATTTTATTTATTTATTTTAAAACATGACTTAAACAATCCCGATAATAATACATCATTACACATTGTATTGGTATCAAATAATTTTTGAAAATCTTTTAAACTCATACCATGATATTTGTAATATAAATACATTATACAATACTCTCCACAAACGATTGTAAAGTCGTTTTGGATTCGATTAGTATTATAATTCCACATCCTAGAATTCCTTGCTAAAAACATTCGATGATAGCCTTGAGGTGGTCGACCATATGAATCGAAGTACTGACCAATCCCGTTTTTATCTATATGTATGGCGATCCAGTGAGAACCCGGTTTATTATCTGGATCTAGGTTGCTTATTATGTAAGTAGGAGTTACTACGTGTATTGGTAATCTATTGGCTGCATACACATTATATTGGATGGATGAATCTATTTTCCTCAAGTAATTCGTTATCTCTGTTGTGTTCATTTTATATAAAAAAAAAGAAGCGTTATCCGGTCGAATGTTAAAGAAGTAGTGTTATGGAATAACAGTGAAATAGGTTATTATAGTACTTCATAATTAAAGTAACCAGTTGAAGAGGGTTGCAAGAATAGTCATAATAAAAAACTAATATAATTTATATTTATTTTATTGATTAGTCCACAATAAACAAACAAACCATAATAAAAATATACCATACAATTATACATATTATTATACAATACATAATACAATCATTTTTTTCTTAGCTACTATAGTCTACCGAAATATTGCGATTTTTGTCTATTTCTATAACATTATCAAACTCTGCATATACAATACAATTAATAGTTTGTGTTAGAGCTGATTCGAAACGAACTTCTAATCTCACACTCCCATGCTTTATAAGATTCCAATGACCAGAAGAGTTTGCTGATAAATCAGGCGTCAAATCAAACGCTAACATACAGTATCCATTAGCATATTTCTCACGGGATATTCCATTACCTTCGTTAAGAAAATGTATACCAGTCCCGGAAAACAAAGTATGATAGACTGTAGTATAAACATTGTTATCAAACGAAGGTTGTAGAGCTTTTGAGGGTATTTGATGACCATCTATATACAAACAAAATGTATTAATATTGTAATTTTCAAAGTTGAATGGGTTTTTAGTAAGGTTCCCATTAAATGCGGCATTATTCACAAATCCAACTATACATCTTTTAGGTACTTGACCAAGGAAAATGTTATCAAGAGTTTTTCCTTGAACTCCTGATGGTATAGTTAAAACTTTGACTTCTGCACGTGTAATTGGGTATTTGGCAGTTGTAGATGCTAAGACTTTTTGATGGGCAAGTAAAACAGAAGGATTGATGCGGGCTCTACGAATAATCAAAGTTGCATCCGTAATACACACTTTTAATTTAAGATCAACTGTAGAAGCCATTAAATTGAAATTTTCTCGAGAACGAACTAATTTAACACACATATCAACACCATTTATCAAAAACTTTTCTTGGTTGAACAAATCACCATGTAGGTGTCCAATCATTTCAATTTCTTTACTTTCGTTAGCCAAATCTTGTCTTTTACCAAATCCTTTATTAGTTTCATCGGTAGAATTCATTTTTCCAGCTGTATCTTCATACCATAGGGCACAAGTAAGATGAGATTCCTTAGCTGCCGGAGCATAGTTCAACAAATTTTCTATGTAAGCACGGTAGGCATATGTGTTATTGGGTGGTGATACAAGTTTTTGATTTAAGTAAACATCAAGTTGATTAAAGAGTGAATGTAACCAATTATTAACTGGAGCTACAACTGTAGATGACATTAGTTTAGTGTTATCTTGATTCAATATTTTAGCTTTTATGTGAATTAATGTATGTGATAGGTCTATGTAGTCGTCACCTGCTCCAGGTACTTGAAATTCTATAGGACCATCATCAGCAAGTGATGAAATTGGTTTGTAGTGGATCCATATTCCACTTTCAATACTAGTCTGAGTAGATGGTAATGCAAATAAATCCAATTCCGACTTAATACATTCACAGGAATGACTATGTAAAAAAGACATTTTGATTAATTACAAAATATATCTTTAATTTGTTTGGATCTAATTTTCAATTTTTTTATAGCTTTCCCTTTCGCAGTCAGCGATGGACTGAATGCAGATACTCGTTTTCGTTTTGTTATATATCCCGATCCAGACATATTAATTCTATCTATTTTTTCATCTGCTTTTCTTTTTAAATTTGAACCGACTTCTTTAAGACGTGCTTTTATTGAATCTTCCATAGGTCGGGCACTAACCATATCCGTTAAAAGACCTACACCAGCACTCAATGCCTCCTTACCAACAGCGCGGACACCACTAGATAGTAATGGCAAAACTGATCTAAATAAACCCCCAAGAAAACTACCAATCCCATGACCCTTTTGATATGGTGCTCCTTTATAAATCACTCCTATACCCGACCCAGCTTGATGAGAATAATAGCGTTCGTAAGGGCATGTGTTCTTGTGTTGAGAATACATTATAGTTTTTTGAAATGTAGTTTAACACACACTGTTCCAAATTGGAATGGTATCTTTTGACCAGTGCTTGACCTTATATCTATTTCAATGGTATCAAATTCTCTACGCATTACAGATAAATAATGAGGTGGTGAAAAAACATGCATTTTATTGGCCCCATATATGTATTTTGAAGGGTCCAATGGTATGATTCTTAGAAGAGGAGTCATTACATCACCAACAATTTGAGGTTCAACTATATCACAATAAACGAATAACTGAAATGGCAATCCTAAATGCAAATTAGCTGGACATTTTGCAAAATTTTTTTCAGCAAGGTTTCTACCTGGTTCATATCCTAATTGTAAACTTAATTTGGGTGATAATGTTACAGATTTTATCGATTCGTCTAACACAGAAACGTATACAAACTTAGATATATTATCATAGGTAAATTTAATTTTTTCTCGAATACTATTCAATGCTGTTAAAATATGGTTGATATTATCATAGTTTGTGGCAGGTATATAATGCTTATAGTACACTGTAGAAGGATTTACTTCATTAGGCATCTTCATCAATTTCGTTATGTACATAATATTTTCATGATCTTGAACAGTAAACATAGTGCATGGATATTGAAATTCAACAATTCCCACACACCACTCCCCCTCGAGTATGATGGCTTTCGGTAATTTAGTTGAAAAAATAGATGATTTGTTGTCAGGAAAATATTCCATTGAACTATTGCTAAGTAAAGTTAAATAAAAGTCTTTTTTCATATTTGTTTTAAACTAGAAACTGAAATCCAACTATTAAATTTATTCGGATAACCTTTCCACTTAACTAACAGTTCTTGTCTGTCGCCCGTGTAGCGAGAGCGAATTATTTTATCTATCTTATGTTCTATGGTGGGGTCATAAATCACCTTCTGTAACTCTCGTTCATAAAATGTTCCTACTACCTCTTCCCCTTCTAAATCTTTGATAGTGTATACAGACCACGGAGATCGGTCTATTATAGAGGATATCACAAATATTTCATCACTCCAATTAGATTCGTAACCTTTTTGAAAGATATGTTTATACTTGGTTATTCTTACGTGATCACCAATATAAAACTTAGGTAACGTAGTTTTAAGTGATTTTTTTGTACTTCCTTTATCATACAAATTTGTCCACACGGTTATTATATTACTGGAATTCACATCACAAGGACACATCTTAATACTAGAGTGAAAACTGTGATTGTAAGAGTAAATCAAATCATGTAAAATATCAATATATTTATGTGTATTCTTATGTGTGAAATAACGCCACATTTTCATTTTTAGCGTTCTTTGAAATCTTTCTACAATGCTTGCCTTAATATCTGGATTATTTGTTGTATAGTAATTTATATTTTTAGATTTCAAGTATCTTTGTACATCTTTTGAAACGAATTCAGTACCTTTATCAGATTGTATGTGTGTAGGAGTTATGTTAGCTTCCTTAAATATACTTTCGAAACAAGTTTTTATAGTTTCAGAATTTTTCTTTTTCAATGATCTAGCATATGCATATTTGCTGAAGACATCAATAACACAAAGAATATAATTAAAACCTTTATTATCTTTAGAATAAGTTCTCATATCACTTAAATCAACTTGCCATAGTTCATTTATATTAGATAAGATATATTTGTTTCGTGGGAACTTTCTATGTACTGGTTTATGAAGCGTGTACGTTTCCTGGGCTTGCAACCATTTTTTAACATCTTCTTTATTCATTTTACCTTTCATAGCTTGTGATAATTTATCAATACTGCTATATCCAGCTGGGTGTGACACATCATAATATAGTCTATTTATTTCTAATAAGGGGTCCATTTTTCCCAATCTATCTTTTTCTTTATTTTTCTTATATGCTTGTCGTCGCTTTTTGGAGTATAATATAGCTCTTTGTGTTTTGGTGAAGAATCTTCAATATCTTTTTGAAGTTGCACTATGTACTCACGTCTTTTGGGATTTCCGATATAGGTTAATGGTATTTTTAAATCCTTCAATGCTTTAGCAAATTTTTCCCAACCAATTGGATCATTTCTTTTTAATGGTCGCAGTGTATCATTTACTAAATCTATGATATTACTTTCAGGAATTACTTCGTTGTCTATAATTACCGTACCATCATCGTTCCAAAAAAATTTGTTTTTACTCAATGATAGCGAATCCAATAACAACTCACCTCTTTTTACGTATGATTTAGGTATCAAGCTTAGAATTTGATTTCTTGTGTAGAGAGGATTTTTTTCATCCACACAATTATCTTGCTTTTTCTCTTGGTTACGTGATGTCTGACTGGCAACTAGATCTTTAATTTTGATGTCGTTATTTATATTTGGATTTTCACTTTTATCCATTGGTTCAGTAAAATCATTATTTTGAGTTATTATAGGGAGCTCAAACGGTTTTCGATCTTCTTCCGGGAAATGGAGATACCTTTGTAAAATTTGTAAGTACAATTTACATTTTTTTCGGTCTTCCATATTACTATTCAAAATGTTTTGCATTTCAGCATCCAACCGCGTGGTAGGATTTTCATTTCTACTTTGATTTAATTTATCTATTAAACCTGGTTCAACTAATAACATTTTTTTTGCATGATCCATTTTAAACAAGACCACTTATTAAACCACTTAAAATAGATCCCAATATAATCGGTAAAAAAGCACCACCCTTTTGAACTATTATATTCTTTCTTATTTTATTTGTGCTTTTACGTACTAATTTACGAAGTATATTTTTAAATTTATGTAGCTTATTCTTAGATTTTTCTTCAAGCTTTATATTTCCTTGTAGAACGTTATGAATGCACTCACAAATAAAATTAATTTCTTTTTCGTTACAGGCTTTTAAAAGAGCTTGTTGATGTTTCGGCTTGAGTTTATACAGTGCGTTTAATAAATCTTTATGCGTCTTGAGGTGTCGATCCATCATTTGTAAATGACGGGTATTTGTTGATTCTTGATATATTTAAACTCTTTTTTAGGGATGTATACCGTGCAATAACCATCGGATGGAAATATTTTTGTTTTTATTCGACAAATATCGCAGGTATCTTGTTTTAGATCTATCATTAGGTATCCATGTGCTTCCTTAGTAGAATCTCTGTAGGCATCTTCGACAAATTTGTTATTTTCCGGTGAAACTTGTCGTGCCAAATAACGAATTTGAGTTTTGTCGCGAGGGTTTTTGAAATAAATTATATAGCTTGAATTCAACGAAATGTCTCTTTGACCTTTACCTTGGTGAAATAAATTTTGAGTTATGTAAAACACACTTAAGTTTCTATGATGACTACCTTTGGTAAATATATCAACAACACGACCATCAGATTCCCTCATAAGGTCATCAATAATAATGAGGTTTGGTTCATTTCCATCAAACATATTCAAATCTGGTATGCCTTGATAATAATTCACGTTTGGTAGATTATACAAAGGCTGCATTTCATCAAAACACCAAGTTATTTGACTGAAGTTTTTATTACATATTTCTTTAATATATTTAATGAAATTTGTAACAAAATTAGATTTTCCACATCCAGTTGGACCTGCGACTATGGCAGTAAAAGGATGAATAAAATGAATCATTTTGAATATACGTGTAAACTCTGAAGAGGTATTGGAATGAATAAAACATTTCGTTAAAATTAAATGTATTATATGTATTTGATTTTATAATTTACGCCGCCCGTTACCACTCTACTGGTGCTTCACAAATACCCAGTGATCTAGAAAGCAACACCAACCTCTTCAGTCATAGGCCCAATTAAGCACACAATAATCTGATAACAGCTATAATTACAGTGCTTTAATTTAATAATACACAATAATATAAATAAATAATTCTTATCATTGTACAGAAAATATGAAAAAAAATTAAATGTCCTTTATCTTATAATGACCCCAAGCAAGAGTATCAGTGGAATTTTCTAATAAATACCGTTTTGTATCATTATGTGATAGAGATATTTTGTTTATTTTTTGAGTATACATTATGTGTTTAATTGATTTAAATCTTAGCATTTCACTATACTGAGTTTTGTTTTCATATAAACATGATTTATAATCATTAAGACAAAACTTTTTTGTGATACATTTATTAACGCCTTTTGCTTTACATATACATTTATTTTGCACATCTAATGCATACATTTTTGATCGCAGGCCTACAAACTCTTTTAAAATTTTACCGTTAGTTTCATCTTTAAAAAACCCTAACCGTTTTTTATTTATTAAAGGTAAACCATATTCATTATTAGATGGATAGTCAGAGGTGTCAAAATAGTTTTCTAAATCAGTTTTTATATCAGCATAGAAATTTTCTGTAAATATTTGATAGATTAGACTGTCAGTGTCCGTATAAAGTAATTTAATATTATCTCGATATTTTTCTTTCATGTAATCGTAATGAAATGTGTACATTAATGTTTTTGAAAGATCCAATATACAAAACCCCAGATAAATTGGTTTATTGTATATAACACTAGTTTTCTTTAATTGCACTGCAACTAAATTTTCAGAAAAAATGGATAGACTGTGAAACTCAGGTTTTGCAATCAAAGATTGAGCTCCCTGAGTTTTCCCACGATTCAACCAATGGTTCACTAATTTAACGTTTACGCGTTTTATAACATTTTCCATTGTTTTCCCGAAAACTGAATTATTCATAAGTTTGTAAAAATCTTTTTCAAAATCTGAGGTTGCCAAAGAACGCATACGTGTATTTAAATCTATGTAACATTTTAACCATGCAGATTGTTCAAATTTAAGAATTCTATGTATTTTAAGTAGTTTCAAACCATTTTTTAAACATTGTTTAAGATTTCTGTAATGGATAACATACTTCTTTTTATCTTTTAGATTTGGAATCAGTTTTGTATTTTTGGTATTCCCTAGACATATATTTTCAGGGCAAAAGGGAAAATCTGAATGACAATTATGTAAGATTTTTGGATATTCTAAATCTACTTCTAAAATATAACCATATTCGGCATCATCGGGTATGTTAAAATCTGTATTTACATCTACCCATTCAAATTTACCTGTTGGAAGACATTGAGACATAGCCCAACCGTAAAGGTTATTTGCGTCTAGATACATGAGAAAGGAAGATGGTTTATCAGAATCATAATCAGTCATAAATAGGTTATTTACTTTTGCATGTCTGTTACTACACTGTGATATACCTCCCCTAATATTGTTCGCAATAAAAGTAATTTTGTCAATATCTGTTAGGAGTTCTAAATTAATTTTAGTATAAATTAACATAGCATCCCAACTCAATCCAGGTGCTGTATAATAATGAGCAGGATCCAATTCATAAGTTTTAAGACAAACGTTCCTAAAATTTTCAAATATATCTGTTAATAATAAAACGTCGGTTTTTAAATAAAGATCAGAATAATCACCCATGTTTTTACAATCAAAGTGATTCCATACATCTTGAGCATGATGGTAATCATTTTCTGAAATATGATTATCATTTAAAGAACTGTAGAATTCATCGCGAGCAGGAAGGGAAGTTATTTTTAAAGAATCAAATGAAGTCATGTATTCATAAGGATAAACACCTTTCCTTATTAAACGCTTAAAGTCATCTTCGCGTGGATAGTTTAATTTGAGTTCGCGGAATTGATTAGGTAGTAAGTTTTGAGCTAATTTATCAAGACTACTAGACATAAATTTTAAAGAATCAAGAAATCTAAGTTTCACTGCACGATTATTAATATGCAGAACCTTCGAAAAAGATATATATTTCTCTTTATTCTCAGGAATAAGTTCTATATCACCTTCGTCAAAATTAAGACCATGAACTATAAAGTGAGCATCATAATTACTTAAATTGTGAAAAAATACTGGTACAAAATTAGGTGTTTTGTATTTTTCAGAACAAAGTGAATGAGCGACTCCTTCATAACCACCAGTATGCCAATTGTATATTATTGTGACATCTTCATTTAAGTTACTTTCACAGACATAACACAACTTACTTTGAGAAATATTTATTTTATTTTCATACGTTAATGGTAATGGAGATTTGACAAAAGTGTTTTTTTTACATATATTTTCTAAATCTGTTTTGATAAATTTCATAAATTGGTTTGCACAATCTTTTCCATTATACGATCGATATATCGAAAAGTTGTCATCGTACGAACACTTAACATAATATCCAAAACTATACATCTCATGTTTTTGAATGTTCGTTGTGGATGATATATTTGGATTGTTAGAACAACTTTCTATTGGATTTAAAAATGCTTCAAAATCAGCATATACAACAAAAGGAACCTTTAGTTTACGTTCATAATTATTGAAAGAGATTTGATTTGATGGGATTAATTCATTAAACCAATTCCTTTTGTTATCATGTTCCGATGGTAAATTAATGCAAACGTTAAAACAGTCATTTGCTTGATGACGCTGTAAATTATCCCGTGATGTGAAATGTAATAAACAACCATCGCAAATATGAACTGCATGTTCGGATGTTGATAACTGTTTAGATACTAACCTCGAAAGATTTTTAATATAACAATAATGACCGTTGGTACCGCGAGATATATACAATAAGTTTAAGTGAGTGGTTTTTCTATGTTTCGTTAAGTGTAATGGACCTACAACTTTATTTGACTTTTTTATTGAATCATAGTGTAAACCAAAAACATTAATACTTATATTGTTTAGTTTTTCAAATTTATGAATATCATTAATTTTTAAAGGAAAAGATAATTTATCAAATTTTAATCTATTTTTATGTTTTATATAAGATGACACTCTATTAGAACTTCGAGAAGCTGGATACAATCCTGACAATACAGCCCAACGAAAGCACTCGTGATCATTATTTTGAACGTTAATTACAGCTTTCTTATATTTTATATCTAACGGTAAGTCTATATATGATGATCCTCGTAATGGGTTAAACTTGTTTATATTCATATCTAAGTGATTTATTTTAACTAAAGTCCATCCACTACCCTTTTTTTCAAAATTCGCCATTTTGTTTGTTATTTCGGTTGTTATAGATGGAAAAATTATATCCTTATCATCACCTTGACAAATAAGATAATTGGAGATTTGAAAGTCAAAAGTGTTAAATAAATTTTTGGTTTCCTGTGTAAAATCTGCATTAAGAATAAAATTTACTTTCAGAACAGAGTGTTCTAGAATAGAACGTGTCAGTAATTTATATATTACTTCTTTAGTTTTTTGTAAAAATAATTCAGGCGTTTCAAATTGATGGTTCGATGTTTTATTAGACATGATTCTATATGTAAGAATTCTATTACCAAAAGCACTATCAATTATTTGAACATCCCTTAATTCATTATCATTCCGTAGTAAATTGTTTTTATGAGTATTACTCTTTAAATGGTTAGTCATATATTTTTTCATTACAAATACGTGACAGTCGGGACATTGAATTTTATCATTATTTTCTGTACTTACATTTGAATTCGACGTTGGTAACGATGTTGATGATGAAGGAGCTTCAAGATAAGTATTTGTCCTCTTCTTCGCTGGTTCCGCTTCAGTTAACATCGTCGATGCTGATCTCTTTCGTACACCACTCCCATGTTGATTAAGTCTGATCGAAAAACAAAAATAAATAAAATATAGAACCTAACTACAATAATAATAATAATAATGATCATTTTTTCCCATAAGTACTAACATTTTTACATTGCAAACAATATGCTTGCATTGATAAAACACCATCAATTTCATCTTTATCGGAATGAGACAAATTCAACATTTTATGTCCTGCACATGGCGTATAATACGGAATAAAATCAGGATCTTTCATCATTGACTCGGGTAATAAATTTTGTATGAACCAAAGTCGTATAAAACGATGAAACTTGTGTAAAATAAGATTTTTGTTTAAACTTGCAATTTCACTTTGGGACAAACATAAACTCTGTAACTCAAGAGCGTGATACATTTTTAATGTTTGGTAAAAAAATACAATGAGAACAAACGTACAGAATGAGTTCGAAAAGATGAATCTAACGTTTTAAATACTTAAAAATGTATCCCCTCTACATGGTTCACAGAAACTTGTATAAACATGTTATAATACTCACATTTCAAAATGGTTTTGGTCTATTTCCTCACAAAGTTCGTAAAGCCCTTCATCGAATTGTGATGACATCAGATCCAATGGTTCAATGTTATTAAGAAGCATGACGAGCTCTGAGTCGTAGACATCACAGCGTAATGTATGCATGGTAAAATAGTATGCTTAACAATAAATATGTTAGAGAAAAATTAAAAAGTTTATATAGTGCTAACTCAATGCATTACACCGTTGTTACAATGAAGTAAGTTATTACTATTAAATAATATACAAATTCTTACAAATAATTCTTAAATGTTTACAATTAATTTACAATCCAAATTATGATCATGACCAAATATTAATTTTCTAGATTAGTATTAACATGCACAATGAGTTATAATAACTTATACTACAATAACACAATGACCTTAAACACTCACTTACAACACTAAATGTTTACAATTAATTAAAATCCAAATTATGATCATGACAAAATATTAATATTCTAAATTAGTATTAACATGCACAATGAGTTATAATAACTTATACTACAATAACTCAACGTCCTTAAACACTCACTTACACATAAGCTTACGCACTATCTTATTTATCAGTGTCTATAAAATATTTCACACAGTCCTCTTTCGTAGCCAAGTGCTTGGTGATATTAAATATTGTATCTCTCACTGACTGCAAGTTTTTGTCTGCGTCGGCTTCTGCGTAATATTTAACACGCACCTCAGCATGTTTCCAGTGTTCCATCGGAGCGATATTTTTTATCTTGTTGACATCATATATCTCAATCTTTATAAGATGAGATGCATCGGCGATGTCGTCCTTATTCGACGTGATGTATGAAACTCCACCACTGGAAGAGCGACCGACACTTGACGACTTTTTTGCCACCTTCTTTTTCTTCTTAGGTTTTTCGAAGAAGTCGTCGATGCAATTTGATCTCTTTGCTATTGCTTTTTTAACTTTGTATGCCAGGGTGCCTTCCTCGTCGCTGAGCTGACCATCATCGTCGTTATCTGCATAATAATAGTTTTTGAAAGCATTATCAGCGAACTGAAACAAAAAGTAAACTATTATAAGTATTGGCATAGAGAGGAGTGTAGCAATATGGGATACATAAAAATATATACATCATCAACAATTGATTAAAACAATCTGAGGTCAAAACACAATATTAACAGTAAATAAAACATAATTAATATTATATTACATCGAATTATACATAGGTACTTACATTCATTTTGCAGCAGAGTCACTATTTAAAAATTCACTATACAAACAACCGGAGTTCATTTGTGGTGAAGAGCACACTGTGGAATACGGTGTAGTATAATTTTTGTCATCGCTTTTATACGGCAGCTAAGGGTCATTTTGCTGTAGCAAAAGCAAAAACTGATACGATAGACCGGTATTCGATTTCTCTTATGGACAATGGGTTCCCAAAACTCATTGCTTAAGGGTGACATTAACAACCCCATGTGGTCCGTTGGTATATTCAAACAATACGTGTACCGTAATTAATTTTAACACCGCTTGCCCATATGAACAATGAAGCTTTGAAAATAGGTAATACTGCTTTGTCATTACATTTGATTGATGTACCTAATAAATTACCCGATTTCTCTTATGGACAATGGCTACCTAAAACTTATAGAGACTCACATGAATAGCACCGTGTGGTCTATTGTTATATTCAAAGAATAGATACCGTCACTAATTTTAATAGCTTTCCCTTATGAACAATGAAGCTTTGAAACGCAGGCAAGACTACTACTAAGAAATTATACAGACACGTTGAGACATGACTATTACCGTAGGAAGACAAGCGTAACTTCATAGAAAAAGGGATTCATACCTGCATACAAACAAAGATGAGACCAAGCTGGCTGACAAACGTGCAAAATAAACGTAAAATTTTTAAATAAAAATAAAATTCGAGACAGGTATAAAATCTCCTTTGATATATATCAAATTCGCGTGTGATATCAATTTTATTCGCGGCTGATATTAATTAAATTCGCGGTTGATATGAATAAAATTCGCGGTTGATATAAATTTAATTCGCGGTTGATATAAATTTAATTCGCGGTTGGTATAAATTTAATTCGCGGTTGATATAAATTTAATTCGCGGTTGATATAAATTTAATTCGCGGCTGCCGAGTCCTGTTCGGGAACCTATTCGCGGGTAGTAGGGTACCTGGATTCTGGAGCAAGTTCGACCTAGATCGGGCCTAGATTTGTGCTCAGGAATCGTCGAATCCCTATACTACTGGCCGGCATGAGTGTGTTGAGTAGCGGGGATAGATCGTCTCTCGCTACTCAGTACTCTATTTGGACCGCACTGCGCTTACCATCAGGTACAGTGCGGTCACTTTGCCGTGCCAGGATAAAAAAAAATAATACACACATAACTTTAGAAAAGTCAGAGGTGTATGCCATTTGGGTTTCGAACATACGACTTTCGCCTTAACAGTCCGTACCGCAACTAAATAGACTATTGTATGAATTATATATTATTAATATCACCCGTGATATTATTCCGGTTCACCGTAATAATAGATTGAATGTGTATTACCAACATATATTATAATATATAGAAATCAAAATAAAACACACTATTAAGAGTAAAAATATATTCAAAATCTTATTACAAATATCACAATGTTGTCGTAAAAGGTCATCTAACAACAATTAACAATGTTTATCGCTAAATACCTGAAAATAACCTACGCCTTACCTATTTAATTCCATACCTATAATCGTTGTAAATAAATGTTTTGAATCATCCCTGTTTTCTTCCTTCCTTCCTTATATCGATTTTGAAGAGTGAAACAGACATGCCGATGATTAGATTAATCATCGATTAAAAGTATTAATGTACACTGGTTGATCCCCGAACGCGACACACTTGCGTGTGCCACTATGGCGGGTTTTTCGCCCTGTGTACGGTGGTCGCTATCCGGGCGGATATGAATATCCTACCACCAGCTGAATGTTAATTATCACTAACTTTAACGGTAAACGAAAAACATCGTGAGGAAACCTATATACCTGAGAATTCTCATAAGAATTTCGGAGGTATGTGAAGTCTACCAACCCGCATTAGGCCAGCGTGGTGGACTAAGGCCCAACCCCTGTCATTAGTAGTGGAGGCCCGTGCCCAGAAGTGGGACTATGTTTAATAAAATGCTAGTATTATTATTACAATATATATGTTATTGCAGAAGGTGCTACACTAATAAAAGCTCAAAAGCGTTGGAATATTAGTTTGCAATTTTTCATTTGTCCTACGCAACTTTAAAATTGTATTGGGACTTTTAATGAGCTGATGAAGTGATATCTAATTATACTATAATTAAATATACTTACACACTGTTAATGTAGTGTTTTAGCATTTATCAGGGGGTGTAAGGATCGTAAAACGAATGATACGATACCAATTTAAATTCAAATTACTATAAAATGAGTTTAAGGGGTTTTCAACTTTACCGCAATGATTCCAATTACACTCTGTTTACTTATTACTGTTCACTGTCTATATTATTACGGTTTCAGTATATTGTTACAATATTACGGTGGTACGATGGATTGATTTTGGCCGACTTGAAATTTATCTCTTTACAAATTCTATTGTAGCGACGTCACTCATGACTAGCTTCAGACTGGTCAACATAGTATGGACGTACTGGGTACTGTTCTCATTTCCTCGCATAAAATTTTTAGACTGGAGAGTTGAGGGGATTGAAACAAAATTAAGAACCTATGTCCGTTCTCGAGGTTAAAGGTATCCTCATACTAAATGGCATCAAAATCGGTTCAGGGCCTTAGCCCTGTAAACATAACATACAAATACTTTATCCCCTAATTCACTCTCTTAAGGGATACATTTTGAAAACGCTGATACACAACAACAACGGTAGCCAGCAGCTTTGCCAACGGTAGGCAGCGGCTTTGCTGTGCCCTGGCATTGCAGAAGTCTATGGGCGGCGGTGACTACTTACCATCAGGTGGCCCGTCTGCTCGACTGCCTATCGAGACACTAAAAAAAAATGATATTTCGTGCTTCTTACTTGGAAAATTATGGGCTTCTATAAAACTGTTTTTCCCTTATTTTACCCCCTTAGGGGTGAAATTTCCAAAATCCTTTCTTAATGGATGCCTACAATATAAAACGCATCAACAGCCAAAATTTAAAGTTTGTAGCCCCTGTGGTTTAGGCTATACTTTGATGAATCTGTCAATCAGAACAAGTAATTATATATGTATTGTTAAATCGCAAAAATTACATTAGTTTGTGAAAACTTCCACTAAAAATATATTATCCGTGAAATGGCTTCATTATCAAACGTTCAGTCTTAATAGAATTTCTGTAAGTGTTCAGAAATAATACAGAAAAATCCAAAAAAATAAATAACTAAAAACCACAAATGAATTCCACCCACCACACTAGCCTAGAATCTCAGAATCTTGATACCTTCATTTTCTTTCCTGGGCCACAAAAGCTCAAATCGTCAAAGTCGTTGAAGCGAGGTACAATCCAAATGGAGTATATAATAGTACTTGTTCATACTGCCTCGGTGGCGTATTTGTAATTGCGCATACGTTACGACTGCTGTGCTGACGTCACAGGTTCGACCCCCGGTCGGGTAAAGTGATATTGGGTTTTTTTATTAACAAATACTCAGTATCAGCCCGGAGTCTGGATTTGTGCCCGGTATGGCGAAGGGTTTGCCCCCTATCACATCGGGGCCGTAATGAATTCGGCGAAAAGTAGGTGTACTAGTAACCTAACCCTTCGTGTATTATAGGCGCGAGTGTATATGTATTGTTCATACTAAAATGTTCTCGAATCATGGAGACGTTTCAAGATCATTTCATTCAAGATAATTCTACATACACGTAGTTATGCTTCTCGTAAATCGATAATAGGTGGCACTATTATTAATTTGCTGATGTAGGGCCGGCAGACATAACAGTAGCAGTACCACTCAGGGTAACACTCACTCATGTAATAAATTAAAAATATTGTAGGAAATACATTGAAAATATAAAACAAATTAAGTTCATAGATTTAGGCTTGGTCAAATAGGTAAAAGTGAAATATTTATTTACCTTTTTATTCAGGTAAGTTTTATTCAAATATTATACTGATAATATTATATGGATTTATTTGAGTAGGGCGTCAATCAATGCATAGATTTGCTTAAATATTTTTTTTATTTAGGTACAAAAGCAGTTAACAATTTAAAACATGCAGTAAATGTAAGCATTTATATTGAAAAAACTTTAAACTTAACCATAAAATTGTTAACTATCAATTTAGGTTTGGATCCATAAAGCTGAAAGAAATATTACAGAGAGAACACATGTTCAATTAAAATAAAAACTTGAAATAATATAGTTACATGTTCTTTAAGAGCTGTCAAAGCAAGTGATAACGTGTTACATTGTATGATACTGTGATGCTACGTAGTGATTAGTGAGAAAATCGTATACGATGTATTTCTGCTAAACGGGCTTTTTTAAAATAAGAAATAACACCCAACAGTCACTCACATAGCCCCAACCCCATGCTAAGATATATAATAATAATACGAGACTTGTGTTGTGGGTATCAGGGACTACGAGAGACTTTCGGTCTCACAACACCCAGACCCCGGACGCAAATGTCTGTCTGTCACACAATCATTTTTCCCGGTGTGGGAATCGAACCCACGGCCTCTCGTTTCATAGCCGGCTACTCGTCTACTGCGCCATGGAGGTTGTCAAAATACCAAATCTTTCGACGTTGAATTCGAATTGTACTGGAAAGGTTATGTCTTAAATAATTGGTACTAAATCTTCCATATTATAATAACAAGTTTTAAGAATGAATATATTCATATTTTATATAAGCTTGCTATAGGCATTCAATTCACCATTCTGCCATATGCAATCTATACATCTATATATCTATATCTATACATCTATCTATACATATAATATATTTGTAACTCGTAATATCCGCGTAATATCCGCCACTTCACGCAGGATCGGAATCCTGAACAGGGTGCAGTGGTTTTTCACGCCCGGTCAGCTCTACCGCTTATATAAAGCGCAGGTGCGGCCGGGAATGGAATACTGCTCGCACCTCTGGGATGGTTTCGCAAGTTACCTTCTCGATGCCTTAGATGGGTTGCAGCGGCAGGCCATCCGCATTGTGAATGATGCAGACGTGAGTAACAGCCTGGAGCCGCTACAGCTGCGTAGGGATATTTCCCCGCTTAGCGTGTTCTACCGCCTGTAGCATGGCGAATGCTCTGAAGAATTGTTTGATCTTATCCCATCCTCTCCCTTCCATACCAGAACCACGCGTACTGGCTTGCGGAGCCACGGCTTCGTGGTGTCTACTACCCCGGCCCGAACCAAGAGGTTCGCAAATTCTTATTTTTGCCGCACCATCAAGCTGTGGAACAGTTTGCCAGCTACCGTGTTCCCTCCCTCCTATGATCCTGGGTCCTTTAGGCGTAATGTGAAGAAGCTAAACAGCAGGCCAGCATGATTGTGTTGAGTAGCGGGGGATAGACTATCTCTCGCTACTTGATACTCTATCTGGACGGCACTGCGCTTACCATCAGGTGCAGTGTGGTCACTTTGCTGCGCCAGAATAAAAAAAACATGTTAAGCGAGGAAATGTCCCTGGGCTGCTGTAGCAGCTCTAAGCTATTGGTCACGTCTGCATCATTCATAATGCAGATGGCCCGACGCTGCAATACATATCAACCATCCAGCCAGCAATTATCGGAACCATAACAGAGGTGGAAGCAGTATTCCATTCTCGGCTGTACCTGCGCTTTATATTAGCAGCTAATATACGCTGACCGGGCGTTAGAAATCGCCGCCGCAATATTAAATCCGATATCTACACCTAAGACCTAAGATCATTCTGCATTGTCATTGGAACACCCTGAAAGTGGAGACTGGAGAAAAGGGGGATTTGTGGCATGAAAATGCACACACCTGTTTTCTTGGCACTGAATTCAATCCTATTCCTGATATCCTGCGAAAATTTGAGATGTAGGGTCTGGTTGAGCTCAAATACAAGATCCTCGCGTCTCCGCATAGTGTCCGCCCGGCATCCGGCTACTAGGCAGATGCTAGAGGAATGTAATAGCGTAATATGCCTCCATGGATAGTATGCCTTTTCTCTCAAAAACATCTTCCACGCGGGCGGAGCTGCGGGAAAAAGCTAGTTAAATAATATAGTTTTAATTTATTCCTCAGGCAAATGCATCGAAATATTCATCGTAAAAATAATGTAAAACACATTTTTAAAAACCACCTCAGATTTTTTTATTGCGAAACTGTAATCCACACTGGTATAACAGTAAAAAGAAATTCGTTAGATTTATTATTTGAATCAAAATAATAATTGAGATTTAATGTAAATTAATGAATAATATACCCTACAACAGTGACCTTGGCGATGTGTGTGGTCGAGGTTTCGAGCGCTCGAAATGCAGCTATTATCTTTATATATATAATTCTACTGTACGAGTGTATGTCACTGAACTCCTCCTAAACGGCTGGACCGATTTGAATGTTTTTTTTTGTATGCGTTTGGGTTGATGGTTGGATTGGACCCTGGATGGTTTAGATTCACAAATCAGTCCGGCAGATGACGCTGCATGTTGGTGCTGGTGTGGCGCTGCTTGTCCAGGCAAGACGATGTCTGCCGGGCCCGCTAGTTTTATTATATTTTGTTGTTAGGTTATGTTGGAAATGCAGCTAGAATCATTTTTTAAGTATGTTAAACTCTACTTGTAATATACCTACAACTACCTACCCTACTTGTAGTCACACGTGAGATAGAGTTCGTAGTTTTTCAGGACTGTCTACTCAAAACTAGTTTTTTAAGATTATTCTACATAAATAAAGATTAACGGCAGGCAACGGCTTTGCTAAGCCCTGGCATTGCAGAAGTCTATGGGCGGCGGTGACTACTTACCATCAGGTGGTCCGTCTGCTCGTCTGCCTATCGAGGCACTAAAAAAAATTTTGAACGCTTATAGAAATTCTATTGACACAGAAAGTTTCGTAATGAAGTCATAATTTCCATATACTTTTATACAGCGATTAACTTAGCAAACCTTTTAGGAATTTATTAGAACTCTAATAAATAGGTAACAGCTGGTTTAATTTGTACCGCCAAATACTCAAACGCTACTCCACTGGCTGACCGTCTGACGCTACTTATCTTGTTGCACACCATACAATTATGACAAATAGGAGGATCTTAAATGTTTAACACGATCTTAAAAGCTTGAGTTGCGTTTGAGTATTCGGGCTAGATATACAGCACATAAATATTCCAGATGTAACGGTAAGTTTTATTGAATGTCTGAGCGCTATTAATCCGCATTCCTAATTTATGAATTAATTTTATTTTACATCTTAAATATATTAAAAAAATTGCAGTAACTTCCGACTGTAATCCTTGGAAAGTAGTTAGTTAAATTAGATCGCAGTTCTGCTATTATCATATAATGTACGAATATTAAGTAGAAGGAAATTACGCAATAATATTGTTACAGTAGAACTGAACGCTATGTGACGCTAATACTTTGAATTACAAACCCATTATTTATATAAACATTATATATATATACGTATATACAACTTCTTTGTACTCGGAGACCGAGATTTACGTCTCTGACCTAGTGTCTGAGATACTATACAATAAATTGATAAGAATTTCTTGTATATCTACTTATTGTTGGTTTCCGAGCATCACTCATATCATGAACGACATTATCGAGTGTGCTATTAATATAGGTTTCAAGTATTTGTAATATGAATTTACAATGAACGGAACTACCTTAATTGAATCATTAAGAATTAAAAATAATGTAGAATTCTACCAGAGTTAAATGTGTGTTTTGTGGTTTTTTATTTGGCTAATATTATCTTCTGTTTTTAACGTAATAGGTTAAAAACAAAAGATAATTATTGAATACAATCAAGTGGGTAAATAAATTACAAATATAATGTGAGTAATAAGATTTATTTTTATTTATTTTATTGTTCAACAAATTAAATATATATTTTTTTATTATAGGCGGACTTATTGCCAAAAGCATTCAATAAAGCAAAGCAAGCATATAATAATAAATAACATGACAAAAAACAGATAGAAATTTATAAAATTTATTCTCTAGCATAAATAATAAATATTACATTTCTAGAATAAATAATTTGCAGTACTACAAGTATAATTAGTTATTCTTATGTTATGTGAGAATTATTTGTTGGTGATCAAATAAGTAGATTACAAAGTTAAGGCCAGAGAGTTAGAGTTTTATTTATAAATGGTTCATAGCACCGATTTAATATTAGTTATATAACAATAGGAGCAAATTTTATCATTTAATGTGTTGATTATGTTTTTGTTGAAAAAGTTGATTTTCCAAGTCCTGTTGATATATTAATTAAAATCCACGCATAAATGCTTTAGTTGCAGTCTGTCTTCTTCGTGTTCACCCGTTTTACTGACTCAAAGAAATATTTTTTTATCGAAATAGGTCTATTCAAATGGAATTAAAATACGCCTCAAAATTAGAACCACCGTCCATTTTTCTGTGTTGACCGTATAGATTACAAATTTCAAAAAAATATTTAAATATTTTCAGGAGTAAATTCTTATACTCATAATTGAAAAACAATTGCCAGAAGCATCATGGGTGCACCCGACATTTTGTTTATTCTATCTACGTTTATTTTTATTGATTTTCCGGCTGTGAAGAGTTCAGTGTCTCCGAATATAGTTCTTATGATTGCTGATGATATGGTAAGATAATCCTAATATTTTGATAGTTTCATGTATAAATTACTATTAATAATGTCAGGGACATACAATCCAAAGTGTTGTTTCATGTTCCTATCTTTAGGGAGAGGGGAATAAAACTGTTGAGTACATTCTGATTATAGGTAAATTTTTTATCTCATCACGTAAACTCGGGTAAACGTGTTTGAATAAAAGTTTCACTAATAGTTAATTTATGCTCTATTAAGTATGCAAATGCCTTTTAACTCAGAAAACACATTATTTCAAAGCATGCTCGGAAAAAACTTAGTCGCAAAATAAAATAATGGAGTTTGCGTTTATGCCACAGACAGGGTTATGAGAAAAGATCTTTATAAAAAATACTATAATCAGTTAAGAACTTAAATATAATAAAACGTTTTGGGGAATATTTATGATGGCTATGAGGAGCAGTTTTGCATTTGTTATTAAAATAGGAGCTATAAAATATATAAACAACATTTTATGTGCATTACAACAAACTTTTAATGTATTTTATTGTTATTTGTTTAAGTGATGTACAAAATAAAGTTACGAATATTGATTCCTCATTATATTAATTCAATAAATAAATACATCAAACACTTTTTCTCTTGGTGTATTTAAGTTTGTCAAAAGTTGTTTTTTATTGGACATACCGCTTGTCTCACGTGTGTTATTAATACTAGTCATGCTTACGCCAAAAAATCTATTAATTATGAATATATCTTCTATCTTACTAATATTATAATTCCGAATGTTTGAATGGATGTTTGTTACTCAATAACGCCAGAACGGCTGATTGAAAACGGATCTGATTGAAATTTTGCACAGAGATAGACTATAGTCTGGAGTAGGTTACTTTTTATCCTGAAAAAATGGACGGTTCCCGTGCGATAGTTTTGTTTATGTTTTACACACAGCAAGGGATCGACATTAATTTTTGCATAGTGTTAATTGACAGGTCTGAGAATAACAAAGGCTACTTTTTGTCCTGGAAAAGGCACGGTTCCTTTGGGTTAGGATAATATAGAAAGATGTCTTCATGGATTTAGTACCATTTCTTTTAAAAAACTACAACGCGGGCGAAGCCGCGGGCAAAGGCTAGTAGTTACTTAAATACAAAGTAGGTAACCAGATTAGCGAAATTATCGCTGAAATTGCTTATTTTCTTGTATGACTATGCAAGCACTGAAAATGTTATATACAGATGCAATTTTTAGGGCTGGAATGATGTCAGCTTCCATGGATCCGACCAGATAATGACTCCTAATATAGACCTTTTGGCTTATTCTGGCATCGCATTGGGACGTTATTACAGTCACTGTATATGTACACCATCTCGTTCTGCACTTTTGACGGGAAAATATGCTCATATTATAGGTATGTTACTTTGCTTATCTATGTTTCAAAATAAATGGAAAATCCTAATACCCAAGACTAAGACTTCTGTTGCCAGATTTTAGTATCAATGTATAATTTTTATTAAGCGCCGAAAAAGAATAGACGTAATATTTTGATTATGCAAATTAAAAGGATTATTTATTTCACAAAAGGAACTTGCAAATCAGGACATTTCACAAAGCTGACCTTCATTTAAATGGGAGGAATGTTGATCGTAACCTTATTACACTGGTTCAATGCGAGTTGGTGGGCCGCCATTGCTTCTGTTGCTATCAATATGTAGAGCTGTTGATACTGTAGAGAATGAAGATTTTTTTGGTGTCCGAAAGATCTTGATTTTATCTTTTATAATACTGATAAATTGCGTAAAGTAATTATAGATAATACAGCCATAATTGTCCTCAGCTACTACTAGTTATAGAAATATTTAAGTATGGTTTGAATACTCTAAAATATTTAATATAAACATGTAGGATTGACTCTATCATATACGTTACGTATCATATAAGTAACTCTTGTTTTGCCAGGATCAAAATGGCACGCATTTTTTCGACACCAAGTAATGAATTTCGGCATGCTTAACTGTCTTTTATCCCGCGACGAAATTAATCAAATAGAAATACAGGGCGTAGGAAATATATATAGTCCACTTCCCTCCACAGCAAAGTGGGATATAATTAATGAACTAAAGAGGTATTAACCTCCAATTAAGGACATTTTCGTCTGGAAAAACCAGACGTAAAGCACCACGGAAGTTACTTAATAGGTCCTATCATGCGAACTGTTAAGCTTGATATCAATGAATGGTATGGCAAAAACACCGGAAAGCACGGAAACTCCTCTTAATCTCCACAAGATACATATGGTATACAACTCCAGATTATCTACATACTGTCTAGCATAATGTTGCGCTCATTTTGCCAGAGACTACTCTCCCAAAGAACATGATGCTCGTACTGTACTGTGTACTACATATACCACTTACAGAGGCTCATATTTTTTTTAACTGTGTTATTCAGGATAATGTATATCTTTGTGCTAATAATTAAATTGATAGGTATGCAAGGATATCCACTGACGAATAGCGAAGATAGAGGTCTACCAACATCAGAGAAAATATTGCCACAATATTTAAAAGAGTTGGGATACGCAACACATTTGGTTGGCAAATGGCATGTTGGCGAATCGCGTACTGAATACCTTCCAACATCCAGAGGATTTGACAGTCACTTTGGCCACAGAGGCGGTTTCGTTGATTATTATCAATACACACTAGAGGAACATGTTAGTAGATATCTTTTATACATAAAACTAAAATGAGTCTTTGCTAAAGCACACGCTAGCATACAAGTAAGTTCGTCACATAATTGTAATTGATCTTCATTGTCCACTAACACCCACAATACCAGAAGAGTGGGTGGGCTGTCGGTATAAAAGGACGGGAATGGGGACTGGAACACAATCTCACTCACCGTACGCAACGCAGATTTGACTTTACATTGGTTATCTATGCGCAGTGGTACTAATCCGATCGCCAGAACCATTATCATGTGACAACTGTCCGGAACTTCTGAATTCTGGCTCTGAAAATGTTGAAAAAAACGAACGTTGCTTAACGGATTTAAATTATGGATATGATCATATAGTCTTAGAAATTATTAAAATAAAATCATATGTAGATTATTTTGTTCGCTTCATTCAATTTACACACGCCTGTATTACACGCGTGATTATTAAGTTAAAACTTAAATTTATTTGCTACAGCAATCAACTGGAGATATGTCTGGCTTTGGTTTATTTAGAAATGAATCTGTCGCTTGGGACACTGAAGGCTATCTCACAGACGTCTACAGTCGTGAAGCAATCTCTAGTAAGTCGACTAATCTATTATTAAATAATACGATTTTGACTCATAAATAATGTTGTTCCTATTGTAGAGCAACATGAGATAAGATTAATGATTATAATTAACTACTATTATGTATATTATAGAAGGATTACATGGCATACATTCATTGTATGTTGTATGTGTGTATTAAAAATATTGACTACTAGTTTTTGCCCACGGCTTCGACCGTGTTGTAGTTATTTTTAAAAGAAATTAATTTCTTCTAAATATATTAAATTCATGGATAAATCTTTAGCTATTACATCCTTCTATATTATGCTATTCCATAGGAATCACGCATTTTCTGGGATAAAAAGTTCTAGCGTGATTGAGTAATTGAGTAACAAACATCCATCCATCCAAACATTCGCATTTATTGTACATATATAGTAAGATTCTCTTAGAAACCTATAGCATAATATTTGGTATAGAATGTTCTATACCTATATATCAAAGGAATAATAGTGAAATTAAAATAGATTCAATTTAAGAGATGGACATTTTCAATAAGAAATAAAATAGACATCTTAATTTATGACTGTATCCCTGAAGAGGAAAGCAGGGATGCAACTTGTACCACTTATAACTTGTACAAACAGCTCGAAATTTTTTCCATCCCATCATGTGATAGCAACTTATCGCCATATCGGGCACAAAATCCAATCCTGGGTAATACATGTGTAATATTAGTAGCAATTTAGATTTTATGAAATTTCATTTAGCGTGAAACGCAACAGTAGGTAAGCTGCCACTTAAAGTTCATTGTATCTTAACAATTTTAAAAATTACAGTAATATCGCAACACGATGAATCATCTCCGCTGTTCCTCATGTTGGCACATAACGCTCCTCATGCAGCGAATGCGGGTGCAATACTGCAGGCGCCGCCCGAAGAAGTAAAAAATATGAGTCACATCGAGTCAACAAACAGACGGATTTATGCAGGTACACAAACAAGTTTTTACAGATGGTAACAATGTAATTCAATTGCGCGTCAGTGATTTGATCAAATGCATAACGACCAGGTTTTTTTTATTCTATCACGGCAAAAATTGCTGCGATAGCCAAGTTGGTTGCAGTTCGAACTGTCAAGTTGAAAGTCGTATGTTCGAAACCCAAATGGCATACACCTCTGACTTTTCTAAAGTTACGCGTATATTCATTTTTAATTAACACATGCTTTAACGGCGAAGGGAAACATGGGAATTCAAGAGATTCGAAGGTATGTGAAGTCTACCAACCCGCACTAGGCCAGCGTGTTGGACTAAGGACTAACCCCTCTCATTAGTAGAAAAGGCCCGTGCCCAGCAGTGGGACGACAATGTTTAATACAGGGCTAGTATATTATAACACGGCAGTGCCTGCATGATAACTGATGAGCCATCTAAATATAATTTCGAAATCAGACGTTTCGTGAACAGTCGATGTTAAAGTAACTTTATATAATTTGGCGGTCTCCAAAACACAATATTATGTAGGAACTATGGCGAAAATATTTTTATGGCACTCACTCTTAGTATTCAGCACAAATATGTATCAGATACCTTCCCACCTGTACAGTTTAGTAGCTGAAATAGCAAATATATATTTTAAACAATATTTTTAAGTCTGCACTAATTAAACAATGAATACCGTGGAATAGAATAATAAGAATATTGTATTTATAATATTTATTTTAGACCTCATTCATTTTGAAAGTTTGTGGTATAATAAAATAATAAATTAGAATTTATTAATACAATTGCCAGTTAATTTGTATTTATAACCAACAAATAACAACGAAGCAAATTTATGTCAAGACTAGTTAGAGTTATTAACCTTTCACTTAACTCTTTTTAGCAATGGTAAAAAAACTTGATGACAGCGTCGGTGACATTATGCAAGCTCTTTTGGAGAAAGGGATACTGAATAATACAGTAATTGTGTTTATGGCCGACAATGGAGGTATGACGTCTGGGAAATCCATGAATTATGCATCTAATTGGCCTTTGAGGGGGCTAAAAATGTCTCCGTTCGAAGGAGGCACGAGAGTGGTCAGCCTTATATGGAGTGCCACATTAAATAATTCAAATCATTTGTGGAATGGCTACATGCATGTTACTGATTGGCTACCAACTTTTCTGAGTCTAGCGGGCTCTACTCCTACACAAAATATTAGTGGCATTAATCAATGGGATAACATACAATTGAATACAGACTCGAACAGGACTGAAATGTTTGAAATCGATGACTATACTGGATTTGCATCCATGGTATCTGGTGATTTCAAATTAGTGACTGGCAATGTTACTATAGCTTATAGTGATTATCAAGGTGATGATTTAAGGGGTAATATTAATGATAGAGCCTCATATTACATCGAAGCAATAAAGAATTGCAAATTATATAATATTCTCAATAATACTGGCAGATCTTTCAATTTAGACGACATCACTTTGAGAAATAAAATAAACATAACCTGTGGAAATGATACAACAACTTTATGCTACCCACAAAATGGTAAGTTAATAGTTAGATAAAATAATAACAGGCAACCCTTAATCTATACATATTATTTTATATATCATGTAAAATTGATTGAATGGATTTCGATGTAGGTTTCACAGTTTCTTTCTTCCTAAAAGCAAAACTTAGTACATACCAAAGTAAAACTGTTGTTCCCAACAATATAAAACAGTGAGTTAAATAATGAAAAATTATATATATTTTTTAGGTACGGTATGCTTATTCAACATCAATGAAGATCCGTGTGAAACGACAGATTTATCAGCGACGCATTCAGATATAGTTGAAACGATGACAGCTCGTTTGAATGAAGAAATGTCGAAAACCATCCCGAGAAAAGTTCCTTTATTTAGAGATCCAAGGTCGTCGCCACGTTTGCTAAATTATACATGGAATGTGTGGGCCGACGATATAGAATAGTATTTTCAGGACAGATTTATATCAATATGGCTCATAAAAGCTATTAAAGTTAACTGCAGGCTTATTATTAAAACGAATTACGAATTTGAAATAAACTGTGCAATATGGTAGAGATCCCTCTGCTCTGCGGAGGTGGGGAGGGGTATCTCTTGCTGTGTGATCGCTTCGTTTGTAAATTGTTACTACGCGCAGAGCGAGTGTCCACATTTATTATTATTTAAAACGACAATCGAGTACCAAGTGTATCCTCTATCAGTATGTACGTTATTGTGTGTTACCAGTTGGTCGAGATTTATTAGACTTTTAATTTCTTTTTAAACTGTTGCGAAATCAAATCGATTGTACAACACTTATAGCGAAAATTTGTTCCAAAGTTCTTTTAACGTGTCCGAGACATATAATTAACCTATTCGTTCCACCATTTCGGAAACCAGTTGCAGGTACTCATTCCCCAGCATGTTGCCAGAGCAGATTGTTGAATTAATACAGCAATGTCCCAGATGTCAATTTCCAAATTATAGTCATGTTTAATAAAAGCATACTGGAAGGTGATAAATATGCTGATATTATTGATTGTGGTAGTAATTAATAAGTAATAATAGTTTTTCTTACTTTATTAACCGACTTCAAAAAAGGAGAAGGTTAACAATTCGTCGGAATCTTTTTTTATGTATGTTACCTGATTACTCGAAGACGCCTGGACCGATTCGAAAAATTATTTTTTTGTTTAAAAGGGTATACTTCCCAGGTGGTCCCATTGGCACCAAGTCAGAATCTGATGATGGGATCTCAGAAAAATCAAGGACAACCCTCAAATTTTATAGTGATGCATAATAGTAAAACGCATATAGTTTTTTATTGAAGTCGGTGTACTTTTTATGATTTGAAACAGGATATTAAATAAACACCTTTCTACGAAGGATCAGTACTTGCTTTTTATTTAATTACAACACTTTATGCAATCGAACAGAGTTTCGTCTTATTCAAATGCACACAACAGAATGATCTCTAAAAATGAGCGCTCCGAGTATTTATACCCACGTATACCCTCACTCATTTCACAATCGGATATGACGTCACAAACGATCACTGGCGGGCTCGGCTGACGGTTAAGGCAAATAACTGTCATGGCATGGCTTTGGCTTGGCTTTGGCTTGGCGTAGCTCGGCATGGCATATAGCGTGGCGTTACAATCGGCCATCCTGTAACAATTGCTCCCGCAATGGGACACACGAGTTTGATTAGCTTTCTAATAAATCAATAAGGTCTTCAGTTTCTAGTTGTTCGTCAGAACTGCTTGCACTGTCAGATACAAGAGCTATACTATTATAGGGTCGCAGAGAGTCTGCAGAAACTAGCCCCGTAAAGTTTTTGTAACCCCTCAATCCCTTTATGCTTCTGATTTTGTATCTGTCGTTACCGACAACTTTAGTTATGATATAGGGGCCCGAATATAAGTCGTCTAGCTTGGTATTAACTTTAGCAGCACTACATGTAGGCGCTTGCTTCCATAGAACCAAATCACCTTTACTATAAACATGAGAGTTTTTACGACGTTTATCAAAGTTACGTTTCATCTTAGCGCTGTTCTTGTTAATACGCGCACTAGCCTTATCACGTTTGGATTGAGTAGGTTCGGATACGCGATCCGGAACGGCAACATCGCACACTGGCCTACCATTACGAGCAAACATAAGATCGTACGGCTTAAAACCGGTGGTGTCATTTAAAGTGTTATTTATGCCCCAAATAACATCAGATAGACAGTTGGTCCAATTATTAGATGCTTCACTAGGATTAGTGGTACGTAAGGCATTTAATATAGTACGATTAGTACGTTCAACTTGTCCGTTGGCCCGCGGGCATGCAATTGTATTCAACGTATGTTTGAACTGTTTGTCTAACGTGGATTTTTTGAAATACCTGCTAGTGAAAGCCTTTCCATGATCCGTCACTACTCTATCCGGATAACCAAATAATGCAAATATCCTTTTGAGTACTCTTATTGTTTCTACCGAATTTACCGTACGAGTAGGCTCCGCGATTACAAATTTTGAAAATGCGTCCGTTATAACTAACATATACACATGACCTTTCTTTGTTTTACAGAATGGGCCTAAATGATCCACGTGGATCATTCTAAAAGGTTCATTTGGTTTGGGAATCGGGTGCAACTTCCCCTCTTTTTTGCCATATTCTCCCTTTCCATAAGCACAATGTAAACAGGATATTACATATTTCCGAATAAACCGTGTCATTTTAGGGAACCAAAAATCACTTTTTATCAGATCTATGCATCGTTTTAAACCTACGTGTCCTATTTCATCATGATGCATTTGAACGATTTTCCATCTAGCTAATCCGGGAACTACAAGTCTATTGCCGTTGAGCGTCTTCCTATACAACCTATCATCTAGCATTAGATAATTATTGACTATATCGGGACCAGCACAACTCGTTTTTAGTTGATCGATAATATTTTTCAATTTATCATCCTGATACTGGACAGTATAAAACCAATCCGTGATTTCGAGACGGTTAACATTTACAGTATCAATTGGATTCCTGCTTAACGCGTCAACATGTCTCATACGTTCACCTGGTCTATATTCTACACTAATATCATACTCTTGTATAAATAACCACCATCTTGCAATACGCGGAATGATGTCGCGTTTCGTAAGAGTAGCGCGAACAGCGGTACAATCAGTGATTACTTTTACGTGTTTACCTATGACATACACTCTGAACTTACGCAATGATTCGACAACAGCTAGTGTTTCGAGTTCATAGCTATGATACATAGTTTCTTCTTTAGATGTTACTCGACTAAAATACATAACGGGACGTAAGGTACCGTCAGACTGCTGTTGTAATAATATACCTGCTAGTCCTAATTTGCATGCATCAGTATGTATTTCTGTATGTGCTGTAGGGTCATATAATGCTAAGACCGGTTTAGAGCACAAACGTTTCTTTAACTCATCAAAACTACCCATTTGCTTATCACCCCAATCCCACGGCACATTTTTCTTAGTTAATTCTGTAAGAGGGCGGGCTATAACCGCAAAATTATGAATAAATTTTCGAAAGTAGCTACAAAGACCTATGAATTGACGTACTTCGTGCACATTTTTAGGGTTAGGAAATTGTGAAACCGCACTTAATTTTGGTTCTGCAGGTCGTACGCCTTCGGGAGAAATTTCATGTCCTAAATAAGTTACTTTATCTTGTAAGAAGGAGCATTTCTTAATATTTAATTTTAAATTTTCTGAATTAAACTTTTGCAAAACAGATTCTAAAATTTTAATACCAGAATGAAAATCGGCTGAGGGTAGTAATAAATCATCTAAGAATGCAAGAATTTCATTTGGTGAACTATCACCTTGAGTATAACGGATTGAGACAACAATTTTATTAATCAAACGCATAAAAACTGAGGGTGCATTTGCTAAACCAAACGGAACGCGCAAATATTCATAGTGACCTTGGGGTGTAATAAATGCAGTTTTGTGTGTGTCTTCGGGTGCTATTAATAATTGATGATAACCTTGGGCCATATCAAGACTTGTAAAATATTTATTTCCGGCTAACTTGGAAACTTGGTCGTCAATATTTGGAAGCGGGTATCTATCTTTTATAGTTATTGTGTTAAGGGCTCGATAATCAACACATAACCGACTATCGCCGTTCTTTTTCTTCACTAAGATTACTGAAAAGGCATAACTTGACTCAGATTCTTTAATTATACCGGCATCTAATAGTTCATGGACCTTGGAATTAACTATTTGTTGTTCAGTGTGCGATAACCTGTAAGGTTGGCGATATATTGGCTGCTGGGTAGTAAGTTTTATTTTCATGTTTATTAAGTTTGTGCAACCAAGTTCGTTTGAGTTATTTGCAAATGTGTATCTATATTGTAATAATAATTGTATTAAACTATTACGCTCGTTTTTATTTAAATTTCCAATACTGATTTCGGCTATAGGAACCCCGCCTATGCTAATACTAGTGATTTGATTTGTGGTTAAGATAGTGGCAGACGGGACTCCAAGATCTTGTATGTCAGAAATACTGTTCCCTAAACAATGTGGCTTATTCGGAATAATATTGGTTAATTTAGATAATGGCTTGGCTTGACTTACCTGGTTATCCGATGCGTCACAGCTATCTGCCCGTACGAGAGTCTCACCGGCCTCCCAATGAATGTCCTTAGTTCCATTGTTGATAACCTTCATGTAGCCCTCGCCACCGTGGAGCAAAGTAGCTGGTAGCGAGTATGAAACACCTTGCAGTTCGTAGTGACGTGGTGCAGTGCAAACGTTTCCCTCCGTATTTCCCAATACTCGAATTTTAATGATCGAGATACCAGGTGGCAATGATTCCTTGCTTGATGTCACAACTTTAAATTTCTGGGCATCCTCGACTACATCGAATTCTGTTAAAGTGTCAGAGTCCAATCTTAATGTAGCCGTTCTTTTAGTCACCACAAGTGACACACGATCGCCGTTGATTATTGGCTGACCAATTAATAAATGGATATCCTGCATGTCTATATCTGTCACGTGTGCGACACATTTCACTTGAATATTGTCAATGTCTAGGTCAAATTTAACTTCACCACAACTAGTTAATAAACCACCAGAAAAGCCTTTTAGAATGGTGCTTGTAGATGTAACGTTAAGTGCCAGAAGACTAACAATCTTGGCATTTATAACATTCACTTGACTTCCTGTATCAATGTAAGACTTCACAAATATCCCGTTAACCTTCACAGTTTTTTTGTAAATTTCGTTATAATTTTGCACTACTTTGATTTCTTTGACGTCACATTCAGCAGAGGGTTTGATATACGAGGATGAAGTGCTAGAACAGCGTGTGGCTATATGTCCCTGTTGCCCACACTTAAAACAAACCCGTTGGTCAGGTAATGTACAATTTCGTAACATGTGACCCGTCTTTTTGCAACGCGGACAGGGGTCTATTTCTGGGTTAATCTTCTTTTCTAGGATTGACAACTGTTTTGTTTCCTTGTTCGGTATACGTGCTTCAAATGTCGGTGTACGATAATCATCTAGAGCACAGAGGAAGGCTTCATATAGTTCATCCGGACGCTGGCATTGGAATGCGCGCGCATTAGGTTGTAATGGCATTGGTAAGCCTCTGATTATGCATGATACACTAGCAGCGTCAGATAGGTTACAACGAAAACACATGGCGATTTTATCTTGATAATATTTTGTCATTGTCTCGTTTGGAAGCTTCTTTCTATGCATCATTTCGTCCAATAATGAACTATAATCACGGTGCTTGGGAAAAGCTCGTATTAACAAATGTTTCCATTCGTCCCAAGAATAATTATATTCATCAAGTCGGTTGTACCACTTACGGGCTTGACCACGAAGTTTATCTTGCAGATGAAAGGCTTTTATTTTGTTGTCCCAGTCGTGTATGTCTCCCAACTGGTCAATTTTCTTTAACCATGCAGAAACTGTGCAATCTTCTCCATCGGGGTCAAACTCTGGAATAAGTGACGCAGCACGATGACCTTTGAAATGGCTTAGCTGCGAAGATTCTTGATTAAGTTCGTGTACCGCCTTACTAAATTCATTTTCTAGCAAACATTTAAGTTGTTTTCTAGCCGGAGGTGGCGGATATTCTTCGTCTTCGCTGGTATTATATTGTTCTTGCTCGCTCCATCCATGGGGACGAACTCCACGGCCAGCTTTACTAGGGCGATTACGCTTCATATCCCACTTCTGAGTGAAACAGGATAATAAATAAACACCTTTCTACGAAGGATCAGTACTTGCTTTTTATTTAATTACAACACTTTATGCAATCGAACAGAGTTTCGTCTTATTCTAATGCACACAACAGAATGATCTCTAAAAATGAGCGCTCCGAGTATTTATACCCACGTATACCCTCACTCATTTCACAATCGGATATGACGTCACAAACGATCACTGGCGGGCTCGGCTGACGGTTAAGGCAAATAACTGTCATGGCATGGCTTTGGCTTGGCTTTGGCTTGGCGTAGCTCGGCATGGCATATAGCGTGGCGTTACAGATTAAAAAACTTTTTTTTTTATTTTTAAACCTGGTGGTAGTATTAATTAAGCTCGCTTTAGATTTTGTTTGATGTTATGTTTATGTTTGTATCTATAGCAATTTAATCGATTTGTGTACTGTTCAATAGTTATGTTATAAATTAAGTTTTATGCAAGCTGTGGTTATCTATATGGAATACATATTTAGATAATGACACTAAAACCTTTGCAATAAAACTTATCGCGGTTTATTGAAACGTCCGTAAAAAGGTAAAATAAACCACGATAAAATCCGTAAAATTAGTTTTATTTCAATCTGTAATATACGCGTAAACATACGAAACCATTACTAAAACTATTGTCATTATGTGTACATGTACTAATGTGAAAACCGCTGGTGAATAATATAAAAAAAAGTGTGTACATGTGCAATTCACACACGGTAGAAGCGAAACTTCAGAAAAAGATAATATATTCAGCAAATACACAATATGATATATTATTTTCCCACAAAATAGTGAAGTTTGAAAGGTTTGTGAGTGTGATCCCGACATGTAATTCAACTAAATTAAGATGTCATACAAAATTGCTGCGTACTAGTGATGTAACGAATATTGGGTTTTCTACATTTAACACATACGAATATTAGTTTTTAAAATGTGGCGCCTACAAACTGAAGTTTTCGGTCAGCCATGCTTAAGGCGGTTTGAGGTGCCCGAAATTTAGCTTATTGCTGACTTTATTGATAATTAATTTTTCTTTTTTTTATACTGGCACAGCCAAGTAACCACTTTTTGTGCTGTAACAGCAGTGCCGTCCAGTTAGTGTCAAGTACCGAGAAACAATCTATCCCTCGTTACTTATCATGCCCGCCTGCTGTGAAGCTTCTTCACACTACACCTAAAGGATCCATAGTCGTGGGACGACCAATTATATATACGTATACTGATTATTCATAATTTTTCTATCAACGTAATCTAACAATAAAAAATATCAGCTGGTGCTCGGTTGAATCATCGGGCGTTGTACCAGCCACCAGGCACCAGCGCGGCGACGCGCGCTTTTATCTTATTTTGCTTATACTTCGGCAGTTTATTATTGAGTCCACGTTTTATATATCACACTAGAATATCACAGGTCAATTACAAAATAAAAAAGACCTTAAAATATTTTATTCTTAGGTTCTATCAATGGTACTCAACAGCTTAGTTAATCTAAAAATTTATGATTATCTGTATATATAAAAGAAGAAACTGACTGACTGACTGACTGACTGACTGACTGATCGATCAACGCACAGCCTAAACGGCTGGGGTTAGAGACTTGAAATTTTGACAGTAGGTACCTTTTATCACGTAGGCATCTACTAAGGAAGGGTTTTTGGAAATACCACCCCTAAGGGGGTAAAATAGGGGATGATAGGTTGTATGAAAATCCGTCATTTTTGAAGTTAAGTTTATGAAAATTAGTATTTGGCCTTTTAGGCAAAAATAATAAATATATATATTTCAGGATTTTTGGAAATTCCACCCCGAAGGGGGTAAAATAGGGGATGAAAGTTTGAATGAAAATCCGTCATTTTTGAAGTTAAATTCATGAAAATTAGTTTTTGGCATTTTACTTAAAAATAAAAAATATATGTGTCAGGATTTTTGGAAATTCCGCCCCTAAGGGGGTAAAATAGGGAATGAAAGTTTGTATGAAAATTCGTCATTTTTAAGTTAAACGCATGAATATTGGTATTTTGTATTGTATACTTTTTCTCCCAAACATGACCTCCACGCGGGCGGAGCCGCGAGCAACAGCTAGTTTGTTATACACAAATAATAATAAATGTCATGTATTTATATTGCTTGATTGTGATGGTGATTGTGGGTAGTCAATGACATTATTTGAAATTAGATGAACACGACTTTATTTACATTACGTGTGTCATTAAAAGGTTACATTTTCAGTAACTATGTTTATCTTTCTGCATAGGATGTGAGTTAAATTATAAAACTACAAAAACCTGTAAGCGTAAACACGTAACTCATTTTTGTGCAGATAAATTGAAAATAACACCCTACTTAAGGAAACTGCTATGATTGTTATTATCACTCTCCGACACCTGAGGGGTTACTCTTGACAATATCTTCTAAATTGAAATTGAAACTGTATCGAGTTCGAGATTGGAATTGGTTTCAAGAGTAGGCCTACTGAACTAATAATGTATTATACGGCTTCCTACACCAAGCAACATCTGTATTAACATGATAAATAAATAATTGCAAAAAATGGCCTTATAATTAGCGTTCCTTAGTTTCTACTGTTTCTAGTTAGTGTTTATTTGTATTGAAGCTGCAACTACCTTAAAAAGCCAATCACAGGGCTCTATACTTTATGCAACGTATAACATAACTAGATGTTGCCCGCGGCTCCGTCCGCGTGGAGGTTATTTTGGAAGAAAAGTATACAATCCATGGAGGCAACTTAAGCTATTACATCTTTCTATATTTTGCTATCTTATAGGAAGAGTGCATTTTTCCGGGATAAAATTGGCCTTTGTCATTTTCTGGTCCCTTAACTGCCACTATGCAAAAATCAGGTCGATCCATTGCTCTGTGGAAAACTAAAATATCGCGCGGGAGCTGTACATTTTCCGGGATAAAAGTAGCCTATGTGCTATTGCAGGCTATAATCTATCTCTGTGCCAAATTTCAACCAGATCCGTCCGGCCGCATCTGTACCCGATAAAGCGATAGGCTCGCCCCCTATCACATTATGGGATCGAAATTCGGCAAAATGTGGGTGTACTGGTAAAACCTCTGCCTACTCCTTCGGGGATTATAGGAGTGAGTGTATGTGTGTGTATTAAACTACAGTAATTAACCATAGGACGAGACTTCTATGTCTTACAAGTGTCCGATCACGGATACGGAACACTAAAGAAAGCTATAGGTATGTACGTTTGCATAATTATTTCAAGTTAATATTAATGAACACAGGTGTAATTCGAAGATAAGATGTCATTATATATATATTTACTCAAGTTTCCAAAAAGCAAACAATTGTATTACATTTTTCCACGTGCAAAAACGAAGGTAATGTAATAAAATTACACGCGCGCATATTTCTCGCTCTCTGTAGATTATACCTGTCCTAAAACGATTCCTCTCTCATAGATACATCACAAGTATTTAATTTTGAACAAAGCTGCCCGTAAGTCATTTGATTTCAATCAATATCTTAGGAGATAGAACAGTTTTAAAATATCTCCGCCGCAAAATTAATATTGTTGTTTGTATATTTGTTTGTTTATTTGAACGCGCTCTCAGGAACTTCTGGTTCGAATTGCAAAAATATTTAAAGTTGGATAGCCCATTTAACGAGGAGCCCTAAAGGCTATATAACATCACGCTATGACCAATAGGAGCGGAGCAGCAATGCAAAATGTTAAAAAAACGGGGAAAATTTATTCCTTGTGAGAGCTTCCGTTGCGTGCGCTGCGTAAACGGTTAAAGTTATATAACAATCATGTATCATGGAATTGTTCCTCTTGAAAAGTTCTAAAAAAAGGCCGCGATATTATATGTCTATGTTTTTCGGTTGGCTCACTATAACCTTTTTAATGGTTATCGAATTTGTTCTGAAATAATGGATTATTTGGTAATGGGTTTTTATAAACATGGTATTAATCCTTATCGAAATAAATACTTTATTTATCACAAGTATTTAATTTTGAACAAAGTTGCACTTACGTCATTTGATTTCAATCAATATCTTAGGAGATATAACAGTTTTAAAATATCTCTGCCGCAAAATTAATATTGTTGTTTGTATGTTTGTTTGTTACTTTTTCATGACTAAATGGTTGAACGAATCCTAATGAGATTCAGCAGAGGGATAGAATATATCCCGACGAAGGACATAGGTTCTCTTTTGTCTCAAAAATTATCTTGAGTTCAATCCGTAATACTCAACTTAGGGATCTGAAAATTTATATTTAGGCTTTTGGTAAGAAATACGTGTTTCAACGTTTCTTAGTAGAAATGTTGAAACACGAAAAGGGGCGACGTGAGAGGTTAACTTATAAGGTATTCTTTAAATGCAATCTCAAGCTTCAGGCACAACACCTGAGAGTCAGGACGATCGCTATAGGTGCCTCAGTGCAGAAGACAACTCCTTGGATTGTATACTTCTGCTCTCGATAATAACTTCCACGCGGGCGGAGCCGCGAGCAACAACTAGTGTGTTATATATAATTAATCAGTAGTAATGCCGGTGATCATTCTTATTATAGTTTGATGTGTGTTGAATGATAGAGATTTAATAATTTTACCAAAGTTACGTTAGTAGTGAGTATTGTATATAATTCAGCGGGATCTACAAGTGTATAAATTATTATTGAACTCATAGACAAATCGGTAAAATGTGTAAAAGAAAAATTCATGAATACGACAACTGCGTGCCTACAACAATAAGATGTGATTGATTACTCATAGCATTCAACAGAAATAGGTCTATGGAATGCATGTGTGTCGCTAATTGGTATAGATATATAATAATCAAGCAATATGAATATGAGTATTTTTTTTCGGGTACCGCAATGTGACAGAACAGCACCTGGTGTTAAGTGCAGTGTCGTTTAGTTAGAGTATAGTAAGTAGCGAAAAATAATCTATCCCTCGCTACTCAACACCAGCATGCCGGTCCGCTGTGCAGCTTCTTCACACTACGCCATGGGGCAACGGGTTGAAGAAGCGGTCGAGGGTCTAGTGTCTAGTGTATCCCAGATAGACGTAAAGGACTGACTTATGCCCAGATTTGATTATTATAATGTTGGAAATGAAAATTCATTCATTAGTGGTTTCATATAATTTTCCACCAGAACTGATTACCAAGTCCCTATAGTTTAAAGACTATAATTGTAAATAACTTCTTGAGATACAGCACTTGGGATTTTATTTAATTAAATTGGAATCATAAGTTCTTTTGTGTTTCTTGGCAAATTTAAGTCACAGTTTTAACTTACTCGTTTGTGTTCGGTGGATAATCAATTAATCTTTATTGTATTTGTGTTCATAAAAGAGAAGTAATATATAACTGTTCCTGTCTTCGTGCATGACGTCAGAGATTCTTGGCAGTTTTAATTGTCATAAGAAACATGCAGAAATAATATTTTCTGAATATAAAGCATCAGCCGAAGTTACAACTTTTAAACGTGACTCCCCCCGTATCACAGATTTCACATTTGTACTATGATATATGTAGCTGATATTTTTCTGTATAAAAATTACCGTATTCCTTTTCAGTAATCTACAAGATTTCATCATAATCGGAGCAACCTTGACAAAATAGCAAATAGACAAACAGATTACTTTTGTATTAAAACTTAATATAGATTATCTATAAACTAATAAAAAGTTGTTAAAGACATTTTAATATTTTTTTACAGCTTATTTTTATTAAAATAATTTATACAAACGAAAAGTTTTTATTCCACAACTCAATATAATAAAAAATATGAATATAATATAGAAATAATATGATAAAAATTCAACAAATCAGTAACGGTAACTACTAAAGTCTCCATGGTGCAGTGGACGAAGAGCCGGTTGTGAAATGCGAGGCCGCTAGTTCGATTCCCATATCGTTCTCACATGTGTTTGTGTGATCAAATAATATCTGTTTCAGTTGTAATACCGAAAGTCTCCCGAGCCTCACTAAATGTGCATTCACTATCCAGGTCTTGGACAACCTGTATTCATCCTTCAACTTCACCTTCCAAATTTATTAAGTCGTTGGTTTGTCGTGTATCCAGACTTAGTCAATTGTAGCAGAAGGATTCGTTTCCTGTTTCCAAAAAATTTCATTGGAGATACTAACAAAGTATAAATAAAACAATATAAAATGACACACTTTTTTTTATTTAAAACAAAACAAATAAATTTTATGAAGATTTATTGGTTAAGAAATTAATGAATAAAAGCTTTTTTCGCAATGAAAAATAAACTAAAAAGGAACTCATTCGTTGTTATATAAACGCAGGTAAATTTAAAGAATCAATATGATAAGCAACGCTAACGCTAGCTTCACAATAGCGTAAAAACTAAGTTTCGACCAAAATTCAATAAAATTCCGGGTGGCTCAATTTTATTTATGTGCCGCTGTTATACATTTGTATATTTTTATAGTGCCAGCCTGATATGGACTTTAACATACTAAAAAGGTTACTTAAGTTCCCCGGAACCGTCATGCGCAGATTTCTACCGCAGACCACCTGATGGTAAGCGCAAGTAGAAGCAGAGTAGTAAGCAGCGAGAGACAATCTATTCTTCGCTATCAACACAATCATGCCGGCCTGCTGCTCCTTCACACTACGCCTAAAATACCCAGGATCATAGGAAGGAGGGAACACTGTAGCTGGCAAACTGTTCCACAGCTTAATAGTGCGGCTTAAATACGAATTTGCGAACCTCTTAGTTCGGGCTGGGGTAGTAGACACCACGAAGCTGTGTCTCCGAAAGCGTGGTTCTGGTGTGAAAGGGAGAGGATGGACTGAGATTAAATAATTCTTCGGACCATTCGCCATGATACAGATGGTAAAACACGCAAAGCAAGGAAATATTTGCTGGTGGTAGGATATTCATATCCGCCCGGATAGCGACCACCGTACACAGGGCGAAAAACCCGCCATAGTGGCACACGCAAGTGTGTCGCGTTCTGGGATCAGCCAGTGTACATCCGGTTTTTGTCGGGGGTCTGGAGTTGGGGTACAATGGCCATTTTGCGGCCTTCTTAGTACTCTGACACTAGACCCTCGACCCCTTCTTCACCTTCTTGCTCATGGCGTAGTGTGAAGAAGCAGGCCGGCATGAGTGTGTTGAGTAGCGGGGATAGATCGTCTCTCGCTACTCAGTACTCTATTTGGACCGCACTGCGCTTACCATCAGGTACAGTGCGGTCACTTTGCCGTGCCAGGATAAAAAAAAAAAAAAAAAAAAAAAAAAAAAATATCCCTTCGCAGCTGTACCTGCTCTAAGTTGTTGTTCACGTCTGCTTTATTCACAATGCGGATGACTAAAAAACTTTAATAGAAAGCGTATTTCATTTTTTTAAACAATAATTTACTTCCTTGTTTTTAGTCTCAAAACAGCGTCAAAAGTACTTAAATAATTAAAAGACTCGATTTCAAATCAAGACCACATGATAAAAAATATGATCTAAAATTTTCATATTTTTATTATCCTAGTGAGGATATACGAGTGAGGCAAAATTATGAAATTATTGTATTGTCATCAGCCCTTGCAAATTTTCAAGTAAATCGGACGTCTGGAAGGTGATGAATATTACGTTGAAAGATTCCGTTACATACTAACATATATACATAGATACATGTGAAGCACATATAAACTATAAAGCGTGTTATAAGCCTGCAGTTAACAATAATATGTTTTATGAGCCATACTGATATAAAATCTTGTAAATACTATTCTTTATTGTCCGCCCAGACACCCCATGTATAATTCATCAAACGTGGTGAAGACTTTGGATCTATATATGAAGATTTATTTGTCGGAACGGTTTTCAACATTTCTTCATTCAAAAGAGCTGTCATCGTTTCAACTATATCGGAATGAGTCGCTGATAAATCTGTCGTTTCACACGGATCTTCTTTGATGTTGAATAAGCATACTGTACCTAAAAATATAATATTTTCATATTAATTTAATTGACTGTTCTATATTGTTGTGACCAACATTTTTTACTTTGGTATGAACTAAGTTTTGCTCACGGCTCCGTTAGCGTGTAATTTTTTTTTTAATTATTTACCCCCTTCACAACAAAATTTAAATGTTATTATAACTTATATGTTTATTAGAGATTCACTTCACATAGTTGTAAAACCTGTACCGAATCCCATTCAATCATTTTTACATGATACATAAAATAATATATATAGATTAAGTATAGCCTGTTATTATTTTTATCTGACTATTGACTTACCATTTTTTGGGTAGCATAAAGTTGTTGCATTATTTTCACATGTTATGTTAATTTTATTTCTCAAAGTAATGTCGTCTAAATTGAAGGATATGCCAGTATTATTGAGAATATTATACAATTGGCTATTCTTTATTGCATCTATATAATATGGGGCTCTATCAATAATATTACCCCTTAAATCAGCACCTTGATAATTACTATAAGCTGCATTAACATTTCCAGAAACTAATTTGTAATCATCAGATACAATGGTTGCATATCCAGCATAGTCATTGATTTCAAACATTTCAGTCCTGTCCGAGTCTGTATTAGATTTTATGTTATCCCATTGATCAATACCACTAATATTTTGTGGAGGAGTAGAGCCCGCTAGACTCAGAAGAGTTGGTAGCCAATCAGTGACATGCATGTAGCCATTCCACAGATGATTTGAATTATTTAATGTGGCACTCCATATAAGGCCGACCACTCTCGTGCCTCCTTCGAATGGAGACTGTTTCAGCCCCCTCAAAGGCCAATTAGATGCATAATTCATTTTCTTCCCAGACGTCATGCCTCCGTTGTCGGACATAAAAATAATTACTGTATTATCCAGTATCCCTTTCTCAAAAAGGGCTTGCGTAATGTCACCGACGCTATCATCAAGTTTTTTGACCATTGCTAAAAAGAGTTAAGTTAAAGGTTAATGCTGTAATGGTGTTAATATAAATGAGCTTCGTTTTTATTTGTTGGTTAATAATAATACGAATTAACCGGCAATTATTAATAAAATCTAATTTGTTATTATTTCAAAGTCGACGAAGACTGAAATCAATATTAATTTTTATTATTATATTTTTTATGTTATTCTTTATAATGTTTCCGCTTCCCCCCCGGAGCGGGCGGAAGTAATAAAGCTTTCCTTGCGATAAAAAAGGCACTTAGCCATGTTAGAATAAAAAAATGGGTGTGTGTACTTATGTACGCGCGTGAGAAGTTAAACTTCTTTGGCCTCATTAAAAATATGATAATATAAATATATATACTTTTTGATTGACTTTTTTTACCGTCTTGAAAAAAATAGGGTGTGATAGGTAAATGGAGTAGAAGCCTCAGGCATAGTTACTTTATTTTTTACTGACATAAGCTGAAATTAATCTACCAATATACACTCCTAATTTATAATATATTTCTCATATTAAAACATTTAAAAGAAGTAATAAAAAAAACAGAATTGTAAACATGGTCACCCTAATAACACGCGACAAATTAGTAGAAATTATTACGTAACAAATAACATAAAAACTATACAATGGCCTTGGCGTAAGCGCTCCCGCTCCCCTGCTCATCCATCCACCCTTTCCCGGTCGCCCGCCGCCATTGCGTCGCCGTTGTCGGTCTCTCACTGTGATCCATACTAATATTATAAATGCGAAAGTAACTCTGTTTGTTTGTTTGTTTGTTACCTCTTCACGACTAAACGGCTGAACGGATTGTAATGAAATTTGGTAAGGGAATAGATTATATCTTGGAGAAGGACATAGGCTATATTTTTTCTCAAAAATCAACCTTGAAAGGGGTCAAATAGGAGGTCAAAATTTGTATGGGAAATCCATAATTCCTCGACTTAGGGGTCTGTAAATTCATATTTAGGCTTTTGGTAGGAAATAAAGAAATACGTGTTTCAAATTTTTACACGAAATTAAAAAGTATGAGAGTGAGAGAGTGAGAGAGTGGGTGAGAGGGAAATGAGAGAGTGAGAGAGTGAGAGAGTGGGTGAGAGGGAAATGAGAGAGTGAGAGAGTGAGAGAGTGACAGAGTGAGAGAGTGACAGAGTGACAGAGTGACAGAGTGACAGAGTGACAGAGTGACAGAGTGACAGAGTGACAGAGTGACAGAGTGACAGAGTGACAGAGTGACAGAGTGACAGAGTGACAGAGTGACAGAGTGACAGAGTGACAGAGTGACAGAGTGACAGAGTGACAGAGTGACAGTGTGACAGAGTGACAGAGTGACAGAGTGACAGTGTGACAGAGTGACAGAGTGACAGAGTGACAGAGTGACAGAGTGACAGAGTGACAGAGTGACAGAGTGACAGAGTGACAGAGTGACAGAGTGACAGAGTGACAGAGTGACAGAGTGACAGAGTGACAGAGTGACAGAGTGACAGAGTGACAGAGTGACAGAGTGACAGAGTGACAGAGTGACAGAGTGACAGAGTGACAGAGTGACAGAGTGACAGAGTGACAGAGTGACAGAGTGACAGAGTGACAGAGTGACAGAGTGACAGAGTGACAGAGTGACAGAGTGACAGAGTGACAGAGTGACAGAGTGACAGAGTGACAGAGTGACAGAGTGACAGAGTGACAGAGTGACAGAGTGACAGAGTGACAGAGTGACAGAGTGACAGAGTGACAGAGTGACAGAGTGACAGAGTGACAGAGTGACAGAGTGACAGAGTGACAGAGTGACAGAGTGACAGAGTGACAGAGTGACAGAGTGACAGAGTGAGAGAGTGAGAGAGTGAGAGAGTGAGTCAATCCGTCAGTCCGTCAGTCCGTCAGTCCGTCAGTCCGTCAGTCCGTCAGTCCGTCAGTCCGTCAGTCCGTCAGTCCGTCAGTCCGTCAGTCCGTCAGTCCGTCCGTCCGTCCGATTGTTTGTTTAACGGTTAAACGGCTGACCGGATTGTGATGAAATTTGGCAAGGAGATAGATTATATCCTGTAGAAGGACATAGGCTATCTTTTTTCTCAAAACACAACTTTGAAAGGGGTCAAATAAGAATTCAATATTTGTATGGGAAATCTCTCATCCCTCAAGTTAGGTATCTGAAAATTCATATTAATGCTTTTGGTAGGAAATAGAGAAATACGTGTTTCAACGTTTTTGAAAAATCATCCCTGAAAGGGGCAAAGTGAGATTAAACTTATGAGGTATTCTTTAGATGCAATCTCAAAATTCAGGCACAACAACTGAGAGGCTGGACAATCGCTACAGGTGCCTCAGGGCAGAGGACAACTCCTTGGATTGTATACTTCTGCTCCCGAAAATAACCTCCACCCGGGCGGAGCCGCGAGCAACAGCTAGTATACCATAAACATGTACTAATACAATAACGTTGAGTAGCCAGTCAGTTCAGTGGCAAGTGGATAGGTCGCGGAGGTCCTGTGAACTGGCCGGGCAGATCACCAGACCTAACTCCTTTGGACTTTTATTTGTGGACCGAGCTAAAACGGTTGGTGTACACTGTGGAAGCTTGCAGTGTTAGTAAATTAAAACAGCGCATAATAAACGCTTTTGATATTTTAAAACGTGATAGAGACACTCTTCATAGTTTAAAAAACAATTTACAAAGTCGTGCTAATGTTTGTTTAGAGAGAAACGGTGGACACTTCGAACGATTACTGGGATATCGCTAAAAGGTACATTTTAATTATTTTATAGTTATGTAATCAGTGTAATTTGTAAATAAGTTGATTTCAATCTTTCAAATATGGCTAGTATGTTGAAGTTTACGTGGTATACTCGTCCCGCATGCCTACTTTTTGATTCATACTGATAAATAATAACTAATGATTAGTTTAACATGTAACAATAACTGCAGCATGTAAAAAGGTCCTAAGCCCTTAAAAGTATGAAGGTAAGATCAAAATAATCTCTCGAATTGTAACTATGCACACGCCGTGGAGGGTGTATTTCTTTTATGGATTTTATTAAACTTTCGGAACTTTCGTAATCGAAATGCTAATACACAAATACTGTTGTCCTTAGATTCTATTCCACTTACACAACACGCCATATTATTATCAAGACGGTAAAAAAAATACCCAGTACTTATATATGTATATAATTTTTTTTATTTTCAAATAGCAGCGATAGCCTAGTTGGTTGCGGTACGGACTGTCAAGACGAAAGTATGTTCGAAACCCAGATGGCATACACCTCTGACTTTTCTAAAGTTATGTGTGTATTAAATGTTAATTATCGCTTGCTTGAACGGTGAAGGAAAACATAATGAGGAAACCTGCATACCTGAGAATTCTAATAAGAATTTCGATGGTATGTGAAGTCTACCAACCCGCATTAGGCTACGGTGGACTAAGGCCTAAACCCTCTCCTTAGTAGAGGAGACCCGTGCCCAGCAGTGGGACAATGTTTAATACAGGGCTAGTATTACGCGCGTAAACAAGTATAAATTTAATGAAAATGCAAGGTTTATCTACCTAGAAGTTACTAGCCAGTCATGTACCATAAGCTCAAACACACAGACATGCTATTTTTAACTTTAATTTTATGGAAATAAAAATGATTTTGCCTTGTATTTTACTCCCTCCTTTCTTATTAATTACCTTCTGGACACGAGTGGCAAATCTCCTCACATTTCTTGGGAGCCTGGTAATTTAAGTGAAAAAAGAATAACAACAAAATATTTTAATGACCGGTACTTTATAGTATCATGAAAGACCTAAATACTGTATAGTACTAATTCGGTATTTCATAATACCATAACGTACTGGCCACATTTAAATGATCTCCTTTCATTTCTGCTGGCCTGGTACTTAGGAAAACTTCAGCGGTGTGACTTTTGTGTCACGCGCATCTTAAAATTTCACTCTCATCATTTTTTCATAACGCACCTTAAGAAGTATAACTTCAAAAACCTGGTCGTCATGCATTTGATCTCAAATCACGGGCGAACAAATTGAATTACATTGGTACCATTTGTAAAAACTTGTTTGTGGACAAGTACCTGCATAAATCCGTCTGTTTGTTGACTCGATGTGGCTCATATTTCTTACTTCTTCAGGCGGCGCCTGCAGTATTGCACCCGCATTAGCTGCATGAGGAGCGTTATGTGCCACCATGAGGAACAGCGGAGATGATTCATTGTGTTGCGATATTACTGTAATTTTTAAGATTGTTAAGATACAATAAACTTGAAATAACATGAAACTTTTCGTTTCATCCACTAAATACTGAAGTGGGAGCGTAGTCCCTCGTAGTTTTATATACGTGGGTATAACCCACGATGCAGATTTGACCTAGTGTGGAGTCAGGACTATGTATATGACTGTTGGGTATATTTATTTATTAAGTGAAATTTCAGAAAAATTATGCCCCTACTAATACTACTAAATCATTTACACATGAATTGCTCGCGATTGGATTTTGTGCCCGATAAGGCGATAAGTATATATATATCACATGATGTGATGGGAAAAATTCGAGCTGTTTGTTTGAGTGGTAAAAGTTGCACCTCTTGCTTTCTACATTTCCCTTGAGCCATGTCATGAGTTTATAAAGTTTATTTAATTTCTGATTTAAAATGTCAATCTCTTAAATTGAGTCTATTTTAATTCCACTATTATTCTTTTGAAATATACGTATAGGTTTCGGAGAGAATCCATACTAATATTATAAATGTGAACGGATTGTAATGAAATTTGGCAAGACAACAAATAGATTATATTCTGGTGAAGGACATAGACTATCTTTTGTTTTTAAAATTATGTTGAAGGGGGTGAAATAGGGGTTGAAAGATATGGCTTTTGGTCATAAATAAAGAGTGTTTTGACTTTTTTTTAATTCATCACTAAAGGGGACAAAATAAGAGGTTATATATCTTGGGGAAACGTAGATTTTCATCGTAATTTGCGCGATCGAATGATCTAACTATTCAACATTTCAGGATGATTGGTCAGCCGTTTTCGAGTTAAAATCGGACATACATACAAAAAGATTTAAAAACAAAGAGATACATAAATTGCAATAGTGGGATCAGTGAGTCATAAAATGTATATTTCACGCAAAATTGGGTAAATTACTCAAATGTACAGACATAATTAGATTAATATATTAGTATGGATGTTGCTCTACAGAAGGTGCGACATAATTGATGAATAAATATTATGTTATTGAATAAAAGATAAGTAGACTAACTTGAAATTGCTTCACGACTGTAGACGTCTGTGAGATAGCCTTCAGCGTCCCAGGCGGGAGCTTCATTTCTAAATAAACCAAATCCAGAAACATCTTCATTTCCTCGCTGTAACAAATAGATTTAAGTTTTCAATTAAGAATCACGCGTGTAATATAGGTGTGTGTAAATTTTATTTTAATACTAGCTGTTGCCTCTGGTGCGTTGCGTACGGTGAGTGAGATTGTGTTTAAGTTCCAACCCAGTCCCCATTCCTGTCCTTTGATGACGACAGCACACCCCCCCTTCCAGTATTGTGGGTGTTAGTCGACGATGAAGGTTACTTTCCTTTATGTGACGTACTTACTAGTATGCTAGCGTCTGCTATAGCAAAGACTAATTTTATTTTTAACGTAAAAAATATAACTACTAACTTGTTCCTCCAGTGTGTATTGATAATAATCAACAAAACCACCTCTGTGGCCAAAGTGACTGTCAAATCCTCTGTATGTTGGAAGGTATTCAGTACGCGATTCCCCAACATGCCATTTGCCAACCAAATGTGTTGCGTATCCCAAGTCTTTTAAATATTGTGGCAATAATTTTTCTGATGTTGGTATACCTATATCTTCGCTATTTGCCAGTGGACCTCCTTGCATACCTATACATTAAATTATTAGGACAAAGATGTACATTACCATAAATAACACAGTTAATAAAATCATACGCCTCTGAATATTAAAAATCTCGTCTTGATAGAAAAATGTGGCATCAGAAGTCTTAGTCTTGGGTATTAGGTGATAAAAGGCAAAGTAACATACCTATAAGATGAGCATATTTTCCCGTCAATAGTGCAGAACGAGATGGTGTACATACACAATGACTGTAATAACGTCCCAATGCGACTCCAGAATAAGCCAAAAGGTCTATATTAGGAGTCATTATCTGGTCGGATCCATGGAAGCTGACATCATTCCAGCCCTAAAAATTGCATCTGTATATAACATTTTCAGTGCTTGCATGTCTAGACAAGACACACAATGAGAATGAATGAGATGAATATAAGCGATAATTTTGCCAAGCTGGATGGCTACTTTGTATTTAAGTATCTACTAAGTATTTAGTTAAATACATAGTAGGCAACATACAAAGTAGAGAGGTAGTTTGTGCTTAAGCCGCGATGATTGCATCAAGTAGCGAGGTATAGTTGGCTCTCGTTACTTGATACTCTAACTGAACGGTATTGAGCTTACCATCAGGTGAATCATGAATTAACATATTAGTGACACACACACACACACTCACGCCTGTAATCCCCGAAGGGGTAGGCAGAGGTGTAACTAGTACACCCACTTTTCGCTGAATTTCGGTCCCATAATGTGATAGGGGGCGAGCCTATCGCCATACCGGGCACATTTTCCAGACTCCAGGCTAATACTGAAGAATTTCTATATAGAAAAACCCAATATCACTTTACCCGACCCGGGGATCGAACCCGAGACCTCAGCACAGCAGTCGTAACGCATGCGCAATTACAACTGCGCCACCGAGGCAAAATATTAGTGACATTTTTAATCAAACACGTTTAGCCGAGTTTACGTGATGAAATAAACAACCCTATATTCCGAAGGTACTCGAACAGTTTTATTATGTTTACCTAAAGATAGGAACATAAAACAACATTTTGGATTGTATGTCTCTAACGTTATTAATGGTAATTGTCACAGGAAATCATAACATTAGGATTATCTTACCATATCATCAGCAAGAACAAGAACTATATTCGGGGACACTGAACTCTTCACAGCCGGCACATTAATAAAAATAAACGTAGATATAATAAACAAAATGTTGAGTGCACCCATGATGCTTCTGAATTATATTTCAATTATGAGTTTTAATATATCAATCCTGAAAATATTAAATTTGATAAGTTCAAAATAATTTAAATTTGTAAATGATACGGACAACGCAGCAAAATTGAGTTTTTTTATCCTGGCACTGCAAAGTGACCACACTGCACCTGATGGTAAGCGCAGTGCCGCGGCCGTCCAATTACAGTATCGAGTAGCAAGAGACAGTCTATCTCCCGTTATTCAACAAAATCATGCCGACCTTCTTTTTCACACTACGCCATGGGCAACAAGGTGAAGAAGTGGTCGAGGGTCTAGTGTCACAGTACTCAGAAGGCCGGAAAATGGCCAAACATAACACCCCAACTGTAGACCCCCAACAAAAACCGGATGTACACTAGCTGATCCCAGAACGCGACACACTTGCGTATGCCACTATGGCTGGTTTTACACCCTGTCTACGGTAGTCTGTATATCACCTTACACATCACTGAGGTTATGGCGATTAGGCGATAATTGTTAGGGTCTCACCGATCACCCTCTTTTGGCCTCCTTCCAAGATTCAGGCACAACACCAGAGAGGTAGGACAATCGATATATGTGCGTCAGTACAGGAGAAAACTCCGCTTCACACTTTGTGAGAACAAGCGCTGCGATACCATGAGGATCACTAGCATTCAGGACGTCGAGAGATTGCAGCTTGATAGCAGCCTGATACAAATATCAGGCAATGTGTGACCGCAAACGGTGGTAAATAAGCATTGCATGCCTCGAGCCTAGAAGAGGCGTAGCCGCGAAGAGGTGTGCCAGTAAGTCCTTCTCTTGCGAGCTGTAGGCTAGTGTTCCATTTATCTTGCTCAGCGGTGGCAGCGAAGGGCTACAGAAATGTTGGTAATTGGCCATGACACATCCAATCCTGGAGAAGCGCTGGGTATCCGCTCTGTAGGACTGAATCTCTGCAGGATTTGGAAGACATGCTGAACAGCCTTAACTGTTCTTCAAAACGGATAGGTCTCGGGATGAACCTTGATAAGACGAAAGTCATGTTTAACGGTCACGTCCTCCTAGAGATCCGTCGTCGTGGGTGATGCCATTCTCGAGGTTGTGCAAGAGTACGCATACTTGGGCCAAATAATCCAACTGGGTAGGCGGTCGTCCGGATATCAACATCTCTCCCGGACGGCTAAACGCTGGGTCGTAAGGCCGGCGAGCCCAACATAACCGTCCTGCCTCCCCCCCGGCGGGGCGGTAGTGATAAATCGCTTTCCCCGCGAAAAAAAAAACAACTGGGTAAGCACAACTTCCACAAAGAGATAGAACAATTCGTTTGGGCTGGGCGGCATTTAGTACGTAACCAAACTACGTAACCTGTTTGAGTCGTCGATCCCTCAATGCTTAAAACAAGAGTTTTTAACCAGTGCGTCCTACACGAAAGTCGAATGTTCGAAACCAGCCCAAATAGTATGGCCTAACCAATTTCATTAGTAGAGGAGGCCCGTGCCCAGTGCTCCAATTGGGACAATGATTGATACAGGAGAAAATACAATTTAAATTAGATTTGATTACAATAGAGCAGTGCAATGTGTGGTAATTAAGTTACCATATTCTAATAAGAAACAAAATTATGTTAGTTTAGTTTCTTGCATGCGATTAATAATGTTATCATTTAAATTTGTTTGCTATAAATTCAGAGCCTTCGCGGGGCACCGGGTGAGTAGCTGGCTGTAAAACGAGAGGACGTTGGTTTGATTCTCGCAGCGAGACAAATGTTTTTGTGACAAACCGTTCGCCTGTATGTGGAACCGTAGTCCCTGATAGTTCTTGATACCCACAATACAGGGTTGACCTCGTATGGGGTTAGGACCGTGTGTGACTGTTGAGTGTATAAAAAATACGATATAAGAGTGTATAAATGTTTCAATGAAGAAGCATTGAAATATTCATCGTGCGCCATGCCATGTGTTCGTGATATAATATATTTATACTATGTTTGCCTGTCGCATAAATTAAATGTACTGTTTAAAAAGTCGGATAATTTGCGTTTAGCCCAGACCGACCAATTATTCTTTCAACAAGATGGATCCCCAGCCCATAAAAGCCGTATAGTAAAAGAGATATTTATTCAGCAGTTAAGGGATAATTTTATTGTATCGCATGGGTCTTTGCCTTGGCCAGCGGGTCTTCTTCGATTCTTCAGCGATCTTACCCCCTTAGAATATTTTTGGGGTGACCAAATGAAATTTAAAGATTTTTTTATAAATACGGTTATATATACCGGTTGTTGCAAAATGCAGAAGGGGGGTACTTATGACAGCACCATGTATAGAGTCGGTGATTAGAAACTTATTACTAAGGTTCAAAAACGAAAATTGGAATTTTTATTTTTTCTTAGCGTTTTTGTAGCACGATCTTAAAATTTTATTGTTACTTTTAAAACTCTTTAAAATTGTCAACTGATTATTTAAGCATTAAAAATACTTTGGCACTAGAAAATATTTCGTTAGCATTTATAAAAATAAATTATTCCTTTGATTACACACGTATTTGCTGGTGATAGGATATTCGTATTCGTAGTGGCTCACGCAAGTGTGTTGTGTTCCGGGATCAGTCAGTGTACACCCGGTTTTTGTAGGGGGTCTAGAGTTGGTCTAGGGTTTTGCGGCCTTCTGAGTACTCTGATACTAGACTCTCGATCGCTTCTTCACCTTCTTGCCCATGGCGTAGTGTGAAGAAGCAGGCCGGCATGATTGTGCTGAGTAGCGGGGGATAGATCGTTTCTTGCTACTCGATACTCTAATTGGACGGCACTGCGCTTAGCATCTGGGGCAGTATGGCTAAATTGACGTGCCTGGATAAAAAAAGTATACTTAGTTTTTACTTACCTGAATAAAAATATTAATAAATATTTCACTTTGACTTATTCGATCAAACTTAAATATCAATGTTTATAATTTTCTACAGTATTTTAATTTTATTAAAATAGGCTTGTGCTACCAAATTAAGCCCGGAACAACATGACTTGCTCCGAGTGGTCCTGCCACTGTTATGTCCGCCGGCACTATATCAGCAAATTTATAATATTGCCACTTTTTATCGATTTAAGAGTAGCAGCACCACGTGTGTGTAGAATGATCTAGAAACATCTGCATGGTTCGTGAACAAATTATAAATATAAAATATAACATTATGATGTACCTCGCTTCAACGACGTTGAAGTTGACGTTTGAGCTTTGTACGCACAGGAAAGAAAATGAAGGTATCAAGCGATCGAGATTCTAGGCTAGTGTGGTATTTATCGTGGTTTTAAATCATTTGCATGTTTGGATATTTCTGTATTATTTCTGAAAGTTACAGAAGTTCAATTACGACTAAATATATGAAGCCATTTTCCAGATAATATATTTTTAAACGGAAAGCACTTTAAAAGTCTCACTAAGAAGTTCTAACATACTGATGTATTTTTTACATTTTAACAATTATAAAATACATATAGCATATGCTGCTATATGTATTTTACTGCCTCGGTGGCGCAGTTGTAATTGCGCATGCGTTACGACTGCTGTGCTGAGGTCTCGGGTTCGATTCTCGGGGCGGGTAAAGTGATATTGTGTTTTTCTATCTAGAAATTCCTCAGTATTAGCCTGGAGTCTGGAATATGTGCCCGGTATGGCGATAGGCTCGCCCTCTATCACATTATGGGACCGAAATTCGGCGTAAAGTGGGTGTACTGGTTACACCTCTGCCTACCCCTTCGGAAATCACAGGCGTGAGTGTATATTTATATTGTCATTGTGCAATTATAATGAAATAAAAATAGTTAACAGTGCGTCTATGCTATGCTGGCCAAACTGAAGCTAGTCACGTCTTTAGTAGTAGGAACTACTACTAGTAACTTAACATACATTAAGCTGCCTAATCTAATGTAATTAAACTAAAATTGTATAATAATTGTGTTACCCAATATTGTTGTCTAATGTTGGAAAAGAGCAACGCTAGAGTTTCTTGCCCGTTCTTCTCTAGCGAAACTGGATTCAGAACTGGCGCTATAGTAAAATCTAAATAATGTATAACATTTCATGGATTCAAATATTTGATTTTGATTATGAGTTTGTTTCGTCGCTACAATTATTTTGGAGATTTAATGATGGCAAGAGGAATTAAGGGAAGAACAAATAACCATCGTAATATTGTAACAATTTACCGAAACCGTAATAATAGTAATATCAATAGTTGAAGTAGAAATCCCCGTAAATTTTATTTTAACCGAGTAATTGGAATAATTTGTATGGCATCATTCGTTCCCTTTGCCACTCGCTGGGCACGGGCCTCCTCTACTAATCATAGGGATCAGGCTAAGGCCTGATCTGATCATGACGGAGTGTCCGCCACGCTGGTCCAATGCGGATTGTTAGACTTTACATACCTTTGAAGTTCGTATGAGAATTCTCAGGTATGCAGGTTTCTTCACGATGTTTTCCTTTTTTAACCGACTTCAAAAAAAGGATTCTTCGATTCTCAATTCGTCGGAATCTTTTTTTTTATGTATGATCCCCGATTACTCGAAGACGCCTGGATCGATTCGAGAAATTCTTTTTATGTTTAAATGGGTATACTTCCCAGGTGGTCCCATTGGCACCAAGTCAGGATTTGATGATGGGATCTCAGAAAAATCAAGAGCAACCTTCAAATTTTAAAGGGACGCCTAATTTGTTTTTTATTGAAGGCGGTGTACTTTTTATGAATTAAAAATCTTTTTTAAAGCAAGCGACAATTAACATTGAATATGCATGTAACATTTTAGAGAAGTCAGATGTGTAATTTGGCTGGTTTCAAACATACATCTTTCGTCTTGACGATCCGTGCTGCAACTAATAAGGCTATCGCTGGTGTATTACATAATAGGTAATAATAAATATAAGAAATCTCATCAACTTACACCATTAGCTTATACTGAATTATTTTATATGTTTTAATTTACTACTCGAGCAACTCCGTAACAGCCTTTGTGGTGCAATGAGTGCTCTGAAATGAGAGGCCGCGGGTTCTTAACCTCGGGGGAGGAGAGATGGTTATGCCGGACTCACCGAACTTCCGACCCAGTTTGCCCGAGGGACTACTAGATCGGGGCCCTAAACAGTTTTCCTACGCCAGTGTACCGACTAAAACCCCGCGGTGGCCTCCTGCGGCGCATGCAGGATGGTTCCAGGGGATCCTGAGAATCTCTGGATCACGCCCGTCTCTCCTAGGGCTGGATGCCCTCCACATTCTACGGCAGCACGAGACTTCGCGGTCACCCGTTTCGGAATCGCACCATGAAAATATGTAGAAATAATTATGAGGCTGCACGTCCCCCGCTGCGCGGCCACGACCCCCGTGACTCCTTTTAGTCGCCTCTTACGAACGGCAGGGTATACCGTGGTAGAATTCTTCAAAGCCCCCAATCCACAGGCCGACCGGCGAAACATACTCTAATAACATAATATGTTACTAGAGTATGTTTCGCCGGAACTTCTCAGACATTTGCTATTTGAAATATATTATATTTCATAGTAGCAAGCAAACCGAAAACCTAAAAACCCTTCTTAATATATTTCGAAATAATTGCTTTTTCGTCATAACCTCAATTTTTACCTCGTTTATTATTTCATTAATTTTTACACGGTTTGGAGCTTGACCAATATATATCTATGTATTTATGTAACGGATTGTTTCTCCGTAATTTTCTCCACCGCCGATTCCGATTTACTTGAAAATTTAATGTTCATGACTTTTGCCTTATACCCTAACTAGGATCACCGGTATATTAATAAATATGATTTGCAAAAAAATCGAGTCTTTTAACTATAAGTACTTTTGATGCTGGTTTGAGATTAAAAAGAAGAAAATAAATTATAGAAAAAAAGCGCTACAGCTAACGGAACAAAAACGGTAGAAAATAAAAAAGTAGAATATCCCGATAATAACTATTTTTATAAACAGCTACCAATTAACTATTTGTAACATATGATGTCAAGCATATGTTCGGTATACCTGCGTATACCGAACGTTGCGACGTACGGTCGCAACCAAAAAGAACCAAAAAACAGGCGGTCATAAATATATACACACTAACGTTCCATAATGTTGTATCGTAACGTAAAGTTCCAAAAAGATGTATACAGTGTTATGACTAAAATGAAGTATACAAAATTATTGTTTTTTTTATTTTTTACTATGATCACTAGTGTGTTATACATAATTAATACGTATATAGAATTGGCGTTTACGGATAATATGTTAGATATATTTAAATAATAAATTTATTATTAAAAATAAATAAATTTAATACCAAAAAACATTATTCAGATGTAAATGAAGCCTGATCCATGAACACTTAAGTAAACATATTTTTCTACAATGTTTCATCATTGTTTACCATGTATGTTTTAATACTTTAAAGGAAGAAAATACATTTATAATCAAACGGCACGTCTTCTTGAATTATGTAATCATTTCTTCTGTTGAGGCCCGTGCCCAGCAGTGAGACAATGTTTAATAGAGGGCTCTAGTATTATTATTTTTATTGGAAGTGGTAGAGCCACGCTGACAGCGCATACATGACACTTTCAGTATTGTGGATGTTCATGGGCGGTGGAGATCACTTAACATCAGATGACCCACTTGCTCGCTTGTCGAACTAATCTATAAAAAAAAATATTTTTAAGACAAATTACAAAAAATTTACGGCGGTTGGGCAGAACGGTGGGCATTTCCGAAGCACCAGTAAACTTTAATATTATTATGACATGTAAAAAGTGTCCCCAATTGCCTAATTTACTAAATAAATAATTACAATTTTATATCAGTATGGCTCTTTGATGTTAGTGTTAACTGCAGGCATTAAATGAAATAGCGAGGGAAGTAACACAGATAATATAATTTGACTAGTGTTCAGGTTCAAGCTGTGATGTATTGAAGGTTATGTTGTGATGTATTGAATTATTCCTAAAGTTTCCATAGATAGTGAACTCCCGGGACTGTGATTGTTCAAATATTTATACGCTACAGGCAAAACCTCGCTAAATTTACTTTACCTCTTTCGTTGTTACTCTTACCTTCGCTAGTGAGATGCTTTTGTTAGTTTAACATCGTGTTATTAAATTGAATAGGCCGATTCTCGCCTTGTACCTGTTTAAGATAAACACCAACCAAATTTCGAAGGAGTACGTGGGTTTGAATCCCAAACAGGACAATACTAGCTTAACAACTCTCATATCCGTACCTTAACAAGGTATATCTCGATTATCTAGTCCCGCTTTTGGATCTAACCTCTCTATACAACAGGGGGTGAAACGGGGCCGGGCGCCTAAGTTGCAGCATTTTTTAAAACGTTGAAACCCTGCTTGGTATTTGTTTTAACATGACATAAATAAATTATTTTGTGCACGACACGTGAATACAATTATTTTAAGAACTATTCGATTTTAAAGCCGGTATCATCTGCTTTTTTAAGTTTTCTGTAGAAGCTACATATATATATCTTAGAAATTCTTTTTAGACAAAGTTTCGTAATAAAGCCATATTTAATATTATTTTCGGAGTGAAAACTTTTTTAGACACATTGGACACTTTTGGGTTGGGGAAAAACACTAAACTCGCGTAACCGTCACGCTCAGATTCTTTAACATTTGACATAAGCACGCCTATGAAGTTCTATAATTATTGACAAGGAATCATAAACAAAAACTACTTCATGGACGCTGTTTGAAAAAAAACAGTTTGACGCTGTTTTTTTGACTGTTTGACAGTCACTCTAAAGTTTTAAGTTTTCATTCCAGTCGGTAGTCTCCATGACTAAATATGTTTTTTATACTGCCATTGGGTGGGCCGACTTCTCAGGAATGTATCGAAACACGATATAAAGTTTGCAATTTATGTAACGTATGTATATAATACTCATAACGCGTCAATTTATATGTGTGTATTCGGGTTTGCAGGCACTGATATATTAAAAATAAACTCTGTAACAAACCCTAATAATAATCAAGTGCGATTGTATTGTGTTGATATAATTTCTATTATACGGCAATATAAAGCGCTGATATAATAATACATCGCGGTAACAAGATTCTCAAACGAAATATGACTTCAAATTGGTTATCGTTTAGTGTTATGGAAATTGGAAAACCAACACATACGCTCAGTACATTACGATTCGCTTACAGTTTAGCTTACGTGGAACTATTCTGGAACGATTCGGTAAACGCTGAGTGGATTGTTGACGTTTCCCTCGCGTGGAACGTACTACGACTAATTGTTGTAATATATTGATTATATCTAATCAAAATAAACAAAGTTTGCTCTACCCTGATGCTTTATTACTTACGGCGTTTCACACCCCGACTCTTCAACCACACGAAAACTTATTACAATGTGGCGCCCAACGCGGGGCCAACAAGGTATAGGTACTTCATACAACACTAGTATTCCGAAAATGAGACTCTGATGAGCTTATTTATTCAAAACGGTTGTTTTATGATTTATGTTATTAACAATGAAATAAAACTGAATATAAGTTATAGTACCGGAAATTCACTAAGAGATGATACTTCAAATAGTTACCAATTCGATAAACGGCAACAAATTTTAAGCTACGTTAAATTAAATATTGGGATTTGTTTTACAGTGAAGTCGTAGTGAAAAAAAATCTTAAGTTATCGATTCAATAACATTATCTATATATATAAAAATGAATCCCTATTTCGCTTGGACACGGCATCACGCGTGAATGGCTGGACCGATTGCGTTTATTCTTTTTTTGTTGTGTTTGTTATAGTCAGGAGAAGGTTCTTATAAAAACAAAAATAAGAAAGCTGCGCAGAAAATTAGAAAATTTAAGAAAAATTTACTACCATATTAACTTTTCTAATGTAACCATAGCGTGTTTGGCATAACTGTTAGTCGTATGATAGTTCGCAAAATATAGAATCATGTATTAAGATGCTTAAGATTGTGGAAGCCATAAGGCAAAATAAATAGCTTAAGATTGTCTACATGGATTGTATACCTTGTCTTTCAAAAATAACGTCCACGCGGGCAAAATCTAGTTTGATAGATAAACCACTAGCAAATTACCTCAGAAACCGGGCATCAGTTGTGGAAATTGTACATAATGAATTGTAGCAATATTCATATTCATTGCTTATAATTTAAAGTTCATAAAATTCAGGTGTGTTCAAAGTATATCCTATAAATAAATCGCAAGATTTTCACTTAAGTGAAAACACATTTGGCGTAAACATACTTTTTGTTCACCGTAAATTGCCTTGCGATACTAAGAAAACAACACTATTTTACGTGTTTTTCAAGTGATTTGTTCGATGAGTACACAAAGAAAGAAAATGAAATCGCGACGATGGGAGTGATTCTCTTTTGAATTTCCATATGAATAAGTGTGTATGTTTAAGAAAATCTCGCTGTTTTAGGATGAGGATGCTTTAGAGTGACACCTGAGCGATGGCAAAAATTTAAGTATGCGTGCAAAAATCCTTCACTTTAGGACACGAGGAATTCCCTCAGCAGTAAATTATAAACGTTCAGTCTTCGTAAGAACAGTTAGTGCTGCTTATTTCCTTATTTATTACTTGAATAAAATAGTTTTGTATGTGTGACCAAATCACCGGTCTATATTTATTTAATTTGTAGATTAGATAATTTTATGCCAAGGAAATTTTATAACTAATATTTTTAACAACTTTATTATTTAACTTTATATTTCAAACCACAGCGATAACCTAATTATCAACAGTAGGCAGCGGCTTTGCTGTGCCCTGGCATTGCAGAAGTCTATGGGCGGCGGTGATTACTTTCCATCAGATGGCCCGTCTGCTCGTCTGCCTATCAAGGCACTAAAAAAAAAAGTGGTACAGACTGCGGAGTATAAAGTTGCAGGTTCGTTTCGTTTCGTTCAAACCAGTCCAAATTGCATACACTACTGATTTTTCTGTTATTTAGTCATGTCGTATGCATTGTTAATTCGTTTGATTAAATGGTAAAGGAAAATATCGCAAGGAAACTTGCATACCTGAGAATTCAAGAAGAATTTCGAAGGTGTGTGGAGTCTAGCAATACGCATTAGGCCAGCGTAGTGGACTAAGGTTCTCCCTCTTATTAATAGAGGGCGCCCGTGCCTAGTAGTGGGACCGTGTAAGATAGAATTGGTATTATATATTTAACTTTTCATAAAGCGACGAAAATTGTGAACAAGGAATTACTATTTATTTCGCAAACACTCAGTTTACAAAAACGATGTTATAGTTTTCAGAGACAGCGCAAGAGTGTGACGCCACGCTTGTCTACGGATGATTATATTCCAGCTATTATCTTTCACGCTTTTCGGCTCTTCGTAAAAATATAGATAGATGGCGTTACGATTGCTCTTAAGTTTGATAAATACCCAAAATCCAATTATAAAACTTAACTTAAACTAACATAACATTTGTTAGTCATAACAATTACATAATATTTTCATATACCTATATGCAACATTATTTTTAGTATACTACAAAGCTGATAGTAGTTTGTTGAGAATCAGTAGCACAATCCATTGCACTAATGTTTAACGTGTTTTTTTTATTTTTTATTAGTGCCTTGATAGCCAGACGAGCAGCCGGGCCACCTGATGGTAAGTAGTCACCGCCGCCCATAGACTTCTGCAATGCCAGGGCACAGCAAAGCCGCTGCCTACCGTTGAAGGACTACTCTCTTTAAGCCTCGTTTAAAGAAGGACATGTCATAGCGCTCAGGGAACACCGCAGCAGGGAGTTCATTCCAGAGCTTGCACGTACGTGGTAAAAATGAACGCTGGAAACGAACCGTGCTAGACGGAATCGTTTCCAGGTGGTATGGATGAACTCTGTTGCGGTGTCGGGTGGTGCGATGATAAAATGGTGATGTAGGCACCATTTTAAACAGTTCCTCGGAGCACTACCCGTGGAACAAACGATAGAACAAGCAGAGAGACCCGGAGTCTCTCCGCAGCCCCAACGGTTCCAGGCTATCCGTGATATCAGGATCCCCGACAATTCGAACGGCCCGCCTCTGTGTGTTATATTGGTATCCCAAAAACATATAAAAATTTTCGTCAACCTGGTTACCTTGTTTATTAAATAAAAATGCGGCGCAATATGCGTAAACGGGCCCGCTTGTGTATAAGGGAAAGTGGTGGACATTTTGAACAAACAGCAGCGCGCGGCGCCCGTATGCCCATGCATCGTTCAAGAAACGGTATACATTATTTTTGCATGACACCGCGTGAGTTTTCCTTATTATTATTATGTTATATATTTATCTGATCTTTAATACCAAAATCTAATTTGGGTGTTTCGGCTTTATGGTATACAACAACTAATCTTGTATATAATAAACATAATAATAATAATAATACTAGCCCTGTATTAGACATTGTTCCACTGCTGGGCACGGGCCTCCTCTACTAATGAGAGGGGTTAGGTCTTAGTCCACAACGCTGGCCTAATGCGGGTTGGTAGACTTCACACACCTTCGAAATTCTTATGAGAATTCTCAGGTATGCAGGTTTCCTCACGATGTTTTCCTTCACCATTAAAGCAAGCGATAATTAATACACACATAACTTTAGGAAAGTTAGAGGTGTATACCATTTGAGTTTCGAACATACGACATTCGTCTTGACAGTCCGTACCGCAACCAACTAGGCTATCGCTGCTCTATGATCTATTTAATAAACATTATTTTGAGTAATAAGATTTTCCACTAAGTGCGTTTTATGTCGTTGAATACGAGTCGCACAATGTTTACCTTAAGGTTTTAGTGCCCGACGCCGACCGAATCTCATTATGAAGCCCTTATTATGGAGCCGTACTTGTTAAAAAAACTAATTTGCCACAAGGCTGCAAGCCATGTGCTTATGAAATAAAGTAATTAATATAATTTGCCTCATTTTAGATCAGGTAAACAGAATACATATACGTATACTCTCAAGCCTGTAATCCCCGAAGGCGTAGACAGAGGTGTAACCAGTACACCCTCTTTCAGCCGAATATATTACGGTCCCATAATGTGATAGGGGGCGAGCCTATCGCCATACCGGGCTCAATTACAGACTCCGGACTTATATTTAGTATATCTAAATAGAAAATCCCAACATCACTTTACCCAACCGGGGATCGAACCCAAGACCTTAGCACAGTAGTCCTAATGCATGCGCAATTACGAATGCACTAATCGATGTTACATACTGTGACTTAGAAACAAACAACGCTGTACACCAATTGTTTTCAAGGAAAGTGGAAAATGTTTTACTTGCGTCTTTTGGGGTACCTTTTTATGGAAATTGGATATACATTGTGTTTTTGTCACATTAGATAGGTAATGTAACGTGTTGTTACAATTCTAAAAGGCTTTGAACTGTCTAGATACGACTTTAATATCAGGCCTTATACCTGGTAAAAATGCACTTGTATGTTTAGACCATGGTCTTTGACGAATTCGTTTGCAAAATATAAGAATAAGTAACTTCCGCACTTAGGTTTTTAGGACCATAACTCGTCACTTTGTAAATATTTAAAAGTAGCATCACTCAAAGTAGTTTAATCCGCTGTTGTTTTTTTTTTTTTATTTTATCCTGGCACGGCAAAGTGACCACACTGCACCTGATGGTAAGCGCAGTGCGGTCCAATTAGAGTATTGAGTAGTGCGGGACGATCTATCCCCCGCTACTCAACACAATCATGCCGGCCTGCTTCTTCACACTACGCCATGGGCAAGAAGGTGAAGAAGCGGTCGAGGGTCTATTGTCAGAGTACTCAGAAGGCCACAAAATGGCCAACCATTGTTCTCCAACTCTAGACCCCCGAGAAAAACCTGATGTACACTGGCTGATCCCGGAACGCGACACACTTGCGTGTGCCACTATGGCGGGTTTTACACCCTGTGTACGGTGGTCGCTATCCGGGCGGATATGAATATCCTACCACCAGCAACCATTTTTATACCATGATGGTGGCAAACAAGCTTATGGCTCGCCTGATGGTAAGCGGTTACCTTAGTCTATTGACGCAACACCAGGCGAATCGCATGCGCGTTGCCGACCCTATGTTGTTTTTAAACATATTGTCAACTTTTGTGAATTTTACTGTTATATTCGCACCTAACGGGTTAGTTGAGGTAGCAAGCACATAACAGGTTATCGATACAACTTGACGAGTTCGACGCACTATAGCAACATTAAATCTGTTTTATGCGAATTAATATTGATTCTGTGATTGACCGTTACTTAAATGATTTAATAACGGTTAATTAATTATCACTTAAGGTTAATTTTATGAAGCCCCTGATAGCGGCAGTAACAGGTTTGGAACCACGGGCGTAGGCAGGTTTGTATCGGGGGGTTAAAAAAAATCAAAATGTTAATAGTAGATATTTGTTAAGAATCATTTATACTTCTCGCCTCTCCGTATTTCCATATAATAAATGTAATATTTATTAATATTTCTGGTTTGGACCTGTACGTCCGTGTTTGTAACGTTTATATCATTATATATATAATAATACTAGCTGATGCCCGCGGCTCCACCCGCGTGGTAGTTATTTTGAAACAAAAGGTAGAAAATCCATGAAGTCCATTTTTCTATATTATATATAGGAACCTTACATTTACCGGGATAAAAAGTAGCCTATGTGCTATTCCAGACTATAATCTATCTAGCCAGATCCGTCCAGCCGTTCTGACGTGATTGAGTTACAAACATCCATCCAAACATTCGCGTTTATAATATTATAGTAGGATTATGTTTAGTCCACGTATCTACGTAATTGGTGTTATGTGCCCGATTGTGACCGAATGAGTGAACGCTTTTATCAGGCATCAAATCCATAGATAGCGCCGGGTGACATCTGGTAGCCGAAGATTTGTTTACCAACTCACTCACGTATATCAAATAAAGCTTGTTTTGATTTGTCGCTATTTGTCGTGCGTTTAGACAATAACGGCGTCGTTAATGTTTTTTAATATCACTTCAAAGGATTTATGGTTATTTTCTTTGTAAATGTGATTTCAAACATATTGTTTTTCAGTGGAATTTATTTCAATTATGCATTTCATTTAGAAGTGGTAGAGCCACGCTGTAGACATTTGTCTACAGCATGAATGGGCCGGCTCGACCGGGGTAGTACCACTATCTCACAGAAAACCATCGTAAAGTGACATTTTACTGCCGCGTTTCATATGGTAAGTGAGATATCCGGAGGTCCAGATTCCCCCTTCCCTTCCCTAATCCCTATTCCTGTCCTTTAAGGCCGACAGCGCATACATGACACTTTTGGTATTGTGGATGTTCATGGGCGGTGGAGATCACTTAACATCAGGTGACCAAGACGGAGATTAAGTCGGAGGTCCTTCAAGCCACTGACAGACTCTTTAAGCTCGTGAAGGAGGCTGAGGAAGGGAGAAAGTACAGAGAAGCGGAAAAAAGAGCAGCAGCAACAGAAGGAATAGATGGAAAGGAGAATAGCAAAGGAAGCGATGGGAGAGAGTAAGAACAGAAGGAACACTGTGAGCTCATGAAAAGGATGGATGAGCACAGTGAGTTGCTGCAGAAGAACCGAGCTGAAATGCAGGCGTTAACAGAAGAAATAAGGAGACACAGAGAGGATCTGAACGAGAGACCGAGCTACGCCAGTGTGCTCACTGGGCCACCGAGGCCAAGACCTGAGCAGAAGGCTCTGCATTCTGTCGTCGTTGCCTCGGTGAACCAGAACGAGACTGGCGAGCAGGTCTTTGAACAGATAAGAAAGTCTGTTAACGCCAAGGAAGAAGGGATAAAAATTGATAGGATAAGGAAGGCCAAGGATCGTAAGGTTATCTTAGGGTGTAACACGAAGGAAGAACCGGACAAAGTAAAAGAAAGGATAAAGAAGGGGGGAGGACGACTCACAGTAGAGGATGTCCGTAACAAGGACCCTCTAGTGATCTTGAGAAACGTCCTCAACTACAACTCCGATGAAGAGGTCCTCAGCGCACTCAGAACGCAAAATAGCCACCTGTTTGGGGATGTGAGCGGGGAGAACGCCCGGGTCTCCGTGAAATACCGGAGAGGTGCGAGGAACGCGCTCACATCGCACATTGTGCTGCAAGTCTCTCCAGAGTTGTGGAAGAGACTCACCCAACACGGGATGGCGCACATAGACGTCCAGCGAGTCAAGGTGGAGGATCAATCCCCTTTGGTTCAGTGTTCGCGCTGCCTCGGATACGGCCACGGGAGGCGGTTCTGCGGGGAACGGGATGACGCGTGCAGTCACTGCGGGGGTGCGCACCTTAAAAAGGATTGCGCCAACATGGTTGCGCAAGCACCCCCGACGTGCTGCAACTGCGTCAAGGCCGGTCTCAGCAGAGCCGACCATAATGCTTTTAGCAGCGAATGTCCGGTGAGGAGGAAGTGGGATGCCCTGGCGAGAACGGCGGTGGCGTATTGCTGAGGTTGTTCCCAGGTTAAGTGAGCATCATGATCCCCCAGAAGGAGCACGGCCACTGCTCGTGGCTCAGGCAAACCTCCAGAGGAAGCAGCTTGCTACTCAGGAGCTTATGCTGGAGGCCGCGAACAGAAAAATGGTGTTCGCTCTACTCCAGGAGCCGTACGTGGGGGCTCGCGGTAGGGTTAGGGACTACGGCGGCACAAGAATTTTCCAGTATACGGGCATGGACAATACCACAGTAAAGTCGGCTATTGTGGTATTTGACGAGAACACCAAAGTCACGCCATGTCCAGAATTCACCACGCCCAACATCTCAGTGGTGAAAATCTATGCTGGGAACCGAGAGGTCGCTGTGGTCTCTCTCTATTTCGAGCCGGATAAACCCATAGGGCCATACCTGGAACAACTGGGGATAATTGTTAGCGAGCTAGGTCCCACCAACATACTCATCGGCGGAGATTTCAACGCAAAGAGCATGTGGTGGGGCAGTGCGGTCACTGACCGGAGGGGTGAGGATCTCGCGGAAGCCATAGGCGAGTGGGGTCTTCAGGTGCTCAACGACAGCGACGTCCCGACTTTTGACACCATAAGAGGTGGGAAGCAATTTCAAAGCTTCGTGGACATAACACTATGCACGGAGGATCTTCTCGGCCAGGTGAACGATTGGCAGGTCAACGAAGGCATCGTAAGTTCAGACCACAACACAATTTTATTTAAAATAAATTTAGGCAAATTGGAGAATATTGCAATAAGCAGAACTACTCGGACCTTTAATACACGAAAAGCTAATTGGGGAGAATTTAGTAATAAATTCTCCCAATTAACAATAGACGCAAAATTTAATAAACACAAAATTGAAAACATAAAAAACAAAACAGAAATAGACGGAATAGTAGAAGAATACACTCAAATCGTTCAGGAAAGCTGTAAGGCCAGCATACCAAAATTCAAAAATAATAGGAAACCTACTATTCCATGGTGGTCTGAAGAAATCGCCTCGTTGAGGAAGGCCATGGTTACCAGGAGGAGAAGGATCCGCTGTGCAGCTCCAGTCCGAAGACAGTTTGTCGTCGAAGAGTACCTGAAAGCAAAGGAAGAGTATGAGACCGAAGTTAAAAAGGCCCAAAATAACAGCTGGAAGGCTTTCTGCGAAAAGCAAGATAAGGAGACCGTTTGGGACGGTATCTATCGTGCCATCGGAAGAGTGACGCGGAGAGCTGAGGATCTACCCCTGAAAAAAGACGGCAAAATCCTAAGTCCAGAAGAATCGGCAAAGGTGTTGGCGGAGGTCTTCTACCCTGAGGATCGGGTAGAAGACGACAACGCAGAACACCAGCGGATAAGGGTTAAAGCCGATAGCGTAAATGTCGGTATGGATAATGGTTATCGGGACCCGGCATTTACCCTGGATGAAATTCTAGTGGCGGCGAACAGCTTTAACCCCAAAAAAGCCCCCGGTGCAGATGGTCTAACATCTGACATCTGCAAACAAGCTATCCTTAAGGATCCGGAGTTGTTCCTATCACTGGCCAACAAATGCCTCGAAATGGGCCACTTCCCGACCATCTGGAAGGAGGCCACGGTCGTAGTCCTCCGGAAACCCGGGAAGGAGGACTACACAAACGTCAAATCGTATAGACTGATAGGCTTGTTGCCAGTGATGGGGAAGATTCTGGAGAAGATAGTGTCAGACTGTCTGAGGAAGGATGTCCGAAAAATCTAAGACGGATAGTAGATAGCTACTTCGAGAGCCGAAAAGTAAGGGTTCGCTACGCCGGGGTAGAACACGAGAGAGGGACCACCAAGGGATGCGTTCAAGGATCCATTGGTGGGCCCATCATGTGGAACCTGCTCCTTGACCCATTGCTAAAGGAGCTTGCGAAACGGGGTGACTATTGTCAAGCCTTTGCCGATGATGTTGTTTTAGTTTTTCATGGCGACGAAACGATTAAGATACAGAGACAGGCCAACGATGCATTAGCGTATGTGCGGGATTGCGGAGTTCGGAACAAGCTAAGATTCGCCCCAAATAAGACGAAGGCTATGGTCTTAACGCGAAGACTGAAGTACGACTCTTCAATCCTGCGCATGGGCGGCGTCGACATAGGCCTGTCCAAAGAAATTAAAATACTGGGCTTGACTGTGGACGATAAATTAACATTCAACACGCACGTTTCGGAAGTCTGTAGGAAAGCCATAGGCTTCTACAGACGGTTGGCCACCGCTGCAAAGGTGCAGTGGGGGCTGGGACCTGAGGTGGTGAAAACGTTGTACACGGCAGTCGTTGAACCTACGATATTATATGCGGCCAGTACATGGGCGCCTGCGAGCAAAAAGATAGGCATCACAAAGAAGCTTGCAGCGGTTCAACGAGGTTTTGCACAGAAGATGGTGAAGGGCTACAGGACAGTTTCGCTAAACTCGGCCCTACTGCTTGCTGGGATCCTCCCGCTAGACATTCGTGTCCGAGAAGCGGCGCTTCTTTATGAAGTGAAAAAAGGACATACTCGGCGAGTGGTGGGGGACCGGGATGTGGAAAGTCCTGTGCCTTTCGCCAACTTACGACATCCAGCTGGACGCAGAGCATTGAAATTCCAATGCGTGGTAAACGATGCAGAACTGAACCTACAGGCTGCAAACACCGTCAAGGTGTTCACGGACGGCAGCAAGATTGGTGGCCAAGTCGGTGCATCGGTGTCCTTATGGGACGGCGATGCCGAAACGAAAGCCACCAAACTAAAGCTGGAATCGTTCTGTACCGTTTACCAGGCGGAATTGTTGGCTCTGCAAAAGGCGGTGCAAATGGCCCTGAGACACGATAAACGCCAATACAGCATCTTTTGTGACTCGAGAGCCGCGCTTGAGTCGGTCGCGAGCGGAGTTTCCCTCCATCCCATTGCATTTGGCATTAATAACTTATTAAGTGAGCCCGTTACGTGCGGAAAAACCGTTAACCTCTTTTGGGTGAAGGCGCACGTGGGGTGTGTGGGGAATGAGCGCGCAGACGAACTCGCAAAGGCTGCAGCCACTACGCTGAAGCGGAAGCCCGATTATGACCGATGCCCCATCTCATTCGTCAAGCGATACATCCGTCAGGAGTCGATTGACGACAAGTAGCGAGAGATAATCTATCCCTTGCTACTCCACACAATGATGCCGGCCTGCTTCTTCACACTACGCCATGGACAAGAAGGTGAAGAAGTGTACTGAGTGAGTACGGTGGTCGTTATCCGGGCGGATAAGAATATCCTACCACCTAGCAGTGTTCTGAACTAATGAGATTTTTTTTAAACTCTAATTCTGTTCACGTGCGTGTAAACCATCAAGACCGTTGCTTCTCTGGTGCCTGAAACCTCCGCTTCAGCCGCTTTTTTATGGGGCGGTCAGGGTTGCAATTATAAATTTTTATCATCATCGCTTCAATTATCATCGTGGAATCACGACTCACTCTATACACGGATCGTAATCACTTTTGAACTGACAGGTCCGATTAGGTATACTTATTATTAGCCATCATCGATTAAACACAAACTAAACTGAAAAACAACTGTACACACACTGATTAAAACCGAGTTACACTCCCGCTAGTTTCGTATAGACTGCCCCGCGAGCGTTGAGGCTTTCCTTTTTATAACAAATCTTCCCCACCGAGTCCACAACCTATCCAATCTACCCCCAAATATTTCGCAAGTGACCCCCAATATTTCCATAAAATTCTAAAGTACCCTTACATTATTGATACAACGAAATCTTATCTAATATAATCATAGTCTGTTTTGACATTCGACTTTCGATTTAATGGGTCAGTTTAATGACAATCCGCAATTAAAAGTTATCCAGTGTACGGTATACACGTTTAACTGGGCTTGTTTTAGGGTTAGTGAATTAACACTCGTACAAAGTGAAAGTCACTATGTGATATGTGTTAACAGTAACTCGTCGGATGTCTAGGGTTGTTTATTTCAATGCTGTGCAAATAGCATACCACTATTATCTATACAGATTTATTTTATTTTAATATGTTACCAAGTGTTAATGCTTGTTACTTTAATGATTGAACTGTATAAATGTAATGTGAGACTAAAAACATTAAGATATAATTTGGCCTTAAGTCATATGTAAGTAATTTTATTTAGTTCCTACTCACAACCCTAACATGCCCCTATTCTCATTTACGATCTCTCGTAAATTGTGTGACTTTTTGGGTTGAATAAATTTTCGTGTATTCCTTATTTTGTAGCTTATTTTGTTGATTTTGGATTAGAGCGATCAATTCCTTTTTACTGTGAGGGTATTATATACAAACACCATAAAACAATATTATCCTATCAATATCATTTTCGTGAACGGAGTCTAATGATTTCTTCATCTTAAGTGTGGTGTTTGTTATTAAATACAATGAGTAATGTTTTTATAACTATACATACATATATTGAAACAGAAGTGACTGTTGTGGGTTCTGCTTTGTTTGCGGATCACGTAAAAATAGCGCAACGGATTTCCGCGCAGAGGATTTTTGTGCAGATTTCGCTGTAATGTTAAGCGTTACTCTAATATCGTATATGCTATACAACTATTATTTTTTTCCATGACGAAATTCTCGGGGCCCGAGTCGAGAGCAAAGATAGTTAGTGTTTGGTAAAATACTTTTAAATATTATCTTATTTTGGGTTCTAAACAGTTAGGTAACAATGTCATGATAATTTATTTAGAAATAACATTTTGAAATCTATCTATAAAGATATACAATATTTATCTCGGAGCAGGATACATTTGGAATTAGTAACTATTTAGAGACACTGCCCAGAGGTGAGAGCACTTCTCCACGTGAGATCGTATGTATTTGTTTATACCACAAATCTGGAGCCTAGTGCGAATTACCGCCTTAATCTGTTCAAGATGCGTAATTCTTTGCTAGACAAAGCCATATGGCTTTGTCTTCTAAATGTTTATCCTGGGCTTTCCTAGCAGAGTTGCCTAACTATCGATAGTTTGGCTATCGATAGTTGACCTCGAAAACCAGTAACAATATCGATAGTACTATCGATAGTATCGATATCACGAACTAACTAATACTATTGATTGGAAGGAACAGTATCGATAGAATCGATACTATTACATGATAATACTATCAATAGTATCGATAGTATCGATTTTTTTAAGAAATACTATCGATACTATTGATACTATCGATAGTATTATTGTATTAAATCAAAAAACTATCAATACTATCGTAATAGATATTTACTAGCTATGTAATTGATTATTGGAAGGCAATACTATCGCAGTTTATTAAACTATTGATAGTGTGAGCTATCGATACTATCAATACTATCGATAGTATTACTTCAAAACATATACCGGTCTTCGATAGTATCGATACTATCGATAGTATTGATACTATCGGAGCTAATACTATCGATATTATCGATACTATTTTTGTATATCAATACTATTGCCCTTTTTTTTTTTTTTTTTTTTTTTTTTTTTTTTGTTGTCGCGGGGAAAGCGTTTTATTACTGCCGCCCGCTCCGGAGGGAAGCGGATTAAGAATAAAACGGGTATGCTGGACTAGTCGGTCTTACGACCCAGCATCCCCCTCGCACGGATGATGGCTATCCGTGCTGCCGCTGGGCCGAGTCCCTAACCCCCCTATATACACCCCACCCGACACTACCAGCTAAAACCCCGCGGTGGCCTTCTTCGGCGCTTGCGGAGCGATCCCGGGGTATTCTAAGGAGTGCTAGAATTGCTGCCGGAACCGCCCCTGCGCGGTGCTGCGTAGCAGCCCATCTCCATGGAGGGCTAAGGAGCCCCCGCGCACCAAACAACGACAGCGAACGAGGCCTTACCACCCACGCTGCCGTCCATCTCGGGGTCGCACGATGCCCCGAATTTGGGAGTGCATCGATACGGGCTGACAGCCCTCCGCTGCGCGCCCGCGACCCCCGATGGCCCCTATTAGTCGCCTCGTACGACAGGCAGGGGTTACCGTGGTGGAATTCAAACGCCCCCATTTCACAGGGCGGGAGACGCCGGTCAGTCGTCCACCCGACGCCTCCTACGTCTTCTCTGGCGGCGGGAGGGATCATATCGTTCCCGATCCCTCTCAGCACTCTCCTTCTGCGAGATGACGTTCTCGCAGAAGTGGGCCACCGCACGCCAGGACCTCCGACTGGCGACCATGGACGACACCACGGCCGGCAGCGAGAGGTCTCCTCCAACGACTGCTCTGAGAGCGCTGCGCTCTTCGTCCCAGGCTGGGCACTCCTCCAACGTATGTTGGGCCATGTCCTCGCGGCAGTTGCCACAATGGTGGCACACGGCGGACACCTCCTTTCCGATCCGACACAGGAACGAACCGAAACACCCATGGTCCGTTAATACCTGTGTCAGTCGGAACGTAGGCGCCCCGTGGCGCCTGTCAAGCCATCTCTTTAGGACAGGACGCACTGCTGCGACAGTCCTCAAGCCAGCGGTCGGGCTCTCCAGCCTGGTATGCCACTCCTCCACGGCGGTTCTGCGTAACCGGGCCGCAATCTCCCTCGGGGCCAGTCTCTCCTGACGACGGCTGGACGCCCCCTCCCGCCAGAGGAACGCTGACGAGAGGAGTTTGGCGTCCAACTCCCAAGGAAGTGTGCCGGCCAATACGCAGGCCGCCTCGTGGGAGACCGTACGGTAGCCCCTTACTATTCGCTGCGCCACCAAACGCTGCGGTTTGCGCAGCAGGGCGACGCAGCGGGCGTTCAGGGACTCGGCCCATACGGGACATCCGTACAGGGCCATTGACCGCACGACCCCAGCGTATAAACTTCGGCAAGGGCTATTAGGTCCCTCCAGGTTCGGCAGCAGGCGTCCGAGCGCGCCCGCTGCCCGCACCAATTTCGGCGACAACTCCTTGAAATGGGCACGGAAATCCCACCGGCTGTCCAGAATCAATCCCAAGTACTTCATTTTACAGCCGATGGGAATCCGCACCCCCTCCACACTCATGTGGAGCCCAACAGGTGGCCGAATCCGAGGCCTGTGAAAACAAAGGGCCTCGGTTTTATTGAGGGCCACCTTAAGGCCCAGTCGCCGAATCCTGCCCACCACCTGTTCGGTTGCGAACGAGGCGAGCAGGGTGGCCTCCTGGAAAGACCTGGCCGACGCTGTCACTAGTGTGTCGTCCGCGTAACAGACGACAGCGACACCTCGGGGGTAGGTACCACGGAGCACCCAATCGTAGCCGATGTTCCACAAGAGAGGGCCCAAGACTGAGCCCTGTGGAACACCGCAGGCCATCGCTCTTCGGTGCCAACCGTTGGCGCCCGGATACACTATGTATCTATCTGAGAGATACGAGTGCACCAGGCGCCGAAGATACGGTGGCACCACGTGGTACCGTAGTGCTTCCATTATGCAGGCCCAGGGTAGAGTATTAAACGCGTTGGCGATGTCTAGAGACACCGCCACCACCACATCACCCCGAGCAACTGCATCCTCCGCTTGTGCCTTGACCCGCAAAATCGCGTGTATTGTCGATCGGCCTTGCCGGAACCCGTACTGGCACTGTGCCAGGTCCGGCCCGACCCCTTCAAGATGCTCGACGAGGCGAGCGTGAACAATACGCTCGAAGAGCTTGCAGACCTCGTCGAGCAACACAATGGGCCGGTAGGCCGATGGCGACTCTGCGGGCCGCCCCTCCTTCTTGAGCAGGACCAATTTCCCAGTTTTCCACTGAGATGGAAAACGGCCCTGCTCCAGACACGCGGAGAACAGGCCACGGAGCCTAGCACCCAGATGCTCGACGGCTAACACCCATGCACGCCCGGGGATACCGTCGAGACCCGGTGCCGTCTTCTTGCCCCGTAGCCGAAGCACCACCGTCCGAAATTCTTCGGGCGATACCTCCGAAACAACCCTTGCCGAACTTAACGACGATGGCGTCGATGAATGTGACGCCATCGGCGGGGGAGTGACATTCACAGTGGCAGGGAACAAAGCTGCGACGACCTCTTCAACTAGATCGCCCCGGAGACTCTGAGTCAGTGGGGGCGCCCATGGGCGATACCGTCTCATCGCCACGCGATATGGACGCCCCCAAGGGTCGTTATCGAGAGTTCCCCGGAACTCCTCCTGAGCTGCAGACTTTGCCCTTGCTATTGCCACGCGCAGCGCTCTCTTAGCCTCCCTGTGGAGGCCATGAAGCAGCCGCTCCTGGTCCTCGTCGCCGGGATGACGGATCCGACGACGACGGTGTCTGGCAAGACGACGAAGGGCGGCCACGCAGGAGACACGTAACCGCGTAAGTTCCGCCGACCACCAGAACACCTGGCGCTTCTCGGGAAGACGTCGGACTCGGGGCATGGCCGCGTCACAGACGCGCGACATCACTGCCCCGAACCACGCCGCCTCCTGCTCGACCTGCATCGGTGCTTCCGGTGCAGGGAGCCACGCCTGGGCCAGTGCGGCCTCCTTCAGGGCCTCAACATCGAGGCGTTTTACAGACCAACGCGGGCCGTCCGATCGCGGGCCAGTCGGTCCTCCACTGGACTGGGGGTTAGAGGACAAGGTGACGTCGAACCGAATGTATCGGTGATCCGACAACGTCTCCTCGTCCACTAGAACTCTCCAGTCACGGACACGGCGGGCAATAGCTGGGGTGGCGAACGTGAGGTCCACCACCGATCCGCCATTATGCCGTACGCACGTGTTAACCGACCCGCGATTCACGACGGCCAGGTTGGCCGAGATCGCCCATTCCTCCAGGGCCTCGCCACGCCTGCTGGTGACCGACGAACCCCAAGCCAGAGACTTGGCGTTGAAGTCGCCGGCAACGAGAACGGGGCGAGGCTGACTGCCTTGCACCACCAGGGCCCCTAGCCGAGCGAGAAAGTGCTCGAACTCGGCCAGAGATCTATTGGGGGAGAAATACACACCCACAATCCAGATCCCCCCCAACAGAACCGCCACGCATCCCGACCCCTTCGCTACTTTTTCGAAGGGCGGGGAGCCGGCGGCGCCCCGAGTGATGACGGCCACCAAACCGTTAAGGTCCCCTGCCCAGTCTTCCCTGGGGGGAACAAAATACGGCTCGGCAACCACAGCCACTTGTATTGACCACTGCGCCATGCTCTGGATTAGCAGGTCCTGAGCCCTGGCGCAGTGATTAATGTTCGCCTGGAGGAAACGTTGCGCCATATTAATGGGCGATCTCCATCGGCTCTCTACTGGTGCCCGCTGTCGGCTGGGTCACAACCTCCGACCCCCGACCACGATTTGAGTGGCGAGGGCGGGAGGAGGCGACGCATGCCTTGGCGCCCACCTGGTGTCCCGCGGGCTTACCGACACCTGCGCAAACTACGCAGTGCGGCTCCGCGGAGCACCCCTTGGCCTTGTGGCCCACAATGCCGCAGCGATAACAAAGTTCGCTGCGGTCACACTCATCGGTGCACCGCATCCGCACATGTCCTCTGTGCAGACAACGGTAGCACCGCATGGGCCTCGGCTCAAGGAGCTGGACACGCGCCGCCACCCAGCCGATCAGGACTCGGCCCGACTTTAAAATTTTGTCGGCAACCTTGGCGGGGCACCGCACCCACGCCGCACCAAGGCCCGACCGATCGGGGCGGATCTCCCCAACCTTAAAATTCTCAAGCAGAGAATCCCCAGCTCTTGCGAGAGCCGCTGCGACCATCTCCGGGTCAGACGAAGCATCTAACCCGGACACTCGCATCTCCGCGGACTTGAAGGGGCGGGAAACGCGAACATCACCCGCCAGTTCCATTCCGCGGAACACCTCCCTCACTTTATCAGCGAGGGAATCGGCCCTCGCCTCGGACTCCGGGCCGGGTACCTCATATAGGTACCCACCCGTCGCCATTAGACGTGCCCGCGTCTCGGCAATGCCAAGACCGGCCAAGTCCACGCGTTGTTGGACCTCCCGCAGGACCTGAGCGTAAGTGACGCCCCGCGCCAACCCCTCTGGCGTCACTGTTAACGTGACGGCTGCCTTGCGGGGTATGTGGATACGCGGCTTCGGCCTGCTCTGCTGCGGTGGTGCGGCTACCGCAGCAATTGTAACGGGCTGGGGATTCTTCTTGCCCTTTTTTGCCACTACATTCCACCCCTCGTCCATACTTGCAGGGGCGGGAGGTAATGGCCGCGGCTCTCTGGGCATTAGGGCAGCAGGAGTGCTCCTCCTTTTATTCGCTTTTCCCCTCTTTCCCCCTCTTCGTGATTTATGTTGAGGGGGATTTGGGGACGCCACAGATGTTGAAGCTTCAACAGGGGCGGGCTGGGCATTACTCTTTCCCTTGCCCAACCCTTTTCCCTTCGGAGTAGCCGGCGAACCGGCGGCGACTGGAGGGGCTTTTGATGGCCCAGCAACGGCAGGCGTCGCCGGAGCTTTAGCCCTATCAGCGGCCAATGGTGGCCGCATGATGGGCTCTGGGGGCAGCCTCAAGGATAAAGCGCTCAAGCGCGCGTCCAAAATATTTAGAAAACGGCGCTCAAAACGCTTGAAGCTGTCCTCCTCCCCAGAAACGCCTCCAATTTGGACTGCCGGCTGCGACTGTCCTTTTAACTCTTGGACAGTCGCCATCAACTCCTCCAGGGACCTCTGTTGGGCCGCAAGGGAGGCCTTGAGGGCGGCAATTTCCTGGCCCATTGCCACCTTTTCGGCCTCCAACCTGGCCACCTCTGTGGGGGCTGACATCTGCAAGCGCCAGTCACGGTCACCAGATACGTCCATTGGCGCGGTGTCTTCGTCAGACACCACAGCCGAACTCGCTGAGACAGCAAGAACTTTATGCGCTGGTTCGACGTCACTGTCGCTTGCAGATGCGTCCAGCTGTCGAGCTCTTAGCGCCCTCTTTGAGCGCGTCATCATGCCGCTCGTCCCGACTTTGGTCTCGGGAGTCGAGATCACTAAAGCAGCCCCGACAATCTTCTCCTTGGGCTTAAACCCAACGTCGTTCGTCTTCCCAGAGTCACCATCGTCCCCCGGGATAGACACCTTCCCCACTACATCATCTTGGTTTTTGTTTTTTAAAGTTTTCATTTTATGTCCCACGATTATGGGGGAAATATTCGGTCCACCCAGCCAGAGCCCCCTGTAGCTGGGTAAGCAAATTCTGCACGGGGTTCAGCACGTTCCCCGCCGGGGTTCGCACTAGAGACCGAACTACCCATCGGCCATGCATCCCCTCACGGTGCGCCGCCGCTTGGGATTCGGGGTGACTTTTTATAGAGGTTTTCTACCTCGCGGCCCGGGCGGTTAAGCCAAGACCCTCGGTCCAGTCGGAGCGCGAGACATGACCACAGACCTCCAGACCAGATTACGATTTACGACGGTGACAGCAGGAAAGAGCGTCCCCCCTACTGCCCGCTCGGCGGCGGGGTGAGCGCACACCGAGCCCGCCGACACTCCCGAGACAGAACTCGGGAGTAGCTCAATAAATGAGCACGGACTTCTGATTAAAGGCCGCCGCAACAAGCGACAACCGTCAACCACCTTTTGTCAGGATATCGGCCGTCGGTCAACGTGACCGCCGTTGCCCAGGGTGCACCACGTGGAGGTTTCCTGACTTCGCACCCCAATACTATTGCCCTGTGTCATACTATCAATAGTATCGATACTATTGATAATATCGATACTATCGATAAGCTATCGATACTATTGATATGACGTCAAATATCAATAGACTATCGATAGTTTAGCGATAGTCGACTATCGATAGGCAACTCTATTTCCTAGAAACATCGAAATATACAATCTCGGAAAAACGGCAAGAGACACCATGAAACTGAAGAGTGCGAAATAGGCACTCTTTAACAGTGAACGCGCAAAGTAAATGACTTCGGGAGGTTGATTCGTTTTGAGACAGTCTTTACTTTTAATTTGAGCAACATTCTAGTGGCTATATCCGCTAGATGTATAGTATATCCCTCGTACTTTCATCAGCATTAAATTTTTGTTCCCAATATATCTCTAATGAACATACATTTTGAAATTAAAAGCATTAAAATCATTTCTTTATATTTTATTTGCCGCTGTGTTGTGTCCGTGCAGATCAATTTTAAGCAGTTTTGTTTATTCCAATCCATTTTATCATCATGACGAGGAATAAAGAGCCCCGTTATAGGAGTGCATTTCCTAGCGTAATAATAATTAATTTACTCCACTTGCATTGTGCTTTATAAGTAAAGGATTTGTGCAAGAAAGACATTCGGTGAAGTTACGACCATGCTGCATTCATCAAATTAAATATAGCGTAAGACTGGCGGCACATCTGAAAATAAAATTACAATAATTATGTTATATTGTCGATATATTACAGAGTACATACATTATGCCTTTCAGAGTAGGTACTTATATTAATTGGTTTATAGCTTATAAGATAGTACCTATACATTTGAAGTCAGCATCATATACAATTATCTAAACGGTAGTATCTGTTGTCTGTATACACATACATTATACACACATTAACAAAAATAAGAACGTATGAGTTATGTATTTGATTTTGATATTTTTTTTATTGCCTGGATAGACAGACGAGCAGACGCGCTGATTAGTACACACCGCTGCCCATATACTTCTGCATTGCCAGGACTCAGCAAAGCCGCTGCCTACCGTTATTAGTATACATTTAATAGAAGGAACGACACCTCAATTTTATTCTCGTAAATTAATTTTGTCCATTCTATTTGGCTACGGCAGCATGACATATAACATATTAGTTTATTTACCTCGGCGAATGTGTCCAAACATATTTCGTAAAAAATTGTGCTTATTCCGAGATTTTGTGATGCTCTGGTCATCATAAGCAAAATCATTTGGCGCACTCTTTTATCAGGCTGTTTTTCCCAACCGCATGAGTATATGCATTGACGGAAGTTTTGATTCTGTTGTAAAATGTTATTGTATTATATTGTACTGTTATTTTCGTTTCATATTGCTTTATAAGATCAAATAATAAGTACACTTTTGGATACATAAATTGATCGTACGAATACCTTCTTACCTCGACGGGAAGAGGCATGATTATGTCGGACTCATCGATCTTCCGACCAAGTTTACATCCGAGTGACTGCTAGACCGGGGCCCTAACCAATTTTCCTACACTGGTGAATCGACTAAAGCCCCGCAGTAGAAGTTAACCTTTGTCGTATGTTTAAATTCATCTCAGGCTCGTATTATAAAAATATACAAATGTATAATGGCCGAATTGAGCCACCCGGAATGTTATAGTCAAATAAAAGTCCATCGTGTTGTTTTAACAAAACTATCCTTTTTTTTTTTTTTTATTCTGGCGCGGCAAAGTGACCGCATTGCACCTGATGGTAAGCGCAGTGCGGTCCAGATAGAGTATCAAGTAGCGAGAGACAGTCTATCCCCCGCTACTCAACACAATCATGCTGGCCTGCTGTTTAGCTTCTTCACGTTACGCCTAAAGGACCCAGGATCATAGGAGGGAGGGATCCCTTTGTTTATTTTGTTCCCTATTTATAACCCATCTTCACAGTTGTTAGGTCTGATAATAGCTGAAACTATGCGATGACGTTATATTTTGCTATAGAGAAAAACATTGACAAACATTTTTAGTTTAATAATAAATTAAACTGTACTGAAATGATCGTCAACAACGTCCGCTTGAAAGTACCACAAACAATTTTATTCTGCCACCATTATTTAAAAAGTCTTAGATGCAGGATGGGTTAAATTTGTATCCATGAATGTTTTATATAAAGTAATATAATTAATAACATAATGTGTAGTTAGTACATCATTATTATTTAGGGTAGAGCATGCTGTGTTACATATACATATAATACTAACCCTGTATTAAACATTGTCCCACCGCTGGGCACGGGCCTCCTCTACTAATGAGAGGGGTTTAGGCCTTAGTCCACCACGCTGGCCTAATGCGGGTTGGCAGACTTCTCATACCTTCGAAAAACTCTCAGATATGCAGGTTTCCTCACGATGTTTTCCTTCACCGTTAAAGCAAGCGATAATTAACATTTTAATACACACTTAACTTTAGAAAAGTCAGAAGTGTATGCCACTTGGGTTTCGAACCTACGACTTTCGTCTTGACAGTCCGTACCGCAACCAACTAGGCTATCGTAACATATACATGCCACTACTTAATCATAGTTCCTTTTACCTTTTATCATAGTTTCGTAATGATTATTATACTCACGCTTTCCATAAGAAGATCACTATAATAACATGGTAAGTAAAAATGGAGTATGCATTCCATGAAGAACGAAATAAACTCCAAACTAAGTTGTCCACGACGAAGAGCCTGGATAAAATATTTATGTGATTTATATACAAATATTTTTATTTTTTTTACCTTTACTTCAAACTTCAGAAAGTAACGTACCTCAAGAATTTGAAATGCGGTTAACGGCATCAAAAAAGTAGTTGTCTTCATATTAAATTCGAACAGAACCACAAAGTCAGTTTTAACTAGATCAACAAATCTGTAACAAGAAAAACATTTTTTTTGTTTTATTTGTATTCATAATAATAATAATAACACCCAACAGTCACACATAGCCCCGACCCCACACTAAGATACGAGTCTTGTGTTGTGGGTATCAGGGACTACGCGAGAATTTCGGCCTCAAAACAACCTGACCCCGGACACAAATATCTGTCTGTCACACAAACATTTGTCCCGATGTGGGAATCGAACCCACGGCCTCTCGTTTCACAGCCGGCTACTCGCCAACTGCGCCACGGCGGCTATTTAAACATAAACTGCAATGTAAGGTGGGTATCTGGTAGGTATTTGTGCTTGACTGAATAGTGCCCACTGTACACATCATGAAATCTTTTTTAATGGCAAGTTTCAGTGATTCGTGTCCCGGGGTCAATCAGTATTTACTGTATATCCCGATAATTCAGAGGAATAAGAGGATAGGTCAGTACTAAGAAATTAAACTTTGGTAGTCATGCAATCTGCGTACAAGCGTGCCATCTGAAGGTACAACTGCATCGTCGAAATAAATCACCCATATTATTTCTAATGTAATATACCTACATGATACTTAGCATCAAATATATAGTCATTTTGAAAAAAATCACCATTTTGTAATGAGATACGCATAAGAAGGTATTGCTATGATATTGCATCTAGTAACGACGCGTTTGTAGCAAGAGTTGCCGTCTATTGTTTTCATGAAATGTAAATTTGCATTATAAAAAGTAATACCAAGTGTTATACCCATATTGAATTACTGAAACTATTTAATAATATAGGAAGATGAACTGAAGAAAAACCTATATTACCTAACAGGTTCAGTCGTTTTTACATATTATGTACTCGTATTACTCACGACTATATTATATACTTACGACTGAAGCTGTTTAGGATGCAGGTTTTAACCTTAAACAAAACTTCAATAAACACCTATGTGTTTATCGAAGTTTTGTTTAACAGTTTTGTTTTATATTAAACTAAATTAATTAAAACAATATGATGGGTAAGCCAATGTATGGTATGGTAATGGTAAGGATGGGTAGGCCAATCAGAAATGTTGGTATATAAAGGATTTTTAATATTCTATGTATATGTATCAAACACGTGTCCTTTTATACTTAATATCTATTGTTTAATTCATTGACAGGATTTATTGTTTATGATAGAATATTTGCAATCTCTATCTTACAGTACCTATAAAGTTCTTGCAATTTGATGATCATTGATTTTAATTGTTCTTCTATAATCTTCGGGTTCTTATTATCAACATATATGTTTATAATTCTATGACTGAGTAATTCCAGTTGTCCACAAGCGTGAAGCATAAATATAGGCACCAAGGGATCAAATCCGATGTACATCGTCGTAGCGAAACAGTCAAATAGAAGACTAATACCAAATAACACGCAGAAAATGGGAAATATATTCTTATCTCTTTCCATAGTTCCCGGGTACGTCATATCAAACACAGGGATGAGTTGAACTTCTCCTTTAAATATATAATAGTATCCCATAAACCCAAGTGCCTTTATGGGGAATATTAAACTCGTCATAAATGCAGAAATAAGCCAAAATCTGCAAACCGTTACGCCTTTCTTGGCATATTTCATTATAATATCTTGTTCATCACGTGTAAACTCTTTTGCAGTTTCATAATCGGCATCAATGGTAGCAATTAAATTTTTTATATCTTTCTGACGATACAACACGGTAGTATATTTAACAATCGTGGTTAGGGCAACTAAAGCCATGACGCCATTTTTACTGGCCTCAGTGTAGTCTCCAGATTGGATATCATGGAATAAGAAAGAGTTACAGAGCAAATAAAAGCTCAAAGTTAACAACATTAAAACGGGAGTAACCTGGGCTACCCAATAAATATTGCGGGGTATACCAGGATGAGAACGATTTATACGTAAGGATGTCACAATAATTTTGAAAACTGTTTCAAACTTTAAACTAAATGACGACATGTTTGTAACTACGTCTGCAAAGTACAAAACAGAGTTGTTAACTGTATCGCTGTAAGTAGATAGATTTATTAAAATTACATTAACATTAAATCTTGGGCAGTGGAAAGCATGAAAGTTAATTTTCTTGTGAATTGGACTGTGCATGTGACATGCAAATAGTAGCTTTTCATAGAAAATTGAGTGAGAACGTATCGGGGTTCAATAAATGCACATAATGAACTGTAATGTTGTAGTTTCAATTCTTGAAAAATCGTGGACATTATATTGAAATATAAATATTGGAAGTTTAATTACAAAGTCTACATAAGAATCACAATAAATAAATTACTTAATTTAAGAAGTTCTGCTACATAAGTATTTATTTTTATTACCTTTCTTCCATGTGTTGTGTTTTATTTTTTGCACCGCCTTAGTATGACGAATAGTAGACATAGGCTTGGGCACTAACCCACCCTTCTTTATGCTTTATGTGTTTAACGAAACGAAAAAATAAAAACTGTATTCGTTTAAAGTTTATAAAACATATTATTTTTTATGAACATTGAATTATGAATGTTAGTAGCATTTAGGCCTACTCCGATACTTGAAAATGATATTGGATAATTAAATATATAAGCCTAGTGGATTAAATGTATAGACAAGACGCAGGTCACGGGTTCGATCGCAATCACTTATGACTGTTTGTAGTTATATTTGTTTTCATTGTTAATTATTGCTCGCTTTAACAGTGAAGGAAAACATCCAGAGAAACCCTGAATACCAATGAATTCAAACGTGAAAACTACCAATCCGCACTAGGCCAGTGGGCTAAGACCTAACTTCTGTTAAAAGTGAAGTAAACCCCTTTCCAGCAATGGGATAATGCTGTAATACAGAGCTGATAACAACAACAATCACTTAAGGGAACTTGGCGAGTCTAATTTTATGCTAATTAATTCAACCGGCAGTCAAAGCATTACTGGTATATAGCACTGTATTATTACACCACCTGTGTTTGACAACTGACAGCACAAACTACGTAATGTACGTACCTCGAATTAGCTCTAATTGAATAGGCTCTATTCACGTAACGCTATCAATCAACACTTGGTACGCCTTCGCCACTTCTTATTTTGTCATAAACACTTACATTATATTGATAAAATAATATCTATGTAATAATAATAACACCCAACATTCACACACATAGCCCTAAGATATACACTAAGATACGAGTCTTGTGGGTATCAGAGACTACGAGAGACTTTCGGTCTCACTACACACAGACGCCGGACACAAATATCTGTCTGTCACACAAACATTTGTCCCGATGTGGAAATCGAATACACAGCCTCACGTTTTACAGCCGGCTACTCGCCAACTGCGCCACGGAGGCTGTCAAAATATAAAAAATATCTATTACTTAATACTTATGATTGATAGTTGATAAGCCTCTTTGTCTCCAATGAGCTTTTTATTAGTTTAACAGAGTTTATTCAAGAAAAATCCTACTAACATTATAAATGCGAATGTTTGGATGGGTGTTTGTTACTCAATCACGCTACAACGGCTGGACGGGTCTGGTTGAAATTTGGCACAAAGATAGATTTAAAGAAAGATAGATTATAGTCTGGAATAGGCTACTTTTTATCCCGAAAAAATGTACGGTTCTCGCGGTATAGATTTTTGTTTTTCACAGAGCAAGGGATCGACATGATTTTTTGCATAGTGATAGTTTAGGGATAAGAAAATGACATAGATGACTTTTATTCCGGAAAAAATGTACGGTTCCTATTGGATACCATAATATAGAAAGATGTAATAGCTTAAGATAGCTCAATGGATTTTATACCTTTTCTTTCAAAAATAACTACCACGCGGGCGAAGCCGCTGTCAAAGCTAGTAAGTCATAAGTATGCAGTACGTGATTACACAAGTAATATATTAATTCTATTAAAGTTCACGCAATAGTGTTTACAGTAAATACCAAAAAAAAAACTGTGCCTCTCTCCTGTGGCTTTTTAAAAATGTCGCATAGTACAAAAAGCCCGCCAACAGTCCATATAATTCAGTCGTGTTTCATTCAATGACCATTTTTCACTTTCAGTTCTTCAATCTATTCGGTGCTAACACTTTGTCTCCTCATTGTGTATTCTGGCGACACAAATGAAGGGTCGTCTGCTAAGGATTACAAAAAGTTCGGAATAATTTAAACAATTTCTGTTTACAATTACTTGTAGCATTACGTAATTAGGCCAGTGCAGCGCCTGCTAGTGTTTTATAACTTAAATATAAATTTACTCGACGCCACTTCAAACATAAAATATTGAATAAGCTCGTAAAATATTATATACAATCCAATTTTCAAACAATAGAGTTATTAGTGTTGATGTTATGAGTGAAATAAGGGATGTATTACATTTTATTATTATTTAATTGTTATTTATAATCATAATTTAGGCTTATAAATTGCTTATCTCTGCACTATCTTAAGGTTGACTGGGAAAGAATGTCTTTGGCATTAAGTCTGCCTATATACGATGTATATAAAGTGTATAAATGAATAAATAAATATTACTCGGCAAGTTGGAGAAAATAATTGCTTATTACATTATGTTGGTAAAAGACTACATTGTTTTATGAGAGAACACAATGATATTATTATATGAAAGCATTACATTTTGTAAAATGATAGATAGCGATTTCTATTTAAGAATATAAAATAATGCGAAGTTTAGTGATTAAAGGGGCTGCACTTCAGCAATAAATACGAGGTATTTGCGAAAGAAAATATTGCGATAACATTCAAAGTCTATTTAGGGCAGTCCCAAAGATATTCCACTTTATATTTGTTCATCTGTATTCTGGCTGCGGTACCGAAGACCCTTTGCGTGTTGAATTCCTTATTTTGAATCTCGACATCTCTTTTACAATTCCATTTTTTTCCCCACAATTTTTACTCACCAAACAAATATACCTAAGAGATCAGTAACGACTGGTCATTTTCTATTAATTAGAAAAAATCAAAATTAGATCGCTAACATGTTTTTTGTTTGACATCCTCCGTGGCGCAGTTGGTGAGTAGTCAGCTGTGAAACGAGAGGCCGTGGGTTCAATTTCCATACCGGGACAAATGTTTGTGTGACAGACAGATATTTGTGTCCGGGGTCTGGGTGTTGTGAGACCGAAAGTATCTCGTAGTCTCTGATACCCACAACACAAAACTCGTATCTTAGTGTGGGGTTGGGGCTATCTGTGTGACTGTTGGGTGTTATTTATTTATTTATCTGTTTATTACTATTCCAATTCGCGTGAACGTTTCGTTACTGAATATAACATGAGGTAAGTTTTTGGGTAAAGTTATAGAATACTTCGGTAGGGAAGCAGAGGACGCATGTAATAACAAAATTATATTACAATTTATTCATGACTTTGTAACGTATTGCATAAACATGCAATAGATTAAAATTAATTTTCAGATCGCGCCATAATTTTTAATGTTTGTCTTTGCTGTTTCATGAGCTCAAAGTTACTCTTCCACCCGAGGCGAAGGCTTATGTAAAAACATTTTCCGAAGTTGCTTCATGTGGATTATTTATTTGCATAACTTTTAATACTTTTAAAAAAAAAACGTGTTCGTAGAAGTTGATAAAAATATTTGCGTTCTAAGGGATATCCAAACTTCTGCTTTGATTAGAGGTAGCTATTTGCCCTTTCTAATAGGGATAATCATGTCACATGGTGAAAATATTTCTATAGTAATTCACTCTTATGAGCAGCATTTTAGATGACACTCTAAGTACTCTAGTACTTATAATCTTATTTTCTTGGAGACCAATTAGCCGATTTCATGTTTTTGGATTCAGGCGGTAAGACATTAGTCTCGCCAATCGTGAACATTACGTACCAGGAATTCCTTAGAAATTTGTTGCCAATAACTGTATTAAATATGGCTTTATTTCAAAACTATTTGTCTCAATAGAATTTGTATAAGTGGTCTCAAACAAACAACCTTAAAACTGAGATAGTACCGATCTTTAATGCAAATTCTATGGAAATGTCACACGCTGTCACCAACTGTTTTGTTAGTTTATTCAAGTGAAGAAAATTAAGTTAACAGATACTTCGTAGCGCAGCTGGCCATTATCAGTTTAAAGAGGGGGGAGGGGGAGGATCACGAGTTCGGTTCCTGCACCGAGACGAATATGGATATCATGTGACCGAAAGTATCTCGATATTTCCGATACTCACTACATACGATAATCGTATCGGTTTGTGGGATCTAGACTATGTGTATTGTGTTATCTTTAATTTACATAATGATTATTTACGTTATTCTATGTAAATAATGAGTTGTATGATAAAATACATTATCGCACACACTAATGGACCGAGTTTAACGAAACTTACGTGTTTAACTATGACTCGATTTGCACAATGGCCCGACGTTCAACGGGCTAAGTGCGGAGAAAGGAGCCGACAACCAATACTAATGACTCAACTTAAAACTAGTATCCTATTATAATCTTGTAATTGTGTATTGGATGGTGGAAAAAGGGAATAAGCATTTATTTTATTTTCACCTAATCCAACTCGTTACGTTATAAATAATACACCAGACACCAGTCACACAGTCTTGACTTTGACACTAGATGAAACCTGTATCGTGGGTATCAACAACTACGAAGGACTACGGTCCACTACACCCAGACCCAAAACAAATATCTGTTTAGACAGTCACCTATTTTTAAGTGCAGTCGTTAATGGACAGTACTGAATTCCCTATAAGTGTGTGGCCATTGGCATGCATTGATTATTGTAAGCAACCATAAAAATAGCTTACGAATTCACATTGATTTGGTAGAATGTATGATTTACAGCTGAAATTACTCTCGGTAAACATTAATCGAAACCTTCAAAATGTGGGTGCAAACACAAATACACAATTTAAATTCAAATCTGTATTTTGCGAATCCCCAAATGTTATTTCGGATGTGAGAATCTAATTAGGTTTATCGGGAATCGGGAACATTTCAAATTGGTTCGATAGAGTATTATGTAATTTATTGCTCTAGGCATAACTGTAGGTGCTAAAAGGGCGCCACGTGGATCGCTTGTAAAAATCCGGCAGACATTTGATTTGGGCTTTGTAAAGGGTCGTGCACACATGACTCGATTACGTTCGCATGATATTTGAGATTCTACAAAGTTTTTATTACAGGCGCTAATGTCTCGTGTGTTGTGCACATAAAATTTTAGGATTAAGGAACGTGTCTCCCGTTACGAATTATATTTTTGTATATTTATAAATACGTTAACAGCCTCCGTGGCGCAGCAGGCGAGTAGCGGGCTGTAAGACGGGAGGCCGTGGGTTCGATTCCCGCACGAGACAAATGTTTGTGTGACAGACATATATTTGTTTCGGGTCTGGGTGTAGTCGGACCTTAGTCCCTCGTAGTTGTTGATACCCACAATACAAGTTTCACCTAGTGTCAAAGTCAAGACTACGTGTGTGACTGGTGTCTGGTCTATTATTTATTACGAGTTGGATTAGGTGAAAACAAAATAAATGCGTTTCCTTCTTTCCACTATCCAATACAAAATCACAAGATTTTAATGGGATACTAGTTTTAAGTGGAGTCATAGTTAAACACGAAAGTTTAATTAAACTCGGTCCATTAGTGTTTACGTGATAATATTTTTATTAAACAACAGTTACAATAATCTAAATAATCATTATTTAAATTAAAAATAACACAATATACATAGTCTAGATCTGACAAAGAGATACGATTATCTTATGTAATGAGTATCGGAAATATCGAGAAACTTTGGGTCATATGATATCTATATTTGTCTCGGCTATCAAAGCATTTGTTAACTTCATTTTCAGCACTTGAATAAACTAACAAAACAGTTGGTGACAGCGTAGACATGACGTGATCTCCAATAATATATATAATAATACAGTATGAATTTCGACTACCGAAAACGATTATTTTTTAATTTTTGTATTAAAGAATATGTAAATTAACGTTCAATTTCATGATTTCATTTTGATATCCGTTTTATTTGACTAATATTTCATTCAACAATACTGAAATAATACAATGAAATTTATGCTTCTTGAAAATAAGAGACGCCACAAGGCACAATCAATCATCAATTTCTATTATTGCTTCCTCCTGTTTAACGAGACAATAGGACTGGTGACGTACTTTTTCGGCGATAATCTTTAATACTGTGCCTAGGTAGACAAAAATATTGTATTAAGAAATTGTCTGAGTTTATAATATTTCAAAACTACTCGTATTAAATGCAAAAGGAGGTAGGTATAAGGAGGAATAGTCTCTATCTATTTAGAATTTCTATTATATTTGGGTAGCATTGTCCACTGTTTATGTCTTTAAATATCAAGTAGTTAAGAGAAGAGAACCCAAGACAAAGTTGATTTTGAAATGTGTATTATATTGATGTATTTTTCATGCAAATTCATGGTATAAATTATTACATTATATTGGTATGCGTGGTTCGTTTCAACAAAACTTCTAATCTCTTAAATTCTTGAATTTTTACGGTTTTGAAAATACCAATTGACTGGTGGCAGCACAGAGATCCGAACTCAAACAAATACAAATTTATCTCATCTCCAACCGATATAAAGAACAGAAAACCACATTTGATAAGACTTTAACGTTTCGGAAACAACGTTCCCGTACGCAAATGAAACGAATATTCTATTCGATAGGTGAGCATTAAATGTCTGCTAAACCCAATGGGTCATCACACCAGACAGCTTGATGGATGGCACCGCTTATTGTAAGATATAATGATTTTTTTTTATTTTTATGGTTTTATTTTTAAAAGTGAATTTCAATCTAATAGTCTTAATCTAGTCTAAGTCTAAATCTAGTTTCTTAACACTAATGTATTTAATTTTATTTTATCATAAAACCTACACGAACATTTTTTTCATACATTAGTAACTTGGAGTTTAAAGAATGATATACCTACTGATTACTGATTATTATAACAAAATACTTTTGTATTAATTAAGTATATGTATATATGGTTATACAGTATGTAGAACTAAACTTCGGGTCCTACCGACATAAGCTTTACTTAGTGCAAGGGCCCACGGCTATCTGTGCTAATATTGCTACAACCGCACTAGTTTAAATATATCCTAACTAGCTTTTGCCCGCGGCTACGCGTGGTGGTTATTTTTGAAAGAAAAGGTATAAAATCCATGGAGACCTCTTAAGCTATTACATCTTCCTGTATTATGCTATCCCGTAGGAACCGTGCATTTTCTGGTATAAAAAGTAGCCCTTTAACAAACACTATGCAAAAAAACATGTGGATCCCTTGCTCTGTCTAAAACAAACCCAAAACTATCCCACGGGGACCGTACATTTTTCCGGGATTAACGTAGCCTATGTGCTATTCCAGACTATAATCTATCTCTGTGCTAAATTTCAACGAGGTCCGTCGAGTCGTTGTAGCATGATTGAGTAAGAAACATCCATCCATCCAAATATTCGCATTTCTAATATTAGAAGGATTATTGATAAACCCCCCATTAAAGAGTTAATATAAACTCCTGTAATATATATTTTTTATTTTTAACTGAAAGGCCGATACCAATTTTTATGCGTTTAACTTAAAAAACGACGGAGTTTCATACAAACTTTCTTCCCCTGTTTTACCCCGTTAGGGGTGGAATTTCCAAAGATCCTTCCTTAGTGGATGCCTACGTCATAAAAGGTACCTCCTGTCAAAATTTCAAGACTCTAACCCCAGCCGTTTTGCCTGTACGTTGATCGATCAGTCATCATGTAAGCCTAAAAACTGGAGTACCTCCACTCATTTTGGTAGTGCGTATAAATGGTATACAATTGAAGAGATATTCGCAACTATTCTAGTTATGTTTGCGGAATATAGTGATGGATTGTTGTCCGTCCGTCCGGGCTGTCCGGATGCTATGCTTGGCACGTTGAGAACTAATTGAAGCGCACCGGTCGACCAGCCGACAATGTCACGAAAAAACTACAACACTCGATGTTAAAACAAAAGGGGATAAAATAGGTTTTTGCAGCAACCGTCTCGCCTGACGAAGGCCGTGAGCGAGATGAATTAGCAGTTTTGTTTCCAAAATAAGCTTTGGAATTAGTTTGTAAAGATTCAGCTGAGAATTTCCGACCTGTCCGCTTGAAGAGTTATATAAGATACTCTATAATCTAACGACAGTATAGGTATTGTTCCATAGCGGAGATTATATAAAAGGTCAGACAAAGGCGCGTTGGAAAGTTCGCAGAAGTAAATGGAAATTTGATAAATGTTTAAAGTGTGTTAAATAAATAAATATATTTAAAGATCTTTCCGATGAACGAACAAGAACCACCTTAGAACTATTTATCGTTTCCAATAAATAACAGTAATGAGAGCATTTAATTAAATACGAAACTGTATCTTTAAAAATAATGTTAGAACAGAAAGAGACATATAATTAATTGCAGACGTCGCAGCCATTAGTAGGTGCGCGAGGATCATTATGTCGTGAACATATTATCAAAACAATTCAGCGAGCTTTGCGTATGGGGCATGTTCTAATTTTTAATTCTCTTAACTTCGCCTTGTGCAAAACATTGTACAGAACTTTAATATACTCCCTAGATTTCAATATTTTACGTTTTATGTTAGATTTGGCACTTTAAAAATGCAGTTGTGTTTTTTTATAAGACTTGGTTATACAAAACGTAATAGTGAAAAATATAAAAATGAAAAAATCAATATGAGTCTTATTGTAAAATATAGTTATTTTGGGTTGCCATTGCAACTAGTTTACTCTAGGTTATATAGCAAGGCTTATTGTGAATAAACTCTCGACTGTATGCAGTACACCCTCAGTGGTTTTGGTGCATTGATGCCGACTTAAATAATTCCATCACGGTATCCTCTACAAGTTGTTAGAGATAACCAGTACTAGCGCTCAGCTTAATAAAAGGGAGAGCCGATGTTTAAAATTGTCTATTCTTCTATAAACCTTTGGAGAGCTTGGCTACAGACACTGTTACCTTGTCACCATACGCCAAATTAGAAAAGAGATATCCGACCACAGTCGTAAATAAACATGTACTTATGATATTATAAAACTCATAATCATTTTTTTATCAATGCAGAAATAAGACTGCTATGACATTAACTAGGTCATAAAAACGTCGAGTCCAATACAACGACCTCATCTAGGTAGCGATAACTAAAGGATTATATTATAATCGTAAAAGTGTATTAGTTGGACCTGACCTGTTTTAGATTGAAGGATTATTTTAAAATTTTTAGTGTCCTATATGAAGTTAGAATAGTCCACTTCACCGCATAGATAAGACCATAATATTATAATAATTTGGTTTATTCATAACACGTATTGATGACTTATTGAAACAGCGATAAATATAAAAATAATAATACTAGCAATGTATTAAACATTGTCCCACTGCTGGGCACGGGCCTCCTCTACTAATGAGAGGGTTTAAGCCTTAGTCCACCACGCTGACCTAATGCGGGTTGGTAGACTTTACATACATTTGAAATTCTTATGAGAATTCTTAGGAAACAGCGACAGATTACTGAATACCGTCCCTGTGACGGACTGCCTTCGATTCTTACACGAGCACGCAACTCTGACTTTCCGAGTATTGTATTAATTGTTAATTATTGCTTAACTTGATGTTGAAAGAAAACATCATGAGGAAATCAAGAGTTCTCCATATGAATATTATCGAAAGTTATAAGTTGTTCACATACTGTAATTATTCTAATTTTATTCTCTATCAAATATAATAATATGGAATTATAGACTGCCTCGGTGGCGCAGTTGTAATTGCACATGCTCTGGGTTCGATCTCCGGGTAGTGTGAAGTGATATTGGGTTTATCTATTTAGAAATACTAGGATCAGCCGGGAGTCTGGTATTGTGCCCGGCATGGCGATAGGCTCGCCCCCTATCACATAATTATACAATGGGTCAAAAAGTAAAAACAGCATAAGGTATATTTGAAAAAAAATTATATAAAAATTAATATATGTGAAGAGTCGAACAAAAATATCTAGCGGCGTGGATATCATATCAGCCACTGTGACACATTTTCAATATCGTCCAGACCCGAAACAAATATATCAATCTTTCATTTATCCTTGTACAGCTGGCTATAAGATCGCATTGCTATTGAATTCTAGATAGTATTATTATATGGAAGTTCAATTATCTGATATCCGTCGGTAGGTACTAATAAAGCCAAAATTACTTACACATAAAAGGTTCTTGATAATTGCTTGTAAATTACAAAAACACCTACAGAGCTTATAAATAACTCCGTTTTAGAATTTGGAAGTTTTTGGAAGTGGTAGAGCCACGCTGTAGACATATTTGTCTACAGCATGAATGGGCCGGCTCGACCGGGGTAGTACCACTGTCTCGCAGAAAACCAACGTAAAGTGACAGTTTACTGTCGCGTTTCGTATGGTAAGTGAGATAACCGGAGGTCCAGATTCCCCCTTCCCTTCCCTAATCCCTATTCCTGTCCTTTAAGGCCAACAACGCATACATGATACTTTCGGTATTGTGGATGTTCATGGGCGGTGGAGATCACTTAACATCAGGTGACCCACTGGCTCGTTTGTCGGACTATACTATATAAAAAAAAGAATTACCTTAGAATAGGAAATACGCGGCTATATAATTTTAAACATAATAAAATTATAACGTTATCAAACTTAATTACAAACGCTCCTGCTGATTAAATTGATGCAATTTTTCTTTGTGAAAGAAACTTATAAAGTTCACACCGCTGGTATTCGAAAATGACAGGAGATACCAGCTAGAAATAAATCAGGCATAGCAATTCAAAAATGCATATGAAATCTGCTTTATGAAACAAAATATTGTATTGATGTAACACTAAGAACTAATGTCAGAGGAATCAAATATTAATACATTCTTAGTATAGACTAATTTGCCTAGAAAACATTGCTAATCTACAATTATGATAGCAGATATAGAATCCCCCAATCTGATTATGTGGACAAGAAATACCCACCATATCCTTAGTACTTTGATCAGTAGACTGCTGCCAAATGTAAAATCAGATGATTTTCCTTGTATTTATTCAATCTATAATATTCACGTCATCGTAACGTTGAATCATGAATGAAGCCTAGCATCATATACTCAATCAGATTCGTAGCCGTCGGCAGTCGGTAGTGATAATACGTAAATGTGTCTGCAGAAATCAATTCCACAATGTTTAGACGAGAACTGAGAGCTCGCCGTGCAGCTGTGCACGGTGTTCATCAATTTAATTACCAACCCGTATATACCTCAGAACCCGCGACTGTTTTGATTAATTACAATGCGATACCTTGAAAACTTGGTACTCTGTGTGTTTTGATTATGGTGTCATTTATTTTATCAGCAGATTTTAATGTTACCCGTGTGAAATCGAAGCAAACTATGCTACTTTCAACTAAAATCCTGGCATTTTCGGTAAGTTTTCGTTCTGCAACGGTTTCCAGACTATATCTTCAAATGCGATATTTTGCACATCCACCGAGCATCGCAATGTCATCTATAAATATTTATAATAAATTGTGTTCATTTAACTCTTTGCACATCGCATTAAAAGTTCATGTTCAGCGAAATTCCAAAAAACAAATAGGCTATAAAACGCCACATAAATACTAATGTGGAAGGCTTCGCGAGTAAAGGGTATAATGAGGCTGGGATTATGGTGTTCACGCCAGAAAAGTAAATATCTTAATCATCGAAAGAACTATTGGGTCTTGCCAACATTTGGAATAGGTGGTCATCTTGATGCATCAGTGTGTCGAGGATTTGAACTGAGAGTTCTTCGAACTAGCTGACGAGTCCTATGCCGAAGACGGTGCGGTGGAGACTAGACCAGAATAGTGCTGCGACCGTAACAGGAATGATTCTGTTTTTTTAAGAAGATCTTGATGACAATATCTTCTTGAAACACCTAAAAAGAATTTATTATAGCTGTCATAGTTTATTATAATCGGTTATGCACTGGCTTGGAAACTATGAACTATAACAATATCACCACTGTGTATAGTTTACTAATTGAAGAATATTTAAAATTCGTTTCACAACAAATTATTTCCTGTTTAAGCGCAGAATGCACTTTGCGGCGGAAACGGCGCTGCGGTATCCACTTTCCGAAATGTAACTTCGGTGTCACAGACAAGTTCGACAGTTTACCTGGTTCCATTTAAGTAATGAGTGGAGAGTACACTTTACAAACTAACTATTAATTGATCTCTTGGACAAATTGAGGTTGTTACAATAACAAATGTAGCTAGATTAATTTAAAACATTGTAACACAAGACATCAAATATGGTATGGTGTTGTGGGTTAACGCCGTGTAGTATACTTGTATTGATTGATTGATTGTATTATTAATAATTATTGGTATTTCTTGGCATAAATATTCATCATTTTCTCATCTTCCTCATTCAATCCTACACGTAATCACCGAAAAAAATATATCATTTAGGAACTTAGATTTAGCGTATGGTCTATTAAGTTTTTGTAGCAAACATGAGCCTTGAACTCATTCAAATGAAGCGCACGGCGCGATCCGGATCCACGTGCCATCTTATTCAAGAGATTCAGATGCTATCTACCCGCGCTGCCGCCTATCTGAGGGTCACGTGCGCTTTGGCCCCAGCTAGTTGCCTCTTAAGACAGGCAGAGAATAAGAAGAGAAATTATCCAAATGCCGCCCAAATATCTACAGGGTGGGAGACGTCTGTTATTCGTTTACCGAGCTCCTCCTACGTCTCCTATGACGTCGGGCGGGATTACTCAGTTCGCGATCCGACTTGGTATTCTGCTTCCGCGAGATGGCGCAATTGTGAAAGAAACCATCGCTTGCCGAGACCTCTGGCGGCTGACCGTGGTGGACACCACGGCTGACAGTAAGATATATCCTCCGAGGACTTTTCCGACAGCGCCTAGGCACTCTCGTCTATGCTGGGTACTCGTTCAGGGTTTGGAGGACTCGCAGCACAATGATGGCACAGCACAGCTCTTTTTCGGCGATCTGCCAGAGGTACGAGTCGAAGCACTCATGACCTGTCAATACTTGCGTCAGTACTAAAGTAATTGCACCTGTCAAGTCGTCTTCTGAGGCCATGACGCACTTGGGACTCCAGCCTGGTGTACCATTCCTCCACATCTCAAACCGGGCCTTAGTCTCTCCCGGGCCATATTCTCGCAACGGCTGTTGGATGAAAGTTGACGAGGAGTGTTTGATATCCCAATACCAAGGAAGAGTGCTGGCGAGCATGCAATACCACAATAATTTCTAACCCAATTACACAAGTTAGTTTAAGTAGTATATTTCAACCCTTAATTCTAGTAGTCTCGTAGAGTTATCTTCACCATTAAAAGTAAATTTGTGCCGTAAACATGTAGGGCTTCTACCATCATTAATAGCTAAAAATACAAGACTAACAAGGGTCTCTAATCTCTCTATGTGGTAAAGGAGAGAGATTTTCAACCAGCATTTGATAGTGGACTATGTTACCGGTGGCAGATTTTTTATAATTTTTTTTTAATTACATTGACAGCGATATCATTTTGAATAATATTTTTATAGGACTAAAGATAACAATTGATAGATTAATTTCTTTGTTCGTATTAAATATAACATGGTGAAAACGCTATAAATTCCAGCTATAGGTAAATAGTCAAAATACGAAACTTTAAACTAATTTGCGAGGCAGCCACGGCACTCGTGGCCGGAAGGGTTAGCAACAAGAGGTGTTAAACTTTTAATTAGTTCCCCTACTTCTAAAGAAACAATAAGGTTTCTTGCCAGCAACAGCACCGATCATTCCTTTTTGTTCAACCAACGGTCAATAAGGATTCTTTAAGCGTTTAGTTTAATAATTTACTAGACTCTTTATGAATCAGTTTTCTAATTGTTTTACGTCCGGATAAATTTAATTATCCCGCTTTATATATACCAAGAGAGAATACGTGAAAATGCTCGAACAGAAAGGGTGTTTTTCGGAAATATTCAACGGACAGATGTTGCGTGCTCCATTTCTGAATTTAAATTCAGTTATCCAGCCAGTAGAGGAGGCAAAAATGTGTTTTCATTTTTAAGTTATTTATTCACATACCATTGATGTACGGGCATTATTAATTTGCAATGTTAAAATAAGCGGATATAAAGATTAATTTCAATTTTCATACACATCACGAGTTGATGTCACGATGTGTTTTTTGCTTGCATGTTTCAATTTGTTTTGTTTAAGTATCATAAATTGTAGTTTCTGACTTAAATTGAAAAAGTTTTATTCAGTTTCCTGAATATGTTAAAACAATGTTTACTATCATATCCGGGTCAAACTGTAAACAAATATACTTAAAGTAAAGATATTATTATTATATTTTATTATCTTCTTAAAATTCAATTATTTCTCATTTAGATTTTTTTTTAATTCGTTCCTATCATTTGAGAGGCTTTTGTGTGTTGAATGTAGTCACTTTTTCTTAGTCTGTAAATGTGAAACTTTTCAAACAATCTAGGATTTATAGAAAAAAGGATGGTGGTCCGGACAGTGAAAAGGGTGGGTTAGAAACTCCACCTTTTCGAATAAGAAAGTATTGTCGTGGTGTATGATGATGCTACTTCTTAGTCGGCTCTCGTATTTTTTTGACAATATGGGGCAGGCCAACGGTTATGTTACACACCTTAATTTTGTTCTTCTAGAGGCACATTGCATTATACGTTGTGGAGTATTTTCTCATGCTTCTGGCTTGCCACCAGTTTGACGTCAGTACATTGTCTGCTTCAAAAACCCATTCACTGAACTTATAATTTTCCGGTTCATATCAATGAATCCATGTTTTGTATTTTCTTACAAAGTGATACACTCATTTATGCCCAGGGTTGAACTTCGGCAGCGATTTGCGAGGAATCACTAGTGATGTGCCAATTTTTTCTTCACTCATTGAAGAGAATATATATGGCAGTAGCTTCAAGTTTTTTATTGACCGACAGCCTTCATGAATCTTATCATAGACATTTTATGACTACAACAAAATTTAACGTAGGTACGTGCTCCAATTCCAAAAGTATTTTCAAGGCGCACGGCAATTTTATAGAAAAAGAATATATAAAATAGTATAAAACCATTGCGCTGAAATCTTTTAGCGTTCAATCCATTTCTCGTGGAAGTTGAAAAACCATTAATCATTTAAAAATTGGTACAATGATTTCCCGTTAGAATAAATTGCAATCCATAGATATAAATTTATATTCTATATACACGACACCCGAAATTCAAATATTTATGAGTGGCCAGCGCAAGTATTTTAGTGTTGCCCAGAGGTACACATATAGCCCTGTATAAGCTATTACATAGCTATGTGCTGGACATGTGCCGCCGCTACTAATACTGCGTGTTAGGCCTTAGTCCATCATGCTGGTCTAATACAGCTCTAAAGCCATTGCTGGTTTGTTATAATTACTATGGCATATTATAATTACTTGATTTATACAATAAAATAACAGATTTGTGAATAAATTTCATTACAATAAACGTCCCGCTGCTGGCATTACTGAAATTGCTACATCTCAGATTTATTGTCATAATATACAGGGTAAGAGTGATAATGTATTTTGGCGTCTAAATAGTAATTTTATACAGTGTGATAGCAGGACGGTTACGATAAGTACACATCTTGGTGAATTATTCTCAGATGAAAACATTTTATTGTTTGCGCTTATTATTAGTTCGACAAAGTAAACTCTCAAACCAACATGACACAATGAATAATTAATAATTCATTTAAGAATACAAAATGCCTTGGTGGTGCAGTTGTAATTGCGCATGCGTTACGACTGCTCTACTGAGGTCTTGGGTTCGATCCCCGGGTGGGGTAAATAAATATTGGCGTTTTTATTTAGAAATACTCGGTGTCAGCCCGAAGTCTGGAATTGTGTCCGATAGGCCACCTATCACATTATGGGACCATAATAAATCCGGTGAAAAGTGGGTGTAGTAAGTGTACTGGTTGCACCGCTGCCTACCTCTTCGGGGATTATATGCGTGAGTGTATATATATATGTATGTATGTAAATGTCTACTGAGTTAAATTTTAAAATATTAGCGATGGCATAATTTTATATGGATGTACAAATTCAAAATCAAACAAATGTTTTTTTTGTATTAGAGGTCGTTTTGAATAAATAACATCAACATTATCACCCAATTTAGTCCATTTTTCGCGTGGGCTTCATCTTTCCAGTAAGTTGGCCGTCGCCCCATTTGGCTGGGTGATGTTACATTAATAGGGGTCGCCTATATAAAATGCCGTTACTCTATAGCCTCAAAATCCTGTTTATTTGGCACACATTTTTATTATCTAGGCTCGATGAAATCTAGTTACTCCGTTTAATGCGGACTAAATCCGACTATGAATAGTTAGTTTTTTATTATTTGCACAAACTAGAGTTCATTGACTTGTTAGAATTTTAATAATAAGTGTGTGTTTTGTAGTGGTAGAGCCACGCTGAAGACATATTTGTCTACAGCATGAATGGGCCGGCTCAATTGGGGTAGAACCACTGTCTCACAGAAAACCAACGTAAACTGTCAGTTTACTGTCGCGTTTCGTATCGTAAGTGACATATCCGGAGGTCCAGATTCCCCATTCCCTTCCCTTATCCCTATTCCTGTCCTTTAAGGCCGACAGCGCATACATGATACTTTCGGTATTGTGGATGTTCATGGGCGGTTGAGATCACTTAACATCAGGTGACCCACTGGCTCGTTTGTCAGACTATGCTATAAAAAGTTATACTGACATTCTTACACATACTTACCTATAGTAATAATAACTAAATATATAACAGTCTCCTTCTTTAATAAACTTTATTGAAACCCATACTTACCTATTGATCACAGACTTAGGCACTCAGAAAAAAAGATTAGAACTGTTTACTTGTGTTCGAGCGTAAGGTTCTTAGGCGAATACTCTGTGCTGTGCAAGAAAACGCTGTATGGAGAACGTGATTTAAGTTATATTAACTTTACAAAAAGCCCAATATCCTAAGTTGGGCAGGCCATATTATTAGGATGGGCGAAACCAGAATACCGAGACAATGACTATTTCCCAAACTCAGATGGTAAGATGGCGTTATACAGGACTTCAAACTAATTGGTGTCGAAAGCTGGAAACAGAATGCCATGAACAGATCTGTCTGGAAATTCATACCGGACCAGGATAAGGCCCACCTTGGACTGTAAGGTTTATAATGATGATGATATAACAGTCTCACACTTAGTCCCGAACCCAAAGACATAAGACAAGAATATTTTCCTCATCATAATCAAGCCTTGTTGTGATTATTGTATACTAATTTCGTGAAATTATCTAATTTACAATCATGTTCAAACGTATGTATGTTTTATTTGTTGACTAAAATGGCATTGAAATATTGTTCCACAACGCTAAACTCAATAATTTTTTGAACATGCAATATTCAAAGCATTTAAGATATATTGTGATGTGATAATATTTTTTGATTACAAACCGACACATGTTTATTTATTAATCTTCTCTGATGGAATAATAGTAATAATAATTATATTAATAATAGAATTACAATGTTTTATTTAGTAGTTAGGCATCTTACTAAATCTACAAATATTTAGAATCTCATATATCAGTATCATAATTTATTACATAATTACTTTTTAAACGTCAAACAAAACCTTGTAAACAAAATTTAAATTGAATAGCATAAATATGTAAATTTTAGGACACAACCATAAAGAATAAAGATTGGCCTTCAAGATATTCAAGAGTCAATTTGTGAAATAAGGAAACGGTCGAGTACCTAATAAGAGATTTTTTTATTCAGGTTACACATAAAAATTGTATTTGGTTTTGTGATTGCAACAAATCCTATTAAAGCAGAGGTAAATATTGTAATTCAATAACTTATTAACTAATGTCTAAGGTGATATTTATTTATCGTGGTATAACTAACTAGCTGTTGCTCGCGGCTCCGCCTGCGTGAAGGTCATGTTTGGGAGAAAAAGTATACAATACACAATACCGATTTTCATGCGGTTAACTTCAAAAATGACGGATTTTCATACAAACTATCATCCCCTATTTTACCCCCTTAGGGGTGGTAATCTAAAAAATCCTTCCTTAGTGGATGCCTACGTCATAAAAGGTTCCTACTGTCAAAATTTCAAGCCTCTAACCTCAGCCGTTTTGGCTGTGCGTTGATCGATCAGTCAGTCAGTCAGTTTCTTCTTTTATATATACAGATGATGAAGCGGCGATCTATTCAGAGTGCTTGGCAAAAAGTATGAAGCGAGAAATCTTTCATCTCATCACACAAACTTAGCGGGAATCTAACTATCCCGCTACGCCATAGTAATCATATGAGATACCTTGGATTGGATTTTGTGTTCCATATAGAGATAGGGTCATCTATCACATTATGGGGCGGAAATAATGTGTGTGCGCATTAGTTGGAACTATTGCGTGCCTCTTAGTCGTACATATGTGTGTACTTATGTATGTTAACAAATTTATATTGTGGAATTTATAGACACCTAGCATTCGCCGAATGAACGAAATTCCATAAATATTCAATTATCGAAAGCTATAGCGGTTGGAAATCCTCGCAAATTGGGTTTCATTGGTATCAATCAAAATTTTGCACATTGTATGTTTATTTTATTACTTTGGGTTTTAAACTAAACTCAACATTCCTTGTTTTTAATTGTATGATTACCTACCTACATTGCCTGTTTTGCTAATATTGAAACTCATGAAGCCAGATGCTCTCATTTCTCATGCAAATTGTTGTTTTATAGCAAAAAGTTGAACAAAATTGTACTTTTTATTTGTTTTGTGATTTCCTTAAAAGTACCTACATATACAAGCTGCTTCGAAGAACGTTTAAATTAAGACTTATAACCATTACGTTACTAACTTATAAAACATTATGATAAATAGGACGTTAGAGAACATGTTTTGAAAATTATTCCGTAAATAAGGCTTTATCTAATTTCATGAAGAAGATTGCACATAAATACTGTCGTTAAAATTTGATTTGTGTCACAAGTTCATGGTTCATTTATTTCTGCTTTAATTTAAAGAGAGTATGTCAATTTATTTGTATAAAAAATAGTTATATATTATAATTTTTCACACGTTTTGTAAAGTCGAGGTTAGAGACACAAAATAAAATAAATAAATATAAGTAGCACACAACAGACACAAGCATACGACTTCACAGTAAGATATGATTATAATTATTATGGATGTAACGGGAACTATGAGTGACTGTGTCTCAACACTCATACCTGAAACAGTTCAGTATCTGTTACTATGATACTCTGTGATTAATATTTTTGTAATTAATAAAGTCATCTGTATTTGGGATATAAGATTTCACAATAATACTAGTGTGGAATATAGACTTAATTGATTACTAAAAGCGCAGAGCAACATACACGTTTTCAACCACGCTCTCTAAATCTAGATAAAAAAAAAAGGAAACGCGACGTAAAAGTAAGAATTTATGACCCCGAAAAGCGGAGAATTCAATTATATTTTAAAGTGTAAGCCTTATTTCAATGTAAAATAACAAGTAGGTATTATACAGATATTGGCTCCAATATTCTGAATATGTTATGGGGAAACGTACAGTGTAAATTACAATCGTAAAAATTACGCGGACTCGAAGAAATCTGTTGAGAAGTCTGCTGACCCCAATCTCCATATTTTTTTTTTTCACCCAACATCGTTCTGACATACCAGGTAAAACGTCTATAGTGGGTATCTAGTTTATATTGTAACGTTTGTAGGACAACGTGTTGGCAATAAAATACGCAATACGAGACTGACAATTTATTAAAAGTTTTACAACCACCCACACACATTGTACAATATATACCATTCTTCCCTCTTTAGCATAAACATAATTACTAACAAGTACACTACACATGTAGGTAAGAATTATAAGTTACAACTTATTCACTAACGTGAACAAATACTATATAAATATTGTACATACTTAATCATACACGAATATCCCTACTTACAACACTATGCTCGTATACATACTTTTACAAACAAATGAAAGTTCATGCCGATGTGTACACAAAATTATTACAATAATGACACTGTGGTGAGGTGAGACCGGGAGGTTTTCTAATTGCTTAATCTATATCGAAACCATATCTTTTTACTGGCTTCCGAATTCGTTTGACTGGCATCCTATTCGTTACTGCTCTATCAACAATCTCTGGAGTCGACGTTGATGGGGGGTTTACTAACTCAGCTGGCTGCAACTCGGTCTCGTGCCCGAGACTGGGTGCACCATCCCCATCATATGACTGTTGCGCATCATTCTGGTAACCGTCGCCGCAGTCGACAGTTGCAGATGAATGAGATGATTCACCATGTCCTTGACCCATCGAGTCTAAATCAAACTGTTCGTTGTTCCTTTGTAACTGATCTACGTGTTTCTTTAAATAACTACCAGCGTATTTAACATAATAAGTTAGAGGCCCAATACGATCGTTAATTTGACCCTTTTCCCAAGTAAACCTATTATTCCTAAATAGTTTAAAATATACCACATCACCTATATTAAATTCTCGCTCTGTGCCACTCTTATATCTCATTTGATTCATTTGCTTTTGTTTAATTAATTCACTTGCAATTGGGCGCAGTAAATCAAAAGTAGTTCGTACTTGCTTGCCTAATAACAATTCCGCTGGAGATTTCCCCGTTACACTGTGTGGTGTGGATCTATAAATGAACAAAAAGTATTCTAATGCTTTATCTAAATCTTTATTTTCGTATGAAGCCTTCTTTAACGCGTTTTTAGTAATTTTTACAGCATTTTCAGCTGCCCCGTTGCTACTGGGCTTATAAGGTGTAGTCGTGATATGTAAGATGCCAAATTCAACCATAAAGTTTTTGAACTCTTTGCCATTAAATGGAGGACCATTATCGGACACTACCTCGTATGGTAAACCAAAATGGCCAAATAGGTGAAACAGTTTGGATATAGTTGCTTTAGCCGAGGTATTGGGCACCTTATAAGTTTCGATCCATTTTGAATGCGCATCGATTACAACTAAATAGTATATAGTATTTCCCGAGATGGTGAAAAAATCAACATGAAGTCGATACCAGGGTTCCTGCGGCCAAGCCCAGGGGTGCAGGGGCGCGGCGCGGGGAGCGGCCCGCTGCCGCGCGCACACGTCGCACGCGCTGCACACACGCTCAATGTCGGCGTCGATACCTGGCCAATAAACATAACTACGTGCTAAATTCTTACACTTAACGATACCTTGATGGGTATCATGTAATTGATTTAGTATTGTTTTCCGTAAAGTACTCGGAATGACCACTCTATGGCCGTATAAAATACATCCCTGTTCTATACTAAGGAATTGTTTAATTTTATAATAATTTTTTAATTCCTCATCCCTACAGTACTGCCAGTTCGTTTTAATAGAATTCATTAACTTTTGTAATATATCATCGCATGTTGTATATTTACGTATTTCTTTGAAATTTATCGGGCAAGTATTGTCTATAAAATTTATATATGAATCTATCCTAGTGTATTCTTCCTTACATGGAACTGGCAAGCGAGATAAACAATCTGCCACGCAGTTATGTTTTGAGTCTATACATTTTACTCGGTAATTATACGCACCTAATATGACCGCCCATCGCTGAAGTCGACTGGCAGCCATTAATGGAACCCCCTTATTTTCGTTAAAAATACAAGCCAAAGGTTTACAATCTGTTACTAAGGTGAATTTCCGACCGTAAATGTAATCGTGGAATTTAGTAACACCGAATATAACCTCTAGACCCTCGCGACAAATTTGTGCATAGTTTTGTTCGGCAGCCGACAAGGTGGGCGAGGCGTGCTGCACCGGCCTCTCGAGTCCGTCAGCGGAGCGCTGAGACAGCACGGCGGCCACCCCACGGGGCGACGCGTCGCATGTCACCGTAATGGGTAGCTGCGGGTCAAAATGCGCCAAAACTGAACTACTTTTCAATGAGTCTTTAACATATTGAAACGCCTTCTCACATGATTGACTCCACTTATATTTATTACCTTTCTTTAATAGATCGTAAAGGGGGCTCAAGACATGGCTTAAATTTCTCATAAATTTTCCATAATAATTCACCAGACCCAGAAACGCTTTTAACTCTTTGACATTTGTAGGTACGGGTGTTTTCGCCACCGCGTCAACCTTTCTGTGATCCGTATGTAACCCGTTAGAATCAATAATATGACCCAAATAAGAAATAGATTTTTTAAAAAATGTACATTTATCTTGCGCCACGCGCAACCCACTGTCAGATAGAATTTTAAACATACATAAAATCTTTTCCCACAGCTTGTCCCTGCTTATATCACAAATGGTTAAATCATCAAGATAACAAGTCACACCTGGTATCCTAAAAAGTTTGTCCATAATTCTTTGAAATTTATTTGGTGCGCATTTGATACCGAATGGCAAGCGGTTAAAACAATACATACCCTGATGTGTAACAATCGTACATAGCCTTTTTGAGTGGCCATCTAAAACAAACTGCAAATATGCATTACTAAGATCAATCTTTGCGAAAATAACACCACCTTCCAAGGCGGCAAAAATATCATCAATTCGTCGAATTGGATATTTATCGTCTACTAAAACCGGGTTCAAGGTCGTCTTAAAATCTCCACATAATCGTACCTGTCCACTCTTTTTAAGTACGGGCACAATTGGTGTGCCCCACTCGCTCCACTCTACAGGCGTGATGATATGTTCGTGTTGCAGCCGCTGCAGCTCCGCCTCGACAGCGGGGCGCAGCGCGTGCGGCACGGGGCGTGCGCGCCGCCACACCGGCACGCTGTCCTCCGACACGGCCAGGCTAATCTCACCTTTATTAAATGTACCTATACCAGCTTTAAATACGTCAGGGAAACGTTTCATTAATATACCCGTGGCGTCTTTGGAATTATACGGCGATTGTGATCCTATACTGTTTATTTGTTTGAATGATGGAAATAGTACACCGAACGCGCGCATCCAATCACGCCCCAATAAAGACGGACTAAAATTATTATCTATAACTATGAGACATAGATTACTCTGAACCACATTATTAATTTCTACACAGCAAGAGATTTTACCTTTCGGTTTCACCTTTTGACCACTGTACATTTTTAAATTTGATTTATAAGGCTGTAATACATACTGATCAAAACACTCCTTAAAAGTCTTATACGATATGACACTGACTGCCGACCCGGTGTCGCCTTCGAATATGATCGGCACACCGTTCACTTTCACCTTGATGGACCATCTTTTGTCTAACTCGTCATCACTCAGCTGGTATACGCTCAACATAGCCCTGTCATCGGAGTCGGACGACGACCCCGAGTCAGGCATATCACTAACACCATGTACTGATTTTTGTTTACGGAAACGGCACACTTTAGCTATGTGACCCTTTTTTCCGCACACATAACACTCTCTATGTATAAAAGAGCACTTATCCTGCCGGTGCCTCCCGTCACACCGGTGACATCGCTGCACTGAGCCAGCAGCGCCGCTGGTCCCTTGGCTGATGTCTTGCACGCGGGCGCGAGCGCGGACGCGGCCCCCGGCGCCGGGGGAGCGCGGCGCGCTCACCGCGTGTAGCGGCTCGTCCGCGCGAGCCCGGCCGGCCTCCGCTGCCGGCCCCGCGTCTCGTATCGCCGCTTCTAGCGACAGAGCCAACTCTGTGGCCCGCATCAATGTCAACTCGCCATCTTTCTCCGTCATAATACGTTGACGAATGCGTTCGTTACAGATTCCATACACGAATTGGTCTCGGAGATTCTCTTTCAAACTATCTGGTGTTGAAAACTTACACGTTTTACTGAGTTTTTTTAGTTGCACCAAATATTCGTTAATGGACTGGCCGTCGACTTGTTTGCACGACCTAAATAACATTCTTTCTGCAATTATGGAGCGTTTCGGTGACAGATGTTCTTCAACCTGTTTCTCGATCTTATCGATAGCGACTTCTTCGGGTTTTTCGGGGTAACACAAATCTATGATAAGATCCAAAGCTTCGGTCCCCACTATTGCCACGAGATATTTAGATTGTTCAGAGACTTTTATGTCGTGAATAGTAAACCATGCTTTCACTCTGGTCATATAAGTCGACCATCTATCCACATGCACTTTGAACTCCTTCAAACTTCCAAAATCGTGTATTCCACTCTCAACCATGATGAATATATGTAAACAATGATATTTAACACGCGATTAATGGGTTCCTCGTCGCCAAATAGTTTATATTGTAACGTTTGTAGGACAACGTGTTGGCAATAAAATACGCAATACGAGACTGACAATTTATTAAAAGTTTTACAACCACCCACACACATTGTACAATATATACCAGTATCAAGAAATACCAGGCACTACGGTCCCACAACACCCAGACTCGAAACAAATATCTGTCTGTCACATAAACATATGTCTCGGTGCGGGGATCGAACCTACGATGTCTCGTTTTACAGCAGGCTACTCGCCCGTTGCGTTACGGTGGCTGCCAAATATGTCGATAATATGAAAATGTATGTGACATATCCTTGACATATCGCTTGACTATAAAACTTTTTGTCTCAATAAAAAAATTGCATGTGTTCAATAAAAAAAAATTAATTTCCTTAATGATAGGATACTAGATTTAACCCAGATGATAGGTACTAGATTTTAACGCAAATAGTCTTTAAAACTACTCATTTTATTCAAGGGTATCCAAACTAAAAGAAACTTTGTGACATTCTAAAAAACAGCTCTACATATTCAAAGTTCCTGTGAAAGTTAAATAGCAAATAAAAACCACCCATTTTGGGCGTATGAAACCTCTACTACTGTCGTTTATAGTTTTTGTATGGGGCAGTCAGTTCTCAAATCATTAGTAGACGATAAGTTTAGTACGTCAAAATTTAATTATAGCCTGGATACAGCAAACTCTTCATTGGTCTGACACAGATGTAAACTATGTGTAAATGTCTTAAAAGAAATGGTAATTTTTTTTTTATCGTGACTCGGCAAAGTGACCACACTGCACCTGATGGTAAGTGCAGTGCCGTCCAGTTATAGTATCAAGTAGCGAGGGATAGATTATCACTCGCTACTCAATACAATCATGCCGGCCTGCTGTGTAGCTTCTTCACACTACGCCTAAAGGACCCAGGATCATAGGAAGGAGGGAACACGGTAGCTGGCAAACTGTTCCACAGCTTGATGGTGCGGCAAAAGTACGAGTTTGCGAACCTCTTAGTTCGGGCCGGGGTAGTAGACACCACAAAGCTGTGGCTCCGCAATCCAGTACGCGTGGTTCTGGTATGGAAGGGAGAGGATGGGATAAGATCAAACAATTCTTCAGAGCATTCACCATGATACAGACGGTAGAACACGCTAAGCGAGGAAATATCCCTACGCAGCTGTAGCGGCTCCAGGCTGTTACTCACGTCTGCATCATTCACAATGCGGATGGCCCGCCGCTGCAACCCGTCCAAGGCATCGAGGAGGTATTTTGCGGAACCGTCCCAGAGGTGCGAGCAGTATTCCATTCCCGGTCGCACCTGTGCTTTATATAAGCGGTAGAGCTGACCGGGCGTGAAAAACCGCCGCACCCTGTTCAGGATTCCGACCCTGCGGGAAGTGGCGGATATTACGCCCTCGATGTGACTCCTTGGATTAAGATCGCAGCGGATATCCATACCTAGGACACGAAGGTCATTCCGCATTGCGAGTGGAACACCCTGAAGAACGGGGATTGGAGAAAACGGAGACTTCTTGCACGAGAACGCGCACACCTGGGTTTTCTTGGCATTAAACTCAACCCGATTCCTGGTACCCCATGATGATATGAGATCCAAGGCCTGGTTGAGCTCCATGACAAGATCCTCGCGTCTCCTCTCAGTATCCACCCGGCAACCAGTAGGCTTGCTGCAATAACGCCCATGAACCGTGCTGTCGTCTGCATAGCAATGAATGTTGCCAAGCGACAACATATCATTGATATGCAGAAGAAACAAGGTGGGCGAAATCACAGAACCTTGTGGTACTCCGGCATTTACTGACATGAACTGCGAAGCGTGTCCATCAACGAGGACACGCATTCTACGCTCATGCAGAAAGCCGGAAATCCACTTGCACAGGTTGTCGGGCAGACCGTATGCCGGGAGCTTGGAGAGAAGGCCACGGTGCCAGACCCTATCAAACGCCTTGGCTATGTCGAGACTCACAGCCAGAGCCTCGCCATGCCTGTCAATCGCCTCGCCCCAGTGATGCAATACAAACGCTAGAAGATCACCCGTTGATCGGTTATGGCGGAAACCATATTGTCTGTCACTGATCAACGAGTGATCCTCCAGGTAACGAACTAATTGGCTGTTAATTAGTCGCTCCATGACTTTACAGATCACTGAGGTGATGGCGATTGGGCGGTAATTGTTAGGGTCTGACCGATCACCCTTTTTGGGGATCGGCTGCACATTGGCCTCCCTCCACGATTCAGGCACAACACCTGAGAGGTAGGACGATCGGTATAGGCGCGTCAGTGCAGGAGACAACTCCGCTGCACACTTTTTGAGAACAAGCGCTGGGATACCATCCGGACCACTGGCCTTCCGGACGTCGAGAGACTGCAGCTCACGCCGCACATCACAATGCCTGATACGGATATCAGGCATTGTGTGACCGCAACCGGGCAGCGTAGGTGGTAAAGGAGCATTGCAGTCCTCGAGTCTCGAATTAGCCGCGAAGAGGTTTGCCAGTAAATCGGCCTTCTCTTGCGAGCTATGGGCCAGTGTTCCATTACGATATCTCAGCGGTGGCAGCGAAGGGCGACATAAATTAGATTGGACCGCCTTAGCCAAGCTCCAATAAGCACGACTGCTTGTCGGGTGATCGGCCAAAGCACATCCAATCTTGGAGACGCGCTGGGCATCCGCTCTAACATACTCCCTCTTGCAAGCCTTGGCAGCACGGTTGTAGGCTGCTTTGAGGGACTTGAGATTGGGATCCTTCTTAGCGCGACCCCTGATCCAAGCGCGATACGCCGTCTGTTTTTTACCAACAGCATCGGCGCATGCACGATTGAACCAGGAGCGTCCTCGGCCGTTGCCCGCGATCTCAGAGGAAGGAATGTAATATTCCATTCCTAGCCTGATCTCGCAGGCAACGGCGTCGGCACTCGCAGAAGTATCCTTTCCCTCAAAGCAGCGCTGCTGCCAAGGGATGGATGCGAAATAATCCCGCATACCATCCCAATCTGCCGACGAGTAGTGCCAGACCCTGCGCTTGACCTTCACGGGACGTGGAGGCAAAGCGCGAGGTACTGACGTCCCAACCAGACAGTGGTCGGAGGTCCCCAGAGGAGCACCAACCGACACCGTATACCCGGTCGGGTGACTCGTCAACAGAAGGTCCAGCAGAGAGGGCGCATGACTCGCCACATCTGGGATCCTGGTAGGCTGGTTCACCAGCTGTGTCTGCCAGCATGGTCAGTTCTGGAGGAGCCCAACCACAACTCATGGTGTGCGTTGAAGTCCCCCAGAACTACCAATTCCGCTGTTGGGAACTGCTCCTGCGCGTCGTCTGTCGCCTGGCTAATGTAATCAAATAGCCGAGTTGTCTCAACGTCCCCGTCGTGTGACCTGTAAAGGCACACGTAAACCCGACTCTGAGAGCCGAGGTCGACGTGTACCCACAGGGTGGAGAAGGAGGGGTCCTCCATGCAGCGCAGACGGCGACAGCAGACGTCCGACCGAACATACAGGCATACCCCGGCCCTCGGCCTGAAGTTTTCTTCAAGTGAGTAGCCGGGGTAAAGCAAGTATGTGGTATCGGTCGGACTACAAATCTGCGTCTCCGTCAGGAAGAGAAGAGCAGGCCGGGCCGTCTCAAGATGGTGGTGGACGGCATTAAGGTTCGAATGAAGTCCGCGGATGTTAGCGAACTCCATTGTGAAAGCGGTGGTGGGGTTACGCACCGCTGTAGGTCCTGTTCTCTTTATAGGCACTGTCATGGAGTTATGGGGGGAGGATGTGAAGAAGCGGTCGAGGGTCTAGTGTCAGAGTAATCAGAAGGCCGCAACAAGCGTAATGGTAATATTATCTCCTCCTCCTTGCATCGCTTTCCTCATTGCTGAGGGTCATGACCTCTATGGTTGGGGTTTTCTTGGGAAAATAACACGGTGGGTTCCCACGTCCTTCCGGTGCAGTCTTTTAGAGGGTATTCAATTCCTCTTGGCCCCTGTAGGCCACTTCGTGTAAGCTAGGTAATCTAGGCGTTCGACGTTTTTACGGCAAGACACGTCTCGTTGCCAACCCTCCTCGCTTTCTCATCCGGGCTTGGGACCGGCATAGGCGGAGTTTTATCTAGCCACATGTAATACATTTTTCACATTGCAAAAACTTAACACATAAATTTAACCACAGGATCGAATATTTTCACAGTCATTAAAGAGAACCAAAACTGTAGAACGTAGTGGTAATTTTATAATTTGAACAAGTGTTTCAAACGGGGCTTGGTCTATTGTATAAGCGTAGCGGAAAATATGTATTGATTTCGTAACTTAAATTTATATTAGTTGATTTAGTACATATGAATAACTATTTGCTTTACATACTACATACGGGCACATTAGGTGTGTTGGTTGAATTAAAAAATTTACATGAAATCTAGGATTTGCTGTAGGTATTAAGACAGACTTTATTCAAAACCCAAATATAGCAATAACCAAACCTAACATAAAAGCAGCGATAGCCTAGTTGGTTGCGGTACGGATTCTCAAGACGAATTTCGTATGGTCGAAACCCAAATCGCATACACCTCTGACTTTTTTAAAGTTACGTGTGTATTAAATGTTAAATTTGGTACTATAGGCAAGAACAAAACATTTTTATACATAAAAAAACTACGCTATAATACTAGCGACTTTGTCTATTGTACCTTTTTGTCTTTTAAAGATTTTTTTTTAATATGAGTCAGTGACGACATTCTAGCGTAAAAGATAAAACGCGAACGGACTGCCAAGACAGATGTCGCGGGTTAGATTACAATCCCGTAGAGCATACACTTCTGATTTTTATAGTTATATGTATATTAACTGTTAGTTCTAGCACACTGTAGCGGTGAATCAAGGGGGAGGAAACTTACGTAACCCACCAAGTGTGATGGTCCCTTGGATTGGATGGTCCTCTCTTGAACCCCTCCTGAATTTTGTCATAATTTGTATTCCTCTCAAAACTTATAACTTGCCTTATACTAATTTATTTCCTTACGTTTATTTAGGTAGGTAAATGTCATTTACAGTCTGTGGTCAGATTAATAGGTTTGCAAAAATGTTGCCCAAAATATTATAGTAAGTGTCTGCTTTCAATAAATTTTATAAATATCTAAATATTAGTATTAATAATAAAGTTTATTTTTATATTTCAGTTTATTTCTTGTATTCACAATAATTAAGGTGGCAGCGAATAAACCTCATATTGTTTTTATTGTTGCTGATGATTTGGTAAGAATTTGAATTTTATTGCATATTTCTTAAATTTACAAATAATAATTATATATTTTCCTATTCTATATATAGTTTGTACTTATTCTTAATAGAGTATTATTATGTCAACTTCGAGAAATTAAAGGAAACCGTATATAACTTTTGATTAACTCTGCTGCTTACGTAGTAGTTAACTCACTAATCATTTCCAGGGCAGAAATGACGTAAGTTTGCACGGATCAGATGAAATAATGACGCCAAACATTGATATTATCGGCTACGAAGGCATCCTGATTGAGGAGTATTACACGGATGTACTGGGGACAGCTTCACGAAGCGCTCTCTTCACTGGAAAATACGCCATGCGACTTGGTGAGCTTGACATAGGTTTATTTGCCCACTAAAATAAAGAATGGGATTAGAATTATATACATGGTTCCGAACTTTAGAAAAATGAATGCTTTGTTATAACTTTCTCATATTATTCATTCATAGTGCTTCGCATTACGTCTTTTTGTGTATCGCTTATCTAAACTATTTTCATAATGCATGACCTTGAAAAATTATTAAATGTTCCTGTATTTCTTGGAAATATTCCAGTAGTACACGATATTGGCAAAATATTTAATGGATAATATGAGAATTTCTTAGTTAGAATAAACGAGTAGTCAGTATACATATGGTAATAATAATTACTATAACTCCTCATTTACATTTGATTGAAATGTTTTATTTTTAACTAGCGGGCCCGACAGACATAGTCCTGCTCGCAAAAGCAGCGCCACATCAAATATGATATTTTAAAGATCATAATCTTTGGCACATCTCCCACAAATCTCAGCAAATCAAATTTAGTGACATACCGACAGCAGCGCCACCTACCGGGTTGAATTGTGTTTTCAAACCATCCAAGAACCCCTTGAAATAAACACACAAAATTGCATCCAAATCGGTACAGCCATTTATCAGGAGTCAGGGGACAAACATACCTACAGCAGAATGATATACATTAAGATACATAGTTTCCTTTTGCACATTTTTCAGCCATGCAAGGCGTTTCAATATCCGCCGCTGAAGATCGCGGCGTGCCGGTCTCAGAGCGTCTTTTACCATCTTATTTACAAGATTTAGGATATTCCACACATCTGATTGGCAAGTGGCAGCTTGGAAATTCGAGGGAAGATTATTTTCCTACCAAGAGAGGTTTTGATTCATTTCGTGGTTTTGTGAGCAGCAGCATAGATTACCTTAATTATAATCACGTGGAGGTAATTTCAACAAAACATTTATTATAGCAAAAAATATAAATATAGTGGCTTTCTTAATATGTGATCATTATAATTTATGAACACCATGTACAATTTTGGGTCCGTCTCAGACTTTTATCCGGAATGGGATTTGGAATGAACGGGATTTTTTTAACCTTCGGAAATTTCTCGAGTTGAGTTGAGTTGTTTACGGAATGCAAAATATTATTGTTTAAAAGTGGTAGAGTAACGCTGTAGACAGTTTGGGAACAGCATGAATGGGTCGCCTCAATAGTATGCAACGTAGATTCCAAAAAAGCCAACGGTATAACGGTAGGCAGTGGCTTTACTGTGCCCTGGCATTGCAGAAGTCTATGGGCGGCGGTGACTACTTACCATCAGGTGGCCCGTCTGCTCGTCTGCCTGCCGCGGCACCAAAAAAAAGAGCCAATGTGAGTTGGGAGCTCGGTGTTGCGTTTCGCACCTCGAGTGCTAATATTATCAGTGGGAATAAATAGCTCTTATAGTTATAAATATATAAACATATAATAAAAAATATTGATTCATTTAATATAAATTAATGATTCGCTATTATTAGGTAGGGTAAAAAATATTTTTATGTGGACTTACTATTCGCAAATATAGGAAATTTAAACCATTTGAAAGCTATTTGTGGTAAATAAGATGTGACAAAACTCGTTAAGGAGTTTTAATTTTGAGATAGGAGTTAATTTAAAAATTTCCATAATTTGTCACGATTGCAGTATATCTAATGCATTTCAGAAAGTTAACGACACAGAATACTTCGGTCTAGACTATTTCAATAACTTGGAACCATATGAAAAAGAAAAGGGTTATCTCACAGATGTTCTTACACATCACGCCGTACAAAGTAAGTAGAGGTAGATATGACTTATCATTTAGAATGTAGTTTATATTCTTTCTTGGAATTACACGTTATGTGTTCCTAGCATATGCAAGTTCCTGATATTATATTTACAGTGTGCATACTTATTTCGAATAATAACTTTTAAAGGGGATTACCCACCTTTGGGATCACGCGTTACACATGTGATTTATCCTTAAAAAAATCTACTGCGAATGCAAATAAAACAAAATAATACATTTAGTAGCTAAAAAGATATGGTGCCAGATCCAGTTTATAAAAAAATCTGCGAATGATTTATGAAAATGATGAGTTTTGGTGGGAACGTTATAAAATCATGTTCCTTATTAGATTGTTTTACAAAACTTGTGTTTCTATGAATTTTAATATGTAAATACAGTAGTGTGTTAATAATCACATTTTCCTTTATGTATATAAGTATTGGTCCGTGATATAATGTGGTGTAACGTAAACACTGCTGGTAGTATATTCATATCCACCCGGATAGCGACCACCGTACACAGGGTCACGTTCCGAGATCAGCCAGTGTATATCCGGTTTTTGTCGGGGGTCTAGAGTTGGGGTACGATGTTTGGCCGTTTTGCGGCCTTCTGAGTACTCTGACACTAGACCCTCGACCGCTTCTTCATCTTCTTGCCGTAGTGTGAGGAAGCAGGGCGGCATAATTGTGTTGAGTAACGGGGGATAGATTATCCCTCGCTACTTGATACTTTATGGCACTGCTCTTATCATCAGGTGCAGTGAAAAAAAACATATTGTATCGAATGTACTCTAAAATAGAAGAATATAGCTATATGTCTGAAGTTGTTGACAATAACGTGATAAATATAATTCTTCGTTCTTATATAACAATAGTGTGCAAAGAGGTAGATAATGACTTCCTAAAAGAATTTGCAACTTCTACAGCACAGTTGAGGTACATCGTTACCACGGGGAAAACTACATTCCAGTTGTAAATAGTGTTTATCTAAGCCGTTAAGCTAGGTTATATTTTTTTAAATAAGGTATCTCACGAGGAAACCTTAGAGTTAACGATAAATATTATTACTAACTATATATAGGTAGGTATATACTGATTTGAATATTAATTTACTGACTGCAATTATGACTAATGTATCTAAGAATTATCTATTAGCCACCTCATAATAAGAGAGCTAAATACATACATACATATACATATACTCTCACGCCTGTAATCCCCGAAGGGGTAGGCAGCGGTGTAACCAGTACACCCACTTTTCGCCAAATTTCGGTCCCATAATGTTATAGGGGGCGAGCCTATCGCCACACCGGGCACCATTCCAGACTCCGGGTTAATACTTAGTATTTCTAGGTAGAAAAACCCAATATCACTTTACCCGACCCGGGGATCGAACCCGAGACCTCAGCACAGCAGTCGTAACGCATGCGCAATTACAACTGCGCCACCGAGGCAGTCAAATAAAGAGAGCTAAATAGTAGAGATTAAAAAAATTATAGGTAGTCAATGTCATGGGGATTACTAACAGAAGTGACTAATTTCTCAGTTGTAACGTGCCATTGTAATCTGAGCATAACAATGCATGGAAATTACCGTTTACTTTCGGATATTAGTGTTTTAAGTAATTTATATTTAAATGATGTGTAACATATTCTTCTACACTTATTTATTTACTTATTAAAGTGTTACATCAAACAAGTGGTTAGAGATTGATAAATTTATTTTGTGTTGATATATTTAGACGTTACTATTCCGAACTTGTAAATATTTCACCATAAAGTTATATTTTTTTAACTTTAGGGTCACCAACATGTCATACGCTAAATGTCCCATAATTACTTGCGACCACATCACGCATAATAAATTACATTACATATAGAAATTACAACAAACATTGAAATTACGACAAATAACAAATGTACATTTTTGATTACGTTTTGAATATTCGTATGAAGTTAAGTTTACCTAGGTGGTAAACTGTGAGTGTAAGTGAACAGAGGAAAATAATAAATAAAAATAACTATTTCAGTAATTAGAGACCACAACACATCACAGCCTTTATATCTACACATAGCTCACGCAGCGCCGCATATCGGAGGTGGTTCGGTAAACCTTCAAGCAACTGAGGAATCTACTGACGAAAATAGTCACATAGCGCACCCTGCTCGCAGGGCGTATGCAGGTAAATATGAACCAGTGGCGTAGCTAGACGAGGGTGAAGTGGACCCTCGCCCACGGCCTCGAACTTAGCAGGGCCTCGCGAAGCCCCTTTAATTGCCCCTTTAAATTATCACAAATTACTAATTAATTTGATTACATTTACGCTCAAAAAAGAACGTCACAAATTTAAAAGCGTGTCCGCGCATTTATATTTTTTTACTATCATGACTAGGTCAAAGCATGTTGGGTAGGATAGATCTATTGGGTAGATCTTGGGAACGAAAGACAAGGGGCCTCGGTGATGCGACTTCGCCCACGTCTATATTAGCCCACGCTACGCCTCTGATATGAACAATTATTTTCTTAGTATAATTTGCTTCGTTCTACTAGGTTGTAGGTCTCTTGTATACGAGGAACTACGTGTAGATACTATTTCTCTATTTATGTAGTGAATAAACAAAGTTGTGTATTTGACAGACATTGCCCTCAATAAGATTACTGAACATTACGAAAGGAGTAAGTAATTTTCTTTAGTAAATGTAATGCCCACTGTATGTTAAGTTCATATGAATTCAAGAAACGAACATTGTTGATAATGTATGTCAAAGGTTCGTCGGTATGAACAAAAAATAGCACCGATTTTTTTTTTATCCGTAATACATACAAACATAATTTGTGTGATGATAATATAAATTATTTTATATAGTTATATTTTTTATAGGTATAAATAATTAAATGATATATTTTTTTAATTTTTTTTTTTGGTTCGGTCGTGCTTTTATTATGGTTCTTACGAACTACAAGCAGTTTGTTATAGTTTTCGCTCGAATTCAGAAATATGTTTTTTTAAGTATTTATTGTTGACGTGCAAAGTAATGTGCGATCCTTTTAAAAAAATATATAACAACACTATTATTCCAGTGTTTACAATCATATACTTTGTTCACTCCATCTAATTAATACACACACATTTTTTTTTGAATATTTGTAGTCTAATGTTTCAAAGATATGAATTGTTGAGATAACGCTTGTGAAATTCAAAGAGTGTCAACAAATAAATTCAGACTAACCTCTCTATTGCCTTGTTTGGTGTAGTGAGTAAATACTTAGGCTGAGCGTTGCTGAGGTACTGGGTTCTAATACCAGATAAGACAATTTATGTGTTTTTTTAGTGCCTCGATAGGCAGATAAGCAGACGGGCCACCTGATGGTAAGTAGTCACTGCCGCCCATAGACTTCCGCAATACCAGGGCACAATAAAGCCGCTGCCTACCGTGAATAAGTATGTAAGTATTAGATTTGAAATGCCTGAAGTTAGAATTAGTGATTACATCATAGGGTGGAAATTCAGGGATAGCTTTGGAAGGAAGCTTATGTTATTTATTTTATGATTACTTGGCTAGTCGTAATTATTGCGGAACCTTACATTTATGTGAGAGAATTCGCCTAGTTTTGATTTTACAACAGTTTTAAAAAGTCGTTATTTAAGAATGTGGCATTAACAAACACGTCAAATACCTCAAAATGAATTATAATTTTGAAAATATTAAATAAAATATCTGAAATTCTTAAATCAAATATCAGAAATTCTTAAATCAAAGATCTGAAATTCTTAAATAAAATATCTGAAATTCATAAATCAAATATCTGAAATTCTTAAATCAAAGATCTGAAATTCTTAAATAAAATATCTGAAATTCTTAAATTAAATATCTGAAATTCGTAAATCAAAGATCTGAAATTCTTAAATGAAATATCTGAAATTCTTAAATTAAATATCTGAAATTCTTAAATTAAATATCTGAAATTCTTAAATAATTAAGTTTTATATGTCATATGTTGTATAATATAATATTCGCCGTCATTGTTATTAGTATCTAGAAAATTTAAACACGAATTTGTAGTAAACTTATGTGCTGTTTATACCCTGTGTGTGTTCATAAAACGAAAGACTGAAAAACAGCGAGAGAATTTATTTGAACTTCCTTCAAACGCATTTACTTTTTATGGCATACATGAAAAAAATTGGAGATCAAATTTTATGTCAGATTTTTATGTGAACCCAGAATATAAAATTCCAAAATAAACCTTGTTTTGTTTTACATAATTAGGTATGGTGACATCTATGGACAAAAGCGTTGGTAACGTAATTGCCGCATTAGCAGAACAAGATATGTTGGACAATGCAATAGTAGTTTTTGTTTCTGACAACGGCGCTGTTTCTACCGGACCTTTCAAAAATTTCGGATCAAACTTACCTCTACGTGGAAGTAAAGGCACACCTTGGGAAGGCGCTGCTCGCTCCATTGCTATAGTTTGGCAAAACTCCTTGATACCACAAGTTTGGCGAGGACTGTTTCATGTTACTGACTGGCTACCGACGTTAGTAGCGGCTGCTGGAGGCAATATAACAGATGAGATTGATGGTATCAACCAATGGAAAGCTCTTACAGAAGATGAGACGCCAAAACGTACGAGTGCTTTAATAACAATGGATGATCTTAACGGATGGGCTGCGTACAGAGATGGCGATTTCAAATTAATCATTGGAGATATACCTAATGATAAAAGTGGTTATTATGGAGATTTGTGGAATGATTTAAGAAAACCAGCACCATCGTACGAAAATGCATTGCTAACCTCTGAAACTGCTCAGGTGTTTAGACAAATTTTGGACATATATTTAAATGTGGATGATGTTATTAGCAAAAGAAAAACTTTAAACTCGCATATGCTTAAGGAAAGAAATTCTACGATAGAAATTTGCGTGCCTACACACGGTTAGTATATCAATTATCTTTATATATATAATTCTACTGTACGTGTGTAACTCCTCCTAAACGGCTGGACCGATTTGAATGTTTTTTTGTACGCGTTTGGATGGCGCCCTGGATGGTTTAGATTCACAAATCAGCCCGGCAGATGGCGCTGCAGTCGGTGTGGCGCTGCTTTTACGGGCAGGACGACGTGTGCCGGGCCCGCTAATAGTTGTATAAATTTACTAGCTTTTTTTACTCGTGACTTCGTCCCCGTTGAATGAGTTTGCCCCGAGGAACCGTTCATCCCTTAGTTTACCCTCTTAAGGGTGAAATTTCTAAAAACCCGTTCTTAGAGGGCGTCTCCACCGCGAAATGAGTATCTATGCTCAATTTCGAGTTAACCGGTTGTATAGTTTTAGAGATCTCGTGATCAATGGTATTTCGCTTATGTATATTTTTTTTACATAAATAGGCCTGCGTTTGACCACTATCTCGCCTGTTGGTAAGTGATGATGTGGTCTACGGACCATGTGATTAATTGGGCATTTCATTGTAATAAATACGAGAGAGTAATATGACAAGATCACTATTGAAATGATTAAAATGGACTGGGCTTGGTGTATTAGTCACATATACAACGATGTGTTTCATTTAATTACTAATCTAAACTGTTGCACATCCCGGACACTCCATTCAACCGAACTGATTTTTAATTATCCACTACCGCTACTAGAGGACCGGCCTGCCCGTACACTTTATGTGTGTGCACACTGTGTGTGAGTGTGTGGATGATTATTATAAGGCTAAAGTAAAGGCCTTTGAACCGGGTAAGAATCATGTCTTGTCTCAATATATGTGACTCCCTTTCAAAAATACTAGGATTTGGATAGGCGCTGGTAGAAGTGTCAGTTTCTGGTACTAATATTTTAAGTATTCATACAAACAACAATAAAAACATTACTAATCATAATTGTATATGACAATAAATGGCAAAAGAATATTTAAGTAATAATTATTATAAATTTGAAACAACTTGGTATTTAGATACTTTTGTTACGTGTCGTCGCTTCTTTACAAAGTAATATAGTATTTTGCGTATCATACATATAAAGCGTATGTAATCATTGATTTACAAACCTTTACGACGTGATTCTAGCGCTGTGACAAACTATCCCAACCTAATCTTATAGACTGTGTATATCAGGTTTCAATTAAATTTTAAATTGGAAACAATTGTGCTCTGTGCCAATAGCGACTGAGCCGTGGGCTGTGATTGTCTGCAACTCTAGGGTATGTCACATCCCCTTATCCTTCTCGTCTATATCTATTTGATAAATTTCGTTGCGGGATAAAAGACAGTTAGCATTCCATAAGACTCGACGAGTTTCATTACTAGGTGTCGAAAAAGGAGGTACAATGGCGGGTGTGTGGGCGAGATAGTCCCTTCCACGTCTAACCGTTATTATTAAAATGCGTAATATTCATATTGATCAGACATGATAAATAATAAAGTCTAAATAAGTAATATTTACATGATTCAAGTTAAGTTTAATTAAGAACTCATACTATCCGAGCATCGTAAATAAATGCCCTTATTCATCACCGTAATATACATATCTTTGATATTCCGATATTTTATACGATGTCTTTTTTTTAGAAAAAGGTTGTCTTTTCAACATAACAGAAGATCCGTTCGAAGCTCGAGACCTGTGGTTGGACGCTCCGGAAGTCGTGCGACAAATGGTGCTACGAATCCGATACCTTTGGTCGCAACTCAAACCAAGACAAAAACCGAAGTTTGACCAACGATCGAATCCTGCTCTCCACGGCTATGTATGGCTTCCCTGGGTCACAAACAATGAGAGTGTATCTGAAGCACTAGTTTTATCACCACGATTTCCACTAACAGTGTCTGTAGGAGAACTACAATATTTAGTGGACTACAATTTAAATATGTTTAGTGACGCAGTGAGCGTTTATATTAAAGAGTTGGCTAAGACGTTTATGAAGAACATGAATGGGTTATTTGAATTTTAATGATTTTAGGGTTCCGTATTCAAAGGGTACTAATGGGACAACGTTACTTAGCTTATATGCATCGCGCCGACTATCCATCTGCCCTATTTTTAATAGTTTCCTGACTGTTTAGGTAGGTGGCTGAATATATCTGAACAAATATAAAAACTAAGAATACATTTTTTAAGAGGGTCTCCATACAAGAAATTTGTTATTCAAAGTTTATTGCTTTTCCCCTCGTATAATGGAGTGTCTACCGTCTCTACGAGAGCAAAAAGTGGTACGGAACTCTTAGAGCGCGATTCAGATTCGCACTCGTGTTTTTTATGAACTACCAATTTTTTTTTGATACAACGCTTTATGTAAACTAGAAATAAACAGATTAATATTTTGTTTTTAAAGGTTCTTATTATGTAGTGGTCTATTTTGTGCCTAAGCTATGTAGTTATAACAGTGACCTTGATTGCTTGAATAGTCAGAAATAACAAATTTTATGAAGCGATGAGGTATTTCGTCGTCGGTTGACCGGCCGTCCTTTGATCAGGGCGTGCACTAAAAAGGAAAATTGGTCAGCTTTTTGGCTTACGCTTCGAAGAACACTTACTATGTTAGCACAATATAACATGGCTATTATAAATTAATTTATCATTCCTTTCCAAGATTATTGTTTAGACTTCATATTAAATACATTACAAATACTAAGTGAATCTAAATATAGACTGTGTTTATTACATTTATAACTCTTTATATTATAACTTTTATTGTCCCAAAATAATAGCAACCGGGAAGCTACTGCAAAAAACGTGGATCGAACTGATGTCCGTAAATCTTATAATCCAATATTTGCCACCTCTTCCTCAAAAATTTTTTTTTTTTCAATATGAAATATAAACTATATATGTTTAATTATAATAAAATAAAAATATTTATGTAAATAATAATTAGTAATTGTTTTCTACTACTATAGTGTTTTTTTCATTTCGTGCTAATCTATTCCTAATTATAAGTTATAATAATCAATTTTGATGTCCAATATTAATGTGAGGCAAAAACTAAAAATAAAGCATTGAACATAAATAAGTTATTAGACGTAACTATTATACTTAAACTTGGGTTAGATCCCCGGGTCGGGTAAAATGATATTGGGTTTTTCTATTTAGAAATACTCAGTCTGAAATTATGCCCGGTATGGCGATAGGCTCGCCCCCTATCACATTGTGGGACCGTAATGCATTCGGCGAAAAGTGGGTGTACTTTACACCCCTGCCTACCCCTTCGGAGATAACGGGCGTGAGTGTATGTGTATGTAATACAGAATTGTGTAACTATAAAGTGATATCCAAGTAACATCTAATGAATCCAAAAATTTTGAGAAAGATACAAATTATTTTGTATGTAGCACCGCGCCGTGTGTTCGGAGCAAAAGAAGCGTTTATCATCGAACAGCAATCACCGGTTGTACAAACTGTTTTGGCGTACGGCCAGGCACTCGGCTGCTGCGCTTACTAACAACTTTATTATGCATTACCCGCTGTCATGTAAAACTAAATAAGCAAGAGTTCACTCGCCAAGTTTCAGCCTCACGTTTTCATTAGATGCTGATCTGTCATCGCGCTTCACCAATTAACACTTGCCCCGACTTGAAAGGACGATGGGTGTATTGTTAATATCCGGTGCTATTTTAATGACTATACCAGCCAAAAACGCGGAGGGCTAGAAATAATCTATACAATAATGGATATACATTATTAATAAGTTATTATACAGATATCTCTAGAGTTTTGTCTATTTTATTATGCATCAAAAGAAAATAATAAAAAATGCAATCGAATATAAGTCTTATTTTGCTCTTGATGTTTGAACTGAATAAATGACAAGTTGTTTTCTAGATACGAATGGTTAAATAAATAAAATTAGTCATCTCTATATTAGATATGACTTATTTTATATAAGATATTATATTAGACGCTAGTAAGTTTTTTTGGGTGGAAACCAAATCGCTAACTAAATACTGTGCTTGTGATAGTTGTAGGTATACACGACTTATTCTTTAATTATACCCTTAATTGATAGCGTATCAAATATACCAAAAGGGTTCTATTAGGTATTCATAAAAAGCTTTATTAGTTTTCTGTCTTTCCGAGAAAACAACTCCGAAATTTTTCTTTTTGGCGTACATCAATTTTTGTACGTTTTGTATTTGGTTATACCATCGAAAGTGTAATTGCAATTACATTGTAATTACCCCGATACATTTTGCAAATCTGAATGAAAAGGAATTAAAGGTAAATAAATAATAAATACAGCTAAAAGTTACACACATAGTCCTGACCCCACACTAGGTCAAACCTGTATCGTGGGTTTCAAGAACTACTAGGGTCTACAGTCCCACAACACCCAAAACAAATATATACCCGTCAAACAAACCTTTTTCTCGGTGCGAGAATCAAACCCGCTGCCTCCTGATTCACAACCGGCTACTCTCACGCTGCTCCATGGAGGCTGTCTATGTAACATAAAATAAACGGATAAATCAGCTGAAAGTGTGTAATCAAGCGAGACTACTTCTTCGCGTCCCCGCTGGTCTACTTACTACAAACAGCACTAGACTAATTACTTTATTTAATTATGAACATGTACGTTCTCGTACACGCGCTATTTTAACGTTGAATTTTATTTTTATATTTTCTAATCATAATTAGTCAAAGGTACCGAGAGTCTTGATACTTTAGAGAAAAAGAACAATTCATTATTTTTCATACATACTTATTACATATCCTACATCACGCCCGTATCCCATGGGGTAGGCAGAGACTATTGAGTGCTGTGGCAGCTACGATCCTGACACACTTCTTTCGCCTCTTCCACATTCATACATCTTCTCATACATTTACAACGGTTGAAGGTAGGTACTCCGGATTTGCCCTTTTAGGGGAAGATCGTTTATCTGATTCGTAAACGTTCTCCTTGGGCGCCCTCTACCCACTCTTCTTCCACAGTCACATTCACACGACAATTAGCTTGCGTAAATCGCCTTTCATCCATCCTCTCAATATGGCCAAACCATCTCAGCATACCTCTTTCTATCTTAGTCACCACATCATTCTTCAACTCACAACGATCTCTTATCACACTATTCTTCATGCGATCAGCAAGGGTGACTCCGCACATACTCCGTAAGGAACGCAACTTTCAGATATTTAAAATCATTGACTAGTTTTGTTTTATTTCAACTCAGTACAAATCTGCTAGGATGTTTCATTTTTTTTAAGTAGAAATGACGTTTCATCTAATGTAGATTATGAAAATAAAAATCAAAATATATAGGTTCAATTAATTACCTTCGTAATTAAAGTTCACGTGAGTTGTTTGATCTCTGCTAACGAGCAGATTTCCAAATTTCAGGCAAATTACTTTCAAGTTAATTAAAATTTTCCAATTGTTGCGAACGTTTCAATTCAGTTTGAATACTTATGATACAGTAGCTTTCAAAGTTGTAGCAAAGTATCGAGGATGAACAGTTTTTGAATAGGTTTTTACATCAAGAACAACAGCATTTATTTTAAACCTAAAATGGCTATCTTGACGTTTGGATTTGTATAATTTTTGCAAGTTGTTCTTTCTAGGCCTGAGGAACACAATGGGGTTAATAATAAATAAATAAATAAACCCAATAGTCACACACATAGTTCTGACCCCACACTAGATAAAACCGGTATAGTGGTTATCAAGAACTACGAAGAACTACGGTCCCACAACACCTAGACCTGAAACAAATATATATCTGTCACACAAATATTTATCTCGGTGCGGGAATAGAACCCACACCATCTCGTTTCACAGCCAGCTACTCACCCGCTGCGCCCCAGAGGCTGTCATTACATTTATTACAGGATATAAAAATTAATATAGTAATTATTTTTATATCCTGTAATAAAATAAATCAAACCACGACGCTACGATGTAGGTATCAAATGAATTACTAATGATGCAAGTGGTTGGAAAGACTGACGATGTCTCTAACAGGAAGTGGTTGCACCCGCAAAAACCTCGCCTTCCCACTAGAGTAATAAATGAATCGACCCGAGACGGCACCATATCGGCGTCTTATAGAATTCAGAAGATCACTAACACTCGTATTTATAAACAAGACATTACTTTGTCTAAAGCAATTACTTAAGTAAGTCATTTCGTTTACTCAAGCATCGGACATCGTTGCTAATGCTTTGCCTAGAAATCTTATGTCAAACGATTGTCACTTGGTTAAGAATTCTTAACTATAAAATAGAATCATTGGTCAAGTAATTACTTTTACTCAAGTAAAATGTTTTTCTCGATTATAAATACGAGTGTTAGAGTGTTATGATTATTTGTGTTATATGGTAGAATAAAATAATATTTGATTCCATAAACTACTCAAATACTATTTTATCTTTAATTTAATAGTCTATGAATCTCTTAAAAACCTATTAAATTTTTTTTTTTTTTTTGAAAAAGCACTAAGTTTTACACTTGTGTCGCGCAGCCTTACAAGTTATTGAGAAACTCGTCTTAATCATTCTTCATCATCCATCATTATCCACAGCCTGTAGAATCACACTGATGGGTTTAGGCCTCTTCCATGTTATGGCCACATGCCACGGTCCTGAGCCAGTCTCATCCAGATTCGACCTCCCATCTTAACGAAGTCGTGTACCCATCTTGCTGCTGGAGGGCCTACGCTACGCTTTTTTTTTTTAGTGCCTCGATAGGAAGACGAGCAGACGGGCCACCTGATGGTAAGTAGTCACCGCCGCCCATAGACTTCTGCAATATCAGGGCACAGCAAAGCCGCTGCCTACCGTTCCTTGTCTTTCCTTTGTCTCGGCCACCATTCAGCTAGATACTTACTCCACCTACCATCAACGCACCTATATGTCCCGCCCAACTCCATTTAGGGCCTTTAACCACTTGACCGATATGTCTCAACTTTGGTCCGTCGTCGTATTTCAGTATTGCGGACGCGGTCTTGCAGCTTAATACCGAGCATGGCTTGCTCCATAACTCTTTGTGCTACAGTAACTTTATGCAGGACGTGGCATTTAAGTGTCCAAGTCTCGGCACCATATGTCATAGTGGGCAGAACACATTGGTTAAAGAGGCGAGTTCTCAGACTTTGCGGGATCTGGCTTGCCTGTAAAATATCTTTCAGCTGTCCAAAAGCCGCCCATCCAAGTTGAACTCGCCTGGAAACCTCCCTGACTTGGTGCTCCTTGCTAAATGATAGAGCATGACCAAGGTAGACATATTCCTTCACCATCGCTAATTCCACTCCTTCAACCCTGATATCCGAAGTAGAGCTACCCGGGAAGTTAGACATTATTCTTAATTTCGGAAATAATATAAAAATAGATAAAGAAAATAATAAAATAATGTTAATAAAAATCATATAAAAATATCTTCAAATAACGAAAATGTACAATGTAGAGACTCAACTATGGCTTGCATGAATGATTACATAATCGTAGATTAGTCTGCAAAATGAGATCAGTGCTTAACCATACTTACTTGTTATTATTTACTAGCTGTTGCTCGCGGCTCCGCCCGCGTGGAGGTCATGTTTGGGAAAAAAAAGTATACCTTACAAAATACCAATTTTCATGCGTTTAACTTCAAAAATGACGGATTTTGATACAAACTTTCTTCCCCTATTTTACCCCGTTAGGGGTGGTATTTCCAAAAATCCTGAAACATAATGTTTTTTATTTTTAACTGAAAGGCCAAATACCAATTTTTATATCTTTAACTTCAAAAATTACGCAGTTTCATACAAACTTTCTTCCCCTATTTTACCCCCTTAGGGGTGCAATTTCCAAAAATCCTGAAAGATGTATTTTTTATTTTTAACTAAAAGACCAAATACCAATTTTCATGCCTTTAACTTAAAAAATGACGGATTTTCATACAAACTATCATCCCTTATTTTACCCCCTTAGGGGTGGTATTTCCAAAAACCCTTCCTTAGTGGATGCCTACGTGATAAAAGGTACCTACTGTCAAAATTTCAAGTCTCTAACCCCAGCCGTTTAGGCTGTGCGTTGATCGATCAGTCAGTCAGTCAGTTTCTTCTTTTATATATACAGATATTTTTAATTTTGAATTATTAGTCTATACATCACTTGTAAATTTTTGCCATGAACAAAAATAGAATATTAATTTTCTTAAGTGTGCGAGAGTGTATGTGTATGTGAGTGTCGGTGAATATATTTTAATGTTTGTTTATTCCGCATATTTTGCGTATAATAAACGTGACTTCTCGGTAACATCGTTCTAGTATTCTGTATTACTGTGGTACACTGCACTCCGGAGAAGTTCAGAAGTTGCGCTCTTTGGACGACGTGACGTAAATAGCAAAGTATGTACATTTTGGTGCAAATTTACACGAATTTATCATAAACCATACTCCGATTTTATAGCGAAATATGAATCTTTAGGAAATTACCTAAGGATCCTTATGTATGTATGTATATTATGGCTTTTTAATTTATAAACATCATGTAATAATTAACAATGAATACACGTCTAAAGCAGGGATAGCCTAGTTGGTTGCGGTACGGACTGCCAAGACGAAAGTCGCAGGTTCGAATCCCAAGTGGCATACACCTCTGACTTTTTTAAAGTTATGTGTGTATTAAAATGTTAATTATCGCTTGCTTTAACGGTGTAGGAAAACATCGTGAGGAAACCTGCATACCTGAGAATTTTTCGAAGACATAAGAAGTCTGCCATCCCGCATTAGGCCAGCGTGGTGGACTAAGGCCTAACCCCTCTCATTAGTAGAGGAGGCTCGTGCCCAGCAGTGGTACAATGTTTAATACAGGGCTAGTATTATTTATTCTGCCTCGGTGGCGCAGTTGTAATTGCGCATGCGTTACGACTGCTGTGCTGAGGTCTCGGGTTCGATCCCCGGGTCGGGTAAAGTGATATTGGGTTTTTCTATCTAGAAATTCTTCAGTATTAGCCCGGAGTCTGGAAAATGTGCCCGGTATGGCGATAGGCTCGCCCCCTATCACATTATGGGACCGAAATTCGGCGAAAAGTGGGTGTACTAGTTACACCTCTGCCTACCCCTTCGGGGATTACAGGCGTGAGTGTATGTGTGTGTGTGTGGGTAGTATTATTTATTATTATTACACATCTAAGAGGTGTATGTCATATGGGCTGGTTTTGACCTGCGACTTTTGTCTCGGCAGCCTGTAGCCAATTACAACTAGGTTATCGCAGTTATTATTAAATGTGCTTGTCACTTATGATACCAGTACGAGCAATAACAACAAATAACACAGGTCACGGACAACACAAATAAATATTTTAATATCATTTTTATTATATGAACAAATGCAAAAAATTATACACGTATATAAATAAATAAATAACGCCCAACAGTCACACACATAGCCCCGACCCCACACTAAGATACAAGTCTTGTGTTGTGGGTATCAGGGACTACGAGAGACTTTCGGTCTCACAACACCCAGACCCCAGACACAAATATCTGTCTATTACACAAACATTTGTCCCGGTGTGGGAATCGAACCCACGGCCTCTCGTTTCACAGCCGGTTTCTCGCCAACTGCGCCACAGAGGCTTTCATATACACTAACAACAACAATTACTGAACAACCTAAGCAATATAAATAATAACTCTAAAACTCCTAAATAATAACTCTGTTCGGCATACATTTTAACCCTAATTCAAAATACTTTTAATTAAAACATTTCCAGGACGTGTGTTGAGTAATAATATTACGAGTAGACGCTTTACCTTATTATAAGCTACTACTAACATAACTATATATTCATTTTATTTAGTATTATTGTATACAGCTAGATGATCTATGGGTACGTGCAGCGGTATATAGGAAAAGTAACTTGATTGTTACGGTAATAGAACTGATGGGCAACATTAGGCGGACCAGAGCCCAGAAAGTATAATAACAAACTAATAATAGATTTGACAGTCTCCGTGGCGCAGTTGGCGAGTAGCCGGCTGTGAAACGAGAGGACCTAGGTTCGATTCCCACACCGGGACAAATGTCTGTGTGACAGACATCTATGTCCGGGGTCTTGGTGTTGTAAGACCGAAAGTCTCTCGTAGTCCCTGATACCCACAACACAAGACTCATATCTTAGTGTGGGGTCGGGGCTATGTGTGACTGTTGAGTGTTATTTATTAATTTATTATTGTAGATGAATAATTTGTAAACAATAAGAGTCGAGCATTACTGGCTAAGTACCCCTTTGACACAGAATAAACACACCCGAACAGTAACGGTCGAAAATGGTAGGAAATATATATTTCTGAATCATACAAACCAATGGGTTTGGAGCATGGATCGAACTCGCGACCTCTTGTTTCACAGCTGACTACTCGCCCGGCACAAAGGCTGTTAAAATACTATAGGGTACAAATATTTATAAACAAAGTAAAATGCCTGTACTAAACCTATACAAATGTGTCAGATCCGACAAATGTAAAGGAGTCGGGCCTTTTCAATATTTATTTGCACGCAATCTCAAGGCATTCCACTTGATATTACGGACGAAAATATTTTCTACGCGTTTCCACCTTAATGTTTAAGCGCGTGTATGTTCTTCGGGATTAATTAGCAGATTATCGTAGGGCTGCTTATTCTTAATCAAGTTAACATACTTAATGAATAGTCTAATTTGTTCCTTGTTAACGAGAAAAACAAATATTCATTCGGTTCGATGCTGGTGCTTTCTTGAAACGTACAGTTAATCTACGATTAAAGCAAACGAAAGCTTTGTGCCGAGTAAAATTATGCGGAATTTTAGTAATTGAAATTCTTTTATTTATACATGATCTAAATATCAGATAATGTTTTACTAAACTAGAGCCATATTGAAAATAAAAAGGGTTTATTATAGATCAAATCGTTTACATGTAGAGCCCCTAGAAATCCTCTTTTTTTCTATTTGTGTTTATATTAAGATTATGCTTAATACAAACAGTATAATAAATTGTAATACCCATGCGTAGTTTCTTTTATTTTTATGACTACACAATGATTTATGTGGCCCGTTGCAATTTGGTCTTAAATCATTCCTAGTAAGAAGGTCAGCTCTAGCTCGACTTATTTACTACAAATATTTACTTACCTACGCTTAAAGGGAACTTAATTGGTGTATAAGTTTATGAAATATGTTTAATAGTGTAACGATATTAATGTTGTTTGTATAATACCATAATATAAATAGCAGCGATAGCCTAGTTCGTTGCGGTACGGACTGTCAAGACGAATGTCGTATGTTCGAAACCCAAATGATATACACCTCTAACTTTTCTAAAGTTATGTGTGTATTAATTATCGCTTGCTTTAACGGTGAAGGAAAACATCGTGAGGAAACCTGCATACCTGAGAATTCTCATAAGAATTTCGAAGTGTGTTTGTGTGAAGTCTATCAACCCGCATTAGGCCAGCGTGGTGGACTAAGGCCTAACCCCTCTCATTAGTAGAGGAGGCCCGTGCCCAGCAGTAGGACAATGTTTAATACAGGGTTAGTATTATTATTTATAATACTATTATTATTTTATGTAAACTCAATTCACCAGTTTTCTTAATCGTTATTTCCTCACTACATGCTGATTAAAATTGTTTTCTGTAGCGTTGTCCAAAAGGAATTCATTAATACCATTTTACATAATTCTAGATAGGTTTCGTGTTATACATTTTTCCAGACATCAGACCAGTAGCTTTAAAATTCTATGTGGGCATAGAGCTCGGAGAAAGTTTGCTGAATGAAAGCATTAAAACATTATTCAATATAAGATTCATTATTCAGCTTATCATGCCTGAATAACTTTCTTTAAAGGTAACTTTTGCTGGTTGTTTGTTAAATACATATTCTTGGTGTTTTAGTTTTTATTATATTAGAGATCATTTCATTTAATTTTACATCATTTCATTACTATTTCTTAGATCCTCTCTAGTTCTTTCTTAAAACAAAATTCTTCGAATTCTTAATTAATAGTTATAAATTTGATATAGTGAACTAACATTAATAAAATACTAATAAATGCTGCTTTGTTAGCGATTCTTTTGCATAAATTAAGTACCTTAGATAATTCTAAAAATAATAGTTGTGTCTATGCTCTGCCTGCTGATTATTTTTACCAGCCTAAACACATATTACAATGTATATTCATGCGTTTTTTTTATTATACATACATATACACTCACGCCTGTATGATTACATTGCACCGAAGGGGTAGGCAGAGGAGTAACTAGTACACCCACATTTCGCCGAGCTTATTACCCGGCCCATGATGTGATAGGGGGTGAGCCTATCGCCATACTGGGCTAATACTGAGCATTTTGGGATAGAAAGACGGGGGTAAATATTGTACACGCCGAGGTTTGTATATAGGTTTGTTATTTTTCACACTGTAAAGGTTCTACGGATATGTGTGAAATTCGGAATGGCAATACTTTATATCCTTTTTTTTGTCGCGGGGAAAGCGTTTTATTACTGCCGCCCGCTCCGGAGGGAAGTGGATTAAGAATAAAAAGGGTATGCTGGACTAGCCGGTCTTACAACCCAACATCCCCCTCGCACGGATGATGGCTATCCGTGCTGCCGCTGGGCCGAGTCCCTAACCCCTATGTACATCCCACCCGACACTACCAGCTAAAACCCCGCGGTGGCCTTCTTCGGCGCTTGCGGAGCGATTCCGGGGTATTCTAAGGAGTTCTAGAATTGCAGCCGGAATCGCCCCTGCGCGGTGCTGCGAATACTTTATATCCTGGATATACACTTAAGCTATTTTTTTAGTAACCAGTTCGAGTCTCGCTACAAGGAAAATATTTTCGCTGACTACGAAGTTGGGTATATATAGGTATATGTGTCTTCTACGATACCGATAAACGCGTCTCTGTCTGTGTCTTGATAGGTAGGCAAGCAGACGGGCCACCTGATGGTAAGTAATCACCGCCACCCATAGACTTCTGCAATGCCAGGGCACAGCAAAACCGCTGCCTACCGTTGAAAATCGTTTGTACTGTGTATGTAAATTATCGCATGCTATAACGGCGAAAGAAACGTACAGATGTTGATAGTGAGAATTAGAGTTATCTTGCTTATAAATTCACGTCAAATTTATGCGCCTCCTTTGAACAACACCAACCTAAAGACTCAACTTCGCGGAAAAGTTACCACTTTACGGAGTTAGTGTAAGCCATCTTACAGCAAGGGACTTGACTGAAATATTAATGCCTTTCAATGATGTACACCTAAATGGATTAAGAATTTCATTTGAACATTGAAATATTTTTATTAAATATTCAATTTTATCTGCATAAATTAACAAGTTTGACAATAACAAATTATGTCTACCCTTCACTAACAGAAATCGTTAGAAAAGTTTTGTTGTAATCTTTTGACAGCCTCTGTGGCGCAGTAGACGAGTAGCTGGCTGGGAAACGAGAGGCCGTGGGTTCGATTCCCACACCAGGACAAATGTTTGTGTGTCAGACAGATATTTGTGTCCGGGGTCTGGGCATTGTGAGACCGAAACTCTTTCGTAGTCCATACTTACCCACTACACAAGACTCGTATCTTAGTGAGGGATCAGGGCTATGTGTGTGCTTGTTGTGTGTTATTATAAATTATTATTATTATATTCTTTGGAATAATTCCAAGTATATAAATTTACGACTGTGTAGCTTTTTTTGTTACTGACAGTATATAGTCAATTATGCTATTTGTTAGTTAATTTGTTCGAGCGTCACGTAAAAACGGCTTAGTAGATATCGACGTATACGAATTCTATTATGCATAGTAAAAGTCATGAAAATATTTAGGCTATAAAATTAAATACATATGATGATCGAAGTCGCGAGCAAAAGATAGTACAACAATGAAATGTATCAAAACCAACGCGCGAAGTAATGATCACAAAAAATAAGTTAAGTTTATTTATTACAGATAAATTAATAATAAATTGAATCACGTAATAGTACGTATTTCTTGTGATTCGCGTAATAAAATTATCTACAAGAATTTATTAGTATTGCTATATACTAAGAGCCAAAATTTGTTTGTTTTTTTTAAATTTCATTTCATATTCCGACAAACGAGCCAGTGGGTCACCTGATGTTAAGTGATCTCCACCGCCCATGAACATCCACAATACCGAAAGTATCATGTATGCGCTGTCGGCCTAAAGGACAGGAATAGGGATTAGGGAAGGGGAGGGGGAATCTGGGCATCCGGATATCTCACTTACCATACGAAACGCGACAGTAAACTGTCACTTTACGTTGGTTTTCTGTGAGACAGTGGTACTACCCCGGTCGAGCCGGCCCATTCATGCTGTAAACAAATATGTCTACAGCGTGGCTCTACCACTTACAAAATTTGTATATAGGTATACTCCATATAAGAGCCGATTCTATAATTATTCCACAAATTAAAAGCTGTACTGTCCCTGAGTTATTTAAGGTATATTTTTTTAAAGGAAAAGTAGTCTTTGTACCAGAAAAAAATTCAAGGGGGCGGAATCTCAAGCAACAGCTGCTATAAATATATTGCTTTATTCCACCTTAGTACACAGTTTGACGTCATTTCGGAATTCAAAATAATATTCTCTATGGTTTTAAATGGCGTATCAGCCCACGCACAGACAGTAGTAGTAATCACAACAATATTTACTTGCTATTTATATTTATTCAACGTGAATTTTATGCATAAGCATGAATATGAAAATGATTTAGTGTGTTTACTTATATAAAACTAGATGTTGCTCGCGACTCCGCCCGCGTGGAGGTTATTTTTGGAAGAAAATCCATGGAGACATCTTAAGCTATTACTCCTTTCTATATTTTGCTCTTTCTTTGTTCTATATTTTTCTGGGAAAAAAGTGGCTTATGTCATTTTCTGATCCCTAAACTACCACTATGCAAAAAATCATGTCGATCCCTTGCTCTGTGAAAAACTAAACTATCCCACGGGAACTATACATTTTTCCGGGATAAAAAGTAGTCTATGTGCTATTCCAGACTATAATCTATCTCTGTGCAAAACTTCAGCCAGATCCCTCCAGCCGTTGTAGCGTGATTGAGTAACAAACATCCATCCATCCATCCAAACTTTCGCATTTATAATATTAGTGGGAAGTAGGATGAACTTCAAATAATTATTCTATCTCCTGATGTCTATAAAGAATACTGATAACTTTAATACAAATATTGCACTTGAAAAAACCGACACTGTTAACTATTGAACTCTCCTGTTATTAAGTTTAATTAAGTTATTTGGTGATTTGAACATATTTTAGAACCTTGGTTTTATTGAAAAACATTCTCCGATGTCTAAACGATGAGTGTAGGCCTCTATTCGAACTAACAAGATAAATGGTAACTCTGAACAGAGTTGTATTTATTTTCTCCCACACAGTTCCTCGCTATTTCTATCGCCTTTTTGTTTAAAAGGCTTTCTGAGCTATGTAACTAATTCGTAATTTGTTTCATCAATAAAAAGAATTTACTTAGTATTTTATAATTAGCGACATTTTATGTATTCACTATCAAAACTTTTAGGCTACAAAGGGTGGGTGGCTAACAAATAGATATACATAGAATGCATATAACGCATACATATCCGTATGCGGCAGTCATTTAACACACACACACATACACATACACTCACGCCTGTAATCCCCGAAGGGGTAGGCAGAGGTGTAACTGGTACACCCACTTTTCGCCGAATTTCGGTCCCGTAATGTGATAGGGGGCGAGCCTATCGCCATACCGGGCAGTCATTTAAAAAGTATAAATTGCGTATATTACCATTCTGCGTTGCATGTATGACTAAAATTGCACTTGTATTGGATAGATTTTCAATTGTCTGGTTGATGGTCATGAAATGGATGCCTAACGTTCGTCAGAGTAGCGAGTTAGGGTTTCATTACCTTAGGCAATTTACTGCTAGAATTAATCACTTTGTCGGAAGAACAACACAAACATTATGATAATATACCTTATCATTGAATATGTATGAACATGTTATATTTGAAAATAAAATACACATGGAAACGTAAATACATTGTTAAAAGAGTATCCTTGTGTACATAGGTTCAAATCAACAAACATTTTAGAAATAACACGATTGGTTCTCATTATCAAAACAATGCCCTTTCCTTTGATCGTTCACTTTAAAAATATATTTCTGTTTAAACATAAGAATGGTATACCCCAAGGAGGTTTCATACCTTTCAATAAGGTGGTATTTTTATGAACGAACAACAAAGCAAGGTTAAATATAAGATGCAGTAAAGGCGAAGATTCCAGTGCGTCGAAACAAAAGTATGTAATCGGTTCCCGTCACGTTTTACCAAAACGATGAAGCAGGCATATGATGAGCAGGTAAACGGTACACATCGCTTATAAAACAACATTTAAAAGTTACCCCTTTTTTGTTACCTACAACGGGCTTGCTCTTATTAACGGGTTACATCTATTTTGTTCCATGATGCGTAAACTAAGCCAGTAAAATAAAACTTTGCACATAATTTGCGAGTTAACCACTTTCGAATTACATTATTGATGGTGTTGTTTCCAGTTCGGCATAGTTACCGTGAAATCCATGAATAATGAGCAACAAATTACGGTGTCATAATAGTTTTTGTCAACAATTAGAAGTTTGGCCGGTGTTCTTTAAAAGGAAACACGATGTGTTAGAGTAATAATGCTAATCCGATAATTTTATTTCTAAATTAGCTGTTGCCTCCGCCTCCGCCCGCGAGTAAGTTATATTATACTATTTATAAAATCATTTCATCTCTTACAACAACTCTTTGCATAAGACAGATTTTCGTTCAAACGGGTATATCTTTTGATCGAATTCACCGATTTAAATGAAATAAAGACTAAATGTTACCTCTAGATACACTCTTATTTTAATTTCAAATCTTTTGTCGTAATACAATACTTCGGACGTGATGCCTCGACAGACAGACAGTAATTACAAAAACAATTGTTTTAGGTTCTATATCGATAATATAACACGTTACAATCAAAATTTCGGCTTTGCTACGCCCTGGCATTGCAGAAGTCTTTGTGCGGCGGTGTCTACTTACCATTAGGTGGACCGTCTGCTCGTCTGTCTATCCTGCAGTAAAAAAATTGCAAAAATATGTGTAGGTATATGTAATGTACATTAAGTACAGACAAAGTGCCTCTTCAGCTTTATTATAGTGAGTATAGATGTAAAGCAAAATGAAGATTTAAATTCATTGATATTACTCGCACGCGTGTAGCCGCAAACAAACTTCTATATGCGTCATTGCGTTAAATAAGCGGCGCGGCGGTTAAAAGCTCCTATTTAATATTCGATATTACACTTGCATTCTCGAAACATTTCCTGGCTTATAATTCGAAATCCAACGGTCACGTTATGAAGATGACCATCACACCGCAACGGTTGTATCGTGTGAGAGCGGGAGAGAGCACGACAGGCTTGCGTCAACGGCCCGCCTCAGCGCTAGAGCCGGCATTTATCGGCGCGCATTCCCTGTCTTCGCGCGTTCCTATCACGGATTCCGTATATGTGTTTCGCGAGTGTATAGTGAATACCACTTGTGACTGTTACGGATCTTTTTGTCATTCAACATGGGGCCGCTTGTGTTGTTAGTGATGTGCTTGAGCGTCGCCGCAGCCGATAGAAAAATGACTGTCGCCGAAAAGTTGCAAGAAGATGCGGATCTGTCTCAGGTATTCGAAACTTTAAGAACTGCTGCGATATTTTCGCTGATTATATAGATTAAGCTACATTATTTAGCAATGTGGAAATGTTTGTTTTTAAAATAAAGTATAAGTTATTAAAGCTAAGATCTCATGTTTTTGTATACTTATGCAAAGTCAGCACGGAGGCACGTTTTGGCCGACGCATTTCGCCGTGAACTTGTTTACCTACACAAAACCTGTTTTTTGATAAGCTTATTGTTATTATTAACGTCAAATTTTATGTATGTTCAAAAACTCTACATCTTTTTAAATCTGTGTGACCAGGTTATAGCCACTTACACCTACATTACAATCACTTTCGACTGTATTTAATTTTGTAAGTAAAATAATAGAGCCTCTACCTCCTTTCTTGGTAATCCAAATCCTTTGTTGGTAGCCTTATCACGTTGAACCGCCTAAGCTCATTTTAATACAACTTAGCCCCGAGCGGGGATTCTATATCGGCAATAAATTATAATTAAATTGTATTTATAGTATCAAATTTTATATACGTTTCTCATAAGGCCACACGTATTAAAATTATCTAACGTATGTTAAACGTTTTTTTATGGAAGAAAAGCTCTATGTACATTGTAGAAATAAATTACTGTCTGATACTGACTTTTTCAATTTGCATTTAACCCTTAACAGCTGTGTTTAATTATAGTGATTTAGATTTGCAATCGCTGACCATCTGCCTTTGAACTATGACTCACTTAGCACGGCGTTCATCGCTGGTTTTCCAGTTTATGATCATGTCCTACACAAGTTGATACGCTACATTACTTTCACCGACGTAAACCGTTATAATGTCTATTCCCGTAAATGCAAAAGCAATTAGTACTTATCTTGTGAAATGGCTTCAAGTAATTTATTAATTATAATGCCTACATTTCAGAAAACAAAGACTGGCGCATTTAAAAGCGTTATAGCCTATAAAGTTTATAAAATGCTCATAAAATCCTACCCTTTTCAAGAAAGGGTGCGCTAAATAAAATTTTAAATACTTTAAGGAATTATGAAATAAAATGAGAACGTATAAAATGGAGGAGCGGTGAATTATGGAATATGTTAGTCCCGGTGGCAGTCTTCCTTAGATCAATTGATAGGTAAAGAAAGAAAGAAAATAAGTTTTATTTAGTCACACAACAGCACTTTGGATAACACACATATTTAAAAAACACAAGGACAAACACAAGGTACCTCTACCTTAATTTCGGGTATTTAATAGCCGTACTATAGCAGCGATAGCCTAGTTGGTTGCGGTACAGACTGTCAAGATGAAAGTCGTATGTTCGAAACCCAAGTGGCACACACCTCTGACTTTTCTAAAGTTATGTGTGTATTAACTGTTATCGCTTGCTTTAACGGTGAAGGAAAACATCGTGAGGAAACCTGCATATCTGAGAATTCTTATACGAATTTCGAAGGTATGTGTAGTCAACCAACCAGCATTAGGCTAGCGTGGTGGACTAAGGCCTAACCCCTCTCATTAGTAGAAGAGGCCCGTGCCCAGCAGTGGGACAATGTTTAATACAGGGCTAGTAATATTATTAATGGAAATTGGTTATTCGATAAAAACAAATACAAAAGTAATGATAACAACAGCAAGCTAAATCGATATCTTAATGACACAGTTTTATTTACAACAATACTTTCCAAGGTTCATTATTCTTTTATTTATTGTTTTTACCCGACAAAAGGAAGATAATATAAGTTTGACCTGTTTGTTTTGCTGTTAATCTGCATGCCAGATAAAAAAAATATTATTTACTAGCTGTTGCTCGCGGCTCCGCCCGCGTGGAGGTTATTTTCGGGAGCAGAAGTATACAATCCAAGTAGTTATTTTTTCTTGCAATTAAAATAGCCTGATGTTTCTGTACCTATTTCTATAATTCTTTTTTTATTAAATTAAATAGGTAATAATGTTAACATTTATTAATTAGGGATGATTGAGAGTGTTATAAACGTAAGAGTAGACAAATATAATCAGAAATCTCCGAACTGCTAAGCTATCGGGAGTTACACGTGTTATTGTGAGTCAACCATAAAATATAGACATTTGCTGTCGTGGAATATTTTTTATATAATTTTAAGGAGAACATTTCCGTCATACATGATTTCTGTGTAGCTTTAACTATTAAGGCTGCACACGCGACGGAAGCTTAAAAAATGGAGTAAGTTCTCCTGTTTTCCTAACATTTCCCTTCACTGCTCTGCTCCTATTGATCGTAGCGTGATGAAAAGTATACTATAACCTGCCCAGGAGTATGAAGAACAATTATACCAAGTTTTGTTGAAATTCGTCGAGTGGTTTTTGTTTCTATAACGAACATACAGACAGACAGACAGACAGACAGACAGACCAAAATTTTACTGATTGCATTTTTGGCGTCAGTATCGATCACTAATCACCCGCTGATAGTTATTTTGGAAATATATTTCATGTACAGAATTGACCTCTCTACAGATTTATTATAAGTATATAGATTAACCTCGATGTCCAGCGTTCCACAACAGCGCGATTTTTTAGGCATTTTCTGCCTCGCACAACCACTCTGTGGAACCAGCTGTTGCCGGCGGTCTTTCCGAACCGTTACGACCTGGGAACCTTCAAGAAGAGAGCGTATTCTTTCCTGAAAGGCCGGCAAAGCATTTGCAAGCCCTCTGGTGTTGCAGATGTTCATGTGCGGCGGTGATCACTTTCCATCAGGTGGGCCTCCTGCCCGTTTGCCCCCATGTACCATAAAAAAATGCCTCTATCGAATCTGTAATTTTAAGTAGTAAGTACAGCTAAAGCATGTAAATTCTAATACAATTATCCGATCGAGGCATGAGTGCTGTTATTCATTATATATAATTTTTGATCTGATTTGTTAAATGGGTAATAAGATCATGTATATTGGGTTAGATATGAATATGTATCCAGAAAAATCATCATCATCATCATCATGTCAGACGAAGGACATCCACTGCTGGACATAGACCTCCCCCAAAGAGTGCCACAATGACCGGTCCTGCGCCAACCGCATCCAGCGGACTCTCGCGACCTTTACCAGAAAAATATTATAAGGAAATCCGTGCCTTGAATGTAATTTTCGAAATCAGGAAGTGGCTTACTCACTAACACACTTACACACACTAATAAATAATAACAAAAAAAATAAGATATTGGACTGATTATTAACCCTAGAACTAAAAACCGGGGTAGCTATCTACCCCAAGTAAACTATGTACTACATTTCTAAGTTAGTCAGCGGCATTATCAATTGAAATCGATTTTTCATCAACTAAACCTTTATAAAATTTAATTAGCTCTTCCACATTTTCTTTGGCATGTAAAAATAAAGTGCTTATGAGTCAGATTACTGCTTTCAGAACGAATTAATGACCAAAAATCCCATGGGGTAAATATTTACCCCGGTTTGTAGTTTACAGGTAAAAAAATGGGTTTGTAGTTCTAGGGTCAAATTAAATTGTATACGTCTAAGTTTTAATTTGCTGTACATAACATCTTAAACACCCTTGGAACATATAATGTTATTTACTTACATTTTATTAGTATGCCTCTTTCGTATCCAAGGGAATTGATATAGGCGAAAATCTAATAAATGTCATTATGAATGGCGACTCCAAATATTTTATTTTGTTGTCACGATTCACCTATTTTGGTCCTAAACGTGACATGAGGGTACGATATTGTGACAACGTCATATCTTAGAACTCTATGAATATATAATGAATAATATTCAATAAAATATGTATTATTTACCAGGTCCGGGTGTGATATTATTGTTAAGGTTATTTACTTTAAGTTATTCAAAAGCTGACGAAATATGTATCTAACAATTTAGGTTTTTTTAGTGCCTGGACAGGCAGACGAGCAGACGGGCCACCTGATGGTAAGTAGTCAACGCCGCCCATAGACTTCTGCAATGCCAGGGCACAGCAAAGCCGCTGCTTACCATTAGGTACTAGTTACTACGTTGGACTACATCTAAATTGACTTGATTAGTAATACGTTACTTAACGATTACTTGGACCTCTGCCTAGCCACTGACAATAACTTGTCCGTGAAGGAAACACGATGACGCTACCAGAATTAAGACAATAAAAATAATCAAATCAATCATCGTTCGTGAAGCAAATTCATGAGGTGGCCGATCATAGGAGACAATGGGGATAGATGCTCCTCACTCATAATTGACCCGTGCGTCTCAAATGGTCACATCCGTTTGTCTTATGACGGTCCTTTGTACATTTATTTTATCAATGAACGGCTCTCATTACTGCCTCGAACGTTAAGCGATTAAATACTTCACCAATTGAAGCACAGGCCAAATCACAGTTACTTTGACTCATGAAATTGCCTAATTAAATGCGCATGTTTTAACTTGAGAAATTGGTATAATATGAAATTCCTTTGCGTTTCTTTTATGGACGTCTTGTACAAATGAACGTATTTTAATGGCAGGTTACTTAGACGATTTTTTTTAAATGTTAAATATTATGTTATGTTTGTTTTGAATTGCGTGTTGTTAATAAAAACATAATCATGATAACAAATTATAAAATATAATAAAAATTATAAATACACCCACCAGTTATTTAGGATATTTATTAGCTTTGACACACTATGTCAAATTAGTGTTGTGGGCATCAAGAACTACGAAAGACTACGGTCCGACAAAACCCGGGCTTGAAAACCTGTGTGGGAATCAAACCTGCCATCTCTCGTTTCACAGTCGACTCGGCCGCTGTACCACGAAGGCCGTTAAATGTTTGCATATATTATAAACTACATCAGTATGTCCAATAACAACAAAAATGGAAACATAATTCCATTAAGACTCATCTCATCCCTATTAACCTCGAGAACCAATCAGGCATCGATAATACTCACTTGAACCTTTCGGCTATTTACATCACTAATTTCGTCTAAGATTACACTTACGTTTTTATACACCACGTACGTATTTATATAACATATTTCGCTACTTTTATCACCCTACTTCGCGTCGGCGAGACACAGCTCTGCTCATTAAGAAAGGCTGGTCTTGTTGTTTTTATACGGACAGACTTGTAAAGTGGTGAGAGACCCATTGACTGCAATGTCACACTTTTATGATTCCTATAATTATAACTAAGAAGTAGAAAATTCTGAATCTGTATATATAAAAGAAGAAACTGACTGACTGACTGACTGACTGATCGATCAACGCACAGCCTAAACGGCTGGGGTTAGAGGCTTGAAATTTTGACAGTAGGTACCTTTTATCACGTAGGCATCCACTAAGGAAGGGTTTTTGGAAATACCAACCCTAAGGGGGTAAAATAGGGGATGAAAGTTTGTATGAAAATCCGTCATTTTTGAAGTTAAATTCATGAAATTTTGTATTTAGCATTTTAGTTAACAATAAAAAATATATGTTTCAGGATTTTTGGAAATTCCGCCCCTAAGGGGGTAAAATAGGGAATGAAAGTTTGTATGAAAATCCATCATTTTTAAGTTAAACGCATGAATATTGTATTGTATACTTTTTCTCCCAAACATGACCTCCACGTGGGCGGAGCCGCGAGCAACAGCTAGTACTAAATAATTGTTGTACCATCTGCCAGTTTCCATAGTCACATATCTACGACAATTAAGTCACTTGGTCCTTTAGCATAAAAATACATAGCCAATTCAAAATCTTATGAACTGAAAATGGGATTAGCGATATTAAAATTATAAAGTTTTACACTTCATTTCAGTTATATAATCCTCTTTCAGAGTGCCGCCACGCTACGTCCAAATTGAAGCGTATCGCGCGTTTTCCAGTTACAGATTATTATATAAGATTCAATGTAAATGGTACAGCGGTAACGTCTGATACGCTTTACTGGTTGGTCGTATTAAGACGAAAAACCTTATTAAATTTCTCGTAACCTACAGTTTGGTGTCCCATGTATGTATGTGTAGTATGACAAATAATCGAAATACAGATTAAATTCAAAGCACGTTCATATTTCTTTGCCGTGTTTTACTGCGTAAACAAGTTCCAAAAAGTTTATTGAAACGCTCAGGGCCTGCATTCGGTTTCTTAGAAGTAAAATAAATGAATTATAACTTTGTAGTTCGTTATTACAGTCATCATCATCGGCCTGTAGCAGTCCACTGCTGGACATAGGCCTCCCCTAAAACGCGCCATTTAACCCTGTCTTTAGCTTGTCTCATCCAACTTCTGCCAGCGACCTTTCGCAAATCGTCACACCACCTAGCTGGAGGGCGTCCTACACTACGCTTGCTTAGTCGCGGTCTCCACTCAGTCGTTATTACAGTAAGGTTTCTATACAAATTATCAATATTTATATATTGAAGAATAGCACATAGATTTTTCTTATTGAGAATCTCCTAAATTGTGCTGTTGTTAATATCGCTTCTACTCGTCGTCAGCGACCGTAAATACATTCCAGAAGCATATAAGTGTTCTCGTCTTACTGACTTCCTCTAAATATTAAGATATACGAGTAACCCGAGCGACTGCCAGTAATTCTTAAGCACAACGGTTCCCGTCGTCAATGAATGCACAATATCATTTCATTTCATGATTTAATTTCATCTAAGGAAACTATGATAAAGATTATTATTTAGGGCTTATAAAGATATTACTCGTACATTGTCATATCATGAAAGAACCGCGGCTTAAATAAAAGCTCTTAGCCTTTTTTCGTTAAACTGTTCCTAGCTAACGGTCTGGACCAATGGCTTCTAATACTTCATTTAGTTTATAAATTAGATTTTAGAGAGGAATTTTGCATAATAAACCTGATATAAGTATACATACTGTGATAAATATATATTTTTTGATTAAAGAAGTCTCATATAAATTGTTTCATATGTCACGATCGGCATTCGAGGCTTCATGCGGAATTCTGTAGCGCGGGTTGGAGCAAATCTAAAGTATTTTAATAACTCTTCTTGTCTACCAAATTGGGAGCAACATGCAGAGATGCCTTATACACCGATATTAAATTCCAAAGAATAAATTATTCGTACGTATGTCGTTCAAAGCGTATTTTTATAAAACGATTTCAAAGTTCGGATGTTTTCACTCAGTTCTCCAAAACTTCTAATAATTCCAGTGAATTTTAATTATAAGTATGAATACCTTTCATATGATTGACCTACCTTGAAGTGGAGTTTTATTGGAGATGTTTTTATTCTCTATTAAATCGGGTTAAATTGTAGGGAATAACAAGACCTTTGATGTAGCAAGTTTAATAATTGCCCGATGAAAATGTTGCGGTTCGCCCCTTACTCGCTGTTCTGTGTTATTTTATGGAAAACAAATTCTCCATCTTTATTCTTTCCATTCGTATTGTTTTATCGGGAAATATACTACGACATTATTCCTGTATTCAATTAAATGATGTGTGAAATGGACAGCTGCCGCTTATTAGTTATAAAACAGGACATTACTGAAATAATTAAAAATATTGATACCGTATTGTTCTATAGACATTTTTGTGCCATGAGATAATTAATTAAATGATGTTGTATATAAATTTCGAATAAGTTCATATATTACCGGAATACTGTTACAAAATTTTTGGCAGTGGTTGTTTTAATCGGACCTCCTTAAATCTGGAGGTTCTCAATAGGACACGTATTTTTATGTACTTACGGGATATCTATGCCACTAAATCACTAAATAGTATAAAACAAAGTCGCTGTCGCTGTCCGTCCCTATGTATGCTTAAATCTTCAAAAATACGCAACGGATTTTGAAGCGCTTTTTTAATAGATAGAGTGATTCAAGAGGAAGGTTTATATGTATGATACATGCATAATATTGTAGAGAAACACTGATGTATTTACAGGTTTCTGGATTGTACACCTTTTCTTACAAAATAACCTCCAGGAAGGAACATCTAGTAAATGTATAGTATAAGTATTTCTTTTATATTTCCATCTTTTTTTATTTTTGTTGTCATTCAATTTTGTACTTTTTGATACATCTCAACATCGAATTTGCCCTGGGATGAAGTCTAACTTCATACATTGTAAATGTTTACTTTGTTTTGTAAATGCGTTATCGATTCAGAAAATAATGTAACATTATCTACAGCGTCTTTAAAACACAATATAAACGAAGCCAATAATTGCCAATAAGTAAAAATACATTTACCACTTGCTATCACGGCCACGAGACACTTCCTGTGGTGGCTTCCTGCGTTCCAGAGGTGACGAAGTATCAATTGGTAAAGAATTCAATAAAGGTTAGTTTGCGTTACGTACCTCTGCTATGCTTTCGTATTCAGTCGACGTGCGTTCGACACCTGAGATGTGTATGCCATCTGCTTACATATGTAAACATATTTTAACGTCTCACAGAGACGTGACTATCAGAGTATGTGAACAATGGACAAAAGTTTGAGGATTATGTCAGGAAGGATGCTAGTTCCATGACTACTAATTGTGTGCGTTTTACAAATGAGTAACCGTTTTTAGAAGCAGAAGCAACTCAGTTCATCTGTGAGCTTTAAATTTATAGAGATACGAAAGTATCAAAAAATATATATTTTCATTATATAAAGGAATAGGAGACCGTAACTGCTTTCCTTGTTTATGTCAAGTATGATAACATGCAACGAGGTATTTTGAGTGATTATCTACTCGGCTTGGTTAAAAAGTAATGGTGGATTACTTATCAGATTTACTCAGTTAATGTGTAGTTTTACTTGCACTGATAGATTACCGAAGAAAAAGAAAGCGCACTTGACCGTTAATTATAGATAAGAGACAAATGTAGCATAAATTGAATTTAAGCTTGCGTGTCTCACCGATACGTTCTAACATAATATGTACATCAAATTTACGTAAAAACAGTGTTTACGCGACGCTACTGGAAATGTGACGGTTACTGGTGTTTGTTGCCAGCTAGCGAAATTTAAACGGGGTTTAGCGAATTTGTTGTATGTAGCAGAATGCGCGCGGATTCCTCTTCAAAATTTCCACTACATTTGTTCTTTGCTTAAAACATAAGTTGCATTTTATCCCCTTTGATTAAATGACACAATCCCAGTCACCGGAATTATTCCTTGCCTAAGAATCAGCGCGTCAATGAATAATCTAGTGTTCTAGATGGTCATAGCGGTGGTGATCACTTCCTACTAGGGACTTACTTGCTCCTTTGACGGCTTGCAGCTGTAAAATAAGTTCCTACATACTTTTTACATACATACATATACACTTACGCCTGTAATCCCCGAAGGGGTAAGCAGAGGTATGCCACTGCCTATAACCAATATACTCTGGTTATAACCAGTACACCCATTTTTCGCCGAATTTAATACGGTCCCATAATGTGATAGGGGGCGAGCCTAATGCCATACCAGGCTTAATTCCAGACTCCGGGCTGATACTGAGTAATTCTAAATAGAAAAACCGAATATCACTTTACAAGACCCGGGGATACTCCCCGAGCCCTCAGCACAGCAGTCGGAACGCATGCGCAATTACAACTGCGCAACCTAGGCAGTTCCTACTTTTTAACCGACTTCAAAAAAGGAGGTTAACAATTCGTCGGAATCTTTTTTTTTATGTATGTTACCCGATTACTCGAAGACGCCTGGACCGATTCGAGAAATTATTTTTTTTGTTTAAAAGGGTATACTTCCCAGGTGGTCCCATTGGCACCAAATCAGGATCTGATGATGGGATCTCAGAAAAATCAAGGGAAACCCTAAAATTTTATAGTGACGCATAACTTTTTTTATTGAAGTCGGTGTACTTTTTATGAATTAAAAAACTTTGAATTAAATGTGATGATGAATTTGATGAATTAAAAAATCAGTTAATAAGCCATATCATCATTATGGTCGAGAAAATTAGCTTCAGCATTATATTTGATGAAATAGAGGTGTCGTTTAATTTTGAATACACTTATAAGGGTCGAGTTAGATAAGTTGTAACTCGATCCAAATAATGTTGGGGTCGGAACCGCGACTGACAGTGATGCGGGTGACGTGCACTCGTCTGGTGAATATGAACCTCATACTTCGATTTATGTTTTTATCTATACTTATAATAAATCTGTAGAGAGGTCAATTCTGTACATGAAATATATTTCCAAAATAACTATCAGCGGGTGATTAGTGATCGATACTGACGCCAAAAATGCAATCAGTAAAATTTTTGTCTGTCTGTCTGTCTGTCTGTATGTTCGTTATAGAAACAAAAACCACTCGACGGATTTCAACAAAACTTGGTACAATTGTTCTTTATACACCTGGGCAGGTTATAGTATACTTTTCATCACGCTACGATCAATAGGAGCAGAGCAGTGAAGGGAAAGGTTAGGAAAACAGGAGAACTTACTCCATTTTTTAAGCTTCCGTCGCGTGTGCAGCCTTAATAGTTAAAGCTACACAGAAATCATGTATGACGGAAATGTTCTCCTTAAAATTGTATAAAAATATTCCACGACAGCAAATGTCTATATTTTATGGTTGACTCACAATAACACGTGTAACTCCCGATAGCTTAGCAGTTCGGAGATTTCTGATTATATTTGTCTACTCTTACGTTTATAACACTCTCAATCATCCCTAATTAATAAATGTTAACATTATTACCTATTTAATTTAATAAAAAAAGAATTATAGAAATAGGTACAGAAACACCAGGCTATTTTAATTGCAAGAAAAAATAACTTGGATTGTATACTTCTGCTCCCGAAAATAACCTCCACGCGGGTGGAGCCGCGAGCAACAGCTAGTACATAATATTTTGGATACGTTTAATAGTCTACTTACAGCGAAAATAAATGAATATGAGATGATAAAGAGCTATGGCTAATTCATGAACGTTTTTTTTTATTCTGGCATGGCAAGGTGACCATACTGTATGGTGGTAAGTGCAGTGCCGTTCTGTTAGCGTATCAAGTAGTGAGAGACAACTAATGTAGTTCCTTCACACTAGGCTTAAAAGACCCAGGTTTACAGGAAGGAGGGAACACAGTAGCTGTCAAAGTGTTCTACAGCTTGATGGTGCCGCAAGGATACGAATTTGCGAACTTCTTGGTTCGGGCCGGGGTAGTATACATCACGGAACTGTGTCCAATAGTTTATTAACTCGAATTTAAGTAACGATGAACAGAAATATTCATAGTATGTAAAGTAATAGTGTCCATAGTATATCATAGTTATTTCAACATGAAAATTTGATATTTGGTGTGTGTTTTGGTATCCTTTACTAATGGATGGAGGAATGGATTTAGACCTTATTATAATATTATTATCTTCATTAGCAGAGGGACCGGTGCTCAGCAGGACAGTGTTTAATATTGCTGCTATTATTATTATTTATATTTTATGATCTCATGTCACTTGCTGCTTACCCTGAGTTCATCCTTATACTAACAACATAAGTGGGCTTAAACATATTCATTGTGTCTGATTGAGTACCGAGACTTTACAATTGGCCTAAAGGATAACGTTGTTAGAATTGTAATATTACACCAACATATTTCAGACCTCGAAACTTAACAAAACGCCTAGTCAGGAAATGTTAATAAATAACCAGGTGTCGTAAGAATGTCGGGTCAGGCGGACAAAGTATACCACAGTAAAATTGCCGAAGATACACTACCAAAATAGATCTAAAAAGGTAGCATCATGAACTAAGCATTTTCTTTAGAAAATAGCCGGATTTAGTCTACATAAAACTTTTGGTCAAAGATGGGACACTCTTTTGCTTAGACTTGAACACGTTTATAACAATATTAGTGTATAAATACTTAAATGATGATGAATGAATGAACAATAAAGTCATTTTTAATCCGTGTCAAGTTTCATTGAATAATCAAGTGTAATATTAGAGAACATGTATGTAACACAACTAAGATCTAAGTGAGCAAGCAAGTGAGCTCTGATTTGAAGCCAGTAAAATAAATTAGGCATTATGGAACTTGACATCAGAAAATAACAGATATCTCAAAATAATAGTCTTGTGAAGTACTTTATACAAGGACTAATATTTATCATCCGGAAACCTACTCGTCTCATTATTCATATGAATAAAAAAATATGTACTACCCATTGTCCTACCGTTATTCCACTCCAAGGATATTTCAATTTTATAAAATGATGGATCATACTGCCACATGACTATCTGCCATAATTAGTGTTATAATAATTAAAAAAGCAAAATATCCTATTTACGAAAATAACTTATACAATCCGTCGTTTTAAATTATGAAAAACTATAGAATCACTACATTTTCCCAAGTAATTTAAAAACTATTTAATAATACCACTTATAGCATTAATATTATACACATTGCATTTGATGAAACCAATAGCCTCATGGTACTGTTGCATATATGTTTCTTGCATGCATTGCACGCATTCTTCTGTGCGTCTAATGCGGAATAGTGATGTCAACAGGTACTTTTATATTTATATTATTGGCTCACGTCTAGGTTTGTTGGACAATTTACGATATGCGTACATCAATATTGTATGAACGAATCTGTGCACGCGAATTTAATATTTGATATTATACTATTATCTTTATATACCTACCTAGTCAGGTCATAAATTCTGTCACATGTTTAATATAAAATAATTGAAACAAGTTTATTCATTATGTAACCATTTATATACCAAAATGAACTTAACAAAACATAGATTCTTATGACACTAAAGTTTATTCAAAATGACCTCCGTGATTTTGAATACAGGCCTTCAATCTGCGCGGTCTATCGCAGCACGAACGAGGTCCATGTCAATATCGGCGGCTGCCTTAATCAAGGATGTCTTGAGTGACTCCAAATTGGGATGAGGCTTTGAGCACGCCTTTTCCTCCAAGTGTTGCCATATCTTGTAATCTAACGGATTCAAATCTGGACTGGAGGAGGGCCAGTCTTCGTGCCGGATGAAGTCGATTTCACGCGCCGCCAGCCAGTCTTGTGTGCTCTTCGCTCTATGAGCTGGCGCCGAATCTTGTTGGAATACCCAGTGCCTGTTATTGAACATGGTATGAGAAACAGGTTCCACAAGGTTCGTCAGGACTGTATTTTGATACACAACTGCATTCGTTTTTACACCTTTCTCACAAAAATGTACCTCTGTTAAGCCCCAATAAGAAACTCCCAACCATACCATGAGCGAGGATGGAAAATGACCTCATTGGACACGCGGCATATGGTTGCTCGCTTCTTCACTACTGTGTGCGTACACCTTATCATTTTGTTTGTTGTAGCTCTCTTCTACGGTAAATTTTTTTTCATCTGAAAAAAGAATTTCCCGATATTTTTTTCCCGCGTACCGCTTTAACAAAGCGCGGCATCTCTTCAGTCTCAGGTCCATTAGACGAGCATTCAAACGATATCCTGTTTTTCTTCGATATGCCCGAAGCCCTAAGTCTTCATTTAACACCCTTTTCACCGTGGTTCTGCTTAACCCCATCTGAAGGGCCAACAGTTTCTGCTTACGTTTGGGATTTCTTTGAATTCGCGCCTTCACAGCTTTTATCACTGCTGGAGTCCTAACAGACCGAGGGCGACCACTTCTTGACCTGTCATCTACACTAGAGTCTTCATTGTATCGTTTGATGGTACGATAAACGAATCTTTTGGTTATATTCAAATTTTTCAGTATGTCAAAAATTTGAATTGGCGCGTAACCGCAACGATGCAACGCAATTACTGCAACACGGTCTTCTTTAAGCGTCCACTCCATATTTAAAAATGAGTAAAATTCTAAAAAATATACATTTTTATTTTCATGCACAATTTGAAATTCGAATTCAATAAACTTTTTTGTGGCGAGCATTCTAAAATAAAAGTTTTTACTGTGTGACAATACTTATGACCTGACTGTGTATATAATTTTACTGTACGTGTATGTCTCTGAACTCCTCCTAAACGGCTGGACCGATTTGAATGAATTTTTTGTATTTGTTTGGGTGGGCCCTGGATGGTTTAGAGTCACAAATCAGTCCGGCAGATGGCGCTGCAGTCGGTGTGGCGCTGCTTTTACGGGCAGGACGACGTCTGCCGGGCCCACTAGCATATATATATATCATAAATGATGCTGATATACATTACAAACTCTGTTGGTTTTTACATTTATTGTATCGAAAATCACCTGATTTAAATAAAAATATTTATGTACCTCTTAATTATATCAGAAAGATATAATTAAGAGGTACATAGTCGGCGAAGTGAAAATATATTATGGACATGATGTAATCGGCTTACTTTTAATCCGAATGCTCTTAAAGTATTTTATCATTCGAGTTTTGGATTCAACTAAGTCCGAGCTATGGAAGGATTTGGCAGTGGGTATTTTTGTTGCTAGAACGTAGGTTCAAAGCTCTAGAGATTTCAAAGGTTTAGTGACGTTGGTTTACTTTGCAGCTTGATCATTGCTGATATTCAAATATTTCCAATTTATATTATACGCTGTACCTGATGGAAGTTGCTATGTAAATTTAAATATGTGAATATAATGATGAAACGTCAGTCCATAAAACCATTATTTACATTTATGAAAATTTCACTAAAACTCGTTAGGGATTATTAGCTCCTAACGGGCAGAGTACGAATGGTTCCTCTTAACGTGAGCCATTGAACGTGATGTGCTTGGAGTCTCGACTCGTCTATTGTCTACGGGCATCCTTCGTGTTATCGCATTACCCCGCCTTCCTCTTTTATACAGCTGCATCCCTCGTAAAAAGTACTTAATACGGGAGCCACTTGCTTATCGTGTTTTTTGTTGAAACCGTGCGACATGTACACATTTGACATTTACATTTTTAACATACATACATACATATACACTCACGCCTGTAATCCCCGAAGGGTTAGGCAGAGGTGTAACCAGTACACCCACTTTTCGCCGAATTATTTCGTTTCCATAATGTGATAGGGGGCGAGCCTATCGCCATACCGGGCACAGATTCCAGACTCCGGGCTAATACTGAGAATTTCTAGATAGAAAACCCAATATCACTTTACCCGACCCGGGGATCGAACCCGAGAACTCAGCACAGCAGTCGTAACGCATGCACAATTAGATCTGCGACACCGAGGCAGTCATTTTTAACATTAATAAAAAAAAAATACATTTCACAATACCGTCGAGACTTAAATATATTATGAATGTAGTCTGGGATGGAATGAGTTGTTTGTAATGTTCTAGTATAACTCACATAGTTGTTTATATTTGTTAGACTCAATGTAAATACAAACCATTGTCCACTTCTGCGCTAAATTACTTCTTTGAGAAGTAATTTTAACTAAAAAGAGAAGTTTATCAGTCTGCTATAGACATAAAAAACTGTATAGGACACAAAAACCATTAACTCTGCCGCCCTATTATCTCGTCACTTCTCTTTGATTTTAAAATACGCGCATGGCCCATTTAATGCGTCATCGTGGTTAATTTATAGCCAACTCCCGTTGCCCTTCAGCAATAAAAATCAATGAGCCGGAATCTATATGCCAAAACTTCCACAATGTTAATGTAAGCTGGTATTATTCACGGCGCTTTCTGATGCAGCACGAAGGGATCTCAATAAAATATTCTGAACATCAAGATTTATTTTCTTCGGAATTACAAGGTATAACTAATTATTTTTTATAACATTACAATTGCTCGCGGCCCCACCCGCGTGGAGGTCATGTTTGGGAGAAAAGGTATACAATACAAAATACCAACTTTCATGCGTTTAACTTAAAAAAATACGGGTTTTCATACAAACTTTCATCCCCTATTTTACCCCTTAGGGTTCGTATTTCTAAAAACCCTTCCTTAGAGGATGCCTACGTCATAAAAGGTACCTACTGTCAAAATTTCAAGTCTCTAACCACAGCCGTTAAGGCTGTGCGTTAATATGTCAGTCAGTCAGTTTCTTCTTTTACATATATCTACAGATCTTTTAATGATAGACATTAACACGAAATAATAATAACTAACGTTAACATTTATAAGGTAAATACACACGACTATTTCGTGTAAAGTCGGTAAGATATTTAACAATTCACCAAACATAAAAGAGTATACCCAGTATTTATATGAAGCAAAACATATGGCTATATATATATATATTTACTGACAGCTTTTAAAATTGTGCATCGTAAACTGTACTGATATTTTATGTTTACACTAACAAAATTCGGTATATTTGCCAGCCTGTTTAGGCATTTGCAATTTAAATTTCTAGCCTGCAACTAACGCTGGTACGCGCTTGGAACTTTCGTTTCCTCTATAAAATAAATTCACAAAGCCTGCACTTGAGATCCTATCACTCTTTGTTACGATCGTTCGTTATAAAAGACTTGGCCAATATTTAATAACAATTGTTCGTTTTGCGGCTAAGTAGATCTGAGTATAAAATAAATAATTAAATAAAGACACCCAACAGTCACACACATAGTTCTGACCCACACTAGGTAAAACCTGTATCGTGGGTATCAAGAACTATGAGAGACTACGGTCCCACATCACCCAGACCCGAAACAAATATCTATCTGTCATACAAATATTTGTCTCGGTGTGGGAATCGAACCCACGTCCTCTCGTTTCACAGCCGGCTGCTCGCCCACTGCGCCACGGAGGCTGTCAAAGATAATATATTTTACATTTAATGGTAATACGTACATCATTATATTCGCTAGAACTGTAAAACAAAAAGACTACGAATTGATGCAGCAATTTATACAGTAACAAAACACATGAACATTTTTTAGACTTCTAATAATATTGGCACAAAGAAGTGGCAATATTTTTAAACTTAATCAATTATTGAGTTTTGGAATTAATGAATTTTATTGAAAAATTGATTTTTGTATGTTATAATGAAGAGCTACAAGGAGTTTATTTAATAAAAGGATCGTGTATCTACATTATGAAAATAATCCATTAGTTTTGCTACTAGTCTTATAACTTATTAATTGAACCATTTGTAAAGTGAAAACAGATGTTTTAAGAAAATAAATCTACGCGTCTTGTTTTTGCTATATTTATTTATCATTTTGCAAACAATAGCTAAAGTATTAACAAAAAAGACATTAAGGCTTTATAGAACTTTGTTAACACTAGCGCAAATAAATTACAAATGGTTATCCAGATTAGACCCGGTGAATAACTATCATTGAATGCCATTAAATGTCGTCTAACTAACAAAAAATAAGCCAAAGTACAGGGTATTTGGTGTATAATCCACGGTGGTATTTGTCATAGTTACCGGTTTGGTCCGCATAATAATCTCCACTTTTTTTTGTCACTGTGTGTTTGGGGTATAAAATATGGTTGTTGTGTAACGCTCCATTGTTAATGCGTTAGCTCAGCAACACGTAACATCTGACAATAGTCGATGCACCATTGTTATTGCTAATTGAAAATGCGGGCATAATCGATATTTTCTATAATATATTTTTCAATATAAAAGCCATAATATTTAAACATTGAGATTAACCAAACCGTTGTGGTGTGTGTAGCAGCCCGGTTTTCCGCAGCTGTTGTTTCGATTGGTTTAACAAGGTGTGTAACACAGTTGTTTGTGGTGTGGCATTCTGTAAAAACTAGGTAAATTGAAGGAAACCCCTCAACAGTTGTTCCGGTTTCAAGCGAAATACCCGCTGGGTGCTCCTATGGCTTCGGTTGGGCGCTGACCGCAGCAAATAGCAATGTTACCAACTCGCTTACATCGACCGGGTGAATTAATAATGAACCTTCTTCGCTAACTTAGTTACGCAATATCCTAGGTAGGTATGCGCCTAGGAGATATAAAAACGGCTTATTTATTTGTCCACGGAAAATGTATGCTAATGGTACGCCATTAAACACATTCATTGTCTTTTTGCTTAAAAACGCAAATTGCGCTTTGCGGCGGGCTTGAATGGTTATGTCGAGGATTTAGGAAATGTTTACGTTTAGAATATATTCAGACTGCCAAATTGATAAGTGCTCCAGTTTTAGAAAAGAAAACGACCAAAATAAAAATAAATGAAAGACCTGAAAACCGCAAATAGATATTGCTAAAATGTTTGTGATGTGGAAATATATGATCGCAGTTTTCGTAAAACTACACAGTTTGATTTATTCGGGTCGGTTTCAAATAAATGGACGTTCTGTCTTCAAACCATCAATTAAATGCTCACAAACACATCAATCTGCCGTCGGTTTGTCTTGAGCAAATCTAGTGTTGGGGACAGTTGAACAAGTATTTTATGGATTCGATAACTGATTCAATACAAGGTAGAGGGTAACCTTTCAACATAGGATCCAAAACGAAACGGTTGTAATTCGTGAAATCTATTTTTACTGTTTTATCCGACTAATATTTTAAATGTGAAAGTTCTTTATGTATGTTACTTAATCACGAAAAACGACTGAACGGATTTAGATGAAATTTAGCACACAGATAGTTTATTGACTGGATTACAACCTCAGGATATGTTTTATCCCTGAAAAATTTTAGGCTTCCTTTCGCTGACGAGCGTCGCCGCGTCTTAAGGCGTCTTCCACCGCGCACCCCTCCAACGACTTAACTTCACATACACTAATGCGGGTTGTATACGTAAAAGATAGTGTATAATAAAATCATCATCTATCTATGTAGTAAAAATGGAATAAGTTAGACTTCTAAGATGTACTAGATCATCGTAACTGACAGCATTAAGCATAATGGTTCATTAGTTTAATTATAACTTTGTCTTTATGTATGATTATAACGTTCATCAGAATGTATCTTAAATTCTTAAACTGACTTGCAAAAAAATATTTGAAACTTAACAATTATTTTAAAAAGGTACGTAGATTCTTTCAAGCTTATCAAAATGTTCAACAAAGGGACCCGTTGTCCTCGAGCGGCTCATATTGAATGCAACTGAGCGCGCTACTCAGCCAGCGGCAAATCAAAAGGTCTGTAGGACCAGGCACACTGCGGGCAACGAGCGCCACACATGTTTTATCGTAAGCTTTGATATCTGAGACGGAAATTATATCTTTCTTATGTAAGATATCCGGAACTTTAATTATAAACACTTAATACTTATTTTGAATTCATAAAAAAACTTTTATTATGGTTTCGTATGGCAAATCTTTTTTCAGAATAGCTTTATTTTTATTTAGGTTCCAGTAGGTACTGTTCTTGAAATTTATTACAACTGTGATTATAAAAGATTTTATATTTAAATAAAAACAGATCATTGTATATTACATGTGCCATATTATAATGATTTACTGAATATAATTTAAAACAAAAGATACATCATAGCGACTAAATTAACAATTGGTAACGTGAACTCATCTATGAAATAAATCATTCACCATTTGTGTATAATAACATTTCTTAGGAAATATTGATTATAATTCTGTGTCTCGCAGTGTATGTGTACCTTTACACAGGAATGACTATGCCGGTGGTCTGATATTCAGGCTGCCTCAGTTATTAGTTTGTTATTATCTTATAGACAGAAATAAGCCATTATACCTAGTCAGGTCATAAGTATTGTCACACAGTAAAAACTTTTATTTTAGAATGCTGGCCACAAAAAAGTTTATTGAATTCGAATTTCAAATTGTTCATGAAAATAAAAATGTATACTTTTTAGAATTTTACTCATTTTTAGATATGGAGTGGACGCTTAAAGAAGACCGTGTTGCAGTAATTGCGTCGCATCGTTGCGGTTACGCGCCAATTAAAAATTTTGACATACTGAAAAATTTGAATATAACCAAAAGATTCGTTTATCGTACCATCAAACGATACAATGAAGACTCTAGTGTAGATGACAGGTCAAGAAGTGGTCGCCCTCGGTCTGTTAGGACTCCAGCAGTGATAAAAGCTGTGAAGGCGCGAATTCAAAGAAATCCAAAACGTAAGCAGAAACTGTTGGCCCTTCAGATGGGGTTAAGCAGAACCACGGTGAAAAGGGTGTTAAATGAAGACTTAGGGCTTCGGGCATATCGAAGAAAAACAGGACATCGTTTGAATGCTCGTCTAATGGACCTGAGACTGAAGAGATGCCGCGCTTTGTTGAAGCGGTACGCGGGAAAAAAATATCGGGAAATTCTTTTTTCAGATGAAAAAATTTTTACCGTAGAAGAGAGCTACAACAAACAAAATGATAAGGTGTACGCACACAGTAGTGAAGAAGCGAGCAACCGTATTCCGCGTGTCCAACGAGGTCATTTTCCATCCTCGCTCATGGTATGGTTGGGAGTTTCTTATTGGGGCTTAACAGAGGTACATTTTTGTGAGAAAGGTGTAAAAACGAATGCAGTTGTGTATCAAAATACAGTCCTGACGAACCTTGTGGAACCTGTTTCTCATACCATGTTCAATAACAAGCACTGGGTATTCCAACAAGATTCGGCGCCAGCTCATAGAGCGAAGAGCACACAAGACTGGCTGGCGGCGCGTGAAATCGACTTCATCCGGCACGAAGACTGGCCCTCCTCCAGTCCAGATTTGAATCCGTTAGATTACAAGATATGGCAACACTTGGAGGAAAAGGCGTGCTCAAAGCCTCATCCCAATTTGGAGTCACTCAAGACATCCTTGATTAAGGCAGCCGCCGATATTGACATGGACCTCGTTCGTGCTGCGATAGACAACTGGCCGCGCAGATTGAAGGCCTGTATTCAAAATCACGGAGGTCATTTTGAACAAACTTTAGTGTCATAAGAATCTATGTTTTGTTAAGTTCATTTTGGTATATAAATGGTTACATAATGAATAAACTTGTTTCAATTATTTTATATTAAACATGTGACAGAATTTATGACCTGAGTATGTAACTGGTTCTCGTCGTGGAGTTTTACGCTTGAAAGAATATTATTGACAAATACCTTTGAGATTACTATTGATCCTTAAGTGTATTATTGCGTAGAGATTTATCAAATCGAGCGAAAGACTGACGTAAAAGGGGATTATTCCTATACATAGTTAAAGGTCACACTTAAGTTCTTGTAAAAAGCGAATTCTGCTAAATCGAGGATATTGACAGAACTGATTGAAAATATGAAAACATACAATTTTTATTTTCAATCAAAGAAGTTCGTTGTAAAAGGAGTATGAATGGAGGGTTAGGGAGTAAATCGTTCTACTAACAAGTAGTTCTGAATGAAAACTACAAGTATGGAGCAAATTGAATTTTACACTTTGCTAAAGTCCTAACCGAGGAAGAAAAATATGGTCACACTGTGGAGTGAAATAGAAGTCGTTTGTAGAGATGAAATAGGATATAGTGAGTTTGGATTGAGCGACTGTGTTACACAAAATATAATTGAACCTAATTATAAAGCACAGTCATCATATCCGTTATTTATGGTTCACCCTAAAACTTAAAATTGATTTTTACTATAACTCAGGTCTTATCTACAAATATACAACCGTCGCGTCTTTTTAGACCCTTAGAAGTCTTATAAAGTAAACAGTACCCATAATTCTCTACCAAACAAATATTTACATTGTAAAAATATTTACCTGAGATTCTTGTATACAATGTTCACGGTTTAAATTACCATATAAATCTAGAAAGTATTCACGTTATACGGTGCTTTGCAAGAAGGCAGTCACTGAACGTAGCTCTCCACCGTAAAGTTGATCATAAAATCAAATACAATACACATGAGTCTAAAAGGCGAATCGGAGAACTTCGCAAAATACGATCAAGTTACAATACTAGTTCTAGTACAATGATATATGTATATTTTACCAAAACAAAAGACATTTGTAGTTACAATATTTATTTTATCAAAACATTCAGGTATTTATTTACTTAAACCTTATTGTTTACTAGAAATATGTATATTAGGGCAAATTATGTATATAATTTACCTCTATACACTAACAATACACGTCGAGATATATTAGTAGTCTTTGCTGTCTGTGTGTCCATCAATTTGTTTGCAGATCACGCAAAAACAGCTGAACAGGTTTCGATGCAGGTTTCATTATTATGTTAATCAAAACTCCAAGAAACATATAGGCTACGAAAACTATTAATTATCCCAGAAAAAGATTGTAACGAGATGGAGTGGCAATCTAAACCTAGTCTTATATAATAATAAATTAATAAAACTGTTAGTTTTATTAATGTATCCTAACTTCAATTTATAGAATCTGAACAGCTATTCCACGGCTTTCGAGGTCAGAGATTTATTTAAGGATTCCAGTAGAATTACGCACAAAAACACTTCGGGTCAGTACCACCATTTAGTTCGTCTATCGGATTGATTGGTTCAACATATTACGATAGTGCCGTGTCGCGCCGTGTGGCTAGTAGTTAGAATCAATTACAATCTAAGACGTACAAACACGGGTATGACGACATATTGTGTTGTTACTTATCACATTATTTATTTATAATTAAATAGCACAAAAGCTTACATTGGAAATACACTAAGGCGCTTAAGTGAAAGAATTAAATACTAAGAAGTGCTAAAATTGGACAACAAAAATAAAAAAATCCAAATAAAAACAATTACTTTTTTTATCCTGGCACTGCAAGTGACTACACAGCACCTGATGGTAAGCGCAGTGCCGTCCAATTAGAGTATCAAGTAGTGAGAGCCAATCTATCCCCCGCTACTCAACACAATCATGCCGGGCTGCTTCTTTACACCGCGCCATGAGCAAGAAGTTGAAGAAGCGGTCGAGGGTCTAGTGTCAAGAGTATTCAAAATGGCCAAACATCATACCCCATCTCTAGATCCCCGACAAAAACCGGATGGCTTGCGTGTGCCAATATGGCGGGTTTTACACCCTGTGTACGGTGGTCGCTATCCGGGCGGATATGAATATCCTAAAACCAGCAAAAGACTGACAGACTATAGACTATTATGTCTTCCGATGGAATTTTATACTTTCGAACTGTTTTATTACATTTCCTACTTCACTGATTTATTAAAATTACAAAAAAATGTAACACTAAAATTACTCCCAGTTGTCTTAGATGTATTTATAATATATTCAATATACTGTTAATATATTTTGCTTATGTAATATCTTTACAGATGTCCATAACCATCATCCATTCAATAATAAACTGGGGAATGGCGATCCGTAATAGCCCTATGACTAAAACATGATATTGGTATGATTGGAGTATCTAAGATTTATAAGGGTATGGAACAAAAGACAAATGCAATATTTCTTCTACGAATACGATCACTCGGCGTATTCTGTATATAGCTTTTAAAGAGATTCCCCGTCTGACGAAATTTAATTCCAAGCTACTTGCATTAACATCACTGTTGAATATTTTATAAAGCACATTTGAAGTGAATAAATAGTTAAAGATAACTGGTTGAGTCTGGAGGTGAAATGCTTGCTTAAAAGCGAATTTCATTGTTCATTCACTCATCCAAAGTTTGCCGTTCAACTACTTGTCTTTGTCTATTTTCTAGTTTAATACACGGCTGAGAGAATATGAGCCGTTAGAACCAAAGTTGGCAAAGTAGGTAGTTGGAAAAAAATGAAAACATTATATGGCAATGTAGGAAATTAAAATCTGCATCGACTAATGCAATGTTTTATAATTAATGGCTATAAACCCTTCTAAAACACAAAACAAAATTTGCTTTAAAACCAAAGTCGGTAATATTTCACTATCAACCAATAAGAAACGTCTGTCAAGTCAACAATCCTATTTCTCATGAAGTTAATGACCAATGAAAAATGACAAATTTGGCAGTACAGTACCTAACAAAGGTGGCCATCTTACTTTAGTTAGGACCAAACTCGGCAATCTAGTTTAATAAGTTTTTTCACGGTGAAGCTTAATTTTTTATGCTTGTTGTTGTAATTGAATAAATTAAATATCTCCTCAGATTAAAATAAAATATTCAGTAAAACTGTCTATTGACTTAAACAATAGTTAATAGTTTTTTTTAATTTTCCATAAAATAAGTCGGCTCTACTTTGGTTCTATACGACTCATATGTGTGTTATCTGGGATGACGATAAATGCAACCTTCTTTGATGTTGTGAAGTTGGTAGGGACTGGCCAGTAAATTGTTTGAGTATGGAACATAAATAAATAATATTTAAACGACAGTGAATGTATCGTTCGAATAATAATATGGGACTTACGTGTAATGTGGAGATATAAGAAGTGAAATACAATCAATCTATAACATGTTTTGATTGTCATGTTTAAATTTCGAATTTATCAATGATAAAAAAATAAAATTATTTAACATTAATTTGTAAGTTTAATGCAACACATATTGAATTGTTATCACATCAAAATAGAGAGTTACGACGGGAATATTTAGTTTTTTGGCATAAGTCGTTGTAATTGAATAATACTTCATTTTATTTTTTTAATTCTTCAATACATTATGGCTGATTGCATTACTAAACTTAATTTGGTATACAATATGTTATATAGATAGTAAATGTAGCCACAAATGAAGGCCCTTATGTTTCATTCATTGCGAATGCAGTAGCTTGTTATCAACAAAACAAAGCTGCCAGATTGTTCGTACAAGTTTAATCAGTACCTTTCAACCTTTCGAGGGTCGGACGCGGCCATTAACACTGCAAGTCAACAGAATACTGCCGATGATTTGGCGCTTGCATACATTATGCACGATGCGACATATGGCGCATTAATACTTGGTCAGATTTTGAATTTAATAAAGATGGTTCGACCCTTTTGTCATGATTATATTTACATAATATAGTGCGTTTTAAAGCTGCACATGACTATGTAACACGTAGCAATAAATTAATTTCAATTTTTTTGTTATACCATGGTGGTGGCAAACAAGATTACGGCCCACCTGATGGTAAGCGGTTACCGTAGCCTATGGACACTTGCAACACCAGTAGGGTCACATGTGCGTTGCCGACCCTTCAGAACGAATTGCGCAACTTTAAAGTTACTGAAAGACCTCGTAAGTTCTCAATTGAATTCTTCTAGTGGGACGTGGTAGTATCTAGGACGACACCCACTTACTGTTAAGCCACTGTCATTTATGCAAATAACACATACTTATTTAAGAAATAAACGTAAACCCTATAAAAGTTTGTCAAAAAGAGGTAGACATAATATATAATAATGGTTTTCCGTAATATCTTACAGAAAACCATCGTGGAGCAGTTAGTTAGTTAGTAATTGTTGCCTATTTTACGGTTCACTATGATTGCCAAATTCTCAATGACAGCCTCCGTGGCGCAGTTGGCGAGTAGCCGGCTGTGAAACGAGAGGCCGTGGGTTCGATTCCCACACCGGGACAAATGTTTGTGTGATAGACAGATATTTGTGTCCGGGGTCTGGGTGTTGTGAGACCGAAAGTCCCTCGTAGTCCCTGATATCCACTATACAAGACCCGTATCTTATTGTGGGGTCGGGGCTATGTGTGTGACTATTGGGTGTTATTTTTTTAATAAATTACCCCTCACATTATTTTTTTATGAGCCATTCCATTGATCTTCAAGATTTGAGCGCCGTGTGCTCATAAAGAAAGCTATGAAATGCTACGACTGTGTGATTTCGTGCGGTCAATGTTTATTAATTACGATGACATGACAATGACAGCCTCCGTGGCGCAGGCGGCGAGTAGCCGACGGTGAAAGGGGAGGCTGTGGGTTCGATTCCCGCATCGAGACAAATGTTTGACAGACAAATTATTGTTTTGGGTCGTCCCTCGTAGTTCTTGGTACCCACGATACAGGTTTTATCTGGTGTGGAGTCAGGTCTAGTTTACTGATGAGTGTTTAAATATACATATATATTATAACATTATGGAAATAATGTTAAAACTAGTAAATATGCAAAGTTTTGTATTTAATCAGAAATATTATTTAGGTTTATATTGTGTATCGATAATTTTTAATTTGGTGCTGTCAATGATAGATGAATAATTGCATAACCGTTATCGCACATTTTATTTGTAACAATAAAGAAATAGTCTGTGTGTCATAGTCCACCGCACTCATCTTATGCGGGTTGGAATTTATCTTAGTACGTTTCGCCAGTACCGCTCTCGGAACTCAATAATTCATTAGAAGATACCTAATATATTTTACGCAACGGGATGTCTGCTCCCCACTGATCTTACGACAAACCCCTGTAATACTAAAATGATTAATCACGCTGTTTGCAATGGCGGTACACGATTTCCTGGGAAAACTTATATAATTTTCCAAATAATAACAACGAGTGTACACAGTCAATTAGTAATTCATTGAGATAATTGAATACCCTAAAACACAGCAAATAATTGACACAGATATGATTAAATATAAAGAAATGACATTGCAAAAATTGTCTAGTGCAAATGAAGAGATGTAGGTCATTGACCTGATGTTGATGTTACTACAGACGTTCATAGTCACCATCTTCTGGCGCCGAAAAGACTACGGCGACGTCGCGACGAACCGGCGCCAGCGTGTGCTCTATTCGGAAAATCAACGACTTTGCTCAATTTATTTGGATATAGAAATCTGGCATAAAATATGTTCATTACAAACAAGGCAATAGAATTAAGAGTTGTTCTTATAATGCTCAACATATTTTTGGACTCCTTTTGTAATAAAAGTAGAGTTTTGTAATGTCACTTCGTAAAAAATCAACCACAGACTAAAATTGAAGTAGTATATTTGCTATTGGTAATACGAAAACAAAATTCCAAACACAAATGGAACCATCTTGTCTATGTTAATAATTGTAAAAAGTTTATTCGAATGCGCCACACAGCTCTCTACGACAATAAAATTCAATCACTTAATTTAATAAGATTTTATCAAAAGAGCTTTTTAAGTCTGCGCACACTTCAACAAGTCCAAGTAAGGTTATATTAGGTAATATGCATAAAGACGGGCGCTTAATAATATCTACGGCCTTCACGTAAGATTTTTTTTTTGCCATCTTAGGTTAGTATGTAATGAATTATTATTAAATAGACGTTTTCGTTGAAGAGTTTTATATAACATTTTCATAAAATCAACAGACAACCTTCTAAAATCTACCTGAAAAAATAAGTTTATTTTTATAGTTTTTGACTATTACATACATACACTCACGCCTGTAACCCCCGAAGGGGTACGCAGTGGTGTAACCAGTACACCCACTTTTCGCCGAATGTCGGTCCCATAATGTGATACGGGGCGAGCCTATCGCCATACCGGGCACAAATTCCAGACTCCGGGCTAATGCTTTACCTGACCCGGGGATCGAACCCGAGACCTCAGTACAGCAGCCGTAACGCGTGCGCAATTACAACTGCGCCACCGAGGCAGTTTTTGACTATTTTAATAGATATACGTTTGCGTCTTAGAGTAGGCAACCAAAAATACTCTAAGCATTCCGTAGGTGTATTGTAGCTGCATAAAAATTCTAACAATTATATTCATACATTTTATATTTTGTTCGGAAATATTAATAAATACTAAATCGTTTAAAATTCCTAATTTAAAACATCGAAGAACAGTTTTTTTTTACTTTTGTACGAGTTCAAAAAGCATTTGGCTAAATACAGTTCAAATGCTGAAAGCCTGATAAAACAATAACTAAGTAAGTACTAGAAATAATAAAATAAAACTGTAGGCTTTGCGAAGGTATTTGAATGATTCCGAAAGATTTCGTTCATGACGGGTCGGATTTGTTTTATGGGCTGATTCAGCGTAAGTAGAACGATTGGCACGTACGTCTAATAGCCCTATCGATATCTTTATATCCCACAATCCAACCGATTCCTTTTGGCAAAATCGTACAAGTGATACCTTCTATATACATGAGATCGCCCTAATCGTATTGCGCTTTTGTATAACATTTCGAAGTTCCCTTTGGTGTTTCCTTTTTCTATGTTTCATTGTTTATGTGGAGAAATGTAATTGCTTCTTAATTTATTGCGTTATTTGAAAAACATAATTATATATCATATTTATAATGTATTTATTTTCTTAACTTATTTAACACACTGCACATTTAAAATTATTTATTTAGGTTTAAAAGCATTTGTCGGATCTTCATTTTAAAGGCACAAGGATTTAAAGACATTATAAATTGGAGTGGGAGCGCATTTCATAGAAGAACCTACAATAATAAATTAAAATAAAATATAAAAACACTATAGCAGTGATAGCCTAGTTGGTTGCGGTACGGACTGTTAAGACGAAAGTCGTATGTTCGAAACACAAGTGGCACACACCTCTGACTTTTCTTAAGTTATGTGTGTATTAAATGTTAATTATCGCTTGCTTTAACGGTGAAGAAAAACATCGTGAGGGAACCTGCATATCTGAGAATTCTTATACGAATTTCGAAGGTATGTGAAGTCTACCAATCCGCATTAGGCCAGCGTGGTGGACGAAGGCCTATCCCCTCTGATTACTAGAGGAGGCCCGTGCCCAGCAGTGGGACAATGTTTAATACAGGGCTAGTATTATTATTATATATAAAAACACTGCATATAAAAAAATTGATGAAGATAATTATATAACGCAGACTGGAGCAATTCGTATTGAATGGATTTTTTAATTTAGTAAAGCTTTGTTTAATATTAACGCTGATGTGCACTTTAGAAATGTCTTAGAAATAAATAAATAGGGAGACTGGCTTAAATAGTGCTTTTGCACTAAAAAAGACTGCAAATAAAATCTGTAATGACAATTATTTAACGCTGACTGGAGCAATTCGTAATGAATTATATTTTTTAATTAAAACTCTGCAAGCAAATGTCGCTAAGCAGCAAGGTAAGGCTCTGATTGCGCCGCAGTTTATGTGCCAACAAAGAAGCTTAACAAAGTGGAACATTTTCCCTACTTTCTCCCTCATTAATTAGACGCATTTCAACTACAATAATATCCATTTTATAATTGTATCCGGAAATTAAAAAGAACCGCATAAAAAAAATTTGATCATCTCCGATTCTTAAAGTTGTTGTAGTTAGCATCTGTGATGGATTGTATTATTGGGTTTTTGGACATTATACTTAATTTCTATTTACTGTTTTTATTAAACTAGCTAATACATGCAAGCTCAATGTAATTACTTCAGCTATAATTTGTAACTTCAATGAAGTAATTTTTCAATTCATGAATTTGTTATATAGTAAGTTACGCAATGTTTTCGCCAATTAATGTAGGTTTATCTTGATTGTACCATATTTTGATTAGGATATCTTGACGAAACACAAGGGAAAGGTTTAATTAAATCTATGATTGCATTCTTTACATATTATCTTAATTCTTAAAGATCTTTACGTACGAATAATTTCGTTGATGGTAGCCATAAAATTAATTAATTTTATTTTTGTTTCCCTTTCATTCCATGGGTCATTCCAAACCCATGAAAATATTTTTATAATGTATGTAAATATTGAGAACTAATGAAATAAAGATAACAGCTTGAAATAAATTCATCAGCTCAAATTTACATCGCCTATATAACAACAAGCTAGAAAATCTGTGGTCGTATTCTGCTTTTAATTGGGGATGTGATTTATCACAATTCGTGTTTTAAATCGCTAACAAGAACACAGGATGAAATATAGTTTAACGGAGTAGAAACTTTTGTGTCGCTACAAATACATTATCCCTCGTTATCTTTTTTATTTATCTATTGCTTTTGTGCCATAAATAAAGTTTAGGCAGGGGTCTAATGTAAGCAGTAGGTCGTTCTGAAAAAGCAAATAGATTTTATTAATTGCAAATGTTGTTTACTTTATTTATGTTTAAGGTGCCTTTTGAATTTGTCTTATCAGGTTATTTCCATAATATACTTATTTGTGTATATGTAATTGTTCAGTAACTATTTAATTTACGAAATGTGTAATTTCGATTTCGTCACACAAATAGATGTATACATAAGAGCTTACCGTATATAGTATAATACTCTTTGCATAAGAGCAATGTTTAATATGGCGTTTAAAATTATATTTATTATTATTATATTATATTTGTATATTGAATAGACCTTCCGTCGCTAACAGGTGCGACCTACACTCCCACGTGCATAATATTTGCACAAGAGAAATTAATATTTAATAAATAACAGGTAATCGCTTTCTATACTTTGAAAATATTAACACAGTGGAGTATTGTTACCAATCGTTCTTTCGATGAATATTTTCCTACAAAGAGTTCCATTGAAATTTAACAAAAGCAATATTTGAACACGAAATTCTCGTCGGTGAGTTATCCCTTTAATGTAACGCTCTCGCAGAATTCGTTACAACTTTCCATTTTCGCCGTCACTCATTCTGTCTGGAGAATTCGTGAGAACGAATTTGTCAAATTGAATTACAATTTTATGCTCTCAATTACTTATCAAACATTTGATTTTTATAGGCAATCATAATGTTACGTCGGTGACTGAAATTCTTCTGGCAAGGAATGAAAGGAGATAAGTTTTATACAGGCGTACACCCTTTTCAACCCTTAATGGTGGAAGGGCCTGTTCTATTATGTTTGAACATTGAAATAATTTTTCGTGAAATAAAGTAATACCAGTCTTTTTAATATTTAGCGGTCAATTTCGTCGAGTTCTTGGGTTCCATCTTTCAATAATTATTTCTACTAGAACTCTGTGCATTTAGAATGTTTAAATATTGCATACACACGTGTGTAAACTATCTATTACCTTCATTATAGCAAACACTCCTTATTTTATTACCAACATTACGTTGGTAGTAGGATATTCATATCCACCCAGATAGCGACCACCGTACACAGAGTATAATACCCGCCATAATGGCACACGCAAGTGTGTCGTGTTCCGGGGTCAGCCAGTGTACATCCGGTGTTTGTTAGAGGTCAAGAGTTGGGGCACGATGTTTGGCCGTCTTGCGGCCGTCTGAGTACTCAGACACTAGACCCTCGACCGCTTCTTCATATCCTTGCCCCATGGCGTAGTGTGAAGAAGCTACAAAGCAGGCCGGCATGATTGTGTTGAGTAGCGAGGGATAGATTGTCTATCGTTACTTGGTACTCTAACTAGACGGCACTGCGCTTACCATCAGGTGCACTTTGCCGTACCAGGATAAAAAAAATCGGTTGGTTGGTTAAATCTAAACCCTGTATAGTGTATATCGATACACTATTGATACTCTTAATAGCCTGGTGGTAATCAACTGCTAGTCTCTGTAATAAGGATTTCATAACAATTTATCCATAAACAGTATTATGGTCCCAACCAAATATTTACTATTCCAGAATTTGAATTCATAACCAGTTGCGTAGTTTATGTTTATTATGATTGTTTAAGAGGTGTGTTTATGGATTAGCAATGTGTTATCGTTTGAAAATGTTTGTTTGCATTACCACACCAAGATATTAAACAAACTATCACATGTTGTGAACCAATCTTGACATGTGAAAACAGACACTAATGGACAAATACTATTGCAATTCCTAAAAATTGGTTATTTTTAACCACTATTCGTTAAATAGTGTGATCCATTCCTGAAAATCGATAAACTAAATATGTAAACTACATTTTAGTTTAACTTTACATTCTTTTAGGTTTCTGTGGAAATTTCTATTGTTATCTATCTATCTAATCATGTTAGTTCTACTAAACTCCCGTTCAATTATAGAACATATTCAATCAAAAAAAATCAATTTGAAATGTTTTATGTAAAACTATTTTCATATCTATGCATAATCAATTACAATTGGTTGATATTTAATACATTTGTTATTTAATTATTATATTTTCTTCATAAATAACTTAGATGAAGAAGGAATTTTCTGATAGTCAACCTGAATTAGAAATAGAATTCAATGCTAAAATTATATTATTCGAAATAATAATAACACTTGAAAAAACTAAATAAAATCATATAAATTGTTAGTCTATGTATAACTACGAATTATGGACCATTAGGTTTTATCGTACACTGCCTGAAAAATAACAGAAGGAAAGTGATATGGTTAGTGGTCAGCAAATAGTTCCATAAATTATGTGTTATTGCCTAACTAGGAACAACAAAACTTATGATTGTTTCGGTAAGCAAAAGTGGCATTAAACATAACACGTAAACAGTTTTCATATGAAATACAAAGCGCAGGTTGTCCCAAAACATGGCGATCTTATATAACAGTATAGTAATTTTTATAGCAGAGCCAAACTCGATGTGAGCAATTAGGTCACCTAATTGTAAGCTTCCCCGCCCATGAATACCGATAACACCAGATGGAACATGGGTGCTTTACCGACCTTAAACGAAGGATCGGGAGGGGGGATAGGTTTTGGGTGTCAAGCAAGTACTGCAAGACAACAAGCTCCAAATTCCTCGCCGCCATCACAGAAACCGAGTGAAGCCAGCCACAGTCGAACGTGTCCCGGTTGTTTTACCATACATTAGAGGAGTCACTGACAAGATTGGCTATGTACTGAAGCGGGCTTCTATCAAAACTTACTTCAAGCCGCCCAAGAAAATTAGTCAATTTTTACCACCTGTCAAATGTCATGTACCTCTACAGGAACCAGGCATATATAAAATAGATTGCGACTGTCGTCTCTCCTATATAGGTCAAACGAAAAGAAATGAAGGGACCCGCGTAAAAGAACATATAGCTGACGTGAAACACCGACGCTCTACGAAGTCTGCAGTTGCTGAACATTCAGAAAAAGGCTCCAAACATTATCTTCGATTTGATAAACCACAAATCCTTGCCAAAGAACACCGATTCCTACCTAGGATGATCCGCGAGGCTATTGAAATTAAAAAACATCCTAATTTCAATAGAGAAGATGGTTGGAAGCTAGCACCAGCCTGGGATCCAATTATACATTTAATTAAATCGGAACCCAAAAGACCAACTGCCAGACCTCATGACACTGTGAGCTCTTTCTGCGTAGATCGGACTACATCAAAATAAAAATGTAATATCAACTACATTGAGGGTAGAAACATTGCACTACACTTTCGAGATGACATACAACTCAGTCTCCCCCGTGACCATGAAGGCTGTAAAATCTTCGAAACGTCGGGTTAAAAAAGTTAAATAAATCGCGATATAATCCGTAAACTTCGTTTTATTACAACGTTAAATAATTTTCACGCTTCAGCACATCATGTCAGCATTATAAATCTGATATAACATATTTAATCTTAATTCTGTGCTAAGAAAATTCACGAACCCTTTTATAAGCAAGACTAAATTAATTTTCTGAAAAGAAGACGGCTATTTTCGCACACAAAAGATAAAAATTTTCGGCATTTGGTTTGTATTTACACCTTTGGCTGCGTAACTTAAAGGTTTAGCAAATTTAATATAGGTTATTTAGCTTTATCTATCCCCGCGCATATTTGGTAGGAATATGCATAATTACTTACACACGTTCCCTCTATAAAGTCAATCCATAGGCATTTGGACAGAGGCACATTAATTTAAATTTACCCTTACTGATTTCGCAACAATTTGTTATTCCATAGTCCTTTGAGTTATGTTTTATTATGATAGACTTGTTCGTAAACATTCAATCAAATGAATAAAATAATAATTTATTCTATAGTACAAGCAATTTCGTTCGATTTGTTGCAAGTCATTTACTTGACAATAAACTTACATTACAAACAAAATCCACTATTGGTGACCCTTTATTTTGGGACAACAGCAGGCTTCATTATGAGCTCTATAGACCGACGTTAAAAATCCCACATGAATCATATAAGAACGTTTTATTATTTCAGATATGGCATTCTAAAGCGTACATTTCTCTCGCTGTGTAAACACAATGAATTAAATCAGATTAACACTTTTACATCAGGCGCTTTGTAAACACATTCTAATCAAGATTAGGGGTGTCACGATTCTTTACAACTAAACGTCAACAAAGGGCGAGTAAATCCGAGTTGAAATAAACAATTTCACACGTTGTTATTAGGGTGGAGCGCACCGATTTTATCACAATGGACTCGAATTGAATCTGATCAGAAGCTGTTATTATTAACAACAAGTACTTCGATGCATAAGAAGTGAATTCAAAAGGATATAAAATAGAACGCTCTAGGTTTATCTTTTGTCCAGAATACAGGGTATGGCAATAAAAAAAAATAGCCCTGTATTAAATACTTTCCCAATGCTGGGCACGCGCCTCCTCTACTAACGAGAGGGGTAAGGCGTTAGTCCACCACGCTGGCCTAATGCGGTTAGGTAGACTTTACATACCTTCGAAATTCTTATGAGAATTTTCAGGTATGCAGGTTTTCTCACGATGTATGATTAAGTTCGAGGTGTATGCCATTTGGGTTTCGAACATACGTCTTTTGTCTTGACCGTCCGTACCGCAACCAACTAGGCTATCGCTGCTATGGGAATACTGTCTGCATATATCACACAATATGTTTGCAATACTATTGATCTCAATACGGTTAGCCATCTGCTAAAACCACTTAACGTTAAGTGTAACACCAATTACTGCCGTTCTAATGGGTACATTATTACATAAAACACTAATAGCCCTAGTCGAAGACCAATTCTGATACTGTTATATTAGAACTTGGTAGGTATAATTTTTTTTAGTGCCTTGATAGGCAGACGGGCTACCTGATGGTAAGTAGTCACCGCCGCCTATAGACTTCTGCAATGCCAGAGCAAATAATAAATAAATAATGTGGACTTATGTATCTGGCTCATTGTAAATAGGAATTCAGTGTAGATACAATTTGCATGTCGTAAGGAGACGTACTTAAAGGCGGTTTTCTTTGTTAAGATTTCCTGGTATGTACCATATTTACCTACTAAATAAGGGGGCCTACAGTACTATATTTTTCTAAAAATCATTAGCAAAATGTAATACTTAATGTTTCTTACGGTACGGTATAGTTCCTGATACCCACGACACAAGACTCTTATCCTATTGTGGGGTCAGGACTTTGGAGTATGACTGATGGATGTTATTTATTTATACCTTGCTCGTTATGCCATAAAATTTGGACAGAAAACACAGGAAGGTGCTTAGAAAGCTTTTCATTTGAATTACTGAATTATTTTGTTATAATATAAAACAAGGAAAATGTAAGATTAGTTCAGGGAAGTGATGAAATTATGTAGATGAAATGGAGGATAAAAGTGAAGAATGCGTTATTTTTGTTCGAATAAATGTAATTTGTCGCCTGTCAGAGTAGTAGTAGAGTAGTAAGTCAGAGTAAGTATAACAGAAAAAGTCAATTTATTAATATTTATATTTCAATACTTATTTTTCATTTTATGAAAAGTAATAATTACCTAGTCAGGTCATAAATTGTGTCACATGTTTAATATAAAATAATTGAAACAAGTTTATTCATTATGTAACCATTTATATACCAAAATGAACTTGACAAAACATAGATTCTTATGACACTAAAGTTTATTCAAAATGACCTCCGTGATTTTGAATACAGGCCTTCAATCTGCGCGGCCAGTTGTCTATCGCAGCACGAACGAGGTCCATGTCAATATCGGCGGCTGCCTTAATCAAGGATGTCTTGAGTGACTCCAAATTGGGATGAGGCTTTGAGCACGCCTTTTTCTCCAAGTGTTGCCATATCTTGTAATCTAACGGATTCAAATCTGGACTGGAGGAGGGCCAGTCTTCGTGCCGGATGAAGTCGATTTCACGCGCCGCCAGCCAGTCTTGTGTGCTCTTCGCTCTATGAGCTGGCGCCGAATCTTGTTGGAATACCCAGTGCCTGTTATTGAACATGGTATGAGAAACAGGTTCCACAAGGTTCGTCAGGACTGTATTTTGATACACAACTGCATTCGTTTTTACACCTTTCTCACAAAAATGTACCTCTGTTAAGCCCCAATAAGAAACTCCCAACCATACCATGAGCGAGGATGGAAAATGACCTCGTTGGACACGCGGAATACTGTTGCTCGCTTCTTCACTACTGTGTGCGTACACCTTATCATTTTGTTTGTTGTAGCTCTCTTCTACGGTAAAATTTTTTTCATCTGAAAAAAGAATTTCCGGATATTTTTTTCCCGCGTACCGCTTCAACAAAGCGCGGCATCTCTTCAGTCTCAGGTCCATTAGACGAGCATTCAAACAATGTCCTGTTTTTCTTCGATATGCCCGAAGCCCTAAGTCTTCATTTAACACCCTTTTCACCGTGGTTCTGCTTAACCCCATCTGAAGGGCCAACAGTTTCTGCTTACGTTTGGGATTTCTTTGAATTCGCGCCTTCACAGCTTTTATCACTGCTGGAGTCCTAACAGACCGAGGGCGACCACTTCTTGACCTGTCATCTACACTAGAGTCTTCATTGTATCGTTTGATGGTACGATAAACGAATCTTTTGGTTATATTCAAATTTTTCAGTATGTCAAAAATTTGAATTGGCGCGTAACCGCAACGATGCAACGCAATTACTGCAACACGGTCTTCTTTAAGCGTCCACTCCATATTTAAAAATGAGTAAAATTCTAAAAAGTATACATTTTTATTTTCATGAACAATTTGAAATTCGAATTCAATAAACTTTTTTGTGGCCAGTATTCTAAAATAAAAGTTTTTACTGTGTGACAATACTTATGACCTGACTGTGTATAATCAATGTTTTAACTAATTACTGAACGGAATGAAAATCGTTTTGGTGGTGTTTAATCCGTGCTCTAGTATAATTATTTTTAATAAATCCAATGACAATATCATTTAAAACTAGGTATTATCTTGTCACGCATCCCAAGAGTACTTTAATCTATGTTGCTAGAGTTCATATTTTGGTTATATAAGCTGGGTAATCGGCTACACTTTTGCTAACAATTAATTAATCTCTTAAACGTTGTAAATTTGTCGCGCAGTTATACATTGATTATATTCCTATTTTCTCTAATGTGATAGGTTACAATTATAAACAAGTCGAGGTAGATAAATACAACTAGAGGCTACAATAAAAATATATATATCGGTGCAATAAATATAAAGCGTACATAATATTAGAAGTTTTCATTTTATACATCACCCCACCAGGGTGAGCACTATATTGCAACGGTGTAAGAGTAGCTATTAATTTAAAGACATTGACAGAGTGAACTTTCTGTTCCTATTAAATATTCTGTGGTATTCCGTATATTATTATATATATTTTTGTTTGGAAAACTTAGAGTATCTTAAATCTACAACGACAATTTAATTGTCTTATTACCATTTTATAAGTTTTCGCATATTACCTATAATCAATGCTTGTTAATTTAATAATACACATTATTTATAAGTAAGTACATATTTAGTTTAAACACGGGGCCAAAGAAAAGCGGGAACTAGGACTGTAACAGTCAGTGAACCGAATCAAATCATTGTCTTATTAAAATAGGCTTGAAAGTGAATATGTCCAAATCTGGGAAATCTGCGTATTCGTTGAGAAAATTCGAAGTTCGCATAAGAAATAACCGTTTCTATAATTGATGAAATTATAGTAAATATATATTTAGCACTCGCGGCTCCACTCGCATAATAATCGATTTCTTACTAAAAGCTTGCTTTTATTTCAAATATAGCCTATGGAGTGAGGGACAATGATACCTATTGTTAAAAAAAACTAAATCTGATCACTAGTTTTTGACATTACACCCTACAAACAACCAAACTAATTATCTCTTTATAATTATAATAATATTATACTTTAGATTATTTAATTCATTAGTATGTGGCCATTGTCATTAATCTATTCATTTACTAATGAAATCCTTCATACAGTCAATTTCCCAGCACGTTATTTATGGATTACAGATCAATCAAATGTTAATGTACATATATACATACATACAAGCTTGTAAGAGTAAGGGTATATAATTAGGGATAACTGCTTTATACAGTCCTGATAAGCCACTTTCGCTTCATGTGCTTTTATTAATTTCGTAATGCAAAATTTAAGTGAGAATGACTCATAATTACCATAAACAAGTTTTACATTTGATGTTGGTGGTCTAACTCTTATTAGATAATCGATATTGGTAATAATATTAGCTAGATACTTTTGAAATCGACAAACGACATCTGAAACGTTTTCTGGCAAGATTTAGCAAGCATCTGATATCTTGGGAGGTTTTTTTTTAAACAAACTTTATTATTCTTTCATTATATGTATATCATGTTTAGTTATGTTCTTGCTGGTGGTAGGATATTCATATCCGCCCGGATAGTGATCACCGTACACAGGGTGCAAAACCCGCCATAGTGGCACACGCAAGTGTGACGCGTTCCGGGATCAGCCAGTGTACATCCGGTTTTTGTCGGGGGTCTAGAGTTCGGGTACGATGTTTGGCCGTTTTGCGGCCTTCTGAGTACTCTGACATTAGACCCTCGACCTCTTTTTCACCTTCTTGCCCTTGGCGTAGTGTGAAGAAGCAGGCCGGTATTATTGTGTTGAGTAGCGGGGGATAGATTGCCTCTCACTACTCGATACTCTAATTGGACCGCACTGCGCTTACCATCAGGTGCAGTGCGGTCAATTTGCCGTGCCAGTATAAAAAAAAAGTTATTATTGACACCCTTATCGGTATTTACCAAAAATAGGCTTGTTTTCAGTATAAGTTACGGATCATCTCAGGTATTCAAAATTGAAAAAAAAAACCACAAACAAGAACATTAATTTGTGAAATAACGTTTTTCCGTCTTGATGGTTGAAATGTGATTGAAATTGACCCTGATGATAGTGTTCTTAGTAGGTACTAGGTGAGTTGTAGCACTGTGTCCATATTGTTAGTTTTTTTTTAGTACAAAACAAGCGTTAATTCCTTTTTAACCGACTTCAAAAAAGGAGGAGGTTAACAATTCGTCGGAATCTTTTTTTTTATGTATGTTACCCGATTACTCGAAGACGCCTGGACCGATTCGAGAAATTCTTTTTTGTTTAAAATGGTATACTTCCCAGGTGGTCCCATTGGCACCAAGTCACGATCTGATGATGAGATCTCAGAAAAATTAAGGGCAACCCTCAAATTTTGTAGTGACGCATAACTTGTTTTTTATTGAAGTCGGCGTACTTTTTATTAGTAATTAAAAATCCTAACACCGAATCTATTATTACAAGCCTGTCGCGCGACTATTTATCAGTTTTAGGTATTAATCGTGATAAGCGATAGCGTCAAATTAATGCTAAAATAATGATAATAAATTTTTGATAATATCTGAGGTGTAATGTTTTACTATTATTACATTTTAATCAATCTCTTGACCTCCACTGTGTGTCATGAGAGTGAGTACAGTTGTCGAAAAGCTTTTTAATTAATATTTTAAATGAGAACTCGATGTCCATGGCTTTTACACTCACGCTGCTCTGAAAATATTACCTTTTATTCATTTAGCTTTAAGCTGATTAAATATTCCAATTTTAAAGGTATAATAAACCAATTTATTAATTGCAGTATTAATAAGTGGAGTAAAGTTGAGAGATTGTTAATAATAATACATTTATTAAGTCAAAATAATAATAACAATTTTTTTTATAGCATAGTCCGACAAACAAGCCACTGGGTCACCTGATGTTAAGTGATCTCCACCGCCCATGAACATCCACAATACCGAAAGTATCATGTATGCGCTGTTGGCCTTAAAGGACAGGAATAGGGATTAGGGAAGGGAAGGGGGAATCTGGGCCTCAGGATATCTCACTTACCATACGAAACGCGACAGTAAACTGTCACTTTACGTTGGTTTTCTGTGAGACAGTGGTACTACCCCGGTCGAGCCGGCCCATTCATGCTGTAGACAAATATGTCTACAGAGTGGCTCTACCACTATCAAACTTGTAAGTCTATAGATTGGAAATAAGAAACAAAATGTAGAAATTAAACTTATTTAAAATGAATTATTATATAATTTGTTGGTAGGCATAAAAATATTAAAATATATTATTCTTTTTAGCTATACACAAACAATACTAGAAACTATATATTTTTATTAATAGTGAGTCCACAAAAATATACCTACTACATATTTTAACCTCTGTTTGTATAACCATGGAATATAATCGGAGTAGCTCGTTTAAAAAAACTGCGTAGATATATTAAAATGTGTATTAAGTAACAATTAATAATATTATTTAACACTTTGGTACAAAAACATAAGAAACTTTTCCTAAGTACTTTATCATTTTTCTCACGTTGATTTAAAATCAATGCGTCGACATAGTTTGTTTTCGTCATCGTTTACTATGAAGCCCAAGTAAACAAAGTAAGAAGAGTAATCTTGAATGGTATAAGTTATTGGTCAGTTTCAATATTGACAGAAACTAGAATATTATGAATTCAAAAATTACTATAAAAAAAATAATTTATAAACTCTAAAGTGGAATTTATCTATGTAGATCCATAAGTTAATGTAGATACAAAGTATCAGCCCATCCACTCAGCTATTCTCTTTATTTCTAAGTAGTCTGTGGTCAGTCAAAATTACAGTCCACTGCTCAATTACCGAACTATATACCAGGTGAAATAAAAATCAATAGGAATCTACAAGGTATTTGAGTGCAGGTACATAAATGATAGTGTTTTTAACATTTTTAAAGAAAATATGCAATGTACAGATACATCGGTTCATGCAGATCTAGGCTACATGAGCTTGTGAATATGAAGTATTCATTTGTGTGAAAGTGAAAAATCGAATGTCCTAAACATTAAATTCCACATGACAGGCAAACAATCATTGCCTGATGTATCCATACTAATACTATAGATGCGAAAGTAACTATGTTTGTTTGTTACCTTTTCACAACTAAACGGTTGACCAGATTGTGATGAAATTTGGCAAGGAGCTAGAATTTATCCTTGAGAAGGACATAGGCTATCTTTTTCTCAAAAAACAACCTTGAAAGGGGTCAAATAGGAGTTCAAAATTTGTATGGAAAATACATAATTCCTTGACCTAGGGATCTGGAAATTCATATTTAGGCTTTTGGTAGGAAATAAAGAAATACGTGTTTCACATTTTTTTTAAATCATCTCTAAGGGGGTAAAATAGGGGATGAAAGTTTGTATGAAAATCCTTCATTTATTACATTAAACGCATGAAAATTTTGTATAATATACTTTTTCACTCAAACATGACCTCCACGCGGGCGGAGCCGCGAGCAACAGCTAGTTTACATATACCAAAGCTTTATACCAAGGTGTGTGCTATATATGTAAATCACAGAAATTTAGGTAGATGTGTAAGGAGTTGAATTATCTATAAGTTTTATCAATTAATGTGTGATACTTGTCTGAACTGCCACCCACAGTCGCGTACATATAAAATGAGCGGAGGGACGATATACGAACTATAGTAGAATTTTATGTTGAAATAAAGTTGTATTTTATGTTATTTTTTGTCTATGTTAGGGCCTATATACATGAATGATTTTCAAACAGTTACAGTTACAGTACACTTAATGCAATCAGAAACTTTGGCAGAAGCATCGATACAGAGGCGACGGGAATACGCATGTTTAAAGTTCGAAACGTGTATATAAAAATGAAGACGCGCTCATGTTTACGTACAGAAATTCCAAAATACGATGTTTACAAGTGTTGTATCGATCTAAGCCTGCGTCCATACTGTGGTTGCATAGAATGTTTTAAATATCCACGCTGTTGACAGCTTTGTCTACAACATGAAAAGGTCGGCTTGGCCAGGTTATGACCAGTTTCTGATAGAAGACTGACGCGAAGTAGTCCATCCATCATCCATTCCTATCTCCATTCCTTTATTTTAACAACGACTTTTCAATAAGAAAACGTCTGAATTAAACTTGTAAACACTTAAAAGATGTAAAACTTTATAGATGGTTCCTTAATATACTTTTAGCTGAGTTTACTCTCCGTCCCTCGTCTTGTTCGACCGCGGAACTCTCAATAGTTTTCTAACATCGAAGTTCTTGTGATCATTAATTGTTTTTGTACCGCAGAACTCTTCGAAAGCACAAAAATATAACACTAAGTAGTATAAAATGGACTGCTAAAATAAAATATTAACCTATTTAATTTAATGTTAAAATAGCTGCAAAATGCATCAGTTTGCAAATTAACTGTATTAAATGCGTTGATTTGATAATGGAGTATCATGAAATTTAATTTATTGAATACTGAACCTGATTTTACCAAACATGGAGACATTATAAAATCGAATTGCATAGGTTGATACATTTTTTAACTAGAATAAACTAATCTAAATATATAAAAACCTATGTATGTATGTTTGCCATGGATTCAAAAACGTCTGGAGCATTTTTGATGTTATTTTCAGGCAAAGTTCAAATTAGCCCAGTGGGTGAAGTCTGGTAGGGTCCGTATCCTAATAAAAAAAAAGTTTTTTTTAATTTTGCGTCATATTTTCCCTACGGGGCGGGTCGCAAGAATTACATAAATGCTCAAATAAAAGTTTAAAATAACTATTGACAAAGCAGTTTGAATATTAGATATTACAAAAGTGTATCTATGTAAAATACTGCTTTTATGAAGTAATAACATATTACCAATAGGAATTATCTTTGGGATTCTATATTATTAAAAAACAATAAACATGTGGGTGACTTATTTCACCACTTATATACATTTACAGTAGAAATAGAACATTACACAAATATAACAAAATATAATTATTAATTCAACACACAGAAAGACAAACACAAACCTTAAAACATTTTTTACTATACATCTATTTTTTACCGCTAAATTGTAAGTCTATTGTTCAAGCGGCTACCTGAGTTTGTGACGTCAATTTGGGATCGTTCTCCGTTGACCGCTAGATGCGCAGACGCATCGAACAGTCGAGACCTTACCGTACGACGAGACACCCGTGCCAATTTATGAGCTATATTAGCTTACGTGCTTTATGTTAATAGTTATTTGCTGTTCAAACTTTCTGTATTGTGCTTTCTATTTCTTCCGTGACTGTCTGTGCTTTACTCCTTGTATTTTTGTATAGTATACGTGGTAGTGATATTAAAATCTTATTCCGAACTTTGGACTTTTACTCTTCAACTTCTGCACTAACTCACGAACCACTATAAACCCAAATCCCCAACTATATGAGCATGATAAATGTGAGCAATAAGCGTTGTATTACAGCCTCAATGCCACTACATGTAAAGAGTAAGAAGAATAACCTTACTATTTATATATAATATTATATATGCAAATTTTTGGATGGATGGGTGGATGGATGTTTGTTACCTAATCACACCAGATCGGCTGAACGGATCTGGTTGAAATTTGGCACCGAGATAGATTATAGTCTGGAATAGTACATATGCTACTTTTTATCCCGGAAAAATGCACGCTTCCTATGGCATAGCATAATATAGAAAGTTGTAATAGCTTAAGATGCCTCCATGGATTGTATACCTTTTCTTCCAAAAATAACCTCCACGCGGGCGGAGCCGTGGGCAACATCTAGTAATATTATAAATGCGAATTTTTGGATGGATGGCTGTGTGTTACCTAATCACACCAGATCGGCTGAACGGATCTGGTTGAAATTTGGCACCGAGATAGATTATAGTCTGGAATAGTACATATGCTACTTTTTCCTGGGAAATGTACGGTTCCTATGGGATAAAAATATAGAAAGATGTAATAGCTTAAGATGTCTCCATGAATTTTATACCTTTTCTTTCAAAAATAACTACTACGGGAAACAGCTACTGCAATATAAATAAAATCTCATTGTAGACAATTATACTACATATATATACGTGCTTATAGAGCAAGCCAAGCATCAAATAAAGTAAACAGGAGGTAACCTCCTATGGCTCCTTATTACAAGCCATTGTTCCAGCTGTGTGTTCGAGGTCTCCCTTTTGTAGCAGCGCACTGTGTCACTATTATTCCGTTTCCTAATTAGAAATGAGTAACGTGTTCCAATTACGTATATTCGATGAGAAATCTATCGACTTATCTCGACACATTGTTAATACTAATTATACAATATGGTCCCCAATGGTGAATCTAATCATTTCTTAATTGGCGGTTGTAATTCATTTGTAAATTTGTTATGTAGTTAATACTGATTCTATTTATTACATATCCTGCCTGCTATATTCTCGCAAGCAAGTCTATGCTTGAAAAGAATTTGCCTTCTTAAATTTATGATTCGAAATAACTCGTGGTCCAGTCAAGATATTGAGCTGACGTTTGGCACTTGAAATGAAAAACATTGCCCGGTAAAATTACTACGCTTGAGGCTATCTATGTACGGAGCAATCTAACAACGATGATTGGTTGGTATTAATGTCGCCATTGTGAGGAAAAAAAACGTATTAAAAGCAGAACTAATAATAAACCTTAGTCCGGGTGATCGAATCAAGACAATGACGTTCTATGTCATTCCCTCCAATCTCTACTAATTACTTAGTTGGAATTATATACAGACACATCGGCATTGTAAACCACGACAAAATAGGATATTCGTTCCTTCTTGAGTAATTTTGGTATAAAATAATATATATTCAATTATTATATTAATAAGTACGTAAATACTAGGCACGTGGAAGATATTAAAATCATGAAAACAGCAACTAAAATTGACTTAGACTTTATGGATTTTTAATATATCTACAAGACGGTGATTTGTATCTGAAGATCATTTAATATTCACCAAGTGATTGGTGACACACGCAGAATATAAAATACATGCGCAAACAAAGCTATTTAATATTTTACGTACCTATAAAATCTTTTGCCTCTTTATGATTCGCAAACTATAAACTATGAAAAGTTATGCAGTGAGATATGGTTGGCAAAATTTTGCGTCAGTTACGTCTTAACCTACTTTACCTATGTATAAAAATGTATTGAGACGAAATTTAAACTGTACATTAAAAATTTTACATTTCATCTATTACATCAAAACTAATGTTCAATATAATTGTGAAGAGGAAGATATTGTGAAAAATCGACATGAGAATGCTCCATAAAAATATGTGGTGTCTACCAATCTGATCATCAAGCTGACCTAAGGCCTATCTTATTTGTAGAGGAAGCCTGTGCCCAGCGGTGGGACAGTGTTTTATACACAGCGCGTTTTACGTTCTATCGTTTTAAAATTGCTGAGTATACAAATTTCTATGTAATTTACAATGATTATTATTATTATGTCTTTCATGACTTTTAATTAATTCGTTATTGCTAGAATTTTACCAGGACAATAACAATAAAAAATCTAAGTCATCGTATGTTCTTCGTAATCCTAAAGTAACAATAGGCTATTTGACAACATTGAAAATACACTGCAAATTGTAGTCATCCTGTTAGACAATAGCTTAAAAAACCACATTTTACTTAATTTTAAACAAAATAATGTATTTTTTTCGCAAATGAAACGAAATAAAGTACAACATTTTTTTTTATTTTATATGAGATGTGAACACTCTGTAATTGGTTGCAACTCTGGTGACGTCACACACAACTAAACATAGTTTCTTCGAGTGATTTTATTTCGCATTTTATGTTTTCTGGGTGATAAATTCTATTGTTGATCTATTTTGGAAGCAGTTTTATGATAATTGTTGATAAAACAATTATCACAAAACTTAGCTTCGCTTATCATTATTAGCTTGTTTACTTGCATGTGACGTCACACGTGTCATATGATCAGCGCCATTACAGAAAGAGCGTTTTTGCCGCGGTTTTGAAGATTTAAACTTTAACATTGATTTTTATTAAAAATACAGTAGATTTCCCGGAAATATCAATATAGTGCTTATTATGTAATAAATAATAGTTTTAAATCATTTTCGAAAATTAGTCAAATAGCCTATACAACAAATTAACAATCGACGAATATCTGCACAACAAATCGGCTTTTGTGAGACATAGCTGTTTGTAAACAGGCGACTTAGGTCTAGACCCAACTGGCTCATACTAAAGCCAATAACTAACTATATAAATTTCATTTTGTACCTTCTACCGGTGTACCGCAAGGCGTTGTAGGCTTAATGACCAATAATAAATTGAATATTGTATTGATTTAATGTTTAAAAATGTTACTATTCAATTGCTTAACCGTGAAAATGATATCTCAGTAAAACAAATCTGTAAAAGAAATCAAATTCAGAAAAGAACGAGTGAAATCCTCCCAAACGTTCTAAATTGTATGTTTCTAGCTATTCTAGAATTACGTGTTTTAATAGTATATAGATGAATCAGTTACAATGTATAATGTCCGATCGTTGACAATCGCCTTAGTAAAACTTAAAATTTTGTATTCTGAATAATGTTACTTAGTTGTTATCAACCTAATTTGGCAAATACGGGCCAGTTTAGTCTGTAACTGTGATACAGAGATTTGAAAAACGCAAATCATTCTGCTTCAAGAATATACTGTCGTGTATGTATATTGCTTAGGCTTGGCTCGATGCGCAATCACCATCGATGCGACCACGCATCCAATTATTATGTGAACAACAGTACAGTCCAGTAAGAAACTTGAAAAATGCACTACGATATCTCAATGAGCAGCGATAGCCTAGTTGGTTGCGGTACGGACTGCCAAGACGAAAGTCGTAGGTTCGAAACCCAAGTGGCATACACCTCTGACTTTTCTAAAGTTATGTGTGTATTAAAATGTTAATTATCGCTTGCTTTAACGGTGAAGGAAAACATCGTGAGGAAACCTGCATATCTGAGAGTTTTTCGAAGGTATGTGAAGTCTGCCAACCCGCATTAGGCCAGCGTGGTGGACTAAGGCCTAACCCCTCTCATTAGTAGAGGAGGCCCGTGCCCAGCAGTGGGACAATGTTTAATACAGGGCTAGTATTATTATATATCAAAAAAAATTATAGTTATATATATAGTTACTACAAAATAGTTATTTTTTTTATACTGGCACAGTAAAACGACCACACTGCACCTGATGGTAAGCGTAGTGCCGTCCAATTAGAGTAGCGAGTAGCGAGAGACAATCTTTGCCCCCCTACTCAACACAATCATGCCGGCCTGCTTCTTCACACTACGCCATGGGCAAGAAGGTGAAGAAGCCGTCGAGTTATATATACATATTTAAGTAATTTAAATAATAACAACACTAATGTCAGGCTATTTATAATAACCCTTTAAATATATAAAACAACCTTATTAAAACACGTTTCACCATCCGCTGCGAATGCTGACAAGTGTCATAGTAAGCCGTCGTGTCAACATTAAAAACCATTAACAGGTCTTATGTTATATATGAAAAGCGCCTCGTAGCCGGCGCGACGCCCATAGAGCTCGTATGGTAAACATTATATACTTATATTGTCACTGTAAAAATGCAATTTGCAGCGCTTAGGGGTGAATGTTCGGGCTACTGAAAAAACATAAAAATAATGTGTTGTTTGTGAGTTTGTAAGTGGCAGATGTCTGAACCAAAATTCATCGCACGGATTCAAAATATAATAATAATACTAGCCCTGTAATAAACATTGTCCCACTGCTGGGCACGGGCCTCCTCTACTAATGAGAGGGGTTAGGCCCTAGTCCACCACGCTGGCCTAATGCGGGTTGGCAGACTTCTCAAACCTTCGAGAAACTCTCAGATATGCAGGTTTCCTCACGATGTTTTCCTTCACCGTTAAAACAAGCGATAATTAACATTTTAATACACACATAACTTTAAAAAAGTCAGAGGTGTATGCCACTTGGGTTTCGAACCTACGACTTTCGTCTTGACAGTCCGTACCGCAACCAACTAGGCTATCGCTACTATTCAAAATATAAATTATTTAAAAAATAGCAGAAACATTGAATTTCCTTGCTTAAGAATTCTAAATGACAATGACAATTGAATATTAACTTTCAAAACAAAGTTCAAGCTTACCAGAATTCTCGGATTTAAATTAAATACAATTTAACAAAGTTAAAAATTGACTTATTATTGTATGGTTCTTGGGTGTCTAGCTCTTCTCGGGAAGTCGCAAGAGAGTGCGACGTGAGATTTTTTTTTTTTTTTATCGTGGCTCTGCAAAGTGACCACACTGCACCTGATGGTAAGTGCAGTGCCGTCCAGTTATAGTATCAAGTAGCGAGTGATAATCTATTCCTCGCTACTCAATACAATCATGCCGGCCTGCTGTGTAGCTTCTTCACACTACGCCTAATGCTATATTCGAGCCAGCACAGAATGAATGAAAGTTCGTAATCACGAAATCATTAACCGAGCCGCAAATAGGGCATTGGTTCACCCCATACGCTGCCAAATCTTGTCGTCGGGATGCCGCCCCGTCGCGACGGCGCCTATACGAACATCCTCTATTTTATAAGCCAATGTACTCTCAACCTGTTTTCCGTTGCCAAGAAGGATAATATGAATATATTTTATAAAGGATAATATTAACTCAAGTAATCTGATATGATAATATTACAGTATTTTTCCGCTTTTATCCATTGGCTGCTTTTCATTTTATAGATGGTCTAAACATCATAAACTTTGTGAGAAAACTCTTCAGGAACAAAACATCACTTGAACACCGAAAAGAACATGAAGTTCACAATTTTGACTTAGACACAAATTCTCGAGGTTTGGCTTTAATTGCAATACTTTGAAACTCAAAGCTAAGCAAAATACGAACAGCGCGGCGGCAAGCGCGACAAACATTATGGAATATTCTTACGTACTTTTTGTCACGTCATAACTTTGTTACATTTTGATAATATTTTGTCAGTATTCATTTGCATAGTATAAAGATAGTAACGATAACCTGTAATTTAGTTGATAATGAAAAATTTAAACTCAAAACATTTTAAGTGTGTTCTTTAACAACAACACGGTAACAACATAAACAAGAAAGTAACAGTAGTCAAGATCAGATCATGACGTTTTTACCTGCTTAGTCACATCTTTTTCTTCTTCTTCAGCTTTTGGACGTCCACTGCTGAATATATGCCTTCCCTAGTCATATATTTGATCTTTTGTTCATTAACAAAAGGCATAATGTACTTATTGATTTAAGTTTTAAGCTACTGCCTCGGTGGCGCAGTTGTAATTGCGCATGCGTTACGACTGTTGTGCTGAGGTCTCGGGTTCGATCCCCGGGTCGGGTAAAGTGATATTGGGTTTTTCTATCTAGAAATTCTCAGTATTAACCCGGAGTCTGGAACCTGTGCCCGGTATGGCGATAGGCTCGCCCCCTATCACATTATGGGACCGAAATTCGGCGAAAAGTGGGTGTACTGGTTACACCTCTGCCTACCCCTTCGGGGATTACAGGCGTGAGTGTATATGTATATGTATATGTATGTTTTAAGCTACAAACAGAACATCAATAAATATGTTATTCAGAACTCTGACCGACGCGGACGCAATGTTGTAACTCAATCCGTTTTATGTTTTACGGCGAATTTTTGGGGTTTCAATATTACTCACTCAGGTACACACATGGCTCGTCGATAAATAATGCTTAGGCAAGTGTAACGGTCTGTTGGTGCAAAATAAAACTCTCAATATCTAGTGGATTAGCAATAGCATTGGCTATTTGGACATCAGAATGGACGCAGAATTATGAAAATAGTGCATTATATCGCATTTTAAAGAATGATAAATATATTTTGTTATAGTATATTAAAATATACTTTTGTGCTGATGGTAGGATATTCATATCCGCTCGGATAGTGACCACCGTACACAGGGTGTAAAACTCGCTAAGTGGCACATGCAAGTTGTCGCGTTCCGGAATCAGCCAGTGTACATCCGGTTTTTGTCGGGGTCTAGAGTTGGGGTATGATGTTTGGCCGTTTTGCGGTCTTCTGAATACTCTGACACTAAACCCTCGACCACTTCTTCACCTTCTAATCCATGGCGTAGTGTGAAGAAGCAGGCTGGCATGATAGTGTTGGGTAGCAGGGGGTAGATCGTCTGTCGCTACTCGATACTCTAATTGGACGGCACTGCGCTTACAATCAGGTGCAGTGTGTTCACTTGGTCGTACCAGGATAAAAAAACTTTGATGAGAAGCAAATAATATTTTTGTTTTATGTAGAGTAAGTACAAATACACGCCGAAATGTAACTGAAATTTATCCCGTGACTGATCAATGAGCATTTATCCCGGTATATATAATATATCCCAGTAGAACAGTGATCCCAGCTTTCGTATTAAGTACATACATATACATATACACTCACGCCTTTAATCCCCGAAGGGGTAGGCAGAGGTGTAACCAGTACACCCACTTTTCGCCGAATTTATCTCGGTCCCATAATGTGATAGGGGGCGAGCCTATCGCCATACCGGGCACAAATTCCGGGCTAATACTGAGAATTTCTAGATAGAAAAACCCAATATAACTTTACCCGACCCGGGGATCGAACCCGAGACCTCAGCACAGCAGTTGTAACGCATTCGCAATTACAACTGCGCCAACGAGGCAGTCAAAGTAAAATAAGTAAAATAAACTGTCATTTTTCTGACCGTTACTTAATACATTGAAATAAAACGAATTTTACGGATTATATCGCGGTTTATTTTACTTTTTTTTTTTTTTACTTAATAATGAGAATATACACGTACCTTTAAAGAATTCAGAGGTGCATGCCCTTGGGACTGTGCCCCGGACTATGCCCCGCGACATTCGTCTCGCCAATCCGTACCACTCCGCGATAGGACTCTTGCGTCATTATAATCTGCACTTCGATATTTTATTATTTAGTATAATTTCATTCACGAATATTATGTTATTCATTAAGTATATTGGACTGACTTGAACTGAGACTGCCTTGGTGGCGCAGTTGTAATTGCGGATGCGTTACAACCGCTGTGCTGAGGTCTCGGGTTCGATCCCCGGGTCGGGTAAAGTGATATTGGGTTTTTCTATCAAGAAATTCTCAGTATTAGCCCGGAGTCTGGAACCTGTGCCCAGTATGGCGATAGGCTCGCCTCCTATCACATTATGGGACTGAAATTCGGCGAAAAGTGGGTGTACTGGTGACACCTCTGCCTACCCCTTCGGGGATTATAGGCGTGAGTGTATATGTATATGTATTAAGTATATTGAATATTAAGATTGTGTTGTGTATGAGCTGTCACTCTTGGAAAGGTAATGTTCTCTTTCCGTAGAATACTGTACCATTAACACTAATCAATAGAACTATCACCCCATTGACAGGTTCGTAGAAGAACCGCAAGAAACATCAAAGGGGCTACTGGGAATGTACTTACATGTATCTACACTAATATTACAAAGAGGAAAGATTTGATTGTTAGTAAAATTATTTGTAATGAATAAACTTAAAAACTACTTAACCCATTAAAATATACTATCACCCATGAAAGCTACATTATTTCGAGCTATATTTTAATAATAAAATAAAAGTAACACATGGTGTCTAATGATAATATATATAGAAGATAGATTAAAACAGATTTTATAATTATTGCAGCCAGATTTTTTTTTTATCCTGGCACGGCCAAAAAAGTGTGGTCAATACTGTACCCGATGGTAAGTGCAGTGCCTTCCAGTTAGAGTTTCAAGTAGCGAGAAACAATCTATCCCTCGCTACTCAACATATTCAGAAAACTCAATTGCTATAAAAACAGCAGAAACCGGCCATAGTACAACTGGATCCCTGATCATAAGGGATCTCCACTACTAAGTTACTATAGTTGAGAAGAATGCATGCGGTGCTAAACTGAAAAGGAGGCGGCCTTTTTCTATTTCCGACAATTTGTAGCCATTAAAATGTTTCCTGTCGAATATTTGGACTGAAACGAGAGAGCGGAGCTGCGAGCAATAACTAGTATTTTATATATGTGAAGACAACCTCCAATGTCAACATACGATATACTCACTACCTACGCTATGAATACTAATAACGAACAATACTAGCTACTAGTGTAATTATAAACGCCTTTATTTTTGTACTTGTATGTTATTTCATAATAACATAACTCTCATTTATTTCCCGAGAATACACAATTGGCACAAATTATATAATTTATAATAACAAAGCGAACATTTCATTCTTTATAAAGAAATGTTGGAAACATTTCCACGAAATTCTCTACCTATAGAAAGGTAATTAAACTGCTTTTAATCAAACTAACTATTCCGGAGTTTGGAGACAGGAACACGACTTGAATTTGTTGAAAATCTTAGTTATATTTTAGTAATACATTTCTGAATAAAAGTTTTCTTATTAAAATCTGATAGTGAGTTACGGTAGCGATAGCCTAGTAGTTGGTACGAACTGCGGATACGAAATTCGTAGGTTCAAAATCTGCCCAAATGGCATACTACCTCTGACTTTTATCATCATCATCTACCTGCCCTTATCCCACACTAAGTGGGGTCGGCACAATTGGTTTGAACTCCACGAGACCTATTATGCGTCAAATCCTCATTCACGCAATCCATCCACATCTTTTTTGGTCTCCCACGACTCTTTCGTCCATCCACATTCACTACCACTGACTTTTATAATGTTAGAAAGTTTATAAATACATCGTGAAGAAACCATTCTCGGGTATGCCCCGAGAATTCTAAGAATTTCAAAAGAAATAAATTCATAAGAATTTGAAAAGTATGTGAAGTCTACCAACCCGCTATGGGCCAACGTGGTGAATGCCTATCCCCTCTCATGAGTAGAGGAAGCCCGTGCCAAGCAATGGGACAAGCTTAAAACAGGTCTGTTATTATTTTAATTTGCAACGACTATAGCCCAATTACGCATCTTGAATTTGCTTCAGACTTATACATTTGCTTCCGAAAGATTATTAATTACTTATAAAGTTAAGTGGAAGTACTAGGTTTGAAAAACAGAAACATAAATTTTCTTAAATATCGATAATAACAATACTGAACAAACATCAAGACTCAATACTAATAGGAAATGTTGTTATATAGCATTGTAGATATAAAACGTACAGATCTTGCGGATTTCCATTGATATTTGTCGTTGGATAGTGATCATTACAAAATTCGACGAAAGTCCGAACCAAGAAGCACACTTAACTGAAATTTCGTAGATGTTAAATAAACACAAGTTTCATTAAATCGCATGAAAAGACCAAAGTAAAAGCTTTTAATTCCAACCAGAAAATAAGGTAAAACTTTGCCTCTAAGATTTATACATAATGAATTCCAAATCCGTGTCCAGATTTGTATTACACCGTAGAAAATAACAGTTTTTAATCAAATATAAAAATTAAACATATTCAAGGTAATTCATTATTATATTTACTTGGTTTATGTAGGAATTTACAATAATTTTAGTAAAGAGCGGCTTGCTAATTTTACATTATCTATTTGAATACGCACGAGACCACCATACTCGTATGCCACAAGTCAGTTACATTTATATATTCCCAAAACCACTAATAACATACATTATGGGTTTTAAATGAACAATTATTTCAGTGCGAGTTTTTTTTTATATGTCATAGTCCGACAAACGAGCCAGTGGTTACCTGATGTTAAGTGATCTTCACCGCCCATGAACATTCACAATACCGAAAGTTTCATGTATGCGCTGTCGGCCTTAAAGGACAGGAATAGGGATTAGGGTAGGGAAGGGGGAATCAGGGCCTCCGGATATCTCACTTACTATACGAAACGTGACAGTAAACTGTCACTTTTCACCGCGGTCGAGCCGGCCCATTCACGCTGTAGACAAATATGTCTACAGGGTGGCTCTACCACTTCAGACAATAACAATATTATAACTAAATTCAGTTCACCGTTGTAATAAATGTTAATAGGTGTATACTTATAATAAGCATTTACACGGAGCTCTGATCACATGATTGTGGTTATGAAACGACGAAAAAAAACGACGAAACTGTTGTTGCCGTTTTATAATTTTTCTTCATAAAAATATTTTCCGGGGCGTGGCGTGAAAATAGAATCTGCTATCGAGACAGGTCGACTCGCTTGCTATCTGGTGCAATCATAACTGATCCCTATTTCACAAAAATGTATGCCTTCTTTAACTAGTTATTTAAAAGTGAGTTTTATGGTATAATCTATAGGTATCTCTCTTCGTGGCTCGATAAAATTTATATCAGTTGTTAGTATTACTTAAAAGGGTACCAGTATTTATGCGTGAACGAACAAACAAATTAGCAGACAAAAAAGAGTTTTACAATATTGACTACTTTTATTTTATAAAATAAACAATATGTATTTTCCGGGTCTTTAAAATTTTATTTATAATAAGTTCTCAAACACCGATATAGGATTTTCAATGTACCACCCGTATTCTATCACGTATCCACTGTTTTAAATAATAAAACCTGTATTACATATCTACATTATTTCCTGCACTATGTTAACTTAGGATATTATTTGAATAATATGTAATTTAACCCGGGCCCCTCTAATTCACTGTACAATCAAACTCTGTCAAAATACCAGCTTCATTAGTTTTTCAAGATACTCGATTCTCTAATATGCGACCTCGTATTACAACTTAAATCATAGTTTCTTTTTGTTCAGTGAAAAAACTTTTAACGAGATTCTCAGTATGTTATATAAAGAGCAGAATGTGTGGTCTAGGCCAGATTTGTGACGTTCGTCCCGTTAAAGTTATTTCTTCTTTCAATAAATTGTATAGTGCTTAGACAAATAATTGTCTTCCCAAGTAGCATTCAGTAACGAAGAAATACACTTCGTTCTAGAGATTACTGTCGGAAACAGTAAAAATGTTTTCTCGTTGCCTTTTTCACTGATGTTGAATCGCAATAAAATTGTGGCGCAGAAAATATAGCACTTTTCTTTATTTCTAAATAAAATGCTCGAGTAATTTTTTTATGAGACAATAATAATATACCTAATATAAAATATTTTGCTATTTTGTTGTTAGTTGTATACAATCTATTGCAGAAGGTGGTACTGATGAAAGCATCACACATAGAGTTGCCACTAATTGACTTTGAATTAAAACTAATTTTACGGATATTATAGCGGCTTCTACGCTCGCAGAAACATTCCACTGTACTTTCATGACACAACATTCAACTCAGTCCACCCCGTGACCAAAGCTGTAAAGCTTTCGAAACCTTTCGAAAGGTAAAATAAATCGCGATAAAATCCGTAAAACTTGTTTTATTTCCATGTGTAATATTCGCATAAATATTAAATACTAAGTAACCTATTTGTAAAGTAAAAAAATGTTATTTAGTTTTTCTTTGTTTTTTTTTTGTATATATTGTAACTTTCAACGTACCAAGCGATTTCCTTTACACTGAACATCTTTAAATACTGATAAAATTATTGTTTAACGCACATTATTATTAATTATTGGTTAGGGCGTAAGTATCAGAAAACTAATTATCTCATACAAATTCAAATCCCAATTATTCAAATAACATAAGTTTTACGGGATTTTTTACTTTGCCGATAAGTTATTGTGATGTATTTAACTCGGAGCACAATGAAACGCATGCGTTCAGTTCGATCATTTATTCCGGACTGTTAGATTACCCTCAGCGACATAATATTGTTACACATACACCTAAGTATAACTAGCTAAGTACACTACAGTTATCACCTTTTTGTAACACCTGTATACTGCACCGTTGCTCTGAGCTCTCTTTTTAACCGACTTCAAAAAAGGAGAAGGTTAAAAATTCGTCGGAATCTTTTTTTTTTTATGTATGTTACCCGATTACTCGAAGACGCCTGGACCGATTCGAGAAATTATTTTTTGTTCCAAGGATACATTTTCCGGGTGGTCCCATTGGCACCAAGTCAGGATCTGATGATGGGATCTCAGAAAAATCAAGGACAACCCTCAAATTTTATAGTGACGCATAATAGTAAAACGCATATAGTTTTTTATTGAAGTCGGTGTACTTTTTATGATTATTTAAAAAATAATGTTATAATGTAACGTAATGTGTTATCTCGACAACATGTAGCAAAATAATATTCAACCTATCAGCCTGATTGCCCTCATCCGACCACAATAAAGCAAATTGTCCCGCATATGAAACAGGCAATCTAAATCCTGATGTACTCGTAATCCCTTTTGGGTCTTTACAAATATGATAAACATCAAAACTATTGTATTTGCAATCACACGACTTATTTTACGGAACAGTTTGCCAGTTGTGTCTATTTCATTAAGATGAATCTATAATAAAGGTTTACTTAGCTAAAGCAACATTTTTTCTCAATATACACATATATGTTTCTCCCATCGATCCATTATTTTGAATGACTAGCTATTTATGCAAAGTAATATTTTTTAAACTGAAGGATGCTTATAAGTACTTTACCGTCTGGACGCATATCTCAAGAGGAGGATGAAAAGAAAAACTTTTTAGAGCATAATTTTATTCATAGTTCTGATAATGTTTTGACGTCATATTCCTTGTTGTTAAAACTTTTATTTGAAAAACATCAAATAAACTGAAACTCCAACACTGTATGGAGTTATTCAGCGAAATAATTTAGATTAGATTAATCTCTTTTAAAGAAAATATAATGAAATTCTATTTTGCAAACGACGAGGACTGAGAGTGTGCAGGTTTAAAAAGAATATAAAAAATGCAAAACTCGCAGCTTTGCTGACGTCAGTGAGCTCACTTTGTCGTGCTATACACACGTTGGTAGTTATAAATTTTTATCGTATATTTAACAGCCGATCTGGCACCGTATCCGCCATTGTGAAATATCACTGGTCATATATCTGACACGCAAACATTTAACAGAAATACATCCCATTTGTGATTTATATGCTCCATGTATATTTTAATTGCGGCCTGGAATTATGTAAAACTGATAAGCGACTTATATAATATTAATATTTTATTAGTATTATATACAATCAAATTGCAGTTTATAGTAATTTTAGGGCCTTGGATGCATAGCGGATCTTAAGGAAAGGAATGAAGATTAGGAAAACGGGAAGGGTATTTAAACTTCCAGAAATCTCACTTGCCGTTTAAAATATAACAAAAATATACTACCTAACATTGGTTTTAGACCCATTCATCCTGTAGATAAAACTGTCTACACTGAGCTCCACTACTGCAGAAATTGATTTGATGATAAATTAAATGTAATGTTAAAAATGAATTATTAGATATATAACGTGAAGAATTGGAATGGTTTTAACACGTAAAAGAATATGTAGTCTATTTAACTTTAGCATTAGGCACTGCTATCTTCAAACAGTAGGTAAAGATTGCTTTTCAAAAGAGTTTACTTTCATCTGAAATACAATATTTAAACATAACATGGAATCCAAACAAATGTTTAATATACATAAAATCTTATTCATACATCATAAAGTATGTTTTATGTGTATGGACAAAGGCTTCACGGATTGAACTTCGCCGACAATGTAAAGGTCATAGAGGTGCTATTACGACTTACACTGCGTAAATAACAACGAGTCTCGCGGGGACCTATTGTAACCAGTAGGTACGATGTGATTTTATTACGTTCCCGGAGTTATTTGTATTTGAACTCAACAATATTTTACCAATTATGGCGTAAATAATTTTCGGTGTAAGAAAGCTGAGAGGGGACTTACCATCATGGGGCCCGTCTGCTCGTCGGCCTATCGAGGCACTAAACAAGGGAGGGGCCACCGAAACTGATATTCGCTTAATTACATTCATAAAATCAAATTCTCTTTTGTTAACAGTTTTTGGCACTGCTCGAGCGGAATGTGATAGCAAATACAAGCATCCACTACAGGCAGATGACGCTCTTTGCACCAACCAACCAAGCTTTCCAGAGGTACACCGGGGAAATGGACGACAATCTAGTACTCTACCATATATGTAAGTACAATATCAATATGACAGTCTCGATGGCGCAGCGGACGAGTAGACAGTTGAGAAACGATAAGCTGTAGGTTCGATTCCCGCACCGAGAAAAATATGACAGATAGATATGATGGTCTGGGTCTGGGTGTTGTGGGACCGTAGTTCCTCGTAGTTCTTGATACCCAGGACACAGGTTTCACCTGGGGTCAAGACTATGTGTGTAACTGTTGGGTGTATTTATTATATGAATTGAAAATTTACACTTTAATCCAATGGAACAAAACCTCAAAGGCATTAATTGATACTATTTAATAGATATACATCAAGTATGAAATACTAGTTTAGTCTGTTTTGGTAGAATGTATTCATTATTTTCATAAAACTATGTAAGCACTTAATACAATCTTTCAAACGATTTGAAAATATTACTAATGCTCCACAAACATCAGCCAGAATAAGCCAATTAATAATACATTAAAAGGGTTTGTAGATTTGTCATATTGGAACATGGAAGGTAAAATTTTCGGAAGGACCATAATATTATTTACCAGATTCTATGCATGAATATTTGTTTGTAAAATCTAATGGAAAACGATAAACTAGACACAGAAATAAATTTTGGTCAAAATCACTACTTTGAATACTTTCTATATCACTTATTACAATTAATTTATATAAATTTCAAATAATAAATATTGTTTTGAAATACATAATACTAAGACATTTTTTTCGTAGAATTTTGTACTTTTATAAGAGTAATAACACCAAGTTAAGACTATTTGTTTAGTCTCCGCTGGTAAACTTTAAAAAGGCATTTAGTGTGTTTAAATCGTCGTCAACCTCCTCTGTCTAAGTACCTAAACCAAGTTTGTAAACTTTGTTCGTGACACATGAAAACTCAAGTTCTAAGTAAAAGACGAAGTTTGCTTTGTGCTTACCCTTGCCAAGGTTCTGTTTCGTCTTCTACTGTTGTTTTGTTCATTGTAGCTGTTTTACCTGGCTGCATTCAAGTTGATTTAAGTTTATTGTGTCTACCTCACTGAGTTTTATATCATTACTAGCTGTTGCCTGTGGCTCCTCCCGCGTGGTAGTTATTTTTTAAAGAAAAGGTATAATATCCATGGACTCATCTTAAACAAATTTTACTATCCCATAGGAACCGTGCATTTTTCCGGGATGAGAAAAATCCTATGTCATTTTCTGATCCCTAAACTATGCATAAAAAGCTTGTCAATCGCTTGCTCTGTGAAAAACATTAATTTTCCTGCGTATACACAGCTCTCGAGTTAAATTGCGCAGGTACTGAAGTTTACCAAAATGTTCTGAATATCGAATTAACTTTGAGATATATATTATCTTTATAGATTTATTTTTTACCGTATTGGTCTTAATATCTTTTCTTTATATATATAATTCTACTGTACGTGTGTATGTCACTGAACTCCTCCTAAACGGCTGGGCCAATTTGAATGTTTTTTTTGTATGCGGTTTGGGTGGCGCCCTGGATGGTTTAGATTCACAAATCAGCCCGGCAGATGGCGCTGCAGTCGGTGTGGCGCTGCTTTTACGGACAGGACGACGTCTGCACGGTCCGCTAGTATACTATAAATTAATAAGCATAAATCAATCTACTTTCCAGGGACAAGTGAACAAAGAACAGAGTTGTCGGGATATAAATAAATACACCCAACAGTCACACACATAGTTCTGACCCCACACTAGGTAAAACCTGTATCGTAGGTATCAAGAACTACGAGGGACTGTGGTCTCACAACATCCAGACCCAAAACAAATATCCATCTGTCTCACAAAAATTTGTCCCGGTGTGGGAATCGAATCCACGGCCTCTCGTTTCACAGCCGGCTACTCGCCAATTATGCCACGTGGGCTGCCAATGAAACAAAAAAAATTGCGTCATAACTTATAATAATACATTATGTGTTTACAGCGAATCTAGCAACAACACTCACGAACCTTGACTACGCAATATCATCGGAGCTCGACGGAAACCCGCCCCTATGGGTGACGAGACGCCGGGACACCATGCACGACGACATTTACGTGAACAACGCCAAAGTATACGTGTCACGATCTTATCAGGCGCACAATAGGAACAATAAACGACAAGTGAGAATTGCCTGTACTTTATTTCTTGAGCGGAACAATTTTGTTACGTTCTTTAGATATCGAGTCTCAAATAAGGAACTGATTTATAGAGAAATACGTGTTGTAGTTTTATATCCATCTGAAAATACTTTTGTAATCACAATAAATGTGTGATATTTGATTTTTATGAAAAGGAAATATATTATAGAAAGATACCGGAAAAACATCTGCACACTATTAATTGAGTCCGTGTGAAGCTTATAGAACTTGTAAGACTGACGAATTATTTCTGCGATAAGTGTAGACGGGCAAAATGGTCCCATCACCGCGTATGTCCCACTGCCAAGCTATCAGTCACCATCACCATTTATTCATTTCATTGTACATTTTAAACTGTTATGGCAACTACTGAATATGGGTTTCTTTCTTTAGGTTCTACATGTTATAGATCAAGTCTTGCATCCGCTTCAACCCCATGGACCCGGCTCCATCAGTTCTCCTGTCTACAATCCTAATGCATATCAATTTCTGGAACATTCTGACGTGTTTAATATAGGACAGCATAGACTGAGGTAAGATTATTTTAGAAATTTCAAAAATTTGATCACTTGATATTGATCAATTTGGATAGGCTAGTTTATGTTTAGATAATGGAAACTCAATTGTCTAAATATTCAAATAATTTAATTATCTAAAGCTGGCAATAAATATATCCTAAAATGTATTGAGTTATAAATAAAAACAATTAACTACTTAATTTAAGTATGTATATTAATATATTAGTGTGTTAATGTGAGTGTGAAATGGAGAAAACATTGTAAACACAAAATTGTTTTGGTCTCAAGTTTTATTATTAACTTTTATTATATACCAAGCAAAGTAGCTATTTGACTGATACATGCGGTAAGTTTATAAATGATTTTCCTTTTCGCGGACATTGATTAATGACTTTCGAATATTTATAAATTACCTCCAGAACTTTTATGAGAATGTTATTATAACAATATTAACAGTGAAAGCTTCGTACATCAAAAAGAATACATTAGTTAACAAATTACAGTTCCATAAATGGGAGTTACGTATGCCGGCAGAAACATTGTATGAACTTTAAAAACAAACCACTATAGTGAGTTCCCATTAATTAAGCACTACTTCCGTGTTTCAATTAAAATGGAACTCACGTCGAACTAACTTACCTGCGTTCAACTTTTTGCACTCCTAATGTGTGTAGTACAAAACAATTAAATAAAATTGCTTTGCTTTGTTCTGCGTTTTGCATAAAACATACTCGTATATATGTATTATGGTTTCTGAATACTTTTAAATGTATAGTTTATAACTATAAGTAACTAGTTATTTCAATTTAAAAAGATTACAATACAAGTAATAGTGGTGGTAGCATATTCATATCCGGCCGGATAGCGACCACCGTACACAGGGTGTAAACCCCGCCATAGTGGCAGTGTCGTGTTTCCGGGATCACCCAGTGTACATCCGGTTTTTGTCGGGGGTCTAGAGCTAGGGTGCAATATTTGGCCTTTTTACGGCCTTCTGAGTACTCTGACACTGGCCTTCGACCGTTTCTTCACCTTCTGGCCCGTGGCGCAGTGTGAAGGAGTAGGCCGGCATGATTGTGTTGAGTATCGGGGGATAGATTGTCTCTCACTAATCCATACTCTAATTGGACGGCACTGAACTTATCATCAGGATCAGTGTGGTCACTTTGCTGTGCCAGGATAAAAAAACGTTTTTATTTCCACAAACATCTTTCTGATAATTTCCTATTTGAACTCCGACATTTAAACTCTTTTTTCACAGATCCTTCAGACAGAAAGTTAATCAGCTACAGAAATCCAAAGTTTTTAATGCAGACGGTCGACACACCTTCTTTATTCCAGTTGACGAAGGATTTAAGGTTAGTGTGCTTTAGTCGTCACGGTACCGCCGAATTCATACCGCATTCAATGATGTCTTTGCATATTAACAATGAAGGTTATGGTATAGAAATGTATAAAGATAATAATTATATATTTGTCAGTAAAGTGTTTTGTTTTCTCTTAGCCAACAACTAGGTCGGACTTGATCGACGAAAAAGTAGTAGATGGTCACGTGATTCCACACAACGTGCTGTTCACTCATGCGACCCCCGATACTCAAGAGTTTGAGACCTTGGCATTTGGAGATAATGTCAAAGTTATAATTTCTTTTAGTACGACCATGAATGGAAGAGAAGAGATAAGTAAGTAAAGAATGTTTTCTGCATTTTTACTTAGTTACAAGTAACTCTCGCTTGGAATTTTTGCTACAAATTAAGATTGTTTCGCTGAAATGTAGACTCTATTAGAGAAAACAAAAGAGTCACAGAGAGTAAAAAACTATTTTGTCTTCCTTAAATTATTTATTCGTATTATCGTAGTATTTACAAAACTAAGAGATTTTCAGATAGATATTCGATTACAAATATCTGGTCGACAATGATAAACCAATTTTATATTTCTGCTTTATAGTAATAATTGCGTGATCAATGGAACTTATGAAATTTAATCTACACGCTACCGGCTTCTTCACAATGAAGTCGTAAAGTTTATAATAAATGTTACCTGCTTTTAAATTAATTTTCTTGGTAAAGAAAACAATTGGATCAATATACAAGATAACATTAATGAGATTTAAAATAGCAGTATGGTTGCAGATTACGTTAAATCGAACACGGTGGCTGGAGATGCGAAGCACAGCCGTGGAGTTGTGTTAGCAGACATCGTGAGAGCAAACATTCCTGTCAAAAATGGGGTTGTCCATCTCATCCAGAGACCTCTTATGGTTGTTGACACTACAGTCATAGACTTTCTGAAGGTGAGTAACTAACACTAATAAAAAACTAACCAGTTATAAATTTACATCTTTAAATTTTGACTCTTCCTTACTAGACCAATTGGTTTATTTGAAGTATGATCTACACTTACGAGTATTCAGTAATTGATTTATAAACGTTAACTTTATTATCTGTTCGAAAATGTTATATTAGCTAAACATTAAATTTTCAACCGTATCATTGACTTTTCGCTCCATTTTAACGGAACCAGGCTATGAAGGTAAAATAAAGCGTCTTATTTATCTCCATTTTATTATTGTGAGTGTCCTCTTTACTTCATGAAAGTCTATTTCCGTTCCTTTACGTTTTTAGAATACCTTTTATAATAAATTGAAGCACGTTTTGAACCTTTATCTATGTTTTTTCAACCTATTTGATTGACAAAAGTATTTTGAAGTAATTGTATTGTTTGATGAGCTTTATTTGCTGAAATAAAAACATGGTATAATCGTCCCCATCCTCACGTACTTTCGGTTAGGATTGTTTTTGAATTTTCGTTTATCTATTGATCTAGCATACATTTACACAGTCTGCAGTATTCCCGGTAAGGCGCGTTAGTATTTTAATTATAATTCACTTATAAACTAAATACATGTAGATTTTTTTGAATGTCGTCACATATTGCTTATCATGTAGGTACATATTAGCATTTTGGACTGAATATCATTAGACACAAACATCATTTTTAAACATTACCTAATGATTTCGGTGTGATGTATTAAATCTTTGATATATACATGAAACAAGTGTAACTAATGGTAACTATATAAATGTTATGAGTAAGAAAACTGTTTCTCTTTCACATTCGCCTGTGCTACCCATCCGCTCTGATGTTGGACTCTGCATGCTCTTGACAACTTTAGGGAATTGTAAGTATTACCAATGCATGGTTTGAGTAGTCCCTACATTTTTGTTTTCTTCGAAATTATTTTTAGGTACGTGCTTATACCTTTTTATAGCCTAACAATTTTCATAGTCATATCTTGGTACGGTGCTAAAAGGTAATACAATCTTTTATTTTAATCTTTGTTCCTTAACAATTTTATAGAAACAAATAAACATATACATTGGACACCAAATACAAAACGTGGATATACTCAATATACTTTTATGTTTCTATTATTTATTTACCCCACTAATTAGTAGTCAATGCCTTTGCCCAGTCGTGGGATGATATTTAATATAGGACCTGTATTATTTATTTATTGTTAAATAAGAGTATTTTTAAAATTTATATTTAATACCAGCACAGTAACAATAAATAATTTACACAGGAAAAGGAAGACGGCCCACTTTGTAAGTTTTACGAGGTTATAATGGACTTAGGTGCCAATAACCAGTTTTACACCGAACTTACTTTGGCTAAAGATATCACTCTATTTGCGCCATCAAACGAAGCTTGGGCGGAATTCAGCGTGCAAAATATAATCAGGTACTAATTGATGACCATTATTATTTACTTTCTTAAAATTGAATATTAGACGGGCTTTAATCTAGCTGATTTTCTTATTATAGGAATCATCAAAAGCTGAAGGATATTCTAAATCTACATTTAGTTCGAGAACGTTTGCCTATGGACGCTATTATTCACAACAACATGAATCAGGTAAAATATTCGAACTTTATAATTTCATAACCACAATTTCATTTTGGAAATTGTATTGAAATTTAATTGTAAATGTATTCACAAACCACGACTTATAATTTTCAATTACAAATTAAAATGAATGTCGTGTATTGGATTAATTCTTTGGTTTTGCTGCTGCTTATTGGAATCAGCTCCCCGGAACTGTATGTTAATTTAAATTTAAATAACTTTTAATTGTGTTTTTGTTCGTTTAATATCGTAAACATCAACATTCTTTTAGTTTTAACAGTAAACAAACTGCATGAAAGTGAAGTGTATTATTTGTTGTATCATGTAATTAATTACAGTAGTTTATATGTTCGACTCGTGTTTAATATGTCTCGTCATTGTTTTTATTAGAATTTCATTCCTCCCCGTCTGTGGCATGTACTTCGTGTAGGTACAATATACAGCTAACAAAAATGATGATAACATAAATTTATACATATTTTAGATCTACCAAGCTCCGACGGCTTTGCCTCGTAAATATCTGTATTTCAATGTGCTGACCCACGGCCAAAATCAAACTCTGACAGTCGAAGGTGGCGGAGTCAATGCCACTGTCACCCTGCCCAACATTGCAGCCACAAATGGCTTTGTACACATCATCGATAGGGTTCTTGGAGTACCATATACCACTGTCTTTGAGAAATTAAAGACGGATCCTATGCTTAAGTAAGTAAACATGAATATACAAGTAAACACAAACAAACTAGATAAGAAAATCATTTGAATCAAAACTGAGAAACCCTACGCATTGTGGTCGAATTTAGTAACAACTTTACAGATAGTAATTATCGAAATATATGAACCTGTTTAAATACCGCAAACGAACGTTTAGGATAAAATATTGCAAAGCTGAATTTTGATTTAATTTGTTTCTACTGTGTATGTATTTCATAAAAATCTTTATATAAAGTCAACAAAATAAATTGTTGAAGTTTATCCAAGGTTTCGTATCTTTTTAGTATCACGTACAACCTAGGAAAGCGGCAAATGTTCAACCATCAACTGAACGACATGGAACATCGGTACACATATTTTGTGCCGCGCGATCATGCGTGGCTCAAATTCCAGATCAGGCATCCCTCGGCCTACAAAGCTCTCTTTAAAGAGGACTTCGGCTACTTCGTAAGATATTTCTTTACTACATTTATATTCCTTGGAAATTTATTGTTGTACTTGTTATCGGTTTCTAGTTTTCCTTTGGTTAAAAATACTGATGATCATCATTCTATGGAATTTGTAGTTTTCTTCTCCTACTTGCAGTATTATATTAATATTTTTATTCTCGTATAATATCAAATATTTGCGAAAGTCTAATATAATATGGTAAGAAAGGCGAGATTTATCATACGAATAACGCTGGTGGTAGAATATTCGTATCCGCCCGGATACCGACCACCGAACACAGGAATTAAAACCCACCATAGTGTCACACGCAAGTGTGTCGCATTTCGGGATCAGCCAGTGTACATCCGGTTTTTGTCGGATATCTAGAGTTGGGGTACGATCTTTGGCCGTGTTGTGGCCTTCTGAGTACTCCGTCACTAGACCCTCGACCGCTTCTTCACCATCTTGCCCATTGCGTATTGAGAAGAAGCAGGCCGATGAGTGTGTTGAGTTGAGCGTGGGATAGATTGACTCTCGCTACTTGATACTCTATTAGACCGCACTGCGCTTACCATAAGGTGCAGTGTGGTAACTTTGCCATGCTATAATTTAAAAAAGTTTTCCTTTGGTTAAAAATACTGATGATAATCATTCTATGGAAATTGTAGTTTTCTTGCTTGCAGTATTATATTAAATAATATAATAATAATACTAGCCCTGTATTAAACATTGTCCCACTGCTGGGCACGGGCCTCCTCTACTAATGAGAGGGGTTAGGCCTTAGTCCACCACGCTGGCCTAATGCGGGTTGGCAGACTTCTCATACCTCAACCAACATCGTGAGGAAACCTACATATCTGAGAATTTTTCGAAGTATTATAGTAATACTTTTATTCTCAAATATTATCAAACATTTGCGAGAGTCTAATATAAAATGGTTATGGTAAGAAAGGCGGGTTTTATCATACGAATTGTTTTTCAGACTAAGCAAATTTTAGAGCGCCATGTGATTCGCGCTGGGCGTTCATACACAGTATCTGATTTGAAACTGCTCGCAAATGAAACACACGCCTTTCTCCTACCGACATCACGCGATCCTCTACGGCTGCGTGTCAAGGAATCTGATAAGAGTAAGCTTTAAACGATTCATTTATTTCATTATATTCATTAGCGATTTTTTATCTTCTTTTCTTATTCTAATGTGTACAATAAATAGATGACTGAGATCCCATTTCGTATTTAATAAGTGATGTGACTATTGTAGATTATTAATATTGCACCAAATTAATACCGTAGTGTGAAGAAGCTACACACCAGGCCGGCATGATTGTGTTGAGTAGCGAGAGATAGATCGTCTCCCGCTACTTGATACTCTAACGGCACTGCACTTACCATCAGGTGCAGTGTCGTCACTTTGCCGTGTCTGGATAAAATAAAGACAATTAGATGATTTATAATCTGTTTTCTGTAGATTACTACGTGGAATGGAACGGCCACTGGATCCACGTTTTCCGACCGGATGTAGAGTGCACCAACGGCATCATCCATGTTATCGACGAACCCTTTGTCCTAGAGAGTGACATCCGGGCGACCGGAGCAGCTCACCCCCTACGTTTAGCTTATACCTTAATCACGCTCCTTACTTCAGTCGGATTAGTGCTAATTCTGGGAAACTAAAACGGTCAAATACTATGTTATTGATTGGTTAATTCGACAAGCAAATTGACATTTTATAAAACAATTATAATTTATTCTATATTTCAACAGTTTTACTGTTTGATAGGTATTGTTTGATGAACTGAAACTAAATCAGAATCTTCTTTTTTATTTGAAAGTTAACATGTCTGAATCCTAAGTCTTATTTGAAGTTGAAAACGTGAACTATGGAAAGTAATTTATACTTAAATTATTTCATAATAAAAATGTATTTATTGTATGTTGCTTATGCAACGGATATAATATCTATGTTTAAATACAAGATGAATAACAAAAATAACTTTTTGTAATGAGTTGTTTCGATTTTAGAGGTTTTCTATTGTATGTGGGGTATTATTATATTGTATCCACAGTATTTGGTCCGTTGTGCCTTCGTTTGACGATCTTTTAGAAACATTAAATATTTTTTTATAATTTTGAAATCCAACAAATTATAAAATTACATTCTATAATCTATACATTCCATGTTACACTTAAAATGTATTTATCTCATTATTTATTCTTGTTACATATTCTAAACCTATTTACTAAATAAAAAAACGGTTTAATCTTGACTAAAATTTTATGAATTTGGTAAACAAGAACTTATTTATTGTATCAACAGATGATTATTATCCATGTGCAGATTTTTGGTGTTAAGTTCAAAAGGAAAATATTAATTTAATTAATACTAAACTCAAGAAATTTATATAAAATTGATGCAATTATTGTAATTTTTCATTAGTTTACTGTTAGTCAATTTAATGGTTGTTTATTTTCCAACTTTTACTTAATATATCATTCAACTCAAATTAAATACATGTTAACCATATTGTATTGGATAAATTGTTTTAAATTTGAGAGTAACCGACGATTTTTAAATGTATATAGGGGTGAATGTGCTTATAACTATAACGGTGGATTTGTGATTCTCTTACGTTTATTAAGCAGTTGTAAATAATTTGTGTAAGGTACGATAGTTCATTTTAATTAAATAATAATTTAATAGCTGTTACTTATGCGACTGAAATCTATAAATATTTGGCAAAACTCTATTGAAAATCTGTCACGTAAATTTTTTTGAGGATGCTGCTTAGTGTTGAATTTTTTGATAAAAAAATAAATTAATACTTATGTACTTACCTATTTATAGAAAGTGAATTTACATTTATATCGTAAATGTTTAAATATTTGTAATGCAGCATTTAAAAGCCAGGTTGGAATGTCTATACCATATGTAAGATTATCATGTTTTAACACATTTGTATATTGGAAAGTATATCAGATCTGTCGCTTTACAAACATATACATACAAGTATTGTCTTTTTAAGTATAAACACTAGATTTTAAGTCTTTATTGAGCCAAAGCTAAACGCTAATTCAAATGGTAGAATATTTAACAGATAAGATTTTACTACCACAATAGTACCTACGAGTACCTATATGAGATTGTTTGTAGTAGATATTTATATTTAAAGAATATTTGCATTCATATTGTCCTTCATATAATATAGGATTTTAAATGGATATCTAGTGTTACATGGGAATATCCTAAGACAATATAACTGACCAAATATTATACCAAATATTTGGTTATGTATGAGATTGAAATCCAATTATTAGTAAATGTTTGATGTATTAAAAATACCTATGTCAAATTAGTAAAAGTTTATGACCAGTGTTTATGAAAATGAATTTATGTATAAAATATAGATATGAACTTACCCTTTTCGTTTCATTTGAAATCATTGACTGTAAAACATATTCATACCTCTTCTCTCTGAACAAAAATAATTCGTTTTAAAGCTACATCGCTTTTATCAAACAAATTTTCCAAACATGTTTTTTTATCAGAAAAAGTAGTTAATATAGATAAATTTAATATTCCCTAACAAAAATATCCTTGTTGAATAATAAAAAAACAACTCGTATAAACTTTGGCCACAGCGGTGCTTTTTTAAGAGAATAATTGAACACAGCGTCACGGGCATATCTGGTCTACTAATCCCGTAAGTTTGGTGCGACACAGTCTAGTCGGCTCTGTACTAATCCCCTTGAGGTAGAGTGCCTAAACCGCCTCCCTTTGAAGTAATTTCATCATGCAGGTATCGTATAATTGAAGGAATCTGTTAAGGCCGTGTGGTTTGTGAACTAATTACCATTCCAACAGCAAAAGGATATTCAAATGTGTTTTAGATATTATTATGTAGGCGTATGTATTATGAACGGTAGACAGGGGCTTTACTAGCCCTGGCATTGCAATGGGTGGCGATGACTACTTACCACGTAAGGCCCGTCTGTCTATTGAGACACTAAAAAAAAAGGCGTTCGGATGAGAATTGTAAACTGACTGCAATATTTGATTCACGTAAAATTAAGAACTGTTTGAGGCTAAACAGACTTCGGATATTTATGACGAACGTAAGCGCGTACGGAACGTGACGAATCAGTCAGAGCGACACCGGGTATCAGGGACTCTACCGTTAGATATGTTTCCAAATGTTCACGGAATATATTTACAGTAACTCTTTGCAATAATGAAGCTTCCATTAAATGGTCTCTGTCTACGCCAGATAACTCAAAGTCGTCTGTATCGCCTTGGTATTAAGGCGCATTATATTTTAAATATTTTTAGTCATACACTCTACCAATTACACAAACCTACGTCACATACAGCCACCCCACTAACAGACACTACACTTGAACACGACAGTTACACTAGACAAATTGATTCATTGTACAAAAATTAAGAATATCAAGATACAAGATTTTCCACTAAATTTAAACTTTTCTTTTGTTCATCGCGAACAAACTCCTTGACGAGACCATCTATCTTCCTTTACATTATTATAAAATATATATTTAAATATTTCCATGATATTCTAAAGATAAAAAGAGCATTGGCGGCTCGTTTAAAAAATAAGACAATCTATTGCTTCCTATTTTAAAAAAAATATGGTATTAAAACATCTATATGTCTAATGTACGTGTACGATGCACAACCGAGTTGCTGGCACTACGTACTGTCAAAGGAAAATCCTGCTGACTGTGCTAGCCGAGGCATCACAGCTTACAAACTAACAAATCATTCTCTTTGGTGGAATGGCCCAACGTGGCTATCAACGTTTGATGAAAAAATATTAGAAAATTGTAAATATATTACAAATGAAGATATAAGAAAACCAATAAAAATACACGTTTCAGTAACAAAATACGAAAACAATGTTATTGATGACGTATTAAACAAGCACAGCGATTTCACGCGAGCGTCGCGAGTGTTAGCTTGGGCGTTACGTTTGACGTCACGCTTACATTATAAACCATTATTTCTAACCATAAAAGAATTAAGAAATGCGAACAACATATTAATAAAACATGTTCAAATGTTGGAGTTTGCAGAAGACATTAACTATATCAAGGACCATAACCAGGTCAACCCGAAAAGTAGTCTAGCAAAATTAAGACCATTTATTGATTCTCAAGGTATGTTAAGGGTAGGTGGGCGTATCACTAACTCGGATATACACAATAACATGAAACATCCTTGTATTTTACCACATAACCATCACATAACAGACATGCTAATAGACCAAGCGCATAAAATGACTTTCCATGGAGGTGCACGGTTGACTCTAGCCTGGCTACGTCAACAATATTGGATAGTTAGCGGTAATAGTGCTGTTAAAAAGAGGCTCCGACATTGCGTTGTATGTAGAAGACACAATCCAATTAAACAGGAACAGTTGATGGGATCCTTGCCGGAAGCTAGAACCAATATTACTCGACCGTTTTATAACACGGGAGTAGATTTTACAGGCTTTGTCGACGTTAAGTCGGCAAAGGGGCGAGGGGTACGGTGCACAAAAGGTTACATCGCAGTTTTTGTTTGTATGGCAACCAAGGCTGTACATCTGGAACTGGTCTCAGACCTCACCGCCTCAGCGTTTATAGCAGCTCTTCGCAGACTCGCAGCTAGGCGGGGAGCTCCCGGTCACATATTTAGTGACAACGGGACAAACTTCATAAAAGCGAACAGAGTTATACAGGAAGGATTATTTAAACTCAAATCAATATTAGATGACCAATTCTATATTGAATTAACCAATATGCAGATTGAGTGGCATTTTAATGCCCCGTCATGGCCCAGTGCGGGGGGGCTCTGGGAAGCAGCCGTAAAAAGTCTAAAATACCACTTGAGACGTGTGATAGGTGACCAAAAGTTGACTTATGAAGAATTTGCTACTTTACTTACACAATTAGAAGGTTGTCTGAACTCTAGACCACTTTGCACAATAAGTGAAGATCCAGATGACCTAGACTTTTTAACTCCAGCACATTTCCTAACGGGCGGACCAACTTTAAGTATTGTTGAAACTGAAAAAGATCAACGCACCAGATGGCAACTCACTCAAAAGATATACCAAGATATCTGGAAGAGATGGCGGGCCGAGTATTTGACACAATTGAACGCTCGCTCTAAATGGCGACGTCTTCAACCAAATATGAACATTAATGACATTGTAATGATACATGATACAAACCTTCCGCCGGGAAAATGGGCAATGGGAAGAATTGTCGAGCTCCATCCCGGAAAAGATGGATTAGTTAGAGTCGTATCCGTCCGAACTAAAGGTGGAACTATAAAAAGACCAATAGTGAAACTATCTCTTTTACCAACAAGTAATTCAACTGAAAATATTACAACTAAACCACAGAGTCAACCAAATCATGAAGTTACCAATTCAGCAAAACCCAGGGCCAAAGGAGTAACCAAAAAGGGCATATTTAATTATAGCACCCTGGCACTTTTGATGTTTACATTTTTTATTTCACCAATTCAATGTATGTATCATATAACCACATTAAACAACAGTCAAAGTCTCTATTTTGACAAAATATCTACAGTACATCTTGTTAGAGATGAATGGAAGCTAGTAGTTTTCTACGACTTAGAGCCTTATTGGCAAGGAAACAAGTTACTACTTCAGTACATAAATCACCTAGATTTTATCTGCACAAATTCTTCTATAAAAACTCATTGTGAGGCGATTTTATTACAATTACGACATGGCTATACTGAATTGGAACATTACAATAATGTGTTGTCGAATCAGCAGTTCCCAGGCCGGCACGCGCGACCACGCCGCGGTCTTATTAACGGTGTAGGTAATATTGCACATAGTCTATTCGGTGTACTCGATGACCAATTCGCTGAACAATATAAACGGGACATCGACCTGATAAGAACAAACCAAAATCATCTGGCCGAGCTATGGAAGAACCAAACATCAGTAGTAGAGTCCGAATATAATGTGTTGAAAAGAATGAAATCTTCTATTGATAAGCAACATAAGATGCTTACTCATTACCTCAACCAGTTAGGAAAAAATACCAATAACCTGAATCGTCAAGTCCAGACTATTGAAACTACGAATGAATTTTTACTATCCTCAATTGCCGCTAATAGTGTGCTAATGAACCTTAAAGGGATTCAAGACGTGTTACTTGACACTATTTCAGAGGTTTACTACGGAAAATTCAATTTACATCTGTTAAAACCTGATCAATTATTAGAAGAATTAAGTATAATATCTGGAAAACTACCCAAAGATTCAAGCTTACCAATAGAGCTTAGGCCCTCAGAACTACCAAAAATATATCATTTATTAAAAGTAAAGGCGCGAATGACTACAGGCTATTTTATATTTGAGATAAAAATACCTCTCGTCAGTAGAGATCATTACGAAGTTTACCAAATACACTCAATACCAAAAAAGGTCGAAGAAAATATGGTTACCCTAGTCGCAGTGTCACCTTACGTAGCGATCAACTTACGAAAGGATTCATATATACCGATATCAGATTCGGATCTTCGGGAATGCGTTCATTTTGACAGCACAAGCCAATTATGCCCATTACAAAAACCAATAAACCATATGAAGAACAATGAAATCTTCTGTTCCAAATCTCAAGAAACACAATCATGTATGACTAAATACGCAACATGTCACGATTCGTGGGTTCAGTTAAATAATGTAAATTCTTACTTGTTCTTCTGCTGCAACTCATGCTCGATAAGAATCATGTGTGAAGACCAAATCACTTCTGATCACCTCTCTAATGCTGGTATAATGAAGCTGGGTGCTGATTGTGTCATCAAAACGAGTGATGTTACTATTCTGACTCAGAATAATCTACTTAATAATGTTACTATTCATGCCGACATCACAAAGATTGATATACCACCTATAAACCATGTTTTCAATCAGGACCTTTCGATACCGATCACAGAACCAGAACCTGTAATCAGTGGTCACGAAGAAGAACTAAAGGATATAGGCACAAAAATTAGACAACTGAAACTAGACACAGGATTAACAAACGAGATTTCATACCACGACGTGCACCATTACGTCGCGATCTACTTGCTGGTGGGTGTTGTGGGCGCTATGGTTACTGCGTACGGCGTGCATCTGTGGCGTACGCGCACGTCTCGCACCATACGTGTTGTTGATGCCGTACCTGAGCCGGAGCTGCCAAGGCCAGCACCACCTACGCGCCCGATCCTGCGCGGCCTAACCAACGCTGCGTACCATTATAGTGTCAGTGATCAATGTGTTAGTGCATGTGAAAAAGCAGAGCATAGTGATCGAAATATGTGCGCGAATGAACCAGTTTACGCTAAGCCAATGACAAGTGTCCGCGTAACCAAGGCTTCTTCGCCTAGTTTTTATAAACATAGTTTTAAGAAAGTGAATCATTCTGAAACTTAAGGACACTAGAATGTAGGATAAGAATTGTGTATCATCTTGTCTCACGATCATTCATAGTAATCATCACCATTACTTAACTTTCTTCTCTTTCTCGCTGTGAGAGCATGTACGATGCAAGCAACGTACAGTGTATTGCGCTGTGTCAGCGTTTTACGCCACACGCATTTATTTGCATCGACCGAATAATTCAGTTCACGTTCAATCACCATTCGGTTCGCGTGTCCTCATAACCATTAACCATTACCATACCATTTACACTAAGTCAATCTCAATAAACCATTTTATTACCAAACCATTATCTTTACATTTACGAACCATACGTAAAACTCTGTACGGTTACCAAACACCGTACAGTACGTATCATTTTTTCAACGCTTCACTTTAATGGTGAAAAGCATAACAAAGGGATAAATAATAAATAATTAGTAATTAATTGTAACTAATATAATACTAGCCCTGTATTAAACATTGTCCCACTGCTGGGCACGGGGGCCTCCTCTACTAATGAGAGGGGTTAGGCCTTAGTCCACCACGCTGGCCTAATGTGGGTTGGCAGACTTCTCATACCTTCGAAAAACTCTCAGATATGCAGGTTTCCTCACGATGTTTTCCTTCACCGTTAAAGCAAGCGATAATTAACATTTTAATATACACATAACTTTAGAAAAGTCAGAGGTGTATGCTACTTGGGTTTCGAACCTACTACTGTACTGTAACTAATAGCTTAATATTAATTATGAATCAAAATACTCATTATTACTAAAAATCAACAATATTTTATCACTCTATCAACAACATACATAACGCAAGTTTAGCCTATAAGTATACTCGTATAAAAACGTCTAATATGTATATTCTAGACAAACAGTAAATCTTTTACAAAATAAATGAAAGCTCTTACGGCATCTTCTTGAAAATAAAACATTTTACGGGAACGATTTATCTTTACGCTATAGTTCCTCTATGGATGCCATCTTGTTACATAACGCACTCCCTTTATACTCGGTATGAATATAAAATATCAGATATTTATATGTTTTACCATCTAGATATGTTTAGAAGGTAACAAATACAAATATCTCCTGCGTCAATTGACTGCCTGGGTGGCGCAGTTGTAATTGCGGATGCCTGCTGTACTTAGGTCTCAGGTTCGATCTCCGGGTCGGGTTTTTCTATTTAGATATACTCAGTATCAGCCCGGAATCTGGAATTGAGCCCGGTGTGGCGATAGGCTCGCCCCTATCATTACGGGACCGTAATAAATTCATCGAAAAGTGAGTGCACTGGTTACAAGTCTGCCTACCCCTTCGGGGATTACATGCGTAAGTTTTTATGTAGATATGTTAAGGTAAATGTGTTTAAAGGTTTTATATATCATTTTCCAAAACCTTATGTGACTGTAAACATTTTAAGCAAACTTTATAAAGTTTAGTTATAATAATTTCAGTGATAAAAATATATTTACGCAGTTATTGCTCCCACGGTCTAGGAAACAAAATATTGCAGAATAATTGAGAAGGCAATTTGTGCACGCCGGCTCTTATCGCTAAACCTCCGACTATAAAAAAATATATATTAGAATGTCTTAGACGTGCAAAAAATAAGTCTTGCTTATAATATTTTATTTGATATTTAAAATATTGTATACGTCTATTTTACTGATTCGTATCTTTTATTCCAGTTAAGACTATTATGTTATTCCTAAAACGATTATGATGCACGAAATGACCAATTTACATAACTTTCACTATGGTATAATCTAGACGTTTGGCCATTCTCTTTATATAACAGGAAAATCCATCCCTTCATAGACAGGAATTGAACGTTTAATAAATAAAATCTTTAGTAAAGTACCTCTGGAAAAGCCATATTAAATTTTAATGCCTTCGATGTGCAGGGCAGTAGATCTTACTTTCACAAAGTAATAATTAATAAAAGACGTGCTTTGCGTTATTATATATCAAACAACCGAGAGTTGCAAATGAAATAAACATTTGTCAACTGTAAATCCGCGAGAAGAAATAATGGTTTAAAATATTATTCTATACTATAAATATATATTTTGGTTACAAAAGAAAAGGTATACATTTGCCTTGTCTCTTTTTGAAAATAGAGATAAGGAAGTTCCATTGACATGTATATTTTTTTGAAAAATGACAAAAACATATAATTTCTATCAAATGAAAAATTTATTTGTTAAAAAGAAAAGATATCAAACGAAACACGTAGCCCAAATATAACATACACTCGTACACGAATATATTGAGTTCAGAGCGCCTCCCTTTCAAACATACCTACGAACTCAGTTAATACCCCGTGTCGATATGAACACAATACTATAAATCAGGCTTTAAGCCAATTGAATTAGAATCGGTTCCATTGAATTTAAGATTTAAATGTAACGAGAAATAAAAGATAGATTGCGAAGGAAATGAATGGCACTGAGCATTTGCAATTCAAACGGCTTTTAACAGATCGCAATTTCAATGTTGCCATTATTCCTTATCTTTGTGCACATAACCTAGCGTCGACTTTAACTTGCATTGCATTCATATTTTGTGCTCATGCGAGTCTGGTCTTAACAGGTTTATTTGCCTGTACCCATCTAATCCTTTGGAAAAAAAGAAATATGTTGTTTTAAATTTAATTAATTTTAATTTATACAATACATACTCATTAGTAGAGGAGGCCCGTGTCCAGCAGTAGCACAATGTTTAATACTGGGCTAGTATTATTATTATATTACACAATATTGCAATTAATATAATTTTCAAATTGTAAGCCTAATATTTAAAGCTATAATTTACACACCCATGACTGTTTTAATATTTATATATTAATACAAAAATAACTATCATATGATACCATGTCAAATGTGTTCATGCAATTTGCATTCTAATAGGTTATATTAATAAAATGGTAATAATTTACAGCAAAGTAAAAAAAAAATGATGTGCTAGCGAAGCAAGCGGGTCGCAGCAGGGAGCACCGCAGAAAAATGTTGTCCTTTAATTATTGACTACACATCAGTCGTGAATAAATAAAATACACATACAAAACCAATACTTACTTATATTAGATTTACAAATCGCCATTAGTAAAACTTAGCAAGAACAAAACTGTTATGGTAAAACCTCAGAATACAGAAAAAACCAGAAACCGCCAGCGCGCTTAAAACTGAAGACACAAAAACCACTCTAAAACGGAGTGGTTTGACGTTTTTGCGATTAGTCACTCCTTTGCAGTAAGCGCGTCGTGACGTATTGTACAAGTGTCAATTTTAATTAAAAAATGCCGTCTTGTGTTGTCCCTACATGTTAAAATGCTGCTGGGATTACAAAAAAACAGGATGGGATCACATTTCATCTATAAGTAGCACATTGAAAAGTATATATATTTAATTATTGAATTTCTTTTACTTATTGCCATCGTCTCAGAACATGACGCGTCCATTTTTTGAGTGTTGCCATTTTGTTTTGGTCGCAAATTTTACCCACTTATTTTTTAATACTTTTATAGAATATTCACTATTTTTGTGTATATAGTTCTATTGTATATATTTCTTTGTAATTTTAGTTTCCCTGCTGATGAAAAGAGAAAATCGGACTGGATGAAAATCATACAAAGAGCTCGGCTAGATGAGTTTTGGAAACTATCACTAACTAATTACTAGCCGGAGCGTAATTTGCTCAATTCATTTTGAAGAGCAATATTTTTATGACACAAAAGGTGAACAAAGACAAAAAAGAAAAGAAAAATAAGAAAAAAGACTGAGGAAAGCAGCTATTCCAATTAGGGTAGATATAGTCATAAAAAATACTTTATTTATATTGTATCCCTCTTGTTCAGTATGTTTGTCATGTATTTTGAAGTAAGGTTTTGGTCAACAAAGGAAAAGGTGTATCAAGTACGCCCACTTTTCGCCGAGCTTATCCGTCCCACAGCGTGATAGGAGGCAAGCCTAAACCGGGCACAAATTCCAGACTCCGGGCTAATGAAACTTCGGTGATTTAAATATATGAATAATCTAATAATAATATATGAACATCTAAACCTTCGACATCGGATAATGTGCGTACCCATCTATAATAATAATGTTTACCCATAATGTTTCAACTGTATACATTATTTTTTGTACTGTAGGAAGTCAAATTAGGCAATTAATCTATATAGATAGTTACAAGTAAACTAAGTATCATGAACATTTGCAATCTCAGGCACAAAGTGCTATTACTTATGCGTTGCCATCCATGAGGACTGAAATGTCATGCCTTGTACGACAGAAATTTAACGCATTTGATTAAACTTTTTGTTTTTCTATTTTATGATAAACTTAAGATTTTTCATTTCAGGTTACACAACCACAATCACCTGCGCGATCAAACTCAGAGATTTGTGAAGTCAATATTTCTGATTTAGAGTCTGTGTTTGATACGCCGAGAAAGGTCAAACTAAAGCCTCAATTACGACGAAAACAAATATTTTGTGAGCGTCATATTCGACGTTTGAAAACATTACAGCAAAAACACAATAGACTTGCCAAGAAGTACGAATCTCTAAAGACATATTAAACAAAATAAAAAACAATCGCTACATTTGATTTGAAAATAATAAAATCTTAACTTTTTAAAGCCGTGTTTTATTTAAAGTTGTTGGTATAACTCACGTTGGACACCTCTCTAGTTATCATATTCTATAGCAAGTGCATAAAATGTTTGAACACTAGTCGCGTAGTTGTGTACAACGTTAGTTTACTTACCCTACTTACAAATATCAGTTAATATTTTTTAATAAATATATTTTCTTTAGTGTTATAAGATTACCCCAAAAAGTGGGAAACCGCTCCGAGCTAGCAACATTACGCGGGTGGGAGGTGGGGCAGGCGCGGGGCGTACGTATTGGTTTTGGACACAGCGCGGGGTATGTAATTATTATTGAGCGCGGTTTCTGGTTTGTTCTGTATTCTGAGGGTAAAACACGAAAAAACCATCTTATTTGACCTCCAATGTTTTGTCATGAAAAGCCTGCCATAACACTATTCCAAAAATTAAATAAGTACTTTCAAATCAATGTAGATGAATCCATGATTTACGTTTGAATAAAATTTTACTCCAATAATCCTACAAAAGGATATTATTTTTAGACTGATTGTAAGTGAGGAACAAAAACAATTTCCTTTCAAATCATTCACGTTTGAGATGCTCGAACTTCCCTAAAGTATTTTTCGCGGGAACACTGCGATTGTCACTCACATCGATAACAGCCGAGCCGGCGAATATCGCGCGATTATTTTATAAATTGAATAGCTTTTCTTTGCAAAATAATACTTGGATATCACTCAATATATTTGTATCAAATAAAGCATGTTTAGCGGCTAGCACAGAAAATTTTAGCTCATATTTTCTAGATTTGTTTAAACTTTAACAATGACAAAAATATTTGAACCTATAAAATATGACGTTGTCTCTTGGCTAATTTTATACTAGTTTATCCCGCGTTTCTGTCTTCATTATATTAGATATCTCTGTCATCGTACGAGCTTTTTTTTTTTTTTTTTTTTTATTCTGGCGCGGCAAACTGACCACACTGCGCCTGATGGTAAGCGCAGTGCCGTCCAGATAGAGTATCAAGTAGCGAGAGACAGTCTATCCCCCGCTACTCAACACAATCATGCCGGCCTGCTGTTTAGCTTCTTCACATTACGCCTAAAGGACCCAGGATCATAGGAAGGAGGGAACACGGTAGCTGGCAAACTGTTCCACAGCTTGATGGTGCGGCAAAAATACGAGTTTTCGAACCTCTTGGTTCGGGCCGGGGTAGTAGATACCACGAAGCTGTGGCTCCGCAATCCAGTACGCGTGGTTCTGGTATGGAAGGGAGAGGAAGGGATAAGATCAAACAATTCTTCAGAGCATTCGCCATGATACAGACGGTAGAACACGCTAAGCGAGGAAATATCCCTACGCAGCTGTAGCGGCTCCAGGCTGTTACTCACGTCTGCATCATTCACAATGCGGATGGCCCGCCGCTGCAACCCATCCAAGGCATCGAGAAGGTACCTTGCAGAACCGTCCCAGAGGTGCGAGCAGTATTCCATTCCCGGCCGCACCTGCGCTTTATATAAGCGGTAGAGCTGACCAGGCGTGAAAAACCGCCGCACCCTGTTCAGGATTCCGACCCTGCGTGAAGTGGCGGATATTACGCCCTCGATGTGACTCCTTGGATTAAAATCGCAGCGGATATCCATACCTAGGACACTAAGGTCATTCCGCATTGCGAGTGGAACACCCTGAAGAACGGGGATGGGAGAAAACGGAGACTTCTTGCACGAGAACGCGCACACCTGGGTTTTCTTGGCATTAAACTCAACCCGATTCCTGGTACCCCATGATGAGATGAGATCCAAGGTCTGGTTGAGCTCAACGACAAGATCCTCGCGTCTCCTCTCAGTATCCGCCCGGCAACCAGGCGGCTTGCTGCTATAACGCCCATGAACCGTGCTGTCGTCTGCATAGCAATGAATGTTGCCAAGCGACAACATATCATTGATATGCAGAAGAAACAAGGTGGGCGAAATCACAGAACCTTGTGGTACTCCGGCATTTACTGACATGAGCTGCGAAGCGTGTCCATCAACGAGGACACGTATTCTACGCTTATGCAGAAAGCCGGAAATCCACTTGCACAGGTTGTCGGGCAGACCGTATGTCGGGAGCTTGGAGAGAAGGCCACGATGCCAGACCCTATCAAACGCCTGTGCTATGTCGAGACTCACAGCCAGAGCCTCGCCATGCTTGTCAATCGCCTCTCCCCAGTGATGTAATACGAACGCTAGAAGATCACCCGTTGATCGGTTATGACGGAACCCGTATTGGCGGTCATTGATCAACGAGTGATCCTCTAGGTAGCGAACTAATTGGCTGTTTTTAATATAGTGGTACGGCACCGGTCAAGCCAGTCCATTCATATTGTAAATAAATCTATCTACAGCGTACCCAGTAGCTTCTATTTCATTCAGTCATTTATGTTCCTTTGTCTCCTAGATGGGGCAGAGGGCGTCCACAGTGCTTCGCCATCCCGTTCGGTCTTGAGCTTCGTGTTTTATTTCGCTCCAGGTCTTTCCAAAAGCCTTCGCTTCATTAGTGATAGTCCGCCGCTAGGTCTGCTTTGGACGACCACGTTTGCGTTTTCCTTGGGGATTCCACTCTAGGGCTTGCCTCGGGATGTGGTTTGGATCCCGTCGGAAGGTGTGGCCTATCCAACTCCATTTGCAGCGTTTGATTTGCTGGTCATCCGCACTTCACTACATCGTTCCCAGAGCTGCTCGTTGGAAACCTTCTATTCTTCTTCTTCACATTATGAAAATATCTGTATGCCGCGAAGATTTGCTATATGAGCCATCTCCGTGCGCATCAGCGAAGATCCAATGCTTAGGAGTCGAAGAGGTCGCCATGGCCGAAATCGGTCGGAAGCCATTAATTAATTAATTATGAAATATCCACAAAAAATTATGTTTATTAGTTATATGTTTTTTTGTACGTCCTCCAATCAGTCTAATGTTTGAAATAATTCCCATAGTTTAAAACATTTAGTCAGAGTTTCAAACTCAGACGTTGATAAATTCCATTACAAACTGTCGTCCTCTATTTATACAACGTGATAGATTAAAAAAAGTTTGGTAACTTTTCGAGTTTCAAACTATTCTCAGCTAATTTCACTAAAGTCTGTGCTCTTGTTGAATAATTGCCATACAAACTTTGATCACCTATCCTTATAAATTGCATTTTTAACTAATTTTGTTGAAACAATTATATGCAATGAAATCTGGTGATTGCAAGTTATTGCAGGTCTTTGTTGCATTACTAAAATCATTGATAACCATAAGACATTAATGAAAATGCGCCATTGTGGACATTAGCGTGCACGAGTATTCAAACTTAGAAAAATCTCATACAAATTGAAATATAATATCAAATCACAATTCAGATTTGTTTTATTCGTTATAAGTTTGAACACAGATAATTGAAAATGGTAATACAATTTGTGAAAATATGTAGCTGTCAGACAAAAAAATTGTTTTATTACGTATTTATAAACAATTAAATTTTTTATATTGAAGCTAGTATGCCCTAAGATGTTAAAATAGTAGATAATGAAATCCAATTTATAAGCCAATGGAATATCTATATTAAATAGCTGTCACCACACTTGTTATACCAAAGCTCATTAATCACCTTAACCGAGCTCATTTAAATCTATATTAGCATACCATCGATGGATTCTACCAATGCACTGATCACTGTCAACATCGTGTCATCTAATCGATATGTAATTGCATCTTTGACAAGGAGAAAATATTACGACTACACGTTAGATCAGGTTAGATCTCATAATAGATACGTAAGTCTAATACAGTTTTTAAGTTATTTATGATTATTATAAAAAAGTTAATTAACATACATTCATGATTATTTAATTAATTTAGAGCTTTTACCTATAATTTATTTAAGTTTCAGTACTGACAAATAATAAATTACATAATAATTCATATGAAATAACGAATAAAAATACACCTGGCCAATAATCGCTAATGAGTGGGCAAAAAACACCAATAACATAATTCTATCACACCAATGTTATGCCAAACGAGCAAATAATTGAATCGTGTTAAAGCAATTAGGCCATTCATGTCACGATCGTTTCTAGTTTCATATCAGTAGTATTTATCTGACATGGTATAAAATTGAAATCTAGGCTCAAAGCATCCAATAAACGGTGTTTGTGTAAATGGGAAACAAACAAACGGCGATAACGAGTATCGGAGTCTATCGGGAATTTGACCACTGCACCAATGTAGTTTCAATAACTGAAATCCCCGTAATCTCGCTCTTAAATATGAATTTATTAGTAAAACAAATTTAAGCGTCTACTTTAAAACTTGAATCGTGTTTTGGAAGTTTACGAGAATTACCCAATGGTACACTTGAAAAAGGTTTTGAAATACAAACTATTATTTCAATAGATACTATTTTATGTAATATATGGTTTTATTTGCGGTTACATATATCAGGCGTAATATAAACACTATAACCAATTTTTTGCAAGATTAAACTTGAGTGTGTATTATAAATAAGTTCCTATTCTATCTCAGGCATTGTACGAAGACAGATTGTACATAGACTAGCTGTTGTCCGCAGACAAGCCGAGCCGCAGCTCCGCCCGCGTGTAAATTATTTTTGGGAGAAAAGGTATACAATCCAAAGAGTTGTCTTCTGCACTGACGCGCCTGTACCAATCGCCTTACCACACAGGTGCCTGAATCATAGAGGGAGGCCAACGTGCAGCCGATCCTCTAAAACGCTGAGCGGTCAGACAATATACAATTATCGCTCAATCGCCTTTACCTAGCGCACGCAACGGAAGCTCTCAAAAGGAATAAATTTTCCTCGTTGCAACATTTTTCATTGATACTCTGTTCCTGTTGGTCATAGCGTAATGTTATATAGCATATAGCCTTCCTCGATAAATTGACTATCCAACACTTAAATATTTTTTTAAACCGAACCAGTAGTTCCCGATATTACCCCGAAAATCCAAACTTAGAAACTATACGTCTTTATATATTAGTATAGATATTGTTCTAAAGATACGAATTGTGCCATACTTATTTGAGTGTGATTATTAGGACCTAAGGTACCAATTTTTTTTTTTAGTGCCTAGATAGGCAGACGAGCAGACTGGCCACCTGATGGTAAGTAGTCACCGCCGCCCATAGACTTCTGCAATACCAGGGCACAGCAAAGCCGCTGCCTACCGTTGTAGGCCGCAATTTGGCAATTTGGCCTATGAAGAAGTGGGAGCTTCACTGTAGACCGTTGTCGTAGTACAGCTTGGTTGGAGTGGCTCTATCAGGTTAGTAGTACTGTCGCACAGATACCCGACGTGAAGTAATCCTACTCCGACTAATATTATAAATGCGAATGTTTGGATGGATGGATGTTTGTTACTCAATCACGCTACAACGGCTGGACGGATCTGGTTGAAATTGCCTCCATGGATTGTATACCTTTTCTTCCAAAAATAACCTCCACGCGGATGAAGCCGCTGGCAACATCTAGTAGATTATAAATTAATTTTGTAGTGAATAAATGTGAGTCCGCAATCTCCCTCTCCATCCTGATCCTAAATCCCCATTCTTCTATTAGTGTGGATATGCATAGGAAGTGGAGGTTACTTACCATCAGGTGACCCACTTGCTCGTTTTCCAACCATTGCAAACAATTATAATTCTTAGTTGTTACTTGGGATAGGACAGCCTTGAACCACTTTTAAAGAGATTATATAATGTTTAAACACTAAGGCGTTTTTGTATGTGCGGTAAAGTCGAGTAGTGCATATAATTTTGTATCTTTAATATTGTTTTCTGTATGTCGAGTAGCTTGGGGCATCTATTAAATTTATGTCTGTGATATTATGTTTTTATTTAAACTGTGAATTACACGCGTAATATACTAAAGTATAATAAATACTACAATGAACACAATTTGTACATATAACCATAAAACTGGAGAGCTTTTGCTGACTGTGTTATTTTGTTCACACATTGCGTCGAAATGGCATTAGAATTTGCTGTAGATTTCACTTTGCTGTAAAGCTAAAGAGTGTCAAATAAAAAAGACTTTTGCCATTGACTTATATTCTATAGCTGTTGCTGTGGAGGTTATATTTGAGACAAAAAGTATACACTACAAAATACCAATTTTCATGCATTTAACTTCAAACATGAAGGATTTTCATACAAACTTTCTTACCCTATTTAACCCCCTTAGGGGTGGAATTTCCAAAAACCCTGAAATATGTGTTTTTAATTTTTAACTGTATGGCCAAATACCAAATGTCATGCGTTTAACTGCAAAAATGACAGATTTTCATACAAACTTTCTTCCCCTATTTTACCCCTTTATGGTGGAATTTCCAAAAATCCTGAAATATATATTTTTTTATTTTTGACTAAAAGGCCAAATACTAATTTTCATAAACTTAACTTCAAAAATGACGGATTTTCATACAAACTATCATCCCCTATTTTACCCCCTTAGGGGTGGTATTTCCAAAAATCTTTCCTTAGTGGATGCCTACGTTATAAAAGGTACCTACTGTCAAAATTTCAAGTCTCTAACCCCAGCCGTTTTGGCTGTATGTTGATCGATCAGTCAGTCAGTCAGTCAGTTTCTTCTTTTATATATACAGATAGACACGAATTGTCGAAGAAAAAAGATGTTCCGCAAACGTTGTCTGCCCACTAATGCCATCTATCATTTTACTAAGAACTATTTGGAAGTTATAACTCCCGTCACTGTCTCTCGAACGGGACTTTCCGCGCGCTAAAACGTGACAAATTATTTTATGTATTTTGTTTTGAAATATAGACTTCGCGTATTCAAAATTGAAATTAATTAATATTTATTGATATTACGTTCTAAACGTTATGAAATTATGTTATTTACCTTATATACTATTAACAGTTTCACTGTAAATCAATTAATAAAGGCAGATTTGTTCGGGAATGTCGCTACAAATGACTAAAATTAACTGGTGTGCATTCGTAGGTGGCATGAAGCAAACTAACGTCGGTGCGGAGTATACACCTCAACTCGGTGGAACATAATGATTGTTCTGGTCGCCGCATCTAGTACGTAGTACATATAGATCGCTGACTTTTGCCGACTTGAAGACAGGAGCAAAAGCGAGTAATAATAAAGATTGATCAAGCAGGCATCAGAACAATGGACATATTAACATTGGTGTATAATATTTCTTAGTAACTAGAAGATAGACCCACACAAATGACAACAACAACAATAAACCAGTATGTTTATTTATAGTATGACGCTATCTAAAAGTGAACGCAGTAAATAAAATGCGTAGTCAGTTGGTACCGGTTTGTAATAAAAAACAAACTCCTTTTTTCTTAAATTTGCAGGTAATTTAGTTGACAATCTTATTTTAAATGACTAATGCAAATAAAATTTATGTGTTTTAATTAATTCTTTATCAAATACACAATATATTCGATATTATTACGTGTTAAACACTACGTTGTTTAAATGCTTATTGATAGATGGCGTTAGTTGCCACAGTTCATTCCGATAATATCATTATAGCCGTTACACTATTTTCATTGCTTAGATTCATGAAAAGGCAGATTCAAAATATTGCAAAAGACAAAAAACTTAATTACAATAGTGTGTAGTGGAGTATTCAATACCTCTATATCCAATAGAGGCTTTTTTAATGAAATGCGTTAACGAATTTTAAATTACAATTATTGGTGTATGTTAAACGTTGTTAGGGGCCGGAAGTGCTTGTTGGAAGTCGGCCACAGGAAGCTTACGCCCTCATCCGCCGCATAGAGCCGACGATCTATATTCGCAACTATCTGTACTAATTTCTCACCGAAGTGATTCGAGAAAATCACTTTTAAATGTATTTCATTTTTAAAGAGTGGACGAATGTCTTGACTCCGATTAGTGTGTGGCTCTTCCATATTTATTCTCTACTCAAGAAGTCTCGTAGAACTAGTCGAAAATATTATTGACTAGATGTTGCCCGCGGCTCCGCCAGCGTGGATGTTATTTTTGGAGAATAAGGTATACAAACTATGGATGCATCTTAAGCTATTACACCTTTTATATTTTGCTAAACTACCACTATGCAAAAAATTATGTCAATCTCTTGCTCTGTGAAAAACTAAACTATCCCACGGGAACTGTACATTTTTCCGGGATCAAAAGTATCCTATGCACAATACCAGACTATAATCGATCTCTGTGCCAAATTTCAGATCCGTCCAGCAGTTGTAGCGTGATTGAGTAACAAACATCCATCCAAACATTCGCATTTATGATATTAGTAGAAATTATAGAGTATATTTCATGTAGGTACAAAATTCTATGTTAGGTTATACCAATACCTGAAATACTGTCATACAATTAATATAATTAAGAAGACTCTCTTTCAAATAAACCTACTGAACCTACAAACATTTATTAGTGTAAAGATTTCAATGAAAATGAAATATATTATTCTATAAAGTACCTAATTGCTATATGTAAAGATTAAATTAATTCTGTACAACGAAATGTTTTTCTTAAAACGTAAAATAATTTTCTAGGAAAAGATATTATATAAAAATTTGAAACAAGAATTCCGTGGTAACGTAGGATTTCAAGGAATTATTAAAATATATCTACGCTACCTTAATATGAAAGGAATAAATGAAGATACTATATTCCAGTTGGTCAATTTGTAGAAATTTTAATTATATGCAGCGATCTATATGTACTACGTATTAGATGCGGCGACCAGAACAAACGTTATGTTCCACCGAGTTGAGGTGTATACTCCACACCGACGTTAGTATGCTTCAAGCCACCAACGAATGCACACCAGTTACTTTTAGTTATTTGTAGCGACATTCCCGAACAAATCTGCCTTAAATTGATTTACAATGAAACTGTTAATAGTATATAAGGTAAATAACATAATTTCATAACGTTTAGAACGTAATATCAATAAATATTAATTCATTTAAATTTTGAATACGGGAAGTCTATATTTCACAACAAATTCATTATATAGTTTGTCCCGTTTTAGCGCGAGGAAAGACCCGTTCGAGAGACAGTGACGGGAGTTTTACTTCCAAATAGTTCTTAGTAAAATGATAGATGGCATTAGTGGGCGGACAAGGTTATCGGAACATCTTTTTTGTTCGACAGTTCGTGTCTATAGAATATAAGTCAATGATTATATGTATGTTAATCATATTTTTTATTGTATCTTCATGAATATACAACTGGTATAATTCTAATAACTTAGCCGCCTTAACTTAACACTCACCATCACATATGGTATATGTATACCACCATATAAGTATTTTCTTCTTTCGAAAGATTAAAAAAAATCTTGCACCGATTAAATCTTGCCGGTTTTAACAATACTAGCGCCCTGGGCGGTATTGCTATACGGCGCCCTTTATTTGCTATCCAAATCCTACCGGAAAAATTAAAGAAACAAACGAAGGAAAGAATGAAGTTATAAAATACAATGTACTGTAGTAGTCGTGGGGTCTCTTTAGGGATTTCGTCACCAGATTCAAGGAAATTTAAGCCTTTTATGGTAAACTGGCCGCTCTTAAGTATGTCTCGGACGCCCTGGCACGGATATTGATTTCACGTATTAACTTTTGATGAGTACATCACATCACGCCATAGATACTCTCTGCATCTACAAGAACGATCCATTTACTATGATCTTTTAATCTTAATAAATAATGAAACTAAATATTATGGGACTGCATTTGCTATTCTAAGTATGCAATATAATCATATAGCCCGACGTCACATACTTCAACAAATAAACTTAAATTTGCCTAGAATTGTTTTCAGCTGCTAACCAAACCTAATATATAGTTGAAAAGTAGATTCCTGTTATTCAGCTTTACCAGACCTTAGGTTTCAATTCAGTATGGGTACAGGGATGCCTAAAAACCTCCGTTCTCCCTCCTCCCCAATCAGCAAGCTATCCCACTCGCAGTGCAGAATAACTTTAATATCCTGAGCATGGATATTCGTTGCGATCTGAACTCTCAAGTCCAAGTATTAGGGTATTTACTATTATTAGAAATACCGAAGATATAACTGAGGTATTTAGGAGACTAGTTGGGGGTAGTTAATAATGACAACCAAAGTGGGAGTAGTAAATGTTTAATATAAAACAGAGTGTCTTCCGCGCTCCGGTGTTCAGTTCAGTTGTATTGTGAAGTAGACGAGACGATAGCCAGTATATTCGTGGTTCGGTGTTGTAAGAGCTAATCGTAATCAGTTCAATGGCGTTGTTCAGTTTAAAAGGGTAATGCTGGTAGATTAATTATAAAGAGAAGCCTAAAGTGAATCCTGACATGCGTGTGTGTTAATATTAAGCACTGAGATGTGTAACAGTGCCGTGTAAATCAATCAATAAATTATAGACATTGTATTTGTGCCTTTTAAATATCCATCTTGTATAGTTTTGTTGATGATCCTAACACAAGTGATCTAATCGAGGTCATAATGTCTGCCACAACACGAAACGGGTGAACAGGTTATAAACTGTACGAAGGTTTTTTACGCCCGGTCAGTTACACTGTACACATCCACCTCTCCCTCGGGGATATAGGCTTATGTTACGTTATGTAAAGTTTGCTAAGTCAATTCTACTTTGCAAATAGTACTGCATCATACTGACAACCTAGAAAGTAACTCAGTTATCTCTTTAGTGTTTTGTTTTGTCACACATTTAGACGCAATTGATTTTAATTTTTCAAACCTTCAATAACCTTATGTTTTATACGTCTTTTTTAACATACATTTTAAGTTACCATATTATAATGTTGTTTTATTGTTCAGAAGGTATTTGTGATATCTAAACTGCACTGGCTATGTTGGCATTTCTTGATTTAAATAGCTACACATGAAATAGATAATTCTAGTGCGGTGAAGGATCATGATGAACATGGATGACAGCTACACATTGTAGTCAGCTTTAAATAATCTCTTTAAGGCCCTTTTAAATCACCACCTAGTATTACTGTTTTATTTTGAGCCAAAATGAACGATCATACCTTTTGCTTGAGCCTAATATGACCCTCATCATAACACGGTACGTGAAAATACTTAGACGAGCGTCCAAAAATAAACGGGTTCTTTATACTAAATGTACCGCGAAGCTTTTTGTACTACCGAAATAAAATCACAAAGGAATCTCACACCAAAGGTAATGATAGGGTGTTCGGTTACGGAATATAAAATATACATGCAACGCATGTTTTGGATGTATTCTTCTATTTAAAATATAGATATATAAAGCTTAGTCTGCTGGTGGTAGGATATTCATATCCGCCCGGATAGCGACCACCGTACACAGGGTGTAAAACCCGCCATAGTGGCACACGCAAGTGTGTCTCGTTCCGGGATCAGCCAGTGTACATCCGGTTTTTGTCGGGGGTCTGGAGTTGGGGTACAATGGCCATTTTGCGGCATTCCTAGTACTCTGACACTAGACCCTCAACCCCTTCTTCACCTTCTTGCCCATGGCGTAGTGTGAAGAAGCAGGCCGGCATCAGTGTGTTGAGTAGCGGGGGTAGATCGTCTCTCGCTACTCAGTACTATATTTGGACCGCACTGCGCTTACTATCAGGTACAGTGCGGTCACTTTGCCGTGCCAGGATAAAAAAAAAAGTCATAAATAAATATTCACTCTTCATATGACTATTTCTCTCAACAATATAGATTAAGAAAACTCACCAAATTTATATAAAAAATGTGAACTAAATCCCTTTAATGGAAGGTACATATGATTTCTTTTAATAATTACGATGTAGTGGATAATGAGGTCCCTCGTACCACTGCTCCTGTCCCACATACGACTTGAACTAATTACTTACCCACTATTACAGAAAGTATTAACACTACTGTGGATCTATTATTATTATGGCACCAACTATAACTCTAGCAGTGTTACCATGAGAAAATCAGGTGAGAGAAGACCCCATCTATTGCTCTTGTGTTGTCTTAATTAGCAAGCAAGTCACATATATATTCTTGTTTGTCTACGTTGCCACGCTCACTAGCTCAAGAAATAAAACAATTTAAGTGTCTTCGTTATTTTCTCAAACTCCCTCAATACTCCTTAATAAAATCGAATACACTCAGTATTCAACTGAAGTTAATAGACAAAATTAGCTATTAATTATTAAAATAAACTCAATAGTTTAATCAATGCCACCTTACAAGCACAGAGTTATTAAATATTAAAAAAACCGTTTCTATAATCTATCGATTTATATAAAAATCGATGTGTGTATGTATATTGTCTATGAATTTCAAAACGGCTAGAGTGCTTTGATGAAATCTTCAGGCAATCTTTATATAATAATATCATATTAGCTGAGCTATTGATCCTGCGACGCTTATTAGCGATTAGACCAACAGATTTTTTCGGCTTTTAGGTAATTTTATGTCATATTTTCCCTACAAATGATGTAATGAGGAGTAATTATTGGTTCGGTTCCAATGGACAGCTATGTAAACTTATGCAAAACGGACAAAGTTACGGGCAAAAGCTAGTACCCAAATAAATTGCAGTACACTGAACAACCATCAAGGTACGAGTATATAACGTCCCTCAAACAATCTGAATAAGGTAGGCCTACTTTGTATTATCCTGAGGGAAACAGTTATAGGTCATGCTAATTATATAATACCGAAATAGAACAAGGGTGAGTCACGTTCAAGACTACGAGACGAGCGACGTGTCCCTCAGTTCAGTTGCTTTGGGAATTTACAATAAATATTTATATATAAATGTAACTTATATTGTCACTAAAAATACTACCTCGGTGGCGCCGTTGCAATTGCGCATGCGTTACGACTGCTGTGCTAAAGTCTCAGGTTCGATCCCTGGGTCGGGTAAAGTAATATGGTTTTTCTATTTAGAAATTTTCAGTATTAGCCCGAGTCTGGAACCCGGTATGGCGATAGGCTCGCCCCCTATCACATTATGGGACCGAAATTCGGCAAAAAGTGGGTGTACTGGTTACACCTCTGCCTACCCCTTCGGGGGTTACAGGCGTGAGTATACTACGTATTTTTACTGCTTATAGACAGACGAGCAGACTGCCACCTGATGGTAAGTAGACACCGCCGCCCATGGACTTTTGCAATGCCAGGGCACAACAAAGCCGCTGCCTACCGTAAATGGTAGTAGTAGTTTTTTAAATCTAGAGAAATGTTCTAGCTTGGGCATTATTATGTGGAACGTGCCGATTGAGGACTAAGGAGGCTGTTATAGATAGTTTTTTTTTGTAGGTAGGTAGCGTGAACGTACTTGTACTAAATTAAGTATTCGTTAGTAAAAGCATTTATAGGAAAGTTCACATTAGACGAGCTCGTAGTTCCTTGATAGAAACTTTACTGTGAATAAATTTACTTCATAATAAAAATAAATCGTCTGTGAAAATCAGGTCGCACTAATCGAAAGTTTTCTTAGGCTCAACTAACAACTTATTTTATAGCAGGGTATAATTAATTTCAGACGATGGATGCTTTAAAAATCATTTGGTCGAATAAAATTCAAATGATATAAATATAATTGAAAGTCAATGATTAGAAAAGTGAAAGTTAACGAATCGTTGCTTTTACATTTATTTTTTGAAGGTAGTCTTTCACAAGAACACGTATTTCGAAGAAAATTTTATTAGACCCTAAATTTGTACACTTATTTATGAAATTACTTAGTAGCGAGACAATGCAGACAACCATAAACATATTAATGAAACTAGAATACGCTGATAGGAATTGCTAAATAGAATAGTGTTTCCGTTTTATTGAGCTAAATTCATTGGGTTTATTATGTTTCGACTTAGGCATATGCCTAAGTCGACAGTCCCTATTCATATGAATAGGGATGATATTTTATTAAAGATTAACGTAGTATTAAGAATAAATGTTTTAGCTAAACATTTATTCTTAATACGCAAGGAAACATAATACTGTTTAAGAATATATAAAAGAATAAATAAAGATAAAAGTAGCTGGGGTTTGAAATGGGCTGGTATAGGATATTGGTATGACTGTAAATAAAGATAGAGTTGGAAAGGAAACGGGGATGCTTAATGTCTCTATCACTAGCTAGGGGAACAAAAACTGGGCGCCCCAATAATAAGAAGAAATACATTATATGCCCCATGTATGATTTAAATTGTCATTAAAACATACAGAACTTTTAACATAAACTTATTGACGTTTTGCAGTTCGAAAAATATAAAGGTTTCAAATCTATCCGCAGATAAGTATAATTCCTTTTAATGACTACTGTACATATAGACATGAAACACGTACTGACATAGGTAATGGACCAGGCTATCTGATACGAGTTTGCATGCAACACATGCCGGATGGTTATCGTATCCGAAACATTACAAAGACAAACAGACAACAACAATCGATTAGAGAACAAAGTGATAATCTTTCAACACTGAATACACAAAGAATAATAAAAACAAAACTATTTTTTCAATAAATTATGCTTTTACATGTAAATGAACGTTTGTTTTGATGAAAATGCACTTTTAAAACGAGCCGCATGAATATGCAAATCGTTTCTCGTCCACAGCAGTGCTATGTTCGAACGATAAAATTAAATTCTGTGAAAATACCTGGAAAAAACAGATAACCCCCATGTGACGCGGGCGCGTTACGTTCACAATAACCAGTGCTAGAGTTTGAAAAGTTCATTTGCATGAAAGCAAAACATGTGCGCTGTAGTACATCATTAACACATGATATTCAAATTAGCCATGTGAATATGGAATAAAGGATATGCATACAATATTTTCACTAATAGCTTTTAAAGGACTGCATTATCATTTATCTATTTGAAACGCATTAGTAATAGTTGACGGGTATAATAATAATGTGTGGAGTGGTGTATCTCCTATCTAACCTTGTAACTCCTTACAAGGTTAGATAGGATAAGGTACAAGTATGTAAAGGGAAGCCAGAAAGTAGCACCAATTGTAGAGGAGATGAGGATTGCTAGATTAGCTTGGTATTTGCATGTGCTGAGGAGGGACGAAAGGCATGTGACAAGACCGATTGTCAATACGAATATGGATGGACGAAAGAGTCCTGGGAGACCTAAGAAGAGATGGATGGATTACGTGAATGAGGACATGCGCATGAAAGGTAGTGAATGCAGGTTTGACGGATGATAAGTCTGTGTGGAGAGTTTAAACCACTTGTGCCGACCCCATTTAGTGTAGGATAAGGGCAGATAGATGATGATGACGCGTATAATAGTAGCTATGTAAATAATTACTCATAAATTCTACTTCACTTGTAAGAAACCCTTGTAAGAAGGGCGATGGAAAGAAACCCTTTCTCCGAGAAAAAATAAGGGCTGAAAATCTTATCGAAAGTATTTAGTAAAGAATCAATAAATATGCCACCACATCAGTGATGTGATATTGGTTCGAATCTTGAAAATTTACTACATTTAGTGACGAGTTGTATTAAGTCTCATAATTCGGGTAGTTAGGTATTAGTGTAGGTAGATATTAATCAAAAATATTGAAACCTTGTTCAGAACTAAAATATAAATTGAACCATTGTTCACATTCCTCAATTACGATGAGGACTGGCTTAATTAGACACTTAAATACCGAGCTAGGTATGAATCACAAATGTATTTAATGTGTAATAGTAAATAGGAAAATCCGTTTCGAAATTCGATATATTATATTACATTTTACAGCTCTAACGATATTTATGATCGTTTATTTTTCTACTAAACTGACGAACTTACTAGACTGCCTTGGTGGCGCAGTGGTAATTGCGCATGCGTTACGACTGCTGTGCTGAGGTCTCGGGTTCGATCCCCGGGTCGGGTAAAGTGATATTGGGTTTTTCTATCTAGAAATTCCTCAGTATTAGCCCGGAGTCTGGAATTTGTGCCCGGTATGGCGATAGGCTCGCCCCCTATCACATTATGGGACCGAAATTCGGTGAAAAGTGGGTGTACTCGTTACACCTCTGCCTACCCATTCGGGGATTACAGGCGTGAGTGTATGTATGTATGTAAACTGACGAATTATTAAATTCAATGCGTACAATATTATACAATGACATATATAATTCGAAAACATAATGCTTTCATCAGTAGAAACCAATGAAATACTCGCCATACATATCACATTTGCGAGTGGAAATATTGAAATTCTATTCATATATAATAATCCATTTCTACTCAATTGAGGAATCTATGGAATTCCATAGTGCCCAGGTGTGTTGGCAAACACTCGTAATGAAACTTCCGCGGCAATTAGAAACTCCGCTTTGCTAAGCACAACTTTATGCCAAGAGTCAAAACAATTATTATACTGATAAGTTTCCACTGGAACTACCTGGAAACTATGTTTGTCTCTAAACGGCCGGGTCTATACGTGGTGTGGCTTATATACTTTCACGACCTTATCCCTCAACGAATTTACAACAAGGAATCTTAATGAGATCGTCCACTTTCACAATTAAGTTATTTGCGTAATTAGGTAACTGTAAAGTGTCGTCCAATAGAAATGTATTAAATTAAATTACAAGGTACAAATGCCTGTCTCGGTGGCGCAGTTGTAATTGGGCATGCGTTACGACTGCTGTGCTGAGGTCTCGGGTTCGATCCCCGGGTCGGGTAAAGTGATATTGTGTTTTTCTATGTAGAAATTCTCAGTATTTCTAATAAATTCCAAACAAATATTTAGTATTACGACAATCCATCAAACGAGAATAATTTTCTTACTAATTGAGTACCTACGAATTAATTGTACATACATACATATACGCCTGTAATCCCCGAAGGGGTAGGCAGAGGTGTAACTAGTACACCCACTTTTCGCCGAATTTCGGTCCAATAATGTGATACGGGGTGAGCCTATCACCATACCGGGCACAGATTCCAGGCTCCGGGCTAATACTGGGAATTTGTAGATAGAAAAACCCAACATCACTTTACCCGACCCGGGGATCGAACCCGAGACCTCAGCACAGCAGTCGTAACGCATGCGCAATTACAACTGCGCCACCGAGGCAGTCGTGTTTTAGTTTATTTTAAAATAATAAATACTGACAACTCGTTATGGAGTGAATACAAATAATCTAGACTTTGCTATGAATCATAATTCCAAATATATGAAACCGCATCCCATGTTTTTTGAACCGCGCTACAAATATCTATTACTACAGCAGTAATAAATATGTATTGGAATAGATTCCATCTTTTCCGAGATACCTGTTAGTATACTACGGCTTTTTAGCCCCACTGGGCATGTGAATGGCTGTTTCGAGCTCTCATGGGTATATTAAACCTGCTCCCAGAATCTCTACGACATGAAGATTTTGGCTTTAGACATCTATCTTGAGAGTAAAATGTACGATATCCTTAAAATACAATTTTGATAATGGTTGATTGAGTAAAAAATAAATAGGACTTCATATGCATTGTTTAATAGTAGTACCAGAGAATCTAGCTGGTGGGTCAAGAGGGTGGTTGGTATGGGATCTCATCATAAACACCTTCAACGGTAGGCAGTGGCTTTGCTGTGCCCTGTCATTGCAGAAGTCTATGGGCGGCGGTGACTACTTACCATCATGTAGCCTGTCTACTCGTATGCCTATCGACGCACTTAAAAAAACTACACTACCAGAAACATGAGTGCAATGAGTGCCTAGCCGGCCTTAAAGAATCGTAGTGGGATATACAGAAAATTTCCTGTTGCAAGCTGGTTCCTTTACGTCAGTTTTTTTGTAACCTTTGTCGAGCCGATTCATTCATGTTGTAGATAAAAGTTTCTCCAAAGCAGAGCTCTACTCATTTAAACGTTTTTGTTATAATATTAGGAAGCTAGGAGTTATAAATATTGGAAATTACTTTGATCACACACCACTCATTTTTCACAAACAGTCTCACATTAGCCCTGACCCCAAATCAAACCTCTATTGTGGGTATTAACAACTACGAAGGACTATGGTCCGACAACATCCAGACAAGAAATAAATATTTGTGGATCTAACACAAACGCACTGAGACATATCTCAGTTCGAGAATCGAACTCGCAGCTTCTCGTTTCAAAACCGGCGGCTAATCAACTACGCAACTGAAGCTGCCATATGCACACTATCACAGAAACATTCATCCACCTGCGAGGATGACGGTCGTTTCCTGAGGGTTATCTTTCCATTTTTATGATCTAAAAATAATGGCAGCTTCGGCTTATTGGTCTAGTGGCGAGGTACATAAGCTGATAAATCTGAAGAGTCATGGTTGCAAATCCCTGGTTGGGCGATTAATACATTTCTTTAAGTTTTCGATTAAAAAAATAACATTTTCACAATTGGGATCCTAATTTATTTTTTATTCCATTTGAAATTCACCCCCAATCACACCAAACCGTGGATGCAATAGCTTCTGCAACTTGGCCTATCTCTTTGATTCCACATATATTATTTGATAAAAATATGAGTGTGTGTTTGCTTTCTTTGAAATTAAAATCTGGATATAGACAAATCTTAGTTTACGCCACATCAAATGCAAACATAAATATTTACTGATACATCTCATTAAGCTGTAGGACAGAAAATATATTCAAACTGTAAATAATATGAAATGCTACTCGCTGTCGCAGATTTACCAGGATTAACGCGCGTAGGTCGTCAGAAAGTGTGATTGTAGAATAGCACTCAGAGAACTGGTGCGGTGTCGCAGGATCCAATTACTGTAGAAAATAAAAAGCTAACAGACTCCCTCCCGGCTTGTTTACTTCGAAGGCACGTAAATTCATCCATAACGAAGTTGACTTTAAATCCTTGTTTTCAACGTCTATAAAGGAAAAACAAGTCATTTTCTCTCAATACGTTATCCAAGAGCTACGGAATTTTTCCAATTCCATGTTTTATATTAAACTAACAATGTATATATAACCGCTATCTAGTTTACTTTTCAATTACATCAGTTGATTAATATTTATATAAAGAATATGTGATAAAAATAATCTTTGCTTTGTGTCACGGCTTTGTCTGTTTACATAGTTTCTCACTGTAAAAGTAACATCTCTGATGTTTGTCTTACCTTCCTACACATTTTATTCCAATTGACACGATTCTCTTTATTCTTATTATTACGTCGTATGTATGTGACGCATCATATGTATAAATTTTTCAAATATTTGATCAAGAACTATTGCACCTAAATTTATATAATGAGACTATTCTTTAGTATGTTGAACTAATTTATAGAAGACTAGCTGTTGCTCGCGGCTCCGCCCGCGTGAAGGTCATGTTTGGGAGAAAAAGTATACAATACAAAATACCAATATTCATGCGTTTAACTTAAAAATGACAGGTTTTCATACAAACTTTCATTCCCTATTTTACCCCCTTAGAGGCGGAATTTCCAAAAATCCTGAAACATATATTTTTTATTTTTAACTAAAATGCCAAATACTAATTTTCATGAATTTAACTTCAAAAATGACGGATTTTCATACAAACTTTCATCCCCTATTTTACCCCCTTAGGGGTGGTATTTCCAAAAACCCTTCCTTAATGGATGCCTACGTGATAAAAGGTACCTACTGTCAAAATTTCAAGTCTCTAACCCCAGCCGTTTAGGCTGTGCGTTGATCGATCAGTCAGTCAGTCAGCTTCTTCTTTTATATATACAGATATCGTTCCGTTCATAAAGATAACATTTCTTAGCATTCAGATCTAATTTCACACATCACAGACGATTCTATACATCAAAAGTCAAAACGATGCCGACGATTCACGAGAATATTAGCATCCACCCAATTTAAAATGATATAAATTTTAATGTCTTTAAATATAATACACATTATGCTTCATCTTTACCACTAGAACAAAACAAATTTAACTACTGCGGTTGCTTGTAAAAACCAACCTGCAAAACAAGTTCAACTAAATAAAACATTTAAGTTTTGTTAAGATCGGAGGTCGAATCTGGATGAGACTGGCTCAGGACCGTGGCATGTGGCATAACATGGAAGAGGCCTATACCCAGCAGTGGGATTCTACAGGCTGTGGATGATGATGATGATGTTGGAAGCCAGCTATATCTACTGCACGAAGGGGTTACTTCAGCCAGAGTGGCATTACTGTCAAAGACTGACCTGAAAGACAACTTCGCTAGCTTTGTTCTGCTGTTTTGTTTGTTAAACGAGATTATTGAAAGTCCATAAACACCCATCTTCTTGCATTCCTCATCCATTTTTTCCTTAAAAAATACCAGCCTGAGCCACCCTGTAGACATATTTGTCTACAGCATGAATGGGCCGGCTCGACCGAGGTAGTACCACTGTCTCACAGAAAACCAACGTAAAGTGACAGTTTACTGTCGCGTTTCGTATGGTAAGTGAGATATCCGGAGGCCCAGATTCCCCCTTCCCTTCCCTAATCCCTATTCCTGTCCTTAAAGGCCGACAGCGCATACATGACACTTTGGGTATTGTGTATGTTCATGGGCGGTGGAGATCACTTAACATCAGGTGACCCACTGGATCGTTTGTCGGACTATACTATAAAAAAAAATAGCCGGCAAACAAGCAAATGTCCAAGGTATTTGTTTAGGTAGGTAACATTATAGAATATTTTATATACAATTTCCAATTTTCAAGTTCTGATATACATATTTAAAATATACAGCGGCGGCAACGTTTTTTAATTAAAATAAAAGAAGGTTTTTTGTATAAATTAAAAAGTCTGATTGCATTATTTACATTTAAAATGGTAATGGATACGACTATTTTACTTTTGCAGATGTTTAAACTGTTTTAAAAATTTATATAATAACAAAAACAACTTTATGGACATAAATTCAAAAATGAATAATCAACAAAGAAAATAGGATGATAATGACGATGATAACTATGATATAAAAATAAATAAATAACACCCAACAGTCACACACATAGCCCCAACCCCACATTAAAATACAAGTCTTGTGTTGTGGGTATCAGAGACTACGAGAGTCTTTCGATCTCACAACACCCAGACCCCGGACACAAATATCTGTCTGTCATACAAACATTTGTCCCGGTGTGGGAATAGAACCCACGGCCTCTCGTTTCACAACCGGCTACTCGCCAACTGCGCCACGGAGGCTGTCGTGGTGGTGGTGGTGTCGTCTTTAATTAAAGTATCGTTCACGATGCTAACATATATGATACAAATAGTTATTTATATGAAGATAAAAGTATCAAGCTATTAGAATTTATAACAACAGTACGATACTTCGTCATATAATTTGTTTTATTTATAAATATTATTCAGTATTCGATGAAAAGAAAAGACCATGTCGGAAAAAAAAAATTAATTTACACATTAACTGGAATGAATTTATTGATTCCGTAATGTTTCTCAGTCAAATGTCTAATTCATATGCTCCACTTTAGCACCAAGTGTACTTTCATCCTATAATCGGCTAGCGTTTCAACAAAAGTTAATTATTGACTACTAATGATTATCCAGCAAGACGAAATAGAAATGAAACCATAATATTTTTCTAACGCAAATTAGGTATAATAAAATATATAATAAATTTGTTACTTTATTATAAACTAGCTGTTGCTCGCGGCTCCACCCGCGTGGAGGTTATTTTCGGGAGCAGAAGTATACAATCCAAGGAGTTATTTTTTCTTGCAATTAAAATAGCCTGGTGTTTCTGTACCTATTTCTATAATTCTTTATTAAATTAAATTAAATAGGTAATAATGTTAACATTTATTATTTAGGGATGATTGAGAGTGTTATAAACGTAAGAGTAGACAAATATAATCAGAAATCTCCGAACTGCTAAGCTATCGGGAGTTACACGTGTTATTGTGAGTCAACCATAAAATATAGACATTTGCTGTCGTGGATTTTTTTATATAATTTTAAGGAGAACATTTCCGTCATACATGATTTCTGTGTAGCTTTAACTATTAAGGCTGCACACGCGACGGAAGCTTAAAAAATGGAGTAAGTTCTCCTGTTTTCCCAACATTTCCCTTCACTGCTCTGCTCCTATTGATCGTAGCGTGATGAAAAGTATACTATAACCTGCCCAGGAGTATGAAGAACAATTGTACCAAGTTTTGTTGAAATCCGTCGAGTAGTTTTTGTTTCTATAACGAACATACAGACAGACAGACAGACAGACAGACAGACAAAAATTTTACTGATTGCATTTTTGGCGTCAGTATCGATCACTAATCACCCGCTGATAGTTATTTTGGAAATATATTTCATGTACAGAATTGACCTCTCTACAGATTTATTATAAGTATAGATAGATAATGAATACATATTTTAATAATATACCTATATTATAACCACTATCAAAATTTATTCATTTTAATGTTATTATTATATTTCATTTATCGGATGAGAGGACATATGGACAAAGATATGTTAACTTGTGATTATTTAAATACACAATTACGAAAAACATCCTACAAGTATACATATTTTTAATGAGCTCCTTACCCGACCGTTTAATTTCCTTTTTCTTTCATTTTCCATGAAACATTTTTTTGTGTGTTTTAACATTTTCCGGCAACAATATTCAAACGGATCTATTCAAGACTTTATGAGACCATAACAGATTTATTTTTGTAAATGTTTTTTTTTCTTATATCATTAATGGTTGGATTGTCTCTAATTCCATTTATTAGGTACTGTCTCTACCGACTTAAAAATTTAAATACCTAGTCAGGTCATAAATTCTGTCACATGTTTAATATAAAATAATTGAAACAAGTTAATTCATTATGTAACCATTTATATACCAAAATGAACTTAACAAAACATAGATTCTTATGACACTAAAGTTTATTCAAAATGACCTCCGTGATTTTGAATACAGGCCTTCAATCTGCGCGGCCAGTTGTCTATCGCAGCACGAACGAGGTCCATGTCAATATCGGCGGCTGCCTTAATCAAGGATGTCTTGAGTGACTCCAAATTAGGATGAGGCTTTGAGCACGCCTTTTCTTCCAAGTGTTGCCATATCTTGTAATCTAACGGATTCAAATCTGGACTGGAGGAGGGCCAGTCTTCGTGCCGGATGAAGTCGATTTCACGCGCCGCCAGCCAGTCTTGTGTGCTCTTCGCTCTATGAGCTGGCGCCGAATCTTGTTGGAATACCCAGTGCCTGTTATTGAACATGGTATGAGAAACAGGTGCCACAAGGTTCGTCAGGACTGTATTTTGATACACAAATGCATTCGTCTTTACACCTTTCTCACAAAAATGTACCTCTGTTAAGCCCCAATAAGAAACTCCCAACCATACCATGAGCGAGGATGGAAAATGACCTCGTTGGACACGCGGAATACGGTTGCTCGCTTCTTCACTACTGTGTGCGTACACCTTATCATTTTGTTTGTTGTAGCTCTCTTCTACGGTAAAAAAATTTTCATCTGAAAAAAGAATTTCCCGATATTTTTTTCCCGCGTACCGCTTCAACAAAGCGCGGCATCTCTTCAGTCTCAGGTCCATTAGACGAGCATTCAAACGATGTCCTGTTTTTCTTCGATATGCCCGAAGCCCTAAGTCTTCATTTAACACCCTTTTCACCGTGGTTCTGCTTAACCCCATCTGAAGGGCCAACAGTTTCTGCTTACGTTTGGGATTTCTTTGAATTCGCGCCTTCACAGCTTTTATCACTGCTGGAGTCCTAACAGACCGAGGGCGACCACTTCTTGACCTGTCATCTACACTAGAGTCTTCATTGTATCGTTTGATGGTACGATAAACGAATCTTTTGGTTATATTCAAATTTTTCAGTATGTCAAAAATTTGAATTGGCGCGTAACCGCAACGATACAACGCAATTACTGCAACACGGTCTTCTTTAAGCGTCCACTCCATATTTAAAAATGAGTAAAATTCTAAAAAGTATACATTTTTATTTTCATGAACAATTTGAAATTCGAATTCAATAAACTTTTTTGTGGCCAGCATTCTAAAATAAAAGTTTTTACTGTGTGACAATACTTATGAACTGGCTGTGTATAATAACTATTTATCCATGTTAATATATAGCTTTTGATATTGAAGACGGAAATTAATCCTGGAATCATAATATTTCATCATTTTTTAACCGACTTCAAAAAAGGAGAAGGTTAACAATTCGTCGGAATCTTTTTTTTTTATGTGTGTTACCCGATTACTCGAAGACGCCTGGACCGGTTCGAGAAATTCTTTTTGTGTTTAAAAGGGAATACTTTCCAGGTGGTCCCATTGCCACCAAGTCAGGATCTGATGATGGGATCTCAGAAAAATCAAAGAAAAACAAATTTTATAGTGACGCATAATTTGTTTTTTGTTGAAGTCGGTGTACTTTTTATGAATTAAAAAACTTTTTTATCCTATCATATTTCACTTTTGGTTGTATTTATTGCATACAACCAAAAGTCACGCATGTAATTTTATTTTATTGTTTTAGGATTTCTTACGGAGTTTACAATAATACTTAAAATCTACTTATGAATACAATAATAGTCTCTTTTGTAATTGCAACCTTGATTACAAGCAATCACAACATGAGCCACAAAACATTCTAAAGCAATATTACTTAATATTAACAACAATATTTTTTGTTGAAATATAACTTAACAGATATAATAATTACGTTCAGTTTACCAGAATAATAAAAATACTTTGTACTTTAAACGCTTATGCTATAATAACAAGACCAAAAAAAAATCATACGCAAAAAGAAAAAAATACCGTTCAGCATTACCAGTACCATTCAATAACTTACGTCTGAATAGTGACAGACCATCACCAAAGATGTCGACGTCATTACTGTGTGGTTGTACAGACCAGACAGGCGAGGAACAGGTTCTTGTTTCCCAGTATTTGTTCTATTGAACCGAACATGTATTAGGGTACTTACTAATTATTAGAAATACCGAAGGTATAACTGAGGTATTTAGGAGACTAGTTAGGGGTAGTTAATAATGACAACCAAAGTGGGAGTAGTAAATGTTTAATATAAAACAGAGTGCCTTCCGCGCTCCAGTGTTCAGTTCAGTTGTTTCAGTTCAGAAGACTAGTGGTGTAGCAGTGAGTTGGTAGTGAGAACATTCGTGGTTCGTTCGCGGGGCAGTAAGTAATTGTAAATGGTTCAATGGCGTTGTTCAGTTTAAAAGGGTATTGCTGGTAGATTAATTATAAAGAGAAGCCTTAAAGTGAATCCTGACATGCGTGTGTGTTGATATTAAGCACTGAGATGTGTAACAGTGTCGTGTAAATCAATTAATAAATTATAAATATTGTATTTGTGCCTTTTAAATATCCATCTTGCATAGTTTTGTTGATGTGCCTAACACATGAAACAAGAGACCGCCCTTACGCGGTGGTCTACGTGGTACCTTCAATACGAAACTATTCAGCAAAGATGGTGCATCTATTACGCCATTCATAATTTTATAGAGGAAGATTAAGTTTAAAAAATCTCTTCTGCCGCTTAAAGACTGTAACTTATAGTGTGGCAGTTTATTCCCATACGACTTGTATTGACCACGTGGTCTAAATCGGTATTTTAGAGGGTAGAATAGTTTTTTACTTTTTCTATTCTGTTAGCATGTACTTATAGTGGTGATAATGGTGATAGTGGTGTAATCTCCGAAGTGGCAGGCAAAGTGTAACTAGAACCACTTTTCGCCGAATTTATTAAGGTCCCGTAATGTAATAGGAGAGAGCCTATCGCCATACCGGGAACAATTCCAGACTCCGGGCTGATACTGAGAATTCTAAACAGAAAAACCCAATATCACTTTACTCGACCCGGGGCTCGAACCGAGACCTCAGCACAGCTGTCGTAACGCATGCGCAATCACAACTACGCCACCGAGGCAGTCTGTATTTATTGCGTATAGAAAAATTGTATTTACCTTTATCGTTTAATGTAGGTTTAATATGAAAACTAGAACAAATTTAAAAATTGTTATAGATATCAGTGATCTAGAGATTTTGAAATCAAAGACGTGAATTGGAAGCTGCAGACGCAGGTATTAGATGAAGATTACCTAACCTAACAAAATCGATAAGATTAGCTGTCACATAAAAATAACCGCTTATTTATTTATTTATTTATTTATTACTATAAATAGGCTTGCGTTTGACTACTATCTCGCCTGATGGTAAGTGATGATGTGGTCTACGGTGGAGCACGCTTGCCTAGAAGATACCTATTCACTCTTGACTTAAAGATACCCAGATTATAACTTTCGGGAAATATAGACTCCGGCAAAGAGTTCCACTCTCTAGCGGTGCGCATGATAAATGTACTAGCAAAACGCTTCGTGCGCACTGGTGGAATATCAACCATGTATAAATCTGTTCATTCGTTTAGGCGCTAAGATGGCGCAGACGTGCTCGCACTCAAACTCATATATACACACTTACAAGATGCGAATGCAGTAGTTGACTCAATTTTTTTTATTAATTTAATAAATAATTTACATTACCTAAAACCTATTATCGAAAGATTTTTATGAATCCGAACAAAAATAAGTAAATTAGACGCCATTCAAATCTGCTGGACGGGGTAATTGTCAAATGACAGTAAAACGATGGGTGGTATGGTGACGGTACTCAAAATCCCCATTACTGTGCCGTTGCGCGAGGGAGATAGCAATATGTTCCCAATACGCAACCATTTTCGCTCATGCCTGTGAGTATTTACCCATTCCAATGTTTTAAATAAATATTGTGACCTCATTTTTGATTCTGTTTTCGCAAAAGAGTTTATTTTGCGTATTATATTCGGTTGCATATAGAATAATGAACAAAATTAAACACTGGAAAGTACACTATTGTTAAAGTGTTAGCCTGTACTCCTGTAGTAGGATTTTTGCCACATAGGCCATTAGTATCAGTTGAGGCCGGTGTGCCGACTGGATTCGATTTAGAAACAAAGCCACTAATGCAACCTGCAGCTGCGCCAGCCAGATAGCTCCGACTATACGGTTTTATAGATCCACTGATTATCGAATGACATGGCATGCCGATTTCTGTTAAGTCTGTTAAAGGACAACATACTGCCTCGGTGGCGCAGTTGTAATTGCGCATGCATTACGACTACTGTGCTGAGGTCTCGGGTTCGATCCCCGGGTCGGGTGAAGTGATATTGGGTTTTTCTATCTAGAAATTCTCAGTATTAGCCTTGAGTCTGGAATCTGTGCCCGATGGCGATAGGCTCGCCCCCTATCACATCATGGGACCGAAATTCGGCGAAAAGTCGGTGTACTGGTTAGACTTCTGCCTATCCCTTCGGGGATTATAGGTGTGAGTGTATGTATCTGTGTAGGACAATATACAATGGTCTTTTTTAAACATTCGTAGTACACACATTCGTAGTTTTATGTTTTAGTGCCATATTGTTTGCTATTTACTCAATACCTCTTATGTTATATTAGTAAATAGGTTCCTCACCTGTGAAACTACTTATCAAATTTTAAAAATATTTTCGCATTATATTATGGCCGCTTATTTTTATTTAATGGAGACGTTTTTATAGGCTATCTATCACGTTCCGACCTAGAATAGGAATCAGCATAGAAAATGGCTGTGATGAGGGCTAAGCCGCCATCAACGGCTAATAAGTACCATACTTTCCGTTAAAAGTCGTGATGTAGGAACGAAAACAAGAAAAACTATCAAAGTATGATATATTTGTAAATATTAGATAAAAGACGCCTTGAGATAGAATTAACAATGTATATAATACTTATGTCTGTCTGAACTCTCAAGTCGCGATAATGTTACGCGATCTGGCATACCCGTCCATTATGACATATTATTATCAGATAATAGTATGACATTATTTGTGTCGGTATTTCATAAAAAAACTTATCTTCTCTCTACTACGTCTTTAAATATTTTGAAATACCGACATTCACGGAATGGCAATGATATTTTTTATGAGTACTGTTTCATACTATTTCTTGTATTATTTTCATATTCATCATATTAGTTGAGTATTCAGAAAATACTGGTGAATAGACTATTGATTCAATACCTATAAATTAAAATTATCCACACATTTTACGACCTGGGTTCTATTAACATAAAATGACAATTGATATTGAGTAGTGAACCGTTAAGTACTTAAACGAAGGTCGACATGCAACTACTACTAATAAAACAATACGTACAATCAAAAATAGTTGAACCTTTTATCATTAAAAAGTTTTTTAATTCATAAAAAGAACACCGACTTCAATAAAAAACAAATGATGCGTCACTATAAAATTTGAGGGTTGCCCTTGATTTTTCTGAGATCCCATCATCAGATTCTGACTTGGTGCCAATGGGACCACCTGTGAAGTATACCCCTTTAAATAAAAAAATAATTTCTCGAATCGGTCCAGGCGTCTTCAAGTAATCGGGTAACATACATAAAAAAAGATTCCGACGAACTGTTAACCTCCTCCTTTTTTAAAGTCGGTTAAAAACAAAACTCTAGAATAGAATATTCAGTCTTCTTCACAGAATTTACTAGACCGACACAACTTTCTGACATAAAGTTGCCGTTTATGATTCGAGCATAATTTACGCATTCAAGTCTTGAACAATTCTGGACTACATTATTCAAATGCCATCAACATGTTCGGAACACATGAAATCTTAAAGACGATGCGGTTATAACCGAAACACGAATGACGAAACCTGCTCGGGCAGTTTAACGTTGTCTGACGAGGGTCTTGATATCACCCTTACAAGCTTCTCTTCGTGAATGCAATCCAAAATTAATATCGCGGAGAATATTAATATACAGGTATATGATGCTCAATGCCATACCAATATCTTATATAAATAAATTTACTTTCCATAATATACATAAATATATTTTTACCATTTTTTTTATTCTGGCGCGGCAAATTGACCACACTGCACCTGATGGTACACAAGTACACAAGTAGCGAGAGACAGTCTATCCCTCGCTACTCAATACAATCATGCCGGCCTGCTGTTTAGCTTCTTCACATTACGCCTAAAGAACCCAGGATCATAGGAAGGAGGGAATACGATACCTGGAAAACTGTTCCACAGCTTGATGAAAAATACGAATTTGCGAACCTCGTGGTTCGGGCCGGGGTAGTAGACACCACGAAGCTGTGGCTCCGCAGGCCAATACGCGTGGTTCTGGTATGGAAGGGAGAGGATGGGATGAGATCAAAAATACAAAACAAATAAGAAGAAACGTGGACATAAACAAAATGTCAATTGACTGTTTATCTACGAAACGAAAAAGATTCACAGCGACTATTTTATTGGAATTACCAATATAAATCCTTGCTCCCTTCGCTAGCATTATAAAGATTACCCGACAAAATAGTGGCGGCCCTTCCGTTCAATTTCGCAAATCGTGTTGTGTTGACGGTTGAACGCTCTGTCGTATCGCATTCCAGCCTCCAGGATCTCGCACTGGTATAGTAGCAAATTGATTTCTTTTATAAGGCTCTTCGCACTTCGTATCTAATAACAAAATATTTCACCCACATTGAATATTATTAAAGAGGAATGTCTAAACTGCAAGTACTAAAGGTGTGCTTCGCGCAAAACGTTTAAATTACGTTCTATCTGTCGCAGTATGATTTCTAAAAGTTCTTTTTTTTCAGTCCATTTGTCTGGTCAATAAACTACTAATTTTATTCACGCGTGTCTCTCGTTAAAAGAACTGAAAACTTACAACTGGAATTTCAAACCTCGAAAACTAAAATAGCAAATAAAATCCATCAAAAACATTGCTCCTCGGGCGCCCATAATCTTTGCTCCCTCCACTTTTTGTTTGGGCACGGGCAATGGTCTAAACATCAAGGGCATTGACGTGAGCTACAGCCTTAAATTTATGTTTGTAATGCCAAGCATGATATATGATTATAGTGTAGATAAGTATGCTGCTATAAACCAAAATTCGCAAGTTCTATTTTTACTAAGAAGAAAATTCTTATATGTTGAGATAAAATAAATAAACAACACCCAACAGTCACACACATAGCCCCGACCCCACACTAAGATACGAGTCTTGTGACGTGGGTATCAGGGACTATGAGAGACTTTCGGTCTGACAATATCCAGACCCCGGACACAAATATCTATGTGTCACACAAACATTTGTCGCGGTATGGGAATCGAACCCACAGCCTCGCGCCACGGAGGCTGTATAAGATATCTGAAAGCTTATCTTGCACATGAATATAATTTGGAAGTACTTAATAAATGCTGGATAAATAAAAAGTAAAGTGCAGTGTGGTCACTTTAGGAAAAAAATGAAAAATATAATATAGTCGATCATAGCACGGCCCCGTAGTCTATTGTATTGGTATCAATTCCTTATTGCGAAAGCAGCCGGCATAGCAATAAGAAAAAACATCGACATTAGCACAGGCCATTTGTACGTCAGCTTAAATTAGTTGGACTCACGAATCTTTCATACTTCCCTATTTTGTGGGAAAATAATATATCATATTGTGTATTCGCAGAATATATTGTTCGTCTACTCCTGATTCTCTGTAGGTGTTTATTTCATTCTCTGGTAAGTTACTTTTCTGAAGTGTCACTTCTACCGTGTGTGAATTGCCCGCACAAGCACTTTTTCCTATGAGTATAGTTATATCTTTTATATAATTTAATGAATTGTAACGGGTGATAAAAAACTTATTTTTTTCACTTTTCATTAAAATCAAGAAAAAATATTTACAAAATAATTTATTTCAGACATGTACAGTAAAATTACGCAACGAAAATGTATTTAAATCTGCAAACATAAGAATTTGGTTAGAATAAGAAGTAAATCAGATATTTATAAATATAATATAACTGTTAATATCTAACTCAAGCTAAATTTAAGTATTGAACTAAGAGATGTGCCACAAGGTGTTTTGAAGTGGTTATGGAAATGTCGACCGGCTTCCGCTCGTTTCATTGACATTAAGTGTTTTCCACTCGAGTTTTGTAACATTGATAAAAATGAACTGTGTTCGGTGCAAACAAAATATTTCCCGTTTAACACTTACTTGAAAAAGAATTGTATCAATATATTATTAAAATCATATATTTGTATTTTTTGCTCGTTTCAATGAAATATAAAATTTGCATAATGAGTTATATATTTAGTCATAGTCGAATACATAAACAACTGCTGGACACTGGATGTAACTTTTGCACAATGCGTCCGGAGCGGTAACATTTACAATTCAATTTTTTAGAGCTTTACATATGGTCGCTTGAGACACTTTAATGTTTTCAGCTGCATTGCGGGTGGAATTAGCGTATCCCCTCAGATTATTTTCCTTGGGGTATGTAAAAAATTAAATCTACATAGACACGTATAATGTAATTGATGACTGGAAACGATCTTCGAAAAATATTCTAAACGGAATCAATAATATTGTAATACTGAATGCAGTACAATCCTAAAGACGTCAAATCTAGATTGTATTCAAAACAATGGCCATAATTTTGAACAATTAATCAGTTAAGCTTTAATAAGTAGGTAACGTAAGTAAAATAAAAAAGTATTTAATAAGGTGTGTGTTTTTTTTTTCAAAATCAACGAGTTTGAAAGGAATATTGATTTTAAAAAGCCCTTAATGCGATTTTTGTTTTCATCAAAATCGGGCCCGAGACTCCTTTGAATACTCTTCGCTATCTGTCATTGTTTCGGATTCGGCATGCACGGCCAGTTGAAACATGCACCTGTATAGGTACCTGTATAAGTACACTTTAGAGTAAATAAAAGCACATCAACACAATTTTTCTTATGACAGAATGAAAAATATTATTATCTAATGGTAAGTAAGTAATCATTACTGGCCCTAAAATCCACAGCACCAGAATAACCATTTGTACTAAAATATTCTACATTTGTTTTGCTTTTAACAGGAAAACTTACAGTTAACCATTGAGCAATGTTAACTTAATTAATATTTGTTTTGAAATGAGCCACTGTTGTGACAGCCTGGAAGCCATGATCTAAATAAAATATATTTTTATCTTTAGTAAATTTTCTTGGAATCTTCTGCTTAGGTCAAAAAGAATTGTTGGTATAGCTAAGTATTTAAATGTATGCAGGGAATACTGGCCGTTAAGATAATCGGCCAGTACTGCACATCATGCGGGTGCAGTGCAGATGCACTCGGAGGTTTAATTGGCACGGGCCAAATTGCAGGCACATCTTGCGTTTGCATGTTTTAGTATTAAGGGGATTTAATTTTTGCCTCTTTGGAATCGTATTATGACATATGCCATGGACATTGACATTAGACTGTAATTATATTTATAACTAAGCTAGTACTAAACAAACATGTTATACTAGCTTTTGATTGTGGCTGCGCCCCCTTGAAAGTATTTTCTTAGTATAAAAAGTACATTTTATAGCTCATATTTATTGATGTTTTATTATACTGTAGCGGAACATATTACTGAAACCAGTTTAGTCGTACGTGATCTGCGTTAATTTTAACAGACAGAGAGACAGATAACCGGACTACTGTTTTGGTGTATGTATTACATAAAGTCAATCAAGCCTTAATCTTGTCTATATAATATTAAAATACAAACTAAAACCACTTGTCTGCCTCGGTGGCGCGTTGTGATTGCGTACGCGTTACGTCTGGTGTACTGAGATCTCGAGTTTGATCCTCGGGCCGGGCAAGGTGATTTTGTATTTTTCTACCACGAATATGCAGTACCAGCCCTGAGTTGAATGTTTAATATAGGGTTCCGTAGAAATTCTGTATCTTAAAAACTTAAAAACAATACAATATATAAGACATGTAGTTTTGAGATAGTAGGTAATATTTAAAAACCAAATTTCGTTTAACATTTCGACAACTTATTAAAAAAAACTACACTTAAGATATTCTACATGCTTATGAGCACTGAATTTTTCCTTGGTTACATGCTTGTAATACCAATCCTAGCTTTTTTTATTCCATAATATTTTATGGCGGTTCAACGAATACATTTGAAAGATAAAAAAATCTTTAAAACTACAAATTTTATTGACCTGCGTACTACAAGAAAAACTACTTTCTCAAGAAACAAGTCTACCTAATTTTTTTTCATAAACAATAAAACCTATAAAAAAATATCTTGGGCGCCCGAAACCTAAGCCAAGTGATTTGTAAATTAATTTTAAGTGAGACAATGAGAAGGGTTCATTATTAAATTTAGAACCAGGAGTACTGTCAATTAAATACTATTGTTTAAAAATAATAATTTATTATTAAATAGTTCCATTATCATTACAGTTTACAAATCTAGCGCATGTGTTTATCTTATAAAATATGATATAAATAAATATAAAAATAGCCAATAAAAAATTGTTGTATCCACTACATATTTTTATGGGCTACCTAAATTAATCGGATATTTCATAAATGCAGTAATAATGTAATAAATATTATAAAACAATATATTTGTTACAATCAGCTGAGGAAACTTCACTAAATAATAGTGACTTTCCTGAATGTAATTACTAAATGCTATATTATATAGTCCAGATTTGCGGAAACCGGAGAAAATATTAAATTTCTTTAAACATCATCACTACACTACATTTCTTAAATAGTAATGTAGTAGTAGAAACGACTTGAATTTTTTCTAAACTACATCTTAACATATTTAATTTACCATTAGAATACACTATACCGTTGAATAGGAATAATTACGAATAAAAAAATCAAACAGCTCTAAAGCAGATTCATGCAAATACGTACAGGATAAATAAATAAATATATACAAATACTGATCAAAGAAGTACACAATTTCAAAGGTGTTCCTGTAATTGAAAAGACAATTTAGCTCCCGACATTAATATATTCTATATATCAATATATGGCAGTCTGACGGTATATAAAACCTTAATTATAATAATATAATTATTGCGACTTTGATAGTCAGTAGTCAGGATTAATCTACATTATTCCGATATTAAATAAAATAATCTAAAATGATTATTCAATATTTAAAATACCAAAGAACAATATTTTAAGGTACGCTTGAATTATTTATGTGCCTACCACTTAAATTCACAAGGCTATCACTGCATGTACCATTATTCCTAATGGAACTGTAACAAATGCGCAAATAATAGTGAACCTTGTGGGACTTATATCTGTATATTATACTTGGAATTAATAATATATTAATCAGTCTTGTTTCTTAAACCAAATAAATTTATATATAAATGCCGCTAGTGCGCTCCCAACAAAAGGTCCAACCCAGTAGATCCAATGAGCATACCAGCCTCCAGTCCACAATGCAGGCCCTAAGGACCTAGCAGGGTTCATGCTAGCACCAGTAAGAGGACCACCCGCAATAGATAGCCCTGCAATTGCTAGACCAAACTTGATAGGAACCGACTCTTGTTTGTGTTCATTTACCGGATCCCAACACGCACAGTTAATAAAACTGAGAGCTGCCGTTAACACCACTTCCACTCCTAAAGCTTGCACCAAGTTGTGACCGGCATGTGGCATCGTTAAGCACACTCCAATTGGCACCAGATCAATTGGAGAAACAGCTATTAATATTCCGTAGCCCAGTATAGCACCGATACACTGAGCAGCAACATAGGCCACTGCGAGGCTTACTGACATGCTACCCCATATCACAGAAGCCAGCGTCACTGCAGGATTCATGTGGGCACCAGATATATGTCCAAAAATCTGAATATTAAACGAAACAGTCAAACCGAAGCCGAGCGGGCCGTACAACGGCGGTTGGGGCGAGAATCCATCCAGCGGTATACATGCCATGCAGCCAAATACAATGAGTAGCATCGTCGACATAAACTCGGCCAGTATTGCTCTCCAATGTTTCAAGTACCAGAAGCATATTGCTTTGCAACATGATGCTGTAGACGGATCCTGTGTCATTTTATTTTCAACAACATCTACTAGCGACTGAGGATTTAAGGTCACTGTCATAATCGCGGTTTTTCTGATTAATTTGTTGAAAAATTCTTCAATTTACAAACACCTTCACAACACCGATGATTCACGGACATTAAAACGGAAGAGTCATTGTTTTTAACTGTGTATCCCACTTTCGCACAAATCAAAATAATGTTTATTCGTATGTATGAGGACACCGTTGACGCGACCGCTTTGCCACAAGTACGAAGGAAAAGTATTTTTAATGTCGTGTGATGTGTACAGTCATAGCGGATGAATTGAAATTCGCATCGGTGTTCAGTTTTGGCATCGTTATCTACCAGTATCCGATGTCCAATAAAATACTCAAATAATCATTTTTATCTTACAGGATTATCGATTTGATGGCTTACAACAGTGTTATTAATAATATAATTTTACATGTTCACCCTTTCTGGCTGGGATGGTGTGCAAAGGCGTAAAGTCTTGCAAACATACTTAGGCGCAAAATAACCGCCGCTGAGTTTTGTCTTATTTTTTTGCCATATTTGCACAATCTTATTTATTATTTCAAAATCAACAATATTAGATTATGAAAAATATTTCTTTCGTAGTTTAAAGTACAACTAGACTGCGTATTTACATGAGCTTGTGTATTTGTGGTTAATATCTTTTTTAATTTAAGGTAGAATGATGTAGTTTAAAATTTATTTAATGTCCAGGCTATTCATGAGTTCACGAAATGTAAAAATTCTTATGTAAACATGACTAAATCACCAAAAATATTGTTGTTTGAATTGGAAGATATCTTACTTACATGTGTAATAATATGAACAGAAATGCCGGAACAGCTGCTGCTCTCAGGGCTGCCAGAAGCAACAACTAATTATATACCGCCATCTCTCTGAGATTATACAAAATCGAAACTCATAATACAATCACCGTTACCAAACAATTCCTAAAAAAATGGTCTTCATATTTCTCTGTCGTTCTTTTTTCGAAAAGCCTCGGGTCACTTAGGGTCACAGCTCATTAGAGCCACCCGGCACCCGACCCGCACCGCCTCTCCTCGAGCGGTTAGTATTCTTTATATGGATATGCGCTCACTACATCAACTCCGTAGCGTCACCGGAACGCCTCGGTCGTAGGCCGTCCACGCGTGGACGGCGAGTTTGCCACTCGGTGACAACTCGCTGCTCGCATGCTTTCCTTGCGTTGCTGCGCTTTGCCAACGCACAAGCCCTATGAGTCGCGACGCGACTATTTCCTAGTGACAACGCGGCGTCCACCCGTGGACCACCCGCCGAGCTGTGACCTTTAAACAGGTAACTACTCAATTAAACAAGAAACTTACTTCAATAATATAACTAATATGTTAATGCATACTTTTTTACAGTGAATAGTTAAGTACAATATACATAAATAAGTAATCACGTTTGTATTTAATATAGATATTATTATAATATTAATGCATCTGTAATAGCTGTTTGACGTTTTCCTTCTCTTATCACAATTCTTGTATGCGTAATTTACGAGCACACTGTTATTCATACAACTTATTACATATCAGACAATATAGATATAAAATATCAGTGTATTAACAAAATTTTCAGCTACTTTATCACAGGATTAGTCTGTCGAATGCCAGCGTCAACCAATATAACATGTATGTACCCGCTAGAATATAACGTAAATCACGTGTTAAAAAATCTAAGAAAAATGGAAAACTGTTGGGTGCCTAATCCAAGCCATTTGGTATAATCCATTGACTTATATTCTATAGACACGAACTGTCGAAGAAAAAAGACGTTCCGAAAACCTTGTCCGCACACTACTGACATCTATAATTTTACTAAGAACTATTTGGAAGTTATAACTCCCGTCACTGTCTCTCGAACGGGACTTTCCGTGCGCCAAAACGGGACAAACTATATAATCAATTTGTTGTGAAAATGTCATCTATTCATGTTACTAACAAACTATAATGAATTTTGTTTTGAAATATAAACTTCCCGTATTCAAAATTGAAATTATTTAATATTTATTGATATTACGTTCTAAACGTTACGAAATTATGTTAGTTAACTTATATACTATTAACAGTTTCACTGTAAATCAATTTAAGGCAGATTTGTTCGGGAATGTCGCTACAAATAACTAAAATTAACTCTACACTGAAAGATGCAATGTGGTGCGCTTGCTCAGGTGCCATGAAGCATACTAACGTCGGTGCGGAGTATACACCTCAACTCGGTGGAACATAATGTTTGTTATGGTCGCCGCATCTAGTACGTAGTACAAATAGATCGCTGGTATAATCCCTGTCGGTGGAAGTGTGGGGCTGATTAATTACCACAGATCTACTATTTGCTTCGGTCGCTGTGACCCACCACCCATTATATAAAATAGCCGGGGTTAGCTTTATAATTGCTTCTCTTATACGTCGTTAATGTTCAGATTTTACCATTTAAAGATAATATAAAACCGTTTACAAGGGCCATACAACCCTTTTCATCCCTTTAAGGATGGTATAATAATATAATCGAGGTTTAACGAATCTGTTAAAAAAATACCCATTAAAATTGGTTTAATTAAGTTTAATGTAAATTGATATTCTAAATACGAATATGTGCCTACAGTTTGTGTGTAAAGTTAATGCTGGTGTTTAGACTTATTACACAGCATCCTAACGGAAGAAAAAGAAAAGGAGAGGTGGCTTAATTAAATTGTCTCAATAGGAATAAATAAATCTAACTACACAGCCACCACGACACGATGCGACGCGACTTTTCTCGGGCTTTTGTCAATGTGTTTGCGGTAATTTTAGTAAATGTTGAAATGTGAAAGTATAAAAACACAATTACAATAATTATTAAAAGTTGACTGCCTCTATGGCGCAGTTGTAATTGCGCATGCGTTACGACTGCTGTACTGAGGTTGCCGGTTCAATCCCTGAGTCGGGTAAAGTGATACTCAGTATTAACCTGCAGTCTGGAATTGAGCCAGGTTTGGCGATAGGCTCGCCCCCTATCACATTATGGGACCGTAATAAATTTGGCGAAAAGTGGGTGTACTGGTTACACCTCTGCTTACCCCTTCGGGGATTACAGGCGTGAGTGTATATGTATGTAAAATTTGGTAAAGTATCAAGTTGTTGATTACTAATTGTTTTTTTGCTGTTATATTAGTAAGTAGATACTATAAAAAATAAATTCCAATGATGTTGGTTATAATGATTGTCGCATATGGATAATCTTCTGACGCATTTACCAATAATTGTTATCGCAACCATATATCACTAATTCTCAAAACAAAGTTAAGCTATCAACAGAGAAATTCCCTCCACGTACACGGGACTGGGTACAATCCACGACTAGACGGGTTTAAGTGGCATATGTTCCGCTCTGGTTGAACCTAACTCAAAACCATATTACGAGGCTTATCCTTTGTTTACTCCTCGACTAATATAGCGGGACCTCGTCCGCCGCAATTACACTGTTTCTGATTTCTGATCAATTTTTTGATTCTCTTAAAATTTATTTTTGAACTCAGCACAGCTTTCTGTTGAAATAAATGTTACCTGTTTATATAATAATTACTATAAACTAGATTTCGCTCGCGGCTCCCCGGTGTGAATGCATATTTCCCTATTACTTACTTTTATAACGAGTACCTGAGCGTACGAGGTTCGCTCAACATTTTTTTGAGGTTTTTTATACTACGATTGTGGCAAACATGCTTACGGTCCGCCTGATGGTAAGTGGTTAATAAGAAGGTACTTATTTAGATAAACGTATAGCCATATCTTATCTAAATACAAAATTTGATCCAAATCGTTAAAGCCGTCTTCGAGATACGACAGATATACACATAAATATTTATTTGTATTTATATTTACTTATGTAACGTGGTTTTGCAACACCATCTTGAAGAGTTTTGAGGCACCAGTAAGCTGGCGTCGAATAGTCACAACGTAAGTGCCTCAAAGATTTACGAGATGGAATTTTTGTGTGAGCACACGTTTTATAAATAAAATGTTTTTTTTTGTGTATAATAACGGTTTTCAGGAAATACAACTATAAAGGAAAACTTAAAAAGCAAACCCACATTTATCTAAATACAAAATTTCATCCAATTCGTTAGACACGTTTCTGAGATGCGAGATAAATATGCAAGAATTGCTCATTTAAATATATAAATAAAATGGAAAATAGCTTAAAAAAAGGTACGCGTGGTTCTAGTGTGGAAGGGAGAGGATGGGATAAGATCTAACAGTTCTTCAGAGCATTCGCCATGATACAGACGGTATAACACGCAATTTCTATTGTTTTCCGAGATTTAATAATATTGAGTCTATACTCATTTATATTTTTATAGTAAAACATGCGTACATCCAAGGGAAACAATTGTTGACATCGAAAATGAATGAGAATATATTGTGAATGAGGAAGAGGCGAAAGAAGTGTGTCAGGATCGTAGCTTGTGGGTGACTGTATATGAATTTATAGTATTATAGAATTTATATATTACTGGCGGGCCCGGCAGACGTCGTCCTGCCCGTAAAAGCAGCGCCACACCGACTGCAGCGCCATCTGCCGTGAATCTAAACCATCCAGGGCGCCACCCAAACGCATACAAAAAAAAACATTCAAATCGGTACAGCCGTTTAGGAGGAGTTCAGTGACATTACACATGTACAGTAGAATTGTATATATAAAGAATATACTATGTGTAAAAGTATAGAAGAAGTAGGAGTCCCTTCCTTTACATATTTTTCCTCATTTTTGATCACTAATGTTCGTTTTCATATTTAATATAACGTTAAGGGTGTCTTTTTTGGAAATATCTAATATAGGAAAACCAGCTATATTTCAGCTTCAATAATTTAATAAATACATATATAATTTTATGTCAGGCGTTAGTTAACACAAATAATATTAGTTATTATTTTATTATTATTATTTACATTCAATTTTCGATACTTATTTCTGTATAAAAAAGATAAGATAAAAAAAATATAGCCAAGAATAGTGAAACAGGATGTTATAGCGAAGCCACTTTTTTCCATGTTGAACAGAATTGCTCCACAACAGGAAAAATTGCTCGTGACGGCAGTTAATTGAAAAGAACAACTCACTCAACTAGATTAACAGTAAGAACAATGAGGTACCTAAAACAAAGCGAATCACGGATCCTATACAGTGGCTATGACTTTATACAGATTTAAATGAGTTCCTTCATTCTAAATAAATCTAAGTCCTATTACGTACTTAATTTACATCACTAAATTTTGCATTACAAGTATAAGGTAAATAAACTATATCTATGTATATATCACTTGGAATAGCGTTTTGATTAAATCTTCGATCAATATTATTATAATACTTATGTTTATTGAGGATTAAATTAATAAAAAAAACATTATCGATCAATCAGTGTCAATGAGAACATAACACTTAACAAAGACTAATCCATGATTTGAGATTTTGACTTTGATTAATATTTTACATTATCTAGATAGGAGCAGATATTCCGTACCATCAAAAGTTATTTCTCTAAAAAGACAACAAAGAACAAACGCATGTAATTACTAAACTGAACGAAGTTTAAAGTCGACTTCGTTTTATGACTCAAATTACGCTGTATTTACAATTTTATACTTAAAATAAACCAGCGTCACGACCGCGGCCGCGTACTTGCGAATACCAAACAACGGTTTCTGATTTGGAATTCGAAACATTATCATAATATGATTTTACAATATCAGTATTTTTACTTTCTCTTTGTGAAATAACTAAGGATGTGAATGAATATTCTGTACAAATTATGTCTTTCTAAATTAAAATTCCGAACTTGGGTATCCTAAAAGTGAAAACAATTTTAATGTCATCAAACAAATTCAAATATTAAGTAAACATTGTAAATACAAATAACAATTCAACAATATTACCAAGTTATATGTTAGATAACTTGTTATTTCGCGAAAACTGCCGCCCGGATATTACGTGCTCGAAGTTTACAACAAGAAAACTTTGATCTGTGTTCACAGAAATGTAAGTACTACTATTCGAATACAGTTTGCAAAACTTCATTTTTATAAAACAGTGAAACATTTATCGATAAAATGTACTTTATTTTTTGCAAGCCACGCAACTAGGGTCCAAGTCGCAACGACACACCTTAAATGGCATCGAGCCGTCGAAAGATTTCTTGTAATCCCATAAAACGGTTACACTGCCGTCAAGGTAAGGTTTTTTCGATTGATTATTGAGTAATACTGATCCGCAATACACGTTGTCTCCCATAAGCAAAGCAGACACTAAAATTTCTTTACCATTTATGGCTATTTTACATTTCCAAGGAGTAAAAGCCATATAAAAATGTATCTGGGTGATTTTAACAACGATGCCTTTCTTAAAGCCACTCTTTAGCGTTAATATATTTTCATCTTCGACTATTCTGGGACAGAATTTTGGACCGGACATCAAAGCCGAGATTTGTTGCGGATATATAACATTGTCGTTTCCACATGATTGCTTGGTGCATTTGCTTTTTGTGACGCACCACGAGCATTCAATTTTGTTTATGCATCTTGAGCAGGATGATAATTTCATGCACTCGTCGTTCTCAGGGTCATTGTCAATGATTTCGGAATAAACAATTACTGGAAAAGCGAGTATGCTAGACAATATTATGTAGTAATTCCGCATTTTTGATTAATCTGTAAACAAAACAGGATGACATGCTTTATTAAGTGCGATCAAGTGATCACATGAGAAGTCTCATGTGAGAACTGTCATATAAGTAGGTACATATATATTAAATATTATATAATAAATACATTGAAGATGTCATCAATATTGCTAGCAATGTAAAGATTTATGCAGAGTAAGTAAATATCATATAAGTGGTAAATATAATCATGTTAACTTACCGAATGTATACGCGTATCTGTTGCCCTGAGTGTAAGATACACAATATATGCAAATGAGTTAATATCTTTATGCATCGCATCAATTTAATATAATTACACCTAAGGTCAATAGAAACACGTAAATAACGATAGAAATATCTTTAAGATAATGCTGTGTGATATTAAGGGCAGTAATATTTTCCGATACGCAGCAAACGCTAGGAGTTTTGATAAAGTGGGTTTAAGATCAATTTGCGGTAGAACATGCATGTATGTATTATCGAAACGTGATCAATAAGAATGCAAGGAAACACGTGTTTCCAGAGTGTAATTATCGCGTGTGTTTGTATTTTCGATTTTCTGCCGCTAGTATTATCTTTCCACGAGTGAGTGCCACTTGAGGTCGCTGCGACCTTTGATTAAGGATGCGACATTTTTATACAAGTCGCGAGTCAAATTTGACGCTCTTAAACTGAAAGAAATGATTGCTTAAGAATCAACTTTGAAGATCTTGCTGTTCGGAACCAACATAAAAACAATTTGTTTTTCTTTACATATCTTATATTGTTCACAAATATTACTTAATTACTTCTAGAATGAGTCAACATTTATTTGAATGAACTTTCTATATTATTTTAGTTTTTTGTTTTTTTTTTTATAGTATAGTCCGACAAACGAGCCAGTGGGTCACCTGATGTTAAGTGATCTCCGCCGCCCATGAACATCCACAACAAAGTTTCATGTATGCGTTGTCGGCCTTAAAGGACAGGAATAGGGATTAGGGAAGGGAAGGGGGAATCTGGGCCTCCGGATCTCACTTACCAACTAAACGCGACAGTAAACTGTCACTTTACGTTGGTTTTCTGTGAGACAGTGGTACTACCCCGGTCGAGCCGGCCCATTCATGCTGTAGACAAATATGTCCACAGCGAGGCTCTACCACTTCCAAAAAAAAGGTTTACTTTATTCTAATCGTCCCACAAAAATGACTGACGTTCTTATATTATTCCTATTCGTATGCATATTTTTCTCGAACCTCAACCTGTTTGGATGTTTTTTTTTATTATTTACGAATGATTTTTCTGAGAACTAAATAAAATAACACATGTATTATGTTCAGATTTAATATTTGTATGAACAACAAGTATTTGGATTTTTTTCTAAGTATGTATGTTTTAATTATATTAGAATAACAAAATTATTTTAATATAAAGCAAGACATCACTTTTGTTCATGAATTTAATGTCTCAAGTCTTTCTTATCTTCATTAAACCCGTTAAAGTATCTATAATAATTTACATTTCACGAAGACTCACTCTGGGTCTATTAAATTATCTATAAAAATTATCAGTTATTTTTGTAGACTATAAATAATTATAAGTAAGCTGAGAGCGTGTACTTACTTGAACAATATAACAAATTAAAATAAATAAAGACTTCGCATTTTGATAATAAAAAAATGATGACTTGTTTTTTACATGTGTTTCCATTTCTGGGCGATTTATGGATTCGAAAATCTGTTATTACGTACAACACAAAGGGTAGGTAAGCATATTTTCGATTCACAAAGCTTAGATGGAAGAAATGCGTGACATGAAGTATCAAGAGATGGAACAATACACATTTAGACAGAAGATGGACGTTAATATTGTTGAGATACAAATATTACTGCGTTAAGCCCGCGTGTTAACCTAATCTTATTCACTTGAACAATATAATATGTATTACATCAATTCCTTTGAGATCCAATGTACCACGAATTCATAAAGATATTCAATGAAAGACAATACAAGCTTCTGTTATGTTTATTTGGATGACAGCAACATAATGTAACTACACGTTTTAAGCGTGTACGTCAACTTCGTCAGTGACGCTGGATTGGTTCGAACAGTCGTCGATCATAACGCATATCTTGACAGCTTCATCCCATACTTTAGGTTCCGGACAGTCACATCTAGTATAATCGCAGAAGACCCCTATAGAACGGGCTAGAGGTTTTCTGCAAGTCTTTTGCGACATGGTAGCTTCATCGCACGGTGGATTGTATTTTACCATATCTGGTGGGCATGCTTCCACACCTGTAAAAAAATCATAACTTATTTAATACTAGCCCTGTATTAAATATTGTCCCAGTGCACTTAGTCTACCACGCTGGCTTAATGCGGGTTGGCAAACTTCACATACCTTCCAAATTCTTGTAAGAATTCTTAGGTATGCAGATTTCCTCACGATGTTTCCGTTCACCGTTAAAGCAAGCGATAATTAACAATGCAATGAGGTGTATGTCATTTGGGCTGGGTCTCGAACATACGACTTTCGTGTCTAACATTGAAAATCACACTGTTAAATTATTGTCGAGCTGAAATACTCGAAATATTTTATTTTATAAATACTCAAGAAGAGTGGAGTATCGTTACGGTAATATTATCTTTAGTAATCCTTCACCACGTTTGATGCTTCTATTTAGATCCAGCGCATTAATAACACACACATACACTCACGCCTGTAATCCCCGAAGGGGTGGGCAGAGGTGTAACTATTACACCCACTTTTCGCCGAATTTCGGTCCCATAATGTGATAGGGGGCGAGCCTATCGCCATACCGGGCACAGTTTCCAGACTCCGGGCAATACTGAGGCATTTCTAGATAGAAAAACCCAATATCACTTTACCCGACCCGGGGATCGAACCAGAGACCTCAGCACAGCAGTCGTAACGCATGCGCAATTACAACTGCGCCACCGAGGCAGTCTATCAATAAAAGAATACACAGTTAGCTACATACTCAGAGATTTGTTAATATAAGGCCTTGCGTTCTTATATTAACTCCGCATTTTATTTATTTAAGAAAATGATGGGCCTTTACTGCTATTCTTTGTAAATTAGCTCTCATTATACTAGTCGAAACTGTATAAGACAAAAAATTTACATTTCACATAATAGTCCCCAGACAAGTTTTTTTTTACTTTATATTCTCACTCAATATAGAAACATGTCTATAATTAAATGCCTGTTTAAAACTAACAAATGTTTCACTACTTACATGATCCGTCCTCGTCATAATTTTCACAGTTTTCTGCTTCGATTTCTAAAGGTATGAAGGCTAATATCAGCAAACATAAGAATAATCTGATACAGCACATTTCTAAATATTCAATTTCAACAATTTCAATTCAATTCAGAAATTTCAACTGGCTAATTTTATGAATAATTACTTATAACTGAGCAAACCAGCAAATACTTTATAGAAATAACAAAAATACTTGTATACTGTGACTAAACAAATGGTTAGAGCAGCTTGATAATCATGTTTACAACTATACAATCATTATTGTTGGAAGTAGGTTAAAATTTCCAGATCGTAAAATTTATCAATTTAATTGTTTCCAGGTTGTAATAAAACATTCGATTTCCAAAATATAAAACTACAATCTTTAGGTCAACTGTTTCACAATGTAAACGACATTTTGGTAAACTGGATTTTAGGCCATATGGATATACATAAATTGCCATTTTTTTTTTATTCTGGAGCGGCAAAGTGACCACACTGCACCTGATGGTAAGCGCAGTGCCGTTCAGATAGAGTATCAAGTAGCAAGAGACAGTCTATCCCTCGCTACTCAACACAATCATGCCGACCTGCTGTTTAGCTTCTTCACTCTACGCCTAAAGGACCCAGGATCATAGTAGGGAGGGGACACGGTAGTTGGTAAACTGTTCCACGGCTTGATGGTGCGGAAAAAATACGAGTTTGCGAACCTCTTGGTTCGGGCCGGGGTAGTTGATACCACGAAGCTGTGGCTCCGCAATCCAGTACGCGTGGTTCTGGTATGGAAGGAAGAGGATGGGTTAAATGTACATACATATACACTCACGCCTGTAATCCGCGAAGGGGTAGGCAAAGGTGTATCCAGTACACACACTTTTCGTCGAAGTTATTACGGTTCCATAATGTGATAGGGGGCGAGCCTATCGCCATACCGGGCACAATTCCAGACTCCGGTCTAATACTGAGTATTTCTAAATAGAAAAACCCAATATCACTTTACCCGACCCGGGGATCGAACCCGAGACCTCAGCACAGCAGTCGTAACGCATGCTCAATTACAAATGCGCCATCGTGGCAGTCTAATATTAGTCAGGCAGATCTAAATGTATTAGATGATTTTATTAACTCGGGGAGAATCTTGATTTTACTGAGATTAAAGATGAAAAAAATCTAATATTATTTTACCCGACCGTGTTATCGAACCCGTGACTTCACACATAGAAGTCATACCGTGTATGCAGATACAACTGAGCTACCGAGACAATCTTATCTTACACTGATTATAGCATTTTTTTCGAACAAATGTTCGGGCGTGATTCTTTAAATTGATATAACTTTTTATATATGAACCGATTCGAATGAAAAATACAATAGTGAAAACCACAACCAAATCGGTTCAGCCGTTTCTGAGATTAGCGTACACAAAGGCACCGACAAACAAACAGACAAAAATTCTAAAAATCATTGATTTGAGTTCTATTGCGTTCATAAAGACCCCCAACCATAGTTTTTGTCATATATCTTCCATGTACAGACAGCGATCAGTTACAAATATATTATATGTATAGAGTATAGATTATTGTTAACAATTATAATGCATATACATCAAACATAATACTATTATGTAAGCAAGCGGTAAAAAAGTCATTTTTTAAAGCTGATTATTGCGAAAAGTGTAAGTAATATGGACTAACAATTGCAAGTGTCTTTTTGAGATCATAATTTTAGACTTCTCATATTACAATATTATAATATTGTACTAATAATATATTCAAAATATTCAAACATTTTATTAAATACTAAACAATCTTTTCACTCTTCATGCTCGACGCCTGACTCTTAATTTATATAAAAAATCTCTTTGAAAGCCGGAAGAAGGGCTTAGTGTCTCATTACTTTTCAAAGACTTTTTTCGATTAAACTGGTCCTATTTACAAAACAGAGATTATCTTTCATATCATTTTAACCACCAATAGAATGAAAAGATACTTTTGTTGGTCGGGATTTCATCTACATTTAGCGCAGTTGGTTATGTAATAGGGAATATAAGGCAGAAACTTCGGCATTTACGCTCCGTTTTGATGATGCTTTTACTAAAAGATACATTTAGCGTTGTTATACAACGATATAACCGACTTAAAAACACCGGAAAGTATAAAAATAAAATTAGCTCCATAACTAATGCAACAAATTTTGATTCCAGCACCGAGCCAAGTGCTTAGGATGATCCACTGGGCACAATTCCAGACTCCGGGCTGATACTGAGCATTTCCTGACAGAAAAACTCAATAACACTTTACCTGACCTGAGGATCGAACCCGAGACCTCAGCACAGCAGTCGCACCGCGTACGCAATCACAAATGCGCCACCGAGGCAGTCATGATGATATGTATTACTAAAGCTTTATTTTAATAGTCAGTTGTTTCAGTGATGATTGTGTGACCAAAATACGTACCGGTTTTAGTTATGTGTAGTTTATTGCACAAATTACGGAGCGAAGAGCAACCGGAACTAGGCTCATCTTATTGACGCCGTTGCTTCCGCAAGGCAAAACTACATCCGACGATAACTTCCTTCCAGCAATGAACGTTGTTGAGGAAACATGTTTCATTTTGTTTCCACATGAGGTTGTGGGCGAACACTTATTGCACACGTTACATACTTGTGATAATCATAAAAAAAGGCTTCTAGTTCAAGCCGAAGTGGGTTATTAACAAAATCCAAACCAAAGCAGATACATGAAAATGATCTGAAGAAACCATTATTCATTTATAGTGTATTTTACGTTTGATCCCACAGATTTTTAAAATAATACCGTAGGTACAATAAACTATAATTTTCAAGATTTCCTTTAAGATAACAATTGATAGAAACACTATTTTTAAAGCCTACTATGTGAAATTTTACCTGGGTCCTGGGTTGATATTTTATTACGTGACATGGGCAAAATAATACAATATTTTCTCTATAAAGTAAAGAAGAAGAAGATATCTTCATTCAATAAACTCTATAGTGCACGGTTTCAAAGTTATAGAAATGACTAAAATGCAAAAACATATTACCTACTATTCCTATTATTTAGATTAACCAATTCGTATTCTTCTTCTTCGTGTACCTCTCCAATTACCGTCAGCTTAAAATATTTTTTTGACTTTTTCCATACTCTACTAGGATAATGATAGTGCAGTGGTTTTCCGTTAACTTCTGCATCAGATTTTTAGGAGTTATTTAAACCCCAGTGCCTCTGTACCTCTTCCGACTGCTTGCCCATATCGGGTGTATGTTTATTGCTCAGTGGCCAGAGATTTGTCTGTTATCTAGCAGGGAGCACCGCGACAGTCTGGAGAACCGTCTGTTAGACCTTCATACGAATTACCACCAAGAGCAGGTGAGGATGACTATTAGGCCAGCTGAGATGTTAGTGCCGTTCTCCTCTAACTCCCTTTACTACAATTCGTAGAAATGGTCTTAAATATTATATTTACCTTTGTAATGTTGTATTTTGTTTTGTATGGTATAACTTTTAATACGAAAGCTATTATCAATATTTTTTTCATAACTATGCCGACACAAATGTAATAGTGATATTATTTATAATGCATTGATTTCTTTATCAAATACGCATAAAAATGAGCCATGAGAAATAAAATAACCTCTGTGACTAAAACTGATAGCTGCCGAAATAAGAAATTTCTATCGTTAGTAACTTAGGTGAAGAATATGGAAATTTACCTACATCATTATTTTTTATCACCAAAGATAAAAACAATATCGAAAGATAGGACAAGGAAAACAAACGACTTCCATTTCTATCAATAAATACTAGTAAATACACTTATTAGATTATTCATGGTAGCTATCTTCTTCTATCAGTATTCTATGGGGAGAGAATCACACCTTCCCAGTTAAACATTTTTAGATTTTTTATCTTACGAGAGGACACGAACAGAGACATCAGTAAACAGATGTTTAATAAAAAGGTACTCCCACAGACATTTCATAGATACAAAAGATTTTTTTTATATTTGAATTTTATAACAAACTGTCCCGTAACGCGTTTGCCCATGAAACATTTTCTTTCCCATGTTATCCCTTGAGAAAATTTTGGAAGATACACTGAACGGATTTGGGATTCTCCGTGCCCTACTCACCGCCAGCCCGAGTGTTATAAATCTCCGTTATTAAAAACTGATTTATTCACGAACACCAAAACTGTAAACGTAAGTAGTTTTTTATTTTTGTATGAATTGAAAATATTTTACATATCTACAGATTAGGCTTAGATTATTATTCTAACATTATCATTCTGAAAAAGGAAACATAAAATCACGTTTTAGTTAATCATAAAGGGGCTTTACCACCTCTAATTAATAAACAAGACCAAACCATGATGCATTAAATGAATCTACGTCATATTACCTACATTTGTCGCATTTTCAACAGTTATTTGTTATTATCTCTCCTAAGGCTATTTGTCGATGGTGTATCTATTTGTATTAATGATTTCGTTATAAACACCTAATTCAAATGTGTTGGGATTTACTCGTGGATCTTAAGTTGGCCGATATCAAGTAAATAGATAAAAACGCAATTTGTTTTTATAAAACAACTCCTTCACTTTATAAGGAACCATTATTCCTTCACTTTGATATACAAGTTTTTTTAATACTCGAGGGCGAGAATTCCGTAATTATAGTGTTATCACAACATTGACCGCATCAAACGGTTTCTCTTTAAACCAATTAGTTCTATACCCGTTTCTATACACTATGCAATTCATTAGGGAGTAACTAGCGCTAAGATAGCATTAGCTCTGACCAGACCAATAACAACCTAATAATGCCGCATTCCGATGCTGAATATATATGTGTGTTATATGGTATACCCAGCACATTTGCAGATAGACCGTTTAACTAGCATAGGATCGGCGATGCGCACATGTTTGCTATTCTGCGTAATTCCCAGAACGTGACTGGTTAGGCAAAACGAATTTTAAACTTTAGTTCTGCCGACCGTCTGTAGCTCACTCGTATTTTGAGCTTGAACACAATTGCATTTGATTAGTATTTATCCTAACTAATAAACTGTTTACAAATAAAACTCGTACTAGTACATAATATGTCGTTTCGGGATATATATCATACTTAATATGATATTTATCTATGAATAAATAAATAAAATTTATGTGATGATGATGATGATTATGAACATGTTTTAATCATTCATGTCTAATGTATCAAATATTTTATTTCTACCGTTGACTTGATGCATTTACCTACAGCGATATGTCTATCAATAACCTAGAAGTTAGAAGTTAGTCTTACTGATACCTGAAATAAATCCATTGAATAACAATACAGATTTCAAACTATAGGTGTTGTATTCTAAATCCAATACGGACATTGGAAATTTAACGAGTTTTGAGTAAGGTTTGAAATTTCCGAGCCTGAAAATGTTGCTCTTCTTAAAAGAAGAAAAATAGAGGTAATCTCTGATGCCGTAACTGAATTTAAATCAGCATTACCATTTGAAGCGACTGTAGCGAAGTAAAATGTATAACTCATGAACATATGAAGCATATGTCCTTCAGTCCGAACGCATGAGTGAAAATGTATCCTTGAGGCACTCAAGTGCACCAATATCAAACAAATTGTACAAAATTATGACTGTCCTAATAACTAAAGCTTCGCTTTAGATTTCAAGAATTGATATTCCTGATTAATTATACTCTTAATAGCCTATAACTAAAATATACGCAGTAACAATGTCACTTCATCTACTACAATGGCGCTGAAATATAGACAGTTTAAAATTTATTATGAGAGGGATATTAAAATAGATTTTCTTTTTTTTTCAGAAACAAAGCACTTTAAATAGGAGCGTTGCGGCTAATAATACCCTGTTCATTTGTAGCCCTTGTGATTAAGTTGTCAGGTAAATTATGAGGTTCGCTGTCTTATTTATAAAATTCCTTTTTGTTTTGATGAAAAATAAATTTTATTTTTTACAAAATACAATCACACTTCTTCATAAATAAAGATTATAGAGACAGCAGTCCATTTTATTATGTCTTGGTAAGTGTGCGTGACCTTGTAAATATAAATTATAGTTTTAATTTTTTTATTTTTATACCATAAATGCCTTTATATAGTGGTAGAGCCACGCTGTAGACATATTTGTCTACAGCATGAATGGGCCGGCTCGACCGGGGTTGTACCACTGTGTCACAGAAAACCAACGTAAAGTGACAGTTTACTGTCGCGTTTCGTATGGTAAGTGAAATATCCAATGGCTCAGATTCCCCCTTTCCCTAATCCCTATTCCTGTCCTTTAAGGCCGACAGCGCTACATAAATGATACTTTCGGTATTGTGGGTGTTCATGGGCGGTAGAGATCACTTAACATCAGGTGACCCACAGGCTCGGACTGCAATAAAAAAAACATATCTGTGCTGTATAAGTATTTATATACTGTTTTGTCGTGTTATATCTACATAGCAAGACGCGCAAGAATGAGTTGAATTTACTTTACGCGTTTAGAGAGTAAACATTCAACGTCATTATAAAACCATTTTAAGAAGTAGGTCCTTAATTTGACTCGTGTAACTACTGCCGTGCCCTACATTGATTCGGCTATTGATTTTGATAGAAGTTTTTTTTTGTAGAATAGGGTTTAAGGTCCCATATAAATTTAGATAAACAGCATACGCTTCGCAATAATTATAGTGTAAGGATTTGCATGCAACAGCTATAAATAAAAATATTTAAATTTAAAAGCGACTTTAAAGAAAGACTTCATTAAGACATATACTGTATTTTAATGTTTAGGAAATTTAACAATACCAAGGTACACAAAACGGCTATGTAAATAATCCCACTCAAAACAGAGATGACACCCCCATTCGCATGCATTTTAAAAATCTTATTAAGCTTGGACGTTTGATGAAGTCCGGGTCACAGCCCTTTGTAATACAATCGCAAATAAAATGTGGTTTTATTTTCGTTTATATCTTTTAAGCGGTTTTTTAAGATTATAATACTTTATAGACAACATGGCTTCTTACAATAAATTCATGAAATGGTACACTAGGTGGCAGTTATCTCGTTTGCCTACTCTGCCTGGGTAGGCCCACGATTTGGAATAGGCTAATGACATTACTAGAAATTGTAAGACATAATCTTCTATCTGGAGACGAATGCAGTGCAGTTGCTTTAAAAACTTTGTAATTCAAAGTTATTGTTTGGGTTTAACGGTAGGCAGCGGCTTTGCTGTGCCCTGGTATTGCAGAAGTCTATGGGCGGCGGCTACTTGTCATCAGGTGGCCCGTCTGCTCGTCTGCCTATCGAGGCACTAAAAAAAATACGTGGCATAATTACCATAAGGCATTTATAAAAGTTCTGAGAAAACTTGACCATTTGAAAAATATTAAAGAAAACATGACAATAGAATGAAATAAGTTCTGAATGTCTAATTTAATTACTGATAATACTGTTTGCAGACTATACGGCAAACGTTGAAAGCTGAAGCCATAACCAAGCGGTGGTTTCTTGCCAAAAGATTGTCACGTCGTTTAGCTTGGCATAAAATATAAAAAATTTACACATATAAAAAAACTGGTACAATTAATATAATTAGTGATACCGATATAAACGGCTTTATTTTATCTACTAAAACATAAAAGACCGTTACCTACAGGACACTAACGATAAATACGCTAGGACTGTTTGTCATGATGAAATAATTATTTAGTTCTTTAAGTTAGGCAACGTAGCCGCTGCCAACGGTAGGCAGCAGCGTTGCTGTGCCCTGCCCTGCAGAAATCTATGGGCGGCGGTGACTACTTACCATCAGGTGGCCTGTCTGCTCGTCTGCCTATCGATGCACTAAAAAAAATTGTAAATAACTTATGTATACAAAATACTACTTACTACGAATAATAATCTAGTTTCCTGTTTCAAGTACTTAGATGTGATCAGTATCAAATGTTAAAAATTGTTAATGAAACGTCAATGAAATATTGCGGTGAGTGACAGACTGATTTATTCATAAAACTATAACCATAAAGAACATAAGAACGTCACACTTCTCCACCTTAAGCCTAAAACTACCTTAAATAAACTAATTATTATAAATTGCAAATGAACAAGTAACAACATAAACTGAACATATTAAACTACTTATTCTATGAATTAAGGAGAGCTCGTTTAGCTCTATGGAACGCACGCATAGCTCGAGCTGATGCACCCGCCGGTGGTGGCGACGGCTCCGACCTATGCCGCTCGGGGCCCGTGCGAGATAACGACTCTGCTTCAAGAGATTGATTCCGGGCAGCGTCTCCCGGAACGCCGCCATTCCCATCGAATGCATCCTCAAACGTTAAACCCTCAGTTCCGTTACTAATCTCTGGAGCACTAGTCTCGGGAACCGCGGCCTGAGCGGCAGACTCGCCACTCAAACGAGATAACGAGTGTCTATTTTTATTGCATGCCGAGATTATTTGATCCGCATGCCTACGCCACTCAACTCCACCATCTAAAGCCACTTTATAAGAGACTGGTCCAGTTTTTTTAACGATCTTAGCTTCGGCCCACTTATCTCCTCGCACCGAATAGTCACGTGCTAAAACTGCGTCTCCCACATCAAACTGCCTATTGGAGCCCGCGACTCTAGCGATCTGCCGTTCCTGTCTGTCCCGTACCGTGGCCGCTACGTCAGGTCGCAGAGCATCTAATATAGTGCGCAACCGACGTCCTTGCAACGCTACAGCAGGTGAAATTCCTGTAGTCGCGTGTTCAGAATTTCTGTATTGTAAAAGGAACTTATTTAATGCCGCGTTAATATCTTCCCCTTCGAACAAGGCTCTCTTTAAAACCTTTTTAACTGTCCGAACGGCGTTTTCAGCAGCACCATTCCCTTGAGGTCTATAAGGCGCCGATGTTGTATGCTTAATAAAATTATTTTCACAAAATATTTTAAATTCTTTGGAAGAGAATGGTAGGCCATTGTCGGTGATGAGCTGTGAGGGTAAACCAAAACGCGCGAATATACTCCTCAAACACCCGATCGTAGAAATTGCATTCGTATTACGCATAGATACCGCCTCTATCCATTTGGAGTGTGCATCTACCATAATTAAATATCTAGTCGCACTACAATCTGCAAAATCAGCATGTACACGTTGCCAAGGGTGTAGCGGAAATTCCCAGGGATGCAGTTGCGCCTGGGGTGGCGCGTCACGAACACTGTTACATGCAGCGCACGACTTACACAACTCTTCAATGTCCCTATCCAAATTGGCCCAATAAATGTAACTCCGCGATAACCCTTTCATTTTGTTCATACCTAAATGGCCTTCATGGACTTGTTGCAAAATTTTACTTTGCAACACTGAAGGGACTACAATCCTATATTTGTAAACAATACATCCCTGATCAACCGAGAGATCGTTTTTTCTATCGAAATAAGGTTTCTCCGCATTGCAGCTTGCAACTGACGGCCAGCCAAAAAGAATATAACCTTTAATCTTATATAACAAAGTATCACGTTCGGTTTCTTTGGCTATATCTCTAAAACAAACAGGTAAAGAATCCTCGACTAAATTTAAATAGTCTACAGCGTCAACAGAGTGACCCTCCTGAGATAAAGGCAATCTTGATAGGGCATCGGCAGGACCGTTGTCCACCGATCGAACATATTCTATCGCGAAATCGTATGCTGCTAGACGTGCCGCCCATCTCTGTAAACGACTTGCCGCGGTTTGTGGGATTCCTCCTTTGCTTCCAAAAATATAAGTAAGCGGCTGATGGTCAGTCCGCAGCGTGAATCGTCTACCAAACAGATACTGATGATGTTTAGTTACACCAAACAGTATCGCCAGAGCTTCTTTATCGAGCTGACTATAGTTGCGCTCAGCTGCACTAAGCGTGCGCGACACGCAGCTGACAGGCCGTTCACTGTTGTCTGAATACCGGTGCGCCAAAACCGCACCCAACCCATAAGCGCTGCTGTCCACAGACAATACGAGTTCACGTCCCTCTTCATAATGAGCCAGAACCTGCTCGCTCAGGAGAGATCGCTTAGCTAAAGTAAAAGCTTGCTCGCAGTTGAGGTCCCATTCCCAGCTAACGCTCTTCCGAAGTAAACCGTGTAACGGATGTAATAAAGTGCTTAAATTAGAAATAAAGCGTCCATAATAATTAAGCATACCTAGAAAACTCTTCAGTTGCGAAACGTTGCTAGGCCTAGGCGCTTTAGAAATGGCCTCTAGTTTTTCGGGATCGGGACGTAAACCATTTTTACTAATTATAAAACCTAAATATTTTACACTACCTTGCATAAAACAGCATTTATCTATATTTACAGTCAGCCCCATATCGCGTAACCTTACAAGTACAGCTCTTAGATTTTTCTCGTGTTGAGATCGATCCACTCCAGTAACACAAATATCGTCGAGAAAAACAACGCACCCTGGCACCCCACGCAGAGTTTCCTCCATTAATTTTTGGAACTTCTCTGGAATACATGACAAACCATATGGTGTACGGCGATAGGCGAAAGTACCAATTTGAGTAGTAATTGCCGTATATGGTTGCGAATCGTCTGACAAAAAACACTGTTCGTACGCATGTCTCAGGTCAATCTTAGTGAACTTCTCACCCCCACTCAAATTCGCGAACAATTCGTCAATTCGCGGCAACGGATAATGGTCTCTTTTCAACTTTGGGTTGATAGTAACCTTATAGTCACCGCAGATACGAATATCGCCATTTTTTTAATAACGGGGACTATAGGAGTGCCGTAATCAGAATATTCTACACGATAAATGGAGCCATCTGCTTCAAGCCGTGCAAGTTCATTTTCAACGCGTGCACGTAGTGCCAGTGGAATCGATCTCGCACGAACATATACCGGCTTGCTATCCGAAAGCTGCAGTTGTATGGTTCGCTTACATATACCAATATTATCGCAAAAAACTTCTGGAAATTCCTTACATAACTGGTTGACTAATTGATCATCGCTGATTTCATTGAGGTTTATTTTTGATATTTTTAAAGCAGTCATCCAGTCACGTCCCAATAGTGGTCTGGCCCCACCCTTAATAATATAAAGTTTAAGTGAATTACCTGTGACATTACCTAGATCGACATCGACCTCAATGTAACCCAGCGATTCAATCTGAGAACCTGAATAGCTTCGCAACAACAAATTGTCTGCTTCGATCTTTTTATGTGAAAAAAATTGGTGAAACGTTTCATCACCTATCGCTGAGATACGGCTACCCGTGTCAACTTCACATTCAAAGACTTTTTGTCAATGAACAACTTAATAATATATGGCTTATTTCCCCGAGCTACTACTTCCATGTTGAACATGGTATCAACCGAAGTCTCGTTCACATAGTTTTGTCAACCATTATTATAGCTGGATCTACCCGTTTTGCACATCACTTTAAGATGCCCCTTAAGACCGCACTCGACACATTTATAATCCTTAAAACGGAACTTTACTGGTTTGTGCGCCTTGCCACAGCGCCAGCAAAAGTCCGCAGCCTCCAAGTCACTCTTGCCTGTAGCAGTACCTGCAGCATCCATGCCAAGCACATGAGAGCCTCGTACACGCGGACCGGCTCGCCCACCACGGGCGTGATGCAGACCTTCGCCCACCGCGCCGTCCGTTAACCCTGATGAGTCTGTCTTCACCACGGTGGAGCTGCTCAATTCAGCATGCTTCTCTGCTGCCTCTAGAGCCAAAGCCAATTCCACCGCTTCCTTATACAAGATGTTCTTCTCTGCAAAGATCCTTGAACGCATTGAATCATTTGACAAACCTGATACGAATTGGTCACGTAGATTTTCTTCTAGCGAGCGGCATGATTTGCATTTGCCAAAATTACACGTAGCCGCGAGATGTTTAAGTGCCTGCAAGTACTCAGTAAGAGACTCGCTAGATTGTTGTCGACGTAGCCTAAATACATGGCGTTCGGCTATCTCCGAGCGTTGTGGTTCTAGGTGATCTGTCAAAAGCTTGACCAATTCATCGTACGTGTGATCTTCTGGGAACTTAGGTGAACATAAGTCGCACATTAAAGAATAGGTTTCTGCCCCTACAACCGTTATAAGCAATGAAACCTTCAACTCTTCACTAACGTCATTCAATTTGATGTACTGATTCACACGACGAATATATGCTGGCCACTGCTTTGAAGCTACATTAAATGCCTCTAATTTACCGATCGGCATCTTTACAGAGATAAAAAACTGCACAAGCACGCGTGATTGTTAAAATTTGTGAATTTTCCGTTCTCGTCGCCAATGAAACGTCAATGAAATATTGCGGTGAGTGACAGACTGATTTATTCATAAAACTATAACCATAAAGAACATAAGAACGTCACAGTTAACATATTGCTTTCTAATTATTAGGTAGATAAAATTTAACTGGGTAAAAATTGATTAATTTAATGAAGAAGAAACCCACCACGCTTATGTTATTTTTATTATATTTCAATCACCTTTATTTATTTATTTTAAATAAGGTCCAACAATAGCACTACATATTAACATATTACAACAATAAATAAGGCACAGTATCAGGTATGTGAGCTAGACACAAGTGTACACAGCATTCACCACATAACAAGATAACATAACAAAAAAAGTAAATTAGTAGTGGAAAATATAACTATTATATATACTAATAAAATTATATAAAATAAAACTACATAATTACAAATAATTATTAATTACATTAATTACACCTTTGACGATATGATGTTATTAATTACGTTTTCACTATTGTAGCTAAAGGAATTGAAAACTATATACGTAGATTGAATGTTTATCCCATTCTCACTCTCTATAAAGTACTTAGGTACTAAGTATCCAACTGTTATATAGTTAAGCACCTTGCTATAGGTTATAATAGATGCACTCCAGATCCGGAAATTATCCCTGCCGCGTTTCCACTTCCTATTTCCTACACTGGACCATCTGTTTCCTATTGGGTAAATGAGTTACTATATTAGTTATTCTAGTATTGTAGTTTATCTATTATAAAGTATTGATCTAAAAAATATAATTAATCATAATTTATAATCATAATCAGTGCATACAGCTTCATACACATAAAATATTTTTCATTCCCTGTAAACTTTTTATCTAGTTTTCTTATAATAGTCTGGATTGTAAGAAAGCCTGAATAATATATATGCAATTTTTTTTATAAAATGCCTAGGTAGGCAAAACATCTTATGTTTATTTCAGTCATAAATTAAATAATGCATAAACATGATTCTTATAAAATAAATCATACGGTAATAAATAAAACATTTATTTATTACCGTATATGTATTCCGTAAATTTATATTATACTTTAAAACCTCACAACAATTGAAATATCTAACTACTTCATAATATTTTTTGCTATATTCAAACTTTTAATTTTAGCCGAGATAGCCTATTCGAGGTATGGCCTAGCGAGACGAAAGACGCAAGTTCGAAACCAGCCTATATAAAAAAGGCCAGTGCCCAGAAGTGGGTTGGTATTGTGATAAACTTTCTATAAACAAGACTTTCGGAAAAATTTCAGTCTATATATTTTCACTAGCTGTTGCTCGCGGCTCCGCCCGCGTGGATGTCATGTTTGAGACAAAAAGTATACGCTACAAAATACAAATTTTCATGAATTTAACTTAAAAAATGAAGGATTTTCATACAAACTTTCTTACCCTATTTAACCCCCTTAGGGGTGGAATTTCCAAAAATCCTGAAATATGTGATTTTAATTTTTAACTGTAAGGCCAAATACCAAATTTCATGCGTTTAACTGCAAAAATGATAGATTTTCATACAAACTTTCTTCCCCTATTTTACTCCCTTCGGGGTGGAATTTCCAAAAACCTGAAATATATTTATTTTTTATTTTTGACTAAAACACCAAATACTAATTTTCATAAACTTAACTTCAAAAATGACGGATTTTCATACAAACTATCATCCCCTATTTCACCCCCTTAGGGGTGGTATTTCCAAAAACCCTTCCTTAGTGGATGCCTACGTCATAAAAGGTCCTACTGTCAAAATTTCAAGTCTCTAACCCCAGCCGTTTTGGCTGTGAGTTGATCGATCAGTCAGTCAGTCAGTTTCTTCTTTTATATATACAGATTCGAGACACTTTTTCACATGGACGTTCTAGACTGAATGAACCTAACCCTTGAATAAAATAATCAAACGAGCGTCTGTGAGTTAAGTTACTTTCCGAATGTTGCACGACGTAATATTTGCTCAAAACCAACATCGGCTTCTTGTAAAAATATGTACCTAATAATTCTATGTGTATTTATGAAAACTGTTGTATTGTCGGACTGCTTAATAACACTTACAAATGCTCTACGTGGTCGTATTTTTTAAGTTTTTAATTAGTATTTATGCCACATTTACCTATATAGAAACAATATTAAAGTTAGAAATTGTTTTTTAGAGATCTGAAAATTAAAATTTCACAAAGTTAATTCATTCATCGTTAATAAAGGTAAATTATGGTCGTCAACACCAAAGTTTCTTCTTTAAAGTCGAATGATAATGAATAAAAGAATAGATAAGAGGAAAGTTTGAGAGTTGGCGTCTTTAACTTAAGCCACAGGGTGGCGGCCGCTGTCTTACAAAAGCCGAATAGTGAGCTAAAGTAAGGTTAGCGCGATATATTCTGTTTACCCTTATCCAAAGTACTTTCTAACAAGTGATATGCATTTTTTCTTTAATAAGTAAATACGTACACGTGATTTTTCAGCACAATCCCATAGGACTGTTGTTATTAGCCATAGCTAACAACAACATTCGCACTTTGTCATCAACATGTCATCAGATTCGGGCCTTGGCGAATGCGGTCGACAAGGGTGGGCGGCTCGATTCTATGACGTCATCCATAGTTTACCCTAATAGGGGTTCGACAACGTTCCCAGATTTTCTTATTCGTTTCCAACAAACACTAAGTTTATTAACATGTATCGGCTGTGTACACAAAGCTACAGCTGTGTACACGCTGTGTACAAGCAGATACAGATAATTGGGACAATACTGTTCGATCGACGCGTACGGTCTTACGATGCAGATAATTGAGACAACACTGTTCGATCGACGCGTACGGTCTTACGATGCAGATAATTGGGACAATACTGTTCGATCGACGCGTACGGTCTTACGATGCAGATAATTGGGACAATACTGTTCGATCGACGCGTACGGTCTTACGATGCAGATAGGTATAAGAAGTCAACTGATTTAAGAACTGGCACGTGCAAGTTTTAATGCTAACGATATTTATATACTAGGTCATGCTTTCACTGCTTATCCACGAAATTGTTTTGTTAGAATTAAGTATGGTTTATTATAATTATAAAATATTTGTAAATCACTATAGACTGGACTTCTATGAGTAGTAAATTTCACTTTCATAAAGCTATTGTCATTTTTATTCAGACTAGTTTATTATATTATATAAAAGGTACCCCAAACTTGTTGAAAGTTTCACTACAGCCTACACAATGAAATCATGCGAGTAGATGCCTCTATTTTAAACTAAGTTTATACCCATATAAGTCTAGTTGAAATTTAGTAAGTACATACATAGCTAACTTGTTAAGAGCAAGGTGAACGTTGAAAAGCACGAGAGATATTTCTAATTAAATATTCCATATTTAAAACTTTCAATATTTTTGATGTGTAAAATCTATTTCTTTTAGCTCTACAATATACTCTACATTAGTTGAGTATTGTTGGCAGTTTAAAGTATACAAAGCAACCACACCATTGCCGACCCAATAAATGAAAATACATACATACATATATACACTCACGCCTGTAATCCCCGATGGGGTAGGCAGAGGTGTAACCAGCACACCCACTATCCGCCGAAATTCGGTCCCATAATGTGATAGGGGGCGAGCCTATCGCCCCTTATCACCAGAAAAACCCAATAACACTTTACCCGACCCGGCGAACCCGAGACCTGAGCACAGCAGTCGTAACGCATTTGCAATTACAACTGCACCACCGAGGCAGTAATAAATAAAAATAAAGAATATAATACACAACAAAACTGAATATCTAACTTATTAACTTAAATCTGACTTATATAAAATAAACATAGCAATGCGGACTCACGTGTATACTATATACTTAGACAAAAGCTGAGCCCAAACAAGCGTTAAAGTTTTGCAGGGACACAATAGACTATGGAGGTAGTACCTATTCAAAATACGAAATAGGTTTACTTAAATGTACACGCAACTTGCAGAGTATGAAGCCGTAGAAGATAAGTCTTATGAATATGGGCTTGTTATCTGGGGTATGTTATAAATCCTTACAATACAGCATACCCTTGTAAAGAAAAAGTAAATCTCCATGAAAGTAATAAATTACATTTTTTCAGTACTGTACAGTATTGATGATGATGACTTCCTAGCCGATTTCGGCCACAGCGACTGTTTCAGGTTATAAGTTATTAAGATGGCTAATCTATAAGGCAGACGCTTGTTGTTCAGCCCGCCGACGGTGTGCTCGCTCGTGACTGCAGTACCCAATTTTTGACAAAAATGTTCTGTCACAAATCGGGCGAGTCAAGACACCGCCAACATAATTATAAGAAATGATCTTAGGTGGTCTGGTCTTTTCTCTGTACAGGTCTGTACAGTATTAATGAGTAGCTCAACCATGTTAAAAAGTTACGATAGGTAAACGAAGTAGCAAACGTTGCAGGGTTGTTTTTATGTATGGAATGTTTCGTTCTTTTAGTACCAAATTTAGTTTCTCACGCAACAGCTAGAAGCGCTGTATATTTTGTCATATAAATATTTAACGTTCTAGCTAGTATATGTGAGAAAAACTCATGGTTGAGCTTTTGTCCTTTTGAGGTGAAGTCGATATCTAAGTACTTCAATCAAATTTCACTATTATGCAATTTAATTGCATTCTTTACTTGAATTTATTTATAAATGTGAAATATGTTTTCCTAATCGGAGTTTATCTCACGAAATAATAAAACATTTTATTACGGTTCTAAAGTTTAAAAAAATACATGACATCTCTTTTAATATTTCATAACATAATATTGCATATGTTTATTGTGTGAGCATTTTTAGCGAAGCAAAGGTGAAAGTCTTGATTAAATTAAATGCATGGAGAATTTATTTTATTCATTTATTTATACTCTTTATTGTACACAAAAATTTATAATATTCAAACACACCAAAAAAATATTAAACGGAAGGTCATAGATAGTTAAACAACACAAGGTAGAGACCTTGCATTCTAAAAAGCGACATTTGAACTCTGGCAGTACAAAGAATCTAAATCAGTTTAAAATTTTACTAATGTATTATCTATTAAGTTATCTTATAGGTGTATATTCCATTTCATATGAGCGCTGCGACGACATGCTAGCCCGTAATGAATAAAACAAAGCTTCATGAACTGTGAACTTGTGAACATTACCTCATCTTCTTTGAGTTAAGTTCTTGAAGCATAAATCAAACTCGAAAATCATAAAATATCTTTATATATATATATAATTCTACTGTAGGTACGTGTGCATGTCACTGAACTCCTCGTAAACGGCTGGACCGATTTGAATGATTTTTTTTGTATGCGTTTGGGTGGCGCCCTGGATGGTTTAGATTCACAAATCAGCCCGACAGATGGCGCTGCAGTCGGTGTGTCGCTACTTTTACGGGCAGGACGTCGTCTGTCGGGCCCGCTAGTATAAATATAAATGTACATTTTGTATAGTGAACAAGCAATGATGTATTCTATATCTTAATAAGAAAGGGTCCGAACTCATTTTGTTATTTTGCTTTGTAATTTCATTACGACACGAAGTTTCTATGATAAGATAACTACGTTTTTATTTAAATTATATCCATAAAATGTTACTCTACAAATAAAACATTAGATAAATATTAATACCACAATTCGAATTAATTTAATTCCCTGTGTACGCATTTATTTTACAGGTACTAACACCATACGTGTTTATTATTATTTTTATATACAATACTTACATTACATAAGGTTATTTTGGCTTATATACTTACCTATGCCAACTTTACGTGGTCCCTACAATAAATGTAGTAGGTATATTCAGAAAATATATCGAGGTTTTTTTTACTTGTATTAAAGTTTATTGCACAGTATTAAGTGATAGTACCTTATTCGAACCTCACACTAGCTTAATTGGAAAAATTGTCTGTGCCCTGAAAAAACCGGCCAAGCGTTATCAATTGTACACAGGATGTATTCAAAATATTTATGGTCGACATATTTCATATAGATATGGTTAACAACGTCACTCGGACGTACGCACCGAATAAAACGCGTCATGACTGCCATTTGCTGATACAGGTAAAAAATCGGTCATGTGTAAACTTAAAAACAAAAAAGACTAGTAAGCGCTTTCCTTTCGGAATATTTCCTATATAGAACATGAAAATTATATTTATACGTATTCAAAAATTTAATTAGTTAAAGTTTTGAGATTTAAAGTATTTTAATCTGAATATAGCCTTTTAGCAGCGATAGCCTAGTTGGTTCCGGTACGGACTGCCTAGACGAAAGTCGTAGGTTCGAAACCCAAGTGGCATACACCTCTAACTTTTCTAAAGTTATGTGTGTATTAAAAATGTTAATTATCGCTTGCTTTAACGGTGAAGGAAAACACCGTGAGGAAACCTGCATATCTGAGAATTTTTCGAAGGTATGAGAAGTCTGCCAACCCGCATTAGGCCAGCGTGGTGGACTAAGGCCTAACCCCTCTCATTAGTAGAGGAGGCCCGAGCCCAGCAGTGGGACATTGCACAGGGCTAGTATTATTATTATTATAGCCTTTTAAACAAATGTTTCAAGTTTTCGCATCGGCACAATCACTTAGTAGCCGATCGATAGATGACTGGCAAATGAATTTGCAAAATACTGAATTCATATTGAACGTTTCAATTTTAATTAATAAAAATAAAACAACCAACACTTGTTAATTCAGGCCATGCCATTTACATACAACATATATCAGAAAGGTTCACAAATAAAAATAGCATCAACAAGAACTCCTCAAATTGATTTCAACGAACCATTAGTTTATGATGTACTTACTACAACTTGGTGGAAATTGTTCGAAAAAGTTATAATAGGGAACCGGGTGAAGGCAATCACCTTAAGGGCAGGAACAATTTCCTTCTGTCAGCTTCGCAGTGAACACAGATGTGATTTCACGCTACGTTTACGACACATATCAGTACAGCTGTGCTTAAACAAAACTTGACGACTTATAAAGGCGATATTAACTTTATGTCCTGCCACAGTGTGCTTTGAATGCGTTCATTAGCGCTTATTCAAAGAATTAGCTCGACGTCAATGAATATTTAATTGTTGCTAATTCTATAAAATACACAATTCATTTTACGAAAACTGGTGAATTTAGAGTGAGAAATTTTATACCACCTACAAGGTTTATCAAAACGCTTTAGGCTACAAAAGGCTTTTCACGCACTAAACAATTTGTATCATAAATATAACTATAATGGTGCTTTGCTCTTTGGAAATACAGTAAAGTACAAAGAAACTCTATAGATATATAATGTAATAAACTAAGATCATCATTTACAGATCACTTTATAATATTTAACGGTAGGCATCGGCTTTGCTGTGCTCCTGCATTACAGAAGTCTATGGGCGGCGGTGACTACCTGCCATCAGGTGGCCCGTCTGCTCGTCTGCCTATCGAGGTACTAAAAAAAGGAATAAATTATTCGATTAAGAATCAATTAACTTGTATATTGTATTGCATTAATACACGTAAAACTAACTTAACATTTATAATAGACCAGCCCAACCTCGTGGTCGATGTTATTACACGCTAATCTCTGAAACCACGAACGGAATACAAAGACATCTTGTGAATGTGTATGATTGGTTCCAGCTTTAAAATAAGAATAGTTTAGACGCGATAGGTAACGCTGTTGTAGAGATCTAAAAAGGATTTTTACTTTTTTCATCGAAAATACGGTTCACTTAAACGGCGGTCTGTAGCAGGACAATGTCCGCCCGGGCCCACTAGTAATCATAAAACATTTTATTTCATGATTTCCTTTCAAAGAATTAATCAAATTATAATCTAACAATGCACTGAATCACATTTTTTTAAGAATTTACCTTAAAAATTAACGGATTTTCAAACAAAATCCCCTATTTTCGGGGTGGTATTTCCAAAAACCCTTCGTTAGTGGATGCCTATTAAAGGTACCTACTATAAAAATTGTAAGTCCCTAACCCCAGCCGTTTAGGCTGTGCGTTGATATGTCAGTTTACTAATCTGCATATATGTACAGATTAGTAAACTTATTTTTCAACTTTCTAAAGTGTCACCTCATTATGAAGGAATATATTCTGTAAGCCAACATTCACCACAATGCAGATAATTAAGCGCGTGTAACTGCACACAGGGAAACGAACATTTTCATGCAAGGTGTGTACGCGAACCGCTATATTATTAAATTAGTACGGCGTAGTGTAGCATAGATAATATCCCCGGGAATTTGTAACGTGGCTGTAACTGTCAAAGGGCTTTGAGACGTGATGACTACCATATTATAAATGAAATAGGATAATGTATACTCTCATAGGTAAACATGGTATGTTAAACAGCATTCTGCTATATTTACGAAAGCATTTTTTAGGACTAAATTCGAGACAAGGTTTTTTCTTTTTAACCTTTGAGTTTAGTCATGAATCATGGTCGTGCCATCTTAAGCTAATTCAAATTAAATATGAACAAAGGAACTATCCGTAATAATTATTTTTCAGTAGAATTAAACAGTAAGTAAATGATGCAACATTTTAGCTTGGCTTGTCATAAGAATTGTGTAAGAAACCTATAAAATATACCCAAGTCATTATTAAATCTCTTATCATACTTATTCTTCTCGATTCGTTTCTTGCACATTCCACTAAAAAGTGCTTCCAATCCTCGACCTTTCTACAAAGGTCGTAGTCCGGAGAATCTGCCTTCCTCATCAAATAGGCAAACGCTTTCAGTGGCATGTATCCGGAACTATAAACTACAAACATATGGGTGTAGTACGAGCTGGTTCATTTTGTATGATTTTATACCATGCTTTTGATGATATGCCTGTAATTGCTTAACGTTTCACTTGTCTATAAAAAGAACATAAAAATTATTAACTTTGCCTAATAGTACTAACACATTACTGTTCTCAGTTGCCCCCAATTGGCCGTTTTAATCGCCACGGCTGTTGATAATGTACCCCCTGTGATCATAATCACTTAAATATACTTTAACGAGACACAGAAACATTGTTTGAAAACTGCTTTCAAATGAGAATTTCGGTTATCCGAAATGTTAATTTTATAAAGTGGCTGCTTTACGACACGTATGTTTATTTTTTATTTTTGTTTATTTGTATTGTCCCTTGTGAAAACCTGGTTACCAACGACTTTGTTAAATTTTCCTGTCGGCGGTGAAATGGGCGTCTATGCCCTTTTTTGGAAACTGAATGAGCTATAGATACATAAATTCACATGTCTGCACCTTGTATATATCAAAATAAATGGTAAATAATACCATTGTTTTCATTTTAAAAGTTAACCCTGAGGAATCAGTTGACGAAATTGGTATAAATTTTAATAAGTTTAATTACCGAAGTAATTATGGAAATCATAGTTGTCTATTCTTGCGTCATGATGACCTTTTCCCGATGGTAGAATAATTGCGGTGCTAACATAATTATGGTTACATAATATGTGTCGTACATAGCTTATAAGCAAAATGGAATTCGCAATTATTTTATTTATTTATACTCTATATTGTACACTAGGATACATAATATTAAAACACACAAAAAATATGAAAAGTACCTACAATTGCGGGACTTATCGCTCTCAGTGATTTTTTTCAAAATAACCATGGGATAAAAAGTTTGAAAAGAAAAATAATTACATTATTAAAAATGGTATGTAGAATAATGTCATCAATAAATACATCTTACTATAATATAAATATATAAATATAATATAAATTATATTATAAATCATAATATAAATGCGAATATTTGGAAAGATGGATGGATGGATGTTTGTTACTCAATCACGCCAGAACGACTGGACGTATCTGTTTGAAATTTGGCACAGAGATAGATTATATTCTGAAATAGAACATATGCTATTTTTATCCTGTAAAAAGCGACGGTTCCCTTTTTTGTTTGTTTTTCAAGGGATCGACATGATTTTGTGCATAGTGGCAGTTTAGGGATCAGATAATGACATAGGCTACTTTTTATCCAGGAAAAATCTCAAAATATAGAAAGATGTATTAAAGAGTCAGGATTCTATATTACCTATAAATCAAAATGTAACATTTCAACGGATAACATTTTAAATGAACGAACAGCAAAATTTAAACGTGCATTTTCTCAACGAAAAACTGAAGTCTCGGTGCGCATCTTAGTCCACATTTCCGACAGTCCGGTACTTAAGTCGACATCCTTGAGAGCTCTCGGTTCAAGCTTAAGCCAAACAGACGATAAATCTTGGCTAACAATAAAGCATACAATATAATATATATCTCGCAAAATAAATCCTGTTTTACCTAAATACTATGAATTATTAGCACCATTTAAATGAATAAAGGATTACAATAAAAAAATATACATCAATATATTCTAACAAATAACATTATTAACTTTACCGAGGCTGTTGGTCAACTTCAGTCAGGTCACTTCAATCAGGTCACTTCAATTCAAATATTAGACAATGTACTTTTCTTAAATTCTGGAAAATTACTTTTAAGCTGAATGAATAGACTATCCCGTCTATACTTACAATTGAACCTCGTGTAGGCTATCCTCGTCAATGACACATATTTTTTCGGGACCGAGCAGAGTTTGTTGATTCCCTGGAAATGCGTATATATCCCGCAATGAAATTAATACAATAGAAAATATATGATAAAGTAAAAAATTTACTCTATGCTCAGAGAATAAGTATTTATTTAATTGCATAATAAACGTCAGTTGGCGGTCTATTTGATGTTATATACATACCTATTCGGAATAACCAAATTTTCTGCGTCTTTTGAATCTAGTTTTAAATTCTTTATGCACTTTTTTGGCGCTCAAAACAACTGATAAAACAATTCTACTAAAATCAACGCAATAGTTTTTTATAGTTATTTTTTTCCGAAAAACAAAAAATGTTTAATCCGAACTGTAACTTTTCAAAAATGTCGCATAAATAAAATAAATTTCGTAATTTTACTGTCACAATAAATTTCTGTAAGATAATATACAATAGGTACCTACTTTATACTTGCATCTACTGTAAATGTTCCTAACATTTCCACCGTTCAGACGCAAATCAAAGGATTCACTCAGCGAAAAATGTGAAAAAATCTCCATTGAAACGCAGCTGAAGATTCATAAATCTACGAGGGAATAAAGTTCGAGATCATCGAAGCATATTAACATGTCCCCGGTGTATGCTACCTTTAGTTCCGCAGATTATATACACATCGTACTGATATTCATTTTAAAACGACGATAATATTTTTTTTTGTCAAAGTAACATTTTCGAACAAAATAAAAAAATATGTAAATGGAATGTTTTGATTACTTTTGAAATCTAAACAGCTCCGTTTGCAATTTTTGTATATTTAAAAATATTGCCTCCAATAACCTAATCATTTTTTACAAAATTATCCTTTTTTTATCCTGGCACGGCAAAGTGACCACACTGCACTTGATGGTGCGCAGTGCCGTCTAATTTGAGGATCGATTAGCAAGAGACAATCTATCCCCCGCTACTCGACACAATCATGCTGGCTGGTTTCTTCACACTACGCCATGGGCATGAAGGTGAAGAAGTGGTCAGGGTCTAGGGTCAGAGTACTCAGAAGGCCGCAAAACGGTCAAACATCGTACCCCAACTCTAGACCCCCGACAAAAACCGGAGGTACACTGGCTGATCCCGGAACGCGACACACTTGCGTGTTCCTCTATGGCGGGTTTTACACCCTGTGTACGGTGGTCGCTGTCCGGGTGGAGATGAATATTCTACCACCAGCAAAATCTGCGCAATATTTTATAAAAATAACCTCAGTAAATTTTTTGTAAGTGGTACCATGAGTTTTCCTGATAATTGCATGTCTGAACGTCGCTTTATATTTTTTTGGTCATGATTATAACTACCTGGGGTTTCGTTTTATTTTGTTTGAAAACTTGACTATAGATTCGCTATAATTCTATATTTATAACTAATAATTCAATGACATAAACTCAATGTCGTGTTTTACACAATAAATAATATTAAATTTGACAATAATCAGCTTTCAACTGCAAGCTAATTAAAGCAAATAAAAAATAACCGATGAAGAATTTTTAAACTTGCCCCGGTGTTTCCCCAAGGTGAAAGACATTTCAATCGTGTAAAAAAACTGTCATTAAACTCATTTGAAAGTAATTATAAGTCTGGCGGAGTGGCGCGACGATTAGACATGCCCTTTGATAGCTATCAGGGCCACCTCGCAGCCTGTTACTACGTCGAGGTAATTACTGAAACCTTTCTTAATCCGCAGATAAACAATAAATTACGCATGTATATCAAACTAAAGCATAGGTTAGTTTGCCAATGTTTTAATACTAAGTTCTTATATTTGTGTTATTAAAATCAAATCAAATCATTTATTTCGTAAATTAGGCCACTATGGGCACTTTTACATGTCATAATAATGTTAAGGTCTACTGGTGCTTCGGAAATGCCCACTGGTCTGAGAAGAAGCACCAAGAAACTCAGCCGTAGGTCTTTTGTTGTCTTGTATTAATTAAAAAAGAATTATAGACTTATATACATGGCCACTTTATCCATAATACCGATAGCAGCATTTTTTTAGTACCTCGATAGGCAGACTAGCAGACAGGCCACCTGATGGTAAGTAGTCACCACCGCCCATAGACTTCTGCAATGCCAGGGCACAGCAAAGCCGCTGCCTACCGTTTCAGCATCAGCGATAATGATTCTGTGATAATGTGTTTGTAAAAGGAACCGCTCGTGAGTGAACTACGTAATTCCCAGACACATTAAGGAATTCCATAAAGTATTTATCTCTACCTAAAACGCTTTAAACAGCCACAAATTGTCTCGTATCTCATATCAAGATATGAACCTCTTCGAAAAGCTGACGTATTGCTTTGTACTGTATTTGAAGCGTGCTTTTCAGCGTCTGCATATTCACTTTTACCATTCAAGGCGTATGAGGCAATCCTATCGCCGACCAATGTTTATAAAGTATATTGTTAATATTAATAAACAAATCATATTTCACGATTATTATTCTCCGTGGCGCAGTTGGCGAGTAGGCTGTGAAACGAAAGGCCGTGAGTTCTATTCCCACACCGGGACAAATGTTTGTGTGCAGACAGATATTTGTGTCCGGATTCTAGATGTTGTGAGACCGAAAGTCTCTTGTAGTCCCTGATACCCACAACACAAGACTCGTATCTTAGTGTAGGGTCGGGGCTATGTGTGTGACTGTTGGGTGTTATTTATTATTAAATCGAAAACAGCTGATTGAACCACAGCGCATTTACGTATATCTATGTTTATAGTAAATCAAATATTGATATATGAAAATATATTGTCAGAGCATTTCACCTTGATAAGGTACATTATTAAATCCAGTGAGGCAGAGTGCAATTACAGAAGCGATAAATTTAATATCGTAACAGCACGGGGCGGTGCGGCGTCTTCGGGCACACCCCGCCTTACCTAACGAACATGAACCGTACACCAGTTAACAGTTTTACATTCGATCCATTCGTTTTATGTTATTTCCAAACAATTTTAAAGATATACATATCATTGACAGACTTCATTGAAATTAAACCAAAAGGCAGAGCGTTTGCATATCGCGGCACAAATGCGGAATGGCATTTATTGTAACAAGGCATCAGAAAATAGATTACCTATGCCTAATTTCCTGGATTTTTGGCTGTATTATCTTAACGCCCCGCAACCCGTTAAATTATAATAATGTGCTTAATGTTTAAAATACATATGGCTTTCCCTTAACTTTTCCTCTTCAGAGTAAATCTCAGAACATCGATTCTCTGCTTGTTTAACAAAATAAATACATCATAAATATACGCTCACATTACAGTGTTCAATACCATACCACAAAACTATAATTTCACTACATAATATTTCAAATAGACTTATGTAATTACATATTTTTAACTAAGATTAATTTAACTTCAAAAATGACTGATTTTCATACAAACTTTCATCCCCTATTTTACCCCCTTAGGGGTGGTATTTCCAAAAACCCTTCCTTAGTGCATGCTTACGTCATAAAAGGTACCCACTGTCAAAATTTCAAGTCTCTAACCCCAGCTGTTTAGGCTGTGCGTTGATCTGCAGTCAGTTTCTTCTTTTATATATGTACAGATGACACATATGTTTTACAATTCTTTTACATGCATGGTATGGGCGCCAGCATGGGTGGTTGGCTTCGTCGCTGCTGGATTTCTCGACATATGGAGACGGTAAAGTCTCAAGGTGAGGCGCAGTGCTGTATCATGTACTTATTAGTAATGCCAAAGTTCAGCGCAACGTAGCGCTTACTATCACGAATACCTTGCTCGGGTCATCATCAGAAATTGAATGTATGTCTGATATAGTGATAGGATATTCTCCCTGACCGTGGGATGAAAATAAATCTGGAAAAATGGGTGCACTATTTTTTTTTTTTAATCTTTATTTTACTTAGAGGGTTTGATCACAATTGAACATGTCACCCCCGTAATAGGCTTACAAGTAATAACAATTAAATTTACAACTTATTAATTACTTATCTACGATCAATTCCGACCTGAACCATTCTATATAAACTCTTAGCTTCCTGAGAACTAGGAGCTGCCAGGATACTATTACATTTTCCAATAGTACAACATGAAAATAATGGAGAACTTTCGATTGCGTTCCGCACACATTCCATAACAATATGATAATTATATTCTACTTTTCCGCAGATATCACAATTGGGACTACCACATTTGCCCATTAAATATGCAAAACTGTTTAGTGGAATGTGTCCTGAACGCAATCTTGGCCCCATAATAATTTCGGATCTACTCATATTGGTCTTATCTATCCACGAGGATTTCGGGAGTTGGGGTGCACTAGTTGCTACGTCCCCTGTAGGTACCTACTGTCTGTCTTCTTCGAGAACGGTCTAGGTCTATGTTTATTTATTAATGTACTTAGTCATAAACACAAAGTAATTCAGATAAAACTAACGATAACAAAAACGAGTAAGTAGCTGGTATTAAAAAATACAATAATCAAAATAAAATTACTCAGTTACAAAATATATTAACGAAACAATCAGCTCAGTAGCAGTCCGATCTTGTTTCCCATTTCAGTTAACAAAGTGCATGAAAACAGCTTCTTTTATTCTCATTCCAGGAAAATCGATTATCAATTTACCGTCAGGACGAGTGCAAAACCTCGTAGGGTGAATGTACAATACCTTTAGGTAACTAATTAGTGCATATCTTTTCTTTTTCCAAAATCCTTTTTTATTTTGGCAATTGATGAAAATTTTGAACTTTCCTTTTCAATATATTGAGGAGAAATAAACGTTCACGAACATTTTCTAGGTTATTGTGCTCCTGACGGGGATAAAATGAATCATACTGTTGTTAAAAGATATCAAACAAATAAATAATCCTGCTTAAAATTTAGGTACTTTTAAATAATTATAACTTTACGAAATAGTATTTCATTTTGCTATAGACAATTTATAAAAAACAAAGTTCAATCTGTTTATATAAAAGAAGAAACTGACTGACTGACTGATCGATCAACGCACAGCCCAAACGGCTGGGATTAGACTTGAAATTTTTACAGTATTATGACGTAGGCATCCACTAAGGATGGGTTTTTGGAAATACTAAGGGGTTAAAATAGGGGATGATAGTTTGTATGAAATTCCGTCATTTTTAAAGTTAAATTCATGGAAATTAGTATTTCGCCTTTTAGTTAAAAATAATAAATATATATTTCAGATTTTTGGAAATTCCATCCCTAAGGGGGTAAAATAGGGGAACAAAAGTTTGTATGAAAATCCGTCATTTTTGAAGTCAAACGCATAAAAATTGGTATTTGGACTTTTAGTTAAAAATAAAAAATTAATATTTCAGGATTATTGGAAATTCCACCCTAAGGGGGTAAAATAGAGGAAGAAAGTTTGTATGAAAGTCCATCATTTTATGTTAAACGCATGAAAATTGGTATTTGGCCTTTTAGTTAAAAATATATATTTCAGGATTTTTGGATATTCCACCCCTAAGGGGGTAAGTAAAGTAGGGAATGAAAGATTATATTAACTCTTTTATCGGGAGTTTATCAATAATTCTACTAATATTTGAAATGCGAATATTTGGATGGGTGGATGTTTGTTACTCAATCAGGCTACAACGGCTCGACGGATCTGGTTGCAATTTGTCACAGAGATAGATTATAGTCTGGAATAGCACATAGGCAACGTTAATCCCGGAAAAATTTACGGTTCCCGTGGGATAGTTTTGGTTTTGATTTAGACAGAGCAAGGGGTCCAAATGATTTTTTGCATAGTGTTTGTTAGGGGGCTACTTTTTATACCAAAAAATGCACGGTTCCTACGGGATAGCATAATACAGGAAGATGTAATAGCTTAAGAGGTCTGCATGGATTTTATAACTTTTCTTTCAAAAATAACCACCACGTGGGCGTAGCCGCGGGCAAATGCTCGCTCCCTTTGGAAATTAGGTCGGCCACTACATGCCTGACTTTTAAAACCAGAGTTCGGAAGTTGTTTCTTGATGGTGCCACAGAGTCACCACGATAGTATGGTATTCATATATATATGTATGTATATATGTATGTATATATGTATGTATATATGTATGTATGCTTGTATATATAATTATGTTACGTTAGACATAATTAATTATTTTTCCGTATGGTGAATTTCCATCTGTGTTTTGACATGTCATAAGTGCCTTTTATATGCCTACGTGATCAATAAAGATTTTTATTTTTATTTTTTATACATACATATACACTCACGCCTGTAATCCCAGAAGGGGTAGGCAGAGGTGTAACCAGTACACCCACTTTTCGCCGAATTTCGGTCCCATAATGTGATAGGGAGCGAGCGTATCGCCACACCGGGCACCATTCCAGACTCCGGGTTAATACTGAGTATTTCTAGGTAGAAAAACCCAATATCACTTTACCCGACCCGGGGATCGAACCCGAGACCTCAGCACAGCAATCGTAACGCATGCGCAATTACAGCTACGCCACCGAGGCAGTCAGGCAGTTTATTTTTTATGTTATATATATTTATTTAATTTTTTACGATATTGTATGTTTATTATTATATATATATTTATGTAAGTTTTATATATGTATTCGTATATGATGAACACTTTCTCTACTTCCTTTTCTTGTTATATACACCTGCCTTGATTATTCTCTGCACCACCCAAAGGTTGACTGGTAGAGAATGCCTTAGGCATTAAGTCCGCCTGTACATGTATACTGTATGAAGTGTATTAAATAAAAAATAAATAAAAAGCTAGTATAACATAACCGTAGGCATACGCTAAATGACAGTTCGCGGAAAACTACTGTTCTTTTATAATACTTTATTAGCATAAAGATAATTTATTATGACAAGAAAATCTAGATAAAGTTTATCTATTCAATGCGAGTTAGATTGAAAGACTAAATGGATAAAGTTTAGTCAAAGTTGACACATCAAATATTCTTATAGTCTGGAAAAAACTGACTGAACTGGGCTGCATCGGTGGCGCAGTTGTAATTGCGCATGCTTTACTACTGCTGTGCTGGGGTCTCGGGTTCGATCCCCGGGTCGGGTAAAGTGATATTGGGTTTTTCTATCTAGAAATACTCAGTATGAACCCGGAGTCTGGAATTGTCCCCGGTATGGAGATAGGCTCGCCCCCTATCATATTATGGGACTGAAATAAATTCGGCGAAAAGTGGGTGTACTGGTTGCACCTCTGCCTACCCCCTCGGGGATTACGGGCGTGAGTGTATGTGTGTGTGTCTGGAAAAAACATGTCCCACGGGCTTATCCTGTCCTCTACATTTGAAACAAAAATTTTGTCAACATCAGGGAACAAGAAATAAATATTTATCCGTAGGAGCTTATTGACGTAAGCGTATTAGTGTACCTTTTACGTAGAAAAGGATACTAATGGCAAGCTTAGAAATTCGCTACGGTAGATGGTTCTCTTATTGCGTAGTGGTTTATAGTTAATACGTAGTTATTACCTGCATTTACGTTCGCGTATTATTGAAACGTATTATTGTAAGTATAACAATAAAATCACTGCCTCGGTGGCGAAATTGTAATTGTATCGCGGTACGACTGGTGTGCCGAGGTCTCGGGTTCGATCTCCGGATTGGGTAAAATTAATATTCGGTTTATTTATCACGAAATACTCAGTATTAGCCCGGAGCCTGGAATTGTGCCCTGTATGACGATAGGCTCGCCCCATATCACATAATGGGACGGTAATAAGCTTGGCAAAATGTGTACTGTTACAGCTCTGCCCATCCCTTTAGGGATTACAGACGTGAGTGCGTATGCATAACAATGAAATATATTAGTGTCAATATTTACATCAATAAGAAAAAAAAACAAGGTCTAGGTTTTAGAAACGTCATAGGTGCGTATTTCGTACTATTAGTAATCAACGTAATGTACAATTGTAAGCAATAATTTTTGATAAAACTTACAGACACTATAAACTAACTTAATACCTTCTGTTTAACCACGATCTTTCATAAACAACCACGGACCTCCGTTGATTTAAATTTTAAATTCACGCCGGAAAGTCCTGCTCATTGTATGTAGGTATATCCGTAACTTAGGGTTACCAACACCTGAATTCAAATACTAGGATCTTTTGTTTTTGAAGTTAGAAAAACCAGGACAATTCAATTGAAAAACAGGACGCATCTATGTTTTAAATTAGCGTTAATACTTGCGAGCCGAGACGCACCTAAAAGTGGTATGCTAATTTTAAAATACAGTACCTTATCAGGGCGCTTTAAAAACTATCCAGGACATCCCAGGACACTCAAAAAACCAGGACATGTCCTGGGAAAACAGGACAGTTGGCAACTCTACCGTAACTAAACCGTAAGCTTCCACTTGGTTACAATGTCTGCGGAATGAGGTATTATTTATTGACATTGATTGTCAAGTCCTTAAAACTTCTGTACCCCACACGTCTTACTTTGAAGTCCTGTAATATACGCATACAGGCGATATATAGAATCATATCCATTACGTAAACAATACAATTGAGTATTCTATCACACTTTGGTACAAGAATATTTAATCAAATATTCTTGATTGAAATTTCTTGATTCTAAATTGCTTTGATCTACCCCAGCCGAATGTTAAAACATCTTAAATAGTTGTCTTTATGCCTCAAGATATTCTACATTCCTTCTGTGTATATTTCTTGTGCTTACTAAACATTGCCACATTTCTATGTATAAAAAGGTCCAAAAACTTTAGTCAAAGTAGTCTTATAGAAGTGAAGAGACCAATGCAAACGTATGCTATTTCATTATATAATCCATACTAATACTATAAATGCGAAAGTAACTCTGTTTGTTTGTTTGTTACCTCTTCACGACTAAACGGCTGAACGGATTATAATGAAATTTGGTAAGGGAATAGATTATATCCTGGAGAAGGACATAGGCTTCTTTTTCTCAAAAAACAACCTTGAGAGGGGTCAAATAGGAGTTCCAAATTTGTATGGGAAATCCATAATTCCTCGACTTAGGGATTTGTAAATTCATATTTAGGCTTTTGGTAGGAAATAAAAAAATACGTGTTTCCACGTTTTTGAAAAATCATCCCTAAAAGGGGCAAAGTGAGGTTAAACTTATGGGGTATTCTTTAGATGCAATCTCAAGATTCAGGCACAACACTTGAGAGGCTGGACAAGGTGGTGGCTACAGGCTACAGGTGCCTCAGTGCAGAAGACAACTCCTTGGATTATTTACTTCTGCTCCCGAATATAACCTCCACGCAGGCGGAGCCGCGAGCAACAGCTATAAATAATATATAATAATACTAGCCCTGTATTAAACATCCCACTGCTGGGCAAGGGCCTCCTCTACTAATGACAGGGGTTAGGCCTTAGTCCGCCACGCTGGCCTATTGCGGGTTGGTAGATTTCACATACCTTCGAAATTCGTATAAGATTTCCCAGATATGCAGGTTTCCTCACGATGTTTTCCTTCACCGATAAAGCAAACGATAATTAACATTTAATACACACATAACTTAAGAAAAGTCAGAGGTGTATACCATTTGGGTTTCGAACATACGACTTTCGTCTTGGCAGTCTGTACCGCAACCAACTAGGCTATCGCTGCTTGCTAGCAACAGCTAGTACAATTATATTTTCAAAAGTCAAAAACAAATTTAAATGAAAATTTTTAAAAATGTCTAATAAGTGGGAATGAATTTAACGGTAGGCAGCGGCTTTGCTGTGCCCTTGTATTGCAGAAGTCTATGGGCGGCGGTGACTACTTACCATCAGGTGGCCCGTCTGCTAGTCTGCCTATCGAGGCACTAAAAAAAAACAAAGAGCAGCACATGAACAGTAATAATAAAATAACTTTAATCAAAAGCTAGCGAATATTAACTAAAAGCAACGATAACAAAACTATTTGAATATACGAAAGTTTCTCGTATGAAGATATTATGCAGTGGGTTTGGAGTTGAAAATAAATGAACAAACTTAAGGCGTTATGTTGGCAAAATGCGTGAGGACGTGTGGACGTTCCATTAAAGCTTCATAATAAATACTGAAAATGTAGTTACTCAAGACTTATCTAGACACCACCGGATTAAATTAATCTGGTTTGGAATATTATGTATTTTGACAGTTAGTTACCTAATTATTTAACTTCATGTATACTACACAAAATTTGGATTAAAATATTTGTAATAGGAACGGAGGCTTTCGTTTTAAATAGATGTTCGACAAATCAATTGCCTATATGTACGATGCAAGTATTATAATGCACTTTGGTACGATGTCATCGTCGATATGGGCATTTTAGACAATTTTTAAATATTTCCCTAGATGTGTCATTATGGTTTTGACATTCGAACCACAGACCACAGACCACACAGCATAGCTTTTCTTTTGCTTTTATTAATTAAATTAATTAATATTAAGTTCTAAACGTTATGAAATGATGTTATTTACCTTATATACTATTAACAGTTTTACTGTAAATCAATTTAAGGCAGATTTGTTCGCGAATGTCGCTACAAATAACTGAAATTAACTCGACACAGAAAGATGCAATGTGGTGTGCATTCTTAGGAGCATGAAGCATACTAACGTAGGTGCAGTGTATACACCGCGACTCGGTGGAACATAATGTTTGTTCGGGTCGCCGCATCTAGTACGTAGTACATATAGATGGCTATATTGCCGCGCTAAAGGTATAAAACACAACTTTAGAACGAGTGACACAATATAAAGAAAAACATTTAGACATCGTTTTAGGGACTTATACCTAAGTAAATAAATGATTTATATATGACTGCATTTTTCATAGGTACTGAAAATTATATTTATCACTTTCTGAAATGTATAATTAGAAGAGACTAAAATGAAAATATAATTACATTTTATACAAAAAGAGTGAATTTTATCTAAAAATCACAACGTGGCGATGTAGACGGCTCTTAATTAAAAAAAGATTCTAGCTGCTTTCATGGCAAAATACTATTTAGGACATGGTTTAATGATGCGCATATATACAGCATATTCTATTTAAATGTGGCATTTTTACAAGCCTATATTAAACTTCCAATGTTTATATGTTTGTTTAAGTCCAAATTTGCATTTTTTTAAAAATCCTGGACGGTAAAGTGACCACACTGCACCTGATGGTAAGCGCAGTGCCGTTTAATTATAGTATTGAGTAGCAAGAGACAATCTATCCCCCGCTACTCAGCACAGTCATGCCGGTCTGCTTCTTCACACTACGCCACGCATGCTATGCGCACTACGCGGTTAGCAACCGCCCAAGTGTTTCTTTCTAGGTTATGTCGGTTTTTAAAATGCTTTGAAGTTCTTCAAGCTATTTCAGACTCATTCTAGTATATCCAAAAAACTTATCTTCATACTTTTTGAGCTCTTCGACAAATAATTCAAAATGCTTGCTCTCATCTCGTGTTTTTTTTTAGTGCCTCGATAGGCAGACGAGCAGACAGGCCACCTAATGGTAGGTAGTCACCGCCGCCCATAGACTTCTGCAATGCCAGGGCACAGCAAAGCCGCTGCCTACCGTTGAAGGACTACTCTTTTTAAGCCTCGTTTAAAGAAGGACATGTCATAGCGCTCAGGGAACACCGCTGCAGGGAGTTCATTCCAGAGCTTGCACGTTCGTGGTAAAAAAGAACGCTGGAAACGAACCGTGCTAGACGGAATCGTTTCCAGGTGGTATGGATGAACTCTGCTGCGGTGTCGGGTGGTGCGATAATAAAATGGTGATGTAGGCACCATTTTAAACAGTTCCTCGGAGCACTCCCCGTGGAACCACCGATAGAACAAACAGAGAGACCCGAAGTCTCTCCGCAGCCCCAACGGTTCCAGGCTATCCGTGATATCAGGATCCCCGACAATTCGAACGGCCCGCCTCTGTAAGGAGTCAAGTGGGTCTAGCAAGTATTTCGGGGCTCCTGCCCAGAGATGAGAACAGTACTCCACGTGGGGCCGGACTTGCGCTTTATAAAGCACCAATCTATGGCCCGGCGTGAAATACCGCCTCGCTCTGTTCAGGATCCCCAATTTTTTGCTAGCCAATTTGGCTTTGTCCTCCACTTGACTCCTAAACTGGACAAAGCTCGATATATTGACGCCGAGGATCCCAATACCCTCGGAAACCCGGAGAGTGACTCCTTGAAACTGCAAATAAGGATGCAGCCAGTACCTTTTTCTCTGTTTCTTTACTTTATATAACGCAAAATATAATAAAATATAATACATAGCTGCGACTTCTTCGACGTCCATCTTGCAAATGAGTCAATCCAACCGCAAACCACGACGGTTTCTCAACCGCATGTTCCGGTTGCGGTTACGGCTACCCGCCACCCGGTTAACCGCAATCGCAACCGCATCCTGCGGTTAGCCGGACGGTTGACCGCATTCCGGCTATCCGCATAGTGCGTAGGTACCCTAACAATTATCGCCCAATTGCCATAACCTCAGTGATGTGTAGTCATGGAGCGACTGATAAACAGCCAATTAGTTCGCTACACAGAGGATCACTCGTTGATCAATGACAGACAATACGGGTTCCGTCATAACAGATCAACGGGTGATCTTCTAACATTTGTATTACATCACTGGGGGGAGGCGATCGACAGGCATGGCGAGGCTCTGGCTGTGAGTCTCGACATAGCCAGGGCGTTTGATAGGGTCTGTCATCGTGGCCTTCTCTCCCGGCATACAGTCTGCCCGACAACCTGTGCAAGTGGATAGCCGGCTGGAGTACCACAAGGTTCTGTGCTTTCGCCCACCTTGTTTCTTCTGCATATCAATGATATGTTGTCGCTTGGCAACATTCATTGTTTTGTAGATGACAGCACGGTTCATGGGCGTTATAGCAGCAAGCCTCCTGGGTACCGGGCAGATTCTGAGAGGAGACGCGAGGATCTTGTCATTAACTCAACCGGACCTTGGATCTCATTTCATCATGGGGTACCAGGAATAGGGTTGAGTTTAGTCCACCTATATACAATGTATATATATAAATAAATAAATACATAAATAATGCCAAGAAAACCCAGGTGTGCGCGTTTTCGTGCAAGAAATCCCCTTTTTTCCCATCCCCGTTCTTCAGGGTGTTCCACTCGCAATGCGGAATGACCTTAACATCCTAGGTATGTCAACACACCTAGCGTATTTTGAAAAACACGTTTATCATGTGCGTCGCAGTGAGTGTTAAAAGAAACATTAGTTAGGCTTTTTTACCTATTCAAGGTATAATTTTCTTTAGATATGCACAATCATTTCTTGGTGGGTATTAAAACAATTCACTTTAAATATTCCAGGCTATAGTCCCGAACTGGCCCTTAAAAGTTAGATACAATTTTGTTGTTGTTGGATAAATTTAATACCATTGTGCATCTATATTTTATGTTCATCTTATAGCATATTCATTAATTCCTATCCCAAATTAATACAAATGTTCATGTCTTAAGTATTTTTCCCAATTAAATCATATTTATCTTTGCGATAGTGTAGGCATGTCACTATCTTATCAAATAAAGTTATGTTTATGATGCGGTCTGGTTAGCAATATAGGCTTGGTGTATTAACAATAAAAGAAAATAAAATGCGATCATATCATTTATTAGTACAATACTCATTAAAATACTTGTATCTACTAAGCAGTAGTAATTAAAAGCTCACAAACAATCTCCACGTCAAACCACTGGTTCACTGACACTGCCCGTTAAAGCACACACATTGAGATTACGTCGATATATGCATGTTCAGTTGTTCTCTTCAACGTCCTGCAACAATATTTAACTATGTATAAGTATTGTTAAGTGAAATGATAATGAGAATCGATCCCAGAGGAAAATGGACGCACAAGCGAGATGTGTCAACGAAATAAGAGCTTATATTATCGCCAAGAAATGACTTTGGTAAATAACACTATTGCTGATAATGCCATTATTAACCGACTTCAAAAAAGGAGGAGGTTCTCAATTCGTTAGAATCTTTTTTTATGTATGTTCCTCGATTACACCAGGACGCCTGGAGCGATTCGAGAAATTCTTTTTTTGTTAAAAAGGGTATACCTCCCAGGTGGTCACATTGGCACCAAGTCAGGATCTGATTCAAATTTTATAGGGACGCAGAAAGCAGGGAAGTCGGTGTGTTTTTATGAATTAAATATATTTTCAAACCAACATTAATGTTGGCTTACCGTTGGATCGCAGTCCGCACAATGCCACGAGTAGCCACGTTTCTTGGGGTTCTTGTTGAGAGGCGGTTCTAAACAGGTGAAGTGGTATCTCTTGTTACACTCGTCGCATCTGGGAACAAATATTCATAGACGTTAGTGTGCACGGATAGAGAGACTATCCCGCCCACACACCCGCCATTGTAACTCTTGTTTAGTCAGGATCGACAATGGCACGCATTTTATCGACACCGAGTAATGAAACTCGGCGCGTCTCTGGGAATGCTTAACTGTCTTATATCCCGCAACGAAATTTATCAAATGGAAATATAGGGAGGAGTTGGAAATATATAAATACAATAGTGTGCAAGGGTAGTATGACAAACGCACCTTTGTTAACTCTAAGACTGTCTTCTTGTCTTAGAAGATCGATGAGAACAGAGAGAACACAGAAAATGCATTGAATTGTCAGCTACTGATTGGATTGGATTGTTTTTTATTTTTTAGTGCCTGGATAGGTAGACCGGCCACCTGATGGTAGTCACCGCCGCCCATAGACTTCTGCAATGCAGGGCACAGCAAATCCGCTGCCTACCGTTTTAACCGATTTAACTTCCTAAATGATAATGGTTTCTTATATTTATGCGAATATTATACATTGAAATAAAACGAATTTTACGGATTATATCGCGGTTTATTTTACTTGTTTAACCCGACGTTTCGAAGGTTTCTATAAAATAGATTGTGACTGTGGACTCTCGTATATTGGTCAAACAAAAAGAAATATAGGGACCCGCGTAAAAGAACATATAGCTGACGTAAAACACCGACACTCTAAGAAGTCTGCAGTTGCTGAACATTCAGAGGAAGGCTCCAAGCATTATCTTCGATTTGACAAACCACAAATCCTTGCCAAAGAACACCGATTCCTGCCTAGGATGATTCGCGAGGCTATTGAAATTAAAAAACATCCAAATTTCAATAGAGAAGATGGTTGGAAGCTAGCACCAGCCTGGGACCCAATTATACATTTAATTAAATCGGAACCCAAAAGACCAACTGCCAGACCTCAAGACAAATAAAAATTAAATATCAACTATATGGAGGGTAGAAACATTGCACTATACTTTCGTGACGACATACAACTTAGTCTCCCCATGAAGGCTGTAAAGCTTTCGAAACGTCGGGTTAAAAAGGTAAAATAAACCGCGATATAATCCGTAAAAATGTTCCTACATGATGTTCTAAAGACAGGGAGTGACAATAAAGCGTACTGAAGTAATGATACAGTACAACAAATTTTTCTTAAGATTTTAGGATACTAAAACTGAAAATATCTACGTAAATGTAAAGCAGGACCTATTTAGATAACACAGAGTTGCAGTTAGGTATCATTAGGTAAGCTAGAGGTAGAGACTATCCCGCCCACACACCCGCCATTGTAACTCCTGTTTAGCCAGGATCGACAATGGCACGCATTTTATCGACACCGAGTAATGAAACTCGGCGAGTCTCTGGGAATTATAACTGTCTTTTAAGTTAAGCTTCTTTTAAGCTAGAGGTAGTGAGTACTCACCGCACGAGGTTGGTGACGTCACCGGGCTGAAGACACACGTCGCAGTGCGTCATGGGCGCGAGTGCGGTGGGGCCGGACTCAGCACCCCCCGCGACCCCCGGACCCCCCACACCTTCCACCCGGCTCGGACGCACCGCACGCGCCCGCTGACACAACACACAACATACAAATCACTCATCGAACACAACACACATCACCGCAATACTGCGCTTTCGTTTTCAACTTGCGTATTCATATAGCGTGTAGTGTTCAACATTGCAACAGTCAAGTAATTCCGTACATGTAACACGTATGCTATCGCATGCGACATTATGTTGCAACTATGCAACAGAAGACGCAACTTGTGAGGCGAGAGCGCACCAATGGGGATACATAGCTTGACATACAATTCACGCAACACACATTATTATGGTAATTTAGCGATAATTTAAAAAAAATCATCGATACCAAAAGTACTATTACAATAACAATTTATTTACGTGTTTCAAGAACTGTTTCATTTTTGAACAAATTCGGATGACCACAAAGACATTGAATAGATTATATATTGTCTTAGTTTATTGCGTTCAAAGCTTACTAAATTAAAGGCTAGGTTTCACTAATTACAGATCACACAGTAAGTCCGGACTGAAATATATTATACCTTTGGTTTAGTCGAGGCCGGTTGAACTTTTTTTTCCTCCTGATTTATGGTAGGCTTGTTCAGAAAGAATACTCGTTAAGCATCAATATTTTCATATAGCATATTTTTAATTAAAAAAGGCCTAATATGATATATAATTCCAAATATAAAATATTCGCCCACACAGATAGGGGGTAATGCACAAATTAAAAGAAAAACAGTTCACAAAATCATCCAATTTTGACCCCTCTCTCGGTGAGTGTCATAATTGAAAGACGGGCAGACCAAAACTAATACTTCTTATTTATAAACCATAGACTATATACATATATGCCAGTAATACATGACATCTTCCCTGAAGACAATTATGACAGTGAGATTTAGTAAAATTTTGTAGACACTTCCCTCCCCCTTGGTGAGATTTAGCAACATTTTGTGGGACCATCCGTCCCCCTCACGTGATATATATATACCCCCCGATTAGAGTTCACGTAATTAATGGATGCACCATAATGCGTAAGCCAATGCATGGGTAGGAAAGGTAATACACGATACCCACAACACAATAATTGTATCTTACTGTGGGGTCAGGACTGTTTGTTGCTGTTATATATTATTGCGTATTATGTTGAACGAAGCAGGTCAGACATAGTGAGACTCACCGAAGCAGGCGATGTTTGTGTGGGGTCCGCGTCGTCGGCAGTGGGATGGGACTCCGCAGGCGGCGCGGTCGGATTCAACGCCTCTTGTTCAGCGTGCTACAAACCACACGTCACACACGTCACATACGTCACACACCATTCCATAGATGTCACAGGCAACGTCACTCGAGTAGTGTCACCATAAAAAGAATAATTCATAAAAAGTACACCGACTTCAATAAAAAACAAATTATGCGTCCCTATAAGATCTGAGATCCCATCATCAGATCCAGAGTTAGTGCCAATGGGACCACCTGGGAAGTATACCCTTTTAAACAAAAAAGAATTTCTCGAATCGGTCCAGGCGTCTTCGAGTAATCGGGGAATATACATAAAAAAAAGATTCCAAGGAATTGTTAACCTACTCCTTTTTGGAGTCGTTTAAAAAAGGAAAAAAATGCGTCAGAAATATATTATAATTTTTGGATATTGATAATTGAATTGAATATTATGTTATGGAATGCGAATTCAGTATCAACTATCCGATTTTATGTTATAAGATTTAAAGGAAATGATATATTTTGATTGAAATATACATAAAAATCTATAGATAATATAATTTGTAGAAATACCTTGTGACATTTCAGTATACACTATACACTACTTGCGTGTTTAATATCATGAAAGTAAGCCTTCTTTGTTAGATATGCCTGGTTAATTAGTTGAGAAATAAAACACAAAGAACATTTTGCAAGTTTGAATTGGTTTACCTTTGAGAGTTTCTTCATAACAGCCGGTGGGGGCCCGTCGTTGCTGTCCGTAGGAACGTAAAACATTTGAGTGTCCAACGATCCATCCGGCTTGGGTATAGGTTTGATCTACGAAAAAAAATACTTTTACCATACCAATAAACATCGATATCATAAAGTTTAGTAAAAAAATGGGTGCGTATACTTATGTACGCGCGTGAGAAGTTATACTTCTTTGGCATCATTAAAAAATAGTTTTTAATTGTATCCAAATATTAAAATTTTAACAATAATAATATTTTAATTTATATCAATAAATAATACATACGGACAGTTAACCTCAATTATATTGGAGCACTTGAAAAAGTATAATATAAGCACCATTTTTTTCACTAATATTTACGAATAGTAAATAATATTCAATATAAATCACTACTGAATATAACTTATAGATAACTATTGTTGGTAGCTATTTTTCGAGACTTAATGAGTGCTTTAGTTTCAGAGTGTTACTTTTGTGTGACGGTATGCGCGCGCATCTTAAAATTTAACTCTCATAATTTTTTCATAACGCGCCTAAAGAAGTATAACTTCAAAAATTACCTTAATAGTGATCCTCGGATGGGGCTGCTCTGGATTCTCCATATCTTGCGTCTTCTTCTTCCTTTTATGTTTGTGTGATTTGGAAGGAGATCGCAGCAGATCGGGCGAGTATCGAGATCGATGTTTCTCTTTCCTCCTTTTCCTGTTAGCCTTATATGTAGCGATATCAGAGGACAGATTCGCCAGGGTATTCTCTATTGAACTTTCGATTGCTTTGCTGTCTCGCTCTTTAGCTTCGCTCAAAAGAGATGAGAATGATAAGTTGCGTGGTACGAAACTCTCTTTGCCCGCCATATTGGTCGATGCGTTAGAGTTTTCATTGTGAGAATCATTAGGGCTGTCCACTACGATAGGAGTTATCGACATAAGTGGAGTGTTGGTCAGCGTAGGTGATGTGAAACTACGTTTGTGCAACTTCTTTGAAGAAACATCGCTTTCTCCCGCTGATGCCACCGTATGATCTTTCATTTTAGACTTCTTAATTTTCTTCTCTTTCTTTTTTATTTCAGAACTTTCGTTTTCGCTGCTGAATTCGAAAGGCTTTATCGTGACTTTGATGGGTGAAATATTTTCTGAAGTGGCAATTTTTATTTGTTTCTCTTGTTGGTGTGGTTTATCTGATTTCGAGGGTGGTGAGTGAGGAGTCGATCCAGGACTGTGTGGCTCCGTGATGATGGCGCCATCTTTACTGTAACGTATGCGCGAACGACGGGGGACTTTCTTTTCAAGAACTTCTGGTTCAGAGTCGGATGTTTTGTCGCATTCGGAGCATTGCCTGCGAATATAAATAAAAACGGTACTGGTTTATCAACACTCTGGAAAATGTTCACTGTAAAGTTTGTGTCGGAATCAACCGGCCTGTGGTGGTCGGTGGTCCTGTACGGATATCCCGTCTGAAGCAAGTCACTTAACGCCCGCTGTGTGGCTTAACTGTGTCAACCGCAGCGAATAGTAAGAGGGCACGTTCTCCAACTTGGCAGCCTACGTATTGGCCGGTACCATCCCTTGGGAGATGGACGCCAAACTACTCTCGTCAGCGTTGTTCTGGCGGGAGGAGGCATCCAGGCGCCGTCAAGGGAGCCGAGCCACAGTGGAAGAGTGGCAGGCCAAGCTGGAGAGCCCGAGTGTGAGTTTGAGTACAGTCGCGGCAGTGCGTGCTGTCCTAAGGAGATGGCCAGACAGGCACTACATTCTAGCTGACGTAGGTACTGAAGGGCCACGTGTGTTTGTGTTTGTTCTTGTGTCGCATAGCCGGAAAAAGGATTCCGCCCTGTGCAAACATTGTGGCAATCGCTGCCCTACATATTCGAAAAATTCCCAATCTAGGATGAAGAGATCAGCGCTCTCAGAGCAATCGTCGCTGCTGGCGGTGGTGTCTCGCATGGTGGCCAACCGGAGGTCCTGGCGTACAGTGGTCCACTCCTGCGAGAGCGTCATCTCGCCGGAGAGTGCCGAGAGGGATCGGGAACGATTTGATACCACCCGCTGTCATTGGAGACGTAAAAGGCGCCGGGTGGTCGACGGCTGACCAGAACCTCCCGCCCTGTGGAATGTGGGCGTTTGGAGAATTCTACCACGGTATCTCCTGCGTGTGATAAGAAGTGACTAATTGGAACCATTGAGTGTCGCGGGCCCGTAGCGGGGGGCTGTCTTAGCCCCTGAATCGGTGCACTATCGATGTCAGTTTAGTGAAAGGTGTGTCATATTGACGCCGGGGGCGTACTTCGCATAGGCACATGAGACATACCGAAGCCCCTCCGCTCACGGAGATGAGCCACAAGACAGCTCACCGGTTTTAGTTAGTAGTGTCGAGTGGAGTGTACACATAGCGGGTAGGGACTCGGCCCAGCGGCTGCCCGCATTGCCATCGTCCAGGAACGTTACACATACCAGCCGTAGAGCTTGCTCTTCTTGGGTGGTCGCTGCAGCGGCGGCTTGAGACAGTGCAGATGGTAGTGCTGGCGGCACGTGTCGCACGTCGCCATCAGGTGCCGCTCGCTGCTGCGCGCGCACGCCGCGCACTCGCCGCCCGCCAGCGCGCACGTCGCCGCTGTGCGGTCACATAGACAGTAAAACATCTACACCTATCATCTCTCATGTATAATATGTATTGTACATGAGAGACGGTTAATACCTGTACATCCCTCTCCGATCACCAATCAGGATGTTCATCCCATACACATATATATCGAAACGACACGACACACAACACGACATGTATATATGTGTCTATGTACATAACATATATACGGGGTAAATTTATTTCTTGGATTTTCAACAAAGCACTAAGTATCGACTGTCAAAAGATATCCGATGTAGAGATTATTATCTGTCATGTTTTCTTTTCTTTCTTATTTTGCATTGCGCTGTAAATACATCTCTACGAGTGATTATGAACACACTTCTTGTTTATTTTTTAGCAACATCATGTTAGATAGATAAATACAGTGATTACTAATTAAAATAATCATTAAAATTATAATTTTTCCATCAATACAATATTACAGCTGATGCTTGGTTTAAGCCAGATATCATAAATCAATTTCAAAATAAAAAAAAAACTTAAAATAATTATAATATGGTTCTATCCATTACACTCAACATAAAAAATGCGCAGTGATAAAAAAAACTTTATACACACGTCATGGTGTGCAGCCATAACACAATTGAACAAATGAATAAACACTACATTGTAAAAGATTAATTAAACATTAAAAATAAATTATGCAGTATTAAAGTAAAAATAAATTAATTTATACCATTATAATGACCTTACATTACACACTTCACAGTTACATTGACATTCATAGTTATTACTAATTTATAACTGTTTTTTTATTCCAAAAAATAATAATAATCGATTACAACGAACTTACTTCTGTGGAAAATTCCCATCAATAGAACTAAGCCACGTTTCAACTAGACCGAAAACAAAATTGATCGTGACTTAGAGCATCAGGCTGGCTTTTACAATATCAAAAATTAAACCAGAGCTTAGTTTTATTGATACAAATAACCACGCGATTTAATATGGCTTACCTTCTAAAGACGTCGACAAGACTTTTCCTTGGCGAGCGTCCGGGTTGTCGCTAAGAGGAAAACCAACGCCCATCTTAAGTGCTGCCGCAGTCGGCACAGACATAGACCTGGTGGCCGACCCTCTATACAATATAGCAATTTTTCAATATTTTTTTACTGACTAAATATTCTAGAGTGTGGAGCGGTATACATAACGAATAGACGGCTGATAAATATGAAGTGGTATTTAGTGATAGAAATTTTACTATAACCTACGTGACCCATACTGAAAGTTACTGGAACTGGCTAAGTGCGTTAAGTCATTTTGTTTTTAAATATATATCTAGGTACCATTGACTTATATTCTATAGACACGAACTGTCGAAGAAAAAAGATGTTCCGAAACCTTGTCCGCCCACTAATGCCATCTATCATTTTACTAAGAACTATTTGGAAGTTATAACTCCCGTCACTCATCATGTTTTGAAATATAGACTTCCCCTATTCAAAATTGAAATTAATTAATATTTATTAATATTACGTTCTAAACGTTATGAAATTATGTTATTTACCTTATATACTTTTCACTGTAAATCAATTTAAGGCAGGTTTGTCCGGGAATGTCGCTACAAATAACTAAAATTAACTGGTGTGCATTCGTAGGTGGCATGAAGCAAACTAACGTCGGTGCGGAGTATACACCTCAACGGCGTATCTAGTACGTAGTACATATAGATCGCTGCTAGGTACAGAATATTTTTTACATTTGACATTTGTTTTTTTAATTGTGTGTTTTTTTGTTACATTATATTCTTTTTTTATAAAATATAAAAATATATATAGAACATATAGAATAAGGTTCTCCACCATGCAGTCTTGTCTGACGTTACTTTTTCAAATCTGAGCGCATATTTAATTGCGTTTTCTTAATCTTAAATTTTTTTTAAAATATGTATGAAGTTTCGTTGTTAACAAGTTGTCAAAGACCCTTGACCTAGAAGTAGCTCTGACTGAAACAGTACGGTTTGCGATACTAGTACCGAACATTAAAATACCGATACATATTAGTGTTTTACTTATCAGAATCCATACACTTTCAGTATAGGTAGTCGAACTATATTAAGAAAATTTTGTCTGATTTTCTTTTTATTAATGGCACGGCGGAATGCACTGCAGCTATTGATATAATGATAATATAATTTAAAATTTAAATTATATATTTATAAATATAAAGTGAAATTATGTATTTATTTGTATATAATTTCGCCGACCAAAAACATAGTTAGTCGATGGTCGGTAGAAGGCAATGCAGCCGAAGTAACTAGATATATATACCGACTGACCCTGGATCATAACTCATCGTGCCTGAACGACCTACTATGGCACGTTTTTCGCCATAGTACGGAGGGTAACTAATATACAATCGAGTAACAAATGTATGTTAGGTACCCTCCCACCAAATTATGGTCATAAAAAATCAAATACATGATAACGTGATTATTTCCAATAAATAAAATTAAAAAACATAGTTTATGTGAATGCCATGGTGGCGCATGCATTACGACTCCTGTGCTGAGGTCCCGGGTTCGATCCCCGGGTCGGGTAAACTGATACTGGGTTTTTCTATTTAGATATTCTCAGTATTAACCCGGAATCTGGAATCTTCAGGGATTACAGGCGTGAGTGTCTATGAATATTTGAATATTAGTTTATGTCTAAAATAAATATTGTTGTATACCCATAACAACATTAGTGTTGCTCGGGGTATGTATCGCGAGTTACTCATAAACTTACTTTCACCTGTACATGCCTGAATGGGTAACCATAATGAGTGCTCCTGTGTTTCGTCAAGATTAATCGATTGTAGTTTCTTATCGATTAACCTTGACTAGGCTCAAGTCTATTATCATATCGGACAAAAATCTAATCTCTTACACAATATTTAAGAACGCTGACTCGCAATGTTATACCTAGTTTGGGAGCCAGCGGACCTACATGTGCTTATAATCTTGTGTATCTCTGTATATTATAGTGCTAAATCTGTCTATTTGTATTTGAATTTCGAATAAACAATTATTATTAATTATTAAAATTTTCTTAGGTTTTGTAAAATCTTGTCCGAACTGACAGAATATAAAATTGTACCCAGGCCCACCCATATACAATAATGAAGCATGGTATAAGCGATAAATAATGTTAATTTTCCAATCAACCTTGTTCATTTCTGGAGAATTGACGGTGGTCACTAGCCAACCACTATATACCACTCCAACCACTTTGCTTTCCCAAACTCCACATTATAATATAAATAAGTCGCATTATTATTGCGTATAGTACAATAGGGTAGTTTCCTTTGTTTAATTTTGTACATTATTCGATATGCCGAATATAATACACAAATGCAACGCTTTTGTGAGAGAAGAATCAAAATGCTTGAAATATGAGTTCACTATAATAATAATACTAGCCCTGTATTAAACATTGTCCCACTGCTGGGCACGGGTCTCCTCTACTAATGAGATGCGTAAGGCCTTAGTCCACCACGCTGGCCTAATGCGGGTTGGTAGACTTCACATACCTTCGAAATTCTTAGGTATGCAGGTTTCCTCACGATGTTTTCCTTCACCGTTAAAGCAAGCGATAATTAACATTTAATACACACGTAACTTTAGAAAAGTCAGATGTGTATGCCCCACTTGGGTTTTGAACATACGACTTTCGTCTTCACAGTCCGTACCACAACCAACTAGGCTATCGCTGCTATTCATTATTTAGTTCACAATATTTATTTTAAATATTGGTATGAGCAAAAATGGGTGCGTAGTGGGAACATCTCACTGTCTCCCTCGCACAACGGGACAGTAATGGTCATTCTGAGAGGTGACGTCATGGCTAATATCATGCATCATTTTACTGTAATTTGACAATTAGCAGTAGATTTGAATGGCGTCTAATTTACTTATTTTTGGGCGTATTCATAAAATCCTTCGATAATAGATTTTAGGTAAAGTAATTTGTTGATTAAAACCATAAAAACCGTGTCAACTACCCTATTGGTTGTACCAATGTTTATAAAATGCCCACCAATACACACAAAAAATAACTATATGATGTACACAGGAACACATAAAAAGAATGTCAGATATTTTTATAAAATTACATATTGTAATAAGTTATTGTATACATATTGATGCTGTGGGCTGTACTTTTTCAGTATCCGTGAAATACCTTGCTCCTGACTTTGTTTGAAAATATCTTTAATTATGGGAACAATGTGCAAAATATTGTTTTGCCTATTCAACGACTATTTTCAAACTAATATTTCCCACTGTTAGTAAATATTTGTTATTAATAACTCACCGTCTCTGCAACTGTAGTGGTGTGAGTTTGGGCGTCGACCGAGGTATCTCTGGCGGTAACAGTGGCTTGTCATCCAACACAGGTGGGGTTGTCCTCTTGGGAGACAACACTATAATCACATCGTATATCTTCTTTAATGCTTCTCGTGTCGACGTCAGCTCAGCTAACGCGTCATTATTTTCTTTTGATGCCTAAATGTTATAAATAAGGTAAGTATGCGACAAGTTTTATAGTGGTTTCTTGGTTTACGCGGATATATGAGTCGTATAGACCCAAAGTCGGCAAAGTAGGGCTTATATTTAGGCAATTTTAAAACTAATAACTTTTGTTTAAGTCGAAAATTAATAAATTTTTGATGCCGAGTTTGAACCCAACGAAGGTAAGATGGCCACCTTTGCTACTGCAATCCTGCCAAGTTTGCCATTTTTGATTGTCATTGACTTCACGAGAAATAGGATTGTTAACTTGATTGGTTCGATTGGACTGATTGGTTGATAGTGAAAGATTGCCGACTTTTGTTCTAAACTAACTTTTGTTTTGTGTTAATGATTAATAGCCGTCTTTAATAATAAAACAATACAATAGACAACGCAGATTTGATTTATCTATAATGTCATATTTTTTTTTTTCATTTTTGCCCAACTACTTTGCCGATTTCAGTAGGTACTATACGACTCATACGCCACTAACCATAATTACTCATTCCGTATGGAGAATTTCCATTTGTATTTTGACCTGTCATAAGTGCCTTTTATATGCCTACATGGTGAATAAAGATTTTTATTTATTTTATTTTTATATTTTACGGGTTTTACGTCACGTCGCCTAACATTGAGATTGATAAATTTTAGTTATTCAGAGCCAATGGGGTAACTGGTAACTAAAGCCAAATAGTAACCGGTAGGCAGCGGCATTGCAGAAGTCTATGGGCGGCGGTGACTACTTACCATCAGGTGGCCCATCTACTCGTCTTTTTTTTTTTTTTATTCTGTCGCGGCAAAGTGACCACACTGCACCTGATGGTAAGCGCAGTGCCGTCCAGATAGAGTATCAAGTAGCGAGAGACAGTATATCCCTCGCTACTCAACACAATCATGCCGGCCTGCTGTTTAGCTTCTTCACATTACGCCTAAAGGACCCAGGATCATAGGAGGGAGGGAACACGGTACCTGGCAAACTGTTCCACAGCTTGATCGTCTGCCTATCCAGGCACAAAAAAAAGAGTAAACCGAGATCATGTCGGTTTTCGCGATTCAATTCTTGCAATTGGTATTTAAAATTATTTATACTATTCATGGGTGTCTTATACTAAAAGAAGTGCTGTGATCCCTTTAAAGTGGGGTTTCGATACATATTCAAAGTTTCTAAAAAAAAAACAAAAATGTGGCTCCCGAAACCTTCACTTCGGTAACTATTTGCACGGACCATTTAGTTCTCAGATAGAAGCATAGTGTGTACCTTATAAAGAATTGACACTATTATGTATTTGTTATACATAATTTTGATTAAAAATATAAGTACTTACCACGTCATATTCAGATCTCAATTTATCGTCATCGGCCAATAATATTTCGTTTTCTCTAGTGAGCCGTTCTAACGACTTGCGCAGAGATGTGACGCGCGCATTCCGCTCCAAATAATAGCCGACGAATTCAACAGAAAATGCCGGCGGCACGTGCCAGCGGCGAGACACATCTTTGAGGGCAGAAATCTAAAAAATACATACTGTATATAGTATTGTAAACCCGAGGCAAACCCTAGACTGGAATCCCCAAGGAAAACGCAAAATGGCCTTCCAAAACAGACCTGGCGGCGAACTATCACTAATGAAGCGAAGGCTATTGGAAAGACCTGTGGGCCTACTCTTGAAATCAATTCAACCAATCTCGAACTCGATACAGTTTCAATTCCAATCTAGAAGATATTGAAACTCTAACTCACTCAACTAAATGAAATAGAATGTTCACGAACTAGCGATCGTAAATACTATTATACTTAGTTACAAAACATCCGCCGTATTTAGTTAAATCGTGCGCTGATGTTGCGTTCAAGAGTGCCAATTGTATAGTTTTCGAACCCAAACCCATTTTAAATTGGAATCGAGTGTCAAGAGTAACCCTCCTGGAGCGAAAAAAAACCACGAGGCTCAAGACCGAACGGGATGGCGAAGCACTGTGGACGCCCTCTGCCCCATCTAGGGGACACAGGAACATAGTTGAAATGAATGAGTATTGTGTATATTTTATATACATCATGTCACAGGAACAACGCACACTCAGACACTAATTGAAAATAAGTTACACGGTTTTATTGAAAAAAGATAAAAATGATAATGTACTAAACGCTAACAAATTTCGGTAGGTCCTTTCCACTTTCCTCATCAATCTAGGGCATTGATCAGACAAAAAAATAAAATCGTATATTAAATTGTATATTTATATTTATATCATCAGTACAAAAAGTGTGTACCAAATATCAGGTCAATCTGTCAACAGGAAGGAGGTCAAATTTAAATTAATAAATTTGACCCACACAAACAAACAACCAGGACAAGCTAAATAAAACCGTTTAAAAAATATAGTTACAATAATAATACACAGAAATGATACTGTGATGAAATGAAGTATTGCTGATGTATTTCCAACTAGCATTTGTAAAAACCTTTGTGGTCATCGACATAAAGCTCATTATATATTATTTGAAAGGGAATATTTGATTTCGTTTAACTTATTTTGTCAGTTTTATGAAGGGTGACCGTTATTTACTTAGTTCTAATAATTTTGTATTAGATGAAAACTAAAAACAATGTTACTTGTGCATCTTGAAATTCCAGCGCATGCGTATCGATGCCCATACATTCTGCTTTGCGTTGAAACTTCCTCATCGCCGACGCGCTGCTGTACAGCATTCGAGCCATTTTTTGAGTAGGCACTACGAAAATAAATTTAATAATAATACTAGCCCTGCATTAAACATTGTCCCACTGCTGGGCACGGGCCTCCTCCACTAATGATAGGGGTTAGGTCTTAGTCCACCACGCTTGCCTATTGCGGTACCAACCTGCAATAGGCAAGCGTGGTGGACTTCATATATTCGAAATTCTTTAAGAATAGGGTATTTGACAATTTTCTAAAATTGATGGACAACGATAGAGGACTCTTCACTTATAGCCCCCGTAATATTTTTATTATTGAAATATACTCAATTTATATAAAATTCGTGATATTATTTTTTCATATATAATTTCGCGATAAAACGCGTTGTCACGTGACATTATCTCTATGTGACGTCATCGCACATATACAAACATTCGTGACCGATGTGACACCTAAAAATATAACAAATTATTTGCTTTTATCTGTCAGTTTTTCGCAAAAATGAATGAGCCAGCATATAAATATTGTTCAATGCCTTTGTGTAAAAACTCGACACTAAATCCCGATAAATTGTTCATCCATGTGCCAAAATCAAAAGTTTTAAGACAGAAGTGGCAGATTTCGACTATCAGCCTTTGTAATGCCTTCTTCCATTCCTATAGAAGACTTTAAGACGAAATTAACACGTTTCCACATCAAAAAATATGTTCTTCCTTACAATTTTATTTGTCGTAGGATGCAATGTTTATGTGCGATGTCGTCACGAGTAATGGCGGCCGGTATTGCTACGTTTTTGGCACCGAGAGATACAGATTAAAAATTCTAAATTTTAATGACGAAAATAAAATGTTTATAATACATTTAAAATAAAAAAAATGTATTTAATAAATATGTTTGCTCACTATCCTTTCTCCTAGTGCAGTTTTATATTTTTTGGTTACACCAGTCAAACACCCTATTGTCAGGTATGCAGGTTTCCTCACGATGTTTTCCTTTACAGTTAAAGCAAGCGATAATTAACAATGAATACACACGTAGCTTTTAGAAAAGTCGGAGGTGTATGCCACTTGGGTTTCGAACATACGACTTTCGTCTTGACAGTCCGTACCGCAACCAACTAGGCTATCGCTGCATTTTTTTATATTTATTATAAGTATTGTACAATATTTATTAATATTTGCGGTGAATTATTTTACAGTAAATGTTATGTCATACCCCATGGCGGATTCCTATTTTCTTTCTGCTGCAGATACTTTCGTCTGTATTTCACGAGTTTTCGTTGAATCCTAAGCTTTTCTTCTGTACTGAGATTATTTTGTAACTCCAACTTTCTGCAAATAAAATGATCATTTCAATACCAACAAATAAACATACTTTACAAATTGAAACATACAAATACCTTTTTTCTGTCCGTAGTTGTAAGGCGAGCCAATTTCTCTTACGTTTTTTGACAAGAGCTTTGTCAGAATGAAGCCGGCAATGTGCATAAAAAGGATCAGCTTGTTCCGCCTCTTCAGTATGTGCTTCGGCCAATAGTCCTTCACGTTGACCGCTAAAATGTACGGTAAATTACAAAACAAATAATTAATTTATAACAAATTTTATTAATTACAATAATTTGTATACTGGACATAAATTAACATGAATCAATTTGAGAAGAGAGAATTTAAGTTATATTTATATTATTGTTAGGGTAGTTCCCTTTTATTAGTAATACCGAAGGTATATCGAAATAAAATAGTATTTAAGAAAATAACCATGGGTAGATTATTAAGTTTATAGATTGAACAGAAATTATGTTCGCATTGCAATAGAAGAGACCGCCGTGGCATTCCGGTAGCCAGTTCAGTTCATTACCAGTTTGTAAGCAGTCAGTAATACAGTCAGGGTGTTGGTAGTCTGTTTAGATCATCGGCCTATACCCTGATCTAGTCTAGTCGTAGTTCAGCTTAGAGCGTCATGCTGTCCGAACTCATAGATATTTGTTACAAAGCCGTATTTAGTACATCCTGACATGTGGTTGGTAACGTTAAGCAATAAATTGTACAACAGTGATCATTAAATAAGTCTTTAATTCGTAATCGTTGTTTATGTGCCTTTTAAAATATCACTTTAAATAGCGAATGTTGCTGAAATAAAACAAATTTTTACGGATTCTATCGCGGTTTATTTGAATTATTTATCCTGACGTTTCGAAAGCTTTACAACCTTCATCGTCACGGGGCGGACTGAGTTGTATGTCGTTACGCAAGTATAGTGCAATGTTTCTACCCTCCATATAGTTGTTTTTAATTTTTATTTATTGTAGTCTGATCTACGCAGAAGGAGCTCACAGTGTAGGTTCAACGGTAGGCAGCGGCTTTGCTGTGTGCCCTGGCATTGCAGAAGTCTATGGGCGGCGGTGACTACTTACCATCAGGTGGCCCGTCTGCTCGTCTGCCTATCAAGGCACTAAAAAAAAAGTGTCTTGAGGCAGCTAATGGCTTATGGCAGCTGGTCTTAGCTGAAGAAAACAAAATGATTATATATATATATATATATATATATATTACCAGGTGACGTGGAAGAACGTCTTGCACATGCCGGCGTCGCAGCCGACGCACACGCCCGTGCGCGCCAGCGTGCCGTCCTCGCACAGCGCACACGAGCGCGCGCCCCATCGGGAGTACGCCATCTCGAACAACGTCACGCCGGACAGACGCTCCACCTGAGTGTCACACCACCATCACCAACATCATCAACAACATCATCAACATCATCATCAACATCAACATCATCATCATGCTTCAGACATGGATGGCTGGGATATATATGCTGGGAGACCTTTTTTGTGTATAGTCTTTAAGTTTTTCTTTTATGTATTAGATAGCATGTATCCGTATATGTATTATCTTATTTTAAATGTGTGTGTGCATCTGTATGTATCTACTACTTACTGCCATCTGGCCAAATAAATATATTCTTTGTTTCTTTCCACCACTGTTCACCCACACTACATACACTGCATGAGTCATCATCAGATTCTAACCAAATTTATATGAGACTGTCCTGAATGTTAGCTCAATCCAATGACTAATGATCACTTTATGAACAGATATTGTAGATATAAATAAAAATTAAAAGTATATAAAAAAAACATATTAAGCATTTATACCTTTTCTGAAAAAGCTAAGACAAACAAACCTACAAGTGAGACACCTGATAATAAGTGATTACCACCATAAATAACTGCAAACATTCCAATAGGATTTATAAATTTACCCATTTATGGAAGGATTTATTATGTAGGAAGTATGTATGGGTTTAGAAATATTATTTTATGTTTGTAAGGCTAATAACATCTATCAACTAATTACAATTATCTGGCTAACATAACATACCTCTGAAAAAGCAACCCCTGGCACGTACAATGCACATACTAAATGCACCCACGCTCCCACTTCTGTCTCTTTAAATATACCCCCTGGAATTAAGAAAACAAGAAATATGTAAAAAGTTTCAAACCAAATTATAATAAAAGTAATACAAAGCTTGTGTTTAAATACCTTTGTTAGGACATAGTTCACAGTAGGGATCAGTGACCCCGGCCTTGCAAGCCTCACAAAACCATGGTTCAGTGGATGCAGAACTCACTGTGCTAGATTCACTTGTGACATCAGAAACACCATAACAACCTGCATTGGAAAGACGAATATTACTTAAAATACATTAATATGGCATTATTTTTAAACAGCATTGTTAAGCCTCAATTCTGTTTGCTTCTCATGGCACTCAGCATCTCTCAGAAAAAACGATAGTCATCATTAATTTACATGTATATGTAAACACACTCAAGCCTGTAATCCCTAAAGGTGTAAACAGAGTTGTACCAGTACATCTACTTTTCGCCAAATTTATTATGGTCCCATAAAGTGATTGGGTGCGAGCCTATCACCATACTGGGTACAATTCCAGACTCCTAGCTGATACTGAGTATTACTAAATAGAAAAACCTAATATCACTTTACCAGGGGATCAAACCTGAGGCTTCAGCACAGCACTCATAATGCATGCACAATTACAAGTGCGACACCAAGGCAGTCAGGCATTCAGTTTTTTCATAATTAGATTTCACTAATAATAAGCACTATAAACCTACTTTAAATAATCTAAGTATAATAAAAATTACAACTAAATGAATGTAAATGTATACAAACCCTCATGTACTGTGACTCCACAACCATCACATTCCACAATTTCATTAAAATCATCACTTCTTGATCCCAAACAACCAGCACATATGAACATATTCGCTAATTCACCTGAAAACTGTTTTTCAAGCAAATATTAACAATAGGATATTTTTCTGTTAGTAGATTAATTATTTCTATAAAATTTGTTTAAAAAAATGTTACAACAAAAATGTAGACAACTTAAAACACTGAATATTCACGAATGTACATCCTTAAATTAATTTTGGCTTTCTGATCTTATTCTATTTTATTAGTTAATGATTTCACATCTTAGGCCTGGAATTGTACTTTAATTTAAATTAAATAACTTTTAAGTGTCATTACACTTAAAAGTGTTTATTCAATGGCTACATAGTTATGTAGCCATTGAATAAACAAGGGATCATTGAGCTCTGTTTAGAAAAATGCTAGCGATATGTGGTAACATAATATGCAAATTAAAATCTGATAGGAATGTGTAAAATTAAATAATTTAAGACTACCTTAAATTCTTGCTGTTTAGCCTTCTCCAGAACATCCTTAATAGAAACCTCCTCTCCCAACTTATTGGTATTGTTCTTGAATTTGCCATTTTCAGACCCTGATTCATCACCAGATGAAGCACTATTGCCACCTCCTTCTGTCAAAACAATTCAACAGTATTTCTTATAAATAAGGTAATTATCTACTATGTTTTCTATCATCCCCCATTCTGTTTTTATTAAATCCAGCCCACAAGGCTGTGTGTAAGAAACTACAAAAATTAAGACCATCACTTGCACTTATTTTTATAACTTTCTTTTGTATTTTTGTTGTTATTTTATGTGTCAGACTGCACATTAAAGTGTAATTTTAATACACTAAAATGATAGGCATAAATGGTAATCATGGCTTCACAGACATATAATTAAGCTAAGATGAAATGCCCAAAGCAATCAGAAATCATTATTTGTACAAATTCATGTACAAGCATGGGTTATGATGCTTCCTAGGCAATCTTAAATGTCAAATGGAACTTGACACATTACTTTATATTTTACTAGCTGTTGCTCGCGGCTCCGCCCCCGTGAAGGTTATTTTCGGGAGCAGAAGTATCAATGCAAGGAGTTGTCTTCTGCACTGAGGCACCTACAGCGATCGTCCTGACTCTCAGGTGTTGTGCCTGTCTAGATGGCTAGACAGGCACAACTCCTAACTTTCAACTTCTAGCACTCCTTATAATACCCCGGGATCGCTCCATAAGTGACGAAGAAGGCCACCGCTGGGTTTTAGCTGGTGGTGTCAGGTTGGGTGTACATAAGGGGTAGGGACTCAGCCCAGCGGCAGCCCGGATAGCCATCATCCGGGCAAGGGGGTGGTGGGTCGTAAGACCGGCTAGTCCAGCATAACCTTTTTATTCTCATTCCGCTTCCCCCCGGAGCGGACGGCAGTAATGAAATGCTTTCCCCGCGACAAAAAAAGTGTTTTGCCTGAAGCTTGAGATTACATTTAAAGAATACCTCATAAGTTAACTCCTCACTTTGCCCTTTTAGGGATGATTTGGTAAAAACGTTGAAACACATATTTCTTTATTTTTTACCAAAAGCCTGAATATACATTTTCAGATCCCTAAGTTGAAGTATTACGGATTGCCCATGCAAACTTTTAATCCCTATTTCACCCCTTTCAAGATAATATTTTTTGAGACAAAAGATACCCTATGTCCTTCCCTAGGATATAATCTATCCCTCTACTGAATTTCATTAGGATTCGTTCACCCGTTTAGTCATGAAAAGGTAAGAAACAGACATACAAACAACAATATTAATTTTGCTGCGGAGATATTTTAAAACTGTTATATCTCCTAAGATATTCATTGAAATCAAATGAAGTAAAGGGCAACTTTGTTCAAAATTAAATACTTGTGATAAATAAAGTATTTATTTGGATAAGGATTAATACCAGGTTTATAAAAACCCCTTTCCAAATAATGCATTGTTTCAGAACAAATTCGATAACCATTAAAAAGGTTATAGTGAGCCAACCGAAATAGATAGACATATGCTATCGCAGACTTTTTTTTAGAACTTTTTAAGAGGAACAATTTCGTCATACATGATTGTTATGTAACTTTAACACAGCGCAGGCAATGGAATCAATTTTCTCCATTTTTGCAACATTTTCCATTGCTGCTCCGCTCCTATTGGGCATAGTGTGATGTTATAATATAGCCTATAGCGCTCCTCGATAAATGGGCTATCCAACACTAAAAGAATTTTTCAATTCGAACCAGTTGTTCCTGAGATTAGCGCATTCAAATAAACAAACTCTTCAGCTTTATATAAAAGTATAGATTATGACTGTAAGATATACTCTTTTTTACAGAAATAGTATTTTCTTTTGAGTTGGCTATTTTTATGATTGTAATAAAGTTAAATAGATAACCGGATAGTGCGTTTCCAATAAGTTTTAGTCATTATTGTAATATTGGTTAGAAGTATACACAAAATTTCATGAAACCTATGCATAACAACCATGCATTCACTTTATGAATCTGTTAAAATAGCCAGTACTTACTTTTCTCGTCGTCAGTATTGATGGAATAATCATCACTCTCTTCTGGATGATCTTCTATTCGAAAATCTGAGTCATCAGAGCTCTCTCCTTCGCCAAGATCGAAATCAAGCAGAGACTGTGGCTCCACCGGCTTAACTTTACGTTTCGCAGGACCTCTGACTGCTGGGAAAATGCAAAAACTTAATTGTCCTTATTATTCTACACCTGACGAAATTTGTAAATCCAAGCTCTAAAAAACGAACACATACGCCCACTCATTATAATAATGATCTCGGTAGAAAATAACTATATCTGTTGATAATGATAATTAGAAAATGGCACAAAAAGTTTCTTCATGCTTTATGTCAAAATAGAATATGTAAACGCTTTGCACTCGGTGTCTGGATTGGGCTTGGGTAATAATAATCGATATTATTTCATAAATTAATCGATAATTTTCATCGTAACTTTTGATCTCCCTAAATCGATAATCGATATTTATTTTCGAGAATCGAACTCCATATATTTTAAAATTAAGTTTATATTAATTGGCATTGGTAAGTGTCACTCCATACTATTCTTGCCATCCTCGGAATAGTTCAAAATCGCTACCTAACTTCACCAGATATTATAAGCTCTGGTTCTGTTTCTACCGAGGTTAAGCAGTATTTGGACCAACCACAACTAGAAAGAAAATCAGATCTTGTAAAGTTTTAGGTAAATTAAGTCGTATAGTACCAAAGTCAGCAACTGACGGACTGATGGACTGACTGACTGACTGACTCTCTCACTCTCTCACTCTCTCACTCTCTCACTCTCTCACTCTCTCACTCTCTCACTCTCTCACTCTCTCACTCTCTCACTCTCTCACTCTCTCACTCTCTCACTCTCTCACTCTCTCACTCTCTCACTCTCTCACTCTCTCACTCTCTCACTCTCTCACTCTCTCACTCTCTCACTCTCTCACTCTCTCACTCTCTCACTCTCTCACTCTATCACTCTCTCACTCTCTCACTCTCTCACTCTATCACTCTCTCACTCTCTCACTCTCTCACTCTCTCACTCTCTCACTCTCTCACTCTCTCACTCCTCACTCTCTCACTCTCTCACTCTCCCACTCTCTCACTCTCCCACTCTCTCACTCTCCCACTCTCTCACTCTCCCACTCTCTCACTCTCACACTCCCTCTCACTATTTAAGTTCATCTAAAAATGTGAAACATGTATTTCTTTATTTCCTACCAAAAGCTTAAATATGAATTTACAGACCCCTAAGTCGAGGAATTATGGATTTCCCATACAAATTTTGAACTCCCGTTTGACCCCTTTCAAGGTTGTTTTTTGAGAAAAAATATAGCCTATGTCCTTCTCCAGGATATAATCTATTACCCATACCATAATCCCTTACCAAATTTCATTACAATCCGTTCAGCCGTTTAGTCGTGAAGAGGTAACAAACAAACAAACAGAGTTACTTTCGCATTTATAGTATAAGTATGGATTGGAATAGTCGATGCAGATTTTAATTTCCTATATTGCCATATATTTTTTCATTTTTGCCCAACTACCTACTTTACCGACTTTGGTTCTATACGACTCAATTGCCAACAATTTACACTGGTTCTCTCATTTATCGCTTTTAAATATTTGATATGCCAAGCTTCCTCATTATCGTCCAAAAGAGTGGCTTCAGTTCTGAATTTTGCAGCGCCATAACAGAAACAGATTGACAGGTGAACAAATTAACAAAGAGTATTTCTGACATCCATATCTGACGAATACTGGTGAGATTAAAATAATTGTTTTATTACATAAAAAACTTATTTTCTTCCTGTGTATTTATTTATTTGAATGTGTTTCTGTGCATTGAATGTTCTGGGATCACTATTATGTCACAAAAGACGCTTTTGCCATAAAATGACGATATATTTTTTTCTCAATATTAATCGATCTATCGATTTGATATTTATCGATATATTTTTGTCACTTGCCCAACCCTGGTCTCGATCGCACCATAGACACAGAATCCATTTTTTTATTTTTTTTATAGCCACAGATTCCATACAGTGTGTAGGGCTGCCAATGCTCGATAAGAAAAAAAAAATACTATTAGCCTTATCCTTTTTACGCACATAAATTTATATTGGCTTGATAGAGATGGCACTATGATTATGTGTACAATATCGATTTTTTCTATACTTTTAAAACCTAGTGATTCTATAGCCAACCATTTCAAGTCCTTGTATTAGGTTTCTTTTTGGTTTCTTTTGTCATTGGATTTGCGGTTTGCCTCACTGACGTCTATTATACTGGACTGGATATTTGATCCTTGAAAGTGTGCCTATTTGATTTTCGCCATATTGGCGGTGATAGCAGTAGTGAGCGCCCATGGAACTAACGATAGAGTTGAAACACGTGGGATGATATATCGACAATGATATACAACAGTCGATGGTTTACATATCTTAAAAATAATAAAAACATCGCGTTAGCAAAACATATTTTAATCTACTATATTATGTTTGAAATGCTTAATATGATATTATATATACCCACCGGAAAATATTATGGGCACACCGCCCTTTTTTAACTGGATTCGTGAAACATGTCTAATAAAACAATCTTCCATAACATATTTAGAACATAAATAGCTATTTATGTTTGGAAACCAATTTTCAACATTCATGTTTCTCAGACATAGTTTTTGTATCACCTAGTCAGTTGGAAACCTATAATGGAAATTTTATAATGTAGTTTTATGATTTGAAATGAATACTTCCTATTCTTAAGACAGAATCCTGGATTATAAAAACATGTAGGATTACCCATCTAGAGCTCCTCGTGGTTTCTTTATGTTGTACCTATACAAATTTTATTTTATTTTTATATAAAAATATATGATTAATCCTAATTCATGATTTTATGTTTTTCACGGCACAGCATGAAAGCATAAGTACTAGTAGATCCAAACTAAAAAAAATATATCGATATGTATTATCGATATGAAACGTGGGCAACCCTACCTAGATATAATTAATATATAAATTTGCTATTACAAAAGAAATTAACATAAAAATATGTCTTATTACAGTTATTTTTTGCTTACAAATTATAATTTCATCTTTACAATTACTAATTTCAATATAAATAGCTAAAACATGATGCAAGTTTACTTATTTGTGAAATGTTACTCCAATTCCCGTTTGGTAACGGGTTTTACAATAAACACAGAATCTCATGGTTTATTAACAAAAACCACACACAAATAATTCTTCAAATTCAGGTCTTCAACGCAATAATTAGTTTAAAGCCACTGAAAAAACAGACGCAATATGTCAAATTTAGTTTCAAATACACTCGAGAGGGGCGCTTCAAATAAGTCAAGAAAATAGCTGTTATTTTGTATTATATATCCTATCCAGTATAATAGACGTCAGTGGGTTTTACCCAGATTGATATGGCCCAAACACAGGGCTGACATTCCTTTTATAATTCCCAGAAAGAGCAGGATGCACTTATTACGAAAAAGCTAAGAGCAATCGGAATAGACATACTATTTGCTGTCACTATCTGAGTTTCACAACTTTTTGATTTGGCCTTTTTTGTTGGCCAGATAGTCTGAATGTCAACGAAATATATATCCGAAATATATCCGTGATTGTGGAAATATATAATTATAAATTGTGTTTGACAATACATTTCGCGTCGTATTTAAGTGTTTAGAACGTGTTGAATATGGTACATTGCAGTGTTCTTGGCTGTAAAAGCCGAAGTAAGCGAAAATATGAAAATATAATGTTTTATTCGTAAGTAGCAATTTTACGTTACTATTTATCAAGTTTCTGAATAAATAATTGTAAAATATTGATAGTATACCATATTCTAGGCATTCCTTGCTGCAGAAGTTAAATAAATTCATGTAAAACCAATTTAAAATTTCATGTATTACCTAGTCAAATTCGGAAATTGTTTAAATGTCATTTGCCGCTTTTTAAATCTTTAGCTGTCCATGCCAATTTTAGGTAAATTTAATATGGCTGCATAATACACATTATCGGGATACGTTTACGACATTTAATTACCTCTTATTTATGGATAATGTCACAGCGTTTCCCAAGAGTTAATAAAAAAAATAATACAGTTTAACTAACAAAATAAAAGTGAACAGTTGAACTAATTAATATCAGAAAATTACATTATAAAATATTGAAATTGTTATTGTATTGGCACTTTTCTATTGAAAATAAAATCGGGTGCAGGTACACATTATGTTATTTAAATATGTATATGTAATGAATGAATTTTATATAATTATCAGTATGTATTTTCTTAGGCCTCGGTACCACAGTTGTAATTGCGTAAGTGAAACGACTGCTGGTCTGAGGTCTCGGGTTCGATCCCCGGGTCGAGCCAAGTGATATTGGATTTTTCTATCACGAAATGCTCAGTATTAGCCCGGAGTCTGGAATTATGCACAGTATGGCGATAGGCTACCCACTATCACATCATGGGACGGTAATATGCTCGGGGAAATGTGGATGTACTAGTTACACCTCTGCCTACCCCTTAGGAGATTACAGGCGTGAGTTTATATGTATACATATACTATATACGTTTATTATGCGTAGTAGTACACTTAACATGGAATACTTAATACATCTTCAGTATTGTCATAACATAGTGAATCTTTTCGCTTTCTTTGTAGTTTTATCCCTCGCGATGTTGTTATTATATTTAAAATTTATGGATAACTATCGAAAAAAAAACATTCAACTGAATAAATAAATATAACAGTATTGGGGTTATTTTTTATATCTTGTGATTATTTGGCAAGACTGTTATAAACATGCACTCTTATAAATTTGCCAAACCTTTGTGCAAATCTGGTGTTGGCAGATGGGGTGGGTAGTCTATAAACTCTACGACTCGCTAATCTTCTCCTACAAGAATGAAGGTCGCAGGAATGTGTTGGTCGTCTATTATTTGCAGCAGTTCCTTGCGATTCTTCATTCTCTTTTGTTAACCACTACGTAATGGTCATCAAAAGTATTTGTCAAAGCTATGTAAATGTCAGGCCTCACTATGCTGGAAAATCTTACGTAGATAAAAAAGACAATATTAGAAGAAACCTATATACAAAATTAATTTTATTTAAAGGACAGTAATAATTACTTGTTTTGAATTGTTCATTGTTAATAAAGTTATTATGCCTATTATGTAACTGTGAGTTTTTGTTTCAAGAAGTTATTACTATTCTTATATTATGTATACCCGTACCAACCCGTATTAGGCCAGCGTGGTGGACAAAGGCCTAATCCCTCTCATTAGTAGAAGAGGCCCGTGCCCAGCAGTGGGACAATGATTAGTACTGGGCATGTATTATTTTATATATTATGTCTATACCTCATAATTTTTTAATTTTATCTTTATTTGAAAGATGCACGCCTAAGATTTCAAGACTTGGGTAAACTAATGTTAGTTGGTAACCCCATAGAGTTCATCTGTCCCTTTCGGGTGCACGCATATGCCTCATCTATGGTTGTATATACTATATCTATGGGCCCAAAGCTTCTCTGAGTAATCTGTGCCCCAATGCAACCATGGAAGATTCGAAAACCAGACCACAGACAATACCATAAAATGACATCTATGTTTAATAGAATATGACATATTATGACCAATAAATATTGTCTGCCGGTTGACTGGTGAATGTGTTTTATTCGATAATATTTATAATTGCTATTTTATCAGTTTTCTCCCTCAGCACCTAATTATTTACTTTTAATCATTTTTCGAAATAAGTTTTTTGATACAAAGAAGAAATATTTGGATAATAATGGTAGGCTTTGATCCAGACATCAACAGAGAGGAAGAATGCGACAATATAGGCCTGGGATGTGCATTAGAGCACTTCTCCGAGGTGGAAGAAGTGATGAATATGATAGATAATCTTAGAAATATATATAATACTCCAGCCTTAGAGGTAGAATACGACAAATTGTACGGAATTCTCAAACAGTATTATGAGCAACCACATTTACTCGATCCTCACTTAGACAAGATTTTAGGCAAGTTCCTAAATCTTATCAAGGATAAAGAATCTTCTTTCGAACTGAAACACGCAACATTCAACTACATGTACCAGATTATCAGAGTTCGAGGGTATAAAGTGGTTGTAAGACATCTTCCTCATGAGGTAAATCAATCAAATTTGTTTTTATTATGACGATAACTTTAGATATAATTAATAACTTTATGAATAAGTCAATAATGAATATTTGTATCTTTTCAGGTATCAGATCTACTCACAGTTCTAACATTCCTGGAAGCACAAGATCCAAATGACAAAGAAACATGGCGTAGTAGATTTGTGTTGTTACTATGGCTCTCTATAGTTGTAATAATTCCTTTCCATATGAGTAGACTTGATGGTTTTGCACCAGGTCAACCAGGTATGATATTCTATTAAAATAGCATTTTTGTCGCAACAATCGCCTTTCTTACATGCTATTTTCAACTTTAATGTTATATAAATAAAATTGATTTTGGCTTCTATTTACTCCGTACTACTTTACTTTTTTTATATCCTTTGAGACTCGAGAGATTTTAAATCACAACACAATAATAATTGCTTTTTGTAATTCCAGATGCTGGATCATCTAAAAAACTGACTGTAATGGAAAGGATTTTTAATATTTGCAAAACTTATGCGTTGAGCAAAGATTCATGTGCTGAAGCAAGTGCTTATTTAGCTTCAAAATTTCTTATAAGGTATGTTTTAAATATTTATTAGCTCCCAATACATTAGTAGGATGGGTGTGCCAGTCCTGCAACATGTATTGACTTTAGTATATTTCAAACTTCTGTCCTTTAGGTGTATTTTCCAGGTGAGTATCAGGGACTCCAAGAGACTTTCGGTCTCACAGCACCCAGACCTGACACAAATATTTGTGCTACACAAACATTTGTCCTGGTGTTGGTATCAAACCCATGGCCTCTCTTTTACCACCAGCTATTCACCCACTGCTCTACAGACTGTCAAACATCATGTTGTTATAAATAATAATAATTCTAACCCCATTTTAAACATTGGCACACTGCTGGGCACGGGCCTACTCTACTAATAAGAGTGGTTAGGCCTTAGTCCACTACGCTGGCCTAATGTGGGTCGGTAGACTTCACATGCCTTTGGAATTCTTATGAGAATTCTTAGGTATGCAGATTGCGTCACTATGTTTTTCTTTACCATATATTTCATGTTATATTATGATGATATACATATAAACAAAGAACACTTTAAAACTGCACAGGTTGCTGCAGTCAAAATAAACCTTGAACTAATGAACATGTATTTCTCAACAGATCTGATGTTAAGGAACTTTTCATGGGTGCATTCTTTGAGTGGGCTTGTGATCTACATTCCAATTTACAAGAAGAAGACACCATACACTATGGAGTGTTGGCAGCAGTTGCAGCTGTACTAAAGCATGGGAAAAGAGATGATCTATATCCTTTTGTGCCTAAACTGCTTGAATGGGTCACCAACCAAAATTACAAACAACATAAGGCTATGTTGGTTAGGAAGTATGGTGTAAAGATTGTTCAGAGAATAGGTGAATATTACAAATTAGCTGAATAATATATCGAATTTATAAAAATAAATGCAATATCTTTCTGGATTTACTATTCAACAATATTGCCAATGTCAGATATGTAGTTTGTTGTAATATTCTCAGACCAATGTTAAACTAAGTATAGACTCTAAATAGTAAAGATGCAAAGTATCCTTTCTGGATTATTGTTATTTCTTTCTCAATTAATTCTATAGATATTCCTCTTTCCTTTTATTAAAAACACTAAGGTGGTGTTCATAATATAATACAGTGTAAACTCTATATAGCGACACTGAAGGGACTGTGCATTTTATGGCGTTATAGAGAGTTGTCGTTAAATGGAGAGAAGAAACATCAGAATTAGAAAAATAAAAAGTTTATTTCTGACTATTGTTAGTAGTTATGTGCATAAAAAAGAATGTTATTTGTATAGTCTGTTATTTTTGTCTGACGTCTTTTGCTGCACCAGTAATTTTGTTGTATTTTTTTAGTTATTTTATTAATATCTAGCAATACTGAGGCATCTTGGTTATAAAGGAAATATTTTTCCAATAATTTTGCTGCTTCCAGAGCTTCTTTAATGCTCGGCGGAAGCTCAGGCTCATCCGTCTCATCTTCTTCATCACCTTGTTCTTGATCCTCAGTTTTTCTCACTGAATCCAAAATTTCTTCGTCTGTGAGTGAAGCCGTTGTAAGCAGGCGGTCGTCCACTTCAATGTAGGTTTGAAGATTTACCGTATTTCCTGCCATGTTGAATTGTTGAATCCACTCAGTTAATGGAAGGTCGTCGTCGCTTTCAAACTCAGATTCTGTTTCCACCTCATCACTCGTAGAATTGGTATAGTTGTGGGTGTCACTTCTTCCCAGGCTTTAGATAAAAAATTTACTGCATGCAGCATATTAACAGAAGTTTTACCCTCAGATTCGACTAGCTCCATCAATAATTTCCTTCTGTAGTGACCCTTGAGGCTTTTAATCACACTCTGGTCCATTGGCTGTAAGACACTAGTCGTATTTGGAGGAAGAAATGCCAACTCTATGTTTTGAAGGTTTGATATAAAAGGGTGGGCAGGGCAGTTGTCAACAAGAAGTAAAATTTTTCGTCCCTTTAATTCTGCATCCCACTTTCGCACTTCTTCTTCAAAAAGTTGACTGGTCATCCAAGCTGATTTATTAGCTTTATACGTCACTGGCAATTTTTTGATGTTCTTAAAACAGCGCGGATTTTTCGATTTGCCTATTATTAGTAGCTTTTTTTTCTCTGTGCCATCCATATTAGCAGCCACAAGCACCGTAATACGTTCCTTGGAAAGCTTTCCTCCCACACACTTTTCCCCTTTAAATTTCAGAGTTTTATCTGGAGTCAACTTATAGAAAATTCCTGCTTCATCAGCATTGAAAATGTCACTTGGGGCGTATTTTTCTATGAATTTTGACCACACTCTGTTAATCCAATCATGAGTCACATTTGTATCAACACTTCGTGCTTCCCCACTTATTTTACCATAGTTGATATGATGACGCTGCTTGAATTTTCCGAGCCATCCTTCTGATGCTTTGAAAGAAGTTAAACCAAGTTCAGCAGCAAAATTCTCCGCCTTAGCTTTCACGAGCGGCCCCGAGATAGGCATATTATTCTGGCGCTGTCGATGAAACCATGATAGTACAGCTTTATCCAAATCTTCGTATATAGGTTTCTTTAATTTTTTGGAAGATTTTCCCTCGCCCGCAGCGTGGAGGATTTTTTCTTTATTTTTCCATATTGTGGACACGGTAGAGCGACTAAATCCAAAGCGTTTGCCAACATCACTTATCTTCTCTCCCGTTTCTATTGCGCGTATCAGTAAAACTTTTTCGTCAATACACAGTGATTTTCTTTTAGTAGCCATGTTTACAGTTTGCAAGTTTGTGAGCAACTAAGAATATGATAAGGTATAGATAATCCATGACTCCTAGTTATGAATCATGGTCAATAACAGTCTACACGTGCAAGCAATCCCAATTTGTAAACAAAAGAATGAATTTCTTAGAAAGTTCGGTATGCATGATGCCGACAGTCGAGTTTATTGCGGGCTAGGATAATAAAGCGACAATAGATCGTACACAGCTGCGCAGTTTTTACTAATTTTAGCAACTTAATTGTTGTCGTTATTGAGAGTGGGTGTAATGCTATATAGAGTGAAACATTGTATGAAAAACAAGCTAAACCAACCAAAGCCAATTGATTTCGACGCTTAAGAGAGTTTGTCGTTAAATAGAGTGACGTTACATGGAGTTTACACTGTATATCCCACATCTGAAACATTATTGAGCAAATGTATGAAGTAAAGAATGATCTCTTTCCAGGATTAACATTCCTTCGTCCGCGCGTGGCGTCGTGGCGGTACACGCAAGGTTCACGGTCTTTAGCCGTGACTCTAGGTGGAGTTGCAGCCGCTGGTGACACTGAACCTATAACATCCCCCCCAGATGATGATGACCAGGACATACCACAAGAGGTAACAACTTTGATGTATTCATGTCTCTACAGTTTCAAAATACATGTACAGCAATTTCAGATACTTAGGCCCGATTTGACCAAATAGGAATTATTTGATCCAAGTTTACAATATAACAGACTGAAGTGATGCAGTGACCCCACTCTCATGGAGAGATTCATCAGTATGGAATGAGGCACCTGACTGTAAGGTGCCCATCCAAGCTACTACCATATTTGACCTAGACATGAATGTCAGCCAATGCCCTGGCCTATTGTTTTGTGACAGATTGCCATGAAGCAGAACATAAATAAAAATTTTAAAATCATTAGATGCTATGGAATAAGAAGTCAATTTTAATTTATACTATTTACTACACTTTTATTAAACTGACTAATGACCAGCCCACAAAATCGACGAAGATACAGCTTGCTTTTTTTTATATCATAGTCCGACAAACGAGCCAGTGGGTCACCTGATGTTAAGTGATCTCCACAGCCCATGAACATCCACAACACAAAAAGTGTCATGTATGCGCTGTCGGCCTTAAGAATCTGGGCCTCCGGATATCTCGCTTACCATACGAAACGCGACAGTGAACTATCACTTTACGTTGGTTTTCTGTGAGACAGTGGTACTACCCCGGACTAGCCGGCCCATTCATGCTGTAGACAAATATGTCTACAGTGTGGCTCTACCACTTTTTTGCTGTGTCTTTTTCTACCCTGAGTGAATTTCTTGAATCTTAAATATCCAATACTAGCCCTCATTCCTTTTCTCGAAGGTTGGCACACCCATGATTCTTCTAGTATTATGTTTCTGGGCTGTAGTGATCACTTACCATCAGATGACCCAGTTACTTGTCTGCTGGCGTCTAAAAATGACAACCAAATATATTTTGTGAACTCAACTTTATTTTTATCCTGGCATGGCCAAGAGGCCAAACTGCACCTGATGGTCAGCGCAATTAGAGTATCGAGTAGCGAGAGACAATCTTTCGCTCGCTACTCAACACGATCACGCTGGCCTGCTTCTTCACACTATGCCATGGGCAAGAAGGTGAAGAAGCGGTCGAGGGTCTAGACTGCATACATAGAAATACATATTTATTTCCTTTTTCTTTTTCTGGTTCATCTCTGGATCTAGTAATGTCCTATTTATCGGGTCGGGAACAAAAAGTATCTATAGATGGCGTCACTTCAATAGGATCTACAGTAAAAATAGGAGATCCACAGGGTTCCATTCTGGGCCCTTTTTTGTTTTTAATATATATAAATGACCTTCCTTATATGGTAGAGAAGGTTTCAAACATTGTTTTATTTGCTGACGACACATCTTTATTATTTAAAGTAAATCGTAAGGATAAAGACCTAGTTACGCCTAATAATGTTCTAAAATTAATTTCAAATTGGTTTTCTGCTAATAATCTTTACTCAATTCAGAAAAAACGAAATGCATTCGATTTGCATTACCTAATGTACCAAATATAAATTCGTGCCTGGAACTAAACAGAGAAACATTAGACTTAGTCTCTTCAACAGTTTTTTTAGGAATAACTCTAGATAGTAAATTTCAATGGGGTCCTCAAATAGAAAGGTTATCCGTTAAATTAAGTGCTGCGGTTTTTGCAGTTCGGAAAATAAAACGTTTAACTGATGTTTCAACGGCTAGGTTGGTATATTTCGCATACTTCCACAGTATTATGTCTTATGGCATTCTATTGTGGGGATCAGCTGCTGATATAAACACCATATTTATATTACAAAAAAGAGCAGTCCGAGCTATTTACGACCTGGGTAGTCGGGATTCCTTACGATCTATATTCAAGGAGAGTAATATATTAACTGTGCCGTCTGAATACATCTATCAAAACATTATATACGTTCGCAAAAACATAACTAAATTCAATAAAAATAGTGAAATTCATAACATTAACACCAGAAATAAAGACAAACTTACCGTACCCACCTTAAGAGTGGTGAGATCTAAAAAGTATTTTATGTGTTAAATTCTATAACAAAATCCCCAATAACGTGGTTGATATGCCCGATAAAATGTTTAAGACTCACACTAAACGTGTTCTTATGGACAGGGGCTATTATAATGTTCAACAATATCTAGAGGATAGGGATGTCTGGTATTCGGTTCCTTTCTGCACACTGCGACCTGGCGCCCTGTAGCTTACACAATGTTAGTTGTAGAAATAAAATAAAATATTAACTAAATTTATAAAATATTAATAAATTACATGTCGTAATATTGAATACACTTAAAATATAAAAAATAATAAACTATGACGACCGATCGCGTATAAAATATAAAACAATAAATTGGCAATTAATATGTGACAGGTCATCTACTAGAAATAATGAACCGGACCAAAAACAAGCCCGCTGAGTTTGATTCGCTGGATTGTCTCAGGACTGGGTCGCGCCGCGTAATATCCAGCGGTAATATAAGCCCGCTGAGTTTGTTTCGCCGGGTCTTCTCAGGCTGGGTCGCGTTTGGATCCGGTGGTAGATTTTAAAACGTGCGACGTCTCGGAAATACCCGTGGTCCATATAAAACCCATTTAAAAATATGTATATTTGACTGGTATTTCTTTGAATAACATTAAAAATAAAAATTATAAACACCTTATAAATGAATAAATTGATTGCTAGTGTATTGATGATGCTATGTATGCTATGTATGCTATGTATACATAAGCTGATATCCTTTTCTTAAATTTCTTTACTTTTTTTTAATGTACTGACTTGTCATAAGAGCTATGTAATTGCCTACATGATCAATAAACGATTTCATTTCATTTTTAGGTTGAAGACGTTGTTGAACTGTTACTGTGTTCACTTCGCGATGACGACACAGTGGTGCGGTGGTCTGCGGCAAAGGGGATTGGTCGCATTGGAGCAAGGTTGCCCGCCGTCGCCGCTGCGGATGTGTGCGAATGTGTTCTGGGTCTGTTCGCTGAAAACGAACGGGAGACTGCCTGGCATGGCGGCTGTATGGCGCTCGCTGAATTAGGTAAACACACCAATTACTATACAGAAAAATATGTCATGGTTTTTCCTGTATTATATTTATAAGGGCAACATATTATTCATACACTTCCAGAATAACAATTATTATTTAACAATTTATTTGTTACTCTGTAGCATGATTCTAGAAGTCCGCCTTTACACATGTTGTGTGTATGAAGTTTTAAATAAATAAATAAAGTAAAGCACTTCTTTTAAAATGTTGTTCGGACTGTAAGAAACTGTTAAACGTGATCATGTAGTGTGATGGTAGTATATGTTTGTGTGTCTTCGGTACCAGCTCGGCGCGGTCTGCTGTCCCCGCGGCAGGTGTGTGCGGGCGTGCAGCGTGTGGTGTGTGCACTGCGCCGGGACGAGCCGCGCGCGGCGTGCGGCGCGGGGGGCGGGGGCAGGGCCGCGCGCGACGCCGCCTGCCACGCCGCCTGGGCGTTTGCACGAGCGTACGACGCGCACGCACTCGCGCCGTACGCACACGCGCTCGCTAATGCGCTCATTGCCACGGCCTGCTTCGATCGGGAGGTGAGTGACGAATGCATACCAACTAACCAACCATACACATCGAAATCTATACACAGTATAAAATGAAGTCGCCCCCCTGTTTATCCACTAACTCCTTCTAAACTGTGCAGCGAATTTTGAGACGGTTTGCAACATAGTTTTAGTTTTTAGTTTTTTTTTATATTTTTGAAATATTTCAAAAATCTAAAAAAATTGATTTTAGATTTCGTATGTGTAAATAATAAAAGTATTTCGGAACAAAGTCGTAAAAAAATGTACTTCCATGGCTTACGTAGGCTAAGCCATCAATAAGACATACAAAAAACCACAAGAAAATAGTATTTTTAAATTTATCAACTAAATTTTTGTTCCTATTAAGTAGTTCGAAATTTTTAAATCTAATTTGCACACTTGCGATACCGGACTGGGTCGCTAGTATTATCTAAATAGACACTGCCACCACTACAATCTGCATCAAACCTTCAGATGCCTCCATGGATTGTATACCACACGCGGGTGGAGCCGCGGGCAACATCTGATAATGATACTAGCCCTTTATTAAACACTGTCCCACTACTGGGCACGGGCCCCCTCTATTAATGAGAGGGGTTAGGCCGTAGTCCACCACGCTGGCCTAATGAGGGTTGGTAGACTTCACATACCTTCGAAATTCTTATAAGAATTCTTAGGTATGCAGGTTTCCTCACGATGTTTTCCTTCATCGTTAAAGCAAGCGATAATTAACATTTACATACATACATATACACTCACGCCTGTAATCCCCGAAGGGGTAGGCAGAGGTGTAACAAGTACACCCACTTTTCGCCGAATTTCGGTCCCATAATCAAGCCTATCGCCATACCGGGCACAGATTCCAGACTCCGGACTAATACTGAGGAATTTCTAGATAGAAAAACCAAATATCACTTTACCCGACCCGGGGATCGAACCCGAGACCTCAGCACAGCAGTCGTAACGCATGCGCAATTACAACTGCGCCACCGAGGCAGTCGAGGCAATAATTAACATTTAATACACACATAACTTAAGAAAAGTCAGAGGTGTATGCCATGATTTCGAACATACGACTTTCGTCTTGACAGTCCGTACCGCAACCAACTAGGCTATCGCTGCTGTTGTGGCGACGTCTAGTAAAACATAAATATATTGATTTGTTACCGTAGATAAACTGCCGTCGAGCTGCGTCTGCCGCGTACCAGGAGAACGTCGGTCGGCACGGGATGTTCCCTCACGGCATCGACATACTCACCACGGCAGACTTCCAGTCCGTAGGGCCGAGGAACAACGCCTATCTCATTATTGCACCTGAGGTATGTATTATTCTTAACACACCAACGCTTATTTTCTGGTATTAAATTTAAATAGATGACGCATATATTGCATTCTATTATGAAAATACAATGCCTCGGTGGCGCAGTTGTAATTGCGCATGCGTTACGACTGCTGTGCTGTAGAAATTCTGAGTATTAGCCCGGAGTCTGGGATTTGTGCCCGGTATGACAATAGGCTCGCCCCTTATCACATTATGGGACCGAAATAAATTCGGCGAAAAGTGGGTGTACTGGTTGCACCTCTGCCTACCCCTTCGGGAATTACAGGCGTGAGTGTATATGTATGTATGTATTATGAAAATGTAGCATGCCACATTTTTGTACCACCACATACACTACATTTTGTTTGTTGACGAGAAACACCTTTATATACTTTTTGAAGATTAAAAAATTTTTAGAACACTACAGCATTTTTGTTCGGCTGATGCCTCGCTTCACGACATAGAGAGCAAATCAAATCAGAATGAAACTCGTGCTAATAACTTTAACCAGGATTTAGTTTAAATTTCGCACATTACGTATGTACACTTGCGGAATCTATTAAATCTATGTCTATGGATTTCTAGACAAAATTACATGTTAAAAATACCATAAATTATTTACTTCTTATTTATTGTATTTTCTTATTCTCGTCATTGTTTAATATAGGTCGCAAAATATCCAGAATATACTCAACCTCTCATCGATCATCTCGTAGAACTAAAGGTGGAACATTGGGACTACGCTATTCGTGAAATTGCTGCAAAAGCGTTGAACAAATTGACTGACAAAGTAAGTTTGTATATTTAAATTCAGTAGAAGAGAATTAGTTATCTTTATTCTTTCATATTTTTATGTATAAATGAGGTCTGTATATGCAAATTCGCATAAATTGTACCAAATTGTAGCTCTTGAAAGTAGCAAAAATAACGTTAAAACACGGTTATGTATCCACAGGTATACAAAAGAAAACACTTAAAAATGCAGTAGAGATGCAAATTCCCTTCGATCTCAAAATTGATAGAAACGAATCCGCTTGAGTCACAACCGATCATTTAACGAATGTCGTTTCAAAAAAACATGGCGAATCTGTTTGTCCTCATTATTAGTTGAGTGTGTATGACTTTTTTGTGTTTTGCTTTATATTTGAGCGCAATAGAAGAAAGTATACTAAGAAACGTTTGAGAAATGAAGAAAATCGTCATTGTCATTATAATACAGTACAAGCAATACACTTAAGTCCAACGCATAATTCAGTCATATAATTTTTAATTAGTAAACCCTCCCACTTTAAAAGTTAGCAATAAAATACATAATAACCTAACCTCTTTTTGTCTCTATAATTGGATACCAGATAAAAAAATATATATTCAATATGACAGGCTGTTGTCATCATTTTATTTGTAATTGTTATTTATAGGTTAGGTGGGGTTATGTATAAATATAGTTTAATTACATTTATACATTTTTAATATTTTATATGTATCCATTTTGAATTGGGAAGTTTTGATTCTTAAGTACAATATGTCTGTGGTAAGTTATTATAGTGGTGTTTGTTTATTTACTTTTATTATTATTATATTTATTGTTTAGCCCCACTAAATATAATGTACAATAATATAATCTTTGAACATAAGGACAAGTAAAGTTATTAATTTTATACCGGTTATTATTAAAGTAACTTTAAAGATACGTGAAGTCTACCAATACGCATTAGGCCAGCGTGGTGGTCTAAGGTCTAACCCCTTTTATAAGGCCCGTGCCCAGCAGTGGGACAATGTGTAATAGCAGGCTGGTATTATTATATATTGTTATTTGCTTCACAATGTTATTGCAATATCAATTTTAGAGAGAATTCGTGCATGCCGATCAAAACTGTTTATTTTCCAGCTCCCTGAATATGTTGCTACAGTGGTCCTGCCGAAACTTGTGGCTAAGACTGAATCCATAGATCTCAACGTGCGACATGGCGCGATACTTGCTATAGGCGAAACTATGTATGCGTTATCCCAAACTACATTGCCAAATGGTAAGTTATGTTTCATTTATATTTAGGTTTTGTGGGTCATTATATCTAGATGTTTGTCACGTTACTACTGTAGTCACGTTTATCAACATGTAAAGCCTTTTTTTGTTTCTTTTTATTTTATTTTATTAGGATCTCCAACGAAGAATACACTTAACGTGTTTAATCATTGTACTATTGCAATTTGTGACTTGTGCTTCCTCGATTATAGGAGACCACATCATGCAGAAGTACATCACAAACGACAAACAAAAAAAAAACAAAACAAACTTAAAAATCATAAAAAAAACGTATGAAATTAATTAATTGGTAAAGGTAAAACTAAATGAAATAAATTATTGAATTGTCGAATTATTGAATAGATTATTGAATATAAAACAAAACAAAATAAGCCAAGTAACAAGTCAAACATTCCCATAATTATAAATTTATATAATAATAACAATACAATTAAAATTAAATTAAATAAAAAAGAAAAAAAACCTTTAAGGTACGTCAACACTCACAAGGTCACTAGTTATTTGTGTGAATATTAAGTATTTGAATTCAGCTAGGGTATTGGAGAAAATGTCTATGTCCGTCGAAGAGCTAGCCATGGCATTCTATTTCTGGGTAATTCTAGCAATTGGAGAGTGCTTACCTAAGTTTGTTCGGAAACGCGGTGTTTTAAGTACTAGCTTGGTGTGTCTCAGTATCCAGACAAACCTAAATAAGGTTTGTGATACTATGCTGATGTATATCTTATATGTTTTAAATAAGTAAATAAATAAATAAAAAAGTATTGGTCTAGGATAACGTGGGATTCTGGGAGGCACATTCATGTTTTACTAAGAACATCTGGACAATCAATACCGTTATTGTAATTTGTGCAGAAATGTAAAGTCGGATGCAGTACGGCGAGTTTCTAGAGATTATGTCTCTGTCTTTAAAATATTTTAGTTTGTCCTGGTATGTACTAGAATTCCGAACTTGATATCGAAAAGCAACGTGTCGAAGTAATCTCATTTGTACTCTTTCGATTCGATTTACATGTACTTGGTATGCAGGATTCCAAACTGTGCTAAAATTTGAAACTGTGCGAATTTTAAAACTCTTTTGACGATCGTAACACAAATCCAAGTGCCCGGTATGCAGCATTGAGGATTCTATGCCATGGTTGTTGGTATTGTTTAATCCTCTGTTGTATATTGTGCAGGTGAGAAGGCGGACTCGTTGCTAAGTTCGGAGTCGTCCGCGGAGTCATGTGCGCCAGTGCGGTCGGTGCGGTCGCTTGTTGGCGCGATGCGTGCGCGGCAACAGTTCCGCGGGCTGGGCGGCGAGCTGATGCGCCAGGCGTGCTGCCACACCATCGCCGCGCTCGCACTAGCCGCCGCACCCTACCACGGAGACCCTACTATCGGTATACCCTACTATCGGTATTATACAGACTCATATAAACACTTACACACACATTTCTTTAAAGGAGATCGGCAGATTTGGAACAGCATGAACAATATATTCTTATTAACCAAAAAATCACTTGTATTTTTTAGACTTTCTTTCTCATTTTTATTTCATTCTACACCGATGCAATCAGATTTAGAAGAAATATAACGATAACACAAAAATATTTCTACCATTTTTTATTGTAAATGATCGTGGGGTTGTTAATATAGCTTTTGTAAATATTGTATCGATTTGCAAATTAAACTAATATCGATAATCGATATTCTTTCAATTTTTGTTAAGCGACATTGAATGTTGGCAAACACTATAGAAGCATAAACATTGCAATTACATTAGAAAGGCATTTGTTCAAACATTTATTAATCAAAAGAGAATCCACTAAAATAAAATGACTCGGGTGGTTCATCGATTTTATTATTGCAATATTGATCGAATGATAATTGACACTTCAAGTTTTTAACAGCTGTCCATTTTTAATCTCTAGCTTGCTACTAATACTTAATCTGTGGAATGTGATTTGTCGCGAGAGCAATGTGTTTTCGATTTGTGGTGCCGGTTATTTTGTGTTTATACTTTACGACGACCCTTGGCTATTATAACGGATTAATTATTTCTATTGGCGGATATACTTCATAAAAGGAAGCATCTTGAAAGGTGATTAGTGGTACGGTAAGGTAAGGTACATCGTTATTTATAATTATAATCATTAAGGAGATCATATCTGATGAAAATCATAGTCATTGAAGATGGTAGAAAATAGTAGATTATGTATACATTTAAGTTGATAAAACTTTGAAACCCTATGACCTGGCTCAAAAATACTTTATCGTAGTTAAATTGTGGCATATCCTTAAAAACCATACCCCATTTGTGTTCACCACCTAGCCCAGTTTACATAGGAAACCTGCGGATCTCCTTTAGTTGAATCACATTTTATACATATAGTTCGCGACAGGTCGACATGGCAATCGGGGTATGAGGCGAGGCTCGGGGGAGGGGTCACCCCGCATACCCGCACATCGCCCGCGCCGGCCTAGTCGTAACGCTGCCCGACGCACGAGTTCGCATCGACCGCGTTTATCGATATCGATCTCGCTCACATTGTTCTTTGTGGTTGTGCATTAAAATGACTTCGGTCGCTTCCTCGTCACGTGTTAAAACAAAAAACCAATAATTAATTCTTAAGCACGAGAACTGATCTGAAAAGTATTAGAAAATTGTGACATTAAACGAAAAGATAATTATTATAATTACCCTGTCAATCAGACATTGGATATAGCTGAGTTTTACACCGGCTTTTTAGAACTTTGCCCAGAATACAATACGAACCGAAATTAGCAGGACCCAATAAACAATTAAAATCGCCCATAATTGATATTGATAGTTATGAATAAAATATTATTATAAAATATGCTACTTACTTAACCTTATTTAAATAATTTTTGTCTTATTTTCTTGCATTGCAATAAAATATAAATATAAAATATCGATATAAAGTACCTGCTACATTTTGCCACATCACTTGAAAATTGCCATGTCGAGCTGTCGCTTACTATACATGGATACATACATGGATATTTTATACATACATATATACATGGATGGTCGAATATTATTTATAGAAACTAAGAAAATATTTTTTTTCTGTTTTTTTTATTTTGAAACTGGTCCATGATATCTTACGTAAAACTAAATAAAACATGTACACAATAGTACTGTGTCTATTATGAAAAAAAACTTTAGTGCTGCAACTTCAAAGGCGCCGCACATCACCGTAAACGCGTGGGTCGTTGACCCCATCAGCTTATTTTTATTATTAGTATTATGTAAAATTATATATTTATATAACTTAAATGACTGAATAATTAAAATTAGTTTCCACTTAATATTGAGACTATAGTCATAGTTCTTTGGAAGTAAAGTACAGGATGAAAGCTGCTACTAGACAATTTTAATGTAATTTTTTTATTTAACTTCGACACAATTATTAATCTATTTTTTTAATCTTTGCAGACGAGTGGCTCGCTCTCATTGAAGAATGTTTGTCTCACGAAGTACAAGCCATAAGGGAGAAAGCCATACATGCTCTGCCACTAGTTTTCGATCAGTATTTACGAGACGATAATTTGAAGTATGGAAATATAACGGCCAAAGAGAAACGAAAGCAATTAGTTGAGAAATATTGTGAACAATTGAGTAACACGGGAGTTAACGGACTGTTTCTACGAATGGGATATGCTCGTGCTGTTGGTAATGAATTATTAAGAATACTATATATAGCATATTATTACAAATTTAAAATATATATTAGCTATGTGAATATATCATGTATTGTGAATTCGTAGCATACATGTCTAGCTTGTGGATCGAAACGTGATGTTAGATAGTCTGTTACCTTCTACAATAAATAGTGTATACAATGGCGCAGTAGGCGAGTAACCAGCTGTGAAACGAAAGGCAGTGGGTTCGATTCCCACACCGGGACAAATGTTTGTGTCTGGGGTCATCATGTTGTGAGACTGTGCGTCTCTCGTATTCCCTGATACCCACGACACAAGACTCGTATCTTCGTGTGGGGTCGGGGCTATGTGTGTGACTGTTGGGTGTTATTTATTATTAAATGCAAAAATAATTTATCTAATATTACTGGTAGTTCCAGATATTATCAGATTGACATTATAAGTATAGATTTACTCATTTGTTTTATAAGATACTAGCAGGCCCGGCAGACGTCGTTCTGCCCGTAAAAGCAGCGCCACACCGACTGCAGCGCCATCTGCCGGGCTGATTTGTGAATCTAAACCATCCAGGGCGCCACCCAAACGCATACAAAAAAAAAACATTCAAATCGGTCCAGCCGTTTAGGAGGAGTTCAGTGACATACACACATACAGTAGATTTTTATATATAACTAGATGTTGCTCGCGGCTCCGCCCGCGTGGAGGTTATTTTTGTAAGAAAAGGTGTACAATCCAGAAACCTGTAAATTCAACAGTGTTTCTCTACAACATTATGCATGTATCATAGATATAAACCTTCCTCTTGAATCACTCTATCTACATATTAAAAAAGCGCTTCAAAATCCGTTGCGTAGTTTTGAAGATTTAAGCATACATAGGGACGGACAGCGACAGCGACTTTGTTTTATACTATGTAGTGCAGATAATATTTTTTTTTTCACAGGATCCCTCCCCAAGTTTGTATTATCGGAACACTTGGCCACAGTGATCCAATCGCTTATCGACTGCACTAAAGTGACCGAAGCCACTCAGAAATGGGCGGAGGCTCGTCGCGACGCGGTTGTAGGCTTGACAGAAGTGTGCCAAACTCTAGGCATTGTCGATGGCGTGGAGAAATATGTGGGGGAGATAGTAGAAGCACTACTTCAATGTCTGTCGGAGTACACTATTGATATGAGAGGTGATATCGGCGCCTGGGTACGAGAGGCTAGCATGTCTGGTAATTTATTTTATAATAATAATAGCTCTGTATTAAACATTGTCCTATTGCTGGGCACGGGCCTCCTCTACTAATGGGAAGGGTCAGGCCTTAGTCCACCACGCTGGCCTAATGCGGGTTGGTAGATTTCACACACCTTCGAAATTCGTATAAGAATTCTCAGGTATGCAGGTTTCCTCACGATATTTTCTTTCACCGTTAAAGCAAGCGATAATTAACATTTAATACACACATAACTGTAGAAAAGTCAGAGGTGAAGTGTGTATTGATTACATTATTTCTATGTAACATTTCCCGGGGCAGTGTTACGACTAAGGTTTTTTTAAGGGGTTTCCCCCATTCCCATTCATCGGGTTTCACTCTCAATGTGGAATAACTAAGTGTCTTAAGTATGGGTATCCGCTGTGATCTTAATCTAAAGAGTCACCTTGAGAGTGTAATATCCGCCATTTTACGCAGGGTCCGAATTCTGAACAGAGTGCGGCAGTTTTTCGCGCTTGATCAGCTACAACTATGAATGAAATACTGCTCACACCTCTGGGACCTACTCGATGCCTTGGATGGACTGAATACCTTAGAGTCACTATCCACAATTGAACAAGAATTGTTTAATCTTATCCCATGCGATCCCGTCTAGAACTGTAGAACCACGCGTACTGTCTTGCGGAGTCACAGCTTCGTGGTGTCTACTACCCTGGCTCGAACCAAGAGCAGAGCAAATTCGTGCCGCACCATCAAGCTGTGGAATAGTTTGCCAGCTACCGTGTTCCCTCCTCCTATTATCCAGGGTCCTTAAGCATACCGTGAAGAAGCTACACAGCAGACTTGCCATGATTGCCTCGAGTAAGGAGGGAGAGTTGTTCCTCGCTCCGTGAGTCTACCTGGTCGGCAAATCAAATCATTTATTTAGTAAATTAGGCCACTATGGGTATTTTTTACAATTACGGATTATATTAAAATCTACCGATGGTTCGGAGATGCCTACTGATCTGTGAAGAAGCACCAAGAAACTCAGCCTTAGGTGTTTTGTAGACACTGCGCAGGATACTTGATATTCATATCCGTCCGGGTAGCGACCACCGTACACAGGGTGTAAAACAGTAAAGTGTACATTCGGTTTTTGTCGGGGGTACGATGTTTGGCCGTTTTGCGGCCTTCTGAATACTCTGACACTAAACCCTCCACTGCTTCTACACCTTCTTGCCCATGGCGTAGTGTGAAGAAGCAGGCCGGCATGATTATGTTGAGTAGCGGGGGATAAATTGTCTTTCACTACTCCATACTCTAATTGGACGGCACTGCGCATACCATCAGGTGGAGTGCGGTCACTTTGCCGTGTCAGGATAAAAAAAAAAGCTTCACAGCAGGCCGGCATAATTATGTTGCGTAGCGGGGATAGTTTGTCTCTAATCTTGATATTTTAACTAAAAATACTGGTCAGGTGCAGCGTGGTGAGTGGATGCAGGCTAGTGGATGATGTGTGTTTGTTTGCAGGTCTGCTGTCGCTGTGCCGTGCGTGTGCGGTGCAGGCGCCGCAGTTGAACAGCGCGCGCGTGGTGCGTCTGGTCGCGTGCGGCGTGGCGCAGCAGGCCGTGGAGAAGATCGACCGCACCAGGGCGCACGCCGGCAGGATATTCACATCGCTCATATACAAGTCAGTGGATATAAATGTTTGTTTTAATATTCACCGCCTGTGTGTGGCTGCCTCGGTGGCGGTTTTTTATAATGCAATATAAGAATCTCAATTTCATCTACTTTTAATTGTGTTATCATCATGAAACTAAGCAATCCTATGTCCTTTTTATAACCACATGCCCGTAAGTGTACCGTCGACCTAGTCTAGACTAGTCTGCTCCCCAACCTACTTACGTAAATTTACGTAATTCCGTAATGTTTTTTTTTATTTCGGCGCGGCAAAGTGACCACACTGCACCTGATGGTAAGCGCAGTGCCGTCCAGATAGAGTATCAAGTAGCGAGAGACAGTCTATCCCTCGCTACTCAACACAATCATGCCGGCCTGCTGTTTAGCTTCTTCACTTTACGCCTAAAGGACCATAGGAAGGAAGAAACACGGTTGTAATTGCGCATGCGTTACGATTGTTGTGCTAAGGTCTCGGGTTCGATCCCCGGGTCGGGTAAAGTGATATTGGTTTTTCTATCTAGAAATTCTCAATATTAGCCCGGAGTCTGGAATCTGTACCCGGTATGGCGATAGGCTCGCCCCCTAACACATTATGGGACCAAAATTCGGCGAAAAGTGGGTGTACTGGTTTGCACTTCTGCCTATCCCATCGGGGATTATAGGCGTGTGTATATATATGTTTTAATATTCACCTATAACCTATTTCACCTATAACAACCAACTTTGAAAAAGGCATAAATTCTAAATTCCAATATTAATACAAATTATTAAAATCAGAGCAATTCGATTGAAAAGCCATATTATACAAATATTCAAACTGGACAACAACTGACAAATGTGACAATTTGTTCTAGCGACCCTCCCATCACGAACATTCCCCACCATGAAGCGTTGAAACGCATCATACCCTCTGAGGAAGTGGAACTAAAACCCCAAGTGAAAGATCTAGAAGACGACAGTGAACAAAGAGTCACCAGTGAGAACTCCAACGTGGTGCTATGGTTGTTCCCCGGACACACGATGCCCAGATTTGTGCAGTTGCTAACTTATGATGAATATAGATACAGTGTCATTAAAGGATTGGTCGTCAGTGCTGGGGAGTTGACTGAGAGTTTGGTGAGTCAATTTTTTTATATATAGGTTGTCTGGTAGAGATTGCTTTTAATAATAAAATCTTTATTGGGCACAACATGGAATTAAAAATAATATTCTAAACATTGAGTTTAAGCGATAAGACCGCCCATTGTAGGACCATTTAGTAATTAAGTCTTATGTATGCTATGTTATTGTCCTTTTATGGTTATGCAATAAAGATTTGTATTGTATTTAATATTAATAGATTATGCTCGCGGCCCCGCTTTCGGAGGTACATTTTTTATCGTAGCAAAGTGACCACACTGCACCCACTTAACGACTTAAAATAACATAATTAAATTATTTAAAATATTATGTGGAAACCTGCATTGTAAATATCAATGGTATATGAAGTCTACCAATCCGCATTGGGCCAGCATAGTTCTATGGCTTAACCCCTCCCTTTAGTTGAAAGGCCCGTGCCTAGCATTGAGACTGAATACACAGCTGGAATTATATCATCAACATGGACAACCTCAGTGGCGCAGCACGTGAGTAGCCGGCTATGAAACGAAAGGTCGTGGCTTTGACTCCCGTACCGAGACAAATCTTTGTGTGACAGACAGATATTTGCTTCGGGTTTGGGTGTTGTGGGACCGTAATTGAGACCTACGATACAGGTTGGACCTGGTGTGGGGTCAAGACTATGAGTATGACGGTTGGGTTCATTTTTAAAATAATTGTAGAATATTAAATTGTTTGTAAATATATATTTTTTTATTGTAGGTAAAACACACCACACAGTCTCTGTATGCTTATTTGAACAATCTACACGATAACAAGGAAATGTTAAAATCTATTTGTGACACTATTATTCAAGTGTTTGCTGACAATTTGCACGTGAAACGGATAACAGGACCCATGTTTAACTTCTTAGACAGGTTATTGAGTTCAGGTATGTATTGGTTTTACGAATCAACGACCCAAATATACGTTTTATGTTATGTTACATCCAATGCTCAATATATGCTCTATCGTGCATCACACAAAAGGAATATTTAGGACTAGAAGTTTATTTAGGACTTTGGTCTATGATCGGAAAACTATACAGAGTGTTGCAAAAGGAGGGTACTAATGAAAGCACCATGTATAGTCTGTGATGAGAAACCTATTACTGAGGTTAAAAAACGAAAATTATGATTGGAACCTTTCTTGGCATTTTTGTAGAGCGATTTAAAAATTTTATTGTTGCAGTTTTATCAACCGATTATCTAAGCATTAAATATACTTAGGCACTGCAAAAATAGTTTATTAGCATTTATCATTGGCTTTAGGGGTCATGAAACAAACGATTCCATAAAAAAAAACAAATTACAATTACTCAGATAAGGTGTACGGGATTTTCAACTTATCGATATTTTACTAATTTTACCAACTCTATGCGTGGATTTCATTAGTACCCTAAATTTGCAACATCCTGTATAAAATATGATATAACCGACATTCGTAAATATCTTATATTAATAAAATATTCCATTTTCAATATTATAACAGATTATTGATATCATGTTTTTTTAGGTTCAATATCACCAATACTGGATGATCCCGACTCTACATTTGCAATGGACGTGTTGAAATATCTACAGTTGGAGCTTCGAGGTGGAAAGAATATTTACAAACTCTTAGACTCTATAAATGTGTTGTGTCAATTAATTCAGGTAATTGCACATCCGCTTTACTATTAACTTTATATATTTACTTATGTAGTTTTACAGTGTTTTGTATCGCTTTGCTGAATTCTGTTAAATATCAGAGGAAGCAAGACAGCTTGCAGGCTGTCATCATTGTGTTGGGTAGAGAGGGATAGATCGTTTCTTGCTATTTGATACTATAACTGGACGGCACTACGCTTACCACCAGATGCAGGGTGGTCAATTTGCCGTGCCGGAATAAAAAAAAGTATTAATTTTTTTTAAATGCTAACAGTACCGGTTTTACATGAAATTTGTGTTTGAATTTAACTTTTTATTTAACTTTTAACATCCTTTAAAATAGGTAATTATATTCTCAATATTTCTAGTAAATATTTGTATCTAAAATGCGCATCCAGTGTTTAGTTTCCAGTGTTATTGTATATTATGTTATTTGTTTGTTGTCAGGTGGGTGGTGCAGTGTGCAACAAGTCTCTGGGCCAACTGGTGATCTACCTGTGCTACGCGGACCGCTACGTGCGCCGCTGTGCCGCCGCCAGACTCTATGAGGCACTCACTCTCTACGGAGACGTCAGCTGCGTGCCCGACATCAACATCGAACAAGTACGTACACACTGCGTACTTCACACTGCACACTGCGTACTACACACTGCACACTACACACTGCACAATACACAATACTACACTACACTGAACTCTACATACTACTCACTACGGTAAATAGCAGTAGCGGTTAACGATTGGCAGCGGCTCTGCTGTGCCCTGGCATTGCAGAAGTCTATGGGCGGCGGTGACTACTTATCATCAGGTGGCCCGTCTGCTCGTCTGCCTATCGAGGCACTAAAAAAAAACTACAAACTGCCTACAACACACTGCACACTACACACTGCACACTGCAGAAGTACAAGTATTTGTTTGGGTCTGGGTGGTGTGGGATTATTGTTTATATATCATGATACCGACGATACAGATCACCTCGCGTATGACGTATATGTATATGACATCTCTGTGACTGTTAAATGTATTAGACTGATATAGGTGATTTTCTTATATTTATTTTATACGTTAATGCTGACACGCAGTGTTGCCTAATGACGTGTCGTTTTCAGTTACCTGTTATTTTTAATTAACCAAAAAGTAACTTTGTTGTTCACATTTTTTAAAAGTATTTGCTATAAACGTATTATCTGGCGATACAATGAATATTGTTCAAGCGTCAATATTATATTGCATTCTAAAACCAAAAAGGTATTATTATCAAAATCTACTCTTAATGATTATCGACTTCGAAACTCTTCACTGTAGGTAGTCGAACACGCACTTGCACGTGTTTATCTATTAAAGATTTGCTTACATTATGTAGTTAAGAAATTCCGACAACTTATGTCATATACATAACTCATAACATTGGATTGCACAAACTATTTAATAAACATTAACCCTGAACTGAGACGCAGAAAGCGATCACGCTTTGATTACATGCTATTTGATTACTGTATTATCTTGAACTTTGCACTATCCATATAATGTGAAATTGAAAAGTCAAAGTCAAGTTGAAGTAAGTGCTGGTTATTAACAATATCCTAAAATTAAAGGAAGGATCGGTAATATTTTAAGTCTTACCAATGTGCCTATTATAACGCTACAGAAATTGATTGACAGCCTACTTGATCATAGACCGAAGATCTATATAGACGCCGTATGTGTACTATGTGCCTACTTCCTGTGACAGTATTTTGGGAAACTACCTACATTAGTTAGGTAGAAAAAGTGACACACCATGTTTTGTTATCGCCAGGATAGCCGGTCACTACTCATAATTCACTTTGAAAAACTATTTCCTGTCAATAACTGCTACCTATGTATTTTAAAAGCTAGACTATTCTGAGGTGCCTGGCCACCTGATGTCCGGATAGCTGGACACTTAAGTGGTTTATACAAACTACGGAGAATTACCTAAATATTCTTTGACCAATAATTGTTACCTACATATGTATCGATCTAGATCCCTTAATGTTAAAAAATAAAAAACTATAATAAAGTTAATTTCTAAAGCCATGATGACGACGCCTGTAACATATAAGACAATGCGCAGTTTTTGCTATTTTACGTTTGCAGGCGTCATCAAAATTCAACAAACTGTCTTAGATAGTAATTAATTGTACTACAAAGTTTTGATATACACATAACAGCTAGCAAATAAGTAGGGTCGTAAGCTTGTTTGCCACCATAGTGGTATAAAAAACACTATAATGGCTCGTTCTGGCGTGTATATCAGCCAGTATATATTGTTTTAAGCGTTTATTATAATGTTTGCATTTATTAACCGACTTCAAAAATGAAGGAGGCTCTCAATTCGTCGGAATCTTTTTTATCTATGTTCCCCTATTACTTGAATACGCCTGGACCGATTCGAGAAATTCTTTTTTTGTTTAAAAGGGTATACTTCCCAGGTGGTCCCATTGGCACCAAGTCAGGATCTGATGATGGGATCTCAGAAAAATCGAGGGCAACCCTCAAATTTTATAGGGACGCATAATTTGTTTTTTTTTTATTAAAGTCGGTGTACTTTTTTATGAATTAAAAAACTTTTAATTATTTTGCTTGAACAGGTAATGTCAGTCCTCGCTGAAACAGACTGGGAACGTGATGTATCTGAGTTGAGGCCGATACGAAACGAGCTGTGTGATCTCATGGGCATCAAGAGACCAGTCATGAAACAGAAGACGCCATCATAAACACCACGCACACCACGCATCGGAACATTGTGCATTGAGAATTGAAAACATTTCATTTTTCTAACATACGCCAATTTGTATATTATATGAAACTTGAACTAAAATTATGAGACCCATATTTTTTCTTTTTTCATTATTCAGATATTTTCACTTTGAATTTTGTTTTATTCTAAATCGTCGTAAGCACCAAATGACGTCATATATACGGCTCAAAACGTAATGACCTTTGCTATGCAAAAAAATCTGACAACTGACAGATGTGAGTTGTCACAACTCAAATTTCTGTCTTTTGATTGGCGAATTATTGACGTATTGTGAAATTGACATTTAGCAAATGACAATGTATTGTTTTTTAAAATAAATAGTATGGTGAGCATTGATATATAGAAGGGGATAAGCACTTATTTGCCTATATCATTTCTAGTTAAACAAATATGTTGCAAATATGAACTTCACTAATAGAAACATTGCTCTCTCATTCCAACTCGTTGCAATTTACTTATGTCAACAAGAGTACAGTATACGCAATTGTTTAAAATTTTCGGTTGTCAATTTTTGATATGTCATCAAGCTCCACCTTGATGCTCATTTTTCGACATGACGCCATTTTATGAAAACACTTTGCTAAGTAGTTTGACTGTCATTGATGTATCGTGCGAGATTTGTTTTACGATTTCAAGTGAATTGTGCGTGTTTTAAGTAATTTTTGTTGTGGTACAAAAGACAATAAGATCGAAACAAATATGCATCACAATTTGCTGTGGGCGGAGTCGACGCCATTTTAGGGAAAAATTTTGCTTCAGGTCACGTGATCTTGTGTGATATCCCCTTATATATATCAATGATGGTGAGCCAAGAAACTATTTCATTCGACCGTATGTACGTCATCAATCATTTTTCGGTTTTTAATTTTTTTCTTCGAAACTAAAGTATATATTTGAACTGAGAATAGAAAACATAAGAAACGGTATTTTTATTTTACGCTAGTTTAGATTTTGAAATGTTGTCAATTGCTTGTTATATTGCGATATCAAATTATATTTGTATTAATGGGGACTAAGCTGCTTGGTAGGGCCGTTGATATCAGAGACATTATTCTCTGTGTCCCTAAAAACACGTAACGAGGCGCGTTATGTTAACTGCATGTTATTGGCATGTAATGTTCTGCAGACTACAATAACATGCGAATTACATGTGAATTACATGTGAATTACATGTGAATTACATGTGAATTACATGTGAATTACATGTGAATAACATGCAGTTAACGGAACGCACCTAGCTACGCTTTTGTAAGGACTTAGAGAATAATACTCCGGACTATTATCAAAAAATATTGGCAGTAACAATTATTTGAAAAGATTCTGATATAGATATAGGGAAAACCGGGTCGATATTGCTAATTGCATATGATATTGTATTATGCGCGTTAACGTATTTTAATTATCATTCAATGATAATGCTTATTTTATATCTGCTTAATGATAACCGAGTACTGACTTTGGCTAATTAAATTAAACGCGGATAGATCTTTGTTTACGTATCAGTCAATGTTAAGAGATTGTTTTTAGCGATGAAATTATGACTGTATAAAGACTTGAATTTTTTGTATGAATTAATGGATGTGTGAGAAAGCATTTACGTTATTCCATGTACTAACAATATACTTATTTATTTATATTATTGTTTTATTTTACATTTAGCATTCTTTTTGATCCTGGCAAGTCACTGTGATTCTGCACCAGATGGTAGTAATCATAGAGGGCTTATTCGTGTGTATCGATCTAGCGGGGCCCCTCGAGCTAGACCGACAAAACAAGCTTTGCTTGTTCAATCTACCTCACGAATTTATTAACAAGATCCAATATACCTCAACTATTTTGATAGAAATTACAATAAATCGCCTCACTCATCCAGCGGCGCCCTCGGTTGTATTGCGCTCGGAATACATAAAAATAATACTGATCGTATCTTGAGGCAATGTACCTTCCAATTCATGTATTAACTCCAAGGTATCTTTAACAGAACAGGAGAAATTCAGCAAGAAAAAATTGTCTGCCCAGCAGGGCCCTTTGTAATTTGAATTCATACATGCAAAAACAGCACACCACTGTTATGTATTACCAATGTACCTTAGAGTTACCTTCACTATTACATAATTTTTAGCGATTTTTCTACATTTTATTATAAATAAAAAAAAGTTCAAAAAATCTACGGGTATAGCTAGTTATTATAAAGACTTGTAAGTATGTACATACATTGGGTCTTGTTAATAAATTCGTGAGGCACATTGAACAAGCAAAGCATTGCCACTTGTTTTGTCGGTCTAGCTCGAGGGGCCCCGCTAGATCGATACACACAGCTTATTCCCACAGTTCGTTCTTTAGTTCTGTAAAGAATTTCTCCTAGAACTATGTCATGATTTACTGGTGCTTTATTTCTAGTTGTTTTGTTTAGTGAACTAGTTTTTTTAGTGTCGATGAAATAATATATTAAGCAGTATAATGCAGAACAAACAATAAATATAGAAAATCCTTTATTATATAAATTGAAATGACTATATATATTGGGTTTTTCTATCACGAAATACTCAGCATCAGCCCGGTGTCTGGAATTGTGCCCGGTATGACGATGAGTTCGCTCCCAATCATATATTCATGGGTGTCGTCCAAACGTTCTACTTCGAACAGTATACCCACATTTTGTAAAACTTCTTACAGAACAGGAGAGGCCAACCTACGGCTGTTTGAAGGATTATTTGTGGCTCGCGATAAAGTTCCCTTTTAATTTTTGTGCTATTATTTATTACCGTTCCGTGAGTGTCAAAAAGTATTAAATTACTGACTACAAATATAAAAAACTAAGTGCAACGTTGTAACAAATTTCATTTGCGTCCAAGTTGAGAATTAAATACGTGTTTAAATGCGGCTCGAGAAAATTTTCAAATTTTTAAAAATGGCTCGTCTATCAATGAGCTTGCCCATCCCGGTTATAGAATCACCTGTTACACCTTTGCCTACCCCTTCGAGGATGGGTGTGAGTGCGTATCATTTGATATATGTATGGAATGACCGTCACGTATGTATCCGAAGCTTAGAGTATTTGGTTGCCTACTCTAAGATCCGAAGAGGTAAACACAAGCCGGGGCAAAACTAGCGACGCATCTTTATTTATCAATAGGGTTTTTTTTATTGGCCCTCCATAACTTCTATAACTCTTCGTCAAATTTAATGATTCAAACACCATTTTTAACCGACTTCAAAAAAAAGGAGGAGGTTAACAATTCGTCGGAATCTTTTTTTTTATGTATGTTACCCGATTACTCGAAGACGCCTGGACTGATTCGAGAAATTCTTTTTTTGTTTAAAAGGGTATACTTCCCAGGTGGTCCCATTGGCACCAAGTCAGGATCTGATGATGGGATCTCAGAAAAATCAAGGGCAACCCTCAAATTTTGTAGTGACTTTTTATGAATTAAAATACTTTTACTTATAAAGCTCATGTTTGCCGCGATTGCCGAAAAAAGAAAATGAACAGTGCCATCTGTTGATAGTATAATTAACAAATTATTTGTATTAGTAATTTTAGGAAGCGCCCTTTATTGACGTATAAGACTAGTTTTTTCAGTAGATTAAAATAAATGTTTATATTTACTTATGTATTTCTACTTTGTTATATTACGTAACTAACCACTATCGTTGCAAAGTATTCGCACGGGTCAGATGGTTATATTTTTTTCCCATCTATATCCAATCATTGTTATTTTATTTAAATCATTCACGCTTATCAACGTTTGATATAAGTTATTGACATAAAATAAAAACATACTATCGCCCCACGTTCTTTGAAGTAATAAAAAATTAATATGTGATAAAGATTTTATTATATTCTGTGAATAATTAGCACATATCAGTGATAAGGTCGCCTACCTGCGGACCGCGGACATATGTAATGATGCAAGTTTAAAAAGAACATAAATACATGTTATTATGTACAATAATAAATCAACCGTATTTATGCGTGTGCTTTCATCCCAGTATTTGTAGCTGCGTCGGGTCTTGTGGTGCTTCTGCTACAAGATTTGACCAAAATGTACTGTAGCTTTTGAGAACTGTGCCCCTGCAACAAAATTAACTTGCTTATTACATGTAGTTAATAACGATATACAGTGTAAACTCCATGTAACATCACTCTATTTAACGACAAACTCTCTTAAGCGTCGAAATCAATTGGCTTTGGTTGGTTTAGCTTGTTTTTCATACAATGTTTCACTCTATATAGCATTACACCCACTCTCAATAACGACAACAATTAAGTTGCTAAAATCTATTGTCGCTTTATTATCCTAGCCCGCAATAAACTCGACTGTCGGCATCATGCATACCGAACTTTCTAAGAAATTCATTCTTTTGTTTACAAATTGGGATTGCTTGCACGTGTAGACTGTTATTGACCATGATTCATAACTAGGAGTCATGGATTATCTATACCTTATCATATTCTTAGTTGCTCACAAACTTGCAAACTGTAAACATGGCTACTAAAAGAAAATCACTGTGTATTGACGAAAAAGTTTTACTGATACGCGCAATAGAAACGGGAGAGAAGATAAGTGATGTTGGCAAACGCTTTGGATTTAGTCGCTCTACCGTGTCCACAATATGGAAAAATAAAGAAAAAATCCTCCACGCTGCGGGCAAGGGAAAATCTTCCAAAAAATTAAAGAAACCTATATACGAAGATTTGGATAAAGCTGTACTATCATGGTTTCATCGACAGCGCCAGAATAATATGCCTATCTCGGGGCCGCTCGTGAAAGCTAAGGCGGAGAATTTTGCTGCTGAACTTGGTTTAACTTCTTTCAAAGCATCAGAAGGATGGCTCGGAAAATTCAAGCAGCGTCATCATATCAACTATGGTAAAATAAGTGGGGAAGCACGAAGTGTTGATACAAATGTGACTCATGATTGGATTAACAGAGTGTGGTCAAAATTCATAGAAAAATACGCCCCAAGTGACATTTTCAATGCTGATGAAGCAGGAATTTTCTATAAGTTGACTCCAGATAAAACTCTGAAATTTAAAGGGGAAAAGTGTGTGGGAGGAAAGCTTTCCAAGGAACGTATTACGGTGCTTGTGGCTGCTAATATGGATGGCACAGAGAAAAAAAAGCTACTAATAATAGGCAAATCGAAAAATCCGCGCTGTTTTAAGAACATCAAAAAATTGCCAGTGACGTATAAAGCTAATAAATCAGCTTGGATGACCAGTCAACTTTTTGAAGAAGAAGTGCGAAAGTGGGATGCAGAATTAAAGGGACGAAAAATTTTACTTCTTGTTGACAACTGCCCTGCCCACCCTTTTATATCAAACCTTCAAAACATAGAGTTGGCATTTCTTCCTCCAAATACGACTAGTGTCTTACAGCCAATGGACCAGAGTGTGATTAAAAGCCTCAAGGGTCACTACAGAAGGAAATTATTGATGGAGCTAGTCGAATCTGAGGGTAAAACTTCTGTTAATATGCTGCATGCAGTAAATTTTTTATCTAAAGCCTGGGAAGAAGTGACACCCACAACTATACAGCACTCTTTTCGACATGCTGGACTTTGTACCAATTCTACGAGTGATGAGGTGGAAACAGAATCTGAGTTTGAAAGCGACGACGACCTTCCATTAACTGAGTGGATTCAACAATTCAACATGGCAGGAAATACGGTAAATCTTCAAACCTACATTGAAGTGGACGACCGCCTGCTTACAACGGCTTCACTCACAGACGAAGAAATTTTGGATTCAGTGAGAAAAACTGAGGATCAAGAACAAGGTGATGAAGAAGATGAGACGGATGAGCCTGAGCTTCCGCCGAGCATTAAAGAAGCTCTGGAAGCAGCAAAATTATTGGAAAAATATTTCCTTTATAACCAAGATGCCTCAGTATTGCTAGATATTAATAAAATAACTAAAAAAATACAACAAAATTACTGGTGCAGCAAAAGACGTCAGACAAAAATAACAGACTATACTCAATAGCGTTCAAATAACATTCTTTTTTATGCACATAACTACTAACAATAGTCAGAAATAAACTTTTTATTTTTCTAATTCTGATGTTTCTTCTCTCCATTTAACGACAACTCTCTATAACGCCATAAAATGCACAGTCCCTTCAGTGTCGCTATATAGAGTTTACACTGTATAAATAATTAATAGTTTATCCTTTAAATAATTATTATTCTTAAAATAAATAGTATAGGCTGAAACTTGGAGCATAAGAAGTCGCGATAGCAGTAAGATCGATGCTTTCGACTTGTGCTGTTGGAGGAGATTGCTCCGTAATATAGTAAAAGAACTCAACATCAATTCGCGACTCTCTTCAATATGTCAGAAACGAGCCCTAAGTTTCTTCGCAGACATTATGCGGTCGTCAAAGCATTGTCTGGAGAAACAGATCATTGTAGGGCAAATGGAAGGCAGACGTGCTCGAGGAAGGGCACAAGGTAGTCACATACAGTGAGGAAAGCGGTGGGCGGCCGCATGCAACGGGCGGTCCTCACGGCTCAAGACCGCACACAGTGAAGAGTGACGACATGTGGTCGCGATCCTCAGCATTGCGGGAACGAGGAAGAAGAAGAGATACATAGGTATTTATATAAACGGCATTTGTGGGGCTGTCTTCACTATATATTTAATAATAATAATATTCAATTCACTATATATTTAGCGATAGTTATTTTTATTTGCGATTGACGAACTAGCAGGTGGGTCACCTGATGGTAAATAATTACTGTTGTCCATGGTTAATCATAAAATCAAAAAAATCACAGATTTGTTCAGTGGCGGATTTGCAGTCTTGGCCGCCCTAGGCCCCAAGCCATGGGGTAAGTACCAGCCGACCCTTTCTCAGCACCCATCAGATTTAGGAAGATTGTTATCATCAGTGATTTTTACGTCACGATTGGCCGCCCCTAATATCTGGCCGTCCTAGGCCCGGGCCTACTGGGCCTATTCCAGATCAAATCAAATCAAAACTGCCCAAATCCGCCATTGGGTATGTCGCCGCTTTTAAAGGGAAAGAATGGCGGTTGAAAATAGGGTGGAATCTGGCGTTCAAAAATCTCACTCGCCGTATAAAATGCAACAGCAAACTACCACTTCATGTCGCTTTCCTGGGATGCAGTCGTGGGTACGAACGGAAGAGCAGACATATTTATGGATTGGATGAATTTATGGATTTCAGGAGATCCAAATCTATATTAGTGATGAAATAAAAAAGTGCCTTGGTGGCGCAATTGCGCATGCGTTACGACTGATGTGCTGAGGTTTCGGGTTCCATCCCCGGGTCGGGTAAAGTGATATTGGGTTTTTCTATTTAGAAATACTCAGTATCTAATAGTAATCTCTATTCCTTTCCTTTAAGGTCGGCATCGCAATCATTACTGTGATATTGTATTTACGTGTGGGTGGTGAAGGTCAATTGTCATCAGGTGATTTACTAACTGGCTTGGCGAACTTTGTTAAAGAAACAATACTGGCATTGCCATACTCGGCACTTTTCTGAGATGAACCCCTAGAAATACCTAATATAATTATTTATAGGTCTCACAAACCACTAATCTTCACGACATGGCAGCTCATTGATTACGCAACCATGTGTTAGTACGTTGAGTGAAAGGTGTTATAGGGTACGCATGGGTCAACAACCTCATTATCAAGTCCAACTCTAAAATCCATGAAAGGAAACCAAATGCAATTAAACGTTTTGAATTAGACTCTATTAACATTTTTAGTTCAGCATGGCATGCGTTCTTAGATCAAAACAGAACGTGGTCTGTAATTATAATTGCTCAATATGTAACCGCTTTGAAATAATTATATTTAGATGGTGTAAACTGTAATAACTATTTCCGATGACCTCGGCCGTCCATAATTTTAGTGTAGCATCAATTTAAAGAGTTTAGATGTTTCTCAACGGTGTGATAGGTGTACTCGACTTCTTGTCTAGGATTTATCACATTTCTAGTCTTGACTCATAAAATGTAAGTATACGTTTTCTGTCTAGCAGAGACAAGCGGATAGATGGGGTTAGTGAGTCGAAGATTTTCATTGCAGCGAAGGAAAGACAAAGTGACCACACTGCACCTGATGGTAAGCGCAGTGCTATCCAATTAGAGTATCGAGTAGCAAGAGACAATATATCCCCCGATACTCAACACAATCATGCCGGCCTGCTTCTTCACACTACGCCATCCATGGGCATGAAGGTGAAGAAGCGGTCGAGGGTCTAATGTCAAAGTACTCAGAAGGCCGCAAAACGGCTAAACATCGTAGCCCAACTCTAGACCCCCAACAAAAACCGGATGTACACTGGCTGATCCCGGAACGCGACACACTTGCGTGTGCCACTATGGCGGGTTTTACACTCTGTGTACGGTGGTCGCTATCCAGGCGGAAATGAATATCCTACCACCAGAGATCACCATCTCAATTGATATATTCTTACACAAAACTGCCTTTAGATACCTACCTCTAAGAAGCGACATATTGTTATATGTAAACTTACGTAAAATAAACTCCGCCATGCGCATCTGGCGGCGCTCGCCACACAACAACGGCTCTCAATTTTTCCTTTGGGTCAGCGTGTGTGATCGAGGAGCATTCTGGTAGCAATGTCGTATTAGGTGTATTTTCCCACGAGCCTAACCATTGGTTAGTTTCCACAGAACGAGCTTGCAAGAAGAAACCCTTAAACGGCTGCGCTCCTTCTATTGTCACTGGAATTATTTTATTTCCTAAGTATGTCAGTATGAATGAAAACGATAATGAATAGGTACAACACATTAAAATTGCGATAATAGGTAATAAATAATAATATAATAAATAAACCCAAAAGTTACACATATAGTTCTGACCCCACACTAGGTAAAACCTGTATCGTTTATCAAGAACTACGAGGGACTACGGTCCTACAACATCCAGACCCGTAACAAATATCTATCACTCACACAAATATTTGTCTTGGTGCGAGAATCGAACCCACGTCCTCTCATTTCACCGCCGGCTAATCGTCCGCTACGCCATGGAGGCTGTCAATACAAAGTAATGTTTTTTACTTTTGCCTTGGTCTAGTCTACTGGCATTGTAGGTACTTCGGTTTGTTTGTTTTGCATCTTTCATCATATCTTTATCTAAAACCTTCGGTTTGAAAAAATATGCGTCCATAGTGTACATGCTCATCTACATCTCATTATGTTCGGTGGAATACTGTCTGTTGCCACCTATTTTGTAACGTATCTAGGTAGATTGATTAGGTAGGGTAGCTTGACGTTGCGTCCGTGGGAATATAAAAAGGGATAAGTTAGGAAGTACTGTACCTATAAAAGTCTTCCTACAGGAGAAGCGGCCTAGATTTAGAGAGAGTTGCAAGACTACACTGTCATAGCCAACAGAACCCTTATGCCCTATTATAATAAGAAGCAAAATTAGATTTAAATCGCGTATAATCAATATATTGAATCAAATTGACACCAAGACTGATTCTGTCAGGGAATCGATCTGAGACTTTTCAGATTCATCTACTTAGGACTAAGTAATTAAGCAAGGTCTATATTATTAGACTAGCTGTTGCTCGCGGCTCCGCCCGCGTGGAGGTCATGTTTGAGACAAAAAGTATACACTACAAAATAACAATTTTCATGCATTTAACTTCAAAAATGAAGGATTTTCAAACAAACTTTCTTACCCTATTTAACCCCCTTAGGGGTGGAATTTCCAAAAGACCTGAAATATATGTTTTTAATTTTTTACTGTAAGGCCAAATACCAAATTTCATGCGTTTAACTGCAAAAATGACAGATTTTCATACAAACTTTCTTCCCCTATTTTACCCCCTTCGGGGTGGAATTTCCAAAAGTCCTGAAATATATATTTTTAATTTTTAACTAAAAAGCCAAATACCAAATTTCATGCGTTTAACTGCAAAAATGACGGATTTTCATACAAACTATCATCCCCTATTTTACGCCCTTAGGGGTGGTATTTCCAAAAACCCTTCCTTAGTGGATGCCTACGTCATAAAAGGTACCTACTGTCAAAATTTCAAGTCTCTAACCCCAGCCGTTTAGGCTGTGCGTTGATCGATCAGTCAGTCAGTCAGTCAGTCAGTCAGTCAGTCAGTCAGTCAGTCAGTCAGTCAGTCAGTCAGTCAGTCAGTCAGTCAGTCAGTTTCTTCTTTTATATATACAGATTTAGTTTAGTTAAAGTTTATATCGGAGATCCTTTTTATATTATTGATAGTATGTAGCAAGTAAAGCTAAGCGCACATGCGAGTACTGATTCATGTTATGTTTTAGTATGAGTGTAATATGGATGTAGTATTTTTCGAACGACTTTTCTTATATGGTTACAACATTCTATTTCACACGATTTAAACTGAACCGGTTGAACCATGGGTCTCGTGACCTACAATACCATGTGTATCTATTAGGTTTGCACAACCAAACTTACATCCGGTGGTAATATTTATGAATTAACCAATCGCAAACTAATTTATATACAAACTAGCTGTTGATCGCGGCTCTACCCGCGTGGAGGTTATTTTCACACAGTTTTTTTAACATCTTGGGTAACATTATTGGAGTTTTAGTATGGATCCTTATTTTTTTTCTTACAATTAAAATAGCCTATATTAATCAGTGATAATGTAGCATTCAAATAGTAAAGAATTTTTAAAATCGGTCCAGTACTTTTTGAGCCAATTCGTTACAAACATACATAGAAATGTTTCCTCTTTATAATATTAGTATAGATTAATAAATAGTTCATAAATAGCATATTATTTTTTTTTTTCAAAATTAGGTACGGTAATTTATATCAAAGTGCAGGGCTGGATACAAGTTATTTGGTTGGATGGTTTCTCATTTCTCCAAATATAATGATACAGTGTTATAATTAAAGTTATTAAGTATTTTCTATTTCATTTATATTATTGGAATAAAGTTCCTATTTGGGGGTAGTGTGTAAGCATACGTTAAAAAAAAAACATCTTTCACTATTTACTTAATTTGTATGTTCATAAATCCTCAAATGCCCTTTGACTGGATGAGCTGCAAAATAGAATATAATTGTTAAAACACCAACCTGTTACGGGCGAGTTTGGTCCATAAGATGCTGACGAAGCTATTATCCTGTATGGTAAAGTTGAGGGGTATTGTGATCTGTGTTGGCCGTGATTTGGTTGATTAAATCGTTCCTTTACACACGTATCTATTGGCGCTCCATCAGGAAAACTTTGAACACCACAACACAAAACCATCGCCACAAACCATTTAGACATCATTATAACTTTAAATTGAAAGGTAACGGTTAAACAGTTAAAGATCTCGCATTCGACTGTGTACAAAACTGCAACGCACTCACTTTTGTAAGCGGTGATTATAAAGTTCTAGATCTCGAACAAGTTAACTGATGAATTAATATTCGTCAGAGGTTTAGGTGTGCCGAAACAGACGTATCACGTATGTTGCGCAAGTATAATACCGACACTTGTCGATAGATGTACTTTATTGTACCGGGGACTACCCATTTTGGTAACTATTATACAAAAGAAAACCAGTATAAACATGCCCTTAATTTTATTAATAACATTTTTAAGTACAATTTCACAAGTATTATTAGAAACTAACTGTGTTATTACAATTAATTTAGGATCCTAAGGTCCTAACTCTGATAATTAATTATTAATTACAATTTACTAAATAGGTTACACTAAAATATCTAGGTAATTGGTTTATTCATCTAAAATAATTATTTTATCATTGTTTCCTCTATTCGGAAATAACAAATCTGGATCTAAATGCATTATATCAACGTCATTGGTTGCAATATATTGCATTATTTCGTCGAGCATGTCATCACTATATCTACATCTCATATCATCCTTTTCATCAGTTTCATTTGAAATTGTAGCTTCTATTGTATTCTGCTCTATTTCTTGCGGATTATTCTCAATATCTGTATTTATATTTTCTTTATCTACGGTCTGTGCTCGAGCCTCCTTTATATCTTGAAGTTTAGGGTGGTTAGGAAATCGTCTTTCCAGATACTTCGTTTCATACTCATTTAAAGAATTGTTATAAACACTGCTTGAGGGTGAAGATATGCATCTGATCCAATCTTGACATTCTATTGAAACACTGGATGCATTGGTAAAGTTATAATAATCGTCATTTTTATAATTTCTATGTGGAGGAATTGCAGAATCGTTGTCAACGTCGCGGTCGTAACGTTCTAATGAATCATACGCCGCATTACCAAAATCATTTTGAATGGTTTCATACACTGGATCCAGTATTTCAGCCAATCGTTCACTTGCTTGTATTGATATTATTTCTGCAACATGCAGCTTTGGCGTTATTGTAGCATAGCGGTCTTTGTTGTTTTCTTCATTATTAGAAGGTAATCCCGTACTGTAAGTTATTCTCCTTCCAGAATTAGGATCTGAGCTCATACGAGGGTAATGTGAATCTTTTCGAATACGTGACACTACCGCATTTTCAGTTTTCTTATAAGTGGATTTAATTAATATGTGAACCTGAAAAAAATAGATGCATATATTGCAAATATAAGAGAGAAATGAGGTACCTACACACGCACGTGTTACTAGTACACCCACTTTTCGCCGAATTTGTTACGGTCCCATAATGTGATAGGAGGCGAGCCTATCGCGAGCCATACCGGGCACAATTCCAGACTCTGGGCTGATACTGAGTTTTTGTAAGTAGAAAAACCCAATGTCACTTTACCTAACCCGGGGATCGAACCCGAGACCTCAGCACAGCAGTCGTAACGCAAGCGCGATTACAACTACGCCACCGAGGCAGTGAAAGTTAATGTAAACAAAACTATTCTTCATATCTAATTTTTTTTGTTTGATTATTTTGAATATGAACAATGTGTCATTGGTAAATAAATAATAATTGTTCCAAACAAGCGACTTTAATTGTTTTGTAGAATTACGACTACGTAAATGGCATATGATGCTTACCTCTTTGTTAACATAACAATACAGCATAGAAACAATGAATCCTTGCAACCCCTCTACGGTATACGCTACGTAATAATAAATTTGCTCCCAGGTGCAATCTGTGGTACTCGGTCTAATTGCGGTCAGTAAGAATTGTGTTCCAAACAGCGGCATCAGGAATAAAGTGGCTTTTGCTGTACTCCTGGAAATAAATAATAAATAACACCCAACAGTCACACACATAGCGCCGACCCCACTACGAGAAACGCACAGTCCACAACACCCAGACCCCGGATACAAATATCTGTCTGTCACATAAACATTTTTCCCGGTGTGGGAATCGAACCCACGGCCTCTCGTTTCACAGCTGGCTACTCGCCAACTGCGCAACGGAGGCTGTCAAATGGAAGGTAAACAAATGTATGTGGTAAACGAAATCGCTACAGATATGATGTTTATGCACATATGTAGGGTTTTTGTTATAGGGTATGTTTTCATCACTATTTGAATCCCTGTAACTTCTAGTCTCTTAATAAAGCTCTAGGCTATGGGTAGCCGCCTATACGATGGTAAAAACATTAAACGTGTACCTAACTAAGGTCAATCACATCAATTACGAATGAACTAAATATTACTTTCGTAACTTATTTTTATTTTATTGCTGTTTTACACACAGGTTGTGAAAATTGTAAGATAAATTTAATTAATCTACTAGCTGTTACCCGCGGCTCCGCCCGCACCGCCTAGTAGTTATTTTTGAAAGAAAAGTTATAAAATCCATGGAGTCATCTTAAGCTATAACATCTTTCTATATTTTGCTATTCCATAGAAACTGTGCATTTTCCGAAAAATAGTCTATGTCATTTTGTAATCCCAAATCTACAGAGTTAAAACCGGACAGACAGTCAAAAATTTACAAAATTGCAGAATTTTGTTCACAGTCAAAATGAATATTTCACGCAAAATCGGGTAAATTACTCAGATGCACAGACAGACGCTACAGATTAATACATTAGTATAGATATACTTGTACAATATTTAAAAATGTAATTGTACTTGCCCTAATTTTGATTTCCGCTGGCAAGACACGATGGTCTCTTTATGTAAAATTTATAATACTCTATAGATAACACATATTTTGTGTATAATTTACTATATCACGTTAGGGATGTACCTACTAAAACAGTAAGAATTCACTTGTATAGAGTTTATGGGTGATTAGAACTTAGTTGTATGTGTACGTCGAATAGCTCTTTTTATTTATTTAAATATTATATTACAATAATATGCACATTTATGTATGCATTTATATAAAAGATACATTATGATTTGTATACTTCATTTTTAACAGTAATACCTAGGATTATATCAGCGATAGCCTAGTTGGTTGCGGTACGGACTGCCAAGACGAAAGTCGTATGTTCGCAACCCAAGTGGCACACACCTCTGACTTTTCTAAAGTTATGAGTGTATTAAATGTTAATTATCGCTTGCTTTAACGGTGAAGGAAAACATCGTGAGGAAACCTGCATACCTGAGAATTCTTATAAGAATTTCGAAGGTATGTGAAGTCTACCAACACGCATTAGGCCCGCATTACGAGGCCCGTGCCCAGCAGTGGGACAATTAGATATTACATAGCGTTCGAAAATTCCCATTTCTTTCATAGTTTTATAGGATATAATTTCAAATACCCAGTATAAAATAAAAATAAAGAACAGTATATATAAATATTGTGTTAAAAATTAAATAAAGTACATACTTACGAAAGGTTTCTACGGAAACTAATATTATTAACTACTTCTAGTTACTAAATATAGATTTTATGCTAAAGATAATTAGCATAGCTCATAGAATTAGATGTTTGATAAATACATATATCTAAGCTGATGAACAAATAAACAAAAAAAAATTAAGAATTTAAAAAAAAACCACAGAATAGAGCATAACTACTTGAGTAAGTTTGCTTATTTTTCTGATTTCTGTAGTTTTTGAGAATAACTCTCGATATAAGTACATCTAAGCGCTTCATTTTAATGAAATGTAATATTTTACATAGCCCATGTAGGATCTTAATATTATTAATATCTTGTATCGGAACTGCATCCATGCGCTTGCGCTCGTATTAGTTCAATATATAGATAAGTTAAAAAATCATACAAAACGACAATAAAAAAATATTATGTCAGTATATTTGTGGTACCAGTTTATATCAGTTCTATTGACATTAAAAGCAACATTAATGTAAACAACAAAACTTTATCTATATACATAATTTGTGGATGTAAAAGCCAAAGTTATGATACATATTTCATCACCCAACTCAAACCATTAGGAGTGAAATATGAGAGTCAATTGCAAATTCTGGGTCCGAAAGGCGGTGGTAAAAAATTGCATGGACAATTATTATAAATTTCTGGGCAAATTTACAACTAGATATTAATTTTTAATAATAATAATGAAAAACAAATTCAACAGTTTTTATAACTCAACACCTAAAATTAATGGAGGTGGCAAAAATTATATAATATGTAGGCTAAAGACGTTAATACGCGGACTGAAAGCTTTACCGTTAATACGATTCAGATAAAATTTACTCTTATATAAAAAAAAATTGGCGGGCGGAACCGAGTATACCAGCTTGTATTTTATAGTTTGCTAATGTATGTAGGTAAGTAGACTTCCGAATTAATAAGTAGGCACTAACTTGGTTAGATAACATTGACCCACAGTCCACACATAAGTAGATGATATACATTAGGGAACTAAAACATTTCCAGTTAATGACGTTATCTTTTTACGCTAAAATATGTTGATAACAGTAGGTAATTACCGTTTCAAGGTTCCGAAATGTCAATACAATGAGTGATAAGTGATTACAAAAAAGAATAAAGAACATGAATCGCGCTATCATTTTAGAAGTAATTTGCATAATCGGATCTATTATCAAATCCCAGTAATTTTTTCCTACCAAAAAACTTTACTTTACAGTTTACCTCTGTAGTCTCACATGCATAACGTAATTTTTTATCTAATTTAATTTTTTTATTAAATTTTATATTGACACTTATATCTTATACTTATATCTTACGCCAATGACCTCGGTGATTTCAAACTCGAGATGGGGCGTTTTTATGGTGTTTATTTTATATTATTGTTAAGAAAATGTGGATAGACCTATTTTTTAGGATATCATAACACTTCTTTTAGTACGGGATCCACTTGAATGGACATCGTAGTTTTCCAGTCAATTTGCATTAAATATCGATACCATTTTTTGATATTTTCTACATTATTTGAGAAAAATTATAAGTTCTATTGAGGCAACGTTTTGTAATGAAACCATATTCAACATATATTTTTATATTTTGATTGGTTCATTAGACTTCTCGGGATTTGTGCCAACCCGCGGAGACTGCGGTACCTATGCGGTGTCGAACACATAATCGTATGAAAAACGTCTAGAATGATCTCTTGTTCCGTCGCAGTATCCGTCACCGGTGAAGGGCAATCGTTGACGTTAGAGTCGCTTATAGCAGCGTTGTCCGATCAAGAGACCAAAGCTTAAAGGAGAGAGCGGAACAACGCGGGGATTAGTCGGTAGGACGACCTAGGCCGGTGAGTCCGATATACTTCCTCCTTTGGAAGATCTGCAAATGGATTCCCCGAGGTAAAAAAACACAGGCAGTCATGGGGACTACCAATAGAAGTGAAAACTTAAATATTTGAAATTACTGTGTTCTGTTTTGAAACATCGTCCATAAACTAGTAATTTTATATTAAAGAAGTTTTCACTTCAAAAAGTATTTATTAGAACTTGACGCAATTTTTATGATTTCCGCAACAAACGGGCCCTATCTATTGATATTCATTGTAATAATTCATAATAATAATTCATTGTAATAATTCATAATAATAATTCATTGTAATAAGTATTCTAGTAAGCTCAGACGTTTTCTTTTTTTTTAACCTGGCACGGCAAAGTGACCGCACTGTACCTGATGGTAAGCGCAGTGCGGTCCAAATAGAGTACTGAGTAGCGAGAGACGATCTATCCCCGCTACTCAACACACTCATGCCGGCCTGCTTCTTCACACTACGCCATGGGCAAGAAGGTGAAGAAGGGGTCGAGGGTCTAGTGTCAGAGTACTAAGAAGGCCGTAAAATGGCCATTGTACCCCAACTCCAGACCCCCGACAAAAACCGGATGTACACTGGCTGATCCCGGAACGCGACACACTTGCGTGTGCCACTATGGCGGGTTTTTCGCCCTGTGTACGGTGGTCGCTATCCGGGCGGATATGAATATCCTACCACCAGCTAAAAAATCAATAACACATTACTTACAGCTGGTTGGCATTCTCACTGTTCCTAATCTTCGTCAGTAAGACTCTCAACACGTCGACGAACAAGGCGGTGTTCACAAGAAGTATAGTGATTCTTGGCGCGTCTAATATCCACTGAACATGATCTATTGTGTACACGAGCCAACACGAGTGATCGTTGTGTATGGCCATCACTGCTGCCCAAATCACCACCGGCGCAATCGCTAACACTGTGAACAACAGTATATTCAGGTAAATACATTGGTGGGCGATTTACGAAAGCTATTTATCGTGCGAATGTGACTGGAAGAGTGGGTAGAGGGCGCCCAAGGAGAACGTTTACGAATCAGATAAACGATCTTCTCCTAAAAGGGCAAATCAGAAGTACCTCCAACCGTCGTAAATGTATGAGAAGATGTATGAATGTGGAAGAGGCGAAAGAAGTGTGTCAGGATCGTAGCTTGTGGCACTCAATAGTCTCTGCCTACCCCCATGGGATACGGGCGTGAGTATAAATGTATGTATGACATTGGTGCATACTTCAAGAGTACAGCGATGGTGAAAATTATGTTCACACACACGCCTGTAATCCCCGGAGGGATAGGCAGATGTGTTACCAGTACAGATACTTTTCACCGATTTTCTTTTCGGTTCCATAATGTGATAGACGGCGAGCCTATCGCCATACAGGGCTCAATTCCAGACTCCGGGCTGTTACTGAGTATTTCTAAATAGAAAAACCCAGTATCACTATACCCGACCCGGGGATCGAACCCGAGACCTCATTATAGTAGTCGTAATGCATGCGCAATTACAACTTTGCCACCGAGGCAGTAAAGTTTTTTGGAATTAGATAAAGCATCAGAAGAAGATGTGTCATGAAATATACGACACAGACATATCTCAACATCATCACAAAACTCGGTACCAGAATAAAAATTAACGTCTCACAATATGATAATGTTATAGCTTATTAGTTTATTAGAAATTTATCTTTGCTATTTTTTCATACTTGCCTCGGTCTTTTTCAATACCTGTAGATTTTAGGCTTAGGCTTTTGTGAGACCGAAAAATCTGTCTGTTTCTTTAACACACAAATCTTATCTATGCGTGGGCTCAACAAATTGTGACTGGTTGATCTAGTCATTTAAATATTTATTTATTTAATCATACATTTTATTTATTATTAATAAAATATACTAACCAGCTCCAATTCCATACAGCCACTTGATTTTCAGTTTTTGCTTAAAAATTGCAACGATTAGCCGATGCAAGTATATCCCCTCAACCAACATAGCTATAAAGACTGCGTTGGCCGCAACTCTTTCGGCCACCGCGAGCACTCTACAAGCCAAACCATGTGTAGACATCACTGTATCTCCAGTATTGGTCAGTTCGTCGATGTAAATCTGCAGCATTTACAATAGCATTAGTTAATTATTGACAGCCTCCGCAGTTCGCGAGTAGCCGACCGGGAAAAAGTTTGTGTCTTGTTTTTGTCCGGAGTCTGGGTGTTGTGATACCGAAAAGTCTCTCGTAGTTCCTGATACCCACAACACAAGACTCGTATCTTAGTGTGGGGTCGAGACTATGTGTGTGACTGTCGGGTATTATTTAATTATAGTCATACTATCGATTGCGTATCGTCTCGTGAAATCATTACTCACGATGGTCATGTGCGGCACTAGGACTTGTAATGATTTTTATTCACAATATTTCAATAAGGCAACTTAACATACATTGAGCTGCTCTAATGTAATGTAATGTAATAAACTGAAATCGTATGTTAATTGTATGACCAAATATTGTTAACCGGTGTGAAAAGAGCAACGCTAGAGTTTCTTGCCCGTTCTTCTCTAGCGAAACTGCATTCCGAACTGGCGGTAGAGTAAAAAATTGACTGAATCTAAATGATGTATAACATTTCATGGATTCAATAAATATTTGATTTTGAAATAAAAATAATTAATAGTAACACTACCAGCCCGGTATTAAACATTATCAGCATAATGGACATGGGTCTCCTCTAATGAGAGGGGGTTAGGCCTCTTACAATGTTAAATATGTATGTGAACTCACAAAGTACTCAGACTCGAAACTTCAGTATGTGGAGCGTAAGAAGCTTTTTTTAAATACGCATATAATTTAAATACATCATTTACGTTATCTACACATGTGATGTATAGAATGCATGAATGAATGGTGAAGTAAAATGAGTAATGAGACCACTAACTTTAAAGTGGTAGAGCCACGCTGTAGACATATTTGTCTACAGCATGAATGGGCCGGCTCGACCGAGGTAGTACCACTGTCTCACAGAAAACCAACGTAAAGTGACAGTTCACTGTCATGTTTCCTATGGTAAGTGAGATATCCGGAGGCCCAGATTCCCCCTTCCCTTCCCTAATCCCTATTCCTGTCCTTTAAGGCCGACAGCGTATACATGATACTTTCGGTATTGTGGATGTTCATGGGCGGTGGAGATCACTTAACATCAGGTGACCCACTGGCTCGTTTGTCGTACTATACTAAAAAAAAACTCAGATAAAAATCACATTTCGAGAACTCTACTTATGTATATGATTTTATTTCGTAGAGCAGTAATTTTATAATGCAATGTAAGAATCTCAATTTCATTTTAATTGCGTTATCATCATGAAATTAAGCAATCCTATGTCCTTTTTATAACCACATTCCCGTAAGTGTACCGTCGACCTAGTCTAGACTAGTCTGCTCCCCAACGTACGTAATTCCGTGAATCCTGAAAATATACCTATGTAATTTAATGTTTTTGTTTTTTTTATCCTGGTACGGTAAAGAGACCACACTGCACCTGATGGTAAGCGCAGTGTCGTCCAATTAGAGTATCAAGTAGCGAGAGACAATCTATACCCCGCTTCTCAAGACAATCATGCCGGCCTACTCCTTCACACTACGCCATGGGCAAGAAGGTGAAAAAGCGGTGGGTGAAGAAGTAATGTAATGTCGTTTGTATTATTATGATAATGCTACTTATTTTACAGGATTTTTTCTTCGTCCTCGTAGGACTTACACTTACAAAAAGAACTTTTGTACAGACAAAACTAAAAGCTATGCGTGTAACAAGTTTATCAGTGAGGCGAAATTTCTTATCACTCACATTATGTCATGGTATTCCGGGGTTGTGACCTTGTCAGGTCAGTAAAGGTTAAATTGCCTGACTTCATAAATAATAATTGAATGATTTCATTGAACCCTTAGAGTATTTAACTCTAATGAACCACTTTTTTGTAGCAACCCATATAGGTAAGACGAAAGCTCCTTATGTTTTACTACGTCCTAACACTTTCCATAACGTATAACACTATATTTACACAGTAACAAAAATAATGTCAAAAAGTACTAATCACCTAAATATTGTTGTACGTTTGAAATCGTTTGTTTAGTCGTGTTATGTTCCTCTGTATAACATATAATTAGTCAATAATTACCTCACTTCTACTGACGATCACAAGAATGTTCCTCAGGATTATTGCAATAAGCAAGTTTCTGTGTAAGGCGACCCGAGTGATGCGAAGTCTTTTGTAGAAGAAGAAAATGAATATCGCAGGCATACAGGAAATTATGGAGAAGGCCAGCATACCGATGTGGAAACGGTACCGGCGTAACAGCCGCGGAGTAATACTGCAGGTGCTGTAGTCCGTTTGAATCGCCCATGTTGAATTTGCGAAGCATTCCTTGCTGCTGAAATCTGAATGAGTAATCTATAAGTATCAATAATTATGCTACGTGATTTCATACGTTCATTTTGATAATATATAATGTTATCAGTAACCGGCATATAGCGTATTTTTATAGCAAAGGTCGGTAAGGAGAATGTGATTGGCCTGATCTCCACCGCTCATTAACATTTACCAACAGAATTATGGGGTGTTGGAAATTGTAGCTAACGAAAGGCAATGAGGATTGGAAAAAGGGTTTGGGCCTCTGTAAATATCACTCAGCGCAAGAAAAGATAATTCGATTTGATTGATTTTGACGATTTTCTGTGACGGTGGTAATTTAGGTGGAATTTAAATTATGCTGTATAACATTGTCTTCACTATAACTATTATTTTAATGTATGCAGTGGCCGCCACAAACAAACATATTGCAATATGTGCATTCAAACTTTTTCAATAAGTGCCGCCGAACTACGACGTTTTAAAGACGAAGACTGTACGTTATCTTATTGTCCCTAGACCAAACCAGTATTGACCTTTTAATAACCACATATCACTAAATATATATTCCATCATCGGACGACAAGAGACTCGGCGAAGCGTCATCGATATATGGTTGATATTCCACCAGTGCGCACGAAGCGTTTTGCTAGTACATTTATCATGCGCATCGCTAGAGAGTGGAACTCTTTGCCGGAGTCTATATTTCCCGAAAATTATGACCTGGGTATCTTCTAGCCAAGCGTGCTCCACAGTAGACCACATCATCACTTTCCATCAGGCGAGATAGTGGTCAAACGCAAGCCTATTTCGATTAAAAAAAAATATATATATATATATATTAGTATACAGACAGCACAAAGCGAAGCTGCCATTTACTATTCTCGACTAACTTTACATTAACATTTTTTTCTCAGTTAGCAGGTCCTTTATTAGATTTCTTTCGTCATTGAAAAATAAACACGCAATCATTCCATTTTAAAATATTGTAACTGTACTGTAATATGAAAAGACAAATATTATTTCGGTCTTTCATACCATAACGTATTGGCCACAATTATTTTCATTTATTTTAATAAATATCTTGAATATAAATATCACTTCACACTATAATAAAGGGAGATTTATCGACTAACTGCAAGCTGTTAATTAATTTCATGTAGCTATGCGCGTGCACCGTAAAAAAACCCTCTCATCATTCTTTACCTCACGTGCCATAAGAAGTATAACTTCAAAAATATTAGTAATAGAACGGCGCGTCGGCATCATAATAATACTACGTGTAACGGGAATAACGCACATCCTCAGACACCCCAATTTAAAAATATTATTACAATCATAATTTCGTGTATTGAAATTAGACTGCGATGAATATAAATATTGTTTTTTATGAAATTAGTTGTACTAATTTTCAACATAAAGTTCGTAATTTTAATTATTTGATTTTTTAAAGTTTTCGTTTATTATTGCATTTCGAAAAGACTTTATCGCATCGAGTTATGTTTCAGTTTCGTTTGTCTTGAACGTTAAATTAAAGGGTGACTGTTATTTGCCTGAGTGTTAATTATTTACGGGAAAAAAATCGTCTATTAAAAATTGTTGATATCGATTCAGTCGCTTATTCTGAACAAATTACTTTCAGAATATGAATTAATCATGTTACATGTTGTATAGACACATACATCATTTCATATACTATGGTGTATCGGCAGAATAAATGAGTTGATTCACTTTAATAACTTACGATGGCATGCTGGCCCAACGTTGGAATAGGCGAATTCGGAACATACTGCTGAAGGTGTGGTGCCAGCGTCCGCTTCTTGCCAACAAGTCCAGCCATCGAATGTTGCCTCACATTGATTTGACTCTGAAGGTTAAAAACAGTTATGTGGAAAATTTAAACATCATTGGGTTTAAAGTATTTTCATACTCGTATGTAAGTAAGTAACACCCAACAGTCACACACATAGCCCACGCCCCATACTAAGATTCGAGTCTTGTGTTGTGGGTGTCAGGGACTACGAGAAACTTTCGGTCTCACAATACCCAGACCCCGGACACCAATATCTGTCTGTCACACAAACATTTGTCCCGGTGTGGGAATCGAACCCACGGCCTCTCGTTTCGCAGCCTGCTACTGACCAACTGCGCCACGGAGGCTGTCGTGTCGGTAGGTATCTGATATTATCTACGAATGTGATGAGTAAAATTTTAAAATATTGTTTGTGTAAAAAGTTCTATAAAATTTGAAACTATTGTACAGTGTTTTAAAATGATTATGTGAAATAAAAGTTTTTTATTCATAAAAAGTACACCGACTTCAATACAAAACAAATCATGCGTCTCTTTAAAATTTGAGGGCTGCCCTCGATTTTTATGAGATCCCATCATCAAATCCTGACTTGGTGCCAATGGGACTACATGGGAAGTATACCCTTTGAAACAAAAAGAATTTCTCGCAACGGTCCAGGCGTCTTCGAGTAATCGGGTAACATACATAAAAAAAAAGATTCCGACGAATTGTTAACCTCCTCCTTTTTTGAAGTCGGTTAATAATGAGAGCCACCGCACATGTACAGCCTCGTGTTACAATTGTGAAAAATAAACACGCCGCTGGCATGTATGAGGAATACAAAGTACTTAGGCTAATTATTTAAACTATAATATATCATATATTTAGCCGTACCGTTTACATTTTGAGGCATATAATGACTGCAACAGTCTCTGGCTGCGTAAAAGCATCTCTCCCACCGACCCTGAGCTGAAGGAATCAAAGCCTCATTTACCACTCTGGACACTTCCTCTAGTCCTGGATCAAATGGATAGCAACCACAAAATCCATCTTCTTTCGGCTGCAACACATTGTTATTGTTAAAGAAACTATTATTAACCTTAGCATACGCAACATTATTTCAATATCAGCCGGTAGTCTAGGATTGTGCCCGGTATGGCGATAAGCACGTCCCCTATCACGGCATGGAAGGGTAATAAACTCTGTGAAATCTGGGTGTACTAATTACTCTGCCTACTCTTTCGGTGATTACAGGCGTGACTGCGAATGTATGAAATCTTTGTATTTGACGAATATAACACATGATACCCCCTCCATCCAGTCTATTTTGCCCAGAATCTTTTAAACCTCTAATTAAGTGATAGTAGATCTTGATGATTCATAATTGGACAGTCCTAAGATACTTAAAGCTCAGAATACAGAACAATACAGTTTTTTCTGTATTCTGAGACTTAAAGTATGTATTCAAGTCTTTAAATGTCAATTATCTCTCCATTCATAACCAAACCCAACCACTGGAAGGACTGCTTAAACTCAATCTTACCAAACTTGTAAATAACAAAATTAATCACAAATACCTATACGTATTTATATATAGCACATTATGCGTAACTTACAATTTCCAAGCACGGGGCAAATAAATGACCGTAGAAGCAACCAGCTGTCAAGTTAATAGGATTAAAACCTCCTTCGTAGAGGAAATCAGGGGTGAAGAGTAGACAGCCTCGCCCCGCCACCCATCGGAATACTTGTTCGTGGTGTCGCACATTGCGATAGTTACATGTCTTATGTACATCAGGAGGCACGATATCTAGTGGTTCCTGAAAATATACGCAATTTAATCTGCTACCGACTTGACAGTGAGCGGGACATGATATTACGCGACTTTACAAAATAATTAGCATGAGATATAATCATATTAGTAGGTAAAAAAGATTCCATTATGTGACTGTGATCAAATATGTATTAGGAACATAAATCTCTTGTTTAATAACTCTTAAAATTTATTGTGTCACAGACTGAACTTTGTGAGAATGAAGTAAATAGACGATTACATCCAACAGTCGAATACATATTGATCCCACACTAAGATAAGTGAAATCAAATCAAAATCAGAATATTTATTGAAGCCAATATTATGATTTTCATTATTTAAATTCCGTAATTTTTTTTTACTCTACCTGCCGCGCCCGCCCGTTTAATAACTATTTAGTTCATTATTTGTCTCCCGCTTTGCAATGGAGGGATGTGGACAATTTATATTTCCAACATTTCCCTATGATTATTTTTGATTAATTTCGTTGCTGGATAAAAGACAGTCATGCCGAAACTCGCCGAGTTTCATTATTCAGTGTTGAAAAAGTACGGACTTTTTCAATGGCACGGGCCATTGTCGATCCTGGCTAAACAGGAGTTACAATGGCTTTATAGTCTCTACCGCCTGCGCCAGTTCGGAATGCAGTTTCGCTAGAGAACGGGCATGAAACTCTAGATAGTCGTCTGTCATAAGTATTCAGGTGTACAATATATCAGTATTAGGTATTAGGTACTATTAGACTTTCATATAATAAGTACCTAATATATACATACATTATACTTTTATTCGGTTTTCACCAATAGAAGGAGCGATTCATGAAGGTTTAAGTATATAATTCGTTAAAGTTTTGTCTAAATAGGCTAAAATATAACAATAATTGTTGAAGATGTCGTACAAAATCATGCCGACTGGGTGATAAACATAATATGTTCGTTTAACACAAATACTGGATAACCTGTTTTTTATAGTGCCTCGATAGGTAGACGAGCAGACGGGCCACCTGATGGTAAGTAGTCACCGCCGCTCATAGACTTTTGTAATGCCAGGGAACAGCAAAGCCGCTGCCTACCGTTGAAGGAATACTCTTCTTAATCCTCCTTTAAAGAAGGACATGTCATAGCGCTCACACACACACATCATGGAACACCACTGCAGGGATTTCAGTCCAGAGCTTGCTCACACGTGGTAAAATTGAAGGCTGGAAATGAACCGTGCTAGACGGAATCGTTTCCAGGTGGTATGGATAAACTCTGTTGCGGTTTCGGGTGGTGCGATGATAAAATGGTGATGTAGGCAATATTTTAAATAGTTCCTCGGAGCACTCCCCGTGGAACAACCGATAGAACAGGCAGAGAGACCCGAAGTCTCTCCGCAGCCCCAACGATTCCAGGCTATCCGTCATATCAGGATCCCCAACACTTCGAACGGCCCGTCTTAGTAGGGAGTCAAGTGGGTCTAGCAAGTATTTCGGGACTTATGCCCAGAGATGAGAACATTAGAACCGGACTTGCGCTTTATAAAGCGCCAATCTATGGCCCGACGTGAAATACCGCTTCGCTCTGTTCAGGATCCCCAATCTTTTGCTGGCCAATTTGCCTTTTCATCCACTTGACTCCTAAACTGGAACGTGTTAGATATATTGACGCCGAGTATCCCAATACCCTCGGAAACCCAGAGAGTGACTCCTTGGAACTGTGGCGCCATGACAAATGGGTCCTTCTTAGCGGTGATCGTGCAAACTTGTGTCTTCGTGGGGTTGAAGTGAACTAGGTTCCTTTCACCCCATTCAGAGGCCCGCCCTAGAGAGTTCTCGATTTCCGACACAAGTTCTAAAAACCGAAGTGAACTCTGTTATATCTATAAACATGATTGGTCTTTATTTATTCAGCGTCAAAATTGTCGTTTTGCATACATTCAGGTATATTTTTAATTTTTTTTTTCACAAACCAATCTGTATATATAAAAGAAGAAACTGACTGACTGACTGACTGACTGACTGATCGATCAACGCACAGCCAAATCGGCTGGGGTTAGAGACTTGAAATTTTGACAGTAGGTACCTTTTATGACGTAGGCATCCTCTAAGGAAGGATTTTTAGAAATTCCACCCCTAAGGGGATAAAATAGGGGATGATAGTTAGTATGAAAATCCGTCATTTTTGAAGTTAAGTTTATGAAAATTAGTATTTGGCCTTTTAGTCAAAAATAAAAAATATATATTTCAGGATTTTTGGAAATTCCACCCCGAAGGGGGTAAAATAGGGGAAGAAATCATACATAACACACTACACTACACTAATATATAAAGGAACCTAAGCAAAGCAAAGAATTACGTATTGGTTTTAAATATGTGATTACTTATGATGATTTTTTCCGCTGCTCAAACTATGCAATACTTAGGTATATAATTATTATAATATAACAGAATAATCAATAGAGTACGGTTACGGCTGAAAATTGGCATGAACGGTTATTGGCGCTGTCATTTGTAGATGAGACCCTTGCCCATCAGTTAACAGTGGACAAAACAGAGCTGGTATTATTATTATGTTTATACATACGTTACTTCGAAATGTCAGATATGTATGCCATTTTGGCAATTTTGGGCAGGTTTTGAAGCCATGAAGCAATTTTTTTTCTCGTAATGTCATATTATATTTGAATACGATTTCTTTTTATATGTTTTGTATTGACTAAACTTTCTAGGAAAAAAATTATAGATATACTTTTATCAATACAGGAAAATGTATAATCCTATGTTTACAATAACATGCGTCATTAAAGAACTGCAATAGTTCTTGATTTCTGAAAAATTAAATTAACTTCTATACATTTTTTGCCTAAAAGGAATTCTGAGATAACACTTTCACACACAATCTTTGTAATTGTGTATATACAAGTATAAGCTAAATAGGTACTACTGACTGACTTATCACGACTCAACATCTCGAAAACTATGTTTCCGATTGACTTGAAATTATGCATAGTTACTCGTTTCACGTTTTAGACGCTTACTAAGAACGGATTTAGCTTTCTCAGCCCTAAGGAGATAAAATTTGCGAGGAACGGTTGTATGCAAGTCTTTTATTTTCAAAGTATAAGAAGCACAAAATTTCATACACAGGCTTCTGGTTAGAAATAAATGTGCACGTATATCGGCGTGTTTTATGATGTTAAGATTGTGAATTAGGGGTTGAAAGAATTCTGTCTGTTCAATTTTCACGGCTAAACCACTGAACCTATTTTGATGAAATTTTGAGGATAGGATAAATCACCACTAAACGGGTAAAATAGGGTATGAAGGTTCGTATAGGATACTTTAGAATCAAACTCTTAGGGTGCTCACCCCCATTACAATAGGGGATGAAGTATGGCACTGAACCGATTTTGATAATATTCAGTCTGAAGATATTATGAACTCTAAGGATGGACCTGACAAAGGTTGTGACGAAGATTGATTTTTTTATTAAACCTCCTAGAGTTTAAATACAGAATGTGAAATCGACTTCTGGGGCGGCTTGTAGAAACGAAGAATGGCTTCAATGTTAAAACTAAAAAAGTGGCTACCATTTTGTGTTTCTCCGTTTTTTTTACTATTAAAGTATTTCCTGTCGAATACTTAGACAGAAAAGAGAAAACGGATTACCAAAAAAACCCTTTAGTCTATAATTTTATGCGGACGGATCCGCGAGTAATGTAAACCACGCAACGGATTTCACCATCATATAGATAATTATTGCAATCTACATAAACTAATTATTTATTAATTATATATTATAATCTTATGTTGTATAATTATTGTATTGTATTAAATTAATAATTGTATAAAACGTTTCTTCTTTGATTGGATAATCAGTGCACACGTAGTATATATTTCTTGAAGAGTAAAGTATTACTCACCTCCAGCGATTTATATGTACTACCTACGTAAAGTCAGTGCTCACCTCACAAACATAGATATTACGTCTCTCGCAGTTAGGCTGGTTAATATTATAAATTGCGAGTCGGGTGTCACGCTGGTGCCATTCATCTAATAGTCCTTCAGGATCAATCGCATCGTCCAAAACACCTTCCACCTTGAAAATTTTATCACTATCAGTAATCAAAATAATTATGTTGTTTAAATTTGCCTTTTTCATCGACATCTTCATCCATTACCTGAGTTCTTTGTAATAAAAAACTCCATATAATAATATGCAATATTTTATCACGTCCAAGCATATTTGAAAAACACACAGAGGTTAAATTTGTACATAATGAATTTTCACTTTCACCAAATTTAGTTCAAAAAAATGATGCACAATAAATTTGAAGACACTTTTGCACTACCCGGCGAGTGTTAGACGACAGTATCAAACATTCCAACGCGGAGTAAATCCATAACAGCTTTTGTCAATTGTCTTCATCATGTATTTTGATTCCGAGCGACAATCGAACTAATAATTACGCTAAACAATACGATGTTTACAAATTATCTGCCTCCACAATCTAAAGATATCTAAGGATTAATACATATGTATTACGCTGTGATTGCATTGAATAAATGCGAGAAAGTTATTTGTATTAATTTAAAGATATTTTGCACCATTATCTAATCACAAAATATATGATTTTTCATTTTTATTGTACGTAGGTAAGTATTAATCACCAAGATAACATTTGAACAAAGATTTCCACATTGTTTTATACGAATTTGGTAATGATTTAGCAACACATAGCTAGGTATAATCTGTTATCACTTATCAGGTTTCATGAAGAATTAACCACCAATCGCCGTGCAACTAAAAAAATCTATGAAAATTACGTAGTACATGTATTTTTAACAAGCAATATGTAATTATCGACTATTGCCATATATTTTCAATAGGCGTAGGTACTTGCACTTCGATCACTTGCATGATACTTCGTGTTTGCCACAAGAGAAAGAAAAAAGTTAACATCTCCGTGGCGCTGCAGGCGAGAAGTCGGCTGTGAAACGAGAGGCCGTGTGTTCGATTCCCGCACCGAGACAAACGTTTGTGCGTCAGACAGATGTTTGTTTCGGGTCTGAGTGTTGTGGGACCGTAGCCCCTCGTAGTCTTTGATAACCACTATACAGGTGAAACCTAGTGTGGGATCAGGACTGTGTGTGCCTGTTGGATGGATTTCGATTATATTATTTAAGGCCCAAAAATTTAGTGTTCAGTTCTTTAACTACTATATACTCTATTTTTATAATGGTACACGTGTATAATTAACCTTACAGGAATAACACGGCAAAAATAATATTTACAGGCTCTATGTTCTCTACGTTGATCTACCCTAGTCTGAATGACTAGGGTAGATCATCATATTGAGTTGGTATTTAAAAGTACATACATAGATAGATATAGGTATATATACTCATATTTGCAAACGGAACATTCATACTTAGTCCAGTCAAATAAGGTCTGAAATCAAAATGTTTGGCACAACTTTGCATTTTGGATATACTTAATGTAGTTTTAATGATACAAAAACAATGTGTAAAGGTTTTCGTGTCTGCGACCCGTGGCAAGGGTAGAAAATTGTTATTTTCGCAATTACTCGAAAACGGTTAAAATTAAAAAAAAATAGTCCTAATTAAAATATAAACAATATAACATAAAATATAATAGAACTTAAAATTTTACATGAAAAAGGTTCTTTGATATTTTTTACTCCGGTCAAGTTACTCCCTAACTAAGTTTGAAGGATAAACGTAAATTTAAAAAGAACGAAGGTAGTAGAAAAATAATGTTTTTTTTATTTTTATTTAACTCTTTTAGTGGACCAGCGCTTGTTGTGGCCTTCTGACTACTCTGACACTCTCCATGTCAGCGCCCACAAAAAGAGCGGGTTCTACAGCAGTGGGTAACCCCACCACTTCTTTCACAATGGAGTTTGCTAATATCCGCGGACTCAATTCAAATCTTAATGCCGTCCACCACCATATTGAGACGGCCCGGCTTGCTCTGATCTTCTTGACGGAGTCGCAGATTTGTAGTCCGACCGATACGTCATACTTGCTTTACCCCGACTATTCGCTTGCAGAAAGCTTCAAGCCGAAGGCCGGGGTATGTCTGTATGTTCAGTCGGACGTCTGCTGTCACCGCCTGCGCTGCATGGAGGACCCCTCCTTACCCACACTGTGGGTGCACGTCGACCTCGACTCCCAAAGTCGGTTTTACGTGTGCCTTTACAGGTCACACCACGGGGACGATGGATTTGGATTGAATTACAGATCGTACGTACGCTTACATAAAGCGCAGGTGCAGCCGGGAATGGAATAGGTACTGCTCGCGGGGACGGCGGGCCATCCGCATTGTGAATGATGCAGTCGTAAGCAGCAGCCCGAAGCCGCTACAGCTACGAAGTGATATTTCCACGCTTAGCGTGTTCTACCGTCTATATCATGGCGAATGCTCCGAAGAATTGTTCAATTTTGGAAATTCCCGAACAAAGATATTTGTAAATTCGTATTTTTGCCGCACCATCAGGCCGTGGAACAGTTTGCCAGCTACCGTGTTTCCTCCTTCCTATGATCCTGGGTCCTTTAGGCGTAGTGTGAAGAAGTTACACAACAGGCCGATATGATTGTCTTGAGTAGCTAGGGATAGATCTCTCGCTACTTGATACTCTAATTGCACGGCACTGCGCTTACAATCAGGTGCAGTGTGATCACTTTGCCATGTGACAAAAAAAGTTCTCATTTAACGCGTTGGATAATGATTAGGACAAATGTTTTATTTTACATGCATTTTCATGCATCAGTATTCCAGAGATTATCTATCCCCTATATATAAACAATTCTTATTATAATATATAAACATAGAATTCATAAGGAAAAAGAGTATCTACAAAATTAGATTTGAAAAATACTGTTTCCTGCATACGGAAAAACATAGCCTAGTACTTAGTATTGCCTACATTGATGTAATACCACCTGAACAAAGATTGAAATCATACCACTGTGTCGGAAAAGACGATAACATCTAACATCTAAGTTTTTATACATTGTACGCACGTAGGCAGATCACGGTAAAAAATCAGTTCGTCTATTTTCGTATAAGAATGTGCTGCTGATTTTCATAAGAATAAAACAACTAATAATTGTTATGCGTACATCGCACTGTTTCAGATTCTTCACAGATAGTGTTGTGTAATTTCAAAATAAATGAGAAGGAAGATCTGTTGTAGGTATCCACCTTCTAGATATTTATCTTCTACAACGTAAGTAGTACAAAGTAGGTATACTTAAACATAATTTAAGACATTTTATTATAAACTAGCTGTTATTCGCGACGTCGGTCGTCGCGGTAGACCCTGTGCAATAATTTTTCGTTGAAAAAAAAAACGATCTTGACAACAGCGTTGGGTCGAAAACTATTCTATCCAAGCCAGAACCAAATATACATATTCACAAAATTTCATGAAAATAGGTTGGGTAGATTCGGAGAGAGCGGTTTTTATATCTTCAGATAATCAGGGCATTAGAGACATAAAATCGAAGCAATCGTGCATTGGGTACTTATGGAAACATGATAGTGTCGAGTAGCAAGGAGCAGATGACCCTTGCTACTTGATACTCCAACTGGATGGCACTGCACTAACCATCAGATGCAGTGTAGTAACTTTGTCGTGCCAGAATTTAAAAAATACATATTTATTTTAATCTTGCGCGGGCGCATTTGGAACACTTGACCATCAATATAGACGGCCACGCACACGTATTCGCCCTTGTATTTCCTTCCTTTATAAATTCTTTAATAATCGTCAATTATTTGCATGCTGTGCATTTTATTATACTCCACATCAACAAGAACTGACGTAATTGTCTGATACAATCTATCTTGATTTTCCTGAGGTTAAATTTAAGGACACCTACTTAAACACAGGAAAATCAGATTTTACTTGATTTTAGAGTTAGCTAGAGGACTTAATACTTTCAAATCATTTACATTAATTAATTAATGAGAAGTATTTAAGCTTATTAACCGACTTCAAAAGAAAGGAGGTTCTCAATTCGACGTGTATGTTTGTTACTTCAGAACTCCATCATTTATTGACCGATTTGGGAAATTCTTCTTTTATTACAGAGAATATGCTTACAGATTGGTCCCATAGAATTTTTATCAAAATCGGTTGAGTAGTTTTTTTGCTATCCATAAGGATGAAAAGCAAATTTAGATGAACACGTGTCGGCCTATTACAAATGATTTGACCTTTCTGACTGATACCTAAGTGAAATATATATAATACTTACATAAGTGTACGTTAAATGATAATTGAGGCCACAGACATAATATAAGTATTGCAGAAAATATATCTACACGAAGTTGTTTCTTAACGAATCTTTATTTGTTATCGCTTCGCTACAGCGAACGCCGGGTCGCCGCGACATACATGTCGCGGCGACCCTGACTCTTAAGGTAGAAAAGACCACTTATTGGGTGGGTTAAGGTTAAGGCCATACTTTGTGGGTAATATACTGCTAACTGTAAAAAAAGTTTGCCAAGTTTCTTTCTTTACCTTTATTGTTAATGTACCTAATAAAACCTAGTATAATATTATGAATATGGCACAGTTGTAATTGCGCATGCGTTACGACTGCTGTGCTGTTGTCTCGGGTTCGATCCCCGGGGTCGGGTAAAGTGATGTTAGGTTTTTCTATTTAGAAATATTCAATATCAGCCCGGAGTCTGGAATTGTGCCCGGTATGGCGGTAGGGTCGTCCCCTATCACTTTATGGGACCGAAATAAATTTGGCGAATTGTGGCTGTACTGGTTACACTTCTGCCTACCCCTTCGGAGATTTTAGGCGTGAGTGCAAAGGTATATATGAAATATATTTTTATACACTTTCTATTCTATACTTAGTTTAATTTGGTAATTATTGATTAAACCAACATTGACGTTTCTTTTTAATACATATAATATAAAACAAAATAGAAGTATTTACAGCTATACAAGTAACCACACTGATCTACCCTGCATTATATTTGGTCCTATGGGCAATAATTTTGAATCAATTCATAAACAACCGATAATGACTTATTCAACGAAATATTATCAAATATTGCAATACGGGGTGACCAGAAAAATAAGTTTAATGAATTCTGACCAAGTTGACTTTAGACCTTGCTTTTAGATAAAATATCTGTACAGTTTGTTGAATATATTTTTTGTTTCCCTATATAAAAGTATGGAAGAATATTTAGATTCAAATCAAAATGGTTAGAAATACTTTTTGTTTGGTGTTACGTAACTCAAATCGTAAAAATTATGTCCCGTTTCAGGACATTCCTGAGATGTCTGCTTACCGCACCGCTATAAACATAATATAATAAATGAACCACGAAACTCCGTTCAATGGAATTTCGACAAGTGTTCTACTTTTAAATATATTTTTTTCTAAATTATTTAGGTAAATGTAGAAAAATCTTAGGAAAAAAACAAAAATCAAAAACCCGACCGCAAAAAAGACAATTTAAAAGTTATGCACTAAATAGGCCGAATAAAGATTGAGAATAGAAAATAAATGTGGCTATTTAACTTGGGCTTTCAGCTCATAATATAGTCTGATGTACCGAAGTAGAGTTTGCTTTGTTTATAGTTTATTTCAATTCTGTTTTCTATTCTCAATCTTGTTTCGGTCTTTTTAGTTTCTTAACAATCGCTTAAAATAAAAAGTACATCATCATTATTTACCCGGTTTACTTTTATTACCAAGACCCAGAAGAAATAAACGCATTCTCAGATTTTTTAAAGTCCTGTAAATGGAAAATATTTATTAAAACTACGAGGAACTACGGTCGCACAACACCCTGATCCGAAACAAATGTCCGTCTATCACACATACATTTGCATCGGTAAGGGAATCAAACCCATTGCCTCATGTTTCACAGCTGGCTTATCGCCCGCTACGGCAGGAGGCTGTCAAATCCACATAATTATCACTTTGATCACATTTGTATTTATGGGGACATATACAAATTATTAGTAAATGGATTGGAATAATTTTTTACTGCTTCAATTATTAGAAATATTATAACGCAACATTAATTTATATATGTGAAAATAAAGACGTAGAAACTAGCTTCGGTGACGTTATGTGCGGTTGCAACTCTGCACCTTTGCACCGTGCACTACGTAAATCTATCGGAAGCCTGCCATTAGATTTTTCATAAAACCTACATTACATGTTTGAATACTTCGTGGTCGGTGGTTTTTTTTACGTATATTGACTTCCCGGAGTTTCCCACCACCGAATTCCCTCGATGAAATAGCTACGTTTGATTTCACGAGAAAATTTCCTTATTCTTACTTAGTTATTTCAATTCAAACAAATCTTATTTCAGTTGTTTAATTACCATAGTATCCATGCCTTTAAGTTGTTGGGATAAATAGGCTAAAATTAAAAATGTTTTATTTATTTGACAGCTTCCATGGCGCATTGGGCGAGTTCGATTCCCGTAGCAAGACATATGACATTTGCTAGATGACATAAACATTTGTTTGGGGTCTGGGTGTTATGACACTAAAACCTCTTGTTACTAATACCCGCGACACAACAGTCATCTCCAAATGTGAGATCAGGATTTAGGACTGTGTGGACCCCACACAGTTTGTTTTGTTTGTTATAAAGTTTTTTTTTTTTCTTTATTAATTTGGGGTTTTTATCCACAAGGATATGCCAACCCCATCGTACCTTATCACTAAATGTACAAATTCTATTACCTAATAACTATTAACTATGGTGTATACTAGGCTAAAAGAACAATTTTAAGGCTTAGGAGACTCTGCCAAACTACAAATTTGCTTTGAGAGGTCGGATTTAGGGTTAGCTAATACACTCTGAATAAGTCCAACATCCAATGTATTTAGACCGAATGTTCTAATCATAGCCTCTCTTTCATTTTTGTTCTTTGCACATTCCATCAGCAAATGATGCACATCTTCAATTTTATAACATGCTTCACAGTTAGGCGATGCAGCTTTTCCCATTAGATATGCTAAGTTTGCTGATGGATAGTGCCCAGAACGAAGTCTTAACGCTAATTTTACATAACTTCTACTTAATGAGATATCATCATGTTATAAAGTTAATAAGCAGGTTTTCAATCTCTGGCGTCTTTTGACTTTTTGGAGGATGGTACTTTTTACTAGTATCGTGTAGTTTATTTGTGTCGGGATTTTTGTTCCCGTTACATAATTTATTAATTATCCTTTTTTTAACTTTTTGAGTTTTATAGCAGCGATAGCCTAATTGGTTGCGGTACGGACTGTCAAGACGAAAGTCGTAGGTTCGAAACCCAAGTGGCATACATCTCTAACTTTTCTAAAGTTATGTGTGTATTAAAATGTTAATTATCGCTTGCTTTAACGGTGAAGGAAAACATCGTGAGGAAACCTGCATATCTAAGAATTTTTCGAAGGTATGAGAAGACTGCCAACCCGCATTAGGCCAGCGTGGTGGACTAAGGCCTAACCCCTCTCATTAGTAGAGGAGGCCCGTGCCCAGCAGTGGGACAATGTTTAATACAGGGCTAGTATTATTTTATTTATTTATTATTATTTAGTTTTTGAGTATTCGACTGTTGGATTTTATATTATTTTAATTTTGTTTTTATCCGGATTTAATGTTGTGTTAAAAATAACAGTTTAACATTTTTGTGTATTAAATAACAAAGGTGGATATTAAAGAGAATTGATCGATCACGCACTAATGTAAACAAGTTAAAATATTATTACAAAAACGGTTTAGCTTCTATATTTATGTGTTGGTTAAAATAAATTTGTTCTAATTCTGTCACAAAAAACAATCAAGTTATAACGATTATTTTCCTGTAAGTATTATCTTTTTGACCTTTTTTTGTTGATGTATATGAAAAGTCACTCTTTTTACTCGACAGTAGATTTCTGCGACCATGTTTTACCTACTCTTTAATTCATAAAATCACTTTTTGTGCTCTGATAAGCTATGTGTGCAAATTATCTACATGTACTGAATAGTGTTTACAAATATATACATTGCTATTAATCTTAGAGGTCAGCGTAGATAATAAAAGAACCGCGAATCCGGTACCATAGTTATGTCATGTTTACCGTGAAACATGACTTAATTAGGTATCTTTTTAACCCAGACGCTGATAGACTAGCAAGTAGGCCATCAAATGGTAAGTGATACAGCTACCTTCCCTGAACTCCCCCAATACCAGAAAAATCACACCTGTGTTAACGTTCAAAAAGAAAAATATGGGAGGGTTTTTTAATTCGGAAAACTTACAGCTAGCATTTAGGTAAATATAGAATATATATAAAACGCCATTTAAAGTTTTCACAAATTTTGCCTTGATTCTACTCACAGTACAAAATGCAACAACATTTTTGCATCTGTATAATGTAAAAAGAGCAGGAAATGGTGCTGATACGGAATTCGCGAAATTTCACAGTACAGTACTCGTACCTATATGATATACAATATAATTCTGAACATAAAACCCCAAAGTGAAGTGGCAGCTCACAGTTGTTTTTCATACGGTGACAAATTTATAATATACATATGTTACATTTTCATATGTATATTAAAAATTCTCTTTCTTGTCTTGAAATCTACCCATGTAACATAAACTTCTTACACATTTATATTTTTTGAAATAGAATTTTGGCCAGTTCATATATCAGAATGATCAATAATCTTGTATATAAACCCCCACATTCTACAAGGATGTGTGGCCCACTGAGTACTTATTGCTTCAAAACATGTTGTACGTCTGGAACCTTCAACTAATCTGCAATTGCTGGAGTTTTAAAGTTGGCACTTGGCAGTTATGATGTTCAATTATTTATTCGGCTTATAGCTATTTCGGGATCCGGGACGCTTATCTCTTTCCCATTATTTTCTATATATTTTTCTCATGTGCCGTAAATATATTTGGCACTTAAACCATTCATACAATTAAGCCTTGATACATTTTCAACGTTTCTAATACTAAGTGAAAACCATTAAAACTGTGGCACCAGGTTGCTGCTTCTCGGACGCTTGAAATATTCACATTGGTTTCTCTTTTAAAAGGGAGCCGAAATTGAGATAGATACACTCTACTACTTAAGGACAAACGTGCATTCTTTAGGAAAATTATCCTGCGTCCATGCTCCTAAAAAAGTCTTGATAGGGTTGAAAGTATAGCATTTTTTTTCTTTTGCTTAGGTGTACTGAGAGTTTATTAAGTCGCAAAATTGTATTAGATTTATTCCATACCAGATTTCTTCTACTGAATTAGTTGAACTTTTCTATAGCCATAAACAGGTTAAGTAATGACTTCCTTCAATTGTACAAATCTTTATGTGTATGAGTGCTTTCAGCTCAGTGAACTCAATTGTTTAGAATATTAGACCCATCAAATAAACAGACAAATATAATAATTTTAAAAACATTTGTTTTGGTTTTGGTAATGAGCAAATAAACAATTATGAGCTTAAGAAAAGAAATAGCGAACCCGCTGATATATTAATTGTTTATCTTTTTCTATACTTATATATCTTGTCGTACAATAATATTGTGTATAAGTCGGAGTATCTTTATATAAATAATATCAAGTTTATCGTTATAAGTCTTTCATCATTGTTTATCATCTAGAAGTGGATACAAATATTGTGAATATAGCATTTTACATTAGCCTAAATTCTTCGCATAAAAGTAGATAATTACAATTCAATATAGTGTAAAGTCTATATGGCGAAATAGAAAGGAATGATTACCTTTATTGATAGATTGAATTATCACTGTTACAAACCCGTGCTTAATACTAACACAACAGCATGTCAAGATGTACTACAGGCTTCTCTTTATAATTAATCTATTAAGCGTACATTTTAATACACACATAACTTCAGAAAAGTCAGAGGTGTATGCCACTTGGGTTTCGAACCTACGACTTGCGTCTTGGCAGTCCGTACCGCAACCAACTAGACTATCGCGGCTATGTGTGTAAAAATGTTAATTATCGCTTGCTTCAACGGTGAAGGAAAACATCGTGAGGAAACCTGCATATCTGAGAATTTTTCGAACGTATAACGTATTTAACTGCCAACCCGCATTAGGCCAGCGTATTATCTCAAACATTTACTACTCCCCACTTATGTTGTAATTATGAATGTACCTGCAGTTACTTGCTAAAATACCTTCGGTATTTCTAATCAAAGCAAATACCCTGATACGCGCGGATTAAGAACACTTTTTCGTTAGCACACAAAGTCTCTCGTTTACTCGCCATGTATACAGTTCAAAAGTTTGAAAGCAACTAAAAATAGGATAACGTAGAGACAACGCACAGCAATAAGACGGTAGTAGGGAAGTTCAGTAAGTAAAAACGTGCTCTACTAGGCAATTACAAAAAACTAATGCCAACATTAAAATTTCTAAGAATTCCATCATGCTTACGAAATATTCACGACTCTTCAGTATTATTTTTGAAAGTCAGTGAAATTAATGTTTATTGGGTCTAAATAATTATGTATTATTTCGCTATTGAGAGTGAGTGAGTGTGTTTACATTATATAAAGTACATAATACGACAATTATTATTTGTATAATATTTTGTATATTGTACAGGTAACTATTTTTCTAAAAATAATATATCAATCCACCTTTATAAACTTGTGTATTCGAATTTATCAGATGATTATATGAAAGGTTAATGTTTAAATAACACTTAAGGTTTATCTTAATAATATTATTATTATGAACCAAATAGAGACAACGTTCAAACAACAAACACTGCATGCTGAACTATCTTTATAAATTAGTTAATTACCAACCATTGACTTATATTCTGTACATATAGATCGCTGTTACTAACAGAAATTATAAAAGTTGACATAAACTTAGTAAATGTTTATACAATTTAAAATGTATTTTAAACAACAACCTCTTTACCATAAGGGCATACGGGGCCTGTGCCTAGGGCCCCCATCCTTACAGGGGCCCTGAGCGGATACGCACTTACATTACACTTTTTTTCAATTTTAGGTAGATATAATCGGAAAAAATATTTTGAGAGTAAATATAGTTTATATTGAGTAGTAGGTAAATATCATTCAGTTACTTTACATTCCTAAAGGGCCCCAAACTTTTCTGTGTCCCAGAGCCCCGGCATGAATTTTGAACTGTCTATGTAATTTATCTATGTACCTATATATACGATTTTTAGTGGTAAAATAATCAATATAATAACATTAAGAAAATATATACAGTCAAGCTGCCAGCTTATGTTTTACTTTTATTGATACTTAAAATGACCCATGTGATTTGGACAAAATGGCATCCCAAATTTGTACTAAATATCGGTCCATTAAATGCAGATTTCACTCGTAAAACACTTTGTCTTTTTTGGAACTTCTGCATGCATGATGCATCCTCATCCTCATTAGCCTCTTCCATATTTGGCGTTGAAGTTAACAACAATACTGTTGTTTTTTTTTTTTTTACCTTATCCAGCTACTTATGATCTTTTCGACACTACAAATAGCACGCTGACTGGAACATTAATACTCATATCTAGTACTATTACTATATTTTACCCGAACATGCGTTATGCATTTTGTCCACTTTATAACCTAATACATTGGAAAAGAGTAGCTAAAATATAACAGTTTTAAGATTTCAACACATTTTCGGAGTTTTACAATTAACTAACGCAAATATTACGGTCTCCAGGAACTGTAGGCCTACTCTTGAAATCAATTCCAATCTCGAACTAGATACAGTTACAATTTCAATTTAGAAGATATTGGAATTCGTAACTCAGTCAAATAAATAAAATATAATATTTACGAACTAGCGATAGTAAATACTCTATATCATTTAGTTACTTTAAATTGCGCCATATTCAGTAAAATCGTGCGCTGGTGTTGCGTTCAAGAGTGTCAATTGTACCGTTTTCGAACCCAATCCCAATTTTAAATTGGAATCGAGTGTCAAGGGTAACCCCTGTCTGGTGGGTGGTCTGATTATGAAAAAATGTTGAGTAGGTAAAGTTAATGTAGACCAATCGAATTTAAGACTTTTAGATTAAGGTTAAGATGTAAGCTATAGGATATACATGAGTGTTAGATCAATCAAACAGTGATTCAGTCATTATGTTGTCATGAGCAGTATTCAGTACAAGTAACCAAAATATAAATTAATTGTAAAGAAATAAAATTCTTCAAAAGATAAATAAATATACAGTCTCACATATAGCCCTGATCCCACACTAAGATACGAGTCTTGTGTCGTGGGTATCAGGGACTATGAGAGACTTTCGGTGTCACAACACCCAGACCCCGGACACAAATATCTGTCTGTCACACAAACATTTGCGCCGGTTTGGGATTCGAACCCACGGCCTCTCGTTTCTGCTGAGATAAAGGCAACACAATATATTACATACTAGATGTTGCTCGCGACTCCGCCCGCGTGGAGGTTATTTCTGGAAGGAAAGGAATACAATCCATGGAGGCATCTTAAACTATTACACCTTTCAATATTTTGCTATCCTATAGGATGCGAGCATTTTTTCGGGATAAAAAGTGGCCTATGTCATTTTCTGATCCCTAAACTACCACTATGCAAAAAATAATGTCGATCCCTTGCTCTGTGAAAAACTAAACTATCCCACGGGATCTATACATTTTTCCGGGATAAAAAGTATCTAGCTTATGTGCTATTCTAGACTATAATCTATCTCTGTGCCAAATTTCAACCAGATCCGTCCAGCCGTTGCAGCGTGATTGAGTAAAAAACATCCATCCAAACTTTCGCATTTATAATATTAGTAGGAAGTAGGATATAGCTTAACCTCCCAAAAACATTTAAAAGAAGTATTCATGTGCTTTATGTTAATTATTCGCAGTTTTGAGCTAAATCATATTTATTTATATTAATAATAAAATTCTGTATAATAATGTAATACATCCCGCCTCTGTAACTACGGTATGCCGAGATTGACAAAGGTACGCATTTATTGAGACGGATCTGTAAAGCTGGACAAGTCATTAAGCGGAAGACAAAATAAAAATAAATAGGAAGGTTTAAGTGGCTGAAGTTAAGGTTCATAAATATAGGTAATTATTAAGATATATTTTACGAGTGGAGCTTAATTTAACGCGATGGATAATATGTAATGGGTCCGGGCAAGTTATTAAGCTTGATTCCAATAGTAGGTATGGCAAGAAGGATAAAAAGCAATTAACTTCCTCCTAGTTTCTACAAGATGACATATCAACGCACAGCCTAAATGGCTGGAGTTAGACCATTGATATATAGATGGTTAGACTTGAAATTTTGACAGTAGGTACCTTTTATGACGCACGCATCCACTAAGAAAGGATTTTTGGAAATACCACCCATAAGGGGTTAAAATAGGGAATAAAAGTTTGTATGAAACACAGTCATTTTTAAGTTAAATTCATGAAGATTAGTATTTGGCTTTTTAGTTAAAAATAAAAAATAAATATTTCAGGATTTTTGGAAATTCCACCCCTAAGGGGCTAAAATATGGGGTGTAAGTTTGTATGAAAATCCCTAATTTTTGAAGTTAAACGCATGTAAATTGGTATTTTGTATTGTAGGTATGCTTTTTCTCTCAAACATGACATCCACGCGGGCGGAGCCGCGAGCAACAGCTATTCCAAATATATCTGCTTTATACAGTTCTAGTTACAGTTGAACGTTGAAGTACCTACTTTTATACGATCGAGCTCATTTTACCTGTTACCACTCTCAAAGAACATATTATCTTGTTTATTGTTCTAAATCACGCTGGTGTAGAGCATGGGTAGTATGCTGGTGCGTGACATTTCACTTTGTAGTGTTACATGTGTATTTTTTTTTATCCTGACACGGCAAAGTGACCACACTGCACCTGATGGGAAGCGCAGTGCCGTCCAATTAGAGTATCGAGTAGCGAGAGAATCTATCCCCTGTATCTAATTTATACTTAATTTTTGAGGGCACGGCGGTCTTAAAGAATTAGAAAAATATATTTCTCATTTATAATATTTCTGAATCTGTAATACACTAACCCAATCACGATGTGTGTGTGTGATATACAGATAAAGTAGTTAAAGGTGCTATCAGTAGAGATAAATCAACCAATGGTGTAGGCAGTATTAACTATATATTATGTGGATTCTTGTATGATTTTCCTCAACCAAACCTTTACGGTCTTATCCATAATGAGTTATCGGAGCTTTATTAGGCCTTTATAAGGCCGAAAAAATGTTGAGCGTTTTATTTATTTATTTATTTAAAACTTTATATACACAAAATGTATAAAGGCGGACTTAATGCCAGAGGCATTCTCTACCAGTCTACCTACGGGTGATGCAGAGACGAGACAATATGGGTGTACATACAGTACGAAGGAATATATTGAGAATCAGTGTTGAAGACAAGATACTAATACATAAATAAATGTACCTAATAAAATATACATAATAAATATACATATACATAAATAATATATATATAGAACAGAATATATTAGATATGTTAATTAGTAATATAGTATACGTAGACATACACAAAAATATAATAAATAGATATCAGCTAAAGTTGTAATCTTTCACACCATCAGCGAAGAGCATCCGAACTTTCGACTTAAAAGTGAACCGGCTGGTCGCCGCCCTGATTTCGAGTGGAAGCGCATTCCAAAGAAGTATAGATTGGATAGTAAAGGACGAGTGAATAAAGTCAGAACTGTGAGAAGGAGACATTAGAAGTAAACTGCTTGAGGAGCGAAGGTTTCTCTCGTGATTCGATCCTAAATACTGAAAATTAGAGGTTAAGTAAGAGGGAGAATTAGGAGAAGTAAGAATAGAAAAGAGAGTAGTGAGTGCGCGCAGATTACGGCGCTGGCGGATAGGTAACCACTTGAGTTGTGTCCGATAAGTAGACACATGGTCATATTTACGCAGATTATAAATGAATCGAATGCAGTTATTAAGAAGACGGTCGAGTTTATTGAGTAGATCTGCATTCAGATCAAAATAGCACACATCACCATAGTCGAGGATAGGAAAGATTAAGGTCTGCACAAGCATCGTCTTGGTTTTACATGGGAGAAAGTTTTTTAGACGATAAAGAGCACGAAGGGTGCCTGTAACCCTTTGGCAAACAGATGTTACTTGGGCTTGCCAGTTCATAGTAGTGTCAATATATAACCCTAGATCTTTGACATGGGGACACAGAGTGATGACTGAGTCATTAAATCGGATTGGAGTCAGAGCTGCATTGTCCAATCTACTAATCAACCGCGTGCTACCCACAATTATCGCCTGACATTTACTTGCGTTTACACATAAACCAAAGCTGTCAGACCAGCTCTTTATGTTTTCCAAATCCCTGTTTACTTCGCCTATAGCAGTGGTCACATTATCAGCGCCCGCCTGAGCATAAATTTGTAGGTCGTCGGCGTATAGATGATACGCACACTGAAGATTTGACGTTATGGAATTAATAAAAATAGAAAACAATAAAGGAGAAAGAATACCGCCTTGAGGGACACCAGTGTCAATGTTACGCCAGTTTGATGAAGATTCACCAAGACGCACCGACTGCTGCCGCCCTCGAAGATAAGTTGAGAACCATTCCAGTGCACCGGAAGAGATCCTTAAGTTGGAGAGGATAGATAGCAGGATATCGTGACTGACGTTATTCAAAGCATTTGAAAAGTCGATCAAAGTTAACACAGTAACTTTGGTATCCTGCATGCCGGCTCTAATATCGTCAGTCACTTTTAGGAGTGCGGAGACGGTGCTGTGACCGGGCCTGAAACCAGATTGCAAATCGCTCAACAGTTTTATCTCTATTGAACCATTATGAATAACATTTTTAACAAGCTCCTATTAACGGCATTATAAACTCCCATAACTCATTATGAATAAGACCGTTAGACTTTATAGTTTGAAAAACATGAAGCCAATTTTTTACCGCACTTGCATATGAAACACTTTTCGATGAATACATTTTAAACTCGACGTACAACCAAAGCAGTAAATATTATGAAATGGATAAGTGTGCGTATGTAAATATATAGTACATGAACGTATTGACAACACGGAATGTTCACTCAGAGTAGGGTTACCAACCCCGGAATTCGAATACTAGGATTTGAAGTTAGAAAAACCAGGACAATTCAGTTTAAAAACAGGACGCATCTTTGTTTTAAAATATCGTGAACACTTGCGAGCCGAGAGGCCCTAAAGCAAGAATTTCAAAAGTGGTGTGCGAATTTTAACATACAGAACCTTATCAGAGGGCTATAAAAATCCAGGACGCTGCTTAAAAACTATCCAGGACACCCCAGGACACTCTAAAAACCAGGAAATGTCCTGGGTAAACAGGACGGTTGGCAACTCTAACTGAGCGTAACTGTGGACTAAGCCCCTGAACTGTATCCACGTGCCTAGTGCGGCTTCTATTAATTGCAAAGGAATTGCGTCAGTTTAAGATTAGATAAATCTAGGTAATGACGAACATCAAAATAAAATTGTCACGATTGCGTTGTGTTTGAAAGTTCAAAGTTTATCAATATTATATCAGTCCGACCAATCCGTGAATATTTATTATACAATAATATCTATACATTTTCTTCTTATTCATTAATTTTAGAAGAAATGCACTAAAGAGAAGTTGATATTCCATTCTGTTGTCGGATATTTTTAACTGGCTAAAAAAAGGAGGTGTGAGTTATATACATTATAATATTGAAATTCGATCGTATGTTATTAAATAATGTTATAAAGGACTTTTTTAAAATGACGCCGACATAAGTTTAAATTTTTATATGTTAAATATGCCTCATTAAAATTTTATTTAAGGGTTCTCAAATACTATTTGACAGCTGTTAATCGGGAGGCCGTGGGTTCGACTCCCGCACCAAGACAAATGTTTGTGTGACAGACAGATATTTGTTTCGGGTCTGGGTGCTGTGAGACCATAGTTCTTGATAATGATACCCACAATACAGGTTTTATCTAGTGTGGAGTCAGGACTATGTGTGTGAGTGTTGGGTGTATTATTATGTAATATACAAAAAATCTTAAAACGTAGACGTAGATATTTTTAATTCCAATTGTCTGAAAAACTACTAGGTCTATTCATACTTGTGCATATTATATTAAGTCTTACGGCTTCATAACAAAATAGGCTTAGGCACATTTTAAACGTCTTCAATAAAAAATAAGTAAAAACCATAAGAAACGCTACATATCGGTCGGACATGTATAGGAATAATAAAAAAAATGTAGTTGTAAAGGGTTTTTCGCGTTTAAGTTACGTATGTAACTACGTAATATGTGCCTAGATGTTTGATGACCTTCTTAATAAATAAGTATGTAGCTAAACATAAGATGTGCTCGTTGATTTTTTTTCAAAACATACCTTGTCTACTGCTGCGGTTGTTAGTTAATATAATTATATCTATCTAATATTATTATTTTATTTTAGTTAGCTTTATTTTTTTTGCCTAGTGTTACCCCTGGTAATTTTTAGTACTCAAAGCAATTAATGTTATTTTATTGTATTTTAGTATTTTTAATAAGCGATTTATATTTGAATTTGTCATAATATACTAAATATATGTACTGAGTTGCCGAGCTGTCGGACTCGAGTAGCATGACACTGAAAGTGCACATAAAGTTGGCATCCACAACTACTGGATTACTCCAGTATCTACGATACTTAAGTAAACGCGAACCATTGTGAATAATATCAGTTTGCGACTAGTTCTGAACACACGTGCTCGTTATATTATGTAACTCGAAATATATAATTTAAGTACCTAACATTCTTAACTGACTGGGATTACCAACTGCCAAGGTTTGAGTTTTATATGTTGTTATTATACATATATATTTTTAACGATAAATTCAATTTTATTATTCCGTAAATATAAATATTTATTGTCGTTCCATCACTAGTCACGGTGGTAAGTTTCTCATATAAGAGAATCCTAGGACGCTACAAGCTACCACCGTTTATCTATATCTACAGCCAAGGAGCAGTGTGTTAGACACCATGGTATTCCGAGGATATTGAAGCCAGTGGAATTCCTTAACTCTTATGTCTCAGGTTGACGAGACCAGTGCAGTGCCATGTAGTATATCTGTATATATAAAAGAAGAAGCTGACTGACCTTCTGACTGACTGACGATCAACGCACAGCCAAAACGGCTGGGGTTAGAGACTTGAAATTTTTACAGTAGGTACCTTTTATGACGTAGGCATTCACTAAGGAAGGGTTTTTAGAAATACCACTAAGGGGGTAAAATAGGGGATGATAGTTTGTATGAAAATCCGTCATTTTTGAAGTTAAATTCATGAAAATTAGTATTTGGCATTTTAGTTAAAAATAAAAAATATGTATTTCAAGATTTTTTGAAATTCCACCCCCAAAGGGGTAAAATAGGGGATGAAAGTGTATATGACCTGATTTATCGGGGGCTTATCAATAATCCTACTAATATTAGAAATGCGAATATTTGGATGGATGGATGTTTCTTACTCAATCAGGCTACAACGACTCGACGGATCTGGTTGAATTTTGGCACAGAGATAGATTATAGTCTGGAATAGCACATAGGCTACGTTAATCCCGGAAAAATGAACGGTTCCCGTGGGGTAGTTTTGGTTTTGTTTTAGACAGAGCAAGGGATCCACATGTTTTTTTCATATGGTCTATCAGTTAAAAATCAAAAATATATATTTCAGGATTTTTGGAAACTCCACCCCTAAGGGGAGTAAAATAGGGGATGAAAGTTTATATGAAATCTTTTTTCGGGTGTTTATCAATAATCCTACTAATATTATAAATGCGAATGTTTGGTTGGATGGATGTTTGTTACTCAATCACGCTAAAGCGGCTCCAAGGATCTGGTTGAAATTTGGCACAGAGATAGATTATAGTCTGGAATAGAGCATAGGCTACGTTAATCCCGGAAAAATTACGGTTCCCGTGGGATAGTTTTGTTTTTGTTTTAGACAGGGCAAGGGATCCACATGATTTTTTGCATAGTGTTAGTTGAGAGACTACTTTTCATACCAGAAAATGCACTGTTCCTACGGGATAGCATAATACAGGAAGATGTAAGAGCTTAAGATGTTTCCATGGATTTTATACCTTTTCTTACAAAAATAACTACCACGCGGGCGTAGCCGCGGGAAAAGCTAGTTAAGTATAATTAAAATATCTATGTGGTCTTGTGTCATGAGTAGCCTATAATGCAATTAAGATTTTTTGCAATAAAAGAGGAGAGAATGTCCGTGGTTCATCTTACTTTTACCTGGATGATACACCCATAATTCCTATAGCAATGTAACTTGTAAGCGTTCATGGCCTGTGGAGATCACTTACTGTCAAGAGATCCACTAGCTTGCTTGGCCTCTGCTTTAAAAATAAGGTTATAAAAAGAAAGTTTATATATTAAATAAATTAACAAATAAACAACGAAAATATATAGGTACTAAGTCAATCTATATATACATGTCACTGTGAATTTAATTCTAAACGTCTATAAACGTCTACACAGTTTTATTGGGCAGTGCAAGTTTGTGGGAATGTAAGTAAGTAATAGTGATATTTCAATTAAATCAAACAATAATACCTACATAAATAATGCGAAAGTAACTTTGTATAATACTGTATACGGCTAAAATACTGTACTTACCAATTCCCTATGACACATGGAATGATGAAGTAGGAAACATACTAATGTTTCCTACTTCGTGTGTGCTTTGATCAATTAATTAGGTGTTATCTACGATAAAATCATCAAATGGTATATTTACAATACTCTAACCTTACCTCAAGTCTCAGAATACAGAATTCTGAGCCTCAGGTATAACATTACGTAAAAATATTAATTAATAAAACTCTTTTAAATAGGTAATTAATTAAGTAGTAGTTCAAAGAAATTACAAATCAAAGAACCATTGTAGGTACCATATTTAATTTTGTATACTAGAGGATTGTAGTAGTATTGGTTTTATTGTAGTATTTCTTATTTACGACATTAAATTGTATTTTATTCTATATTATTATAAACATTTATTAGATAACGAAACATTAAAAAAAAGAAAATCCCAAATCCATTATGGTTCATGGTTTTCCCATAAGAGTGTGTAAATTATTGTAATCTTAGAATTTATGAATCAGCGGGCAATTTTTGTTATCTATTACAGGTTGACACAGTCAAAACAAAGTATTTTGACCAATAGGAGAGCTTAAGCAGATCTGTAGCCGCGTTTTTATTGGTGGACACAAACAGCTCTGTGGCGCCTCTCCGACCTTATAAATAACAGCGTGAACGCGCCGCGGACCTCTTTTCCACAGTGTTTTAAAGGGGGACTCTTTCGGGTTATTTTTGTGAGCTAACTCTAAATTCAGAATGCCGGAGACCTCAAAAATGAATGGATACGCGAAAACAAACGGGCACAGCTATGACATGGAAGATGGATCAGTGTTTTTGTTTACTTCAGAATCTGTCGGCGAGGGACATCCAGGTTAGTTTTCATAATTTCGATGAAGCAAATTGTGTGATGCCAACGAAAAATGGCCGACCGAACATGTGCGCAGATAAAGTACCGATTAAAATATCTGAAATGTCTATAGGATCCAAGTGACACCACAAAGTCATGGTTTACCTAAAGTAAAGTGTGCCTAATCAACTTCCATCATGCCTGAACGGCGTTAATGTTTTGTTACATCATTCAACTTGACGCAGACAACCGTGAATCACATTTGTCAAAATAATCTCAACACGTGGTCCCACCCAAACAATGATGAAATTTGAATACTACAAATTGGTAGCCAAACAGTTTTGTTTATCTGTTTTCAGACAAAATGTGCGACCAGATTAGTGATGCCATATTAGACGCACATCTGAGACAGGATCCTGACGCAAAAGTCGCATGTGGTGAGTGTATCGTGAATAAGTGGAATGATAAATTGATAACAGGGCCATTCCCTAACTTAAAGATGTTTTCTACAGAAACGGTCACAAAAACCGGCATGGTGCTATTATGTGGAGAAATCACTTCAAAAGCGAATGTTGATTATCAAAAAGTTGTCAGAGAAACCGTCAAGCACATTGGATATGACGACTCGTCTAAAGGTATGTCTACTGTCTTGTGGTTTCGTGATAAATAGTTTATTGGCTTCCAGCCAGATTGTCTAGGCTTGAAAACATATTGTACCATATTTCCGAGTGACAACAGCAACACTTTGGTAATTATTGTTCAATGCACACTAGGTTTTGATTGGCGTACACTAAACCTATTAGTGGCAATTGAAGAGCAAAGTCCAAATATAGCCGAGGGGGTGTACCAAGACAGAGATGAAATAGATATAGGGGCTGGAGATCAGGTACAGATTAAGCTCAAGCCTTATGCATGGGGTAATCATGGGTTTATAAAAAAAAATCTACAAATACAACATTGACATATCATTTGCATGGACTTGGTTATACATTGACATCTCTGGGATCATATTGCAATAAGGTGACAGAAATATGTTATTGTGATGTGATGCCACATGTGTAACCACTTTGAATAAAAACAATAACTTGTCCGTGGTAATCACAATGGCCTTTATATAAAATACTGTAAGAGTGCATCAGATATTGGTAACAATAAGCATGTTTGGGCCAGGCTTTGATTACAAGACGTGCAGTGTCATGCTGGCTCTCGACCAACAGTCGCCAAACATTGCCGCCGGTGTGCATGAGAATAGAAATGACGAGGAAGTTGGGGCTGGAGACCAGGTAAACAAGTCTATTCCTGTTCATCCTCATTAAAGTCATCTTGGTGAATCATGTGTTAATCAAGGCCAGCTCACTGTATTTGTCATGTCAAAGAGAATATGTGCTCATGAAATATGCAATATGTATAAATTCTGGATAATACTCATAGTACTCTATGAATTTACAAATACAGACAAGACCAACATAAATCAATAATAATTTAGGGTCTATAAAAATTATCTGTTCATATACTTTAGTGCGTCTGATTTTATTGATCGGGTTATAAAATATTTAATGGTATATTAGTATACTTTTTTTTTTTTTTTTTTTCTATAATTTTTAGTGTCTTTTGGTCTTTGTAAAAACCATGTCAGCCCCATAGGAATCTCTTATAAATTTAATTACAAAAACTCTTAGATAACAAAAAGTCCGCACTCGAATGAGGCTCTGAGAGAACACTCTGGAATGCTCCAACAGTGTGTTCTCTCAGAGCCTCATTCGAGAGAATATTAGTATACGGGTATGACCAAATAGTCGAATGTGTAGTTTACTCGCTGTTACTTGGATTGGAAACAGATGTATTGCAACCTTAGCAAATCTTTTATTTTACTTTGCGCGTGTATGCTGCTTGCTCCCATTTATACATAAACAGATTATACAAAATAACTGGGCTGCTATAAATATTGATCCCAATGTATATGAACACAAAGATGCAGTCACCGGCATATTGCGCGTTTTACTCAGGTTTGCTAATCTAGGCACACTAACCAGTTCCCATGATTTAGTTTCATAATGAGGGTAATAACTTTTGCATGTTCTTAGAAACATTACTTTAAACATAAAAAATATGATTGTCATGATTTGTACTTGTTGTAACATGGGATTTCCATTTACATTACTTCACATCCATTATAAATGTTGAAGATGTATAAGGAAAAACCTAGTAAAAACATATGCATATGGATTTAATACTTATAATACCAATCTTTATTTAGGGGTTGATGTTTGGATATGCAACAGATGAAACTGAAGAATGCATGCCTTTGACAGTGGTGCTGGCTCACAGACTCAATCAAAAAATTGCCGAATTGAGGCGAAACGGAGAATTCTGGTGGGCTCGTCCAGATTCCAAAACACAGGTATGTGTAATTTATGCAATTATTTGTTCATGTAGAAAACTTTCAAAGTTGTATCATTATTTAATAAAGAAACATCCTAATATGTTTTTTTTGCATATTTAATTGGTTTTAAAATGATTATTTTTCGTCAGGTTACATGTGAATACGTATTTGCTGGTGGTGCAACAGTGCCACAGAGAGTGCACACAGTAGTTGTGTCTCTACAACATTCAGAAAAGGTAAGATATATAACAAATCATATCAATTTACAGGTTTCCTCAAAAGGAGTGATTACTTATTTTAAGTGCTTAAAAGTTTATACGTCAAGTCGTTAATGTGTTAATGAATAAAAAAAATTACTGTTAACTGACATTGAGTTTTTAATTATAATGCATAACATTTGCAATGTCTTGTATATACCTAGTATAAATTGATAAAGTAGTTAATTATCAAGTTATTAAACATAATTTTTTATCAACAAAATATGTGGGTTTGTGTAACTTATACAAATGATTTTTTTGCAATAAAGAACATTTGTTGTTTTTAGATAACACTGGAACATCTTCGTGACGAGATCAAGGAGAAGGTTATCAATGAGGTTATTCCGAGCCAGTACCTTGACAACAAAACTGTGATCCATATCAACCCATGCGGATTATTCATCATTGGTGGACCACAGGTAAATTATTCAGTTTTTTGTTTATTAAAAGAATATAATAGCAGTAAAATAATAGTATACAATCCTACTAATATTATAAATGTGAATGTTTCGATGGATGGATGTTTGTTACTCAATCACGATACAACGGCTGGACGGATCTGGGTGAAATTTGCCACAGAGATAGATTATAGTCCGAAATATCATAAAGACTACTTTTTATCCCGGAAAATGTAAGATTCCCGCAGGATATATTTTGTTTTTCATAGTCCAAAGGATTGACGAGCTTTATTGCATAGTGGTAGATGAGGAGTCAGAGAATGACAGGCTACTTTTATCCTGGAAAAATGTACAGTTTCCATGGGATAGTTTAGTTTTTCACAGAGCAATGGATCGATTTGAATGATTTTTTTTGTATGCGTTTGGGTGGCGCCCTGGATGGTTTAGATTCACAAATTAGCCCGGCAGATGGCGCTGCAGTCGGTGTGGCGCTGCTTTTACGGGCAGGACGATGTCTGCTGGGCCCGCTAGTTAGTAGTATAGATTCTTCATTGTAACACTTGGGCTCGGATTTAGTCATCCATGCGCCCTTTTAATTTTATTTGTCAAATAATAAAACTATTTAAACTCAATTTAGAACTGTAAACTGTAAAAACGAAATACTAACCCATTGGAAGATAATTTTAATTCTTATTTATTTATTCTAGCATTATTTATTGTACCTCTTAGGTTCGGATTTAGGCCCGTATTACAGAACGATACTCAAGTATCGTTTGATCTCCGATCAACCAAAACTAGTTATAAGTACAGATCAAAACTCTTGAGTTTTGTAATATTCTGTTATAAGATCTATACAAGTATAGATCTTATTACAGAACGTTATTTAAATCAAACTCGGCTAAATCTAGATTCAAGTATAGATTTGACCTTGAATCCTATGTTTTTAGCTACAAGTATGTTCTCGTTTACAATATTTTATGAATTACAAATTTTATTCCGTTTCGCGCAGAATCAAGTTTCAAAGTGATGAAATTTTCTTGTAGAAATATGCAAATAATGGCGAAGTAAAAAATTATTAATTAGATTATTCTCAAAAGTTTAATTTATTCTAATTATTTCTTTTGTCACAAAACTTAATTTATATAGTTTCGATTACTAATTACTGTAGACTCGTGAAAACGCCATCTAGTGTCATAAATACAAAGAAGCTTAAACTGTTTTGTTATTCTTGTGATCAACAACGGAGTAATTACCTTAATTATTTTTTACTTCGGAGAATTTATCGATAAATAACATGATTAAAAGAATAATAATGAATAAAGAATAGTAATAATAGTATAATAATCCATAATATCGCAAATATTAATTATTACTGAAGAATTCGACTTCTGACTTATTGTCCGCGACGAACATAGTTACGGTAATCTATATTCAATACTGTTATTGACCATATGAGGCTGTCAGTGCAAAAGTGGCCTAACCCTCAAATTTTCATAATCTGAACTATGTACTACAAATGATTTAAAATGTGCGAAAATTTAATGCAAAACCGGCCTATCTCTAGTTTCACCAATTGCGATTATGATGACAACAAGATGGCATTGCAAAAAATTGCATTTATGTATTGATTTAAAATTCATGAATGTACAAGCCCCATTATTTTCATATTCATTGTCTCAAGCTTAGGCCACTTTTGCGCTGACGGCCTCATATTTACGTAAACTAAGATCAAATCGACACTTGTGTAACAACCTCGTATCAAGTTTCGTTCAAAAATTAGAAGTAGCTGCTGTGTACTGATTGATTAATCTAGATTTAAGTATCGTTCTATAATAAATGAAATACTCAAGTACAGATGTAAAACTAGATTCACGCCTGAGTATCGTTCTGTAATACGGGCCTTAGTCTTCCATGCACCCTTTTAATTTTATCTGTCAATTAGTAAAACCATTCAAGCACTATTTTGAACTGCTGTAAAGGCTAATTTAAGGCTTCTGCGTAACTGCATTAAAAGTATTTGTAATGCGTCCGGCTGTGGTACGAGTTACAACATAAAACGACACTAGCGTACGATTTATGATCGAGAATATCATGATCCACGAGCTTTATTATTCTCGATCATTGCGTGCTCCATAGCCGCAGGGAATTTAAAGTATAGTAGATACTGAATCACCTTGAATATATCTTATTTATTTTTTCATATTAAACATTGTACATTTTTATTATAAGACCGTATTATCCTGTCACTCAATATTTAGCGGGCGGCTAAATACAAATATAAACGAACGAACGAACCTAACTACCACCTACAGGATACCCCATCTATGGTTATGAAATTGTTCAAGTATGCTTTGCTTATTGATGTGTAAAATCTTTACTATCGATTTTTGGGAGTAATTGCGTGAAAAGGGACGGAAGTGTGTAACAGGAAGTCAAGGGAGCGCGCGCAATTTGATTTGAAAAATGAACGCGGGTTGCTAGAGTTGGGCGTCAGATGGTTTGATTTTGGTTTTGGAATGGAATCGAATAGAATGAAATAAAACTATATCGTGTGGAATCGGAATGGACTGGAAAAGACTAGATTTGACTGAAATCGAAATAGCATTTTTTGTAGGCTATAATGTTAATGTTGCCTATTTATTTAAGATGCATAACAGATTACAATCATAACAGTTCACAATATTCGAATTACGAAATCTAGGACTAGATAGTAATCAAAAACATGCCAAAATTCCTGTATTACCAAGATGCCAGATGTTACACATCATATGTGAGTACTGTAAGGCTCATTCGTATTTATATTTTTGATGACATTGGGATGGGGGACGGTTCTTGGTAGTGATTACATCAACAATATTTATTTATTAACTTTTAGATTTTTATTGAAAAATTTAGAAGATCCTGATTTGAACAATATGGCAATCTTTGTCTATCTTAAAAGCTGAAAGGATGTTGTTATAGACTTTGTTAAAATTATACCAATGCTTACGTAAGCATAGGGGGAGGGGTAAGAACTTTACTGACAAGGGGGAGAATAAGGAGGGTTGAAAATAACTAAAATTATGCTTACGTAATACTTGAAAGACCCCTATTTTAACTATAGATAATAGTAATAGAACTTTTTCTCATTATCAATGATCCTATCTTAAAATAGCTGATCGTAGTGTGTATACCTAAATTTGTTATAAAATCTGTGGACTCTAATACTTCGAAACCTTTTTAGAATTTAGAAACTTTACTTTTTGACTTGTATACCCTTTCCGTCTGACATAGGCCACGGGCTCCGGCGGCAGTATGCAAGACAAAGAAAATGCATTTTTTTTGTTAAGTTATTGTTTTATTAAAAACTGAAGGTGTGTAGGTTGCTCACCAATTTTTTTCATCACCTTGTTAATAAATTCAGTATCCTCCATTACATTTATTTACTTAATATTGTATAGATGTACATGCACCTCCCCTGAAACTAATCCTGGCGGATTAAAATAATGTTGTTGTGGTGTTGTGTGCAGTCCGACGCCGGCCTGACTGGTCGCAAGATCATCGTGGACACGTACGGCGGGTGGGGCGCGCACGGCGGCGGTGCCTTCTCCGGGAAGGACTTCACCAAGGTGGACCGCTCCGCCGCGTATGCAGCGCGTTGGGTTGCCAAGTCGCTCGTCAAGGCGGGACTCTGTCGCCGCTGCATGGTGCAGGTACATACTACATACACCAACACACAAACAAACAAACACTCATCTATACTAGAGTTACAAACCGTCCTGTTTACCCTGGGTTTATAAAGCGCCCTGATAAGGGGGGGGGGGGGGGGGGTTCGATGTGTCCTGTTTTTAAATTGAAATGTCCTGGTTTTTGTTGGTTAAAAAAATCCTAGTATTTGAATTCCGGGGTTGGCGACTCTAATCTATACTTATACATACTCCCTTTTGAGACATAATCTCGCCTACCACACGTATCAATTGCATGTCGGCATGCACAAAATACTGGCAACACTCGCCGTTCTTACATGCTATTTTCAACTTTAATGTTATGAAAATAAAATTGATTTTGGCTTCTATTTACTCCGTACTACCTTACCTTTTTAATTTTCTTTTTATATGCGAGTGGATAACATTTATTTTATCTTACTGAAATTCTAGATTCGTGCTTGTTACAATATAAATACTTACATTCGTCGTTTATTTTAGTGTGGCATACAAATATATATTACGAATTCCTAATATTTACCAAATTTACAATAATAGGGTAGTTACTCGTTTTTTATTTATTTAATCAATAAGTTACATTACCTAAAATCTATTATCGAAAAAAATTATGAATGCTAACAAAAGTAAATTAGACCCCGTTCAAATCTGCTGAAAGGGGTAATTGTCAAATGACAGCAGAAGGATGCATGATATGTACCATGACGTCACGGTTCTCAGAATCGCCATGACTGTGCCGTTGTGCGAGAGAGATAGCGATATGTTCCCAATACGCAACCATTTTTGCTTATACCTTTGAGTATTTGCTCATACTAATATTTAAAATAAATATTGTGACCTCATTTTTCAAGGAATTTTGATTCTGTTTTTAGAAAACAGTTTCTTTTGCGTATTATATTCGGCTGCATATCGAATAATGTACAAAATTAAAGTACCCTATTATCACTATAATTTAAAAAATCATTACCAACATACATAAATCATCTAGATTTACATTACATAATGTAAATCTAGATGATTTAATCTTGGTATAGGGAGGGAGACAAATAATATGGAGAATTATTAACATGTTTGATAGGAAAGACAAAAATATATATTGTCAATGTTATGCATATGGACAGTAGATGACTGATCAGTATGAAAAGGACAATAATATTACATATGTCTGCCTCACATTAATGGAGAATTGGACGATTGTTTCACATCTACTGTTGGTTTTCTATAATTCAAAACATTATTTTATTTACTTATAGGTGGCGTATGCTATCGGCGTGGCTGAGCCCCTTTCTATCACAGTGTTTGACTATGGAACTTCACACAAAAGACAGCAGGAACTTCTTGCCATCGTAAAGAAAAACTTTGACTTACGTCCAGGGAAAATAGTCAAGTATGTTGTTTTGAAATATGTGGGAAACTATTAACAACCATATAGATATCTAACTAGTTATATTTCTTTATTACAGGGAATTAAACTTGCGCGCGCCAATTTATCAAAGAACAAGTACTTATGGTCACTTTGGACGAGAAGGCTTCCCGTGGGAGAATCCCAAGCCATTGGTTGTAGATTGACTTCGGACGTCGGCCCTAGAACATTGTAAATATTCATCAGTATATAATAAACACTTAATCTACGTGTGTCATTGTAGTGAGACGCAGTTATGTCGCAGGTGTCTCTCTTTTTAGATGATTAATGTTTATGTGAACCGAATCTCGCCAATGCAACTGTGGGTCGGCGGTGCATCGGCGGTGCAACCTCACCCAATCACCGTTGCGTTTACGAGATTCATTGTAATTATTAAGTATTCACTAGTTAGTTGATAGGATCAACACGGTGCCGCCATTTCTGAATTTGAGTTAGTTCACGGATTTTAATGGCAGTCTTATTGTTTAAGATTACATGTTCCTTATGATTGATTATTTTGTGATCTGTATTTTATATTTACACTGCCCAATTTTATCTCAGATGAATGAACTTTCCAGTGACGTTGGCATGTTTTGTCTATATAAAATTTGACAAAGTTTAAACAATGGACTGCCTACAGTCTCGAATGTTGTCACCACGAGCTTTACGATGTAAGTTCAACAACTTGATAGTAGAGTAGACTACTTCTCTAGTGCTGTCACAGTGGAGCGAGGGAGAGAGAGCGCCTGGTGATAGGCTCACTGAGCCGGCAGGTAGCTTGCTTCTATTCACTTCACTGCAAATGTGGTACGGCGCGCGAGCTGTTGCTTTTTATTTTCTATAACCTAATGTTTTCTATGTATTTGTTTTAACATCAATGCTAATTGTCCTAAGAAGCATATTCCTATAGTTAATTTTCACCGTCATCTCTCGCGTCGTGCAATTTGTGTTGTGTTTCCGAAAAGGATTGAAGTGGAAAAGAGCCATTTTGAAAACACACCGACTGTACCAGGAAAGTAGTGCACTGTGCATTTATTCCTATTAATGATAATTGTAATTCCGCTGTAGGTGTAATTAGACGGAATGCTAACCGTACATTTGACATTTAGGAATTAGTTAATTCGATAGGACGGTTAGCAGGTATTTGTTATTATATTTTTGATCTGTTTCGACTTGAAAGTTTCTAATTAACGTACTGTGGATTTATCAATTTGATAGATTGTGGAATTTCAAACTAATAAATTATGTTCTCCCGGAACATGCCGGGATATTAAGAGTATTTTATTTTATTTCCCAGAAACTAACAGTTGATTTAGCAGCGTGCATGTGGATTGAGTGAGCACCTTCCAAAAATCGTTTTTTATGTATTAGGTATTTAGTAAAAGTTCTAAAACAATTGTAAAACCAATCCTGGAATTTGTAAAAAGATAAAACCGAAGATAAATCAGTTAATGTCTGCTCACTCAATCCTGATAACGGGCAACCCAGATCTACAAATGTATCAAGTTTACATATAAAATTTGGGTTCTAGGATTTAGTAAAACCTTAGTGAAGTCACAGTATTTAATTTCAGATCACCTAGTGCCCTATTTAAAAAGTTACAAATTGTTATTGGTGCTCACTCAATCCACATGCTTTGAAAAGTCAAGATTTCTTACGAATTACCTATAAAATCAAGTTTAATTATATTTCTAGATTTAGTAAAAGTGGAATAGAAATTTGTAAAACACAAAACGAATCACTATCATGCTTCGTTTCTGAAAAAATATTTTTTATAGGTGCTCACTCAATCCACACGTTATTGAAAAGTTAAAATCTTTCATATCTTTAAATCTGTAAGCGCTACAAAAAATGTGAATACGTCAAGTTTTAGTAGAAATTTTTACTAAATATTGGCTATTTCACATTTTCGATTTTTTGCTTACTTAAAGAGATATTACATTTTTAATGTTTTCCACACAAACTTACAATGTAGGGTCGCCACACGTCTCAAAATACAGGATAATCTATAAAATAAATTTATATTTGCCTATCTCTAGTTATGCCTTTAAGTACCTAAATTTGTTATGCCTATATGAATCACGACGATATAAATGGTAATAATATAATGGGAGGGTAATAAACTCAGCGACGCATGGTTGAATTAATTTATTTTTACCTATTTATAGGAACCCAAATTAATATTATTTTAAATTAGTAAATTTTTAGTCAATACCATCTAGCACCAATTTACTAATTAAATTCATATGCGAATTCTGAACTACTTATTATATAAAATAGTTGAAACATACTGATATCTGAATTTATTCTTTTTAACGTGTTATTTAAGTATTTAAGCACGAAGCTTAAATACAAATGTGACTATTAAGTATATCTAAATAAAAGTTATAATTTTGTTACTTTAAATAAATCTGCGTAGTTGGTAAAAATATTCTATTGACATTTGGTGTTATTGTATAAATAAAAGGCGGCTGTACTAATGTATAAAAGAGTTAGAAAGGTATTTTAATGAGTTCCCTGAGTGCTATAGACTACTCTTATTCAATTTTTTTCTCCTGAAAATTTTATCTCGTGGGATAGACGGGCCGGAACAAAGATATTTTTAAGGCGATACGGAGTTCGCGAGGACAGCTATACCAAATATTATTATAAGCCATAAATCGAAGAGCCGCAACTTATGCTGAGAGTAAAACACGACAATTGACCGACGCTGACATGGCTAGGTTAGTATATTTTGCATATTGCCATAGTTTGATGTGTCACGGGACTCTACTATGGGGTGGTGCTGCTGAAATGAATATCATTTTACTCTCCAAAAGCGAGCTATAAGATCTATCGCTAAGTTCTAGAAGTTCTTAGGGAGGAAAATTCTTCTTTCAAGGGGCTTTGCATACGCTTTTACAATAAGGTTCCCAATTATATTAAAGAACTAAATGAAAGATACTACTAAGCAGATGACCGAAAGGCTTCGGAATATATTATGCTATTACTTAGAAGTGTAGCCATTAAATTATTATTAGGAACCTTATATATGTATATTAAGTAATGCCAATATATTTCATTTCCTAAACATTGCGAACTTATGTGAACAGTATGCCTTACATGACTCTACTTGATATTAGTGTCTAATATTTCAATTGTTGTATTCGGTCTGTGCTTGCTGCGGCGTCATGTGCGGGATCGGCCACTTCCCTGTAAAATGGTTGAGGAGGTCGATGGCTGGCACATGCGTCATTAATCTTGAACGGGTGCTGCTCTTGTGGACTGGTCTACTAAGACTGTTTCAGTAAGGACAAACTGCTCAAGAAATTGAGATTTTTATGTATTTCACGGCGGTCATGTGCAGCAATAAGCCTTGTAATAAATTTTATTTCACAATATAAGGCAACCTAATTAACATACATTGAGCTGCTCTAATCTAATCAATTGTATGACCAAATATTGTTAACCGGTGTTCGAAAAGAGCAACGCTAGAGTTTCTCGCCCGTTCTTCTCTAGTAAAACTGCATTCCGAACTGGCGGTATAGTTAAAAAGATTGACTAAATCTAAATAATGTATAGCGTTCCAAGGATTCAATAACTTTTTTAATGTTTTTACTGAAATAAAAAAAATATATAAAGTATCGTTTAATTTAATCACTTTAGTCCAATTAGCATACATACTCACTCAGCTCTGTAATCTCAAAAGGGGTAGGTAGAGGTGTAACCAGTATCCACGTTTCGCTGAGCTTATTACCGGCCCGTGCGTGTTGACTTTAGGTATTTACATATAGGCAAATACAAATTATTTTTGTAGATTATCCTGTATTTTGACACGTGTGGCGACCCTACATTGTAAGTTTGTATGGAAAACATTAAAAAATTAATATCTCTTTAAGTAAGCAAAATATCGAAAATGTGAAATAGCCAATATTTAGTAAAAATTTCTACTAAAACTTGACGTATTCACATTTTTTGTAGCGCTTACAGATTTAAAGATATGAAAGATTTTAACTTTTCAAAAACGTGTGGATTGAGTGAGCACCTATAAAAATTATTTTTTCAAAAACGAAGCATGATAGTGATTCGTTTTGTGTTTTACAAATTTCTATTCTACTTTTACTAAATCTAGAAATATAATTAAACTTGATTTTATAGGTAATTCGTAAGAAATCTTGACTTTTCAAAGCATGTGGATTGAGTGAGCACCAATAAAAATTATTTTTTCAAAAACGAAGCATGATAGTGATTCGTTTTGTGTTTTACAAATTTCTATTCTACTTTTACTAAATCTAGAAATATAATTAAACTTGATTTTATAGGTAATTCGTAAGAAATCTTGACTTTTCAAAGCATGTGGATTGAGTGAGCACCAATAAAAATTATTTTTTCAAAAACGAAGCATGATAGTGATTCGTTTTGTGTTTTACAAATTTCTATTCTACTTTTACTAAATCTAGAAATATAATTAAACTTGATTTTATAGGTAATTCGTAAGAAATCTTGACTTTTCAAAGCATGTGGATTGAGTGAGCACCAATAAAAATTATTTTTTCAAAAACGAAGCATGATAGTGATTCGTTTTGTGTTTTACAAATTTCTATTCTACTTTTACTAAATCTAGAAATATAATTAAACTTGATTTTATAGGTAATTCGTAAGAAATCTTGACTTTTCAAAGCATGTGGATTGAGTGAGCACCAATAAAAATTATTTTTTCAAAAACGAAGCATGATAGTGATTCGTTTTGTGTTTTACAAATTTCTATTCTACTTTTACTAAATCTAGAAATATAATTAAACTTGATTTTATAGGTAATTCGTAAGAAATCTTGACTTTTCAAAGCATGTGGATTGAGTGAGCACCAATAACAATTTGTAACTTTTTAAATAGGGCACTAGTTGATCAGAAATTAAATACTGTGACTTCACTAAGGTTTTACTAAATCCTAGAACCCAAATTTTATATGTAAACTTGATACATTTGTAGATCTGGGTTGCCCCTTATCAGGATTGAGTGAGCAGACATTACCTGATTTATCTTCGGTTTTATCTTTTTACAAATTCCAGGATTGGTTTTACAATTGTTTTAGAACTTTTACTAAATACCTAATACATAAAAAACGATTTTTGGAAGGTGCTCACTCAATCCACATGCACGCGATTTAGCATACCATGGATCAAAGATCTAAATAGACACCGCGCATGTACCTACTTGCATGCCAATATTTCGGGCAACTACTACTTTTGAAGTAGGTGCTTTTGACGTTACCACAATTGGTTTTAACACAGTTTTATTTTACGTTGTCTATTTAGATATATGTCTGTGGTTTATATACTATTGAAGCCAGCTAGCCACTATTCTTCTTGCCCTCTGCTGCACTTGGGTCATCCGTATCGTATCTGAAGTTGACCAAGCCCGCATATCAAAGCAATGTGACGCCCTGGAAGCAAAAAACCACTGCTTTATTTTTTTAAGGGATAAGGACTGCAGGCGAGAAGCCGGCTGTGAAACGAGAGGCTGTGGGTTAGATTCCCGCACGAAGATAAATGTTCTTGTGATAGATATTTGTTTCGAGTCTGGGTGTTGTGCGACCGTAGTCTCTCGTAGTTCTTGAGAACCACGATCCAGGTTACTAGGGTGGGGTCAGGACTATGTGTGTGACTGTTGGGTTTATTTATTATATGCGAACGGAAACAGGCGTGGTGAAAATAAAGTAATGCAGTGCGCCACAGACTTGTTTTCGCAGGCGTTATGAGGAATGCTCTGTATACTAGCAGCACTAATGCCTAATTTGTACTCGTCCTTGTATAGGCCCTTTATAGGTGTTCGAGGTCATTCGCGAGAAAAACATATGTATAATAATTCACTATTATCACAGTCAAACTGGATATCAATTTCCGTATATGAGCGAATTGATGATTAGTTGAAGCTCTCTTGCTTACAATGAAGTAGATGTGAAAAGTCTCGAGGAAAAAATTGATAAGATTGTAAATATAGGTAATGGGGAGGTAGTTTGGACCTTCAACAATTGCTGACTCACGGTAAATGGCAAAACAACCTCTTGATATTTCGACAGGCCGGCTAAAGTATGTCCCTACTAAACAGAACTTTGGCGCCAATTCCCCACCGCCTCCAGCGGCTCTAGCGCAAGTACCCACAAATATTGCTACGATAATAACGCTGGTTGTAGATTGTTTCTTATAGTTGGTATTTCATTGAATGGTATGAGATTTACTGACGATATAGTTTACACTCGATAGTAGGAATAACTATAAATAGAATTTAATATGCACGCACACGCCCCTACCCTAATACTAATACTAGCCCTGTATTAAACATGGTCCCACTGCTGGGCACGGGCCTCCTCTACTAATGAGAGGGGTTAGGTCTTAGTCCACCACGCTGGCCTAATGCGGGTTGGTAGACTTCACATACCTTCGAAATTCTTATGAGAATTCTCAGGTTTTCTCACGATGTTTTCCTTCACCGTTAAAGCAAGCGTCTATTAACATTTAATACACACGTGACTTAAGAAAAGTCAAGAGGTGTATGCCATTTGGATTTCGAACATACCACATTCGTCTTGACAGTCCATAGCGCAACCAACTAGGCTATCGCTGCTCTACTACACGCCCCTGTTTATATAATACACTTGCCTCGTTACTGTATATGTTGGCGAGCCCTCCTGTAGGTCTCTGTCGTACACTCCCAATGCACGCCAGGGGTCAATATAGCCGTGAATGTTGATAGTGTTATTTACGACCGGTTGCAATCCACCGAAAATTAAGTTCACTCGTTCTACGGCATCATAGACAAATGCTTCGTCAAATCTGGAAATTATATTGGAGTAAAAATGTTCCTAAGTATTTTATCTTTGACTTCTACCAATATTAAACCAAGCCTTTAATATAAATATAATAGGTATATGTGGTGTAACGTGGATAGAGTGAGGAATAACATAGTTATTGAACTTTGAGTGAAAGACAACAAAGTTTGTGGTGTGTTTGAATTAGTCTCATTTGTGCATACGTAGGTATAGGTAGCTAGGGCTAATGGCCACAACTTACCTTTCACTAAATGCTTGTTTACACACTTCGACGTAAAAATCGACATCTAGCCAAATTAACGAATCAAATACAGTGCCGCTTCGTGGTGCTGTCTGGTAGAATCCGTATTCAGTGCATGTTTGGTAATACCAAGCACGCGCTAAAATTTTACAAAAACATTCAACATTTTACAAGTCTTACCGTAACAACAATAAAATATATTTATTAGAATAAATTACATTAAATAATTTTAGGAGAAAATAGTAATTATCAATATTATCAGTATTTAAAAATGTTGAATGGGATTTCAAGTCATAGAGCCAGTAGGTACGTATGTAAAGCTTTGATCTCTTGATGATAACGCACAACGCTGCGGTATGCTGTGTCGGACACATAATCGTATGAAAAACTTCTACAATGGTCTCTTGTTCCGTCGCAGTATCCGTCACCGGTGAAGGGCAATCGTGACGCTGCGTTGGGCGTTATGATCAAGAGACCAAAGCTTTAGTAAGGATATTGTATAATATCATGCTAGCCTTTCCGTACATATAGGCATGTTGGTACTTACAGTTTCCCACTCTCGAATAAGTATTAATCAGAGCCTGAAAACCCATACTCCAACAGCCATTGGTCGCCAGATTTTGGATTGCAGCTATGAATCCACCAAGTTTTTGCATTGGTGTTTGCCCTGTGAAATAATATAGGTAATGTAATAAATGACAAAATATTATTTAATGGCGCCTTTTAATAGGCGCGGGCAGCCTCGAGTGAAAATGAAAACTAAATTCAAGATAATAAGATTAAGCACAGTGGCACAACACCCACGCTTCTTGTCCGCAACACTGTCGCACTATATCTATTTATAGGAGAAATTAGAAATTATTTTTTGTGAAAATAAGTACCTATAGAACAATTTTTTTATGCGTCTTTTCCTACTGAATCATTAATCAAAAACCTTTATAATCAATAAACCCCAATTATCAATCACCTCTTTCCCATGGCGTAGTGTGAAGAAGCAGGTCGGCATGATAGTGTTGAGCAATGGGGGATAGGTTGTCTCTCGCTACTCTAATTGGACGGCACTGCGCTTACCATCAGGTGCAGTTTGGTCACTATGCCTGGATAAAAAAAAGAATACCTACATTTAAAGTTAGGTACTGAATACAATTTATGGTGTGAAAGCGTCGACCAAACAGCGCCAAAAGACATCTCGCTCTGATTAGGGCTTAGGCCGACGCTGACCGAGTTACCTACTCAGCCGAGATAGAAGACATTAACGTGCCACACTAACTGGCGACTGCGTCTCATTAACTTTGTATGCATAGGTAAAAAGGTAGGTTTTAGGTAAATATTGCACAATTAAGTATATTTGATAGAATTACAAATTGATCGAGTCTATTCTGTTGTACCAAGACTGAAATAAATTTTTATTATTATTGGTATTTATGCCAGGTTAAGTTAACACGTCATTAGAATAATCTAATTAAGGTTTAATTGTAACAACAGTATGGACACTACTGGATCTCCGTACCATAAAAGTCGCCATCTAAATTGTTACAGATGTTTAGTAATGTGCCAGGTCTGGCTGTTTGTACTGCCGAAGAAAATGACCAAGAAATTAAACCGCCGAAATATCCCATATCAAGTTTATCATCGTAATTAAGAGGTGTACATAATCTGTAAAGAGATGAACGATTATAAATAAGTAACGTTAAAACTGTAATATAGGCGAAATCGTACAAAGGACGTTGGATTCCAAAAATTTGATGGTAGGCCCTATTAAATGATTGTCATTAAAAATACCTAAATATATGTGAAACATGGCTTTATAACATAACTTTTATTCAGTCCTTATTTCTGTGGTCTGAAATAATTAAGAAAAATCGTATACAAGCAAAAAATACCGATTTTAAGTATATATATATATAGGTACTATTCACGTGTGTATAATAAAAGAAGTCATATGACATCTCAAAGATGAGGATTTATATTTCTATTAATAAAATATACATTATATCAAAATCACTTTAAGCTTTGCCACCATATACTACAGCCATGCGGTACCTCTACTTCGAAGTTCTTGTACGACTCTCAGACTTCAAATCGTCAAAATTATTGACATACCTACTCGTATATTACAACCTAATCAAAAAATCTCCTGTGTTGAAGTTGAAATTGAAGGACATAATGATTATAATATAGAACAAGCGGGATTCCTGAATTATAATTTAGCTACTTATACGATTGATGCTATGCTACGTTGATCTGATATAAAAATCAATACAAAGTTACACCTGTAAGAAGCCTCCAAAGTACGCCTTCCTTCTTCCGTCTGCATCGCTACAAGAGTTTCTCGAATTCCTTGATCGATTATATTTATACATTGTTCTCCTCCTTCTAGAAGAAAAGCTTCATTAACAACTTCTAGATATTCTGAAAATGAGAGACAATGTTCGTATTAATACTATAACTTTCGACAAGGGCAGGCACATAGTATATGGCAAAATCAGAAACTAACAACAGAATAATCAATTTTAAACTTACCTGGAAAGTCAACTTTAGCCAAAATAGGTCCACTAGATGCCACACCACCTTCTACTAAGTGAGGGTAGCGTTTTTTGAACCATAAAACCATGTTCGCCGCGTATGAGCCACCGTACAAAACAATCTTACTGTCGGCGAATCGAGGCTGCTTTTTCAGATCTAGTATGAAGTATGCAAGATCAGCGAGCGCTTGGTCGACGTTTAAAAAACGTAAATTTTCGGTCGTAAAATTCCTATAACATAACATATTATTACCATCGTCACTGCCATTAAGGCCCATCAAATCAAAGTAATATATACATTCCTACAGTTAATGTTGTGTAAATAATATAAGTAGGTATTGTTACCTTAATCCTTCATAATTGTTTATTCGCCATGACCCTATTGATACTGTAATTTGGCTTTATGTAAGGTGTGACAAAATTGTTTGAATACAAAATAACTTCCCAGCCCACATCCCTAGGCATTTCTTATAGGTCAACAACGCGATGTTGTGCGAGTCCAAGGATGATGATGATCACATACCGTCAGCTCATTTACCTGTGCCTTAGCAGGTCTTTTGTTATCAAATAAATTGAACACAAAATCTTATCCTAGACAACCCATATTTTTCAAAGCCTCGACAGGCAGACGAACAGGCGGGCCATCTGATGGTAAGTAGATACCGCCGCCCATAGACTTCTGCAATGCCAGGGCACAGCAAAGCTGCTGCCTACCGTATATGAGTGTGTTCAAATAAAGAAATCGGACAAGTATCTGACTTGTGGATCGAGCTAGTATATATAGGTATATCACTTCCATCACCTTAGGACGCTCGCGTAGTCAAAAGAGGCGATTAAATTCATAAAAAAATAGATAACAGTTTATTAATCACTTACTGGTACGGTAAAGATTCCCCATAATAACGATGTTCTGTGTAGATTTGGTATCCATTATTTTCTCTAGCTATCTCATACATGTTGCCACTCATCAGCCAAGAGGGGCTAATGTTCCACTCACCACCCACAAGTATGAATACTGGAGACCCATTCCCACCAAAGAATTCTTCATTAAACATGAACCTCTGAGGAAATAAGCTTTAGATTTTAGCTTGTTATAATAAACTAGCTATCCGCCCCGGCTTCGCACGATTCAAGTTAAACATAAGAGATAGTAAATGTACTTTGAAAATGATACTGAAATCATCATCATTCATCTCGACCGCGACATAAAAATAAAAACAATTACTTATGTGTTAATAGTGTGTGGCGTGTTTCTTTCATACATCGTAGGTAGTATGAGGTTATTTATGTTTGGTGGTAGAATAATTATAACCAAGATAATGGTCGCAGAAAGTTGTACCTACTCAAAAACATGACGAAACGCTGATCATGATGACCACCACTGGGTGGTATCCATCAAAAAATATGTCATAATAGCAAGACGATCCAAAGAACATTTTCGATACACCTACCATTAAAAAAGTATCAGAATTTTGTGGATCAAAATGATCAAGCGGCATGCGAATCCAAGATTCGTATACCGTACTCCTTGTACTGAAGATATCAAATTCCTGAAGTGATTGTAAATCTACTCGTATTGGTGGTTCCACAGAGGTTTCTATAAGTTCTGCGCCCCATGTTGTAGAAAATATACCCAAAAATAAGATTATTTCGATCTGAAACTAATATTTAGATATTAATGAACACATAACTATTATTTATTATTTAGAACTATGTTAAAGCTTTAAGGCGCTTTCAGGTCAAACAGAAAATTTAAAATATAGCACAAGTACAATTATTTTGTCTTCTATACTGGGCTCGCTGAATAAAGGAATTTTAATCATATTATTGTTTAATAATTTGTCATCCTGTAGATAGTAGCGACATTATCACGTTGTTATAAAAAAATATGAAATTTTTGGTTAAAAATTGCAACAAATATTATTTCTACGCTCACATTGGATGTAAATTTAATCCACAAATTATTTTTCAATGCACTTATGTTTTCGTAAGTGCATTGAAAAATAAAGTCGTAATAGTTATAACTTACCATGTTTTAATAAAACTAATCCACTTACGCGTACGTATAAAACTTAACCATTCATTAGCTAGTACATATTTGTATGATACATAATAATTAGAGCGCCTTGTCATAATCTCGTTCCGATTGGTGTTTATCAATTTCAGATAGGCGCGTATTAAGATATTTACCTAATGATATATGAACATACAATACGTGAATACGAATGTTTGTTAGTTTATAATTCATCGAGTATAGGTACCGAGATATATTATGTAGATAAATATAAATACATACGCATCGGTTTACATCTTACTTACATACATACATACTTGTGCCTTGTGGCTTTGGATGCAAAAGCCACAAGGCCTTATACTATGATATTAGGTTCTAGATTTTGCTCAACTAATTTGGAAAGTTTTTTGGGGATGGCGTGTTTATTTACAATCCTGTTTACGCATTTTACGTACCCCTCCCTAACCTACAGTTTATACTTGGGACAAAATAACAGGCATGGAATAGAGATTCTAGGTTTTTTTATGTGTATAGTTTTTGTTATCTTCGCTTTTTATCATTTGATATAGGGATATCAAACCTAGGTACTAACCTAAAAACAGAATACGCCGCTGAGCGAATACATAATAAACGCCACTTACCAAAAATATTTTTCATGGAAATTGTAACCGGTAAGTGAATCTAATCTCGGAACCAGAATCCAAACAGTGATGAGATAAACCTTGTGGGATGTGTTATATACACATAAATAAGCACATATCTAAATGACCGGACGGAGCAACCAGTAAGCATAATAATGTCCCATATCCCATAATAACTATACATGACGGGTCGGCCGGTCATCGGCCGAGGCAGTGAGAGGGCTTACACGTCCCTCTCAGACCTCCTTAGTACCAGAGGCCTTTCTTATGTCAGTCTGTCCGGTTGTCATTTAGAACGGTTCGGGAGTGCAACCCCGGCCACTCGAGCCGTCAGCGCCACGTTCCATCACTCCACCCGTGGCTCTGATGTCCTCCTCCATCCCTTCCCGTCCCGTTACTGGTGGCAGGGCTTAACTTTAAGTGAATTTTATTTACTTAGAGTGGGGCCCGAACGGATTGGTACCACCGTCCAGCCTATTTCTGCCGCGAAGTAGAAATGCGTTCCGGCGGAAGGGCTAGATAGCCGTTCCCTCTCCTTTCCCTGGCGATGCAGTTTGGACGGTACTCGTAATATGCGGAACTTTGGTGTTGGTCGACGCGTGGGTCTCATATGTGGGGGGCTAGCGTGGGGTACAGGGAGACCCGATGGGAACGGCCACCGCCGGCCGCCTGCCGTCAGTAGGGGACCTGAACCCGGGGATACACTTCTTAAAATTCCCTCCCCGGGAAGCTGTCCCGCCAACTGGCGAAAATCCCGTAGTACGGTCGTCGTGCCAGCGTGGGAGACTGGAGTGGATCCCGGCGACTGTATGCGGGGGGCCCTTCCGTGCCTCGCACCAGCTCCTCACATTACCTGCGTTACCATCCTGCACCTGGGTCTGCGACATTATATTGCGAGTGCCGTCTAAATTTCACTGCCCCCTCACATCTACCTCTACCCAAATTCAAAAAAAAAAAAAAATTAAATCACAAAAAAAGAGTAAGCGTACTTCAGCGGATCCTACGTACACTTTAACAGTAGACTTCTGCAATGTCAGGGGTCTGCACAGTAACCTAGATGCCGTACATTACCACCTAGACTTGGCGCGGCCTGCCCTGCTCTTTTTAACTGAGACGCAGATATCTACCCCTGACGATATCTCGTACCTTAACTACCCCGGTTACGTACTGGAACATTCGTTCCTGCGTAAAGCCGGGGTGTACGTTTTCGTCAGGGATGATATATGTTGTCGCCACCTTCGGGGCCTCGAGCATCGGGACCTGTCAATCTTGTGGCTATGCGTAGAGTACGGGGGTCGTACCCGAGTCTACGCTTGCCTTTACAGGTCCCATGCCGGTGAAGCGGGGTCTTTTCATTTATTCGAGAACGTCCAAGTGGGGACTGGCCAATCTCTAGAGCAGTACCCTTCCGCGGAGGTGGTGGTCCTTGGGGACTTCAACGCTCACCATGCTGAGTGGTTGGGTTCTCTGACGACCGACGCTGCGGGTCGGTCTGCTTATGAGATGGCTTTGGCTTACAGTCTCACACAACTGGTAACTCAGCCCACCCGAGTTCCAGATGTTGAGACCCATGAGCCCTCCCTGTTGGACCTTCTGCTAACCACAAATCCTGAGGGATATAAGGTAGTGGTCGACCCCCCTTTGGGGTCATCAGACCTATGCCTTATTCGTACCTCAGCCCCTGCGGTATATCCTGATCGCTCTCCAGCGACTGGGTTCCGCAGGGTTTGGTGGTATGGGTCAGCGGATTGGGAAGGGATGCGTGAATTCTTTGCGTCCTTCCCATGGAAGCGGTACTGCTTCTCTTCCGAAGATCCTGATGATTGTGCGGACCGCGTCAGGGACCTGGTGGTTATTGGGATGAATCTGTTCATCCCCAATTCCAAGGTACCTGTCGGGCGTCGCAGCTGGCCTTGGTATAATAGTACCTGTGCCGAAGCTGCACGCCTTAAGCGGTCCGCATACGGGGCGTGGAACGAAGCTCAAAAATATCGGGATCCAAACGCGAAGGAGGAGAGGCGGAAATTTAATGCCGCTTCTTGGTCCAACAAAAGGGCTATAGTCAAGGCCAAGGCAGAACATTATTGGCAGAATTGGTAAGCGGCTAGAGAGTTATCCGTCTGGCAGTCGGGCTTTTTGGTCAAGGCTGTCCAATGTAACTCGCCGCTGCGTAAGTCTGATGACAGTTTGGCCCATAGTGCAAAGGAAAAGGTCGACATCTTGGCCCAATCCTTTGCCTTGAACTCGACTTTGGATGACGGGGGAGCCACTCCACCAAAACTTCCCCGGTGCGAGTACTCCCTGCCTGAAATCCGCATCATTCAGCGCGCGGTCAGGCGGGAGCTTAGGCTTCTGAACATCCGAAAGTCGAGTGGGCCGGACTGTATCCCCGCAGTGGTTCTTAAGACGTGCGCCCCCGAGTTGACCCCCATTCTCACGCGCCTTTATCGTCTTTCATACAATTCCAAAGGGGTTCCCGCTTCGTGGAAGGTTGCTCATGTCCATCCAATCCCTAAAAAAGGGGACCGGCCGGACCCTTCGTGTTATAGACCGATAGCCATCACATCCTTGCTCTCTAAAGTCATGGAAAGAGTAATTAACGCCCAGCTTATGGGGTATCTGGAGGAGCACCAGCTGATTAGCGATCGTCAGTACGGTTTCCGTCATGGTCGCTCGGCTGGTGATCTTCTTGTTTACCTCACACATCGCTGGGCGGAGGCTATAGAGATCAAGGGTGAGGCTATGGACGTCGGTCTAGACATCGCGAAGGCGTTTGATCGGGTATGGCATGGGGGCCTTCTGTCGAAGCTTTCATCATATGGAATCCCCGAGGGACTCTGCAACTGGATCGCTAGCTTTTTGGATGGTCGGAGCATTAAAGACGTCGTAGACGGCTACTGCTCCCACGCTTTATCTATTAATGCTGGCGTTCCACAAAGCTCGGTGTTGTCGCCGACACTATGCATACTGCATATCAATGACATGCTGTCTATTGATAGCATGCATTGCTATGCAGATGATAGTATTATCGACGTTCGATACACCGGCCAGCCGGGTATCCCTCGGAGCACTTTGGAAGAAAGACGGTTAGAACTTATGTCGGAAATTGAGAGCATTCTAGGGCGGGCCTCTGAATGGGGTGAAAGTAACTTCTACTAGTTCACTTCAACCCCACGAAGACACAAGTTTGCGCGTTCACCGCTAAGAAGGACCCATTTGTCATGGCGCCTCAGTTTCAAGGAGTCACTCTCCGGGTTTCCAAGGGTATAGGGATCCTCGGCGTTAATATATCGAACACTGTCCAGTTTAGGAGTCAAGTGGAGGACAAAGCCAAATTGGCGAGCAAAAAATTGGGGCTCCTGAACAGAGCGAGGCGTTATTTCACGTCGCAACTAACTAAGGATCGCATAACTACCACTACTGGTCATTGACCCGTCGATTGTGAAAAATATCCCACTAAATATAGGTCAGTCTTATGGTCCCAAAAAAGTACATTAACTATACCGGTCACTGGCTGCTATAAGTCATATTAATTGTAACTTTCGTAGTATGGTTTGGTTACTTTTGCCTACTCTAAGGTTACTTTATTTATCAGGACACATAATTACATAAATTTATTTAGGTACATTTCAATTTTTTTTCTTACCTATCTGTATTCTATTTGGCTGTACACACAGAGTTAGCTGTACATCTAGCGTGAAAGTATTAGAAGGGCAGTAAAATCAGTAATTCCAAGCAAGATGTGAAAATAAAACACTGTTATTGGTATTATATAACTAATTTTATTAATTTTAAATATAATATCAGACATGTTATTACGAATATAATGTGTCATAATTCCTGGTCACTTTGGTCTAAACAAAAAAACATTTTATCTTACCCTTATTACGAAAAACCAAAGTAACCATAAATAACAGTAAGTACGCATCAAACTTATTACGATAAATACATAATACTATTTTCTTTACATAATATCATTCAGGTATTTTATAACCAAAAGTATTGACAAAATTAGGGACGTCAGAAGTGAAAAAGTTATTAAAAATCTATGTATCGAACAAAAATCAATGTAGATATTTTTTCGACATCCATACAAGTTACTTTATACTAAATTGTTCTATGATGATAATAATGTAACAGCACGAAAACTTTACAATAAATACTTCAGGATATTATTGGCTCTTACAGAAAATTATGACTGTACTATGTAAAGAACATATTATTACAACTAAAAGCATCTTATTGGCTATATTCATACCCCCCACCTTCTATAAATGTACTAAATAATAATATTTTTCCAGAACCCTAGCAAGTTATTGTTGAAATACGGAAGAAAAGGTCAATTATCAATATATATTTTAAATTTTCACTCTTTATCGAGTTTTATTATTATGCCCCACCCCTGGGTATGATCACAGACGCCATAAAAGAAAGCATGCCATGGTAGGTAGTTGGTAGTTATCAACATACGCCAAGTAGCCCTCTGCACGTTGGGCCAACATGCTGGCCCAGCCCAGACCTTGGCCCAATGTGTACAGAGGGCATAAGACGCGTCTCATCACTCAGTCGTTCAGCTGTTTAATGTTTATTTAATATGTTAGCTATGTACAGCTTCCATACTGCTTTGGTCGTTTTACAGGATTATTTGAAAACATTTTAAGTACTTTATAAATGTATATCGGTAAATAATGTCCTTTATAGAATTTATACATAATATATATGATTAAAATCTGGAAATCGTAAGCTAAGTACTTAAATCTTAATTGCCATATTCACGAACAAATATTACCATAAGGCCGCTTGCAATTGTTCGTAGCACATACTAGTTTTCCGCTCGGTGTACCAGACCTGTAGGGCACTCTTCCGATTGTGTTACCACTGAAAACGAATAACACTATAATTATAATTTGCCAGTTTAAAACTCACTATAGACTCTTTGCTATATAAAACCAACGACTACCGGTGAAAAGTTACTAAAACATATATGTATGTTCCGATAATAGGGTAGTTTCCTGTGCTTAATTTCGTACAATATTCGATATACAACCGAATATAATACACAAAAGAAACTCTTTTGCGAAAACTAAATCAAAATTGCATGAGAAATGAGGTCACAATATTTATTTTAAATATTGGCATGAGCAAATACTCAAAGGAATACGCATAATTGTTTTGTATTCTGAGACGCAAAAATGGTTGGGAACATATCCCTATCTCTCTCGCACAACGGCACAGTCATGGCGATTCTGAGAACCGTCACGTCACGGGACATATGCATTATTTTACTGTCATTTGACAATTACCCCTTCCAGCAGATTTGAACGGCGCGGCGTCTTATTTACTTATTTTTGTTCGGATTCATAAAACTCTTTCAATAATATAGGATATTTGTAACTAGTTGATTAAATTATTAAAAAAAATCGATTCAACTACCATATTACCCAGTGACAGGGGCAAATATATACGGTGTAGTAGTTCCCAAGCAACTCAAGGCCACTATTGTACATTTATTTTAGTTAGCACACAATGAATAATTTACCTTAGTACTAAAGTAAGTTATGTTATGATTTTTAATTTTCGCGAGACAAGAATATTCCGGAACGTGATGACTGTTCCCGGATCCTGGGGATACTAAAAAACAGGTAGAATAAAATAATATAATACCTAACTGAAAAACATAACACCAATTTAGACGGTCGTGTAATACAAAGAAAACATTACAAAAAAACAATTGAGCAAATTGTTTTCTCTCGGTAATTAATAATTATACGATACTCAAATCGTGACTAAATCTAATCATATATGTAGGTATGCTAAAACTCGATATCAATGCGTGTTCCATTTTTATTTGTTATATATTTGTTTCATATTACCGGCTGTTGACTATTATCTGTCGTAATACATTTATCATTTATTGCGAACTAGACAATAATAATACTGAACGTTTAATGTTGTAATATGTACACAGTCAGGTCATAAGTATTGTCACACAGTAAAAACTTTTATTTTAGAATGCTGGCCACAAAAAAGTTTATTGAATTCGAATTTCAAATTGTTCATGAAAATAAAAATGTATACTTTTTAGAATTTTACTCATTTTTAAATATGGAGTGGACGCTTAAAGAAGACCGTGTTGCAGTAATTGCGTTGCATCGTTGCGGTTACGCGCCAATTCAAATTTTTGACATACTGAAAAATTTGAATATAACCAAAAGATTCGTTTATCGTACCATCAAACGATACAATGAAGACTCTAGTGTAGATGACAGGTCAAGAAGTGGTCGCCCTCGGTCTGTTAGGACTCCAGCAGTGATAAAAGCTGTGAAGGCGCGAATTCAAAGAAATCCCAAACGTAAGCAGAAACTGTTGGCCCTTCAGATGGGGTTAAGCAGAACCACGGTGAAAAGGGTGTTAAATGAAGACTTAGGGCTTCGGGCATATCGAAGAAAAACAGGACATCGTTTGAATGCTCGTCTAATGGACCTGAGACTGAAGAGATGCCGCGCTTTGTTGAAGCGGTACGCGGGAAAAAAATATCGGGAAAATCTTTTTTCAGATGAAAATTTTTTTACCGTAGAAGAGAGCTACAACAAACAAAATGATAAGGTGTACGCACACAGAAGTGAAGAAGCGAGCAACCGTATTCCGCGTGTCCAACGAGGTCATTTTCCATCCTCGCTCATGGTATGGTTGGGAGTTTCTTATTGGGGCTTAACAGAGGTACATTTTTGTGAGAAAGGTGTAAAAACAAATGCAGTTGTGTATCAAAATACAGTCCTGACGAACCTTGTGGAACCTGTTTCTCATACCATGTTCAATAACAGGCACTGGGTGTTCCAACAAGATTCGGCGCCAGCTCATAGAGCGAAGAGCACACAAGACTGGCTGGCGGCGCGTGAAATCGACTTCATCCGGCTCGAAGACTGGCCCTCCTCCAGTCCAGATTTGAATCCGTTAGATTACAAGATATGGCAACACTTGGAGGAAAAGGCGTGCTCAAAGCCTCATCCCAATTTGGAGTCACTCAAGACATCCTTGATTAAGGCAGCCGCCGATACTGCCATGGACCTCGTTCGTGCTGCGATAGACAACTGGCCGCGCAGACTGAAGGCCTGTATTCAAAATCACGGACGTCATTTTGAATAAACTTTAGTGTCATAAGAATCTATGTTTTGTTAAGTTCATTTTGGTATATAAATGGTTCCATAATGAATAAACTTGTTTCAATTATTTTATATTAAACGTGTGACAGAACTTATGACCTGACTAGGTATAATTAAACGATCTTATGTACCTACTATTTAGATAAAATAGTTATTACAATAATATTCATTATAATTTTCAACATACACAGCTCAATAGGCTATATTGAATACAAAGAGAATTAACGGAAAATAATTACCTGGGGCCGTAATTGCATACAACGAAGAATTTATTCCATACATCCACTTGTGTTTGCAAAACTGCACATCCGACGTGCGTTGTGTCAGACCATGCCATCTAGAAAAAAAAAAATTTTTTTAAGTAGAGACTTCATGCATGCATGCATATGCATGTTGGGCACTTTTGAGATGGAAAAATCGCTGAACTCGCGTGACCGTCCCGCGCAGATTAATTTACTTTGGACATAAGCACGCCTACTTGAAGTTCTAAATTATTGATAAGCAATCATTAACAAAAACAGTTACTAGGTACTTCATGGACGCTGTTTGAATAAAGAACACAGTAATTCCAAATTTTAAGTTTTCACTTCTATCGGTAGTCCCTATGACTGCCTATTTTTATTTACTCACTAGCTTTTAGCCCGCGGCTCCGCCCGCGTGGAAGTTATTTGTGACAGAAAAGGTAGGTATACAATCCATGGAGGCATATTACGCTATTACAATCCTCTATATCTACCTAACAGCTGGATGCCGAGCGGACACTATGCGGAGATGCTAGGATCTTGTAATTGAGCTCAACCAGACCCTAGATCTCATGTTTTTGCATATTATGAGGAATAGGTTTGAATTCAATGCCAAGAAAACCTAGATGTGCGTGTTTGTATGCAAATAAAATCCCCATTTTCTCCTGACTCCACTTTCAGGGTGTTCTAATGCCAATGCAGAATGACGTTAGCATCTTAGGTGTAATTATATCTGATTGAATTTTGCTGCGGCGGTTTCTAACGCCCGGTCAGCGTATATTAGCGTGCTGCTAATATACAGCGGCGGTACAACCGGGAATGGAATACTGCTTCCACCTATGTTATGGTTCCGATAATTGCCTACTCGATGGTTGATATAGATTGCAGCGACCGACGGGCCATCCGCATTATCTCAATATGAGTGATGTAGACGTGACTAACAGCTTAGAGCTGCTACTTCTGTTCTATAGTCTACTTGGATAGCACTTCGCTTACCATCGGGTGAAATGTGGTCACTTTGACGTGCCAGAATAAAAAAACGGTTTAGGTGTACTAGTATGCAGCGAAATAATATAAAAAAAACATCGGATATTATGTGAGCACCTTAATAATAATAACAATAATTTAGTCTTGTATACATACAATATGTACATATACATCGACCCATAGCTGGGCACGCGTGGCCTCCTCTACTTAAGACAATAATTCACATCAAGGGTGTGCTATAGCCTAACATATAATTTTGGCCTGCAACCGACATCTAAATGTATCAGATGATTTTATTAACTCGCGTAGAATCTTGACATGTCGATTTAGATTTTTTTGTATCCTCCATCCATCCACGGCAAAGTGACCACAATGCACCAGATGATAAGCGCAGTGTCGTCCAGTTAGATTGTCAAGTAGCGAAAAACAATCTATCCCTCGCTACTCAACACAATCACGCTGACCTGCTGTGTAGCTACTTCACACTACGCCATTGGGTAACTAGTATCAGAGTACTCAGAAGGCCGGCCAAACATTGTAACCCAACTCTAGACTCCCGACAAAACCGGATGTACACTGATTGAACCTGGAACGCGACACACTTCCGTATGGTGGTCGCTATCCGGGCGGTTACCAATATCCTACCGCCAGCAAGCAAATGAGGTTCAGGTTTCAGGAATGTTCTTATTTTGGTGGGAAAATTAACTCCCTTTTTCATTTATTGTGTTTTAGACAAGATTATAATTATATATAATTATAATTATATATATGATATAATTATATTTGTTATAGTTTTCTCTTAGGAAAAACGACTAAACACACAAACTGACAAAAAATCTAAAAATTATTGATTTGGGTTCTGACCAAATGACCTGTTTCTGAATAAAGACCCCCAATCATAGTTTTTCTCATATATGTTTCATGTACAGACAGCGATCAGTTACAATTATATTATATGTATTGAGTATAGATTTCACATAAAAATGCCGAGCTAAGTTGTAAGTTAAGTATTTAAAAATATGTTATGTAAATTGTGTAGTAGAATATTTGCAAACACGTGTTCATTGTACAGAGTGATAAAAATAACATTAAAAATAGTTTTTAACGAGTGAATACGATTTATTAGTTTGTTTTTTCTTTATCAGAAATCTTTAGGGGCATCGCGTGCATGTGCGAACATTAACTCAAAGTTGCATTGCAATAAAATAAATGGTACGTATAGCACTGTATATGAGACAAACATTCACAATATTGTCTATTAAAATATTTTCTTATTGATTGTACGAAAATAATGCATTTACCATTATAGAGCTCTTTGTTTTTTGTAATATGAGCATTTACTTACATCTATTAAATAATATCACTGAGCAAAGTCAGAAACAAATTCAAGAAGACCTATATAATATAACCACCTGCCTTGAATATATTATACATATAGCCGTAGCCCGCGGCTCCGTCCACGTGGTAGTTGTTTTTAACCGACTTCAAAAAAGGAGGAGGTTAACAATTCGTCGGAATCTTTTTTTATGTATGTTACTAATGTTACCCGATTACTCGAAGACGCCTGGACCGATTCGAGAAATTCTTTTTTTGTTTAAAAGGGTATACTTCTCATGTGGTCCCATTGGCACCAAGTCAGGATCTGATGATGGAATCACAGAAAAATCAAGGGAAACCCTCAAATTTTATTGTGACGCATAATTTGTTTTTTATAGAAGTCGGTGTACTTTTTATGAATAAAAAAACTTTTACTTATTGATAGAAAAGGTATTAAAACCTTATCCTTAAGCCTTATTCCATCTTTCTATATTTTGGTATACTTGGTTTTTTTTTTTTTTTTATTTTGAAATATTTTTTTTAGTTTGGCACCTTGATTTTTCCGGGATAAAAAGAGCCTACGTCACCACACGGTGTTAGATGTTTCGAATTATTATATAGCGTGGTGATCAAAAAATCTAAATAGATAATTATATATTTCATGTTTATTATAGTTATAGTTAACGGTAGCACGCTCAATGTTGATTAAATACGAGCATTTACATATTATCTTATCTTATGAAATAGTTATACTGTTATCCAACGTCACATAACAAACAAAGGCAATAAAGCCTTTCGTGATATTCTTCCGTTATGAAAATACTGAAGTCAACAGTAAGTAAGAAGAACATCAAATCAATCAGTTAATTTTACCTAACAAGTATTCTTTGATACTCAAATTAGGTATGCCTCGGACTATAAAAAGAAAATTCATGATATTTTACTATTTACATTAAATTTGTACAGTACATACCTGTGTGTAATGGCCAGTTTGAACATTTCTGTTAAAATCACTGTTCTGCACCGGTTTATATTTGTAATCCTTGTCTTCATTCCACCAGCTAGCCAAAGCGTTGTCCACATTTATCTGGTAGTTGCGGTCCATCGTAGAATACCAATATAAATTCTCACCGGTCTGAAATCTACCTGAACCTAGAAATAAGCACAGTGTTAGAATTCATAAAAAAAATTGTAATTCAAATTTGTGCCGACGTGAATCCACGATTAAGTATGATTTTTATTCTAAGCTTAACTGAGTTTCAATTCACATTATTGGTCAGATTATTTGTCACAAGTACGTGAAAACGTGGTTCAAAAAGACATAGTTAATAAACGATCTCAATCGCAATCTTTAGATTGAGACTTTGACCGGGAATAATTACGTTGACAAGATATTGCTTAGTTTGTAATTGATTTACTTCTTCATTCAGCGATCATTTTATGAACTATTATGACCGAAAATGACCTTTGCTCCAAATAAATATTTGAAACGCATTAAAAATATCGTAATTTTTAATCCTTCCATAATCCTTGTCGGATTTTTAACTTGTTCACAAATGACTCATTATAGAATTGGTATATGGGTAGGCAACTTCATAAAAGTGAGAGGAGAGATATGAATCACATCAATCATCCAAACCAACGATAGTAAGTACCTACGAATAGAAAAAAAGTATTAAGTAAAAATCATGTGAATGGGTCGCAATAAATATAGGCAGTTACTTGTTATTGTTACCCTTTTATTTTTTTATTGAAACGATATTTTTCATATTTTAGAGGCACATAGTCCAAAAAGATTTGATTACATAGCTTGACTTGACCAGTATGAAAAACATAAAAAAATACCATTCTACAATTACACACAAGTCTCGAGATACGGATTATCTTGTGTCGTTGGTATCAGGTACTATGAGACTTTCTTTTTTCTCATAACATCCAGACTACAATGAATCAATGTTCGCGAATCGCTTTTGTGCCGTAGCAAATCTATGTATATGTAGTTATATTAAGTATAAGATAAATTTGTATAGCGGTATGTATCTTCTATTTATTTGATTTTGTTGTCTCAATTTTCATCATAGCTATAGTTTTTAGGATTATTTGTTAGTATGCGCATAGATTTAACGAATGTTGTGTACTCCTTTAAATAGGTTGTGCATCAGAATGTGACCTTTCTTAAACTACACCTATATTCATTTAATTTACAACCTGTTAGAGAACCATAAAATAAATAATAGATGTGAAACTATATATTCTTACCAACTGTTTTATCAGGGTTGTGATAATTGTGGTTTTCAGCTGCCCATTTTGCAGCTTTCGCGGCTAGCTCGTCGTCCCAAACCTAAAAAGATACAATACTTATGTAAACATACTTTGGATTAAAATTACATTTTATTTTTTATATATCGAGCAAAAACTTTCTCATCATAATAATGTAATTATTCCTCGATTCCTTTAATTGCCCACTTCTAACTAATAATACAAATAATTTAACTTTCCTGACACACTGTTTCTGATTTTGTAGGTCAGATTGACACGTCTGGAAATTCTTCGACGGAATAGTGGTTGGTAAAGTTTTATTTGCCAACCACTATTCCACCGTATTTAACGGTAGGCAGCGGCTTTGCTGTGCCCTGGTATTGCAGAAGTCTATGGGCGGCGGTGACTACTTACCATCAGGTGGCCCGTCTGCTCGTCTGCCTATCGAGGCACTAAAAAAAAAATTTGCACATAGTGGATAAATAAATTAACCAAATCACATTAATTAATTAAATATAATCTAATGTAATCAAATGTAATGTCACAAATACCATAGTGAATAGTGTAAATGGTTTTGTTACCGTGCTATTCAATAAATAAATAATTAGCTGTGCGAATAGCTTTAAAAATGTACATATTCAATAAATATTCAATAAATATATAAATACATGTGCTGACATTAGGATCAGGTGCAAATAGTGAACGCTATTCGCCAGGCTTATGTCCATCACACAATATTAAAAGTCTTAAAGTGAGCCTATATATAAGATACGCATACAAATCCCAGGTCATAAATGTGTAATTTGTCGAATTGATGAACTTTAACTCAAATTGTGGTTGATCTGGGACTTGAACCCATGATCTTACTCAGTCTAAGTAAGTTGCTACTAGAATAATGAAGCAGTTTTAAGAAACTAGATTTTCACTTTTCAAAGTAGTAATAATACTAGCCCTGTATTAAACATTGTCCCACTGCTGGGCACGGGCCTCTAATGAGAGGGGTTAGGCCATAGTCCACCACGCTGGCCTAATGCGGGTTGGCAGACTTCTCATACCGTCGAAATATTCTCAGATATGCAGGTTTCCTCACGATGTTTTCCTTCACCGTTAAAGCAAGCAATAATTAACATTTTAATACATACATAACTTTAGAAAAGTCAGAGGTGTATGCCACTTGGGTTTCGAACCTACGACTTTCGTCTTGGCAGTCCGTACCGCAACCAACTAGGCTATCGCTGCTTTTAAAGTAGTAAAGGATTAAAATGTAAATTTACCATATATTTCATTTCAGCTGCAGCAGGCTGACCCGAAACTCTGCCTTTGCTCAACTGAAGCCGCCTTGAGTTATGACCATCCACGAACTGTTTAATTTGATTACACGACAACTTCAGTACTGCTGAAATTAAATTTATCGTGATTATTTGTTTTGAAGTGTTAAATATATGGAATATACATATTACAGTGCAGGGCAAAGACCTCAACATCGTAAAGGATCGATGCATTATAATCTGCTATAATGGATTTTTGTTGTATGGTGAATAATGTACCAAGGTCCGAAAAACGCAAACTTATTCAGGAGGGTTACTCTTAACACTCGATTCCAATATGGAATTGAAACTGTATCGAGTTCGAGATTGGAATTGATATCAAGAGTAGGTCTACAGGTCAGGAGACGATATTGAAATGAATGAATTATGCAATATAAATAAATTAAACGCTTTGTAAATTGTAATGGTGACTAAATTGCGTAATAAATGTACTTTGCGTATACATAATTATTATAAAAACAATATTAAAGAATAAATGAAAAATTACTAAAATACGATACAATTATTATTGCCAATTAAATTTATTGAAAATATTTACAACCAACACTAATGTAAAATGTGTTATTATTGAAAAAAATATTACTAATAATATTAATATTATTATTTTTTACGACACTCACATTTACAGTCAATAAATTGCAAACATAGAAAGGCCAAAAGAAAAACCTCGCGGAAAGCCATTGTTCAATTGTATGTGCTACCACTGCGCCGGCTGAACGACTGCGACTGATACTGATTGTAGTGCTTATATTACTTATATTTATATATACTCATCACTTATGACTTAATTGATAATGATTAGTAACTTCTTGACGATCATCACTAACGACTTATTTGATAATAAAAATCATCAGGTATTAGTAACCGCATTACGATCATCGCTAATTATATAATCTATAATGATAATAACCATGAACTAGTAATAAATAAATAAGACAAAAGTTTTGGTGATAGAAAGAGAGGAAGATGCTACTGAATGTAGCATAAATATAGATGGTGAGAGAGTGGAACAAGTGAAAGAGTTTGTTTATTTGGGAAGCGTGATAACTAGAAATGGGAAATATGAGAGGGATATTGAAAGGAGAGTGATGGCAGGTAATAAAGTGAATGGAGCCTTGCACGCGATAATGAGCAGCCAGGCGGTGTCACAAAAGGCGCGAATCGCTGGGTGTGGCAGAAGAAGCATGAAAGTGGAGTTAATGCGTTCGTTACGGAGTATGTGTGGAGTCACCCTTGCTGATCGCATGAGGAATAGTGTGATAAGTGATCGTTGTGAGTTGAATGTTGAATGATGTGGTGACTAAGATACAAAGAGGTATGCTGAGATGGTTTGGCCACATGTAGAGGATGGATGAAAGGCGATTTACGAAAGCTATTTTTCGTGCGAATGTGACTGGAAGAGTGGGTAGAGGACGCCCAAGGAGAACGTTTACGAATCAGATAAACGATCTTCTTCTAAAAGGGCAAATCAGAAGTACCTCCAACCGTCGTAAATGTATGAGAAAATGTATGAATGTGGAAGAGGCGAAAAAAGTGTGTCAGGATCGTAGCTTGTGGCACTCCTTAGTCTCTGGGATACAGGCGTGAGTGTATATGTATGTATGGTAATAAATAAATAACAACACACTTTAATCATTTGAACAATGTTTATTAACCAAAATATGTCTTAAACAACTCATATATTAACATATCATTGCACAAAGTTTCAGTACAGAACAGGTCCGTTAAATCCTGCATTTTTTTACCATTAACCATATAGTACAAATACATTATAGAGTACTGACCACATACAGAAGTCCAATCATTCTGTAACCTAATGCTATTGAAATTCCACTGTCTTGAATTCCTCTCTAAAAACTTTTGGTGGTAGCCTGTTGGTGGTCGCCAATCGAAATATTGCCCGAAACCATTTTTAACAATGTGTATAACTACCCAGTGAGACGCAGGTTTTGTATCTGGATCTAAATTACTTATTAAATATGTAGAAACTTGAATGTGTATTGGTAATCTATTGGCAGCATAAACATTACATTGTAAGCTTGGATGAATATTACTTAAATGTTTCTGTATCTCTTCAGTATTCACAGTTAAACAGAATTATGTTATTACTTCTCAATACAAAGACAATATGTGAGTGTGGTATTAAAGGTATAACCTATTTAAACTTTGGTGGGATAGTGTAAATAATAAAGTTAATGTCGCTAAATTCATTTTATTCAAATTACATAATCATTTTAACTTAAACCTATTCCAATGAATACTTAACTACTATAGTCTACATTAACATTACGATTTTTATCAATTTCAATAACATTATCGAATTCAGCTTACACAATAACAATATAATATAAAATACATTTATATAAATAATATATATGCAAAATACAGTTGTGTGAAAGAGTTGATTCAAAACGAACTTCCAATCTTACAATAACATGTTTTACAAAGATTCCAGTGACCCGATGAGTTAGCTGATAAATCAGGTATTAAATCGAAAGCTAAAAGACAATAACCTTTAGCATAGTGTTCTCTAGATATTCCATTATCTTCGTTAAGAAAATGTATACCTGTCCTCGAGAATAATGTATGATAAGCTGAGGTGAATACATTATTCCCAAATTATGGTTGTAGAGCTTTCGAAGGCTTTCTTGCTTTCTTTTTGCCGACCATGAATATACCTATAAACTAAATGTATAATATCATAATTTCCAAAATTAAATGGCTTTTTATTGAGACTACTTTTAAATGCTGCGTTATTTACAAATCCAATTATACATCTTTTATGTACTTGTCCTAGAAAAATATTGTCAAGTGTTTTTCCCTGAACTTCTGATGGTATTGTTAAAACTTTAACTTCAGCTCGTGTTATAGGATTATTTAACTGTGGTGGAAGCTAAAACTTTTTGATGTGCAAGTAAAACTGTTGGATTGATGCGTTCTTTACGAACAATCAGTGTTGCATCTGTGATGGATACTTTAATCTTTACATCATTGGAAAAAGCCATTAAGTTGAATGTTTCTCCCGGACGAATTAGATAGTAGATAATTGAATTTTAATTATATTTAATTAAGATAAGTAATGATAGTTCCTAATGAGGTTTTCAATTAATACTATATTAATTACGAGAACGAGATTTTAGATAAGTGTACTTTAATTGTATTTAAAGTAGTTCATGTGAAGATGGATGGTATATAAGATCGAAATTTATTCCGAACCACACAATTCAAACTTCAGTGTTCAACGAGATAGTTCGGTAGAAAAACACAGAGAAAAACTCAGAGTTTAATAAACTACCGCCAGTTCGGAAATCAGTTATCCATGGGGAAGAATCTGGCAAGAAACCCCATATAGCCATAGGGTAAATTCAGTGTTGCCTCTACTGTAACCTAAATCGGACAATCCAAATGAAATGTTTAAAACTTTATTTAATTGTATATCAGAAGAGTTTAATAAAACGTGCAAAGTGAAATTAGTAACACATAAAAAATCATTAACATTTTCTGCCTGGGCAACAAAAGGTATTAGACGTAGTAGAGATATTCTTTACGAATTATATGACAAAAGATCTTATAGGTACACCCGATGTCAGCTTCAAAAACTACGTAAAGTTATATTCAAAAAATTTTAAAGAGTGTATGCAAGCAAGCTATAGCTGTCTATGTTGGTAATAGCATTAAAAACTCCGTCAATAGAATTAAAAGAATCTGGAAAATAATAAATACTGAAACTGGTAAAAATAAGATAAATGACTGTAAAATTGTTTTAAATATTAATGACGAACTAGTTTCAGATAAAAGTACAATTGCAAATTTCTTAGACAGTTACTTTATTAACATACCACTCGAGACGACAAAATTTCTGTCATCATCATCTGAAGTAGCAGAATCAATTTTGAAAAAAAATGACAACTTAACATTGCCCAAGTTTGAGTTTAAGTTTGTTACACATAACGATATTATAAAAGTATTTAAGAGTTTGAAAAATAAAAGTACTGAAGATATTTGGGGACTGTCCGTTAAAGCCCTAGAGTCAATAATTATTAACATATCTTCAATATTGGCAAATATCTTTAATTGTTGTGTAAAAGACGGTATATTTCCTGACCTTATGAAAATTAGCAAAATAGTGCCAATTTTTAAAGCTGGCTGTTTAAACAGTCCTTCTCATTATAGACCGATAACAATATTACCAGTATTTAGAAAAATATTTGAAAAACTAATGCTTAATCAAATGTTGTTGCACTTTAATCAAAATGAGATCCTGCATAACAGACAGTTTGGATTTACAAAAAGTCGGTCAACGCAGGATGCTGGTTGTACTTTAGTAAAGTCTGTGTTAGAAGCCTGGGAGCGATCTAAAGATGCATTAGGAGTATTCTGTGATCTCTCCAAGGCATTTGATTGCGTTGATCATAACACTCTCATTTTAAAACTTGATTTCTATGGAATTCGCGGCCCAGAGTTCATCCATACGACCTGGAAACGATTCCGTCTAGCACGGTTCGTTTCCAGCGTTTATTTTTACCACGTAGGTGCAAGCTCTGGAATGAACTCCCTGCGGTGGTGTTCCCTGAGCGCTATGACATGTCCTTCTTTAAACGAGGCTTAAGAAAAGTAGTCCTTAAACGGTAGGCAGCAGCTCTGCTGTGCCCTGGCATTGCAGAAGTCTATGGGCGGCGGTGACTGCTTACCATCAGGTGGCCCGTGTGCTCGTCTGCCTATTCAGGCATAAAAAAAAATTGGTCGAAGGGCAATATTTGCACTGGCTCAGGAGTTTTATTATAAAAACCCAACCATAAGCCCCACAAAAAAAGAATGTACTTTTTGCAACCGAAAATACGTGGTATATAGTTTATGCTTATATCTAGTATTTAAAATATGTACATCACTTTTTTTTAAACATACATATATTTTCATAATATATGTAACATTTGCATAGATATATTGGGACGCAACTGTTAAAATACGTATCTCTTTAAAGAGTTCTCTTAAGGATAGGGTCGTTCCTAACTGATAAATCGAACGAACTGCTCGTTTTTGTAGAATAAAAATGCTCTCAATATCAGCAGCCTTACCCCACAACAAAATACTATAATACATAAGACTGTGAAAATAACTAAAGTAAACAAGACGAGCAGAAGAGGAGGAGTGATCTCAGTGTAGTAATCGTTATGCAAAGGCGAATAATTAATTCTTGGAAGATTTTGATAAGGATAAAGTTAAATCATACATTGCATATTTTGAAATTACATTTAAGAATAGCTCATAGGTTAACCCCTCACTTCGCCCCTTTTACGGATGATTTGGTAAAAATGTGGAAACATGTTTTTCTTTATTTTTTACCAAAAGCTTAAATATGAATTTTCAGTTCCCTAAGTTGAGGTATTACGGATTGCCCATACAGACTTTCAATCCCTTCAAGTTTTTTTAGACAAAATATACCCTATGTCCTTCCCCAGGATAAAATCTATACCTCTGCTGAATTTCTTTAGGATTCGTTCATCCGTTTAGTCATGAAAAGTGACCGGCCACCTGATGGTAAGTAGTCACCGCCGCCCATAAACTTCTGCAATGCCAGGGCACAGCAAAGCCGCTACCTACCGTTAAAATGATGACCGTCATATATGAGTGTTGTGTAACTTTAACCGTTAACGCAGCGCACGCAACGGAAGCTCTCAAAAGGAATCAATTTTCCCCGTTTTTGCAACATTTTTCATTGCTGCTTCGCTCCTATTATTCACATCGTGATGTTACATAGCCTATAGTATATTGCTCCTCGATAAATGGGCTATCCAACACTAAAAGAATTTTTCAATTTTCAATTCCAACCAGTATTTCCTGAGATTAGCGCATTCAAATAAACAAAGAAACAACCTCTTCAGCTTTATCTATACTTATATATAAAGCTGAGTGAATACATAACAAACGCCACTTCCCAAAAATAACCGGAAATTATAACCGGTAATCAAATCGAGTTGGGAAATAGAAGTCAAAAAGCGGTGAGAAAAACCTTGTGGGATGTGTTATATAACCTAAATAAGCTCATATCTAAATCACCGGATGATGCAACTTGTGTAGCCACAAAAATGATTTTAGACTCTCGCGATTTGAATACATATTATAAAATTAGGAACGGGTCTTATTTTTTTTTTATCATCTGGCACGGCAAAGTGACCGCACAGTACCTGATGGTAAGGGCAATGCGGTCCAAATAGAGTACTGAGTAGCGAGAGACTATCTATCCCCACTACTCAACACACTCATGCCGGCTTGCTTCTTCACACTACGCCATGAGTAAGAAGGTGAAGAAGGGGTCGAGGGTCTAGTGTCAGAGTACTAAGAAGGCCGCAAAATGGCCATTGTACCCCAACTCCAGAACCCCGACAAAATAATAATCGGTCTTAATCGCGCAATTGGTATTAATTAATATATTGCGCGATTAAGACCCGTTCCTAATTTTATAATAGTGTAGCCACAATTCGCCGAGCATACTACTATATCTATATAAATTGAGTCCCGAGCAAGGGGTGTGATTTTTCGAATTGAAAATCAAACAAATCGTGATTGCCCCACTTGGTTTTTAAATCCTCAAGAGTTCTAAACCAGTGATGCCGACCAACCGTACGCGCCATATGCATCTTTGGTGCCTTAAATACGGATTTACCACAAATATATTTTTTGATTACAGGCGTGAGTGGTAGAAGGCAGAGGTGTAAACAGTACCTACACCCACTTTTCCCCCAAATTATTACAGCCACCCAATATGTGATAGGGGGCGAGACTATCGCCATACCGGACACAATTCCAGACTCCGGGCTGATACTGAGTATTTCTAAATAGAAAAACTTACTATTAGGACCCATAATTACGTTTATATATACCTAAATTTTACTCATATCTGCATTTTACTGGGCTGCATACGGAGTTAGCTTTACCTACATCTAGCGTAAACGTATTAGAAGGGCAGTAAAAACAATTCAGTAATTCCAAGAAGTGTAAAAAAACACTGTTATTGCTATTATTTAACTAATTTTATTAATTTTAAATATAATTTCAGTCACGTTAATACGAATATAAATAATGTGCCATAATTTCTGGTCACTTTGGTCTTACCAAATAACTTTGGTCTAAACTAAAAAAAACATTTTATCTTACCCTTACTTCGAAATACCAAAGTAACCGGAAATAACAGTACGCATTAAACTTATTACGATAAATTCATAATTACAAATACTATATATAATTATAAATTCATATTTTCTTCACATAACATCATTCAGGTATTTCATAACCAAATATATTACAAAATTAGGGACGTCAGAAGTGAAAAGATATTAAAAATCTATATATTGAACAAAAATCAATGTAGATATTTTTTCGACATCCATAGAAGTTACTTTATACTAAATTGTTCCATGATGATAATAATATAACAGTACGAAAACTTTAAAATAAATACGTTAGGATATTATTGGCTCTTACAGAAAATTATGACTGTACCTACTCTCAAAGAACATATCACAACTAAAAGCATCTTTTTGGCTATATTCATACCTTACATAAATCTATTATAATAGGTATACTTGATATCCCACCACAAATATGATATGTTTAAGTGCGAAACGAATAACCACCAAACCGCCATGATGAGTGTGTAATGGGGCCGGTGCCCCAATCTGACTTGAAGCAAATATTTATGTGAAAGTAAATTAATAAAAATACCGGGAAACAATGTAGTATGGAAGAGAGGTTCTGGAAGAACAAAATAAATTTGAAGAGAAATTTTAACCAGCTTTTTCCAGAACCCTTGCAAGTTATTGTTAAAATACGGAAGAAAACGACAATTATCAATATATATTTTAAATTTACACTCCTTATCGAATTTTATTATTATGCCCCACCCCTGGGTATGACCACAGACGCCATAAAAGAAAGCATGCCATGGTAGATAGTTGGTAGTTACCGACATACGCCAAGTAGCCCTCTGCACGTTGAGCCAACATGCTGACCCAGCACCTTGGCCCAATGTGTACAGCGGGCATAAGACGCGTCTCATCACTCAGTCGTTCAGCTGTTTAATGTTTATTCAATATGTTTCCTATGTACAGCTTTCACACTGCTTTGGTCGTTTGACAGGATTATTTGATAACACTTCACTTCTTAAATGTATATCGATAAATAATGTCCTCTATAGAAATTATACATAATATACATTATTAAAATCTGGAAATCGTAAAGCTACTTAAATCTTGCCATATTCATGAACAAATATCTCCATAAGGCCGCTTGCAATTATTCGTAGCACATACTAGTTTTCCGCTCGGTGTACCAGACCTGTAGGGCACTCTTCCGATTATGTTACCACTGAAAACGAATAACACTATAATTATAATTTGCCAGTTAAAAACTCACTATAGACTCTTTGCTATATAAAACCAACGACTGCCGGTGAAAGTTATTTAAGCACATATGTATGTTCCGATAATAGGGTAGTTTCCTGTGCTTAATTTCGTACAATATTCGATATGCAACCCAATATAATACTCAAAAGAAACTCTTTTGCGAAAACAGAATCAAAATTGCATGAAAAATGAGGTCACAATATTTATTTTAAATATTGTTATGAGCAAATACTCAAAGGTATAAGCAAAAATGGTTGCGTATTGGGAACATATCGCTATCTCTCTCGCATAACGGCACAGTCATGGCGATTCTGAGAACCGTGACGTCACGGGACATATCATGCATAATTTTACTGTTATTTGACATATTACCCCTTCCAGCAGATTGGTGTAGCGTCAAATTTACTTATTTTTGTTGGGATTTATAAAATTCTTTCCATAAAATGATTTAGATAATGTAAGTGGTTGATTAAATTATTAAAAATATCGAGTGAACTACCCTATTACCCAGTGACAGGGGCAAATATATACGGTGTAGTAGTTCCCAAGCAACTCAAGGCCACTATTGTACTTTTATTTTGTTATACACATAATGCATAATTTACTTTAGTACTAAACTAAATTATACATTATATTATGAATTTTAATTTTCGTGAGACATAAGAATATTCCGGAACGTGATGACTTTTCCCGGATCCTGGGGATACTAATAAACTGGTAGAATAAAATAATATAATAACTGAAAACATAACAGCAATTTAGATGGTCGTGTAATACAAAGAAAACACAACAAAAAACCATTTGAGCAAATTGTTTTCGCTCGGTAATTATACGATTTTCAAATCGTGCCTAAATCCAATCATTTATGTATGCTAAAACTCGATATCAATGCGTTTTCCATTTTTTATTTGTTATATTCGTTCCATATAACCGGCTGTTGACTATTTTCTGTTGTAAATTTTTCATTTGTTGCAATCATTCATCATCATCATTGTTTATTTTCAGAATTTATTTCAGAAGCATCGATAGCCTAGTTGGTTGCGGTACGGACTGCCAAGACGAAAGTCGTAGGTCCGACACCCAAGTGGCATACACCTCTGACTTTTCTAAAGTTATGTGTGTATTAAAAATGTTAATTATCGCTTGCTTTAACGGTGAAGGAAAAACATCGTGAGGAAACCTGCATATCTGAGATTTTTTCGAAGGTATGAGAAGTCTGCCAACCCGCATTAGGCCAGCGTGGTGGACTACGGCCTAACCCCTCTCATTAGTAGAGGAGGCCCGTGCCCAGCAGTGGGACAATGTTTAATAAAGGGCTAGTATTATTGTTTATTTTCAATAATATTGAACGTATAATGTTGTAATATGTATAATTAAACGATCTTATGTACGTAATGTCTAGATAAAATGGTTATTACAACAATATTCATTATAAATTCCAACACGCACAGTTCAATCGACTGTATTGAATACAAAGCGAATTAATTAACATAGGAACTCGGAAAATAATTACCTGGGGCCGTAGTTGCATACAATGAAGAATTTATTCCATACATCCGTCTGTGTTTGCAAAACTGCACATCCGACGTGCGTTGTGTCAGACCATGCCATCTGAAAAAAAATGATTTATAATTATTCATTACATATTAAAAATGCCGAAGCGAAGTTGTAAGTAAAGTATTTAAAAATATGCACCTAATATAAATTGTGTAGTAGAATATTTGCAAACACGTGTTCATTGTACTGAGTGATAAAAAATACATTGAAAACATAGTTTTTAACGAGTGAATACGATTTTTTTCTAGTGCCTGGATAGGCAGACGAGCAGACGGGCCACGTGATGGTAAGTAGTCACCGCCGCCCATAGACTTCTGCAATGCCAGGGCACAGCAAGGCTGCTGCCTACCGTTGAACCTCGATAGACAGACGAGCAGACGGGCCACCTGATGGTAAGTAGTCACCGCCGCCCATAGACTTCTGCAATACCAGAGCACAGCCGCTGCCTACCGTAATAGAGCCGCTGCCTACCGTTTAATATTATTTTACCGATTTATTAGTTTGTTTTTGAAATGAAACTTCTTTAGATCGTTGTGATTTGAAACTCGATGAAAAAGCGACAGTAAAAAGAGACAAACACATAAGGACTCTATAGGACTAAAGCCTACGAGAGAATGAGACATAATATATATTCGAAGGGATTCGAGTGGGATTGAGTGGGATCGAATCGGTTACTGTTATTGACGTAGTTCTTTAATGGTTTTGAAATATTTTGTAGTTAGTACTTGGTATGTGTGTGAATACGCGTGTATGCCTGCGTGTTACAAAGCTTACTCGTAGGTAACATTTCTAAAGTTTCACTTTTACCGTGTGAGAATTGCACACACACTTTTTTATTTCTTTATCAGAAATATTTGGCGGCATCGCACATTAACTCAAAATTGCATTGCAATCAAATAAATGGTAGGTATAGCACTGCATATGAGACAAACATTCACAATATTGATTATTAAAATATTATCTTATTGAGTGTACGAAAATAGTGCATTTACCATTCTTGGGCCCTTTGCTTTTGATAATATGAGAATTTACTTACATCTATTAAATAATATTACTGAGACAGAAACAAATGCAAGACGACCTACATATAACCACCTGCCATGAATATATTATACATATAGCCGTAGCCCGCGGCTCCGTCAACGTGGTAGTTGTTTTTGATAGAAAAGGTATAAAATCCTTATCCTTAAGCCTTATTTCATCTTTCTATATTTTGCTATCCCATAGGAACCTTGATTATTCCGGGATAAAAATAGCTTATGCCATTCTGTAATCCCTAAGCTACCATTATGCAAAAAATCATTGCAATTCCTTGCTCTTCGAAAAATAAAATCCTATCCCGCGGGACCCATACATTCTTCCGGGATAAAACGTAGCCTATGTCATTCTCTGACTCCTCATCTACCACTATGCAATAAAGCATGTCGATTCTTTGCTCTGTGAAAAACAAAAAAATATCCCGCGGGAATCGTACATTTCCGGAATAAAATGTGGTTCTTGTGCTACTCCATCTCTATCTCTGTGCCAAATTTTAACCAGATCCGTCCAGCCATTCTGACGTGATTGAGTAACAAACATACATCAAAACATTCGTATTTGTAATATTAGAAATATTAACGGTTGACAAATGGATGTTTATTCGCAATGTTGTTAAATAAACAGTTAACAGACAATACATTTTTTTGATTGTTGGTTTTTGAATTTTAGTCATAAAATAAATATTTCAGCAAAATCGGGCAAATTACTCAAATGTACAGACAGACGCTACATATTTATATATTAGTACTAGATGTTACCCGCGGCTCCGCTCGCGTAGAGGTTATTTTTGGAAGAAAAGGTTTAGAATCCACGGAGTATTCTTAAGCTATTACACCTTTTTATATTTTGTTATTCGATAGGAAGCATGCATTTTTACGGGATAAAAAGTAGCCTATATGTTAATCTAATATCTGTGCCAAATTTCAACCAGATCCGTCCGGTCGTTGTAGCGTGATTGAGTAACAAACATCCATCCATCCAAACATTCGATTTATAATATTAGTAGGATAGATTATGCTACGTGGCTGCATAAAAGCATAAACATTTCGATGTATGATTAGAGCTGGTGTTACAAATGGCGATAATATATTTTTCCAAAAACTTATTTTAAACAACAAAAGTAGTTCTATGCCTACAACCTTCGCGCAAGTGCATGCAATAAGTTGTCAAAGATTTATCCCGATCAAATGAACGGTATGGAGTGCATAATATACGAACAAACATTGATATTTATATATAAGATTTTACTTATGTAGTAAAGAAATCATTTTAAATAAACCCATAATCTATTCGCTATAAATGACGGAAAAGTATTTCAATCGTTTGTACTGACAAAACGTGGAAACAAAAACTTGATTAACATTCTGAATGTCCTACCATACGATTTAACATTCAGAACATACTAACGGCCTAGTCCATTGTGGGATAATAAACTTTTGTTTTGACTGAGATTTTGTGAGGCTTATTTTATAACAATGATGCGAGAGATATCGTAAGGCGTGGATTTACATAAGACAATGGTGTATTAACATAATTAGTGTTACTATAATCTAATTTTGACATTTACATTATGGTTCAATGCACGTTCGGGATATTTAAATACATGTGAAAAAAATTATGCCGTCGCGGGACGTCTGGCAGATGTGAAAAATCGAAATTATTTTGTAGAAATAATGAGCTTAAAAGGAAATAATTATAGAACAATTTTAGATTTTTTTAAAGAAAAAGATGATCTAGTCACACTCTCACTCCACTCAATTCTTATAATCAGTGATTTCTGTGGACACCTCACGGTAGATGTTTGTATATTAGATGTTTCATATAGCATGTGTATCATATAGCGTGGTGACGCATGACGTGGCGACGCGTCGCTACGCCGACAATCGGTCTGGTCATCAAAAAAATCTAAATAGATAATTATATTTTTTTTTAGTGACTCAATAGGCAGACTAGCAGACGGGCCATCTTATGGTAAGTAGTCACCGCCACCCATAGACTTCTGCAATGCCAGGGTACAGCAAAGCCGCTGCCGTTATATATTTCATGTTTATTATAGTTATAGTTAACGGTAGCAACGTTCAGTGTTGACTAAATACGAGCATTTACATATTATCTTATCTTACGAAATAGTTATATTGTTATCCAACGTCACATAACAAACAAAGGTAATAACGCCTTTACGTGATATTCGTTCGTTATGAAAATACTTTTTCAACGCCATGTTTACGTAAATAAGGCAACACATTAATCAGTTAATTTTACCTAACAAGCATTTTTTGATGCTCAAATTAGGCATACCTAATCGAGAAAATATCATGATATTTTTTCTATTTAGATAACATTTGTACAGTACATACCTGTGTGTAATGGCCAATTTGAACATTTCTGTTAAAATCACTGTATTGTATCGATTTATATTTGTAATCCTTGTATTCGTCCCACCAGCTAGCCAAAGCTTTGTCCACATTTAGTTTGTAGCTGCGGTCAGTCGTAGAATACCAATATAAATTCTCACCGGTCGTAAATCTACCTGAACCTGGAAATAAGCACACAGTGTTAGTTGATAAAAAAAATATTGTAATTCAAATTGGTGCCGACGTGAATCCACGATTCACGATTAAGTATGATTTTTATTCCAAGCTTAACTGAGTTTCAATTCATATTATTGGTCAGATTACTTGTTACAAGTATGTGAAAACGTGGTTCAAAAGACAAAGTTAATTAGTGATCTCAATTGCAATCTTTAGATTGAGACCTTGACCGGGAATAATTAAGTTAACAAAAGATTGCTTAGTTAGTGATTGATTTACTGCATATATTTCAGCGATCACTTTATGAACTATTATGACCGAAAATGAAATAAATAAATATTCCAAACTCCAAATAAATATTTGAAACGCAATAAAAATACATGATTTTCCTTGTCGGATTTTTAACTTGTTCAAAAATGACTCATTATAGAATTGATATATGGGTAGGCGTGGCGTCCAGCGTGGTGGACTAAGGCCTAACCCCTCTCGTTAGTAGAGGAGGCCCGTGCCCAGCAGTAGGACAATGTTTAATACAGGGCTAGTAGTATTATATGGGTAGGCAACTTCATAAAAGTGAGAGGAGATATATGAATCACATCAATCATCCAACGATATTAGGAATAGATTTTTTTTAATAACAATGACAATGGTGAAGCTATAGAGATATAAATATATATTCGGTCCTGAAATAAAAATCATGTGAATGGGTCGCAATAAATATAGGCAGTTACTTGTTATTACACACACATACACTCACGCCTGTAATCACCGAAGGGGTAGGCAGAAGCGTTACCATTACACCCATTTTCGCCGAATTTCGATCCCATAATATGATAGGGGGCGAGCCTATTGTTATTGTTACCCTTCTTTTTTATTGAAACGATATATTTCATATTTTAAAGGTACATAGTCAAAAAATTTGATTGCATGACTTGGCTTGATTACCAGTACGAAAAACATAAAAAAATACCATTCTACAATCACACACACACACATAGTCTCGAGGCTCGAGCCCACAGTTAGATTCGGATTATCTTGTCTCGTGGGTATTTATTTATTTATTAAGCACATCCACATCATGTATATTGACAATTTCTCTTAAATTGCTGAATAAGTAGCATGTATATTATATATGTGTATTACAGACTTATACTAATAGTATTTACTAAAACAAAAGGGTAATTGAATTTAAATATACATCTAAAATTGAAATTAAAACAATTGAAAAATAAAGACAAAATAATAGTAATTAATAAACAAAGCAATAAATGAGACTATTAATTCCAATTGTGCATATTTAATTATTGTTTGAAGAGCCGTAAAGAATTGGAGAAGATCATAAACGAAGATGAAGATGGGTATCAGGAACTATGAGACTTTCTTTTTTCTCATAACATCCAGACTCGAATTCAAATGCATGCAAATATATTTTTAGTTATATTATAATGTTAAACTATATATTCTTACCAACTGTTTTATCAGGGTTGTGATAATTGTGGTTTTCAGCTGCCCATTTTGCAGCTTTCGCGGCTAGCTCGTCGTCCCAAACCTAAAAAGATAAATACTTATGTAAACTTAACTTTGGATTAAAATTATCAGTTCATTTTTAAATATCGACCAAGAACTTTCTCAGCATATAATTTTTTTAGAAAAGTGTAATTATTCCTCGATTCCTTTAATTGCAGACTTCTAACTGATAATACAAATAATTTAACTTTCCTGAGACACTGTTTCTGATTTTGTAGGTCAGATTTACATGTCTGGAAGTTCTTCAAGTAATCATCATCATCATCATCAGCCTATCGCAGTACACTGCTGGACATAGGCTCGCCATTGAACCCGATCTTCGGTTCTACGCATCCACGACGTAATAGTGGTTGGTAAAGGTTTATTTGCATATATAGATAAATAATTAGCTGAGCGAATAGCTTTGAAAATGTACATAGTCAATACATATAATATTATAGATGAGCTGACATTAGGCACAGGTGCAAATAGTGAACGCTATTCGCCAGGCTTATGTCCATCACACAATATTAAAAGTCTTAAAGTGAGCCTATATATAAGATACAAATACAAATCTCAGGTCATAAATGTGTAATTTGTCGAATTGATGAACTTTAACTCAAATTGTGGTTGACTTGAACCCATGACCTTACTCAGTCTAAGTATTACTACTAGACTAATGAAGCAGTTTTCCGAAACTATTTCAAGGTAGAAAAGGATTAAAATGTTAATTTACCATATATTTCATTTCAGCTGCAGCAGGCTGACCCGAAACACTTCCTTTGCTCAACCGAAGCCGTCTTGAGTTATGACCATCCACTAATTGTTTAATTTGTTTACACGACAACTTCAGTGCCGCTGAAATTTTAAGTTATCGTGATTATTTGACGTGATTACTTATTTTAGAAGTTTTAAATATACGGAGTTTACACATTACAGTGCAGGGCAAAGACCTCAACATCGTAAAGGTTCGATGTATTATCATCTGCTACAATGGATTTTTGTTGTAAATAATGTACCAAGGTCCGAAAAACGCAAACTTATTCAGGTCAGGACACGGTATTGAAATTAATGAATTATGCAATATAAATAAATTGAACTCTTTGTACATGGTAACTAAATTGCGTAATAAAAAAACTTTGCGTATACAAAATTATAAAAAAAAGCAATATTAAAGAATACATTAAAAATTACTAAAATACGTTAAAATTATTACTGCCAATTAAATTTATTGAAAATATTTATAATCAACACTTTTGTAAAATGTGTTATTATGGAAAAAAAAATATTTTTTATCACACTCACATTTACAGTCAATAAAGTGCAAACATAGAAAGGCCAAAAGAAAAACCTCGCGTAAAGCCATTGTTCAATTGTATGTGCTACCACTGCGCCGGCTGAACGACCGCGAATGATACTGATTGTAAAGCACTAGTGCTTATATTACTTATATTTATATACACTCATACAGTGGTGGTTTTATGACTAACCAACAGCAAAAAATAAAAGACACTCGTCACCTTAGGACTCTCCTGTAGGAAATATTGTTTTGGGACAGGAAAATTACTCATACAACGAGGAAGTAGCATTAGAAATAATTAATAAAAACCACGTGTCCTTTGTTCGCAAACGGGTGAAAGTAGTGAAGAGAGTTACTCGTCCGACAGCAGCAGAAAAAAAATTGGTACAAGTAGTTACAATTCACTTATGATGGCTTACTTTCGCTGATAGTTCTTAGAAAATGATAGTGCAAAAAGCAAGTGATATCACGACCATTTTTTACCAATAAGTATAGGTTATCTCTTCTTAATTTAAAAAAGGAAAGTAAGAAGGCAGCGTTCGAAATGTGGTTATTGCGTGGGATGTTCAGGATACTATGGTATAGCTTTCCTTCAAATATCAAAGTTCGGGAGATCTCAGTGTAATTAAACATTATAAAGGGTGACTGGAACGAGAAAAGTGGCAGACAAAAACTACGATGGAATGGTTCAATGATATCAAAGAGTGGACCACCCAACGATAACCGAAAAAACAGCTTTTATCAATTAATTTTGTTGACGCCAACGTAACTACAATTTAGACTATAGCAAGCAAATCCTTATAAACTTCAAATCGAATCGACGATGAACTAAAATTATGCGTGCCATTAGAATCTCCAGATCCTCGAATTAGAGTTTTGTGAGCAATATCAAAATCAAAAAGCGCATTATTTAGGCTTTAAGACCTTTACGTAGATTCTGGAAAGCGTAAGCTTCAGGCTTTTCTTTCGGTTGTTTGAATGTCACAGTAATACAGTACAATATACATATACACTCACGCCTGTAATCCCCGAAGGGGCAGGCGGAGGTGTAACCAGTACACCCACTTTTCGCCGAACTTATTACGGTCCTATAATGTGACCTATCGCCCCCTAGGGCGAGCCTATCGCCATACCGGGCACAATTCCAGACTACGGGCTAATACTGTGTATTTCTAAACTAGCTGTTGCTCGCGGCTCCGCCCGCGTGGAGGTCATGTTTGAGACAAAAAGTATACACTACAATACCAATTTTCATGCATTTAACTGCAAAAATTACAGATTTTCATACAAACTTTCTTCCCCTATTTTACCCCCTTCGGGGTGGAATTTCCAAAAACCCTTCCTTAGTGGATGCCTACGTTATAAAAGGTACCTACTGTCAAAATTTCAAGTCTCTAACCCCAGCCGTTTTGGCTGTGCGTTGATCGATCAGTCAGTTTCCATATTCATAATCCAATATTACTTTACTCGACACGGAATCGAACCCGAGACCTCAGCACAGCAGTCGTAACGCATGCGCAATTACAACTGCGTCACTGAGGCAGTAAATAGATACAATCTATTTATACAAAAATCTATGTGTATATGCATGTTCCCTATGGACTCCCAAAACGGCTAGAGCGATATTCATGAAATTTTGGAACAAGACACGGTACTTATCGAACTCTGCTAAAACTTCGTCACATGATCGCCCCCATCCATCCACCAAAAGTCATGGATATAATATAATTAGTGCTACTCGAGTGAAGGCGCGGCGCGGCGGGTCGATAGTAAGTAATTATATATATTGTAATTTAATATATCTAAATGCCTAAACTTGAAAATATTTGCGAAATAAGTTGTGGGCCAAGATTTTAAAGGAATTAGTTTACTTCTTGCATTAAATTTGCATATACATATCGGTTAATGTCTGCGGTTACTCAGCGGGCTTACCGACCTACTTAAACAGTTTTGGAAAATAAAGTCGTGTTTCGAATTAACAACACTGAGCCCTGAAAGCAAACGATATTTTGCACATGGGTTTCACGTGAGTCAAGAATCTAACATTTTACGTCAGAAAATCGAATATGAGTCTATTCGTTCCAAAGCAAAAATGTAATATCCGACCGTAAACCGACCTACTAAAATATGCAACCACATTTTCTGCGTATAAGGCGTAGGAGGAAATAATACAAAATTATAAGCAAAAATATTGCAATAATTAATGAAAGTTATTGCTATATTTTTCATTGGCCATTGGTTCCATGGAATAATCAATAATGTGCTTCTTTCCCCTCAATAAACGGCCTCAGAACCTTCCTGCAATATGCGAACGCTATGCTAAACCCCACGTGACAAAGACTAAGATGCTCATGCTCCTATCTGGGAAGGGTCCGTAGCTTGTTCCCCTAGTTGTAGATTTCAAGTACAGGTTGTGAGAGAGTTATTATTTATTATCAGCCATGGTCGTCCCACTGCAGGGCAAAGGCCTCCCTACCCTCTTTCCATTCGTCTCGACTTTGAGCTGCAGCATGCCAATCCCTTAAGTGGGAGTCAAGCTCATCTCGCCATCGCCTTCTGGGCCGTCCTCGTCGCCGCTTTATCAATGGAACCCAATGTGTGGTGATCTTTGCCCACATGTCATTACGCATACTACCTAGGTCATATTGTAGACGAGAATTTTCAGGACGTCAGTGTTAAAGAACGGGAAAAAAGGCGCTTACTGTCCGCTCTAATATGCTGGCGCGACGTTTGGCGCGATGAGACGGTGTAACGAAAATACTCTTTAGGTCCTTCTGTTACAGTTTCTACAGCTTGCCATTGTGGATACAATATAATAAACGTTCATGTAACATGCTGAGTGTATAGCTCAATGATGCATTTCGCACATTGCTAAAGCATGGGCGTTTCTGCAGTACGTCGACTATATTTGCCGAGACAGGAGCTGCGGACTTTTATGCCATTGTTAAAGCTCGCATTGCCTCATTTTGGGCTAGGCCATGAACAAGTAGAAATGCGATTTAAGCTACTATTGCGGACGATATAACTAGACCTTATTTTAAGTTTTTACTAAATATGCACCGCGCTAAGAATAAGAAATAGGACAAGTTAAAACCAAAATTCACAAATATATGATATAACATATTAAAAGCCCCTTTTGTATTTACATTATGCGTCACCGATAATTGTTAATAAAGATATTATTATTATCTATATAAAAGAAGAAACTGTCTGACTGACATATCAACACACAGCCTAAATAGTCTAGCGGCCCTGATAGTAGGTTTCCTATTGATTACTATCAAGTAGATTTTCCGTGAGTGGCTTCATTTTGATGAGACGCCCAACTTTCTATTACAAAAATTTTCAATTGTGGTAGCTAACAGAGGTATATATTTAAAGAATATTTAAAGAATTATCACCATACTAAGTAGGTGTTTTAGTTACCTTGTAATTTACTGGAAAATAAAGCTATTTAAATTTCGAAAAAGATATTTTCACTTTAAGTTATGTTACAAGTAGGAAAACGAATAAATGACAATTCTTGTCGGACTAGTGACACATACCTATTTTCTTGTAGGACATTGTTTTATTTGGACGTAGAACACACTAACCTATTATGTAATATTTTTGTCCTACAGTTAGTAATCAGAAAAAAGAGTCTTGTGGTATTAACAACTTTTGCGCTTAGGACCGGGATAGCGTACCACGCAATTTGTAGGACAATGTGGCTATTAAATAATATAAATATGAACTAAGCAACAGAAAAAAAAATCTGCAGGTTAGTTATCAATTTTAATGACCTCATTATCGATACACGTTGGACGGGGGGGACTCTTTGATCAAACTATACATTTTGTGGGACAAATATATTTTGGAATAATTTATATAATTATCTTGAGATTTAACAAAAAAACGCCCAGCTAGTGAAACATTTTTTGAGAATCATCAAATCGACATATTTTATCCCTGCTAGCCCTGTTAGCTACCACAATCGAACATTTTTTTAACAGAAAAGCTGGGCGTCTCATCAAAACGGAATGAAGCAATGATGAATGAATCAAAAGGAAGCTACTCACGGAAAATCTACTTGATAGTAATCAATAGGAAACCTACTACCAGGGATCCTAGACTAAAACGGCTGGGCTTAGAGACTTGAAATTTTCGGTTTTCGGAAATACCACGCCTAAGGAGGTAAAATAGGGGATAAAAGTTTGTATGAAAATTCGTAATTTTTGGCCTTTTAGTTAAAAATAAAAAAATATATACTTCAGGATTTTTGGAAATTCCAACCGTAGGGGGGTAAAATAGGAGATGAAAGTGTGTATGAAAATCCGTCAGTTTTTAAGTTAAACGCATGAAAATTTGGATTTTATATTTTTCTCCCAAACATGACCTCCACGCGGGCGGAGCCGCGAGCAACAGATTGTATTATAATATAATCCATAATATTATTCTCTTTATAAATACGATTCATACAATTCCATGAAAGACATAACATTCTCCCTTAAGGGCTTTGTGTGGCTTGACCGCAAAAATATATTCTACTATTTGAATTTTATGTGAGTCATACGAGTAACAAAGAAAAAGAAAGTTATCCATAATACAATAACAATGATTTACAACGATTTACAACGATGCGGTTATTTATATGGATTTAATAAACGACTATGATAATATTATTCGCTAATTCTTAAAGTGGTAGAGACACGCTGTAGACATATTTGTCTACAGCATGAATGGGCCGGCTCGACAGGGGTAGTACCACTGTCTCACAGAAAACCAACGTAAAGTGACAGTTCACTGTCGCGTTTCGTATGGTAAGTGAGATATCCGGAGGCCCAGATTCTCCCTCCCTTCCCTGATCCCTATGCCTGACCTTTAAGGCCGACAGCACATACGTGATACTTTCGGTATTGTGTATGTTCATGGGCGGTGGAGATCATTAAACATCAGGTGACCCACTGGCTCGTTTGTCGGACTATGATATAAATAAATTAAAAAATTAAAAAAACATGTAACAAGCAATAAAATTGTTTGAAATGTGTGCGTTATATAATCATAAACAGCTTATTTTTGTGGTCATAAATATACAAATACAATATTAGATTAATACAACAACTCCGAATCTGAACTCATAGGTGATATTAATGGTTAAACTATGCAATGCAACCAACCTGGAGCCGTCCCTAATGCAATGAAGGGGGTCATCGTGATTTTTGTTCGCGTTGGCTCTGTAGAGTGTTGACTTTATTTTTGGAAGAAAAGGTATACAATCCATAGAGGCATTTTAAGCTGTTACACCTCTCTTTTTTTGCTATCCCATAGGAAGCGCGCATTTTTTCCGGGATAAAAAGTAGTCTATGTCATTTTCTGATCCCTAAACTTGGACTATGCAAAAAATCATGTCGATCCCTTGCTCTGTGAAAAACTAAACTATCCCACGGGAACTGTACATTTTTCCAGGATAAAAAGTAGCCTATATGCTATTCCAGATTATAATCTATCGCTGTGCCAAATTTCAGACAGATCCGACCGTTGTAGCGTGATTAAGTAACAAACATCCATCCATACAAACATTCGAATTTATAACATTAGTAGGAAGTAAGCCCAGATGTTTGACCGTCTGCCGGGTGGTCTAATGCTAAGTCGTAAGACCGACGAGCTCAGCATAACCGTCACGTCGTCCCTGGGGCGGGATGATAGTAATAAATAACTCGCTAAGACATATTCTGTCTGTCTTATGTGTCTTATCGAGTAAAATCAATAAATAATAATAATCAGAGCTATGAGCATAAAAAAATTGAAACAATGAAAAGGAATGTCACATAATACATACATTAATTTTGGTTTTATGTTTCTCTTTTAAGAATTGTATTTTAAGATTTTGTCCCCGGTATTCTCGACATTAATTTCTCGGAATAACAGGCACATTAATATTTATTGAAAGTTTGAATAGGTACTGAGCTACTCCCGTCTTGGATATTGAGTCTGACAGTTTTCCAGATTCAAAAAACGTTGGCAACATTGCACCAGGCATTGATTTCGAAGTTCAAACTATTCATATACCAAACAAGCATTTGAATAAATACTAAATCTTATAAAAAACTCCTTCATTGGTTTATTCGTGAAAACGAAACAGACAGAAAACTTTAGACACCCGCTTAGGGGTTAAATTCACCCACTTTTAGGGTAAAATTATGAAAACATTTATTTCTAAAGCACGTAGGTATACTAAATTTCATGCTTCTTTCTTTGAAAATGATGAGACTTCCATACAACCGTCTTTCCCTTATTCTATCCTCATAGGGGTAAAATTTTCTAAAATCCCTTCTTAGTGGATACTTACAACATAAAAAGTTTTTTATTCATAAAAAGTACACCAACTTCAATAAGAAACAAATTATGCGTCACTATACAATTTGAGGGTTGCCCTTGATTTTTCGGAGATCCCATCATCAGATCCTGACTTAGTGCCAATGGGACCACCTGGGAAGTAGGTATACCCTTTTAAACAAAGAAATAATTTCTCGAATCGGTCCAGGCGTCTTCGAGTAATCGGGTAACATACATAAAAAAAAAGATTCCGACGAATTGTTAACCTCCTCCTTTTTTGAAGTCGGTTAAAAAGACATCCAACTACCAACATTTTAAGTTCAAGTTTTCAGTTTGTAGTCCCAGCGGTTTAGGCTCTGCGTTGATGAATCAGTCAGTCAGGACGATTAATTATATATGTATATACATACAACAGTTTATTAATACCTCTATCAACTATAAACTAAATCTATAAACTTTGATCCCACACGGGGCTCATTTGCACGAAATGAGTATGCCTTTACCGATATCGAGGTTCAAACTATGTCATACCAAATTTCATCAGTCAATTTAATGGATTAACCGTAAACATCTCGCAGACTGAAGACGGACTCCGCCGTGTGGACTGTATTCTCTGCCTGCCTTAAGAGACGACTAAAGAGGCCATCAGGAGTCGTGGGCGCGCATCGGGGGGCTGTTATAGCGCCCTGTGTACCTACTGTAAAACGTTGCGACTGACCAACCGTGTGACCCCGAGATGGATGACAGCACGGGCGGCTAGCCTCATTGCTGTTGTAGACGCCAATGGTGTCTTTAGGTGTGAGGAGATTTCCGGACCACCCCGCCCCACTTTATAAATGAGCCGTTATGCAGCACTGTGCAGGGTCGGCTCCGTCAGAAGACGGGGCGCCTTATACCTCGGGAACCCGAGGTCGACCAAAATGCGCTGAAGAAGGCCACCGTGGGGTTTTGGTTGGTATTCCGGTGTAGGGTGTACATAGTGTTGGGCCGAGCCCAACGACCGTTCGGAAATCTCCATCTCTACTGGACGGCTGAACGTTGGGTCGTAAGACCGGTGAGTCCAACATATCCATTCCACCTACCCCTGGAATGGAGCGGTAGCGATAAACCGTTTTCCACGTGAAAAAAAATACTGAAGACGGACTGACTTTAGCATTTATATAATTAAGTATTATAATTTTGGTTATGCTAAAATTTATTGACAAATTCTTCAATAATATTTTGAGCATAGTTTTATGTTTGTTATTACGCAGGCTTTCTAAATTTCTGCAGGTATGTCAGAAAATTGGTAACGATTACGAAAGGCGCCCAAAGCATACGGCGCGCTGTGGCTCCGTGGCCCTAGAGTAAATACACCACTGGATACAGAGGAACTCCACACATAAATATAAAATTTTAAAAGTTAAATATAATTTACAGTTTTTGCATTTTTCGGCCTCTCGCACTAACAGAGGGCCTTCCAAAATATATATTTCCACATGTATATTTAGTTTTACCCTACCATCGTCCTAGGAGGTAAATTATATTCAAACGTAAAACCATACTTTAATTGTATATGACTGGCATGTCATGATGAGTCATTAGTAACTATTCAATTATTCAATTCCTTATTTGTCTCGAAACGTTTAAAACTTTTATATAAATAAAATAGTTGATTTTCATTAACGTTAATTACATAATATCTGCGTATTCGACCGCTCCTTTTCTGTAAAACTGTGATAGAGACCCAGCACTATAAAGGGATAATAACTATAAAAATTCATTGCTTATCAAAACAGGACAGCCCATATATAATTCAATAAATTCTCAAATAAATCGTTTTCGTATATTATTGAATACCTGGGCTCAAGAACGGCCAAAGTTCCACTAGTTGCCCTATCGTTTATATAGAATGCTTACGTTAGGGTTACCAACCCCGGAATTCAAATACTAGCATTTGAAGTTAGAAAAACCAGGACAATTCAGTTTAAAAACAGGTCGCATCTTTGATTTAAAATAGCGTAAACACTTGCAAGCCGAAACGCCGCCCCTAAAGTAAGGATTGCAAAAGGGGTGTGCGAATTTGAAAATGCAGGACCTTATCAGGGCGCTTTAAAAACCCAGGACACTGCTTAAAACTATCCGGGACATCCCAGGACAATCTAAAAACCAGGACATGTCCTGGGAAAACAGGACGGTTGGCAACTCTAGCTTACATGCCATTACGTATGTCATGTGGGCAAAGCCTACTAAATGTTGTTTAGTGGTAATTGATAGGTTACGCTGTTGAACAGCATAGGACGTGTCAAGTCAATAACGACTATTGTAACGTCAGGACAATTTACATCGGGCAGCTTACCTAGCTCTGCATCTGCCTAAAGGGCTCCAGAGAAGATCAACGGTTAATGCAAACACACAGATTTAGGTTTAGTCAAACCAAAAAACTCAATACTTTTCGCCCGTGTCTTCGATCAACAATACAATTGTTCGTGTACGAAAGGCCCGTGTACGACCCTAGTTCGATAAGTTTAGTATACATTTAAATGTTTGTAATTTCTAAAATCTATTTTTGCTGTATTTGACGCATCCGATCCGATCCGATCCGGTCCGATCTATATAAATATGTAACAACTAGGTACTTCAATCGGTAATAGTATGAAACTAAACATTTCACATTTGCGATACCTATTTATTTAGATTGATGTCTATGAGATTGACATTAGCCAGTTTTGTTATGTATCCCTTCAAAACAGCAAATAATTGTTTAATCAAACACAATAGTTTCAATAACATTCGATGCATTACGATAAAGGCGTAACTCAACGATTCTATAGGTCCCATAATGTGATAGAGGACGAACCTACCACTATACCGGACACAGGTTCCAGACTCCGGCCTAATACCGAGAATTTCTAGATAAAAAAACAATATCACTTTACCCGACCCGGGGATCAAACCAAAACCTCAGCACAGCAGTCGTAACGCATGCGCAATTACAACTGCGCCACCGAGGCAGTCAAATGCAGTAGGCGTGTATTAAGTATTAGGATGTACTTAGGTTATGAAATGGGCCTTGGTAGAAATTTCTCTGTAATGATGGCACCGCACCACAAGGGAATAACATTGGCTACTTTAAAAACAATTACAAATGCTCGAGATTGTCACACACAATAACATCAAGACGGACACCATGACGAATCATCTAATGTGTAGAACGTGTTTAATGAAATACACAAAGACTTTGTTATTATTTAAAATATCTTTTTTGCTGTTATCGTGTCAGCTTTGTTTTTTAACAAGTCCACAGTTTCCTCCGAAGTCAGTTATTATATCAGGTGGTATCGAGTACGTATTTATTGCAAGTGACACATCGTTTCACGTGTATAACAAGTCATTATATTTTTGTGGGGTATAATACATAAATTCGAAGAACTTTATTCCGAAAGTCACTACGAATTTCAAAATATTGATTTTCATAATTCCGAATTGTTCAAATTTATCTTATATCAACTCCGATTTATCATTCAACCTATTTTTATAATTCCGAAATTTCAATATCCCCAACGTTTATAATTACTATTCTCGAAATACCCAGTTTCAATAGACCGAATAACAAAAAGTCCGACTTAATAAAATTCGAAACATTAAAAATACGAATTCCGGTTATTAAATTACCGATTAATTAGAATTCCGAAATACTCCAATTTTCGGCCCGAGAACCCATAGAGCTTTTGATTCTTCGAACTTATGAAAATCGTAGAACAAACAAATTGCATTTACATTTTCGGTAAAATAATTTTCGCAATCTTTAATAATAGACATTATAATTCTTAGGTATTATTAAACTAGGACTTTTGAAAATCGGAACATTGAAATTCGGAATAAAATATTTCGGAGTATTTGTGTGTTCCCATTTTAGTGGCATTCAAACCGTGAACTTGAAAATCCGCAAAAACTTTTGCAACTCATTATGTTTAGACGGTTCGAGACAGCTACTTTCACTTTAAGTGCCCCTTTCGCTATTAGTCATATGATAATCCCCAAAAATATAATTCCATGCATTATCCTTATCTATACCATGTAGTTTATATCAACTAGGTACATAAACTATTTTGAAATAAGAAATGAAAACACTGGTTTTTTACATGAAATCCTTTATTTCGTCCGTTTTCTTTCTACATCAAAATACATAATCTTTAAGATTGTAGTCTTGTTGGAACATTAGTTCCAATAATAGATTTTTTCCGCTTATATTTTTACATACATTGCAGAAACAAGAAAATAATCATAGAAGTTAATTAATTTGTTCTAAAGATTTTGGGGGTATGTACCACATTGCCTTATATAATATTAGACAACAGGTCTTAATCGCGTAATATTTAAAAAAATAAAAATCACCGCACTTTTAACATATTATGTTTACAAATCGCTACTCTAAAATTATTTATTTCACTACCTACATTCGCTATAATAATATAATAATCGCTTAATAATTACAAATTTATCAATTCTTATACTTCAGTTCATGTCTGCATGCCTTGCTTTTTGTGCGTAAGCTAGTGAGATAGTAGTTTCGACTAATTTGACAGTACGCATACCTGTACTGTCAGGCTTTATGCAAACAATATCCCGCACTCATAGTAAGACGTACGACGAACTAAAATATATGAAGAGGTGATATGCTGTGTTTAAAATGTGATCAGATACTGACGACTATGATAACATAACATTTAGTTAACAAAAATATAATACACGTCAGATAGAATAAATAGATGTGTATTTTGTAAATAAAAAAATCACGCTTTAATAGATAGCTGAACTAAAATGAAGATGACTTGGGGATATTATAGGGATATAGTAAAAAGCACTACTACCACGGTTTTTATACAATAAAATCAATTGTTTTTGTTTACTTTTTAGTTCAGCTAGCTATTAAAGCGTGATTTTTTTGTAACTTTCGTTTATTTTCTTGTTTTTAGTCTCAAAACAGCATTAAAATACTTATAATTAAAAGACTTAATTTCAAATCAAGACCACATGATGAAAAAGAATGATCTTTATCCTGGTTACAATCTTAGGCCAGTTATGAAAATATTGTATTGTCATTCGGTCCTTGACACAAATCTTGAAGGAAATCGAACGTTTGGAGGGTGGTGAAAATTACCTTGAAAGATTCCGTTACAAACAAACGTACATACATAGATACCGGTGAAGCTAATATAAATCGTGTAAAACATGTTTAATTTTTTTTTCAATAAATGTATGACAAATAAATTAATATGTTTTTGTCTAATGTAATTTTTTTATGACAATTTATAACTTAGACATAGGTTTTGGGTTTATAGTAAAAATGCGTAATTAGAACCAAATATTTTATATGTTTTTATTTATTACAAAAATCTAACTAGTGAACGAGTGACATATGAAATATGATCATTTATTTTCTTCTTCTTCTTTTAGGTTATTAGCGACGTGCTTGATAAATTATTTTACTGATATGAGAAGAAATGTTAAAAAATGTCACGAAATAAAATACAAGTATCTACAAAAACAATTAGCTTGCATATTACGGGCAACAAAATAAATATCCATACTAATACTATAAATGTGAAAGTAACTCTGTTTGTTTGTTACCTCTTCACGACTAAACGGCTGAACGGATTGTAATGAAATTTGGTAAGGGAATATAATATAATATCCTGGAGAAGGACATAGGCTATCTTTTTTCTCAAAAAACAACCTTGAAAGGTGTCAAATAGGAGTTCAAAATTTGTATGGGAAATCCATAATTCCTCGACTTAAGGGTCTGTAAATTTATATTTAGGCTTTTGGTAGGAAATAAAGAAATACATATTTCAACGTTTTTGAAAAATCGTCCCTAAAAGGGGCAAAGTGAGGTTAAACTTATGGAGTATTCTTTAGATGCAATCTCAAGATTCAGCCACAACACCTGAGAGGCTGGACAATCGCTACAGGTGCCTCAGTGCAGAAGACAACTCCTTGGATTGTATACTTCTGCTCCCGAATATAACCTCCACGCAGGCGGAGCCGCAAGCAACAGCTAGTACTAACTAAATGAGAGGCCGTGGATCCGATTCCCACACTGGCACTAATGTTTGTGTGACAGACAGATATTTGTGTCGCGTACAGGTGTTGTGAGACCGTAAGTCTCTCGTAGTTCGTGATACCCACGACACAAGACACGTATCTTAGTATGGGGTCAGGGCTATGAGTGTGACTGTTGGGTGTATTTATTTATTTTATACTAGATGTAGTTAGAACACATAAGTGCCAATTTTGTTTTGACATACTACATTGAAATGTAATTTTTTCCTGTGTAATAGATGTTGACTAAATGCAAAGTAAGTACAAAGACAGGACTCATTCAACTAATAAACTAATTTTGTTACCAGGACTTAGTAAATTGCAGATTGACATTGAACTAGAATTTGGACCTGTTTTAAATGACACACCGATATTTAAGAACCATACTTAAAGGAACTCTTGGCAATGCGTAGATTCCTTGTGAATACCTACTAGTGGTAGCCTAGTATTCTAAATTCGACCGTTGTTACTGTTTCCAATCTTTTTATTGTTAACACTAAAGCTCGTCAATAACTACTAAATAAAACTAAAAAATCGGTTGTCAAAAGGAGAATAAAGTACTGAACTGTTTTGTTTTTCATGTGACTATACTGATTGACATATAAAAGCACAGCCTAAACGGCCTAGACTTAAAATTTTGACAGTAGGTACCTTTTTTGGCGTAGGCATCCACTAAGGAAGGGTTTTTGGAAAGGATGTATAATAGGGGATGAAAGTTTGTATGAAAATTCGTCATTTTTGAAGTAAACCACATGACAAATTGGTATTTTGTATTGTATACTTTTTCTCCTAAACATGACGCGAGCAACAGCTAGTTATTTTATATAAAAGAAAAAATCCTCGACACACCAAGAAGCCTGTGGAGACACCAGGAGGATCCTCTGGTCGGAGCTAGGCTGGCTAGACTACTAGCTGGCATATACACGCACAATGGCCCGATATTCAACGGGCTAAGTGCGGAGAAAGGAGACCACAACCAATTTAAATAACAGATATCATTGGATCATTTGGCGCCAAAAAAACGGACCATTCTATCATACAGATATAACGCATAACAGAGCTTGCCTAAGTTTTGTTTTTGCATATGTTATATCGTTAGTTTCGGGTGCCAAAAATGAAATCATGTGCCATCTTTTTTGAAATATTCCAATTTTGCCACTCAAATGTGTGTAAGTAAGTCAACCATATTAGTACAATAAATAAAACTAGCCCATTGTAGCGAAAACTTCCTAAACCTATTACTCGAGTTTTTTATTGACACACTCAACAGTCTTTCTACAAAGAAATCTCAGTCTTTCTAAAAAATCCCGGTGGCGTAATTTGACTCCAATCATATGCGGTACTTATGTTAATACAAACCGTTTAGGACCTTAGGTACTAATTAAACCGTAAAGCCTTCGAAACGACGGATTAAAAAAGTAAAATAAACCGCGATATAATCCGAAAAATTAGTTTAATTCCAATACTAAATAAACGTTGTATACCTATATGTATACAACGTTTACCTATATGTATATCTGTCATAGTGTTTCGTTTTCTTCCTCTAATGGTATTTCTCTTAAAATAGCAATACAAACACTGTATTCAACTATTAGGGGTATATACTTCGAAAGCAGTAAATGTTAAACTGGAGTCTGGAACCTGTGCCCGGTATGGCGATAGGCTCGCCCCCTATCACATTATGGGACCGAAATTCGGCGAAAAGTGGGTGTACTGGTTACACATCTGCCTACCCCTTCGGGGATTACAGGCGTTAGTGTATATTTATGTATGTATATAATGTTACTCATAGATTTGCAATGTTAAAAAATGTCTCCGCAGAGTTGCTCGTCTAAGATACCAAAAACATCATGTGGGATGTAAATATACCTATTGTGAAATTAACTTTTTTTATTACTGTCCATAGAACGAAATCTCCATAGGGTACATCGCGCTTTGCGCGCTGAGGGCCTGATAGAAAAGCGCCAGAAATGGAGGTTTCAGGCGCTCGACATGTATCGGCTTCTATTGCCCATTAACAAGTGAATGAATTATAATATTATTATTATATTTAAATGAGATCTGTCCTTTAAGATTTTCCTATTTTTAAGAACACTTCTAGAAATTCCTTTGAGACGTAAAGTTTCATAATAGTCGTATTGCAGCAGTTCTTTTTTAGATTTCTTAAAAAAATCGCGTAACAATTATAACTTGCGACTAACTTGCAACTTAGTAAAAAAAAAAGTTTTTCGAGGATACTTAAAAACGGTTAACACTGTAGGTACTTTTAGAATTTGGAAAAATATTTGATCACGACATTTATATTACTCGTTCCAACTAGTCTTTCAGTTTGATAATAATGAAATCTTTAGCCTTGTTATATTTTCATATGTTTATTAAATTGTCTGCATTGTTTAAATTACATCAATTAGTTCTTATAATATAAAATGTAGCGCTCTATCAATCCTCGCACCAGTAAATTTTGCGTCATTTTAGATTCGACGTTCTTTACAATATTTAATTCGTAAGATTATTGAAAATACATTGAAATGAAAATTGTTTTATTATAATTAATATACCCAACAGTCACATAGATAGTTCTGACTCCACACTAGATGACACATGTATCGTGGGTATCAACAACTACGAGGGACTACGGCCCCACAACACCCAGACCCGAAACAAATATCTGTATGTCACACAAAAATTTGTCTCGGTGCGGGAATCGAACCCACGGCCTTTCTTTTCACAGCCGGCTACTAGCTCGCTGCGCCATGGAGGCTGTCAGGCTTACATTGACCTTTACACATACAATAATAAAAAAATATTGAAACGCATAATATTAAGCAACATATAACCAATAGGAATTTCGATGGTATGTGAAGTCTACCAACCCGCATTAGGCCAGCGTGGTGGACTAAGGCCTAACCCCTCTCATTAGTAGAGAGGGCCCGTGCCCAGCAGTGGGACAATATTTATAATGCAGGGCTAGTATTATTATAGAACCAATAAAGTCCAGCGCTGACGTGCCAAGCGATGGGAGAGAGAATTAACTCTATAAATATAGGGACTCGATATTATTTTCTTTTCGAGTAGATATTTTAATATCAGCACATCAGCGCTGCCCCTTAAGGTCAATTTAACAGAGGTTTGATCTAGAGATACAATCGCGTTTATCTTGATATATCCACATTATAACCATTCAAGTACAAATTATTCAGACGTTTTTTACACACATAGAAATTTCGCTAATATGTCGTACTTACTAATATTATAATTACTATACAGTAATGCAGATCGCTGTACTACGACGCACTGAGGAGGCCGCGGCCGTGCCTACACATACCTACATACACGATGCTTAGTCAATACTAACATTTTATTTATTAAAAACAATTAATGACAATTATTGAAACACAATAACTAATGTCGATTATGATTACATACATCACAATTCTACTATCGCTAAAATATAAAATTATTGTTATAAAATTGATATGACGTAATACTAGAAAATAAATGTTTTTTTTATCCTGGCATAGCAAAGTGACCACACTGCACCCGATGGTAAGCGCAGTGCCGTCCAATTAGAGTAGCGAGAGAAAATCTATCCTCCGCTACCCAACACAATCATGCCGGCCTGCTTCTTCACACTACGCCATTGACAAGAAGGTGAAGAAGCGGTCGAGGGTCTAATGTCAGAGTACACACAAGGCCACGAAACTGCCAAACATCATACCCCAACTCTATACCCCCAACAAAAACCGGATGTACACTGGCTGATCCCGGAACGCGACACACTTGCGTAAGCTATTATGGCGGGTTTTACACCCTGTGTGCGGTGATCGCTATCCGGGCGGATATGAATATCCTACCACCAGCCGAAATTAACGACATTGATATTTCTGATGTTAATCATCATCAGCTCCATACAAAAATTAAGTAAACCATAACAGGTGAAGCTTTACACTTTGGCATGTATGTCTACATTAAAATTTAGATGTAAACCTGAATTAAACAACAATACAGTACATTAAATAAAAAATACAGTATGCTGAACAGAGTTAAACGAAACAATTTTAGATATTTTTTATCAATCAGTGTAAAGTAAATATTAAATAATATCGGAGACTACTCATCCCTCATTTGTCCATTTTGTTTCAAAACGCAGACCTATAAAACTATCTATTTAAGTGTTACACTTACAAGCTAGAATTAAATTTATATCAATATTTATAAGTAAAAACTTTACACATATTATGTAAAGAAAATATTTTTTTAATTTTTAGTATAATAAGAATTTCTTTAAGCATACAAATCTACTGATTTCATTTAAACATTAAAAATGACAAAACAAAACTGACTTTGCTGATGATTGGTTGATCAAGTTTTCCTTATTAATAAATTAAACGCAAAATAGAATTATGTTTACAGAGATTTACCTACATTCATCAAGATACATAAGACATAGGTTTAAAGAACATTATCATAAGAAATTTACATTTCACTTATAATGAGATAGATACATAAGACATAAAATTGTTTTACAAAATAATCTCCATTATTTTACATGAAAGTTACACTAACACTAGTCTTATTTAAAATGACCACTATCCGAAAACTATTTGATAATTCATAGTTGAAATGGTAAAAATTCTAATAATTTATAATTATAAATTAAAAACTATTGTCACTTATGATTACAAAAAATCTACAAACAAAAACATTTGTAGAGTAAAAAAATAGGTAAGTATTTCCTATAATTTAGAAAGATGAAACGAACATGAGATGTGAGGGATGTGAGAGATGTGAGGGGATGCGAGATGCGATTGGTTGTTTTAATTAGTACTGGGACTGTCAGTGCCACTGCCACTGTTCTCAGTTTGGGCCAGCAATGTTTTAGTGTTTTTATTATTCTTCCTGGCAGACTTGCTCAGTGTTGCCACTTCTTTCAATAAGTTCTGAATCTTGGTGTTCATCAAGTTGAACTTTGTCTCATTGAGACGCTCTTTGTTTTTCATCTCATTACGGAGGTCTGTCGTGCTGTTTAGATGCTGAGCTTTTAGTTCAGTTATCTGAAATCATTATTTTATTTCTTCAATGGTATTCACAGTCTGTTGTAGCTGTGTTTGCCGATTAATTCTAAGTGTGGTTCCACACTCAAATGTCGTAAATCAAATCAAATCGTTTATTTAGTAAATTAGGCCACTAGGGGCACTTTTTACAAGTCAGGATTAAGTTTATCTACCGGTGCTTCGGAAATGCCCACTGGTCTGAGAAGAAGCACCAAGAAACTCAGCCGTAGGTCTTTTGTATTTTATCGTAACATCTAACTAGCCCATACATATTTGATTTTATTTTATACCGATCGTATGTGGAGGATACGTCCTGTACGAAAATAACAGTCCTATCCTATTATATATACTAAATCTAGCACGTAAAAATTAAATACGAATATTAGTAGAATAACCTTATTTCTAGGACAATGCATGAAATATATATTTAAGTATTTTATGCCCAATACCGACTACACAATGCTGACTAACGGACGAGGCTCTGGTGACCGAAAGATGGCGGGATAACCATCTCACACATGGTTCAGCTAAATGCCACAGGCTGATTATGGGCAGCAGTATAATCAGCGCGAGAAGCTGTATCCTGCGCTCGCCAACCCGCCTGCCAAGCGTGGCGAGTACTGGCAAATCCCCCCCTTCCACAGGCTGAAGAAGAAGAAGATGCCCAATACCAGAATCCTTATGATGAACATTTCAATATTTATGATACAATTGTCGAGTTGGTTTTACGTTTGAATTTAAACCTGTACAATAACTATTTCATATTGTGTATATAACCCAAGGTTTTTATTTTTCCTTGTATGTCACGTCCTTGACTATCCTGTACGTTAGGGGGAAAACTGAGCAGTCCTATCCCTTCCAAAAAAAGAAAACCTGTACAATAGAAAATGCAGCGTGTAAATGTTGCAAATCCTACCTGTATATCTTTAGTCAGCAATTCCATATCCTTTTGCTGCACCTTCTTTTGCAGACTAGCAATGGTCTCTTTCAACTGTGTCATTGCCACCACATGGTCCGAACTGTTCGGGTCCAATTCACCTGGAAATTTAATAACTACTAAAGATATTTGCATTTCTAATTTCTGGTTTCTTCGTATGGGATTGTTTGCTATATGCACTATGGAGACATCACAATCATTTTTTATCTCAAATTTGTTGAGTGCATATAGCAAGATCCTAATAGCGTGAAATAAATAAAAAAGAGAAATACACTGTAAACTCTATATAGCGAAATTAAACGGACCGGATGTTTTTACGTTATAAAAAGTTTTCGTTAAACGGAGAGAGCAAAAGAAAACAATATAATTTCGCAACATCACTTTTTTACTCCCTTTTCAATCGCGCGCCTTTTCAATCGCGCGAATTAAGAGATTTTCGTTAATACACAGTCTTTCTTTTACTCGTCATGAATACAGTTCAAAAGTTTAAAAGCAACTAAGAATAGGATAACGTAAAGACAACTCATAGCATAAGACGGCATGACATAATTACAACAAATAAATGACCATATTTCTAACAATTCCATTGTGCGTACGAACTATTTACAACTCTGTATCAGTATTGTGTTTGAAAATCTGTGAAAATAATGTTTATCGGGTTTAAATAATGACGTATTATTTCAATATCGAGTGTGTCTGTTACACTTTGTAGATACGTTATAAGAGTGTTTCAATATATGGGTTACAATGTAAACCAAACAAGCCTTAGCGATTATTGCGTTTTAAGCGGTTTTCCGTTAAATAGAAGTACGCTTTATAGAGTTTACACAGTATATGTATTTATTTTATTTTGCTATTTCGGAAATAAAATGAAATAAAAATACACTAACCAAATAACACATAACGATAGGTACCTTGCATTGCATTCATCTTAGATTTCTTTTCCAAAGGTTGTGAATCATTCATTGAAGAATCACCAGAATTGATTGATTTTATCATGTCAGACTTGCGTTTCTCCTTGTGGCCACTTTTTGATCTGTAATTCAGTGTCATATTCTCATATGTAAACAACAACCTCTTATAAGCTTTTCATAATTTACTTTGGAGTGACTTGTGCAGTGAAATGAGATTGTCATGAATTATATTTTCGTGTTTGATATATAGAGCTGGGTCGTTGACGGTTTTTGCGTTAACGAAATGAAACCGTTTCCTATAAACGGTCAACTGGTTGAAAAACCAGTTGACGTTTTTAACTGGTTTGCAGAAACGTGCACAGATCTATACGTTAATGTCCCGTTTCGTTCGCGTCTGTTCGTTGCTTCAACGACGTTGAATGAAACAGGTTGATAAATTTAACTAGTTTATCTGTGCGCCCGGTTTGTTCGCGGCTGTCGTTGCTTTAACGACGTTGAATGAAACAGGTTGATACATTTAACTAGTTTATCTGTGCGCCCGGTTTGTTCGCGGCTGTCGTTGCTTCAACGACGTTGAATGAAACAGGTTGATAAATTCAACTATTTTTGCGGTAAAGAGAAAACGGTTGCCTCGTTAACAGAAGAAAAACAGTTTAAAAACGGTTTGTTGATTCAACGCCCACTCCTATTGATATATGACTTACTTGTGCGATCTGTGTTTATGTTTGTCAACAGAGGAAATATGTTGCTTAGTCCTCGCCAAGGCTCTCTTAAGGGATTGAGTACACAGCCAACAAAGTAGTTTTCCATCCACCTAAATAATAAATATTTTATGTTCATTTTATAATGATACTTGAATGCATTTAGGAGTTTGTTACTTTAACTGTTGGTACTTGGAACTCAGATATTGTGAAATTATTTGAATAGATCTTATTTTTTATTGTTTTCACTACAAAAATTACCACTGACTTGATTTTTTTTAATGAAGTGAAATAATAGCTAATTTAATAGTTATTGAGGTAAATAGATAAGCCAGATTGACCAGCTGCCAGACCTCAAGACCCTGTGAGCTCCTTCTTCGTAGATCGAACTACAATAAATAAAAATTAAATAAACAACTATATGGAGGGTAGAAACAATGCACTATACTTGCGTAACGACATACAACTCAGTCCGCCCCGTGACCATGAAGGTTATAAAGCTTTCGAAGTTAAATAAACCGCGACAGAATCCCTAAAATTTGTTTCATTTCAATGTAAGATTGCATCATACGTAGGGTCAGAACTATGTTTAACAGTTTGATTATAATCTGTATATATAAAAGAAGAAACTGACTGACTGATCGATCAACGCACAGCCAAAACGGCTGGGGTTAGAGACTTGAAATTTTAACAGTAGGTACCTTTTATGACGTAGGCATCCACTAAGGAAGGGTTTTTGGAAATACCACCCCTAAGGGGGTAAAATAGGGGATGAAAGTTTGTATGAAAATCTGTCATTTTTGAAGTTAAACGCATGAAAATTAGTATTTTGTATTATATACTTTTTCTCCCAAACACAACTTCCACGCGGGCGGAGCCGCGAGCAACAGCTAGTAAATAATAATAATAGTCCTGTATTAAACATTGTCCCACTGCTGAGCACGGGCCCTCTCTACTAATGAGAGGGGTTAGGCCTTACTCCACCACGCTGGCCTAAAGTGGGTTGGTAGACTTCACATACCTTCGAAATTCTTATAAGAATTCTCAGGTATGCAGGTTTCCTCACGATGTTTTCCTTCGCCGTTAAAGCAAGCGATAATTAACATTTAATACACACATAACTTTATAAAAGTTTGATTATATTAATACTTATTAATTTATCATTAAATCTATCCACATTATAACGTGCTATAGTGCTAACAATACTCGATTTTTTGGGAAATATAGAATTCTATTTACCTTTTTACTATCATCATGTCTATCGAAAGCGCAACGTTGCTTGCATTGTTCACACGTTACGGCGGGTCCATATTTCCGTTCAGAGTTAGTGCACCTCTGGCATTTATTGCCTACAAAATAAAGTGAAATACATGAATTACTAAGAACATCATTACTATAATAAAATAAGCCCCTGTGGCACAGCGGACCAGAAACGGCTATGAAATGAGAGGTAGCGGGTTCGGTCCCCGCACCAACACAAATGTTTGAGTAATCCACATATGTAATATACATATGTGGATTACTTACTGTTTCGAACCTGGGTATTGTGGGATCGTAATTCGTAGTTCTTAATACCCACAAAGTTTGACATAGTGTGGGGTAAGGACTATGTGTGTGACAGTTGGGCTGTATTGAAAATCTGTATATATAAAAGAAGAAACTGACTGATCGATCAACGCACAGCCTAAACGGATAGGGTTAGAGACTTGAAATTTTGACAGTAGGTACCTTTTATGACGTAGGCATCCACTAAGGAAGGGTTTTTGGAAATACCACCCCTAAGGGGGTAAAATAGGGGATGATAGTTTGTATGAAAATCCGTCATTTTTGAAGTTAAGTTTATGAAAATTATTATTTGGCCTTTTAGTCAAAAATGAAAAATATATATTTCAGAATTTTTGGAAATTCCATCCCGAAGGGGGTAAAATAGGGGAAGAAAGTTTGTATGAAAATCCTTCATTTTTGAAGTTAAATGAATGAAAATTGATATTTTGTAGTGTATACTTTTTGTCTCAAACATGACCTCCACGCGGGCGGAGCCGCGAGCAACAGCTAGTACAATATAAAATTATTTACAAAGATAAAAATACTGGAATTATAAGGTAAATGACGGGTTACATGGACATAAATTATTTGCTATCAATTGTCGCACACGGATCGCTTACGGATTATGGCTCGTTCCGCAGTAAAGTTTTTTTTTTATCCTGGCACGTCATAGTGACCACACTGCACTTGATGGATGGTAAGCACAGTGCTGTCAAAATAGAGTATCGAGTAGCGAGAAACAATCTATCTTCCGCTACTAAACACAATCATGCCGGCCCACTCCTTCACACTACGCCATGGGCAAGGTGTAGAAGCGGTCGAGCGTCTAGTGTCAGAGTACTCAGAAAGCCGTAAAACGGATAAACATCGTACCCCAACTCTAGACCCCTGACAAAAACCGGATGTACAATGGCTGATCCCGGAACGCGACACACTTGCGTGTGCCACTATGGCGTGTACGGTGGTCGCTATCGTACCACCAGCAGATTTAAATTTAAACATTTGACATTAGAGAAGTAAGAATAAATAGCTTTCTGGTGGCAGCTATGTCTATGTAGGCCACGGTTAGATAGTAAATAGAAAATGTTACCATTTTCATAAAAAGAACAGAATTCCTCCCAAGGTTACAATTACTTAATAGAGTTTAATAGAACTTTAAAGAAAAAACTTAACAGAATTCCTTACATCCTTCAACATATGAATGTTAGCGGAAATCTACCTGGCTTTCACTTCAAGTTTTTAGGCTTTGTAGTTACTGACATTTCATGATTAATCATTAAGTGATATTTGGCTTTAATAAATACAATATAAACGCTTCTTACCTATGAAGGCTGCTATAATGTTGCAATATTCACATGCTGTAGGCTTCCCATACGCCTTGACGTTAGCTTCACATTTTTTACATATTGATGAAGTATTGGATTTACTGAAACAATTCATTTTCATATATAATAGTAAAACATGAGTTTAATTATTTTCTATCGAAGAAATAACACAAAAGTTCATCGAGTTTATTGCACAAATAAGATATTAACATTGTTTTTTTATTATGAAAATTTAATGAGATCACTTTTGTAGCACACTAGCACATGGTCGATGCAAATGACCTCCAACCCTAATAATAATTATTTAATGCACTACTTTTAGTACATTTATGTTATAATTCACATTATGTATGAACACCACAGATTATTATCACATGTAAATGTGCTCAAAACATGATAACCAAATCTGAGACCAAATTTTCACGTGATGGTAGTTTATTTTATACCCAGACGAATATATATAGACAGATCTAACATTACAACATATGAGCCTGTGATTTATAAAATCAAAATCAAATATTTATTGAATCCATGAAATGTTATACATCATTTAGATTCAGGCAATTTTTTACTCTACCGCCAGATCGATATACCTATTCATAACAATAGGGAGGCGAACTCAGACACGCAAGTTACTGACTTGAACCATCTCTCAAACCATTCAATGCCTATAACACAATCTACAAAATTGAAAATCCCTGCCCTTTTTGCTGATGACATTGATCGCAATTTGTATGTAGTTATGATGGCAGTTTGCCTCAGGCTCCATTCCGTCATATTATGTGGGTCTTAGTTTAGCAACAACAAAATCGTAATCGTTAGTGACAGAATGAATAATTTTAGGTAGAGAGAAATAAATCATAATATTTAATGATTCTTATGTTTATGCGATCATTAGTCATAAAAACAAAACTAATTTTATGGATTTTATCACGGTTTATTTTTTACAAAGTTTTACAGTCGTCGTGGTCACGGGGTAAATTGTATGTCATCACGAAGGTACCGGGCAGTTTCTACCTTCCATATAATAATAGCCCTGTATTAAAAATTGTGTCACTGTTGGGCACGGTCCTCCTCTACTAATGAGATGCGTAAGGCCTTAGTCCACCACGCTGGCCTAATGCGGGTTGGTAGACTTCACATACCGAAATTCTTATGAGAATTCTCAGGTATGCCGGTTTCAGTCCGTACCGCAATCAACTAGGATATCGCTGCTACAGTTGCTTTGCCCTCCATAAATTAAAATAATTTTAATTTTTATTTGTTGCAGTCCGATCTACGCAGAAGGAGCTCAGTGTCTTGAGTTTTTGCAGTTGGTCTTTCCGATTTAATTAATTGTATAATTATATCCCAGACTGGTGCTAGCTTCCAACCATCTTCTCTATTGAAATTTGGACGTTTTTAATGTAAATAGCCTCGCGAATCATCCTAGGTACGAATCGGTGCCTTTGGCAAGGATTTGTCGTTTGTCAAATTGAGGTATAGTTTGGAGCCTTGTTTTGAATGTTCTGCAACTGCAGACTTCGCAGAGCGTTGGTGTTTTATGTTAGCTATACGTTCTTTTACGCGGGTCCCTATATTTATTTTTGTTTGCAAGTCCACAGTAGCAATGTATTGTATTAATGCCTAGTTCTTGTAGAGGTATATGACACTTGATAGGTGATAAAAATTCATTAATTTTCTTGGGCGGCTTGAAGTAAATTTTGATAGAAGCACGCTTCAATACATAGCAAATCTTGTCTGTGACTTCTCGAATATAATTATGGTTAAATAACCGGGACACGTTCAACTGTGGCTGGTTACCCTCGGCCTCTGTGATGGCGGTGTGGAATTTGGAGCTTGTTGTCTTGTAGTATATTGTTATTAGTCAATTTCAATAAATTATTTTACTTCAATAAGTCAAAATATTACTTACTCTCAACTTAATTGTAAAAATAAAATATTCTGCCTATTTATTAAACGTTTTTGTTTTATACGAAATTAATCAATCAGTCGATAGTTTAAATTATTTAGTCGATAGTCTTAAATTATACTTAAATGTTTTTTTAAAACAAGATTATTATACATGCTAAAATCAGCAGGGATTCCCCCACTAAGCAAAGCCTGGATCTTGGATTACCAATAGATTTGTGACATATTTTACTATCCATACATATAATACAAAGTCAAATATAAAAAAGTCCCCCTGCGTCTGTCTGTCTGAACGTGATAAATAAAAAAACTACTGAACGAATTTTCACATATAGACAGTGATTTATGAGCATCAAATTAGAATTTACAACAGTAAACACAAATTAATCAAATCAAATAGTTTTTATTGTGCTACAAAGGTAGAATCTGTGATATTGTATTGTTACAAGCTGTTGCCCGTGGCCCCGCCCGCGTGGTAGTTATATTAGAAAGAAAAGGTATAAAAGCCACGAAGTCATCTTAAGCCATTATATCTTTCTATATTTTGCTATCCCATAGCAACCGTAATTTTTTCCGGAATACAAAATAGCCTATTTCATTCTCCAATCCCTAAACTACCACTATGCAAAAATCATGTGATGCCTTGCTCTGCGAAAAGCAAAATACTATTCCGCGGGAACCGTCATATTTCCGGGATAAAAAATAACCTATGTGTTTCTCTGATCCCTAACCAACAACTATGAAAGAAAACATGTAAATCTCTTGCTCTGCCAAAAACAAATAACTAACCAACGGGAACCGTACATTTTTCGGGGATAAAAAGTAGCCTTTGTCATTCTCTGAGCCGTAAACTACCACTATGCAAAAAAATCATGACGATCCTTTAATAAGAAAAAAAAAAACAAAAGACATTCCCGCGCAAACCGTACTATTTTCCGGGAAAAAAGTGCCCGATAGTGGATTTGCCCGATCGAATTATCTAACTTTATTCTAAATTTTAGAATGATTGGTCAAGCCGTTTTTGAGTTGAACCCGGATATATAGACAGACAGTCAAAACTTTTAAAAATTGCAGAATCGTGTTAGGCAAGATTTTGCGTAAATTCAGCTAAATAACTCAAATGTACAGACAGACCCTACATATTTAGTAATTACATATCAGTATAGATATGTCATTGAACAGATACGATCTGCCTTATTGGAATACAATATACAAAAACGAAACTATTAAACCAACCCGCCAGTTTATTAAAGCATTTTTAACTGAATAATTTGTAGCACATCATTGTTATATACTGAGCACTGTGCATAGAATTAAAACTGTTTAGCAAAACTTGATTAAACAACTGGCAATATTAAATATACTTATCCTAATAATGTTTTTTTATAATAACACATTACCGAAGGGTATGGCTATATTAAAGAGTCGTTTAATACCCAACAATGAGTAGGTAGACCTACTACTACTACTAGGTATCCTAAAATTTCTAGGAGTAATCCTAACAGACATAAATTGTGTTTTTGGCTTAGCGATGGTGAGAAGACTACTAGAGTGAGACAAAAGACTCCAGAAGTAGTCCATACTTATAATATAAGTGCGAAAGTAACAGTGTTTGTTTGTAACCTTTTCCCGGCTAAACGGCTGAACGGATCGTAATGAAATTTGGCAAGGCGATAGATTATATCCTGAGGAAGGACTTAGTGCTTGTTCACGTAGAACACGCAGGCGCGGTCGCGGTGGTCTAGGCGAGCTCGTGTTCACATTGGCCGCCAAGCGTTTGCGCGAGTGTACCGCTTTGTCAGTGGTTGTAAACATCAATATCAATTTTAATCGAAAATTCTTACTTAATGTGGGAGATGACCAAAATTAGAATTGGTTTGCATGAGAATAATAAAGAAAATTAATAAATAAATCAATGTGAAAAAAACGTTTGAAAAAGAAGCGCGCGCGCAGCACGCGCCCGTCGCTAGCTTGCCCACAACTTCCACCGCAATAGCGCTTTGTACGTGAACACTTGCATATAATGCTTTGTGTTTGATATTTCGCGACCGCGCCCGCCACCGCACCCGCGAGTTAACGTGAACGAGCATTTAGGCTATATTTTGTCTCAAAAATAATCTTGGAGGGGTGAAGGTTTGTATGGGCAGTACGTAATTCCTCAGGTTAAAGATCTAAAAATTCATATTTAGGCTTTTGGTAAGGAATACGTATTTTAACTGTCTTGAAAAACCATCCCTAAAGTGGGCAAAGTAAGAGGTAAAATTATTTGGTATTCTTAAGATGCACACACTATGTACAATCTATGGAACCTTAAATAATAATTCTAGCCCTGTATTAAACATTGCCCCACAGCTGGGCACGGGCTTTCGCTACTAATGAGAGGGGTAAGCGATAGTTAACAATGAATATACACGTAACTTTAGAAAAGTCAGAGCTGTATGCTATTAGGGCTGTTTTCGAACATACAACTTTCGTCTCGAAAGTCCGTGCCACTACCAACTAGGCTATCGCTGCGGTCTATGGAGGCTTACAAAAAAATGATATCGCTAAGGTAATTTTATGGAGATAATATTTGCCGTTTACATAATACAATTTGGATTTTTGAGATAATTAAGAATTATCAAAACTTTTTTTTTTGTTTTTAATTCTATATTTTAGGTACATTGATATTTTTTTTGTAGATAGGTAAAATTGTCACAAACGTGCCGGGCTGCTGAGTATCTCCTTCCCACTACGCCTAGAGGATTCAGGATCATAGGAACGAGGGAACGCAGTAGCTGGCAAACTCTCGCCCACACCTGTTTTTTTTTGCATTCATTGAACTCAACCAGATTCCTGATGCCCCATGACGAAATTATATCCATGGCCTGGCTGAGCTAAAGGACAAGATCCTCGCGTCTCCTCACAGTATCGTCAGACATTGATCAACGAGTAATTCTTTAGTATTATTTAGTTTAGTAGTGATGAATCGATTGACCACTTATTATTCACTCCATAATTTTACACATCACTGAGGTTATAGCGATAATTGTATATTGTATGACCGGTCAACCTTTTTGAGGATCGGCTGGACGTTGGCCTCTCTCTCAAGATTCAGGCACAACACCTGAGAGGTAAGACGATCGGTACAGATACTGACGCATCTGCAGAAGACAATTCCTTGAAGTGCATAGTTTTTCTCCCAAAAATAACTTCTTAAATGACTACCTCGGTGGCGCAGTTGTGACTACTGTGCTGAGGTCTCGGGTTCGATTCCCGGGTCGGGTAAAGTGATATTGGGTTTTTCTATCTAGAAATTCTCAGTATCAGCCCAGAGTCTGGAATTTGTGCCCGGTATGGCGATAGGCTCGCCCCCTATCACATTGTGGGACCGAAATAAATTCGGCGAAAAGTGGGTGTAGTGGTTGCACCTCTGCCTACCCTTGAGGGCATTACAGGCGTGAGTGTATATATATGTATGAAATGATTTACCGCTAACAGCTAGTAACTAATAAAGTAGAGCCACTAGCTTAATCTTTTCTTATCTTAACGGAGAAGCCTGGCGATTTGCGTTATCGGAACAAAGAGTCATACCAGCAAACTGTATTCCTTATACTAAAAGGTTTTTATACTTTTAACAAAGTTTGGGTTAGTTTAGTTTTACATGCCTGATAATATACAACTCTGAGCTGAAACATACTACTCATGTAGTAGAAACATGAGACACGTTCATACAAATCGGGATGTTTGGTAAACCAATCAATGTCAAACTAAAGACTTCATCTGTATAAGCTTTTTACCATTTAATTTTGTGTGAATATAAGCATAGTAACAGATAACTCATTCGATAAATAAGAAAATACTTTATCTCTGTCAAACTTAGAGTAGGCAACCAAAAGGAGACGGCATTACGCTCGAATCTTGAACAAAAAATTCAGCAATGTCGGTGGGGGGCTTCGTACAACTACAAATAAACATGTGCACACAAATGCAAAATGTAATCACGTCGCTACGCACGCACACTACACCATTTCATACAACACTGGCAAATTTATTCACACAGTTACAAATTTATCTTGATGTGTAATGTATTTACAGTGTCATATATTGACAACTGTGTAAAAACAGTAGAGCGTAGCAATGTCGACACGAGGTATAGATAGCGTTGTCCTTATCTATCGATAGATAAAATAAAACAATTATAATTTATGAAATGTTTTAAAATTATTTTTTATGTGTATCATCTTTTCTATCGCTTTCTTGCAATCTCTGGGTGTGATTTCGTGAAAAGGGACGAAAGTAGAGAGGTATAGTTAAAAATAGTGTAAATTAATATTTCTAATTTAATCTAAATACTGTAAAGATAATAAAGGTAATGAGTACTGAGAAAAATACAAGCCAAATAAGCAAAAATAAAAACTTAATTATTTAAAAAATGAATTTTAAATAATACGCCTTTAATTTATTTAAAATGGATATCCACCTGTTGTTACATTACTTAGGACTAAGTTATAATGAGGTAACAATAATCTTACTATTAATGAACAACATTTTAAGGATACCACGACATGCGTTGAGAAAAAAAAGTAACACCAGTATTCAATAAAAGTAAAAGGTTAACACGTTGACTGCGGCGCACACACACGGTGTGTTTTTGATTTTACTACGCGCATGCGGCCGTCACACGCTAGGTGCGTTTTAAAAAAATCCATACAAGGATGCGGGCGCACACGCTAGGTGTGTTTTTTATTGCGCGACGCCAGTGCGGCCGGCACACGCCAGGTGCGTTTTACAAGAATATATACAATGATGGTGGCTTCACCTACATTATTTTATGTAATATTTTATTACTTGTCTTGGATAGTCATGGTTTGATTTATATTTATAGGAATGATTATTCTAAATGTAGCTTTGAACATTAAGCGAGTTATTTCGATCAATCAATTGCATAAATAACATTTATTATAAGAACAATCAAGATATATATTTTTATATTACACTTAAAAAAGAAACACAAATTTTAACAAATACAATAACAGCTTTGGTAGTTGTTATTTTAGAGCATGGATATTTAAAGAGTAACTTTGTACAAAACTATGCGAAATTACTGTGTTGCAAGTAACTAACCAGTACCCTAAATATGAGGAAAAAATCCTTCTAAATCTTTTAAATACCAATAAATATTCTTTAGTAATATTGTAGTGTAAACCGGCATATGTACTTACCTATCATATTTTTATTAGTGCACGTGTGAAGCGGCTCATTTTGTGTACATGCCGCGGCCGGTGAAATGAACCCATCGTTTAACTTTATTGTCTTAGAGCTATAAATCACGGTGTTATTTTTATAGTTACATACGTATTTTTACTTAAAAGAATATTGAACATTGAACTGGGTTTTAAAAAAATCATATAATGGTAATATTTTCCTTTGTAATGGTTTTATGTTTATACGAATATTACACATTGATATAATACTAATTTTACAGATTTTATCGCAGTTTGTAAAATCCGTAAAATTAGTTTTATGTCAATTTTAATACGTATTGTAGGTTATTTTTATTAAAATAATAATGCACGTATTTTGTTTACCGTTTTATTTAAAATAAACTATTTTTTTTAAAAAACACACCGTATGTGTTTGGCCGCATGCTCGTAGCGCTAATTAAAACACGCCCGGCGCGTGATGCCGCACTGGCGTTCGGGATTGTTACGCGAGTGCGGGAAACGCACCTAGCGTGTGCTAGCCGCATAGGCGTAGCATCGCATTATTTCGCGCCGCAGTCAACGTGTTAATTAAATTTTCAAAAATAACAATGAGCATGACTAAATAAGAATTTAATTAATAATAAAATATATATATTATATCTAAGTATAACAATATTATAGAATTGTAGCTATAAGAAAAAATGGTTAGCTATATGTACATCTAACCATTTTGCCACAACAGATTTTTTGAATTTTGGCAATTTATCAACAAATACATCATACATACATCGATTCACAAATAGAGTTATATGATTTGGACATACGGGATATGGCAGAGAATTGTTTTAGGTTGGTTCTGGTCTCTTGGTTTCTTATATAAGTAAACTCGTCTTCTTCTGTTTTCCTAATGAAAACACGACCCTGCTTAATCTACAGGAATTTGTACTCTTTCTCTTTGGCGATCCTGCGAGCCGCTGCGTGTAATTTGTTTTTAGGTGATAGGTGCTCAACAATGTAAAGCTGCGATTTATTAGCTCCAATGCCTATGTGTGCAGTACTGAGCTTGTCGTTTGGATTTGCCTTGTTAAAATTTATTGTTTTCGCTAAAAATGTATCCCGAAGCCTAGGGGTAGCCAATTTAACAATGATTGAGCGAGGTCTCTTGTCGTCTCTGTTACTTTTTACCACACGAGTGTAATGATGAATGTCGGATTCTTTCAAGTCGCAGGATACCTTAAACAGCTGAGTAATCATAGATAGCAAGTTTTACTGTTTGTGCTCGGGGACACACTCTATCTCAAGATTGTTAGAACGATTATGCTGCTCAGCAACCTGAAGCCTGATTTGCAGATCCTGTAACGTATTTGTTAACTGAACGTTCTCTTTCTGTAGCTTCCCAGTGTGTCTTGGTATTTGGCGATGGTGGATTTGGTGGTTTTATAATTTTCATTCAGAAACAAAAATTATTCTCCAAAGCAGTTATTTCCTGTTTTATAGTTTTTTTTTTAGTGCCTGGATAGGCAGACGAGCAGACGGGCCACCTGATGGTAAGTAGTCACCGCCGCCCATAGACTTCTGCAATGCCAGAGCACAGCAGAGCCGCTGCCTACCGTTTAAGGACTACTCTTCTTAAGCCTCGTTTAAAGAAGGACATGTCATAGCGCTCAGGGAACACCGCTGCAGGGAGTTCATTCCAGAGCTTGCACGTACGTGGTAAGAATGAACGCTGAAAACGAACCGTGCTAGACGGAATCGTTTCCAGGTGGTAGGGATGAACTCTGTTGCGGTGTCGGGTGGTGCGATGATAAAATGGTGATGTAGGCACCATTTTAAACAGTTCCTCGGAACACTCCCCGTGGAACAACCGATAAAACAAGCAGAGAGACCCGAAGTCTCTCCGCAGTCCCAACGGTTCCAGGCTATCCGTGATATCAGGATCCCCGACAATTCGAACGGCCCGCCTCTGTAAAGAGTCAAGTGGGTCTAGCAAGTATTTCGGGGCCCCTGCCCAGAGATGAGAACAGTACTCCACGTGGGGCCGGACTTGCGCTTTATAAAGCGCCAATCTATGGCCCGACGTGAAATACCGCCTCGCTCTGTTCAGGATCCCCAATTTTTTGCTGGCCAATTTGGCTTTGTCCTCCACTTGACTCCTAAACTGGACCGTGTTCGATATATTTACGCCGAGGATCCCAATACCCTCAGAAACCCGCAGAGTGACTCCTTGAAACTGTGGCGCCATGACAAATGGGTCCTTCTTATTGAAATTCGGTTCTCACCATCTGCCTAAGGGTTTGGTTAAGCTCCTGTGCTAAAGCCAATTTCATGACATTGAATTCTTCTCTTATTATTTCCCTAACGTCTTTCTTTGTAATAACTGACGCGGACGAGTTTAAGCCGGAACTTCCACTAATTGCGCTAGTATCAACAGTAACTTTGTTTCGATACGTAATATTGTCATTAATAAAAGGTAGCGAGTCATTATTGTACCTTGACTTGCCGGGTGAGTCAATGGGACGTAAAGGTGTATTACTGTTATCAGCTTTTGGTTGCTTTGCACATAATCCGTGACACTTCCATTTTTTTTGGTCAACACTAATTGTAGAGAAGCGTTTTTCAGCACATGGAACACAACAATGACGGCCGTTGCAAATTATTTTAAAATGTATTTGATGATTACTCACTCGTTTTGAGGTATTCCGATTCATCAAATATAGCACCGGAAAGTACACAAAACGACCTTTCCAATGGTATATAGTTTGTGAGAAAATGTTCTAATTAAATAAGCGGAGCCAAGAAATACAGTGTTACTGGTAACGAATGCGATTAGCGATTATCGCCTGTTTTGTTTGGTGTGGTAGCCGGCTAACGGCTATCTATTATGAAGAGCATATAAAAAGGGCTTGACATCTCGACATGAATACAGGGTGTCCCAAAAGTCGACGTCAAGCCGGAACCGGGTGAAAAGGCAAGTCATACTGGTTATCAAAAAAATATAAAAAAATCTAAGTTGCAATTTTAAAATTATAGGCATGGCCCGCGCTTTTTCAAAGTATAATCCTAAATTGCGCATTTGTGTGATCTTACGTAAGAACTATTAAGACTCCCTCCCACCCTTTGTATGAAAAAATAAGACATGATCGACTCCCCCCTACATCATCTAACGTAATAAATGAATGGCGCCAAAATTCATACCTAAATATTTTTTAAATATACCGGATACATTTTTAGGATCAAATTTATTTGACAAATACTTTATTCTGGTTTTGGTATATTTTGTGACATTCCTAGTGTGTTAGAACTATTTACATTAAAAGTATGTGTTTAGAAGACAGTCCAGATGGATTAGTAATTTTATCGATAACCTTTATAAGTTTATCTACAACACTATTTGAGTCTTGCATAAACGACAGTGTTACCACATAAACCACCCAAAATGCCAGTGTAATAAAGTTTATGAAATTGTAAACTTAGTCAATATGTCAACTCTCCTAATATTTTTAAATTAAAAATTAAGTTAAGGAAGCATAAATAAAGTAATCCTACTAATATTATAAATGCGTATGTTTGGATGGATGCATGGTTGTTTGATATCCAATCACGCTACAACTGCTGGACGGATCTACTTAAAATTTGGCACAGAGATAGATTATAGTCTGGAAAAGCACATAGGCTACTTTTTATCCCGGAGAAATGTACAGTTCCCACGGGATAGTTTAGTTTTTCACAGAGCAAGGGATCGACATGATTTTTTGCATAGTGGCAGTTTAGGGATCAGAAAATGACAAAGACCACTTTTAACTCGAAAAAATGCACGCTTCCTATGGGATAACAAAATATAGAAGGTTAAAATGCTCCAAGACCTACACGCGGGTGGAGCCGCGGGCAACATTAGTTAAAAATGAATATTAAAAAAACAACTTGCGTTTAAGATATTGAATGCAAATAAATTTTGCACTACTGTGGCTAAAAGTTTAATTTTTAGAAATTATATGTTTTGTTGCTTTTAAGGATAATATTACTTTAAAAAAATACGTCCAGGTGAAAAATAATGTTGTATTTTTGTAAGTTTTATGTGTCAGATCTATTTTTACATGTTAATACCGCTACAGGCGGGCTTTTTCACGGAGCTCCATTCGCACGTGATGTCACTTTTTTAGTGGCGGATCACGAAGCGCAACTAGTTTTATAGAACGTGTATGAGCACCGTGCTCTTACATTTGTCAAACGGGGTAAGCGCTCAATGGCGTCTCCAGTGTTAAATACTCTAAGCTGTCAAAGCAATTCAGTCACCTAAGGTGAAATATTTATACTACAAACTCGTATGTTTTCCAAATTTGGTATACAAGATTTTTTTATTAGTATGGAATATTTTTAGGTTGTCTGTATATATAAAAGAAGAAACTGACTGACTGACTGACTGATAGATCAACGCACAGCCTAAACGGCTGGGGTTAGAGACTTGAAATTTTGACAGTAGGTAGTACCTTTTATTACGTAGGCATCCTAAGGAAGGGTTTTTGGAAATACCACCCCTAAGGGGGTAAAATAGGGGATGATAGTTTGTATAGAAATCCGTCATTTTTGAAGTTAAATTCATGAAAATTAGTATTTGGCCTTTTAGTTAAAAATAAAAAATATATATTTCAGGATTTTTGAAAATTCCACCCCTAAGGGGGTAAAATAGAGGTAGAAAGTTTGTATGAAATTCCTTCATTTTTTAAGTTAAACGCATGAAAACGCATTCGTATTTTGTATAATATACTTTTTCTCCCAAACATGACCTCCACGCGGGCGGAGCCGCGAGCAACAGCTAGTCGAGTATAAGTAATAGAATATATAATTTATTTAAGATTCTTTATTTTGAAATCGATCTTTGTTGTCCGACCTAAAATTTACCAAAACATGGTCACAATAATAAGCTAAGTTATCACTAAAAAGAGTGAACGAGCGAGCTAACGAAGGAGAACAGCTGAAGAGCGAAGTGCGCTGACACCAAAGGACGACGGCACGCGATGCTCGGTTCAACGCGCGGGACGTTGAACCGAACATCAGCTGATTTTTTAATATCGTTACATTACTTTGTCAGAAAAATTATAATTGAAATGGTTATTTTAACAGGCGCGCGACTTAAAAACCCGAAACTACTTACAGTGCACCAGCAGTTAAACGCAAAATACGACGATAAGGTGACAGAAAAATAATCTGATACAGATATCTTTTGACAAACAATAACTCAGAGTGTTTCTATCAAAACAAAGAACAGGAAAAACATATCACATTGTTTTAACAAGCAAATTTTCGCAGTGGTTAAAAAATTACCCTTAATAATAATGAAACTCTAAGAGCTCCTTTAAGGGATAAAAGATTTATACCACACTAGCTTTAGCCTGTGGCTTTGCCCGCATTATTTTTGAAAGAAAATATATAAAATTCATGGAGACATCTTAAGCTATTAACATCTTTCTATATTATGCTATCCCATGGGAACCATGCATTTTCCAGGATAAAAAGTAGTCTATCTTATTCTTAGATCACTGAACTAAAACTATGCAAAAAATCATGTTGATCCTTTGCTCTATGTAAAACATGGGAACTGTGACTTTTCTGGGATAATAAGTAAAAGTTTTTTTAATTCATAAAAAGTACACCGACTTCAATGAAAAACAAATTATGCATCTCTATAAAATTTGAAGGTTTCCCTCGATTTTTCTGAGATTACATCATCAGATCCTGACTTGGTGCCAATGGGACCACCTGGGAAGTATACCCTTTTAAACAAAAAAAGAATTTCTCGAATTGGTCCAGGTGTCTTTGAGTAATCGGGTAACATACATAAAAAAAAGATTTTGACGAATTGTTAACCTCCTCCTTTTTTTTGAAGTCGGTTAAAAAGTAGCCTATGTGATATTCCAGACTATATTTTATGTCTTTGCTAAATTTCAACCAGATCCATTCAGCCGTTCTGGCTTGATTGAGTAACAAACATCCATGCAAACATATTAGTAAGATGACTTTTAGAACAGTATGCTGCATCTCAAGAGGCAACACAAATATTTTACCAGCACCACTCCAAAACCTAACTGAACTGACAGATGGCAAATATGGAAATTTGAGAAAGTGTAGGCAGTTATTATAATTAGAATAGATTTTTTATAATACTAATTGTCTTTTGTATACTACTATCAAGAGTTTGTGTGCTTGTTCAATGTTCAGTGGTTCATCTAGAATAAATCATTAAAAGGTAATTTCACCGGTTTGTGTGACATGGACACTTTTTTATGGGTTGAAATAAATAATGTTAAATCCAAGAAGTGGTGGCTGGGTTTTGTCAGTCTTGTGGTTTTATTTGTGTTAATAATTAGATCATTTATAGATCAAATATGCTCTCTTTTCTGAAGCATGCATTACACTATTCCAGCTTTGGTCAAACAATAAAATTGAAATATCATCCGCATAGCATACTATATAATGAATAACAGTAGACACAGTATACTAACTTTACAATGCAGTCCTTGAGGCATGCCACTATTTATAGCCTAGTTGGTTGCGGTATGGACTGTCAAGACGAAAGTCGAAGTTGTTCGAAAGTAAAAAGTATGTTCGAAACCCAAGTGGCATACACCTCTGACTTTTCTAAAGTTATGTGTGTATTAAATGTTAATTATCACTTGCTTTAACGGTGAAGGAAAACATAATGAGCAAACCTGCATATCTGAGAATTCTTATACAAATTTCGAAGGTTTGTGAAGTCTACCAACCCGCATTAGGCCAGTGTGGTAGACTAGGGCCTAACACCTCTCATTAGTAGAGGAGGCCCGTGCCCAGCAGTGGGGCAATGTTTAATACAAGGCTTGTATTATTATTATATTCATAGGCCTAATAAACAGATGAGCTGGGTGTCCCAGACACACTCCCAGAACTCCTCTCTTATAATTTTGATGGGGTACAGTAATATCAAAGCTGGTCTAGCTCTGAATAAAATTGGTCCTACTCTCTCAAGTACATTAAGGGTATGCAAATCAGTCAATTCATGAGACATCAAATTATTATGACTATTTATTTACTCAATTTAGAGTAAATTAAAAAATATTGTAGGTAAGTTGTTAAAAATATCTGTTAGCAGTAGCTAATTAGGTAGATTGGGACAAATTAGTTTCCAACAATTTTTGATTTTTCTCACATTATGATGATTTTCAATTGGCATTATATTTTGCCGTAAGTAAGAATTCCAGAAGGGATTGTTTATTTAATTTAATCGAAAAATGGTTTAACAATATTTCAATGACCTTATTTACCACACTTCCTTTGAAGGTGACTTTCTCTTACACTGTTCAAAATGAGATAAGATTATACGTGGCTGTATAATTAACCTGGATTACTGAAAAACCCAAGAGGAAAATAAACACTACCTATACTTGGAATTATCAACAACAACATAAGAATACGCAATAACGACGCAGTTTCAGCGTCAATGTTGGCAAACTATACTGACCTTGTTTGTTGAAATTCTGAACGGCAGTACGTGCACTTGACAACTGGGAATGAACCGCGACATTCCTGGAATGCCACAAAGTTATTATTATGCGTCATATTAATGACGTAAAGCAACGGTAAAACACCTAAGATAAATACGTAAATTTACATTTAAAAAATTACACAAAACTTAGGAAAGTCGAATACTATTACACACCTTGCATAGCTGTTCACCTGGTGATAATTCCTCGAAAGGATGTCTCGAGAAACAGCGAGAGCAAGCAAACAGTGGCGTTGAAACCGGACCACTCATAGTAATAACAAAGAGTAAACTTTGATTATAAAATGAAAAAAAAACTGTTATTATTCTATTATAAGTCTCAAACGATAAAATATTTTTGCAGTGAACAAATTATCTTTCAAGTGAATAGTGATTATAAAAAATGGCGATTTATAATTTATGGCTTATGCACAGGTTAAATATGAGTGCACTTATGTTCGTTCAGTGTTGCCGACACTCCTGAAAGAAACAACGCTGAATTTATTTCTGAAAACAAGCAAGTCTGCAACATGTATTACTAAAAAAACCCTTACAGTAGTTGCATATGATGTTTAGCATCTGAGTTCTAGCATCACAATTCGGTAACAAGCAAACAAAAATTTATGAAAATCTGCCGCAAGAAGTATTTTCATGGCAGGCTTTTGAATAATAATTTTTTTTTAATATTATTTATTCATGGCCATGGATACATGTCCTTCAGCCGGATACATTGTAATAATTGTATTTCACACGAATCAAATCACTGTAAATAGTTCAATAGTCTTCAGTATAAAATTTTCACTCTTACTCTCACTTCAATCAAGTCATTTATTTATTCCTTTATCAAAAGAATTTATCATGAATTCTCCGGCCGAAGCCACGTCTCTTATTCCCGCCATTCTCCATTCCTTTCCCATAGGTTTCTTATGTTGTTCAAATAATGTCTTCAGTATAAAATCTTCACTCTTCAATAACTAGGCTTTAATTAAGCCATTTACTTATTCATTGTCGTCACATTTCACTGATTTTAAACTCGGTTTACATTTATAAACGACGGAAAGCGCGGGAACGTCTTTTCTCACTTAGACGTTCCCGCGCTCTCGCAGGCTTTTGATAAATATAAATGTTGTCAGTATGGTTCGAGGTAAAATATAGCTATCCTTTTTCACGCACATAAATTTATATTTTCCTTTTAGAGATTATACTATGTTTATGTATACAATATCGAACAATTCTATATTTCATCATCAGTTATAATTCTATAGGTACCTAAAAACTTCAAGTCTTTGTATAGGTTTTTCACTTAGAGTAGGTAACCAAAAGGAAACGGTAACGCGCTCCATTCATGAGCAAAAATTTATAACCGTCATTCAGTCATGTCATGTGTCATTCGGTAGCCGGCTACCCTTAGACGAAAAAACCTAATAAAGGACCTGTTGTAACTAGGGAAAAAACGTGTACACCAATGACAACCGAGGCAGTTAAATGGTGTCTTAGTGCTGTCTGTGTGTCGATGTATTTATCGATATTTGGTTATTAAAAGTCGATAGTAGCGCAGTCTAAGTACAATAAAGAATTTACAATCATCTAATTATGTGACTAATAAGAAGGTATAAGAAACAAACGTATTAAAATCATTATTTTATTATCTGTAAATAACAAAACTATTCCACTCAAAATAAAATTATCTTATGTAAATAATTTCCGTAAGATATTTTTTCATTAATATTTATACAAATAGCAACGATACCCTATAGAACGCGACAGCTCGACATGGCAATTTTCTAGTGATGTGGCAAAATGTAGCAGGTAGTTTATATCGATATTTATTTTAATGCAATGCAAGAAAATAAGACTAAAATTAATTAAATAAGGTTTATTATAAGTTAAATATTTTATACATCACAATCAATATCAATTATGGGCGATTTTAATTGTTTATTAGGTCCTGCTAATTTCGATTCAGATTGTATTCTGGGCAATATTCTGGAAAGTCGATGTAAAACGCAGCCATATCCAATGTCTGATTGACAGGGTAATTATAATAATTGTCTTTCCGTTTAATGTCACAATTTTCTAATACGTTTCAGATTAGTTTTTGTGTTTAAGAATTAATTATTGGTTTTTTGTTTTAAGACGTGACGAGGAAGCGACCGTAGTCATTTTAATATACAACGACAAATAATTATGTGAGCGAGATCGATAAACGCGGTCGATGCGAACTCGTGCGTCGTGCAGCGCTACGACTAAGACGGAGCGGGCGATGTGCGGGTATGCGGGGTGAACCCTCCTCCGCGCCTCACCTCATACCCCGATTGCCATGTCGAACTGTCGCGAACTATAGTTGGTTGCGGTACGGACTGTCAAGACGAAAGTCGTATGTTTGAAACCCAAGTGGCACACACCTCTGACTTTTCTAAAGTTAGTGTATTAAATGTTAACTATCGATTGCTTTAACGGTGAAGGAAAACATCGTGGGGAAACCTGCATATCTGAGAATTCTTATACAAATTTCGAAGGTATGTGAAGTCTACCAACCCGCATTAGGCCAGCGTGGTAGACTAAGGCCTTACCCCTCTCATTAGTAAGGGAAGCCCGTGCCCAGCAGTGGGACAATGTTTAATACAGGGCTTGCATTATTATTTTATTACTTAATATTTATGCCGAATTATTTAAAACATGATCCCTCAAAATTAAGAGAAGAAACATAAATATTTTTGTGGAAACAGAAATGTTTTGAATTCCAATTGTATCTAACCATTATTTCCAATTCAATGCATTCTTAGCTAACCTTAAAAAAATAGTCATTTAGTCAGTCTAAGTCATGTAGTTATATCTATCGATATAAGCAATTCATAATAGAACATCACTATTTCATATGCAAAAATCAAAGATATAAAATTTTTCAGGAAATATATTAAAATACTTGTTACAAAAAGTTTTGTTTTTTATGTGATTGATTAATGATAAATTTCACAATAAATGACAAATTTAATTCAAATTAACATTAAATATGTGCTAGTTTATAAGAAATATAGTACGAACCGGTGCAATGTTAAGTTTGGACGATTCCTACTTCTTTTGACGCCGCAACCAATATTGATACAATTAGGCATGTTTTCACAAACACAATTCACGTATTTTTAAAGTAATATAACTATGTTACTGTTATAAATTAATAGTATTACAAAAATATTATTACAATAAAATGTGTTGACGGTTGGTATGTATACAACAGTGCCCAAAATTGGATGATTGCCGCTACGAAGTATTTTCAAAGAAGGATAAAGAAAATGTTGAAAGTACGTTATAAAGTAAAATATAGCTATCCTTTTTTACGCACATAAATTTATATTGGCTTGATAGATATGGCACTATGTTTATGTATACAATATAGAATTATTATATATTTGTATAACCTAGTGATTCTAAAGCTAAACACTTCAAGTCCTTCATTAGGTTTTTTCGACATTGCGGCTACCGGCCAAAGTGTCTGGTGGCAGGATATAAAAATACTGGCCATAATCGTCGTTCTTTGACGAAAGATTTTTAACGTTAACGTTATGAAAATAAAGTTGATTTTGGCTTGTAGTTTACTCACTACTTAGTACCTTTTTCTGAACACCGGTATCCCTGTAATACATGACAGGTTAAACATTAATAAATAGATGCAAATTTAAATTTCAACAGCGTGGACATGTAATGCGTATACCTCGCGACATTATCGTCCCCTATACAATTATATAACCGAGCGTTCAATAATCCTGCATAAATATTATAATTTAAATATTTGTAATTATCCATTTTTAATTTTCTGTATCAAGTTACATAGTCACAGAATAATAAAGAATAAAAATGGAAAGCATTAGTTACCGATGCCATAATATTATAACTTAATAATAAAAAATATTAACTTAATAAACGGTCACCAAGCGAGTACAGTAGTGACGCGTCAAATATAACTATTCAATAAGATGTTTTCACTTTAAAAATAGCACGCGCTTCCCTATTTCCTATGACACACTTCCGTCCCTTTTCACGAAATCACTCCCAGAAATCGTTATAAAGATATAACACATCAAAAAGTGTATAAGGTATTAAACTTCAGACATACAATAAAAAGTTATTAGACTGTCTTTCAGTATAACTATTGTCACCATGACTTCAGACTCATGACTCTTTCCCTAGGTGTCGTATGAAATGATGTATGCTTGTCATTGTTTCAAAATAGAGTATTTTTCTATCCTACAATATAAATTATTTAGCCTAAAACATATGTAGTCACTGACCTGTATCATGGACTAGTAGTGCCTAATCAATTATGAAAGAAAGATGCAAGCCCGCATAGGTCAAGCCCTGTATGAAAAGTAGATTGCCTAAACGAAATACAATACGTTGTATACGATGTTCATTCACATTATGGTGCCTAATTTAATATGTGTAATTTATTGAGATTACTTTTAACAGGATCTATTTTATAATATAATAAATTACTCTGAGTATAAATATTTCAGTAAATTTCTCATAATTCCATACTTATAAAAAATATATCACTACATTTTATAAAACAAAGTCTAACATAGACTCAAAAAACTAGATAAACTCAAATCTACTAAGCGGATTATTATGCGGTTTTCACCAATAGATAGAAAGTGATTCATGGGGATGGTTTAAGTATATAATTTGTTAAGGTTTTGTGTCATTTGGTTGAAATATGACGTTAATTTTGAAAGTGTCAGCAAAAGTCAAGCCGACCGTAAGCTTTTATTGAAAACGCTGCCTAATTACTGAGATATAATAAAAAAATGCATGGTGGGATATTATCCTTTTATAAATCTACAAAAAAAATCGCGATGGCATACCCATATCTATCTTTTAAGGATAGCTAAGTATACTCATTCTATCTTCTAAAAAAGGGTCTCGTAAAATGCGGTAATTGGAAAGCTATTTAGATGGAATCAGTATTAATCCTTATCAACTTTACTACGTTAGTTGCCTTAAGCATTTCATGCACACATATTGCACATTAAATTATCACTACCACCCACCAGGGAGGCGGAATGGTTATGTTGGGTTCACTGGTCTTACGACCCAGCGTCGAGCCGCCCGGGAAAGATGGTAACATCCGGACACCCGCTGGGCCGAGTCCCTAGCACTATAAACACTCTATACCGGTAATACCAACTAAAAACACCGCAGTGGCCCTCTTCAGCGCATTAGGGATGGCTCCGAGTTCCCGGGACGAGAAGCATCCCGGCCGCGGCATCAGGCGGAACCACCCCTGCGACGTTTCTCACACCGATGACGGTGTTCGCTTGATGCGATCACCCCCGCTCCCACAGCTGTCGCACAATGTTTTTTATAAGCTGAGCAGAACACCTAGAGGTAAGCAATCGGTACAGGTGCGTTAGGGCAGGAGACAACTCCTTGAATTGAATACTTTTTCTCCCAAAAATAACATCTACGCGGGCGGAGCCGCAGGCAACTGCTAATGTAAAAAAATAATAAACAGAGTTTTGACACTATCTATGGTGAATGGTTTATTATCTGTAATTTCGAATTTGTATGATTCTCTCTTTGTTTTATACTGTTTGTTTTTTAATTTGTATTTTGTGTCATGTATGTGCTTGTGCCGTTGTGCGTGGTTTTGATTAATTCGTAGTTTGTGTTCTGTATTGGTATAATAATACAAATGCAGTTCTAGTTATTGATCCTTATCTGCATTAAGTGCTTTTACAATGGCTATACCGCCGTTCCCATCACAAGATTTAGCTAAACTCGTTCTTGGTAAGTGCTTACTTTGGCGGGAATTCGTTTACCTTGATACAAGCAGAGTTTGCACCTAATAAACGATGGCTTGTTTCCATTATTCCAGGGTATCTAGCCGAGGAGCAGCTGATGACTGCCTATGATGAATTTTTACAAGCGAGCCCATACTTGGACGCAATGCGTAATGAATACGATAGGATATTTATGACGTCTCTCAAGAATATTTTAGCGGAATATAGGGCTGTAAAAATATACGGTATGTAATCCAATACCCAAGCGCAATAGACTTTTGAATAGAGATATACCAGATGTATATATTATATTTTTATTGTTATTCTCAATTATGATATACCCAAATAACAAATGGTTGGTTCATAATCAATTGCGCCTATAGCTAAATGTAAAATTCGAATGTGGAAGCTCTAGCCTATATAATGGGTGCTATTCAACAGGTCAAATGTTGGATAACATCTTTATTGAATGTTTTGCAGCTTAGATCTTTAGGTTATATAACAAAATAGAAATGATTAAAAACTGTATGATGGTTAGTTGATGTTTAACAGAGACACTCTGTGCTATTTAGATAATATAAGCCATAGGGTAAATTAAAAAAATGTTGTTAATAAATATAGCTGAATATCTTGGAAAGATTCCGTACAATGTTCAAACACATTAAGTAATTTTCGTTGATACTTTTATTGGAATAATCTGTTGTGTAGATAATGTCTGCAATGAGAATAAGTATAATGTATGTATTAAATGTATTGTTATGTATTAGCCCACACATGTATAAGTAACTAGAGCACCTATAATATGAGTTTGGTATGTACTGTGGTATATCCCTATATAATCTACTTATGGTAAGCATATTAGCACATTGAGCATAAGTTCTAATCCCGAGGAACTCATGTCTGAATTTTTTAATGTCCAACATAAATTGTAGTCACTCATCTGAAATTCAAATCCTGGTAGTTCTATTTTCTCAGCCTAAGTATGCTGTTGCTTAACCATCAAGGTATACAGATGTTTGGAATCAACTATTTTATACTTATATAAAAACTCAATGTGTTAATGATAACGTTCCAAGGACCATAACTAATGGGATTTGTGGCATTCATCATTTATATTGAAATTTATGGAATGACTAAATTTTAAAATGTATTTATTTCAGTTTAGTTTGTTTTTATTATTATTTGCCAAATTTTTGTTACTTCAGAACTATATAAAGTCATCAAAGTTGGCTAAAGCTCTTTGATATAATAATTGTACTTGACAAATTTGTTTCTAGCATACATAGATTAAACTTTATTGAGACTGATTGAGACGACTGTTGTAGATATAACTGTGTAGAAATGTAAATGCTAATATGCTTGACAGCCTCTGTGGCAAAGTGGGCGAGTAGCAGCATGTGACATGAGAGGCCGTGGGTTCCCTTCCCGCACCGAGACAAATGTTTGTGTTGCAGACAGATATTTGTTTTGGGTCTTGGTGTTGTGGGACAGTAGTTCCTCGTAGTTCTTGATACCCACAATACAGGTTTGACCTAGTGTGGGGTTAGAACTATGTGTGTGACTGTTGGGTGTATTTATTTAATAGTGAAAATATTTTAATTTTATCAAACTATCTTAATTTATGTTATGTTTTGTTGATTTTCTTTCTTTGCTAGTGGAAACCTGCAGACCATTCTTACTGAGGAAGAAACTATTCCAGTGTGTCAATCTACTAGAAATTGTCAAATTTCTTGTTAACAATATTGATGTTAACAAAATATGTGTTCAAGATATTGGAGAGAAACACAGGTGATTACTACTATAAGAACATTTCATTCAGTCAAACTTAAAATAAGAAACAATCAATTTAATAAATCACTAAGTAGTTTATGAGTAATAAACTTCAATTGCAGTTTGTTTCCAAATTAATTATTAAATTGCTTCTTTTCCTTCTAGGTTATGTTTTATGAGATGTATTGTAATTCATTTATAATTTTGTTATCTATTTCAGTATAGAGAAACAAAATGTTTCATTCAAATATAATCAGTGTGAGGTGTGCAGTTCCCTAAAATTAACAAATTGTGTTTGCAACAGCAAGCAAAGCAAACAAAATATTTTGAATGATGAAACTGCATCGCAAGTGGAAGAAAGTTCTTTACAAAATTCCATTGAAGCAACTTCATTAGCAGATCTACCAGGTATAATCTAATGCTATATAATGTAGTAATTATTACCTACAAATAAATATTACAAAGACTATAATGACTTCTGTTGTACACTGCACTAAATTAACATCTAGAAATTATTTCTGTTTATAGGTTTCAAAAAAGCTTTTCTTTTGTTAAATCACATTAAATGTTGACTTAAGAATAACAAGATCTAGGTTTCATTTCTTATTTAATCGAATCGAGTCTGTGTTCAGATTCAGTGAAAAATTCAGATTAAATGTTAAATTGAATGAAGAAACATCCATGAAATAACTATAGTGCATAACTTAGATTGTGTTTAACTAAAATAAGTTTCGCCCTTTTACTATTAGTTGATATGAGAATATGAAACATTCTTTGACAGAAATAAACTTATTTATACTCTAATTTAGAGAATTTTGTGACAGTGGAATAGCCACTATTGTCAACTGTTTGTTCAACTGCATCGATCTTGTTTTGCAATTTGCATAAAAATACAAGTGTTAGACAAAATATGACTTGGACTCAGGAGTAGAAAATATATAGTTAAAAAGTATTATCTTAAATTAAGCAAGCCAAGTTCTGACAATATTATGTAAGAATCTAAATGAACAAGAACTTGTGTTCATTATGGGAAATAACTTATAATAATTATTATATAAGTGTACAAAGTATGTAAAAAATGATTGTTATATTGTCAATTGATAAAAAAAAAATATAGGACTATATCAAAAATGTTGTTTTGGGGAGTCAAAGATCATTACCAATCATAGATATATAGATCTAAGTAGGTGATCCAAATGTTGTTATTTAGCATGTTTTAATGATTTCATTAGCTTTTCACACATATTTGGGTTAGTAAGTAGAGGTTAGTCAAACAAATAAAAAGAAATGCCTTATCATGCAGTAAAGTATAGTAAAATCTTTTATAAAGATGATAAGAAGAGAATAAGAATGATCTTAGGGTGAGAAATGCCGTCTTGGAATGTCAATGCAGCACACTTGGCTCTCATAACGATCTAGTTGCCTGAATCATTACCTAGATCTATGTGTTACCAACTCTTTTTTTCTAGTTGCATTATTAAGGCATTCATTATTTTAGGAAATCATGGAACAGTTAGAAAAAAGCAGATGAGAAAATTAGATAAGAAGAATACATTATTACAATGTGATATAAGCAGTATTCATAATGACCGAAGTGTTAAACAACCCTCAGTTTGCGTTGATAGCTGCATTGTAAAAGAACTTCCAAAAAACAATAATACTGTTGGCCACATGAATGATGCTAATAATTCAACATTATGTCCTAATACAAATGTAAGTGTATTAAAGTTTGTTTCCTGTTGATAGCTAACTGTTGATAACTGTATTTTGTTTATCGGGTGTATTTTTGTATGTATGCAAGACTATTTATTCTGCAGACCCAGGAGCTTAAACGAATTCATTGATTGTAAAAACTATTGTTGTTAGATTGACCTTAGTACTGAAAGCAGCACTGGGTGGGTGACATAACCATAACCGTTACATTCTGCTGATGTTTATATTTATTATCATTCATAATGCACAATGAATGTAAATTAAGCGTCTAAACGAAGCAGAGAAATATATGATGCAGTGAGTGGTAGGGTAGTAGGGTTTGTAGCTGAAATAAGACGAGTACTGCCCGCTTCAAAGGCTTATAGCAGAGATGAGTCGTATTTAGTAGAGTAGAGCAGTTCCGAGGATTGGGTATATAATGAGTCTAGGCGGCACATATTCCAATTTCGAAAACACTTAGAGTCCACCTAGTTCCACTTAGCCCACTGTTCTGAATTTAATTTTACCGCCGAGGTGAGGGACACAAATAAATAGTAGTAGTAAATTGAGTAATATAGAAATTTAATATAAAACGTTTGTTTTACTAAATAAAATGAACTTGACTACCAACGTTTAATATAAATAAGAAAACTTTTATTTGAATAAATGTTGACATAGTATGTGTACTATAAGTCTTGATACATATTATTTTAAGTAAGGACTAAAGACCAAGTAGACTAAGTATGCATACCAATATGTGATTGGCACTATTAGGTATAGGTATTTGTTAAACATATTCCTATAGACTAGAAATATGTGAACCTAGTCCCAATTATACCTACGTTTTCAAACACATATTATGTTGTAGATAATATGTTTTAAATAATTTTAATTATTACAGATTCAGCCAACTTGTGTAACAGGCTCAAAACCAAATATAAAGGTTTGTTCCAAAACTCCACTTGTTAAGAACAATTCAGGAGTATGTACAGGAAATAATAGTATATTAGAAAATAAAGGAATTTCCAGTGCTAGTACATTTCAAGACTTTGCTTCTGGGGTTAGAGGTGCGTATGTATGTAGCTTATATATCTATTGATGTTATTGCTTTATTTATTATTATATTTTGATTTTATTTTCCAAAACAGGGTGTGAAAATAAATGTGCTACTGTACCTGATTCAAGTACTTCAGAGACCACTAATTTTCAGTAAGTATATTTTTTATTATGAGTAAGACTTCAGTGTTAGTGTGTGACTTGATTCATATGCATTTAGCTAATTTTCAGAACACCTATAAATAATAGTGATACAAGAAATCGCAGAGAGGCTCCTAGACCACAGATAGTTTTCAAAATAGAGTCCATAAATAAAAAAAAACAGCCACAGGGAAATGCAAGTATTGCTACAGTCACTACATCATATACCAAAATAAAACCAAAAACAGATGAACAGAGAATTAAAATACTGTCTGATATCAAAGTTGATAAGACCATAAACAGCCATGAAAGAAAACTAATACCTATATTACGGAACTCTACATCTACACCTCTAATGCAAATGCAAACTATTGTTATCAATGGAACACCTGCTTATAGGCCACATCCTATAAATACACCACAGCAAAATTTTACTAAGGATGAAATTATGGCCATGCCTACCCTTATTGTAGTTCCAGTATCAGGTAAGCTACTAGCCAATAGTTTGGAATGGGATTTGATTATTGGCAGTAAATAAACAATATATTGAATATTTCAGATCCATCACAATTATCCACAAGTACACAATTTAGTCCCAACACTTCACAAGGTTCTAATATTATTTCATTACAAAACAATCCTACTGATAGAGTTCTGAGTCCACTAGTGGTTGACGTTTCACCACATTCCTCAAAAGAAAACTCTACAAATGACGGAAATAGTAAAGAAACTGCAACTGTTGCGAACGAAATTAGTCTCATAAAAACTGTGGATATTGTTGCGCAACAAAAAATGACATCAGTGCCAAAAGATTGTGTCACAACATGTATAGCAGAGACAAGTACCCCCATGGGTCCGCCTCCCTTGAGGAAGTCTTCCTCAACGCCTCGCCGTACATCGCACGTGAGAGTTTTGGATTTTACTACTCCTAGAAGAGTTTTACATGAAACTATAATAGAACAGAGTGATGTGCAAATTACTAAATCTTTTGAAGTGGATGCCGACAAAAGAATTAATAATGTAATTTTATCAGAGCAGGTGGACTTTGCCAAAAATGAAAATGATAAACAAAAAGCAAATGTTCCAAATGTAATAATAAAATCTACAAAAGATAGTAACGAATTGGCATTAACTAAATGTAAAAAAAGCAATTGGGATGATGATTTACGCGCTATGATTGCTAACGACGAAGATGTCTTACCCAAAACGAAAAGGAAAACTAGATTGAAAACTACTAAAAAGAAAAAAGCAGCCGCAAAAAAGACCGAAGATAAAGATGATAGAAATGATGTTTTGGATAAAAATACCAGGGGTAGGAAGATCAAGAAAAAGGTTGAAGAAGAAGATGAGCCTGATCTTACAGTCACATCGGACGCTGTACCTGTAAAACCTACTATAAATATAAAAGCGGCTGCAGACAGGGGAACAGCTTCAAGTGGTAATTCAAGAAAACAAACTGAAAACAACCAAATAAAAAATAATAATGAGGAGCATATGGATACACCTGAAGTAGATAGAATTTCTTTGCAAAATGCAATAGGGGAAAAGTTAAATATTTCAGATTTATTGGAAACTCCTTATAAACAAGTTTTTTATGATATTCAAATGGAAACCCCAAGATGCTTAGGCCCTGACATGCCAGACGATCCAATGTCTGATATTAAAATCATGAATATACCGACACCTAGATTTTTTGATAGTCCAAAAATTGTACAAGCCACACCATCGTCATATTCATCCCGTCCAACTGATTATTCTAGTGGAGGTTCTTATTACAAGCCTGATGATCAAGATTATTTACCTACTCCAGACATCAGATGTTCAGTGACATCATCAAAAGAAGTATCAAATGTTGAATTATTGAAAAATGATATTAATGACAAAAGAACTACTAGACCAGTGCGACAATGTGCGAAGAATGTATCGTATTATGCAAGCCATAAAATAAAGGATGGTGAAGATAAAAACGATGAAGCCTCTACTTGCAGTGATGCTGCAAGTGCCAATATTTCCCATGAGTTGGAACTTAATCAAGATAAAACCTCAAAAATTAATACAATCAATGAATCAAGAAAAGTTGAACGTTGTAAAAGAAATAGCAGAAAAAAGAAATCTCCTGCAGTAAAAGAAAAACCCAAAACATTTATGAAGATCAAGCCAAGACGAGTCACACCTACCAAAGAAACTCTATCAGGCAAATCGCGAAAAAGGTCATTGCAAAGCAATTCACCGAAATTGTCACGAAAGAGAACAACGAGTAAGGAAAGAAATACAAATATTACACCGATAGTCAGTTCTATCCCTACTAAGTCGCGAAGGAAGTCCTCAACTCCAAGAAAGCTTCATTGTACTAAAACATTTAACTCGGAAAGTTCTGGCCATAATTCGCCTGAAATATCGGGTAACATCAAACAACAAACAATTTCTTTAAATGGTCAAGATTCAGACACTGAACAATTGAATTTACGATGGTCTGATGACGGTTCTCAAGATATTAAAGTAAATGAAATTCAGAAAAATATCAGTGAAAGCGAAGACATATCACAAATACAAGAATATATTAAAACTACAGTAAGAGAAGAACCCACCAAAGAAATGAATAGTGTGTTACAAACGCATTTAAACAAAAGAGGATTTGATGAGGTAACAGCTAAAATTATTGAAAGAGATTTAATGGATACACCACCGCGTAATGAAATTCAACAAGCAACCCAGGAAAATATTTTAGAGCCAATAGTTAGTACAAAACCAGAAAATACGGCAGAAAAATCTTTTGATACTGACAGCAGTATTACAAATGAGTTGCAGATTGTCCCTGATAATACAGACGATGACGACGAAATAGAATTGTCTGTGCATGAAAACAACGAAGAAACCAACAATTGGAATAATTTAATTTTTAATGATGACATGAAAGACAAAGACGAAAGGCCATTAGTAAAATTGAAGGACACATTTTCTATGGAAGTTTGTATTGAAGATGGTATAGCTATTAGATTAAGAGCTACTCATTTTAATTCATTGTTTGATCTGGAGGTGGGACAAGATCAAACTTTTTGCGATCAGGAAATGCAGGCAGCCGTGGAATCGATCTCAAATTTTGACAAATTGTATACTCCACTCAAAGAATCCATAAAGGCGCAATGTTATGAAATATTTGATTCGACTCTGACAAGTTTAGATACACCTTTAAAGGTGAGCAGCCCAAAAAGAACTGACCGTGAAATCACAGTCACAGAAATAATTTTAGAAGAAAAAGTGGAAAATAAAGATAAAACAGAATCTAAGAAACGAAAGAGGCTGCAAAACAGTAACAGCTCTGATGATTCTTTAAATGAAATTAAGAAAACAAAGCCAGATACAAAGTATCTTCTTGCTTCTGCAAATATTCAAAACATAGACATAGAATCCGTTTTGAAAAAACTACATGGTCCTTAGAGGTTTAAAATTAGTTAATAATGAAAATGGAATATATCTTTTCACCAACTTTACCTTGGTTTTAATAGCTTAAAACTATGGTTATGTTTTTACGAGTTCTATGTCTATCATGTTCAGCCTACTGTCCATCGTAGCGCACGGTTGTGTGTTATTTTAGGGATCGATTAAGGAAAAGGTCTGTAAAAACGGATATCCGTTACTGAACAAATCATGATACTCATATGGGTATAATGATGTGTTTCCATGCAATTAGTGTCATACAAAAGTGGTCAAGTGTTTTAAGCTCCCGTATCAAAACATTTGTCGCCTTATCTTTATATATATAATTCTACTGCACGTATATATGTCGCTGAGCTCCTCCTAAACGGCTGGACCGATTTGAATGATTTTTTTTGTATGCGTTTGGGTGGCGCCCTGGATGGTTTAGATTCACAAATCAGCCCGGCAGATGGCGCTGCAGTCGGTGTAGCGCTGCTTTTACGGGCAGGGCGACGTCTGCCGGGCCTGCTAGTTTGATATAATAATTAAATTAATAGACTTATTAATGAAAGAGTTTTACTATCTGTCATATAACACTGAAAACGTTTATGACATTCAGCCTGAGCGAAAGACTATTTATATTTTATTGATAAGTGAGTCCAATGTGATGAACCCTTGAGTTAACCCAATTAGGTTTTTCATTTAATAGATATAATTGTACATTCCTTGTCACTAACTATTTCATACTTATTCTTCATTAAGATTTGTTTCTATATTCTTTGATACAATTATTTGAACAGAGAATTGATGTACAGTTTTCTTTATTTGTTTAATTAATAATATGTAATTTTAAGGTAGTTTGGTTTTGGAATCTTAGGTGCTCGATTCCTCGGTCCCCACATTAAGCCAAACATAATGTTGTTATATAATGTATAGGCCATAGGGCGCCTTTGTATTTAAGTTTAATTGAAGGTGACCTTAACGTGAGCTATTGGTTAGCATACTTGGCATATCGTAATAAGGGTTTGTACATATTGATGTATACGTGTTAGACACAGTAAGATGATTTATATGATTGAATAATATTGTTTGTTTAATTGATAGTTTTGTGCCAGACACAGAAATAAAATATATTTTATACGAATTCTAGTTTCACTTTGCCTGTTCTGTTATTCCTCAAATTCGATACTATAAAATAAAATTATTCTTTTTTAAAATTAAGCTTTGTGATGATTCCGTAGACGATAACGTTAGTTACCCACTCGCGTATCAAAAGGATTAAAAAAGTAAGGTAGTACGGAATAGAAGCTAAAATCAATTTTATTTCTATAACATTAAAGTTGAAAATAGCATGTAAGAACGACGAGTGTGGCAGCATTTTGGCGCGCCGGCATACCATTTGATATGTGACTGGGTAACAATATCGAAGGCCTAAGAATACTTGGAAGATTAGTATTGAGTAGTAAATACTGCTATTATACAATTCGCAAGTCCGGCCCCATTATGGAGTACTGCTGTCATCTCTGGGCAGGAGCACCGCAATACCAGCTTGGTCCTTTTGACTCGGTTCAAAGAAGAGCTGTGAGAATCGTTGGCTATCCCAAACTCACAAACGGTATTGAGCCTTTAAGTCTAACGAGAGACATAGCCTCCTTGTGTGTGTTCTACCGTTTGTATAATGGGCTGTGTTTCGAGGAATTGTTTAACATGATGCCCACGGCCACTTTCTACCATCGCACCGCTCGCCATCGACAGGGAGTTCATCCTCACACATTGGAACCTAAATTGTCTCGCACAGCGTGGTTTCTGAGCATTTATCTCCCGCGAACGCTCCGAATGTAAAATGAGTTCTCTATATACCTAGTCAGGTCATAAGTATTGTCACACAGTAAAAACTTTTATTTTAGAATGCTGGCCACAAAAAAGTTTATTGAATTCGAATTTCAAATTGTTCATGAAAATAAAAATGTATACTTTTTAGAATTTTACTCATTTTTAAATATGGAGTGGACCAAAGAGCATTATAATACTACTGAAATAGAGTACCTACTTGTACGTTTTTTATGCCAATCGTTAAATGTCAAATGACAGAACATTTATCCCGGTCAACAGTAGGTGCCACTGGTGATGTTTTATTGCTAGAAAAATCCTGCAGGTGGCGCTACTACCAATTGTTTAATATTTTGGTTTCCAGTGATTGTTAATATACTGCAAAATAAGGGTTCTAAAAGTACATAACGTGACGATAAGCCCAATTCACAAAAATATTTCAATATCTGTCGTCGCAATGTAATCTTTTAGACCCTTTTTAGCAGTATACAACAATCACCAATCACTTAGTATTATTATAGTGACAGTGTGGTGATAATTAGAAAAACCTTAATAATCACAATATAGATTTATTACAATACAATTTTATAATGTAATAACAATGTATGTACAAAACCTAACATAAAAATAACAACACCCATTAACACAAAATAAATATATAATATTAGGCACTTAAATATATTTCAGAACTTTCCAGATATTTTTGAAGGCTTGCTTTAGAAACTCATACTCATTTAGAACATATTCCTTGAATATTCTATTACAAGCTGAAAACATCTGGAATATTCCAGGGAAGTCATAATCCTCACTATGTCATACACATATTCACTTAACGTCATTCATCACAACCTCGAGTTTATATAAGTCATGCAATATGTTAGAAAAAGATAGAAACTTTCCAAAAAACATTATTGCCATCAACACCCACTTGCATCCACAATTCAAGTACAGCTAGCTCCCTACCATATAATACATGCTTGCATAACACAGATAAAAAAATCATATTATCTTTGTCCTTATTAACACACATAGTGATTACAATGTTATATCCTTCTATTCGAATATCATTATTTATAAAATTTATTTCGCTACCTATTGATATATGATTAATAAGAAGAGTATTTTGCAGAGCTAAGTAAATCAGATTAATCTATGAAATAAACCACATGAACATTAAAACTTTGAAAACTCTTTGAAATTAAAAAGAAATTGAGACCAATTGTACAGTCTTCCACCATGTGTGGTTTTCATAATGTTTTGATGAAAAACTTGTTTTTATGCATCTAACACATTAATTAACAATACATTATAAGATACACTAAATAATATTAAGAACTGCTTGAAACAGGTCTTTTTTTTTTTTATCCTGGCACGGCAAAGTGACCACACTGTACCTGATGGTAAGCGCAGTGCGGTCCAAATAGAGTACTGAGTAGCGAGAGACGATCTATCCCCGCTACTCAACACACTCATGCCGGCCTGCTTCTTCACACTACGCCATGAGCAAGAAGGTGAAGAAGGGGTCGAGGGTCTAGTGTCAGAGTACTAAGAAGGCCGCAAAATGGCCATTGTACCCCAACTCCAGACCCCCGACAAAAACCGGATGTACACTGGCTGATCCCGGAACGCCACACACTTGCGTGTGCCACTATGGCGGGTTTTTCGCCCTGTGTACGGTGGTCGCTATCCGGGCGGATATGAATATCCTACCACCAGCTAAGGTCTATGAAGATTGGAATTTAACAAGAAGCTACACAGCAGTCCGGCATGATTGTGTTGAGTAGCGAGGAATAGATTGTGCCTCGCTACTCGATACTCTAATTGGACAGCACGGCGCTTACCATCAGGTGCAGTGTGGTCACTTTGCCGCGCTAGGATTAAAAAAAACATAAAACATCACAATAGGCTTGCGGTACTAATTGCCAATAAAATATTATACAATAACAGAGTAGTTCATAATCTAAAGTAAATATTTATAGATAGTAGCATTTGAACAATAATCGTATTAAACATACATACATACATATACACTCACGCCTGTAATCCCCGAAGGGGTAGGCAGAGGTGTAACCAGTACACCCACTTTTCACCGAATTTCGGTCCCATAATGTGATAGGGGGCGAGCCTATCGCCACACCGGGCACCATTCCAGACTCCGGGTTAATATTGAGTATTTCTAGGTAGAAAAACCCAATATCACTTTACCCGACCCGGGGATCGAACCCGAGACCTCAGCACAGCAATCGTAACGCATGCGCAATTACAACTGCGCCACCGAGGCACCTTTAATAATCGTATTAAAGGCTAATTAATTTCGCCATTACATACATAATATTATCTTTTTAATAAATGGCATATTAAATACTAAAGTTTGGATCCCAACAGACAGTAAATACCTAATTAATTATATTCTTAAATACCTATATCGCAGGTAAGTTATACAGAAAAGACACTTGAAATAATTATAAACATAAATATAAAAGAACCCTTCAAACTACTGAAGCACAGTAATAACGAATCGTATCGCATTATGCATTTATTTAGGCCCTGTGTATATACTATATAGCCTGATGTGTGTATGTATTGTACAAAGATTGCATAATACATTTTTGTGGAATTATATTGAGTCGTTTTTATCACTAAACTAAGTAATTGCAGTGAAACAATTGGATCTACAGTGATCATACTTTTAAGTCCTTTATACAGTGAGCCTATCGTATCGCCATGTTAATACATTGTAAACTTAGAACTTTAAACGGCTCTAAAATAACACTACCTGCAATCATGAAAATAAACTCTCAAATTTTATTTAGGCTTGCAGCGGAACATCTTATTTAAAAAAAAAATTAAATAACTCAGCTCTAACGCTATCTATCAAACGCTACATGTAATGCTTGCTTGCTTCAATTCTCCATATGATTTATCTGCTTCTAACACCAATTGATAATATTCCCACTATTGCTGCTAAATCGATCATTGTTTTCTTAATTTTCTTACTGGTTACACCTCTGCCTACCCCTTCGGGGATTACAGGCGTGAGTGTATATGTATTACTTAATTTGGCTATTATAATATTTTTTTTTTTAATTATAGTTTTTATTCCTGGAGTTAACTTAGTTTGGCTTAATAGCCGTTTCATCGTTCTTGATGATGGCAGAGTGAAAATATTTGCTTAAAAATCTGTAATACTTCGGACTCTTTTTAACACTACTTACAATGATAAAAATCTTCCCTTTGCTTTCTTTTCTGTCTGTATGTTAGCAAAGAACTGTGCTGGTTTTGTTATAATTTTCGTAAATTTCTGAAATGCCACATTATCACACAACTTTCCGGCATATTGCGGTTGTTGTTTAAATTGTCCTCTTTTACGCAATCTAGGTACATATCTCCCTGCGTGTTTTATATTTTTTTGGAATAATCAAATTTTTGTGTTGTATACCGCGTTTCGTCTAGGTCTACTTGTGACACTATTAGAATATTCTTTTTGTATATGAGCCCGACCTGAAAAATAAGAAATAAAAATAATTTGAAAATAAAAGCTAACAAATAAAATAATTTATAGTATCCTGATTTTATATATATATATAAAAAATATCTACAAGCATATAAAAATGTTTCAATATACTTAAAACTTAATCTGTCACTTATATCAAAATATTGGACATTGAAAATACAATTTTCAATGAGACAATGCGCGGTGACGATTTACGCCGCCTTACATAAAAATTCAACCTACTTTAACAATGTATAATAAGCAAAAGTGAGAGCGTATAATTATTTTCATTTATTCCGCTTATCACCGCACTGTTTATTTGACCACTAAGCAACATCACGCCAAATCTGTGTTTCTGTTTGAAGGAATTGTAATAAAAAATTTGGTGGTTTATGTTGTTGTGGCGTTTATCATCAGGCGAATGGATTTTTGTTTTATCTATACTAATATTATAAAGAGGAAATATTTGTATGTAAGTATGTTTGTAACGAATTTGCTCAAAAAGTACTGGACCGATTTTAATAATTCATATGTATAAAAGGTATAACAAGAAAAAAAATATATTACGTACTTATAACATTAGCAACTGGATGATATAGGCAGCTTGCGGCATCCTCTGATGTTGAGGAAAAGTTACTGAATTGTTCTGGAATGCAATTAAATTTTATGTAGGATGAACGTGCAAAGGACTGACAGTTGGGATGGGTGGTGTGAACTGCTGCTGCAGTGTTCTGTTATTTACAATAAGCGATTATTGTGACATCTCCAATCGCGTAAAAAACTGTTCCCGGAGTAAAAGGCCTACTGTATAATGTATGCAGTGTAATAAAAATAGCCCTTGTTTTTTCTCATAGTGCAAGCTTACTTCGAGTGTGTATTTGTGCGATATACGCACGTACAACAAAAAATCACCCTGTGTAAACAATCGCAACGGGTGAGACAGTAGCTTGCGATTCTCGTATGGCATATAATCGCATTCGTGTTTTTAGTTCTCGCATGCGTTTAAAAGTTATGATTTAATAATTTCCTGGTGAGTATTGTTTTCGTAAATTGTTTTCCTCTAAATAGATCTATCCATCTAGAAATCTTTAGGGGAGGGCTATGTTCAGCAATGGACTTACTTTGGCTGATGATAAAACACTTATTATTACACGGCTACCTATCATATTATGTACATCATATAGAAAATATGCTTAGCAGTGTTCAATGATAGGACTGCGTTTTTTGTGAGTAATCCACTGGGTAATACATACATACATGCCCCTAAAATGCTTTGAGCATAAACGAACATTTCCTTTTATATATTTTTCCGCCTTTTTTTCAACACTGTTTGATCAAGGACTTTTATCCAAATTACTAAATTTTTCACCTTAAAGTAACTGCACTGGGAAAGTAGTGAATTGGGCATGAAATACAAAACAGTAAAGTAATATTTATTATTTAAATAATATTACCTAAATACTACAACACTAATGGGCGCTAGGAACCGGCCTCCTCCACAAAAAAAAACATACATAACGACTTTTATCCCTGAAGGGGTAGGCAGAAGTGCAACTAGGGCACCTACTCTTTGCTGTGTGTGTTCCGTACCATAATGTGATAGGGCTATCACTATATCTGCACAAATTTCACGTAGAGAAGAAAAACCCAATATCACTTTACCCGACTCGGGAATCGATCGCGGGACTTCAAATTGCTGGTCTTACCGGGCACTCTATACAACTACCCTACAGAGGCAGTCCATTCCATCTTCTCCATAACTGAGAGAGTTCACATAATACCTTCTAAACTATTTTTTAATAATCTTAACTATGTAGATTTCCTCATGAAATAAGTAATTGAATAGGGAAGAACATAGCTAGTTTAACTGACACCAGTTTTCAACAATAATCTAATTTCTTACTTACCGTCAACAACACAGCCAAAATAACATTTGCGTTTATTTTTCGGCATATTCATAATCCAAAATTCGTTTGAATATCCAAGTGTCTCCGAAAAGCAATCAAACCAAAACCAAGTCCGAGCCAGGGGTCAAATAAAATAACTAGAGTACAGAAGTCCGAAAATCAATCTAAGTCGCCACGTAATAATAAAGAAGTCGTTCAACACAATACACAAAAATTGCAAAGATAAATTTAAAATATGGCAACCAGATAACGGAAACACGACGATATTACCACTTAATTATTCTACATGGTACTATGAGATATATTATTCAGCTATTGGATAGCAAAACTTATTTTAAAATTCTGTGACTCTACATTTTTATATTGTTTATCCAGAAAATAATTTAATTCATTCGTTATAAAGATCTACGTAACTTTTATGTAACACGTTAATAAGAATAATAATATACCGTTTTAATTCATTCTATTAGTATGGCAAGCTAACCAGGCACACTTCAATTTGACTTATAGTAGGTAACCATGACGATGAAAATAACTGACATTTGACTTCATCTACATAGTTCAGAAATTGGGTTCAGTTCAGTTTAATTATGACTTCTGTACATTTCTAGACGTCATTACATTCTCTTTGGATCTCAGAGTCCTCTAGAGAGTTGAAAGAAGAAACTACACTTAAATTAAGAACATTAACCACCTAAGTTACGGAGTGACACGACCCTGGAGTGGACGCTTAAAAAAGACCGTGTTGCAGTAATTGCGTTGCATCATAGCGGTTACGCGCCAATTAAATTTTTTGACATACTGAAAAATTTGAATACAACCAAAAGATTCGTTTATCGTACCATCAAACGATACAATGAAGACTCTAGTATAGATGACAGGTCAAGAAGTGGTCGCCCTCGGTCTGTTAGGACTCCAGCAGTGATAAAAGCTGTGAAGGCGCGAATTCAAAGAAATCCCAAACGTAAGCAGAAACTGTTGGCCCTTCAGATGGGGTTAAGCAGAACCACGGTGAAAAGGGTGTTAAATGAAGACTTAGGGCTTCGGGCATATCGAAGAAAAACAGGACATCGTTTGAATGCTCGTCTAATGGACCTGAGACTGAAGAGATGCCGCGCTTTGTTGAAGCGGTACACGGGAAAAAAATATCGGAAAATTCTTTTTTCAGATGAAAAAAATTTTACCATAGAAGAGAGCTACAACACACAAAATGATAAGGTGTACGCACACAGTAGTGAAGAAGCGAGCAACCGTATTCCGCGTGTCCAACGAGGTCATTTTCCATTCTCGCTCATGGTATGGTTGGGAGTTTCTTATTGGGGCTTAACAGAGGTACATTTTTGTGAGAAAGGTGTAAAAACGAATGCTGTTGTGTATCAAAATACAGTCCTGACGAACCTTGTGGAACCTGTTTCTCATACCATGTTCAATAACAGGCACTGGGTATTCCAACAAGATTCGGCGCCCGCTCATAGAGCGAAGAGCACACAAGACTGGCTGGCGGCGCGTGAAATCGACTTCATCCGGCACGAAGACTGGCCCTCCTCCAGTCCAGATTTGAATCCGTTAGATTACAAGATATGGCAACACTTGGAGGAAAAGGCGTGCTCAAAGCCTCATCCCAATTTGGAGTCACTCAAGACATCCTTGATTAAGGCAGCCGCCGATATTGACATGGACCTCGTTCGTGCTGCGATAGACAACTGGCCGCACAGATTGAAGGCCTGTATTCAAAATCACCGAGGTCATTTTGAATAAACTTAAATCATGTCAAACAAAATCTGAATAAACTTGTCATAAGAATCTATGTTTTGTTAAGTTCATTTTGGTATATAAATGGTTACATAATGAATAAACTTGTTACAATTATTTTATATTAAACATGTGACAGAATTTATGACCTGACTAGGTACTTACATACTATTGACTGCCTCCATGGGGCAGCGGGCGAGTAGCCGACTGAAACAAGAGGTCGTTGGTTCGATTCCCACACCGAAAGTAAGTCACTAAGCTGATATGTTGAAGGATTTTTAGTCTTAAAACAGAATAAGTAACATTATATATTGTTTAGAGACTAAAAAAGAATATAAATTGTAGTTTAAAAAACTAAAATAAACACGCGTTTTAATAGCTAGCCGAACTAAGTATATTTTTTTGTTCTGGCACGGCAAAGTGACCATACTGCACCTGATGGTAAGCGCAGTGCCGTCCAATTAGAGTATCAAGTAGCGAGAGACAATCTATCCGTGGCTACTCAACACTGTCATGCCGGCCTGTAGCTTCTTCACACCACGCCTTGGGGCAAGAAGGGGAAGAAGCGATCGAGGGTCTAGTGTCAGAGTACTCAGAAGGCTGAAACACGGCCAAACATCGTACCCAACTCTAGACCCCCACAGAAACCGGATGTACACTAGCTGATCCCGGAACACGACACTTGCGTGTGCCTGCTTCGGCTCCAGCACCGAGGACCAGATAACAGGCTTGCAAAGATAACTAGAGGCCAACTTATGACGTAACCGGTACAAAGTACATAATTTTAAGCAAACAGATGTTTAGTTTTGATGAGCGTTTATAATCTAAGTTGTAGTAAGTTTCAACGCAAGGGAAATAAAATGTTTGTTTATATTTTAAGTCAGGTAAGAAAAAACAATATACATACATACACATACACTCACCCCTGTTATCCCTGCGGAGGTGTACCAGTACACCCATTTTTTACGAGCCTATCGCCATACCGGGCACAATTCCAGACTCCGCTCTGATACTGAGTATTTCTAAATAGAAAAACCCAATATCACTTTACCCGACCCGGGGATCGAGCCCGAAACCTCAGCACAGCAGTTGTAACGTATGCGCAATTGCAACTGCGCTGAGGCAGCAGGCAGCAATACTAATAATATAATCGTGTTGTATATAGTCTACAATCTATTATATGTGTTCGTTCGATTCGTAGTGATACCGCTATTTCCAAGGAATATGTTACATCCGACACTGGTCATTGACTACTTACTCACTTTTTTTTTTTTTTAGTGCCTTTATATGCATACGAGTAGACGGTCCACCTGATGTTAGTCACCGCCGCCCATAGACTTCTGCAATGCCAGGGCACAGCAAAGCCGCTGCCTACCGTACAGTCCCTACAGTGTCAATTTTGGAAATGAAAGGTAGGTGGGACCTTTCATTTCTGTAAAGAAAAAATATGTAAGTGATAGTTTATGCATGCATAAGTTCGTTTGCCGAGTGCCCTCTGCTCCTATAAAAAAATTGTCTTCGTTATAGTAAAAAAGCCAATTTTTTGTAGTAAATAATAAACCTATTTAGAAGAGATTTATCACAGGCACGCATGATTCGTTCAGGTCTACCTCGTTAAGCTTATTATTGAGATAACGACCACATGCGTATAATTTGCCGGGTGAATTAGCAGAGTCGAGTGCAACTATTATGATATTCCGTTAATTAGATATTGCAATTAGAGGTGATCGTGACAGCGTCGTGCGAACTGTAATTTATTAATGCTAATTAGAGATCCACCGAGCATTGACGGTGCATAGGATTATTAAAATAAAAATAGGATTATGATACTGTGACACTAATAGCCTCTGTTAAGTGTCCGTTTACGTTTAATACTCGGTTGCATATGCGGTTGGTTTGTGTCTGTGCATTTTACATTCTTTATATTTCATTACAATATTTCCATGATGAAGAAGCGGGTGATCTAAACTATATAAGGTCTAAACCCTTTAATATTCCACACACACATAAATGATATTTAGCAGTCTAAATAATTGTACTGGGTTTCAGAAATTTGTATAACGCACAGGTAGTGTTATTGATAAGATGAAAAACACATAAACAAATACACTCAACAGTCAAACACATAGTTCTGACCCCACAATAGGTAAAACCTGTATCGTGGGTATCAAGAACTACGAGTGCCGACGGTCCCACAGCACCCAGACCCGAAACAAATATCTGTCTGTCACATAAACATTTGCTCGGTGTGGGAATCGAACCCATGGCCTCTCGTTTCACAGCCGGCTACTCGCTCGCTGCGGCACGGAGTCTGTTAACTTCATAGTTTCTGAATTAATGGACTTTGATAGCGAAAGATTCGTTTTATGGTCCTTGTAATCTGTGTGAGCATTCCGTGCGAGTTTATATAAGAAGAAAATAATATTGAGCAATATTTTTTTATGAAAATATAGTGTTCTTAATCCCTATCTCCTTATATATTTTATGAGGTTATAAGTTTCTTCTTTATTTTTGTTTTTAAATATTTAATTTAATGATACAAATAATACGCCGAAGAACTGCGTTGAATGGGACTTGACGTAACCTACCCCAAAATATATGTCAGTGAGGAGGGGTCCGGACAGGGGCGGTCGGAAACTGGGTCACGGATGTAAGCTCCTGACACAAATAGCTACGTCGTATCTCACCATGTGGCCTCGCGCCGAACCTCAAATACTCTCAATATACCTTCGTAAAATCTTTATTTTTTTTATGGTAAAAGGGGGCAAACGGGCAGGAGGCTCACCTGATGGAAGTTATCTTTCGTATATAATACCACTTCTAATTGGTTCTGAGTTATATAAGCAAATACAAGTAGTTATTTTATGTTAAAACTTCAAGGTGTGCTTATGCTGCATAATATATCATAAATCTTTATCTAGTTTTGCAGTTTAGATATTATTTGGTGATAAAAAATACATTAGATTTTTTTCCAAATTTAAGTATTTTGTTTTGAAAGGTATATAACTTGCAGGAGGTAGAACGGTTTGTGGAGACGATTTGACTTTTCTCTGAAAATTCTGCTAAGGTAGCTATTAATTTTATGAAGTTCATGAGTTTTATATTGTTACTTATTCTGGATAGATGTATTTAGTATATTTCTATATTTGATTATTTTTATATGTGTATTGTTAGTAAAGCCATAGGTAAAATAAGATTGTGTGGTGAAAAAGTCTCGAATTTATTACTTCAATGTTCAAAGTAACGTTCGTCCATGTACCTAAAATATTCTGATAAATAACCATATGAAGTTATTATTGGTGTGATAAAAAAAACATGTGGAAATAAGATTAATATTTTAATTTAAATAGTGTCATTATTCCTATGTATTAAAATATAATTAACTAATGGACTATCATAAGTTATATTTATAAGCATGTACTCGATTGAAGTGAACTCTTCTACTATTCTCTGTGTGTATAAAGTTGTCTTACAATAAATAAAGACATATATAAACTCTTCCAAATTTGATTTATTATATTTGATTATTTTAAAAAGTATAAAAATAAGCTGGTGAACGTGTCTTGTCGTGAATTTTATGAAGGCTAGTAATTCTGAAGGCAGTTCGGGTATAAATGATTGTGGGTGATTTTACGCCACCCTTCGGCCTCCCCCAATGTCTAACCCCTCTCTGGAGCCCCCTAAAGTGCAGTGCCGACGCGATGTCGCTCCGGACAATCTGCGTGCTCTGCTTATTTTCACCCGTAATTCCTTTGGCGGAAATTGCCTTTATAAAGAACAAAGAATTTTGTCTGTGAACGTACCTACCACCGTTATTGAGAAGATAAAAGATATACACTATTTTAAATCTCTGTATCTTCTTTTTGAGTCACGAGTCCAATTAGATTTTAATTTTATTGCTTGTTTATAATAGTATAATTTAAATTAATTTTCGACTTATTTTCTTTGATAATCATTATTATTTTACTTCCATATCGCTTTTTTGTATATATTTAAGTGATTATGAGACAGAATAATCTCAAAGCGATTATTTTAGGCAGTCAGTTCCCCGTTATCCATAAAAGTTTATTTAAAATTATTCAGAGACAATAATAATATTTTGATCATATCAGGGTGTTTTATTATTTTACCGTACAGTATCCCTATCCGGGCAATGTCGCTGCGATTAAAGTGGCGGGCTTGGAGCCAACTGGGTCGAGCATTCTGTAACTTTCAGCTGTTTTCTGTTAGTTTGTTGATATACAATAACATTATGAATGCCATCCATGCTAATTCATTTTGATGTCTACCAAACTTTAAAGTACGCAATGGGCTTTAACTTTTATGTATGTTAAACAGTAAATTTGTATGTAGTGGTATCTTCGCAAACGGCTAGTTTGCGTTCTCTGATACTAAGACATCGTAAGTGCCAAGTATTACCTTAAGTGTGTCAATTGGCGGCTCGATGTGCGTGGCCCCCTACTTCCACCCATTCGGGTGGTGGAGCGTGGGGCAGGTCGGATCGATACCCGACGTCTGGCCCACGACCTCGCCTTTCTTACCACCTTCCTAAATACTAATTACGTGCTTTGACACAGCCTGTACAGGCTCATACCGAATGAAAAGAGCTATGGATGTCAACGTAAGCGTTATTAACGTCGTCGCGATTTTTGTACTGTTTGTTTTTGGTAACGTTCTGTTGATATGTTTACGTGTCGAATACGTAGGTGTACGAGAATTTAAGAAAAATATTAGGTATACTTAATACACGTTCCATAGAATATTGCATTCTGTATTTACTACATTTAGGCAAGTGCATGTCGTGTAGAGCTAGGAGATACTTTTATAGAAACAGTGCAGCTTGCCTAAGGCGGATAATATAAAGCAAACAAGATTAAAAATGTATTCCTTGCACGTGGGCCATAATGCGATTTATCGGTGCAGGGGCATGTCGTGACTGGGTTTGGTACTTGCCACAAAATACATCATAGGTGTATTGTTCGTAATCCTATCTGGAACCTTTATTTGAAAAAAATATTTCTGAAACCTTTAGGCGTAATGTGAAGAAGCTAAACAGCAGGCCGGCATGATTGTGTTGATTAGCGGGGGATAGACTGTCTCTCGCTACTTGATACTCTATCTGGACGGCACTGCGCTTACCATCAGGCGCAGTGTGGTCAATTTGCCGCGCCACAATAAAAAAAAATATATCTACATGTGTACCCTTTATTATTTTGTTATATTATGATTATATTATTTCAGTAACGATGCTGTAAATAAAACATATGTTGGGTCAACCAAGCCCTGTTAAAATTTACATCATTTGGGCAGGCAGTAAATTACGGCTAAGTATAAATCCAAGTTTTCGAAATAACGATCTTATTTTGAAAACTATGAAGCCAAAAGTTTCGTGCAGTAACGAAACGCTTGTCTGCATTTTTTTACTAATATTTAATAAAGAAACGTTTATAAAAAAGGACGAAGTTTTTATAGGACTGTGAATGACTGAATTTTGAACGTCTAAAACTCGGATTAACGTTGAGCAACGAAATTTCCATCAAACCTACCTACATAGTACGCCTTTATCCTATAGAATCCTTGTTCTTTACTAAGAATTTCACCAATTTAGCCGACACATCATTTCGATACGTTTTCTGCCAACTTTCCTATCATATAAAAGAAATGGATAAGTTGGCATTTCTAAAGTTACTCAAAATAGAATATCTATTCAAAATTATAGATTGATTTTAGGAAAACATTTTTAATATACTATCTACAATAAACATTAGTTGACAAAAGTAGTAGATAATCTTATTGTCTATAAAAAGTTTTAATTCATTCGTTCATTCAGTACACCGACTTCATTAAAAACAAATTATGCGTCCCTATAATTTTTTTCTGAGATCCCATGATCAGTTCCTGACTTGGTGCCAATGGGACCAAGGAAGTAGGTATATTCTTTTAAACAAAAAAATAATTTCTCGAATCGGTCCAGGCGTCTTCGAGCAATCGGGGAACATACATAAAAAAAGATTCCGACGAATTGAGAACCTCCTCCTTTTTTAAAGCCGGTTAAAAATGTTCAAGACGGAGTTTAGAAAAAGTTGTTGCGTCGCTTGTAAGGTGTACCTAGTTTTCAAATAAATAGTCAAAACTTTAACTCTAGATAGCGACCAAATTTGGCTTCCCACTCCAAAAACGTGAATTTATACTCACCAATAAGCCCACTATCTGATAAAAATAAAACTGCTGTCTGGCCAAAACGTATGGTGAAGTGCATCATTTGCTTCCCTATTAAGGTTTTCCTGAATATAATGTTGTTGTTATTTTATTTATTCGATAGATCCTTACAACATTGTTTTTATAGTAGGTATTTATCATGGCAATAATTTATTATCATATATCTAGAATCATTACTTTCTTTCTTCGCATGAAGACACGGGTACTTAATTTAATTTAGCTTCTGCATATAATGCAGTATACTTAAGTGTTGAAGAGCAATGCTTGTGTACAAATTAAGCATTTAATAAGCGTTTAATGTCATAAGCATACCTTTGCAGAAAGAGACGTTTATTAGTATCATATCAGAACCTAATTACTTAACGTGCATAATAGTACAAATTTCGTAAAAATTATATTAGAAAGGGATCAACGTGTACGGAGCAAATAAAGACGAAATTCATTACCATTACGGCAGCGCGGTGTGGTTACGTCCAGAAACTCGATGCATCTTCGAGAGTGAGCGAGATGCTTGCCACCCCCGTACTTTCGGCAGCCACCCTGCACCCTAGCCGACGCCGGGGGGTCGGGCGGGTAATGGACGCACGAGGCTCCTCGGCCGTGCACCATTCGTTCTTTATGCTGGCTTGCACGCGTGCACTTGCTAGTTTCTTTGACGTCCCTTTGTTGTGGATTCCAATTTCGGTTTATGAAGTATTGGTTTTAGTTAGGTATGTAACTTCGCATACCTGACGTGAATGCTAACTACAAAAGGAACACGTCTTTTGTAAGATCGTTTTGATGTTGCTAATATTGTTAATGTACTTATTATTGTATCGACTTATAGGTAAATCAATATCGTTTGCCACCTGAATACATTATTATATCTTATTCAATGATGGTGTTCTAAAAAACTTAATTTTTCTACTAGGTTTAGGTATATTCAGACTGCACTTATGTACAAAATTTCTAATTGACTGAATTGTATCTGCATAGATAAGTAATTTTGTAATGCAAGTTCTTTCTACGTATTATTTTAGTTTCTATTCTACCTCGCTTCTTATATGCATCTAGTGGCGCGTCTAATCATGCAAATTTTCCAAGATGGGTGGGTGGCGCCCTCTGCGACTGAAACTGAAACTTGAACTACCACCCTCTCCGAAGGTCGTTTAAAGTTCTTACAAGAAATGAATCCGCTGCAACGAAACACTTTCATTTATTATTTTCTTTGAACGTATGTTACGAAAAGAACATTTTAAATATATTTACGTAAGAATTTAGACTGTATTTGTCGTCTGTGGTTATAACGTTAAAAGATTAAGTAAAGCAATGATATTTCTAAAATGTATGGGTATATTTATAATTTGATGTACAAAATAGTACATGCAAGTACTGTATCGAAACATAGAACAGTACATAAGAGTATTTCTTATAATATTCCCATGTTTTGAATAATACCTATACTGCAGTTTAGCTGTGTCGGTATGTTATAAACTATTAGTTTAATATTAGTAAAACTTATATCTTTTTGATATGTCTAAGAGGAATTCCGCATTTTTTATTTGACATTATAGGAGCCTTAAAACCTTATTAATGAATTAAGGCTTATACTTTAGTAAGTGTACATCCGGTTTTTCTCGGGGGTCTAGAGTTGGGGTACAATGTTTGGCCATTTTGCGGCCTTCTGAGTACTCTGACAATAGACCCTCGACCGCTTCTTCACCTTCTTGCCCATGGCGTAGTGTGAAGGAGCAAGCCGGCATAATTGTGTTGAGTAGCGGGGGATGGATCGTCTCTCGCTACTCGATACTCTAATTGGACCGCACTGCGCTTACCATCAGGTGCAGTGCGGTCACATTGCTGTGCTAGAATAAAAATAAAGTAAAGAAAATACGTAATGTATCTTCGAAGAAGACAGAAGTACAGATTATACTTACACTTTGCTGAGCTTATTTTCGTCCCATGATGTGATTCTTGTGTGATTTTTTTTAAATAGTAAACTAAACCTATGTAATTGTAACGAAAATCTTTATTTTTACCTCTAATTAGATTGATTCTCAAGGTCGATTTTCTACACGAATATTCTACTAATAAGTTATGTACTTGAAGAAATATTTTCAGTGAAAGTATTGCGGAACTAAAACATGAACAGGTTATGTGTCTTTACAGCCACTATAATATATTTAGTAAACAGTTGAATTTTAACCTTTTAGACAAGTAGTGATAAACAACTAAAAGTGCTAAAACCTAATGTTAGCTAGCTGTTATCACAGTACATCTTTATGAATATAGCTGAGATACAGCAAAATAATTTTAAATTGTGTTATTCAACTTTATAAATACTATAAAGTATATGAAATTAAACACGCCATAAAATTATAGAATGATTATAACGAACAAAACATTTTAATTATGACGCCGTATGATGAGTTTGGCATTAAAGGGCGCATTGGGTGGGTGCACTATCGATCTCCTTTGAATTAGTGTGCGGATCGGTCGTCTTTGTGCAGCGGTCGTAGGGCCAAACAGACCAAAACAAGCCTGCCACCCTGGCGACGGCCCACTCGCCCGCTTTGCTCGCTGCCGTCCTTACCTCGTTCCGTGGCGTTCATTTCATGGTACGAGGACACTTCGAATTTTAAATTTGAAATAGGTACACACAGCCGTTTTTAGTTAAGCTAGTAATTAATTAAATATTGTATTACACTTTTCTATGATAGTTCATGCTATCGATCGTTGTAGGTTTACACTTTGCATTCATAATATGTATATCAATTTACGTGCCAGTACAGTTCCAAATCTAGTTGAAATTTTATTGTTTCGAAAATAACCTATTGTAAATGCTATCAACATATTCATCTAGTACAAAGTATAAACATACTTTATATAAATAAATATTCTTATCGAATTATATATTCTTGTTATTTTTAACAAGTTTAATAGAAATTACTAATTAAACATCAAAAGATTCAAGCCACAGAGCGTCCATCTATTGAATTAGTAAAGTCTGTCAAAGTGCATCGTCGAGGCACAAAGGTCGTTGCGTGGGAAACGAGGGGGTTGGGGTACCTACCTACCTACCCCCTTACATCGGTCTCGTGGGCTTGCACGACTAAGCTACAGCTCCAGAAATTTGTTATGACGCATCGGGTTCTGTCTAATGTTTTTAGTTTTAGTATAAAATGTTCGTAGTTGTGTTTACGTAATTGTGTATGTATGAAATGTGCACAGATAAAATGTGCAAAGTTTGCATTGCACGATAGAATATTATAGATATGGGCAAAAATTCACACCAAGTGGGTGCCTTCTGACCGACGACGGCGTGGTAGGTCTAGGAAGAAATGGCGGGATGACTTGGACGCCTTCGAAACTACGTGGCACAAAAAGGCACATAATAGGGATCGGAAGGAAATGGGGGAGTCCTTTGCCCAGCAGTGGGACACAATAGGTATTTAATAGATATTATAGATGAAAGATGTATTGATGCTCTAAGTGTTTCTATATTTCAATACCTTTCTCTATAGTTGACATGCTTTCGTGTGAAAATACTATTAAAAAGTGACAAATCAGCCAAGGAATGATAGAATACAACTTGATCCAATTTATTTATCTAACTTTTAAATTGTAAAATAAAAAAATTACATTATATTCAAAAGGTCCAATATTCAAATGTTCGTTTACATGACCCGTCTTACTGTTATGGAATTAACCACGTTTAATATTATAATTTTTTCAATACTTCATTAAATTAGTTGCTATGTGTTCTTATGTGTGCTATCGTCCGTAAATGCTATACTTGTTTTTTATCTGTAAAAACATTAAATGGCCTTCTTGAATTTATATTTATTTTGTGTTTTTTGTATACTAGCTGTAAGTTCTCCGAAAAAACAAATGCAACTTTCATAATTACACACACAATAACGACAAATAATTTTAATAACTTACGCGTGCACATTAATTCATTTTATAGTTGAACAGTACACTATATGTCATGCCTAATGATAAATACTTTTACTGGAATCGTGCATAAAAAGTTCAAAAAAGAAATACAGTTATTTTCAAAGCGCGTTGCGTGAGAACCCGAGGGTGACGCATGCATGCGAGTCTAGTCTAGACATTATCATATTATTATAACCACCTCGCGCCGCCTCATTGCACTTCGCAGCTGTTACTTGTTTACTACATTAACTTCAATTATTAATTAATTAGGAAATAATTATATATTTTTCTACTTGTGAATATAAGCCGCCGTTTCTAACCCTTTGTACGGAGACAATAAATGGTTTTTAGTATTATAATTTCATTAAAGTGATAGAATAATTTTAAATATCATCTACAATAATTATCTCGTGCATATTTTATCTCAATTAATTTGGCGAACACTTGTAGCTATTTACGGATTTTTAATATTACGATTTATCTTACATTTGTCTCATTAAAATGTCCTAAACAGAAATTGACAGACTGAAACCGGAAACTTAGGTATGTACCGTTGCCGCGTTGCCGAGGTGTTAAAGCATAATAGTAGTTGCGCCAAAATAGTTCAGTGACCTCGCTTTATTTTAGCACCTATTCCGTATTGACTGGTATACGTAACGTCGTCTGCTTAGTATTGTTCAGTTGACAGGGCAATGACGTTGGCGGTTCAGTGCAGCGGTTCGTGTAGTCCCCGGCCCCACGGCTCACACCCCGCCCCCCGGGAGCCGACGGTCGACGCTCTCTAAAAGGAAAAAGGAAGCTAAAGGATAATCTATCACGCCCGAGGCCCGATTCGATAAAAATGAACGATTAGAGCACACTCACAATCCATGGTTACAGAATACGTGTGTACATGAAAACTATTGCATTCGGCTGGTAACTTCTGGGACTGGCTGACGGTGGCGTTGTTGTACATGATTTATTGGTTGATTACATTTTCAATGAATTATTTGTTACTTCTTTAGAGTCGTCAGTATGTAATTCAAGTGTTGGAATGAAACATAATCTGCTTTGAAGGTTTTTTACAAAGTCAAACTAAATGTCAATTGATCGATATTTGGATTTGTAACTCAGTTTGCTTGGACATGTAGTGTTTGACTTACAGAGTACATTACCCTCTGACCTGGGAAAGAGCAGTTTATGCAAAGTTCATAAGCAATAAGGGTGCATGCGAATTCGGCGGCGGTAAATCAAGTTCAACGTCCGGACGTAGACCTATGAACGTGCTACGCAGCTACGACGTAGAACATCAAGATATTGAACTGAGGGTGATTAAACTGAAGCATAATACTAGTATTAACTATGAAATTGCGGAATTGTACAAAAATGTTTTAGGAATATTTTTTATTTTCACTAATTAAAGTATCCGCCCATGGTGCCGATGTATCTTTCTGCATTTTTGCAATTAATTATCGCCATTTTTGTTCGCCGATGTGTATTCTTTTTCAAGCAAATAAATTACAGAAAAAGTGATAGCTGGCGCAAGATACGATGGATGGTGGAGAACTTCCAGACCCAGCTCTCGCAGGTTGGGGACCGTATGTTGCAACATTCTTCAACAAGCTCCTTCATCGTTATATTCAGTTTGCCATAGTACATATGTACAGTAATTGACGTTGCATACTTATGCCAGTCACTATGACGACATATACCAACACTAGAACACGAAATATCGACCTGAATTTTTCTAGATGACTATTTACACTAAGGGAATTGCCTAGCTATAGTCACAGTCCATGCCACAGGATGAGCCCTTACGATTGTTATGAAGGGTCCATTTTTACATATAAAATATAATCTCTTTCTCTAATATCTTTTTTTTCATCTATATTTTTTTTGTGAAATGCAAGGCATGCTCCAATCGGCGTGGCGCCCTGGTGATCATTTACTTCATGTGTCCATTTAACCATGGCAATTTGGCGCAAATGGACCAATATCGATTTGATGATAACGTCGAATGCTACTAGTAACTTAGCCATAGCATCTGAATTTATTATCTTTGACAATCGTCTTTTATAATATATACCAAATATTAAAATAGATTGATGGAAATGTGAAGGTAACCCAGTCTATCTGGCTTTTTATTTTTTACCTTTTCACGGCTCCACCACTGAATTACTTACTGAATTCATGGAATTTGGTACAAAGAAAAAACGCAAGGACTACCTTATGTCCCAAAAAGCCTAGAGGCAGTAAAATCAGGGTAGACATATATAGGTTCCACATTATTATGCGAATTAGGGATGAAAATACATATTTAGGCAATTGCTTTGATATAAAGACGTATTTGAAGGGTTCGCATAATCATCCCTCAAAGCGGTGAATCTTATATAATATGCGAAAGTTTGGGAGTCACACACATTTGGTACTATTTCACGTTGTAATGCATGAAAGGATTTGGGTGGAATTTAAAATACAGAGAGTTTACGTCCTGGATAATGTTTTTTTAATGGAGGAATATATTGAGTTTACTTATTAATCGCGCAAGGCAAAGTCCCCTAGGGTAGCGGTAAACATAATCACGTAGGTATGTGACGCTGTGGACAAAATTCACAATATACTTACATCCTTGGGGTATGGCCTGCTGAAACGAAAGTCGTAGTTTGGATACTAGCCCAAATGGCACCCATCAGACTTTTCCAAGTTAGTTTTGCGTCAAGTATTCAAAGTGTGTATTTATTGTTACATACATATATACATATACACTCACGCCTGTAATCCCCGAAGGGGTAGGCAGAGGTGTAACCAGTACACCCACTTTTCGCCGAATTTCGGTCCCATAATGTGATAGGGGGCGAGCCTATCGCCACACCGGGCACCATTCCAGACTCCGGGTTAATACTGAGTATTTCTAGGTAGAAAAACCCAATATCACTTTACCCGACCCGGGGATCGAACCCGAGACCTCAGCGCAGCAATCGTAACGCATGCGCAATTACAACTACGCCACCGAGGCAGTATTTATTGTTAGTACATAAATACACACTCATTATGCCTCAACGGAGAAGGAAAATGTCGTGAGGTTCGTTTACATCTGAGATTTCACTATTAGAATTTCAAAGGTATGTTAAGTCTATTTACCTGCAATAGGCCGCGGTGTTTGTCTAAGCCCTAACATTAGTAGAGAAGTTCGTGTCCAGTGAGACATTATATTTTTTTTAATTTTTAAGTGTAAGCAGTCACGACCGCCCATAGACTTCTGCAATGCCAGGGCACAGCAGAGCCGCTGCCTACCTATAGTAGTACAGGGCTGATATAATTGTACAAACTATCGCCTTTAGTTCGTTTGACGACCGTAGTCTCAGGGCAATTGTAGGACCCAGATAAAAATTTCCGCAACGGTGCAGAGAAACCAGAAACGTACTATACTTTCGTTTAATGTTCGCTGCTTATATGCTGTTGCATGCCGCGATGCTACCACGTCGGAACTCATACTAAAAATGTATCGTGTATTAACAGACTTAAAACATATATACTAACCTGAGTGATTTAATTCGTCTGTACTTTGAAGGTGTTCATACTGAGCAAAACGCTTTAAAAATATGATAACACACTAACCAACAAAAAATTACTAACTCGAAAATATAATTCTAAGTTTTTTTAATTCATAAAAAGTACACCGACTTCAATGAAAAACAAATTATGCGTCACTATGAAATTTGTTTTTCCTTGATATTTCTGAGATCCCATCATCAGATCCTGACTTGGTGCCAATGGGACCACCTGGAAAGTATACCCTTTTAAATAAAAAAATAATTACTCGAATCGGTCCAGGCGTCTTCGAGTAATCGGGTAACATACATAAAAAAAAAGATTCCGACGAATTGTTAACCTCCTCCTTTTTTTGAAGTCGGTTAAAAATAAGATGTATTTGAAGCAAAACATAGATAAAAAATTAAACACACACACAACATAGTACTGACACTATTAAAACGGAACGCATATTTATGGATAAGGTCCCAGTATAAAGTGATTGCATTTATAACGTTCATAATCAGATTGTTACAACTTTGACATAATATTTGCATCTTTTGATGATTATCTTTTAGCGTTTGCATTTATGCTTCGAGTTTCAGTATATGACACAACTAAAATTGTGCAAAGATTTCAATAGATGTCAGTAGAGCATGTTTATATGATTACAACTTATATAATCTGAGTTGGCAAGTCTGTTGGCAAACGAGGAAGTCGTGATGTTAAACGCGTACTGTGTGCTACACAGAAGCTGCCAAATGAGCCGTGACCGCGACTGCTCTTTGAAAAGTCTCGAAAAAGTACAATGACACTTTACAATTTGTAAACTAGAGGATGGATGGTACGATGAATAAATTATAAGTTTTTTGTGGACAGTCTACCCTTTTGTGTGTCAAATCTATAAGTGTGAGGTATCTATGAACTTGTATTTTCATCGATATTAAGCTTTTTTGTATGTAGTTAAACACTATACACAACAAACCAATAAATGTGATAAAATATTTAGCAATCGTAAAATAGAAAGTGATAAGTCATGTGCAATTATTGTTTATGTTAGAGAAGAATAAAAAGTGAACTTCAATTTACAAAGGAACGTGAATATGAAATTCGATTCTTGGGAAGGTGTAGGTATTAAAATAAAAAAATACTACTAAAAAAAGGAAGTAAAAAAAAACATTACATTGCTGCTGATTTTGTTTTTACCCAGAAAATTAGCAATGTACATATTTTCAAGTTATCTGTAACATACATACATGTCTTAAAATTCTCGGCAGCTTAAACGACTTCATAAATTTTGACATATGAGGAGTCGTTAGATTTGTCTTAGTTATAGGGATGACATAGGGCAAATAATACATACACTGCTTAAATTTCGAAATGAGAGTGGTATAAAAATATCATTTGATATTATAACAAATTAAGTACCAAATGAAAGCTAGTATGTAGCCAATTCAAATTATAATAACTAAGTTGGTCGGTTCATCGCAGTGATCTCTACCTTCCATAAACATCTTCAATAACCGAATATATACGTGCGTTGCCGACTTTAAAGGAAAGGAATAAGTTCTGCAAAGTCATCTGGGAATTCAACTTTTTTTTTTTTTTTTCTTTTTCCCGCGGGGAAAATCCATCTTACGGATACCTTCTGGTCCTCGGGGGAGGAGAGATGGTTATGCCGGACTCACCGACCTTCCAACCCAGTTCGCCCGAAGGACTACTAGATCGGGACCCTAATCAATTTTCCTACGCCGGTGTACCGACTAAAAACCCCGCGGTAGCCTTCTGCAGCACATGTGGGACAATCCCGGGGGATCCTGAGTTTACCCTGGATTGCTGCCGGAACCATCCGTGTGCCGTACCTTTACGGCCCGTCTCTTCTTGGGCTAGATGCCCCCCACAATTTACAGTAGCAGCGCGATATTTCGCGCCGCCAACCGCCTCAGGGTCGCACCATGCAGATATATATGTAAAGGCCGCACATCCCCCGCTGTGCAGCCGCGACCCCTGTGATCCCTTTTAGTCGCCTCTTACGACAGGCAGGGTATACCGTGGTAGAATTCTTCAGGGCCCCCATTCCACAGGGCGGGAGGCGCCAGTCAGTCGTCAAACTCGGCGCCTCCTTCTCGTTTGGTGACGAGCGGGATCGGTTCGTTGCCGATCCCGTTCGGCGCTCTCCTTCTGCAACATGACACGTTCGCAGAAGGAGGCCATCGCACGCCACGACCTTCGTCTGCCGACCATGGCAGATACCACAGCCGGCAGAGAAAGGTCTCCATTGACAGCTGACCTGAGAGCGCTGCGCTCTTCATCCCAAGCTGGGCACTCCGCAAGGGTATGTTGGGCCGTGTCATTTCGACAGCTACCACAATGGTGGCACACGGCAGACTCCTCTTTTCCGATCCGACACAGGAACGAACCGAAACATCCGTGACCCGACAGTACCTGTGTCAGACGGAATGTCGGTGCACCGTGGCGCCTGTCAAGCCATTGGCTAAAAACAGGACGCACTGCCTCAAATCTGGGAATTCAACTTGCCGTTTCGTCTTCGCGTCGATTTTTTGCGAGACTGTGGTATGTGTGCTTCATGCTGTAGACAGAAATGTCTACAGTGTGGTTTTATAACTTTACAATGGTATGTCATGGTCTATATAATTTAATTTAAATTAAGTACTAAAAAGAAATGTCGCAAGTCGCCAGCGAGGACATTGCGCTAGTTACTCATAACGTCCCGTCGCCTGCTTGTATTTGCAAATAATTGACTTTTGTCACGTATTTATTTTGTTTTGTACAACATTTATAGCTTTTGCCTGTCCGATATCTTACTACATGTTACGTATTGGTACTTGTATGTTTCTGTACATTTATTTTTCTGTGTTACGTAAATTGTTCAATTTCAATTTGCCGGTTAAGTAAGATTTGCTGGTGGTAGGATATTCATATCCGCCCGGATAGCAACCACCGTACACAGGGTGAAAAACCCGCCATAGTGGATCGCGTTCCGGGATGTACATCCGGTGTACATCCGGTTTTTTGGGGGTCTAGAGTTGGGGTACAATGTTTGGCCATTTTGCGGCCTTCTGAGTACTCTGACAATAGACCCTCGCCCGCTTCTTCACCTTCTTGCCCATGGCGTAGTGTGAAGGAGCAGGCCGGCATGATTGTGTTGAGTAGCGGGGGATAGATCGTCTCTCGCTACTCGATACTCTAATTGGACCGTACTGCGCTTACCATCAGGTGAAGTGTGGTCAATTTGCCGCGCCACAATAAAAAAAAATATATCTACATGTGTACCCTTTATTATTTTGTTATATTATGATTATATTATTTCAGTAACGATGCTGTAAATAAAACATATGTTGGGTCAACCATACCCAATTTGATTTTGATTTTGACCCAAGCGTTGAAACCTGCCCCCGTAAGGGTGGATTGATTACAATGAAAACCAATATAACTATGGTTTTGTAATTGGCAGAGCAATGCTATGTCCAGTTTCATTAATTTTCGACTTGATCAGAATGGGCTGACTCGAACACTGGGCTTGCCAAAATCATAACAAATCTCGTCCAATGCCCATTGCAATGCCATTCCTTTCTTTAAAGGTACATACTGCACGCAATTAATTTCTCAGCTAAGTATAGTAAGTGTGGTAGTGATCAATAACAATTAGTTTGTTTACTTTCTGCAATGAACTTTGTTCTTTCTTATTGCGATTGAATTTTAAGTTAAGGTTTATACCAAAAAAACGTCTTTCTCGCTCAAATTAACGACTATGCATCTAAAAATCGAGGATTCATTTATTTATTCACTAAACGTAATAAGTTACAATCTTTTATAATCGACATAAAGAGGAAAAATCAGTTTTGCGCAACATTTTATGGCTGACAAGATTGGATTTTGTATTTTTTTATCGATGACTTGACAATAACTGAACTAAAAATTGCAATAGAAACATAATATTTTTTCAATCCCCTCCTCAAAATAAGTAATGAGACCTGTGACAAATAAATGGACGTCTCTCTTATTATATATATCTTATTTTGTATCACGATATTGAACCAAATCTTTCTCAATGCAAGTCGCTTCGGCTCATTGATTTTAATAGTTTTTACATACATAAAAGAAGTTTGGTTGACCGTTATATTGTCGCATCTATATTTTTATAGTAACTGGAACGTTTAAAGAGTTTTATAACACGTGTCCCAGGTTTATGATTATCCCCTTATTTTGTCGGATCATTGGGAAGACAGATTGCTTATAGATATATAGTTTGACATTCCTAGAAGATAACCAAAATTGATTACTAATTATGTAACTGTGGATATACGTTTCTAAAAATGGTTCTAATGTTAATATTGGTACGATATAGGCATAGTCTGGATGATTATTGTACTTATATAAAATAATTCTTCTTCGCGTTTTTTTACTTAAATTTAAAATCATAATGTTTTATATATTATAAATGTATAGCTGAGCTCTCGTAGTGTGATAAAGTAAACAAGATTACGGAATTTAAAGTACCCAGCTTACTGCGATAAGAAATTAATTAGATATAACCACTTAATAGCTTTTTACATAGAAGCTAAAAACTTTAGTAGCTATTTTTTAGGAAACCGTTCAGCCATATAATTTCCGCGGCGCTCGGGGCTCGCAGTCCCGACTGACGGTAGATAACGAGAAGTGGCGGCCGCTTCACTTCTCAGACTAGATAAGGTAGGGTTACCAACCCCGGAATCGAAATACTAGGATTTGAAGTTAGAAAAACCAGGACAATTCAGTTTAAAAACAGAACGCATCTTAAAATAGCGTAAACAATTGCGAGCCTCTTTTAACCAGTCACGTATCAATTGCAGGCGCAAAATGCTGGCAACACTCGCCGATCTTACATGCAATTTTTACTTTAATATTATGAAAATAAAATTGATTTTGGACAGTCTCTACTTATTACCTTTTCGAACTGCGGTGTCCTTGTGATTCAAGAGAGGTTAAAGTAAGGATTGCAAAAGTGGTGTGCTAATTTTAAAATACAGGACCTATCGAGGTTAAAAAAAACAGGCCGCTCTAAAAACCTAGGATGCTGCTTAAAAACTATCCAGGACATCCCAAGGCACTTTAAAAACCAGGACATGTCCTGGGAAAACACGACGGCTGGCAACTCTAAGATAAGGCCCCACCGCACGCCACGTTCTCAAGACGTAGTGTGTTTTTTCGGTCTACGAGACGAATTTTACGATGGCATCAATGTTTTTTTACTCGTGATGCATTTTATATTTCAGCAACGTGTTTAATTTTACCTATGTTTTATATTGACGTTGGAAATAATTGCAGGACGCAGGGTTATAGTAAAGTTAGATCCACTCATTCGTGTAGGTAATTGTGTTTGCGGTATGTTTTACAAAAAACATATAGTAGGTTAGGTATTATGCATGTAGTTTATAATTATTTAGTACTAGCTAATGCTCGCGGTTCGACCATAAAAAATTTTTAGACTGAAAGGAATATTGTTTTGTTGATCCGTTCTCTTGTTTTAGTCCAAATGTTTGACAGGAAATATTTTAGTAGTTACAAATTGGCGAAGGAAAACAAAATGGCAGCCATTTTTTCAGTTTTAGCACCGGCTCTATTTTTCGTGTTTATGGGCCGCCCCGGACTTCGATTTTGAAGTCAATCGGTCTTAAAACAATTTGGTTTATTTTCATTCATTAAAGAAAGTTTGTCATGTTTGAATCCTATTAACATCGGAGCAATGACTTACTTTCATATCCTATTGGAATGAGGTTAATCCCCCTAAGACTTTGATCAAATAAGTACCTCAAATAACATACTGAATTTCGCTGTTTCTGATTTCCCATACAAACTGTCGTCTCCTATTTCGTCCCTTTAATTGTTGATTTAAAAAAAATAAGTACCCTATCTGTCCGTCTTCGGGGTTAAAGGTATCCAATAAATTTTATCAAAATCGGTTCAGTGGTTTAGCCGTGCTGCCGTGCAAACATAATAGCAGACGAAGCTACTTTCACATTTATAATATTATTATGGAATATTTTTTTTATAATTTTTACGGTTATTCATCAAGGGAATAAAAACATCGCGTCTCTAGTTTACCGCTAACCGTCCCATAAAAAAGCGACATAAGCGGAGGTTTCGGGCGCCCTAGATGCAACGTTTTTGGTGGTTTTAATTTACAACACTTATTACACCACAGTTAAAAAACTTTGTTTTGTATCAGAAACACGTGAATAGATTTATTAGTTTTAAAGACATTTCTTGGCTGTGAAATGTTCGATATCTGTACTGAAAAAAATGTTTGTGAAATCCAAAAATACATGTTTCGGGGCTGTGTGTTGTGGGCCTTTAGTCTATCGTAGTTCTTGATATGTGTGTGGCGGTTATGTTATTATAATATAACCAAAATTATCATTTTTCAAGTTATAATGCCACGCTGTACGCTTTCGTCTACAGAATAAATGAGTCGGCTGTGACTGGATTACTGAAGTCTCTCTGAAAACACATGAATTAAAATAAGAAATAGCTGAGAGCTATTCAAACTACGATTATCTAAAGTACTCTCTCTCTGCGTTATATATAAAATACTGTTGTATATTAGCTGTGTGTTATGAGTACAGCAGATAATATGACACAACAAACCAATCTGATTTTAAATTAATAAATATATACTTTATCAGAATACCTAACCATACAGCGCTCTAAGCTTTTTACATTGTAAGCTTCCATTTTGCGGTTATTATATTATCCTACACACTTGTACGTTTTTGCATAAGCTTCTCATAATCGCATCATAGGCGCATTTCACACGGTGGAACATGTGAAACCATGGTGGGTTTTATTTATGTCATCTGACTGATTTTAGGCCAGTGCTGAAAAAATAACATTTAATAATCATGTTAATTATGTTACAATTATTATGTTTTATTTGCGTAACTTTTTCAAGTCGTTTAAACGAATAGCTTACCACGTTCTTCGTGAAAATAAATTATTTTTGGGATATTTTTAATCACAATAAACATTTTGTTATCGCAACATAACTTCTTTCATCTAGGCTTCATTGCTTTTTGACTACATTATTCATTTATCTTTATCCGAATAAACGACCCGTAAACGGTATGTATGAAGTAGTAATGACAAAAGATTATAAAGGATTATCTTTTTACTGTTTTTGTATAATTACATAATGCGCAGGCGGTAACCTTTATGTATTATAAGTATATTATAAATAGTATTAACATAAAAAAAATCTTCGTAGTTTATTTTTTTGTACGCTATCTGAAAGCAGAGGTGTAACAAATTCCTATAACCCTAATGGTACGTGAGGTATATCAGAAAAAGTGATAGAATTTAAGGTTGTCGTTCTGAATTATCACAACTTCGTAAATAAATGAAATGTGTGTGTGTGTGTGTGTGTGTGTGTGTGTGTGTGTGTGTGTGTGTGTGTGTGTGTGTGTGTGTGTGTGTGTGTGTGTGTGTGTGTATGTGTGTGTGTGTGTGTGTGTGTGTATGCGCAAGTGTGTCGCGTTCGGCATCAGCCAGTATACATCCGGTTTTTGTCGGGGATAGAGTTGGGTATGATGTTTGGCCGTTTTGCGGCCTTCTGAGTATTCTGACACTAGACCCTCGACCGCTTTTTCACCTTCTTGCCCATAGTGCAGTGTAAAGAGGCAGACCGGCATGATTGTGTTGAGTAGCGGGAGATAGATTGTGTCTCGCTACTCGATACTGTAATTGGACGGCAGTGCGCTTACCAACATGTGCAGTGTGGTAATTTTGCCGTGCGAGGATAAAAAAATATTTTACTTTGGGTATTACCATATACGTACAAAAAATAATAAATACAATGCTCGATCTAAAAGAATTTAAGATCTCACGGTTGTTACAAATTGTCACAAAATCAATGAGGCGAGCAATATCAACGCAATACTAGTTCTCACTGACTGCCCATGTGGCGCAGTTGTAATTGCATGCATTACGACTGCTGTGCTGAAGTATCGGGTTCGATCCCCGGGTCGGCTAAAGTGATATTAGGTTTTTCTATCTAGAAATTATCAGAATTAGCCCGGAGTCTGGAATTTGTGCCTGGTATGGCGATAGGCTCGCCCCCTATCGCATTATGGGACCGAAATAAATTCGGCGAAAAGTGGGTGTACTGGTTGTATCTCTGCCTATCCCTTCGGGGATTACAGGCGTGAGTGTATATGTATGTAAGTAGGTATGTACATGTACGAGTACTCACGTGTGGTTACATCCTTACATATTCTCACAATCAATAACGGATGATTTACCTGCTTGCCCTCTAACAGTTATTTGTTTTAACTCTCAGCATCGTGTTTTAACCAGCATAATTTTATTTACAATTTAACCATCATGGGAGAAATGTGTTTTATTATGTTATGTTATTTTTGTGTTATATAAGGTTTTTTTTTGTTTATGAGGTCTGATGTATTTATTACAATATAGAATTCAATGCAATTATAAAAAGGAATGTCCATCAATACGATCTGTAACTGTCACTGGATAGTACAGTTTACGAGGGTTTTTTTGCTGAAAAAAATTTTATTCCACATTATTAAGTAATAAAAAATACTGAAATTATTAAAAGATTCCGCAACATAGTGGAAAGTCTTTCATATGCTTATTTTAATCGCATAGTTTCACATCTTATGCAATAATAAAAAAAAAATTGTTGAGTACTATGGAACATTTTATTTTCTCTAGAGCCAATTTAGTGATTATATTGAAACATTAGAACGTTTTATTTTATAACTGGAGATATAAGATACTTCATTATCATATAAGTTTTATCTTCAACATTGATATGGGTACACTATATACGTAAACAAGACAATGTGGCCTTTTTGGTCATACTTTGGACACAGGTGTTCCGAATTGAGGAGTAGCGGTTATAATCTATAAGTTTTTATTTTTGTTGTATTACTCTTTGTGTTTTTAATATGTATGTTATACAAAGTGTTGTTGTGTGACCAAATAATATTTATTTTCTTTTTTTCTTTCAATGTTTATTCCGGAAGCCACAAATACAAATTTAAAAATACCGATTTTCATAATTCCGAATGGTTTAAAATTTCTAATATAACAACTCCAATTTATAATTCATCCTATTTTATAATTCCAAAATTTCAATATTCCTCACGTTTATAATTACTATTCTCAAAATACCGAGTTTCAATAGATCGAATAATTATTTTGATTTATAACCAAAACTATAACCTAACTCAAAGGATTCAATAACAGTAGATGTAGTTTTTCGGACCGAGAACCCATCGAGCATTTGATTCTTCGGGACTTATGAAAATCGGAAAACAAACAAATCAGATTTACGACTTTCGGTAAAAGAAATTTTGTGATTATTAATAATAGCCATTACAATTATTCTTGGGTATTATAAAATTCGGACTTTTGAATTAGAATAAAATATTTCTACATAACTATATACAAACAATTTAACATGCATAATATTACTAATTAGAAGGTATGATTGTATGATATACCTACAGTATGACAACCTTTAAAACGATTTACGTTTCTAATCTGACTCGACGTTTCAGTAACTGACAATGTATACGCTAAGAATGTAGCCTCTCCGGGAATCCTTTTGAAAATAATTAATGCGATAAAATAGTGCGGCTCGGGCGCATCGTGCGCGTGACGAGAGCGCGCGCATGGTCACGACGCATGCGCAGTACAAAACGACCACACCGCCCGCACGCGCGACCCTAGACCTACGGCCTACCAATATTTGGAATACTCCACTATTTTACGAGATTGCGATCGATAACTAAAGAGTAATAAGTGAATGAACTTTAACAGGTGTAAATGGTAGTGACTTTTGTTATGTTTACTCATCAAGGTAGATTGTAGAATTGAGTTATAGTTTTTATCCGACTTCAAAAAAGGAGGAGGTTCTCAATTTGTCCGAGACTTTTTTGTAATTAATCTTTTGAAGCGTATAATATATGTAACTATTTATAATTTACTTGTTCGTTTGATTGATCATAGAAATTTTTAAATGTATTAACAAATTTTACTTATCAATGGTATTTGGAAAGCTTAAAAAGTTAGAAGGTGAAATTATATAAAATGTCAACTTCACAAATGAAAACCGAGGACAGAAAGATTTTATCGCTTCGTCCGTGAGCTTGTATTTTATAAAATCGGGTTGTTGGCCCGGCTTTATGTATCTTTTACGTGTGAACAACGCTTGTGATTCATACTATGCAGAGATAGTCCAGATTTGTGTAAGAAATAAGTTGAAACATATTTTATTTGTAATATATTGAACGGATGTGTATGATAACTTAATGTTTAATTATTTGTGACAAACCATCCCCGTGGCATGAGTTGCAGTGCAATTAATATCCGTGGGTTTTACCACTATTGTCTCTATGTATAGAGTAGGTATGTTTTTATAACGTAATATAAATAAATAACACCCAATAGTCTCATTTCTTACCCACACTAGGTAAAACCTGTATCGTGGGTATCAACAACTAGGAGCTACTGCGGTCCCAAATATATGTTATATGTATATAACAAATATATGTTTGTCATACAAACTTTTGCCTTGGTGCGGGAATCGAACCATGACCTCTTGTTTTACAGCCGAGTACGCCGACTGCGCCACGGAGGCTGTCAATACACAGAGACAGAGAGATAACATAGACAGGTACAAGGACATACATATCAAATGATTACATTACCGATACCAATTTTATAATTTTTGTAAGGTATGATACTGTTATTATCTATCAGTATAATTATTCTTAGAATGCCAATTATTCAGTTTTTTTTATTCTGTCACGGTAAAGTGACCACACTGCATCTGATGGTAAGCGCAGTGCCCTCCAATTAGAGTATCGAGTAGCAAGAGACGATCTATCTATGATTTATTAAAGCAATTTGAAATTTATATAATCTCGAGTGCTGTCACTCATTAGTATCTATAGTGAATATAGTACACATTCATTCATGAGTTCACAGCTCATACTAAAGCCTGGTGCAGACAAGCCCCAGCTACTCAAACGACGCGCCCTATTCGAACGTCACTTGATAACTAATGCCGCGTGCTTTCGGTTACCGGCTTAAATCCCTTGTCCGATTGCCAGCGATCTGTGAACATATAAAGATAAGGTATGGGAGAAATATAGTACATTTATTTTCGAGCTAGTTGACTTTTCCTCTTGTATATAGTCTAAATGTTTTATAAGCAAACACTAACATATACTTTATATACAATGATCTGACCAGGCAATTGTGCAAATAACAACATTAACATTTTAATCAACATTCACATTCTGAATTATATTAATAGTTTCTATTATAATAAGGAAACACACTTGAAATTCGCTTCTATTTAACAATATCTTTATATATATAATTCTGCTGTACGTGTGTATGTCACTGAACTCCTCCTAAACGGCTGGACCGATTTGAATGAATTTTTTTGTATGCGTTTGGGTGGCGCCCTGGATGGTTTAGATTCACAAATCAGCCCGGCAGAAAGCGCTGCAGTCGGTGTGGCGCTGCTTTTACGGGCAGGACGACGTCTGCACGGTCCGCTAGTATATATAAACTAGCGGGCCTGGCAGACGTCGTCCTGCCCTTCTGCCGAAAAGCAGCGCCACATACGGGTCCAGTTAAGTTTTCAAACCATCCAGGACCCCTTGAATTATACACACAAAATTTCATCTTAATCGATCCAGCCGTTTAGGAGGAGTTAGGTGACAAACACACGTATACTTATTTTCGTACGTAAATATTATCGTTTACAGTTGAGCACATCCTTTATGAGCGGCTGCATATTAATGATACAACGTGCGTAGGCATGCTGTTTCCAATAAAAACATTACGACTTTTATACGCATCATTTATCGCTTTTTGTTGCTATATTTTATGCGTAATTACGTTATAGAAAAACTAAGTATCTAGATAAAGTTAGTTTCTTTTTAAGTTCAGAATAACCATTCTGTTACAATAGATTAAAAGTCTGTGTTAAATTTTGGAATTTACTTAATTACTACTTAACGCTGCTTTCTATTCACTGACTTTTTCACTGTCTTTTTATCTCATAAGTATTTGTATAGCTACGTGAATAGCGACCATTGTTCGCAATAAAAACGGTAGGTAGCCTGACAAAGTGACTCACTTCGGCGAGTCTCGATCGTCGATGTCGTCGGGAGATGTAGCGTCACTCGACGTTCTGCAGTGTACTTAGAACCAGGTGCATTGCAGTTAGGTTTGCCACCCACACCTATTTAATAATAAATTATTGCATGTTATTTCGGGTACTTTTGTTGTGTTTAAGAGAACATAAAAATATTTTATTCTTTATAGTTTCTAAAAATTATTTTTTTATCCAGCACGGCAAAGTGACTACACTGCACTTGATGGTAAGCGTATTGCCGTCCAATTAGAGTAGCGAGAGACAATCTATCCCATGCTCCTCAACACAATCATGCCGGCCTGCTTCTTCACACTATGTCATGGGCAAGAAGGTGAAGAAGCGGTCGAGGGTCTAGTGTCAGAGCGCTCCGAAGGCCGCAAAACGGCCAAACATCGTACCTCAACTCTAGACGCCCGACAAAAACCAATTGTATTGACAAACAATTTAAAACATAAGACTGAGAGGCTGTTTAGCAATGTTAGTTATTTGCAATAAAAAGACAGCCAGCCAGCATTTGAGGCGTAGCGGGCAAGTAGCTGACTGAAACGAGAGGATGTGGGTTCGATTCCCGCACCAAGATAAATGTTTCTGGGACAGACTGAAATTTGCTTCCGTCTGGGTATTGTGGGACCGTAGTCCCTCGTAGTTTGTAGTTCTTGATACCCATATGATACAGGTACCCATGTGATATGCCATAGTGGGTCAGGATTATGTGCGTGACTGTTACGTGTGTTATTATTACTGAAATAACAATTTATTTCAGTACTTGGTGCTTTTTCTTGCATTTACACGACCAATTTACTCTATTTGCTCAACTATAAGATGGCAATCAGTCAATATGCCGTGCCAGGATACAACGGATTTCTTTAGAAAGAAACGTTGCTATACGACGCATGGGGTAGATTATTATGATTTTAATCTTAAATACATGAATTTATTTTTTTATTTTATATTGTAAGTCACAATAATACTTCGTTAAGAATAAATATACACCCAACGGTCACACACATAGTTCTGACCCCACACTAGGTAAAACCTGTATCGTGGGTATCAACAACTACGAGGGAATACGGTCCCACAACACCCAGACACGTAACAAATATCTGTCTGTCAAACAATGACAAACATTTGTCTCGGTGTGGGAATCAAACCCACGGCCTATCGTTTCACAACCGGCTACTCGCATACCGCGCCACGGCGTCTGTCGAAATAACTTGTGGGTTGCAGAAAGACAGTGTATATAAAGAAGTCTCTATATTACACAATTTTTAGCGCAATAATATTATAGGCAGTAGATTGTTGTATATAGAGCATAGATAGGCTGGCTTCACCTGGCTTATACCGTTGTTTCAGGGTGACGTGGTTACTGTTGGATTGTAATTAAGAGCCGATTTGATTTGATTATGTCCGATATGTGTTATCTAAATTATCAGTATAATACGAAAGGTCATAGACATACCTAGTATTTATCTTCATTGAAATAAGGCTGGTGATAGTTTAAGATAATTTTGGAGTTTTATGTATATAAAATATACTTTTTTTCGAAAAATCTATAAACACTAATAGTGAAAGAAGAGTAAAGCGTTTTGAGACATGTATAAATAATGTGATATTTTTACAGGAACTACTTATGGAATCTCTATTGCGAATATAATTAAATAACTCAAAGGAAAATAATATTACTTCGTGAAATATATGTATACAATTTAGAACTGTCGGTTACTAAACCGACTCCCTTCCGAGACAACAATTTAGTCGCTTGATTTTTTTTTTATTATTTATCCCCATTATTTTTATAGCATTTGTATTGCAGCTAACTCTATATTCTGTTAATTATTTGACACAATCCCATTACCGATGATATGCTAAATATAGAAATATGTCTAGACTGCTCCAAGATAATAGCCTTCCTATTTTATAATACTAACACTACAAAATCATTACTTGTGTTTCGTTTTGCAGTCAGTTAACAAAAAAGACAATCAAGTGTTGAGCTGCCTGCTGCGGTATTAACTAGCGTGACATCTGTTGACAAACTAATTTCAATTTTCATGTCAGCTAGCAACCGCATTTCAGATTAGATTTTTTACACCGGACAGTCATTCACATAAACTCTGTTTTCATTTCGATCATTTTATACCCGTGTATAGTGGAACTGAACGTTTTGTTTTTAAACTCGGTGAATGCAATTTGGAAATTTGCATTTAATGCACTTAATCGCTTTCAAAATTAGTCACAATTAATTATACAAAGTAATGCCTTCTTATCTTGTGGCTATCTATGTAACTTCTTCGTTAACATCAGACAAACATGGCTTTCTACATGCGAAATGTGAAGTTTTGCTCACGCCCCGTCACACCGTACCGCATTAATTACTCAACAAATTACATGTTCTTTATCACCATTCTTTTTTTTAATAACAGGCATTGTAGTCCATTCGTGCCAAGCAACGATTCTTTTCAGCCACTGGCTGATTTAATTCGATTTGCTCACGACTCACGACGTATTATGGGATGTCTTAATCATTTGGTTTGAAACAGTTTAATTGTTAAATTCCTTTGCTGAGCCCTCCTTTACGGACGTTTTGCCAATTGCGTCACGCATTGTAGGTATCATATATAATTAACCTTGTAATTGGAAATGATACACTGGCGATACCTCATAGGGAAATTACATTGGTTATTTAATTATACTTAAAATGCCTAATTTAGAAATAAATGTTCCTCATAAATAACAGAACCAAATATTTCGTTTTAAAGTATGTTTATACAGCATAAATCAGTTTTACGTGTTATAAAGTGATACGGTTATAAAATTTAATGAATTGGTTAAATATTATTTAACATTATATCAGATTCGATTATACCTAGTCAGGTCATAAATTCTGTCACATGTTTAATATAAAATAATTGAAACAAGTTTATTCATTATGTAACCATTTATATACCAAAATGAACTTAACAAAACATAGATTCTTATGACACTAAAGTTTATTCAAAATGACCTCCGTGATTTTGAATACAGGCCTTCAATCTGCGCGGCCAGTTGTCTATCGCAGCACGAACGAGGTCCATGTCAATATCGGCGGCTGCCTTAATCAAGGATGTCTTGAGTGACTCCAAATTGGGATGAGGCTTTGAGCACGCCTTTTCCTCCAAGTGTTGCCATATTTTGTAATCTAACGGATTCAAATCTGGACTGGAGGAGGGCCAGTCTTCGTGCCGGATGAAGTCGATTTCACGCGCCGCCAGCCAGTCTTGTGTGCTCTTCGCTCTATGAGCTGGCGCCGAATCTTGTTGGAATACCCAGTGCCTGTTATTGAACATGGTATGAGAAACAGGTTCCACAAGGTTCGTCAGGACTGTATTTTGATACACAACTGCATTCGTTTTTACACCTTTCTCACAAAAATGTACCTCTGTTAAGCCCCAATAAGAAACTCCCAACCATACCATGAGCGAGGATGAAAAATGACCTCGTTGGATACGCGGAATACGGTTGCTCGCTTCTTCACTACTGTGTGCGTACACCTTATCATTTTGTTTGTTGTAGCTCTCTTCTACGGTAAAATTTTTTTCATCTGAAAAAAGAATTTCCCGATATTTTTTTCCCGCGTACCGCTTCAACAAAGCGCGGCATCTCTTCAGTCTCAGGTCCATTAGACGAGCATTCAAACGATGTCCTGTTTTTCTTCGATATGCCCGAAGCCCTAAGTCTTCATTTAACACCCTTTTCACCGTGGTTCTGCTTAACCCCATCTGAAGGGCCAACAGTTTCTGCTTACGTTTGGGATTTCTTTGAATTCGCGCCTTCACAGCTTTTATCACTGCTGGAGTCCTAACAGACCGAGGGCGACCACTTCTTGACCTGTCATCTACACTAGAGTCTTCATTGTATCGTTTGATGGTACGATAAACGAATCTTTTGGTTATATTCAAATTTTTCAGTATGGCAAAAATTTTAATTGGCGCGTAACCGCAACGATGCAACGCAATTACTGCAACACGGTCTTCTTTAAGCGTCCACTCCATATTTAAAAATGATTAAAATTCTAAAAAGTATACATTTTTATTTTCATGAACAATTTGAAATTCGAATTCAATAAACTTTTTTGTGGCCAGCATTCTAAAATAAAAGTTTTTACTGTGTGACAATACTTATGACCTGACTGTGTATATATAATAGTTTCCGTAGTAATCTGTTTAAGACTGCAATATGTCGAAGAGATAAAATGGTCGGCTCTCTATTTTACATTCATCAATATTTAAGACTTCACCCTTTTGGTCTAGTAGTGGCATAGGTAGGCAGAAAAACTAGTGACATCCTCGTTTTTCGATTCTAAAAAACATAGGTATACGAATTTTTCGGAAATGTTTTTTTTCATAATGCCCAATATGCCAATAGACTCGTATATATCATGGATATGGATAATATCACATCATGGAACGAAAAAAGCTCAGCGACTCGTGGGTATATTGGGCGCATTTCTGATCGAATTGTAGTATATTATATTATTTAAAATTTCTAGCAAAATTATACGTAATCAGTTCGATAATTTTGATCAGGTTCTTATAAAATTTGTTAAATATAGTTTCACATAATACATCAACATCTATTAAGATTTTAATTTTATTCCCGGAGCGGCAAAATGACTAGCTGGCATCTAATGGTATGTAACGTGTAGTCCAATCAAAATAAGTCTGTTGCTAGTGTCTTATGTTTGTCTATTTTCGGAGTAACAAGAACACTTTATTTTTTACAGCATGATCGCTTACATTACCTTTGTCAATCAGTACAATATTGTAGAAGAAAACATTAAATTGTATAGATACTAAATTTAATAAAATAGATATTGGTGTTAGGTCTTAGTCATGCTTAAACAAACCGGGCCTCAAGCAATAGGCGTGCCAGCGTAATGGCATGGCACGCGCTTTCGTCCGCAGTACTTCATTGTATGTCTGCATATTTCTATGGATCATATTGTTACAAAATAATTGAAAATGAAAAGGCTATAAACTTTTCGAATACACTACTACTACAAAAAATATTATGAGTAAGAACACATTTTTTAATACACATTATTAATTTATTTACTTCTGAAATCGTGCACATTCTAAATACCCATTACGTTTTATAATAATAGTTGATAGTATTTTAAATACCTTTACACATCTTTAATAGACATAATTATAAGCCGGCTGTGAAACGAGAGGCGGTAGGTTCGATTCCCACACAACACGACAAATGTTTGTGTGACAGATATTTGTGTCCGGGGCCTGGGTGTTGTGAGACCGAAAGTTTCTCGTAGTCCCTGATACCCACAACACAAGACTCGTATCTAAGTGTGGGGTCGTGGCTATGTGTGTGACTGTTGGGTGTTATTTATGTATTATGTAAATAATAAAAATGCCTACGTTTTATTAAATACCGCGCCCGGCAAACAATCATTTCTAGGATCATTCATAATACCAGAAGGATTATGAAAGCGTTGCTGACCTTAAAATAATGGTATGCTGATTAAAAAGAAGGGGGAGTCCTAGTCCTAGTCCCTGAATATTATTCGCTGAAAAAAAACCGGTTGTCACTCGATTTTGTGTGAGACAGAGGTAAAACCCCAGCCGAACAGTCAATAGATACATTTATAGATTTAGACAAGACTGTCTACAGCGCGGCTCTCCCACTGTGTAAGGTGGACATAATGTTAATAACAACACTAGCCCTATATTAATAAATTGTCCCACGGCTGGGCACGGGCCTCCTCTACTAATGAGAGGGGTTAGGCCTTAGTCCACCACGGTGGCCTATTGCGGATTGGTAGACTGCACATACCTTCGAAATTCTTATAAGAATTCTCAGGTATGCAGGTTTCCTCACGATGTTTCCTTCACCGTTAAAGCAAGCGATAATTAACAATGAATATACGCGTAACTTTAGAAAAATCAGAGGTGGTCCGTACCGCAACCAACTAGGCTATCGCTGCTTTTTTTAGGGACATAATTTTACCCCAGATTAAACAAAATTATCACCATGTTTTATTTCATGGGAATCAATCATATGTATTCAACACGGGTATTCAAATGTGCATCGTAATAACAATTATAATTAAAGATCAGCTCAAAATATCCATTGAGATAATAATCGGAATAGAGTGCAAGAACATTTGCGAAGTCATTTAATTAATTAAAACCTCACATTTGCTGATATACGTGTATTAATCCAGTGTGTGTCAAGTAGAAGGAGCTAAGTGCAATCACTAATCAAGATGCAGGTGTCCCCCACCTGCATTCTGACACTCATTTAGTTAAGTGCTCCTAGTTACAACGGATGAGCATAGGAAGTAAGCAAAATTAGTGTTTCAGGGTGAACTTTACTCTGATGACTAATCAGTATTTACACCGGCCTATTATGGTACAGCTGGTCGTTCCGTTATCTGCATTGGTGTTTAATTCGTAAACTTATATTTTAATTTATAGACGTGAATCAGTCACATATAAACCGAGCGTCATTTGTTATTTGTTTGTTCTAGTCTTTAACCTTTCATTATGCACGTACTTTTTTCTGAATATATATTCTGGAAGCTATATTATTAGTTATTACACTCAATATCGCCACGGTAAATACAAGACAATTTTTCAAAAATAAAGTCATATTGACATTTATAAAATCTTTTTAAGACATACATAATTGCCTCGGTGCAGTGGCGCAGTTGTAATTGCGCATGCATTATGACTGCTGTGCTGAGGTCTCGGTTTCGATCCCCGGGTCGGGTACTTTACCCGATTTTTATATTAAGTATTTCTATTTAGAAATACCCAGTATCAGCCCGTAGTCTGGAATTGACCCCGGTATGGCACTAGGCTCGTCCCCTATTAAATTATGGGACTGAAATTCGGCGAAAAGTGGTACCTACTTGTTACACCCCTGCCTACCCCTTCGGGGATTACAGGTGTAAGTGTAGATGTATGTATGTGCATAAATATTTTTTGCGTTTACGGAGGATCGATTAATCAATAATTCTGACAGACACAATATGCATAAAATATTACCTTCCTAGGTGACGCAAAAAGAAATGCGAAGTGTTTAACCAAGTTGTAAATAGGAGCCTATCAACACCGACGATTGTCGAGAGTGCAACCAGTGATCCAAATAACAAATTATTATGATTAAGTAAAACTGTAAACGTAGGGATTGAAATATTTAAAAATAAATTCATTTGAAGTTCTTATGTATGATACTGAATGAAAAGACATTTAAAATATCACGCCCATAAACCCATCCTACGCGTTTCATAAAGGTGGACATTACAGATATTATAAGTACCAATATACTAAAAAGAAGTATTTAGATATTCAATTATTATTTTTATTGCTAAAGTAAATTGTATTGTAATAGGGTAGTTTCCTGTGTTTAATTTTATACATGATTCGATATGCAAGCGAATATAATACGCAAAATAAACCCTTTTGCGAAACCAGAATCAAAATTGCTTGAAAATTTAGGTCACAATATTTATTTCAAATATTGGTATGAGCAAAAACGGTTGCGTAGTTGGCACATATCACTATCTCCCTCGCACAACGGCACAGTAATGGCCATTCTGAGAACCGTGACGTCACGAGACATATCATGCATCCTTTTACTCTCATTCGACAATTACCCCTTCCAGCAGATATGAATGGCATTTAATTTACTTATTATTTTTCGGATTTATAAAATTCTTTCGATAATAAGTTTTAGGTTATGTAACTTGTTGATTAAATTAATAAAATAAAGCGTGTCACTACCCTATTGCCCACAATTATTAAGTTACGCCGCAACGCAACGCGCTAAAGCTTGTTTTGTAGTTTCATGAGTGAGAATTATTGAATTTACAATTATTAACCCTTGATAATAATCTACTCTAATGATTTCAATAAAATAAATACACTAAATTGGTAATTCCAGTGTAAACTGTAAATAAGCACCTACAGGTTTATGCGTCGCAGAAATGTATCCAACATGGATAATTACTTGTAAAATGGTGGATTGATGATGAGTTCTAATCAGAAACTGCTCAGCAGTACATTTAAAAAGTTCTATTAGTACAAAGTAAATTTTTCAAGTAACATATTTTATGATAGTTGGCCCCGTTATATTGTTCACCCCAAGGACATACAACTGAGCTGAGGCTATCCTCAGGACCTTTAAAAGTTATGTTAAGCAAATCGATATCTTCTAACGAGTAAGATTAGCACAAGATCCTCAAAATGTAACGTTAAAATTAAATTATTTCAAAATAAAAGGCAAAATAATTTTTGGGTGATTTTAATAGCTACAAGAGACTTATATTAGAAATTTATTAATTAAATAAAAGAAGAATATTCGCTTATCGATTTAGCGATAACAATATATGTATTTGATTACGATGTTGTTTTAGGCAATTAACGCAGTAAAATGTCGATTAAAATTCAAAAGAGAGCTAAAACAAAACGACAGGTGTTAATTCTTTAGCAACTACCGATAAACAAGTCGTAAGGGTGGGTGACAAAACCGATAATTTTAATGAAATACATTTTTCCCGCCGTGTTCAACGACCCTTAACTGTTGTTAGTATAGATCAGGGGTGGCCAAGCTCCTTGATAATCGAGCCATTTTTCTAAAGTTATAATTTTTTCGCGAGCCGCAATTAAATACGTATAAAAAGAACATTTAATTTTTTTTTCTTATTTTTCATACCTTTTGGTATGATTTTATTTTCACTGTTATTGAAAACATATGTCGGAGCGTCATGAATACGGACACTGAATTGAACTCGCAAATAGCTTTAATTATTGTAAAATGTGGGCACCGGCACAACGAAAATCACTATACAAAAGAGCACCTCGCCATTTGACAAGCAATTGTAAAGTAGTCGTTGAACAGTTAGTAGCTTTAGAGGTCGTAATGCCGGATTACGATTTGGAAGACGGTGTCTACCTAGTTTAAAGTAACTCTTATTGTTCAAAGAAGTTGCGTGGGCTGTATAGTGTGCTCAATCCTGGATAAGGTCGCAATGTGGTTTAGTGCGTAGAGAGATAGTCAAAAGGAAGTTCTTATCCGGGCTATTAATTGACGTAGGCCAGGGAGTGAGCCAAAGGGATACAGTTGTCCGGGTTACGACCAAAGAGTACGCTCTGGGTTGTAGATTGAAGGGGCGCTTTGATCCGGCGCTGCACTGCCTTGGTTGCGTCGTAGTTTCAAGTAGTTGTGGGTATTGCCAGGATTGGGAACATCATCAGTGGTTTGAGAAAGTGATCGATGTACCAACATTAATTGTAATTCAAAGTGCTGTGTTTAAGAGCAACCATGAGGGTTTCTTGCCAGCTCTTCCCCATGGATGACTGCATTCCGAACTGGTGGTACCTTTATTAAACTCTGAAGTGTTAATCACGTGTTTTACTTCCGAACTATCAAACGGTGAGCATCCTGACAATATCTGGAGATCGGAGAGGGATGTGTCAGCCCTCTCATGACCTCAGCCCGTGGACATTACTGACGACACATATAAATAAAAGTACAAAACATGTGTATTGAATTTCAAATATAAAAAATTACAACGTTGCACTTAGTCTTTCATATTTGTTGTCAGTAATTTAAAAGACATTTTGTAACACGTATGGAAAGATAATATTTTTTTAAAATAATAAGCACAAAAATGAAAATGGAACTCGGGTACATTTATCGAGAGCCACAAATAATACTTCAAAGGACCGCATGTGGCTCGCGAGCCGCTGGTTGGTCCCCCCTGGTATAGATAATTGTAGAATGTATTTTTATAAATATAATTAAAATGTATTACGATTGCATAACTATTTCTAGAAAATGGATAATAATTGTGTGCGGTACAAAAACGGAATATAAAGATGTATATTGCAAGTCGCAATTGGAAGTATTTTATGATCTGTGTTCATTATAAAACAAACAAGGAGATCGTAAATAGTAATTGTTCCGAGATAGAGAGTGTCTATAAATAGCGTAATAATCACGTTTCATGTCGAACAAAGCGAAAATTCAATTAACATGTGGTTTATCCTTAAATAGTTTGTATATAGATGAAATGGTAAGTGGGTATAAATTTTATAGGACTGTGAATGCTTTGATATTTTTTTTAAATACTCCCAACATTCACACATATTATTCTGACCTCACAATAGGTAAAACCTGTATCCTGGGTACCAAGAACTACGAGGGACTACGGTCCCATAGCACCCAGACCCAAAATAAATATCTGATGGTTACACAAACATTTGTCTCGGTGCGGGAATCGAACCCACGGCCTCTCGTTCCACAGCCGGCTACTCGCCCGCTAGTTTTTGACAATAGTAAAGCGGTTCTGTATATAGTTTTCTGTACAGCATAAATGGGCAGGGTCGACCGGGTTATTACCACTGTCATACAGAAACGTGAATTAATATTTTGCTGTTCCGCACGAATAATCCTGAAGATCCAATTTTCCCTCTTCTTCTAATCCATTCCTTTCCAAGGCCGCCTTATACCTATGGTTCTTCTGGTATAGTTGAGTGTTAATGGGCGTTACCATAATGTAACCCATTAGTTGTTACCGTCATGTTAGTAAAGATAGTAATGGTACTTTGATACGTGCGGCTATGCCTCTCCCAGAGAAGACGTAGGAGGCGCCGGGTGGACGAGAGCAGAGCAGAGCAGTAGTCGGAGGAGATCTCTCGCTGCCAGCCGTGGTGTCCATGGTCGCCAGCCGGAGGTCCTGGCGTGTGGTGGCCCACTTCTGCGAGAGCGTCACTCGCAGAAGGAGAGTGCTGAGAGGGATCGGGAACGATATGATCCCTCCCGCTGCCAGAGAAGACGTAGGAGGCGCCGGGTGGACGACTGACCGGAATGGGGGCGTTTGTAGAATTCCACCACGATAACCTCTGCCTGTCGTACGAGGCGAGTAATTGGGGCCATCGGGGGTGGCAGGCGCGCAGCGCGGGGCTGTCAGCTCGTATCATACACTTCCTATTTTGGAGTATCGTGCGACCCCGAGATGGACGGCAGCACGGGTGGTAAGGCCTCGTTCGCTGTCGTTGTTCGGTGCGCGGGGGCTTTTTGGCCCCCCATGGAGATGGGCTGCTAGGCGGCACCGCGCATGGTCGGTTCTGGCATCAATTCTAGCACTCCTTGGAATACTCCGGGATCGCTCCGTAAGCGCCGAAGAAAGCCACCGCGGGGTCTTAGCTGGCTATGCCTCTCATTAGTAGAAGAGGCCAGTGTCCAGCAGTGAGACATTGTTTAATACAGGGCTAGTATTACATAAGCGCAGTTATTAATATTATTCTGCAATGAAAAAAACTCAACCAACAATTTTGCTCATTAGAGACTATCCCGCCCACACACCCGCCATTGTAACTCCTGTTTAGCCAGGATCAACAATGGCACGCATTTTCTCGACACCGAGTAATGAAACTCGGCGAGTCTCTGGGAATGCTTTATAACTGTCTTTTGTCCCGCAACGAAATTAATCAAATAGAAATGTAGGGAGGAGTTGGAAATATAAATTGTCCGCTTCCCTCCATAGCAAAGCGGGAGACAAATACTGAACTAAAAAGGTATTAACCTCCAATAAAGGACATTTACGTCTGGAGAAGCCAGACGTAAAGCACCACGGAAGTTACTTAACGGGTCCTATCATGCGAGCTGTTACGCTTGATTCCAATAATGGGTATGGCAAAAACGCCGGAAAGCACGGAAATTCCTCCTAGTCTCCACAAGGTCCATATAGTATACAACTCCAGATGTTATCTGCATACTGTCAAGCATAATGTTGCGCTCATTTTGCCAGAGACTCCACTCCCAAAGAACATGATGCGCGGACTGTTCGTACTCACAGTTTTGTGTAGCACATGGCCACGCAGGCGAATCAACCAACCTAAATGAGAATAGTTTGCTCTTAAAGTTGCCATGACCGGTGAAATTGTGAAACACAGTGATCAATTTCTAGCCAAGTTTTTGTTAGACGATCGCGAACCAAAGGAAAATACTGATATAAATGCCGTTCTTTAATTGAATTATCCCATCGACATTGCCACTCGTTTAGCAGTTCGTTGCATATTTCAGAACGCTGTTTAAAAAGTCTACCGATTCTCGAAAGTTCACGCGATGTAAGAAAGTTTTTGTCCATATCCTCTCTCGTGGAGTAATACATAGCGGCGCGACGCTGTGCCTCCAGATCAACTGGAAGTACACCCGCAAGGACAGGTAAAGCTTCAGTAACAACGGTTCTATACGCGTTACACATGAATATCAACGCCAAACGTTGACTCTGGAGCAATTTTCTTCGCACAGCACCGATAGTAGCCCTATCAGCCGATACAGGTGATCCATAACAAATACTGCTCAAGTAAGTAGCTCCATAGATGACTTTTAATGTGTTAAAAGATAATCCCCACGTTGAAGTGGATATCCTTGTCAAGGCATAGAAATTGCGTTTCGACTATTCCCCGACGGATTTTATATGCTCTAAGAACGAAAAGATTCTCTCCAAAACTAGCCCTAGGTAACAGACCGATTCTTTGCGTTGTATATAAATATTATTGATTTTAATTCGCGGCGGTGTTTTAAGAATGCCCTTTAAAAGTAGTTGGTAAGTTTTATGAGGTGCGAACGTCAGACGATTTCTTTCACCCCAATCAAAAATTAACTTTACAATTTTGCTAAGTCTGATTTTCAGCATTCTGACCGCTTCGAAAATAATTAAAAAGTTATAGATAAAAGAAGCTATACGCTAAACGCATAGCATAGACCCACGAAGATAAATCTTTTTAGAATTAAAATTAGAGCCTATCGCTAGCATAATTTAAACTACCGTTCCATCAAGCTGTGGAACAGTTTGCCACCTACCGTGTTCCCTCTTCTGTATGATCCTGGGTCCTTTAGGCGTAGTCTGAAGAAGCTAAACAGCAGGCATGTTTGTGCTGAGTAGCGATGGATAGACTGTCTCTCGCTACTTGATACTCTATCTGGACGGCACTGCGCTTATCATCAGGTGCAGTGTAGTCACTTTGCCGTGCCAGAATAACAAATAACTTTTATGAGAAGTGCACAATTATTAATAAAGAAAGTTGAAGCGCAAACATAAATAAATAGTGATAACCGAAGCGCGTGGGCTATGTGTGTGGGCCTATGGCGCTCTGCACTCGCCAGCAACGCCCTCGTCGCCCTCTGGCACGCTATCCCTTCGACCGATCCCAAAGATTTAACAATTGTCTGAGCACTGTTGTCTACGAGACTAATGGACCTAACAATGATCTTACACGTACAGATCCGCGAAATGATTGACGTAGTTCGTAGATTAATATTGTAAGTGAATTTGGGTGGATTATTGTTAATATATTATTATACTAGCTGTTGCTCGCGGCTCCACCTGCGTGGAGGTTATATTCGGGAGCAGAAGTATACAATCCACGGAGTTGTCTTCTGCATTGAGGCACTTGTAGCGATTGTCCAGCCTCTCAGGTGTTGTGCCTGAATCTTAAGATTGTATGCAGAATACCCCATAAGGTTAACCTCACTTTGCCTCTTTTAGGGATAATTTTTTAAAAACGTTGAAACACTTATTTCTATATTTCCTAACAGATCCCTAAGTTGAGAAATTATGGATTTCCCATAAAAAAAAATAATTCCTATTTGACCCCTTTCAAGGTTGTTTTTTGAGAAAAAAGATAGCCTATGTCCTTCTCCAGGATAAAATTAATTCCCTTACCAAATTTCATTACAATTCGTTCAGCCGTTTAGTCGTGAAGAGGTAACAAACAAACAAACAGAGTTACTTTCGCATTTATAGTATTAGTATGGATTACACATACATGCTGCATGCATAACTGCCAGTACAAAAGGAAAAAACAAAAAAATATATAAAGAAGGCAATTTTAGATTTTAAAGCATAAAAATAACAGAAAAAAAGAAAGAACGAAGTAGAACCACCGGCAGAAGATAGGGTTTTTTGTTGAGCTGGAATAAATATAAAACATAAACAAATTCAAGCATAACTAAAAGACTAGCTCACAATATAACAAATAAAACAAATGTGTAAATAAATAAAGAAGACGAGGGCCCCGGTTCATATCAGGGGAGTAGTGGCTTTAAAAAATCAATGATCCTAAATCTTTAACACAATTTATTTCATAAAATTTCAATATCTGCTATTTCAAACGCGATAATCATCTGCGTAAATTGAATAAATAATATTTTATTTTAGCTTCGGGCTATAAGCACAGGATAGTCGTAATTTTGTGCACAAGCGCAGAACTCCGCTCTCATCGATAAGATAATCCTAACTACCGGGTAGTGAGCTCATTAATTTATTTTATTTATAATGCTCGATGTTTGATACATAAGAAGCTAAACAGCAGGCCGGCATGATGGTGTTGAGTAGCGAAGGATAGACTATCTCTCGCTACTTGATACTTTATCTGGATGGCACTGCGCTTACCATCAGGTGCAGTGTAGTCACTTTGCCGTGCCAGAATAAAAAAAAACATGCTCACAATATTAACAATGTATTTTTGTGTCGATATGTAAGTAGTAATTACTAGTATAGTCTTTAAGTTCATTTCAACGTCAGAGGTCACTTCCTTATAAATATTGTGTAATTGAACAGTTATAAATTTCGAGAAAATTATTATTTAGTTATTTATTTCGGTTATGTATTAAATGATTATTATAGTAACTAATTAAACACACTTCCTTTCTATAACATATAAATTTGTATGGATTACATATTATACCCCTGTCTTCATATATTAATACAATAAAGCTGAATATATATGTTGGTTTGAATACGCAAATCTCTAGAACTAGCGAACATATTTAAATAACTGTTTTTGTATTACATAGAATATTTATAGAAGAAAGTTATAGGCTATCTTAAATCACGTTATAACCCACAGGACCAGAGTAAATGGCCGTCACCGGGGAAAAGCCGCAGTCGAAGCCCAAAAGTTAGTATTATATGTAATTGGTTATGCTAAATACTTACAAGTAGTGTTTCCGAATGTTATCGAAATTTGTTATTGACTAGAATATTTACAGCCAAATCGTCCATTTTAAGTTGAATATGTGGCTTCGTTTTCTTAATAATACTTGCCCTGTATTAAACATTGTCCCACTGCTGGGCACGGGCCTCCACCACTAATGAGAGGGGTTAGGCCTTATTCCACCACGCGGGCCTAATGCGGGTTGGTAGACTTCACACACCTTCGTTTCCCTTATTTATAAAAAAATCTTAAATATGTGTTTAAAGTTTACACAAATCAGTGACCATTACCAATTAATAAGGGTATGTAATAATGATCAAAAAGTTGTGCCGAAATAAGAAAAATACTTTTCTATTGCGGAACATTTTACAAACGATATAGAAAGATACGCTTCATCTATAAATTCTCGATGGCGACTTTCATTTACGTTAGAGCACTGGTAAGTACGAGGGTAAGCCTATCTATAGTGAAAGTATCGTATCGCGTCCAGGAGGGTTACTCTTGACACTCGATTCCAATTTAAAATTGGGATTAAGTTCAAAAACTGTACATTGTCGCTCTTGAACGCAACACCAGCGTACGATTTAACTGAATAATTATTTTTTGGAACTAAACTAACGAACTAGCGATCGTAAATACTCTATTTCATTTAGTTGAGTGAGTTAGTTCCAATATCTTCTAGATTTGAATTAAAACTGTTTCGAGTTCGAGATTGGAATTGATTTCAAGAGTAGGCCTGTATCGGGTGTGGGGCCGTCACGACTCACGCAGCGACTTCACCGACGCAGCATCGCGCTATTTATTTTACATCCGAGACGTATTACCTACAGTTATGTGCAGTTATTCAATCTAGGGACTGCGTTCGCTGGACGAACTGTAATCCCTTGTTGTTTAAATGATGAGGTAACAAAGTTTTATTGTTATATGATACCGAAATAGGACACAAGTTGGATTTGTTAATCTTCAATTCGATGCGTACGTTGTTCTTAAGTGTATCTTTTCGCACTATGATCCATTTTTATTCGATAGGTTTATTATCTCAAAATTGGTCTGAATAAAATAAAATTTAACGTTACTAACGAAGTGGAATAGGTAATACAATTCTTCGACATTTCGGAACTGATTTTGCGACTATAAAGATTTTTTTTTCAAAAGTTTTTAATAAATAAATTTTTGCCAAACTGCAGGAAAGGATAGTTTCCATATTATATATTTATTATAATATATATTCTTGAATGTGTGGCCTTCGAACAATTTTATTGTTCTTAAAATTGTACTGTTTTAATTAAAAAATCTTCAATGTTCTGGTCACACAGATAAATTAAAGCAAAGTACTGATCCCGGTAACTATTTCAAAATTGTATTAATTAAATTATTATCATTATACTACGTAATAGAGTGTATGTGTCCGGTTGGATTTGAATGTAGGTAATGCTTTTTTTGCGCCTGGATAAGCAGACGAGTCAGACCGGCCACCTGATGGTAAGTAGTCACCGCCGCCCATAGACTTCTGCAATGCCAGTGCACAGCAAAGCCGTTGCCTACCGTTGTAATAATGTAATGCCGTTGTAATAGGTAATGTGCTTAATATAAAATAAAATATGTAATGTTTTGTATACATTCCGTAAAAGTTTAAAAAGATTACTGCGTAATTGAGGAATAATATGCTCTTTACGAAGCGTACATTCCGTAATTTGGGCGTTAAAAATGTGGACCAATAATTTGTATCCAAATCTACGCATATCAAACAGCTAACTTAACTGTCGTTTTTTTATCGTGGCACCGCAAATTGACCACACTGCGCCTGATGGTAGGCTCAATGACTTCCATTTAGAGTATCGAGTAGCGAGAGACAATCTATTTCTCGCTATTTAACACAATCGTGCCAAAAATCATGTCCTTCTTGAATACGTATTCCGCAGTACGTGCCTGACCCGGGATGTATCACTGAGAGTTATAAGGAGTGCACCCACGCGCCGTGCGTGCTGTGGTTGTGAACCGAATACCGGATACTTTATTTATAGGTTGCACTCGCTGCAGAATTCACAAAATATCAACAAGATGTTTAAATCCTAGCAATATTCACCTGTCAGTGGTATTAATTAAGCCCACCTTTTTTGATCACATTTTGTTTGATCGTTAGATTTATGATTGTATTTATAGCACTTTATTTTTAACCGACTTCAAAAAAGCAGGAGGTTAACAATTCGTCGGAATGTTTTTTTTATGTATGTTACCCGATTACTCGAAGACGCCTGGACCGATTCGAGAAATTCTCTTTTTGTTTAAAAGGGTATACTTCCCAGGTGGTCCCATTGGCACCAAATCAGGATCTGATGTTGGGATCTCAGAAAAATCAAGGGAAACCCTCAAATTTTATAGTGACGCATACTTTGTTTTTATTTATTACCGTTAAATAGTTTTAAGTAATAACTTTATTATTAGCAGCGATAGCCTAAATGGTTGCGGTATGGACTGTGAAGACGAAAGTCGTATGTTCAAAACCCAAGTGGCACACACCTCTGACTTATCTAAAAGTTACGTGTGTATTTAATGTTAATTATCGCTTGCTTTAACGGTAAAGGTAAACATCGTGAGGAAACCTGCATACCTGAGAATTTCGAAGGTAATGTGAAGTCTGCCAATCCGCATTAGGCCAGCGTGGTGGACTAATGCCTAACCCCTCTCATTAGTAGAGGAGGCCCGTGCCCAGCAGTGGGACAATGTTTAATACAGGGCTTGTTAATAACTTTAAGTAGTATGCGAGTTGTGTTTACCTGTAAGTTGGAGTTTATTTTCAGACTATAACGCTAAAGCAATTGCTATTTTTAACCGACTTCAAAAAAAGGAGGAGGTTCTCAATTCGACTGTATGTTGCTTTTTTTTTTTTTTTTTTTTTATGTTTGTTACCTCGTTTCTCTGTACTGTGTGAACCGATTTCGACCATTCTTTCTTTGATTGAAAGCTGGTGCTTGTCATTTGGTCCCATAAAAATATGGTGAAGATCTGATGAATATCTTCGGAGCTGGAGAGGGTAACTCCTTAAAATTAAGTAGTATTCCAGTGGTTCTTTTTGCATTACGTTCATTATAAAAGTTAAGTTTCAGTGAGAGAGGGTAAAAGGGGTGGGGGTGAGGGAGGGGGGTGATAAAATTAAAATACACGTAAATTCTAATATCTTCAGCAGCTTTTAACCGATTTTATATAATTTACCACTAAAAAGCAAAAAATAAATTATTACTTTTTAAATAAAAATTAAACCGCCTTCAAAAAAACCCAGACACAACTAAAAAGCAAAAAATAATTGGTTACATTTAAATCAATTAGTTATATGCAATTTAAATCAATTATTTGGAGTCGGTGCCAGCCAAAACATGGAAAAAACAGAATAATCAGGCATACAAAAAAATATAAAATAGATCCAGACTTGGTTTTTATAAATCTAAAAGTAAAGAAAACAACACCGGCACCGACTCCAAAAATAATTGATTTAAATTGCATATAACTAATTGATTTAAATGTAACCAATTATTTTTTGCTTTTTAGTTGTGTCTGGGTTTTTTTGAAGGCGGTTTAATTTTTATTTAAAAAGTAATAATTTATACATACTTGTACTAATGTGAAAACCGCTGGTGAACCGAATTAAATAAATAAATTATACACACTGATATGTAATTTTCATTATGAAGGTCCAGTAATCGAAGGAGTTTATATACCTATGTTTTGTCACGAACTGACAGAATATAAAGCCTATAAAAAAGGAGGAGGTTCTCAATTCGTCGGTTTTTTTATGTATATTCCCTTATTACCCACATGGTCCAAGCATTGGCACCAAGTCAGGATCTGGTGATATGATCCCAGAAAAATTGAGGGCCATCCTCAAATTTTCTAGGGACCCATAATGTGTTTTATACATTTTCTAAAACTATTCAAGTATTTGCGTTAGTTAAGAGTTAGTGGATAATTCTTCAAATATTATAGACTCGTATAGACCGCTACTTAAGTTTCTTTGAGTTATTTAGGAGAGCATGTAGTGATGCGCGGCTGTGGCAAGTAGGCGACCACTGAGTATGTGCGAACCAAAACACAGCGCTGATTTTCAGTCGTCTTTTCAATGACATAATATTATCAATATCCATAAAAAGCTGTCAGTTTCTTCGCATATTTACAAAAGAAAGACAAGCAAAAAAGCCTTTTGAATTTGAATACTTTATTAAGTTACTATTTATTTTAATATACTAGTACTACAAAACTCGTAAACAAATACATTTAAGCTATTTGCTAGATTTATAAAATTGGCATCATGGATTATCTGCATGCTGCTTCATGTATTCAACCTACCTCCAATCAGTGCCAGAATGTTGTTAAAGTAATTGTTTGTTTGCTGTTAGCTACAGTCAAGTATAAATAAGTATACATCTACAATTATAATTTGAGAAAACCCGATTGTTAGACCATAATCATATTTTCCGTGGCGTCGCCGTCGAGCATCTAGGTACTAGGCACTGCGGCCAGTCACTGCCTGTGTCTGGAGCAGGGCCGTTTTCTATCTCTGTGGAAAATTGAGAAATTGGTCCTGCTCAATATGGAGAGGCGACCCGCAGAGTTGCTATCGGCCTACTGGCCCAACGTTTTGCTCAACGAGGTCTGCTAACTCTTCAAGCGTATCCTTCACGCTGGCCTCGTTGAGCCACTAAACAGGGCTTCACGGTCGCCCTTTGTTCCCAGCCGGCTGAAAATAAAGTATTAGGGATTGATTCCGGACAACTATGTGATTTCCGTGCCCATTTCGAGGAGTTGTCATCGCAATTGGTGCGGGCGGCAGGCCCGCTCGGAAGCCTGCTGCAGAAACTGGTGAGATCTATATAACCCTTGCCGAAGTTTATGCGCCGGTGTCATGCGGTCCTAAGGGCTGTCTTGTATGTTGAATGGCATAACTGGCTGGAGAGCCCGAGTGCGGGCTTTAGTACCGCCACGGCAGTGCGTCTTGTTTTAAAGAGATGGCTAGACAGGCGCCACGGTGCGCTTACACTCCGGCAGGCTCGGTTACTGACGGACCACATGTGTTTCGGTTTGTTCCTATGTCGGATCGGTAAAGAGGAGTCTACCGTGCGCCACCATTGTGGCAATTTCCGCGAGGACACAGCTCAACACACGTTAGAGGAGTGCCCAGCCTGTGACGAAGAGCGCAGCGCTTTCAGATCAGTCGTCCGAGAAGACCTCTCACTACCAGCCGTGGTGTTATCCATGGTCGCCAGCCGGAGGTCCTGGCGTGCGGTGGCCTACTTCTGTAAGAACGTCATCTCGCAGAAGGAGAATGCCGAGAGGGCTCGGAAATAATTTTATACGGGCGTCGTACGATACACTGAAATGTATGTTGATACCGATCGATATTTTTTTTAAATATTTAGCGTAACAGTATAATCTAGATAGTATAAGTAATCTATTAACACGTAAAGGGAAATTTTTTATCCCTTTTAAAGCATATTGGACGCAATGAGACTGAAATTTGGCATAGTTAAAGCTTATATGGAGAAGAGTTGCAGAAAGCTAAAATGTATGTATAATATGGGTTCCAAATACATTAATTAAATTAAAATAAAACATTCATTGTTTACATTCAGACTGACAATGTGAAATACATAACACACGCTAATCACAAATTATGTGTATGATTATGTAACATGAAAGCGTGCTCTAAGCTGAGAGAATATAGTTCAAAAATGCAGTAACTATAGTATGTATATTGAAAAAAGAACTTCATTAACTTTTAAATTTAAGTTTTTCTTAGTGGGCGATCTCTTATTATATTTATAGCGTGAGTTTCCCTTTCGAAAATGTACCTACGCCCGTCGCATCGCCACTGCAAACTAGGCTTATGAAGTTTTTCGATATTCGAATTGTTGTTGATCACAAACGTCAAAAAAGTAAACGGTACCCAATGGTTTTGCTCTTATAAAATGTTAAGTAGTGACATAGCTAAGTACGGCCCGGCGGCACGTTCTAAACAGTACCTAGCTACAACAAAAATAAATAAAGAGAAATGATTGACATAGTTCGGGACAGCTTCAATACAGTTATACAATGGATAAGGAGTCTGATTTTATGCTTGCACAAAAGAGCGGTTAGTGAGGTATTATCATCGAATAGTATTCAGTGTAACTGGATGGCTTTAGACTTTTGCTCTGAGCGTCTCACGCGCTATTACCTACGTGGGCTCCGGTCGTGATCGCGCTTTGCATCTTTCAAGAATGTCGGCTAAATGTGTACACTAGTCATAGTGACTTTGCATATTGTATCCCAATAAACAGTTTAGTCACACTGCCAAATTATATGACATTAAATATATTGCAGGCCGGCATGATTGTGTTGAGTAGCGAGGGATAGACTGTCTCTTGCTACTTGATACTCTATCTGGACGGCACTGCGCTTACCATCAAGTGCAGTGGGGTCACTTTGCCGCGCCAGAATAAAAAAAAAACAAAAAACAGTCATATGGTAGTGTTTTCTGCTTAACGTGAATATATTCGTGCATTATTCTTCTAATTAGTCATATCATATTTTGTCATTTTATAGCGTCCTGAAGGCGTCTTTCTTTCTCTTTCTCATAGGCAGTACAGGGCACAGCAAAGCGGCTGCTTACCGTTCTAAGGGTGTTTTAAGTTATAAAGTATTATAAAGCTGGATTAATATTTTTGGTAGAGCAGCTTCAAATCCTTGAATGTTCTACATACATACATACATTTCTATTTGATTAATTTCGTTGCGGGATAAAAGACAGTTATTAAGCATTCCCAGAGACTCGCCGAGTTTCATTACTCGGTGTCGAAAAAATGCGTGCCATTGTTGATCCTGGCTAAACATGAGTTACAATGGTTACAGTTGAAAGTCTTATTGGATTATATTTTAACGGCTTTGATTTGTTAGTAATTATAACTTGCATCACTGTACGGTATGTTCCACTGTGAGTCAGTTAAGTGAAATGTATCGGTGTTTATGACGCTAACGGCGAGCTAACCGCGTTCTTGCTAGGATTCCCACGTTAAGATTTTGCGCTGTTTTCCGAAGCTCGTCATTGTTTCTAACGGTCGTGGTAATATATTTTAATCAAAATAACAAGCGACATGATTAAGCGAGAAGTATTTACACAAACCTATACTTATGCCTGATTGCCTCGTAGCGCAGTTGTTATTGCGTACGCGGTACAACTGCTGTGCTGAGGTCTCGGGTTCGATCCCGAGTCGGGTAAAGTGGGATTGAGGTTTTCAATTACGAAATGCTCAGTATTAACCCGGAGTCTGGATTTGTACCCGTTATGTCTATAGGCTCGCCCCCTATCACATCATGAGACGGTAATAAGCTCGGCATATGTGCCTACCCCTCCAGGATTTACAGGCGTGAGTATATATGTATATGCATATACTTAATCCTATCATGTCACAATTATAAACGTCACTGTAAGCATATACACGAATATGCTTACAGTGACGAAGCATTTTAATCTACAAGATTAATGACTTGTATACGTAACATAAGCGTAACATAAACATAGCCCTCGTGCTCGTGAGTTGCCGGCTGGCAAACGAGAGGCAGTGGGTTCGATTCTCGCAAGGAGTGAAATGGTTGTGTGATCTAAAAATTATTTTTCGGTCGGTGTTGTGAGACCGAAACCTCTCGTAATTACTGATACCTACGACACAAGACTCGTATTTTAGTGTGGGATTGGAATTATAATATATGACTGTTGGGTGTTTATAATACATATATCAAACAAAACAAGAACGTTAATAGTTTAACCAGAGACATAAATGTAGGTATTTCCAAAAAAAATGAGTTTTTAACGGTTTATTGAACCGACACGTCTGTTTTTGCCCACTACAGTTAATGAATTAAATATAATATGGCGAAATCTTTGACAATATAATACGAATGCATCATTTTATTCCGTTTTTGACCTCCATACTGCTAGTATGTATACTAACGTGTACAGAGTTGTCTAGCGCCAGATTTGTGAATAGTGGCAGAGCGAGGCGAGTGCACGCTTGACCTGCGTAATTGTGTGCTGAGCCGGGCCTATAATCCCTGACTACTCCCAGAGCCTCTTTACACTATGCGACACCCTTTGTGAATTCCTTAAATCGCTATATGGAATTGTATTTTTTTTAACTGAATTCAAAAGAAGGATGAGGTTCTCAATTCGTCGGAATCTTTTTTTTATGTATGTTCCCCGATTACTCCTTATTCCTTATCGATTCGAGAAATGCTTTTTTTGTTTAAAAGGGTATACTTCCCAGGTGGTCCCATTGGCACCAAGTCAGGATCTGATGATGGTATCTCAGAAAAATCGAGGGCAACCATAAAATTTTATAGGGACGCATAATTTGTTTTTATTTATGAAGTCAATGTACTTTTTAAGAATTATGAAACTTTTTTACTTATTTAGATCACTTGCGCACAATAGTTTTGAGTTTTATTAGAAGGTAAGCATTTATCCTAGACTAAGGCAAGATTATTAGTTAACAGTTTTTGTTATTCCCATCACCTAATTTTACATAATATGCGTTTGTTGTTTTATGTATGTACTCGTTAATATTTTTTGTCGGAGTATCATAAAACTAGAAAAAAACATAATAACTAACAAAGCTAACTAAACTAACTAGTTTTTTTTCTTGATAATAAGGCATTTGTAGTCAAAGAGAAGCGTTGGATAAGTACCGTAGAATGTAAATGTTCTCATTCTCAGATCTTGCCTATTAGTACTAGGGCACAAGCGTGCGGAAGTCTGCGCCGACTAATTGGGCTGTACTGAGACCTCACCGGATTGTTATCATATCGATACTCCTCAATATATGAGATAATTGACATTTTAAAAACTAATTTACCCAGGGAAGGCATTCATAACTTCGTAATACGTGTCTTGATAAAAAGTTCACTACATAATTTTAAGCATCCAGACGAAAATCAATTGTTTAAATAAAATAGGAAACGTAAAAATGATCATATTTTATTTTTATACTAGCCCTGTATTAAACATTGTCCCACTGCTGGGCACGGGCCTCCTCTACTAATGAGAGGGGTTAGGCCTTATTCCACCACGCTGGCCTAATATGCGGGTGGGTTGGCAGACTTCTCATACCTTCGAAAAACTCTCAGATATTGCAGGTTTCCTCACGATGTTTTCCTTCACCTTTAAAGCAAGCGATAATTAACATTTTAATACACACATAACTTTAAAAAAGTCAGAGGTGTATGCCACTTGGGTTTCGAACCTACGACTTTCGTCTTGACAGTCCGTACCGCAACCAACTAGGCTATCGCTGATATTTAAACATTAACAAAACAATTAATATTATGATAGCTAAATCGCATTCAATCAAAATCATCCCAGAAGCTCAACCGTAACACGCAGGTCACTTGCGTTAATTTTTCACAAAGCTAACTCTAGCTATTGTAAGGTGTTCAAATGGGTATTGTTTCGCTCACAATAGGCCCACAATGGCCGCGTATCTATCAAAAGGCCGCAAGTTCTCTGCCTATGTCGACTAGTATCTTGTATCGAGGCACTGGAGCAACTTTATAAGGTACATAGTTATGGACCCTGTCGGGAGAAACTTTTTGAGATTTATATAGAATTTATTTTTACCTACTGTTATTAGGTTTATTAGACTCATTTATTTTCTACATATATGTATCTGAGATTATGTTTTGATTATGCAAGTTTATACAGCATGATTAAGGAATATTATTATCATTTAGATACTCAGGTAAGGTATAGTAGCATTTGTAACATATAAGTATTATTACATTTGGAATAAATATATTTAATAATAACTTTATTAATATGAACTCATACAAAATACAATTTTATCTTAATCTAAGCATCTTAACATAAAATGATTTAAAGTTTTTAAAGATTGGCACTAGCGTCTAAACTAGGCCTAGCCTGTATCTTAGACGCTAGTTCTTCCCGTGACACATGTATAAAATAGATAAAATAACACAATTATTGCAATATATATTAGTATTTTTGACGGTTACGAAGCTAAATTAAAATATAAACTAATGTTAAAATTTTTTATAACATACCTTCATTAAGAATGAATCAAGTAATAAGTTAGACCACACAAACTACGAACTTGTTTCTTTACACTTTACTTGTACATTATTAGGTGCGTATCTTTATAAAAAGGTAATAAATTTTTAAAGTTTTTAGGGGATCTTAAATCGAGGCTTGTTTAATTTGTTGCGGCTTTGATATTTTCTGGTAATTTATTATATATTCTTATTGCCATAGCATAAGTACTAATCGAGGAATGCATATGCATTCTAGAGGCTGGTAAGTTTAGTCTGTGTTTGTGGCGTTATATGACTTTATACTTACAGTGTTACCCGCAAAGATTCTTCTTCATCAAATTCTTGCCAGTGAAGATTATTAAAGCATTGTAAAGTTATATTTAATATTACCTATCGATTACAATCTAAACGGGCTTATCAATATAAAGATACATACTTTCTATGAGCACGATATAATAAGGGCACGCTGCATCTTAAAATGCCATTGGCTTGCAGCTACTATTTCTTTTGAATTCGGTGTTGATCACAATCCAGGTGACTGGCTTGCTGGTTTACGTGTCTGATAATAGTATCTTTGTAACATAGAGCCGGTCAAGTGCAAGTTGATCAGCGTTCTGTAGCAATGAAATCCCTATAACTTTGATTAAAATTTACCTTACTTCGCCCCAGTAAATAATGCAACTGTAATAAATCTCCTTCAATAATTTCACATGTTTATATATTCGTCAATTACTTAAGTTGACGGGATTGAAAAAATATTGTTGGCAACACAGCCTGATGGTAAGCGCAGTGCCGTCGTATCGAGTACACTTGCGTGTGCCACTGTGGCGGGTTTTACAACCTTTACGGCGAATATGAATAACCTACCACCAGCAGAAAACATACTTGATATAATTATTTGTATATTATATTAAATATAATTAAATTACATTTATTAATTAATTTTGTCAATTAATGAAATTACTATTATTAGAATACGTAATTGGCAAACTTAAAAGTATTTGTTGCAATTAAATTAAAAATGTAAAACACGTATAATAGGTACATTATTATGCTGGTGGTAGGATATTCATATCCGCCCGGATAGCGACCACCGTACACAGGGTGAAAAACCCGCCATAGTGGCACACGCAAGTGTGTCGCGTTCCGGGATCAGTCAATGTACATCCGGTTTTTGTCGGGGGTCTTGAGTTGGGGTACGTTGTTCGGCCGTTTTGCGGCCTTCTGAGTACTCTTACACCCTCGACCGCTTCTTCACCTTCTTGCTCATGTGTGAAATAGTGTGAAGAAGAAGGCCGGCATGATTGTGTTGAGTAGGGAGGATGGATCGTCTCTCGCTACTCGATATTCTAATTGGAGCGCACTGCGCTTACCATCAGGTGCAGTGCGGTCACTTTGCCGAGCCAGAATAAAAAATATGTACCTAGTCAGGTCATAAATTCTGTCACATGTTTAATATAAAATAATTGAAACAAGTTTATTCATTATGTAACCATTTATATACCAAAATGAACTTAACAAAACATAGATTCTTATGACACTAAAGTTTAATTTCAATCTGCGCGGCCAGTTGTCTATCGCAGCACGAACGAGGTCCATGTCAATATCGGCGGCTGCCTTAATCAAGGATGTCTTGAGTGACTCCAAATTGGGATGAGGCTTTGAGCACGCCTTTTCCTCCAAGTGTTGCCATATCTTGTAATCTAACGGATTCTAATCTGGACTGGAGGAGGGCCAGTTTTCGTGCCGGATGAAGTCGATTTCACGCGCCGCCAGCCAGTCTTGTGTGCTCTTCGCTCTATGAGCTGGCGCCGAATCTTGTTGGAATACCCAGTGCCTGTTATTGAACATGGTATGAGAAACAGGTTCCACAAGGTTCGCCAGGACTGTATTTTGATACACAACTGCATTCGTTTTTACACCTTTCTCACAAAAATGTACCTCTGTTAAGCCCCAATAAGAAACTCCCAACCATACCATGAGCGAGGATGGAAAATGACCTCGTTGGACACGCGGAATACGGTTGCTCGCTTCTTCACTACTGTGTGCGTACACCTTATCATTTTGTTTGTTGTAGCTCTCTTCTACGGTAAAAATTTTTTCATCTGAAAAAAGAATTTCCCGATATTTTTTTCCCGCGTACCGCTTCAACAAAGCGCGGCATCTCTTCAGTCTCAGGTCCATTAGACGAGCATTCAAACGATGTCCTGTTTTTCTTCGATATGCCCGAAACCCTAAGTCTTCATTTAACACCCTTTTCACCGTGGTTCTGCTTAACCCCATCTGAAGGGCCAACAGTTTCTGCTTACGTTTGGGATTTCTTTGAATTCGCGCCTTCACAGCTTTTATCACTGCTGGAGTCCTAACAGACCGAGGGCGACCACTTCTTGACATGTCATCTACACTAGAGTCTTCATTGTATCGTTTGATGGTACGATAAACGAATCTTTTGGTTATATTCAAATTTTTCAGTATGTCAAAAATTAGAATTGGCGCGTAACCGCAACGATGCAACGCAATTACTGCAACACGGTCTTCTTTAAGCGTCCACTCCATATTTAAAAATGAGTAAAATTCTAAAAAGTATACATTTTTATTTTCATGAACAATTTGAAATTCGAATTCAATAAACTTTTTTGTGGCCAGCATTCTAAAATTAAAGTTTTTACTGTGTGACAATACTTATGACCTGACTGTGTATATACGTATAATGTACGTAGCATTTTATAATCTCATTTAACCTTCTGCGTAAAAATTATATTATACATATGATTTTATTTTTAAGTATGCAATACTAGACATATTTATATATCAATAAACCGCTACATATTATTGTGCATCTAAAAGTTCAAAAAACATCAATCGAGGTCATAACTTTCATTCTTCCACGATATATGCATAGAATTCTAAACACAGACGTGTTTTATTATACCATATTTAAAACTTTATAAAATACAGATTTTAATAGAAATCAACGATTTCCATACATTTGAAATGCAGTTTTCGGATAGATGACATTCATTTCTTACTTAGTCGCCAACCAGTAGGCCTACTCTTGAAATCAGTTCCAATCTCGAACTCGATGCAGTTTCAATTCCAATCTAGAAAATATTGGAACTCTAACTCACTCAACTAAATGAAATAGAATATTTACAAACTAGCGATCGTAAATACTCTATTTCATTTAGTTACTAAAAATTCCGCCGTATTCAGTTGAATCGTGCGCTGGTGTTGCGTTCAAGAGTGCCAATAGTACAGTTTTCGAACCCAATACCGGTTTTAAATTGGAATCGAGTGTCAAGAGTAACCCTCCTGTTTACGTCACCGCATTAAGCCTCAGAGCGGAATGGTTGAATCGATCAATTATTTTTCGCTTGGTATGTGGCAAAAAGACGCAAAGGACACCGCAACGGTTCGGATATTAAAAGCTCGCTCGACGTAGACGGATAAAACGTTCTAGTGGAATGGACGATCCCTTAGCTTTGGTGAATAGTTTGCTACGTCTATCTCTAATAATTTATCATTAAAAATAACATTTAACAGGTATCAAACCATTTTTGTACAATTAAATAAACACACCTAACAGTCACACACATAGTTCTGACCCCACACTAGGTAAAACCTGTATCGTGGGTATCAAGAACTACGAGGGACCACGGTCCCACAACACCCAGACCCGAAACAAGTATCTGCGTGTCACACGTGTTATCTCGGTGCGGGAATCGAACTCACGGCCTTTCGTTTCACAGCCGGCTAATCGCGCGCTGCGCCACGGATGCTGTGAAATGTCAAATGTCTGTAATTATGGCGAAGTATCAGTCTTTTTATTTAAATAAGTATTTAAGTTTAAACACATCGATACCTTCTGGCTCAATTGCTCTTGAGAACATAATATTAACAGCTTCAGTTAATTATATTAATAAGTTGATCTGATTATTACTTTATTAATTTTTAACTCAACCAGCTAATAATGGTGTTTACATTGCGTACTACCATACTTTTGTAGATAATACGAAGCATAGCTAGTGAAAGGCAATTTACAGGTTGTAAAGATAATGGAATTAGCACTAACAACTTTAAAGAGATGGCGTTCACGTGTATAGTATTAAACTAATAGAGTTAGGAAATTGCGTTTCACTTGTCCTCAAAGTAATGTCAGGTTTTAAAGTATTGAGGCGACTAACTGGGGCCATCGGGGGTCGCGGGCGCGTAGCGGAGGGCTATCAGTCCGTATCGATGCACTCCTAAATTCGAAGCATCCTGCGACCCCGAGATGGACGGCAGCACGGGTGGTAAGGCCTCGTTCGCTGTCGTTGTTCGGTGCGCGGGGGCTCCTTAGCCCCCCATGCAGATGGGCTGCTACACGGCACCGCGCAGCGGTGATTCCGGCTGCAATTCTGGCACTCCTTAGAATACCCCGGGATCGCTCCGTAAGCGTCGAAGGCCTCCGCAGGGTTTTAGCTGGTAGTGTCGGGTATAGAGGTTAGGGACTCGGTCCAGCGACTGCCCGGACAGCCATCGTCCCGGCGAGGGTTACTGGGTCGTAAGACCGGCTAGTCCAGAATAACCGTTTTATTCTCAGTCCGCTTCTGCCCGGAGCGGGCGGCAGTAATAAAATGCTTTCCCCGCGACAACAATAAAAGAGGTTTCAAAGTATTATTCAACACAACTACTAGTTCGTGTAAGAACGCGTGATTCCCCGAATTTGTTTGTCTAAACCCGTAGTAATGAGAATTCCCGTGGGTGTTGGGTGGTGGGTGGTGATGGTATCGCAGCGCTGATCGATGCAGGCTCGCCGCACGACGCGCCACCTGAGCCTCGCATCCGCAGCGTCTTGCCTGAAGCGCATTTGCTTTATTGCTACAATAATCGCTATGCTGAACATATCCGTTTACTAGGCACACGTATGTGCATAGGAAATTGTTGGATGATCGTCTAATTCTCTCTAATCCTGCGTAGTGTTCTCATAAGACTATTCCGTATTAGTCTGTAGGGGCAGCACCAATATAAGCTTTTACCTGATAAGATCGAGCTTTTAGATTATAAGTTTATGTTAGTCCTTATATTTGAATTCCGTGACGATTAAGAGATTAAGAATGTCCTGAAACATTAAGATTTGTCGGGGGTATAGAGTTGGGGTACGATGTTTGGCCGTTTTGCGGCCTTCTGAGTATTCTGACACTAGACCCTCGACCGCTACTTCCCTTCTTGCCCATGGCGTAGTGTGAAGAAGGCCGGCATGATTGTGTTGAGTAGTGGGGGATAGATTGTCTCTCACTATTCGATACTCTAATTGGATGGCACTTCGCTTACCATCAGGCAGTGTGATCACTTTGCCGTGCCAGGATAAAAAATATGATTTGATGGTGAATATTGGTAATAAATATCTAATGAAATTCAATTTAGACGTTTCCATAAGATGTACGATTAAATTACCAGGTAAGTGGATAATGGACTGATGTCAGTTCATTATTGTTTAATTATATGCCTATGCATAGCATATAATTATGCATATAATATGCATATGCCTATATCTATATATAGCAATATTTAAATAATAATAACATTCAAAGTACACCAGCAATATTACAAAAGTCTACACTTTTAGTTATAGAAAAAATCAGCTGACAAATTAGTTATAGTAGCAAAAATAAAGTTATAAATTTAATTATAATAGCAGAAAGTCATCAAAATTGCAAGTAAATGCATTAGGTTATAACATTAACGAGGCTGGGTGGGTTTTGCTGGCTCGGTCTGAGCGCCCATTAGTATCGGTCGGAGTCGGCCGACGTTGATCGATGCAGCGCCCTGCAATGCCTCGGATGCCACAATGCGTCGCTTTCGGTGAAGCTATTTCAGCGAAAAGGAAATCATTATACATTTCAAGTAGGTAATTAATGGCTATGTCGACCATATTTAGCAGTGGCTTTCAGGAAAAATATGGTAAGAGAAAATGTAAGTGAAAAATAATGTTATTAAGTCTTAATAAATGTTTTTTAATTCTAAAATATGTAGTTACACACGCACTCACGTCTGCAATCCCCGAACGGGTAGGCAGAGGTGTAACCACATTTCGCCAAGCTTATTACCGTCCCCATAATGTGATAGGGGGCGCGCTTATCGTTATACCGGCAACAATTCCAAATTCCGGACTGATACTGAGTATTTTGTGATTGAAAAACCCAATATCACTTTTACCCGACCAGGGGTCGAACCTGACACCTCAGCACAGGAGTCGCACCGCATATAATTACAAGCGCCACCGCGAGGCAATCTAAGAATATTTATTTATTTATTATCAAACCAAAAACCATTTGAATTCTACTTTTAATTAAATTCGAAAATAATATATAATTTAGTTTACACTCTTCGTATTTCTAATTTTATGTCATTTTATTGAAATTACTTAATAATATAATAAATATAGCCCACGATAACAATATTTAGTTTATTGTATATCAGGCGGCTATCGACCTAAGAAAATTGGGGCCTGTAGGAGTTAGGTGATGTTGTTTGTTACGTTTGTGGTGTGAGGCAGGGCGACGGGGACGCCCACATCGTGCGAACAAAGCCTTCCGTGAAAGCCTTCGGACGTTGATAGATGCGATAAGCTCGGATGCAAGTAAGATGCATACGCTTCTTGCTACAGTTTCTTGTTTAATAAGCCATGCTTTAAAATACGTTTTAATTTAATTATATTTTGTGTCTATTAATTACTATGATAAAACTAGGCGTAAGATTCATTTATAGAAAATTTCATATGCCTTTTTAGACTTCTTGATTTATATTAGATTAAATTTTTTTCTATATAAACTTCTAGTACTACACAAATATTATAAAACCAAGAGATTATTACTTTGTTTGAACGTTCCAGAGTAATCTCTGGAACTATTAGTCAGATATTTTTTTATTTATAAGTCTTTTTAACTTTAGGCCATAACATTATATTAATGATTAGTAATTATCATAATCATTGATTAGGTTTATCGGTATTGTAAAAGACTGTACACAACAAAGCGATTTCCTCCATGAAAATATTTACCGGTGCGAAAATCGGATCCGCACCTGGTATAGAAGTAACCGGCAAAGTTTACAGCAGGCCGGCATGATTGTGTTGAGTAGCGGGGGATAGACTGTCTCTCGCTACTTGATACTCTATCTGGACGGCACTGCGCTTACCATCAGGTGCAGTGTGGTCACTTTGCCGCGCCAGAATAAAAAAAAAAAACCTATGTTATAATCTATGACTTTATCTATCTCCATATGGAATTTCACTAAAATCAGTTCAGTAGTTATAGCGTAAAAAGTAACAAATATATACACAAACTTTAGCATTAGTAATATTAATTCCCTTCAGGAATGATACATATGTAAGTGAAACAAGTATTTGTTTTAGCAAATACTAAATACGAGTTACTATTATTTAAGAAATACTGATTTTCTATAAAACTGTAATCTCATATTTAACTCCAAGTTTATTCAGGGTTTTTTTTAGAAAAAAGTAGCTTAAGCTTTAAGCTTTTTTCTTACGAAATTCATAATATATTTTCGACGGTGTAGCCGTGAAAACGTAACAAAAAGGCAGACAGCTACTTTCGCATTTATAATAATATTAGTATGAGTTTAAGAAGAGGGAGAAGGTTTAAAGGCTATCTAACGTCACGTTACAAGGAGTGGAGCAAATAGCTGTCATGGGACTGACGCCGCGGGTAACAACTAGTTATAGTTATAAACAGGTGAAGTTTGTGAATTTGTTTCAAGGGATAATCGCTGGATATATTAATTCTATACTGAACATTATTTCGCCAATATGATTGTCGACTGTTACAGACTATTTTTCATTGTGATCCAAATTTTCTGTTACAAATCGAATTTTACGCGCATCGAGCTGCAAACGAAAGCTTGTATTATATAAGGAGACAATGACTTATAGGAGCTAGGGTTTGATTCTGACTGTGACTGACACAAATTACTGTCTTCGTGTCATATTATTGATATTTTTTTTTTACTACAGATGTAAATTGTTTTTCTTCGTATGGTGTATAAAGATCGATAATATAAATTTAAGTTTGAAAGTTGCGTGATTTTCAAGCAAGAGTCAAAACATTTATATATGACCTGAAATTATAATGCAAATAAATATTATAAATTTATATTCTACCCAATATCGATAAAAAAATAGCGGTAGTTATGAAGATATTACACGAGTGATATTATATTAATTACAATCATGACCTACGGAGTCATAAATAGAATAATGGTTAATAAAAATATTATTGTGTATCACGTCCACGTAAATTATTAAAGCAAAACGCGCAATGCTTTAGGTCAATACGGGTCAATAAAACAAAAAGTTTATCTCACTATGGCGTGCGACGGCACGAAACTACGGGCTTCGTTGCACGTTGTGGCTCAACTGTAAATGCATTTTCTTATAATTCAGAGGCGTCACGTAGCCGCTCTGTAGTTTAGGTTGTAGCCATGTAACCTCTAGGCGAGACTGCACCTATGTATCTTTACTATTTTATGTATAGGTAAGTTAGTGAAAATGATTTCATTTATACACCGTTTATATACGGCAATGTCGGAGAAATTGAAAGTTTATTTTCCTAAACACAAATAAGTTACTATGACTACATTTGCTTTTTAGGATGTACTTTCTTGCTTGGAGGATTAAGTAATGAATTAATATTCGACATTTAACAAGCCAATTGAAATGTAATACCCCATAGCTGAGAACACTTACCGGCCATTCGACTTTCTAAATTGAATGCCAAGTGGATAGACCATCATTACGATTTCACTTTATAAATTATCGGTTTGTTTTAATTGATACCGAAGTTTATAGTGACGGTGCAGTGGATCATTGACATGATACTGTTCGTATCTTTGCACGTCGCTATATTTGAAGCGGGCAGAGAGTTTCGTGCGAATATTTTATTTGGGCAGTGAGGGGATGTCTCCCTGTGCCTATCCACTGATGGAGGTGGGCGAGGAGTGGGGTAAGTGGGTGCTAAAGGGAGGAAGGCGGGCGTGCGACGTTGATCGATGCACGTCTTGCGCCGGAGGCTGCACCCGACGTAATTCATTAAACGCTGAAACTGCAAGCGGATTTTGAGTATTAAAACGATTTCTCACGGGAGCGTCCAGTTTTATGCATCGGTAAAGTTGTTTACTCAGTTGATAAACTGAATAAGCTTTAACGCAGACTTGGGACATGTTTGATTTGTAATGTATACATCGCAGTTAGTCCGGAGACCTTAATTACAGAACCGCACGGATAGACCGTATGTGTGTTTATTTCGTATTTATATTTAAAAAAATGTATACAGTTTATTTAATATGACTGTTCATATAATAAAATGTTAAGGTTTATATAATTTTTAACTGTGTATAGGTTCATATTATATATACGATATACATATCCTTCCATCTATATCCCTGACGGGGGTGCATGGAACAAGTGCACTAAAATAAATATATCTAAAATAAAAAATCCACTCACCTGGAACTTGCACGTAGGCCATAAGTGCAATGTCCAAGTTCCGCCTGTACTACCTAATAACGTTCAAGGTAGATTTTGGAGCTTATCGAGCTAGTTTTTCTCTTTAAGGGTTTATAGTTGTTTAATATTGTAGCTTCTAAGTGTAAACATAGGACATACGTAAAATGGGTCTGAAAAGTATTAAATGAAATCATTAGTAACTTAGTTGTATAGATCATAGATACTTTAGCAGTCTACATCGAAAAACCTCACCGTGAAACATTTTCACATGAACAGTTTTAAAGTTGGTCGTTTGCTTTGGACGAGAGTAATACCCTGGCAGTGAAGGCAGGTTTCTTACTGCACCTGCATCAATCAACGTCAGCACAGAAGTGCAGGACAGCGAGAGATTATGGACGAAAAACGACTCGACGGATTTTTCAGTGGAACTACTCTTGCGCCTTGAAATATTCAGATTAATGAACTTTTTAGGGATGTTGCCTTAAACATTTCAATCTTAGTGTTTTTTAAATACTTGCCATTTTTAATGTCCTAAAGCAATAAGGGGGTGTTATAAAAGATTTATACGAGACTAGCTGTTGCTCGCGGCTCCGTCCGCGTGGAGGTTATTTTCGGGAGCAGAAGTATACAATCCAAGGAGTTGTCTTCTGCACTGAGGCACTTGTAGCGATTGTCCAGCCTCTCAGGTGTTGTGCCTGAATCTTGAGATTACATCTAAAGAATACCTCATAAGTTTAACCTCACTTTGCCCATTTAGAGATGATATTTACTACCAAAAGCCTAAATATTAATTTCCAGATCCCTAAGTTCAGGAATTATGGATTTCTCATACAAATTTTGAACTCCTATTTGACCTCTTTCAAGTTTGTTTTTTTGAGAAAAAAGATAGCCTATGTCCATCTCCAGGATATAATCTGTCTCCTTGCCAAATTTCATCACAATCGGGTCAGCCGTTTAGACGTCAAAAGGTAACAAACAAACAAATAGAGTTTCTTTCGCATTTATAGTATTGGTATGGATAAATAATAATACTAGCCCTGTATTAAACATTGTCCCACTGCTGGGCACGGGCCTCCTCTACTAATGAGAGGGGTTAGGCCTTGGTCCACCACGCTGGCCTAATGCGGGTTGGTAGACTTCACATACCTTCAAAACTCGTATGAGAATTATCAGGTATGCCAGGTTTCCTCACGATGTTTTCCTTCACCGTTAAAGCAAGCGATAATTAACATTTTAATACACACATAACTTTAGAAAAGTCTGAGGTGTATGCCATTTGGGTTTCGAACTTACGACTTTCGTCTTCACAGTCCGTACCGCAACCAACTAGGCTATCACTGCTCTCTTGGTATGGATAAAGTAGCATAATTATTTACGTTAATTGTGCACTTATGCATTTTAATAAAGTATTTCTACCTATACTTATAAATTACATATGATGAAATATCCTCAATTCAATACACAATTACTGTACTAATATAAAATATAATTTATCTGAATACAAAAGAAAAAAAATCTAGAATCGTGGGTAGAACTACGAGGAACTACGGTCCCACAAACCAGACCCGAAATTTGTCTCGGTGCGGGAATCGAACACACGGCCTCTCGTTTCACAGGCGCTGTGGCGAACTCACCCGCTGCGCCACGGAGGCTGTCTATACTAAATAAGAAAACAAGTCGCCGCGCTGCATATCTGTCGCGAGCATGTGAACCAATGAGAGTTTTCTTGACCAATATTAGTTATAACTATATTTAGAATATCGAAAAGTATTTAGAATTTGTTATAGTTTGCGGAATGGGACAGAGTTGGACAGCTTACACTACATTTATACTGAATTTTAGTCTAAGAACCACATGCAAACACGAAATATAATAAAATAAAAATGCGTTGAGTTACAAAGACCGTCTCAGACAAAAAATACACCCACACGAAAAAAACTTGATGGAAGTAATAAATTAAGAGAGTGGAATCATAGATGTCTATGAGTGGAATCAAACTAGTTTATTCTATTTTAATATTTTCTAGTGTCTCGCAACATAGACATAGAAAAATGCAGTTTTGCAACAGGATTAGTGTTTCAATAATAAAAAAACCCGCTCGATATTATATATCCCTAAGTATGTTATAGTGGATTTATATTCAATCAATATTTTTTTATTTATATTATTTGTAATAGTATCGGAATACAAATTCGAATGAGTTCAATTTGAAAAAGTATAGTTTCATATGTCAAATCAAATCAAATCATTTATTTTGTAAATTAGGCCACTATTGGCACTTTTTACATGTCATAATAATGTTAAGGTCTACTGGTGCTTCGGAAATGCCCACTGGTCTGGGAATATGGTATGTTTTAAAATGTTGTAATAAAATTAATAATATCTATTTAGATATATTTCGGGTGATTGCAATAATTAACTATGTGTGTAGAACTTAATACTGCCAATACAACTGACGTAGTTCAGAATTAGAATATTTAGTTTACTGTTTACATCTGTATATATAAAAGAAGAAACTGACTAACTGACTGATCGATCAACGCACAGCCTAAACGGCTGGGGTTAGAGACTTGAAATTTTGACAGTAGGTACCTTTTATTACGTAGGCATCCACTAAGAAAGGGTTTTTGGAAATACCACCCCTAAGGTGGTAAAATAGGGGATGAAAGTTTGTATGAAAATCCGTCATTTCTGAAGTTAAATTCGTGAAATTTAGGATTTGGCATTTTAGCTAAAAATAAAAAATATATGTTTCAGGATTTTTGGAAATTCCGCCCCTAAGGGGGTAAAATAGGGAATGAAAGTTTGTATGAAAATCCGTCATTTTTAAGTTAAACGCATTAATATTGGTATTTTGTATTGTATTCTTTTTCTCCCAAACATGACCTCCACGCGGGCGGAGCCGCGAGCAACAGCTAGTTAGCAATATAATTTTAGTGCTGTGAAAATCCCCGTTTACAATATCATTTCATAAATTGTTAAACAGTGGTAAATAGTGACGTTTTATGAGATATTATATGATACATGTGAAGTGAATATGGCATATATTGGACGTGATAATACAAAACTTTACAAATAAGTAGGTACGTATGTACCATTGTTATATCAGTACCTACGCACATTGATTGCCTATATATTTTTATAGTTATAGTTTAGCAGAATAGAGGCATGAACATAAAATTTTATTGTAAACACGTGTAAAGTTATGAACCGTGACGTAACAGTAATAATACTAGTCCTGTATAAACCACGAGTGGAGTTACGCATTAGTCCACTATGTGGGCCCCAATGCCGGGTTGGTAGACTTCATACACCTTCGAATTTTATTTAGAATTATTAAGTCATAGATATCCTCACTATATTTCCTTCACCGTTACAGCAAACGACAGTTAACTATTCTTGTATCAATGGTATGCCGGCGCGCAACAAATACTGGCAACACTCGCCGTTCTTACATGCTATTTTTAACTTTAATGTTATGAAAATAAAATTGATTTTGGCTTGTATTTACTCTTTGTAGGTATTAAGTAGTTATTACCTTTTTAATATCCTTTTGATACATAAGTGGCTCATAATGAATACACACATAACTTCGTGTATCGTGGGCTGGTTTCAAACCTGCGACTTTCGTCTCGTCAGTTTGTTCAAATGCCAACAGGGCTTATCGCTGCTAATAAGGATGATTTTTATTACATTCCCATTGATTTATGATGTAATCTTTAAAGAATTGATGAAAAGATTTTCCATCATACTAATGGGTATACTTTGCTTGGATCTCACGAGATTAATTTAGCGGGTGGTGATGGCAAGTGCTGCCAATGTAGACGTCTAGATGGCGTCAGTGAGCACTTCGCCAAGCGGCGCTTTTTAACCGACGACGCTACGTTGCCTAACTTCCTACGATAAACCGCTTTGGTGCACACTAGAAGCCGAATAAAAACGTAGCTGAAGTAATAGTTCGATTTGTTCTGCAGATAGTGTTGCCTTTACGGGTATTTTGTTTGAAAAATATTTGTAGCGATGTATATTTATTTTGAAATAATACATGAGACCTAATAAAATATCTTCTTACTTAGTTTTATATTTTAAACATACAAATAATTAGTCTCGCTTGATTTTAAATTCACTATCATATAACAACAATAAAAAATTTACATATCCAGATAGCTCTGTAGATTCATGGTTTATTTAAACCATAATATATAAAGAAAAGCCGAAATCTGTAATATATTCTTAGGTTCAAACAGGATGTTTCATATTTGATTAGAAAAAATAAACTAACATTACATAGTATCCTAAACATGTCTTAATCACTCGCTTAGGCTGAAAATTGTTGAGTCTTAGGTTCAAATCTCAAAATGGGCAATCACAATTTGAGTATTAGTTTTGGAAATGACACATAAGTAGCCTGCAATTATTATTAATGGGATAGGCCTCACACCACATCATGGATGGATAGATACGTTGCTATCCATTGGTGCAATGATTACGCTCTGACTATCCGTTATATAAGCGTGAGATTACACATACACTCACGCCTATAATCCCCGAAGGGGTAGGCAGAGGTTGTAACCAGTACACTCACTTTTCGCCGAATTTCGGTCCCATGATGTGATAGGGGCGAGCCTATCGCCATATCGGGCACAGATTCCAGACTCCAGGCTAATACTGAGATTTTCTAAATAGAAAAACCCAATATCACTTTACCCGACCAGGAGTCGAACCCGAGACCTCAGCACAGCAGTCGTAACGCATGCGCAATTACAACTGCGCCACCGAGCGTGAGATTATGTATATAAGTAAATACACTCAACAGTCACACACATAGTCTTGACCCCACACCAAATCAAACCTGAATCGTGGGCATCAAGAACTACAAGAACCTACTGTCCCACAACACCCAAACCCGAAAAATATATTTGTGAATCATACAAACATTTGTCTCGGTGCAAGGATCGAACCCGTGGCCTTTGGTTTTATCGTGCGCTAGGCCACGGATGCTATGTATGTATCATTTAAGCATAATAATACCAAACTACTACATTGTGCATGCATAATGAAATATTGAAATTTATTGTCTCAGATAGATATTTTAATGTAGATTGATTTTATATCAAACTAGCTTGTCCCCTGCGTTAATACTTTCTTCTAGAATGAAAAGTCTTTGTCAATTATACGTGTTTCAAGGTATCGTAGGTCATCATCTTCAGGTCACATTGTGGATTAGGGGCTATGAAAGATTCTACCACGGTATTCCATGCCGGTCGTATGAGGCTAACTGTATTGGAATCGTGGCAGCTCAGCGGGGTATGTTCGTAAACACTGAGGATGTACTTATTGTTCAGGGCATCTGACACCTAAGGAGATGGGCTACGAAGGTACCGTGCAAGAGCGGTTCCGACAGCAATCCAGCCTGGGACCGTCCCACATGTGCCGCAGAAGGCCAAGGTGTTTTAGTAGGTACACCGGTGTAGAAAATTGATTTAGCTCAGAGCTGCCAGTTTCACAGATATATGAACTGGGTCGGAAGGCTAGTGAGTCCAGCATAGTTCATTTCATCAAATCAAATCAACGAATATACAATTTAGAACTTTCCACATGTTTTTGTTTGTATTATAAGTAAATAAACTATATAAATTTATCCATATCTTTAGGGGTTGTTTTTTTATCTATGTTTATAAAAATGGTATTCTTTACAAAATTACTATTTTTGACCCTATCGGATTGAGCTAGGAGATGATAAGTCAGTCATTGAAGATATATATGTTATATATGTTAAGATATATTTAATACGTTAGGAGCATTAGGTATGCTTAACTTTCTCTTGGCGTGTCATCATAGTAAAAAAAGGGCCGTCTATGGGCCATTTGCAACGGTTTTCTTGCGACAATGAGTGAAGTGTAATGTAGCATCACGGATTCAATTAAATATAAGTTAGTTTAACGTAACGTTGTGTTGGATAACATTTACAGCTCACAAAGCCTCAATATTTTTATACATGCACTATTAAGATAAAATTTCTCATTTTAACTGAATCTTTGATTTCTACTAATAACTTAGATTTTATATAAAAGTTGACATACCAAACAATAATTAAAGCACACACTTAAAAACGTCCACAAAACAATTATTACTACTAAAATTTAATTTAATTTATATTTAGAGACCGCTCGAAACCATATAGGCTCTACTTTAAAAATCTTGAGGAATCTTTCGGAAACAAAATATTGATTTGAAATTTTGAGAATCTTTATTATTTTCAATCTTGAAATCTAATATCGAGGACGAGATTTTTTTATACAAATTATCGTTTTTTTTTTAATCTTGAGTGACTCCTAATTTTTTTTACCGAGCTGACAGTTCGACAGTGCGCTTAAATTAATGATAACCTAATATATTAAAAAAAAACTGTTTTCTTATATACATATATTATATAGAGGGGAACGATATACACTTTTTTTGTTTGTATTTAGGGCGTATTATCCCAGAGATTACTCTTAAACTATTGAACCGTTTCAAAAAATCTTTTACTAATAGAAAGTTGCACTATCCGGAAGTATTATTACACTATTTAAGTTAGTTACAATTTTCAATATTTATAAATGAAGTCGGAAGAAAAACTGCTACTTGGCTGGTATATCGGCGTGCAATGTACAAACAGTTGATGATACGTGAAAATAATGGAGTACACATTAGTCATCAGTAGATCTTAATTAAAGTTACTGGCACAACATAATTATCATATATATTTAAGCGAGAATAACATTTTATATGATGTTTTTTTTTATTCTGGCACGACAAAGTGACCGAACTGCACCGAATGGTAGTGTCTCTGTCCCTCGCTACTCAACACAATCATGCTGGGCTGCTGTGTAGCTTCTTCACACTACGCCTAAAGGACCCAGGATCATAGAAAGGAGAAGGGAACACTGTAGCTGGCAAATTGTATAAATTTAATAATAGTTTAATGTATTTCTTAGGCAAGAGTAATTATTATTTCCGTTTCGGAGGATAGCAAAAAACTCATTTAACGCGGACGAAGGCGCGGGCAAAAGCAAGTTTTAAATAAACGTTAACTATAAATGCATGCTCCTAAGCCAATTAATTATGTAGGTACAAACCTTAAACTTAAATCCACAAACTGCAGCGCTTTGGGTATTATCCTTCCTATTTCCCTACTTAATGGGAGACGAATGTCGTTAGAAGTCGCAAGTGCTCGTAAAATCCAGCGGTTTTCCAATTGTCCGTATTTGTACATAGAACTTGTGAAGTGCGCACAGTTAAAAGAAATTTAAAGCAAGAAATTGGGATACTGTGAGCTATAGTAGGTGTTTTCAGGGAGTGGTACTACTCTGTGGCAGAGATAAAGGCTGTGTTATAGTTTGTACCCCGTAGCAGTAGGGATGGAAAGTGGAGGCAAGTGTAGTGGAAACGACTAATTGGCCATCGACTACATGTAAATCGCTAATTACGGTCGTCGATTGCTTTGTTAATAAATAAAAGACTATACAGTTATTTTTGCTGACAGGCTCGCAAGTGTATATTATAACTAGATGTTACCCGCGGCTCCGCCCGGGTGAAGGTTATTTTTGTAAGGAAAGGTAATCTATGGAGGCATCTGAAGCTGTTACACCTTTCTATATTTTGCTATATGCGTGCGTTTTTCCGGGATAAAAAGCAGCCTATGTGCTATTCCAGACTTTAATCTATCTCTGTGCCAAATTTTAACCAGATCCGTTCAGCCGTTGTAGCGTGATTTTATTTATTTATTTAAGTATAGAATAGTACACATAAAATACAAAATCAGTGACTCTCAAACTAGGCGAGCCTGTATCTTGAGAGCCTGAGTGGAGTAGTCTTACAAAATGATGTACTTTTATTATAAAACAAAACAGTATGTTAGTACGGAATATAAATGACATTTAAAATATTCAATTCAGAATGACTAAAAGTAATAAAACAAGTAGTTAGTATACAAAAAATATATAAACGAGGTTGAAGTGATGTAGTGTGTGTGTTTCTGTGTGTGTGTGTGTGTGACTGCTCAAATAATTATAAGTTTGGTGAAATTATCAGTTTTTCAGTTTCATCGTAACTGAGACCTAATAGCCATGCCTTACTTTTATTTTACACGCCGAGTAAGTATAGTTTACCACATTATAATGACCATTTACATTGTTGTAGATAAGTGGGTGTATATATATAGGACACCGCTTAGTTAGTAGGGAGGTGGCTCGAAATAGCGGAATTTTGAAGACACGTCTTGATTTTAGGGCTTCTACGTCAGTTCTATTTTTAATGTTTTTATGTGTATGTAAAGTTGCACTGTAAATGTATAACTGACGAACACGGAGGACTGCAAATTCCTTGTAGACTGCATCAGTGGGATATAAGATGTGATTGAGTAACGAACATCCATTCAAACATTCGCATTAATAATATTAGTAGGATTACATTGAAATTCCTTCAAAGTATAATAAACTTGTACAATAATACAATGCGTGACTGTAGATAGAAAATAATGTCACGTCTGAAAGATTATTTTTACAGTGGCATTGCCTTGAAGAAGGTGTTCATCTTATCTGTAAAACATAAAAACACACCACGTTATACACATAGGCAAACTCGTTAAGTAGTTAAGGCTCGAGGGTCGTTAGTACACTCTTCACACGTACCGTTTAGGTACAGTGTTAGTGTTTTTTAAAAACCTACGTACATCGATTTCATGAGTTGAGATTACTATGTTTATCATTAACTTTGTTACTTCACACGTGTCAATTTGCATGGAGACTTGTAAACTTACACATGTTATTACATGTTACACATGAAATTAAATTCATAATTATTTATGAATTTTATGTTTGAACAAAACATTATCTTCAGCTTTTTAAATAAATATTTATACTGTGACACAATGTTGTAAATTTTAAAGAAACTAGAATCTTTCCAAAAATGTATACCGAAGTCTAACGGATACATTACTAAATACATACTTTAATATAATAAGCAACGCCTATTACTGCTAGTTGCAGTCTGAGGTAGATTATTTAGTTAATTATACATTTTTTATTCATGTATTCGAGGTGAACAGCTTACTATAACGTTGTACGTAGCTTCGGAACTATAAAGTTATGTTGTGCACACTGGCGTCATCTAGACGTCTACATGGATGCTTAGATAAATTAATTTGTAGCTAAACAAATTGCATCAACTTACATAATATACGTAGCAGGAGAAAATGGAAAATACGATGCATCGTGAATATCCACTGATGCGTTTTGATATAGTAATTGCCTTGAGACAATATTGTTTTGTTTCTGCAATGATTGCATATATGCTATAATTTATTTATAGTTTTATTATATATACTCACACCCGTAATCTCCGAAGGGGTAGGCAGAGGTGCAACCAGTACCACTCTTCGCCAAATTTATTTCGGTCCCATAATGTGTTAGGGGGCGAGCCTATCGCCATACCGGGCACAAATTCCAGACTGGGCTAATTCTGAGAATTTCTAGATAGAAAAACCCAATTTCATTTTACCCGACCCGGGGATCGAACCCGAGTCCTCAGCACAGCATTCGTAACGCAAGCGCAATTACAACTGCGCCACCGAGGTAGTTTTATTATTTATTATAATAATTATAGACAAAGTGCGTCAGCTTTAGCTGAAGAGGAAAGCAAGAACCCAAAACAATTGTTTTTGAAATTATTGTCTATCTGTCTGTCTGTCAAAACATCACGTCCAACGTACTGTATTAGGACAAAATAATCGATAGAGTGTATCTTGAGGTAACATTTAGTCTTTATTTCATTTATCGGTGCATGCAATCAAAAGATATACGTGTCTAAGAAACAATTCAAAGTGCTATTTTAAGGTGAATACCTTAAACGGCACATAAACGATGATCGCCACTGTATTGATCAATTTAATGATCACAGTTATACACCTCAGTGCCCAGCGTTAACAATTCCATGTCAAGATGTACCAAATACCAATTAGTCACAAGTGCGCACGGACAGCATAACGCCCTATGCTGAACTGCCACCAGACTAATGGTATACGTCTGTACAGTAGACAGACCCAGAACGAACTGTAGTCTGGAGCGCTCAAGAGCCGTCTTTTAAAGCAACTCTTCACCCCACCCAGTTGGTAATTATCGCCAATCTACCCACGGATATTTATGGAATACCCTTGACATGACAATCTACCCACACATATTTACAGAATACTCAACAACAAATTTATCTCTAACTCCTGTTTGAACGAATATCTGTATTATGCAAAGATTAATTGCGAGAGATATAATAAATAAATCGTATAAGATAACTTATACGCTGGCGGAGCCGCAGGCAACAGCTAGTCTTCAATTAATCTGGTGTAATAAAAAAATAATAACAGGGTCTACTGTCATATTCTTATATTATTCAAAGTACAATATGGACTTTCTCTTTTTTTCAAAATGCTGAAGTCCCATACAGTACAGCCGTATTATTTTAACACTAGAAATATAAATGTGAATATTATTTGAAATATTCAGCAATTTCATGAAAACACTTCCACACATTAACTTAGTATCGTGATTCGTAAACTTAAGTTTTTAAAGCAACCTGAAATATCAATTTCAAGTTGCTTTGGAATTGTATAGATCGGTCTGGTCAGTAAAGCAGGTTATTTGTGTATATTTCAATTCCACTTGGTTAAATGAAATTTACCAATAAGTTACTAATAACTAATTTTATACTTTTTGGAACGGCTACGCGGCTGTGTGAATAAACTGTCAGAAAACATGAAATTGTAAGCATAAGTTGTAGGCTGTAGCCAATTTATTGTAAAATCACTTTCATTCAATCATGATTCATTAGGAATATTCCAGAACATAATCTTGAATGTTCTTAATTATAATTTACTATAATATATCGTCAATAATCTATGAAAACGATTTAAATTATTATTTATTTCTCTATTGTAACTCTATGTTATGCGTGATGAGGAAAACGTAGCGCAAAAATTCACAGAGAAAGTGTACGACACGGTGCAATTTATCAACCGAGTTTTTGCACTTTAGTATTTTTTTATTCAGTTTTTATCAATTATTCCCGCATTATAGCTGTTTTTTTAATTCTTTAGCTGATATTAGACGGTTTATCGTTATTGCATACTTTGAGATGGACACAGATTATAAGTTTCATTTAGAAAAAAATGCTTAGTGAGCAATAGTTATTTAGATTGTTTAAATAGAATTGTATGGTAATGGCAATAAAACCGTCGGGTTCAACATTCTGCGTTATTCAGTTTTATTTTATGTCATTCTTTAAGAGATTTGTGGGCTCTTGGTTGGTGGTTGGTGGATTCGAGTCTCAGATCGAGATATTCTTTGTCAGAGTTTATTCATTACATAATTTGCTAGAAATTGAGTATGTCGATGATTTGTTAGGATAACTCTCTCTGTCACGTTAAAATAATGTCTTAGTGAAATAGTCATTCTTTGTAATTATACCTAGGTTTTGTTTTTTAACAGATGCTATGAAAGGACCAATTTGTACATCTGAAAGTAAAATCGCAGTTCTACCGTACATGAGTATTATACGAAACACAAGAGCAGGTATTTTTGCCGCACCATCAAGCTGTGGAACAGTTTGCCAGCTACCGTGTTCCCTCCTTGCTATGATCCTGGGTCCTTTAGGCGTAATGTGAAGAAGCTAAACAGCAGGCCGGCATGATTGTGTTGAGTAGCGGGGGATAGACTGTCTCTCGCTACTTGATACTCTATCTGGACGGCACTGCGCTTACCATCAGGCGCAGTGTGGTCACTTTGCCGCGCCAGAATAAAAAAAAAAGGTAAGAACGTAAGTTTTAACGGTAGGCAGCGGCTTTGCTGTGCAATACCATTGCAGAAGTCTATGGGCGGCGGTGACTACTTACCATCAGGTGGCCCGTCTGCTCGTCTGCCTATCGAGGCACTAAAAAAAAACCATCTGGCATCTCACCATGATTTACTATGAATTTGTTGTATTGTATACATTATCGAATGTTGAATGCATATTAATATCTTCTCTAATATCGCTGTTGTTGCTGGCAAATCCCCCCTTAGGGGAGGCCTATGTTTAGCAGTGGACGTCCAAAGGCGTTATTGTGATGTAGGTTATAGTTCTACAAGTACCTACCATTGTGCATAAAAGGATAGTTGTGTCAGCCTAGGCCGACGATAGATGCAAAGTAGGCGGTCATGCAATGCGGCAATCATAGCGTGTACCATGTTCTTACATTAAAAATATTAGTAAAGCATTATATTAAATTTCGAATTATTAGAATTACGAAGGTATGTGAAGTCTACCAACTCGCATTAGGCCAGCGTAGATTAACGCCGCCGCATTAGACGCCCATTGTCTCTTATTAGTAGAGGAGGCCCGTGCCCAGCAGTGGGTTTAATACAGGGCTAGTATTATCATTATAATAAATACGAATTTACACGGAACATTACTCGATAAAGATATGATGAATTCTTGTATTCAAGAGAGAATTTTAGTTTTCATTATTTGAAGAATATTTATGGGAAAATATTAGGTAGAATATATGTCTGTATAAAATGTGATGTTGAATTTGTAACCGACTTAAAAAGGTTGGGTTGTCTGAAGGTGTGCGTTATTCCTGTGACATGCTACAGTATTACAATAGAGACAGAATGTTTGCTAACGAATTCACATTTAACATATCTTTTTTAGTGATTGGGTCAGCTGGCTTTTTAGTAATATCTTAGTTTTTGACGTAATTTTCACGATTTGCGCGACGAATGGCCTTAATTCATTATGATACAGCGCAGTTGATGATAGACAATAATTTGGACGACTCTTGCTTGCTAGCGGGCTAAAATCTTTAATGTTAAGACGTCGTAAATCAATGCAATTCGAAATAACATCGTAAACAGATCTACAAAACCTAGAATTTAATAACTACTAAGACCACAAAGTGCTCAACCCCCGGATTTCGCTTTAGCCGCCTCTGTGCATTAGGTTTGTGCTTTCAGCGAATGAGTCACGCAGAGCTCGATGAGACACGCAAAAGCGTTGTCGTCGCGTGAGTCACTTTTCAGAACCTGTAATAATCGCTAAAACGAAGCTGTAATAAAATATAATACCGATCTATTAAATAATACTTTTGCAGAAGTAACTCCACTGTGTCTACGATGTTCATGTAAATGTAAAGTATTTCTACATAAACAAAATTATAATGATTTTAAAACAACATTGACAGTTAGCTTAAAGTTACTGGATAAGATAATCCCTATACATATATATTTACACGAACATCATAGACATGACTGCCTCGGTGGCGCGTTCTAATTGCGCATGCGTTACGACTGCTGTGTTGAGGTCTCGGGTTCGACCCCCGGGTCGGGTAAAGTGATATTGGGTTTTTCTATCTAGAAACTCTCAGTATTAGCCCGGAGTCCGGAATTGTGCCCGGTATGGCGATAGGCTCGCCCCCTATCACATTATGGGACCGAAATAAGTTCGGCGAAAAGTGGGTGTACTGGTTACACATCTGCCTACCCCTTCGGGGATTACAGGCGTGAGTGTATATGTATGTATGTATCGTAGACACCGTACACCGTATTGAGCTACGAAAAAACGAAAATAAAGCTATCGTTTCCTATTGGAAATATATAAAAATAAACTTCTGACTATGAATTTATGTGTTTTTACAGCTTATAGTGAGTTCCTGCATAAATTTACTTATTTAGTTATCTTTAAATGTAACGTAAATATAAAATCCCAAATCTGTTATTTTTATGTTTCAAATAATAAATGACAGTTCATTATATTTCTTGTACGCCTAGTTCCGCGTAAAATGTAGAATATCATCGACTTGGAATGTCAATTTATATTTTTCTCTTTGCAATACTCTAATCCAAATGAATAATTTGTGGTAGTAACTAGTTTTATTTTGTAATAAAAACATTTAATGGTTGCCTGACCTGTCATTTACACTTGAAAGTATTTGCCACAGTAAAATTATAGGAAGTGTATTTTGATACACTTTCTGTTATTATAAATAACACCTAACATTTACACATATATGATAGTACTGACCCCACACTAGGTCCAACTTGTGGGTATCGAGATCTACAGGGGACTACGATCCAACAACATCCAGACACGAAACAAATGTTGTCACACAAACATTTCTTTTTTAGAATCGAACCCGTAACCTCTCGTTTATAGCCGTCTACTCGTGTGCCACGGAAGCTGTCAACTTATTAACCATCTTAGATACACTTGGGTTGGACCAAACCATCAAGCTGTGGAACAGTTTGCCAGCTACCGTGTTCCCTCCTTCCCATGATCCTTTAGGCGTAGTGTGAAGAAGCTAAACAGCAGGCCGGCATGATTGTGTTGAGTAGCGAGGGATAGACTGTCTCTTGCTACTTGATACTCTATCTGGACGGCACTGCGCTTACCATCAGGTGCAGTGTGGTCACTTTGCCACGCCAGAATAAAAAAACAAAAAACGATCGATTAAAAATGACAGCTGTGCTATGTTGAAACTTATTTTTATACATAACGTTTATTTTTTCTACGTTATATAACTAAGTATTAGTTGCATTATTACAAAATCTGTTGAAGTTACCACAGTTAAGAACCTAATGAAGCAGTTAGTAAGCTAACGAATCATAATATGACACAACTTGTTCCTATTTTTAACCGACTTCAAAAAAGGAGGAGTATGTTACCCGATTACTCGAAGACGCCTGGACCGATTCGAGAAATTCTGTTTTTGTTTAAAAGGCTATACTTCCCAGGTGGTCCCATTGCCACTAAGTCAGGATCTGATGATGGGTTCTCAGAAAAATCGAGGGCAACCCTCAAATTTTAAAGGGACGCATGATTTGTTTTTTATTGAAGTCGGTGTACTTTTTATGAATAAAAAACTTTTTAGATAAATATATTATTAACATCCAACGATTACATACACAGTAAGATATATATCATTTGGTGTGTATCGATAACTACGAGAGACTTTCGAACTCACAGTATTCTGGCACGGCAAAGTGACCTGATGGTAAGCGCAGTGCCGTTCAATTAGAGTATCAAGTAGCTAGAGACAATCTATCCCTCGCTACTCAACACAATCATGCCGGCCTGAAGCTTCTTCACACTACGCCATGGGGCAAGAAGGTGAAGAAACAGTTTAGGGTCTAGTGTCAAAGTACTCAGAAGGCCGCAATACGGCCAAACACCGTACCCCGACAGAAACCGGATGTACACTGGCTGATCATTACTATATTTTGTTCAGTGTGGGAATCGAACCCATGGTTTCTTATTTCACAAGCTCTACTCATCCACTGCGCTAAAGAGGCTATTGTTTTGTATATAATACATACTTTTTCATAGTTTTGTTTGGTAAGAGTACGGACGATACGTTAATTGATTCCATTGCATGTAGTAATTGCGTATGTCATAAAAATTCTTAAAATAAAATTCAAACTTATGGTCTCTTTTTTATTTAAAAAAACAGCTTTATTTATTAACTCTTTATGAACGATGCGATGTCACGCGGTCCCCAACTAGTATCATGCAATACAGCAATTCCACTGCACATGGGTGCATGGCGAAAAAAAAACATTTAAAATTTAATATGGACGACGTCTAATTCAGTGGTTATATTTTTAATACTTTCATAACAAATATCTTAAAGCCTTGAGAATAATCTTTGGTATGCAAAGATATTTTTTCTTACTAACCTTTATAAAATATATGCGAGAAACTTGCATAGAAAAACATGATTATGGTAAAATATGAACAATTTAAAAACCAGTCCAATACAATAAAAAAATATAGGTATTTAAATATGTGATTTATTATTTCCTTCTGGTGGTACATTTGTTTATAAAGTTATTAGGTTAGTTTTGCTTTTGCCCACTAACTTAAGACATATTTTTAATAAATAATAACGTTGAGCGTTCCAATCCGGAGCTTATTACGAGTCAACGCACTCTTATAGTCGAAGCGTCTTCACATAATGTTCTAGAAAATCCCTGCACCGTTTCTAAGGACGGTGCGGTGGGAGGGTGTGCAGAGTGACGCAGAGGGGAGGGTGGGATGTTGATAACCTGGATCGGGAGCGAGGGCGCAGGGTCTGCGACCCTCCCGTGCGACCACGCCCAATCTGAATCTTGCTACCCTCAGCTATAACAACTTTTGGCATATAAACTTAGGAAAAGAAGGCTAAATTACATCTCTCTGGATCATATATCTTAAGCGATATTTAACCGACTTCAAAAAAGGAGGAGGTTAACAATTCGCCGGAATCTTTGTTTTATGTATGTTCCCCGATTTCTCGAAGACGCCTGGACCGATTCGAGAATTATTTTTTTTACAAGGGTATACTACCCTGGTGGTCCCATTGGCACCAAGTCAGTATCTGATGATGGGATCTCAGACAAATCAAGGGCAACCCTCAAATTTTATAGTGACGCATAATTTGTTTTTTATTAAAGTCGGTGTAGTTTTTATAAATTAAAAAACTTTTTTATTTATTTAACAATTACCTGAAGTTCACCGAATAATATGACACCTCTATTGCAGTAGACGTGTAGTCTGTGCAAAACATACACCAATTCCTACATTCAGATAGACTTTGAGTCATCCACAAATGTTAGACTGGAAACTCACTTAATATCTGATACCCAAGACATAATCTTTTTCTAGTTATTAATCCATACCAATACTATAAATGCGAAAGTAACTCTGTTTGTTTGTTTGTTACCTCTTCACGACTAGACGGCTGAACGGATTGTAATGAAATTTGGTAAGGGAATAGATTATATCCTGGAGAAGGACATAGGCTATCTTTTTTCTCAAAACACAACTTTAAAAGGGGTCAAATAAGAGTTCAATATTTGTATGGGAAATCTATCATTCCTCAAGTTAGGGATCTGAAAAATTATATTAAGGCTTTTGGTAGGAAATAGAGAAACACGTGTTCCAACGTTTTTGAAAAATCATCCCTGAAAGGGGCAAAGTGAGGTTAAACTTATGAGGTATTCTTTAGATGCAATCCAAGATTCAGGCACAACAACTGAGAGGCTGGACAATCGCTACAGGTGCCTCAGTGCAGAGGACAACTCCTTGGATTGTATACTTACATACATACATATACATACATATTCACTCACGCCTGTAATCCCCTAAGGGGTAGGCAGAGGTGTAACCAGTACACCCACTTTTCGCCGAATTTCGGTCCCATATTGCGATAGGGGGCGAGCCTATCGCCACACCGGGCACCATTCCAGACTCCGGGTTAATACTGACTATTTCTAGGTAGAAAAACCCAATATCACTTTACCCGACCCGGGGATCGAACCCGAGACCTCAGCACAGCAATCGTAACGCATGCGCAATTACAACTACGCCACCGAGGCAGATTGTATACTTCTGCTCCCGAAAATAACCTTCACGCGGGCGGAGCCGCGATCAACAGCTAGTTAATAATAAATAAACCCAACAGTCACACACATAGTTCTGACACCACACTAGGTAACACCTGAATCGTGGGTATCAAGAACTACAAGGGAATACGGTCCCACAACACCCAGACCTGTAACAAATATCTGTCTGTCACACAAACTTGCTGGTTGTAGGATATTCATATCCGCCCGGATAGCGACCACCGTACACAGGGTGAAAAACCCGCCATAGTGGCACATGCAAGTGTGTCGCGTTCCGGGATCAGCCAGTGTACATCCGGTTTTTCTCGGGGGTCTAGAGTTGGGGTACTATGTTTGGCCATTTTGCGGCCTTCTGAGTACTCTGACAATAGACCCTCGACCGCTTCTTCACCTTCTTGCCCATGGCGTAGTGTGAAGAAGCAGGCCGGCATGATTGTGTTGAGTAGCAGGGGACAGATCGTCTCTCGCTACTCGATACTCTAATTGGACCGCACTGCGCTTACCATCAGGTACAGTGCGGTCACTTTGCAGTGCTAGGATAAAAAAAAAACATTTGACTCCATGGGGGAATCGAACCCACAGCCTCTCGTTTCACAGCCATCTACTCGCCCGCTGTGGCACGGAGGCTGGCATTTAGTCTATGTGCCTTTTATTTTTACATTATTTTTGTATGTATAATCACTGCATGAATTTTTAAGCAGGCGAAGCTAATAAAACTTGATGTAAGATTGTGTACGATCAGGTCCATGACATGCAACTTGTAACGTGTTGTGTCAAGATTGTTATAAAGAAATAATTTAACCAGCACGCCATAGCCTTCTCTATCACTTGCATCTTTCACTTTATGTATGTTCTTTACATACTAGTGTAAGTAAACACTGAAATTTTTATATAAATTCTAAAAAAATGGGTTAATCCGTTATTGATCGTATCGCTATAGTTACATTTTCATAAAAAACTAACAGAATTATTCGTGAATGCAAATGTATGTTTTAGGGAATATGCTAGAACATGTATACGTAATCAATTCATTGCTGATAGTGCAAGTGGAGCGATGTTCTTATGTCATAAAGGCAATGACACAGGCGGCTCCAAAACTCCTGCATGCTGATGTCGGGTGCATCCACCCCGAGGCTTGAAGTACCGAACTATAATATTGTGGGGAATAGTTATAAGGTGCTATTGGTGAGGTGAGTGGACTCCGAAACTATCACGCAAACGTTAGTGATTTAGAAAGTTTTTTTTCCTAAAAAAATACTGAAGATTGCGCATGCGTAACGATTGTTATGCTGAGGTCTTGGGTTCGATCCCTGGATCGGGGAAAGTGATATTGGTTTTTCAATTTAGAAATACTCAGTATCAGCCCGGAGTCTGGGATTGAGCCCGGTATGGCGATAGGCTCACCCCCATCAAATTATGGGGCCGTAATAAGTTCGGCGAAAAGTGGGTGTACTACCAGTACACATATACCGTACACCTTTGTCTACCCCTTCGGGGACTACAGGCATGTACGTGTACAAAAAGTTCGTCAGTTTCTATGTTATGTACTGACATGCTTCTATATTTTTAGATTTCATCAAATAATAAATAAATAATCATCGAGAAAGAAACACAACTTCGAGAAGGAAATCCAGAGAAGAATTCAGCTGGGCTGGGCAGCATTCGGAAAACTCCGTCGAGTCTTCTCGTCGCCTATACCGCAGTGTCTAAAGACGAAAGTCTTTGACCGGTGCGTTCTACCCGTGATGACATATGGAGCCGAGACGTAGACACTCACAGTTCGACTGGTCCACCAATTCAAAGTCACTCAACGAGCTATGGAGAGAGCTATGCTCGGTGTTTTGCTGCGGGATCGAATCCGGAACGAAGTAATTCGCCAGAGAACTAACGTTATCGACATAGCTCAACGGATTGGCAAATTGAAGTGGCAGTGGGCCGGTCATATCTGCCGCAGGACTGATAACCGTTGGGGTAGACTTGTCCTAGAGTGGAGACCACGAATCGGCAAACGTAGCGTAGGACGTCCTGTGACCAGGTGGAGCGACGACATACGCAAAGCGGTGGGCAGTGACTGGAAAAGAAGAGCTGAAGATCGGGCTCAGTGGCGCATCTTGGTAGAGGCCTACGTCCAATAGTAGACTGACACCGGCTGATGATGATGATGATGAATCATTTATTATTTCATAAAAATCTTGTGTAAATTGACATGTGACTAAAGGCCATAGAGTAATGTGGACTGTCTCTTTATATATTATTATAGTTATTTTAAATATACAACATTTAACAAAATAAACATACACACTAAAATAGTTTGTTAAGAAGGATGACTGAGTCGATTTCATTAATTTTAAAAAGAGTTTTTTTTTGTTAATGTAATAGTCAGAACTAAATCTAATGTATATGTATATTCTATATGTCCGTTACAGACTTTGAAACCACTCAACTTAAGAAATTACCCGGTGAAATTATTGACAGTGGGTGGAGCAGGGCTGTAAGTAAAATTGTTCGGCCGCAGTAGATTGGCCATTCTTCTTAAATTGATAGTCCTATGGTTAGCATTGGTATTGATAGAGCTGTAAATGTTGGTAATAAACGAAAAGTTGTTCAATATATTTAATACAACTATTTATACCTTCGACATTTCACCTCACAGAAATATCCTATTATTCGAAATGTCGATGGTATAAAAAAAGGTATTTAAGAGAGGAGTTGCGGGTACATTAACAATGACAACCTAAGTGGGAAGTAGTAAATGTTCAGCATAAAACGGAGTGCCTTCTGCGTTCCGGTGTTCAGTTGAGTAGAAGACGAGTCGATAGCCAATATATTCGTGGTTCGGTGCAGTAAGTGTAACTGTAATCAGTTCAATGGCCGCGTAGTTCAGCTTAGAGGGTAATGCTGGTAGATTTTTTTTATTGCCTTGATATGCACCCGAGCAGACGGGCCACCTGATGGTAAGTAGTCATTGCCGCCCATAGACTTCGCACAGCATAGCCGCTACCAACCGTTAAATTATAAAGAGAAGCCTTAAGTAAATGCTGACATGCGTTTGTGTTAATATTAAGCACTGAGATGTGTAACAGTGTTATGTAAATCAGTCAATTAAATGTTAAACATTGTATTTGTGCCTTTTTAAATATCAATCTTGCATAGTTTTGTTGATGTTGCTAACATAGCATAACATAGCATAGCATAAATGATTAAGTCGTACATAATTTTAAATAAACATTAAATTTAAATTTAAATTAGTTATAAGGCTTGTTATTTATTTCTAGTAGACGTATTCATTTTCAAGGAAGGTCAACTCAAGTCTAGAGAAAAAGGAACAATTGCAATAATATACAATTGCGTTTTTTTACATAGTTGTTTCCTACTTTGTACATAAGTTATGTTTCAAGACTTTTAAACTTTGATCATAATAATATGATAAAATATTACTATCATAACGCGAAATCTTAATAAGATTATGGTATAATTCACGTATCAAACTTTCTAAATGGTCTACCATAAAATTGAGTGATTAGGGAGGGGGTGGATGGAAACAAAAGATTTTGAAGTCAAAACTTCTTTAGGCACGTCTGTCACTTTTGGGATGGGGAAAAGCACTGAACTCGCGTGATCATCACGCTCAGATTATTTTACTTTTGACATAAGCACTCTTATGAAATTCTAAAATTATTTGAAAAGCAATCAAAAAGTTACTACTTGATGGACGCCGTTTCACAAAAGAACACAGTAATTCCATTATTTTTTTTCAAATTATTACACTCGTGGGTCGACCAAACTGTTTCTTCATGCTTAAAATTTATAGAACGTACTGTATCTTTATTTGATAGATGACAGTTTATATGCGTAAAATAATGCAACAGTTTATATTCCTATTCACCATGTTTTTTTATCCTGGCATGGAAAAGTGACCACACTGCACCTGATGGTAAGCGCAGTGCCGTCCAATTAGATTATCGAGACGATCTATTCCCCGATACTCAACACAATCATGCCGGCCTGCTTCTTCACATTGCGCCATGGGCAAGAAGGTGAAGAAGCGGTCGAGGGTCTAGTGTCAGAGTCCTCAGAAGACCGCAAACATCGTACACTAACTCTAGACCCCCGACAAAACCCGGATGTACAGTGGCTGATCCCCGAACACGACAAAATTGAGTGTGCTAATATGGCGGGTTTTACACCCTGTGTACGGTGGTCGCTATCCGGCCGGATATGAATATCCTACCACCAGCATGTGCAATTGATAGTTAGTCATAAATGTCGTTTAACGCAATTTAACTTTGAATTATCCTAAACACAAAATTGATTCGAGCAAAGATTATATGTGCTGCGTCATACTTGGCTAGAAGATTTTTTTGTAGAAATAAGGAATTGTTTGTACCTTTGGCTGTCTTTTTAATAACTATAAGATTATGATTTTCTCACGTGAGTGTATTGTGAGAATGTAGTATTAGTTATAAAATTAGTATTATTACATACACTGTACAATAACAATGGTGCGTAAATAATGTTAACTATGAAATATATACAGTCAGCAGCAGAAGTAGCTAAACAACCAAGGTGGTCATATAGTACTACACACTCAAAGTGACCAAAATTATCTACACACCAAAAGTTTCTAAATATTGTGATCACTCAATCTGTAAATTATAACTGAGCACATACATTGTCAAATATTTAGTAGCAAATTGAAGGCCGTTGTTATGATAAACAATCTGGTATCTAAGCAGATTTCCAGAACAAATTAACAAACACGAATAATAAATCCTATATATATGTATTATTATATAGGAACAACACCTGAGAGTCAGGACGATCGCTATAGGTGCCTCAGTGCAAAAGACAACTCCTTGGATTGTATACTTCTGCTCCCGAAAATAACCTCCACGCGGGCGGAGCCGCGAGCAACAGATAGTATTGTATAAAAGCGTTCATTTTGTAACTAATTTCCTTGAAACAAAATAAATTTGGTTAATTTCTGATGTTGAGTAGTAGATCTTATCGCTGGATCTACCTTTTTTTTATTATTATAACTAGCCCTGTATTAAACACTGTCCCACTGCTGGGCACGGGCCTCCTCTACTATTGAGAGGGGTTAGGCCTTAGTCCAGCACTCTGGCCTAATGCGGGATCTACCTTAGCCTCAAGTTATTACAGTAGATTTATTGTCATTTTTGGAAGTGTTTTTACAATAACGCTGTATGCGTCCTGACATTTCTACAAGCGGGCACTTACTCTTTAAAAAGAAAAATAGGAATTGTATAAAATTATGTGGATATACAATACAAAGAATGTGAAATAATACAATAGTACAATTCATCCATCAAGTGCCTATTTTGCACCCTCTGATCGATTGATCTATGACTGTTAGAAGCGTGATAACTCCGTCCCTTTTTGGGGACAAAAATGGGACAAACTAATGGCCGATTTTGTTGTGAAAAATAGATTCTCCCATATTCAGAATTGAAATTAATTAATTATGTCATTTACATACATACTATTAACAGTTACACTGTAAATCAATTTAAGGCTGATTTGTTCGGGAATGTTGCTACAAATAATTAAAATTCATTGGACACTGAAAGATGCATTGTGGCGTGATTACTTTGGTGGCATGAAGCAAACTAATATCAATGCGGTATCGGAACCGCAACTCGATGGAACATTATATTTGTTCTGGTCGCCGCATCTAATAGGTAGTACATATAGATCGCTGCTCATAGGTAACTTTACTTTTGTTTTTAATAATATTTTACGTTTCTAGTCATGTTAAAACGATATTACTTTCAGTTAGAATAGCTCATATGGATTACAATGCCAGTTTAAATTATCCGATTTCCAAGTTGACATTGCTCGGGATCAACCACCCAGGGCGGTACTAAATCGCTTTCCCCACGATAACAAAAAAAGTTTCTTCGTTACGTTTTTCTTCACCAACGTTAAAGCAAGCGATAATTAAAAATGAATACACACGTAACCATAGAAAAGGCAGAGGTGTATGCCATTTGAGCTGGTTTCGAACATACTACTTTTTGACAGTTCGTACCACTACTAACTAGACAATTGCTGCTATCCAATAAATAATAAAAAAAATATACTATAAGTAAGTTAAATATCACAATCCAACAATGTGATAGCATGAAATGCGGCTGCGTAATAGAACTTAAAAAAAAGTCTATTGTATTACGTACATTATGTATGGAAAATCTTTTCACGCTCTGGGAAGGTACTTATAATTAATTTTAAGGGCTACACAGATTTACTAAGCCGTGGCCATAAAGTTTCGGTGGCAAGGATTACAATCGTGAATATCTCATCTCTTAAAGGCAATATTTTTATTTTCATACAAAAATCAAATATTATTTATTTTTATTTTAAATACGCACAACCCTGTACGTATCGGTTAGAGAATTTAGTCAATTCCTACTGTGAAGGTTTGTTTACAAATATTTGAAAATCGAGTGTGTAGATCATTTAGACGCAATGGATGCTCACGATAATTTGACTACTTTTGATGTGTAGATGTTATTGATTTTCTTGGGTGTATAGAATTATTTGAACACATTATGTGCTCATATATATCTGCTGCTGACTGTACCTCTGACTTTGTATAACACAGTAATAACCATTTATGGTAGATATAGATATAGTAACACTAATAGATATACATAATACATAATAGAATACATAAGATAATGAATGTCAATTATTGTATAAAAATGTAAGTTTCAATGATTAAATTCCAGTATTAGACTGTTATAATTTGTAATTAATTTTAATTTTAATAATAATATTTTAACTTGAAAATAAATAATCTTTTTTAATTTAATAATAATATAATAATAATAATAAGGCCCAATTCCGCTCATTGGCAGAGGAGGACCGTGCGCAGCAGTGGGACAATGTTTAATACAGGGCTAGTATTTTTATTAATAAATAATCACATTTTCTATATATTCTATAAAATTATTTAGAGTGTAGAAACACTATTCTCCAACTTACAATAAAAAATGTTAATACTTTTATGGCTTCATGGCTGCATAGGTTTTCTGTTAAATATCTCCCTATATAACATTATTATGTAACATTAACTGAATGTTCCGTTCATTTATATTGGAAATTATATACCATACAATTGTGAAAACTTGTAAATGGCCTTTTTATGTATATTCTGTATTTATATTGTAAATTATAGCTGTAAGTTTTCTGAATAAATCTGTATATATAAAAGAAGAAACTGACTGACTGATCGATCAACGCACAGCCTAAACGGCTGGGGTTAGAGACTTGAAATTTTGACAGTAGGTACCTTTTATCACGTAGGCATCCACTAAGGAAGGGTTTTTGGAAATACCACCCCTAAGGGGGTAAAATAGGGGGTGAAAGTTTGTATGAAAATCCGTCATTTTTGAAGTTAAATTCATGTAAATTAGTATTTGGCATTTTAGTTAAAAATATAAAACATATGTTTCAGGATTTTTGGAAATTCCGCCCCTAAGGGGGTAAAATAGGGAATGAAAGTTTGTATGAAAATCCGTCATTTTTAAGTTAAACGCATGAATATTGGTATTTTGTATTGTATACTTTTTCTCCCAAACATGACCTCCACGCGGGCGGAGCCGCGAGCAACAACTAGTAATAAATAAAAATGAATAGTATCATGAAATAACTAACCCCTCTTATTAGTACAGGAGGCCCGTGCCCAGCAGTGGGACAATGTTTAATACTAGCCAGTATTTTTTATCATTAAATAAGTAATTATTACATTTTTTATCTAATTCTATTATTATATACTTTGCCTATGTATAAATGTTATTCTTCTTTTATATCACAGTTATTGATTATAAAGAAAAACAAACAAAGTGAAGCGGTTCGTTCGTGACTTCAAAGTCTCGAATAACCAAAGCAGTTTTTAGTGCAAATTGCCGAATGACATGCCACTTTTTCAAGGTGTGTTCGAAGCTATACTAAACTTTCTATTATTCTAGCTTTAGTAGCTTACGCCAGTATTTCAAAGATGTCCAACTAAATAATCCAAGGTTCGTCATACAGTATTAAATAAATAAACTGGCTTCTCTTATAGCTTCTTTTATCTATCTTTCCCATGGCTTTTAAATTATTTTCGAACCAGTCAGATTGCTGTAAATCAGACTTAGCAAAAGTGGTGGTTGAGTTTTATTCATTATACAAGGTGTCCCAAAAGTAAGTTTATATTTGTTTATCTTCTTGCGTAAACGCATCGCATCCGAGGGGCGCGGGGGGTATGTCAATGGGTAGCCCGGCTCTTGGGAATTTAGTCGCTATGGAGCGTTTCTCGGGAGCGGACCGCGCGTTGTGCGTGCGAGAGTTTTACAAAAGCGGCAATTCGGCGACTGCAGTGCGTAGAACATTTTTTTTTTATCCTGGCACGGCAAAGTGATCGCACTGTAACTGATGGTAAGCACAGTGCGGTCCAAATAGAGTACTGAGTAGCGAGAGACGATCTATCCCCCACTACTCAACACACTCATGCCGGCCTGCTTCTTCACTTCACACTACGCCATGAGCAAGAAGGTGAAGAAGGGGTCGAGGGTCTAGTGTCAGAGTACTAAGAAGGCCGCAAAATGGCCATTGTACCCCAACTCCAGACCCCCGACAAAAACCGGATGTACACTGGCTGATCCTGAAACGCGACACACTTGCGTGTGCCACTATGGCGGGTTTTTCACCCTTTGTACGGTGGTTGCTATCCGGGCGGATACGAATATCCTACCACCAGCAAAATTCATTTTGCAGTATTCGAGGTTTTCGTCACGTAAATGACGCGCCAAGCATTCCTCTCATTCGTAAATGGGTTAAGAAGTTTGAAGAGACCGGTTCAACATTAGAAAAACCCATAACGGGGCGACCAAGATCATCAAGAACCGCAGAAAACGCGGAGAGTGTTAACCAGTCTGTTTGTGACGATCCGAGTCTTTCAATTCGGAAGCGCGCAAGTTGTTTAAGCGTGCCTAGATCGTCATTACATCGTATCTATAAAATTCAATTGGTTCAAGAGATAAAGCCGCAGGATGCCATTCAGAGGCTTAACTTTGTAAATCAGGCAATTGAGCGCTTTTCGACGTTTACTAACGTCTTGTTTTCGGATGAAGCTCATTTTCATCTTAACGGGCACGTGAACAAGCAGAACTCTCGCTACTGGAGTGCAAAGAATCCAAAACACAAGCATCAGAGACCCCTACATTCGCCTAAAGTGACCATATGGGCTGCGATATCGGCGCGAGGAATTATCGGGCCTTACTTTTTTGAAGATAAAACAGGACGCGCCGTTACAATTAATTCTGAGCGTTATGTGGAGATGTTAGATAATTTTTGGTGCCTAAATTGCTAGAATTTACTGGCTATAACCGAAGAACATGGTTCCAGCAGGATGGAGCAACATCACACACATCTAACACGTCTCTGTCACGAGTTCGTCAAATTTTCCCGGGCAAATTAATCTCCAGAAGAGGTGACATAAATTGGCCTCCACGCAGTCCTGATTTAACCCCTATGGACTTTTTCCTGTGGGATTATCTCAAATGTAAAGTTTACATCAATAAGCCGAGTTCTTTGGCGCATTTAAAAGTAAATATCCGTCGCGAAATGGCAGCCATCACGGAATCTACTTGCCGAGCCGTCATAAGGAATTTCAGCGTTCGAATAAATGAGTGTCGTGTCCGCGAGGGTTTACATTTGGACGATGTTATTTTTAAGGCATAAATTCCCAAATTGTATATTTTAATAAATAAAAAACATATTTTCTATAGATGGAATACTTTTTTTTTTATTGCTCCACAATATATAAACTTTCTTTTGGGACACCTTGTATAATATTAATAACCGCGTTTATATAATACTAGCCCTTTATTAAACACTGTCCCACTGCTGGGTCCGGGCCTCATGTACAGGGTGGGCCATAAATTTTTGCACTTTTGGAGCATGAATAGAAATAAAACTACAAATGTTATTTTGTTGATCGTTTATTTAACGTATTCAACATTTATTGAAATTTATTTTCTATAAAATATGACATCTTCGAGATGTGCGCCGTCTCGTCGTTGGCACTCCTGCAATCGACTACGCAAACTTTGGAAAACTCGCTTACACATGCTGCGAGGGATCGCGGCTATCTCCTAGTGGATGTTTTCCTTTAATTGGGATATTGTCTTCGGTTTATTCAAGTACACTCGACTTTTCAGGTATCCCCACAAGAAAAAATCGCAAGGTGTAAGGTCCGGGCTTTTCGGAGGCCATGGGATATCACCTCGGCGAGAAATCAATTTGTTAGGAAACATTTCTTTGACCACCGGTAAAGTCACATTTGACGTATGGCATGTTGCTCTATCTTGTTGTATCCAAGTCCTGCTGTTGTATCCTTCAAATTTATGTAACTGTGGCATCACAAACTCTCGCAACATCTTGACGTATTCCACTGAATTTACAGTAACGTTATTTCCTTGACTATTGTCAAAGAAATACGGACCGATTATGCCCTTTGCTGATATGGCAGCCCATACTGTCGTTTTAGGTGAATGAAGTAGCTTTTGGTGTAAGGCTAGGTTTTCCCTGCTCGAATATCGACAATTGTGCTTGTTTACGTGCCCATTGATGTGAAAATGGGCCTCGTCCGTAAACAATACATTCTCAAGGCTAGAGAATTACTCTAGCAAAGTGTCAGCCAATAACTTACGTTGAATGTAATCGTTTGGTTTCATCTCTTGCACAATTTGAAGCTTATATGGGTGTAGTTTGAGGTCCAGGTGCAAAATTCACCGCAGACTAGTTCTTGGTATTGCCAGAGCTGCTGAACGCTTACGCTAAGATGATTATGGATCGTTCCTTACGGAAATTTCAACTTCCCGAATGTTCTCGTCGCTTCTTCTTGAACGTGGCCGGCCTGTTTGTTTAATATTCGTTGTCGATCCCGTTTGCTCGAACTTCTTGACCCACGCTTTGATTAAATCAACACTTGGACACTCACATAGACGACGTAATCCGTATTCAATTCTTAACAGGCGTCGTACAGCAACGTAGAAATCATTGTTTTTGTAAAATTGTTTTACACAAAAAGCACGCCGTTTTCCTGTGAAGCGCTCCATCGTGACTATAATTGCGTGAAGCAACGCACAATTCCCTGCCACCCACGCGCCTTTCCCTCTAATAGTTTTTGAGAAATGCAGTGTTGCAATATGCAAAAATTTATGGCCCACCCTGTACTAATGAGAGGGGTTATGGCTCAGTCCACCAAGCGGGCCTAATGCGGATTGATACCTATGAAATTCATCGTATCGTATTGCAGGTTTCTTCAGGATGTTTTCTTTCACCTTTAAAGCAAACGATAATTAGAATACGCACGTAACTTTATAAAAGTAAGAGGTGTATGCTATTTCTGGTTGGTTTTGGATCTACGACTTTCTTCTCGACAGTCCGTACCACTCTCCAACTAGGCTATCGCTGACTTTATGCTGCATTATGTTATTAATAATTTTGAGTAGTTTTATGGTTTGTAGCCCGACGTGATATTATCCATCATCATCCAGAACCATCAAGCTAGTAACTTTTTTTGTGTGTGTATGTGGACCACACTGCACCTGATAGTAAGTGCAGTGCCGTCTAATTAGAGTATCGAGTAGCGACAGACAATGTATTCCCCGCTACTCCACACAATCATGCCAGCCTGCTTCTTCACACTACGCCATGGGAAAAAAGGTGCTGAAGCGGTCGAGGGTCTAGTATCAGAGTACTCAGAAAGCCGCAACACGGCCAAACATCGTACCCCAAATCTAGACCCTCGACAAAAACCGGATGTACACTGGCTGATTTCGGAACGCACATAATTGCGTGTGCCACTATGGCGGGGTATACACCCTTTTCACGGTGGTCGATATCCGGGCGGATATGAATATCTAACCACCAGCGAGAACTTGTTTGTGTCATCATTCAGTTGAATAAAATTAAACAATTTAAGATAGTATGTTTTGCACAGTTGTAAGTATTAAAAAGGTATAATACTTTTTCAATAAATTCAAGTAACAAATGACAATCCTCATTCATGAATTAACAAAATTCTAAATTATATTTATGTATGTTCAATTTAACAGTACCTAGTTCCGAGATCCGTTGTATGCGCTGTAATTAGCGAACCAGACAAGGAAGGAACAAGGTCAATTTTATTATTGAAAGTCGTACCCGTGTGCATCCTGTAAGTATTTTAATTTATGGTTTCATTTTGTTTATAATTATTATATTTTTAAAAATTAATAATTGTCTGCCTCGGCGGTGCAGTTGTCATTGCGCATGTGTTACGACTGCTGTGCTGAGGTCTCGGGTTCGATCCCCGGGTCGGGTAAAGTGATATTGGGTTTTTCTATCTAGAACTTCTCAGTATTAGCCCGGAGTCTGGAACCTGTGCCCGGTATGGCGATAGGCTCGCCACCTATCACATTATGGGACCGAAATTTGGCGAAAAGTGGGTGTACTGGTTACACTTCGGCCTACCCCTTCGGGGATTACAGGCGTGAGTGTATATGTATGTGCGTAATAATTGTTAAAAAGTAAGAATACCTTACTTTAATTGATAATGAGTTACACAATAGATATTTTTTGACTATAAATAAAATACTAATTAATTCAATGTATCGTTGTAATGTATGTATAGTTTTAATGTCATTTCTTTTAATTTTTACCTATATAACAAATAAAATATTTATTTCTTTCAATGATTTCAGGAAACTTGTATAAAGTTTTGTCTAGGCTCGAGAAATACGACTGCCTCAAAAAACACGACATTAAAAAAAACAACGTACGTACATAAGCAACAGTGTAATTAAAATGTTAAAACTTGTTTTGTGCGTTATATTGTTTATGGGTACAAATATCGAATTTGCACGGACTATATACATCGGAATAACAATTTTTTTTTGTTTTTACCCATTTCGAGTGATTGAGATACTTACATACGTAATAGATTAGGAAAAATCTTTTTATTGTTTAATATTTTTTCTAAAGTAAATTCATGGTATTACATTATAAATATTAATGATTAACTGAGATGAATAGAACGTGCCATTACGGACAGGGAAATGAGTTTTACTTTTAAAGCATACTATAATCGCTCATAATAGTGGCAGAATAACATTTAAATGAGTATGAAAAATAGTTTCAGAATTCAACTGTGTGTAAAACTTATTTACTACTTAGTGTTCGTTGTGTTAAAATCGTGAAGGTCGTCTGTATTTGTGTCTTTCTTTTGAATACACGAGCTTGTTACGCGTGCATAATGTTTACTATTCGTAATTTTACGATGTATTTAATTGTCTGTATATTTTTGTAAATTATTTTTAAAATGCGTAACCTTAAAAGAGCATCGCTGATGATAGATGTAATTCAATATAGATTGACATATAATTTGATGTTAGATTTGATCCTCCGTGGCGCAGCAGGCTGTGAAATGAAAAGCCGTGAGTTCGATTTCCGCACCGAGACAAATGTTCTATGTGTTGTGAGACCGTAGTCTCTTATGGTTCTAAATACCCACGATACAGGTTTTACCTTGTCCCCATACTAACATAACTAAGTGTAAGTAAGTGTAACTAGTAAGTGATTATTGGGTGTATTAAAAAAATGCTATGATGACGAAAAGAGGTTAATGTTTTTTAAATGATATAGTTAGTATTGAAGTAAATACTTGGCAAACCTTGTCATAGCTTATACGCCGGATTGATGTAGTCTATGGCCCTCTGCAGGTGCCCCTTTTAGGCCGGATCCTTGAATGACCGTTGTATAACTTTACTGCAAAAACCACAGGGGCTATCGCATAATCTCCTATGATGCCTTGTGTATTACACCAATGTAGTTTACATCAGATTTCTTCTTGTGAAAGGAAGTGTTAGGTCACCTGGTAAGTCTGTACCCCAGAGACGTTAAGGCCCGAATAGTCTCCGTCTACATTGTTGTCGTGGAGGAGCTAGACGATAGACAGATTGGAGAACTTTAGTATGGGCTTGAAGACCATGGTGGTCGGTCGAATATCGGGGAATGTGCGACCTATACCCATTTTTATAACCGACTTAAAAAAGGAGGAGGTTAACAATTCGTCGGAATTAGTTTTTTTTTATGTATGTTCCCCGATTACTCGAAGACGCCAGGACCAATTCGACCGAAACCGCCCCTGCGCGGTGCCGCCTTGCGGTCCGTCTCCAAGTGGCGGGGGCTCAGAAGCCCCCGCGCACCGAAGGACGCCCTCGGCGTCCACGGCAGCAACGAGGCCAACCACCCGTGCTGCCGTCATCCCGGGGTCGCCGGGCGTGACGACGAAGTATATACAAAATAAGAACAATGTACAAACAAATTTCGACACACCGGAAAGGGCGCTACGACAGCCCCCCGCTGCGCGCCCGCGACCCCCGATGCCCCTATTAGTCGCCTCTTACGACAGGCAGGGGATACCGTGGTGGGATTCTCCAAACGCCCCCAAACCACAGGGCGGGAGACGCCGGTCAGTCGTCAACCCGGCGCCTCCTCCGTCTCGACTGGCGGCGGGAGGGATCGCCTTGTTGTTCACGATCCCTCTCGGCACTCTCCTTCTGTGAGATAACCGCCTCACAGAAGAGGGCCACCGCACGCCAGGACCTCCGACTGTCGACCATGGCTGACACCAAAGCCGGCAGCGAGAGGTCTACTCCGACGACTGCTGCGAGAACGTCGCTGTGAGGTGGGGTGCGATGTTTGGCCATTTTGTGGCCTTCTGAGTACTTTGACAATAGACCCTCGACCGCTTCTTCACCCTCTCGCCCATGGCGTAGTGTGAAGAAGTAGGCCGGCATGATTGTGTTGAGTAGCGGGGGATAGACTGTCTCTCGCTATTCGATGCTCTAATTGGACGGCACTGCGCTTACCATCAGGTGTAGTGTGGTCACTTTGCCGTACCAGGATAAAAAAAACATCCAACACACGGCCTCAAAGCCGGCTACTCGCCTACTGCTCGACGGAGGATGTCAATGGCTGTTTATGTTTCATGGTTTAATAAGCTTACCGGTAATTTTGATATTGACTATTAGAGCAACTTCTTTCAATTTCCACGAACTAAATCACAAAAGGTTAAGCTGATCCGACTTCTTTTAATTAAGCTTTTAACTCATCGTTTTCCTATGAACCGATTTTGATAAATTTGATAAATAATAATATAATATTATGCCAATTTTTGTAACCCTCACGGAAATTCATCTAGTAATTTTATACGCATGTGGGTGTTCAAACAGATAGACAAAGTTGTTAAAATAACTTTTATTCTATTGGTGTAACTCCACCTGCATCAGGTTTTGGCAAATATTTTTAACGCCCCAACCGGACGTGACGGTTATACAATTTTCTATACTATAAGTATACATTTTGGGTCATGTTGGCCTATTAATATAAATGTAGTCATTATTCGCGACACAGATAGAATTTAAAAATTAAAATATTATAATTTTACTCAGTTTTTATTATGTCATTTTAGTAAACTGAGTAAAATTACAATATTTTAATATACAAAAACAATGTAGCTGTCGTAAAACGATATTTCTCCCACTTATACGTTTGTTTTTCTTATACTTTTGTATATTTAAAAAAAAAGCCGTTGCCCAATCAGTGACAATGTTATTCATTTCAGGCGATCGTTTTTAACTGCGTTCTTTGTCTTCGCTTCGGAACATTGTTATAGAAAAATATTAGGATTATATTAGTCCGAGGTTACATGATTAAGAATATTTCTTTTTACATTTTCGGTTTTTAAATAGATAATATTACTTTTTATTTATTATGCACTATGTAGTTAGTTTTTGATTCATATTAGTATTTTCAACGTTTTTTCAGTTCTTAATAGTAAACTATTTTATTATAAACTTTCATGGTATTTACAATATCATTTTTTTTATCCTGGCACGGCACAGTGAACACACTGCACCCGATGATAAGCGCAGTGCCGTCCAGTTAGACTATCAAGTAGCGAGAGACAATCTATACCCCGCTACTCAACACAATCATACCGGCCTGCCGGTCTAGAGTCAGATTTTTCAGAAGGCCGCAAAACCGTAATCGTACCCCAACCCTAGACCCTCGACAGAAACCGGATGTACACTGGCTGATCCCGGAACGCGACACACTTGCGGGTGCCACTATGGCGGGTTTTACACCCTGTTCATCTTGACAGTCCGTACCGCAACCAACTAGGCTATCGCTGCTTTTTTATCTGCAATGTTTATTATATGTTGATATAACATATAATAAATATTGTATGTCCTGTATACGTGGATTCAAATTATCGTATGAAAGGACAGGATAAAATATATTTTTTTACTGCGTTGGATTGTTTTAGATTAGTGCCACTTCATTTATTGACCATATTTTACTAACAAATACTTATTGAGAATGATGAGAATACCCCGTCTATCTCCGTGCTTAAAACGTTTATTCTGAGTTATTAACAATAGGGTATTTGACAATTTTTGAAAATTGATGGACATCGATAGAGGACTCTTTACTTATAGCCCCAGTAATATTTTTATTATTGAAATATACTCAATTTATATATAATAAGTGATTTAATTTTTTCATATATAATTTCGCGCTAAAACGCGTTGTCACGTGACATTATGACGTCATCGCACATATACAAACATTCGTGACACCTAACAACATAACAAATTATTTGCATTTATCTGTTAGTTTTTCCACAAAAATGAATGAGCCAGCATATAAATATTGTTCAATGCCTTTGTGTAAAAACTCGACACTAAATCCCGATAAATTGTTCATCCATGTGCCAAAATCAAAAGTTTTAAGAAAGAAGTGGCAGATTTCGACTATCAGCCCTTGTAATGCCTTCTTCCATTCTTATAGAAGACTTGAAGACGAAATTAACACGTTTCCACATCGAAAAATATGTTCTTCCTTACTATTTTATTTGTCATAGGTAAAAAATTTACTGAATCTAAATAATGTATAACATTTCATGGATTCAATAAATATTTGATTTTGATTTTGATTTTAAGACAATAAATATTTGTAAGTTCTTCCTTCTTAGTGTCTAAACTCGGAGTTCCCTAACATTACTACATATGAAATATTTGACATTAGCAGCAGTTATGATTAATTTATGCATGTGAAACACGGGCAAAATATAAGTTCACGATTATTATTCAAATTATAATACAGTTTTTAACTACGTCTATGTTATTTTAATGTTTACTAAGTTCACTTGAGCGTGTGGCAGTTAATGGCTAGGCGTCAAGATTGAGTGCAATTTGCAAATCGGATTAATGTATTTTTTTTTCTGGTAGCTCATCATATTGTTTATGACTACGTTGATCATTATACAGATTGCGTGGGTATACAGATATAATAAGTTATTTTTTTATGTAACTTCCCGATATTTCTATAAATTTGGTAAATCCAACAATTTGTTTTTTTTAACCTGGCATGGCAAAGTGACCACAGTGCACCTGATGGTAAGCGCAGTGCCGTCCAATTAAAGTATCGAGTAGCAAGAGACAATTTATTTCCCGCTTCTCAACACAATCGTACCGGCCTGCTTTTTTACAGTACACCATGGGCATGAAGGCGGAGAAGCGCTCGAGGGTCTAATGTCAGAGTACTCAAAAGGCCGGAAAACGGCCAAACATCGTACCCCAACTCTAGACCCCAACAAAAACCGGATGTACACTGGCTGATCTCGGATCGCGACACACTTGCGTGTGCCACTATGGTGGTTTTTACGGTGGTCGCTATCCGGGCGGATATGAACATCCTACCACCAGCAACAGGCAGCATGGACTAATTCAACGTAAAATAATTTTTCCACCGATAACTCCAAAGTTTTCCTTTGTCCTAGACAAAACGTGGTATCGAATAGACAGTCCGCGAATCCACATTATTAAATATGTAAGACGTATATACGTAACCATCTTTAACCAGGGTAGCATAATAATTGTAATATAAGGTTCTTGAACAAATACGTGGCTTGACTAGTTATACTTGACCCATTAATTAATAAGATCATTAATACTTTTGGCAGCATACTTAATTTCCTACGTGTATCAAAAATTTGCATTTCTATTGGATTATTTCAAAATAATCTATTTCAATTGAATTAGATATGCGTATTGGGTTCCCATTAACACTTTAATCTTTTGTTTATTCTGATTAGTTATGTGACTGTGATAGTAACTGAAAATATAGAACTATCCTTAAAGTAGTGTACGTAATAAATTTTGCGATGCTATATACACACATCTTCTAGTATTACGTATATTAAATAATAAATACACCCAACAGTCACACACATAGTTCCTACCCAACACTAGGCAAAACCTGTGTATCGCTGGTATCAAGAACTACGTGGGACTACGGTCCCACGACACCCAGACCCGAATCATATCTGTCTTTCACACAAACATTTGCTCGGTGTGGGAATCGAACCCACAGCCTCTCGTTTCACAGCCGGCTTCTTGCCCGCGGCGCCACGGAGGCTGTCTATGTTGACTAGTATCCTTTTATTAAAAATTACTTTTATAACTATCTATATATATAAAACACAAAAATTGTTTTACCTATGTCCGTTATAGACTTTGAAACCATTAAACCGATATCAATAAATTTTTGTGTGGTTTGGTCCAACTTAAAAGATAGGATAGTTTTAGATCCGATAGGTGGCGCTGTTGTCGAGATTCTTAGAAAAAGGTTCTTTATTTGCTTTTAAAAAAGAGAAAAAACTTAAATCGAACGTAACAATTTATTACAGTATATAATTTATACGATATAAAAGCTTCTTGCGAGATTTTCCTTTATGTAATAATAATATACATTAGAAAACTTATCTTAGAATTACTAATATCAAGATAAATAAGTTCTTCAATAAGTAGACCTTCTAGCGATTAGGCTCTATTTAAGGTCCAACGGTCGACAGTACTATAAATACATTTTGGTTACTGTGCAAGGCCAGTATCAAGGAAATCTCGCGACAAGCGTTTATATCATACAAATTAAAGTTTTACGATTTAATATAAAGTTTATTTTGAAATAAATGCTTGTTTTTATGTTTATTTATTACCATTTGTAAAAATAGAGCTGCAAGATATTTTTTGTTGTCACTCAATAGACTATTAGTTAGTATTGTCATTTTTAATGTCACCTAATAGTTTGTAAGGTTAATTAGTACAATTTATACGTTGCATGGAAACTGTCTCTATTTCTATGGGGTTTGTAATATGCATCGCAGCTCCGATATTGAATACATTTTATAGCTAATATAAGCTCTGTAGAGCACATCTTTAAATTCAAATCGCATCACGACAGGCATTACATAGTTTTGGTATGTGCCAAATGTCCTTTTACTGTCACCATCAGATACATTTATATTGTTAAAGCGTGTAAAGCGGATAATATATTCGGCAATGGAAATTTGTGGAAATCATGGATTTCTTCTGGTATTGTATGTGTATATAAGGCCGTAGACTCAGGAAAAAAATACTAGTATGTACTTAGTAACAGTTATATTTATATTAAATTTTTACAAAACTAATGTTTGTGCGGCAGACAATGCAAAAAAACGACCACAAAAGTAATTTATCTTGTGAAAGAGTTTTTATGATTTTGCTATAAGAACCTCGAAGATTTATGCCAGCCTTGTGAATAATTAAGTTATGAGATATGGCATGATTTTTTAAAAATATTTTTCATCGTGATAACATATAACTATTAAAGTTATTCATGTAATATTTTATATCATAACTACTAACTATCTTTGTTTAAAATCTTTGTTATTTCCGGCATTAGAAGTAAAATACTATCAATGTATATGGATGCGGACGACGGTAAATTTTTGCAAGTTTTAATAATTATGACCTGTAAAATATGCTCCTAGTGGCCTAATTTACTAAATAAATGATTTTTAATTTGAATTATAATATCATTAATATTTAAGAAGATTTTAATTTTTCTTTATGTGTATGAGCTGTTTTTAACACCTATTCACATGATATCTGTTTAATGACTAATATTATCCAAATCACAATTATTAAGTAATTTAACGGTATTTCTGTTCAGCGTTCGCGTGCTGTTTAAATGAGGCTGTTATTGTCACACATACAGTCACGCCTGTAATCCACCAAGGGGTAGGCAGAGGTGTAACCAGTACACCCACTTTTCGCCGAATTTCCGTCCCATAATGTGATAGGGGGCGAGCCTATCGCCATACCGGGCACATTTTCCAGACTCCGGGCTAATACTGAGGAGTTTCTAGATAGAAAAACCCAATATCACTTTACCCGACCCGGGGATCGAACCCGAGACCTCAGCACAGCGGTACAACTGCGCCACCGAGGCTGTTATTGTCAGTTGTTCATTAATAAATAATAAAGACAATAAAGAAGTTATTATTAAACTCGTAAACGTATTAGGCGAGGAGGCCCGTGCCCAGTAGCGCGACAATGTTTAATTCAGAGCTGGTATTATTTATATTTTGAGACCACTACTATATCTACACTATCCTTGTGTGGATTTTTTAACCGACTTCAAAAAAGGAGGAGTATACTTCCCAGTTGGTCCCATTGGCACCAAGTCAGGATCTGATGATGGGATCTCAGAAAAATCAAGGGCAACCCTCAAATTTTATAGTGACGCATAATTTGTTTCTTATTGAAGTCGGTGTACTTTTTATGAATAAAAAACGTTTTAATAAAATATAAAAGTAGTTAAACAATAAAGAATAAATACAACCAACAGTCACACATAATCCTGACTCCACAATAGGTCAAATCTGTATCGCGGATATCAAGATCTACAAGGACTACAGTCCCAAAACACTCAGACCCAATAAAAACATCTGTCTGACACACAAATATTTGTCTCGGTGTGGGAATCGAACCCACGGCCTCTCGTTTCACAGCCGGCTTCTCGTCCGCTGCACCACGGACGTTGTAAATGTATAAGTAGTTTATTGTTCTACAAAGAGAATCTAGAAACTATTTTGCATTTAGCAAATATTCGTTGAAAAATACATGGAAAATAATTCTAGTTAGTATTTTGATAATACACCGTTGAAGGTTGTCTAACATATATATTTAAAACCATTTATTGTGTATACACTGATGAGTTTTTTTTTTATTCTGACAAAGTCTGAAAAACTGCATCTGATGGTAAGCGCAGTGCCGTCCAGATAGAGTATCAAGTAGCGAGAGACAGTATATCCCTCGCTCCTCAACACAGTCATGCCGGCCTGCTGTTTAGCTTCTTCACACCACGTCTATAGGACCCAGGATCATAGGAAAGAGGGAACACGGTAGCTGGCAAACTGTTCCACAGCTTGATGGTGTGGCAAAAATACGAATTTGGGAGTTTCCAGTAATGGTGTTTTTAACAAAATTACGGAAAGTTCTGAGGGTCGGTTCGAAGCGGTCCCGGGATCAATAAAAGCATGGATGTTATTAGTTCTATATACTATATTTAGATCAGTTGAGTTGATCAGTTTGAGAATTTAATGAGATTGAAATGGTACTGGCAGAATAAAGTAGCGGTACGATGTCTGACAAAACACTTTTATAATAAAACATCTACAGTTGATATAACTTCGCGACTATGCCTGCGTAGGGACAGGTGAGCGCCGATAATCTTACTCCTGCACCTACAAACGCTGTGACCTTTCCGTAATTGAATAGGCGTGCTTGTTGCGCGCACGCACGCTCTAAACACACGCGACCGCTAAACTAGTATAATAAAAAACCGTCTTCGCAGTCGCTTACATTTTTGCAATAATAACCGGCGATTTAACGACTCGTATAAAGGGTGCCGCGGCTAAACATTTTATACATAGTTAATTAAATATTAAAGTGACTTAATCTTTGTCCGACTTAAAAAAAACGGTAACCTATTGGATGTTTATCTATATTTTCTGATTATAATAACTTCTTATTGGGCAACACTAGTGCATTTTTTAACTAATTTTTCCCGGAGCTCATGTTAGGTTTCATTATTGATCATAATTTTGGGCACAAATTCACCCACTGCTGGGCATAGGCCCCCAATGTACAACATTCCTCACGCACATCCAGGACTTTCCAGCTACGTCACCTGACGACCAGGCTGTTGGTCTACCCCGTTTCCTTGCACCTTCTTGTGGTTACCACTCTGTTTGGATTTATTCACAGATAAACCGTCTTTTTCGTTATATGCCTTGTACATTGCTTATGATATAGGGATAAATAACCACACATTGAATTTATTATAAAAATCAATTCACTATAGTACAAACTCACAAACATGACATTACAATTATTGTCGATTTTGTATAATTTCCAATGAATGTCCTAATCTTTTAAGATGTACCTGTCTATATAACACTGGTGCACAAATTTCTGATATTGTATACACATATATGTAATTTAATGTATATATATGTAATCACATTCATCTAATTTAATGTAATTTAATCTATCTTAATGTAATGTAATTGTGTAATCTATTATGTGTGCTATTTTCGGTATTATTCTATTCCTATTTCTATTGTCGTACTCTTTTTTTATGAATGCTGTGTATGTCTTTAATTGATATTCATAACTGTTCTTGTGCTGTGATAAATAATAATTCTATGTATATTATGAATATTGTTGACGTACCTTAATAAATAAATAAATATATGTAGCCTTGTCGGTACATTTGTTAATAAGATTATGACGCTTAAAAAATCAGTTGACTCAGTAATCGAATTATTCTAGTAATAATATGGATTCATGCCAAAGTGCAATATATAATAGGTGTCAACGTAGCGATAATCAAATTGTGTTTCGGAATCTATGTAGTGTCATATTAAAGATATCTTTAATACAGCCTACGGTTTTGACAGCCTTTGTGGTGCAGTGGGCGAGTAGCCGGCTGTGAAACGAGAGGCCGTGGGTTCGATTCCCGCACCGACGCAAATGTTTGTGTGACAGACAGATATCTGTTTCGGGTCTGGGTGTTGTGGGACTGTAGTCCCTCGTTGTTCTTGATACCCGCGATACAGGTTTTACTTAGTGTGGGGTCAGAACTATGTGTGACTGTAGGGTGTATTTATTTAATACAGTACGTATATCGCAGTATAAAGATACATTCATTTCCAACGTACAACAAATGTGTTAATAATGTGATGATGATATTTAAACAGAAATTATGATTTGTTATATACAAGTTGCTAGGCACAAAACTTCGGGCATCATTTTTACCAGAATGCAATCTTGTCTATTTTAATTTACATAATTAGAAACGAGATAGTTTTATGGCTGGTAACTATCAATAATTGCTGATTGTGTACATTTGCATATTCTAAAAATATAAACAAAACATACGTGGCAATTGCAGCTTCTGATTTAATGATTTTAGGATGCTATAATATTAATAATACTAGCCCTGTATTAAACATTGTCCCACGGCTGGGAACGGGCCTCCTCTACTAATGAGAGGGGTTAGGCCTTAGTCCACCACGCTGGCCTAATACGGGTTGGTAGACTTCACATACCTTCGAAATACTTATAAGAATTCTCAGGTATGCAGGTTTCCTCACGATGTTTTCCTTCACCGTTAAAGCAAGTGATAATTAAGATTTAATACACACATAACTTGAGAAAAGTTAGAGGTGTATGCCACTTGGGTCTCGAACATACGTATTTCGTCTTGACAGTCCGTACCACAACCAACTATGGATGGATGCTATAAAATGATAAAATTATAAGAGTACTAGCGGAACGTGCAGACGTCGTCCTGCCCGTAAAAGCAACGCCACACCGACTGCAGCGCCATCTGCCGGGCTGACTTGTGAATCTAAACCATCCAGGGTGCCACCCAAACGCATACATAAAAATCATTCAAAACGGTTCAGCCGTTTAGGAGGAGTTCAGTGCCATACACATGTAAAGTAGAATTATATATGTCGGGACGTCGGAATAGCCGGTTTGTCGCATCTGATTGCTTATTCGTGAACTTAATGTAAGGAAACGTTTAAATAAGTGGACTATGGCGTTGACTTTACAATATTTTAATTATACATTCATTTAAAATACTTAAACAATTACGGATTACAATAATAATTAGCGATTTAGAGGGTTTGCGAATAACCACAACGTACAACCGCTGTCAACCAGATAATTTTTTTTTTTGCTTTATTTACTCTATAAAAGAGAAGGCAAAGGTTCTCCGCCATGCAGCCATGTCTGTCGTTATTTTTTCCAAATCTGGGCTAGAATTAAAGTCTTCTTCTTCTCTGGTTTTAACTTATACAAAAGGCCGAAGCCATGTCTGAAATTTTTTTTTCACTTATTAATCACAATAACACATTACATCACATTCCCGCCATTTTTCTTTTTTCTCAACCAGAGAATTAATTAACAAGACATTCGCACGCAATGACAGACGCAACTCCATTCGGTGTTACCCGCTCTTACAAAGAGTATTTAATCGAATACACAACCATAATTCCTTAAAAATAAGAAAGTTAATGGATAAGTCTCAAAATTGACTGATTTTCATTATTCAATAATGTCGCGCGCCGTTATATATATAACGAAGTGCGCGATGAAGTTGGCGGGAGATTGCGCATGATAATTGATACATCCGTGTGTCGCTAATCGGCCGGAAAACCGCTTCACTGGCCGGTGAACATTTCGATTTTTCTCCTTTGATGTGTTTAATAATGCATGAGCCGGATCGCTGCTTTCGTAGTATTCACCTGGATAGAACAAAACACATAGCGCCTCGTATAACGGCTGTTATGTCCTACGGTATTATTAAATCGGGTTAAAGCGTCGCGTTGGTTTAGTGACAGCGTATTTAAACTGAGAAAGTCGTAAGGGATTGGGTTCGATTTTAATATAAATTATTCATACCACATTTTTATTAAATTAAATTCTTACAGCTATGTTATTAACTATCTTTACTTCGCAGCTCCGCGTACGAGAATTTTTCCTACTTTAGGGACTGTGCCGTGCCGTACACAACAAATAAGTATAACCAACATTTTCGTTTATAAAAATATTTTCCTCAGCGCACGAAACGCATCCGCTGAAATATATTCGCAAACAAATTAACTGACAGATAGCATAAAGGCTACTGTTTCATTATATATAAATAAATAAATACACCCAACAGTCATACACATAGTCTAGACCCCACACTAGGGAAAACCTGTATCATGGGTATCAAGAACTACGAAGGACTACGGACCACAACACCCAGACCCGAAACAGATATCTGTCTGTCAGACAAACATTTGTCTCGGTGCGGGAATCAAACCCACGGCCTCTCGTTTCACAGCCGGCTTCTCGCCCGCTGTGCCACGGAGGCTGTGTTTATATGTAGGTGTAGATTAAATTAGAGAGTTAACAAGGATTATAACTCTGCTATATATCAGTGGTACTTAAATTATCGATAATACAAGTAGTAAAGTAAAACAATGTAATTGAGTATGATCATATCACTAATGTATTTAAAGACGACAAAAGCATTTCGATGTCCACCGTTGGTTTAAGCTAAAATGCAAATTGGCGTTTGTATAAAAGTTGCAGACGAAACTGTTATTTATAGAGTCTCACCGCTCCAGTTTCGTTGCATTGGGTCAACGTGGACTCTGTTTATTGATTTGCCAACGGTGCTGGTTAATTTTGGCGAGGTCTGACTAGTCCCGACTGCTCTATGTGCCTACCGATGCAATTTATCATCTCAAAATAACGTTGGTTGGAAATAATACAGATAACCGTTAAATAACGGTTATGTTAAGTGGAGTGTCATAAATAGAATTAAAATTATTTAATAATTATTTAGTATTTTAGAAAATAAGATATTACACTAAAAATTCTACATATTTTTATAGTACATTGCTTAACAATACAAGAGGTATCATAATGTAGTCTATGTTGGAAAATATCAAAATCTCTTGAAAAGCGATGTGTAAAAATTTGTTTCGTTGAGGGTTGCATGTGGCCTAATAGTGTAGTTGACAGTAAGTAAAAACTTGATAAAATTTTGTTTTCTTATAATAGATTTTAGTCTAAAAATATCGAAAATTAAACCAATTTATATGTAATTATTTCATATTTTCACGAAACAAATATGCAAAAATAAAGCATTTTGTCACGTAACATGAATCACTCATTAGTCATGCATGACGTCACCGTTCAAAACATCTAAAACGCTGAGCGAAACGTCTATTACTTTTGCGAGTGGTCACGTCACACGAGAGGCCATGATAGTTGGTATCGTTTTGGTGGGAAAAATAATGTTGGTTTGTAATAATGAAATTGAAAACTTATGTTTATTTATGATAATATTTTAATAATATAGACCATAAAGAATAAAATAAAACGTTTAATTAATGTTTTGACACCACATACATTGACCTAATATGTGCTGTAAGTTTACTGTTTCGTGTTAAAATCGAAACTCAATCCTCGGAACAAACACACGAATAACATTTTGTTGAATCGATTTTGCCTATTTTCCCAGTTTTGTGAATATTATAAATATATTTAAAAATTGAATACCAAAGTGTATATTTTTGAATGTATGATAAGCTATGCGAAAATTATGTACACAGAAATAATTACAATAACAATGATATTCAAGTTGAATTCAAAACGACTCAAGAATGTCTATTGAATGTAGGTTAAAAGTACACTTAAGTAAGCTTTTTGCTATGTGTTGATTTCGGTTCTGACTGCCTCAGTAGCGCAGTTGTAATTGCGCATGCGTTACGACCGCTGTGCTGAGGTCTCGGGTTCGATCCCCGGGTCGGGTAAAGTGATATTGGGTTTTTCTATCTAGAAATTCCCAGTATTAGCCCGGAGTCTGGAACCTGTGCCCGGTATGGCGATAGGCTCGCCCCCTATCACATTATGGGACCGAAATTCGGCGAAAAGTGGGTGTACTGGTTATACCTCTGCCTACCCCTTCGGGGATTATAGGCGTGAGTGTATATGTATTGATTTCTGTATACGTCATTAGTCAGTCTGGCGCTAAACACAATCGGGGCAATGACACATACCGAAATCTACGCATAGCCAACAGCTTACTTTTTGAATACAGGTAATAGACATTTGAAAAAATATTTGAGCACTGAAATCAATAAATTATATAGGTATTGTGCCTCGTTTAAATATGTATTACGAATTATTGTGCTAAAATTTGTTTTTTTTTTGGTTAACGCAGTGCCGTCCAATTAGAGTATGGAGTAGCGTGAGACAATCTATCCCCCGCTACTCAACACAATCATGCCGGCCTACTCCTTCACACTACGCCATGGGCAAGAAGGTGAAGAAGCGGTCGAAGGTCTAGTGTCAGAGTACTCAGAAGGCCGCAAAACGGCTAAACATCGCACCCCAACTCTAGACCTCCGACAAAACCGGATGTACACTGGATGATCACGTCGGAAAGCGACATACTTGCCACTATGGCGGGTTTTACACTCTGTGTACGGTGGTCGCAATCCGGGCGGATACGAATATCCTACCACCAGGGTAGATCCGTCCGACATCCGTCAACTCTAGTGAAGAAATGTTTTATAAAAACCAACCATTAAATAAGCAAATGACCAATTAAAACAGCTTTTTATCTAATCCTTGTTATAAACAAGCAAGAGTTCGAGTATGATAAATGTGTTGAAACATTTTGTTCATGATAAAATGATATATGTACCTTGGTATCAACACTGATGCGTATTTCCCACGAAAAGGTCACGTACAAACGTTTCAAATTACATTGACAAATACAATATCAATATGTATGCCAGCGCACGTTTTTCATTTACGTCGCATACTTAATAATTTATTTAAAGCAAACTTAACTAATTACTAAGGATTAATGTTTGGTTCTAGGTGAAATTAAAGTCTACATTATTACCGGTCTCTAGTTGCTTTAACCTTTTACATTTCATAATAAAACCTATAATAAAATTTCTAGGCCGTTGCACGCATTCTTACGTCCTGTGCACAAGAACAAACAAAAGGCACGTTTTTCGCTAAGTTATTTAATTGGTCAACACGCACATAGTTACGCAAACTCACTTATATCATGATAAGCCCAACAGCAAAAGCTCTTCCTTGACGTCAGTATTCAGTGAGCCAGTAGTACCACGGCAAATAAATTTTAATATTATGTAACAGTCACACACATATCCCCGACCCCACACTAAGATACGAGTCTTGTGTTGTGGGTATCAGGGACTACGAGAGACTTTCGGTCTCACAACACCCAGACCGCGGACACAAATGTCTGTCACACAAACATTTGTACCAGCGAGGGAATCGAACCCACGGCTTCTCGTTTCACAGCCGGCTACTCGCCAACGGCGCCACGGAGGCTGTCATAGTAAACAAAGCTCGCAATCACTCACAAATTTATAGATAAAGTTGAGTATGAGAGTTACCTTAAATTAGAGCGTAACTAAATAAATATGTCACTTAAGCAAATTATGAGCACATTTTAGATACGCCTACTGCGTTTGTTTTGTAATAAAACATAACAGTCCATTATCATTACGTCCGGCACAAAAAATCATACCATAGCGGTGATCATAAAGTATGTAGAGTAATTTTTTTTTAAGGCTGTATAGCATGGCTTAGAGATTATGGATGTAGAGATTGCATTATTGTATGCTTTTGGATACCTATTGCCCAAAGCAAATAATATAATGATACGAGTAATTTAACTACTGAACCTACCCAATCTATTAAATTTTAATAAATTATTCAAGAGCTCAACTGATATCAGTGAAATAGAATGCAAATAGCTTATATGGTGGAATAACACATAGACTACTTTATATCTCGAAAAAATGGATATGCCTGTGGTGTAATCAACCTTTCTGATACCTCTTTATAATATGTGGCTGTAGCGGTTCGTTCTAACCTGTTTCCACAAACCAAATACCTCCATCCAGAAATAAAAGCTACATTCAGGATGGTATTATCATTAAACATACATATACACATACATACATATACACTCACGCCTGTAATCCCGGAAGGGGTAGGCAGAGGTGTAACCAGTACACCCACTTTTCGCCGAATTTCGGTCCCATAATGTGATAGGGGGCGAGCCTATCGCCAATATCATTAAACTTTGTAACAAAATAGACAAGGACGTTATTTTTTATATATATGAGATTTGGATGTGGTATTCAGTGAAGTATTAAAATAACCTTAATATTTTGTGTACATAGCCCATTGATGCGTTCGATTCAAAAATATTCTAATAGAAGAAATTATTGAGTGTACTTTTAATTGCATAGTTCTCAGTTTTCTAGGGCACTGATAAACTTAAACACATGCAAGCGCGGGAAAAAGCTTAAAAATATTTTATTTAAAGTCTAATTTGACAAAAACTAAAGCCGCTTGCTAATATACACTAAATTGGTATAATTTTAAGATTAACAGACCAGACGATATATAACTACTAATTACCTATTTGTTCTGCTATATTAAATAGTGTTTGTTGGCATATTTGTTACCAATTTTGTGTGACGCCTAGTAGTTAATTTATTCTGATGTTAGCTTATTCTAGTGGGTGTGAAGGGATTGTAAGATGTAATTAAAAGAATACATTGAAGAGCGGCTGACAAAAAAAACAAACTTTCCACACTGACTGTTGATTTGCGGTTTGCGCAGCCCAAATCTGGCCAGTTATTTATGTGGAATCTGACTAATAACTTTTTTATTCGTTTTTTATTTATTAACTATGTTATATTTTTTACAATACATTAATACAGTTCTTTGTTAAAAAAAACTAAGTCCACTGACACAAATTACTCAGTGGCGTCACTCAGTATATATTTCAGAGTACTTTCTTTATCAATCAACTTTCTGTGGAATTTAACATCTTAATTCCATGATATAATTGTGTACGATTAAATTTTGTTCCTTACAACAATACTTTTCACACTCCAAGGTTTCTGCTATATTTTTATATACCTCAATGACAAAAGAAACCTATACATGTTTTCGTCATTAATATACCTGCATTAAAAAATGACAAATTCATATTGACACTTAACTAATATAACTATTGTATAATTTATGTTTTTAGGTAACAGTGTTAAGCATTATTTGCTTTTCACATCACACTCGAAGCTTGATTACGAAACTCATCGTACAGTCCGCAGGTGTTATGTCATACGATTCCCATTGATGTGAGAATGTATCGAGTAAGCACCGCGGTATCGAGAAATGGGGCCTACGCCGCGGTGGCACATAGCGGTCGTGACTCATTCGTGTGAACTTTATTGGATTACAACAAAATTAATACGTGACACTGTCAGGCGAATAGTTCCCACTACCTACAATTATATGGACAATTTATATTTCCAAGTCCACCCTATTTCATTTGATTAATTTCGTTACGGGATCAAAGACAGTTTAAGTATTCCCAGAGACTCGCCGAGTTTCATTACTCGGTAATGGTTTCTTATGTTTACGCGAATATTATACATTGTAATAAAATAAAACGAAATTTACGGATTCTATCGCGGTTTATTTTACTTTTTTAACCCGACGTTTCGAAGGCTTTACAGCCTTCATGGTCACGGGGGAGACTGAGTTGTATGTCGTCACCATTGATATTTAATTTTTATTTGTTGTAGTCCGATCTACGCAGAAGGAGCTCACAATGTCTTGAGGTCTGGCAGTTGGTCTTTTGGGTTCAGATTTAATTAAATGTATAATTGGATCCCAGGCTGGTGCTAGCTTCCAACCATCTTCTCTATTGAAATTTTGATGTTTTTTAACTTCAATAGCCTCACGAATCATCCTAGGCAGGAATCGGTGTTCTTTGGCGATAGAATCCGTTCATTACTCGGTGTCGAAAAATTGCGTGCTGTTGTCGATCCTGGCTTAACAGGAGTTACAATGGCGGGTGTGTGGGCGGTATAGTCTCTGCCTACAATTATATCCTAATGGCTAGATTTAAGGACACGTTTTAATATTTTGTAAATTTTATTGTAATACAATGGTATCATTTGGTTACAATTGGTTAGATATCATTTACATCACATTGCTAAAAGTTATGGGCATCATGATATTTTACTAACGTTCCGAAAGGATTTAGCTTTCTTTATCACCAGTTGCATTTTTGACATCAACCATGTGAGCAAGATCGATGATAGTAAATAAGTCCAAATCAACCAAATGACGTTAGAAAAACTCCTTCAAATGTCGCTTAGTACATTAAAACTTTGATGCCCTAAGTGGTTAATTAAAAATACCTTATGGTCGGCGTCAAGGTTTAAACTATTCTCATATCAATAAGATCATTTCAAAGTTTGTAAATCCCCATAGGTTTTGGATTTTAAACTTCATTTCCATAAGGATTATTTAAAAAAATAAGTATGCCATGTTCAAGCTATCCTAATACGAAATTTTATCAAAATTCGATGAGCGTTATATCTGTGAAAACGTTGCAGACAGACTCAGTTTTGCATCTATATAATACTTGATATGGAGTTTTATATATATACAATAAACACAATATGATAAAATTAAATTATCATTCATAACCTACCCAAACTTTCTTAAATATTATAACACTAGCTTTTGCTCGCGTCTCCGCCCGCGTGTTAGTTATGTTTAAAAGAAAAGGTATAAAATCCATAGAGAGATCTTAAGCTATTACATCCTTCTATATTGTGCTATCCCATAGGAACCATGCATTTTCCGGGATAAAAGGTAGCCTATGTCATTATCAGACCCTTCAATTAACACTATGCAAAAAATCATGTCGATCCCGCTCTGTGTAAAACAAAAACGAAAATATACCACGGGAACCGTACGTTTTTCCGGGATAAAAAGTAGCCTATGTGCTATTTCAGACTATAATCTATCTCTGTGCCAAATTCAACAATTTCATTCATTTTCATTCAACCAGATCCGTCTAGCCGTTCTGGCGTGATTGAGTAACAAACACCCATCAATCTAAGCATTCGCATTTATAATATTAGTAGGATTATTAAAGGCGTGAAGACGTAATTCAAGGAAATTACTAACTTTTTATTGCTGTAGAAATCTGTATATATAAAACAAGAAACTGACTGACTGATCGATCAACGCACAGCCTAAACAGCCGGGGTTAGAGACTTGAAATTTTGACAGTAGGTACCTTTTATGACGTAGGCATCCACTAAGGAAGGGTTTTTGGAAATTCCACCCCTAAGGGGGTAAAATAGGGGATGATAGTTAGTATGAAAACCCGTCATTTTTGAAGTTAAATTTATGAAAATTAGTATTTGGCATTTTAGTTAAAAATAAAGAATATATGTTTCAGGATTTTTGGAAATTCCGCCCCTAAGGGGGTAAAATAGGGGATGAAAGTTTGTATGAAAATCCGTATTTTTTTAAGTTAAACGCATGAAAATTGGTATTTTGTATTGTACACTTTTTCTCCCAAACATGACCTCCACGCGGGCGGAGCCGCGAGCAACAGCTAGTGTATCAATGAATTGAATATTTTTTTAATAGAACATATACGTGGTAAATTTGTTTGAAACCATGTACAACGGTTGAGATATTTTATTTACACGGTAAGACAAGGCGAATTCTCATAGACTTCAACATGGGGCATTATAATTGTGTCTCAGGTATTGTATGCAGATTTTCTCTTTTGAAGGCGTTAAGTTTTGCGTTAAATAATAAATTTTCCCTTAGTCGGCGCTGGATAATGATGTCATGATATTATACTGTCTTGTCAGATAAGAGATATAATGTACTGTATGGGTGAAACTAATATTATACGTATTCGATCCGGTCTTTAACCAACTTATAAAAAAGGTTCTCAATTCTTCTTTATATATTTCTAAGTCTTCTTACTTGTCTTGAGCGGAATAAGAGCAAGAGTTTAATGATAATTATATGTCACCAAACTAATGTTAAAATTAGGCCTGATTCGATAAAGAGGTTGTTTGAAGTTGTCAACGCACAGTGGATCAAAACGGCAATATGAGGAACATTCATCTTTTTTCACCCGATTTTCAATATGTCAAATCTTTTTACATTAAACTAATACTGCTTCTTTGACCAAAAAATCAGTTTTTCTTTGTTTTTATCTGCAGTAGTGTTTGAAAAATTGAGCTCTGTACGGGTGCCAATTGCCATAGCATTTCTTTAGATTACAGCTTACGTTCTTTAATTTACTGAAATATCTTAGATACGCTTTTGACATAAATTTTATAGCTTTTGCCCCTTTAAATTGATGTGTATCAAGAAATTTATCGTTTAGTATTACTCTCTTTGTATTCATCTTATGATCTACCTTCATGCTAAATATCAAACTTATACGTCAATTAGAAATTATCTGGGGTCTGGATACGGGAACGGATCGGTCAATGAGTGTTAAGAAGTGCACTTTTCAGGTCCTAGTAATGGTTACAACCAGTACACCTGCTTTTCGCCGAATTTATTACAGTCCCATAATGTGATAGGGGGCGAGCCTATCGCCATACCAGGCACAATTTCAGACTCCGGGTTGATACTGAGTATAAAAACCTAATATCACTTTACCCAACCCGGGGTATCGAACCCGAGACCACAGGAGTCGTAACGCATGTGCAATTACAACTGCGCCAAAGAGGCAGTCTAGTAATTGAAATCTAAATTAGGTTTATTAATGTTTTTTTTTATATATCTTAATTCGCATATTTTCAAGGGATCCTTATTAGAAAAGCAAAATTGCAAGTGCGCAGATCTTATAGTTTCGAGTCATGGGTAGTCGAAAGTAGTTCCAAATAGTTCGTATAATGCAATGCCGGTGCGTTGCTCTTTTCGTTTGCGAACATGGCTGACACACTACCGCGTGTCTAGATAACAATTATTCTAATACGTTAACGCTATGTCGCGTCGGTCACAAATGTGCCAGATCGTATCTATCGACCCGAAGAGCTCCTTCGATGTTATAGAAAAACGAAATGAGAGGTAAAATTGATCTTATTCCAGAGGACACCGAACACTCCGCGAGGTCTAAGATACTGCATAGAAAGGCAGACCTTGACACCAAGCCTGATAATGTCAGCCAGAAAGTTTATCAAAGATATAAAATATTTGCTATTTAAAAATATTATATAGTTGAAATATAATTTTGTCGATTTTGCGCAAAACAATAGATAGTCGGCTGAATAAAATTTAAATAATTTTTATGACATGGAATGAGGATGTCTGAGTATTCATATAAAAAGTGCAATAAAAAATGTCCTTGTAATCATTAGTTAGTTTGGAACGAGACGATTGCGTGCTCGCTAGGTGGTCGAGGTTATAACTGCACTGGACAATCGATTCGTAGTACCGATGCGGCATAGTATGCGACGCTATAAATTGAAATCAAATTTCAACCTTTAAATTCTCCCTTAAGTTATACATTGACAGCTCTCAGAAAATTGCGTTGCACAGTATCAGTGACTAAACGGCAATGTACTTTGAACTAAGTTACAGTAACGATTATCAACTCGTCATATTTTATGCGACACTATTACACACAACTCTTTGTAGGTGTCGCAGCACGCGATTGACACCCACAAAAGAATCGGGTGATACTATGTGTCATCGATACGAGGTGGGAATTTCAATTATTTTAAATTGAGTTTCGATTTGGTTGTGAGATTGCTAACTGAATTAGCAAACTTGCACAAAGTCACGAAATACATTGCCGTATTTATTAAAGTAATTACATGTTACGTTTCAGATGCAAGTGAGGAATATTTGAAAATATAAAGAATGGAACCTGTTTTCGGCAAATTTATCAGTGAAGTACCCTACATGTTTTGATGATTTGTTAATAATATAATGCAGCCAGCTCTGTCCCATTCTTAGGACACGAGCGTCTTTTATAAATGAGAGGGATTTATGTCTTGTCCACCTACCTGGCAGAGTGCGGTTTGGTAAACTTCACACTTGGAATTTGTATGAAATTCACAGGTTAACAGTTCACTATGTTTTATTTCAAACACGCAAATTATCAATGAATATCACAGAAGTAAAATAGAAAAGTCTGAAAAGTTTTCCATTTTGGGGTGGTTTCAAACCTGAAACTTTCGTCTCGGCAGTCCGTAACACTCTCAACTAGGCTATCGCTACTGTTTCGCTAATTATTATATAGTTAATCAATTGAGTAGAATTAAAAATATAGCCACATTATTTGTTACATCATTATGATTCGTTAGTGTACGCTATGAGTCACATCCGTTTTGCACCGTGAAGCTTAAAGCGCGGCGCTTTATTCAAACAGTATAAAAGTGTCTTTAGTAGCTAAACGTATTACAGCGCTCAGTGACGTATAGATTTATGTTTTGACAACATATTGTATTCATATTCCTGTAAATTAAGTCACTTATACCTATAAATTTAAGAAATATAGATATACGTCGTCAATAAGATGACTTGCCACTTGAAACTTTTTGTTGTTATACTCGTAAATGTTGTGTAACAATTTCTTAAGGATGGAGACTTATAAAGTGCCTTCCAGTTAATCCGCCCGAAATACTAATCCTAACTAACATATATCCTACCGACAAGACACTTAGGGATACTTGATTTGGGAGCAAAATGGTGTTTATTAAAAGTTATGAAATTAACCTCGGTGGCGCAGTTGCAATTGCGCATGCGTTACGACTGCTGTGCTGAGGTCTCGGGTTCGATCCCCGGTTCGGGTAAAGTGATATTGGGTTTTTCTATCTACAAATTCTCAGTATTAGCCCGGAGTCTGGAACCTGTGCCCGGTATGGCAATAGGCTCGCCCTCTATCACATTATGGGACCGAAATTCGGCGAAAAGTGTACAAGGTTACATCTCTGCCTACCCCTTCGGGGATTACAGGCGTGAGTGTATATGTATGTATGTATGTTGTGAAATAAGCTAGACTATAGATTGTATTCAAAGCACTGTTATTCAAGTTCGGTGTTATCCGGTCGCGGGTGGACTGATCAAGTGTATATTTAATGACTGACTGCCAGACACATGTTTTTTCATCGCTATTAGAGAGATTTAAGATGTCGTGTACTGTAGAGAGTTTAATTTTATTAAACTATACTCATTTTTATTTATAAAATTAAACAAATATCATTATTGATCATGTAGCCATATAAAAGGTACTTATGATAGGTCAAAACACAATAGGAAATTCTCTATACGGAATAAAAAATTATAGTAAGTAGTAGGAAAGTAATATTGGTAGGAAATTGGAAACCACCGTCAAGGGCTGGTAGGCAGGGATATAATCACGAGGATAGGACTGGAAAAAGAGGATGACCACTATTACTACTATTTGGACAGCAAAATAGTACAGTCAAAGGACTGTCATGCTGTTTTCGCACATACAGGTATAACAAACTGAAGATGTGACCATCAGTAGACGAATAGTGGTCGAAAATTTTCACGCTCAATGAGCGCTCAGTAGATGTCTTATTCCGTGCAAATAAAAATTTATTCGTTTTTTCCGCTGCTTTGCTCGCGTCTTTAGTGTTTTTTTATGATTCATTCTTCTAGAATTTTAAACGTTTAAGTCCAAATAAGTATGTAGATGCAACAGATGCTGAGTACACGTCTTGGTGCAAAGTATATACGTACGTACGTAAGTAAGATAAAGTAAAAACAAAATGGTAGCCGTTATTAAATTTTGGTAAATAATAAAAATATATGGTGACCACAGTTTTACCTTATTTAATATTATAATATCATAAATATTCGTGTATTAATTAGAATCAAAAAAGTTAAATATTAATTTACGTAAAATAAGTACCCTACTTCCCTATCCCTCCTTGGTGTTAAAACTATCCTTTCAACTAATTTTCATCAAATCAGTTTAAGGGTTTATAAATTCCCATAAAAAACCTTAATTCGATCCCCTTAAAATTAAAGCACCCTATTTCCAGGCTGTATGTTCATGCAACCCCAGGCTTAAACTATTCTTACACCAAGTTTCGTGAAAAAAGTTCATTAGTTTTAAAGTTTTCAAAACAAACGAACAAATTGCTGAGTCACATTCGCTATACTCGCTCTTTATTACAACTCGTTGTGAGTTAGACAGATAATTTGAATCTATGGTTAGACAAGCGCCAAAATTAGACGTAACAGCTGTAAAGATAGCATTTTGACAAGTATACTAAAATATGTGCATCAAAATCAATGACGAAAAATGTATATTATTTCGTCATTGATTAAAATATCTGACGTTATTTTAGAACACAAAAAAGATCTACGATAATGTCCTTAAAATGAGCCTTGAGTTTTAGTTTAAGACTAGCTGTTGCCCGCGGCTCCGCCCGCGTGGAAAACTATTCTTTGCACAACACAGATATTCGTTCACAAAGGTTAACATTTGATTGAAGACCAAATGTTACCTCGAGATACTCAATGATTTTATTGTCGCTTCTTTTGTCGTAATATAGTACTTTAGGCGTGATGCCTTGACAGACAGACAGGCAGACAATAAGTCCAAAAACAATAATTTTGGGTTCTATGTCTTTAATATAACACGTTACAATCAAAATTTCGTAAAAATATTTAATGTACAGACAATGTGCCTCTTCAGGTTTATTATAGTATAGATTTAAGATGTCTTTATATAAATCCGTAACAAAAAGAAGCGAGACGATTATTTATTATGATCGTATTTTTTATTTACCATCTCAGAAACCATTATGTCACCTGTTTCACTGAGGCTTTATACTTCGACGTTATTATTTTATACTAGCTGTTGTTCGCGGCTCCGCCCGCGTGGTGATCATATTTGGGAGAAAAAGTATATTATACCAAATACGAATTTTCATGCGTTTAACTTAAAAAATGAAGGATTTTCATACTAACTTTCATCCCCTATTTTACTCCCGTAGAGATGATATAGAAAAAAAAATGTGAAACACGTATTTCTTGATTTCCTACCAAAAGCCTAAATATGAATTTCCAGATCCCTAGGTCAAGGAATTATGGATTTCCCATATAAATTTTGAACTCCTATCTGACCCCTTTCAAGGTTGTTTTTTGAGAAAAAAGATAGCCTATGTCCTTTTCAAGGATATATTCTAGCTCCTTGCCAAATTTCATCACAATCTTGACAGCCTCCGTGGCGCAGCAGGCGAGTAGCCGGCTGTGAAACAAGAGGCCGTGGGTTCGATTCCCACACCGGGACAAATGTTTGTGTGACAGACTGACATTTGTGTCCGGGGTCTGGGTGTTGTGAGACCGAAAGTCTCTCGTAGTCTCTGATACCCAAAACACAAGACTCGTATCTTAGTGTGGGATCGGGGCTATGTGTGTGACGGTTGGGTGTTATTTATTTATTTATTAAATCTGGTCAGCCGTTTAGTCGTGAAAGGGTAACAAACAAACAGAGTTACTTTCGCATTTATAGTATTAGTATGGATTAATTTTAACTAAAGCTCAAATCGTTTCTGAGAAATACCCTTGACATACTGATAAACAGACAGACGCGAAAAATACAGTGACCTCATAGTTGCATTTTACCTAATATGAGGTATGAAGCCTTAAGCAAAGCTAGAGTTTTTTGCCCGTTCTTCTCCAAAACTGCATTCTGAACTGGCGGTAGAGGAAAAAAGATTTACTGAATCTAAATAATTTAAAGCATTTCAAGGATTCAATAGATATTTGACTTTAAAAATATCCCCAATTTGTTGATAAAAAAAAATTGTTTTTTTTTATTTGAAACAGTTTGTATTGAGTACGCTTAAGTGAAAAAAGGATATTATCAGTCAATCTTATAGTGATGCATTAAACTTAATGGTGCTAATTCATTTAATTGCCTCTACATAAGCAAAGGTACTCACGCATAATTGCGAATTACTCTGAAAAAATATGACCTTTTGCCAGTACGTTTTTTATAATAATTATGCCATGAAGTGCATGCGACATCGGAGGTCCGTGTTACTATATAAATATTTTTTTAATTTTTTTATCGGCCATTCTAATGCGGCATATAAAAAATTACATGAGTTTTAGAGTGGAGGAAACACGTTGTTTAAATCTTTATTTACGACATGAATGAGGCGGCTCGACTGGGTTGGCACCATTGTCTGCAGAAAACCTACGTGAAAAAACATCAAGCTTTTTTTATATATGAAAATCAAGGGCAATTACATTAGAAATCATCAGTACAATCAAAACAAACAATATAATAATATTATATGTTAGAGAAAATATCACTAATTTTCTACCATTAGCCAAGGCTTTTGGTAAAAATAATGGTAAATATTTGTGTTTTTGAGTATTGTGGGTGTTCATGATTAGCGGTGATCACCTACCACCAGGTGACCCTCTTGTACGTTTGCCGGTTTTTGCTATAAAAAAGGTCGTAACAGCTTTTAATATGTTTGTTTATAAAAGTGGCAAACAGTCACCCATCGTTTTGCTGACTTACGCCAGGAATTTATAGTACTACTACCTTTTGCACGCGGCTCCGCCCGCGTGGTGGTTATTTTTGGAATAAAACGTATATATTCCATGAAGGCATCTTAAGCTATTACACATTTCTATATTTTGCTATCCCATAGGAAGCGTATTTTTTTTCGGTACAAAAAGTAGCGTATGTGCTATTCCAGGTTATTATAATCTATCTCTGTGCCAAATTTCAGCCAGATCCGTCCAGCCGTTGTAGCGTGATTGAGTAACAAACATCTATCCATCCATCCACATTCGCATTTATAATAGTAGTAAGATTCCCAAACTTATTGAATTATTTTAATGAAAAATAGTTCTAATTTACATTTAAATAAAAATATTTTTAAGATCTATTACATCTCGAAATGGATTGTACAATGTTTTATAAATATTTATACGAGTAGAGAAATGTTCTTGAGTTCGGTCACAGTAATATTTTTCTCATTCTCGTAACAGACTAGAAAGTGGATACGAAATCCTTTGTTGTAGGTACTTCTTATACGTATAGGATAAGCGGGAAATAAAGAAGCCGGCCTAATTACGCAATCGTCTTGGAAGGGACTGCAAATTATGTAATAATTATTTATCTAAATTGGAACATAATTTCAACGTAAAATGTCACACGTGGACGGACGGATCGCTCGACGTTTTTTAAATATATAATTATCCATCGTGGCCGGGCCACATAATTGAAGAGTATGTTGGAATCTAGGTTTTAATGGAAAATTGGAAATGGCAATAGTTGCAATTAATTTATTTTAATTAAATATTCCTAGTTAAACTAATCAGCAGACGTCGGGGTAAACGAACTTTATAATGTAGGACTGCACCAAATTTAAAGACGGGCTGCAATAAGCGAAATTCAGTAGACCGTTATAGATACCGTTACTAATATATCGAGAATTAGAAAGGTTATTTATATAATCACAGCGCAGACAACACCGTTGTGGACATAGAAAACACAAATTCATCACTATATTTTATTCTTTTCACCGCAACGAAATGAGCAGAAAAAGGTAGTTAGCAACTAAAAACTAGAGGGTATACGTCTAGATAATGCTGTCTCAAGTAAGTCTCAATTAGTATATTATTCAAATTAGCGTCTGCGCTAATTTTAATAAACACCACTCATTTAATATTACAGACAGTCTACTAATCGCTTTCGAAAATTAATTCGATCAATATATGCACGGCGAGTGAAGCAGGTTGAATGCACTTTTTAGAATATATTTAAGTGGAGAAATTGTGAGCGATTTATTGTATAGGAAGCTTAATTAGAAGAGTGACTTCATTGCATGGTGTGTAGGTAACTATTGTTTCTTGCTTAGATCGTCTGCCGGGGTTCGTCGTTGGTTGTTTCACAAAATAATTTATACAGAAGGTTGACTAAATGTTAATATATACCAGTATTTGAGATTCTTATCGGAATGATAGTTATAGTAATGTCATTTTTAATTGTAGTAGACATAGATATAGAGAATTTTTTATTTCGTCTGAAAAAATGATCCTTTTTTACCCGACTTCAAAAAAGGAGGAGATTCTCAATTCGTCGGAATCTTTTATTATGTATGTTCCCTGATTACTCGATGACGCCTGGACCGATTCGAGAAATTCTTTTATTGAAAGGGTATACTTCTCAGGTGGTCCCATTGGCACTAAGTCAGGATCTGATGATGGGATCTATGGGATAGGGACGCATAATTTGTTTTTATGGAAGTCGGTGTACTTTTTATGAATTAAAAAATGATTTTTTTAATACTTTGTCCACTCGGAGGAATGTATGATTTGGCAGGTAAAGTTAGAAGTGCAGAAAAATAAAGTTAATTTATAATGCAATTTTGACAGCCTCCGTGGTGCAGCGGACGAATAGCAGGCTGTGAAAAGAGGATTTGGGATCGATACCTGCACCGAGACCAATGTTTGTGTGACAGACAGAAATTTGTTCTGGGCTGGGTGTTGTAGGACCGTAGTCCTTCGTGGTTTTTGATATCCACGATACAGGTTTTACCTAGTGTGGGATCATTATGAGATCAATAATGAAGGAGATATGTGTAATTTTAATCAATCGTAGTATATTGACAGCCCCAGTGGCGCAGCGGGCGAGTGGACGGCTTTGAAACGAGAGGCCGTGTGATCGATTCCCGCACCGAGAAAAATGGTTGTGTAACAAATATATATTTGTTTCGGGTCTGGGTGTTGTGGGACCGTAATCCCTAGTAGTTCTTGATAACCACGATACAGGTTTGACTTAGTTTGGGGTCAGAACTATGTGTGTGACTGTTGGGTGTATTAATTTATATGAGACGTCTGTATAAAAACAAAGATTTCTAATTTATCGTTACATTGACCCCAGACAGTTTCCTAATTATCGAATGATATATCCTTTTAATTATATCAGTATATTGCACACACGAACAATTAATTAATTTCATATTATTGGTATTTAATATACTAATGGAATTATAAAAACTATATCGAGAAATGATGTTTTATAGAAAGACATAAATACTGAATCGGCTCATGGGCTAACTTGTCTTCATTCTTATGATGATATAAGTAAAAGTTTTCAATAAAATGATGATGAATACATTGATCAGTAATAAAGCTTTGATTTTTTGCTTATGCTTTTTACTCCTGTGCTATGTGGGCGTCATATGTAGGCGCATTTATTAAAATCCGTAAGTGTACTTGTTTATAAAATAAGATATAAATACATTATTAGATTTTGAGAAACTATGTCAGTAAACCTATGTTAGATAATTAAGTAGGATTTTTTGTCATATTCAATGTCACAAAGCATTGTCTAGTAATTAATAAGTATCTATTAGTATATAGATATAAATGTGAATAAGAAATGTCGTATGTTTTGAAAATAATAATTACTTGCTGTGTCCGTGACTCCGTCTGCGTAGCCCTAATATGTGATTGATTTTTTATACTTATTTTATATTTTTTTACCTGAACAGGCTTGCGTTTGACCACTATCTCGCCTGATGGTAAGTGATGATGTGGTCTACGGTGGAGCACACTTGCCTAGAAGATACCATTTCACTCTTGACTTAAAGATACCCAGGTTATAATTATATTATCCGAAAACGGCATCGAAATCTATGTATGCGTTCATAAGTGTTGTGTAAATATGTTATCACGCTGGCAAAAGACAAATAAACATATAATTCTTTATGCCATATTCTATTGGTTTGTTATGGATATCGATAAAAAAAATTGGAAAAAAAAACTGAAGAAAAACTCTCTTTTTGCTGCCTGTTCTGAAACAATATTTTAGTTTTGATATTAATATAAATACCAAACATGTCACCCTCAGGATTTCTAACATGGCTTAGTAACTGACGTAATTTGATTTCAACCTAGGACGACGGCTATACCTTACATCTGAGAATGTATGTATGTATGTATGAATCTGAGAATTCCAGGTCTAAATATGATGGTCTTTTTTTTTGTTGTCACGCTTTCCTCGCGACAAAAAAAAAGTCTAAATATGATGGCTCTTCCATTCGATTTCAATGTGTTATTTTTATTGCAATTGTTGTGTACTGTAACTGCGCCACAAGAACAACGTAGTTTTTTATCAACGCTGATTTAATAACCTACGCAGTTTATATAAAATTATTTAAACCTGACTTTATTTCTTTGATGGCATAATGCCAACTATAAAATGTGAAATTTGGTTTCACACACAATTTTTTGTTGATATAAGAGTCCTATGTGGCTGATGACTCCGTGATTGGTAAAACTCATTAATAGTGGGTTGTTTATCGAACAAACATTAGTACATAACATAACTGCCTCGGTGGCTTAGTTGTAATTGCGTACACAGTGCTACTGCTGTGTTGAGGTCTCGAATTCGATCCTGAGGTAAGGTTAAAGTGATATTCGATTTTTTTATCACGAAACACGCAATATCAGCCCGGAGTCTGGAATAGTGCCCAGTTTGGTGATAGGCTCGCTAGTATCACATCATGGGATATGAATACGGTAATAAGCTCGACGAAGTGTGGGTGTAATAGTTACACCTCTGACTATCGCTTCAGGGATTACAGGCGTGATTGCGTATGTATTACATTGATGTGTGTGTGTACAAACATTTGTATCGGTGGGTATGTTTATAAAAATAAATATGTTTTAGTATAACATCAAAGTGCTATTTAAAATATGTTTGTAATCATGTAGTTAGTTTATACTGTATATATGAAAATATAGTTTTGGTGTTTTGTTTTTTTTATTGCCTGGATAGGCAGACGAGCAGACGAGCCTCCTGATGGTAAGTAGTCACCGCCATAGATTTCTGCAATGCCAGGGCACAGTAACTCCGCTGCCTACCGTTTGGCGTTTTGTTTTATGACGCATGTGTACTTACCGTCTAAAACGTTTAGTGTTTGGCGCGTGTCTTCTGTCGTAGTTCTTCTTTTATGCTAGTTGCTAGTCGTGCCCGCTCGTGACGTTGTGCGACCTCGCACTTATCTCGCAGGCTCTCACGACCACGCAGCGCGCTCCGCACGACGCTGCCTGCACCGCTTTCGTTAGCTATTCGTGCGCCCCTACCTGCTGTACTATCTATATGCGAATTGGTAATGAAATATTTGCCATCGCTTACTCAGTTTGCGTATGACTTTGTATCCTAGAGTTTTGATCCTACATATATACATATACACTCACGCCCGTAATCCCCGAAGGGTAGGCAGAGGTGTAAACCAGTACACCCACTTTTCGCCGAATTTCGGTCCCATAATGTGACCGAGGCAGTCCTGTTTAATAAAATAGTATGTATTATATGATAACTTTAATTTCGGTGAGCTATTTTTGTATAATAAATATAGTATATACGGTAAAAAAAAAAATATGGGTCATATTACAGTTTGCTGTTTTCAAATCGTAATTGTCTATTTTTCATGAATACATTGTTGAAATTAATTTATTTAAGTCGCATAACTGACTACAATAATAACAGTTCACAACATTAGAATTAATGAATCTAGGACTAGATAGTAATCCAAAACATGCATCCTTACAGTAGTATTGATAACCAAAACATAAAAACAAATTTGAATTTCCAGTAAATGATCTTTGTCATGCTTTATATTATTCAATTTAACAAACAACGCCAAAAAACGCTCAGTCACCAGAAATACTCAAACTTATATTACGTAATGTACACGCAAATTGGCATATTTCACGCACACTTTAGACCATTTCAAAGATTCTCTCTCAATATTCATTTTGTTTGAATTTGCAACATAATAGCAAAAAATTATAATAATAAAATATGTAGGGTTTTACAAATTCTTCGTAGCGTAAATTTCGGAGGTCGTGGAATCTAGGTATTGTATTATGTTATTGTTAGTAATTCCGACATTTGAATATATATCGTTTGGCATTGTTATTGTTTCTCTTAGTTGAAAATGTTCCTTTTGACTAAATTTGCATTGGCTTTTGTTAGAGTCAAGTTGAATATTGTCTAATTTGGAATTTACGCGCGGAAGTAAAAGAAAACCATCTTAAGTTGAACGAGGCTTTATTTTGGGTTCGAATATATTTTGCATAGTTTATTCACTTATAGTTCAGTGGATAATGTTTCCTGAACATCATCTTACTTATTCTACGACAGTCTGACATTACAAGGTCATTATAGCTTTACATATTTATTTTATAAGGTTTAGACAAATTCATTTTTATTTTGCAATTTTGGCTATAAGTATAACAAGTTTTTTTTAGTGTTTTTTTGATAGACAGACGAGCATAGACTTCTGCAATGCCAAAGCACAGCAGAGCCGCTGCCTACCGTTGAACCTCAATAGACAGACGAGCAGACGGGCCACCTGATGGTAAGTAGTCACCGCCGCCCATAGACTTCTGCAATGCCAGAGCACAGCAGAGCCGCTGCCTACCGTACCTACAAGTAAGTTGTACTCAAATTAAATACATTCTGGTATCCCAATCAAAACTTGTGTTCTGTTATTTTTTGACTATTATGAAGTTAGTTACGAGTACTAATCATCATGCTCCGTCATCAGCTAACTCGCAAGTAAACCTTATTAGTGAGTTTATTTTCGTCAAAATAATATTAAACCCAACAGACACACGTAGTCCTCACTCCACACTATGTCAACACAGTATCGTGGTTATCAAGAAATACGAAAGACTAGGCTCTCACCTCCAGACCCGAAAGAAATATTTGTGAATCATTTGACTCGATAAAAATAGAACCCGAGACATATCGTTTCACAGCCGGCTACTCAGCCGCTTTGCCATCGAGGCTGTCAAAATTAATCCAGACTCGGCGAAGATATCAAACCTACATACACAAAAAACACGATTGGCATTGAGAACCTCCTATTTTTTTAAACTCGATTAATAGATACAAAAAGTAATTATTGTTTATTTACGATCTATATATTTCAACTTTTAATAATAAATTAATATCGCTAAGTTTTTGTCATCAACAAACAATTAACATTTGAGTCAATATTTACAACTTTTTACTCAGCGTATTATAAAACGGAAACAATGTTTTACAAATAATTAATTGAAATTCAACAACAACGAATCTTACTTTCCAAGTTATTTATTCTATTTTCGTATAACAAAAAGTCTCCCATCGGCTAACAAAATAACACTATGTAAAAAATTTAAAATATCAGATCCGTCATGGTTCTATGGTTGTGACGAATTGATGGCAAAAATTAAATTGTTTTTGAATCAGCTCTTGTTGTTCTTAGAAACTGACACGATATTGGCTTGTTTAGTTGGATAATGGCCTTTCTTCCGCAAGAAAAGCTGTTAAATGAAACGTTTACTCATTTGTTGTAGTTGTTTTTTCAATGTTGCCCTACAAACAAGGTGAAGGTGTACTTTTTCCTTATTGTCACATGAAACTTGCCACGTTTAATAGATGCAAGGTTCTTTTAATTTACTATATTGATATGAAATTTGTGATAGCATTATTTTTTTATTGCCTTGATAGGCAGACGAGCAGACGGGCCACCTGATAGTAAGTAGTCACCGCCTCCCATAGACTTCTGCAATACCAGGGCACAGCAAAGCCGCTGCCTACCATAATACTATTCATTACTATTTATTTATAAATTCCCTTATCTATTTCACAGTATCCTGATCCCTACCATAATGAGTTCTATATGAATCCTAACTGTAGCATCGTTAATAGAAAGGTCCTGAGAGTATAAGTACCCACCCGAAGTAAATAAAGACAGCCGACAGCTCGACAACCTCCGTGACGCAGTTGGCGAGTAGCCGGCTGTAAAATAAGAGGCCGTGGGTTCGATTCCCACACCGGGATAAATGTTTGTGTGACAGACTGACATTTGTGTCCGGGCTCTGGGTGTTGTGAAACCGAAAGTCTCTCTAGGTCCCTCATACCCACAACACAAGATTTGTATCTTAGTGTGGAATCTGGGCTATGTGTGTGACTATTGGGTGTGTAAAAAAAAAGAATCAATATTGATTTACCCAGCATATACTCATAGCCTTGTCTCCTACTATAGCGCTTTACTTATACGTTTACTAGGTCAAACCTGTATTACGGATATCAAGAACTACGGGGGACTACGATCCAACATCCCCGAGACCGGAAACAAATATCTGTGGATCAACAATTTGCCTAGGTGTGGGAATCAAACCCACTGCTTCTCGTTTCATAGCCTACCCGCCTGCTCTGTCACTAAAGTCGTCAACTAGGTTATTGATGGGTATTTAATTTCTTTAGATGTGTGATGTTTTAAATGATGTAGTTAGACCATATCAGATGAGTGGAGCCCCGTAAGGGCCACCACACACGTTTTTGTCTGAATGCACGCGGGTCGCGGCCACTATCTTGCGATCTAGCCATTTGCATCCAGCGTCTCGGTCGCTTATTGCCAAACTACGCCCCAGGAATTGTTTTTATTTTATTAAATAAATATTAATATTGTTCTTTTGTGAAATGTTTATAGGTTGTATGTGTTATAGAATAACTAGTGTTAATACTTTTTATTTTATATTCATTAATTATTGTATTTAGGATGGCAGAATTTCTTTAGTTGAATTTAGTAAGATATTTCTTGTTCTATGGCCGTCTGTTATAAGCTTTGGTAACATCTAATTGTACGCCTAAGTTTCTAGGACTTATTTAACCATAAAGTGTTACATTAACCATAGGCAGCTGCCTAAATACAAAAGCTTATTTACCTTAATTAGTGTCTGCACTAAGCTGAAACGTGTAAACGAAGTGTTAAAATAGCTATAGCTGATGATAGCTGCTATAGACGAATTTAGGTGTGAAGCACTTGACGACTTCACAACTCACAGCCTTATAAATAAAAATATTTTTGCCTTTTATTTGCATATTCTTCAATTTCGGTAACTGATTTTTGGAGTGATTTTATAATATCGTGTGATTCCATAACTTTACATACACACAATGTTGTCTGATATTTTATAGCCAAAATATACTTTTACCTGACTGCTTCGGTGGCGCAGTTGTAATTGTGTATGTGGTGTGCTAAGGTCTCGGGTTGGATTCCCAGGTCGGGTAAAGAGATATTGGGTTTTTCTATCTAGAAAATCTTAGTAGTAGCCCGGAGTCTGGAACCTGTGCCCGCTATGGCGATAGGCTCGCCCCCATCACATTGTGGGACCGATAATTCGGTGAAAAGTGGATGTAATGGTTACACCTCCGTCTACCCCTATGGGGATTACAGGCGTGAATGTATATGTATGTATGAGTATTTTTACTCTATAATTTATCAAATGTATAATACTTGAGACAAATAGGTCCACCTGAAACAATTGTTACAACCAACTATAGTTTTTATGAAATGGGATATTGTGAATGCGCATCGTGCGTGGTCGTGCGCTGGCTGTAATGACAGGCCGCACGCGCGCGCGCCGCCTAATTGATAATGGCTGCGGACGTGCGCGCCAGAGCATGCGCATGGGAACTGCGCACGAGGCCCTGCCTTCTCCAAGGATCGGGGATGCAATTATCCGCATCATTATACTTAGCAACTTGATGACGAGCTGTTCACAGACACTTACTGGGTCGTACCCCCATTTCAGTTTTTAACATCATGAATCGTAAATAGATAAATGGTGGTAGGATAGTTATATCCACCCGGATAACGACCACCGTAAACAGGGTGTAAAACCCGCCATAGTGGCACGGAAGTGTGTCGCGTTCCGGGATCAGCCAGTGTACATCTGGTTTTTGTCCAGGGTCTAGAGTTGGGTACGATGTTTGGCCGTTTTGTGGCCTTCTGAGTACTCTGAAACTAGACCCCTGACCGCTTCTTCACCTTCTTGCCCATGGCGTAGTGTGAAGAAGCAGGCCGGCATGATTGTGTTGAGTCGCGGGGGATAGATTGTCTCTCGCTACTTGATACTCTAATTGGACAGCACTGCGCTAACCATCAGGTGCAGTGTGGTCACGTTGCCGTGCCAGGATAAAAAAACTCATCACAAGTACAGCCTTTTTATAACTATCATTGTGAATATATGTGTGTTAGGTTTGCATGTTTGTATAATTTCCTAAACGCTCATTGCTTTTTTCTAGGCTTAGGGTTGGCAACGCGCATGTGATGCTCCTGGTATTCCGTCCATAGGCTACTGTAACCGCTTATCATCAGGCGGGCCGTAAGCTTGTTTGCCACCATCGTAGTATAAAAAAGGCATACAGCATCAGAAGATTATACGTGTGGAACATATATCATACAAAATCTTTAAATATGATTACTACAACCTGTTTGATATGGGAAAGGAATGAAGTTTATTAGTTGCAGATCCAAGCCGTACTCTGATGCTTGCTTGTTCTCTAGCCCATACTATAAATATATATTTTTTGCAAAAGATTTATATGCCGAGTTTTGTAGTGTAATATTATAAATTAAAATTTAATGTTGTTCTTTGGTAAGTGCATCACTTAATACAATAAACAGCAATATCAATTTGGCATTTTTTTATTGTCCGTAACAGTCTGAATAAGATTTCTAAGTAAAGATAAAGGGGCAATTAGGAAAGAAAATTTTAAAATTCCATATAAGTTGTCTAGAAAACTTTAAAATTCCATAGTTCCATTTTTTCTATGGGATTTCAGTCTCAAAATAATGTAAAGCAAGGATTAAATGAGGAACAGTGAATAGTGTGATATGTGAGTAAAATATTTGCATTTCAAGGCTACTGTGTCCGTATAAAATTAGCTTTTCAAATAATTTGCATATAAATCGTTTAATGGCACAGCCAGTTCGAATAATTATTTAATGTTGTATAATATAATCCATGTTTAGGCTTCGAAAGTCGAATGTTTTTATAGCGTATGTTTAAACATGCAGATTGCATTTTTTTATTATTTTTTTTTTCATTGCAATAGTCTTTTTTTACATATTTGGTTTAAAACGTGTCAACATTTATGTAAAAACAAAAATTTTGACAAATTTTTCTTGGGTTTAATTATCAGAAGCAGTGTAAAAGGTCGACATAGTTCAAATTTAGGTATTCAACTTTTTGGCAGAATAAATAAATAAATACCCAACAGTCGCACACATAGTCCTGATCCCATATTAGGGGACTACAAGGGACTACGGTCCTACAACAGACCCAAAAATAAAATCTATTTGTCACACAAACATTTATCTTGGTGCGGGAATCGAACCCACCTCGCCTCGGAGGCTGTCAAATAGTTTAATTATAATAATGTTGCCAAAAAAGATTTTTTGTCTATGTTTTTTTATCCTGGCACGGCAAAGTGACCACACTGCATCTGAAGATACCCGCAGTGCCGTACAATTAGAGTATCCAGAAGCGACAGACAATGAATCCCCCGCTACTCAACACAATCATGCCGGCCTGCTTCTTAACACTACCCATGGGCAAGACGGTGAAGAAGCGGTCGAGAGTCTAGTGTCAGAGAACGCAGAAGGCCGCAAAACGGCCAAACATTGTACCCTAACACTAGACCCCCGACAACCGAATGTACACTGGCTGATCCCGGAACGCGACACCTTTGCATGTGCCACTATGGCGGGTTTTACACCCTGTGTACGGTGGTCGTTATCCGGGTGGATATGAATATCCTACTGACAGTTATTGTGTAATTAATCTATTGACGATATATGTATAGATAGGTCCACTATCGTAAATAGTTTTAAAATACAACAATTACCTCATCTAATATCTATCTTTGACCCGTTTGCAACCTAAATGCAAACGTTAGGAACACGCAACACCACATCGCCTGCGTGTCATACCGCGAGGCCCAAACATGCAAACCTAACACACCTATATTCACAATGATATTTATACAAAGGCTGTACTTGTGATGATGCAACGGTTCAAGTTAAAATATTGTAAGGTTTTGTAGCAATTGATAAAGTATGGTTAAAAATAATGATTAGATATATAATATACTCTACATTCATATTTGTCGTGACACAAGGGGAAGAACTTTACTAATCATAGGCAGTGGCTTTGCTGTGCCCTGGCTTGCAGAAGTCTATGGGCGGCGGTGACTACTTACCATCAGGTGGCCCGTATGTTCGTCTGCCTATCAAGGCACTAAAAAAAAGGTCTTCATCTATTTACGATTCTTGGTTTACAAGTTGGTATACCTCACACGCCTTTAAAATTGTTATGGAAAATGCCTAGGTACGCAGGTATTCTCACAATATGTTCTTTCACACCATCTTCTCCCAGGATTTGGTTGCTTGTGTGCATAGTATTGTGTGTGCTTTCTGACGTATCTATACAAATATCTTATTGGGCGAATAATGTAAAACATAGTATTCTGTAGCAGTGTATGTGCTGCAAAGGTTAACTCTTTACCTTTTTTACATATGAATATCTATGAATGTACAATAGGAAAAAAAATGGCAGTCTGGCGACCACCGACGGAAGTGAAAACTTAAAACTTTGGAATTACTGTGTTCTTTTTTTGAAACAGCGTCCACGATGTAGTAGTTTTTTGTTTATCATTGCTTGTCAATAATTATAGATCTTCATATGTCTGCTTATGTCAATAGCAAAATAATCTGAGCGTGAATTTAAAACTGCAGCTGCCATTATGAGTTCCTTTGGTTTAAAGCTTATGTTTTTATTTATTTATTTATTTACACTTTATATACAAGGTATAAAGGCGGACTTAATGCCAAAGGCATTCTCTCCCAGTCAACCTTAAGGTGGTGCAGAGATAAGCAGGGTAGGTGCATAAAGATAATAATAATAAAAAAAAATATCAAATAAGGATGGTACATACCTAAATACTTGCATATATACATAATAAATATAATAATATTTATAATAAGATATATTATACATACATACACATATATACATCCATACTAATACTATAAATGCGAAAGTAACTCTGTTTGTTTGTTTGTTTGTTTGTTACCTCTTCACGACTAAACGGCTGAACGGATTGTAATGAAATTTGGTAAGGGAATAGATTATATCCTGGAGAAGGACATAGGCTATATTTTTTCTCAAAAAACAACCTTGAAAGGGGTCAAATAGGAGGTCAAAATTTGTATGGAAATATCCATAATTCCTCGACTTAGGGGTCTGTAAATTCATATTTAGGCTTTTGGCAGGAAATAAAGAAATACGTGTTTCACATTTTTACACGAAGTTAAATAGTGAGAGAGTGAGAGATTGAGAGAGTGAGAGAGTCAGTCCGTCCGTCCGTTTGTTTGTTTGTAACCTTTTCACGACTAAACGGCTTACTGGATTGTGTGTCCTTGGAATGTATACTTCTGCTCCCGAAAATAACCTCCACGCGGGCGAAGCCGCGAGCAACAGCTAGTAATTTAATAAGAATAAAATAAATATACTATGAATTAATGAGGTGATTCCGCAACTCTGTCCAGGAGTAAATGCCGAAGTCTCCACTTGAAAGCCAACTTTGTGGTACACGACCTGATTTCAAGGGGGAGTGAATTCCAAAGAAGTATAGATTGAATGGCGAAAGAAGACTTTTCTTTGAATTTAAAATCAAAATGGGTAATTATGGGTCTAAAATGTATTCTATGCTTTGTATAGAATCTATTTTAGATTTGATAGTCTAACAACAACGCTTTACACCTAACAGATTTTTACCCCAGAACAAAATATTTACAAAACAAATTAAATATTGAATATTGACCTTTGCAACATTTTATTTAGTTGCTTAATTTAGGAGATAATAATACTTGCATTTTTTTAAGTATGTTTAAAATTAAAATATTATTTTTTTATAATAGGTATATTACGTGATTTGGAATAAACAATATCTGGCTTTTGAACATCGTATTTAAATTATCACTATAGTATCTACATAGGTAACAAACATGTCAACTAAACAAAAATTCAATATGAATATTGAATTTATAACACTTGACTGCAGAATTATAAAAAGCATGTTAAATATAACAATAACATATTTTATTTTCGCGTCCTACCAAATAAGGTTACTATGGCAATAACTGAAACATTTGAACAAAAGCGTGCGTAGACCGTTAATCGCGATGTCTAGTCCAGTGGCATTTGACAACATCTGCTGTTTATAAAAGTATAAAAAATTCCATTGCAAGCGTTCGATTGTCTTTCCCTTGTGGATCGAAATGCCAGGTGACTTGTTTCTGGAATTATATCATTAGATGTACGGTAAACATCACAGTTTACTGTAGGCATTTGGAATTCATATGCAGTCTTTAATGCAATATAATTTACAAACGACTTATTAATAATTTAGTTGTATGACTACGGGAAGTCGCGAATACCATGATTAGATTCCCAGGTCAGACAATTCGTTGTATTACTTTTTGGTTTAAAATACATGATTTGTCTGAGATCATATTTCTAAGGGGGCATACATAAGCCAGGAGTGTGTTCTTAAAATATTAGGTAGTTGCATTAGCCATCATCCAGGCGAGGGGGATGCTGGGTCCTAAGACCGCCTAGTCCAGAATAACCGTTTTATTCTTACTCCGCTTCCCCCCGGAGCGGGCAGCAGTAATAAAACGCTTTCCCCGCGACAACAAAAAAAAAGGTAGTGAAATCTCAATTAATTGAGAATCAGTTTATTTATTTATTTAAGATGCATAACAGATTACAATCATAACAGTTCACAATATTAAAATTAAGAAATCTAGGACTAGATAGTAATCAAAAACATGCATCCTTACAAGTTATAATATTAATATAGTTATAATTAGAACCGATAGGCAAGTTGGTTGCGGTACGGACTGTCAAGACGAAAGTCGTATGTTCGAAACCCAAGTGGCTCTGACTTTTCTAAAGTCATGTGTGTAGTCATTGTTAATCACCGCTTGCTTTAACGGTGAAGAAAAACATCGTGTGGAAACCTGCATACCAATTCGTATTAGGACAGCGTGGTGGACTAAGGCCTAACCCCTCTCATTAGTAGAGGAGGCCCATGCCCAGCAGTGAGACAATGTTCAATACAGGGCTAGTATTATTATATTATACCATCAGAAAATTAAATCAGTTAGCTCTTTATACTTTTTTTAAGTTAATAACTTTTCGAGTGTATAATATTCATACACACATACATGTACTGTATCAGAAACTGTCTAGGTATGTACTTATGAAATTAAACGCGCAGCACAGAACAAAAACAAAAAATAGCGAATTTAAAAAACATAGACGTATAAAAAATTAAGTGTTTCACTGATATTTGCCCATACCCAAATATATTTTGGACCGGTTCTTGCATCTAATTATACGAGTTTCGTCTACTTTCTGATTGCAGCTTAGGCTGTCTCGACGCATTTATCACATCCGGATATATGCAGATGTCTAGACAGGGTCTAGATAGCACCATTCGCGACGCAACCGAAACGTTTCTGATTAGCAAAAATATAGCATGCGCAGACAGAGAGTGTGAGTGTGATTATGTAAATTAAGGTAACTGACCAATTATAAAAAGTTATAGAATTGATTAGGGTTGCGTAATTATTTTTTGTATATTGTTTAGTAAGTGTAAGGTGTCGATGGGTTCTAAACGCCGAGTTTGTACGTGTGTTTAATAAGACTCATGGTATGCACAATAGTAAATTTTTTTAAGACATTAATTATATCATTATTTACTATGACATATTATAAAAGCTTAGTTTTAGAGTCACTTTTGTATTTTATGTGTGCTATGATCATATGCTTAAAACTTAAGGAAAATTTTGGATTTTATTAAACTGCTCCATATTTTAAAAGCAAAATAGCTATATTGACCTATTTTGAGTTATTCCCTGCTAATACTACCCGCAATATTTATAATAATAATAATAATTATATAGCAGCGATAGCCTAGTTGGTTGCGGTACGGACTGTCAAGACGAAAGTCGTAGGTTCGAAACCCAAGTGGCATACACCTCTTTTTTTTTCATAGTATAGTCCGACAAACGAGCCAGTGGGTCACCTGATGTTAAGTGATCTCCACCGCCACCGAACATCCACAACACCGAAAGTGTCATGTATGCGCTGTCGGCCTTAAAGGACCAGGAATAGGGATTAGGAAAGGGATGAGGGAATCTGGGCCTCCGGATATCTCACTTACCATACGAAACGCGACAGTAAACTGTCACTTTACGTCGGTTTTCTGTGAGACAGTGGTACTACCCTGGTCGAGCCGGCCCATTCATGCTGTAGACAAATATGTCTACAGCGTGGCTCTACCACTTCCAAAACCTCTGACTTTTCTAAAGTTATGTGTGTATTAAAATGTTAATTATCGCTTGCTCTAACGGTGAAGGAAAACATCGTGAGGAAACCTGCATATCTGAGAATTTTTCGAAGGTATGAGAAGTCTGGCAACCCGCATTAGGCCAGCGTGGTGGACTAAGGCCTAACCCCTCTCATTAGTAGAGGAGGCCCGTGCCCAGCAGTGGGACAATGTTTAATACAGGGCTAGTATTATTATACTACCCGCAATGCAGCTAAGAACATTCAAGTGTCCCAAGCTACGTTAAATAAAGCTCTAAAAATACAATTATAAATGTTACTCCAGACGCATTGTGCAAATGATACATCCAGGAGATAACTTAAGATTTTTGCAACTGGTTAAATCGGAAAATTGACAACGATAGATATTTTTAATGCAATATTGTATTCTCTGGCGAAACTATTTTTTTAATAATAGTATGTTTTTTTATCCTTGCACGGCAAAATGACCACAGTGCACCTGATAGTAAGCGTAGTGCTGTCCAATTAGAGTATCGACTAACGAGAGACAATCTATCCCCCGCTACTCAACACAATCATGCCGGCCTACTTCTTCACACTACGCCATGGACAAGAAGCTGAAGAAGCGGTCAAGGGTCCTAGACCAGAATACCCCAAACGGCCAAACATTGTACTCCAACTCCAGACCCCCGACAAAAACCGGATGTACACTGGCCACTATGGCTTTACACTCTGTGTACGGTGGTCGCTATCCAGGCGAGTATGAATATCGTACCACCAGCAAATTATATTATTATTGTACAATTATCTTGTATTTACATGTATTTGCATAATAACCATTTTGATTTTGCTCTATAGGATGTCATAGGGTGACAATATACTATATTGGGAACTATCTTTAAAACACTTACAGTAAAATGTGGTCTTAGGTTCGCATACATTTTATTGAGATCCAAATCGTAACAAAAAAGTCAGAAGAGGTCTATATAATGAATTTATACACCCACTTATATAATAACGTCTAGGCTTTGTAATAACAAACAGAAAAACCTAAACGAACAGGTTAGGCGAGTCTGGCTTTAGTCGAATCAGAAGGTCATCGTGTAACGGCTAAAATCTTTAAGTTATAGATATAATTACATAGAGTAGACTATTTATTTGCATGAATAACGCCAGACTATTCAATGCCAAATAATTTAGTTAATTAAAATATATAGATTTTTTGTATTGAGACCGTTCTTGATAAAATAATATAAAGTTGAGCTTTTTTTTATTTATTTACTCTATAAAAGAGAAGGCAAAGGTTCTCCACCATGCAGCCATGTCTGTCGTTATTTTTTCCTAATCTGAGCTAGACCTAAAGTCTTCTTCTTCTCTGGTTTTAATTTATACAAAAGGCCGAAGCCATGTCTGCAGGCTTCATCCATTCAAAAGGGGGAAGCCATGTCTGAAATAAACACAATTCAAGAGGCCTAAGCCGTGTCTGTAATAATCGCAATTTAAAGGCCGAAGCAATGTCTGTAATAGTCACAATTTAAAGGCCTAAGCCATGTCTGAAATAATGTTTTCACTTCAGTTGAGCGTGTTATCATTTTAAGACTGAGAATCACAAGTCAACCTCCTTACACCCTGTAATAATTAAGGATAATTGAATGCGAGACATCGTTGTTTCTCAGCTAAATAGCCGAGTTCATCGGTTATCATCGTGGACGAATATGCATACGCGTGGATTTAGTATGCACCTTCTCGTTAATTGTTAAACTCATGTTATTTTAATATAATGTAGTAAATAGTTGTAGATATTTTTAAACCCGAAATCAATTTCATTAATCTGCTTAATTTTCCAACTCTAATCTTTAGATTAGAGTCTAAATCTAACCTAGTTTGTTTGGAGAAATAAATGTTTAGTAGTAATTTTATCTAAAAAAAAGTCTTCTTCGAAAATTCCTTTTCTTTCTTTCTTTAACTGTTTTATTATTATTATTCTTTTTTATTATTGGAAACTATATTGCTCTAGGCGTTAGCTGTATGTATGTACCTATAATTATTGAATAAATTTTAGTACTCTTTGTTTCCTGTACTCAGATAAAATAAATAAATGAAGTAAGTATTAATGGCTGATAGAGATCTTACTATCAAGTGACTCACTTGCCCGTTTGTATACTCTGTCGTAAAGTTCCTATCTCCGATGTAGAAAAAAGTTTAGAAAATATTTTCATTAAATACCACAAATCTGCACTTTACTTTGGTCGTCTATTTTGTCCGAAACAGTACAAAAGAACGTTCTTTACACGTTGGTTTACCGCGTTTAGTTAGGTTAGGTTAGTGATTTGACCCACGAGTCGCTCGGACGTCATTTCTGACGAAACGTTGCGTCAATAGGCCGGTGATAGAGGTCTTAATAATAGATACAAAAACAACAATTTCCGTGCCGTAGTAAGTGGATAAAAAACTGAAATAATGAAGTTTATAATTTGATTTTATACTATTTCCTGCAGGTTTGGTAATGAAGAGATCGAAGCCTGAAGATGATAATGAGATCTTTTTGTATAGAACTAAGACTTTAGAATGTTTTTTTTAGCCGATGGCCGACGCAAACTGGCTACCTGGTGGTATCTCTATTGGGCATAAACACATACGAGTACAACGCCAAATAGACTATGGATGTCTTGGCAAAATTACAGAAATAAATAGATATTGACAAGAGTGGGAGATTGGAGCCTACAAAATTCTAGCAAAAAGCACGAAAAGCAACTACTGTCTTTTAGTGTGTTTTCTGTGAGACACTCGTACTATCCTGGTCGAGTCAACCCATTTTCGCGGTAGTCGTAACTGTCTAGAGGACTATCACCTATAGGAATTATTGTCTAGATACTGAAAATTCTTAACAAGAGAATACTTGCATTTATTAGTTTTGTTTAGCAAAATGTTATATGAGAGCACTTAATGCCATCTGAAGGCACTCCTGTTATATCAGTATATTATAAATATATATTATATTGTCTAAATTCTTCTATGATTAATATTAAATAAACATATATATTAAATATAATAATAAATATTTTATATTGACTGATATAAAAAAATTATGTCAGTCTGTTTAAAAGCCATTATTATGTTTAATTATATTTACTTTATATTCTAGATTTATAACACACTACATACACTTTACAAAATATTGTTTATCATGCATACATCTACCTAAGTTTCATCTGCTTTAGTTTATTTTATTATGTATCAAGCTATTTGCTATTACAAATATCGCTATTGCAATCCCACAGTAGTACATAAAAGTTAAAACTAATAATTGATATTATTGTGTTTTGAAACTAATTTTCTTCTTCTTCTTCTTTTTTAAATTAGATGGCTCCACCGTTTCACCAGTGATTTTGCCAATGTCAAGTAAAGTAAAACTAATTTTATAATTGGGGACTGCCACAAAAAATACTTGTATTAGGGTATTTACTATTATTAGAAATACCGAAGGTATAACGGAGGTATTTAAGAGACTAGTTGGGGGTACATAATAATGACAACCAAAGTGGGAGTAGTAAATATTTAATATAAAACCGAGTGCCTTCCGCGCTCCGGTGTTTAGTTACTTCAGTTCAGTTGTTTTGTGAAGTAGACTAGGTGATAGCCAGGATAGTCGTGGTTTGTTCGCGGGGTAGTAAGTGTATCAATGTGTAATCAGTTCAATGGCGTTGTTCAGTTGAAAAGGGTAATGCTGGTAGATTAATTATAAAGAGAAGCCTTAAGTGAATCCTGACATGCGTGTGTGTTAATATTAAGCACAGAGATGTGTAACAGTGTCGTGTAAATCAATTAATAAATTATAAATATTGTATTTGTGCCTTTTAAATATCCACCTTGCATAGTTTTGTTGATGTTCCTAACACTTGATGCATTTATAAAAATAAAAAAAATCATAAATCTAGCTACTTTGTTTAATATTTTTCATACAATACGACCTTGTTATAAAGGAATAATGCCTATCTACCTACACGGCTATTAAATGTCACTATTTTCAAGGTCTCTAAATTTGCGATAGGCGGACGAATATGTAGTTGCAACAGTCGCGAAATATATTTTTTCTTCTTATTGCAATAGGTAATTACCTTATTTCACGGTTGTTTCCAATTACTTGCCATGTTTTAATTTGCGTAATTAGGTTTGCTGATTGTTGAAGTTTCTATTAGCTTAAAAGAACATCTGCATACATAAAGGTATGCAAATTTATTAGTTTTGTTATTTGCTTAGATATTGCGATGTTTCTTTATTTCTGTGGCATTTTGTAGGTAGAATATACGTCATCAACTATATACTTGTAGACGAGAAAAATAGTTAATTTAGACAGCTTCCGTGGCGCAGCGAGTGAATAGCCGGCTGTGAAAGGAGAGACTGTTGAGTTCGATTCCTGCACCGAGAAAAATGTTTGTGTGACAGACAGGTATTTGTTTCGGGTCTAGGTGTTATGGGACCGAAGTACCTCGTAGTTATTGATACCCACGATACAGGTTTTGCCTAGTGTGGGGTCAGAACGATGAGTGTGACAGTAAAAAAAACATCTAGAATAAGATTTTTAAATAAAGTTATAGACGTTGTAAATGGTTAGGAATATCCATGCTATCGTAAGTTTTGTAATGTTTACCATTTTCAGGTGGAAAAGTTTTATATTACTAAATGTTGAAGCGATTTTCAAAATCGACGGTAGTGTCGCCTGCCGACGTCCACTCCTTGTCGGCAGGCGGTCCACGGGTGGACTACGCGTTGTCACCAGTACACTTCGCGTCGCGACTCATGGGGCTTGTGCGCTGGCAATGCGCAACAACGCAAGGCAAGCATGCCAACAGCGAGTTGTCACCGAGTGGTCTACTCGCCCCTATCACATTATGGGACCGAAATTCGCCGAAATGTGGGTGCACTGGTTACACCCCTGTCTACCCCTTCAGGGATTACAGGCGTGAGTGTATATGTATGTATGTCGGGTAAATACAACAGTATTATTGTAAAAGATATATTAGTATGATTAACCTTAAAAATGACGAACATTATGTAATATATAAAATATGTATTTCGCATAAAACCTTCGTTGGGTAAACGAAGACATTATAAGAAATTGTTTAAGAGCCTTATAAATGTGATATCCGTGTATAATTTTGCCGTCGCCGGCGGCTAGTGGTCAGGATCTCCTGTAAACATAGTCGGCTTTTAGTTGAACTATCGGCGCGAGCTCTGCCACGCGGGTCTCATTCTAATCCTATTTTGGGGCCATACCTTCGGAGGGTATTAGTTTTTTTTTAATAACCAAGACGAATCTAACGACATCTCAACAATCAAAATCCATCAAGCCGTTTAGGCTATAGAGTGACATGCATAGTCACATACATAGACTCGAAAAAAACTCTCTTCTTGACATAATATATATGGTTAGGGTTAGTTAGTTAGGTCGGTTATTTAGGTCAACTAGCAGGGTCGGTTAGTCTCTGTTTATTAGAAAAATCGGTGCCTCTTCTGTATATATAAAAGAAGAAACTGACTGACTGACTGACTGATCGATCAACGCAGAGCCAAAACGGCTGGGGTTAGAGACTTGAAATTGTGACAGGAGGTACCTTTTATGAAGTAGGCATCCACTAAGGAAGGGTTTTTGGAAATACCACCCCTAAGGGGGTAAAATAGGGGATGATAGTTTGTATGAAAATCCGTCATTGTTGAAGTTAAACGCATGAAAATTGGTATTGCGCCTCTCAGTTAAAAATAAAAAATATATATTTCAGGATTCAGGACAGGAAGGTGTAATAGCTTAAGAAGTTTCCATGGATTTTATACCTTTTCTTCCGCCTCGGTATACAAGAACTCAGTCTAGCCCGGTTTACGCCAAGTAATGTAGTATGCCAGTGTGAGTGCAGTTGTGTTCAGTCGTTTTTTCCTAACAATTGGTATATATACTAGCGGACCGTGCAGACGTCGTCCTGAAAAGTAGCGCCACACCGACAACAGCGCCACCTACCGGGTCCAATTGTGAATCTAAACCATCCAGGGCGCCACCCAAACGCATACAAAAAAATTCATTCAAATCGGTCCAGCCGTTTAGGAGGAGTTCAGTGACATACACACGTACAGTAGAATTATATACCTACATATATAAAGATATATTAAACTCCAGCTGTGCCGTCTGTTTTTGTATTATATATATTTATTGTGAAAATAATGTGGAATTATGTAACCACAACATTTAAGGTTCTCTCATGACAAAAATTTGATCATATTGGAACTTTGTTTTTATATCAAGTATGTCTGTCATACAAATCGTAATAAATACGTCGAATACCAAGAAATTCATGAAAATATATACCTATGTTAAACATGCCCCACGAAATTTTAAGCCTCAATAGAATTTTAATAAGTGTTCTCAAAAAAATTCGTAAAAACAGATGATACCGGTTTTAAATGCTAAATGTATTTAAAACTACTTATTTTATTCGCGTGTGATTTACGAAAATACGTGCTGTGACGTTCTTAAAAAAAAAGAGTAGCTAAATTTTTAATATTTCTAAAAAAAATCTAATCAAAAATATTAAAAGCTCAGATTTAAACTATGATAATGTTTTGTGATAGCTTAAATCTGTTTATCTCCTCACTAGTAAGATGGTGCATGCAAACTTTTAAGTTGTAACAGCTGTAAATTGTTTCATGGTCATACCAAATTTAGTACCTACTATACGTGATACTTTCGGTATTGTGTATGTTCATGGGCGATGGAGATCACTTAACATCAGGTGACCCACTGTCTCGTTTGTCGGACTATGATATAAAAAAAAGGTACATGCGAAAAAGAGCAATAAGGGTTAAAATTTTATATTGAAAATTATATGTTTTAAGTTATCAATGGTAGGTAATTTTCATGTATATCAAAGACAGATAGATTTAAAACATTAAATAATTATCAATCTTACACGTTGTACGTTCAGTGGTTTTGGTAGTGCGATGTTTTGAATTTTAATTTTATTTTCATTTACACATACACGTGGCTTTTTTACATATACACTCACGCCTGTAGTCCCCGAAGGGGTAGCCAGAGGTGTAACCAGTACACCCACATTTCGCCAAGCTTATTACCGCCCCATAATGTGATAGGCGGCGAGCCTATCGCCATACCGGGCACAATTCTAGACTCCGGGCTGATACTGAAGATGTTGTAATAGAAAAGCCCAATATCACTTTACCCGACCCGTGGATCTAACCCGAGACCGCAGCACACCAGTCGTAACCGCGTACGCAATTACAACTGCGCCACCGAGGCAGTCCGATTTATTTCCTATAATTTACAAAAAAATATTAACTTTCCTTTTTCTTTATAAAATATTTATATCTTCGTCATCTCACATCTCCACCCCTACAAAAAGTTTTAGTTTTTCAGTTTCTTAATAAGTTTTACACATATTTTTTTACAATAATTGACACGAAACCATCTTGTTCTTTAAGAACAGTGACAGACAAAGTGGCTAAACGACACTTTTAATGGCTCAATGTAGAACATGAAGTGCGCGTGCACCGTTTTCAGTCAAAAACAACGCCATGGCCACGACTACGATAGAGTGTTACCGCGGTTTGGCCGACCGCTGCATTGTCTAGGTGGGTGCGCAGCCTAGCACCGCCATGGAGCTGGAAAAAACTGCAATAAACGAACTCTTAACAGTATAGAAATAAGATGCATGTATACAGCAATATTAACGTAAATCCTTACTGATAGGGTAGTCCCTGTTTATTAGAGATATCGAGGGAACTCTACAAATAACTGTGGGTAGATTGATAATTACTAATTGAGTGGGGGATAAAGGTTTGCAATAAAGGGGAGCGCTCGGGCGTTCTAGAATGTGTTCTATTCATTCTTGGACTGTCCACCGTACGGACGTGTTGTGCAGTCAGTTAACATCGTCCTATACCACTGTTGGTCTAGGTGGCAGTTCAACATAGAGGGTATGCTGTCCGTGCACACTTAAGACTACTTGGATAGTAGTACTTGGTACATCTTGACATGGGGTTATGGACCTTAGGCACCAAGTTGTGTAACTGTGATCATAAAGTTGATCACTGCAGTGGTAACCGTCATTTATGTGCATCTTATGTTATCCACCTTTAATTGCATTTCTCTTTTGATTTCTTACAATACTATTAAAATAATTACAAATAATAAAGTTTTAGGTGTACATTAAAATTTTAAAATTTTATTGCTCTTAAATGTGGCAGGATGTCTAGTCTGTATAAATTATCTAGGTAGTATAAACCAGTTTTAAAACTAAAATTAGTTAGTATTAGCCTTCAGACGGAATTTTATGCATCATTCATATATTAGGCAAGGATAGCGTGTGGCGTAAGTAGATAATGATTAATGTTATTGAAACTTGCAAATACGTTATTCGGAAATATTTATTGTATTTGTTTACCTAGTTCCTGTTACAATTTGTCATAATTCGTCTACTCCATTAAATTAAATAAATTGTCTAATATGTCACGGAATCTTCCTGTTGAAATATAGCCGCGTTATAAGATTACTGGGTTTTTTTTTTATTCGAAATAGGCTTGTGTTTGACCACTAACTCGCCTGATGGAAAGTGATGATGTGGTCTACGGTGGAGCACGCTTGCCTAAAAGATACCTATTCAGTCTTGACTTGAAGGTACCCAGGTCATAAATTTCGGGAAATATAGACTCCGGCAAAGAGTTCCACTCTCTAGCGGTGCGCATGGTAAATGTACTAGCAAAACGCTTCGTGCGCACTGGTGGAATATCAACCATGAATCGATGACGCTTCGCCGAGTCTCTTGTCGTCCGATGATGGAGATGGAATCTCCCAAATTGACGTCAAAAACTACAACAGGTACAACTACATTTAATTTTCAATTTAATTTTCAATTATAACAGCCAAAACGTCTGGTTGGATGCAAACGTTAGGAATTCTAGGAGTTCAAGTTGAATGTCGGGCCAGCTTAAAAATCAATGCTTCTTGATGGTGGCTAAGGAGAAGTTCACTGCATCTATAGTAGCTAAGAGCGTCGTGTTTGAACACTTGCCTTTATTTCCTAAAAATGTAACCTAAAAAACCGAACCAAGAAATGACGTTATAACCTTGACAAATCAAAGCAAATTTTAAGGCGCTGCAGAAATTCGTTTATGTAAAACTGATTTTTTATTTAACACATTTGTATATATAAAACACAAAAATTGTTTCTACCTGTCTGTTATACTTTGAAACCACTCAACCGATTTCAATTAAATTGTGTGTAAGTTTGTGGATAGATCGAATAGGTAGCGCTGTTGTCGCGATCTGAATTACTTATTTTTTCAACGAAAATTCTGTCCACAGAGAAGGCGGTTTATGGCAGGACAACGTCTGACCGGAAGCACTAGTTATAACTAATTAGCAAAAGTAAAATGGACTGAGATTGACCTCACAGTCTATTGAGTCTGTGTGTGTTGAATAAAGAATAAATAAATCTCTCATTTGTATAGGGAGCTCTTGCCCAGGTGAGATAGTACAGTGTACAAAGACTTATGTTTACTTTAATTCATTATTATTATACTTATCTAAAATAAACAAGCCCACTTAAAACCAATTGATTGAAAAAAAAAATACTTTTTGACATAGGAAAATAGATATGAAGCAAAAGATCTATTTCAAAATCTCAGGAGTTGCAATAACACCTTCTAAACGGCTGGATAGATTTGGATGACATTTTGTGTGTATAGTTCAATGGGTTCCTGGATGCTTCTTAAACACAATTGGACACGGCAGGTGGCGCTGCTGTCGGCGTGGAGCTGCTTTTCCGGGCAACAACGTCTGCCGGGCCATCTAGTACTAACTTTATCGTCCAAAAGCGAAGTAAGTTGAACTCTACACGTACTTTTGGCTACATTTTATCCATGAATATTTGTCATGTGTTAAACGAGAGGCAATCAAATTATTTTCACCTACTCTTCAAAAAGTAAATGATGAGTTACCTTAATATTTGTAATTAGTATGTTATTTAACAAATGTAATCATAAAAGAGTCGATGTAATTGAAAATCGACATTCCTATATTAAAATAGATTTATATACATGTATGTTTCCGTTCATTTTACGTCGAGTTAATTAATTTATACTACACGGATGATAACAAGCTCTATGGTTTTTGTTTTCTTGGGTAGTGGGGGCGTGGCGGGAAAAGTTGCACATTATTTACGACGGCCACGAAGCCGATGCGGCGATAAGGCGCGTCGCAGTCGCCGCGTCACGATCTCCGCTATCTTCCGATGCCGATATTGAGACTATAATACTATTAAAACTTCACTACACACTTACTGTGCTATACTAAGTCTGTTGACCTAATACGGTGATCTGTATACTGATCCGTAGACTGATGTCTAAATCAATTTTGGTCCAGTATCTTCAAGACATATATTTTTATGTTTTTTTTATAGCATAGTCCGACAAACGAGCCAGTGGGGCACCTGATGTTGAGTGATCTTCACCGCCCATGAACATCCACAATACCGAAAGTATCACGTATGCGCTGTCTGCCTTAAAGGACAGGAATAGGGATTAGGGAAGGGAAGGGGGAATCTGGGCCTTCGGATATCTCACTTACCATACGAAACGCGACAGTTAACTGTCACTTTACACTTAACATTGGTTGTCTGTGAGACAGTGGTACTACCCCGGTCGAGCCGGCCCATTCATGCTGTAGACAAATATGTCTACAGCGTGGCTCTGCTACTATATGTAACCTATTTATAAGAAATTTATCGCATGTACTAAGTTTCACGAATAGACTGCTCTAAACTGTTTGTCCTAAACTTTGTCAATTTCTAAGTTCATACCTACTTCTCATTAAACACTTGGCTATATGACTGTGTTGCATTAATCATAAGCGTCTGCCTTCATGCTGAAGATAATTATAAAAAAATGTGAAGATAGATTTTTGTACGGTGTAGCCGCACCAACTACACTCAGCACTTTAGCATGACACGCGTACATTATCTCATCATCATCAGCCTATCGCAGTCCACTGCTAGACATAGGCCTCCCCTCAAGATTCGCCATTGAACCCGATCTTCGGTACATTATCTATATTGTAAAAATCAATTAGTTCACAACCATACCTTGTCTGCATCGCATATATCATATAATTAATTAAATCATTTGGCGAACTCAATATATCAATCGAAATCAACTTAAGGTTTTCATTGTACAATAAAGGTGTAAGGACTCCAAAGCACAACAACTTAGTTTAGGAATTTCTTAGCAATTGTAGTACTTTAATAATTTATTGTTATTATTTTTTTATCCTGGCACGGCAAAGTGACCACACTGCACCTGATGGTGAGTGCAGTGCCGTCCGGTTAGAGTATCAAGTAACGGGAGACTATCCCCCGCTACTTAACACAATCATACCGGCCTGCTTCCTCACCCTACGCCATGGGCAAGAAGGCGAAGAAGCGGTCGAGGGTCCAGTGTCAGAGTACTCAAAAGGCCGCAAAACGGCTAAAAATCGTAAACCCTAGACCCCCGACAAAAACCGGTAGTACACTGGCTGATCCCAGAACGCGACATACTTGCGTCTGCCACTATGGGGTTTACACCCTGTGTATGGTGGCGCTATCCGGGCGGATATGAATATCCTACCTAATATACGGGTGTATCTATGTGATTTAATCACAATGACCTCTAGCAATGATCTGATGATTACTTATCATTGATATGTTTATCTACATTTTATATTCTGCGAATACTTTCGTTCTGAAATGTGTAACTAGGTAATTTTGTTATATATACAATGATTTATAATGTGCAATTGAATTTTATCGCAACGTAATGCATAATGTAATGTTGGTGGCCGATACATCAAGACCTACGATAATTTGTTATTAATTATCCACGCACTTCATATATTTTCTTTGTATAAGTCTGATACGAATAATAATGCTTTATTCCAATTAAGTAAAGAAGGAAATTACGGACACATTTCACAACAACACACGGAGTCTTATTAAATAGCATAAAAACTAGGAAGCCCAAATACAAAGCAAATGTAAACTAATTATAAGGTGTTGAATATAATCCGAAAAATTATCTTTAAATTATTTAGAACGTCATAAATATATGGTGGACGTAATAATAACGGATCAGGGGTTCAATGTTGTTTCCGAACTAACGTTAATTTGGAACAAGAAACTCCTAATTGGTCGTAACCAATAATAGTAGTTTCCTGTGTTTAATTTTGTAAATTATTCTATATGCAACGAAATATAATACGCAAAAGAAACCCTTTTAAGAAATCAGAATCAAAATTGCTTGAAATGAGGTCGCAATATTTATTTTCAATATTGATATAAGCAAAAATGGGTGCGTAGTGGGAACATCTCACTATCTCCCTCTCACAACTGCACGCTAATGGCCATACTGAGAGGTGACGTCACGGCTTATATTGTGCATCATTTTACTGTTTGATAATAACCTCCCATCCAGCAGATTTGAATAGCGTCTAATTTACTGATTGTCTGCCTCGGTGGCGCAGTTGTAATTTCGCATGCGTTACGACTGCTGTACTGAGGTCTCGGGTTCGATCCCCGGGTTGGGTAAAGTGATATTGGGTTTTTCTATCTAGAAATTCTCAGTATTAGCCCGGAGTCTGGAACCTGTGCCCGGTATGGCGATAGGCTCGCCCCCTATCACATTATGGGACCGAAATTCGGCGAAAAGTGGGTGTACTGGTTGCACCTCTGCCCACCCCTTCGGGGATTACAGGCGTGAGTGTATACGTATATATTTTTTATTTTTTATTTTATTATTATTTATATGTATTACAGAAAACATATACAGTAAACATTTATAAATAATAATAATACTAGCCCTGTATTAAACATTGTCCCACTGCTGGGCACGGGCCTCCTCTACTAATGAGAGGGGTTAGGCCTTAATCCACCACGCTGGCCTAATGCAGGTTGGTAGACTTCACATACCTTCGAAATTCTTATAATAATTCTCAGGTATGCAGGTTTCCTCACGATGTTTTCCTTCACCGTTACAGCAAGCGATAATTAACATTTGAATACACACTTGGGTTTCGAACATACGACTTTCGTCTTGGCAGTCCGTTCCGCAACCAAATAGGCTACCGCTGCTTTATGCTTTAATATTCCATAATTTTTTTAATATAAATTTATGAAATATTAAATCTCGTTCTGTCAATTACGACGAATTGTCGACGACTTTTCTATTTGTATTTTTGCCCCACCATCAAATATGCCGTTTGCTAGTTTGCCAGCTTCCGTGTTCCCACTTTCCTATGATCCTGGGTCCTTTAAGCGTAGTGTGAAGAAGCTACAAAGCAGGCCAGCATGATTGTGTTGAGTAGCGGGGATAGGTTGTCTCTCGCTACTTGATACTCTAACTGGACAGCACTGCGTTTACCATCAGGTTCAGTGTGGTCCCTTTGCCGTGCCAGAATAAAAAAAAATAGTACATCCTTCATGTATACTGGAATTAATATTTAGCACTAGTTTTATAGTTCAGTATAATATATTATTTGCACTGAATACACGTGTTTTCAAAGATATTCTAATGCCTGATATAGTTTATCAGGAATTTTATATTTAATATTGATTTAAGTCTGACATGTGTAAGATTTTTATATATTAAAAGTGATAAAAAGATTACATTAATTTTATTTGTTATTATATTAGAAGGACATATATTATTATCTTTAAAGCATATAGTAACAATTGAAACGCCTGATCAATATATCTCTCACAGTTTATTTCTTCCTAGAAACATTCGAAAAATTCAACGAAGTTTGGGTAAAAAATTAAGGTTAGTTTTTAGGCGTTGTGTTTTCTGTGTTAGTTTAACTTATCTGGGCCATTGATCTTTATAGTTTTTTTTTAATCCTGGCACGGTAAATACGGCAATACTTTTAAGCTTAATTAAATAGTTATAAGAAGCAGATAGTTTTTAACTGTCTCTTTTCACGTATAATAGGGTAGTATCCTGTGTTTAATTTTGTACATTATTCTATATGCAACCGAATATAATACGCAAAAGAAACTCTTTTGCGAAAACAGAATCAAAATTGCTTGAAAAATGAGGTCACAATATTTATTTTATCTATTGGATTGAGCTAATACTCACAGGCACGAGCGAAAATGGTTTCGTATTGGAAACATATTGCTACCTCCCTCGCACAGCGGCACAATAGTGGGGATTCTGAGAACCGTGACGTCACGGTACATATAATGCATCCTTTTACTGTTATTTGACAACTACCCCTTCCAGCAGATTTGAATGGCGTTTAATTTACTTATTTTTGTTCGGATTCATATAATTCTTTCGATAATAGGTTTTAGGTAATGTAAATTGTTGATTAAATTAATAAAAAAAATCGAGTCAACTACCCCATTCTGTCATACACGACAGCCTCCGTGGCGTAGCTGCGGAAGCCAGCTGTGAAACGAGAGGCCGTGGCAGACAGACAGATATTTGTTTCGGGTCTGGATGTTGTGGGACCATATTACCTCGTAGTTCTCGATACCCACGATATAGGTTTGACGTAGTGTGGGGTCAGAAATATGTGTGTGACTTTTTGGTGTATTATTTATATGTACCTTTATTATTACAAATTATAATGATAACAATGTCAATTATTACTCATTTTTAACGTTCAGTGAAATAAGTTGCAATATGAATGAAAGTAATCACGTCTTTTATATACTACTCGCTGCTGCTCGAGGCTTCGCCCGCGTGGAGGTCATTTTCGGGAGCAAAAGTATACAATAAATACCAAGTTTATAAAAACCCCTTCGCAAATAATGAAAAACAAGCTCTCAAAAGGAATATATTTTCCCGTTTTTACAACATTTTTCATTGCTGCTCGGCTCCTATTAGTCATAGCGTGATGTTATATAGCCTATAGCGTTCCCAGATAAATGGGTTATCCAAAACTAAAAGAATTTTTCAATTAGAAACAGTACTTCTTGAGATTAGCGCGTTCAAACAATCAAATAAACGTACACGTATTTTTTTAAATGTAGCCTCTAAAATGGTCAATTAGTAGTGGTTGAAAGTTTTCTTTTGTTATATTTCACGACTGAACTGAAAACACTGAACCGATTTTTATGAAAATATTTTTTTTATCCTATGCGTTGGGAGTGGAACACCTGTAAGAACGGGGACGTGAGGAAACAGGGATTTCTTGCACGAGAACACGATCACCTAGGTTTTCTTGCTATAGATCTCAACCCGATTCCTGAGAAAAATAAACATGAGATCTAGGGTCTGGTTGAGCTGAATGATAAGATCCTCGCGTAATCTCACGGTATCCGCTCGGCGAAGGTTACTAGACATATTCATATAGATGTAATAGCTTAAGCTAGCTAAGCTAAGCTAGACTAGGGATTACACCCATCTCTGCCAAATCCGTCCAGTTTCCTTTTGATTTTACCCTCCCATTCTTTACCCTTCTCGCGATCATCATCTCCCGTCACTTCTCTTGATCTTCGGTAAAGGAAGTGTATCCTTTCGATATTTGATTTCGGGATCCAACTTGGACTTCTTGTTTCACAACCGACTAAACGTCCACTGCACAATGCAGACCGTCAAGTATGAATTGTCATAAATCCGTTGAATTTTGAGTTCTATTATCAAAATAATAGAACTCAATATATTGTAAATTGAATTAAAAATGTTAATATAATATTTCGTTGTGGAATAAAAACTTTTTCGTTGGTATGAATGAATATTATTAGAAAAAAATATTCTGTCAAAACAAAAAGTAATATCAATTGTCATAGTAATATTAAATCGATATCAAGAATTAAAAAAAAAATTCTGTTTGTCTATTTACTATTTTGTCAGGGTGGCTCCGATGATGATGGAATCTGATATTTTTTTTATCCTGGCAAAGTGACGACACTGCACTAGATGGTAAGTGCAGTGTCGTCCAGTTAAAGTACCAACTAGCGAGAGACAATCTATGCCTCGCTACTCAACACAATCAATGTCGGCCTGATGTTCAGTTTGTCATACTACGCCAAGGGGCAAGGAGGTGAAGAAGCGGTTGAGGGTCTAGTGTCAGAGTACTCAGAAAAACACGGCCAAACATCATACCCCAACTCTAGACCCCGAAAAAACCAGAGGTACACTGGCTGACCCCGGAACGCGACACACTTGCGTGTGCCACTATAGCGGGTTTTATACTCTGTGTACGGTGGTCGCTATCCTGGCGGATATGAATATCCTACCACCAGCAGGTATCGAGATAAGTGAAACTGAATAGGGTAATTTTTATACGAAAAAGTAACAGCGATATCATAGGATAAAAATTGGCTATGGAAATTATAATAGTAACTCATTGCCGTAAACAAGTGAGAAAATGTATAGATAATATTTGATAGGGGTGGAGCCGGGTAAAAAGTATATATCTTCAGTTGCTGCATTTTCAGAAATCATAAATTTTGCAAGATCTATTCTTCTGACAATTAATATTGTCATCCATATCTGACGTCATGCACGAAATGACAAGAATAGTTATATATTATTTCTCTTTTAACGACACGAACACAATAACGTATAATCGATCGTCCGCCGAAAACAAACGAGTACTTTAAAACGTATTGTCTGTCAAACTGCTAAATTAATATAATAATGAACTTTGTAGTCGCCCGCCTTAGACTGACTTGAATTGTTATTATCGTATTTTAGTCTTGCGCAATCAGTATAAAATAAATATAGCAGAACTTATGATATATAATTGGAAGAAATTCAAAGTGCTGTATCCAAAGCAGTTATTTACGATTATAGTCTTCGAGCTCTAGGGATCTGGTAATCAGTCGCAATAGTAGTGGGAAATAGTATGAGCCCGCTGATGACGGTTTTCATTTCTAACAAAATAATAATCAAATTTGGACATAAGTTAGTCATTTCTTGACAGCCTCCTGGCGCAGCGGGCGATTAGTAAGTTGTGAAAGGAGAGGCCGTGGGATTCCCGCACAGAGTCAAATGTTTGTGTGACAGACTGACATTTGTTTAGGATCTGGGTGTTGTGTGACCATTGTCCCTCGTAGTTCTTGATACCCAGGACACAAGTTTGACCTAGTGTGGGGTCAGGACTATGTGTGTGTCGGTTGGTTGTATTTATTTTATATTTCTACCTCTATTTAGGACATAAACTGTTGGTTCCTCTCGTCTCGCGAACACCAATATTTTAATAATGGTATTGATACTTGGATTAATACTAGTGTTAATTTATATCGATTATTATCAAAAACAGTTCAGCGGTTTAACCATGCAACCTTCCAAACTGGAAGACTCACTTTCGTAATTATAATATTAGTATATTTTTGTTATATCAAGTATCATGCCATAATTTTATTCTCAAATAGTTTGTTCAAATCACTCAACCTGTATTCACGACTTTTGATAAGAATTGTCAGTCATTATGATAAATAAAATATATATCGTTTGAAATTATTATGATAAGTTAAATATATTTGATTATATTCAATATATTATCATGAGTTAGTGTTATTTGTGAACACTTTATGTCATATTCATCATGTTTTCACAAAAAATATTTTTGACAGCGCGAGCGAAAAATCGCGTATACGTCTGCTCTCAACACGGCCCAATTGCCGTCTGACAAGTCTCGCACATGCGCCTCATGTTTAAAAATCAGTTCAACATGGAGACAACTGCCATTTCATGTTTCGTAATTTTAAAACATTTATTTCTTTTTATTTATAAATGAAATGTGATAAAATATTCACACACTCGTTTAATGCAGTTCATTGAAAATTTTATAGAAAAATCTCGTTTCAATATTTTTCTTTATAACCGTATACTACGGATTCATTTGGGGTCGTGTGGATTGAAATTTTAAAATTTCGATGCATCTTTGCGAATATTTTCTATCGAGCCAACTTTAATGAATCGTGTATCGAGAAGCACAATCGTTTTGTAAATACAGTGTAAACTCTATATAGCGACACTGAAGGGACTGTGCATTTTATGGCGTTATAGAGAGTTGTCGTTAAATGGAGAGAAGAAACATCAGAATTAGAAAAATAAAAAGTTAATTTCTGACTATTGTTAGTAGTTATGTGCATAAAAAAGAATGTTATTTGAACGCTATTGAGTATAGTCTGTTATTTTTGTCTGACGTCTTTTGCTGCACCAGTAATTTTGTTGTATTTTTTTAGTTATTTTATTAATATCTAGCAATACTGAGGCATCTTGGTTATAAAGGAAATATTTTTCCAATAATTTTGCTGCTTCCAGAGCTTCTTTAATGCTCGGCGGAAGCTCAGGCTCATCCGTCTCATCTTCTTCATCACCTTGTTCTTGATCCTCAGTTTTTCTCACTGAATCCAAAATTTCTTCGTCTGTGAGTGAAGCCGTTGTAAGCAGGCGGTCGTCCACTTCAATGTAGGTTTGAAGATTTACCGTATTTCCTGCCATGTTGAATTGTTGAATCCACTCAGTTAATGGAAGGTCGTCGTCGCTTTCAAACTCAGATTCTGTTTCCACCTCATCACTCGTAGAATTGGTACAAAGTCCAGCATGTCGAAAAGAGTGCTGTATAGTTGTGGGTGTCACTTCTTCCCAGGCTTTAGATAAAAAATTTACTGCATGCAGCATATTAACAGAAGTTTTACCCTCAGATTCGACTAGCTCCATCAATAATTTCCTTCTGTAGTGACCCTTGAGGCTTTTAATCACACTCTGGTCCATTGGCTGTAAGACACTAGTCGTATTTGGAGGAAGAAATGCCAACTCTATGTTTTGAAGGTTTGATATAAAAGGGTGGGCAGGGCAGTTGTCAACAAGAAGTAAAATTTTTCGTCCCTTTAATTCTGCATCCCACTTTCGCACTTCTTCTTCAAAAAGTTGACTGGTCATCCAAGCTGATTTATTAGCTTTATACGTCACTGGCAATTTTTTGATGTTCTTAAAACAGCGCGGATTTTTCGATTTGCCTATTATTAGTAGCTTTTTTTTCTCTGTGCCATCCATATTAGCAGCCACAAGCACCGTAATACGTTCCTTGGAAAGCTTTCCTCCCACACACTTTTCCCCTTTAAATTTCAGAGTTTTATCTGGAGTCAACTTATAGAAAATTCCTGCTTCATCAGCATTGAAAATGTCACTTGGGGCGTATTTTTCTATGAATTTTGACCACACTCTGTTAATCCAATCATGAGTCACATTTGTATCAACACTTCGTGCTTCCCCACTTATTTTACCATAGTTGATATGATGACGCTGCTTGAATTTTCCGAGCCATCCTTCTGATGCTTTGAAAGAAGTTAAACCAAGTTCAGCAGCAAAATTCTCCGCCTTAGCTTTCACGAGCGGCCCCGAGATAGGCATATTATTCTGGCGCTGTCGATGAAACCATGATAGTACAGCTTTATCCAAATCTTCGTATATAGGTTTCTTTAATTTTTTGGAAGATTTTCCCTCGCCCGCAGCGTGGAGGATTTTTTCTTTATTTTTCCATATTGTGGACACGGTAGAGCGACTAAATCCAAAGCGTTTGCCAACATCACTTATCTTCTCTCCCGTTTCTATTGCGCGTATCAGTAAAACTTTTTCGTCAATACACAGTGATTTTCTTTTAGTAGCCATGTTTACAGTTTGCAAGTTTGTGAGCAACTAAGAATATGATAAGGTATAGATAATCCATGACTCCTAGTTATGAATCATGGTCAATAACAGTCTACACGTGCAAGCAATCCCAATTTGTAAACAAAAGAATGAATTTCTTAGAAAGTTCGGTATGCATGATGCCGACAGTCGAGTTTATTGCGGGCTAGGATAATAAAGCGACAATAGATCGTACACAGCTGCGCAGTTTTTACTAATTTTAGCAACTTAATTGTTGTCGTTATTGAGAGTGGGTGTAATGCTATATAGAGTGAAACATTGTATGAAAAACAAGCTAAACCAACCAAAGCCAATTGATTTCGACGCTTAAGAGAGTTTGTCGTTAAATAGAGTGACGTTACATGGAGTTTACACTGTATGTTCATCTTTCATGGCTAATTTTTATATTGTTAATATTTTTAGTTTTTAACATCGAATAATTAGTTTAAAAATGTAGTCTGAACTGAACTGTCTGAGCCTACCTCACCTTAAATAAAATCGTATTTACTACAGACTTCATACGTTTTGCATACACTTACAATTCACCAAGCTTATGTCGTATATACATCCATTTTAATGTTTATAGAATAATTTAATTATTTGTCATAGAAAATGGAGTAATAAAAAATCACAACGATTAATCACCTAAGAAAAGTAGTAATTACGTATGTGATTATTGCTTGAGCTTATGGTAGACAGTCATTGACCCTGACTTTATACGATTGGGGGAAATCCTAGCCCAGCCGTGCGTAACCACATTACGTAAAAAAGCCATCCTAAAAAAATGGCATGAACATTTTTTACACCGAGAACGTTCTGTAGATTCTATGCAAATAAGTTGGGAATATTAAACGTTTACTTAAAATTTTCTTAATTATTTTAAGGGGATACAACTTGTCTCGATTCTAGCGCTGAACACCAGATAAAGAAATCGGCTGAAAAGGAGATTTCAGGCGTCCCAGGCGCAGCGTTTTCTTATGGTATTTATTTTATTAAATACTAAAAATATAGCTGGACTCTTTTTAGGACTACACTACATTTCTCTTAGCATAGAATTAGTAGGTTTATAGAGAATCCGCATTTTTTAATTCATTTACATTATTTGAGAATACTTCATAAATTTTATTAAGAATGTTTTGTAATGAAGTCCTAATTAACACATAATTTTTAAATAGCATCTTGGATCAGCACGCCTTTGAGGAATTTCTTGACAATCGACGTAATTTTAACGGCTCGCTAGTCGCATAGTATAATTAAATTTAAAATTATGTAGATCTAGGACTAAGAATTTCATTTTCTCAATGTTGGAACATAGAGAAAATGAAATTTTAGTCGGATTTTTGTCGAAAGAAAAAGGAGAACATTAATGTCGTATTATTTTAACCTCTGACAAATAAGACATATTGACAGCGTTAGGTTATAAGTACATATATTTATTCAAAATAGGGATATTTCTTATGTAAGGTAGCGCTGTAATATAGTCTTATCATTTCAAATAATTTAGGCGTCACTAAATTGCGAATTAGTTAAGTAACATATGAAACAAGTGAGCGCAATAAATATTGTTCTAGATACTACGGAACCCTAAATAAGTAAGTTTGCTGTTGAGTTCCTTAATGTGACTTAAATTATCATGTCGCTCGAATACTGGGGCAACACCAAACTATTTAAATTGTGTTTAAAAATAGAGTCATGAATAACTTATCGAAATATATGTATTAAAAATAAGTATTTTTGATTTAATCTCGTTAAAGTGCTATCGGTGTCTAGATTTCTGCTGAGGATGTTCTTATTTAATAGTATCGATGTGTATCGGAAATATATTTTTAGAAATAACAGCACTAAAGTTTTTGTGACTATCAATATATTTTACTTTACTTTTCTCCGACAAAATAAAATGTTGGGAAACCAATCTAAATTTGTATTTTCTAAAAAAAAATATTAAGTATATACTAATTTGGTGACTCATGTATTTATTGCTCTAAGATTTATTGGTTGTAGTTATATGTATTTACTAGTTATTGCTCGCGGTTTCACCCGCGTTGAAGTTATTTTTGGAAGAAAATGTATAAAATCATGGTCTTCAGGTACAACACCTTTCTATATTTTGTTATCCCATAGGAATCGTGAATGTTTCCGGGATAAAAAGTAGCCTATGTCATTTTCTGATCCCAAAACGATCACTATGCAATAATCATTTTAATACCTTGCTCTGTGAAAAACAAAAACTATTCCGCGGGAACCGTACATTTTTCCTGGATAAAATATAGCCTATGTGCTATTCCAGACTATAATCTATCTCTGTGCCAACTTTCAGCCAGATCCGTCCAGCCGTTGTTGCGTGATTGAGTAACAAACATCCATACAAACATTTGCATTTATAATATTAGTAGGATTGTTATTAATTCTTAAATTAAATATGATTTCAACTTAAAATTATTTAAGAACATTACATAAGTAGCGGCCTCTTTCTCCGACAACAACACTGCACAATTATATTGATAAATTTTTAAGCAAAGCCTAAAACGAATTATATTAAGTCATTGTATTTGATAAAACGTCTGTAGAAGCATTAGCTGACACGCTCGACTAACTTTATAGCGATATTTTTGAGTAAAAAAGCATAAATAATCGCATGTACACATTGCATGTACAGCAATGTAGTCAAATTTATTTTATGAAAAATGACTACGTTTCGTAAAGGCTCTTATAAGTCATATTTGACTACGATAACATAAGTTGAACCTCACACTTACAATTTGTGTTACTTAACACGGTGTTTAAAGATTGATGTATTTTTTTAATCTATTTATATAAAACACAAAAATTGTTTGTACCTATGTCGTTATAGACTTTAAAACCACTCAACCAATATCGATGAAATTTTGTGTATGTGTGTTGTTGGGTCCAAATTGTATGATAGGATAGTTTTAGATCCGATAGGTGGCGCTGTTGTCGAGATTTTTCTTATTTTTAACCAACTTCAAAAAAGTAGGAGGTTAACATTTCGTCGGAATCTTTTTTTTATGTATGTTACCTGATTACTCGAAGACGCCTAGACCAATTCGAGAAATTCTTTTTTTGTTTCAAAGGGTATACTTCCTATGTGGTCCCATTGGCACCAAGTCAGGATCTGATGATGGGATCTCATAAAAATCGAGGGCAACCCTCAATTTTTAAAGGGACGCATGATTTGTTTTTTATTGAAGTCGGTGTACTTTTTATGAAAAAAAATCTTTTACTTATTTCAACGAAAATTCCACAGAGAAGGCAGTTTATGGCAGGACAACTTCTGCCCGCGACTATGTGTTATAAATAAGTTTCAATAGCGATGAGTCTTACAATTTTTTTTGTTGATGGTAAATTATTACAGATGTTTTAGGCTACAGTAGCATTGATGCCGTGTCAATTATTGCTATTTCTAAGACTCTTAACTACGTATTTTCTTAAGATAAATTAAGCCGTACATTCGTACATTTAAGTCTGTCTTGAGTGTTTCAATCAAAAAATAATGTAGAACATCTTGTTTGAGGAAAATGTTTCATGCTTAAATATTCTTTGCAGCCGGCTGCTATTGTATTCCGTAGACATCGCAAAAAGTTTTTGTGCAGTGTCACAGTTTTCATTCATTGACGATGGCAGCTGTACTAACAATATCGTGTTGAATAATTAGATACCAATTCATTTTTTATGTATGTATTTTCATTGTTAAATGTATTCGAATACTTATTGGAATTGTTTTAATTATGTGCAACGCAATCTACCTAATGCACGCAGCAGTTAACATTATTTAAATATTCAAACATGTTAAATGTTTCTGTAACCGATCACTATTCTCCGTTATTATTGATGTTTTTCTGGTAACGTAGACATGTGAGATACATGTTTTTTTTTATTTTTTTTTACACCCAACAGTCACACACATAGCCCCGACCCCACACTAAGATACGAGTCTTGTGTTGTGGGTATCAGGGACTACGAGAGACGCACGGTCTCACAACACCCAGACCCCGGACACAAATGTCTGTCTTTCACACAAACATTTGTTCCGGTGTGGGAATCGAACCCACGGCCTCTCGTTTCACAGCTAGTTATTCGCCAACTGCGCCACGGAGGCTGTCAATTATTATAATAATATATTACAAATTATTTTGAAATTATGTTATGATAGTTATACTGTTTAAACAAGTAAAGTTAAAGTGACTGTTGTCTTTGATAACTAAGGTACGTGTAGAAGGTAACTCGCAAGTGGATAGCTTACTTCGTATGAATTTTGTCTGGTGTCAGTTACGTAAAGGCAACTGCGCGCCCGATTGATCAACCCTAAATTAGTGGGTGCGGGGGATGCGGCGCGCGGAGGGTTACGGCAAACTAGGTTGGCCGCGGAAGCACACTAACCCCTAGAAAACTAGGGGTGCGAAACTCCTCCCCCTTTTCTGGTCACGGGAGCACAGCGATTGGTCCGCTCGCATCGCCCCTCACCCAGATTACAATCGGTGGGGTGCGCTCATAGAAATAGTGCTATGTGCCCCTCTATATACTTATATAATCTATAAGTATATAATATATTAGCAGACCCTAAATTGTGACATTGAAAACTTGCTTTACTGTCGCTACTGTTGCATCAATTCGAAGAGCTTTACAAACAAAGTCTAGCAAGAAGCTGTATGAAATGTATAATAGAATTGTATTAATAAGTTTGTGTGCGTAAAAATGAACCATTTTTGTATGAATGCATAACGATTAATAATAATACTAGCCCTGTATTAAATATTATCCCACTGCTGGGCACGGGCCTCCTCTACTAATGAGAGGGGTTAGGCCTTAGTCTACCACGCTGGCCTAATGCGGGTTGGTAGACTTCACATACCTTCGAAATTCGTATAAGAATTCTCAGATATGCAGGTTTCCTCACGATGTTTTCCTTCACCGTTAAAGCAAGCGATAATTAACATTTAATACACACATAGCTTTAGAAAAGTCAGATGTGTATGCCGCTTGGGTTTCGAACATACAACTTTCGTCTTGGCAGTCCGTACGGCAACCAACTAGGCTATCGCTGCTAACGATATTACGTTTAATGAATTTATATATATACTTTTTATTTAAGAGCGCACCATAATATTACTTTCGCGGTAATTGGCACGATAAAGGGTCAGCAATTTGTCTAAAGTAGACTTAACAATTACAAATAATGAAGGGATAATTCAATGAAGACTAAATATATTTACACCCGTCATTTTTATTCTAAATGATCTTAATTAAAACGGTCGGACCAGTAATACCGGTAAAAAATATTTGTTAAAGGTAATGACACAATCATTAACTTAAGTGCGCGCTTCCCTCCATCATACAATTGAAGGTCATTTAGTGCGTAAGAAATATTCCTTTGCAAATTCTTCGCAGGCAATTAAAATTATCGAACAATAGAAACAATACGCCTACACATCAAACATTATATGTAATGTTATATAGTCAGTCATATAGTTCTGTACTTTAGAATGTAACTCGAAAAAATGCAGACAGTAAACTTTATTCTGTATAAACTTATCACCGAAGCTCTACTTGATATTGTTTCATTTTCAAACGAGACAGTCAGTGCATGTAGGGGTGACGCTCTGAGAAGTCACCGTAAGGTACCGCAATCACATCTTACGCTAAATCAAATATAATGTGTGCATGTTGAACTTGTATTTTTTTTAACTCATAATATTTTTATTGCTTCGGTGGCGCAGTTGTAATTGCGCATGCGTTACGACTGTTGCTGTGCTGAGGTCTCGGGTTCGATACTACGGTTCGGACCTACAGTATTCTAGGATCAAATGTTATAAGATTTTTAATGTCAGTCAAGGAATAATCAAAGTATTACATACACATGCACTCACGCCTGCAATCCCCGAAGGGGTAGGCAGAGGTTTTGGCTAATACTGAGAATTTCAACATAGAAAAACAGAATATCACCGATGATAAAATGATATTCTCTTACTGACTTGTAACGTTTCCTTTTTTTATCATAAGATGCAGGCTAATTTTCTTATTATAAAACTATATATTTAAAATTCAGTGCTCACTTCAATTTAATATTTTTATACAATATAATGTATATAAAATAATCTATAAAATTAATAAATCATAAGTGTAGTGCCATTAGCGTTTATAAAATTTCATAAAAAGTTTAATAATTCTATACACAGAAATTTTCAAATTGCAAAAAGGCAATACTTTTTTACGATTTAGATTTTCTTAACACATGATTTATATATCGTGCAATCACATCTACTGCGAAAGTGACTGTTTTTAAAATGACCAACTTTAATTAAGATAATCATGTCTAAGCCATTTTATAGTTATAAAGTATTATTTTTTCAACAGTAGTTCAAGTAGAGCAGTAGGGCAATAAGCAAACAACATTTACAGACTCAAAGTAATTTGTTGGAGGTGTTATTAAACACCAAGTTAGTGTTCTGGCTAAGTTTCAGAACAAGGATCTACGAAAGCTTTAATAGTGGAATTGTTCATTGTATTTTTTGATATTGTCTCTCTGAGAATTTGTTATTGTAATCTCCCTTTTGAATACTCTTTTGGCGTTACAATAGTATAGTGTAAAACCTTGTACAAATGTTATAACATACATTTTCTGATGTATATTTTTTATAAGCAGCGATAGCTTAGTTGGGAGTGGTACGGATTGTCGAGACGAAAGTTATATGTTATATGTACATTCAATTTTAAAATAATTATAACATACTTAAAAAACATTTATTTTTTATTTTAAAGCTGTTTATTTTACTTCATTTACACGACGTTCAGTTAGAACAAAGTAATATAAACCGTGGTAAACTCCGTTAAATGTGTTTTATTTCAATGTGTAAATTAGCGTTAGATTGTGCTACTGATTCTCAACAAACTACTATCGGCTTTGTAGTATACTAAAAATAATGTTGTATATATGTATTTATATGCTTTCTTTTTCTGTACTAATTTGTAATAAGAATTATGTAATTGCTTACATGAACAATAAAAAATTTCATTATAATTTTTCTTAATTTTAGTAAATATTTGATTATTTTTTTGAGTTATAATATAATAGTAGTAAAAATGTAACAAGTCTTGTTTTTTTAATATAGTTGTTGAAGAATGATTTTACATAAATCCATCTTAGCCCTTAATGAGATTTTTATATATAGGTACTGGTGCGGCAAAGTGACCTCACTGCAGTGGCGTCCAGATAGAGTATCAAGTAGCGAGAGACAGTAACGTCAGAACAATGTTATTGTTGGGTGTTATTTATTTAATCTCCCCTCGCATTATTGATTATAATTTGATGGCTATTAAAAATGCCTGGACTGCCATACGTGACATGCAAGCACTGACTGGAATGCAAGACTGTCTCAGTGGCGCAGTTGCAATTGCGCATTCATTACGACTGCTGTGCTGAGGTCTCGGGTTCGATCCCCGGGTCAGGTAAAGTGATATTGGGTTTTTCTATCTAGAAATTCTCAGTATTAGCCCGAAATCTGGAATCTGTGCCCGTTATGGCGATAGGCTCGCTCCTTATCACATTATGGGACCGAAATTCGACCTCTGCTTACTCCTGCGGGATTACAGGCGTGAGTGTATGTGTGTGTGACAATTAAAAATGCCCTGAATATTATGGGAATCGCCATACTGACTTGTTATAAAATTTAAAGTGAAAACATGGGCTCATCCATATGATTTTGCTTTGTCGCTCTCGACATTGGTACTCGCTGCAGCCGCGAGCTCGCCAACTTCGCCTGAATGAAACTCGCGTCGAAAGACTTTCATTTTCCATACGAGTCGCTCACATATTCGCGCTTTGCATTTTGTTTCCCGCTTTTTCACTCGTGACGTCACACGATTCATGAGAACGTGGTTTGAAAGCAATGTACAGACATTGACTATGCATAGTAATTATTCTATTGAGTTTTGTCTCAAGATCACCATCACAATATACAAGACATTCGCATTAATATTCGTGTTGTAATTTGTATGTGACTAAAAGGTTTTTTGTTGTTTAGTACAAACATACATATACACTGACGCCCGTAATCCCCGAAGAGGTAGGTGTTAGGACCTCCACCTCCAGTGGGTGTCCACTTTTCGCCGAATTTCGGCCCCATAATGTGATAGGGGGCGAGGCTATCTCCATGCCGGGGATAGATTCCAGACTCCGGGCTAATACTGAGAATTTCTAGATAGAAAAACCCAATATCACTTTACCCGATCCGGGGATCGAACCCGAGACCTTAGCACAGCAGTCGTAACACATACGCAATTACAACTGCGCCACCGAGGCAGTCTAGTATAAGTTTAAGTCAGTGTTTGTCAGTTTTTGTTGAGAGTAGGTATGTTTTAATCGTCGCACGGCAAAGTGACTATACGACACTCGATAATAACTAAAGTACATCTCAAATATAATGTGGACTGCCGAGTGTACGGTGGTTTCGGTCTCAATCCCTCCAGAGTACGAATATAGAGAAGTTAACTCGAAGGGCAGACAGAGGTACAACGCAACCAGGATTAGCCATGATCTAATAGATATCGAGCCTATCAGATATAAATTCCGATCCCGAACAACATATGTGTATTTTTTTTCGAATCAAAAAATTCGAATCCACTGTAAATTACATAATATTTGTCGCCATCACCCCTCTCGGTCTATATATATGTGTATTTCATTAATGAGGCGACCATAAACTAAAAATTTTAGCAAAAACTAACAATAACAAAATCTAATACCAACTTAAAAAAGAACAGAAAAATATAGGCAGTCATGGGGACTCCGACAGAAGTAACTATTTATAGCTTTGGAATTACTGTGTTCTTTATTGAAACAGCGTCCATGAAGTAGTAAAATTTTTGTTTATGATTGCTTGTTAATTAATTATTGAACTTAATAGACGTGCTTGTGTCAAAAGTAAAATAATCTAAGTGATGGTCACGCGAGTTCAGTGCTTTCTCCCATCACAAAAGTGCCCAACGTGCCTAAAGAAGTTTCCACTTCAAAAATAAATTAGATCTTAATCAAATCTAACCAATTTTAAGCCTGTGCGATTGCAGTTCTATAAGTTATTGATTCTCTCAAAATTTATACGATTTGATTAGAAGCCCATTTTATGTTTTGGTTTTCTGTTTTTAAATGATATTTTAGTTTACATATTTTTATAACTTTGCTTAAAAGAATCATAATATTCGGTGAATACATGTCAAAGTTAGAAGCAGCGATAGCCTAGTTGGTTGCCGTACGGACTGCCAAGACGAAAGTCGTATGTTCGAAACCCAAGTGGCATACACCTCTGACTTTTCTAAAGTTATGTGTGTATTCAAATGTTAATTATCGCTTGCTTTAACGGTGAAAGAAAACATCGTGAGGAAACCTGCGTACCTGAGAATTCTTATACGAATTTTGAAGGTATGTGAAGTCTACCAACCCGCATTAGGCCAGCGTGGTGGACTAAGGCCTAACCCCTCTCACTAGTAGAGGAGGCCCGTGCCCAGCAGTGGGACAATGTTTAATACAGGGCTAGTATTATTATGTCAAAGATTAATGCAGTTATCTTCTAAGTCATCTCATAATATGCAAATTTAAACAGGATCTTCGATGTATTTGTGATTAAGCTAAAAAAAGTCATAAAATCGTATCATATTGTAAAAAATGTGCGTGGTCACAAATTAAAACCAGAACAAAAAATACTAAGAATTAGGAATCTCCGTTTATGCGTCGTTTAAAAAAACAACTCAAGGTCTTCTTCGTAATGGACATAAGCAGATAGTGGAAGCACGAACGCAGCTCACAAGGACAAGGTGAGCTGTGCAAGGTGAGATAGCAATGTGCACTGTACACTTGCATCCACTAGTATTACATTATCATATATGTAATTTTTTGCAGGTACATCCAACATATGTTTTAATTAAATTCTATAATACAACCACGCGTGAATAATGAAAGGCTTCTTCTTTATGTAATGTGTGTTTGTTTTCACATGCATCCTTTGTAATTTATCTTAAAAAAAGTTTTTTAATTCATAAAAAGTAAACAGACTTCAATAAACAACAAATTATGCGTCTCTATAAAATTTGAGGATTGCCCTCGATTTTTCTGAGATCCCAGCATCAGATCCTGACTTGGTGCCAATGGGAACACCTGGAAAGTATACTCTTTTAAACAAAAAACGAATTTCTCGAATCGGTCCAGGTGTCTTCGAGTAATCGGAGAACATACATAACAAAAAGATTCCGACGAATTGAGAACCTCCTCCTTTTTTTGAAGTCGGTTAAAATAGTAACCTATCGGGATGGATAATCAGCACGGAGGTAGCGAGTTTGATTCCAGCCCCCAGGAATTGGAAACTAACTTAAAATTACGTGTGTTTTTATTTGCCTGAATAATGAGACGAACAAAGTCACTCAGCTGATAGTAAGCGCGACGCGATCTCATATAAAGTGGCAACACCAATCTTAAATTAAAAAGTACTGCAAAGCAATACACTGTGTTCTCAAAGAATTTAAGTCGCATAAAAATAGTATTACGTATCGTCATAAGTTATACGTCAATACAGGCATTAACTGGTGATGATCACTTTTTTAACAGTGTTATAAAATAGTGTAAGGTATCCTGCATACCAAGTTTTTGGAGGGATCTGAAGTGTATCAATCCGTATTGAGAACGTGGTGAACGATAAGCAACCCTCATTAAAAGACGATATGTCCAACAGTTGGTTGATATTAATAAAATCGTAATATTTTCGATCATCGACTGCCTCGGTGGCGCAGTTGTAATTGCGCATGCGTTACGACTGCTGTGCTGAGGTCTCGGGTTCGATCCCCGGGTCGGGTAAAGAGATATTGGGTTTTTCTATCTAGAAATTCTCAGTATTAGCCCGGAATCTGGAACCTGTGCCCGGTATGGCGATAGGCTCGCCCCCTATCACATTATGGGACCGAAATTCGGCGAAAAGTGGGTGTACTAGTTACACCTCTGCCTACCCCTTCGGGGATTACAGGCGTGAGTGTATGTGTGTGTATTTTCGATCATATTAAGTATTTCCATGCAACTCTACTTAACTCACAATTTTTTTCCTTCGGCCTTATATTTATGAAAACAGCTGTTGAAATTGCACCAGCAATAAACTGCCTTCGGAATTAATTTTAAGCTGTCGGAAAGGAAGGACATATAGATGGTTGAATTAAAGGTCTACGTTGTTTGGACAACACTGTATGCTCTATTATGGATATACGATATTGTTTTTTAGATAATTTCGCGAACGCAGGTGTCACGACGTTCTTATCATGTTGGGTGGTTATTTTAGTGACTGACAGTTTATACTCATAGATAACATGTAACCATTTACTCTACTATATACTAAGTATACTCTTTCGCAACAGTATATTCTCTTTCACAACGGATGGAATAAAATAAACATACAAATTCTAGTCGAATTCGTCCAATTTAAAATACCGCGCTCAATACACAGTTTGTCTGTTCAATTTTGTGTGCAGTAAGATTCAATATTGAGTGGCATCGCGAGTTATTTCAGCCTCTAACGTTCAGTGACCTGATGGCAGATTTGCGAAACCTTTCGACGAGACAAAAAAACACAGAAAGTGGCTTGATAGACACCTTTCTCTAGTTTCAGCTTGCATCTGTACATAACACTGCATATGTATATGTATGAATTTCGACGTGGAAATTAAATATCGGTATCATAAATTCATCATTGAGCTAATGTGAATGCAGTCAAGCTGTACACTTCCCTTAACACATATTGGTTGTTTATAAATAATAAATAATACTAGCCCTGTATTAAACATTGTCCCACTGCTGGGCACGGGCCTCCTTTACTAATGAGAGGGGTTAGGCCTTAGTCCACCACGCTGGCCTAATGCGGGTTGGCAGACTTCTCATACCTTCGAAAAAATCTCAGATATGCAGGTTTCCTCACGATGTTTTCCTTCACCGTTAAAGCAAGCGATAATTAACATTTTAATACACACATAACTAGAACAGTCAGAGGTGTATGCCACTTGGGTTTCGAACCTACGACTTTCGTCTTGACAGTCCGTACCGCAACCAACTAGGCTATCGCTGCTATATTGGTTGTTTAATTTAATTATATTATTTTTTTATTTTATTTTATGTTATTTATTGTTTTTTTATTCAACTTTAATATTAATACCTAAGTTAGGTAACATTACAGTTGTTTACCATAATATGAATAATGCTGTGTACGCCTATAATAGGCATACATATTTAAATATTTACAACATGTCACAAAACACAATAATATGTGATATTTGCTTGGGGTACCAATATAAATAAATTTTCTCTTTGGAAAACAAGATATCAAAGCTATACAAAAAAGAGATTTGGAATCACCAATCCTTGGACTAATACTCAGTGATTGTATACTTAAATAACTATTTACATTAAGCCTTCATATTTTAACGATATTTTAAAACATTATGTGAATAGCCTTTGCAGGCGTCGTGATGGAACGAAAGCAGTTTAACAAAAGAAGTCATATGAACAAGTCTAGTTGGTTTTAGGAATTCGCGCTAATGCGTCTGGCGTCCCACTTGAATACATTGGCCGTCGAACGTTCTAAAATTATTTAATAATACAGTCTAACCTTAGGTGGAGTCCTCGATGTCGAAGCACTGGCTTTAATTTTTAAACACTTATTAATATACTACTAATACATATAGAATACTAAGGTTGGTTTATAAAAGTATTTTTTTTATTACTTCCTAATCACATTTACATGCATTATTTTATATTTAATTAATTTAAGTGATTGTGGACATTTTTATAAATTTTACATAGAGAAATGATTTATCATATAATATTTATGAGAAGCAAACGTTATTTGTTTGCATGAAGACTACCACGCTAAACTTTTTCTTGTATATAAATTCGGTACACACACTTTACAAAATCCAGATAAAAAATAAATATTAATTATTAACACCTTAATTATTAACAAAATATCTATTCCTAAATTCTATCGAAGCTCTCTAGTAAGCCAAGTGTTATATAATAATATTTTAGCATTCGATGCAGTTTATAAACTCGAGGTTTTAAATTCTTTTTTTACTTAATAGCTGTTGCCTTACAGACATCGAAATAGAGTTCATTGACCAGCAAAGATAGTCTGGCCTTGTGTCTATAGCGTCTAGAATGCGTCTATAAATTGAACTCTTTTCATATTATTTTAACACGTAATTCTCTATCTTCAAGTAATAGCAATATATTGTATACATTTATAAAATTATTTGGTCTGTTATCAAATTTATATATACCCTTGAACGTAATACCCTAAATGTGATTCATCATGAAGCAATTCAAAGCGTAGTGGAGAATCATTAGATTCGTCACGTAGATTTTATGCTTTTTATAGGCAAGTACCTATCAGAGAGTTTTCCTCAATATGTCATTGACTTCTTGTTTGCCTGTAATCAGATCCTAATTTTGATAACTGTTTTCCCACGCTAACACCAAGTTGATAGGATATAGATTATTAGACATTTAACTAGACTTTTTGTTTCTTATTGTGGAAGACTTGTTTAACATATTATAGTTTGTTTATTTTTGAATACAAATATGTTTCAAAAGAAGAATTTAAAACACATCCAATGAATATTTTATGCTTAATCGCCATACGCTTTTCCATTACAAGTACATTTGTACACATATGTAAATTAGTACAGCATAGAGCAATGAATTGTTACCTATGAGCGATCTGAAATCAGTTTTTAGGGGTTTCATATTTATTAAATCGCGGGTCCATCCATGAAAAGGAATACAAATATAAAATACAATTTAATATTTACTAATATCATCAATTGTTATGGGTTTTAATTGGTTTGAATAAATCGATAGCATATTATGAAACTTTTATTTAAATAAAAAAATGAAGTTTACACTCATGCTAAGAAAGTCGTATTCTTTGATTTACTAGTATTCTCCAAACATCACTGCATTTAGATGTAAATAAAAATAAATAACAAAGCCCATTGTATTTTTATGTGAATCATATCAGTAACATATATTATAAGTAATGTTACTTATACATGTATGTATTTAGTATGTATGTATATACTAGCCCTGTTTTAAACATCATCCCAACAAGCAACCAACTAGGCTATCGCTGCTCTCAAAACAAGCGATAATTAAGAATGAATATACACGTAACTGTAAAAAGTCAGGTGTATGCCATTGGGGCTGGTTTCGAATCTACAGTTGTCTTCTCGATAGTCCGTACCATTACCAACTGGCTATCGCTGCTATGCTTTTATTAGTATACTACTCGTATATAACTATTATTCTTTAATTTGTCTATCATCTGAGAAGGAGTGGGTCCGGAATAAATCCTTCAGTCAGTATACAGTTTATATTTCCAAGAAACTAGATTGAGGATAGTGTTGTTTACAATAAGAATCCCATTATTGAATTTCTCACGTAATTTTTTTACGTGTTTCTATTAAAACCTATATATATTGAGAATTTGTAAAATTAAATAGGAGCTTAATAGAATTGAGTAGCCTAGCGGAAAATGCTACAAGTGACAACAAAAAGTCGCGGGTTCAATTTTAACCCTACCATACACAACATTTCGAATTTTCTGTATGGTATTCATTTAGAGTATGGGGTTTTTCAAGAAGGGAGTAAATTGGTACATGAAGGGTCGGCAACGCACATGTGGTGCTCCTGGTGTTGTAAGCGTCCATAGGCTACGGTAACAGCTCCCCATCAGGCGGACCATAAACTTAATTGTACCATCGTGGTATAAAAAAACATTAGCTATAGTGGACTAAGGCCTATCGTTCTCATTGGTGAGAGAGTGCCCAGCAGTGGGACAGTTTTTAATACAAGCTGAATTAAATATGAGCTTTAAACATTTTGAGCTATTAACAGTAATTTAACAGCTTTTATATGAGCTATTAAACTATATGAAAGCCAAATAGGCTATGGCATTAAGATCGTATTAAAAATTAAAGACGTAAAGCAAAAAATCTTTATCGCTGATCGAATTCAACGCTATCACACCTGTTGGCAAAGCATCAATGGTATAATTATTTAACCACAGATTTTTTGAATTTGGGTTCCAAAAAGCTAAACGGATAGGTTCTACACCTATTATATATTAAATATAGATCTTAAAGTAACATAATAGTAATTAGCATATGTAATATAACTCTAGTTGCACGCAATTCGGTTTTATAATAGACAAAAAATCGGGTTAGTGTCTCAAGTGCGAAAATAGGTCAAGCTAACACATTTGTTTCAAACAATGACCAATCTTATGATTTATCTATACTATAATAAAGCTGAAGAGGCACTTTGTCTGTACATTAAATATGTTTGCCAAATTTTAATTGTAACGTGTTATATTATCGATATCGAACCCAAAACATTTGTTTTTGGAATTATTGTCTGTTTGTCTGTCACGGCATCACGTTCGAAGTACTGTATTAGGAATACTGTAATGAATCGACAGTAAAAATTAAATCATAATGTGTATTTCATTTAAATCGGTGCATTCAATCAGAAGTTATACCTATTTGAACAAATACTTGTATTATGCAAAGAGTAGTTGTGAGTGATGAAATTTATTTTATAAATAGTATATGATAACTTCCACGCGGGCGGAGCCGCAGACAAGAGCTAGTTTCAAATTAAATGAGTGACAGTAGAGTGTCAAATAACTTTTTTAGTGTTTAATTAAATTATTCAGTGGATTGAAAACTAAAGATAGATTAACTTTTCGAATGAATACTATTTTAATGTCAAAAGTCAAGCTGTACTGATGATGATGTAATTTCATATAGAGAATCTAACTTATCAGAAGATAATATGTAGGTAGAACCAGGAAATAATTTTTTTCCACGGCGTAAAGATCGAGCACTTCTCCATCTTCAGTAGAACCCATTGCAATAAACAAGCGAGAATTCATACAAAATGGCCAAGTTTAAACATTTCATTCAACTGGGATCATCATCGGTTTGACGAGCCTCGAGTCTAAATAGTAGTTTATAGTATATTTTAAAATATAAATTCCAGACCAGAAGGCCACTGCCAATTGGACTTATCAAAAGAATTTGAATTATATACAAAAACCGATTACTTTGACTTTAGGTAAGTTATGAAACAAAATGATCTTATATTATTATATCACTACATAGTATAAAACAAAGTCGCTGTCTGTCCGTCCCTATGTATGCTTAAATCTTCAAAACTACGCAACGGATTTTGAAGCGCTTTTTTTAAATAGATAGAGTGATTCAAGAGGAAGGTTTATATGTATGATACATGCATAATATTGTAGAGAAACACTGATGAATTTACAGGTTTCTAATGTGATGTCGTAAATAAACTCATTTTTTTGCGCTTACATTGCAAACGCTGACTGAACCCCACGAGATAATTTCTCCCAAATATGACATCCACGAGGACGGAGCCGCGAGCAACAGCTAGTTTCATATAAAGGAGTAAAAAAGAAAATGTTAAATTATTTTTCTTCATTTTATTTAAACATAACTGCTTAGATGCGAATTTATTATCTTATAAGGAAATGTAATATGCCAAATATGAAACATTTACATAGGAGTTGTCTACGACCCGGCGGCCAAGTATCCTGTAGTTAATAATTATTCAAATAAAAGTTGCAATAGTGCATATACATAAATTAATATAATTTAAATTGAATATAGAATTAAACAGTTTTTTTAGCGTCTCGTGTATGATGAAATCATATTAAGGAACAGAAAATGCTATTTGTTTGGGATGAAAATATATATACGGTGGTGTTAGTAAATTACAAATATAATTAATGTTGATTTATTTGGGTAATTAAATAATAAAATGAAACTGTTTTGAAATATATATATACGTTGAAAAGCTTGAGGTATGTTAAAAAAGTATTTGAAATCAAATTAATATTAAAAAGAAGTGTTGTTTTAATTGCTAACAAGTAAAAGCGATGTTTTTACTGTATGTTTTATTAATGTATGTTTTTCTTTAAAATAGAACCATAATGTAGATTTATTGAGATGTTGAATAAAGTATCTTTCTTCAGGTACAAATGTTGGCTACATGTGTGCGCTAGGCGTAACATATTTTTAATGCCAGCCGAGGTCACGACGCGACTGGCTTGCAGAAAAAACGTACCTAACGCGCTTTTGTGTTGTAAAAAGTAGACGCGCCACAAAAAATGATTCAGACGTCGTTGGCGGCGCATAGTGCAACAGCTTCAAGACCACCATATAAACGAATAAATAATACCCAACAGCCCCGACCCCACACTAAGATACGAGTCTTGTGTTGTATCAGGGACTACGAGAGACTTTCGGTCTCACAACACCCAGACCCCGGACACAAATATCTGTCTGTGACACAAACATTTGTCCCGGTGTGGGACTCGAACCCACGGCCTCTCGTTTCACAGCCGGCTACTCGCCTACTGCGCCACGGAGTCTGTAAAATCTAGTAAATTTGATTATAACATATTGTAGAATTAGAGGCTGGCAGTAGTTAGAGACCTTGGTAGCGTAGTTGTTATTGCATAGGTTTTGCTGTTTCATCCCCGGGTCGGGTAAAGTTATATTTTTTTCTGTCCCTAAATGCTGAATATTATCCCGGAGTCTGGAATTGTGCCCGGTATTGCGATAGGCTTTCCCCCTATAGAAAAACCCAATAACACTTTACTCGACCCGGGAATCGAACCCGAGACCTCAGCAAAGCAGTCGTAACGCATGCGCAATTACAACTGCGCCACCGAGGCAGTCATATATCATGTCAGTGACATAACACTTTTATAATATAGATTTTAAAAGTGCTTGCTGTTTTGCGGGCTTCTGAGAACTCTGACACTAGACTCTCGACCGCTTCTTCACCTTCTTGCTCATGGCGTAGTGTGAAGAAGTAGGCCAGCATGATTGTGTTGAGTAGCGGGGAATAGATTATCTCTGGCTACTCGATACTCTAATTGGACGGCACTGCGCTTACTATCAGGTGCAGTGTGGTTACCTTGCCGTGCCAGGATAAAAAAGTAGTATTTTATGGTAATATCTGTATTATATTGTATGATAGTAGCAGCGATAGCCTAGTTGGTTGCGGTACGGACTGCCAAGACGAAAGTCGTAGGTTCGAAACCCAAGTGGCATACACCTCTGACTTTTCTAAAGTTATGTGTGTATTAAAATGTTAATTATCGCTTGCTTTAACGGTGAAGGAAAACATCGTGAGGAAACCTGCATATCTGAGAGTTTTTCGAAGGTATGAGAAGTCTGCCAACCCGCATTAGGCCAGCGTGGTAGACTAAGGCCTAACCCCTCTCATTAGTAGAGGAGGCCCGTGCCCAGCAGTGGGACAATGTTTATACATGGCTAGTAATATTATTATTATTGTATGATATTATTTCGCCTTTATGATTCATAACAAGACGAAATAATACTCTTTATTACAGGTTTAAGGTCCCATGGATTGAAAACTAACTATTAAAAGATCTCTATCGTGTCTGAATATCTGAATGACCGTCTATCTGTCATATAAAGCCTATTCCCTCCGAAAATATCAGAAAGGTAAAGTTGAAATTACTACTTAAATAGAGTTCAGTGACCCAAAAATAAAGGAATATATAGCGTGAATAGGCGAACTCAGAAATGGAAGATAATATTTGGTCAAATTAGAAAAATAATCAAATCTGCATGCATTTTTTTATCCTGGCACCGGACCACCACATTGTACCTGATGGTAAGCGCAGTGCTGTCCAGTTAAAGTATCAGGTAGCGAGACATAACTATAGCTCCCTACCCGACACAGTCATGCCGGCCTGCTGATTAACTTCTTTACTTACGCCTAAAGGATCCAGGATTGTAGGAAGGAGGGAACACGGTAGCTGGCAAACTGTCCACACCTTGATGGTATGGCAAAAATACGCATGCATATACATACATCATCATGTAACATGTCAAATGAAACGGTTCATGATACGAAAAATATTAGAGAATTTTTTATTGAGTTTAAATACACCGGTGAATAGAACATGTTAAAGAAAATACAGGAATTCAATTCGACTCCAAATAATTGATTTGAATTGTATGTAATTAATTGATGTAGATGTAACCAACTGTTTTTTGCTTTTTAGTTGTGTCTGGGTTTTTTTGAAGGCGGTTTTATTTTTATTTAAATAGTAATAATTTATTTTTTGCTTTTTAATGGTACAAATATAAAATAGGTACGTTGGATAGAGTACCAAAAGAAAACACCACTGAAAAAGTCACAGAAAAGCAAAATTCGCAGTTTGGTATATTCAGACAACATATTTTTCAAGTTATTTTGGTTTTAAAACCAAACTAGTCAACCGATTTTGATAAAAATTCTATGGGACCAATCTGGAAGCATATTCTCTGTAATAAAAGAAGAATTTTCCAAATCGGGCAATAAATGACGGAGTTCTGAGGTAACAAACATAAAAAAATACACATCGAATTGAGAACCTCCTCCTTTTTTGAAGTCGGTTAATAAAACAGGTGTTATTTTTCGGAACAATCTAAATTGTTAATTTTTAAGAGTTTCATACAAACGATTCAATGCGTTGTGGCGAAACTGACGGAGCACAGAATAATTTAAATAAGATAGAAAAGTTACAAACAAACCGAAGTAGCTTATTTCAGTTAGGTATTATTATTATTCTTAGATTTTTCTACCACTAAACATTATTAAAACAACATACATATTGTAATTTTAATTGTATCTGTCTTTCTATGTTTTTATTGTTATATATTTTGTATTGTGGCAAATAAATGGTTTATATGGTTTAAAATCATCATAATTAATTTAAATCTTTTTAAAATTAGAGATACATTTTATTTTTATACTGCCGTTACAATCGGTTCACACTATGGGATATTATTGTATCGTCACACTAAAGTACTGATCGATTTTTGAACAGTCATTGCTATTAATTATAATTAGAGGTGACACTAATACTAGTTAATTCATGCATGAGATTATGTGTGATTTGCAGCAGTGCAAACCATTTGTCGGTAAGTCTGAGATGGAGAAAATAATTGACATATAGAGATATTCTAATTGTGATTAATATTATGTCTGCTTATCAAAATCAAGTTTTTTTTTTCCTAGCACGGCAAAGTGACCGCACTTCACCTGATGGTAAGCGCAGTACGGTCCAATTAGAGTATCGAGTATCGAGTAGCGAGAGACGATCTATCCCCCGCTACTCAACACAATCATGCCGGCCTGCTCCTTCACACTACGCCATGGGCAAGAAAGTGAAGAAGCGGTCGAGGGTCTATTGTCAGAGTATTTAGAACGCCGCAAAATGGCCAACATTGTGCCCCAACTCTAGACCCCCAAAAAACCGGATGTACACTGGCTGATCCCGGAACGCGACACACTTGCGTGTGCCACTATGGCGGGTTTTTCACCCTGTGTACGGTGGTCGCTATCCGGGCGCATATGAATATCCTACCACCAGCACAAAGAATGTTTTATTAAAATAATGTATTTTTCCTAAGATGCGTGCTTCAAGAGTCATTTCTTAACAGTACAAGTCTGGTTATAATAATGAAGTAATATATAAAAAAATATGTATAAAATGTATTTTTACTAAGATTCGTGCTTCAAGAGTAATTTCTTAACTGTAAAAGCTTGCGTTTTTTTACTATCAATAGGATTGCGTTTGACCACTATCTCACCTGATGGTAAGTGATGATGTGGTCTACGTAGGAGTATGCTTGCTTAGAAGATAATTAAAAGAAAAGAGTTATTTCTTAAAAGTAAAAGTCTGGTTATAAAAATGAAGTAATAAATAAAATAAAAATATAAAATGTATTTTTTACAAATAATACGTAAATTAAAATTACGATTTAATTACCATATGAGGTGCGTGCGTGCTTCAAAAGTAATTTCTTAACTTCGAACTATTCGTAGCATACACGCACTTTGTAATACCGACTCTGTAGGCTCTACGCAATGTAGAATGCTACGAACCTCTTGTTTGCAAATAAAACTGCTATTACTATATTTATTGGTAAAACTAACTAGAATTATATTTGTCCTTTTGTATTAAATACGTATAAAAAATATTTCTTCATAAAATAGAACACATGTGAAAATAAATACTTTCACATTTTTCTTGACCAAATTGTGTTCACGAAACTCCATTTTTAACCAACTGTTAATTTTGACTTTGCATCAAATTCAAAAACATCACAAACAAACAGCAACGGTTCCATCTATAATGCATTGGTTCTATTCGAAAGAAGAATGAAAGTAATTACATTAATCGGGCGACACTCAATAAAACCGTTCTGACGACCGAGTCTCACGTTGTTGGTTCTAGGAATCAGAAGTGCCGAGTTTGCTTTCGGTGCTGGATTCCAATAGAAAAGACACGCCTTCGACCCACCACCCACCTGACATACAATATACCTTACGTAACTGTTTCAAAATACAAAGTTTTTAACCTTACTCTTTAATATGATTTTAGTGTAAAATAAGTTATTATACAGCAGGGGTGGCCAAGCCCCTTGGTAGTCGAGCCATATTTAAAAATTTTAAATCTTCCGCGAGCCTAAAAGTATTTAATTCTTAACTTTGACGGAATTTAAATTTGTTACAACGTTGCATTTAGTATTTCATATTTGTTGTCAGTAAAAGATATTTTGAATCACATACAGAACGTTAGTAATTTTTGGAAATGAAAAGGGAACTCGGGTCCATTTATCGAGAGCCACAAAAAATCTTTCAAAGAGCCGCGGGTTGCTCCTTGTTGTATAGTATAAGCTACACATATATTTACTACACTACTGGGCCATAAAAACTTTAAAATTCGCGTAATATTATTATTTTTTATTTGTAGACTGATTTCAATGAAACAAACTAAATCTAAATCTTTATTTCTTACTGTCTGGGTAGCAGTAAGGTCCAAGCATACCGCATTACAGCCTAGGGAATCGGGAATGACTAAATATCAGCGCTGCCTAAGGTTTCTGCTCTAGGCAGCATTAGTTGAGCCATACCCTTCGCCATATCTTTTTTTGACTTACGTTACCTTTTTCTATATTTTAATTTTATATTTAAGACTGTTAGTTTATCATCAGGCGGGCCTAGAGCTTGCTTGCCACCATCATGGTGTAAAAAGAACAATATTAGAAAAGTGCATAGAAATGAGCATTAGGTTACAAATTAAAAGTTACATTCAAAGATTTTTCGGCTTAAAGGAAGCCGACTTGGACTTTTTAGTGCCTCGATAGGCAGACGAGCAGACGGGCCACCTTATGGTATGTAGGCACAGTAAAGCCGCTGCCTACCGGACTGCACTTATGTCTCTAGCACTTTGGACGCTTAGTGTTTTTTCAGTTTTCCAGAGGCATAAAGCTTTCTAACCTAATGTTCGCAATCCCTAGTCCTTAAATTTAAGGTCTATAATGTACATATACTTTATTTAATATTGTGCGGCTTCTATGCGATGGAGTACACTTGATATCAAGTTACTCAGTCGTTTACCAGACTGCTATAAAAAATAAAATGCTGAACGAAATTAAAGTTGATCGTTATTGTACATAATACATTTACCTGTAAATGAGAAACGCAACACCAAACGACTGTTGTAATATTCTCAGAATTTGAATATTGCTTGCTTCAAAACTTCTTGCTACTTGATTTCTTCAACGTCATTGTAATAACAAAAATAACTTATATATGTATGTATTTTATAACAATGTGGCTATAGTTTTGAAGATATTAGATCTCAGAAATACAAAACATACTAATACTGCTGCGGGCTGATTACGATATCTCTCTGTCTAGACTCTAGCCTTAACAATTACTTTTACATTTTTTGTATTGAACTTTGAAAAGAAATGTAAGCTATGCGACTGGATATGGAATGAAGGTTAGCTGACTCTACATCGCCGTTAAGATACGAGTTAGCTTTCATAATATAATTTGATATGTCGGGGGTGGTTTGTTTGTTTATGAGTGGCTCAGACAATAGAACTTCGATCGCTTCTTCAACTTCTTGCCCATAGCGTAGTGTGAAGAAGCAGGCCGGCATGATTTTGTTGAGTAGCGGGTGATAGGTTGTCTCTCGCTACTGGATACTCTAATTGGACGGCACTGCGTTTACCATGAGGTGCACCACACTCACTTTGCCAGGATAAAAAAATACTGACTACATTACTGATAAGATAGAGTAAGCTTCCACAGAATAATGATGAGAGTATATGGTTTTATGTAATAGAAGTAACTACATTGTTGTATTGAATTTGCATTTTTAATAAATTGATGTGAAAAAAAAACGTTCCTTATACACTAAAATCGGTAAAATGCTAGAGTTGGTAGTAATATATTAGGATATTATTACCTAAATACATATCTTGTTAATACTTTAATTTAAACACTGTCGTTTTTAAATCAGTTCCTATATCGAACAGAAAAAACAACTTAGGGACTGCAATCTGTAATGAAGTCATAAGTTTGAAAATGTTTATAATAAGTTTTATTTTTTTAAATAATTATTTATAAAACGTGTTTTACCTAATGCCATTATAATTTTAATGACTAATAAATATTTAATCTTGACACTGAAATTGTTTATATTATAAAACCAATCTACATAAATATTAAAATGTAGTGTAAATACATGCACATTCAAATGCACCATACGTTGCGTTATCGTTTAAAAAAACTTTTGATGCCACTGACAAGGCAATGGTATTTCGATGCTGTCACACGATATGTTCTACTTACGAGTTGTTTGATATTAGACGTAAAGAGAAGATGCACAGTTACAGGCAAAACTAAATTCAGTAGCAATACTACAATTTCATTTGAATATAACTAAATAACATATTATTCTCAAGGTTATTAAAATTAATTAATCTTAGACATCAGACATACAGGAACTCAAATTACAAATATGTTTTACGTCGTTAATGTTGTCATATAAAACTTTTCACAATCTAAGCACAAAAACAAAAATCTGCTTAAAGCTATAATTTTGATATCATAATATTAATTTCGAAGAAACGTCGAACGGAAGAATCAGGTATTAGTAATGAGCTTATATTTTTTAACCAACTAAAAATTAAAACATCAATTGCTTTATGTAGATATCATGATATGCACAAGAATACATTTATGTATCCGTTGTAATTTCATGTCTATCGTACCGCAAATCCTTACGAATTCAGTGTTTGGCTAACTGAATAATATGAGTCAGTCAACTCTGTAGGTAGGCGTAAGGCAAAAGCGCGACTTCAGTCACCTTTACGTAACTTTGGTTGCATTGTACGTAGTGAAACTTCTTTAACTATCAATAAATTCTGACTACGTGATTTGTAGTCTTGAGTTTATTAGCTGGATATGTGTATCACTACTGTGTATATAATATTATTTAAAGATATAAAATGTAATTGAATTGCCTCTGCGTTAAATAACACTACACTACACTTACTAGCGATTTTGACAATTTTAGAATTATTTCAATATTAAATCACACACATAACATATTCATATCGGGTGGGTTACATATTTTATTAAAAATTCAAATGGATGCGATTAGACGTAGGTGATAGACAGTTTGTGCAACAAAATGTGCTTTTATTTTTGTAGGTGGCAGCGGTCGCTGAGTGAAAGGCGGTGCGCTTGACCGCCTCGGCCTCCGGCACCGGCGCCGCCGCCGCTGCCGGAGAGGACGCAAGGGCGCCGTGCGTCTTGCCGAATTTATTCGGGGCTCGCTGCACAATCGATTTTTCCCGCCCGATGCGGAAAATTCTTCGGGGCGGGGCGGGTGTAGCGCGGCGGGAGGAGAGGGGTCGAACGAGGGGGGCGCAGCGCCAGGGGGGCAGGCGGAGTGCAGCGGGGCGGTGCAACGCGCGCCGCCGTCCCGGCCGTCGGGCAGACAGTAGGACGGCGACGCCACTGAGAGTCGGTGACCACGGCGCGAACAGCGCGCTCGCCGCACAGTGACATGTAGCGCGGCCGCCGCGCCGCAGCCCCGCGACTACACCGCCGGTGGCGGCGCGCCGATGCGCCTGCCGTCCGGCTTGACGCCGACGCCCGCGCCGTCAAATCTACCCGCGCAATACGCACCTCACCACCGGTGTTGCTTTCACTGTTACGCCTGAAGCAAGCCCTTCAGCCCGTCTGTGTTGACGACAGTCGTCGGATGGAACCCGGAGTGCGCCGATTCGCATCAAGGTTAGACGAATATTTGATTGTGAGTGTTTGTGCCCCGCCCGACGAAGAAACAACTCGCCCTAGCGCATCCTCGTACTTCAGCTGTACACGCACACTACCTACTCGACGTTTTTTGTAGGTAGGTCTGAAACACGTGAGAGGAAACTCGATGACTCATGTAAAATTTCACAGTATGTCACGCACACAGGTGCAAACTACCCTAAATATCGAATGACCTAAATAAAAGCGTTTATGCATTTTTTTAGATATAGTGCACCCTTGTACGAAATACAACTTACGCACACTTTTGTCACTTTGGAATATTTATGTCGTTGTGACGTTTTCCCGCTCTTTATAATCAAACTTTACAATCAAAACTTTCATATATTTAGAGTTTATACTTATTTAATTAATATCAAGTTTATAGTGTCATAAATCTGCTAACCTTAAATTTTATGTGTTAAGTCAGAAAATTAGGAGATTGTCACATTATCTATTAAATAACCCGAAGTCTATAACTACGAATTTTATCGGGTTCTAATATCACAGATTGAAAAACATATTGAAGAATCTCGTTAATTTCAGTCAGAAAAAGTCTGTAGTGTAGACACTTCTTATACAGCAAGTAAGTCGCTTCTTCGTCGTTATTTATAAAGAGCGTAGATGGTCCATTGTTTAATATGTGTATTAAAATATTCTAAAGCAAGTTACCTAAAGTATCAGGTGCAATGTGGATGTGTGATTTAATCATTTTATTATACCTATATACTTTATTGACAACGTTCAAAGTAACAATAAACAATATTGTAAAAATGCACTTATTATTTATTAAAAGCCGCAGTCAATCAAACAGTTTGTGATGTCAGTAATAAATAATTGGCCAACTAACTTGCATAAAATAAATATCTTAACAACTGATGTGTAAAATAAAATTGCATATAGAAATCGATAGAAACAGCATGCATCGATTAAAATGTTTTTAAAGTAGTTACAATAGCATATATCCTTTTTAGATATGTATTAAAAACATATTAAACTTATATTTATGTAACCTAGGAATTAACATTACCTCTTCTTTTTAATTAGACATTGTATATGTGTAATAATTCACATTTTTTAAAATTTTCTTTATACGAATATAATATTTCCTCTAATTCATTAAAAATATTTTTTCTTTTAAAACGTATGTTATCTTCATTTATTATTTAATTCTTAGTCAAGTAAAGTTTAATGTTGTTTCATAATATAATTAGCGTCTGCTTAATATTTAAAAAAACTAGGTACAAGTAAAATATACATTTACTTTTAATTAAATTTTTATTTTAATTAAATATGTCTATTATATTTTATACATTTTGCAGTATCATACGAGGACATTAAAAAAATGCGCTTAGTAGCTTGTTTAAATAAACAACATTCAGTTCTTAACTATTAACGTTGTTTATAAGTTTATCCAGTTTATTATAAATAACAAAAAGTAACCAATTCCATAATTATAATAAATCTTGTATCTATATACAAAATATAATAAAAACTTTGCAACTCCTATTATGTATGATATCTGTTAATACTCAAACATAATGACTAAGGAAATACTTCAATTGAGAAAACTACCATTAAAGTATCTATAGGAAGACAACCGACGATCAGCAAATGTGGTAGTCACTCTGCAGCGCGTGCGGCGGTTTTATTCAAATAAAATTTATTTTCTTTCGTTTATTCAGAATTTTTGAGATAACTAGCATTTATTCTTAAATTAATTTTTGTTAGCTTTAATTTATATTTACATTATTGTTATGTTTATTCATAAGGTGTCGTCTAGGAACAACAGAGTCTTCGTTCTATATTGTTCCTTACTACAACTAATCGTCAATATGATCAAAAGGTTACCTGGATTTGAAAAAGATTTTCTAATTTGAATATTATTTCAATAAAACATTTTGCAATGATTTGGAATAGTTATAACACTTTACGTCGCATTGTTTAGATGCTACTGTCGTTAAACGTATATTTATCTAATTGATTCAAAATTAAGTTTACTATAAAAGTTTCGTATATAAACATAAATACGTAAGCAATACGAACAGTACTTTGTATTAGTTATTCATGTAGAACATTGGAAATTGATTTATTTAATTGCATGCACGCACCATTCTTTATGAGGGTTTGTTGCGTACTAGGGGTTTCGTATCTATGTACATATCTTGATTAATAAACATATTTAAGCAGTTATGAATTAAAAACGTGTTTATTGAAACACATTCGAGATCCAAGAGATTTGTTCTTTTTATGTATTTTCATTTGAATTCCGACTTTGATAAAAATTAATAATGTATTAGCAAAGGAAATATAGACTGAAGTAAGTAATAGTAATGATTTTGCAATCAGCTCTAGACAAAAATAAAAAAAGATGATATAGTTTCATATAAGTAAATGCGTTGATCACTACGTAATTTGATCTTTGATACATGTTACGTCGCTATCATAGGTAAAATTAATAAGGTACGATATAGGGCGGCATAAATACTACTACCATGGGGTGGTAGTCAACTGTAAGGTCTTTTAATAAGTAAATCATTAAAGCTTATGTATAGCGCAATATTTACCAAACGGCATAGCACCATCATCACTTTTTTGGGATTAAAATAAACTAATCAAAGAACCATATTTCCTTATAGGGATATTTACGACAAAATGCTAAAAAACACATCTTTAGTATTAGGCGCTATCTTTAGATGCCAATTTAGAACATTATAATGTTAAATAAATGTAGGTAATATGCATATTTAAAAAATATCTTAATAAAATCTATTAAATCGTGCTTTAATAAAAACTCGGTAAACTTCATATATTAGTTACAAAATTCATCATAAAAATGACAAAATATTTCGCAACGCAATTATTCGAGAACAGGGACTAATTCTTTTTACTATTATTGACGCTGGAACTGATGTGAAAAGCAGTATCTTCAAAAACTTGCTTATGGAATGGCACTGTCCTTCAAACAACCTACTCAATTTTAATATCACCACAATCTGTAATACTACAATGAAATTTGGTGCGATCATAATTATCACGCAAAGGAAAGAACAGGACGTAGAGTTAACTTACTCTAAGGAGGTAAGGGTTGGTGGGCTAGTTATACATAAGATGCTTATCGCTTGAATCGAAATCTAATCACCTAATTACGATAAAAACATTTAAATGTTCAATCGAAGCCTATAGATTTGTAATTTGTCTAAAAGTGATAACTTTTAAAGAACTAACCCTATCAGGTAGCTACAATTATCTTCGTAGAAAGATGAATGTGTTCTTATAAACATGTTTGGTTGAATAAACTTCAATGGTAAAGAATACAGTAATTTTTTTAAAAAGGAAGCCGGTCCTTTATATCTGTGCATTTACTTTTACAATTTATATTACGAATTGCAATTAATTAATCTTCATAGTGGTAGAGCCACGCTGTAGACATATTTGTCTACAGCATGAATGGGCCGGCTTGACCGGGGTAGTACCACTGTCTCACAGAAAACCTACGTAAAGTGACAGTTTACTGTCGCGTTTCGTATGGTAAGTGAAATATCCGGCGGCCCAGATTCCCCCTTCCCTTCCTTAATCCCTATAACTGTCCTTTAAGGCCGACAGCGCATGCATGATACTTTCGGTATTGTGGATGTTCATGGGCGGTGGAGATCACTTAACATCAAGTGACCCACTGGATCGTTTGTCGGACAATGCTATAAAAAAAATGATTGGCTTAATTATCTCAATAATAAATCTAATATATAACTTATATTGTTACCATATTAATAAATGGAAGCCTAACCGAGTGTTGTATGGAGCCTTAGCTTTGGTGTTAATTAAAATTTAATGATTTATAATAGTCAATGGTTTCGATATTGTAATTCAGTTTTATGACCTCCTAAAGATAATGATCAGAACTCGAAATTTCTTGCATTCTATGCTAAATTTTTAATATAGAATGCTGGCTCTAACAGTTTCACTGGTTAGTTGCATGGCTATCATAATTATACAGAAAGGCAACTTTGTTCATTTTCAGGACTCAATTGTTATTAACATAGCTGTTATTTTATAATATAAACGTGGCTACGTGGCAGTTAACCCGATAACAAAGATGCGCTTTACTTTAGCATTGAGCTATTTTTCTTAATAATACTATAATATAAACTTGCTTTAACGGTGAAGGAAAACATTGTGAGGAAACCTGCATACCTGATAATTCTTATAAGAGTTTCGAAGGTATGTGAAGTCTACCAACCCGCATTAGGGCAGCGTGGTGGACCAAGGCCTAACCCCTCTCATTAGTAGAGGCCCGTGCCCAGCAGTGGGACAATGTTTAATACAGGACTAGTATTATTATTATTTTTCTTAAAAATTCAAATTTTAATTATGCAATTCGTTATGTGCCAAATCGATACTAAAGATAATAAAACATATGCATTTAATTATTAATACAATAATCAATAGATTATTCAAGAATTAGTTGATTACGGAAATCGCGTGTAAATGTACTTTAAATAAATTCTCGAACGAAAATTGATGAAAAGGCTAAAAACAAAAATATATGTTTAATTACTTGCTTGATATTAAATAAAAAATAACAGTTATTGCTTTTATCGGCATATATTAAATCCCATGTTTTGGGTGACTCTATTTTCATAGAGACTGCTAGCCCATAGATGTAGAGCTCAAATCTATATGATTCTTATTGTTAATCAATACGGTTGACAAACGCCTCACCAATATGTTTATGCTTATTATTTTATTCTTAAAATATTTTTTGATTATTTCATTGTAAGCAACGATAGCCTAGGTTGCTGTACGGAGTGTCAAGACGAAAGTCGTATGTTCGAAACCAGCCCAAATGACATACACCTCTGACTTTGCTAAAGTTACGTGTTATTGTTAATTATCGCTTGCTTTAATGGTGAAGGAAAACATCGCGAGGAAACCTGCGTACTAGGAATTCTCATAAGAATTTCGAAGGTATATGAAGTCTACCAACCTGCATTAGGCCAGCGTGGTAGACTAAGGCCTAATCCCTCTCATTAGCAGAAGAGGCCTGTACCCAGCAGTAGGAGAATGTTTAATACAGGACTAGTATTATTATAATTAAGTCTTACACTTCCAGAAAATCTTAAACACGAAGTTATGGATGAATCATGGGTACTTACATTAAATTAAAAGATATACCGAGGAATGCATCTACACATTTAGTATTAGGAACCTTAAAACATGGATGTGATGTACCGTGCGACAGGAAAGCTACAATCAAAAACAAACATTGACCGTTCATAACAAATCAGTGCTGCATGTTTTCTTGGTGCATGTCGATATAAAATATTAAACATTCAAATATTTCATGTTATGTATTACTGTATTCGTTTGTGTAGATCATGGTTCATATTAGACATTTATAAAGGTTCGATTTATATTTATATTATGCCTATATTGTAAATTAGGTACTGTTACGGCAAACAAGGACGTATTAAAAACAAAAATCAATTCTCGCATTTAAACAGTTAATTCCACAACTAGATTACTGTGGCCAACCCCTACATTACTATTAAAGATATTTTTTAAATAAGAAATCGACCTAACATACACGTGTATATCTATAAATTAATTCTATTTATTATGTTTAAACAAAATGGCAGTGAATTTATAATCACATTTTTTTATCTAAAATGCGCGGGTGCAAGCAACGCGCAACCACGTCGCGTCGGCGCCGGTTATAATGCCTAGCAATTAGCATTGACGTGAATTTCATCCGTGTTTTATTTTGGGCATGGCAACTGTATCTGCAATCGAAAAAGTCAGCCGCCGTCGCTGACGCTCACAAGTAAGTCGCACCAACACATGTGCACTCAACTCACAATAGGCCTAGGCACATATCACGTACAGTAGTAGTCTACACGCACACGTGCATTGGCCGCGCGCATGTGTGCTCGGACGCAGACTTTACCCTTGAACGTGTGCGAAACGCTAGATAATTCCACGCCGAAATATGCATTGATAAAAAACGTGATAACCTGAATTATCCGTCCTCAGGTTTGTAAATGTAACGATTTTTTTGAGATGATGGATTGGAAGTAAAATTCGTAGCATACAATTATTGTAGATAAACTGATGTTTAGAAATGACTCCTTGTAATTATAATACTTTGTATTACTAATATTGTCGTAAGCATGCATATAAGTAAATAATGAATGGACCTTGTCACACACAAAGTCCTGACCTCATATTGAGATACGAGTTTTGTGTCGTGATTATCGTCTTTACAGAATTCAGATCTGAAAAAAAAAATGTATGCTGTCGAGCTTGACTTGCGCGCTACGTCATGGAGACTTGATAGATATGCAATAAAATCGTAGTAACTATGCTACACTTAGTTGGCGAATTAAGGCATTCATTGCGATTTATGTCAGTTTTGAATTTGGTGGCAATCTAATAAACAACATGTAATAATTATGCTATTCCATTAGTATTGTTCTTCATCAAAACAGATGCTTATAATTATAGTGTAAATGGTTGAACATATACTTCGTGTAATTTACTTCCGCTTGGCTTGTCGCTAAGAGATATTTTCCTTATCGTTTCCAAATAAAGAGTAACTCCATCGTCGGCCGCCGTTTCTCTATACTTGTTACAATGTTATGCAAGTCCGACTAAAATCTACGGAACGTTCCAGAAACATCTACAAGGTTCTAAAAAATTAAGGGTCTTTTCTAACGCTTTTAGAACATTATCGAACCATGTAGATGTTTTACGATCATCCGATTCTGGAACTTTCCACACATTTGTAGTTCTTAAACTCGATAATTGGTGGCGCTATTATCAGTTTGACTCTAGGTTTTGACTCTAATTATGTATGTAGGCAAGACACAGTTATAATAAGGAAATTAAATGTTTTAGGCTTAGAATAAAACAGTTGTGGGCAGATGAGCTCATAGACTTCTAAATATCACCAATTTCTTTTGTAGTTGTATTTGTTTAATGGATATGTTACAGTTAAAATAAAACCTTAAATACATAATCGCAAAGTCAATTTCTTGATTCCGAAACTCATATGCAAGTTTATCTATGTCACGCCATTGATTCCAGTTGTAATCTTCCTTTTAGGTTTATAATTCACAACTTGTGTTAGGTCAGGACATTGTTTTTACACTTGTATGTGTCTTATCATCAGATTGTTGAGGATGAATAACACAAAATACAAAACAAACGCTCGTAATTGCGGTGTATTACTTATTATTAGGCATTACAGTATAGAACTCTTATCATCACGCCAATTTGGTATATTCAAACATAAATTATTAGGTAAATGTTTTTGAATTTAAATTATTCATATGACACTTATCACTGGTAGAATATTTCAATACATATTGTTATACATATTGACGGCGACCGCTTGACACTTGGCAAAAAATCCGCCATATTGGCTCGTTTCGGGAAGGCGCGTTTTGGAGTCAGTTACTCGATCGGTAGACATATTTCGATTGAATTTGGATAACTAACGTGTGCAGTGCAGTTAACTTACCATAGGATTAAAATAAATTGAACCTAAACATAAATACAGATTCTCTGCATTACAACATTTAAAATGGGACGAAGTTTCTGTAATCTTCCTGGGTATTATAAAAGCCATCTTAGGACAAAGTAGCTAGATGTGTAGCAAGTAGTATTTAACTACTGCTTATCGTGTGTCTACAAGGTTTATAATCTCCGGTTTCTGTCAATTAATACTCACTCCATTAAAAATCTGTTGTCGTGTAGAAACATTTTTAATTATGAAGAGTTTACGACGGATAAGCAGCCAGTCGTAAAACCAATGAGCCATAACTTCTAGGAATCATGTGCTGACTCTACAAAGTGTAAGGAAATAGAAAAAAATTAACGGTCATATCATGCGTAAATAGAAAAAATAAACTCAAAACAATTCAATAATAGGAAAATAAAAAATATTAATTTGACAAATGTTTCATTTTATAGTTGATCCCGTTGATGTCTATTCAAGGGCGTCTGCCCTTTCCAATACGAAGTCGGTAGAGTAAAAGTGTGGCACAATTATTTAATAGAGTGTTAATAGAACTTAAAATACATTTTAAATTGAAGTAATTTATTTATTTTATTAATGTTTTAACGCTTACATGAAGCTGTTAAACTTAACAATGCTTGGTAAAATGGCACGAAAAATGTTTTCCCAGGCAATTTTAAATACTTATTTTATATGACTACTTATAACTGTTTATAAAGTATTATAACTTAATACAAGCTCACGCATGTATCCATGAATGTATAAATAGAGGTGCAACTATTTCGTACACAGTTCTCTAAGTTTATTAAAGTCCCATGACGTGATAAGTGGCGATATATCCATTTTCGGCACAAATTTCAACCCTGAACAACTCGTGTAGTTTATAGAGTAAAAAAAATGTGATTAGCCTACATGGGATTTGAACCCAAGACCTCACTATTTACTGTTATGGCTACGGCCTATGTAGATTGCCGTTAAATGTACGTTAACGTTCGTATGTTCGAATACTTTTTTCTTTTAGTTTGTAAGTCGTTTTTAAAATGGGAACATAGTTGGATAAATATCTGTAACTTCCAGATAAAAATCCACTAACAATATTTTTAAACATGTTAGTAAATAAGTAATAACAAGATTTTTTATTGTTATCAACTCTCATAATGTTTATGCAGTAAGTTATAAACAAAGAAGTATCTTTATTGTTTAAATTTAACTTAAATGTTATTGTTTTTGCACAAAAAGCTGTTAAAGTAACAACTAACTTAAGACTTAAGTAACTCAAGATTATCAGTTGAAATTTCGTGAATCCAATTATATATGTAGCTTTTACATACAGAATCAGCGCAGTACACGAGTGGCCGTCTGTGAAACGAGAGGCCGTGGGTTCGATTCCTACACCGGGACAAATGTTTGTGTGACAGACAGAAATTTGTGTTCGGGGTCTGGGTGTTATGAGACCGAAAGTCTCTCGTAGTCCCTGATACCCACTATACAGGTTTTACCTAGTATGAGGTCAGAACTGTTTGTGTGACTGTTGGGTGTATTTATTTATTTTACAAAATTTGCAATTAAAACAAATAATATGCACTGGTTCAACTGAATTATTAGTCTTTTTTTACCTGAGTAAAAACTAATTAGTAATGCAACTGCAGAGGTGTCTTCTGTAGCAAGTTTTCGCCTATGCTGTGTATTACACCATTATATTATTTGTCTGTATATATAAAAGAAGAAACTGACTGACTGATCGATCAACGCACAGCCAAAACGGCTGGGGTCTCTAGACTTGAAATCTTGACAGTAGGTACCTTTTATGACGTAGGCATCCACTGAAGAAGGGTTTTTGGAAATACGGGTGGTATAAAATAATAAATAATATGGTAAAAAAATCTCCATAATAAAAATGCTGAAATTGTTACAGTAGCCTTAACTATTTTCTGTGTATGCGTTTATCATGTTAGGCTTTGTATATCTCTGAGAACGTCATTGAAAGTGACTTTCTGAAGTAGTGTGGAACTAGGTCGTGAGCTTTCTTCATCCAATGTTAAGTATATAACTGCACGTATAAGGCGGTCTAACAATACAAATCCGAGAAGTTCAACGCGGTATGTAATCTCACGCTGTTATAATGTCATAACATTAAAATATGTAAATTGTTTAAAATCAGATTCTAATCGATTCTAGTATTTCCATATAATATACGTTTGTTCGACGCAAAATGTCCTTGTGAACTACCAGATTAGTTTTCGCAATGACACTGTGCAATACTTTAATAAGTATATTTATTAAAAAGTTATGTGTATTATCTATATTATTTATTTAATTATTGACTGCCTAGGTCTAAATCAACATGTCAAGATTCTCCACGAGTTAATAAAATCATCTAATACGTTTAGATCTGCCTGACTAATATTAGACTGCCTCGGTGGGGCAGTTGTAATTGCGCATGCGTTACGACTGCAGTGCTGAAGTCTCGGGTTCGATCCCCGGGTCGGGTAAAGTGATATTGGGTTTCTCTATCTAGAAATTCTCAGTATTAGCCCGGAGTCTGGAACCTGTGCCCGGTATGGCGATAGGCGCGCAACCTATCACATTATGGGACCGAAATTCAGGGAAAAGTGGGTGCACTGGTTACACCTCTGCCTCTGACCTTTGAGGATTACAGGCGTGAGTGTATGTATGTAGTTATTTAACTTTAAATAAAATGTAATTGTTATATAGTAGCAGCTTTGATAAAAAAAAAACATTATATATTAGACTAGCTGTTGCTCGCGGCTCCGCCCGCGTGGAGGTCATGTTTGGGAGAAAAAGTATACAATACAAAATACCAATAATAATGCGTTTAACTTAAAAATGACGGATTTTCATACAAACTTTCATTCCCTATTTTACCCCCTTAGGGGCGGAATTTCCAAAAATCCGGAAACATATATTTTTTATTTTTAACTAAAATGCCAAATACAAATTTTCATGAATTTAACTTCAAAAATGACGGATTTTCATACAAACTTTCATCCCCTATTTTACCCCCTTAGGGGTGGTATTTCCAAAAACCCTTCCTTAGTGGATGCCTACGTGATAAAAGGTACCTACTGTCAAAATTTCAAGTCTCTAACCCCAGCCGTTTAGGCTGTGCGTTGATCGATCAGTCAGTCAGTCAGTCAGTCAGTCAGTCAGTCAGTCAGTTTCTTCTTTTATATATACAGATAATGGATGATGAGGATGCGGTAACCCCCGCGCCCCGCCGCGCCTACCGCTGTCACCTATTATTATATGTAAAATTTATTTACATGCTAGAATATTTTCTGTGTTTTAATCTTGCATCACCTTGAGTTTAGTTTTTCGGAAGTAATATATTGAGACTATAAAAAAAATATATTGAAAATTATTCTTACATATCAACGGTCATAAATACATTTGTTAATTTTTAAGCAATAGCAAAACGACAAATGTACCAATATATCTCTATGTAATGAATTTGTTTCAATATGGGTGGAGCTGCGAGGAAACGCTAGTGTTAGACTGCCTCGGTGGCGTAGTTGTGATTACGCATGCGCATTACTGGACCGTAATAAATTCGGCGAAAATTAGGTGTACTGGTTTACACCTCTCCCTACCCCTTCCGGGATTACAGGCGTGAGTGTATGTGTATATGTATGTATGAATTTATTTTTGTAACCATGACATTTTTATTTGAAAGATAATCATATATTTCATGTACTTATGATGTAGCAACAACATTCACAGCTATTTTTGGTACATAATACACCTAAAAAGTTCATGCTTGTATCCTTAGGTAGGTAGTACAATTAGTATACCCACCCACCGTGGCTTGTATTTCTTGTAATATAAGTAACGAGTTTATCGTCATTTCAGCCACAAATTCAAATTAATATTATAGTAATGACACGATCCAAAGATTCAAACCCAGAACCTCAGTTGACTTTCAGCACTTGCTCTCGCTGTGTGTTTTTATTTACAATTATCAAACTTCAACGTAGGAAAATATAATATTAATTATATACTTAATACTTTTGAAGATGTGTAAAGTCTACCAACTGACTTTATACCAGCGTAGTGGAATAAGGCATAAGCCCGCTTAAGTAGAGTAAGTAAGTAGAGACTTAGGTAGAGACCTAGCATTACGACCATGTATGTAACGTACAAAGATTCATTGTTCTGATTTAGTTAAATAAATAACACCCAACAGACACACACATAGCCCCGACCCCACACTAAGATACGAGTCTTGTGTTGTGGGTATCAAGGACTACGGGAGACTTTCGGTCTCACAACACCCAGACCCCGGACACAAATATCTGTCTGTCACACAAACATTTGTCCCGGTGTGGGAATCGAACCCACGACCTCACCATTCACAGCGGGCTACTCGCCAACTGCGCCACGAAGGCTGTCAAATGTCATATCTTGCTAAGTTCGCATTAGTAAGAATATAACGAACGGTACATACTTTATCCTGTAAGTCAAACGGACTCAATATTTATGGGGTCACTAGTAGTATATTATTTTTGTAACAAAAAATTAGCCGTAACTGTTAATCTTTGGCCACTCATTCGTATCATTGTAACATCGTTATTATGTTAAGCCACGTGTGTGAAACACACGCGTGTTTCTTGCTTAGACTGCACGCATAAGTTAGCACAAATAATATTATCTAACACTAGCGTTTCTTCGCAGCTTCACCCGAATTGAAACCATTATTTATAATTTATATACACTTTGTTCATCATTTTTCTTTAATGTTCTATTGCGTGATGCCTTATTGGAGTTTCATTATAGTAAAATCTACACCAAAATCCACTCATCCGTTTTGCGTCATGTACAAATTAAGAGGCAGACAAAAGATCGTACTACTTAATTATATATATAGATCTTGTGTGACGCTTTTTTGTGTAAATTAATTATTAATTTTCTATTTTATATCCTAGATACAAATATTTTAATAGATATTAATCAATAATTTATTATGGATAAGGCTAAGCTTATATAGAGGGTATGTGGTGTAATACAGCTGAGTGATGTCCATGCCAATTTATGCGTCAGTTTGTCCCACGCGTCTGTTCTATATGCATCTATAATAAACTTCCATATTATGCGGATCCTAATATTGTCATATAGCATAGCGTTGTTAATTATATACTCATAATCTACCTATCATTTATTATAGGTCTCGGGTTCGATTCTCTGGTCGAGTAAAGTGAGACTGGGTATGTCTATTTACAAATATTCGGTATATGTCGGTATGGCGATAGGCTCGCAATGTATTTGGCGAAAAGTGGGTGTACACCTCTGCCTATCCCTTCGGGGATCGGGAGGCGTGATATATGTATGTGTTAATTGTATTATTATACCGCTTTAACGCGACGAAGGGAAACATTACGAAAAAGCTTACATACTTAAGAGCTCTCCATCATAATTTCGAAGGCATATGAAATCTCAACCGGGATTAGACTAGCGTGGTGTAATAACCAGTAAGACCTATGCCCAGCAGTTGGATAGTATCATAATACAGAGCTGTTTTTATTATATTCCGTGATAGACTTAGTTGCGCAGTGGGCGAGTAGCTGTCTATGAAATGAGAGTACTTGGATTCGATTCCTAGAACAAAAGTTTGTGATAGACAGATATTTGTTTCAAGTCTGTATGTTATGAAACCAAAAGTCTCGTAGTTCCCGATACCCATGGCAAAAGATTATGATATGTTACTGTGGAGTCGGGGCTATGTTGGAAGTTATTCATAAGGTATATTGCTGCCTAAAGTACGATATACAAGACTGTCACGAAAGTCGTATGTTCGAAACTCAAATGGCATACACCTCTGACTTTTCTAAAGTTACGTGTGTATTAAATGTTAATTATCGCTTGCTTTAACGGTGAAGGAACACATCGTGAGGAATCCTGCATACCTAAAATTCTCATAAGAATTTCGAATGTCGTATTGTTACACAAAACGGACTTAAAGCTTGCTGTTGCATTTTATAGGCTGAAGAGATTTCCGGAAGCCTGAATGCCCCTTACTCCAATCCTTCTTTGTGGAATTTAGTAAATTTAATTTGCAAATTCCCTTGACATTATGGGTGTTCTTGGGCGGTGAAGATTATTCTCCATCATGCGTTTGTCGACCTTTGGTAAAAAATACACTAGTTTTAAAAAATTTAGTAAACTATACTCTTTCAGTGTCCGTGGCGCAACGAGCGAGTAGCCGGCTGTGAAACGAGAGGCTGTGGCTTTGATCCCACACTGAGATAAATGTTTGTGTGACAGACAGAAATTTGTTTGAGGTCTGGGTGTTATTGATTCCCACGACACAGGACTAGTATCTTACAGTGGGGTCAGAACTATGTGTGTGACTGTTGGGTGTCATTATTATTTATTTTAAGCGAGTGACGCGGATATTAGCGCATTTATCGCTATCGTTGTTTAAAATATGCAGTCACATTGCAATGCACATCATTTAATTACCAGATATTTCCTAGACGTGTTGCCGTCTATTTACATTTATCTTTATATTTACATATAAATGGCTCTCAAGAATATACGATAATGCAGTTCAAAAAGGTTCGAAACTCAGTTCAATTGAAATAAAATTCGCTTGAATTACAATAATCAGTAACAAATCTTAATAAAAATATGAAACATTTAATACTTACATATTTTATTTACATGACGTGAATTGTCCTAATAATGTCGATTGTAATTTTAATAATCGGATGTAGCAATGTCTTATTAATTATTTTTGGCAGTTCGTGCTACGTTTCTATGCGACACAGACGTTGTTTTTTAGGTCTTCAAAGTTCGTTAACATCTAAGCAATTTACACGAAACGAAATATGTGTATGTCTGGATGGGTTCATTTTGTGACTTGTGACTCAACAGCATCTAATCTAAATATGATATTCTATGTTGTAATTAAACTTTTTTGTTTTATAATTATGCTAAATAGAATTCACAGTGTAATACTAATAGCCTTCATTATGCATATTTAAATATTTTTGCGTCATTTATGTTGGCTTCTGATCCAGCAAAAACATTTCCTTATAATGAAATGTCCATAGGCCATACATACTCTCTAACGCAGTTTTAAATATTTAATTATTAGTTTCATTTAATACTCTGGATATTATTTTAATGATATCGAATCTGTTGAAAAAGTGTTCGTTTATGAAAGAAATGGATGAAATTTGATGAGACGAGTCAACATTTTTTTTACACCCAACAGTCATACAGATAGCCCGAACCCCACACTAAGACGAGTCTTGTGTTGTGGGTATCAGGGACTACGAGAGATTTTCGGTGTCACAACGCTCGGAACCTGGGCACAAATATCTATCTGTCACAGAAACATTTGTCTCGGTGTAGGAATCGAACCCACGGCCTCTCGTTTCACAGCCGTCTACTCGCCAACTGCGTCACGGAGGCTGTCAACATTTAAAATCATGTTTTCGTTTTCACACACCAACTGGTAATTTCTTGATACTAGAGAAATATTTTATTGAACGAAATTAATGTTTTGAGTAGAAAAGATCATTTGTAGTCATTACACATTATAACAGTTATTTAGAGTGAAGAGCCATTTGAAAGGTTTTGGTTCGCAGGTGCGTCGACCTCGTATTATGCTATAATTTTTTGCGCCTTAGTTATTTGGGAATACCCGTGAGCCTATCTACGTAAGTACCGACATAGAACCAAATAAGACCACGACAATTTTGAGCGTTTTGTCTGAAACGATTTAATAGTGTGGAATTTATAATAAGTGGTTATTCATACTCTATATCAAATGCTACGTAAAACCCAAGTATATAACTTTATGTCTGAGTAATATTTCTTAAATCCACATGCGCATAATTAAATACATTATGTTTTTTTTAAGAACTAATTAGAAGAAGTTAAACGAGTATGGCGTAAAATATCTCAAAAATACATAAAAACAATGCATAGACGGTAAAAATAAAAATTGTTTTAAATGAACCAACCATTTAGCAGATAAGTAGTCGCAGACGTAATATAATTAACATAAACTCCTTCCGATATTAATGTCTGCGTCGCGTCGTTGTAATTTCGGGGACACGCTCCTCGCGGATATGCATTTCAAATGTAACGGACTAAAACTACTAACGTTTCGTTTCGTCTAAAGCCAGCAAGCTAGACAGGTTTTACGCGCCAGAACACAAACAAAAAAACTTCGCCAAAATATGTGTAGGTATCTTATATTTGGACGTTTTTACTAGATGTGCATCCTCACGGCATGTCTGCGAATATAAACTGTTTTAGATGTGTCAAATTTAAATCGAACTTTTTATTTAACACTAGAGATTCGACAACAACGTTGGTGTTCTTCTTATCTATTTCATTATGTCTGCTGCTATGATTACGACTAAGAATACTAATTAGCTATGTTAAATATTTTTCCAAACGTTCTACGTATGTAGTGCTATTGAATATTTATGATAATCACGTGTCGAAAGTAAAATGAATGCCGATCAAGTTAATAATTAATAGATAACGCTTTATTTTATACCACTTGTATGACGATATATACTTTTAATAATAATATATTATGTATCATAGAAGGTGGTTTTATAGCTTATAGTGATATCTGCTAGAGTATATTATCTAATGGAATGATGATAAAAGATATTGCTATAAAATTAATTTAAGTCGGGACTAAATAGTAAAAATTAACTGCTATAAAATCCGCAAAATTAATTTTATTTCAATGTGTAATATTCGCGTAAATATAAGTAATAGCTATTGGAGCATTTTGTTCATTGGAAAGGGTGGGAGCGCAATATAGTTATATGCAATGCTAAGCACAAAAGTTTAAGGCCATTTGTTGTGTAAATCATAAAAATTGGGTCCAGTTTCAAGAAATTCTTAAGAATACTGCTAACCCAGTCGCTTTATAAAAATTATGTGTTAATATGACTTTATTATGAAACTTTCTTTCTCAATAGAATTTCTATATATATTCTCAAAAAAGTAGATGGTACCGATTTTTAATGCAAATTCTTTGGAAAACTGTGATAGACTTAGTACTTAGTATCCTATACTAAAAAAATGCCATGACATTCTAAAAACTGTCTGTCTATTTATAACATTTCTAATACAAATTTAATACATATAAAACCATAAAAAAACGCTGTATTTCAAGCGCCTCATAGCCCCTGTTTCAGCCGCTGTTTGTATGAGGCAATCGGTAAGGTAAGTCGGCTTGGGGTTCAGTCTTAATTAAAAGTTCTGAATGACTATTCTCTGTTTATGGGTAGCCATGGCGTGACGCCTATCGGATGATGAGTAATTTGCTTGCCTTGTCATTCACGCAAATAAAAAAAACAAACAGAATTATTTGTCTACCACACTTAATTTCTAAATCATTCCTACTCATTATTAAAGTAATGAAATTAGGTGATGTATGTAAAATGCATACATTACATATTGACGGTAACATAGAGAAGGTAACCAAATACTCAAAGGACGGTACAGATAATATTATATTCGAAGGATATTCGATCAATCTATTTTTCTTTTATTAAAGTTTTATTTACGACAATGGACTAGGGACTGCATTGAGGTATCGCTCGGGCGAGATCCAGTATGTAACTTTTTTAACAATGCTAAAAGTAATACTTATATGTATATGAATGTAATACATAGTGTTTTATTTTATTCAGTTACAAAGTTATTTGTGAATTAGTATACATGCTAGAAATCGATTCTCTATTATTCTATAAGCACGAGTGGATTACCATGAATGCAGACAAAGAAGATATTGAGACGAAAATTGTATATGATGTAAAGTGAAATATTTTTTGCTTTGCCTAATTCTGACTCTCCGATAATTAATTGAATATTAAATTGCAAAGGTCTAGGACGAAATTGTTCATTTCAAGTAATACAAAAAAGGTCATTCTAACTACTGCTAATAATTAGCCAGAATAAATAATGTTTCAACCAAGGCAACTGAATTTATGCATCTTCTAATGAATAATTTGAAATTCCAAACGTGACCTACGCCTTGGCCGTTATTGTAGTAATGCAGGAAACATTTCTGTATATTTAGGTCTGTCACTAAATAAATTTTCTGCTACTACAAATCATATTATATTTTAATGAATTTGCAAATACAATTTGAATAATTACATTTAAATAGGTATATTTATTCTTAATCCAATAACAAGCAGCTGTTAATATAATTATAATTTTTGATGTATTATCAATATATCTTTCCTTTTCTATATTGATAAAAAGGAACTTTATTGTATTTATTACTTTTCTATTACTGACTCCATTGATAGATTAATATTTTATTGTAGACTATGTAACTAATATAGTGGTTTTCATGATATACTTTAGTTTAATAAGCTAATAAAGTATTTAGACCAACTTCAAAACAGGAGGAATCATTTTTGAAGTTGAAGTTTATGTATTGGTATTTCTGTCTGTCATTCGTGTATAAGACCATTTTGCTACAGAACTGTGACATCGACACAAAAAAAGTATTAAAATAAATAGACAAAAGGATGTAAATACGTCATATAAATATATAATGGAACGGAACTCTTCCAGACTATGGGTCTTAGTTACACTTGGCCGATTTTTTTGAGGTTTTAGTTATACTTTACATTTAATATTCATAATAATAATTCCTAAGAAGAATTTGTGTTTATTTGTACATAAATCGGATTTTGGCATATATTTACGTACATTTTCATATACAGCGTGCCGATCTTTAATGCAAATTGTCTGGAAATCAACTGAGCCTATTTACGTGTATCTTATACCAAAAGAAGTGTTATGGCATCCTGACAAAACGAGTCTAGCAATATTTTCGACATTCCTTAAAATTATAAAAAAGAGACACCATAAGAACTCATAAACAGCAGGCCGGCATGATTGTGTTGAGTAGCGAGGGATAGACTGTCTCTCGCTACTTGATACTCTATCTGGACGGCACTGCGCTTACCATCAGGTGCAGTGTACTTTGCCGCGCCAGAATAAAAAAAATAAGATCCGCTATATCTCGGGCACCCGAAACCTCAGCTTCGACCGGTGTTTGTATGAAGGTGTCAGAGTTCAAATGATCAAGGTCATTGACGTAGGTTATGCTCTTAAGCTACTTCTATAATAAATCTACCGAAGTGATCATACATTCCAATCATGTAAATTTAAACATATAAATCGAACGTTTCAAGTTGTCACGCCCATATTGGTGACATGAATTTCTGTAATAATACATAATATACGAGAAGGATTTATTACGGCGATGTCGGGCGACGATAGATATTCTCTGTGCAAAAATCGTACTGTGTAGGCGCAACATATGCAACGCCCACGCGATTTATGCGCCCCTTGTTGAATGTATTTATTTTAGAAATATTTTTTTTGTCAAATATAAAAAAATATTTCCAGAAAAAAAATATAGTATACGTTTCATGTCTTAGAATTAATAGCATTATAGGATGGTTGTTATTTGTGGATAATTGTATATTGTATATGAAATGCATTATATATATTACTAGCCTTATATCTACTATTCCACGGCAACTGTACATTATTCCGGGATAAAAAGTAGCGTATGTGCTATTCCAGATTATAGTCTATCTCTGTACCAAATTTCAACCAGACCGTCGAGTCGGTGTAGCGTGATTGAGTAACTAACATCCTTCCATCCAAACATTCACATTTATAATATTAGTAAGATAATGCAATAATCATCTTACCAAAAGCCTAAATATGAATAAGATCCCTAACTTAAGGAATTATGGATTGCCCATAACATTTTTCAATTCTTATTTCACCCCCCTTAAGGTTATTTTTTTAAACAAATAATAGCCTATGTCCTATTACATTCCGATAATCTATGTCCTTGCCAACTTTAATTACGATCCGTTCAGCCATTTAGTCATGAAAAGGTAACAAAAAAAACAATCAGAGTTACTTTTGCTTTTTCAATATTAGTATGAATATTACGAGAAGAAGACTAGTCTTAAAATCCGCATATTCCAATAACAAATAGGCACTGGCATGAATCCAACGACATGGTCTAGAAAAAAATTAAAAGATTAAGTAATCATAATAGGAGAACAAGTTTAAAAAACGAGTTTTACAAACTTCAATACGTATATTTTGATTTTAATTTTTATCTTTCGATATATTTTTTGCTTTTAAAATTACTTTAGTCTTAATATACAAAGAATTTATTTCTGTTAAAAGGCACATTATATAAACTTTACAAACAGTATCCTCACGAACGCTCAGAAACCCACTGTAACTGGCTGTAATAGACAGTATGATAGTTTACGACAAATGTTTAAATTATATACGACTAGGTGTTGCCAGCGGCGCCGCACGCGTTGAGGTTATTTTTGGAAGAAAAGGTATAGAATCCATGGAGGCATCTTAAGCTATTACACCTTTCTATATTCCTTACTATAGGAAGCGTGCTTTTCCCGGGATAAAAGTCTATGTAATTATCAGACCCCTCAGCTAACACTATGCAAAATATCGTGTCTATCCCTTGCTCTGTGTAAAACAAAACGAAACCATTCCATGAGAACCGTACATTTTTCCGGGATAAAAAGTAACCTAAGTGCTATTTCAGACTATAATCTATCTCTGTGCCAAATTTCAACCAAATCCCTCCAGCCGTTGTAGCGTGATAAAGTAACAAACGTCCATTCATCCATCCAAACATTCGCATTTATAATATTAGTAGGATTAATATCCGTTAAAAATATATTTATATAATCCATTTTTAAAGCGTTCGGTTATAAGTATATCTATACATATATAATTACTTGCCCTTTTTTTTTTTTTTTTTTTTTTTTTTTCGCGGGGGAAAACGCTTTATCGCTACCGCTCCATCCTGGGGGGAGGTGGAGTGGTTATGTTGGACTCACCGGTCTTACGACCCAACGATAAGCCGTCCAGTAGAGATGGAAATTTCTGAACGGTCGTTGGGCCGAGTCCCTAACACTATTTACACCCTACACCGTAATACCAACCAAAACCCCGCGGTGGCCTTCTTCAGCGCATTATGGTCGGCCTCGGGTTCTTGAGGCTAAGTCGCCCCAACTTCTACCGGAACCTACCATGCGCAGTGCCGCGTAACGGCTCATCTCTAAAGTGGGGCGGGGTTGCTCAGAAATCCCCGCACACCTAAGGACGCCCTTGGCGTCTACAACAGCAATGAGGCTAGACACCCATGCTGCCGTCCATCTCAGGGTCGCACGATGTACAAAAGTTTTATAGTACAAATGGCGCTATAACAGCCCCCCGCTGCGCGCCCACGACCCCTGATGGCCTCTTTAGTCGCCTTTTACGACAGGCAGAGGATACCGTGGCAGAATTCTTTAATGCCCCCCAGTCCACAGGGCGGAAGACGCTGGTTATTCGTGGCCGCGGCGCCTTCTACGCCTCCTCTGACGGCGAGAAGGATCAGAATGTTCCCGATCCCTCTCGGCGTTCTCCTTCTGCGACATTACCCTTTCGCAGAAGTGGGCAACCGCACGCCAGGACCTCGGGCTGGTGACCATAGCTGACATTATGGCCGGCAGCGAGAGGTCTCCTCCAACTATTGTCACGAGAGCGCTGCGCTCGTCATCCCAGGCTGGGCACACTTCCAAGGTGTGTTGTGCCGTGTCCTGCAGACAGTTGTCACAATGGTGACACACGGCCGACTGCTCTACGCCGACTATTCGACACAGGTACTCACCAAAACATCCATGGCCCGTGAGAACCTGTGTCAGTCGGAAATAATTACTTGCCCTGACTGATTGATTGATTCATCAACGAGTCTAAACCTCTGGTGCAAGAAACTTGGCAGTTGGTTTCTTTAAAGTTGTAACCATCCAAAGAAAGGATTTTGGAAATAAAAATAAAGAAGCTATATATTATGTACGTATAATTAAAACAAAAATATCTATTTTAAATACATATCTTCACGACTGTATTTCCGAAGAGTAGATAGAAGTGACAACAAGTTCCCTTATTGTTATGCCTAGTTCTACATTAATATTTTTATCTGTTATAACAATGTAATGCTCTACTGATTTTATAATTTTATTTTAGTTTTGCATAGTATGAGCTCATACTAAATAGTCAAATGCATCAATTTCGCATGTAATTATCACTTACGTGCCAGACTGTTCAATATCTGGGTAGAAACAGCAACTGTTCTTTGTCGTTTTATTTATGTTTTCTTCCACAATCTTAAGGAAAAATAAATTTTTACACAGTGGCGAAGGTTAAATATTTAAATTTTTTTAATTAGAATTTAATTTATATGGTTTGCTTTCAATATTATCCATAATATTATTTACCACACGCAAGTTAATAATAATATTACTTTTAAATCGGAAGGATACTTATTCATAATATTTATTGGCCAGGAACCCTGCTGTATAGAGCCTTGGCCACGATTGCTTATTACGGACGATCTATTTTGATTAAATTACATATAACTAATATTATATAAGGGGGGGGGGGGGGTACCATACCATATAATACTGTAATTAAGTGTGGTAAATGCAATGGACGTAAAAGAAAATTAACTGGAATTCTAGTATTTTCTAGTCTAGTCGATTTTATCCCAAAAATAGTTACAGGTACAGACAGAAGCCTAAAGAATAGTTCAGGATAACAAATACTAATCCCCAAAAACGAACACATGGAAGATATGTGTATTGTGTATTATTAGTCCTTAAACGGTAGGCAGCGGCTCTGCTGTGCTCTGGCATTGCAGAAGTCTATGGGCGGCGGTGACTATCACCATCTTTTCATCTTACTTACCATCAGGTGGCCCGTCTGCTCGTCTACCTATCGAGGCACTAAAAAAAACTAACTAATAAATGATTTTTCTTTCTCCTTTATGGTTAAACTTCAGCTGTAGACAGTCTTGGAGGAGAGACGAGTACGTTTGGTTCCTCATAGCAAACATTATGTTGTTCATTTCTATGTTCTCTCTTGATGTTTTATAATTTTTATTTAAAATCTCAATAACGCGATTAGTGTTTGATAAATACTTTAAGGTTTTTTGTCATGATTTTACATATATATTGAAAATATCTAGGCCGGTCACTTACAAATTGGACATATTCATATGAATAGTTATATTACGAATCCATAAAAAAAAGGTTGATCCCGATGTTGTATATGACTATGCTTTCATTTTATATTTGTTTAGTTGAGCATGAAAGGAAATGGATTCTTATGTAGCAAATAGTGTTCCCTATCACAATCTTCACCCCTTTCTTTCAATATGGACAATTTTTTTTTATCCTGGCACGGCAAAGTGAAGTGAATGAATGAAGTGAAAAGCGCAGTGCGGTCCAATTAGAGTATCAAGTAGCGAGAGACAATCTATCCCCCGCTACTCAACACAATCATGCCGACAGGCTTCTTCACACTACGCTATGGGCAAGAAGTTGAAGAAGAGGTCGAGGGTCTATTGTCAGAGTACTCAGAAGGCCGCAAAACGGCTAAACAACGTACCCCAACTCTAGACCCCCGACAAAAACCGGATGCACACTGGCTGATCCCGGAACGCGACACACTTGCGTGTGCCACTATGGCGGGTTTTTCGCCCTGTGTACGGTGGTCGCTATCCGGGCCGATACGAATATCCTACCACCAGGCAAATATGCACCCATAATATTCGATGATCATGGTGGAGATTACTTACTGTTACATTCTTGATTACTTACTCGTTGGCCGGCCTCGGCTGTAATTTTTTTTAAATATATATACTTTTTACACCCAACAGTCACACACATAGCCCTGACCCCACACTAAGATATGAGTCTTGTGTCGTGGGTATCAGGGACTATGAGAGACTTTTGGTCTCACAACACCCAGACCCGAACACAAATATCTGTATGTCACACAAACATTTGTCCCGGTGTGGGAATCGAACCCACGGCTTCTCGTTTCACAGCCGGCTACTCGCCAACTGCGCAACTGAGGATATCAAAATACCTTTTAATAGTCTATATGTTTTCTAAAGTTTCATTTAACAGAATAATGGAACCTGCATAGAAATCGATTCAGACATTTTTACGTTATGCGCGTTTTAATTATCCGACAAACAGAAAACAGATTTTCCCGTTTTATTATATGTATAAAGAAATTGATGAGAGGTTCTTGCTTCCATATATCATGTACATATGACAAATATTGTTAAAGAAGGCTAAGTTATGAATAAAAATCACTTTGTCGCAATGTTAAGTCGCAACAATGTCGGAAAACCTGTATGTCTGAAAGTAATACAAATAAGTACTATAGAATATCCAAAGCTAGTTTCCTACTATGTTGCTAATTAGTTTGTGCAATTAACGATTAATTTACACCACATCACTAGTTTCAATTTGACTAAAAAACGCTATTTACACATTCGTGTTTTTTTTTTGCAATACGTACAGTGGCCTATAATAATATTACATACAAGCTATTGCCCGCAGATTTGTTCGCTGATTAGATTTAAGGCCGAGGTTAACAAATGCTAAAGTGTGTGCCATGGAATTTAAGGTGTTCTGTGGAAAAATAACAGGGTGCCAAGAATGAGCGACAGTTTTAAATAGGTGAATCCAAATTAATCCCATGAACATATTTAAGAATATTCTTATGAACTAAGGTTCAGACGAAGCAAAGTTGTTATGAGTTAGGGCTGCCAACCCTGAAATTCAAATACCTGGATTTTAAGAAGTTAGAAAAACCAGGTCGATTCAATTTAAAAACCCGGGACACTGTTTGAAAAACCCTTAAAAACTATCAAGGACGTCCCAGGACACTCTAAAAACCAGGACATGTCCTGGGAAAACAGGACGGTTGGCAACTCTATTGTGAGTTGCCCCTGCCTGCGATATTATATATTTATATTAAAGTATAATTGACGCACAGAATACACATAGACATAAATATCTACTAACATACTACGGACTTACAGATAACTACATCTATAAATTCACACACACCACATACATATAAATAGATATATTCATACAAACCTACATACATAGATGGATTACTAAATATGTATTCGAAAAGGATAAAGTAATATCTCAATACCAAATTACACGTGTCATTAAAATGTATAAAGGCTAAATGTTATGGTAATTCATACTACTGGCTGAAATTCGAACGTAATACTAAAATTTTTTCCGTTTGAACATCACACAAATTTCACAACTCAAAACTCTTTCTCTCCCTCTGTCTATCACGTGTGTGTTCGATATAGACAGTATGAACGTAAACAATTAAGTTTTTATTTTATTTATTGCAACACATATTGTACGTATTTACTTTTTTGCACACAAATATACATTAGATACGTCAGGTTTGCTATAGTTAAATTTGTGTGCAAAAAAGTACGTGTTTACTTTTTTGCACACAAATTTAACTATAGCAAATCTGACGCTCCTCAGTGCATGTCGTGCATTGTACTTTAATAGGGGTCTTATATTGAATTCCAATTATTATTCACATCGAACAATATATTTAACACTCGTTAATATAAATAAAAATACCTCAACGCCTAAGTCGAGTGGCTATAACGTATTGATGTCGAAATAGTCTTGCAAATTTAAAAAGTGTCTAATAAATATATGATAGGGATAGGTGTACTTCGGCTTTGAAAAAGACAAGGTTCTGAGTTCATGTTCCAGGTTGGGAAATCACATTGTGTTTAAGCTTTGAATTTCCAAAAATCTCACAAGCTTTGCCCAGGATTAGAAGTTGTGAATATGTCGCAAAGCTCGCCATCACATTAGACGAAAACAAGCTTGGCACACGTTGGACACACTAGTAGCATCTCTGTCTACCCTTTATGGGATACAGAAAAATGTTTTAGTGATGTATATTGAAGAATATAATTCGAACATTTTACATTATATAAGAATTACATGTGTACATTGCATTATCTTTATGCGTTTTCCATACCATGTGACTAGCAACCGATCTGAAGGTAAAGGCGAAGATATCGCGAACGTGCAACGGCGCGTATGCGTTATTTCGCACGACGACCTTGATCCCCACGCAGCGCACGGTGATCCGCGCGTGTAACGTAAGGCTACATCCACACTGCACTTTCAGGATGCGTAATTACGTCAATAGGTATCGCGGCCGCAGCGATCACCGCTAATGAGGAATATATCTATTGACAACACCATACATCTGTTCTTGCTTGTTTACTTGTTCTTCTTCATCTAATACTTATTAGAGAAGATTTTATAGGAGAGTTTTTAAAATGGCACTGTATTTTAAGGACAATGCAGAGGTCATTGCATTTTACGTCAAGTCATGTCACGTTTTATCTAGAGTTATCTTATCAGTTTAATTGCAGGAATAAATTACTGCTGGGCCTCAGTATTTTTGTTCCTATGAAATTTATAATAATTTGTCACATGCCCCAACTAAATGTAATAATACTAGCCCTGTATTAAACATTGTCCTACTGCTGGGCACGGGCCTCCTCTACTAATGAGAGGGGTTGGGTCTTAGTCCAACACGCTGGCCTAATGCGGGTTGGCAGACTTCTCATACCTTCGAAAAATTCTCAGATATGCAGGTTTCCTCACGATGTTTTCCTTCACCGTTAAAGCAAGCGATAATTAACATTTTAATACACACATAACTTTAAAAAAGTCAGAGGTGTATGCCACTTGGGTTTCGAAATGTAAACTAAAACGAAACTAAACTAAATGTAATGTGTACTAATATAACTAATGGATTAAAATCACTTAAAAGCTAAATATTTAATGCAAATAGTCTCTTAACATTATTTTCCTTAGAGTTGTCGATGTTGTGAACACTACAAATATCATGTCTCAAATTAGCTTTATGCTTCATGCCTATTGCACTATTTAGGATGGTTCACACTATGCACGCGGCAAAATATAATTCTGCAATAGAGTTTGTATATTTATTATTAAGTGGACCATGTAAAGATCCAACTGACGTTTTCATACTTTTGAGTAAGTGCAGTTTAAAGTTTGACTAATTTAAAAATAGTACTATGCAGTAACTAATTGAAAATTAGTTGGGCGATAAAACATGACAAGTTTTTTTTAGATAAATGTCATAATTTGTGCGGATCTTTTGTGTAACGAAGCTCGATTAGGAGATTATGGCTACGTATTTAACTCGATTTCATAAAAAAACTTTCTGCTTAACAGGGTCCAAGTATTAATTCTTTGAGGTGTTGCTCACTTAACGCCCTTTGACAAGTTGTTTCCGGATAAATGACATTATCTGTGGGCCAATGAAATGTTTCGTAATTTTTAAAATGTTTATTCATGACATCGGGTACATACATTCAGGCCTTAAGTTATAGGTAAGGTCCGCCGAAATCTGATTCTGGAGCTTATGAATATGTTAAAAGTAGTTCCTGAAATTTAATTTAATTTTGAAACTAGCCTCAGCGTTTACAAAATCAGATTAATATACAACGTCAATCGACATTGAAGAAATGGATTCGAGAGACAAACATTATGAGTTATTTATCAAACCGAAAAAACGAATTTCGTTACTAGTTGATTCGAAGTCATTGCGTTTATTGGTACGTTCGTTGTGACCTATAAATACACTCCCGCCTGTAATCCCCGAAGAGGTAGGCAGAGGTGTAACCAGTACACTCACTTTTCGCCGAATTTTAGAGCCTATCGACATACCGAGAACAGTTTCCAGACTCCGGGCTAATACTGAGAATTTCTAGATAGAAAAACCCAATATCACTTTACTCGACCCACATCGAACCCAGCTGAACGCACTGCAGTCATAACGCATACGCAATTACAACTGCGCCACCGAGGCAGCCGTTGTAACATAGATATATTCATGTTTAGAAAATGTTTAGTTGCATCGTTTTATCATATGTCCACTCCCTTAAATGTATACACTAGAGTATTGTGCGCTGAAGGTCGCACATGGCTGTGGCAACATTACTGACTAGCTTTACGACTCAAGCTGTATGTACTACTATATACACCATTTTCATTTCCTATATGAGATAATTTATCTCGTCGCTATTCATTTCAATAGGAATATTTTATTGAAATTTTAAAGGTGAAATACATTATGTGTACAGGTGTATGATATATTTCTGGTATGCAACTAATTGCGAGTGTATTGTGTTTGGTACGTATCTTTGTCCACGCAGGTGGCGGTAGAGGCTGAGACATATACAATAAATGCTCATATTTTCCGTATAACATGCCGACTATTTGCCGGTAATTTTAATTAAGTTATCTATTCAATAATAATAATAAAAGCCCTGTATTAAACATTGTCCCACTGCTGGGCACGGGCCTCCTCTACTAATGAGAGGGGTTAGGCCTTAGTCTACCACGCTGGCCTAATGCGGGTTGGTACACTTCACATACCTTCGAAATTTGGGTTCAGGTTTCCTCACGATGTTTTCCTTCACCGTTAAAGCAAGCGATAATTAACATTTAATACACACATATCTATTCAATATATTCATTAATTCACTCATATAATTAAATTGATAGATTTTAAATTAATTATAACAAAAAACGTGTGTCAGTTAAAAATAATAAGAATATTAACTTGATATGTATGTATACCTTATATATAGTGTCCCACTGCTATCGATGGGCCTTTACTATGAGAGGAAATAAGCCGTTATCGAAGCGGGCCTAATTCGGGTGGGCGAATGCATATCTTCGAAATTTTTATTTAGATTTTTTTACTGTCTGTATAGACAGACGAGCAGATGGCCACCTGATCGTAAGTAAACACCGCCGCCCATAGACATATGCAATGCCAGGGCACAGCAAAGCCACTGTGTACTAGAAATTATCATGTACGCAAGTTTCTGATGATGTATTGTTAGTTTTATCATCTACATTACATAAACATATAGATTAGTTAAGTCAAAAGTGTGATTTGTCCCTGGGAATCTGTATGGAATTCTGTATGAAAATTATAATACGTAATTTTCTCGCGACATTTACTCGAAAATTGCATTGTAGTATATAATACTCAAAACACTTATGAAATATTTTCACAAATAAGTGACCCAATCTTGTGTAATATAAACATAATTTACCAACTTATATAAGGTATTTATCTGCTTAGTTTCATTTGTATAAAAGTTTTTGGCACAGACAGACAGTTGTAATTAAAACTATAATTACAGTAATTTTAATCATACATAGGTCTGATTTAGCCTTGTTTGGTTTTTTTTGCTCCGCAAAGTATAGGAAGATGATATCATAAAATTGTGTGTATAGGTTCATCATATTATATAATAATAGGAGGTATCAGACATAAAATTGTACCTCCACCGTGCATTACCTGATGCGATAACCAAGATAGCGAAAATATATATTGCATTTTTATCAAATGCATGTACTTAGATATTGTTATCAAAATCAGCTTACGGACTCTGTGAAGATAACACATGTATATGGAATATTTGGTAAAAAAAATACCGACAGCCTAAGTTAGATAAGTTTGGATAAGTTTTTTTTGCATACGGGAACTCCGGAAGCTATTACTATTTCTATACTTCGTGGCTTAATATTATACGATATGTAAGTATGTAAGTTACTATGTCTGTCAACCCGCATTAGGCCAGCAGGGTGGACTAAGGCCTAACCCCTCTCATTTGTAGAGGAGGTCCGTGCCCAGCAGTGGGACAATTTTTAATACAGGGCTAGTATTATTATTATTATTTAAGTTAGTATGTATGGTATTCTAATGGTATGGTATGCTATTGTGGATTAAAAACTATGTTTACGGAAGTTAGGGCGACCGCGACATATTCCAACAGATAACGCATAACTACAGTCACCGTTGGCTGGACCTACTTTAATAAACTTTACTATTAAGCCGAATAGACATAACATAATAGCCACATACAATACGTACGGTCAAAAAATTAAAAATAGAATGTTCCGCGTCCGAGGCCTTTAGAACGGGCGTGTGCGGTGTGATGCGAGAGCGAGAAGTGGGGGGACGCAGACGGCTCGATGACATCACACTGAGTTGCAGTGCGGTGCGACCGCCAACACTTGCGCAATCGCGCGCGCCCTTGATCTTGACTGCGTCGCGGCCGCAACGCACGCGTGTGCGCACCAACGCCTACGTATAAACACTAGGTAGGTACTCCCGCAACTATATTTATCATCGCGCGTGTAGGCGCGAAACTGTAATCACAGAAATATACAACTGTAAAATGCCATTTTGTTATATAGAGAGAATCTTACAGTTCCGGATACTGAATGTGCTCCAGGTAAACGTTGCATTTATATCTTTAGATGCGTCGCGGAAATAAATGCTATCTACCTACTTACTCTTGAAAGCTCTTTTTGTTGTGGAGATATCACATATGGATATAAACATATTTTGATCCGCATGAATACATGAAGATCCCTTAAATACTTAATAAAAAAATGAACACTGGAAATTTAAAAAAAAACCCTAATATTCGTACATACTTTAGTTTCTAAAAAATATAACAGCGTAATATCACTAATTCAAATTATTTAGAAACTAATACACGCGTTATCATAAAATAATATATTCACTCGTTTTTCACTTGAATCGATTAAATATCGTGCACAAAATAGGCCTTAAACTGATAAAGAATAGACACGTGTAGATAAAATATTTTTTTATTTATCCGTAAATTATGCCACTAATTCAAAATCAAGATTTAATCGATTTTATTGTAAGCATGCATATAATAACCATGTTTCACAACTCCATGAAAAATGTTCCGAATTGTCACATTAAAAAGAGCATTACAATAAATAACAGTAAATACAAATCCACATAGGGAATCAAAAATATTTTGTATATTGCCTTTATGTTTTATTTTCTCTTAGTGCACTTTCAAGACAGTTATAAATATGTGATGAGCAGATCTAATCTTTATATTATATAATTCTACTGTACGTGTGTATGTCACTGAACTCCTTCTAAACGGCTGGACCGATTAGAATGTTATTTTTTGAATGCGTTTGGGTGGCACCCTGGATGGTTTAGATTCACAAATCAGCCCGGCAGATGGCGCTGCAGTCGGTGTGGCGCTGCTTTTACGGGCAGGACGACGTCTACCGGGCCTGCTAGTAGATTATGAATATTTTAAATTTATAATATCGACAATTGAGTGTTCTTGAGCAAGGGATGTTGTTCGATACAATTATATTTCAATTTATTAACTTTTGACTTGAGTGACATCTTATCACATTCATGATATAGTTTCTTATATCCAATTATAACAACACTTTAAATTATATTATCCATTACGTGTATATTAATTTATACTTATGCAATGATGACGAGAGCCGTAAAAAAATATTGCCGCTTTATGGGTTTAAAGAATTTATTAACTCATAAAAGACAAAAGAGTCCACTTACAATGAGTATTAGTAAATATGAATTATTTTTGTATATAATAGGGTTAGTTCAATCATTCTTACATAAACAAAATACAATATTAAAAAAAAGAAACAAAACAAAATACCTCATACAAGCTTACTCAAATATTTTTTCGTGTACATATTTTTTTAATCTACTTTTAAAAATATTTAATGATTCACATTCTTTTATATCGTTTGGTAGATTATTATATACGTTTGCACCCTCAAACATTATATTTCTTTTACCATACATTTTGGTTCTATGTTGTCTCAATTTAATTTTGTTAGAGTTTCTCAAATTATGATAATATATATTTTTTGTAAATTTAATTTCTGAATGTATCTTATTAGTTAATATTTTTTTTATTAGAATGCATGTTGTGTATGTATATAATTGTTTTAAATTAAGTATATTTGTTTTTTGATATAGTGTACGTGTGTTAGTCATTTTACTGTATCTAAAGAGTGTTTTTATTACTTTATTTTGAGAATCTTGCAACTCCTTTAAATTAGATGTAGCAGCTGAACCCCACACTTCAATAAGATACTCTAAGTGTGATTTGACCAATGAGTTGTATATAGTCATACAAACTTTACGCGGTATACATCCTGCTGATTTGTGTATTAGTCCGTTGATTGAAGAAAGTTTAGACTTTATCGATTGTATGTGCTCCTTCCAACAAAGTTTATCATCTAGTTGCAAACCAAGATATCTTTGACTACATGTGCGTTGTATTACTGTATTGTTTAGAGTTAGTGCTTGATAATTTGGGACTTTCTTGTTTTTTGCATGGAATATCATATATGAAGTCTTTTTTGCATTAACTGTAAGTAAGTTACTCTGGCACCAGATACAGAATTTTAATAAGTCATGTTGTGCTTTATCTATTAAGTCATTTAGATTAGGTCCAAAATAAAACAAGCAAGTATCGTCTGCGTACATTGTTATATATCCGGTTATTCCTATTCTGTGAACATTATTTACATAAATTAGGAAAAGCAATGGGCCCAATACAGACCCCTGAGGGACACCACAATTTAATTTTTGAAAGGTGCTTTGACAATCTCCTATTTTCACTACCTGATATCTTTCGGACAAATATGATTGAAACAAATTGAGGGCTGTATCTGTTATACCTAAATCTTTAAGCTTTTGTAAGAGAATCGTGTAGCTAACTGTATCAAAAGCTTTTTTAAAATCTATAAAAATACCTAAACAAAAATTCTTTTCATCTATATTATTTTAAATTTTCGTAATCAAGTCTGTTGTTGCCGAGAGAGTATTAGACTTGGCCCTTATTATTATTATATATTTTATTTTTCAACAAAATAGTGATCTGATATTTCTAGCTCTAGACCTTTAGTATCTTACACATTTTATGAAATTAATATGTACTTTTTGGATTTGTTTAAATTAAATTGTATCAAACATTAGTTAAAAAATATTTGCCAATAAAAGAAGGTCTTCGAGTTTTGTATGTTGTACCGACTCGCATATGAGGGTAATTTGAAAATGAAAAATATAAAAAAAAACAGTTTTTATAAGTTACAACGACAGATATATCATTTGTTAAAACACATATTAAGAGGGCATGTAGAACACAAAAAAAGAAGAAGAGAAAATATTAGATTATACTTCCTGAAAAATCTTTACATATCTACCCATTCAGAGTAATAGTAAGTATCAAAAAATATGAACGAATATTAATTTCCTATTCCAGCGGCGGGAGCTAGCTCAGACATGGGAAGTGAGCACTATTGCCTAAGGTGGAACAATCATCAGAGCAACCTGCTGGGAGTATTCAGCCAGTTGCTGCACGACGAGAGTTTGGTGGACGTCACGCTTGCATGCTCCGAGGGTGCCTCCATAAGGGCTCATAAGGTAACTTCATCTATAATCCGAGTCGGAGTACCTTGAGTACCAGCTAATAACACCAAACAGTCACACACATAGCCCCGACCCCACACTGAGAGAAGTCTTGTTTTTTTTTATTCTGGCGTGGCAAAGTGACCACACTGCACCTGATGGTAAGTGCAGTGCCGTCCAGATAGAGTATCAAGTAGCGAGAGACAGTCTATCCCTCGTTACTCAAAACAATCATGCCGGCCTGCTGTTTAGCTTCTTCACACTATGCCTAAAGGACCCAGGATCATAGGAAGGAGGGAACACGGTAGCTGGCAAATTGACCCAAAGCTTGATGGTGCGGCAAAAATACGAATTTGCAAACCTCTTGGTTCGGGCCGTGGTAGTAGACACCACGAAGGTGTTGTGTTGTGGGTATCAGGGACTACGAGGGGCTTTCGGTCTCATAACACCCAGAGCCCGGACACAAACATCTGTCTGTGATATAAATATTTGTCCCGGTGTGGGAATCGAACCCACAGCCTCTAATGCCTGTATTTTTTTCATGGGGTACGTCTGAGTCAAACCAAGAACAACAACTGTTATTTACCCATTTTTTTTAATGTTGTCTGTCTGTATGTCTGTTTGTGTGTCCGGGTTTATCTCAAAAACTTATCCTGAAATTTTCAGTACAGTTAGATCATTCGATAGCGCAAATAACTTTATATCCCGAAAAAATGTATGGTTCCCGCGGGCCAGTTTTTTATTTTTCTTAGAGCAAGAGATTGACATGGTTTTTTACGTAGTGGTAGTAGTTTAGGGATTAGATAATGATATAGGCTATATTATTCCCAAAATAATGCACGGTTCCTATGGATTAGCAAAATATAGAAAGATGTAATTAGCTTGACTCCATGGATTTTAAAACTTCCAAACATATATTCTACCGATAGACACGAATTGTCGAAGAAACAATATGTTCCAAATACCTTGTCCGCCCACTAATGCCATCTATTCATTTTACTAAGAACTACTTGGTAGTTTATTATTACTAGACCAAAGAGCAATGAGCAGGTGCGACTCATATCTATAAAATATGTGAAGAACTATCCTGGAGATTGTGTAGTTGTGTAACATTTAATTTTATTACCCAACATTGGCAGAGCCCAAAATAATGTATTTCGTCATCATGTATTTTGTTGAAACAAATTACTTTTATTTTAACCTTTTTTATTTACAATTATTTAGGTGACTCAAAGTGAGGTATAATTGGAGCCGTATAAATAAATAAAAATGAAGGAAGTATTTTTACAATAACGCAGTATACATCCTGGCAATACTGCTAGCGGGCAATTAATCCTTTAAAAAAAAATAGGAATTGTATAAAAATAATGTGGATAAACAATACAAAGAAAAATCATCCATCAAGTGCCTATGTTGCACCCTCTGATCTAAACGACTCTGATTGATCTATGACAGTTAGAAGCGTGATAACTCCGTCACTTTTTCTTGAACGGGACTTTCCGCGCGCCAAAATGACACCAACTATATAATGAATGAATTTTGTTGTGAAATATAGACTTTCACATATTTAGATATATAGATAGATTCACATAGAATTGAAATTAATTAATATTTATTGATATTACGTTCTAAAAGTTATAAAATTATGTTATTTACCTTATATACTATTAACAGTTTCACTGTAAATCAATTTAAGGCAGATTTGTTCGGGAATGTTGCTACAAATAATTAAAATTCATTCGACACTGTGGTGACACACTTGTGGTGTGATTACTTCGGTAGCATGAAGCAAAACTAACGTCGGTGCGGTGTCGAAATCGCAACTCGGTGGAACATAATGTATATTCTGGTCGCCGCATCTAGTACGTAGTACATATATCGCTGCTTCCAAAAATGTGTACCACACGGGCGGATCTGCGGGCAACAACTAGTCTACCTATAATCTCAGATCCTTTCCCTAATCGTTAACGCACACATAATTTTTCTGCCAATGAAGATGTTTATGATGGTCTGTTCTCATACCATCAGATGACCCATTTGTTCGTTTACTGGTCTTCTGAATAAAAATAATAAAATAATCAAATATTTGAAATGCGTCAATTTAAACAATAGGTAGACGCATTAATTAAATAAAAAGATTATTATATGCAAAATTATTAAACATTAATCCGGCTATCTGTCAAGTGTTAAGTAGGTAGTATTTTATTACTGTAATAACGAGTGCCGTCGCGTTAAGGCACGTGTATAAAACCAGCCATGGTTGATTTTACTACACGGCATTGTTACACAGTAATAGTATGTTATAATTCAAGATTAATGTACGTACATATAATTCGTCATAAACAGAGAAATATAGGCTGAAATAAATACCATAGTTAATTTCATTATAACTCACAATGCTAATTATTTCCAATAAAACACTGTTTGGTGCTTTAAATATATTATATAGTATTATGCATGTTTTAAAAATTGATAAATCTTATTGGTACAACCATAATGGGGACTAATGGGTCTAGTGGTAGTGTACCTAAAGTGAAAAATCCTTGTCTTGGCTTCAAATTACACGTCGACCAATCGCAATTTATCTTTGAGTCTTCGTTTCGAAAAATTACACGTGTGATACTAAATATTAATAATAATTAAGTGTACTGAGAATTAAGTGTATATATATATATATATATATGTGTGTTCTTTTAAACCTTTATCAAAAATCTTTAACGTGTGTATCATCTTTGTACCGATGACTTGTGGTTAATTCTGTTCATTTATAGGTAAATTGTGTGGCCGCAGCAATTTTATTAAGTTTAAGGGGGAATAATAAACAAAAAATATAAAAGACATACGACCGAGTTTCTTGGTGCTTCTTTTCAGACCAGTGGGCATTTAGATAAACTTAATCCTGACCTGTAGAAAGTGCCCCTAGTGCCTTATTTACTTATATATCATTTGATTTGAAAAAATGTTTCTAATAAATATTAAAAAGCGAGTTAAAACCATCCAAAATACGGCTAACGTATCTCAGGCGCCCGAAACCTTCTTTTCATGCGTTGTTTGTATGATACTGTAAATCGGGACGATTGATACTTCTTTCTAACTTACTCCATCTTGAAATTAGCACTTTCACAAAACGATTTTTTACAAAGGGAATGTTTGGCGACTGTTGTCTGAAAAGTTACCTAACTTAAACTTAAATATTTCAGGTAGTATTGTCTGCGTGTTCATCTTACTTCCGTTCACTGTTCGTGGACCACCCATCGCGTCATCCTATAGTTATACTCAAGGACGTCGGCCTGGAAGAATTGCGCACCCTCGTCGACTTCATGTACAAGGGCGAAGTAAACGTCCAGTATTGTCAGCTGCCTGCTCTTCTCAAAACCGCTGAGAGCCTACAGGTAGAGTTTAATTTATATATTGGTTTTGTGTATATTCCTAATATATAAACTATTTACTTTTTTATAGTTCCTGCATTGATTTATTTTATTATTTAGCGACAGTCAGGTATAGGTAACTAAGGTAAGTTTCATTGTTTGAATCGTCTATAATCTACGCCAGGTCAATAATTGTTTAAGGAATAGGACCTAAATCGTTATCTTGATAAAATCAGTATACCTAAGTATTAATAGATCAACGATGCTACCAATCTACGGGGATGATATCGATGATGTTTTAGGTGTTTAGGATAATAATATTAAGAAAGTAGCACAAGTTTATTATTAATATTTAAAATTACAGGTTAAAGGACTCGCTGAAATGACTACATTAAGCGCAGCAGGAATTGATACAAGGAGTGTCCCGGAACCGATGGATGAATGCCAAGCTCAAGACACCAAGGAGTGTCCTGAACTGCATGAACGATTAGACGGTAGAGAAAACCGGGAAAAGGATGAAAGACGCGATGTAAAAGACTCACGCGATAGAGAAAATAAAGAGGGTCGTGACTCAAGAGAGAGTCATACGCGGGAGTCTAGAGAATTGCGGGAACATAGGGAACAAAAGGAATCCCGTGAAATGAGGGACCCTCGCGATCTCAGAGAAATAAGAGAGCCACGAGATACACGTGATTTGAGAGAACCCCGGGAATTACGGGAACACAGAGAGCTCAGAGATGCTAGAGAAATACGTGAACCACGAGACTTGCGTGAAGTCAGGGATTCAAGGGAATCCCGAGAAATACGAGATCAAAGAGAGGCACAAGAAACATCGCCTTCGAGAATATCTCCATTATTATCAGTAAGGCGATTTAGAACAGAAACTTCAACGGAAACGCCCACTCCGACGCATCCTCCTTTGCCTAAAGATGAACCACCCGACGAACCAATGCGTTCTTCGTCTCCAGAAGATGATTCTATTTCAATAAGATCAAATGGAGCCCAGAATGAAAATGTTGGTAAGTATTTATTCCATTACAAAATGCATTACTAAATACCTACCTACTAATAACACACCAACGTTAAAATAATACGAATCTCATGCCTATTTGCTCTAAGGTAGCTAAGTCCGAGTTTACGAAAGTAATGTAAACAAAGTTTAGGTACCTCCAAATATCTTTTGTCGAATTTAAAATTTGAATTAATTTTCCTAAATATTATTCTATTCACAAGTTATCAATCGATAATTTCAATTTCTCTTTTCTAAGCCTAACTCTTCTGATTTATTTAAGTTAATTATTATACTGGATTGGAGACTTCGGCAAAGGTTTACGGTTATCTTATCGGCTAGGTAAATAAATAAATACACCCACCAGTCACACACTTGGTTCTGACCCCACACTAGGTAAAACTTGTATGGTAGGAAAAACTACGAGGAACTACAGTCCCAACACCCAGACCCGACAAAAATATCTGTCACACAAACATTTGTCTTGGTGCGGGGTTAGAACCTGCGGTCTCTCGTTTCACAGCCGGCTACTCGCCCGCTGCGCTACGGAGACTGTCGCCTTATTGTTTATGTGAGTGATACGACAGAGGCAATGTATTACAAACCATGAATTAACGTTAACCCCAATTAGCGCAAAATAAAGTTAATTGTGATGAAAAAAAACCATCAATTTTGAAAGGTAACAAACTTATAGTGTCCTCTTTCTGTATATAAAGCTTACAGTAATCCTTCTTATTGTCAAGGTTGTATGGCTTTTATGACCTTTGCCTTTCTGAAAGGAAGAAACCAATATCAATAATGTCAAATGGGAAATGACAGTTAACGATATCAATAAAATTCTCCAAACCTACTTGGTTTCAATTCTTTGTTTTTATGATTTTATCGATAATTTTCGTCATAAATTATTTCAGAATAAAGTGTTTTAGTTTTCAAGATAAAAGCTCTTTGAAACACAGTGTATATTGTAGCTTTCAGTGTATAGGCCTATATCTTTAAAAATGTTTTCGCTAATACATTATATTGTGTCTTCTAAAGCACATGATATACGACCTGTAATTCCTGTATTGTATATATATAATAATATAAAAAAATGTTTAAACATTGGAAAACTATCCAACCTATTATCATTTGAGGAAGTTACTTGATATAACAGGTAATTTATTTAATCTCGAGGTTTTCATTCTATAACGTTTTCATATAACGTAATTTATTTTAGTGTTTAATATTAACATAAACATCTAATATTGCCTATAAAGTAACCAACTTCACAACTAGAATTATTGTTTATTCTGTACTTAAAAAGTTTATTTAATTAATGATATTTAGAAAAGACTTTATCGCATCGAGTCAGGTTTCAGTTTCGTTTGTCTTGAACGTTAAATTAAAGGATGACTATTATTTACCTGAGTGTTAATTATTTTTGGAAAAAAAATCGTCTATTAAAAAATTGTTGATATCAATTCAGTCACTTATTCTGAACATACTTTCAGAGTGTGCATTAATCATATTACATGTTGTATATATCATGACATTATTTTTCTAATTTATTTTCAGGTATAAACATGACTATAAACAGTCATAGTAGTGTCCTTGGTGCAAGATACTCTCCAGTAGAAAGGCTGAGTGTTCTGAATACTATACCACATCCTGGTCTAGTCCATCCATCGCATCCTTCACTGCCAAGCCCAAGAAATGAGCCCATTCCAGGACCATCTGGGCTTCCGCCTGTTCAACAAGCACCTCTGGTAAATAGAATAATGTAATGTCAATAAATAAGTAGTTCAATTATGTGATGCCAAGCTATGTGTGCAGCTAGGCACGGTAGGCAGTGGCTTTGCTGTGCCCTAGCCTTGCAGAAGTCTATGGGCAGCGGTGTCTACTTACCATCAGGTGGGCCGTCTGCTCGTCTGTCTATGCAGGCAGTAAAAAAAAGTTTGAAGAAAATCAAATACAACATTTTTGTTTTTAACTGTTAATAAATATTTCATTGTTGATATTGCAATATATATTATGTAATTTGAACATAGCTTTTCAGCATTACCGGATTATGGCATTTAATTGTTTTATATATTTTTTAATTTATTATGTTTTCCAATACATGTCATTTAAAATAGTTATTCTATTAAATGTTAGGGTAACATTTAATTAAATAATTTCATATTATAACATAACAGATTCTACAATATCAATGATGATTTGTAAAACCATAGCTAAATCAATGTAATGGAACTATGGTAGTTAATTTTTTTTAATGCCTGGATAGGCAGACGAGCAGACCAGCCACCTGATAGTAATTAGTCACCGCAGCCCATAGACTTCTGAAATATAAAATGTGTGACTTTGAACAATAATGCTCACTTCATTTTAATTTAACCATTTCTGTTAAATAATAGACCTCGTCTTAAGTGGGCATGATAGAATTTATAAAATTCTTTCAACAATATGTGTAGTTTCGAATAATAGGCAACATAAATATATAGATTTGGATTAAAAAATAATGTGTCTACTACTTTATTAGTTAAAAAAGTTTGACGTCATTTTCATTCTACATTTTGAATTTGTCTTCTAGTCAATAATAGACTTATAAACCTTATATAAAATTACCTTGGAATAGATACATATAACATAATATATTTAATTATTTTAAACATGTGTTTGTCACATAACTCCTAAAGGACTGGACCCAATTGGATGAAATTTTGTGCGTTAATTTCAATGGGTTCCAAACACACAATTTTATTTTATTAGTTTTTTAGAAAGCTTACGGGCTATTACATTCAGATAGTTATAATTACAAGATAGTGAAAAACATTTTGTTTGTTTGTTTTTTTTTAAGGAAACATCGTATAAGTATATCTTATTATTAATATTTGGAAGCTTGTCATTGGCAACAGGTTTTCATTGTATTGGTCCATGTCCGTGTGTCTGTTTATATTAATCCATAAGCTTTCTACAAAACGAATAAAATAAAATAAAACAAAATCTGTTGCCAATGATAAGCTTCAGAATATTAATTAAATTGGACCCGGTAGTTGACGCTGAATTTTTATTTGAATTCTATATCATTAATACAAAAATCAAATAGACCATTGTTGATAAACTGTATTACTCAGATTCCAGGTTGTACTATTAAATAATAGCCTTTCTTACCACTGTTTCAGTCTCTAAAAAAAGAGTTAATAGATTGGGAGAGAAGTGCAGAAGAAAAACTTGGAGAGCCGTCTTCAGAATATCGACTGCAACATGAAACGGTATGTTATTGTTATTGTGTAAAGCCTTGATGTTGTAGATTTGTTGTTAAAGTAATCCCATGTATGCAGTATAATATTCTTCTCCATGAAATATCTGCTTTGTTTAATAATAATATTGGATTCCTCTCACTTGTTTTAATTGTATAGTACAAATAGTAAATTCCGATACAATATTATTTATTATATACTAAATTTAACAAATGTGATTACTTTTCTTATTATATATAAATGTAGTGTTTTTATGAAAAACATTACATGTATATTTCTGTATTTATTGGATGTGCATGATGTGTATATTTTATATATTATATAGTAGTTGTAACAATGTTTACGATAGTATGTGAGTGTTCAGACAGTGATTTTGTGCTGCATGAGGGTTAGTGACATTATTTAGGTAAAAAATACAGTTTTTAGTATTGTAAATTTTAAAATCCTTTTTTTTGTACTTTCCAATAAATAATATTATTTGAAAAACATTTCTATGAGTGGTGGCTGGGTGTATAGATAGATTATTATGATACGTTAATATTATGGACTACAAAATTTTATTGAGTTCAATTTTTCTAGTTTACAAATGCTGTTGTTTTGTTTTAAAAGCTATTCTTTTTAATAGATTTTATTTTATTGAAAGTAAAACATTGTTGCTTCACTTCGATCAGAATAAAAAAAAATGTTTCTTATCTATGTATAATAGTTTTGATGGCAATACTTAATATATTTTTTAAATGTTATAAAATTGATTTTATTTAGTGTTGGTGTTTCATGTGAAGTTGTTTTGATACATGCATGCTTGTTTGATATGCTGCGCTATTTTGAACATCGAGTACCATGCCTTGCTGTCAAGAAGTTGACCTTCATTTTGTTGGCCATCATTTTTATATCCATTCATTTGTTTGATATATATTTTGAGCAATTTTTTTTAACTTTGGCCATATACTCGTACATGCAGACGTTAGACAGTACAGTACGAATCCCAGATTCAGTACGCGTGCGTGTTGCTAAACCACAAGGCATTACGCGTAGCCGGCTCCCGGGTCACTCCTGCACATTTTGGGCAAAAATGAGCGTCAACTTCTTAATTAGATAGTGGAAATTGAAAATTAATCGAGACTGCATCTCAATTTAGAAACGTAGTGGTAGAATTAATGCACACACAATTTGGTTCGTGTGATAAAGGAACACGAGAAAAAAGAAGTTGATGTTCTTTTTTGTGGTTGCAGGAGTACGAAGGGTCCGGTAGGGGTCGTGTTGAGGAGGGGGAGAGGGGGTTCGTTTGCATGCATTGCGGTGCGGCGTTCCCCCACCAGAGCAAACTGACCAGGCATATACTGACGACGCACACGCTAGACACACTCAAGTACCGCGATGCCATTCTAGGCCGGCCCATGCCTCTACCCCTCATAGGACAGTATAACGAACCCCCATACATGCCGATGCATGCTGAAGAATCTCCACTTGATTTGGACATTGGACCCGTCGAACCTGGAAATGTTGTTTTGTGCAAGTTTTGCGGCAAGAGTTTCCCAGACGTGTCTTCGTTAATAGCACATTTACCCGTCCACACGGGCGACCGGCCTTTTAAGTGCGAATTTTGTGGAAAAGCATTCAAGTTGAGGCATCACATGAAAGACCATTGTAGAGTTCATACAGGTGAGTGCCGCACTATTATTCCATTATAATTATTAATATGTATGAATAAAGTTGATATTAATTTAATTTGATAATATGGTTCCGAGATTTCAACATTGTATGAAAACTTGTTATTTAAAAAAAATAAGTGTTAGAGTTGTTTCTTGACCCTAACACCGAATACTCAAACGCTACTCACTGGCCACCCATCTAAGGGCTACTTATTTTGTAACACGCCATACAATTATGAAAAAAGAGGGTCTCAAATGTTTAACACGTTCTTGAATATTTGAGTTGTGTTTGAGTATTCGGGCGTTAATCGCTTATTTGTGATAAAAAACTTAAAGCATCCATATGATATATATAATTTTCGTGTGAAATATAATTGAATTTATAGTGTTATACATTTTTGGCAATGTTTCTAGTTATTTATTTAATTTCAGGTGAACGGCCCTTTCGGTGTGGTTTGTGCGGCAAAACATTCTCCCGGTCCACCATATTGAAGGCGCATGAAAAAACTCACTATCCCAAATATGCGCGTAAATTTCTGTCCCCGAGTCCAGTAGACACGGAAGAAGAAAGCCCGCATCAATGAGTTTGGGATCCCGATAGTGTCCAATTAGCCTTCGATAATATTATATTGACCAACAGTATATATTATTGTTGGAAATAGTCAATGGTTAGCGAAGTGATGGTCGTATGAACAAAGGACAATATGTTGTAATTATTTAAGAATGTGATTTAAATGCCGCAACTGTGATCTGAATGATATGAATAATATTTGATATTTCACTAATAGATAATTGTCACTAAAGTTGTTACTTCTTAGATTTATGTTCAGAAAGCTGGTCGTAAGTTTTGTTTTGCTTGTTTTGAGATAAAACTTTTGGAGTTAGGTGCTTTTTGTATGCTTTAGATAATAAATGAACTCATATCAGGATGGGTCAGTTACATGGCATAGCCAAAGTTAGCTAGAGAAGTAAAACTTCTTATTTTGTTTCATAGCGATGAAATAAATTACAGCTTTCGTTTCATTTGTTTGCTTGGTTTTATTGTGTTTTAATGACATGATAACTAATATCTGTTATATATATTTGGGGTAGCCCTGGTTTCGAGTTTGGTTGCCTATACAGAACTTTGCTAAAATAAAAATGAAATTGTAAGATATTGTATTACTTTAGAACTGACATAATCATTAGAAACTTGCATATTTATTGAAGTAGTTTTGTGTCAGAGTTCATTTTAAAAACAAAATTGAAGATTGATAATGAGTGCTTTAATTATTATTATTAGAAAATATACGAAATAATGCACTCAAAATAGTTAACAATTATAAAGTTAGGGATTTGAGATTTTTACTAATTTTATGTCTTTCGAAGTTATGACGCACGCTCCCCTGAGGTAATTCAAAAGCAATATTACGACATATAAATGTAAATAACATATAGTTTGATAATATCGGATTTTTAGGAAATTTATTAGAATGTAAACGCTTCGGTAGCTCTGTATTTGGTAACACGGGGAGAGTTGTGGAAGTGTGATCTTGGGAATCAAAGCTTTAAGCCTTGTTTCTTTCCTCTATGCCTCTTTAACCTATATATAAACATCTCGGGCAGATATCTATATAAAATATATGAGTGGAAAACTTTGATCAGTAGGATTTAAGGGGCATGGTATATATGTATAAGTATATGTAAAATTTTCTATCTATTTTCATACTGCAGAACTACGTTGTTTCTAGAGGAAATTTGAATACAGTATACCTACCTATGAGGCGGTGGAGTTTTGCTAAACATAGGTCAATGTGCAACCTTCATAACATGGTAGATCGTTTTAAAGAAAAATTAAAACATACCATATCTAAAAATTTGAGCAGTATGCAAAATTAAGTCCACCGATGGTTGAAGTGGTTTTTTCCTGAGGTACATTATACTTTTAAAGTCATTTATAGACTTTTATTCATTTTTAAGTAAAATAGATCCATACTTGGTTATTATGAATCTAAAAAGTTTTTTTATTCATAAAAAGTACACCGACTTCAATAAAAAACAAATTAAGCGTCACTATAAAATTTGATTTTCCTAGATTTTTCTGAGATCCCATCATCAGATCCTGACTTGGTGCCAATGGGACCAACTGGGAAGTATACCCATTTAAACAAAAAAAGAATTTCTCGAATCGGTCCAGGCGTCTTCGAGTAATCGGGTAACATACATAAAAAAAAGATTCCGACGAATTGTTAACCTTCTCCTTTTTTGAAGTCGGTTAAAAAAATTATGTTTGGGATGATTAGAATGACATAAAATGACATTCTGCCGCCTTCGAATATTGGTATTAACCCCATTTAATTGGTATTAATTCCCGTTACTATATATAGCTCTAGATATGAAATAGAGTCATTAGGTATAGAGTATTTGAATTTCCTCAAAATAATCTTGTGTTCAATAAATTCAACAGAGTCAAATACAGGGATATTTTATGAATCGTGAGATCCGTTATTTTACGATGACACAATAATTTTATTTACCAGTACAATATTAGACATAGGCTTCATTTCTCCGGCTCAGTGTTAAAGTTTCAGATTATTACCGAAATTTAATTTACAGTGCATCACAACAGAGTTTATATTATATATCTAAAGCTTTGATTTAGTACTGGATTGGATGTTTGGCTCAGTTTAGTATGTAAGTTGGATGGAAAAAAATATTAGTACGTTCGTTTTGAATTGCCCACGGTACTCTATGGCTTGACTGCTTAATTCTTCCTACGAAGCGACAATGAAAATAGAAATTTCTTCAAATATTTACATGATTACTTATACTAGTCGATAATTATACCTAACCGTTAACAACCACTCGGGCGAAAAACATATCATTATTATTTGACAAAGAAAATATCATAAAATTTACAAAAATAGTAAAAATTTTATTTCTGAGTATGAAAAATAAAACATATTATATACAAAAATATAAGTTTTTCGGTTTCTATTTGAATTTAGGCGTTTTAATAATATTTTAATTAGGAATTTAATTGATAATTGGGATTTTATCAAAAGAAAGTATTACTGTAAATTAAGAAAAAGATCTGTGATACTATATACAAATAAGGTTGCAACATCTGGGAGTTAAATATTGGTAGATCTCAGACTGTGATTTGTTTTTTTTTAATATACGTCTGGCAGTCGAAATTTATTAAAATTGTACGATTATAAAAAAAAGTAAAGTAAGTACTTTTTTTTTAATAAAAAGTAGTTAAGAAAGGCAAACGCTTATAGTTAGGTGCCGTGTCTCAGCGATCGTGTGTTTGTAAACAAAATTAAAATTAAGTTCTTTTTTAGATTCCTTCAAAAGACTACGTTGAATTAATTGCGGTTATGATTTACTTGTATGGAATTTATATTTTTTGTAAAACCAAGATCTCAATATTACTTCTAAGTTTTAGGCGTCGTTTAGAAATTTAGTAAATAAGACCAAATCTAAAGACACTAACATGCTGCCCATCAACACATTTATCATAATTTCCGCTAGATTTAGTTATAAATGTTACATGTCATTTCATATCAAATTTCTAGTTAGTGCCTTCAGAAATGGACGAAGCAAAGATTTATCTTCTCTAAGAGAATTCTATTCAAAATTGGACTTATGTGTTTACTATCAAACGCCTAACATTCCAAGATGATTCCAGTTTCATTCATAATTTTATTTGGAATGCCACCGATGTAAATTAACTGATATTTTATAATGAATTTGCGAACAATTGTAAATTGTTGACTTGGTCGCCTCGAGTACCGTAGGATATCAAAATAATTTATGTTAGTTTATTTCGTTTCGACAGTATGTTGAATAAGTAATGAGTAAATATGGTAGTGTTTTTAGGGAAGCTATTCCATTCGCACGTGGTAATGATAGATCTACGCGTGTTTGAATAGTTACGATGATTTGTTAACGTGGATGTTAGGAATGTGAAGTTTGAAAACAACTAGAGCATTCCATTCACCTTTGGGTATTTAAATTTATTTACTTTAAGTCCATATACAAGATATTCCAGCCGGCCGTATGTCCAGTAACGAATGAATTTAAATACCTACCAATGTCACGTATCTGTTTTTCATCATTGTTTTTATAATTCTGTATAAAGTTTAGCGAATTTACTTCCTATGAAATTATTGCGGAAAATTACAAAAAAATTGGTCTATTATTAAAATCACACGATATTTAAAGGCATTTTAGGTGATAGATTGGTAGATGCGCTACTTCCCGGAGTTAGTATTTGTGAACTTCTAAAAATTAACAAATATGTAAGAAAATGAAACCATAATGTTGCTATTTGAAAAGCTGCACTCGTTTTTGTTTTACAGAGTCGAACGTTACCAAACATTGTAGCAATATTGAAACCTTGATTAATGTTCCTCTTCTTGTTTTAAGAAAGATTGAATATTTACAATTTACACAAATGAATAATAGCAATAAATAAATGATTAATAATGATGTGAATTAACAAATTTGTACGAGTTTTTATCAAATAGTTTTTATAGTAGGTACAGAATGCCGTTTAAATGCTATTTTGTTTCCTATCTTTCAGAGATACTATTTATTAAATGGAGTAATAATAATAATAGAATTATATATATATGTATTTACGTGTATATAGACAGTGTGATGGATATTAGTGACATACATACGAGTTGAGTATGAGTAATAGACGATACCCCCAAGTGCAGTTATTCAAATTTTAACATTTACTGATTGTTGCCACGTCCCTGCAGAGATTACACGCCGTTAGCACAAATATTATATACGTGTATGTCGAACAAGGGTACACCGAAACCTGTTTTATGTAGATTTATTTCGGTTTCGACACCTGAGCATAGCATACATTTTAAGGAAACACTAGCACGAAACATTTCATGGATTCAAATAGATACGAAGTAGATTCATTTTTATATAATAAATTGTGACCACAGTTTTATATTTAGAGTGCCTCTTGCCTATACAAGACTTATATAAAGGCTGCAAATCACGGAATATACATAGTATATGTAGCGGATAGAGAAATCTTGTAATTTTTATGGTGAAAATTGTAAGTTGCGTTATGATATGTGATTAGCGCAAACTCTTCTGTCCAGTTTGGTTTGTATCGTGATGCAGCAACGATCGCCTTGAGCCTTCGTGACGACGACTATAACCGCGACAACCGTGACGACCGCGATAACCGCGATGACCGTGATGACTGCGATAACAGCAATGACCGTGATGACCGCGATAACCGCGATGGCCGCAACGACCTCGACGCCGCATCGGTCATATCTCCGTAGATAGCGCATTCCAATCTCGTGATGTTAAGAACTACCAGTGTAAATTTATGTTCACGACCAATGTAACAATAGGTTTATTTCGTATTATAATGTTAAATAATACTGGTGTGTTGCACCCGAGGAGATCGTGCCAGGAAGCAGCGAGACCGTGAACTGGTTACTTGTTATTTAACTTACCATTTTTTTAAGTGGCATACCTAAATATAGAACTTATATTGCAATTTTTCTAAGTTCCTGTAGGTGTATTAATGTATATTGGTACAATTTGTTTTAAATGATTATAATGTGTTAATATAAATTATTTAGTGTAAAACTTTCGTGACTAATATTTATACTAGCATAATATGCATCATATTGTCAGTGAAGAAAGGCTACGTGTATACTTCATGTTGTCGAATCGCGTTATCGTCAGCCGATTTGAGCGTTCCGTGTATTATGCTATTATAAAATAATTGAAGCACAAGTTCAAATAATGTAAGTCCACTTTATTTATAGAGCTTAATTAACTAATTGTTGTTTCTTCGTCAGTGAAACTTATGATTATTTTTCGTAAGCTGTTTTATTTAAAATCATTGTTGAATATTTTAGATTAGAGAAATCTGTTTTGCCTTAACATTATTAATAGTTCATAATGTAACAAAGAGCAGTACAGTTTTGTTAAAATATTGTTACAGTATATCAAAAGGAACCGAGGATCAAACGGTGTAATATTTTGTCAATTGTGCAACAGTCGTAACAGAGATCCATCGCTGTTTGTTGATCAATGTAACTTTTGAATCAAATATAAGCATATCATAGCTGTAAAAATACAATTTTGACAAATAAAAGCTCTACAATCATTACAAAACATTTTTTTTTATTTGTAAACCTAATCATCTATAACTGAACACACAGGTACGTCGTAATTGATAATATTGACGAGATGGCCGGCAGAAGGCGGCGATGTTCTGTTGTTATAAAAGGTTTGTTTGTTTGTGTGTCTGCCGTAGATGTGCCTGGACATGTCATGCGCCGTGCCGCCTCGCAGTCCCACGGCGCTGCCGCTGTGGTCGCCACTACTAGCGCTGCAGGCCTGTCGTCTCCGCAGGTACCTCTCAGATGACTGTATGGCTTATCCGAGTAGACATTTAATGCATTCCGAAAGGCGTCGATGTGGCGTTTGTTTAGCGTCTTTTCCATCAACATGGTTGCTAGAACGCCACGCTGCTCTGCAACACGCCTCCCAGACGTCCTGCGACGACAAGCCGTTCGTTTGCGAACAATGTGGGCAGAGCTACAGGTACAGGTCCGCCTACGTGAAGCATAGAGAACAAAACCACCGAGCAAGGCTCCCTGCTGACAAACTCTTTACTTGCGACGTGTGCGGAATGCAATTTCGTTACCTTAAATCATTCAAAAAACACAGACTTAACCACACGTTAGAAAGACTTCATACTAAAAACACTGAGGTGCCAGAGGGCGCTGACCATGTTTCCAGTACAAACGAAGCTTTGATAGGCCAATGTGGTGAGATGGACTTATCCATGAAGAAGAAAAGGACTGACGGCGTTCGAAGCCCGGCAGATCCAATACGAGATGCGGAGCAAGACAGTACCGTTGATTCCAACGGCCCCTCCGATTCAATTGTTACGGTTGATGATTCTGCTGACTGTCGTACCTCTGGCGTTGACAGCGAAACTAAACACGATACTTCAGAGAGAAGACGTATTCCCGTGTCTTTTGCTAGTATCAGCTCGATGGCCGACAGTTCAGAGAACGAGTCTCGGGCTGATAGCAAACATGAAAGCTCCAGTTCACATTCAGGCATCCTAGGCTTTATGCAAAATGATGAAAGACAAAGAGACAGAGAGCGGAGATTCGCTTGTCCGTTCTGCGGTAAATGTGTAAGATCGAAGGAGAATTTGAAGTTGCACGTCCGGAAACACACTGGTGAGCGTCCCTTTGTGTGTTTATTTTGCGGGAGAGCGTTTGGAGGCAAGAGTGATTTGACTCGGCACCTTCGGATTCACACGGGTGAGAGGCCGTATCATTGCGAGGCATGCGGCAAGTGCTTTGCTCGTGCTGATTACCTCTCGAAGCATCTCACGACTCACGTTCACAACACTCGCTGATCTTCGAACGCCGGAACGCGCCGTCCTGTTTCAAATCTTCGCATACCTCTATAGTTAATGACCGAGTCATGTTATAACAGTAAATCGGAATATTTTTTAAAATATTTTTAAACTATACAATCTAATTATGGATATACTTAAGCAGGTTTAATTAGAGATTTACAGGTCAATTTTCGTTTTGGAGTGTTTTATATATTATGTATATCACAGAATAGTTTTCTATATTGATTCTAATAGCAATTAGCGAATGGATACCTACGTCTTATCTGTGTTTGCGGATTAACAATAGACAACGATTTAGCAACAATTTCACGTCGTACTCATACATCGAAGCTGGCGTTAATGTCCGAAAATTACAAGAAAGGGGGGGAAATTTCCACTTCTTCTACAATATTTTGGATTTGTTTCATGTTACAAACTAACTTGTCCTGATATTATGTTTGTACAAACGCGCTCTATTTCGGTAACTTTATTTGCTTGTCTCTTATCGTACCAAAAAGCCAATCTTGAATTTGTTACTAGTAGGTTGTAATCTATACCTATTGATCGCAAGGCTAAGGCCTATCTGCGAATGAGGGCTAAGTATTCAAAATTTGCTTTGTAAGATTTTTTAAGTTTTCATTATTGATGCTCATACTATTTGAAAACAAGGGAAATGCAGTCCGGTTTATAAAAAATGCTAAAGTTATGTTTTTGCCATATTTTGTATATCTGTGTATTTTAAGAATATTCATTCCAATGAAATGGAACTAGGAAATTGATAGGTCGCGACGATAGGTTAGTAGGAGAATGCAAAAACTGTGATTTGTATGATTAAGACCAGTCAAACAAGTTTTAGAACATCGAAAATATGTTTTATGTAATTTAAAATAACGTTATGTAACAATTAGATTTATACAAACGTATAAATTAATAGTTTTAAGAAATCTCTCTGTGCCAAAATATGTACCTCATAAAAGTAAACATTGAAGTAGGTAAATTAATTGTCCACGATTGTTTATACACATATTACTATAACTTTCAATAATATTGATTCCACAATTGCAGGGTTTTGTTAAAGTTAAAAGCTTACGTTGAATACTAGCTATCTACAAGATAATTGAGAATCTGCTTTCGAGTGGGTATTAAAATGTAATACACTTTATATAAAAACATACTTGCTCGCATTTCATCAAATACTGGGTTTATAATAATCTATTTAAAGTTATTTTAACTGCTTACTTTGTGATATTAGAAAGTATTTTGATACTTTTAAACAGACAAATTTATTTACATCAATATTTCGGACACACCATTTTTTTTATCAGATGAAACAATACCCACTAGAATAAATAGTTAACCTATATACTTACTTTATTCACCACAGGATGTGCAGTCAATTAAATAGGATAAGATTAATAGTTCTCTATAAAATATATTTTTGTTGGTATTTTGTTATGCGAGCGAGTGTTTTACTGCAATAGTTCGAGCAAACATATTTTTATACGATTATTTTGCCTACATTAATAACACAGTTATATAAGTAGTCAATGCAACGAAATAAACAGATAATGTTATTTAAAGAACTTTAATATAGTCTAATTATTGATTTAGTTATTACTGTTGTCATAGACCGGTTTTAGCAGATGGTTTTAAACGTTTTTAAAATGTTTTTATTTGTTCATTGTTATCCATTATACAGTTAAAAATAGAATGTATGATATATATGTATTTATAATAATAGCGACATTGCCAGAGGGATATAACAAATAATGTAGGTAATCGAAAACTCTTAGTGTAAACGACAAGCAATACTCTGAATTTTTAATTTTTATCGATGGAATACTCTAATTGCTATCAAAGTAACGACGAAAACTGATCTTAAATTATATCTAATTAACTTAATTTACCAAAAATAGATTTTTATGTCTATGTCTCGGCGTGTAGTTCTAATAACAACCCTTGTTTGACTAGCCAGCGTCCAGCGATTCATCTGGCCAATGGTCAGTTTTCGTATTTTCTCTGAACGAGTTTATACACTACTATTGGGATAATGTAATACATTCACATTGTGTATAATGTAGATATTTTGCCATTATGTCAAATTTATAATATAAATATTATTCAAAATTGATGTTGACTGTTTTTATAATTATATTATTCAGCGGTAGTTATTGATGTTGTGGTGTAATTTAGTGTCTTATAGGTTTAAGGTCATAAACCACTCAAAGTGTGCATGTTTGTATCCCGAAGTATATTCTAAGGCCAGTTTTATAATATGAACCGTTTCGGTGTTTCAAAATTATAAGCTACTTTGAGTGGTTCATTATTTTGAATTCTCGTAGTGTTTAAAGTTGGTGTGGTATTCTTTATATTATCTGTTCATATGACATACATTTTAACTCTAATATTATATAAAATAATTTTAAATCAGATTCTAAAATATAATGAACGCAGCAACGGTTGATGTACATAATATTATGCGTGTACTAACCAGGACAAATGTGATATATTAGGGTTTAAGTGAATTTTGTTTTTTACAAAAGGACTTCTAAAGAACATCTAAAACGTTTTAACATTTTATATGAGTTGAAGCTGTAACATATCTTCGATTGTGTTTCTCATAAATGGGCACATAATATTTTTATATATTTTTCATATTATTTTACCATCGACTGTGAGCTTAACGGGCATTATTTATTATACACTAATTTACTTAGTTTACGGAGGACTTCCCGCGAAGAGTTTATTACACTACGGTCTGCGATTTTGTCGAAAGTCAGTCATGTAACCTTACAATGACGCACAATTTTAACATTTGTAAAGCGTTTTATAAATTGTCTCCGTCCAATTAACATTATGTACCACGTCATAATAATTTTATTTATGATATCATTACCGTGAAGTTCGTGAGTTTATGATAATTATATACCAACCACTTACAATTGAAATTAGATTGTTGCTAAATAATATTCTATAATGGCTGTCATCTTTATATTTTCGATGTGAGGGATTAGTTTCAACATTACTAGTTATAAAAAGTTTTTTAATTAATAAAAAGTACACCGACTTCAATAAAAAACAAATTATGTGTCCCTACAAAATTTGTCCTCGATTTTTCTGAGATCCCATCTTCAGATCCTGACTTGGTGCCAATGGTCCTGGGAAGTATACCATTTTAAAGAAAAAAATAATTTCTCGAATCGGTCCAGGCGTCTTCGAGTAATCGGGGAACATACATTAAAAAAAGATTCCGACGAATTGAGAACCTCCTATTTTGAAGTCGGTTAAAAATACGATTCACCATGTACTGCTAGTTCAAGTTGACTAATTATGTGTACTTATTTGTTACATTATTAAATTAACCACTGCACGCCATTATTTAAATGTTAAAAACAGTTAATCGGGTGGTAAAGAAGCAATAGGAAGGTAAGGAACGGAGCCATTTCGGAGGCTGAACTGTGGACTATATTAGTGATTATGGAATATAGAATCGCCGGTACTGACTGCTAGGTAATGTTTCGCGGTGATGGCATTGAATGTGATATTATTTTAAGACGATTCATCGGTATGACACACGAAGTCTCTCCACAACCAAGCCAACGACGATCGAATGTAGATAGACTGATTTTCGGGTAGAAGTAAAGTAGGCCAGAAGTTTCGCAGTCAATAAGTAATTTTTTATAAATAGGTGTTGATTTAAAAAGTTTTAAAAGCCAAAATACAGTCTCAATAGTTTACGACATAAAACAATAAGAGAGTTTATTTAATTTTTAAACCTAATATACAGAATCTTTTATGATATACCAACCTTAAATTATTTTTCAGATGTATTGATTTTTATACATCTCCATATACAACAATGAATATAGGTAAGTGTAGACGTAGATGGGTCTATTAACCGTGTGGTGCTACAATGTGTAATGATATGTGATAGAAACTGTTCTTCAGAGACATTTTATTTATTAAAGCTTCCATAGGTTATAAATATAGTCACATTACACTATAATATACCAACACCAGCAATAATTTGGTTTAGGTAATTACATAAGAGTTTATTTTGTCCAGTATTTTTAATGGTGTCTTGTGGTTGGTCGAATGTCTCTTAGAAACCAAAGTATATATTAATGTAGGATATTTCGAATGCAACACTTTGGTGGTTTGACCATTCCGAAATAACGACATTGTGTCTTTTACACATAATACATTTCTATGAGATTTACATCGACCGAAAAACAATGACGTGGTGGTGTGTTTTAAAATAGTAGATTTTTTAATAAATAATTTTCTCACTAATACGTCCAAGTTTTATAACGGTTTGTTAAAGAGACGACAGTCGTTGATGTTTTTAAAATACCGAAAAAGCTAGTTAGATAAAATAAAATTCATTAGAATTCCGTTCATCATTTTATGTTAACAATAGGAACAGAAATACTTGTAAAGTTGATTTATGGCCTTATTAATATAAATTTTCAGAGTAAACTGTATCTATAAATAAACTAACAACTTTATAGAAAACAGATTGAACAGATAAATTGAGACCATTTTTTCTCCAGTGTATTTATATTATTTGTCCGTATTTCCATATAGGTTTAGTGTTTGATGGGCACTAAGAATTACAAATGGTCTTTGTTGGATAAAATAATTTATGCTTCGGGTTTTATTGCTAGTTGATAGTACATAACTGTTACATAATATATTTTTTTTACTTGTATATTTCAGATAATTATTATTGTTAAACAGATCGTCCTGTTTTATATTTTAACACAACTAACTTTAAGTACTTGTTTCAAAAGATTTTAATTTTGCAATATGGGAATTTGTCTACCGAAATGTTCATCATTTATTTATTGTACTATCTTCATTGTCTTAGGCATAGTTCCATATTTTGGATGTGTATTATACCATGATATAAATTAAATGCTATTGTGTATATTATTTCATTTAATATCGATGTGCAAAATTATAATAAATGTCTTGGATCTCTAAAAATAAGAAAAAAAGACAAAAACACTTTACGAAATTTCTAAATGTGCAATAAATATTATGTGTGTTGTAGTGTTACCATTAGGCGTAAAAATTTCAGTTACACATATATAGTTACCGCTGATATGAATGAATAATAAATGTTTTATTATTCAGTTAACGTGTTGTTAATACTACAATGATCTCAGACTATCGCCTGTAACAATGTATGTGTAGCAATATTAAATAAAAATTTGGCACTTTAAAAAAGGCACATTTCCCTATAATAATTGTAAATGGTTTGAAACGTGTTGAAAATGGATTTGTTGGTAATTAATTTCACAATGAAATAATTATATTTGTTTCATTAAGAAGAGTTATTTTATTTCGCTAAACCTTGAGCCGTGTAACAAACGACTTGCCTACTGGAAATATATAATGTTTTTAGCCGGACAGCATTGAAATGGCTGAAATAAATATACTATCAGTCACACATATCGTTCTGACCCACCCTAGGTAAAACCTGTAGCATGGGTATCAAGAACTACGAGGCACTACGGTCCCACCACACCCAGACCCGAAACAAATATCTGTCACACAAACATTTGTCTCGGTGCAGGAATCGAACCACGGCCTCACGTTTCAGAGCCGGCTACTACCCCACTGCGCCACGGAGGCTTTCAATAAGATTTTTAGATAATATAATATAGTTTCAGATTATTACTGAAATAAATTCTGCATCTGTCTCATAAGCCAAATGTGACGGTACACATAACCATTTATTTTATTTTATATTAGATGTTGCCCGCGTGGGTGTTATTTTTGGAAGAAAAGGTATACAATCCATGGAGGAATCTAAAGCTATTACACCAATCTATATTTTGCTATCCCATAGGAAGCGTGTAAGTTTCCGGGATAAAAAGTAGCCTATATCATTTTATGATCCCTTAACTGCAACTATGCAAAAAATCATGTCGATCCCTTGCTCTGTGAAAAACTAAACTATCCCACGGGAACTGTACATTTTTCTGGGATAGAAAATAGTCTATGTGCTATTCCAGACTATAATCCATCACTGTAACAAATTTCACCGACTTTTTAAACAGCGTTCCGCAATATGCATCGAACTGCTAAACGAAAGGCAATGTCGGTGGGATAATTCAATTAAAGGGCGGCATTTATATCAGTATTTTCCTTTGGTTCGCGATCGTCTAACAAAAACTTGGCTAGAAATTGATCACTGCGTTTCACAATTTCTCACCGGTCATGGCAACTTTAAGAGCAAATTATTCTCATTTAGGTTGGTTGATTCGCCTGCGTGCCCATGTTTTACACCAAACTGTGAGTACGAACAGTCCGCGCATCATGTTCTTTGGGAGTGTAGTCTCTGGCAAAATGAGCGCAACAATATGCTTGACAGAATGCAGATAACATCTGCAGTACTGTATATTATATGGACCTTGTGAAGACTAGGAAGAATTTCCGTGCTTTCCGGCGTTTTTGCCATACCTATTATTGGAATCAAGCGTAATAGCTCGCATGATAGGACTCGTTAAGTAACTTCCGTGGTGCTTTACGTCTGGCTTATCCAGACGTAAATGTCCTTTATTGGAGGTTAATACCTCTTTAGTTCAGTATTTGTCTCCCGCTTTTCTATGGAGGGAAGTGGACAATTTATATTTCCAACTCCGCCCTATATTTCTATTTGATTAATTTAGTTGCGGGATAAAAGACAGTTATTAAGCATTCCCAGAGACTCTCTGAGGTTTCATTACTCGGTGTCGAAAAAATGCGTGGCATTGTTGATCCTGGATAAACAGGAGTTACAATGGCGGGTGGGCGGGATAGTCTCTGTACCAAATTTCAACCAGATCGGTCCAGCCGTTGTAGCGTGATTGAGTATCAAACATCCATCCATCTAAACATTCGCATTTATAATATTAGTAGGATAATAGGATTTGAACTGAGCAAACTATTTTTTGTACATCGTGATCGATAAGTACCTACTTGTATAGTTAATTTTTTTCCAAAAATGTAATCAGTCCTCGAATCATTACATACAAAGCTTATTTAACCAGTCACGTATTAATTGCATGACGGCATATAGAAAATACTGGCAACACTCGTCGTTCTTACATGCTATTTTCAACTTTAATGTTATGGAAATAAAATTGATTTTGGATTTTATTTACTCCTTACTATTTTACCTTTTCAATATTCTTTTGATACGCGAGTGGATATGCACGATATGAGTCGTGACGTCACCTCTCAGAATGGCCATTACTGTGCGAGGGAGATACTGATATGTTCCCACTACGCACACATTTTTGCTCATACCAATATTTAAAATAAATATTGCGACCTCAATTTTCAAGCCATTTTGATTCTGTTTTCGCAAAACGGTTTTTTTCCGTATTATATAAGGTTGCATATTGAATAATGCACAAAATTAAACACCCTATTAAAACTTGTTTCACGCATGTAAGTATATGAATTGTTACCTTCCTGTCAACGTACCTATAATGAGTTACAACTGGAACTGAAAAACCTGGGAAAATATTACGGTAGGTACAAGAATATTATAATAAAGGAATATTTATTTTTTGTAAGACTGTGTTTTAAGATATTACCTACTATAGCAAACAGAAGTTCTACTATATCCTGAATTTCCAAAGTTAGCAGTTCAAATAAAGCTGATAACCTTTAATATAAAATGTATAGGGCGGCCAAAACCTTCACATTGTGTGACGCAGTAAATTACATATTTTATTTCTATAGTCTTGACAAAGAACCGTTTTACAGCTATAAAATTTGACTAGTCAACTGGGTTAGAAGAAGTTTTTTATAAGTAGAGACTACGACACAATTCGGCAGAGTTTTACTGTGCTTCTTATTGAAAATGTATTCCGTAATGACTGTTTTTACAGCTGGCTTTTCCCACGCGATAAAATGTCAGTTGAAAATTTTGTCCCCGTGTGATGACGAACAGTTTTTAAAGGTTTGCGTTTAGGTATTTTAATCTATATATAAAATTTAATCCCTATTTACCTTGGTCACGGCATCACGCGTGAACGGCTGGACCGAATTCGCAATTCTTTTTTTGTTGTGGGTAAAAGTTAGTATAGATATAATTATGTAAGTATATGTTATTATATCACTATAATTGGAACAAAAGTTTAATTTATGGTAAGCCCAACTGACTTCAAACTCGATATCTGTTGGACCCTTTGGTATCACATTCTAAATCCGGTGTTAATATTAGAAGAAGCCGCCGTTTTGTTTTTCTTTGCTCATTTTAAAGTCGGATTGACTTCAAAATCCATATCCGTGTCAAATCAAATCTTTATCACAAATAATGAAACCAATGTTAGAATAGAGAAATGTAGCGTCATTGTGTTTTTAACTCAAAAAATAATGATACAAAATTGTTTTCGTTTTATTAGTTTAGGAACGATTACGCGGGCGGACACGCGGGTACAGCCCCGTAAAGAACTAAATACTTCAGGTAAGTAATAGTTATAGACATGTATTTATACGAGACTATTGAATTAATAAGTAGGTAAGTAAATTACATTTAATCAAGCTTTAAATAACTATATATAAGATTTTTGGAAGGCCTGTTAAAAAAGCTAATCAAAAAAATAATAAATAACAACCAACAGTCACACACATAGCCCCGACCCCACACTAAGATACGAGTCTTGTGTCGTGGGTACGAGAGACGCACGGTCTCACAACACCCAGACCCCGGACACAAATATCTGTCTGTCACACAAACATTTGTCCCGGTGTAGGAATCGAACCCACGGCTTCTTCGTTTTACAGCCGGCTACTCGCTCGGAGGCTGTCAATAATTTTAGTGTTCTGAAAGAAGCAATTATAATATTAAGAATAGCCTCTGTAGCGCAGCGGGCGAGGTGCCGGTTGTGCAACGAAAGGCTGTGAGTTCGATTACGAGCCAGTAGTTCTTGATACCCACAGTACCGGTTTGACATAGTGTGTGGTGACATGATTGTCAGGAGGAAGTATAATAGTTTTTAACTACTATGAAATTAGATGATTTCTATATGATTTTACCAATTCATTAATTTGTTTGAAATAAGTCACAACACAATTTTATAAAAAACAAATAGTAAGATAACGGAATTTATATTGATGATGTTATATTATAATTAGTTTGCTTTTTATAAAAATTATGGGTCAATGCTGGGGTTTGTGTAGCGCGACCCATCTATTTTAAACATTTTTCTTTTATGTTTATTTTGCGCAATTTATTAAAAGACCACCTACCTGTTTTTAATTAAAGATTCGTTATATTATTAGATTATTATTTAAAAATATATATAAACTAAAAAAAACTGCGGCTTAACTATACAATTACATGTAAAATCTTCGTGTGTGGCGCATAATATCTACGTATGATTTTTTTGCGAACCACAAAAGATAATTTATCTTTGATCTCCACAAGACGTGAAGAAAATCAACTCGCCTAAGACAACTTAAAAATAAATTAATCATATATCAATTCACGCAGTTTTATTATCAATCAACATTTGCTGTTACGTATTTAAATATTGATTTAGAAATGTCGTAGAAAAATATCTATTACTTACTGATATTTTGAAACCGGAATCAAGTGTCTCATTTGACTTGCAATGATACCATGGATATTTTTTTATGTAAATGAGAAATCACAATTGAAAATATGTAACAAAATTGAAGTTATGAACACTAAGTTAAGACTTGGTGTATTAATAATTATAATTATTGCTAAAACAACACAATGGTCTTAAATTTCTAAAAAAAACTTTATTAGTAAAAATGGACAAGGTAAACTTGAAACGACTGGACCCAGATCTCAAAACCCAAATCGTAATGCATTTACTGATTTTATTGAGGACTATTACAGTTTTTCTCGGGACTATCCCGCTACAGTAACTTCTGTAAGCTAGGATCGACAATGGCATATATTTTTAACATCGAGCAGCGAAATTTTGTGAGTTTCTAGGAATGTAAATTTTCGCTCATATGCCGTCTTCAGATCTTAAGCAAGTTTTGATCACCTTCGTAATACGGAAGGAAAACGTTGTGAGGAAACCGGCACGTCTGAGAATTCTAATTATGAATTTCGAAGATGTGTGAGAAGTCTACTAATCCGCATTAGGCTAGCGTGGTGGACTAAGGCCTAACCCCTCTCTTCAGCACGTGCCCAGCAGTAGGACAGTATGTACCGGGCTAGTATTTACATAAAATATAAAAAAATACAGATGAAATGAGAACTTTTTATAGTTCGTTGAAAAGTAGTATTTGAAATTTCGGAGCATCATCAAGAAGTTTAAAACCTGCTCCTGCTACATATATTTGCTGTGTGAATCAACAACTTGAATTTATTTAGAACAAGTAATGTCTTTGGAAGGATTTTGGTAAATATAATATTTACATTGTCAATTAAAAGCCTTTAGGTATATTCATGGACAATAGCAATCTGTAATTTATGCAGCAGGTTCAATGTACCTAATCAAGAAAGTTCCCTCTGAATTCGCCAATTTCATTGGAAATTTACGAACGGGCCGACCTCAACCACGGATCTGCAATTATTTAAACGTTTTGAAGGTGTTGCTCTATAGAAACTGAGAATCCGTTAAAACGTCTTCTGGACTTTCGACACAAAATACGTACGTGCGTGCATAAGGCTGGTCGACCCAAATCGTAAAAATTACATCCAGTTCTAAAAATCTTGAGAAATCTACTGACATAAAAAATATATATTAAATATGGCTTCTGTACGAATATTTTTCTGTCTCAATAAAATGGTCTTAGATTTAAGATTGTCTGTTGTCATTTAAAGATTTTTTGTCCTCAATGTACAATCTTAAAAAGTAGATTATACTCATTTTTAATGCGGATTGTCTGGAAAACTACGGAGTCTATTCACGAGTATCTTATACTAAAAAAAGTGTAATGACATACCAAAAACGGGCCTAGCCACATTTTCAACTTTCTTATAACAAATAAAAACCGTCACAAACGCTGTATCTCGAGCGCTCGAAACCTCCACTTTAGCCGCTGTTTGTATGGGGCGGTCTGCGTTGAATTTGCTAGCGCCTTTGGTACAGTCTTAAAATGTCTAGTTGAATATGGGTACACTATCGCCTAGTTTGGAGAACATAAAGTGTATAAAAAACATCATGGATAAAATTAACCGTAAGCTAATCATGTGTTGTAAAGCCGTAGGCTCTCTCTCTCCCTAAGCGTAATACTCGTTCGTAAGAGCGATCATTTACGACGGATAATGTTCTGAGATTTTCTAGAACGTGTTGCATTTTTATTAGTATTAGTAATTGAATTTTGTTCAATATATATTCTACTATTTATATTATGTTTTAATTATTACATACATACATATAAACTCACGCCTATAATCTCCGTAGGGGTAGGCAGATGTGTAACCAGTACATCCACTTTTGGCCGAATTTATGTGACAGGTCACATTGTGGGACCGTAATAAATTTGGCTCCTAGGCCGAGCCTATCGCCATACCGGGCTGTATTCCACAAACTCCGGGCTGATACTAAGTATTTCTAAATAGAAAAATCCAATATCACCTTACCCGGCCTGGCGATCGAACCCGAGACCTCAGCACAGCAGTCGTAACGCATGCCAAATTAAAACTGCACCACCGAGGCGGTCATCTAATTTTAATATTTATTATATGATGGGACACTATAAAATAATATTATATTAAGCGTGATATAAAACAAGTAAAGCCCTTGTTGCCACTTTTTTTTTTATTCCCAATAGTATGTATGTACTCTGCGGTATAAATTAGACAATTCTTAAACATACAGTACATACGATTATGTACTTTAGTCTCATAGACAAACGTTCAAAGATATCGACCCAATGATAGAGCTTCGCGTTTGTTAATTCTAAAATCGAGGAAAGCGTTTCACGAAGCTCGCCACCCTTGCGAGTTGCGACCGACCGGTTTTGGCTCGGCACTCAGTATACTCCGTGTCGTCAACGGAGACGTACCGCGTCCGTCGCTCTCCTCATCTTATTAAATTTACTATTATAGAAAACGCGAGTGAGTGTGTGGACCTTTATACTTGAGTGTCGATTGAACTCCTCTTTAAACGAACACTTCTTTCAAGGTCATCATTCGGCAATTAGACACCTGTTGTTTGTACTACATGTACGTAATTTATATATATTGAACGTTATTATCATTTGATTATCTCCGTTTAGTTCTTGACCTCGTAGATTTTTTTCTCGGATGTCATGATGTTATCGGATTTAGGTATTATGTCACGTATTTTCATGACCCACTTAGAGACTTCTGATAATGACATTTCTTGTTGTTTTATCTGTAAATGCTTCTTGTTTTTTGTTTGTAGTTTTGTTTATATTATTTGATGTTATTTTGTATATGTATTTTAAACAGGATGAGTTTTTATAAGCTGTAGTAATTAGATACTGAGACAGTAAACTAGAAATCCTACTTCAATCATCTAATTAAAAAATACGTGTAATATATGTGTATATTAAAAACATACCAGTGGTATTTCATTAAATAAAATGAAATATTAAGTAGTAAATAATTTAATTTTAATTAAAACCATACTTAGTACCTATTACGAATTGTTAAATAAATTCTAAAGAAGTAATGGTTCCCTTGTACCCATAGGACAGACGAATGAAGATTTTGTATCTGACTATTATTCTAAGACTACATACAGATCCATATAAATTATAATGTCTTATTGAATTTTTCAAATCATTCAAATTTTTTGCGTCAATTCCAAAAGAAAATAAGATGTCGTGTTTTGATCTCAGCGGGAACTCGGAGCTAATTGATATTCACTTCGGCTGATTATCTTCGATTTTTCGACATTATATAACAAGCAACCTAAAAGCGATCACAATAACAAGGTAAATGGTAAGAGAAGATATACTAGGATTAAACTTTGACTATAATATGTCCCTATATACTATAATGAAGGATTAACGACCCACACTACCATATCTACAAGTATTCCATATTATTTGTCTTAGGATATAACAAACATACATACATATACACTCACGCCTGTAATCCCCGAAGGGGTAGGCAGAGGTGTAACCAGTACACCCACTTTTCGCCGAATTTCGGTCCCATAATGTGATAGGGGGCGACCCTATCGCCACACCGGGCACAATTCCAGACTCCGGGCTAATACTGAGAAATACTAAATTGAAAAACCCAATATCACTTTACCCGACCCGGGGATTGAACCCGAGACGTCAGCACAGCAGTCGTAACGCATGCGCAATTACAACTGCGCCATCGAGGCAAACAACATATAACAAAACGAATTCCTGGCACAGAAAATAAACAGAAAATGTAGGATATTACTTGCGTCGAACGGAACACAAACTCGAGACCAGCTGTAATGGAGATAACGCAATTATGTCTTAGCTGATTGGTTCATCAACTGGATAAAGTTGAACCTCTATCCGACTAAAATTTTTGAGGTCTTGGCCAAAAGCAGTCTTATTATATAATATATATATCGACAGAAAATCAGAAACCGAGATTAGTTTTGTCATGTTGAAAGTTGAAACTATATTTTTTTGTGTTTGTCGAATAGTCTAACTGGATCCATCTAGTTATCAGTCTACCTGCCAGCAGACGAGATGATTTACATAATTTCCCTAAGTACTATTTTACTTGATGGTTCCTTGAAGATTCAAATACAGGACAATAAAACACATTTAGAGAAACGCTGGTTACAGTCTATAATAATTCTTTGGAGAAACCTTCAATTTCACCCAAGAATTCAGACTATGAAAATATATTAGTTAATCGTTTATTGGTCTCCCAATAGATGATTTACTTTACACTTTAAAATGTTGTATTGAAACGTTTGAAATCTCTTAAATATCTAAATGGACCGTTTGTTAGATTCTCTCTGGAATTGAAAAAGATTTAGAAGCCGCTTATATGGACCATAGCAGCGATAGCCTAGTTGGTTGCGGTACGGACTGCGCAGACGAAAGTCGTATGTTCGAGACCCAAATGGCATACACCTCTAACTTTTCTAAAGTTATGTGTGTATTAATTGTTAATTATCGCTTGCTTTAACGGTGACGGAAAACATCGCGAGGAAAATGCATATCTGAGAATTATTAAACGAATTTCGAAGGTATGTGAAGTTTACTAATCCGCATTAGGCCAGCGTGGTGGACTAAGGCCTAACCCCTCTCATTAGTGGAGGAGGCCCGTGCCCAGCAGTGGGACAATGTTTAATACAGGGCTAGTATTATTATTTTATTATTATATTATATGGACAAACACACTGTTAGCGGACTTATAATAAAATGACATTGTCTATAATATAAATAAACCGGTTTGACGGGGTCACCGCTGTTTCACAGAAAACCGCCGTAAAGTACCAGCTTGTTTCGTACGGTGAGATTTAGGGAGACCTAAAATTCTCCCCTGCTCTGATACATCCCATTCCTTTAGGATCAGCAATGCACCTTGTTCTTTAAGGTTTTGTAAAAGTTCATGGATGGTGAAGATTACTTAAAGGGGAGCCACCTATTTGGTGTTATGAAAAAACAATGCCTCGTCTCATGCACTATATTTTAAGTTAAAATTAAAAACACAAATATAAACTCACACCTTTAGAAGGGATAGGCAGAGGTTCGCCTAAATGATGTCTATATGTATGTCTATTCCATAATGTGGTTACATTAAGCACCAAATTCAAATCTGAGCCATTACCTCGGATAATCAAATATAAATTGTGATTGATATTTCTAGAACACCAGGACCTCAACGGTTTCTCAATCTATATCACTAAGCTATTATGGCGAAAAGTGGGTGTACTGGTTACACCTCGGCTTACCTCTTCGGGGGTTACAGGCGTGAGTATATTAGTATGTACTAGTCCAATGAGACGATTAAAACGAATGATATTATAGTTTTATGCAATTAAAATATAACACATTAGTAATAACTCCTTTGTATAGTATTTTTTTTTTATGTTAAAAGGAGGCAAATGGGCAGGAGGCTCACCTGATGGAAAGTGATCACCGCCGCCCATGAACATCTGCAACACCAGAGGGCTTGCAAATGCGTTGCCGGCCTTTCAGGAAAGAATATGCTCTCTTCTTGAAGGTTCCCAAGTCGTAACGGTTCGGAAAGACCCCCGGCGATAACTGGTTCCACAGAGTGGTTGTGCGAGGCAGAAAATGCCTTAAAAATCGCGCTGTTGTGGAACGTTGGACATCGAGGTGGTGTGGATGGAATTTCGATCGCATCTAGAGTAGATCGAGTAGATCTTCTCAATCGCATAGCTTGATGTGAAAATTATGTTACTTTTGTTGTTGACCCCCACCGAATCAATACTCGAATGGATTTTCGGTCTCACACCTCCAAAGTTTGGTGTACCTTGTCTATTCATATACCAAGTTTTACTACAAGCCAGAATGTATAAAAATACATTACAAATGAACAGAAATACATATTTTCAAGTGACAATTGGTATATCCTGCACAGTGGGCCGGGTCGGGGCGGCGGAAGCGTCGGGTTCATTCAAATAATTCAATTAAATCTCGCGCTGAGCAGAGGGCAGTCTCGATTCACAGCTGCAAATCGAAATAGGGATGCACAATATTGTATTTAAAATTGTTTATTTTACTGGAATGTTAAAGTAGGTCAATTTAATACTGAGAAGTCGTTATTATAGCCGTTTATTTAAACAATACATATCACTTGCTTGCATTGCAATAAAATACATATACATCCCATACACTAATAATAAAAGAATAGAAAGAAAATGCTGTTTCTATTATTTTTACTTTATTACCTACTAGTTGTTGCTCGCGGCTCCGCCTGCGTGGAGGTTATATTCGGGAGCAGAAGTATACAATCCAAGGAGTTGTCTTCTGCACTGAGGCACCTGTAGCAATTGTCCAGCCTCTCGGGTGTGGTGCCTGAATCTTAAGATTGCATCTAAAGAATACCCCATTAGTTTAACCTCACTTTTAAAGGGGGTTCTAGGGATGATTTTTCAAAAACGTTGAAACACGTATTTCTTTATTTCCGCCCAAAGCCTAAATATGAATTTACAGATCCCTAAGTCCAGGAATTATGGATTTCCCATATTTGACACCTTTTAAGGTTGTTTTTTGAGAAAAAAGATAGCCTATGTCCTTCTCCAGGATATAATCAGGATAAAATTTCATTACAATCCGTTCAGCCGTTTAGTCGTGAAGAGGTAACAAACAAGCAGAGTTTTATAGTATTAGTATGGATTGTTGAGAATGTTGACGTTACATTACATACTTACTTAAATTTTTAAAACTGTTTGTAAGTCCTTGTCGCTATGTCAAGTCACAATGAAAATATGAATAAGCTTAAAATATTCAGTTTTAATACAAGCCGTACTCCGGTATGAAAATTAAGCGTGACATATGAAACACGTATATGTACGAACACTGAAGTTGTCACTGCGGTGTACTAAATATTATAGTGCATATTGCATAAGATATCACACCCAAAGTAGTAGGAAACGGCTAGTCTATTTAGGCATTTGCTCCGTGGTTTTGTGTAATTTAAAAGCAGCGATAGCCTAAGTGGCATACACCTCTGACTTTTTTAAAGTTATGTGTGTATTAAATGTTTATTATCGCTTGCTTTAACGGTGAAAGAAAACATCGTGAGGAAGCTTGCATACCTTGAATTCTTATAAGAATTTCGACGGTATGTGAAGTCTACCAACCCGCATTAGGCAAGCGTGGTGGACTAAGGCCTAAGCCCTCTCATTAGTAGAGGAGGCCCGTGCCCAGCAGTGGGACAATGTTTAATACAGGGCTAGTATTATATAGTATTATTTATTTGTGTAATTTAAAATATCATTCATAACGGGACAAAATTCAGGTATACCATCAATGTGTAGGTGTAAAAATACTGTAATTGTTAGTCGCAATTCAACTTACAAATTAAATAAAATTTAACAATATTAATTATCAATAAAATTAATATTTTAAATCACAAATAACATTATTTTTTACGAGAAAGATAGCAAGAGACAAGGTATTTCATATGTCGAGGATGGTCAATTGAAATTGCACCGATTCCAAAGAGAACACAAGTCTCAGATCTTTCGTCATTCATGATACATACAAGTAACAATAGCATCCACAAAAAAGAAAGAAAAATAGATAATAGATAATGCTTGTAAGTTTATAATCACCAAAAGGACTTATCTGATTATGGTTATTCATCAATTGAAAAATTTATTCATTTATAGAGTCACGATAAATTATTATTACGATTAATATTGTCCTTGTCATTTATTCTAAATACCTAGCTCCTGACGTAATATAATCCACCTTCCTTATATATGTTGACAGTTCGTACTATCCGCTACTCATTAAAATTAACTAGAGCGAGCGTTATCTAACTTAATGTTTAGGTAGGTATATACACCTGGCTGCTAGGTTCAATTATTAAGTAACTCCTAAATGGGGTGGTCATTTAGCTTACTCGATGATAAAACATAATGTCCGCGACTAAAGCATAAACTGTTCATACTGTTTTTTTTTATTAACAAATCATGTATCTTTCTGTAGCCGGCTAACGAACAAGAAACTGGCAATAATCACCCTTCTTGACGTGATTATTAAGCGATTTTTTACGTTAATGTTATTGAAATAAAATTGATTTTGGCTTGTATTTTACCCACTACTTATTACCTTTTCCGAACACTGGTGTCCTTGTGATTCTTGAGAGGTTGGTAGGTAGTTAATCGGCAATAGCTAACATGACCAAATGCTATAAGATTTACTAACTACTTGTCGCAAACCTTTTTGTAAAATATTACTAAGAGAAGAATTAACGTCTACGCTAAATATTGTGTAGCAACCAGTTTACCGTTACTTTATCGATAAATACCCTGTTCGAAATCATAGCAAAATATAGGAGCGACAAAACCAAGATATGTCGATAATGTCCCTTCCCTAATGACTCCATGCGGTTAAAGCGTGGGCCTAGCGTTCCCTGACGTTGACAGAAATGCATCATCGTTTCAGCGCGTCGTGAATTCGTAATAACCTCGTACGGTTTAATACAACACAGGCAAACCGTTAAATTTGCCAACTGAGTCAGGATGCTGCAAGCTGCACTGCAGTAAATACAAGCTGTTATTTATGGTCTGGCATAGCGTTAAATTTTAGAACAGCTTTTTGTACGAACTTGATTATTTATGAGTTCTAACATTTTTATTTTAAAATATTGCCTATATTAATGAATGATTTCTTTGCAAATACAATTAGATGTAAATGCATTTTTATCTATTTTTTTAATACAATCTACTTAAAATCATAAGCAATATATTGGGGTTACATGACCTCTTTACTTAGGGGCGCACATAGGCTGAAAATGCAGTGTGGTCCTAAGTTCAAATCGGCCGATTACAAGTTGTGTATGAGTGCTGCCATGTGAAATATCGGTCGAATTGGTTGTGTATATATTGATATATGGGGCGTTTGTGTCCTATATATGTGGCGTTAATAAAGAATGGATCTTTGCTTTAACCATACATATATATATATCCTAACTGATTTTTCAACACCCCGGCTAAACCGCAGTATGTAAACTTAGACTTACAGCGTATTCCGATAGTGGCATTGTTAACCTCTATGTTTTAAGCTACCTTGCTGTATTTGTATGTTTTTTTTAATTTTATCTATCCTGTTGCACCATGGGTAGCATAAGTATTATATTACACGTCAATCTGTTCAGAAAATTAATCGTAAAATAATCTTTGGAGTAATTAACCTCATATACGAAATTAAGCTTGAGATAACGGATTATTTATTTATTCTCCGGCCCAGTTCACCCCATTTCACGGTACAGTAACAATATTTTCAATAAATTTTCAGCCAAAGCCAAAGTTTTAAGTAAGGAATTTTTGAACATTACATTGTTGTTGCATTTGGAAGATGACATTGCGACATCCGGATCTCCCATTAATAGTTATAATATTTTCGTCGATGACGGACTGAATAGTGTTCACATCTCATTGCTCATTCGGTTCAAAATAAACACTTACGAACTAATCCTTACTAGTTATTTTATCGATTACTAGCTGTTGCTCATTAGGAGGTCATTTTTGGGAGAAAAAGTATAAAATACAAAATACCAATATTAATGCGTTTAACTTAAAAATATCGGATTTTCATACAAACTTTCATTCCCTATTTTACCCCATTAGGGGCGGAATTTCAAAAAATCCTGAAACATATATTTTTTATTTTTAACTGTAATGCCAAATACTAATTTTCATGAATTTAACTTCAAAAATGACGGATTTTCATACAAACTTTCATCCCCTATTTTACCCGCTTAGGGGTGGTATTTCCAAAAACCCTTCCTTAGCGGATGCCTACGTAATAAAAGGTACCTACTGTCAATTTCAAGTCTCTAACCCCAGCCGTTTAGGCTGTGCGTTGATCGATCAGTCAGTCAGTCAGTCAGTCAGTTTCTTCTTTTATATATACAGATATAAATTGGAATGAAACTAATTTTTACGGATTTTATCGCGGTTTATTTAAGTTTTTTACCCCAACGTTTCGAAAGCTTTACAGCCTTCATGGTCACGGGGCGGACTGAGTTGTATGTCGTCACGCAAGTATAGTGCAATGTTTCTACCTTCCATATAGTTGTTTTAATTTTTATTTATTGTATTTTATAACGTCGGGATAAAAAAGATAAAAAGGGATAAAAAACATTAACGTAAATATAATAAACCATTACGATTATATAAAGTTCAATATAATACTCAATTAAAAGTATAATTCCAGTGGAAATATGATTCCTAAAAACTTTAAAATTTAAATATTGATGGGATATAGTCTCCATTTTTTTAAATATCAATGATCTATTAAAACTTCTTCCAAAAGCTAGATCATTATCCTTAATTTCTGTTCTATAACTTGGTATACATAATATTATGCGCAGAACATAAACCATGATTCATACATTTATAACTAAAGGTATGTAAAAGGAAATTTATTTCTTGCTCCTCGTCCTATTAATCTTTGAGCTCTGATGCTTAATTATTCGGAAGATAACATCGGCTGAATTAGGCGTAATTGTAATGAATATACGAAATATTTCCTTTTATACTATATCATTCTTATAATCAGTAGGTACTTTGTTAGGACATAAATTCCTATAGTCCATAAAGGTCGTTTAATGGACCATAATCTATAAGACGTAAGACTATACAAAATACCTTAGGTATACAATAAATAATGTTTGAAGCATATTGAATAAACATAATAATGATTTTTTGTTTTAAAAAATAACGTTTAATATCAAATTAATATGTTTGAATAATATCGATTAATAATTCAATCGGAAATATAAATGTATTTTTGACACAATTTTATGGTTATCTCTATAATATATTATTATTAATACCCGCCTTGAATTAAACTTCTCCCGCTTCTGGACACGGGCCTCCTCTACTAGAGAGAGCTGGCCAACTGCGGCTCGGTAGACTTCATATGCCTTTAGAATAATTCTCTTCTGCGATGTTTTCTTTCATCATAAAGCAAGCAATAATGACACTTATTACACACATAACTTTAGAAAAGTCAGAGGTATATGCCATTTCGGCTGATTTAGAAACTACGACTTTGGTCTCAACAGTCCGTAACACTTCCAAATAAGCTATCGCTGCTTCTTTCTTTAATATACGCAGTACCAAACAGTTATAATTTAACAATAGTTAGTGTTAAAATTTAAATATAATTATTAAGTATTTAATAAAATAAATATGCAGTTATGAATCAGTAATAACATTGAAGCCATTTTATCTTATTTCAAATAACGAAAAATATATCTAGTAGTATTCAATCCAGAAAGACTGTGTTTATTGAAACGGAAATACATTCAAACGTCCCAACAGTATTCCACCCTTCTGAATTTCTGACAGTATCTATTTATTTGGTTTCCTAGTTTGGTACGTTTTATATATCTCACGTTTTTTGTTTGCTGTGTGATAATGAAATATAATATAATACTTATTTTTATTTTATTAATTTTACTAAGATTAATAAAAAAGTGAAAGTATACTTAAAAATGTTTTTTTATTGTTTATGTTATACTTAGACGTATTGTTTAAACCGTAGTCAAATTTAACAAACGTTAAATTGAATACGACTGTGAAACGAGAGGCCGTGGGTTCGATTCCCACACCGGGAAAAATGTTTGTGTGACAGACAGATATTTATTTCGGGTCTGGGTATTGTGAAAGCGAAAGTATCTCGTAGTCCCTGATACCCACGACACAAGACTTGTATCTTAGTGTGGGATCGGGGTTATTGGTGTTATTTATTAATTTGAGCAGTAGTGAGACTTGATCTTTCTCTATTTATTTTATCAAGCTATACTCACACTTAACTATTGTGAAATAGTTAAGTGTGAATGAAGCTTGGACTATAAAATTACGCTATGTTTAACTATGAAAGACACATTATAACAATAGTCATAACTTTACTAGGTTTGAAATACTAGGGCATCAATGTAGCTTCTAGTGTCAGTTAGTCACCTTTAAGAATTTAAATTTACCATATTAGATATACTGAGTCTTAGGCTTAGTCCGAGGCATTCCAAGACACAATCACATTATTTCTAAAATAAACATGGTCATATCTCATCTAAATTTCGAACGGGCATTATAGGCTCTCTCAATTATCTCTATTATCTTAAAGGAGAAAACTTCAACTAAAACCGAAGGTAACGTCCTGCCTATTACAGTGACGATAATGTGAGAGAGTTTACTTTCATAATGCCCTTACAATACCGCGTGTTGTAACCTACCTTAGTTGGTTTTGCGGCTATGTAAATATATCAAGAAACCTTGGCTTGGCAAGCAAATTTATTATTGTACCGTGTTATCGTACACTAAGGTACTATATTGGTCTAAATTTATAATCTCAGAAATTATAAAAAATAAACAACACAACAATAATTTAGACAATGTTTGGCGAGGTATTTTGTATTCTGGCAATTAGAATTTATCTATTATATGTAGATAAAATAAATAATTGTTGAAACACCGCAAGCTATAACTAAGCATATATAATATAATACTAGCCCTTTATTAAACATTGTCCCACTGCTGGGCACGGGCCTCCTCTACTAATGAGAGGGGTTAACCCTTAGTCCACCACGCTAGCCTAATGCGGATTGGTAGACTTCACATACCTTCGAAATTCGTATAAGAATTCTCAGATATGCAGGTTTCCTCACGATGTTTTCCTTCACCGTTAAAGTAAGCGATAATTAACATTTAATACACACATAATTTTAGAAAAGTCAGAGGTGTATGCCACTTGGGTTTCAAATATACGACTTTCGTCTTGGCAGTCCGTAGCGCAACCAACTAGGCTATCGCTGCCTATTATAACTAAACATGGATAACTATAACTAAAAATGTTGTGTAATCCTGTGGTATTACATATTATAATATTACTAGCGGATCCGGCAGACGTCGTCCTGCCCAGAAAAGTAGCGCCACATTAAATATGATATTTTAAAGATCACAACCATTGGAATTTCTCCCATCCCAAATTCATCCATTAATCCCAAATCAAATTTGGTGACATACAGCCAGCCTATACACCACGCCACCTACCGGTTCCAATTCTATTTTGAATACATCCAGGAACCTATTGAAATATACACACAAAATTTCATCCAAATCGGTCCAGCCGTTTAGGAGGAGTTAAGTGACAAAAACACATACAGAAGAATATTATAATTATACTAGCGGGCCCGGCAGACGTCTTCCAGCAAGGAAAAGCAGTGCCACATTATATATATTATGATATTTTAAAGATCCCCATCTTTGGCATTTCTCCCACAAATCGCAACAAATCAAATTTGGTGGCATACCGACAGCAGTACCACCTACCGGGTCCAATTGTCAATCTAAACCATTCAGGGCGCCACCCAAACGCATACAAAAAAAAACATCCAAATCGGTCCAGCCGTTTAGGAGGAGTTCAGTGACATACACACGTACAGTAGAATTATATATATAAAGATATATTCAGGTTATATGTCGTCGCATCGTAAGTTATAATACCCACTCCACATATCGGGCAAGGAATGCCAAGATTTCCTGAACACGAAAATGTAAAAGACAGTGTTGTCTCGCATTACGCTGTCTCGTTCGTATATTTGTCTTATTATTATGTCAGAGAACGGGACGCCCTTCAGAGAACACCGAATGTTTTGGAGAGAGGTCTCGCCCGAATTTTGGAGCGGGTCATTTCGCTTCGTCATTTAATTTGAAGATGTTTAATCTCGTTATGTTATTATTTTTAAAGTTTTACGTAGTTATTCGATATTCTAGAACGGTTAGAAAGTGATAGTAAGGACAAAAATTATGACATTGTCTATAAGTTTCGTACGATTGATTTATTTCAATATTAATGTTATACTACAGGGCCTCTATTATAGTTTTCTCACATTAGGTAAGTGTGGTGGACTAAGGCTTTATCCTTATCATTAGTAGAAAAGGGCCGCGCCCAGCAGTGGGATTGTATATAAAACGGGGCTAGTATAAATTCGACAATAATTACGGAACACCTTTGTTGGGAACGGGCCTCTACTAATTAGAAGGTAAGACCTTAGTAAATGTTAGTTAAACTTCAACACATCTTAATGTTAAGATAGGAGATTATTTATATATATTGTACGTACAGAAAACGTTTAGCTTAGCATATCGTGATTGCACTAGTTGCGTCTATCCTTACGAGATATAAGTGTCAGCTTATGCAGAGTCTCTACTGTCTGTTGTATGTTGTATCTATCTGTTGATTTGAGTGCGCATCAGATAGAAACCACTGAATGAGTTTCAATGCAACAAACTCTTGAAGCTGGTGGTAGGATATTCATATCCGCCCTGATAGCGACCACCGTACACAGGGTGAAAAACCTACCATAGTGACACACACATGTGTGTTGCGTTCCGGGATCAGCCAGTGTACATCCGGTCTAGAGTTGGTTTAGTACAATGTTTGGCCATTTTGCGGCCTTCTGAGTACTCTGACAATAGAATTCGACCGCTTCTTCACCTTCTTGCCCATGGCGTAGTGTGAAGAAGCAGGCCGGCATGATTGTGTTGAGTAGCGGGGGAAAGATCGTCTCTCGCTACTCGATACTCTAATTGGAGAGAGTTGCCACCTTAAGCTAGTAATTAAATATGTATGTAGTAGGAGCTTTATTTGTTAACATAGTTTATAAAAAATACTAGATTACTTCGTATCTAAAACCAACGTTATGATTGCTGGTTTGATTACCCTAGCTATTACGAACAACTAGGTTGTAGAGTCAAATGAACTGAATACTTACTTTTATTCGACAAGGCGGCGTAGCATCTACTCTATTCTACATTTCGTAGACGAAATGGACGATTAATCAATATAAATGTAAACATTTTTGTTGAAACATGTGTGCGTCCGTAGTAAATATGCGTTGCGTAGTGTTAGTGATACGTGCGAAATGGACTGCGAATATAATCTAGTCTAGGGTTGACAGTATTAATAGTTTTAGAATATATTCTACTAAAACATGCATATATTACAAAGTATTTACATTTGAGACCCCAGACGAGATGGTTTGTAGCTATGGAAAATAGGCCTTCACTGCTAGTGTATTAAGATCTCTGTACCGTGAATTAAGATCAATAGATTCTTTTGCGGCTTGATATGCATCTATTTAATAGGTTTATTTGTGTCTATTTAATTGGACTTTATCAATTTTAAATTTAACGCGATTTGTCAATAGGTCTTTAAATTATAATACGGTAAGTATTATAACGATTAATTAATATTTCAATTTAATATCAGATTGTAATAAGAATAATAGCCCTGTATTAAACATTGTCCCACTGCTGGGCACGGGCCTGTTGGTGGAAACTAGTCTCATGGGCGCTATGTTATATTACTTCACATATTTATTTTAAAACTTAAAATGTTTTATTATAGTGTTAGACAACCCTACCGTGCCCCACACGGAACTCGATATCACTACCACTGTCGACTGCGTAGAGACGCCATTGTAAGGGGCATGTTGATTGATTTATACAACTCTAAGCCAGTAAATTTGACTTGATCAAATACAAAATAATTTAACAAACATCCTATTGCGTGTTCATGTCGTCACGAAGAAATGTCTCTGAATAAGAGGACGAAGAAAATTACCATCCATTAAAATTGTTCGGTTACATGTTCATTAAATCATAAAATCTAGGCGATAATTTATATTAAATCCAAACCTACAAAAATAAATACTTTTGCACGGAACAAATTCTTACAGAAGAATATAAAGTGATGATTAGTAAAAATAGAGAGTATAGTATATTATATTTTTATATGAAGTTACTCGATAAACTGAATTTACGTATTAATTATGAAAATCGGCATATATTTTTTTTTTATCTAGGAACTATTATAAAAACTTTGTTATATAATAGCGTAGTTAAATTGTACATATTTATAAATATCCAACAATAAAAAATATACGACAATAAACCGCAATAAAAAGTAGTTATTTGCAATTTATTGTTATATTTACAATAATTAAAAGCAAATTACTTTATTTATGATTTATGACATGATTACGTTTCCTATATTTTCAATTATACATGACAAACTCTTTTTAGATCCTATACAGTAATGTAAGTATTCCTTTTATACGGATCACAGCGAAAACGTACCGTGTACGCATATCATCACACTCACGGAATATTAAATTTTATCGAATAAAATATGAAAATCACCAAGGCTATTTATTATCCTAAACGAAATAGCATTTACGGTGAAGTATTTTTTTATGTATACGATATAGATAAGTAAGCTTCGAAAGTGAAAATGTTTATTCATGAATTCACATTTGAAATGAATTTATATGTGTTATCTCTTTTATTGTTGACTGGCTTTTCCCGGGACTTCTCCAATGTAGATTATGTTACACTATTTTTATTCAAAGCTCCATTAGCATGATTAGATTTATCAGAACTGTGTGAAAAGACAAGTAAGTCGCTTCCAAGAAATTACTAAGGAGTCTAAGTACCTAATGGCTATATGAAAACACTAGCTTTTGCTCGCGGCTCCGCCCGCGTGGAGGTTGCTTTCGGGAGCAGAAGTAATAATCCAAGGAATTGTCTTCTGCACTGAGGCACCTATAGCGATCGTCTTGACTCTCAGGTGTTGTGCTTGAAGCTTGAGATTACATTTAAAGAATACCTCATAAGTTAACCGCTCACTTCGCCCCTTTTAGGGATGATTTGTTAAAAACGTTGAAATACGTATTTCTTTATTTCTTACCAAAAGCCTTAAATATGAATTTTCAGATCCCTATTAAGAGGTATTACGGATTGCCCATACAAACTTTCAACCCTTATTTCACCCCCTTCAAGATTTTTTTGAGACAAAAGTTAACCTATGTCGTGCCCCAGGATACAATCTATCCCTCTACTGAATTTCATTAGGATTCGTTCACCCGTTTAGTCATGAAAATGTAACAAACCAACATACAAACAACAATATTAATCAAATGACGTAAGAGCAACTTTGTTCAAAATTAAATACTTGTGATAAATAAAGTATTTATTTGGATAAGAATTAATACCATGTTTATAAAAACCCCTTCCCAAAAAATGCATTGTATCAGAATAAATTCAATAACTATTAAAAAGTTTATAGTCAGCCAACCGAAAAAGATAAACATAATCGCGGACTTTTTTTTAGCGCTTTTTAAGAGGAACAATTCCGTCATACATGATTATTACGTAACTTTAACCGTTTACGCAGCGCACGCAACGGAAGCTCTCAAAAGGAATAGATTTTCCCCGTTTTTGCAACATTTTGCATTGTTGCTCCGCTCCTATTGGTCAAAGCGTGATGATATATAGCCTATAGCGCTCCTCGATAAATGGGCTATCGAACACTAAAATAATTTTTCAATTCGAATCAGTAGTTCCTGAGATTAGCGCGTTCAAATAGACAAACAAACAAACAAAGCAAACAAACAAACTTCAGCTTTATATATAAGTATAGATATATAAATAATATATTGTTCTGAAACTTTCTGTCTCAATAGAATGAACCAATAATGTTTTAAATCACACATCCAACCGCTACTCACACATTCCTGAATCCACACTAGATCACACCTGTGTCACGGGTATCAAGAACTACAAGGGACTACAATTTACTACTGCGACAACAACGATCTCACAAAACTCAGATTCGAAACAAATATTGGTGGATCGCATAAACATTTGAGCGGGGATTGAACCTGCGACCTCTTACACAACCGGCTACATACTCACCACAGTGGGACAAGTCTTATATAAAGTATTTTTGAAGTAAAACGTCTTTAGGCACGTTGGACACTTTTGGAATGGGGAAAAAGTGCTGAACTCGCGTGACCGTCAAAAAAATACAGTATTTCCAAAGTTTTAAGTTTTCACTTCTGTCGGTAGTCCCCATGACTGCCTATGTTTTTTTAATTTAACAGCAGATTTGACCGGGTTTCGTGTTATTTGTCTGCTCGTACTATTAATGTGTGTTCTAAAAAAATAAAGCTACATTATCGATGTCCCTAGAAAAATAAAATATATAGATTCATACTATTTGATATCCAAAGGAAACGTAGTCGTATCTATGTCATTACGGTATTAGAGTAATGAGCGACAGCGATTCTTAATAATTACACTGAACTTGATCTCACACACTTCATTACTCGACTCTTGGGAGATACTCTTACGTCTGTAATCAACACTGTCTCAATGTTACATGATAAATGAATGAATTTCAAAGTGAGCACGGAATGGCACGTACTGGCAATATTTTTGAGCACCGAAAAGAGATTGTGATAGTGAAGAGAAATGTCGTCGCTTCCTTTCAACAGACGTTAATTTGTTGGATCGCGTGCCCATTATTATTACACCATAAAACCCCGGTTCACTCGCTGTCGTCATTAATAATGAATAACATAACATTCTAGATGGTTGACATCAATAATTATTTCCACGTTTATGACCATTGTGGGCTTTGTATTTAGTGGTACAAAAGCGGGTAATTACAACCATTATGTTCAATCCCCTGGGCTCATGAGTGTACTTTTGACATTGATATCGGTCTGAATTAATTTCTTTATTAGTACAAGTATGTAAATAGTGAAATCAAATTAATTATTTTAAAGCTTTGGTGACGTCTTTATATTTAACTAGATGTTGCCCACGTGTGGAGATTATTTTTGGAAAAAAAGGTATACAAGCCATGAAGGCATCTTAAGGCATATTACATCTTTCTATATTTTGCTATCCCATGCGTGCATTTTTCCGGGATAAAAAGTAGCCTATGTCGTTTTCCGATGCCTAAACTGCCACTTCAAAAAATCACGTCGATCCCTTACTCTGTGTAAACAAAACTATCCCAAGGGAACCATACATTTTTCCGGGGTAAAAAGTAGCCTATGTGCTATTCCAGACTATAATCTATCTCTGTCAAATTTCAACCAGATCCGTCCAGCCGTTGTAGCGCGATTCAGTAACCAACATCCATCCATCCATCCATCCCATCCATCCATCCATCCATACAAACAAACATTCGCATTTATAATATTAGTAAGATATCAGCTTTGCACATCTGTATCGTGTGGGAAATGTATCGTTGAAAACAGTAATCTAAAATCATAGTTTTATGTATATTAAACGATTTTTAAAATAATATCTTTGTTTTATAATATTTTTTCTACTCTAAAATAACCATTCTAAAAACTAATCCTAAAGATAACTTAGAAATAATCGTAATTATTAGCATATTGATTGAAGTAACTTTTGGTGAATTAGTTTCAGTCATTAACTAGGCTTAATTTATAATTGAAACTAATAAACACAGAACTTACTAAGATATAGAAGATATTACTTTTACTTTTCACTAGATAAAAAGAATATAATTAGTTACTTTGTGTCTATACTATGCATAGCTCAACTCGACTTCGGTGAACTTTTCGACTTAAATGGGCAGAGAGATTGGATTGAATATTCAAAAAACTATCTAATAGCTGTAATTGTTATATAAATATTTAAACATGACACCTCCCAAAATGTGCATATAATTTAAAATAATACCAGTGTTGAGTATAATATAAAATTCGACACTCATAACATTCCGTGTCACAAAACCCACATAGCAAATATAAGTATAATAAGAAACCGCAAAAAGTAGAGCGTTATAAACGCAAATAAGGCATTTCAAAGGCAACAGAAGACTCGTGAAACTCATAAATCAAACTCAATACCGCTCTAAATCTCACTCGTCTCCCCTCATCCGTGGGTTGAATGTTGATTTGTGTTTTACGTGAAAATTACAATATTTTAGATTAGATAGATTTAACTAATGTGCATTATTTCCATATCGGTTCCAACGGTTATTATCCGTCACATGAATACGTCCATCGGATATTACATCTGTGAACGATTTTCGGACACTGATGATTGCCGATGCATGTTTTTAGTGAACTTTAGTATTATTTTAAAACATACAAGCAACACTATACAATTGTTGCAGAATGGTGGTAAAAATAAAAACTCCACTTATAAAGTTTGCGATTAGTAACTTATTGATAATGTAAAAAAATGAAAAATGGAATTTGAAATTGGACATAGTTATGCAAACTAGAACCAACCCACAATTCGGGTGAAATTGAGTTACATGTTTAGATAGACTCCCAACCATGTGTTTTACCTCCTCAGAAAAGACCCTGGCCAATATATCATACCACAACAGACATAATGAAAGCCGCCTAGGGTACTACCCCTAGATTGAGTCACTTTTTAAATGCTATATGGACCCATGTCGCATGGTACCTGTAGATGTTTACCATTGCTGCATTTGCTGGTGGTAGGATATTCATATCCGCCCCGATAGCGACCACCGTACACAGGGTGAAAAACCCGCCATAGTGGCACACGCAAATGTGTCGCGTTCCGGGATCAGCCAGTGTACATCCGGTTTTTTGGGGGTCTAGAGTTGGGGTACAATGTTGGCCATTTTGCGGCCTTCTAAGTACTCTGACAATAGACCCCCGATCGCTTCTTCACCTTCTTGCCCATGGCGTAGTGTGAAGGAGCAGGCCGGCATGACTGTGTTGAGTAGCGGGGGATAGATCGTCTCTCGCTACTCAATACTCTGATTGGACCGTACTGTGCTTACCATCAGGTGAAGTGCGGTCACTTTGCCGTGCCAGGAAAAAAAAAACATTTTAATTACGCAAAAAGGAACTAAGCCACATGGTTCTTATAAAAAAAATTAAGGACAAATTATGTTTTGTCTTTTTTTTGCTTAAAGGTACCATGATGTATGCTCGGACGCCTGCTGCAGAACCTGGAGGTACCGGCCTGCGTATTGGCCGGCACACTCCCTTGGGAGTTGGACGCCAAACTCCTCTCGTCAGCATTCCTCTGGCGGGAGGAGGTGTCCAGCCTCCATCAGGAGAGACTGGCCCCGAGGGAGATTGCGGCCCGGTTTTTTTATGTTAAAAGAAGGCAAACGGGCAGGAGGCTCACCTGATGGAAAGTGATCACCGCCGCCCATGAACATCTGCAACACCAGAGGGCTTGCAAATGCGTTTCCGGCCTTTCAGGAAAGAATATGCTCTCTTCTTGAAGGTACCCAAGTCGTAACGGTTCAGAAAGACCCCCGGCGATAACTGGTTCCACAGAGTGGTTGTGCGAGGCAGAAAATGCCTTAAAAATCGCGCTGTTGTGGAATGTTGGACATCGAGGTGGTGTGGATGGAATTTCTGGTTTGTGCGCGATGTCCGATGGTGAAATTTAGCCGCGGGGATCAATCCAAACAACTCCTCGGAACACTACCCGTGATAAATGCGGTAGAAGATGCAGAGTGATCCAACATCTCTACGCAGAGCCAATGGATCAAGCCGATCGGAAAGAGTTTGATCGTCGATAACCCGAGCCGCCCTACGTTGAATGCGGTCAAATGGAAGTAGCTGGTACTGGGGTGCTCCCGCCCAGAGATGAGAACAGTACTCCATTTGGGGCCGAATTTGCGCCTTATAGAGATTTAGGCGTTGACCCGACGTGAAGTACCGTCTCGCCTTGCTGTGCACACCAAGCTTCTTTGAGGTCAATTTGGCCTTACCTTCCAATTGACCGCGGAACTGGACGTTCCTCGAAATGTCGACGCCAAGTATTCCGATACTGGCTGTGGCAGACAAGGGAGTGTTCTCAAAATGAGGTGTTACGATAAATGGTGACTTTTTAGCGGTTAACGCGCAGACTTGTGTCTTTTTGGGGTTGAATTGGACTAAGTTTAGTCGACCCCAGTATTGTTCCGGCTCTCGTTGACGTATTCCCGAGAAATATTGGCACGGCCAGTGTACATTACATCTACAGTGCTATCATCTGCATAGCAATGAATGTTGCTGATTTGCAACATGTCATTGATATGCAGAAGAAACAGAGTAGGAGACAGTACACAGCCTTGTGGAACACCAGCATTGACAAATTTAGGATCAGGGCATGCACCGTCGACGACGACCTTGATGCTCCGATCTGCCAAAAAGCTGGTGATCCAATTGCATAATTTCTCGGGAAGCACATAAGAAGGTAGCTTCAAAAGAAGCGCTTTGTGCCATACCCGATCAAAGGCCTTCGCTATGTCCAGACTGGCTGCAAGCGCCTCCCCCTTGGTCTCAACTGCTGCTGCCCATCTATGTGTCAGGTAAACTAGAAGATCACCGGCTGAGCGACCCCGACGAAAGCCGTACTGGCGGTCGCTAATCAGCCGATGCTCCTCTAGGTACCGCAGGAGCTGGCAGTTGATAATGGACTCCATTATCTTGGAGAACAAGGAGGTGATGGCTATAGGCCTGTAATTGGACGGATCCGAGGAGTTCCCCTTTTTAGGGATCGGGTAAACTAAAGCAGCCTTCCAGGGTTTCGGGACTACGCCTAATGCACAGGAGTGCCGGAAAAGACGCGTTAGAACCGGTGCCAACTCCGGAGCACATGCCTGCAACACGATCGGAGGGATGCCATCGGGCCCATTCGACTTATGAATGTACAAGGAAAGAAGTGCTTTGCGAACTGCACTTTGCATTTCCTTGGTCATCCAGAGTCGAATTGGACGCGAAGAGAGAGCCCAGAAGATCGGCTTTCACCTTCGCGGCATGGGCCAACGAGTCATCATCCGTGTGCAGGGGTGGAAAAGACGGCTTACAGAAATTCTCTAAGGCAGCCTTGGCGAGTGACCAAAACGCACGTGTTCCCGACGGGAGACGCGCTAGTCTCTCGCCAATTCTGCCAATGTGCTCCGACTTCGCTTTAGCAATAACACTTTTGAAAGACCTAGAGGCAGAGTTATACTCCTTTTTAAATGCGCTGGTATTTACATCACTAGACGCCGATGCGACAGCCCAGGCTTGGTAGCATTCCCGCTTTCGGCGTGAAGCCGTTTTGCAGGAGCGACCAAACCAAGGCTGGGACTTGCCCCCGATGGGCACTGCAGAGAACGGAATAAAAAGTTCCATACCCTGAAGCACCACATCGGTGACAGAGTCAGCAACGACGTCAGGATCATCCGGCGAGAAGCAAATCTGCCCCCATGGGTAGGACGCAAAGAATGACCGCATCCCGTCCCAATCCGCTGACCTATAGAGCCATACGCGGCGGCAGCCCGCAAAGCGAGGCCGTGTCGAGCGCGTTACTGGCACTGTGCTCCGGATAAGACAGTGGTCCGATGAACCAAGAGGAGGTTCGACGGAAACCAGGTAGCCATCCGGATGAGAGATCAGCAGAAGGTCCAACAGGGAAGCTGTATGGTCCTCCACATCTGGGATTCGCGTTGGCGAGGTGACCAGTTGTGTCAGATCATATGCTAATGCGAAATCATGGACAGATCTCCCCGCATGATCGGTAGTTCGTGACCTTAGCCATTCGGCGTGGTGGGCGTTAAAGTCGCCGAGAATCACGATCTCTGCGGATGGGATCTGCTGCAGCACAGAATCTGTAGCCATTTGCATGTGCTCAACGAGTCGGTCAGTTTCAGCATTACCGCTATGGGACCTATACAGGCACCCGTAGATTCGCGGATGGTCGTCGCAGTCTATGCGTAGCCAGAGGTTGGATAGGTCCCGCCCTTCAAGGCTGCCGAGGCGATGAGAGCAGATATCCTCCCTAATGTACACGCACACCCCAGCCCGCGGTACAAAGGAATGTTCCAGTTTGTACCCCGGGTAGGAGAGGAAAGACGTGTCAGCCGGAGAAGAAATCTGCGTCTCAGTCAGGAAGTGCAAGGCCGGTTTCGCCGTCTCAAGATGGAAGTGGACGGCGTTCAAGTTGGAATTCAGCCCCCTTATGTTGCAAAAGTCCACAGCAAGAGTGGAAGGGGTCGCCTTATGTTGCCTGCTCCGTTTGCCCCGAACAGGTGTGTAGAGCGCAAAATTGCCCCCCCCCCCAGAATACGTAGGGCAGCCTGGACATCCTCTCAACCATCTCCTTCTGCGAGAACGTCATCTCGCAGAAGGAGAGTGTTGAGAGGCATAGGGAACGATATGATCTCTCCCGCCGCCAGAGAAAATGTAGGAGGCGCCGGGTGGACGACTGACCGGCGACCGGCGTTTGAATTCAACCACGGTAACCCCTGCCTGTCATACGAGGCGGGTAATAGGGGCCATCGGGGGTCGCGGGCGCGCAGCGGGGGTCTGTCAGCCTGTATCGATGCACTCCCAAATTCGGAGTATCGTGCGACCCCGAAATGGACGGCAGCGCGGGTGGTAAGGCCTCGTTCGCTGTCCTTGTTCGGTGCGCAGGGGCTCTTTAGCCCTCCACGAAGATGGCCTGCTACGCAGCACCGCGCAGGGGCTGCAATTCCGGCTGCAATTCTAGCACTCCTTAGAATACCCCGGAATCGCTCCGCAATCGCCGAAGAAGGCCACCGCGGGGTTTTAGCTGGTAGTGTTGGGTGGGGTAGTCCAGCATACCCGTTTTATTCTTATTCCGCTTCCCCCGGAGCGGGTGGCAGTAATAAAACGTTTTTCCTAACCTAAACATATTGCTATAAAGAACCAACCCACAATACAGTTATTTTTCCATAGGGAACCATTAGGTTTTTGATATTAAACTAATTAAATTAAATAAAAATCTTAACAATCTAGTGTTTCTATATCATTATCAATACTCCACCTTTAACATTGTACAGTTGTTTCTTTCAATATACTTACCCATTTTTTTCTTCACATGTTTAAAACAAAAATCGAATTAACTCGAAAGTGACTTTTCTGTGGGTTGGTTTTAGTTTGCATAACTATGTCCAATTTTGCTTGACATTTTTGTGGGGTGATCTTTAACATATTGTTACTTTTGAAAACCCTGACAAAGCACTAGATCTTTGACCGCTTTTTCACCTCCTTGCCCCATGTGGTACAAGAAGTTGGTGAAGAAGCTACACAGCAGGCTACGGCATAATTGTGTTGAGTAGCCAGGGATAGATTGTTTCTCGCTACTTGATACTCTAACTGGATGGCACTTACCATCAGGTGCAGTGTGGTCATTTTGCTGTGCCAGGATAAAAAAAATACTGCCTAAGGAATGCTTGAGAAAGCTTGCTTAGCCAAGCAATCTCACATCAAACGATTCTTACTTGTTAAGAATTGTTAGCTATAAAACAGAATCTTTACTTAAGTAATTACTTTTACTCAAGTAAAAAGTTTTTCTCAATTATAAATACGAGTGTAAATTAAGTACTGACAATTAAGTGAGTTAAGTATTTTTAGTTATTCTCTGAATTGAATCGAATTTGAATTAATTTCTTCGGCAATTCGTGTTAAAGTTTACTTTGCGTGGGCTCAAGACTTCAATAGAAACATAGCAAAGGGTTTAAATTTACCCGTGTAAATTTGAAACCTGTCCTTACATTTCTTTGAGAGCCGGTGCTTTTCGGGATGACGCTGTTTCGTTGGATTTTATTTTATCCTTTCTATATGGCATATTATTTTGTATGACTAAAAAACATAATACAGAATATCATTTTTTTATATAATAATATAACATATCAGCTTTTGCTTGCAATATCGCCAGTGTGATGAAATCTATACTTTTGTATCTGTGGATTGTGCATGACACCATAATTATAACCACTTTGTTTTTTAATGTCAAAAACATTAAGGAAGTATCAACAATAAATATTGTAAAGTTTCAATTCAATCGAATAAAATTTTGCACTCGATGAAGCGGTAATTTCTAGTAATTGTGCTTTTTGTCCTGTCATTTCTTAGTTCTAGGAATTTCAAGTCGGTCTCTTGAAATACTCATTGGACCGAACACGACGATACTTCTGCTATTTTAGCTGTACTTTGCTTCTTCCTTCTTGTAGATGAAATCTATTTTGACGAATATCATATGTACTATCCACTTAATATTAACATAGGTACTATTCATACAGCACTGGGAGAAATCGCGCTTTTGATCCATTACTATCGACTAAGCTATTAGCATACTTATTGCGAATTAAATTTCGCTTTCCCATGGCGTGACTTGGTGACACTATTCATGCACCGTTTCCATAACACAACTCTAATCTGTAAGGACACGGAGCCTATTAAAATGTTAAGGGAATATTCATGGAAGTCGGGTGGATTTTGAATGCATTAGTCGTAATTTATATCGCTTGTTTGATTACGTACCGTTTTCACGCAATAGTAAATGTAACTAACGTAGGTTTTTTGTTCAATTGTGTTTATTATTTTAATATTTCATTAACAACCGTGTCAAAATCCGTTATAAAATGAAGATGTAATTAATATTACAAATATATGTAAGTTAACAGATAGTGTGATCGTTTCACACTCATCACGATTGTCATTTTCATTTCATCTCTTTCACTCTTTTATCACGCGCATAAGAACAGCGATCACGACCCAGTGATGTCACGCCTTGTATGGTGCATCCTTTTTTGTAATCTTATGATTGCCCTTAGCTTGACATTTGAAAGGCCTCTATCTAATTTGAGCGGCATTTTCGAATTAATTCTATTCCAGACCCTAGATTACATGGCTAATTGATAACAATAATAATACAAATTAAATTATATACAATAATCTGAGACTATTCAATTGCCTTTGAAATTGTTTACTGATGATAATAAAAATTCTGTACCACCTACTTATATAATTTTCTCATTCCGTTGTAATGTGGTCATCATAATGTCATTACAATGTACTTGGTTGTAATGACATTCAGAAATGTTGGAATCGATTTTGATAATTTGGCTTGAATTATATAAACTGTCCAGATGTTTATATTTTGTCTTTATTAAGCTTAATGCGCTGATGATCCGCTGCAATTAGTCTGAAATTTTACAACAGCCGCGAAGAATAATTATTTTTTTAAATATAAATGGCAATGCGGCCTCGCGCCCGCCTTTGCGCCCTTGTTACTATTTCTATCGTATGCATGCTATGAAGGACTGTACCTGCTAAAAATATATGATCTAAATGTAAATAGGACGATTCATTTACATATCTATTATTAGTTATATATCACCGATAAACGATTAAAATTTGGCCTATACCTACCTAAATTTTCTATCGCATATACCATCGACTCAAAGACCACTTATTCTTTCGCATATACCCTCGACTCAAATACCACTTAGTATTATCAGTTAAGTTTAAAACAGTTATCGAAAAACTAACGTATGTGAAAAATTCTGCGGCTTAAAATTTATGAAAGTGATTTTCTCTAAAAACTACATCAGTACCTAAAACGGCGTTGATTCCAAATTCCCGACTCATTTTTATCACACTGAGTTCACAAAACATTTTTTCTAGTACATATAATTTTTCATTTGATGAGCCTTGTGAAAGAATTCCAGGACTGGTATTGAAACTCAATTTTATAGACAGAAAATTCTAAGGAGTGCCTTTCAAATATTGTGTTTTTCCCGACGTTGCTCTTAAACCTGAAGTGCCTTTATCCTAATCAATATAATCAGCTCAATAGGGGCTTATACAAACACAATACAATAAATTTTCCTCGTACTTTATTTCAAGCTATTTAAAATCATGTGCTTTAAGTTATGTCATTAGTAATTGAAAGGTTGGAGAAAGACATATTTAGACATATTTTAGGTTTATAATAAACAATTCGTAAAATGCACTAAACTATATTTATTTAAATGTATAAATTACACTAAAATATTCACAATAATGTACAGCTTCCTATTTCTGCTAAAATTTTTATCTTTCTGCAATTGAGTTAGTATATTAAGTTTTATTGTAATGTGAGCACATTATTTACTTACAATAATATAAAATACTAGCTGTTGCTCGCGGCTCCGCCTGCGTGGAGGTTATATTTGGGAGCAGAAGTATACAATCCAAGGAGTTGTCTTCTGCACTGAGGCACCTGTAGCGATTGTCCAGCCTCTCAGATGTTGTGCCTGAATCTTGAGATTGCATCTAAAGAATACCCCATAAGTTTAACCTCACTTTGCCCCTTTTAGGTATGATTTTTCAAAAACGTTGAAATACGTATTTCTTTATTTCCTACCAAAAGCCTAAATATGAATTTACATATCCCTAAGTCGAGGAATTATGGATTTTCCATACAAATTTTGAACTCCTATTTGACCCCTTTCAAGGTTGTTTTTTGAGAAAAAAGGATAGCCTATGTCCTTCTCCAAGATATAATCTATCCTCTTCCAAAGTTTCATTACGATCCGTTCAGCCATCTAGTCGTGAAAATGTAACAAACAAACAAACAGAGTTACTTTCGCATTTATAGTATTAGTATGGATATTATGCGAAATGAGCAGATAACAAGTTATAATTAAAAATACATAATCACACACACATATACATATACACACACACAATTTGATAATAAACAACAATTTACTCTAGAATTCCTTTTAAGGTAATAAAATTGTCATTCAAAAGGGGACTGAAATTGTCTAGCATAGCTAAGACTAGATATATAAATGTAATCCAAAGTTTGTGAAAGTTCTTAAAATAAGTTTATGTCTATACGTGACAATCACATATTGATAAGTATTGATCGGTTCAATGCTTTGCTGTCGCAGGTGTAGAAACGGTGATTTAGAAATTATATTGACCTTGAACTTTGTTCTACCTCCATTTAACTCCGTATATAGGTCAGTTTAGTGCGTTCTGCAGAAAGGCGAATGGCAAGCTCTATGTGGACTTTGGAGGCCAAGTCATAATATATACGTTAATTATGAATATATTATAGAAACCATGGCAACTGTTTCAATCGAAAATTACAAAAGCGATTATTTAGATATTTCATTATCTGATACTAAATAATTCATAAAAAGTACACCGACTTCAATAAAAAACAAATTATGCGACTCTATAAAATTTGAGGATTGCCCTCGATTTTTCTGAGATCCCATCATTAGATCCTGACTTGGTGCCAATGGGACCACCTGGGAAGTATACCCTTTTAAACAAAAAATAATTTCTGGAATCGGTCCAGGCGTCTTCGAGTAATCGAGGAACATACGTAACAAAAGATTCCGATGAATTGAGAGCCTCTTCCTTTTGAAGTCTGCTAATCAGACGTTTAAGAATTATTACAAACTAATCCATGCGGCCATGTCTAACAAAATTCTGTACATTTTCGTTATAAGTACGCAAGTTATTTTTCATATGTAATCAACGTCATAAATCTAAATAGCGCCATTACTTTCGTAACGCCCGTAAACGTAGCACTTAATAAAAAATAATTACTTTTAAATAGGGCTCAGGACAATTACACCAGTAGATTTATAATCAGTTAGTAAAACTGGTTTGTCGCGATATGTGATCATTTATAGCATGGATTTAAGGTTATGTAGATAAGTCATAAAGACGTTAAGTTGGCAATGAACTTGGCAAGTAGAGCGGGGGTGTGTCTTGCAGGTTGCAGGTACTCAAGGCCGCCCCACCGCACCACCGCATAGCATTGTATTACTCGCATCGATTTATCGAGCGGCGCGCGCCGGCCTACTCGCCTCCCGCCCCTGCCCTTCTCTAGTAAGGCAGCCCCACATCGACAAGATGATGTCTGGAACGGCGTTGTGAAATTAAATTAAATACCACAGAATCATGGCACTCATCCAAAGTAAATTTTTAATCTTTATTTATAGGACTACATGGCTTTTGGGGCGTGGGAAGTTAAATAACGATTTTTGATTTTTAGGGCAAGTTAAGAAATCAATTTTAGTAGAATACTTTATGTTTGTGATAATTACCGTTTTAGTACATTATGGTAACCTCAACTCTTCGTCTCATGGGCTTAACAGTTTAATGAACACGTGAGAAAACATAAGTTATTTAAATTAATTTTTAAAGATTTTTATTGTTGTTTTTTTATGTACATTTATTAATTAATAGTTCAATAACTATAATAAATTAATAATAGAATTTTACGTCTTGTTATAAATATATATATTTTTTTTCAAATGCTCTTTTTCTGCCTAAGAGAAGAATATTTTTACCTGAAATGATTTTTAAGGTATACATAGGTCACATTTGTTACTAAAATATTTTAGTACATAAAATGTGACACAAGGTCATGCTTTTATAACTGATGACAAAATTTTATGAAAAAAGTCTAAAGCCCACAACAAGTAAACACTGAAATAATACTGTGCTCTTTAATTCTGAAAAAGTGTGAAAAGTACTTGGTTCTTTTGTATTAGGTACTGCTAGTTTATTACCTAAAACCCTATTTACAATCCATTATTATTTTTTAATTAAATACACAATCAAATAATGAATTTAATTTCACAAACATTCTTATGAGTTCATCAATTTATATATTATAACCTATGAGGTTTATTGATTGATTAATATTATAATATTGAGTTATTGTAAATATATTATTGTTCAGAAAATTTAATCCACTAATATGCAATAATGCATCATAATCATTAGAATGTATACGTACATAATAATTCGTAGTTTCACTGGCATGTGATATTAACAAAAATTGTAACTACATAACCCAACTTCATAGCAGAGAGTAACGATCACCTTGCAGAGAATATTACGAAATTTTGAGATAATAATCGCGATTTCAAAACCAACCAGAGCATGCTTTACAGACTTTTTTAAATTACGCGTGTACTCAACGTATATTAACTCTAGCTTTAACGATGAAGAAAATATTGGAACAGACATGCGTACCTACAATTTTTCTATAAGAATATTGAAGATATGTGAAGGCTACTCTCTCTTATTAGAAGGGGGCTCGTGATCAGCTACTGCTAACTATTGGACTACTGTACAATTTTTTATTTATTCCACTTTAAATTTGATAACTTCATAATAGAAGATATTTATTCACAAACATTCTCCAAACTAGAACCGTTGAGACCCGAAAATTTAAGCGCTACATACTTGATGTATAACTTGTACATAACCCGTTCCATAGGGTCTCGGACCTCGTTAGACGACACGACAGTCTGCATACAGAGTAACCCTAAGTTAATTTAGAGCGAAGACTCCCCCCGAGGGATCTCGGGGCTGATCCCGACAAACGTACTTTGATATGCGCTAGTATCTTGCATGAGCTGAATTTGTTTACGCTATGGAACTGAGCTAACATCATAAACAGTTTTAAATATTTTAAATTCAGAACGGTAATTAGAATTATGAATGTTGCTGTCAAATACATTTACCGCCTGTTTAATTAAACAAAACAAATTGCTTTAAGTATTCGTTGCTTAGGAGTAATACAAATTGTTTTTCCTTTTAATCGTGGTTTGTTCTTGGGATACACAAATTAAACATGTTCCTACAGTTCATCGATTTTTTTAGTGCCTCGATAGGCAGACGAGCAGACGGGCCACCTGATGGTAAGTAGGCACCGCCGCCCATAGACTTCTGCAATGCCAGGGCACAGCAAAGCCACTGCCTACCGTTAAATTGATATTTGTTATCAATATACATTAATGTTTCAAACAAACACGTCAGAATCATGTAAAAATTAAATGTGCACGATGTTTTTTCTTTGGTTATGATTGATCCATCCATCTACAGCAGAAGATAGAAAAATAAAACTATGCATATCTGAAAATATATTGATTCTATCATTCCATATAGACCTGCAAAAATATGATACTATTTTTTGTATTGTTTGTTTATTTAAAGGACCACCTTTTAAATGAATGAAAATTTAAATTCAATCTTATATATTTTTTATCATTCGTGTGATTTTGTATCAAAACTTGTCGTCTAACCTTTCACTATTTCATAATAAATGAAAATGTAACAGATGAAGTTACAATAATCCAAATAATAATTAAGTATTTATTGTAAGATATACCTTTTATAATAAAGTAATAAATATGTTACAACGAGGCCTCGCTGACAGATTTACTGACAAATAATTAAAAGGAGAAAGTAATAGGAATAAATATACGGTTCTGATATCTCGAGCAACCCTGCGGTATTAATCCATTGGATAACACCACCTCTGATCAATCCCCTCTACTCACGCTACAACAATCATATGATTGTCATTGATTTATTATTTTTACAGAAAATAATGTTTCGTAGCAAATATACCCTTAAATAGTAGTACATTTCGTATTAATTTAACTATTAGTAATAGTTTGATATAAATACAATAATCTCTCATTAATGTATGTATTTAATGTTAATTATCGCTTGCTTTAACGGTGAAGGAAAACATCGTGAGGAAACCTGCATACCTGAGAATTCTCATAAGAGTTTTCGAAAGTATGTGATGTCTACCAACCCGCAATAGGCCAGCGTGGTGGACTAAGACCTAACCCCTCTCATTAGTAGAGGAGGCCCATGCCCAGCAGTGGGACAATGTTTAATACAGGGCTAGTCGTAGTAGTAGTAAACTATCATTAAAGTATGTGTAAATGGATAATATTCACCTACGGTATTACTCTGAAAGTAAAGTTAGGAGATATAAAGTAATAGAAGATTAGTGGTCGCAGGCTAAACAAAAGACACCGAAAAGCTTTTAAAATTGAATATATACTTGAGGTGCAATTACTTGATCAACAGACAGATCGATTTCTTTTCAACACTAAATAAATGTTCCTAATTGTTTCAGGTACTGCCACAGCTGTTCAGTAACGGAGTGAAAACAGAAATGTGTTACAATAAGTACCTAATTAGGCTGGCGGACTACTTCCGGTTGTGCTTTGCCGCATCTCGTTAAGTGCCGATTTGACTAGTTTATCCGAAATGATAAGCTACAGGAAAATTGTATTTACTAAACTATTGCTATGTTTTTATATGTCGGGTGTTTGGGGCCGATCATGGGCTAATCACCATGATACAACCACATCCACGACACAAACCACACCCACTACAAGTCCCATACCAAAGAATTTTCATAATGATCCACTTATCGTTGAGACCAAGAGCGGACTTGTTAAAGGTTACGCAAAAACTGTGATGGGTCGGGAAGTACATATTTTTACCGGCATCCCGTTCGCTAAACCTCCTCTCGGACCACTCAGGTTTCGTAAGCCAGTAGCGATTGAACCTTGGCATGGTGTATTGGAAGCTACATCTATGCCGAATAGTTGTTATCAGGAAAGATATGAATACTTTCCGGGATTTGAAGGAGAGGAAATGTGGAACCCGAATACAAACATATCAGAGGATTGTCTTTATTTGAACATATGGGTGCCTCAACACTTAAGGGTTCGCCATCATCAAGACAAGCCTCTTACAGAAAGACCGAAAGTGCCAATATTAGTCTGGATTTACGGTGGTGGTTATATGAGTGGCACGGCAACACTTGACCTGTATAAAGCGGATATAATGGCTTCTTCCAGTGATGTTATAGTAGCTTCCATGCAATATAGGGTTGGTGCATTTGGATTTTTATATTTGAACAAATTTTTTTCTCCCGGGAGCGAGGAAACTCCAGGTAACATGGGATTATGGGATCAACAACTCGCGATTCGTTGGATTAAGGAAAATGCACGTGCTTTTGGCGGAGACCCAGATTTAATCACTTTATTTGGAGAGTCAGCTGGCGGCGGTAGTGTGAGTTTACACATGCTATCACCAGAAATGAAAGGACTATTTAAAAGAGGAATACTTCAGTCTGGCACTCTGAACGCTCCTTGGAGCTGGATGACGGGAGAAAGAGCCCAAGAAATCGGAAAGGTCTTAGTTGACGATTGTAATTGTAATAGTAGTCTGTTGGTGGCCGATCCGAGCTTAGTCATGGATTGCATGCGAGGAGTTGATGCAAAAACAATATCTGTACAGCAATGGAACTCATACACTGGTATCTTGGGATTCCCTTCAGCACCGACTGTGGATGGGGTGTTCTTACCTAAAGATCCGGACACAATGATGAAAGAGGGTAATTTCCATAACACTGAAGTACTTCTCGGAAGCAATCAGGATGAAGGTATGTTGCCTCAGTACATGTCTCTATTACATATCACACTTGTTAATCGTGTTATTATTACAGGGATCGAAGAAACGTGTAAGCTGTCTAGAACGTTATTTACATTATGATTTATTATTATAATAATATACAATCCTAATTATATTATTATTTATTAAAAGCGAATAATGGGATGGATGGGTGTTTGTTAGGTAGGTACTCAATAAGGCCAAAACGGCTGAACGAATCTGGTTTAAATTTGGCGATCTACCTCTAGTAGATCATAGTCTGGAATAGTACATAAGCTACTTTTTATCGTGGAATAAATACGGTCCCCGTGGGATAGATTTATTTTTTGTTTTTCATGAGTTTTTGCATAGTGGTAATTTAGGAGTTAGACAATGACTTGACTACTTTTTGTTCCTAAAAAATGCATGGTTCCAATGGGATAGCATATAATTGTATCCTACTGGAACCATGTATTTAAAAAGAGTTTCTTTAAAGTTTTCTTTATATTTTTGCGCAGTTTCCTCAAGAAGGCTGGACCAAATTACACAGTAATAAAATAAAAGAAAAGAGTAGAAAAATATTGAAATACCGTCAGTACTTACACATGTATACATCAACATTTCAAAGCGAACAAAACCGCGGGCAACAGCAAATTTATAAATAAACTAGCTTTTCCTCGCGGCTTCGCCCGCGTATGATTATTATACTGAAGAGGATATTTTTTTATTAATCCGTTCTCTTCTTTCAGTCCAATTTCTCGATAGGTAATGTTTTATTAGTTACACATTGGTCGAGAATAACAAAATAGCATTTGCTTTTCAGTTATAACATCAGATCTATTCTTCGTATCTATAGGCCGCCCCAGTGATCGATTTTTAAGTGAAGCGGCCTTAGAACAATATTATTATATCATCATGTCAGCCGAAGGACGTCCACTGCTGGACATAGGCCTCCCCCAATATATTATTATATATCTACTTATTTTACATTCTACAAGATCGATAAAAAAATTGCTATGTCTATCCTCAGAGTTCAATAATACCTTCATATTGAATTTTATCAAAATCGGCTCAGTAACTTACTTTCACCTTCTATTGTAATGGTCCGATCCCCTTAAGAGTTTGATTAAATAAGTAGGTATCCCAAATTATATTCTAAATTACGCAAATTCAGAATCATATTTACTATTTCACCCTTTTAAGGGCTGATTAAAAATAGGTACTCTATGTCCGTCCTCGTGGTTATAGGTATCCTAAATTTCATCAAAATCAGTTCTGTAATTTAGCTATAAAACGTACCAGACAAAAATCTCCAACTCCTAACTCACTGTCTTTACGGGTTGAAGTATATATATGATTCTTGTCTACATTTATTTCTAACCAGAAGCAGGTATATGAAATTTCGTGTTTCTTAGATTCAAAATGACGGATTTCCATCAATCGTTTATCACTTATTATATATACCCTTTTAGGGGTAAACTCATCTCTTAGTGGATGCCTACAACATAAAAAGCACTTTAAGTCTTTAGCTCCAACGGTTTAGACTTTGCGTTGATTTACCCTTTTAGAGGTTAAATTTACAAAAATCCTTTCTAAGTGGATGCCTAAAACATAAAAGCATCAACAGCCAACATTTTAAGTCTATAGCTAGCTCCAACGGTTTAGGCTCTGTGTTGATGAATTAGTCAGTCAGTTGCATGGATCCAATAAATATTTTATTATTATTATTTATAATTTTTAGTCATGACAAGTAATTATATACGTATAGATTTTCACTAAGAAGTAATAATAACAAAAAAAATCAGGCTGGCATGATTGTACTGATTAACGAAGGATAGATTGTCTCTTGGGCTACTACAGCTTTTGCGCTTACCACCAGGTGCAGTGTGGCCGCTTTATCGTGCCAGGATATAAAAAAAAAATACTTAAGTCTCATGGTGATCCATTGAGATAGGTCAAATTCAAATCGGTTATTCTCCAATAAATAATAATTTAATGAGGTGAGGATCGCATTTCATTTTATAAATTAAAAATTTCATTGATAACGTACGACTAAAGTCGTATGATCTACCAGATCGTGAATGACATCATTTAAATGTAATTTAATTATCGAGACGACAGGCGCATGACCAGCTTCCAAGTGATTTTCTGCTCAGCCCAACTGCAACACAGATGTCACCGTCTGCGTTTACAGAATCCGGTCCCGCTAATTGTTATTTATCCACTGTAATTTGAAATATGCCATGATTCATTTAGCGATATTTCATACAATAAATCCACTTAAGCACTTTTTTGTGTTATGTTTAAGAGGCTTATTACTTTAATATCAGGTGTAGATAGAGTTCGAGGTCATTCGTGTCTACTGTCTAGCTCCGGATAGCAGCTGGCGCCGCGCCGCGCCGGGGCATCGCGCCTGCGCAAATCAATGTAGACACAACAACATCATACTGTGGATTTTTGTCGTACTACAAAGTACTACAGACTCGCCCACGCTAGGTGCCCCTACCACCCAACCTCCCTTCCCCATAGTTACCACCCTCTTTCAGTTGCTACGCACCAACCTCTCTAGAGATGTCTCCAGAGTTCAGTTAAAAACACGCTTTGAAAATAAGATATTCCGTTTGCAACTGCTTTCTAAAATTTTAATACAATCTTTTGAGACATGCTGCTACCGTTTATCTACATTCTGGAGCATAATCATATATAGTAGGTATTTTTAATTGGTGTAGACATTATAAAAAGGAATAAGGGTAGGCAGAGGTGTAACCAGTACACCCACTTTTCGCCGAATTATTACGGTCCCATAATGTGATAGGGGCGAGCCTATCGTCACACAATTCCAGACTCCGGGCTGATACTGAGTATTTCTAAATAAACAAACTCAATATTACTTTACCCCACCCGGGGATTGAACTCGAGACCTAAGCACAGCAGGCTTAACGTATGCGCAATTACAACTGCGCCACAGAGGTAGTATCTATTTTACTATTATGTGGTTTTCATTTATTACATAAGAAGTTCGTGTTTTATTCTGTAAATCAAAAACTGCATGATCCTTCACCTCATTTCTTTGATTGAATATCAACAATCAGAACAATATTCGCAATTGGATTGTTGTAATATACCTATTTGTTTTTAATTGGAAAATAATCAATATTGCGTGGACAATTTTTAAACAATTAAGTCTAGTAAATGTTTTCCCCGGTGCAGCGGTGCACACTTTGGTATTTCTTGTTAGCAATAAGGCATGTTATGGAGCTCCGTAACCGTAACCGAAACTATCGGATATCCGAAATAAAATTATATCCGTAACCGTAACCGAATCTGATATAAAAGTTTTAAATAATTTCGATTTTCTAATTGAGACACGTTATGGCTGGTTTTTGTTTGAAATAGGCGTTGGCCGCACAGTGGTTTTGTCTCTTTCTACAAAGTGGAAAATTTTGTGAGAATATTGCTCAGTCCATTCTCTGTTTCTATGATTTATATCAACTAGTTGCCATGGTAACCTAGTAACTTGTTGACTAAGACCTATAATAGATAAGTTTAGGTTTATAATAAGGTTCTTAATGTCTGGTGATAAGTGATGACCCACGCATTGTAGTGCCGTGCCTTACTTTGTAATGCGTAGTTTATCAGAACTCAAATATCAGTACAAAAATGTTACACAGTATTAAATTAATTCTGTGAATTCATAAGAACATACGAGTATACCTATTTAATTTTATTCTTCCAGTTTTGTTTACTACAAGTTAATGTAGCATATTGGAAGGTACCTAATCTATGTTATATTATTTACACGAGTTATATTTACATATTATTATTTTGTGTTGGAATAGAACGATTGTGTTTGAGGGTAATCCAGTTTTTGTTTGATGTAGTACTTACTGAGCTTGTATACATATTACGATCCAGTATTTTTTATTGCTGAGTAGCGGAGGATAGATCGTCTCTGGCTAGTCGATACTCTAATTGGACGGCACTGCGGCACCATCAGGTGCAGTGTGGTCACATTGCCGTGGCAGGATAAAAAAAAAACATAAATTAATGTATGTTGGCGCTGCTTATTAATAAGGGTTAAACATCTGTCAATAAGTACTCATCCAATTTATTGAACTTATCCCGGAACGCGACACACCTGCGTGTGCCACTATGGCGGGTTTTACACCCTGTGTACGGTGGTCGCTATCCGGTCGGATATGAATATCCTACCACCAGCAAAGTTGAACTAATGCTCCCAATTTATAGGGGTTTCTTACATCCAATAAAAAACGGAACCCTTACAATACCATACTTACTGTCTATCTGCAACAGCCTACTTTCTCCGAATATACTGGACGAATATACTGGACGAATATGTTGAAATTAGGTACTTTTACAAAGCTAGATAACTCGATCACGGATATAATTTAAGCGTAAGGGAAATAATTATGGTTTTCATTGTTAGCTTAGGGAGGCATTTTTTTCAATTAATTCAAAATTCATTTAATTAAAAGGGATTGTGATGAAAAATAATATAATTCAGAAATTTGTTCAGAAAATTCTTGCAATCCAGTCATTTATAAGATTTACCTTAAGTAAAAGTAAAAACTGTTTCTTGCACTTGCCATTTTTGCAAGAAAAAATGAACTTAACTTGCCAGATACAACGGATTGTACTAAGAATTGTACGGATGTTTGTGTACATATATAGTTCACGACAGGTCGACATGGCAATCGGGGTATGAGGTGAGTCGCGGGGGAGGGGTCACCCCGCATACTCGCACATCGCAGTCTTAATCATAGCGCTGCACGACGCACGAGTTCGCATCGACCACGTTTATCGATATCGCAATTCAAATCGAAATTAGCAGGACCCAATAAACAATTAAAATCGCCCATAATTGATATTGATTGTGATGAATAAAATATTACTATTAAATATTTTACCTTTTTTTTATTAATTTTAGTCTTATTTTCTTGCATTGCAATAAAATAAATATCGATATAAACTACCTGCGACATTTTGCCACATCACTAGAAAATAGCTATGTCGCGCTGTCGCGTACTATACCTATGCTAGTAAACAGGATAGAGTAACAAGCACAGTTTCCCGTTTGTTGCCACAATCAAGCTGATATCTTGTCAACTGTACTTCGTTAGAGCAACACAATTACGTTACAGTTTAGTTCTAGCCTACGCAGTTACATATATCTTTAGAGATATACAAATCGGGTAAACTCCATTACAGAAAAAATAATGGGTACGGTTACAAATTCTAAAATCGATGGGAAAAATTCCACAGGAATTTAAAAATTAAGCATCCATAGTTCCTTGCCTCGGATTTGAATCCAAGAAAACGACAATTTTCCGGTCTAAGAGCGTTGACTAAAACGGCGATCAATTATGAAATATGCAAGATTTTGATACTATAATATATTTATTTCATACTATAATACAACCACGTAATCACGCTTACAACGCTAAGAATACCTAAGTAATATTTTATGAAAAAAAAAATATGGCTGAGTCCTCTGAGATGTTCTCAACTAGGTTTACAGCAATGCATTGATAATAAGTAACGTACAATGCACGCACACTGTCTTCCTGACAATATTTACAACGTCGTAAATGAAAGTTCGCTCGAAATACAGGATAAACTTCTTGTTCTTGAAGCAGAAATATGTCTAGTACAAACACCCCTTCTTTGTTCAATAGACGCTTCCTGATTATTTAATACTAGCTTTTGCCCGCAGCTCCGCCCGCGTGGAAGTTGGTTTTATACGCTCATATTACGCTATTACATCCCTCTAGCATCTGCCTAGTAGCCTCCCGCGGCGACCGGACGCGACGGTTATACAAAAATAATCCTTATAGCATCATTCAGTATTCACGCGCGATGGCTTATTAGCGTATTTCATGTATAACTTTGGTGTTTCTGTACCTATTTCTATAATTTTTTTTTATTACATTAAATAGGTAATAATGTTAACATTTATTAATTAGGGATAATTGAGAGTGTTATAAACGTAAGAGTAGACAAATATAATCAGAAATCTCTGAACTGCTAAGCTATCGGGAGTTACACGTGTTATTGTGAGTCAACCATAAAATATAGACATTTGCTGTCGTGGAATATTTTTTATATAATTTTAAGGAGAACATTTTCGTCATACATGATTTCTGTGTAGCTTTAACTATTAAGGCTGCACACGCGACGGAAGCTTAAAAAATGGAGTAAGTTCTCCTGTTTTCCCAACATTTCCCTTCACTGCTCTGCTCCTATTGATCGTAGCGTGATGAAAAGTATACTATAACCTGCCCAGGAGTATGAAGAACAATTGTACCAAGTTTTGTTGAAATCCGTCGAGTGGTTTTTGTTTCTATAACGAACATACAGACAGACAGACAGACAGACAGACAGACAAAAATTTTACTGATTGCATTTTTGGCGTCAGTATCGATCACTAATCACCCGCTGATAATTATTTTGGAAATATATTTCATGTACAGAATTGACCTCTCTACAGATTTATTATAAGTATAGATATAGATTTCTTTTAAACAAAGAAAGAACATGAATTAGTGATACAGACATTCATATTTCGCGGAATGGTGAACTCAATTGCCATAATTAAAACAAAGTAATAAAATATTTTGTCAGTTCAAGGTATCTTAGCTGGTGGTAGGATATTCATATCCGCCCGGATAGCGACCACCGTACACAGGGCGAAAAACCCGCCATAGTGGCACACGCAAGTGTGTCGCGTTCCGGGATCAGCCAGTGTAAATCCGGTTTTTGTCGGGGGTCTGGAGTTGGGGTACAATGGCCATTTTGCGGCCTTCTTAGTACTCTGACACTAGACCCTCGACCCCTTCTTCACCTTCTTGCTCATGGCGTAGTGTGAAGAAGCAGGCCGGCATGAGTGTGTTGAGTAGCGGGGATAGATCGTCTCTCGCTACTCAGTACTCTATTTGGACCGCACTGCGCTTACCATCAGGTACAGTGCGGTCACTTTGCCGTGCCAGGATAAAAAAAAAAAAAAAAAATCCTATGTCTTCTGACGATAAAGAGAATTTGTGAAAAATAATTCTTCTATTACAGCTAAACGTCGATCAAAGCTAGTTAGCAGAAATAAAAGAAAGATATTTAATCTCTCAAATTACATACTGTTTATGGAATTAAGATAATATATTACTTCTTTTATTATTCGTGCTTACTGGTATCATATTACTTTGCTTATAAAGCAACTCATATTTAGCCAGTAAATGTAATTATATTTATATATATATATACACTCACGCCTGTAATCCCCGAAGGGGTGGGCAGAGGTGTAACTAGTACACCCACTTTTCGCCAAATTTCGGTCCCATGATGTGATAGGGGGCGAGCCTATCGCCATACCGGGCACAGATTCCAGACTCCGGGCTAGTACTGGGAATTTCTGGATAGAAAAACCCAACATCACTTTACCCGACCCGGGGATCGAACCCGAGACCTCAGCATAGCAGTCGTAAACGCATGCGCAATTACAACTGCGCCACCGAGGTAGTCATTATATTTAATACAATCATTTTTTAACCGGAACATAGACACATGCTTTAATTATCCCAAAAGCGGAACGGGTGCATCCACAGTCTACCAAGTCCTGAACTGTATTGCATTATATTCTCAACTTTAGTTTGTACAGATCTTGTATACAAGAAGGAACTTCTTTGACATTTAAGCAAAGTATCCAACTTTTAATCCATTAGGTCTTCCTGACAATATTACCTAGGTAATTCTTATTCAGATAAATTTCGCAGTTTTATTTGATTACAATGTTAACTCAATTTATTTACCTTCCAGGAACATATTTTTTGCTGTACGATTTCCTTGATTACTTCGAAAAGGACGGACCAAGTTTTTTGCAGCGGGAGAAGTTTTTAGAAATCGTCGACACTATATTCAAAGATTTCTCAAAAATTAAGAGAGAAGCAATTGTGTTCCAAGTAAGTATTTTATGTATAATGTATACCTTATGACTTTACACGTGTAAAGCGATCTAATCAGGAGGGTTACTCTTGACACTCGATTCCAATTTAAAATTGGGATTGGGTTCGAAAACTGTACAATTGGCACTCTTGAACGCAACACCAGCGCACGATTTAACTGAATACGGTAGAATTTTAAGTAACTATTTTTTTATCCGCGCTCGGCAAAATGACCACACTGCACCTGATGGTAACCGTAGTGCCGTCCAATAAGAGTATCGAGTAGCAAGAGACAATCTATACCCCACTACTCAACACAATCATGCCGGCCTGCTTCTTCACACTACGCCATGGGCAAGAATGTGAAGAAGCGGTCAAGGGTCTAGTGTTAGAGTACTCAGAAGGCCGAAAAACGGCCAAACATCGTACCCCAACTCAAGACCCTCGACAAAAACCGGATATACACTGTCTGATCCCGGAACGCGACACACTTGTGTGTGTCAGTATGGCGGGTTTTACACCCTGTGTACGGTGGTCGCTAACTAAATGAAATAGACACTTCAATCCAATAACAAACTCGATTGTGTCAAGAGTGCCAAGATATTCTAGACTGGAATTAAAACTGTATCGAGTTTGAGATTGGAATTGATTGCAAGAGTAGGCGTACAGTTCTTCTGGAGAAACTGCAATATGCATTCTGAGATTTGTATTATATTTGTGCCAGATCTATCAAAAAGAAAGAAAAATATTCATAAGCAATACGCATGCAAAATATTTTTATAAATGTGCTTAATAATTAAAAAACTAAAACAAAACTAATATTACAAATAGCTGCATACCCCAACTGTGACGATTAGATGGCCAGTTCAGCATAATCCGAAACGCCGTTTTAGAATAATTTCTATGGTTAATCCGTAATTTTTCATGTTCAATATTAAAAGGGTTTAGATGTTTACAAAAGTTAACACGAAATTTGTTTAATTCGGCTTGACAGCTCTTGACGAGGATTATATTGAAATACGAAATTCCTCGAATTATAAAATTCAAATTTAGTATATTTTGCCAGCGTCCGTATAAACGGTTGTAAGTGAAGAAGTGAAGACCGCAGGGTCGTTATCCATACTAAGACAATTAATGTGATCTTATTTATGTAATCCACAAATAAGAACAAAATATCTCGTAGTTTATGATACTTACGACAAAATTTGATTCTTTATCTGGGTTCAGGACTGTGTGTGAAGGTTGAGTGTATCAAAATGTTTATTTAATTCTTTATAATAAAAAAATTAATAACACCCAACAGTCACACACATAGCCTAGATTCCACACTAGGATAAAAGTCTTGTGTCGTGGATATCAGGGACTATGAGAGACTTTCGGTCTCACAACACCCAAACCCGACACAAATATCTGTCTGCCACACAAACATTTGTCCCGGTGTGGGAATCGAACCCACGGCCTCTCGTTTCACAGCCAGCTACTCGCCTACTGCGCTACGGAGGCTGATAATGGTGTTGTGGATTAAATTACACAAATCACTACGAACACATTTATCCAATAAGAAATGGGTACGGTTCGATACCAGTTACCAGTGGTAAATTACACTTAAATGAAGAAGTGTTGCTTGCGTCACATCGAAACCAACTAAATAGGATGTCCTATCACAAATTACCGTCAATAATGCAAAAATACACTTGGTCATTCATTGCTGCACTTATTTTCGTAATTGACCCATCAAGAAGTAGCCATTACTGTCAGTCGTAGTTTTATAAGCATTGGATATATGTTGTTTACAAATACTAATGTTGATCTTAATAATATTTGATCGCATTATTGAGATTTAAAATATGAATTTTTAATATTTTTTTTGACTGCCTACAGTTGTAATTGCGCTTGCGTTTACGACTGCTGTGCTGAGGTCTCGGGTTCGATCCCCGGGTCGGGTAAAGTGATATTGGGTTTTTCTATCCAGAAATTCCCAGTATTAGCCCGGAGTCTGGAATCTGTGCCCGGTATGGCGATAGGCTCGCCCCCTATCACATCATGGGACCGAAATTTGGCGAAAAGTGGGTGTACTAGTTACACCTCTGCCCACCCCTTCGGGGATTACAGGCGTGAGTGTATATGTTATGTTATGTTATGAATTTTTAAAATACTGATTTTATAATATTAAACGTCAAAAACAGAAAATCAGGAACTTATTTTAAAATGAAACTACTATCTCCTGTACACAAAAATCTCTCTCATTTAGAGATGTAACGATGTTCGATATTGATATATTGTAATTATATATAAGCGTGACTAGATAACCATAGATAGCTGTATCATATAAGGTATGTCTTTATTTAGTACAAAGTAACTAGCGTCTGCTCAAGACATGTCCTTACATTTGCTATCCAGTCGCTAAAAAAAAATGCTATAAAGTGTTCTGAACAGATGATGGTGCTGTTTGCTTACGCAGAATTTTAATTAGATATAATTTTTGTTCAGTTATGTTTGATACAAGCAGCGACAGCCTAGTTGGTTGCGGTACGGACTGTCAAGACGAAAAATCGTATGTTGGAAACCCAAATGGCATACACCTCTGACTTTTCTAAAGTTACATGTATATTCATTGTTTATTATCGCTTGCTGTAACGGTGAAGGAAAACATCGTGAGGAAACCTGCATACCTGATAAATCTCATAAGAACTTCGAAGGTATGTGAAGTCTACCAACCCGCATTAGGCCAGCGTGGTGGTCTTAAGGTCTAACCCTCTCATTAGTGGAGGAGGCCCGTGCCCAGCAGTGGGACGGTGTTTAATACAGGGCTAATATTATTATTATGTTTGATTACATGTTTCAGAAACGTATTATTTTCACAGTATACCGACTGGGAAGAAATTACGGACGGCTATCTCAATCAGAAGATGATTGCTGACGTGGTGGGTGACTACTTCTTCGTCTGCCCCACTAACTACTTCGCCGAAGTGCTCGCTGATTCCGGAGTTGATGTCTATTACTATTACTTCACGCACGTATGTACATTTTTAATAACTTTTGCTTTAGTCAAATTAAGAATTGTGTTCTAGAAGCAACCAAACGTTCTTGCGCGAGATATGCACAAGAAAGTTTAGCATCAAATATGCTGGATACTGTATTTCAGACCACATTGGCTTTGAATCGTTAACTTATTGCCAATGTGAATTTCTGAACAGTGCAAATAGTTTTACGCTGACATTACCTCGTTACAAATATATTTTTGGATGTATTAAACACTTATATAAATTAGTTTCATATGGGCTATACATTATAAACCTTTTTCTGGTTGGGATAAAAGTTAAACATTAATTTAAAAAAAAAACGTTTCGAGATCACAAATTCCATGTTTTGTAAGTCATTGTGGCTATTAAGAGTTTCTTAATGTCTCTGGGTTTATTGAAGTTGTTTTAGAGTGCACTAATAATAATATTATATTATATTTACTATAAATGTCAAGCCACGACAATGTATATACAATTAATTAATAAAACGTATACACAATCCCTATACGACTTAACATAGTACGCTTTCATGCAGGTTATTTGAATAAATAAATATCTATTAAAATACTAGCGGGCCCGGCATACATGACGTTGTCCTGCCCGCAAAATCTGCGCTACATTAAATATATTTTCAAGATCACAATCTTTGGCGTTTCTCCCACAAAACCCATCAAATCAAATTTGGTGACATACCGACGTCAGCGTCACTTACCGGGTCCAATTGTGTTTTCAAAGCCAGGAACCCATTGAAATATACACACAACATTTCATCCAAATCGGTTCAGCGACTTGGGAGAAGTTCAGTGACAAACACACGTACAGAAGAATTATATATATTAAGATATGAGCAATTAATACAAGTTGTGAAAACATTTACCTGCGTCATCAACATAGAGAGAACTATAAAATATTAATACTAAATGTCTACATACATTTCAAAGGCATTCCTGTGACGAAGACGCACTCTAAACTGCAAAACCGGTCTCGGGATAACACGTTAATTTGGCTAACGAACCAGACGGTAGGGCCCTTATAGAGAGGCCGCACATGCTTTTTGCTTTGACGTTGCACCTGAATTCTAAGGGGATTTGAATTCGTGTTTTGCTCAGCTAAAAGTATTTTATACACGTGGCTTGAAAAGAATTTGCTTTAGAGTTGAACCAAGGTTATTTATAACATTAAAATTGCGCTTTATGCAAACGACAGGTGAAGTACGGTAGAAAATTTACCTTTCTATTTACAAAACAACGAGAGTTTGTTTATTTATTATTTGAGAGTTTAATTATACAGTTTGAGAAGTATAATTATGCTTTATATGCATTTAAATGTAATTCTTTCCTGGATTGTCTTTTAACAGTATTTTGGTGCTCTTTTTCTCTTCTTTTATATTCAAAGCATTAGCAGATATTTCATACTGTCCTGACATATGTACATACATATACACCCACGCCTGTAATCCCCGAAGGGGGCAGGCAGTGGCTCTGCTGTGCCCTGGCATTGCAGAAATCTATGGGCGGCGGTGACTACTTACAATCAGGTGGCCCGTGTGCTCGTGTGCCTATTCAGGCATTAAAAGAATGGGGGTAGGCAGAGGTATACCCACAGAACATGGGTATACCGTATAACCAGTACACCCACTTTTCGCCGAATTATTACGGTTCCGAAATATGATACGGGGAGAGCCTATCGCCCTACCGGGCACAATTCCAGACTCCAGGGTGATACTGAGTATTTCTAAATAGAAAAACTCAATATCACTTAACCCGACCCGGGGATCAAAAATCGAGGCAGTCTGAGATAGTCTGAGTCGAGATAGTCCTGACATGTAAAATTTACTAGTGGCGTAATTTACTAAATGTTGATTTGATTTGATATTTGTTGCATTACAAGAAAATTTTAATCTTTATAGCAGCACATAGCTTGATATTTCATTGTTAATGGTTAGGTAATAGTACACAGAACAATATCACGTTAAAGTTTATATTCTCAATAGCAAATTTACGTTTTACTGAGAAATAAATAAGATTTTGTACTACTATAGGTAAACATCGATACGATCCTGGGTCCTTTAGGCGTAGCCTGAAGAAGCTACACAGCAGGCCGGCATGATTGTGTTGAGTAGCGAGGGATAGATCTCGCTACTTGATACTCTAACTGAACGGCATGGCACTGCACTTACCATCAGGTGCAGTGTGGTCACTTTGCCGTGCCAGGATAAAAAAAAGTAAAAGCATCTGCAGTTATTAGATTCACACTGAATTCTTCACAGCGGGATGTTTATTGTGCATGAATTTTGCTTCTCGTTTGTATATTTTTACTCCCTTTGTCATGCAATTGTTGAGAATAACATCTGAGATGTAAGTCTGTTGTATCGCTTCTGTGATACATGCACGTTGTTTTTAAAGATTTTATAACCGATACTTTAAACGTAGCTATATTTTTTTACGCATTTTCTGGTATAATTGGTATAAAAGAAAAACTATTTAATCGCTATTCAGATAATGTAACTGGATGAAAAACAAAAAAAGTACTAAAACGAATATGTTAATAGGATTTTATCGAGCTTAATTTGGTGTATTTATTGATATAAGGTAATAAAAGTTAATAACTGTTGGATGGCTATAGGTAAATACTATGATGTAATACCAAAATATACACTTTGTGTATATTAAATGCACGAGTTGACATAGTATAGATTACTAGCTGTTGCCCGCTGCTCCGCCCGCGTGGAGACTCCACGGTGATTGATTTTGCAAAAAAATTAAGCTTTTTCTTTATTCCTTAGCATAAATATAAATTTTCATATCCCTCCTTGGGGAATTACGGATTGCCAATACAAACTTTCAACCCCTAGACAAAAGTTAGCCTATGTCCTTCCCCTACGTATAACCATATCCTTGCCAAATTTAATTACGATCCGTTTAACCGTAAGTCGTGAAAAGGTAACAAACAAATCAGAATTTCGCATTTAAATATTAATGTGCACAGTGCGCGTCCACACCACAGTGGCAATGTAAATGTACGCACTAAAATTTGGTACGCCTAGTTTCCTTTCATAATATTGAAGTACGTACGGTATCTATGTAGATCTTCAACCTATGACGCCTATGATATTAACTAATAATTCTCCTTTATTTTTTTAACGTCGAAATTACGATTTTTTTTTATTGCATAGTCCGACAAACAAGCCTGTGGGTCACCTGATGTTAAGTGATCTCCACCGCCCATGAACATCCACAATACCGAAAGTATCATGTATGCGCTGTCGGCCTTAAAGGACAGGAATAGGGATTAGGGAAGGGAAGGGGAATCTGGGCCTCCGGATATCTCACTTACCATACGAAACGCGACAGTAAACTGTCACTTTACGTTGTTTTTCTGTGAGACAGTGGTACTACCCCGGTCGAGCCGGCCCATGCATGCTGTAGACAAATATGTCTACAGCGTGGCTCTACCACTATAAAATATATTATATATTGTATATTGTAATCTGGTGATATGTCTTATTTACAACTCTACATTATGTATACTATTGTTGCTATGTTACTTTTCTAACCTAGTTAAAATGTACAAAAGCTGTCAAGATATTTGTTAAAAAGTCATATCACAATTATTTCCTCGGGGCATTTGTGGCAACTCTTTTATGTCCTTGTGTAGTCTTATATCTCATCACAAATCTCTGCTTTCTCACAGACTTTATTATTTGTGACTGGTATAAACTAAAGGAAAACCCAAATCAACCTGAAAACCCATATAAATCCGTACATTAATACGATAAGAACTAACTTTATATCCCTTTTAAGCACATTGCGCACACAGATGAGTGTGTGATTTGGCATAGTTAAATATATATACTCAGCCTATTGCCGTCCACTGTTGGACGTAGGCCTCCCCAAGTGGACGCCAACCATCCCGGTCTTGGGTAGCACACATTCATCCGCTACCCGCCACCTTCTTCAAGTCGTCGGTCGATCGCGCATTTAAATATATAATATGGGAAAAAAGTGTTCATAGCTGAAATTTAAATATAAAATGTATTACAAATATATTCATTTTAAGTTACATAATGCTATTTTTTTATTTCATTCTCTTTTTTTAATAAAAGAGAAGGCTCCACCATTCAGCCTTGTTAGTCGTTATTTTTTCCAAATCTAGGCTAAAATTGAAAGTCTTCTTCTTTTCTGGTTTTTGTAAGTCGAAAAAATCAATAAGTATCAATAATCAATAAGTCGATCCCTTGCTGAGTAAAAACTTAACTATCCCATGGGAACTTTTCATTTTTCCGGGATAAAAAGTAACTTATGTGCTATTCCGGGCTATAATCTATCTCTGTATCAAATTTCAACCAGATCTGTCCAGCTGTTGTAGCGCGATTGAGTAACAAACATCCATCCATCCAAACATTCGCGTTTATAATATTAGTAGGATTTTTGAATAAATATTATAAGGTATAGTGTATAGTCGCCAGCGGACCAGAAACGTAAACCCCTACCCATGTTTAATTCTCTTTTGTTTTGCAGTAATATAAAGGTCCTAAATATTTAAAAGAATGTAGATATTAGTTTACTATTCTGGCACAAGAATAATCTTGTTTACTTTAGATATTTTCACATCCTCTTCCATCGACCACATGCGGTATATACATGGGTAAATTTGTTTAGCAGTAAACGAATTAGAATTTTTTGTCATTAATGTTAAAATTTAAAAAAAATAGTCAGTCATGGGGACTGCCGACAGAAGTGAAAACTTAAATCTTTTGCCTACTCTAAGTTGGAATTATTAAGTTCGTTTTCGAAACAGCGTCTATGAAGTGGTAACATTTTTTGTTTAAGATTGTTTGTAAATAGTTATATATCTTCCTAGGCGTGCTTATCTCAAACGTAACATCTGTGTATCTGTGACGGTCACGTGAGTTCAGTGCTTTTTCCGCATCACAAAAGTGACCAACGTGTCCTAAAGAAGTTTTCACTTCAAGAAATATCTCCTAAAATGATATTAATAGCCCAAAGTAAATTATTACGTTAGGAGTGGAGGGCGTTCCAGATTAACAATGACAACTGTGTTTTATAATTTTGTGTCTATGGTATTATTATTACGTGTTTATTTTGAATGTGCTTTGTATACGAAATAATTCTCAATAATGTAGTAATTATTCAGCAATAAAAAGAACCTGACAGCGTTATTTTAATTACTATGCTATTTAAAACTTTATTGTCTATAATAAAATAGTGGCCGTACTCGAACACGTTAATATTTAAAATGGCTGACAGACTGCACCAATTTCAATTTTAGTGATGTTAAGGATTGATCTAGCTAACACAATGTTTTATATTTAAAATCGGTTGAGAAGTAAATATATATATATTGATTTTAAAACCATGGCCAATTTTCTCATTAATAGAGGAGACCTTAGGGTAGTGAGATAGTATAATACGGAGTTGATATTATTATTATATCAATTTTGAAGCAAATGACGTGCGCTATACAAATACTAAGCTTGTATAGTATGCTGACTATCAGAAACACATTCACACAGACCGAGCTGAAATCCAAATCTATTTGTAAACTACAACACATAAATATAATTTTGCTCGTGTTTGCTTACGTACTATAATATCTTAATCTTAATGAAGGTGTTCTGGAAAACTGGGGGAACTTTTAAATAATAGATACGTTGTTGTAACTTTTTTTATCGTGGCACGGCAAAGTGACCACACTGCACTGCACAAGCGCAGTGCCGTCCAATTAGAATAGCGAGAGACAATCTACCCTTCGCTACTCAACACAATCATGCCGGCCTGCTTCATACTACGCCGTGGGCAAGAAGGTGAAGAAGCGATCGAGGGTCTAGTGTCAGAGTACTCAGAAGGTCACAAAACGGTCAAACATCTTAAAATACCATCCTTCTGTTCTTTTCCTATTTCAATGTGGGGTCATCACAATATGCTTATAAATTTGATGCAAAATAAATTTGGCTTAGTTCTTACGACTGAACTCAGGTAAATTGTGTTACACAAAGTGTTGCCTGAGCTGAGAATCGAACCCAAGACGACGGAGCCCAGTTTATATGTGTTCGCACTAGAAATAAAAGAAGAAGGATTCTTACATAAAAATAATGTTTGAAACATAAGACAATATCTACACTTAGGAATAGATATTTCCTTTGGGACCCGGCATTTATATGCAATAATCCGATTTCTCAACTTGACTGTTTTATATCTTTATAAATATATGCACAGTAAATATAATTGATCTAAAATATTACCTATAATTATTTTCCGATGCCAAAACTTCGGGAAGTGGTACTTTTTTTCATCTGTGAGACTTAAGCAAGTTAATTTTAAAAAAAATTATGTGTATAAATATATAGCATATCCAATCCAATATCCATTTTCAACGAGTAGATTTTTAGTTAAATACCATACATTATAATTTCATGGGCGATATACGAAATACAAATACACGGGTTAATGTGAAGCTAGTTTCGGAAGTGAATTTCCATTGCCCTTTCACACTTTTAAATGATAATGTATAGATAGAATTGATAATACTTATCTAAAAAATTGTCACTTTTGACCTCGGTATGTATAAAAAAGATAAATGGCCGACAATAAATCAGGGAGTTAGCAGGAGCGGCGGCGTTCGTGATTTGTCGTCCAAACAGCGATTTGACAGACGAGCAGAGACTGAACACTGTTTATGGGTCACGAGTCGCCAAAACAAGCCAAGTGACAGCCAAATATTTGTCTTTCCACGCAATGAATAATAAAAAAGCTACTCGTGAATTTTTAGGCAGCTAAAGTTCTATTACATTTTCTACCGCACATAAAATAGTGGTGGCCTAATTTTGATATTTTTTTAGAATACTTGCTGCAGTTTGTTTAGAACCCTTTTCTTATACCTACATCTGTTGTTTTATCGTATAGAAAAAAATGTGATTGGATAACATGTATATAGTTAATAGGAAGTATTGTTATAAAAAGCTCATTGCGTTTTCGAAACTTAAATTTGGACGCGTAACAATGTGATAATTTTGAAATTTATATAAAATAGTTAAAATGTATTGATAGGTCAATTTGTTCCTCTATGTTGATTCCTTAGCAATTCTTAAATCCAACGGAATAATGATGTAAAGTGGGAACGCTATCTGCGATGCCGGTAACAAACGAGTGAAGTTTTAATAAATTAGGCATGGGTCCGGCTGGCTACCGGGGCCAAAGGTCACCTACAGATTAACAACGGGCTATTTCGAGTTGTGACCCGTCGCCGTTCCATTTCTGCTCCCGACACTGCGTCTAGTTTATTGTCGTACCTTTATTTCGAATGTCTTGTTAGATTCATTGTAATGCTCAAACCACTCGCATCTATTATTTTACACTACTATTACTTGTATTTTTGTTATTAATATACATCATAAATAAATACATATACTCATTATATTTGTCAGCCTCCGTGGCGCAGCGGGCGAGTAGCCGGATGAGTAACGAGTGGTCGTGGGTTCGATTCCCGCACCGGGACAAATGTTTGTGTGACAGACACATATTTGTTTCGGGTTTGGGTGTTGTGGGACCGTAGTCCCTCGTAGTTCTCGATAGCCACGATACATGTCTTACCTAGTGTGGGGCCAGAACTATGTGTGTGACTGTTGGGTGTATTTATTTAATGCTTTATTACTAGTTTTTTCGAAATGTTAAAACAGTGCATCATCGATTCGGCAACCTTATTTTCATCTAATTATGGTTGGTATATCGCCATACCGGATACTCCAATTCCAATTAATACGTTATTTTTTCGAAATTAATATCTCAAAAAATATGATAGATTATTTGACTGGAGTGGTGAATCCAGAACCTTGCCGCTTTCACAGCTTAACTGTTGGCACTAGATTAATGATAATCATATAAGTAGCCGAAAATATTAAATTAACTAGTATAATACAAGATATATTATTATCTAGTAATTAATATTATTATTTTCTTACGTCTACTATTACAGGTGAACTAATGCAGTGGAGTAACACAATACAATATTTAATAAAATTTTATTATACATATATATTTTTTAGTGCCTCGATAGGCAGACGAGCAGACGGGCCACCTGATGGTAAGTAGTCACCGCCGCCCATAGACTTCTATGCCAGGGCACAGCATAACCGCTGCCTACCATTGTTCACAATATAAATACTTACGATATTCGTGTGGTAACAAATTGAATAAACAGTGTCTTGCAATGCTTAAATTGTATGCGTACATATACGATAAAACATGTAGATTCCTTTTGGAAAAATTACGAAATTATTCATACAATATTAACGAAAACGTACAATTAACATTAACATTACTTAAATATATTTACTGTTGTTTCTAACAAAAGCTGAATAAGCGATAGTGGCAAGTAGTACATATATAAGAATCTTATTGTTTAATATTCATATAAAATATTACTTCGAGTGTTTGGTCGACACCGCAAATATAAACACAATTGAGTTTCTGTAAGGAAAGATTTATTGTTATAATTTTACAAGTCTGATTTACATAGGTACTTATACAATTTAAAAGTGTTAATATTCAAAACATTACCTGTAAGGAAAGAAACGACATTTAATGTTTCTATTCACAATGTCGATTCCGAATATCAATTGTTGTAATACGTTTAAAATTCACGAAACAATTTTCAAAACTTTATTGACAGTTTAATGCTTTATACTTTATAGGTTAGATACCATAGGCTATTCGACCACAGATTATAGAACAGATAATCATCCACCACGAAGACGCTCTATGCGCGGGAATATTTAAGAAAAATATATTTTTCTTTACATCTCCCCCTCCCAGAGAAGATGAAACAACACGACTATTCACGCATCCTCTTCATGGTTATTCTAGCGCAGGGGCTGGAGTGAGTTTTGAGATGTGGAAAAAGTTTGACTCTGATTTCTTATGGTCTTTTTTATATGGTCTTATATGGTCTTTATCTTGTAAATTGAGTTTGATATTTTTTTTACGACTTTATAGGGTCCAATTCTCAATTCGTCGAGCTTTTTCCTATTCAGTTTGTTTCCATTGTCCACAAAAACAAGATCACCTACTTTGAAGTCTACATGTCTGCGATTTTTATCGTAAATTGTCTTGTTGTAATTATGTGATCTGATTGTATTTTCCAGAGCTTTTTTCCTGTCTTGGATCAGATCATACTCGGTCTTCTTAAGTTTCAGCTCTTTATGCAAAATCGTAACATCTGTGCCGTTTAGTAGATACATTGGGGCATATCCAGTGACAGTGTGCTCCGTTTCATTATAGCGTCTTACACAATTTTGAGCTATAGTTGTCCATGCTGTTTTTGAGTCATTTTCGTTTATCTTGCACCTGATTTTATTGACCAACGTTTGATTTAGTCTTTCGTTTAGCCCATTTGAGAAGGGAGAGTTAACTGCAGTAAAAATTATTGGAATATTCTTTTCATCTAAAAATCTTTTAAATTCTCTAGAATTGATACCTGGGTATTGGTCTGAGAGGATCATGCCAATGTCATCAGTTTCTGCACAGTTTTTCACTAGTTTGATGAAATCATTTGCATTTTGAGTACTTGATGTTAAAATATATGCATACCTAGTAAAATGATCTGATAGCAGGTGTAAGTATCTCTTTGTTGACCTTGAACCCCCAAAACCTCCAATTGTATCAATGGAACATATGTCAAAGGGTTTTGTAGCGGGACCCAATTGGGACATCAATCCATATTTATTTTGTCCTCTTGATTTGTTCTTTATACATGCTATACAACTCTCACAGATTCTTTTTATGTTTTTTGTCATGTTTTCTGCTGTATAAAATGCGCTGATCATTCTTTGCATTTGCCTAATCCCTATATGGCCTAGGTCTGTATGTGCATTTTTCATGAATTCTATACTGAATTCCTCTGATAGAATTATTTTATCTTTTTTCTTTACTTTCTTGTAATAAACATTGTTTTTTGTTATTAACTTCTCTTTTCTGCATTGTATCTTTTCATTTTTAAGTTGATCATTTATAATATCTTCTAGTTTTATCATGTTTACTACTTTTAATTGTTCATCCAGGTTTTCATTTGGTTCTAAAACTGGGTTCCTGCTTAGGCAATCAGCTTCGATGTTGTATCTTCCTGGGGAGTATTTAATTTGGAAATCATATTGTGAGAGGTAGTATGTTAGGTCTCCTAATTCTTCATCCGTTCTTGACTTTATATTCATATTCTCCAAGGGCTTGTGATCTGAGAAAACAGTGAACTTTTTACCTATTAACAGATGCTGCCAATACTTTACACATTCTTTAATTGCTAGGCATTCCAGGTATATAGCTTTTTTCCTTTTTTGAACTTCATTCAATTTTTTTGAGAAGTATGCAACTGGCTTCTCTTCATTGTTTTCTTGTGGCTGTTTTAGGACTGCTCCTACTCCTAATATACTGGCATCTGTGTATATGTGAATAGGCAAGTTAGGATCAAAAATTGACAATATTGGTTGAGAACATAGTTTTTGTTTCATTTTATCAAATGACTCTTGGCATGCTTTAGTCCAATTAAAAGTTTGCCCTTTTCTTAAAAGGTTATGTAATGGTTCCAATTCTATTGCTATTTTTGGCACATACTTATGATAAAAATTTATTTTTCCCAAAAATTGTCTTACATTTTTTTTCGTTTTTGGAGTAGGGAAGTTTTTTATTGATTTCAAGTTGTCTTTCAGAGGTCTAACTGAATTATTTTGTATTATGTGACCCAGGTATTTAACTGAGTCGGCTGCAAATGTGCATTTAGAAAATTTAAGTCTTAAACCTTCACTTTTAATTGCCTGAAATAGCTGTTTTAGATGTCTGACATGATCTGAGAAAGAATTTGAGAATAATAAGATATCATCAATGTAAGCTACTGTAAACTCTCCGAGCTTGTGTTTCCGTATTATGTTACACATTATTCTCTGGAATATAGCTGGTGAGGTTTTTAAGCCGAATGGCAAACAATTCCATTGAAAGTGACCCTCTTGTGTGACGAATGCAGTTTTGTGCCTGTCTGTGACACGCAGAGGTATTGACCAAAATGCTGAATTAAGGTCTAGTGTTGAGAAAAATTTGCAATCTCTTGTTTTTACTATTAGGTCCTCAATAAGTGGGAACGGCTGTGATTGAGGGACAACAATTTTATTTAGATCTCGAAAATCTATGCATAATCTTGATTTTTTATTTTCATCTCTTTTATAAGCTAATGTAACTGGAGCTGCAAACGGACTATATGATTCTTCTATTATATTTTTTTTCAATAATTTTGCAATCTGATTTTCAATCTCCTTTTTATCTTCTGTTGTGCAGCGATATGGCCTTTTACTGCAATATTTTTCTACTAACAGATCAATGTGTGCTTCATAATCCTTTACCATTCCAATGTCATATTTGTCCTTAGCAAATACAGATTTATTGTTTGATATTAGGTCATTAATCACTGCCTGTTTTTGATAGTCTAGATGATTTATCCAAACGTTGAAGTTTTCTTCACTGAAGTTTTCGTTGAAATTTATTAAATTATCAGATCTGATTTCCTTAGAAATATCAATATCTGATCTATTTGTTTCATTAGAAACAATTTCATTTATTTGTATAGGAAGTTTCTGATTGATTTCTAAGTTTTCATTTTGAATTAAGTAAAACTTTTTTATACAATCTAGTCCAATTAAAAAATCATAATCAAAATTTTCCTTGTCAATAACAAACACATCCTTTTTTTCTCAACATTAAAAATTTGTTTATTGAGTGTTATTATTCCATTTGCCTTTTTAACGCCATTAATTGTTTTTAAATTAGTTTTGTTAGCATAACTCAATTCCTTATTTTTTATATTCAACAACCTTGAATTTATTAATGACACATTAGAGCCTGAGTCATAGATTCCAAATACTTCAACATTTTTATTCAATACTAATTTTACTTTAATTAATGGCGGCACTATTAGTTTTTTTGGTCTTCACATTGTAGTTCGCATTCTAGTTCTGAATTGTTGATAAGCTTTATTTGTTTCTTATCTTTTTCGTTTCCACTGTTTAATTTTGTTTTGAACCAACACAAATCTTCTGGATGATAGCGCACACCTTTCTTTAACTTTTCACAAATGTTACATTTTTCTTTCATCGGCTTAGTATCATCTTTTTTTTTGAGAAATTTCCTCTTTGTTACTAAATGTTCTAACTTGCCCAATTCATTAAATAAGTCTTTTGTTTGTACAACTTCCTCTTTGTTGATCCTATCCGTTATAAAATCTGGTAAGCCGGCAGCAATTATGTCAATTAGAGTCCCTTGATCAATTGTTTTTCTTACTTCAAGTAAAAGTTTTACTTTTTTAATAGCATATTCTAATAAAGATCCTGATTGATACTTGAAAAATAAAGCATATTTACTTGAAGTCCAACCTTTATTGGCATAGGTTTGCAAAAAATTTGATTTCCATTCTGACCACTCTGATTGTAAACTATGCTTGATCATCATGGAAGAATACCAATCAGTGCATGATTTCTCTAAAAATAATCTGAAGATTTCAATTTTTTCTTCCTCTTCTACTATCTCAAACCTTTTACATTCTCTTTCAAATACTTCCATCCAGTGATATGCATTTTTGTTTTTTCCATCAAATTTTTCAATCACAAACCTGTCCGCTAACTTTTTTATATTTTGTTTTTCTTTGTTTTGTTGACCTTCAATAAATTTTTCCAAAACATTCATAATGGGATCTTCTGAACTATTTTTATTGACAATAGCCAATTGTTCTTGGGTAATTTCCTCAAGAAACTGGTCCTGAAAAATCATGTTATCATCCTCATCAAGGTAAGTTTGTAATATACCCTCTGTCATTATTATCCATACACTTCTAGTTTGATGTCTTTTTTTTAATGTATTTTTTACTGTAACGAAAGCTTTAGAGTTTTGGATATGTTTGTGAAGTGATACTGCTTGATACTCCTCAGGAATCAGGAAAACTTTTTCATCTTGTGTAATAATTGAGGTTATGGCAATGTAGTTCGACTTTCCGTCTATTGTTGATTTTGATTGAAACGTAAATTTTAACTTTTCCATTTTCTTACAGTAAATGTCGTTTTATAAAATATTACTTCGAGTGTTTGGTCGACACCGCAAATATAAACACAATTGAGTTTCTGTAAGGAAAGATTTATTGTTATAATTTTACAAGTCTGATTTACATAGGTACTTATACAATTTAAAAGTGTTAATATTCAAAACATTACCTGTAAGGAAAGAAACGACATTTAATGTTTCTATTCACAATGTCGATTCCGAATATCAATTGTTGTAATACGTTTAAAATTCACGAAACAATTTTCAAAACTTTATTGACAGTTTAATGCTTTATACTTTATAGGTTAGATACCATAGGCTATTCGACCACAGATTATAGAACAGATAATCATCCACCACGAAGACGCTCTATGCGCGGGAATATTTAAGAAAAATATATTTTTCTTTACATTCATACATGAGCATATAAATGCATATTATGACCTCAGAACTTCCGCGTATTGTATAGAGGCATACATAGAGGCATAGTCATTGTATACTAATCATAATCTTAATGACGAGTATAAAATATCACACAGTCTTCGTGGTCCAGTGGTAGAATAGCCGGCTGTGAAACTAGGGATCACGATGTACTGAGACAAATGCTTGTTTATTTTATGGCTCACCTGATGGATAGTGATTACCGCCGGCCATGAAAATCTGCAATACCAGAGGGCTTGCAAATGCGTTGCCGGCCTTTCAGGAAAGAATATTCTCTCTTCTTGAAGGTTCCCAGATCGTAACGGTTCGGAAAGACCGCCGGCGACAACTGCTTCCGCAGAGTGGTTGTGCGAGGCCGAAAATGCCTTAAAATCGCGCTGTTGTGGAACGCTGGACATCGAGGTGGTGTGGATGGAATTTCTGATTTGTGCGCGATGTCTGATGGTGAAATTTAGCCGCGGGGATCAATCCAAACAATTTCCGAATTTGCGCCTTATAGAAATTTAGGCGTTGACTCGACGTGAAACACCGTTTCGCCTTGCTGAGCACACCAAGCTTCTTTAAGGCCAATTTGGCCTTACCTTCCAATTGACCGCGGAACTGGACGTCGCTCGAAATGTCGACGCCAAGTATTCCGATACTGGCTGTGGCAGACAAGGGAGTGTTCTCAAAATGAGGAGTTACGACAAATTGTGACTTTTTAGTGGTTAACGCGCAGATTTTTGTCTTTTTGGGGTTAAAGTGGACTAAGTTTAGTCGACCCCAGTCCGAGATTTTGGCTAGCAAAAACTCGACTTCAGACACAAGTTTGTTCCGGCTCTCGTTATTCCCGAAAAATATTAGCACGGCCAGTGTACATTACATCTACAATGCTATCATCCGCATAGCATTGAATGTTGCTGATTTGCAGCATGTAATTGATATGCAGAAGAAACAGAGTAGAAGACACAGTCTTGTGTAACACCGGCATTGACAAATTTAGGATCAGAGCATGCACCGTCGACGACAACCTTGATGCTCCGATCTGGCAAAAAGCTGGTGATCCAATTGCATAATATCTCGGGAAGCCCATAAGAAGATAGCTTCGAAAGAAGCGCTTTGTGCCATACTCCATCAAAGGCCTTCGCTATGTCCAGACTGGCTGCAAGCGCCTTCCCCTTGGTCTCAACTGCTTCTGGTCATCTATGTGTCAGGTAAACTAGAAGATTACTGGCAGAGCTACCCCGACCAAAGCCGTCCTGTGGCGGTCGCTAATCATCCGATGCTCCTCCAGGTACGGCAGGAGCTGGCAGTTGATAATGGACTTCATTATCTTGGAGAACAAGGAGGTGATGGCTATAGGCCTGTTATTGGACGGATCCGAGCGGTTGCCTTTTTAGAGATCGGGTACACTAAATCAGCCTTCCAGGATTTCGGGACTACGCCTAATACATAGGAGTGCCGGAAAAGACGCGTTAGAACCGGTGCCAATTCCGGAGCACATGCCTGCAACATGATTGGCGGGATGTCATCGGGCCCATTCTACTTATGAATGTCCAAGGAAAGAAGTGCTTTGCGAACTGCACTTTGCCTGAACTTAACCTCAAGCATCGTACTATCGCACCGCGGGATTGTCGGTGGTGAATTTCCTTGGTCATCCAGAGTCGAGTTGGACGCGAAGAGAGAGCCCAGAAGATCGGCTTTCACCTTCGCGGCATGGGCCAACGAGTCATCCTCCGTGTGCAGGGGTGGAAAAGACGGCTGACAGAAATTCCCTAAGGCAGCCTTGGCGAGAGACCAAAACGCACGTGTTCCCGACGGGAGACGCGCCAGTCTCTCGCCAATTCTGCCAATGTGCTGCGACTTCGCTTTAGCAATAACACTTTTGAAGGACCTAGAGGCAGAGTTATACTCACGCGTTACTATATTCTATATACTATATTCGCGTTGGCGAGGTGACCAGTTGTGTCAGATCATATCATCATAATCATACTAGCCCTGTATTAAACATTGTCCCACTGTTGAGCACGGGCCTCCTCTACTAATGAGAGGGGTTAGGCCTTAGTTATTCGTATAAGAATTCTCAGATATGCAGGTTTCCTCACGATGTTTTCCTTCACCGTTAAAGCAAGCGATAATTAACATTTAATACACACATAACTTTAGAAAAGTCAGAGGTGTATGCCACTTGGGTTTCGAACATACGACTTTCGTCTTGGCAGTTCGTACCGCAACCAACTAGGCTATCGCTGCTTCATATGCTAGATAGATCATATGCTAATTCGAAATCATGAACAGATCTCCCCGCATGATCGGTGGTGCGTGATCTTAGCCATTCGGCGTGGTGGGCGTTAAAGTCGCCGAGAATCACGATCTCTGCGGATGGGATCTGCTCCAGCACAGAATCTGTAGCCATTTGCATGTGCTCAACGAGTCGGTTAGTTTCGGCATTATCGCTATTGGACCTATACAGGCACGCGTAGATTCGTGGATGGTTGTCGCAGTCTACGCGAAGCCAGAGGTTGGTTAGGTCCCGCGTTACAAGGCTGCCGAGGCGACGAGAGCAGATATCCTCTCTAACCTACACGCACATCCCAGCCCGCGGTACAAAAGAATGTTCCATTTTGTACCCCGGGTAGGAGAGGAGAGAGGTGTCAGCCGGAGAAGAAATCTGCGTCTCGGTAAGGAAGAGTAAGGCCGGTTTCGGCGTCTCAAGATGGAAGTGGACGGCGTTCAAGTTGGAATTCAGCCCCCTTATGTTGCAAAAGTCCACAGCAGGAGTGGAAGGGGTGGCCTTATGTTGCCTGCTCTGCTTGCCCCAAACAGGTGTGTAGAGCGAAAAATAGAGCGCCTCCTCCCCCTCCCCCTCCGGTTTTCGTTGTAAAGTGCATGTCATTGTCATTTTATGTCATTTTTTTATTTTACTGAAAAGCCCAAGAAACTCTTTCTTTCTTTCTATGTACTTTACTGTGGGATCATGACTATATACGTGACTTTCTTTATTTGAAAAATCTGTTTTTCTTATCGAATCATAAGTAGCATTCCGAACTCCACTACTAGGCTTAGGTATTTCGAAGGTAATTGATTTAATATTACCTTTGGCCTACCTTAGTCAACTAAGTCCGTTTTATTCCCTATAAAATAGTTTTACGGATCAAATCTTGATCAAACGAATTAATAATATGTAGTTTGACAAATTTTAATGATAGACTAAAACAATTATTGAAAATATCTTGTTATAAGCCAACCTTATTGACGTCACGATACAAAATAGCATTTACGTAATCATTTTCAGTTTATAAACGGACGCGAAAGGAAACATGGAGTATAAATAGGTATATCTGCGTTACCCAGATTATCTAAGAGATGTTACATTATATGCGGACTGACCTTTCCGCCGGCGTATTATGTATGTACATTTCTTGAGCTCATGCATGACAACGCATAACGCAAGCCCGGCTGCCAACCGTCTTGCATTATTAAATAGGCCTCCCGTACCAAATTCCTGCTTTTAATTTCAAACCATACAAAAACCACATATTATAAACTTTATTAAGAATTAGACATTCGTTTGAGAAGTATATAAATTATATCACACTGCATTTAGATATACGCCTACACGAGACATTAAAGGACGTAACTTTTCTCATAGCAAATCTTAATGAAAACAATAAAGTTTACGGCGTAGGTTAATTTATGCAGTCGGCGGTATTATTACAAAGATGTAGAACACAATATATTTCGGTTATAATTAGCATAACCTACTGCGAAATCTGCTGAACCAATCGCTTAAGAAAATATATCTTAAACGTGGGTATATTATGAAACTTTAAAGTTTTAATAGAATTTCCATAACTGTTCTCAAATAATGTTAATACCTTTTTGTCGGGGTCTAGAGTTGGGGTACGATGTTTGGTCGTTTTACGGCCTTCTGAGTACTCTGACACTAGACCCTCGACCGCTTCTTCACCTTCTTAACCATGGCGTAATGTGAAGAAGCAGGCCGGCATAATTGTGTTGAGTAGATATCTATCAAAAATTATTATCAGTATATATATTATGTTCTATGCACCTAAGGATTCGTAATTAAATTAATTACAAATAGAAAAATAAAAAGACTCTTGATCTGGGGCACCCGTAAGTCGTAACCTACGTTTTAGTTGTTATTGTAGAAGACGCACAATGCTTATATTAAGGCGTCATGATTCCTAAAAAATGTGTTCTACAAAAAAAATTATTGTCCCTGCAAATGACATTTTAATAGTTATATGTTAATAAACTACATATAGATATTTGTAACATTTAATCACAATTTTTCTGGTTTCATTTGTGTGTTCTCATAATGCTTCTCTTATCTAGTTGAGTATACATACATGTGTTTCGCAGTGGGACAGGATAGAACATAGTTTGATGTAAGTACAATAATGAGTAAATATTGATCTACATCAACGTAAATAATTCAGTGCCAAGAAAAACTAGGTGCGCGCGTTTTCATGCAAAAAATCCCCGTTTTCTCCCTTCTCCTCCTTACGGGGTGTTCCACTCTCAATACCGAATGACCTTAGTGTCTTAGGTGTGATATCCGATGTGATTTTAATCCAAGAAGTCACACTAAGAGCATGATATCCGCCACTTCAGGCACGTTTGGACTCCTGAACAGGGTGTGGCTGTTTTTAACGCCCGATCAGCTTTACCGCTTACATAAAGCTCAAGTACAGCCGGGAATAGAATACTGCTCGCACCTCTGGGACTGTTCCGCTAAGTGCCTGCTCAATGCTTAAGATGGATTGCAGTGGCGGACCATTCGCATTGTGAGTGATGCAGACGTGACCAACAGCTTTGAGCTGCTACAGCTGCTCAGGGAAATTTATTATACCATGGGGAATGCTCTGAATATTTTTTCAGAAATATCTCCGAATATCTTATCTTATATACTAACTATAAAATCACTTATCTGTCATGGTGGTACATCGCCGTAATAAAGCTAGTTCGTGAACTTTAAATACATATAACATTTTATTTAATGCATTTAGCATTGATTATGATGAAATAAAGAGTAAATGTTACCTAGAGATATGCTTTAAACTTTTATTGCGATTCTTTGGTTAAAACACAGTTCTTTAGACGTGATGTCTTGACAAACAGACAGTCAATAATAAAAATGATTTGTACTTTATATCTATATATTTTAACGTAACAATCAAAATTTTATAAAAATGTTTAATGTATAAACAAACTGCCTCTTCAGTTTTATTATAGTATAGATCAGGGGGGGCTAACCTGCGGCTCTCGAGTCACATGCGGCTCTTTGGAGGATTATTTCTTTTCTATCTTTTAAATTACTGACAACAAATATAAAAGACTAAGTGCAACGTGCAATTTTGTTTAAATTCAATACAGATATTTAAAAGTATATTTTATTTAAATATGTTTTAAATAAATATAATTTCGGTAAAAAAAAATATACCTTTTTTGCACACCGACAGCCGCCGCGGCGCAGTTGGCGTTGGCGTGTAGCCGGCTGTGAAACGAGAGGCCGTGGGTTCGATTCCCACACCGGGACAAATGTTTGTGTGACAGACAGATATTTGTGTCCGGGGTCTGGGGTTTGTGAGACCGAAAGTCTCTCGTATTCTCTTGTACCCACAACACAAGACTCGTATCTTAGTGTGGGGTCGGGGCTATGTGTGTGACTGTTGGGTGTTATATACCTTTTAAATACGTATTTAATTGCGGCTTGCCAAAAAATTCCATTTTTGAAAAATGGCTCGACTATCAAGGAGCTTTATAGCAGCGATAGCCTAGTTGGTTGCGGTACGGACTGTCAAGACGAAAGTCGTAGGTTCGAAACCCAAGTGGCATACACTTCTGACTTTTCTAAAGTTATGTGTGTATTAAAATGTTAATTATCGCTTGCTTTAACGGTGAAGGAAAACATCGTGAGGAAACCTGCATATCTGAGAGTTTTTCGAAGGTATGAGAAGTCTGCCAACCCGCATTAGGCCAGCGTGGCGGACTAAGGCCTAACCCCTCTCATTAGTAGAGGAGGCCCGTGCCCAGCAGTGGGACAATGTTTAATACAGGGCTAGTATTATTATATCAAGGAGCTTGGCTGGTATAGATATCAAGATTTCGTAAAAAGTATTATTATTTATTTTTCAGCGAACCAGCACTAGCCTGTGGGGCGAGTGGATGGGTGTGATGCACGGCGACGAGATGGAGTACGTGTTTGGGCATCCGTTGAACATGTCGCTGCAATACCATACGAGAGAGCGTGACCTTGCCGCGCACATAATGCAGTCGTTTACCAGATTCGCCCTCACCGGGTAACTATTCTGCCGTTGAATAATTTTGTACCTTGTATGACCGATTTTCAGCAGGTATGTAGGTTGCTCATAAATTCTATATACGAGTATATAGAAACGATCTTCTCCTAAAAGGGCAAAGGAGTACCTCCAACCATAGAAAATGTATATATGTGGAAGAAGTGTTTCAGGTCGTAGTTTGTAGCACTCAATAGTCTCTGCCTGCTTGCCTGCCCCATGGGATACGGGCGTGAGTGTGTCTATATACGAGTATAGTTTCTTGTTGCATTTAATTCAACTTAATAAACCGGGATAAAAAGTAGCTCTAGTAGATAGTAAGTAGATCTTACCCCTAAACTACCACTATGCAAAAAATCATGTAGAACCCGTGCTCTATGAAGAACAAGAATTAATCTATCCAATGGGAACCGTAGATATTCCGGGATATAAAGTATGTGCTAAGCTTTTGTGCTATTCCAGAATATAATCTATATCTGTGCCAAATTTCAACCAGATCCATTCAGCCGTTGTGGCGTGATTTAATTACTCGACAAATCCATCCTCCATTCAAACATTCCCATTAGTAGGATTAACAGAATGAGTTTAAAATACTATCTTTTCACATTAAGTTAACTAGTACATATTTAATCTGAATTACGACTCAGAATTGGCAGTTTTGCTAAAATATCGTTGAAATCCGATACAAATACCGAGGTTGTCAAGCCTGTGGTGAAGTGTAAGATATGGGTTTGTTTAAGTAGACCACCTCGCAGTCGCTACTGTCTCTGTCGCTCTGTTATATTTGCTAAGGCCAATTAATTCAACTATTGAATTAAGACCGGGATCGGCCACGACCTAGTTATGGCAGATCAGGTGTCAGCGTTAACTCAAATTAGGTCATTGGGAAACTGCATAACGTTATTATTAAAATCTCGGGGATTTTAGACGTTTTTATTGATGCTTGATATTACTTTTCAACTAAATTCATGTACTTTATCGGTTAATCCGTTTTGCTCATTACTCGACCTTCACGGAAATTATTTAAGAATATTTTTCCCCTTTTATTAAATATCTTTAATTTTTTAAGCTTACTGGAGATGCACGAAACATTTAGTAAAATCTGCAATAACATCTGCACAAATACATTAAAAGATGAGATAGCGTTCAAACTCTCCTAATGTATTCAAATAAATATTATAATTACGAAATTAAATAATGTACTGAAAAGCAGTATCGTATACCCCTATTGTAGTCATTTTATTATTTATTTCTATATAATTATATGATTTATTATTTTTTATTATATGAATATTTATTTGTATAATCATACTAGCGGACCGTGCAGACGTCGTCATAAAAGCAGCACCACACCTTTTCACATTTGTGAATCTAATCCATCCAGGGCACCATCCAGGGCGCCACCCAAACGCATACAATAAAAATCATTCAAATCGGTCCAGCGGTTTCGGAGGAGTTCAGTGACATATACACGTACAGTAGTAGAATTATATACTACGTGTAAACGGAATAACGCACATCCTCAGACACTCCAATTTAAAAATATTATTACAATCATAATTCATGTATTGAAATTAGATTGCGATGAATATAAATATTGTTTTTTATGAAAGTAGTTGTACTAATTTTCGACATAAAGTTCGTAATTTGATTTTTAAAGTGTTTATTATTGCATTTAGAAAAGACTTTATCGCATCGAGTTATGTCTCAGTTTCGTTTGTCTTGAACTTTAAATTAAAGGGTGACTGATTATTATTTACCTGAGTGTTAATTTTTTTTTTATCCTAGCACGGCAAAGTGAACGCACTTCACCTGATGGTAAGCGCAGTACGGTCCAATTAGAGTATCGAGTAGCGAGAGACGATCTATCTCCCGCTACTCAACACAATCATGCCGGCCTGCTCCTTCACACTACGCCATGGGCAAGAAGGTGAAGAAGCGGTCGAGGGTCTATTGTCAGAGTACTTAGAAGGCCGCAAAATGGCCAACATTGTACCCCAACTCTAGACCCCCAAAAAACCGGATGTACACTGGCTGATCCCGGAACGCGACACACTTGCGTGTGCCACTATGGCGGGTTTTTCACCCTGTGTACCGTGGTCGCTATCCGGGCGGATATGAATATCCTACCACCAGCAGAGAATTATTTTAGGAAAAAAAAAACGTCTATTAATAATTGTTGATATCGATTCAGTCGCTTATTCTGAATAAACTACTTTCAGAGAGTGCATTAATCATGTTACGTTGTATATAAAGATAATAATAATATGTATGTTCTAGTAAACCCCACAAGCCGGACGAGAAGTGGCCACTGTACTCGCGTTCGTCGCCACACTACTACACATACACCGCTGACGGGCCCAGCGGCCCTGCTGGACCTCGAGGACCTCGCGCTTCTGCCTGCGCTTTCTGGAATGACTTCCTGAACAAACTTAATGGTAAATAGACAACATTATTTTTAACCGACTTCACAAAAATGAGAAGGTTCTCAATTCGTCGGGATTTTTATGTACGTTCCCCGATTACTCGAAGACGCCTGAACCGATTCGAGAAATTCTTTTTTTTGTTTAAAAGGGTATACTTCTCAGTTCTCACTGGCACCAAGTCAGGATCTGGTGATGGGATCTCAGAAAAATCGAGGGTAACCCTCAAATTTTATAGGGACGCATAATTTGTTTTTTATTGAAGTCGGTGTACTTTTTATGAATTAAAAAACTTTTTGAAGTGAAAACTTCTTTAGGCACGTTGGGTACTTTTATGGAAAAACGCGTAACCATCACGCTCAGATTATTTTACTTGTGCCATAAGCACGCTAATAAGTCTATAATTACTGACAAGCGATCATAAACAAACAAAGTACTACTTCATGGACGCTGTTCCAAAAAAGGTCACAATAATTCCAAAGTTGTAAGTTTTCACTTCTGTCGGTAGTCCCCAAGACTGCCATTTTTTTTTTTAATTAACGTTCATGTCGCAATGCTTTATTAAAACTGTTACGATATATGTCAGCTTGCAACTCGTCGTAGGTGTTACAAGCAATATATAAATTTAAAAGGTATGTTAAAATTAGCATAGCAAGACCTTGAAAGGATGTGAAATATGAGTGAAATTTAACAATGATGGTCGATCCTAATGAGCACTAAATATGGTTAAACTCCTGTCATAGGTACTAAGATATTCTTAGTTTTACCCCCATTCTTATTCTTTAACAAATTAGCCAAGATTCACGGACATGTATTCAGTTACTACTATAATATGCATATTGATACTTTATGATAATCAAGAGCCATATATTTTCTTAAAATACGGAAGTATCTTGTGTTTAACTTTGTAATTATTCGATATGCAATGGAAAATTATACGAAAAACAAATCCATTTGAGAAAACCGAACCAAAAGGTTATTCAAAAATGAGCCACATTTATTATTTGGAATATTGGCATGACCAAAGTGGATGTAGGAACATCTCACTATATCCCTTGCACGACTGTACAGTAATGGTCATTCTGGGAGATAACTCGTTCTGACGTCATAACTCGTGCATCCTTTGCTGTCATTTGACAACTGCTTGCTTAACATTTGTGCTTCCACCGTACTTAATGGCTTGGTGGCACTTAATGGTCGATCCCTAAAGTGACCACACTGCACCTGATGGTAAGCGCAGTAAGCCGCTACTCGACACAATCATGCCGACCTGCTTATTTACACTACGCCATGGGCAATAAGGTGAAGAAGCGGTCGAGGGTCTAGTGCCAGAGTACTCAGAAAGCCGCAAAGCGGCCAAACATCGTACCTTGGGGTACCTCTAGACCCCCGACAAAAACCGGATGTACACTGGCTGACCCCGGAACGCGACACACTTGCGTGTGTACACTATGGCGTGTTTTACACCCTGTGTACGGTGGTCGCTATCCGGGCGGATATGAATATCCTACTACCAGCAAGGGGTAAAGTGATATTGGGTTTTTCTATTTAGAAATACTCAGCATCTGCGCGGAGTCTGGAATTGTGCACGGTATGGCCGTGTTTGTAATGATATACTCGCCCCCTAGCACATTAGGGAAACTTAATAAATTCGGCGAAAAGTAGGTGTACTGATAACACATCTGACTACCCCTTCAAAGATTACAGGCCTGATTGTATATATACACAGTCAGGTCATAAGTATTGTCGCACAGTAAAAACTTTTATTTTAGAATGCTGGCCCCAAAAAAGTTTATTGAATTCGAATTTCAAATTGTTCATGAAAATAAAAATGTATACTTTTTAGAATTTTACTCATTTTTAAATATGGAGTGGACGCTTAAAGAAGATCGGTTGCAGTAATTGCGTTGCATCGTTGCGGTTACGCGCCAATTCAAATTTTTGACATACTGAAAAATTTGAATATAACCAAAAGATTCGTTTATCGTACCATCAAACGATACAATGAAGACTCTAGTGTAGATGACAGGTCAAGAAGTGGTCGCCCTCGGTCTGTTAGGACTCCAGCAGTGATAAAAGCTGTGAAGGCGCGAATTCAAAGAAATCCCAAACGTAAGCAGAAACTGTTGGCCCTTCAGATGGGGTTAAGCAGAACCACGGTGAAAAGGGTGTTAAATGAAGACTTAGGGCTTCGGGCATATCGAAGAAAAACAGGACATCGTTTGAATGCTCGTCTAATGGACCTGAGACTGAAGAGATGCCGCGCTTTGTTGAAGCGGTACGCCGGAAAAAAATATCGGGAAATTCTTTTTTCAGATGAAAAAATTTTTACCGTAGAAGAGAGCTACAACAAACAAAATGATAAGGTGTACGCACACAGTAGTGAAGAAGCGAGCAACCGTATTCCGCGTGTCCAACGAGGTCATTTTCCATCCTCGCTCATGGTATGGTTGGGAGTTTCTTATTGGGGCTTAACAGAGGTACATTTTTGTGAGAAAGGTGTAAAAACGAATGCAGTTGTGTATCAAAATACAGTCCTGACGAACCTTGTGGAACCTGTTTCTCATACCATGTTCAATAACAGGCACTGGGTATTCCAACAAGATTCGGCGCCAGCTCATAGAGCGAAGAGCACACAAGACTGGCTGGCGGCGCGTGAAATCGACTTCATCCGGCACGAAGACTGGCCCTCCTCCAGTCCAGATTTGAATCCGTTAGATTACAAGATATGGCAACACTTGGAGGAAAAGGCGTGCTCAAAGCCTCATCCCAATTTGGAGTCACTCAAGACATCTTTGATTCAGGCAGCCGCCGATATTGACATGGACCTCGTTCGTGCTGCGATAGACAACTGGCCGCGCAGATTGAAGGCCTGTATTCAAAATCACGGAGGTAATTTTGAATAAACTTTAGTGTCATAAGAATCTATGTTTTGTTAAGTTCATTTTGGTATATAAATGGTTACATAATGAATAAACTTGTTTCAATTATTTTATATTAAACATGTGACAGAATTTATGACCTGACTAGGTATGTATGTATTAGGCGGTTTTCAGTTTACTAACCTCACTAGGCCCGCTTGATGAACTAAAGTCAAGTATAACCCCTCTCATAAATTAATATTTTTTTTTATTTCCAGAATTGGAGCACGTACCTTGTGACGGAGCCGTTACCGGCCCATACAGCAGTGTTGCCGGCACCACACTACCTATAGTGTTGCTCACCACACTAGCCACCACTGTGTCATTGTAAATATACAATGTAACATCACTAGAAAATGTCGTAGATAATCAAAGACTCTCAAAGTGAATATATTTTATATGTTTCGATGTTTAAAGTAGACAAATTATTAATTTTATTGATGTTATAGCTAATCATTATACTAAAAGGCAAGGATAAGAAGTGGAAATGCGTTGGATGTTAGTGTAGAAAAACTGAAGAGCGCTTCTATTTAAAATACATATACACGTCGGATATAAATCGAAATAATATTGTATCTATTAACAGTATAACGACATGTCTCAGAAATGTATTTAAAACTGACACATCTTGATACTGTGGACATTAACTATCCATGGCATAATGAGTCGGATTATTTTTCGGCAAAAATCAATTATAGTACCAAAAATAAGCAAGGAAAAGTAAAACAGTTTTTGAGTGTTGAATACTAAAGACTTTATTAGATGGTGTTTAATATTCAAAAATATTGTTTTAAATTTTGATTGACCGCCTTATCTCACTATGTCGAGTGACAGACATCAGAAAAAGCAAGACAAACGTAAAAACGTTACCCTCCTTCCGGGGCAATCGGGTGAAATAAAAACTTAGAATATGACAGTAGGTAAACAACTGTTATTAGTAAGGCCCTAAATGTTTATTTAAGGTTGATTAATATAAACAATAATTTAACTGCTTCATGTGAATGTAAAATTCTTATATGTTAAAACGTTAGATATACATTTAGTTTGACTATGTTCCTGTGTCTAGGCGGATGTGATGTTTCATTTAACGTATTTAATATTGAATGTAACATTACCATAAGGTGTTAATTACACATCGGCAGATTATGATCCTTAATATCATGTATTTGTGTGTTACGTAATGTTATTTATAAAGTTTGTGGGCTTTGATTGTTGAAGCGACGCTTTCACTCGCGATAGTACGATATATCACTATACATATCAAAGTGTGCCTCTGCTTATAAGCGAACGATACATATCTCTAATGTAGCAAAATTTTAAGATTTTATATAGGTCGGGTGTATATTGTGAGAAGATTTTTGAACAATATATTTACTACTATTGTATTTAGATTGCTATTGAATTCGAACCACTTGAAGATCTTATGAACTCTAAATTCTTATGACTTCGAACAGATGATAGTATATTTTGTAAATAGTCTTTTCGTAAGAACTAGTCGCGGCGTATGAATATAAAAGCACGTGTAAACATTTGTCTCGACTGACTGATATGATTGTTAATGTAGTCCTACCGTTGTCTTTACACATATCAAAAGTATCTGAAAAGTTGAAAATTTTCACAAAAAATGCACGTAATAAAGAAACAGATAGTAGGTAGTACACAATGCAATCTTCGTATTTAGACACAATAAAGTATTTTTAATATAAAATTCAGCCTTTACATTATACATGCGTAGAATGGACACAGATCCTTCTTATTTATTTTTCGAAATCGACGAAACATGACATATCAGGAAGTGATTTGTAGCTTAATAATGCTTTAAGTGAAAATTGTCTTATGAAATTAGTAACAATTTTTATACTTTTAACATAATATTTGTACTAAAGAAAAAGTTAGCGGTAATCAAATATTTATAATATCTATTACGCGTCAATTACTATCACTGAGCGAGTTTCAAAAACGTGGAGACATTTTGGAAATGATAATATTTTATTTTGATACACATTAATTTAAACATAACGTTTAATACGTTTGAGTCATTCCACTTAAATCTATCAACACTTATCTTTGTACTAAAATGAATGTAGTGTTTTTATTTATGAACGCATGCGTAATATCATATTAATAATATGTCAGTAGAAGTGAATATGTATAATCAATATGCTGTCAGTGCACACCATTTAATGTTAAATCATGAAAATCGCACAACACTCGCTTCTCGTTAAATTAAGGCACAATTTGAGAAGTTGTATGGGATAGCTTTAATTAGATAGTGATGTGTAAAATGGGTTAATTAAGATTTCTATTATAAGTAGATACTTCAAACAACAAGAGCTTATGGGTCTGTAATTGCAATACAACTATTTTAAAAGTTTGAATGAAAACATCGACAAATGTGTAATAGGGTAGTTTCCTGTGTTTAGTTTTGTACATTATTCTCTATGCAATCGAATATAATACGCAAAATAAACTCTTTTGCGAAAACAGAATCCAAATTACTTGAAAAATTAGGTCACAATATTTATTTTAAATATTGGTGTGAGCAAATACTCACAGGCATAAGCGAAAACGATGGCGTATTGGGAACATATCGCTATCTCCCTCGCACAACGGTACAGTACAGGCGATTCATAGTACCGTGACGTCACGGTATCATATATGCATCCTTGTATTGTTATGTAACAACTACCCCTTCCAGCAGATTTGAATTGTGTCTAATTTACTTATTTTTGTTCGGATTCATAAAATTCTTTCGATAATAGGTTTTAGGTAATGTAACTTGTTGATTAAATTAAAAAAAAAACGAGTCAACTACCCTATTACACGATTTCATATAGTTATGAAATATAAAAACACAGTAAAATTTTAATGGAATTAAGTAATGCTTCTTCAAAGCAAAGTGTGAATGAAGTATTTATAATTGCTATAATGTATACTGTGTAGTAACTTGCTTCAAATGTAATCATAGATTAAGTTATTACTAAGAAAAGAAATAGCTGTATGTTTTAATTAAGATACTAGATTGATTGCCAACTTTGGAGTCATACTGAAATCCAAATTTATTCTTATAGCGGCGTATTATCATTTTCATTCATCCCGTAACATAACCTCTTTTTGTAATATGATGTAGAAGTTTTAACCTTTTCATATTTCACAGACTGGAATCTAGTGGAATTAGCAATTTGGGTATCTCTTTTTGACGATCGACATTCTGGTTTCGGGTAATTTCATGATCAGTGTTCGCTACACACGCCATATCTGTTCTATAATGCCGGTTTTATCTTGGCTTCTTGCTACGTTTAATTTTAAGTTATTATGGTCGGAAGCCAGGAAGTAGAAATATTTTTTGGGGACTATTTACATGCAAATTAAAAATGAATCGTTATTCTAAACCACTTTCAAAAAATTGTCTTCATAAGCGGGGTCGGCACAAACGGTTTGAACTCTCCACGCAGCCCTATCAGCCGTCAAATATGCATTCACTCCTTTCATGCGCATGTCCTCATTCACACAATCCATCCATCTCTTTTTTGCCACGACTCTTTCGTCCATCCACATTTTGTTCCAATCCATCCAAGTTTAGAAAAAGCTATTGAGAAATAAAAGTTGGAGTCAGACATCTGTATCTTTATATTGTACAACTACGTAAATCTACGTGATACCTTTCACGTACGATACCACTGACACCTCCAGTATGGCATTCGGAGCTAACATCATTGGCATGCACAACGCGTACATTGGAAGTCTGCCTTAAAAAAATGTTTTTTAAGGTAATTTAGTGACTTAAAGCTATAGTAAAACAGCAAATGTGGTAGTCCCACAATATGGTAACATTAATCTACATCATGAATTGGCCGGCCCATCCAACTATTTTGACTGGAAGACCGAACGACTCAAATTAAAAATTCGATTTTTGATGATTTCGTTTTCGATTTCCTCGACCGCTTTTATTGAGTTTATTGGAGTAACATAAAAGTTTTTTAATTCATAAAAAGTACACTGACTTAAATAAAAAACAAATTATGCTTCCCTATAAAATTTGAGGGTTGCCCTCGATTTTTCTGAGATCCCATCATCAGATCCTGACTTGGTGTTAATGGGACCACAAAAAAAGAATTTCCCGAATCGGTCCAGTCGTCTTCGAGTAATCGGGGAACATACATAAAAAAATAGATTCCGACGAATTGAGAACGTCCTCCTTTTTTTGAAGTTGGTTAAAAATAACAGTAATATAACGGTTTTACATAATAATAAAACCGATATTATGTGCCGAGAGGGAAAACATACAGCATTTATTAGAAGAAGACGTGTATACTTTAGCCGTGTTTACAGTGGATATCCGGTCAATTGAGTGTAAATCTAAAAACATAGATGGCGCCACCAGCAAGGACGGCACCCGTGGAAGGAGTCGTCGCCATTTTTTGGTTCATAGTCTTCACCAGGAAGAACTTCCTGCAATGCTGTATGTTTTCCCTCTCGGCACATAATATCGGTTTTATTATTATGTAAAACCGTTATATTAATGTGCCTCCGGAAAACATACAGCATTTATTAGAAGACGTGTTTGTTATCTGCTGGTGAACAATATATGCACAACGCTATGATGATTATTAGAAAGAAATATTCTAGAAAAAAAAAAAAAAAAAGGAATCACATAATCAAAGTTATTTATTTGATTAAAAATACATAATAATATTCTAGTTTAGATAAAGTACTAACGATAGTTATCACAAACCATAAAGTAATCAGTCAAGTTTTTAAGCCATGTATTTTGGTCTTAATGATTAATTATCTACATAGTAATTTCACAACAATTAAGTTAATTAGGTTGGAGTAAACGTTTTAAAAAATAAACTATGACCATCTTTAGGAAGCTCTATTTCGCGACAATAATGATTAAAGAATGTGGTAGAGGATTTCCAATTACCACGTGATAATATATCGTCAATAGGTACATTATCTAACCACCCTAAAGATGCTACTGCTGATCTGCAGCTTCCTGGCGGTGCATGAATGCCACTATCTCTAAGAACTGTGCGAACCCAGTTCCCAATTACAGTACGTGAGGCTGCTTTGACTTTACTATTAACTGTAATAAAAAGTTGGTTTATGCTCTCTGCCTCTGCTCTTCTCGGTAAACTCTTTTCTATTAATGATCTAACTAGAGTTACCGGACAGATGTTCTTGTCGGAATGTTTAGAAATTTTCCACGCGGTTTGACGATGTGAATGGGTATCTGTCTTAGATCCAAAGGCTGGCATGAAGTATATATCTTCTCCATTATCAAAGAAATTGTTATCCAATATATTGAGTAATGTAAGGTCATGGACTCTACGACCCGAGGCTAGTAACAACACAGTGGCTGTTCTTCGAGCTATTTCAAAGAGTGTATCTATTGGGCGATTAGATGAAAGCCAATCTAAAACAATTCTTGGGTCCCATGTAAAAGGCAGTTTAAGTATTTTTGGTTTGGCGACACCTATTGCCTTCAGGGCATGTTTTATAATAAAACTTGAAAAAGTATGTGGCTCTGTATGAGGGCCACAGAAAGTTGAAACTGCTGATTTATGAACAAGAATTGTGCTATATGATAAATTCTCTTCCAAGAAAAGATACATTAAAAATCTAGCAACGTCAGCAGGTTGAGGATATTTGGGATTGACTTTGAATTTGTTACACCAAGTCATCCATCTCCTAAGAGCTGGTAAATATGTTGTCAATGTGGATTGTCTCCAACTATTTTTTAATAGATCTTTTTCTTGTTCAGACCAGTCCTTTATTTGGGCACCCCACCCCCAATTTTCCAAACTTTCAGGGTTAATGTCTGTACTTGTGGAGGAGTTCGTGCCGTTGTTATATCTATTAAGGTCTCTGAAAGGTTCTTCAGTTCGTGTGGCTGATCCAGTGCTCTCGCCTTCAAATCTTGAAACCAGAACGCTCGAGGCCACTCGGGTGCTACTATTAGATAAGTTCCCGTCGCACTGTTTAAATGCCTCAGTACTCTGGGCAGGAGACTGGGAGGAGGAAACACCCATGCAAGCTTGTATGTCCAAGGTCTGCTGAAGGCGTCTGTATAGATTGCTGATCGATCTCTGGAGTCTATTGAAACGTAGTTTCTTACTACAGCAGTTTCTTGACTTGCGAATAGATCTACTTCTGGTTGACCCCATTTCCGAAAGACTTCCGCAGTCGTTGGGGGTAGCAAATGCCATTCCGCGGGTTGTTTCCCTCGCGATAATCTGTCTGCTACTGTATTGTATCTCCCTGGGAGAAAATGTGCCGATATGGTGATGTTGAATTTGTCTGTTAGGTGTAATAGCTTGAAGGTTAGGTCGAGTAGCGCTAATGACCTTGTCCCTCCCTCCTTTCGAATATATGCGATCAGAGTTCGATTGTCTGATTGTATTAGCACATGTGAATTCTCTAAAGCTTTTGCCTTCCTTGCGATTGCCGCTATCACGGCATAGAGTTCTTTTTTGTTGCTGTGCCACCTTTTTTGATGAACCAACCAAACACCCGACATTAATGTTCCATCTAGCTGGGCACCCCAACCCAAATCCGAAGGGTCCGTCGCTAGGAAATGGGTGGCAGGTTTTTTGTGTATTACTGATGAGCCACTGGTAGCTCCGCGCCACCATCTCATCTCCCGAGACACAACTCTTGGCACCGTTTGTTTTTGGTGGGGTCGTGTTTTGTCGAAACGTCGCAAAAAGATTTGAAGGTTGCGACTGTGTAGTTGGCCACGGGGTACGACAAAGCTTGCAAAATTTAGCCGACCCAAAATACTTTGCAGTTGGCAAAGACTTACTTGATTTTTTACCAAGTAACGATTTAAAATGTCGTTTAGGTTCTGTATTTTCTTTTTGGGCAACGACATTGTATTTTTCACAGTTTGCCAACGAATACCAAGGTATTCCAAATCTCGAGTTGGTACCAAAATAGACTTTTGGTAATTGACTTTCCAGCCCAGGTACTCCAAGTGCCTCACGGCTTCCGCAGCCTGAAGACATAACTTGGAATGGTCTTGGTTGACCAAAAGGTAATCGTCTAGGTAAACTAGTACACGATATCCCTTTGCACGGAGGGTCTCCGCGACCCAACATGTTATTGAGGAGAACAGGTGCGGCGCTGAGGCCAGGCCGAAAGGTAGGCAAGTCATTTCGAATAATTGATTCCGGTAACTGACTCTCAGGAACGGTCGGTGCGATTTTGATGTTGGTACGTGGAAATAAGCCTGAGATATATCTAGTTTTATCATCCAATCTCCCGGTTGAAGGAAATTTGGTACTGAAGTATGAGAAACCAGGTGAAAATGTTTCGTTTTTATAAACTTGTTTAAATCCCGAAGGTCGAAAATCGGACGTAAAGAGCCGTCGCTTTTCTTCCGTAGAAAAAGCTTGGATATAAAACTGGGTGTTTTCATGAATACTTGTTGGAGTATATTTTGATTTTGAAGGTCTTGAATCATTTGAGACATTGCCGGCGACTGTTTGGTTGCATATTGTCTCATGATCCTTCTTGTTGGCATTATCAAAGGGGGTTTCTTGCATAAGGGTATTCGGAATCCAGAGATTGCTGATATTATGAATCTGTTTGCACCAATTGATTTCCAACGGTCTTTGAAAGTCTTTAAACAACCCCCTTTGAATTGAGTCGGATAGTCACTTTTTTCCTTCTTTATTTCGAAATGAATTTTTTATTTGTTTATAGGCATCGCTCTTACCCTTGTAGGAACGTTTTATTTGTTGTTTTTTAAATGAGTCATGAAAATTATTTTTTTGTTGTATATGAGATCTAAATTTGGATGTTGACGGAATTTGTTCGTTAAATTTTCGCTTAGAGGGTAATTGTTCTCTATTTTTTGGTGGTTTTGGAGGTGATAACCACAAATGGGGTCCCCCTAAAGATTGTATAAGCGAAGTCAGTTTTATTTTGTCAAATAAAAACTCTACGCTAGGGGGTATATTGTTAAGAGCAGCTTGAACACTTTTATCAGGAATTTCAGCTATTAATCTCTTACGCCGAGTTTCAATGCATTCGGCACGCTTGCCACAAACAATTTGCAAAGATTGTTCGGACAATTTGTAAGACTGAGACGAATTACCGAAAGTCTCTGTAATTTTATTAAAGAGGGTATCTGAACATAACTCGTTCGGGTTTTTGTGGGCCCAATCAAGGATACCTTGTAAACCGGACTGCAACAATTCCCTTTGGTATAATAATGCATTGGTAATTGCGGCAATAGTTTCCTCGGTAGAGGCCAGAAAATCTTTACCCCTACTTAAACAACACATTTCATCATTAACTTTTAAATTACAAAAACCCGGAAACGCAAGCAAATCTGCCATAGATTTTTTATATCGTATATGTTGCCATGTGGGCGAGTTAAAATGTTGTAGGTCTATTAATTGTAACAACCGTTTTTCATCAGCTGATTTGAGTACCCTTTTCTCATCAAAATCGGTCCGACAAAGCCCTAAATCTAACGATTTTGATGAACTTGCCGACGGATTGGTTAAAAATTCACGATCGGCATTATGTGTATGTTCAATTGTGTCGGTATTCCCCACATTTACACTTGGGGTACAGTGCTGATGTAATATAAAATTAGTAAGAAAACTGACCTGGTTACATAACGCGTCGATCCGAGGATCGACCGTTACCTGTGAGTCGCGTTTTCGTTTCTTGCGCGATGGTTCCTCTTGTTCGCTGTCTGATGAGCTGCTACTACTGGTAGTTCCCTCCTTGTCCTGCACCGGATCCGCCTCAGAAGTCGGTGAATTTAACGAGTGATGCGCCACATTGGCTTCATCAACACCGTTTGCGGATACCGTATTCATTGCGAACTCAAAGAAAATTATTACAATAACGAAAAGTACTGAATTTAAAATAAGTTACACTATAATAAAACAAATTAAGTAACACTGAGTTTCGACCGAACTTGGCAAAAGTACACAACGCTATGAACCAAAAAATGGCGACGACTCCTTCCACGGGTGCCGTCCTTGCTGGTGGCGCCATCTATGTTTTTAGATTTACACTCAATTGACCGGATATCCACTGTAAACACGGCTAAAGTATACACGTCTTCTTCTAATAAATGCTGTATGTTTTCCGGAGGCACATTAATTTGGAAATAAATGTGCTTCAAGTATACTAATTTTCGTGGAGTATGTTGAAATATAAAAAAAACTGGCCTAATGTAATCCTTACTTACATTTGATTCTGCCATAAACACAGTGTGTTGAACATGTGCAATGTATAGTATTATAAATTCTTGTCAAATGAACAATATTATCTAGTTACGATATAACTAAAGTTTGTTTTTTTTTATTTAATGATACCCCAATCTGGGGTATAGGCGAGGCAGCATAGCTTAACAAATTCAAACAATTTCAAATCTTAAATCGTTTCCATTCAATATACTGTTTTTAGTTTCAAAAATATTAAAACTGAATAAAACATAAATATATTATGACTTATTTTATTGGCATTTATTATAATTATCAATAGGTATTCCTACTCAAATGGTGGGACCCAAAAATATTTTTAAACAGAGGGTATTGGAAAGAGAGAAGCGAATTCGGCAGGCTGGTAGGCAGCGGTTTTGCTTGTAGGCAGCGGCTTTGCTGTGCCCTGGCATTGCAGAAATCTATAGGCGGCGGTGTCTACTTACCATCAGGTGGCCCGTCTGCTCGGCTGTCTATCAAGGCAGTAAAAAAAACTTTTCCTGGCAGTCGGATTTCTACAGGATAATAGGTAAAGTAGGCTATAGCTAATCGGGAATTTTCATTTATATAAGATATATTTTTGGGCCCTATTTCGTCTATGTGTCAATACAAAATAACGTTACACTTTATTATTTTCAATCTTGATTTATGTTTTTTTTTTCTTTATATAAAATTAATTTTAAGTGATTTGTTAATATTTGAAGGTAAGGTTGAGTAAGTATTCTTGTAGGCATCGTAGTGTAGATAGAATAATTAATGTTAATAGTGACGTTGAATGTGATCGTAGAACATGTGCTAATAAAAGTTATACTTTATGATACTTTAGTGAGAGCGTATTTATTCAGCACAATAGGTAGTTTGGAAAATATTCGTGTAATATTTTATGTCAAACGGCTTCGATCTTATTTAGAAATAGAAGTATATGGATGTTGCAAGCGCATTTACTAGGAAACAATATGTATAGGATTTATAAACACTTGATCAATTAGGTCACGTCGGGATCTGACTAGATAAAGGTTTGTATAACAGGCTGTCAGATAATACATTTGCGTATAAAAGTAGATTAAATGTATCGGATAATTAAATGGAGTTAATAATGCATTTTGTGTCATACAGGTTATTCATTGTGTAGTCTTTAGAGATGATGTTTATATTGTTTATGTATGAAAGCTTGTAGATATCTGTTACGCGAAAATTAAAATGTACTCATAGCTATTGCTTTACAATTTAGGTGCTAATTTAATTACATATTATAAGAAACAATTCAAAGTGCTATTCAAGGTGGATACCTTAAACGGCACATAAACGATGATCGCCACTGTATTGATCAATTTAATGATCACAGTTATGCACCTCATTGACCAGTGGTAACAATTCCATGTCAGGATGTACCAAATACCAATTGGTCACAAGTGCGCACGGACCGCATAACGCTCTATGCTGAACTACCACAAGACCAAAAGTGGTAAAGAACGATGTGAACTGATGCTCACCATACGTCCGTACGGACAGTACCATTAAATTGATCAATACAGTGGTGATCATCGTTTATGTGTCGTTTAAGGTATCCACCTTAAGTAGCACTTTGAATTCTTTCTAATAATATGTATACCTACATATAAACGCGCACTTATTTATTTTTTACTACTGAGAACAACTTTAATGCGAATGACGTCGACAATATCTGTTTTTGTATGCTGAATTTCATACGTACCTGTAATGTATGCCTTTAGTGCTTCTAGTAGGGGTTGTGGGACTTTCTTCACGCGTTAAGCCTTTCACTAATACGAAACTGTTACTAAGTTAGTTAAATTTTATTATAGGTCTTGAATATTGTGTAAACATATTATTAGACATTTATTAGGGCTTTGTCATTATATAAATTCGTTTGTACAGTTGCACAAAGATATTTTATTTGATGTAGCAGAAACATAATATTTTCAACTGACTACTATTAGACAATAGAACATATTTTGCTTTTAGATATCTGATTATAATTCTATTCAAAAGATTACTCAATAAAGTTTAACAAACACGTGGTTTGCTTTTATTAACCTAGAAACCTATCGCTCTTATGTGCCTGAAAATAATGTACTAGCAGCAGAACATCAGGTTATTGTTGTGTGTACAATAATGTTAGGCGCAGAAAAGCTAGCTTATTATAGCCAAAGAGATTATTTTGCACAAACATCAGATATAAACTACATTCTTTTCTAGTTTTTGTGAAAATGTAAAGATATTTTTTATTCAGTATTTATTTTAAATACCAGGTAGGTTTGAATACATTAAAACAATTTTTTAAACTGATCACACGATGTATTTCCGTTTTTATTATTCCAGATTCTATCTTAAGTGAAATTAGGGGCTGCTATTGTTATAAAATATTTATTGTACACACACACAAACATGTATGTACATACACACACACACATATGTATGTACATACACACACTCAATATTACTACTACTCAAGTTACTTTCAAGTAATGGTTCCCGCAGTCCTGACTCCAAACAAGGATAGCCTGCAAAATCTGTAACCGGAACTACGGACTTACAGTCCCACTACACCAACATTCAGTAATAGTAGATCTAAAACCATATGTTTACCTTAGTGGTAATGGTGATGTCATTTTTTCTCCCACATATGATTGGTGAGCATCAAATATATGGCAAAAAAATATGGTAATAAAAAATCTTTTGACATATACACTTATTTATTGATAATTTGTGTGTAAAACATCTATAACTTATTTCTGACTAGACATAAACATTGAAGTCGGTAATCCGTTTTTATTACATAATCTAGACGGCGGGGTCGTAACCCGATGACTATTATCAACAATTTATACTTATTTAATTCTTATCTATTCTCATACCTGTTCCTAAGTTGAATCGATTATATAATGGCAACTAAGACACTTTATTCAACTGTCTACAAACGAGATAAATCTTTACAATCTTGAATCTACACATTACTTATATAAATATGTGTTGTTGATGCATGCTATGTCAGTTTTTCTTCGATAATATATTTCTATGATAATGTCTTTCTATTTTACCTCCAGACCACAGTAAATAAGAATCAGTAATACAAACGATGAATCTACACGAACTTTACAACGTTATAAGGGAGATCGGCGAGATGTCCATTCGGTATCTGGTTTACATATCGTTGAGGCCGCATATGAGGTCGGCATGTTCGATGTCATCAACAGACAGCGGTGCAAATGCCACAGTCACGGAGTTGTAGTACTGTCCGCTTGATACCAGTCGCACTACAGTGTCCTCGCAAGCGATGAGAGACGCGCGACGAGCTTTTAAAAAAAATTAAATATAAGTCACACATTAAGAAGTCCTAATTTCACACTAGCATATTGGGAACTATAAGAATTCGGACAAGAACACGTAAACTTCCAGGCCATTAATAGTTAAAATTAGATTTCACATAATTATACTCAAATACTTAGTGCTAGAGTGATACCGGCGACATCAACCATTGGGTTCGATTCCCGCACCGAGACTATTGTTTTTGTGACAGACATATGTGTGTTTCGGGTCTGGATGTTGTGGGACTGTAGTCCCTTGTAGTGCTTGTTACCCATACAGGTTTTATCTAACGCGGGGTCAGAACTATGTGTGTGACTGTTGGGTGTATTTATTTACTTATCTGTTACATAACCAGTCGTATTCACTTGCAGTATAGACCACATATGTAACAAGTACATTCCTCTGTACGAGATATATTTATATTTAAAATAAGACAAACGTTATTAAAGGGATTAATTTTTGTAATGTGCAAGATGATAACAATGGTACGAGGTTTTATTAAACAGTATTTCTGTTTATTTTTCCTATTTTGTAAAATTATTGCAATATTACTTATATCTGATACATCAGCCTCCGTGGCGCTGTAAGCGAGTTAACCTCCGGCTGTGAAACGAGAGCCCATGGGTTCGATTCCCACACCGGGATAAATGTTTGTGTGACAGACAGATATTTGTGTCCGGGGTCTGGGTGTTGTGAGACCGAAAGTCTCTCGTAGTCCCTGATACCCACAACACAAGACTCGTATCTTAGTGTGGGGTCGGGGCTATGTGTGTGACTGTTGGGTATTATTTATTATCTTTTTGAATTTAGAATATGTGTAGACACACAGGCACACGATCAATCCTGGATTTCTAGTAGGAAAGCGCGACCCCTCACATAATATGGATATACACATACGTCACGCCTGTAATCTCAGAAGGGGTAGATAAAGGTGCATGCAACCAGTACACCTACTTTTCGCCGATTTTTTTACGGTTCCATACCATGTGATCACCAATCCTTAGGGGGCGAGCCTATCGCCATACCGGGCTCAATTGCCGACTCCGGGCTGATACTGAGGATTTCTAAATAGAAAAACCCAATGTCATTTTACCCGACCCGGGGATCGAACCCGAGACTTCAGCACAGCAGTTGTAACGCATGCGCAATTACAACTGCGCCACCGAGGCAGTCAGACATATATGGAAGCTCCGAATATCAACTGTATGAGGGGCTGCGGCCGGTAAGGTACAATACCCGCCTGACTAGAGATTCCTCTTCGTTAGAGGAACTCTGACACCCGTTCCTCTACAAATAATAGCGAAATATCAACATTTTAAGACAAAGTCTATTTTACACGACTCCTGATGTTTGAAAGTAATTAGCAGTGCTCGCGACTTTGTATACGTGGAATGTTGTTTAACTTAAAAATAATTGTGTCATACGTCTGAGGTAGTATGATTGGAGACATGAACAAAGAGCTTGTTTGCTTTACTAACATGAGAAACAGCCACGTAGAGCTGGAAAAACAGCCTACACGAAGATCCATTCTCGCAACACGCATACTTTGGCCTTTTTTTATTTTTGTCTCGGGGAAAGCATTTTTACTGCGGCCCGCTCCGGGGGGAAGTGGAATGAGAATAAAACGGGTATGCTGGACTAGCCGGTCTTACGACCCAGCACCCCCTCGCCCGGATGATGGCTATCCGTGCTGCCGCTGGGCCGAGTCCCTACCCCCTATGTACACCCCACCATACACTACACGCATAATTTGGCCTAGTGCATTGTCATGATCATGGCGTAACTCAAGCCCACCGGTGACGAACTATACATACTCGTTTTTTTTATATAAGATATAGTTATTTCTGTAATTTAATAAGGGCTATGTGTGCTCCAAGATACGCTCAATTGTAGCGGGTTGCCTGTTAAAATCCCATGATAATTCGTCTAGTCGTTTTGAAGATTAGGTGTTCAAAGTTCTTAAAAATATTTTTAGTATATTTACACTCCCTACGTCACTCGGTCAGTTGTTAGCAAATATTTTGAATGTACAGAATATATAAAATTTCTTATAAAGCAGTAGCTAAATTTAGTTTTATTGGAATTCCATCTGACGGTTAATATTTTTTCTCTTGCTTTAATTAAATAAAAACTCTCTGTTGAAATAGCATCTTTATAAAATTTAACATCATTAATTTCTTAGCATTATATATTTTTGTCTAAAAATCATCTTTATGAAACACACTCAATAGTCACATAGTTTTGCACCCACACTGGGTCAAAACTATATCGTGGGTATCAGGGACTACGAGACACTTTTGTTCTCACAACATCCAGACCCGAAACAAACATATATCTGTTAGACAAGCAATTGACTCAGTGCGGGAATCGAACCCACGGCCTCTAGTTTCACAACCGGCTTCTCGCCCGCTGTGCCACGGAGGCTGTCTTTTTATTTTAAAATAATACACATATTCATACTTCAAAATGGAAGAAAATATCAAAAATTCTAATTAACTACGTGAAACTTTCTTTAAATCTGAGCGATTATATCCATCCGTTAGTCATGGACTAACTACTGCTCTTCTTATGAGAAGGGTTTAGTCATAGTCCACAAAGCTAGCCTACTATGAGTTAGTAGAGTTCACACATCTTTGAAATTCTTTTGGAGAATTTTCTTGTATACAAATTTGTACACGATGTTTCTCATAACCGTCAAAGAAAGTGATAATTAATAATGAATAAACATGTAACTTCAAAAAATAAGAGGTTTATATAATTTGAGTCGGCTTTTCACCTCGTCTCGTAGTCCGTACCGTTTTCCTAGCTGTGGCTGCTTTTTGAAAGCAGAATTCATTTTGAATGTATGAACTCATGAATACGATAGAAATAGTTAATTGATGTCACACGGCCTGTAGGTAATGAGTAGCCGTATATACAGGGTGTCCCTGAAAGTATGGATTAATTAAAAATGCATTTTTTTACGGTTCAAAAGTTATGACCAATTTAAACATACGACGTCCTTGTAAATAAAATTCTGTTACTTTTAAACAAATAAGAATATCCCAATATCTCCAAATAATCTTTATGGCTTGGGCAATTTTCTCAAAATGTTGTCACCTTTCGCTAATGTAACTATTTCCCATGAAAATCACTCGAAAATGGAGTTAAATTTGTGCCAGACCGAAACATGTAGTATATATGTTTTCTTATTGAAAACATGTTTTCTAACTGCGTAAAAGGAAGGCCCACTTACAATATTTTCAAAATTTGGTTTGATGTTTTTCTTTGCGCACTGCGAATTGATTGAAAAATACAAAAATTGGTCATAACTTTTGAACCGTAAAACATTGCACAAACATTCTCTGGGTTAAAAGTTTGTTAATCACCTTGCCAATGCCCTTATTCGATTTGATCCATACTTCCAGGGACAACCTGTATATGCATATATTATGGACGATACCTTCATTAGAGTCGAGTCCGCACACACTGTCGAGGACCTCCATTTTCGTGTGGTCAAGACCGCTGGCGCCACCAATGTCTGCATAATCAGGCAAGCCGCGCTTTGTGCACTGCACAGACAGATGTTTGAACATTCTTGTATAAAGGCAGTCTAGAGGACTAAATTATTTGATTACGTAAATTCAGGTTGTAGTTTATATTTTTTAAGCTGCAAAATATCACAATAGTAATAAGAATTGAATAAATAAATCAATTTTAAAATAACAATGATTTTATATTCTAGTTTTATGTCCAGTTGTTTAGTTACATCGTAAAACTATTGGAACGTTTTTTACATAAATTACATTAGAATATTCAGTGTGGAAAACTTTAAATATAATGTAACGCCACGCCATATGCCATGCCGAGCCACGCCAAGCCAAAGCCAAGCCATGACAGTTATTTGCCTTAACCGTCAGCCGAGCCCGCCAATGTTTGTTTGTGACGTCATATCCGATTGTGAAATAAGTGAGGGTATACATGGGTATAAATACTCGGAGCGCTCATTTTTAGAGATCATTCTGTTGTGTGCATTAGAATAAGACGAAACGCTGTTCGATTGCATAAAGTGTTGTCATTAAATAAATAGCAGGTACTGACCCTTCGTAGAAAAGTGTTTAATTACTATTTTGTTACAATAAATAGCGTTTACAAAATAACTGTAACGATATTATACTTGCCAGTATGTTTGTAATAAAATTGCTCTTTATACATATTAATTCCTAAATAAAAGCTCTACTTATTATGCAGTAGAATAAAATAACGACATTTAAGAAATGAACTAATACATTAGCCATTATTAACAATATATTCACGACTATCTTTAAGTGGATATTATTTACGATTTACTGGAAATTCTTTCCATATCAGCTACTTGATAAAATTCATTGTACATAAAAAATACCTACACACATGGCAATATGCTACCTACATCAAATATCTTAATTGCTGAAACCGTAATACATAACTTTGAACTCGCAAAATATTATATTCAGTAAAATGACAAAATATACTTTTTACGATTCTCAAGAGGCCGAGATTTTTCGTTATGGAGAGATTTAATTACATAGTAAAACTGAGGGTAGCTAAAAAGCTAAGTACGTAAGCTCACGCTTGTGTATACTTGTCAGGGTAGGCAGAGATGAAAGTAGAACACGGTGCGCCGAGTTTAATCCGTCCCATTTTGTGATAAATGACGAGTCCATAATCATATCGGGCCCAGACAACTCATGAGTGATATTTCGAAAAAGTAAAACATAAGTTGTGGTTGCCTTATCGGGATTTTCACCTTGGATTTTTCCAACTAGTACTCAGAAACTCCTTAGCCACAATACAATGAGGTAAATGAAGTTTGCTTTGAGTAGTGTATTGGTAAAAAAAACAACCAAATATCACAAATATACTATAGCCCATAATAAAAACAACCCTTTGCCTTATTTACACGTCAAGGTATCTACTATTTATCACAAAAACAAAACGGCTAATCCAGCAACGCAAATATTTATGTACTGAAATTTCGCCACTGTGAAGCTTAGTTGGAAGCCTTTTTACCTCTAAAGTCGGCATTATGAATTCATCTTTGTAAGAATATTAGCTTTTGAAGGTAGAAAAGCTCATGAATCATCTGATGGTATATTATTTCCCACGATTCATAAACATTATCCATTCTGCATCAGATTATACTGACACTAAAACATCATTTGATAATATTTTTTTCTTGGTAGTCTTTAAGTCTTTTAAAAATGCACCGGTATATTAAGAAAGAATGAAAATACTTTATTTAGTCATTGTCTCCGTACCAGGTGGCACTAACTACATACAACATAACATTGAGAAAGTTAAACATAGGGATAAAATAATACTAGCCCTGTATTAAACATTGTCCCACTGCTGGGCACGGGCCTCCTCTACTAATGAGAGGGGTTAGGCCTTAGTCCACCACGCTGGCCTAATGCGGGTTGGCAGACCTCTCATACCTTCGAAAAATTCTCAGATATGCTGGCTTCCTCACGATGTTTTCCTTTACCGTTAAAGCAATCGATAATTAACATTTTAATACACACATAACTTTAGAAAAGTCAGAGGTGTATGCCACTTGGGTTTCGAACCTATGACTTTCGTCTTGACAGTCCGTACCGCAACCAACTAGGCTATCGCTGCTATCATAGGGATACTTATTAGCTAATACAAAAAAAAACAAATAAAACTTAAAGACTATGCCCAAAAATGTCCCTCGGCATACTTATGTACCCTACCATCTATATTACTGTGTTCCGAAAGAGTATAAATTCGATATTTTAGAATAATATTACATGAATGTTTGGATAGTATATGTATAGTATTATAAAGAAGTTTTAACCTTTTCACACCCTTTTCATACCTGTCGATGAAACTTTTAATCTATTCGAAGTGAAAGTGATTTTATGTTTATTGCGATAAAGCTTTGATCACGTCGAAAGTAAGATTTGTTTACATTCATCTCTTGTCAACCCATTTATGTAAATTATGTTTCGACGTCTATCATTTATTTAGAATTATGAACTAATTTTAAGGATCGTTATTTCAGGCGGGAGATAAATTCGTTTGCTTGGTCGCAGCTTAATCCTTAGATTAAACAACTTGGATAGCTTTTAAAGGATAATTACATTTCCCTAAAATCTACTTTTCATAAGACGGTAGAGTTTATTTGATTATTTTACTAATTAAGACACAAACAGAATACAGCCAAGAAAAACAATAAAAATCAAATTCTTTAATAATTACTAAACTAGATTATACTCCAAAGCATGTGTCCTGATTCAAACACATATATATGCTTGAGACTAGATAGTTGTGGTTACAGCATGAATGGGCCACTTCAACCGGGATACTACTCACACAATCACAGAAATCCTCTCAAAGAAAACCGACGTTAAGTAACAGTTTGTTGTTGAGTTTCGTATGATAAGTGACATTTCCGAAAGCCCCTTTACTTCCCCATCCCTATTCCTTTAAAGTCGGCACCGATGTTTTTCATGGCATTGTGATTGATTGTGTGTTGGAGATAACTAAGTATCAGATCACTCACAGGTTTATACGCCGGCCTCAGTTTTAAAATATTTGATAAAAAAACGTCATAATAAAGTGCTTATCATTGCACCACCTTAAGGTTAACTAGGAGAGAATGCCGTTGGCATTAAGTCCACCTATATACGTTGTATATAAAGTTTATAAATAAATAAGGTGTCAGATATTAAATTATTAAAAAAAAACAATATGCATTTTCTACGATGTTTTTTTTTATTCTGGCACGGCAAAGTGACCACACTGCATCTGATGGTAAGTACAGTGCCGTCCAGTTATAGTATCAAGTAGCGAAAGACAATCTATCCCTCGCTACTCAAGACAATCATGCCGGCCTGCTGTGTAACTTCTTCACACTACGCCTAAAGGACCTAGGATCATAGGAAGGAGGGAACACGGTAGCTGGCAAACTGTTCCATAGCTTGACGGTGCGGCAAAAATACGAATTTGCGAACCTCTTGGTTCGGGTCGGGGTAGTAGATACCAGGAAGCTGTGGCTCCGCAATCCAGTACGCGTGGTTCTGGTATGGAAGGGAGAGGATGGGATAAGATCAAACAATTCTTCAGAGCATTCGCCATGATACAGACGGTAGAATACGCTAAGCCAGGAAATATCCCTACTATCTGAAAATATGTTTGTTTACTTACATGGTGAATAGATCCAGTTTCCATTTCAAGTAAACGACCTTTTTTGATTATTTGTCCGATATTCAGGTCCAGTATACGCACGGTAACAGGAGAAATGGTCAGGAGAGAGCAATTGCCAGTTTCACCATGATTGCGTAAAGTATACACACCCTCCGAACCAAACACCATCACGTTACATGCTGGAATAAAATTAGCTTTTATATAAGATATTAAAACTTAAGCACGATTAAAAATAATTGAAAATAAACTTAATTTGAATTGATTTCACATGGATGTTATACCCACCTATTTATAAACAATATCAACTGTTTGACTATCAAAGCGTTATTGTATTCGACCAATCACATATTCGACTTATTTCAATATAACATTATTTTTAACCGACTTCAAAAAAGGAGGAGGTTAACAATTCGTCGGAATCTTTTTTTTATGTATGTTACCTGATAACTCAAAGACGCCTGGACCGATTCGAGAAATTCTTTTTTTGTTTAAAAGGGTATACTTCCCAGGTGGTCCCATTGGCACCAAGTCAGGATCTGATGATGGGATCTCAGACAAATCAAGGGCAACCCTCAAATTTTATAGTGACGCATAATTTGTTTTTCTTTGAAGTCGGTGTACTTTTTATGAATAAAAAAACTTTTAAGTTTTCATAGTGACAGGATTGATTTTTTTACTTACAACATATGTAATATCCCTCTCTTTTTATATTTTAATTTGTTGACATTTAATGGATTTAAATTTTGATTAATTAACTGTTATAATATTTGTATGCCCTAGAGGCAAAACATGACGCACTATGAATATAATATAAGAAATGTATTTTTTACCTATGGTTAACAAATAAAAACTGATTTGATTTGAATAAAAAACTGTTTCTGTCGTTGTTAAGCCTATTACTTACGTCGTGCGTTTCTAACATGTCTTACAGTGATTGCAAATCCTTTTCCTCGAGCCGGCACGCGATATTGCACGAGAGCAGCGTTCTGTTTGGATACGAGTTTTCTTTGCGGTCGTTGGTCGCATGATTCTACGACTCGCTCGTCATTCCAAGCGTCTGCAGGCCAAACTTGTCCATTAAGCTCCCATCCGTCCACCCACTAAAAAGTAATGAGCAGTGGTTAGAGTTACCCTTTTAAGCCGTAATATAACATAATCTAAGTCTGCTTATAATTCAAATTTGCTTAGTTATATTTAATCTTTTTTGAGAACAGGTCTTAAATTGCCATTTGATTGTCTATCTAGAATATCAATGTTTTTAATTTAATAAAAGCAACTCGTACAGCATATATTGATGAAGCTTATCAAATCAGTTAGAATTCAATATTTAATAAAAATATTAATATAGATTGTAATATTTATACTTATACAAAAAAAATACAAATTGCTGGAAAATATATTATTATACTCGAAATTTAAGAGCAGTACTCAAGTAAGTTCTTAAGTTATTAGAACATACGATAATATGATACAGATAGCAAAAATTAATGTACCGCCTAACTCTAGCCAATGATAGAGTTAGGCCCTAAAGTCGTGCATTCCAATAATCGCAAACAAATTGGCAGTATGTTCATTCTTACTGATATTATTTGCAATTTCATAACATCAACATGCATACGTGACTTATGGATAGCAAATACTTCCAAGAGGAAACTAAGTACGATCTAATCAAACTTGAAATACTGATACACGCAGCGCTAAAGTTAAATAGGATGACACATACGACAAGTTTTAACAAACCGCTAGAAATTTACTGAATAATGTATTCTTAAGAAGCTGGTTTTAGTATTTTTGGACCGTGACCAATAACTTGTGACATAATATATTCGTATGACTAAGTAGTTTTAACATTAACAATAGCTGTACCTACTTCTATATAAATATTTAAAATTTATTTTCTGTATACTACTGTTAGCTTTTGGTCGCAGCCACCTTCAAATCCTGGTGACTAACATTTTGCTTTCAATATCCGTTTAGGTTTTGTATAAATCAAAATTTTAAGTATATATAGCTTATATATATATTAAATATTCTATTAATATTATAAATGTGAAAAGGTTAAGGTATCTGGATGTTTGTTATCCAATCACGCTTAAGCCATAGAGTAAAGTACATTTCGATAAATTATGACACATTAACCATTTTCTGAATAAAGATCTATTTAGAATACATTTTTAAACCATCTTTGGGCCAATTTCTAACTAAATGGTGCTGACATTAAATTAGATTACAGCCAGGATACATATTTACAGACCGGTTGTCTCTCGCTACTTGATACTCTACTTGGACGGCACTACTCTTACCATCAGGTGCAGTGTGGACACATTGCCGTGCCAGGATTAAAAACTATTTACTTACATTCTATTTTATTTGTTTATTATAAACAATTTTGGATCGTATAAAGATACTATCTATATAAATGCAGGAAGAAGTTAATGTTTTGTAAAATATTACCGCAACTATTCCCCCGTCTTCACATGGCACATCGAGATAGTTGAAAATTACTTCAATCCTCTTATCTGGCGCGGCTATCATGTATATTCCACATACCGATGGCTCATCGGAGGGCGATTTAAAGAACAGTTCTCCTTCTTCAGACGTCACCAAAAAACAATCTGGATATGGCAAAAAAAAAATATTGATTATTAATTACTGATTGCAGATTATAATCATATTATTATATTCTTGTAAAAGGTATAAGGCAATTAAACCTAGCAGTGTCTTAGCCAAATTGTGCAGAATAAAGTAGGGCAAAAGATTATATTATATGCAATATAGAATTTAAAAAGACGGTCTATTACTTGAATATGTACTATATGTTTCCAGTATTCTAAATTAATAAATATAGTACACTGTTACTATAAAAGAGTACTTGGCAGGATCGGATGCAATTACTAATTACAAATTAAAATAAATAAAATATTTAAAATAGTATTGTATAATAGTAATTAATATATAAACGGTAGGCAGCGGCTTTGCTGTGGCCTGGCATTGCAGAAGTCTATGGACGGCGGTGACTACTTACCGTCAGGTGGCCCGTCTGCTCGCCTGCCTATCGAGGCACTAAAAAAAAACTACTAAAACATTTCTCGCCTTCAATCGGATCTATAACGCGATGCGTAGGTCTTGACAAGCGTCGCTCTCTGGATAGCCAGGACTTTAATGCGGGCGGGGAATTCCTTACATGGCCGAACTCCTTACTCTGTGAACATACAAAATCCGGTATATTTAAATAATGGAAGTTAATTAAACTAATGAAATTGACGTATTCGTCGTGTTTTATCATTCATACTAATAATACAATAATGGTCTCCAATTCGCGGATCATGTGCGGAATTATACTGCGCTCTAAAACAGGAATCGCTGGTGAAATTCAAGCCATGCTCAAATGGAATTGAGCAGGACACGTTAGCTGCATTTCTGAACAGATTTGGGCCAAAATTACATCAGTATGGGTCCCAATAAGATATGACGTCGGGGCAGACCCAGAAGAAAATGGCGTGGTAACCTTGACCTCTATTTAAAAGACTAGCCATCTAGTAAAACACAGACACATCTTTGCCCTGTGATGGGCCATACCAGGCAAATATCTGTCATCCACGACGTTTAAAAACATCATAATAAAAATTTCTCAATTACGATCAGTTTAAAGAACATAAATCTATCGTGATAAATCTTACAGACTTGATTAACCTACAAGTAGTACGCTAAGAATTTCCCAAGTTACCTAACTTACATATTGTTATATACATTACAACAACATTAGATCGCAAAAGACTTGTATGAATGAAAGTGACGTATTAAGTGTACCAGACCACAAAGTTCTGACACATCATGACGTAATCATGTTTGGGTACAAACTACTATTGCGTTACTTAACAAGTTAACATAATTATGGTAACTTGAGCAGGCTGTTGATGGTTCTGATGAATTATATTGGTCGAAAACTTGTCAATTTAAGCGTCGAAAGGCAGTAAATGGAAAATCTTGCCAGCTGTAATTCGTTTTACATATTGATTTGTTTTGCACTCTGACATAGCCATCGTGACTGATTGTGAATGATGTGAGTTTCCTCATTCCATTTATATTTTTCGTTTAGGAACTCTAATAAATCGTCAACAAAACACTGCCGGAAATATTTCGAATTAATATCATTATCTACCTCCCCTTATCCCACGCTAAGTGAAACAGTAGAAACAGTTTGAACTCTCCACGCAGCCCTATCATGCGTCAAATCTACATTCACTCCTTTCATGCGCATATCCTCATTCACGCAATCCATCCCCTTTTTTGGTCTCCCACCACTCTCGTCCATCCACATTCATATTGACAACCAGTCTTGTCACACGCCTTTTATCCCTCCTCATCACATTCCCAAGCTAACATAGCGAATTTCGAACTAATATAAAAAAGTTAAATTGAATGTTGAAATGAACCTCTTCATTTCTCCAGAATAACAAAAAATGGGAGTATCGTTATTATCTACAATGCCCATACGCGTTAGATAAGTCTTGGTTCTTGAGTGATTTTGAATGTAATAGCGAGCACTTTCGAGATCGTGAACAACATATAAATGAAAAGGAAAAAGGTTTTTTAAAGCGTTCATAAATAAAGATCACGTAATTCTGTTTTAAGTTTTTTTGACAAAAGTTATTAATAATGTTTAAGCTTTGAAATAATAACTCCGGAGAAGTAATGGTTTCTATCGAAATCAATAAATGTTGCAATTATAACGTGTTGATTTAAAATCTGATTATCACGTATTAATTTTGAGTTTTGAAGAAAGATTGATAAGAAATATTATATTTATTCTGTCATATGTTGATTAAAAAGTTATTTATTGTATGGCACTCAATATGTAATAATATGTACAATGAGAAGTGTATGTTATATTTTTTAAATAATACGGTGTTGTAATGAATATATTATGTCTTTGGGTGTGATTTAGAACACAAAGTGTTTTCAAACAAAATTAATAAATTTAAATTTTATTTCTATAACATGTTTCCTTTGTTTCAATCATTTTAATAATCTACTTTAGATCTAAAAAATCAATATATTGGGCATTGTATTTGTCTTGATGCCTGACAATATACCATAAGTTTTTCAGAGTTGTGTGAAATCTACTAACTTGTATTGATTTGTAGAGGAAGCAACAGCAGTGACACAACAATACAGGGCTAGTATTATAATAATAATAAATACACCCAACAGTAACACACAAAGCTGTGACCTACTAGGAAAAACCTGTATCGTGAATCAAGAACAAATAATCCCGAAACAAATATCTGTCTGTCATAAAAACATTTCTCTCGGTGTGGGAATCGAACCCATGGCCTCCCGTTTCACAGCCAACTACTCGTCCGCTGCGCCATGGAGACTGACGCATATACATAGATTCATATACGCGTACGTCGTGCTTCACACTACAGTGCCTCCATATGGGTGTTATTAGGTCTCGGCATACGATTCTTCATGCAACTAAGACTTTTGAGGAGTCATGTAGCTCTACAATCTACATCTCTTGAGCCTTAACGAGCCAGTGTAAAAGCTTTTGTTTCTGTAGTCTCCGTTAATACTAAAGCCATACTAAAATTTTGTTACCATGTAGATATGACTTGGTATTACGTGAACAGAGCCGTCGTCTGATCCCCACAATCCGCAGATAATTAGCTAAATAGAGAATATTGTTTTGCTGATCGGTAAATTATTTCTTAGAACGTGGCAGTAGCTCGTATGGATTAGTGGAACTGATTAGCCTGTGTAGACATAAATAACAGTTTAATCTTAATATTATTAATGCCGAGTTTTTAATCTGCAACAGATTTGCCATAATAAAATGTATCCGTTATAAATCGGGTTCTATTAAATCACCACGCCGCCCTGCTTAAATAAAGACTTTTAATTTAATACTGTAGATAGCAATTAAATTTAATCCTTTCACAAAGAGTCTGATAACTCTTTTTGAAAGTTAGCTTTCTTCGTATAGTAAATGAGGTATTTATTTGCTATTATTAATAACTAAAGACGCAGTGTATACAATTTTATACTCTCAAGTTATTTCAGACTTAATTGTAGCTAGTTTTTATAGAGTCGGTAAAAACTCTATGACTTTATGGTTCTTGTTATAACTCTTAAAAACGTTATGAAATGGAAATAAACATTTGATGTGAAATTTAAAATGGTAGGTAAACTAGTGAAAATCGTGTTTCTATTAGATACAAATTTTAACAGTTTTTATATAAATTCGGAGTTAAGAAATGTTTCTTGCGATATTTAAATTTTTCTTTGGTATGGAACCTTCTTCTTTTTTTCAGCCTTTGGACGTCCACTGCTGAACATAGGCCTCCCCTAACGAAACCCCCCCCCCCACTAATGGAACCTTAAAATAAATTAATTCGTTTTCTCGATTTATAGGAAATTTATTACACTTGAGATAGTTGGAATATTCTAGAAATATTTTTACGAAACATTAAAACCCCAACCTTTTCAGGAAGTTAAGATTACTTGATTTCTTTTAGCTTTGAGTTTGGTTACCTACTCCAAGTCTTTTTGACATCTATATCAACATTCATAATATGGACTTACATTTTGATACACTTCCTAGAATATAAATTTATTCTATTAAAAGCCCTGCATTTATTTACTGTTTGTGATTTCAAATGATTGAGTGGATGATCAAATTGTATGTTGTTTATATTACGAGTCAGTGAATGCTTATCTTTGAATAGTTATATCAATGTACACTCTACACTTATGATAATTTTATAGAATAAGATATGTTATTCAAAAAAAATCTAATGTGATGGAAAAAAAATGGTTTCATAATAAAAACATCTTTTGGCAAAAAAGATAGCGAGGCGGTCGGTAAGCCAGGAATTGAAGGTTTAATGAATAATAGGTATTTACCTATGAAATTGCCGTTCTGCAGTACTGGCGATTTCAAATCAAAATAATTTGTCATTTGTTTATTGATTAGAGTTATACTTTCATCGCATCTGAATCTTTTTCGTCATCATGCATACGTTAAAAATTCGAGTAATTATGGAATATGAGTACCGTCGAGGCAGCAACGCGGCACAAGCGGCACGCAACATCAACGACATTTACGGAGTTAACACTACAAACTAACGAACCGCCTGTTATTGGTTTGCCCGCTTCCGTTCTGGAAATTTCGACCTGAAAAATTAACCTCGTGGTCGACAATGGCGAATTAAAGGCGATTATGGAAGCTGATGATACTCAGAATTAGCAGCAGCTTTTGAGTTTAGGGTCAACACAATATTGGGCCATTTTCGTCAAATTGGCAAGGCAGACAAGCTTGACCCCAAGGGTGCCCCACGAACTTAATGATCGCACGCGAGAGGTACGTGTCGAGGCGTGCCTGCACTGCTCAATAGGTACACAAACGAAGGAATTTTGAACCTAGTCTAGCGCCGGTGTGATTCATTACACTTCTTACCAAACGGGATGATCATTACCCCTGATGTGTACTGTAAATAATTGAACACAATGTCGGAGAAGCTTGCACATCTCCTACCAGCTGTGGTCAATTGTTCGTCTTCGCACGACAACGCGCGACGTCATACATCACAGCAGACGGTCTCCAAGTTGCAAGAGAGTTTCCAACCCTAGGGTTGGAAGCTCTCCGTCATCCACCGTACTCACCAGACTTTGTGTCTACAGACTTAATTTTTTTTCCAAAATTTAGATAACTTTTGGCGGGCAAAAAATTCGATACGCGAGAAGCAGTACAAAATGCCTTTGAAGAATTGGTTGCCTCCCGTCCAGCTAATTTCTTCAAGAAGGGCATCAATAAACCGCCATTGCGTTGGCAAAGATGCATCGATTTCATGGGTGATTATTTTGATTAATAGAAATGAAAAAAAAAATTATATATAAAACGGCAATTTCATAGGTAAAGACCTAATATATACCTATATTATATTAGAATATTCTTCGTCGTTTTTTTTCATTATGGCTATTATCGTAAGCAGCCTTACATTTAATTTGCGGACTGGCTCAGGGGCAAACGGTTTTATAACTATACTAGCTCTTCTTGCCCGCGGCTTCGCCCGCGTGTTGGTTATTATTGAAAGAAAAGGTATATAATCCATTTACTTCTTTCTATATTATGTTATTCCATAAAATGCACGGTGCATTTTCCGGAATAGAAAGTAGCCTATGTCACTTTCATACACCACAACTAACACTAAGCAAAAAATCATTTCGATCTCATGTTTTGTATAAAACAAAAACAAAACTATCCTACTGGAACCGTACAATTTTCCGGGATAGAAAGTTGCCTCTGTGCTATTCCAGACTTTAATTTATCTCTATGCTGAATTTTAGCCAGATCCGATTCAGCCGGTCTGAGGTGATTGAGTAACAAAAATCCATACATCCAAACAATCGCATTTACTATTTATAATATTAGTAAGATTTGTTTTTTCGATATTAGCTAGTTGTTTTTATAGTTTTACCTTATTAATTTCCTATCTTGTTCGGTAAAAGAAAATTATTTAAAACAAGTATTACACGCATATTTTCATGACTGCTAATTTCCTGTTTTCTATTTCAACGTAAGGATTATCCTTGTTGTAATTTACCGTCTTTAGTTATACAGGAAATATGCTGAATATACTTACTAAAATGAGTCTAGTTTTAAACAACTTCACGTGTCGATTCATCTAGAAAACATATTCAAATGGGGCTCACATTTATGAATGAATTTAAAATCCTATTAATCAAATTAGGCGTGAAATATATATCTGCATTCATTAATTGATTTGATATGGCAACAATAGTGTGTAACATGTTTGTGACGCACAGATACGTGTCTTGCTACGCCAGATTATTATACATTTATTATAATAAACCATCCGACAATGGTAATAAAACAATATTTATGGCACATAAACAACGCCGTTGACATAGGATGCTATCACTTCATATAAAGTGTTCATTTTAAATAATAATTAATATTAAAACCTTAAAACTGGCCATTAATCGAATAACATATGTTTTTGGAAATTAAAAAACATTGTGAAGTATTTTGAAAAGGCTGACAGCATAGATTTAGTAACGGGTTAAGACTTTCTTTGATGTTCTTTTTCATTATCAAGGGCAAAGAAACGATAAAATAATAAATTAAATTGTAGATTGCCTAATCCCCGAACAAACGTTTCAATCAAAAGAAGACACTTTAGGAACCTGAAAGATTCCCTATAAAGTTAAATTAAAATCTCCTTCCTACACTAAATCGATATCTTTTGAAAATTCGGTAATGTGTAACTTTTTTAAGTTGAAATTAATCGCTTCATTAGCCTAGTAGTAGAGTACTTGGGCTGAAATTCAATGAGGGCCTACGTTTAAATCCCAGGTCGAGCAATCACATTGATTGAGATTTTAATTTAAAAGACAATGCATGAATTACGCAAGATTGGAATTGGTGTCCGATATAGCGATAACTATATATCAATATACATAATTAACATATCTTCAGATCTCACTTTATTAGATGCAGCACTGTTTACCCTCTGCAGTTGGTTTTTTCTAAATTTCGATAGTTACGGTACTAAGACTTTAGTCATTACTTATTTTATACCAACTATATTAAATTCAACAGTATCAAGTAGCTAGAAATTGTTGTTTCTTGACACAATAGTAGTACTTGCTGAGTAGCTACATTGCACTGCACGTATAAAGGACCCAGGATCATAGGAAGGAGGGATCACGGTAGCTGGCAAACTGTTCCACAGCTTGATGGTGAACCATAGATACCAATTTGCTCTGCTTTTGGTTCGGGCCGGAATAGTAGACACCACGAAGCTGTTTCTCCTTCGGTTTCTTCAGTAATACATATTTGTGAGTTTATTTGTCAAAATTTCATTGAATATTGTTAGTAATTAGATGTCTGCACGCATAGGTATCATATCCCCAAGAAATTATAATAATATAAAAGTGGTAGAGCCACGCTGTAGACATATTTGTCTACAGCATGAATGGGCCGGCTCGACCGGGGTAGTACCACTGTCTCCCAGAAAACCAACGTAAAGTGACAGTTCACTGTCGCGTTTCGTATGGTAAGTGAGATATCCGGAGGCCCTGATTCCCCCTTCCCTTCCCTAATCCCTATTCCTGTCCTTTAAGGCCGACATACGTGATACTTTCGGTATTGTGGATGTTCATGGGCGGTGGAGATCACTTAACATCAGGTGACCCACTGGCTCGTTTGTCGGACTATGATATAAAAAAAAATTGAAACTGGCTTTCATGATATTTCAGACAGAAATTGTTGAGCTACATATCTTTGAAAGAAAAAATACAGTGATGACTTTCCTGTTGCTTGTTTGAATACAGTAAACGATCACGATCACGATCACGAATCAATGAACAGATAAATTCCGAGTCCTCAGTCTATTAGATTTCTCTAGACCAACGAAGAGTAAAAATCAAAATACGCTTCGATAACAATTTCTTCTTTCGCATTAAATGTAATTTTTTTTATGGCTCACTTATTTATTTTGATTAAGAGTAGTGGTCCACTGCTCTGTAATGGGACAGTAAGTTAAGTCACCCCAAAAGCCAAAGTAGAAAATATTAATGTAAATGTACTTTATTGTACTTTTTGTATTGATATATTATATAAGAAGCAGTGATAGCCTAGTTGGTTGTGGTACGGACTGTCAAGACGAAAGTCGTATGTTCGAAACCCAAACGGCATACACCCCTAACTTTTCTATGATTAAGTGTGTATTAAATCTTAATTATCGTTTGCTTTAACGGTGAAGGAAAACATCGCGAGGAAACCTGCATACCTGAAAATTCCCATAAGAATTTCGAAGGTATGTGAAGTCTATCCGCATCAGGCCAGCGTGCTAGACTAAGGCCTAACCCCCCTCATTAGTAGTGGAGGCCCGTGCCCAGCAGTGGGATAATGTTTAATACAGAGCTAGTATTATCTATACATATAATATATTTGTAACTGATCGATGTCTGTACATGGAAGATATATGAGAAAAACTATGATTGGGGGTCTTTATTAACGCAATAGAACTCAAATCAATGATTTTTAGAATTTTTGTCTGTTTGTCGGTGCCTTTGTTCACGCTAATTTCGGAAACGGCTGAACCGATTTCGTTGTGGTTTCACTATTGTATTGAGGTAAGTTCCACTTAGCAATTAGGGTATTTTTTAATCGAATCGGTTCATAAATAAAAAAGTTATATCAACTTAAAGAATCACGCCCGAACATTTATTCGAAAAAAAATGCTACAATTAGTGTAAAATAAGATTGTCTCGGTGGCTCAGTTATATCTGCATACGCGGTATGACTTCTGTGCGTAAGGTCACGGGTTCGATACCACGGTCGGGTAAAATTATATTAGATTTTGCCTTAATTCTCAGTATCAGCCCGGCGTCTGGAATAGTAACCGGTGTGGCGATAGATTCGCTCCCATCACTTTATGGGACGGTAACAAACTCGGCGAAATGTAGGTGTACTGATTACACCTCTACCCGCCGCTTTGTAGGTTACAGGTGTGAGTGCTTACGTATGAATGCATACTATCTTAATATAATCATAATATCATAAATTAATCAACTTCTAATTAGAAAACGTGATGAAATTATGCAAAATAATGTATTGTTAGGTTTATGCTGCGTGGGGTGCAGAGTTGCAATAAATGAGATCGCCTCGGCCGCGGCGTTCCAGTAGTGCTTTTGCAGTTTGTGTGTTTAGTCTTCCTAAAAAGAAACTGCAAGAATAATATACTCTCGCCTGAAGCACACTAAATAAAAAAGAGATAATTTTCTCACAAAAAATAAGAACATTCCTCAAAAGAATGTAATTGATTGATGGTGTTGTCCAAGTAACCTCATTTGCTTGCTGGTGGTAGGATATTTGTATCCGCCTGGATAACCACCACCGTACACAGGGTGTAAAACCCGCCATAGTGGCACACGCAAGTGTGTCGCGTTCCGGGGTCAGCCCGTGTAAATCCGGATTTTGTCAGGGGTCTGTTTGGCCGTGTTGCGGCCTTCTGAGTACTCTGACGCTAGATCCTCAACGGCTTCTTCACCTCCTTGCCCCATGGCGTAGTGTGCAGAAGCTACACAGCAGGCGGGCATGATTGTGTTGAGTAGTGAAGGTGATAGTTTCTCGCTACTTGACACTCTAACTGGACGGCACTGCGCATACCATCGGGTGTAGTGTGGTCACTTAGAGGTGCCAGGATAACAAAAAATCTAAATCGATATGTTATGATTCTCCGCGAGTTAATAAAATCATCTGATACATTTAGATCTGCCTGACTAATATTAGGCTGTCTCGGTGGCGCAGTTGTAATTGCGCATGCGTTACGACTGCTGTGCTGAGTTCTCGGGTTCGATCCCCGGGTCGGGTAAAGTGATATTGGGTTTTTCTATTTAAAAATACTAAGTATCAGGCCGGAGTCTGTAATTGGGCCCGGTATGGCGATTGTCTCGCCCCGAATCAAATTATGGGACCGTAATAACTTCGGAAAAAGTGGGTGTACTGGATACACCTTAGACTACCCCTTCGCGGATTACAGGCGTGAGTGTATATGTATGTACATTTAGATCTCGGTTGCAGGCTAAAATTAGATTTTAGGCTTTAGCTGTAAAATTAGCACTCGCTTGATGTGAATTGTTGTTTGCAATAGAGGAGGCCACGCGTGCCCAGCAGTGGGTCGATGAATATGTACATAGGGTATGTATACATGACTAAATTATTATTATTAAGGCGCTTGCGTAATATTTGATGTTTTTTAATATAATTTCGCTGTATACGAGTACAACTAAAACTTTTTTTATCCTGGCACGTCAAAGTGAGCACATTGCATCCGATTGTAAGCGCAGTACTGTCCAAGTAGATATCAAGTAGCGAGGACAAACATCCATCGGAAAGTGACACAATCATTTCAGTCAGTCAGAAGCTTCTTAACAGTACACTTAATAAACCCGGGGTTACAGGAAGGAGAAGCAAACTTTTCCACGGCTTGATGGTGCGGATAAGATACAAATTCGCGAACCTCTTGGTTCAGGCCAGGGTAATAGATACCACGCTGTTCTAGCTCCGCAAGCCAGTACGTGCAGTTCTGGCGTGTATAGAAGAGGATGGGATAAGACCAAACAATTCTTCGCCATGATACAGACGGTAGAAGATGCTAAGCGGAGATATGTCTGGGCAGCTGTAGCAGCTCTAAGCTGTTGGTCACGTCTGCATCATTCATAATGCGGATGGCCCGTCGCTATCCATATCAACCATCGAGCAAGCAATTATAGGAACCATAACAGAGGTGGACGCAGTATTCCATTCCCGGCTGTACCTGCGCTTTTATTAGCAGCACGCTAATATACGCTGACCGGGCGTTAGATCGCCGCCGCAAAATTAAATCAGATATCTACACCTAAGACCCTAACATCATTCTGCATTGTCATTGGAACACCCAATGTCCGCCGGGCATCCGGCTACTAGGCAGATGCTAGAGGGATTTAATAGCGTAATATACCTCCATGGAATGTATGCCTTTTTTCTCAAAAATAACTTCTACGCGGGCGGAGCCGCGGGCAAAAGCTACTTATTATAATAAAATCATCAACATATTTTTTTAGCGAATGTCCACAATGGCTGAATCAATTTCAATCTGGTTTTCAATATTATATTTAATTAAATCGTTAAAAATATGTGTTTCTCACGCGGTGTCTCACGCGGTGCCTCACGCGGTGCCTCACGCGGTGTCTCACGCGGTGTCTTACGCTATGCACCAAACACTACACAATATTTACTTCTAAATTAGTCTAGATACGTTATAAATTAAAATTTTATCTCTCGTGGCCTTTAAACTAAAATCATTATGCAAATTGCCACGTGACGCAAAAATCAATCACATAACATGGCGTGTTATGTGATTATATAATATGTTGTTATGTTTCTTATTATGTTATATTATCCATACTTTTAAATTCATTTCGATAACAACTGTTACTTAAAAAATACAAATAAAATAGACGTCATTAAAAGGAAAATGGCGTCAACATAGCATATGGCGTCAGCGGATCAAATCAATAACCACATTTAAGTCAACATAAATCATCAAAATTAAAATCGAACGTCCATTTATATAAATATCAACTAGGCGATTATGTTGTTGGTTAAGCTCTTTTTTTCTTATGAGTAATAAATCTATTAAATGTAATATTATTAATAAACTATGGAGAAACAGTAATGTATTTAATGGAATATATAATATTACTGTTTAGCAACACTTACGAGCAGTTTATGGTAGAAACCTTTTCGTTCAAATGCCAAATTGAATGAAATCCCATGAAATACTTTTTGCTCACGCATTTCCCGTGTCAAATTCGATTTCTACTGAAAACTACGTCGAGGAAGGATTTTCGGTAACGGATCAGTAGTTTTACAGATTATACCTAACAAATAAATTCACACACATCTCTTTAAAAAATTATTGTAATAAGCATAGCATATTTAATAGTATTACGTAATTCAAACTTCCACCTATTACAACAGGAAGAAAATCGTACGCATTATGCATAATTAACATTATTGTGTTGTGTGAAACTAAGATAAGATATTAGCAGGTACTCCCTGGTTTTAGTTTTTAAGCTTTTATTCGATAGAATGGTAAAATCTTGATGGTTATATTGTAATATTTATAATGCAATTAACTCGGCTCTGGCTAGCACATAAAGCTATACTTTCAAACAATTTTTAAGTTAATGTCAGATAGCGTAAGTGACTTAAGACGACGTCAATCAAGCACTTGACCATAAAGTGTGTGATTTTGCTTTGATCAGTGCAGTCAGCAGTTTTCATAGAATTTCCATCGTACATTCACCTTACGCTGAAGTAACCTCCTGCATAGGAAATCGGGTTGTAAGCGTTTTCATGTGAACCATGGATAATAATAGAAATGGAAATATGGGACCGGAAAAGTCTGCAAAGTTATTTTTGAAAATATATGTGGTGCTTACA